>JAOPSE010000017.1:28400340-30900340 GCA_029449295.1 Zea luxurians | reverse complement strand
CATAAACTTAGGATATTCCCCTCTAGAATCTTTATTACTCTTCACTCTTCTAAGGATTTCACTTTTTAACCAATCAGATGGTGAACGCTCGCCAAGGACCCAACAACAACCGGAACCAGCATGGTCAACAGATACCACCACCACCACTGAACCCCAACATGGAACAGTTCATCGCTGCCCAGATGCAGTTTCTACAAGGACTCACTGCAACTGTTCAACAGATTCAGCAGAACCAGCTGAATCAACAGCATCAGCAGCAGCAGCAGAATGCACCCCCGGCCAGAGACAAACACCGGGATTTTATGAGTCATCACCCGCCAACTTTCTCTCATGCGGTTGATCCTTTAGATGCCGATGACTGGCTCAAGGTTACCGGAAAGAAGTTGGACATCACCCAGTGCCACGACCGGGAGAAGGTCTTGTACGCCTCGGGAAGACTCGAGGGAGCCGCGTCCGACTGGTGGGATGCCTTCACAGCGGCACACCCCAACACGGATACAATAACCTGGCAGGAGTTCCAAGTGATCTTCCGTTCTCATCATATTTCCTTAGGAATTATGAAGCTAAAACAGAAGGAATTCCTTTCCCTTACTCAAGGGAATATGTCTGTAAGTGAGTATCGTGATCCCTTCACTCAGCTTTCACGCTACGCACCAGAGGAAGTGGATACAGATGAGAAGCGCCAAGAGCGTTTCTTAGAAGGACTAATTGGACCCTTGAATTATCAACTTCAGAGTCATACCTTCCCCAATTTCCAGACTCTGCTGAACAAGGCAATTGGCCTTGAAAGCAAAAGAAGGGAACTATCTGACCACAAAAGAAAATTCCAAGGTCAGTCCAGCAGGAACACCTGCCCGAACAACGCTCAAGGTTCACAGTTCCGCTCTAGAAATCAGGGTGGAAACAATTATCAGATGCAACGCTCTGGACAGCAAGGCTAGAGAAATAATCAAAGTCAGAACCAGCAAAGGAGCAACTCTCAGACCAACCAAAGGTCTGGTGGGAGTTCACAGAATCGTCAAGGTGGAGCCGTAAACACGCAGGCCAGAAGCAACAACGCACTAGTCCAACCCAATATCTATTTCAAGTGCGGTGAGCTAAGCCAATATGCTAACAACTGCCCAAGGCGCAACCAGTAGACACCTCAAAGGAGCAACACTCAGAGGAATGACTAGAACACCCCCGCTCATGGATCTGCATAGAACAAGACTCCGCAGAACCAGAGTAGAGGAAGGGTCAATCACGTCACCGCAGAATCAGTGCCTGAGGATGCCGACGTGGTGTATGGTATGTTCCCTGTTAACTCCATACCTGCATCAGTTTTATTTGACTCTGGAGCATCGCATTCGTTTATAACTGAGTCATTGTGGAAAAACATAACATACCAAAGTACCCTCTTAAGAAGATGTTACATATTAGTTCACCGGGAGGTGACATGAAGGCCACACATTCATGCCTCCATGTTAATCTCAAGATTCAAGGAATAGATTTTTCAGTCAACCTAGTGGTCCTAGGATCCAACGGTATTGATGTGATTCTTGGATGCAATTGGTTGAAAAGTTGTGATGGAGTGATACAGTGTGCCAACGAAACAATTACGTTGACAAGTCCTCAAGGTGAAAGAGTTCAAGTTAGCACAGACATGTCAACAAATGCAAAAGGGAAGACAGTGATAAATCACTTGGAAGAAAAGCCCTTGGAAAATATCAAGATAGTGTGTAAGTACCCAGACGTATTTTCGGAGGAATTACCAGGTATGCCACCTGACCGTGATATAGAGTTTTCAATTGAATTATTACCCGGAACTGCACCTATCTCGAAAAGACCTTATAGAATGGATGTCAAAGATTTAGTAGAACTGAAGAAACAAATAGAAGAATTACTAGAAAAAGGTTTCATTCGCCCAAGTTCATCCCCTTGGGGAGCCCCAGTTCTATTTGTGAACAAGAAAGATGGTTCGAGGAGAATGTGTGTTTATTATAGAAGTTTGAATGAGGTAACCATTAAGAATAAATATCCATTACCTCGGATTGAAGATTTATTTGATCAGATGAAGGGAGCTAAGATATTCTCGAAGATAGATCTAAGATTGGGATATCATCAGTTAAAGATTCGAGCAGAAGATGTACCGAAGACAGCCTTCACCACAAGGTATGAATTATATGAGTTTTTGGTCATGTTGTTCGGACTAACTAATGCACCAGCATACTTTATGAACTTGATGAATAAAGTATTCATGGAATATCTGGATCAGTTTGTGGTCGTATTCATTGACGACATACTGATATATTCTCCGAATGAAGAAACACATGAAGATCATCTAAGGCTAGTCCTACGAAAGCTTCGTGACAACCAACTGTACGCAAAGTTCTCGAAATGTGATTTTTGGCTAAAGTAAGTTGCTTTCCTAGGTCATATCGTTACTGATGGTAGAATTAAAGTGGACCCAGGAAAGATAAATGAGAATTAAATTGGAAGCAACCAAAGGATGCGTCCAAGATTAGAAGTTTTCTTGGATTGGCAGGACACTACAGAAGATTTATTGAAGGTTTTTCCAAGTTAGTGAAACCTCTTACCTCACTACTAGAGAAAGGTAAGGAGTTCAAGTGGGATGAAGCATTTATTGCATTGTCTTTTGATACAATGATTCAGATGATGTAATAAAGTATTCTATTCCCTTTACGCCTTTATTGCATTGTCTTTTGATATATTACACTTGTGACGTCAACATATGTGTGGAAATGGATCTTGGCACACATATGGTATGCGCTCGGTTCTACCCCTGGAATCAGGTGTATCCTGGCCCCTGAGATGGTGATTTCCTGGCCCAAGGCTTAATAGAATTAATAGTGTATTCATACCAACAAGGTGCATCTTCTCTTTTGGAAGCCTATCTCGAAAGAACCTCCAAGTTAAGCGTGCTTGGCTTGGAGCAACTCGGGATGGGTGACCGACCGAGAAGTTTTCTCGGGTGCGCATGAGTGAGGACAAAGTGTGCACAAAAGACCCGTGTTGGTCTGTGGGCACAATATATGATCCTAGAGAGCTGCCAGGAGTAAGTACCACCGGTCCAGGGATTCGACGGGGTGTTACAAGTGGTATCAGAGCCGACTCTCGAGGTTTCACGGGCGTGTGTGGGCTAGGGGGTTCGGGTATATGGAGCATGGCGCATGTGGGCCTGTAGTGGTCACATGGCATGGCATATGACGACACTAGACACACAGATGTGGCTAAGAGGGGAGGTTCCTGGATTGGGGTTGACCGACGAGGACGTCGGTCTTCTAAGGGGGGTGGATTGTGATATCCTGGCCCCTAGGATGGTGATTTCCTGGCCAAGGCTTAATAGAATTAATAGTGTAATCATACCAACAAGGTGCATCTTCTTTTTCAGAGCCTATCTCGAAAGAACCTCCAAGTTAAGTGTGCTTGGCTGGGAGCAATTCGAGATGGGTGACTGACCAGGAAGTTTTCTTGGGTTCGCATGAGTGAGGACAAAGTGTGCACAAAAGACTCGTGTTGGTCTGTGGGGACAATATATGATCCTAGAGAGCTGCCAGGAGTAAGTACCCGCCGGTCCAGGGATTGGACGGGGCGTTACATTTCCGAAATAACCTACATCAAATATTGCTCTTTCAGCAAAATATCCTGAGCTCCATATATTCCATGCATTATATCTAATTTCCCCATTTGGTGGGTGAAGGTGGACTGCTGAGTACGTAAGTACTCACCCTTGCTTATTTGTTGTTTTTCAGAGAAGGAGATTGTTGATCGGGTAAGAGTTATGCGTGTTCCCAACCTTGCCTGTGGTTGTTGGACCACTGATTTGCTTCCCTGTGTATATCGGGCTGCTTCAGCCCCACTCTGATGATATGTCCTGAGTTGTGGACCAACTCTTAAAGTTGATCGCCACCTTTATAGGTTTGTCTCGTTTAAGCAGATCTGGAACTATCTGATGTATAAATGTGTTTGCTAGCCTCCTGGGACTAGTAATTGTATAACATTTGAGTCCCAAAGGATTGGGGCGTGTAACACCCTAGGTGTTACTCAGGGTGTCCACCCAGGGCTACCCCATTTAACCTATTATCACATGTGGGTTAGTTGAGCAAAGTGCATCAAACTTGGAGTTCAAGGTCCTAAGCAAGTGCAACCCATCTTGGATATCATGCCTTAGCTTGTCATGCACATCTAAGGGGAGAATTTCCAAAAACCCTAAAGCAAACCCCTCTTGGGCAATAGGAACCCTAGATGTAAGTATGATCAAAGGTCATGTAAACCTTATGATCATGGCTTAGGCCAAATATAAAAGTAGTAGTATACTTCATAACCTACAAATGATAGTAAGGAAGTAACCCCAAAAAGATTTCAGAAAAGCCCCAAAAAGTTCACCAAAGGTTGAGCACAAGAGAAAATTTCAGGATTTGCCTAAGTCTAAAAACTAACCTTTGAACAAAGATCCCACATGTTCACCTTAATCCAAAATTCAAAACACTTCGACCCAATTGACAAAGTGGCACCAAATTAACCCTAGAATGCCCTGGAAAGAGGTGACACCTACCCTAGAGCGTTTGACATGACTTGGCACCATTTTTGTCTCGGCTTGGACCTAGCTGACATAGCCAACTTCTCACCCCTCTATCTCCCTACCCCGACCATATCTTGACTTGGAACTCACAGCAAAAAGGTAGGATATGGAGCAGGGAAGAGACCGTACACAGTGACTTTGCCAAGATACGCACGCTAAGGTGCTCAAATCTGCCGTTGAACCATGGCAGAAGCGAGCTCCCACGTGTTCGACGCGGGCTGACACCCGGGGGCGCGCTCAGAGCACGCCCACGCGCGAACCCCCGCGCGCCCGCGGCCGCCCGTGATCACGCCCATGCCACGGCTATAAAGCCCGTCCCAGTGCTCGGCTGCCTTCCCCATTGCCTCCTCCGTACCGCGCCTAACTCCCCCGAGCCAGCCCTTAGCTCCGGTGACCTCCCCGCGACCCGCCAGAGCCGCCCAAGAGCAACCACCGTTGCCAGCCCCTATCCCGTCCTCCTCGGTTCGATCCAAGCCTTCAGATAGCTTCCTTGTGAGGCCGTGAAGCTTACTCAAGCTTGAACCGAGGACCCGCGTCACCGGAATAGCGAAACCGTGCTTGCCAGAGTTCATCACCCCGCCGGCGCACGTGGACCGGGTAAATCACTGCGCCATTTTTCGATTCAATGCACATATAGCCTCTACACCACCCCGGGAAGCTCACAGTGCCGTTGGATTGGACTAGGTCGCCGTGGTTTGGCAGGCACACCCACCGCCGACGAGGACCCCCGCCTGCGCACGTCGACCGAGCGATTCCGGCCATCCCCGCCGTCGATCCGTACATCGCTGTGACCGCCAGAGCCTCCCCGAGCTAACCCTACCCCTCGCCGGACCTATCTCGCCGCCGGTAAGCCGCGCCACCCCTTTCTTCTCTGCGGTTACTGTTTACACTTGGGAGGGACCGCGGGGGAGAGGAAGAGAAAGTCAGGGGGTTTTGCGCATTGTCAGTCGCACAGAGGAATAGTGGCGCAAGGGTAGAACTGCGAAGATTAATTATGAAAGACCCTGGGGACCTCGGTGTAAACTACTTTTTCAGAAAACCTTATTAAAACCTGACTTTAAATTTGAACAGAAACTTTGAAAATCCATAACTTCTGTTTAGTTCATCCAAATTTGGTCAAACCAATTTTGTCAGACTCTAAATAATATAACCTACTTAAGAAAAATATAAAACCCCCTATGTACTACAGAAAACTTTAAGGTTCTAAATTAATTATTGTTTTGGCCAAAAGCTAAATAATGGGGATAAAAATAGTTGCACTATTTGACTAGGGTTAGAAAAATTTGGAGGAGTTTCTATCCACTTACTGACCTGTTTAAAAATGTTAAACCTCTCTGTCCACCCCATTAAATTAGTTTTTGCCATTCATTTTACAATATGCTTAAGATTAAGAAAAATAGAAAAGATGATTTAAATAATAAACCAGAGGGGACCCTTATTTTTGTTAGAGTACTTATTCCATGTAGTTTACTAGAAAAATCTATCATACCCTGGTGTAGTATAAAATAAGTAGGATCTCTTTTATTTTAAGAAAACAAGGAAAGCTTAGAAAAACCCTACAAAAATAACCCTAAGATGAAAACACCTCAAACCTTGGGATGACAAATGTTTGGTTATTATGAACATAGGAAAAATACAAAATCTGTTGTTTGATATTTTTCAAATGACAAGTTAGTTATAAGCACCTTTTTGGCATAAAACTTTAGAAAATCACAACTAAATAACCACCAATTAACGTTTTGTGATTTTTGACACAGAGGTTTATTGTTACTGTTAGATGCCAACAAAAATAACCCTTAGGGCAGAACCAACTCCTAGTTAAGAGTTGTAGTACAAAGTGGCCCATTTTACACAACTCTTGTTATTTTTGTCTAAAGCATAGCCTTCATATTTTAAGCCTCAGGTTCTTACAACAGGCTAGAATAGCAAATGGCAACCCACTGTAATTTTTACAGAATTTTTGGAAAATGTTAAACCACTGTCGTAGTTCAAACCTACACTAGAAACCATAAGTAGAAAATGAAGAAAGGGGAAAAGTGAATAACAGGAAATTGGTGTCATCCTAAAAACTCTTTATAACTTGTCCACTGAAGTATATAAAGGCAATACCAATTCCCTATACTTATCCTCAATAAAAACTTAAACCTAAAAGTGATAAACATAACCCACTAAAAGCCCCGCATGACCAAGGAACCCTAAGTTACTCCTTAACTCAGTTTTCTTCTTTAGCATAATGTTATTAAATCCTGTATAATCATGACATACATGTTCATTGCATTCGATAGACTGTAACCTTGCTGACGGAGAGTACGTCCTCGTGCCGGAGCAAGGAGCTGCTTAGGAGGTAGCCCCGGATCCAGTACCCGAGTCTGCACCAGAGGATCTGCCTGCCCCAGCCTTGGAAGGCAAGCCCCGGTTTATGCATAACTTGTTTATTATGCTATTTTACTACACTTAATGATTGTAGGATTGAATGTGCACTTAAGTTTAGGAGTTGTTTGAAACCCTAGTTGCATGATCTCAGGAATCCCATTGAGATGAATACTAGTATGCTAAGCCGAGTAGCTGCTTTATTAATTAGGGATTTCGGTAGAAGTCGAGTGATTTTTCTAGCACTCGCGCGAGGTCAGGAATTGATTGTGCCCACTTTCATATCATAATGGTGTTGGTTGGTGGACAACAATCCATGGGGATTGGTGGTCCACAGGATGAAAATTGGAATAAGGATTAAGGTGTGGTACCGTGAGTCAAGCGTTTGAACGTACTAAGCACATGCCGAGAAATATGGTAAATCGGTAAGCCTAGTACCTGATTGAACCTGCCAGCGGACATATCCCCTCACGCGACCTGAGACGTGGTCTCCCATTCCGGTTATGGTGGGTACAAGTGCGGTCACTGCACGACGGCAGTCGGGGTCAGTGAGGCATTGTACGCCAAGGCGGTGAGCCCTGATCTGCTGCCAGGGAATCGACGGGGACAGATGATGTTTGTGGGGACGGAGTGCCTCGCCACGTCGTGTGTTTAGGTTTGCCTTGCAAGGTTTAAAAACTCGATTCGAATCGTCTGCTTCTCGCAGCTAATGAGACCGCTTGATCCATGCTGCTACATTGAGTAACAAGTGGAAATATGATGAGATGATATAAGATGTTGATTGCTAAAAATGTTTGCCACTATGTGTGAGTAGATAGTACACATTTAGCCTTAAGAGAGTCACACTTAAATTTGATAAAGTTAAAACTGGAATTTAGAAACTCAGCTAGTGCTTTTGGCAACCAAACCCCACACCAAACAGCTGCATGTCTAGAGGTAGAGGAGTAGACTCCTCACACCGGGTAAGTCTAGCTGAGTATTAGTATACTCAGCCTTGCTTGTGTCATAATTTTTATAGGTTCTTTGGAGGACATGGTTTCTGGAGTGACTTGGCCGTCCATCTTGCCACCGGGTTGGACTGTCGAGTGGGACCCCGCCTCGGCTGAGGAGGAGCATGAGGAGTGATGGGACAGGCTTCCCCATCTCTCTGTTTATTTACCGTTAGTTTATTTCCGCTGCACTTCGAACAATGATGGTCACTTTTGCAAAACTCCGATGGTGATGATGTAATAATCTTAACACTCTTACCTACATGGTTTTATGCTTTATTGTATTTGCTCTGTGACTCACCATCGAGTGAGATTGTGGTACTTGATCCTGTCAGTGGCCGAGTCGGACTAGATCCGAGGGATTGATGGGTTATTCCCATTTAAGTGTGGTCTAGCCTCTAAGGCAGGGCTTAGGCACTTAAGTTGGAATAATTCGGGCAGTTCCGCCACAGCTGGTATCGGAGCTTGTACCACCACAGAGGAATCAATAAGATATAAATACCATCCTTTTCCGAAGTAAAATTTGATAGAAACAATGTTGGATAGATAGTAGGATGAGCAGGATAGACCTAGGACGTGAAGCCTTAGGATGATAGAAGGGTAGCTAGGTGGCTAAGTTATTAGGCCCCTCAGGCCACTTTACAAAATGGGAGTTCTTCCCTATTCCCTTTTCATTAATGTGAGGTCGTTTAGGGCGAGCATGCATGCATTCTTAATTAAGCAAATGGATAATTGAGTAAAGATTTAAAAAAAACAAAAGGATGACCAGCTAAGTATCCTAATACCATTTTTTTTAATTGGAAAGAAGCAGAGTTTTATTTTTCTTGTTCTTTTATAATTCTTTTCTTTTACTTACGCTTAACCGTACACAGATGACTTCCCACGGATCCCCGGACGGAGGGAATGCACTGTCACACACTGACGGGCTTGCACGAGAGGGTTTTCCCCGTATTTTGTGGGAGGTACTTCAGGGAGCTGGTTACGTGACACCCCCTCAGTACACGGTGCAGCAATTCGAGAAGCACCGGGTGCCCCGCTGTAGGGTGAGGATGACCCTGGAGCCTCATCCCCTGCAGCCAGGCTGGCATTCACTAGACTCTGAGTCTTTTGGATACCGGGCCGAGGACACCATCGAGGCGATTGCTCTGCACGGGTTGACTACTTTTCTGCGGGTTTCACCCCTTGGAGCTTTCCACCCACCCCATTGGCTTGTTCCCCGCTGAGAAGGAGGACGACCCGATGTGGAAGGATCGGGTGGAGCATGCCAAGGATATCTAGGCTATCTACCCGGGACAGACTGCTCATTTGACAGTGTGGTGCATGAATGCCTTGTACCGTCTGCAAGTGATGCGTGGCGAGGCAATGTCCCATCTGATGGCATTGTTGGAGGCAACCAAGATCACCCTGGACAACAGGGAGGAGCTTGTGGTTGACTTGTCCCAGGAGATGGTGGAAAAGGATTTACAAGTGGAACAGTTGTCCGATGAGATCCAAGAGCTGGAGGAATTGGTGGGGACCAGGGAGAACACCATCGAGGTTCTCGAAGATCAGCTCATCAACACCCAGCAGCAGCTTGCTGAGGCCAATGAGCACCTAGATATGCATCACCAAGAGATCCAGGATGTGGAGGCTAACGAGGACGTCGACATTGAGGGAGGAGAGGAGCCTGCCTCCAGCGTGGACACTGCTGGCTCAGGGAGGCCACCTTCCCCCGAGTCAAGTGTTGCCTCGTTTGCTCACTAGGTATCAGGGGTAGGAATAGAAGTTGGTAGTGTTAGGACTCCTCGCGGCTAGCTTAGCTTTTGCACCCTTGGGGTACTAGGCTAGATAGAGTCGAGTCTTTTTGAGACCATTGATGTAACTGTGGTAAACTCTTTTGGAAGTCTGGTTGATGGATGATGTCAGTTTTAAATGGAACGGAAAGTTTATGCTTTTTGGTTTATGTCGGGATCTATCAATTTGCTTTTGACTAATTCGCCGCGTTTAAACCTTGAATTTGGAAATATGGTGTTAAGTATATATGTGATTTTCCAGATGGCTGGGAGAGCGCGTCGTGGTCAAAATGAGCGCATTCCCCCACCGCCACCACCACCTCCCACCCTGCAGGAGCTAATGGCTCAGCAGAATGAGATCTTGAGGCAGCTAGCTCAGCGTCAGCCACCACCTCAGCACTATGGTGGTGGAGATCACCAGCGTCACCCCACAGTGGCCACTTACCAGGAGTTCCTCAGTACTCAGCCGCCCTTGTTCACCAGGGCAGAGGACCCACTTGATGCTGATGTATGGCTGAGGGTAGTGGAATCTAAATTCCCACTACTCAATGGAGTTTGTTCCGAGGTGACTAAGGTCAGGTTCGCCACCCAGCAGCTTCGTGGACCCGCGCGGACATGGTGGGACCACTATCTCGCTATGCAACCAGCTGACCATGAAGTGGATTGGAGAGAGTTCAAGGCAGCTTTCAGAGGGCACCATATCCCAGCTGGCATTATGGACCGTAAGCTCAACGAGTTTCTGGCACTCACTCAGGGCAACAGGACAGTGTTGCAGTATGCTCAGGCTTTTAATGACCTGTGCCAGTATGCTGGGTACCATGCAGATACAGACGAGAAGAAGAGGGACAGGTTCAGACGGGGGCTCAGCACTAAGCTCCGTGATCGTCTCAACACTGTCAGGGCCAATAGCTATAATGAGTTGGTCAACATGGCCATTTCCTAGGAGGACTGCATCACAGCTCGTCAGGCCGAGAAGAAGAGGAAGACCCCTGTGGCAGGACCCTCAGCTCAGCCACAGCGCTTCAGGATTATGTCCGACACTCAGAACAGGGGACCCCAGCAGCAGCAAGGACGTTGGGTGATCCGACCACAGCAGCAACAGGCACCCAACCGCACCCAGTTTCCCACTCAGAGGAACAATCAGTAGCAGCAGCAGTATCGCAGGCAAATGACAACAGGTGTTTCACCTGTGGCAACACCGGGCATTATGCCAAGAATTGCCCCAGGAACCAGCAGAGGCAGGGGCAGAGTGTCAACCAAAACCAGGGCAAGAGGCAGAAGGTGCAAGTGAGGCAGGGCAAGCTGAACTTTACCACCATGGCTGATATTCCAGAGGGAGCACCCGTCATGACTGGTATCTTTACCGTTTTGAATTTTCCTGCTATTATTCTTTTTGATTCTGGTGCATCACATAGCTTTATTAGTGCCAAATTTAGTGCCAAGTGTCAATTGCCTTTTCATCACACCCGTGGGGGTATCACAATTTCAACACCAGGAGGCAGGATTGCCACCAATCAAATCAGCAAGAATGTGCCTATAAAGTTTGGTAGTCTTATAATTAAAACCAACCTTCTTATCTTGGGGTTGGATAGTGTGGATATCATATTGGGAACTGACTGGTTGACCAAACATCAGGCAGTGATTGACATTGCAGCTAGGGCCATTGAAGTGCACTCACCGACCTGTGGTGAAACCACATTATTTTTGCCCGACTAGGGTTGCACCCATTCTTGTGCCTTTGTCATGCTAGAATCCTCAGTGGAAAAGATCCCCGTAGTCTGTGACTACCCAGATGTTTTTCTGGATGAATTGCCAGGAATGCCACCTGACAGAGACATTGAGTTTGCGATTGAATTGCAACCCGGGACTGCTCCTATCTCCAAGAGACCTTATAGGATGCCTCCCGCGGAACTGGTAGAACTGAAGAAGCAACTACAAGAATTGTTGGATAAGGGGTTCATTCGCCCAAGTACTTCACCTTGGGGATGTCCTGCATTATTTGTGAAGAAAAAGGATGAGAGTTTGAGAATGTGTGTTGATTACCGCCCTCTCAATGCGGTGACTATCAAGAACAAATACCCACTACCCCGTATTGACGTCTTGTTTGATCAATTGGTGGGAGCCAAGGTATTCTCCAAGATAGACCTTCGCTCGGGCTACCATCAAATCAAGATCCGTGCCAGTGATATTCTAAAGACGGCCTTCTCCACCAGATATGGGCTTTATGAGTTTTTGGTGATGTCTTTTGGGCTGACCAATGCCCCGGCTTATTTTATGTACCTAATGAACTCAGTATTCATGCCGGAGTTGGACAAGTTCGTGGTCGTTTTCATTGATGATATTCTGGTCTATTCCAAGAATGAAGCCGAGCACACCAAACATTTGCATACTGTACTTCAGAGGCTGCGTGATCATCAGTTGTATGCCAAGTTGTCTAAATGCGAATTCTGGCTGAAGGAGATTAAATTCTTGGGTCACACAATTTCTCAAGAGGGGATATCAGTTGATCCTGAGAAGGTGCAGGAGGTGATGAATTGGAAACCCCCGACTACAGTGAGGCAAATTCGGAGTTTTCTGGGATTGGCAGGGTATTATCGACGATTTATTCCGGATTTCTCCAGGATTGCCAAACCAATGACTGAACTGTTAAAGAAGGGAGTCAAGTATGATTGGAGCCAAAAGTGCGAAGATGCCTTTCATACTTTGAGGCAGCATTTGACAACAGCCCCAGTACTGGCTCAACCTGATAACACCAAGCCATTTGAAGTCTATTGTGATGCTTCCGGTACTGGATTGGGATGTGTCTTGATGCAAGATAACAGAGTGATTGCTTATGCTTCCCGAGCACTCAGACCCCATGAGCAGAACTACCCTACACATGATCTGGAATTAGTAGCCGTGGTTCATGCTCTTAAGATATGGAGACACTACTTGATGGGAGCTCACTGTAACATCTACACTGATCACAAGAGTCTCAAATACATCTTTACTCAAGCAGATCTGAACATGAGGCAGAGGAGATGGTTAGAGTTAATCAAGGATTACGATTTGGAGGTGCATTACCATCCAGGCAAGGCCAATGTTATGGCAGATGCCTTGAGCAGAAAGGCCCAGTGTAACTGTATGAGCATGGATGCAAGAGTTACCACCCTGTGTGATGAGTTGTGTAAGCTGAACCTGGAGGTTGTTCCTTCCGGCGAATTAAGTTATATCTCGGTGGAGCCCACATTGCAAGAGCAAATAGTCCAAGCACAGATTGGAGATAAGGGTGTTCAGGTTATCAAAGACATGATCAAGCAGAAGGCAGAGAAATACAAGTGTTTCTGTCAGGATAGCAAGGGAATTCTATGGTTTGGAGATCGATTGGTTGTTCCCAAGGACCCTGAGCTCAGAAAGAAGCTATTGGATGAAGCTCATCTTTCCAAATTCTCCATGCACCCGGGTAGCAACAAGATGTACCATGATCTCAGATCTTTGTACTGGTGGACCAGAATGAAGAGGGAAATTGCCAAGTACATATCCGAGTGTGACACCTGCCAAAGGATCAAAGCCAGTCATTTGAAGACAGCAGGCCCTTTGCAACCCCTTCCCATACCATCTTGGAAATGGGAGGACATTTGCATGGACTTTATCGTAGGATTGCCCAACACCTCCAGGCACCATGATTCAATTTGGGTTATTGTGGACAGATTGACCAAGACCGCTCATTTCTTGCCAGTACATACCACCCACAGGACGGAGAAGTATGCGGAAATCTACATTGACCAGATAGTTCGTTTGCATGGGATGCCAAGGACTATAGTGTCAGACAGAGGAGCACCATTTGTGGCACGATTTTGGGAACAATTGCAGGAATCACTTGGGACCCATGTAGTACGAAGCTCAGCATACCATCCTCAAACAGATGGCCAGACAGAAAGGGTAAACCAGATTTTGGAAGACATGTTGAGGGCATGTGTGCTACACTATGGAAAGGATTGGGATAAGTGTCTTTCTTTAGCAGAATTTTCTTACAATAACAGCTACCAGTCCAGTTTGAAGATGGCACCTTTTGAGGCCTTATATGGGAGAAGGTGTAGGACCCCACTGAATTGGTCTCAAGCAGGAAAAAGGGAAATATTTGGGCCAGATTTGGTACTTGAGGCAGAAGAAAAGGTCAGGGTTATTACAAGGAACCTAGAAGCTGCCCAGGCCAGGCAAAAGAGCTATCATGACAAGAGGCGGAAGCCCCTGCAGTTTGAAGTGGGAGATCATGTTTATCTTAAGGTATCACCCACCAAGGGTGTCCAGAGATTCGGAATCAATGGCAAGTTAGCTCCTCGCTACATTGGACCCTATGAGATAAAAGCAAGTTGTGGACCTGTGGCTTATCAATTGGAATTGCCACCTCACATGTCAACAGTTCACAATGTATTCCATGTATCTCAGCTGCGAAAATGTGTTCGCCTACCCACTGAAGTGCTACCGGAACCAGACATTGAGATAGAGCCCGACCTATCCTATCAAGAGTACCCAGTCAAAGTGTTAGATCAGAAGGAGAGATCAACACGGGCAAGGTGAATCAGAATGTATAAAGTTCAGTGGAGTCACCATTCAGCAGAAGAAGCTACATGGGAGACGGAGGATTTTCTACGCTCTCGCTTCCCCGACTTTCTGCCCAAAGGAGTCGGTACGTAACCCAAAAACCCCACCCCCACCTGCTCTTTGAATACAATTATAAGAAAAACTTAGATAACAAGGATAGTCTAAGTTGTGGATTTAACTTAAAAAGGGCTTCCTTCTGAAGTTGCAAAGAGGATGACATTCGAAGAGCAGTTAATAAGAGAAACCTGGGTGAAAGAAAGAGTATCACACCAACACACCTTCGAGCACCCCTCCAAGGGACTCTACCTGAAATCTCGGGGCGAGATTCCTTTAAGGGGGGAGGGCTGTAACACCCTAGGTGTTACTCAGGGTGTCCACCCAGGGCTACCCCATTTAACCTATTATCACATGTGGGTTAGTTGAGCAAAGTGCATCAAACTTGGAGTTCAAGGTCCTAAGCAAGTGCAACCCATCTTGGATATCATGCCTTAGCTTGTCATGCACATCTAAGGGGAGAATTTCCCAAAACCCTAAAGCAAACCCCTCTTGGGCAATAGGAACCCTAGATGTAAGTATGATCAAAGGTCATGTAAACCTTATGATCATGGCTTAGGCCAAATATAAAAGTAGTAGTATACTTCATAACCTACAAATGATAGTAAGGAAGTAACCCCAAAAAGATTTCAGAAAAGCCCCAAAAAGTTCACCAAAGGTTGAGCACAAGAGAAAATTTCAGGATTTGCCTAAGTCTAAAAACTAACCTTTGAACAAAGATCCCATATGTTCACCTTAATCCAAAATTCAAAACACTTCGACCCAATTGACAAAGTGGCGCCAAATTAACCCTAGAATGCCCTGGAAAGAGGTGACACTTACCCTAGAGCGTTTGACACGACTTGGCACCATTTTTGTCTCGGCTTGGACCTAGCTGACACAGCCAACTTCTCACCCCTCTATCTCCCTACCCCGACCATATCTTGACTTGGAACTCACAGCAAAAAGGTAGGATATGGAGCAGGGAAGAGACCATACACAGTGACTTTGCCAAGATACGCATGCTAAGGTGCTCAAATCTGCCGTTGAACCATGGCAGAAGCGAGCTCCCACGTGTTCGACGCGGGCTGACACCCGGGGGCGCGCTCAGAGCACGCCCGCGCGCAAACCCCCGCGCGCCCACGGCCGCCCGTGATCACGCCCACGCCACGGCTATAAAGCCCGTCCCAGTGCTCGGCTGCCTTCCCCATTGCCTCCTCCGTACCGCGCCTAACTCCCCCGAGCCAGCCCTTAGCTCCGGCGACCTCCCCGCGACCCGCCAGAGCCGCCCGAGAGCAACCACCGTGGCCAGCCTCTATCCCGTCCTCCTCCGTTCGATCCAAGCCTTCAGATAGCTTCCTTGTGAGGCCGTGAAGCTTACTCAAGCTTGAACCGAGGACCCGCGTCACCGGAATAGCGAAACCGTGCTCGCCGGAGTTCATCACCCCGCCGGCGCACGTGGACCGGGTAAATCACTGCGCCATTTTTCGATTCAATGCACAGATAGCCTCTACACCACCCCGGGAAGCTCACTGTGCCGTTGGATTGGACTAGGTCACCGTGGTTTGGCCGGCACACCCACCGCCGACGAGGACCCCCGCCTGCGCACGTCGACCGAGCGATTTCGGCCATCCCCGCCGTCGAGCCGTACATCGCTGTGACCGCCAGAGCCTCCCCGAGCTAACCGTACCCCTCGCCAGACCTATCTCGCCGGCGGTAAGCCGCGCCACCCCTTTCTTCTCTGCGGTTACTGTTTACACTTGGGAGGGACTGCGGGGGAGAGGAAGAGAAAGTCAGGGGGTTTTGCGCATTGTCAGTCGCACAGAGGAATAGTGGCGCAAGGGTAGAACTGCGAAGATTAATTAGGAAAGACCCTGGGGACCTCGGTGTGAACTACTTTTTCAGAGAACCTTATTAAAACATGACTTTAAATTTGAACAGAAACTTTGAAAATCCATAACTTCTGTTTAGTTCATCCAAATTTGGTCAAACCAATTTTGTCAGACTCTAAATAATATAACCTACTTAAGAAAAATATAAATCCCCCTATGTACTACAGAAAACTTTAGGGTTCTAAATTAATTATTGTTTTGGCCAAAAGCTAAATAATGGGGATAAAAATAGTTGCACTATTTGACTAGGGTTAGAAAAATTTGGAGGAGTTTCTATCCACTTACTGACTTGTTTAAAAATGTTAAACCTCTCTGTCCACCCCATTAAATTAGTTTTTGCCATTCATTTTACAATATGCTTAAGATTAAGAAAAATAGAAAAGATGATTTAAATAATGAACCAGAGGGCACCCCTATTTTTGTTAGAGTACTTATTCCATGTAGTTTACTAGAAAAATCTATCATACCCTGGTGTAGTATAAAATAAGTAGGATCCCTTTTATTTTAAGAAAACAAGGAAAGCTTAGAAAAACCCTTCAAAAATAACCCTAACATGAAAACACCTCAAACCTTGGGATGACAAATGTTTGGTTATTATGAACATAGGAAAAATACAAAATCTGTTGTTTGATATTTTTCAAATGACAAGTTAGTTATAAGCACCTTTTTGGCATAAAACTTTAGAAAATCACAACTAAATAACCACCAATTAACTTTTTGTGATTTTTGACACAGAGGTTTATTGTTACTGTTAGATGCCAACAAAAATAACCCTTAGGGCAGAACCTACCCCTAGTTAAGAGTTGTAGTACAAAGTGGCCCATTTTATACAACTCTTGTTATTTTTGTCTAAAGCATAGCCTTCATATTTTAAGCCTCAGGTTCTTACAACAGACTAGAATAGCAAATGGCAACCCACTGTAATTTTTACAGAATTTTTGGAAAATGTTGAACCACTGTCGTAGTTCAAACCTACACTAGAAACCATAAGTAGAAAATGAAGAAAGGGGAAAAGTGAATAACAGGAAATTGGTGTCATCCTAAAAACTCTTTATAACTTGTCCACTGAAGTATATAAAGGCAATACCAATTCCCTATACTTATCCTCAATAAAAACTTAAACCTAAAAGTGATAAACATAACCCACTAAAAGCCCCACATGACCAAGGAACCCTAAGTTACTCCTTAACTCAGTTTTCTTCTTTAGCATAATGTTATTAAATCCTGCATAATCATGACATACATGTTCATTGCATTCGATAGACTGTAACCTTGCTGATGGAGAGTACGTCCTCGTGCCGGAGCAAGGAGCTGCTCAGGAGGTAGCCCCGGATCCAGTACTTGAGTCTGCACCAGAGGATCTGCCTGCCCCAGCCTTGGAAGGCAAGCCCCGGTTTATGCATAACCTGTTTATTATGCTATTTTACTACACTTAATGATTGTAGGATTGAATGTGCACTTAAGTGTAGGAGTTGTTTGAAACCCTAGTTGCATGATCTCAGGAATCCCATTGAGATGAATACTAGTATGCTAAGCCGAGTAGCTGCTTTATTAATTAGGGATTTCGGTAGAAGTCGAGTGATTTTTCTAGCACTCGCGCGAGGTCAGGAATTGATTGTGCCCACTTTCATATCATAATGGTATTGGTTGGTTGACAACAATCCATGGGGATTGGTGGTCCACAGGATGAAAATTGGAATAAGGATTAAGGTGTGGTACCGTGAGTCAAGCGTTTGAACGTACTAAGCACATGCCGAGAAATATGGTAACCGGTAAGCCTAGTACCTGATTGAACCTGCCAGCGGACATATCCCCTCACGCGACATGAGACGTGGTCTCCCATTCCGGTTATGGTGGGTACAAGTGCGGTCACTGCACGACGGTAATCGGGGTCAGTGAGGCATTGTACGCCAAGGCGGTGAGCCCTGATCTGCTGCCAGGGAATCGACGGGGACGGATGATGTGTGTGGGGACGGAGTGCCTCGCCACGTCGTGTGTTTAGGTTTACCTTGCAAGGTTTAAAAACTTGATTCGAATCGTCTGCTTCTCGTAGCTAATGAGACTGCTTGATCCATGCTGCTACATTGAGTAACAAGTGGAAATATGATGAGATGATATAAGATGTTGATTGCTAAAAATGTTTGCCACTATGTGTGAGTAGATAGTACACATTTAGCCTTAAGAGAGTCACACTTAAATTTGACAAAGTTAAAACTGGAATTTAGAAACTGAGCTAGTGCTTTTGGCAACCAAACCCCACAGCCAAACAGCTGCATGTCTAGAGGTAGAGGAGTAGACTCCTCACACCGGGTAAGTCTAGCTGAGTATTAGTATACTCAGCCTTGCTTGTGGCATAATTTTTACAGGTTCTTTGGAGGACATGGTTTCTGGAGTGACTTGGCCGTCCATCTTGCCACCGGGTTGGACTGTCGAGTGGGACCCCGCCTCGGCTGAGGAGGAGCATGAGGAGTGATGGGACAGGCTTCCCATCTCTCTGTTTATTTACCGTTAGTTTATTTCCGCTGCACTTCGAACAATGATGGTCACTTTTGCAAAACTCCGATGGTGATGATGTAATAATCTTAACACTCTTACCTACATGGTTTTATGCTTTATTGTATTTGCTCTGTGACTCACCATCGAGTGAGATTGTGGTACTTGATCCTGTCAGTGGCCGAGTCGGACTAGATCCGAGGGATTGACGGGTTATTCCCATTTAAGTGTGGTCTCGCCTCTAAGGCAGGGCTTAGGCACTTAAGTTGGAATAATTCGGGCTGTTCCGCCACAGGGCGCTTCAAGAACAGTTTATTTTCTGAACGTTCTTTGACAATTTGGGTCTGAGTTATAAGACTTTGTTGATGAGGCATGTCGCACCTTCTTTTATTTGTAGTTGAGGACGTGCAACATTGTCTTGAGTTGTTTACACCTTAAGCCGACTGTTTTGTTGACACGGTATAGTAGGCACCCTCTATTTTGTAAGCTTGAGCATGTAGCACCGACTTAAGGCATTTCCGATTTAAGTCGATTGCTCCGTTAGTAGGGTATAGTAGGTACCCTTAGTTTTGTAAGCGTGAGCATGTAGCACCGACTTAAGACATCTCCGACTTAAGCCGATTGCTCCGTTAGTAGGGTATAGTAGGCACCCTTAGTTTTGTAAGCGTGAGCATGTAGCACCGACTTAAGGCATTTCTGACTTATGTTGATCGCTCCTTGAGAGTTTGTTTGTATGTGGATGAATGTAGAAGCTTTATTGATAATGAGGTCGCTAGTTTACAAATTGCAGTCTACCATCTAGAGTTTATGGTGCTACTATGAGTAGAACTTCCTAAGGTGCTTGACATTCCATGGGTTCCCTACTAGAGTACCATCCATCTGAGTTAACTGATATGACCCGGGCCAAGTTACTTCTACGATCATGAAGGGCCCTTCCCATGGTGGTGATAGTTTGTGTCGTCCTTCCCCTGATTGTATGCAACGAAGCACCAGGTCTCCTACTGTGAATGCCCGGTGCCGTACAGTCGTATCATGGTAGCGCCTCAGGGTTTGCTAGTATCTGACCGACTAAATGACAACATTTAGACATTCCTCCTCTAGCACATCGATTTCCTCAAGCTGGGTTGCTTCTGTCACTGCATTGTTTTTAAAGGTTAATCTGGGTGCTCCGAAGGCCAAGTCTACTACAACACTACCTCTGATCCGTATACCATAAAGAAAGGAGTATTCCCATGCAAAGCTTGACTGGGCTGAGTTCGCAAACTCCAAACTACATAAGGTAGTTCTCGGATCCACTTTCTTGTGAGCTTTTCATTTATGTCAAATACTTTCTTTCTGAGCGCCTCTAATATCATCTCGTTCACCCTCTTCACTTACCCATTAGCTCTAGGGTGTGCCACTAACGCATATTTGACTTGGATACATTTTTGCTCTTAGAAGTCAAAGAAATATGCGCTGGTGAAGTTCGATCCCAGGTCTGTGATGATACTGTTGGGTATCCCAAATCTGAAGATGATTTTCTGGATGAACTCCACTGCCTTGGCTGAGCTCAGGGTTGCAACCGGCTTGTACTCTATCCACTTTATAAATTTATCGATAGCCACCATCACATGGGTGTACCCTCCCTGAACTTTTTTGAATGGCCCGATCATGTCTAGCCCCCAGCATGCGAAGGGCTAGGTGACCGGAATAGTCTATAGTTGTTGTGTTGGCAAGTGCTGCTACTTAGCCAGGAATTGGCATGCTTCACATCTTTGGACTAGGTTGGCTGCATCTTTCTTTGCTGTTGGCCAATAGAAGCCTGCTCTGAAGGCCTTCCCCGCAAGAGTCCTTAATGTTGCATGTACTCCACATTGCCTGGCATGAATTTCTTCTAGCAAATGCTTCCCGATGCCTAAATCAATGCATTTCATGAAGACTCCCGTGGCCCCTCACTTGTACAGTACTTCTCCTATGACTGCGTAGTGGGCTGACTGCCTCGCAATGCGCTCAGCAGCGACCTTGTTATATGGTTCCTCTTCATTCTTGATGTATCTGATAATTGGCACCCTCCAGTCATTTGGGTCAGGTTCTGTCTGCTCCATTGCCTTGCATTCCTTCGCCGGTCCTAATGCGATACTCGGTTGTTGTATTTCCTGGACAAAGATGTCTAGTGGAGCTTGGGCCTGGGTTGATCCTAGCTTTGATAGAGTATATGTTGTTGCATTGCGATCTTTTCTATGTGATGAAACTCCAAGCCTTTGAATTTTCTTCAGTCTTCCTAACTGTGACGCAGTAGTTGCCCATTGAATCAGTGAAGCAGTCCCAATCCTTGTTGTCCTGGCTGATGACAACTAGAAAGTCTCTGTACACCGTTAGTCTCTTGATGTCGAGTGACACAGCAATGTTGAGCCCATGTATCAAGGCTTCGTACTCTGCTACATTGTTGGAAGTTGGGAATAGAAGTTGCAATGTGTACTTGAGTGGATCTCCTCAAGGGGCGATGAAGAGGATTCCATTCCCTGCTCCTTGTAGCTTCAATGACACGTCAAAGTATATCTTCCAGACCTCCGTTGATTTGGGGTTTTCCTGAATCTATTGCTCATCCCATTCTGATATGAAGTCCACCAGAGCCTGAGTTTTGATCGCCGTGCAGGGTCAAAACTCTATGTCATGAGCTCCGAGTTTGCACATCCACTTGGTTGTCCTCCCTACTGCTTCTCTATTGTGGAGTATGTCTCATATCGAGAAACCTATGACCACTATGACTTTGTGATCATCAAAATAGTGGCACAACTTTCGCGCAGTGAGCAGTACAACATGTAGTAGCTTCTGGACATGAGGATATCTAATCTTGGAGGGCCCGAGGACCTTGCTGATGAAGTAGACAGGGTGCTGAACTGGATATGGGTGTCCTTCCTTTGCCCGCTCGACTACCAATGCGGTGCTCACCACGTGAGTCGTGCAGGAGATGTATAGTAGCAGATCTTCAACAGGTCGACTGGCAGTAGCTTGGTGGGGTGGCTTGAGAACCGACAGGGTGGTCAAGAATTTTTTGAGTGCCTCTAGTGCTTCTTGAGCCTTGGAGTCCATTGAAATATGTCCACCTTCTTGAGCAAATTATAGAATGACATTCCTCTCTCGCTAAGCCATGAGATGAAATGACTTAGCGCTGCCAATTACCCAATGAGCTTTTCCACCTTCTTCTACGATCGTGGTGGTTCCATCCTCAGAATGTCTTCAACCTTTTCTGAGTTAGCCTCGATCCCTCAATGGCTGACGATGAATTCGAGTAGTTTTCCGGTAGGTACCCCGAACACACATTTTCTAGGTTAAGCTTCCAGCGGTAGCACCTCAAGCTATTGAAAACCTGCTGGAGATCCTCGATGAAGTCATCCAGGTTCATGGTTTTGATTACCACATCATCAACATAAGCTTCCACATGCTTGCCCCAGTGGTCAGCTAAGCATGTCTGGATAGCTCTTTGGTAAGTCGCTCCAGCGTTTTTGAGGCCAAATGACATGGAGGTGTAGCAGAAGGCCCCAAAGGGCATGACGTGAAGGAAACAGTGATGCCTAAGAGGGGGTGAATTAGGACTTCTAAAAACTATCTCTAAACTAGGCCACAATTAAATCCTTAGAGCAAGACCTATGCAAATAAACAATCTAGAATGAGCAAACTAGGTTTTGTCTAAGTGTTGCTATCTCTACCGCAAAGCCTAAGTTTCAATCCTAAATAACATAACTAGAAAGGTGAGATTGAAACTTAAATACTTAAGATAAATGCGGAAGGTAAAGATCAAGGTAGAGATGCAAACTCTCATGGATGATGTCGGTATTTTTACCGAGGTATCCAGAACCATGCAAGGTTTCGACTAATCCTCGTTGGTGCCCCTACGCAAAGGGTAGCCCACGCGAGGGCCAAGCACCTCGGTCGAGTAACTCCATTGAGAGCCATGAGCCTTCTCCACCCGGTGCTCTGCTTTCGGCTCCTCTCGGACGCTCCCCGCTATCTCCACTATCGAGCTTCCGGCCAAAACGCTCTGGGCCTTGTTCCCTCTGGTACATGGTGGCGGCCGTGACACAAACTTGGTTGTCACGGTCTCGCAAAACTCTCGCCCCACTCGATACAATTACAATGACTCAGGCAAGAGTCGAGGGGTTGTGTGTGTGATACCCGGTTTGCAAAGAAGAGAAGTTGGGGGTTGTTCTTTTTGTTTTTTTCCCTCATCCGGTTGTTGTTTTGGGGATTTGGGATTTTGTGGAAAACATTCACAACTAGGGCAGTAGAATTGTTTTGGTTTGACGCTTGCGTTGGGGTCGGGAGCTGTCGCGTGGGTTAGTTGGGCCGCGATTGGTGTTTCGGCCCATTAATCCTCCCAAACCCTAGCCGCCTCCCTCCTAACCCCCTCCCCCCTTGTGCAGCCGCCCCCCCACTCCTCCCACACTTTGGCTGCCGCCCCCCCTGCCCATCTCCTCCTCTCTCAATTTTTGCAGCCACACCCCCATACCCTAGCCGCCCCCCCCCCCCTCAATCTCCTCCTCCCAAGGTGCCAATCCTTGCCGCTCGGATCATCGTCACGTAGTGCGAATCTCCAATCGTTTTGGTGGAGGGAAGAAGGGAGGAAGGAAAGGGGGAGAATCCAAGGTGATTTTTGTGTTCATCTCTTGTTCATTTGCGCTGCGATTCAATTGATTAGATGTTGCGTTTGCGATTGGATAGAGGGGGCTGTCCAGAATTTTACGTGGTGGATGAACAGCGGAAGTTCTAGCAGTTTCTAGGTTTTTTTCGTGAAAAAATAATGGGGATCAATTTGGGGATCATGTAGAACTTTGTTTTACCTTTCCAACGAGTATTTACGCGCTCAATTTGGAGTTATAAATTAAAAGTTATCATCGTTTGAATCCGGGTATGTGGCTGTCCAAAAAACAGATTTTTCAGAAGGATGAACAGCAGCAGTATTAGCAGTTTCTGGGGATTTTTCAGGAGTAATTAGTGTTAATCAGTATGAGAATCATGTAGGGCTTTTTCTTATCTTTCCAACAAGTACTTATGCGCTCAAATCGGAATTATATTTTAAAAGTTATCGCTGTTTGAATCCGAGTATGTCGCTGCCCAAATCAGAAAAAAACAGATCGCAGGGTTTATTTTGTGGACCGTTTAGAGGTAATTAGATGTTAGAATTTAATCATGAATTGTATACATAACTTGTGGGTAATTTTATGTAGTTGTCTCTGGAGTTTTTGTTTGACACCACTGCTGTCCTAATTTTTAAGTTATGGAATTGTTAAGCAGCGCCGCTGCAGTTTGGTTGGTGAGGGGAGAATTGTTACCCGCGGCGGGGTTTGAGATTGCGCGTAGGTGCGGTGTTGTCTTTGAGTTTTTTTATGTGAATTTGGTGCACTAAGTTGGGTGTCAAAAACAGGTGGTGGACTTCCGGATCGTTCTTAGGGATTTTGCCCAAACTTCCGGTGAAGGCAAGTAAAATTGTGATGGTTATTCCGTCTGGCAAATGAGGAGTCTTATTCTTAAATATGTTGTGCTATTATGTTCATATTCATATTTTGTTTGTTTATTGAGTACCATCATTTGAGAATGTTCATGTTTCATGGATTTCATATGTTGAGTTTGAGGTTTGATCATGTTACTCAAGTGGTTATTATGTGGAATGGGTGGAAGTATATGACTAGCACATTTTTATTTGGGAAGAACTTATGATGTTGTCATGCATATTGCACTCATCATCCATTGCATTGAAGTTTTGTCGCGATCTTATGGTCCGACCGTACCGGTACATTAAGCATCATATGTTGCCCGAGAAGGGGTATGGTGCAGCTTCATATCCTTAGAGATATGGAGGCAGAAGTCATTATTGCATCTGTAGCCATGTGCATTCATGGAAGAGGTGTGGAATCTATTATGTGGATGTGGATAATCTGGACTTGTGCATGGTGCTTCTTCTTGGCGTTAAGTATTTATTTACTTGTTTACTTGCTGCAATTTACTGTTCAGAAAAAAAAGAAAGAAGTTCTGAACCACGTGGTTGTATAAGCACAGTTGATTTACAATGTCCTATTTGTTGTGGTTATGTTTACTTGCTGAGATGTGTTATCTCACATCTTGCATTGTTTGATGCAGGCACCTAATTTCTGCTTGGGGAATAGAGGGATGTAGCAGCACGGCCACTTCACCTTTAAATAAAGGAACCACCACTTAATAATGTTGTTAATCAGAGTTGGTCAAGTCTAGTGAATTACTTTGTTCTTGGTTGAGCGTTTGTTTTGGGTGGGCTGAGTTCCTTATCCCATTTGTTTTACTTTAGTTGGGTCATAATTAAGTTTTACCACCTTTGCATTTTAGTTTGTACTATGTGAATTATATGTCTTTATATCTTGTATGAACTTCATGTTTCCCCTCCTCGTTATGCTAGTTTTCAAAGGAGGTGCTGCCGGATTTTTTTTGCTTTATATTCTTTCTTTATTACATCTCTTGTGTTGAGTAAGTTTGGTGGGTGGGGTTTGTGGTATTATCCATTGTGTGCGACCAGTGGGGTGTTACAGTTGGTATCAGAGGTATAGGCTGTAGGTCCTAACAAGTGGAGTAGTAATAAATTGACACACTGCACATGTAGAATGGGTTTTCTGTCTTGCTATTGATATGATTATGTTATTGTATGTGCTAGTTTTGACATTATCTAGAGAGATGCTATGCTTATCTCATTTACTTATTATTCTCATCCATGTGGCTGCAGCTATGCCGCCTCGTAGAGCTCGGGGTAGTCCGCAAGCTCCTAGTGGGGACTCGATGAGTCCGGCGGCAATGTTAGCCGCGATGCAGGCCATGCAGCAGGAGTTGGCCCTTCTGAGGCAAGCCATTCCTGTCGCCCCTGCGGGTGCTGCTCAGGGTGCTGGAGGTGGAGAAGTGCCCGGGGGCGCTGTCCCTGCGGGTGCTGTTCCAGGTGGCGCGGCCGAGGTGCCTCTTCCAGTCAGTGGTCTTTCTCTGATGCAGACATGCAGTGGATGGGCATGAAGTTGGATTCTTTTGATGGCAGTGGTACTCCGGTCGAGGCGGCAGATTGGTTGACTTATGTGGAGGATAAGATGAATGTCTTCGAGATTGCATATGGAGATCGGGTTCGCTTTGGCACTCAGCTGCTGAAGGGAGAGGCTCAAATTTGGTGGAGAGGCGTGCAGGCAGCGCACTCCTCCTCACCAGGAGTCCTATCTTGGGATGTTTTCATCAGGCAGTTTGAAAGGAGATTCTACCTGGTCACCTTTCTGGAGAAAATGAAGATTGACTTGCAGTCCTACAAGCAGGAGAAGAAGTCTGTCACAGAGTATGAGGTGGGCTTCAACAAGATGGTCCGCTTTGTCCCTCATGTGGCTTATAATGAGATGGAGAAGGCGAGCCAGTTCCGTCAGGGTCTGAAGCCTTCTATCAGGCATGCACTGGGGGCTTTTCCGTTGGTGGACTTCCGTACCATGGTGGAGCAGGCGCTGGGTGTGGAGATGCAACACCAGTATACCATGGAGTCGCAGAAGTCTTCGGGTGTTGATCAGCCTCGTAGCCAGGACGCGAGGAGGGGCAACACTGGAGGTCCAGTTCACAAGAGGGGCAAGTCTCAGCATCAGCGCCACCATCCTTACCGTGGCAAATCCTCTGACTCAGGTACTTCGGGAGGAAGTACTCAGAGGTTTCGGGCCATTCCTAAGCCCGGGCTGGGGCTGGTGTGTTTCCGCTGTGGAGATGCGCATCGCCGTGCAGAGTGCCAGTGGAGTGGCAGGTGTTCTATCTGCAGTCAGGACCACAAGGATGTGGTGTGTAGGAGGAATCCCAATGGGAAGCTCAGATGGGAGCCGGTGACTACCTCCTCTTCTCAGGGCACTATCAACATGATGTCAAGTGCTGAGCAGCAGTTTTCAGTTCCTCTTCCTCCACAGCAGCTTTATGTGCCTGGGACTTCTCAGTTCGTGCCGATGCAAGGTTTTCCTCAGTATCAGGCTGTGCCTACTCCTGCACCGTCTACCCCTGTGCTGACTCAGTTTGGAGCTCCGCGCCAGCCTCCTCCGGTGGCTCAGTGGGATTCTTCTGTTAATTTCACTTCGGGAGCTTCCTCTTCTGCGGGTATTTCTAGAGCTTATGTACTACCCGCTGCGGATGGCAGGGAGCAAGGAGACGTGGTGACAGGTACGATTTCAGTTGATTCGTTTGCTGCCCATGCTCTTTTTGACTCTGGCGCTAGCTATTCGTTTGTTTCGGAGGATTTTGTGTCGCGGGCTGGTCTTTCGGTGCAGAGGCTGGGTCACCCAATTTTGGTTAGATCTGCTAATGGCTCCATCAGTAGCTGCTCAGTTTGTCAGGGGTGTTCTGTCATTCTTGCTGATGAGGTCTTTTCGGCCAATCTGGTGGTGATTTCCTTGGGGGCATTCGATGTTATCTTGGGTATGGACTGGTTATCCCAGTATTGCGCGGTTATATCCTGCTTCTGGAAGACAGTGTTATTGCAGGCGCCGTCGGGTAAGGAGGTGGTATTCTTGGGAAGTTCCCCGAAGTTCTCGCTATCCCTATTGGCGCAATTGCTTCCTGATCGCCGATCAAGGAAGTCGGGGATCTTTTTCTCCATGGTGGTGGAGGGTGAGGCAGCCTCACGGGTGCAGGACATCCGAGTGGTGTGTGACTTTGCTGACGTGTTTCCGGCAGAGCTTCCAGGCATTCCTCCAGAGCGCGATGCAGCTTTTGAGATTAAGCTGATTCCGGGTACGCAACCTATTCATAAGGCCCCGTATCGAATGGCCCCAAAAGAGCAGATTGAATTAAAGCGGCAATTAGATGATCTGCTGGCTAAAGGCTTCATTAGGCCTAGCAGGTCTCCATGGGCTTCCCCAGTATTGTTTGTTGAGAAGAAGGATAAAAGCAAGCGGCTGTGTGTGGATTATCACGCTTTGAATCAAGTGACAATCAAGAATAAATATCCGCTTCCCCGAATTGAGGTCCTCTTTGAGTAGTTGAGGGGTGCCCAGGTGTTCTCCAAAATTGATTTGAACTCTGGTTATCATCAATTGAGGATTCATGAGGAGGATATTGAGAAGACCGCCTTCTGCACTAGGTATGGGCATTATGAGTTCATAGTCATGTCTTTTGGCTTAACTAATGCCCCTGCTGCCTTTATGGAAGCAATGAATAGGATGTTGCATGAATTCCTGGACGACTTTGTGGTCGTGTTCCTCGATGATATTCTGATTTATTCAAAGACCGAGGCTGAGCATGAGCAGCATCTCTGTCTCGTTCTGGGTGCCCTAAGGAAGAATCAATTCTATGACAAGTTGAAGAAGTGCGCCTTTTGGCTATCCGAAGTGGCTTTCCTGGGGCACGTGATTAATCAACAGGGTATTGCGGTTGATCCCAAAAATGTTGCGGTTGTGGTGGAGTGGAAGAGACCCTCTAGTGTCTCTGAAATCCGAAGTTTCTTGGGGCTTGCTGGGTATTATCGGCGCTTCGTACCAAATTTTTCCAGCATTGCTAAGCCTTTGACTAGGCTCTTGGAGAAGGGTGTTCCCTTCGTCTGGTCCGGCGATTGTGAGGTCAGTTATCAGTCATTGAAGAGCAAGTTGGTGGACGCCCCTATCCTAGCTTTGCCTGAGAGCGATAAGCGTTTCACAGTTTATACGGATGCTTCGCGTATTGGTCTTGGCTGTGTGCTGATGCAGGAAGGCAGAGTGATTGCTTATGGCTCAAGGTAGTTGAGGAAGCATGAGGGGAATTATCCAACTCATGATCTGGAATTGGCTGCGGTGGTTTTTGCTCTAAAGTCGTGGAGACATTACCTTTATGGCGAGGCTTGTGACATTTTCACCGATCACAAAAGTCTCAAGTATATTTTTACTCAGAAGGAGCTGAATTTGAGGCAGCGTCGGTGGCTAGAATTGATTAAGATTATGATTTGTCCATTCATTATCACCCGGGGAAGGCTAATGTGGTGGCGGATGCCCTTAGCAGGTCCGGGGTTCCAAAGGTGGCCTTGCCGTTGATCGCTGATCTGGACCGTTTGGGGATCGCTTTGTGTTATGTCGGCACCGCTAGCGAGGAGACTCAGATGCTTATTCAATCCTCTCTCATGGAGAGAGTGCGTGCGGCTCAGCAGCAGGATCGTCTTTTGCAGGAAGCTCGAAAGAGGGTTGGTGATGGTAAACCGCGGGAGTTCACCATTGATGAGAATGATTTGGTTCGTTTCAGGGGCTGTCTTTGTGTGCCTCAGAAATCATAGGTGAAGCTGGATATCCTGCGAGAAGCTCATAAAATGCCTTACACCATCCATCCTGGCGAAACCAAAATGTACCGAGATTTGAAACAAAACTTCTGGTGGAAGCGAATGAAGGTTGACATTTCTAAGTATGTGGCCGCCTGTGAAGTATGTCAACGCGTGAAGGCCGAACATAAGCGGCCTGCAGGTTTGCTGAAGCCATTGAAAATTCCAGAGTGGAAATGGGAGCATATCACCATGGATTTTGTGGTGGGTCTACCTCGTTCCCCTCGTGGCAGGGATGCTATTTGGGTGGTAGTGGATCGCTTGACTAAGTCTGCGCATTTTATTCCCATGAAGACCACAAATTCAGCTTCAGATTTGGTTCCCTTGTATATGAAGGAAGTAGTCAGGCTTCACGGGGTACCTAAGTCTATTGTTTCTGATCGAGACTCCAAATTTGTATCCAAATTCTGGGAGAGTCTCCATAGTTCATTGGGCACCAAGCTTTCGCTTAGTGTCGCTTTTCACCCTCAGACGGATGGTCAGTCGGAGTGAACAATCCAAACCTTGGAAGATATGTTGCGTGCTTGTGTTCTGTCATGGAAGGGTAGCTCGGAGGATCATCTTGCTCTGGCAGAGTTTGCGTATAACAACAGCTACCAAGCTAGCATCAAGATGGCACCATTTGAGGCTTTGTATGGCAGGCGGTGTATCTCTCCTCTGTGCTGGGAGACTTTGGGAGAGAGATCCCTGGTTGGTCCTGATTGGGTTCAGCAAACTTCTGAAAAGGTTCGGGAAATTCATCAGAATATTTTGGCAGCTCAGAGTCGTCAGAAGAGTTATGCTGATGTGAGGAGGCGAGATCTAGAATTTGCTATGGGTGACCAAGTCCTTCTCAGGGTATCACCCACTAAGGGAGTTGTTCGGTTCGGTGTCTCTGGGAAGCTCAGCCCGAGATACATTGGACTGTTCACTATCTTGGCCCGAGTGGGCAGCCTGGCTTATCGCTTGCTACTGCCGGATTCCATGGCAGGGGTACACCCGGTTTTTCATGTCTCTATGTTGAGGAAGTTCTTGCGAGATCCGGACCATCAGATTGAGATGGAACCAATTGCGGTGCAGCAGGATCTGACTCTGGAGTGTCGTCCGGTGCGTATATTGGAATTCTCGGAGCATGTGTTGAGGAAGAGATCAATTAAGTATGTCAAGGTCTTATGGACTAATCAGTCTGAGCGCGAGGCTACGTGGGAACTTGAGGAGCTGATGCGGCAGAAGTACCCGGAACTTTTCGTTGTGGGTAAGTGTTGTTGATTCATTAATCTTTTCTTTTGTCATTCCGATAGAAGCGTCAGAATTCGAGGTCGAATTCTTTTTAAGAGGGGTAGAGTGTGATACCCGGTTTGCAAAGAAGAGAAATTGGGGGTTGTTCTTTTTGTTTTTTTCCCTCATCCAGTTGTTGTTTTGGGGATTTGGGATTTTGTGGAAAACATTCACAACTAGGGCAGTAGAATTGTTTGGTTTGACGCTTGCGTTGGGGTCAGGAGCTGTCGCGTGGGTTAGTTGGGCCGCGATTGGTGTTTCGGCCCATTAATCCTCCCAAACCCTAGCCGCCTCCCTCCTAACCCCCTCCCCCCTTGTGCAGCCGCCCCCCCACTCCTCCCACACTTTGGCTGCCGCCCCCCTGTCCATCTCCTCCTCTCTCAATTTTTGCTGCCACACCCCCATACCCTAGCCGCCCCCCTCAATCTCCTCCTCCCAAGGTGCCAATCCTTGCCGCTCGGATCATCGTCAAGTAGTGCGAATCTCCAATTGTTTTGGTGGAGGGAAGAAGGGAGGAAGGAAAGGGGGAGAATCCAAGGTGATTTTTGTGTTCATCTCTTGTTCATTTGCGCTGCGATTCAATTGATTAGATGTTGCGTTTGCGATTGGATAGAGGGGGCTGTCCAGAATTTTACGTGGTGGATGAACAGCGAAAGTTCTAGCAGTTTCTAGGTTTTTTCGTGAAAAATTAATGGGGATCAATTTGGGGATCATGTAGAACTTTGTTTTACCTTTCCAATGAGTATTTATGCGCTCAATTTGGAGTTATAAATTAAAAGTTATCATCGTTTGAATCCGGGTATGTGGCTGTCCAAAAAACAGATTTTTCAGAAGGATGAACAGAAGCAGTATTAGCAGTTTCTGAGGATTTTTCAGGAGTAATTAGTGTTAATCAGTATGAGAATCATGTAGGCCTTTTTCTTATCTTTCCAACAAGTACTTATGCGCTCAAATCGGAATTATATTTTAAAAGTTATCGCTGTTTGAATCCGAGTATGTCGCTGCCCAAATTAGAAAAAAACAGATCGCAGGGTTTATTTTGTGGACCGTTTAGAGGTAATTAGATGTTAGAATTTAATCATGAATTGTATACAAAACTTGTGGGGAATTTTATGTAGTTGTCTCTGGAGTTTTTGTTTGACACCACTGCTGTCCTAATTTTTATGTAATGGAATTGTTAAGCAGCGCCGCTGCAGTTTGGTTGGTGAGGGGAGAATTGTTACCCGCGGTGGGGTTTGAGATTGCGCGTAGGTGCGGTGTTGTCTTTGAGTTTTTTTATGTGAATTTGATGCACTAAGTTGGGTGTCAAAAACAGGTGGTGGACTTCCGGATCGTTCTTAGGGATTTTGCCCAAACTTCCGGTGAAGGCAAGTAAAATTGTGATGGTTATTCCGTCTGGCAAATGAGGAGTCTTATTCTTGAATATGTTGTGCTATTATGTTCATATTCATATTTTGTTTGTTTATTGAGTACCATCATTTGAGAATGTTCATGTTTCATGGATTTCATATGTTGAGTTTGAGGTTTGATCATGTTACTCAAGTGGTTATTATGTGGAATGGGTGGAAGTATATGACTAGCACATTTTTATTTGGGAAGAACTTATGATGTTGTCATGCATATTGCACTCATCATCCATTGCATTGAAGTTTCGTCGCGATCTTATGGTCCGACCGTACCGGTACATTGAGCATCATATGTTGCCCGAGAAGGGGTATGGTGCAGCTTCATATCCTTAGAGATATGGAGGCAGAAGTCATTATTGCATCTGTAGCCATGTGCATTCATGGAAGAGGTGTGGAATCTATTATGTGGATGTGGATAATCTGGACTTGTGCATGGTGCTTCTTCTTGGCGTTAAGTATTTATTTACTTGTTTACTTGCTGCAATTTACTGTTTAGAAAAAAAAGAAAGAAGTTCTGAACCACGTGGTTGTATAAGCACAGTTGATTTACAATGTCCTATTTGTTGTGGTTATGTTTACTTGCTGAGATGTGTTATCTCACATCTTGCATTGTTTGATGCAGGCACCTAATTTCTGCTTGGGGAATAGAGGGATGTAGCAGCACGACCACTTCACCTTTAAATAAAGGAACCACCACTTAATAATGTTGTTAATCAGAGTTGGTCAAGTCCAGTGAATTACTTTGTTCTTGGTTGAGCGTTTGTTTTGGGTGGGCTGAGTTCCTTATCCCATTTGTTTTACTTCAGTTGGGTCATAATTAGGTTTTACCACCTTTGCATTTTAGTTTCTACTATGTGAATTATATGTCTTTATATGTTGTATGAACTTCATGTTTCCCCTCCTCGTTATGCTAGTTTTCAAAGGAGGTGCTGCCGGATTTTTTTTTGCTTTATATTCTTTCTTTATTACATCTCTTGTGTTGAGTAAGTATGGTGGGTGGGGTTTGTGGTATTATCCATTGTGTGCGACCAGTGGGGTGTTACAGTGTGGTTTTTCTAAACTCTCTCAACTAACTAGGATTCACCTAGAGCAAGCGCATAAATCGTCTAACTAACCTAAGCACTTTGCAAAGCACCTACTCTAATCACCGAGTGATTCTACTAAGCACTTGGGTGTATGAGCACTTGGAAATGTCTACAATATGTCTTGGTATGTTGCTTGGGCTCCCACACCTTCAAATGGCTGGTTGGTGGGGTATTTATAATCTCCCCCACAATTCTAGCTGTTGGACAGAAAACTGACTGCTCTATCGTCGGGTGCACCAGACAGTTTGGTGCACACCAGACATGTCCGGTGCCCTGGCCACGTCAGGTGACTATTGAGGTCTGTAGCAGTCGACCGTTGGATCCGAACATTATCTAGACTATTCGGTGCACACCGGACAGTCCGGTGCTACAGCCCCGAGAGCCCCTAGTTACGGGCTCTCTGCGTAGACTGTCCGGTCACACACTAGACAGTTCGATGCACACCTGACATGTACTATTCACTGTCCGGTGCGCCACTAGAGCGCTGGCTGACTGCCCACTTCTTGGATTTCTTTGTTGTTTCCTTGTGCTTCTTTCAATCTTGAGTCTTGGACTACTACAGATCTTTTAGGTCTTCTTCTGAGGTGTTGCCTCCTCAGAGTCTCAGTCCAATCCTCTTCGCATCCTGTGAACTACAAACACAAACACTAGGAAACACATTAGTCCACAAGGTTATGTTGATCATCAAACACCAAAATCACATAGCCAAGTGGCCCAGGGTCCATTTTCCTTACATGATGAATGCACTTTTTTCTTCGTCCTCCTTCGCTAGACTGATATGGTGATATCCCGTGTAACCGTCTAGGAAGGAGAGCATAGAGCAGCCAGCAGTAGAGTTGACTACCTGATCTATTCTAGGGAGTCTGATGGGGTCCTTCGGACAATGTTTGTTGAGATCGGTATAGCCGGCGCACATGCGCTAATCAACTTTATTCATCGTTACTATTCACCATTACTATTCACCATTACTATTCATCATCGTTACTATTCATCATTACTATTTATTGATGGTATTTATCGACCTGCCAGACCAATATTCCAGTCATACAAACTCCGGTGACTGTGATTTTCCTTCTAGTAAGAACTTCCCATCTGGTCACCCATCCTAGATTTCTCCAAGTTGAGCACGCTTAACTTTGGGATTCTTTCGAGCCAGGCTTCCAAACTCAGATTCCATTAATTCTTGTTTCTGAATTCTTATCAAAGTATTCACCATCCAACCATGTCATCCCTTAAGCATGGTTCATATTCCAGAAAACTCCCAAAATACTCTTGTCCCATATTCTACCTATAATTTCCCTATTCAGACTAAGTCAGATGGTTCACTCGTCACTATTCTCACCAACAGTGAACTCTACTGTACTACACCACATACACCCAGCTATAAATACACCCAGCTACCCTCTCCCTCTCCACACACTCAACACCCTCAGCCAAGGCAAACCCCCACCCACTTAGTTACCCCGCTCTGCCGGCTACGCCCATAGTGTCGCTTCGCCTCCAATCCACCCTCTTGGTAAGCACTCCACCACTAGTAATATGACAACACCACATGACACAGATTCTGCTAAAGACTCTACACGTTCATATATCGCCATTCTGACCACTATACTAAATATTTGTTGGTATACTTGTTGGTTTGTATGTCTTCTTGTTCATGTTGCATAGTTATCGGAGTGTTCGTGCCATCTCGTGAAGGCCGAATCTGCAAGTCTACGCCAGACGGTGGAGCCATAAGCCAGTTCTGCAAGCTCTCACCCTTTCACCGGTTAAGCACGACAAGCTCACTGGATCCCTTTGATGCATAAATTACCTATGCTTTTTAAACCACAACCCTCAGCCTGTTATTTTATGCATGATATAATTTTGCTGCTAAGAGACAAGTTATTATGGTCACCCAGCCTTAGAACTTTGCTGCAATTCATCTTTATACTCCTTGACATATTTGTTACAAGTGATTTGAGAAAAGGTGTGAGTTTTCAAAAGAAAATGTTTTTTTCAAAATGGGTATGATGAACGGTTGTCACCCTTATCACCTTTGAGCGGGATGATCAAGGACTCCCTGGTTTAGGGGAGGGCCTAAGGTGATGGCTCAGCCAGGTTAGGTGTGAGCATGAAGGATTGTCCCCCTCGCCTAAGGATCGGTTTGTCATCAATCCTTACCTATATGTAACACCCCTGGTGTTTATATTCCGCTCGACAAAAAGTACGGATTTAAGCACGTAATATCAGTGGATGAAACGAATGTTAAATTTTAATCGTCTTCGTCTGTCTTGATTTTAATATCTCATCGGTTTCGTCTGTCGCGAGTGCGACATCATTTTTATTTTTATTTATCCGGGCTCATCCTAAATTTTCGTGATGTTCGGAACGTCGTGTTCCGAAAATCGGTGCGTCCGGTGAGTATTTAAAATTCATCGCTCGCGTGAACACAAATTCGGAAGCCCAAACTCACTCAGATGATTTTATCCCGGATAACTTAATTTGTGCTCGACAACTAAATGTTGGAGGAGAAATAATCTGTATCGCGCGTTGTCTGAGAAAAATCGTGCGCGAGATTATGACCCAATTTATCCTCTAGCACGCTGTTTTGGCGAGTACAAGAGTAATAATTGAGCCTCTTTTTCCTGTATGTTGTCTTCGGCAGAGAAATCGGGTGCTTGATTAGTGAATGAGATTATCAGGTTAGACGAGTTAAGCGCCGACTAAATATCGAACCCGAAATCCGTCTAATTCGATCTATTTGCATCCTGTCCGAAGCAAACCAAACCACCGTAATTAGTACTGACAGCAAGTAATTAGTAGATGATTTAGTTCGCTAAATCATTAGAATGAAATGTGTAGTTGTATAGCATGTCAACCCAGTGTATATCCCTAAATATCCGTGATCAAAATATCTGCGATTCTTTGTTAAAGGAAAAAGAAGAAATAAAAAAATGAAAAATATCCCAGTCCATCATTATCTACAGCCGTTTGCATGTCTCACCGTGGCAATTCTTTTTGCATGCGACACCAACGCATTTGCATGCAAGCAGACTCATCCGCGCGTTCGCATGTGCATGTACACTGGCTCACTAAAGCGGCAAGCGGCGGCTGGATATTTGAATCCCTGGTCGCTATAAAGTGCAAGCCGAGCACTGCTTTCTCTTGCTGTGCATGCTATAGAAGCTAGCAACCGGTTAAGCTCCCATGGCGCGTTTCCCTGTGCCCTAGTTCAAGCTCGCCCCTCTAGTGTCCATGGCCGAGCTCCTCTCCAGTGCCAAACTTCTCCCATCTCTCTCTCCCAGCTCGTCTCCCTCAAGCTCGTCGTGCCTCTGCTTTTCACGGTCGTCGCTCTCCCAGCCCGGATCCTCTCCCTCTGCTCGCCACGCCCTGCCGTGGAGCTTCCTCCCTGCTGTGGCTCAGCCTCCAGGTTGCTTTCTCGCCGCGCGCCATGGAACTTCCTGCGTCGCGCTCGATCCTGCCCATCTCGCCATGCGCGCGAGACTGCGCTGGTTGGCGTCCTTCTCTGCGTGTGCTCAGCTTCAGTTCCGTGCCTTGTCCCTGGCTGCGCGCGCGTGCTTCACTGTTTGGTTGTCGTCGCGCAAGCCTCCAGCCCGCGGGCAGCTCTAGTCCAGTCCCCTGCGTCGCGCCCGGGATTTTATCACACGTCCCTGCTTGTCGTCTGTCCACGCGTCGTGCGTAGAACAACGAAACTAAAATCCGTGCGCGTCGAGCTCCCGCGCCGAATTCAGCCCCATGTTGACGCGTCCCTGTCCCAGCTTGCCGTGTCGCGTCGTCATCGCTTCTGTCGCGAGTTCGTCAGCAACTGTTATCTTGACCACGTCAGCACGCGACTGTGGTCGTGTTCATCAAATTCGCCAACGCTTTGTTGCCGATTCGACTGTCGTCGCTGGCTTCGCGTGTTGTCGAGCCCGTCATTTTCCTTGTCTTGTGCTCGCGCGGTTTCCTGCTCGCCAGCGTGCCCTCTCGGCTCGCTCGGCTTTAAAATCCCTATCTCATCGTCGACCTCGCCGCGACTGTGTGGTTGTGTTCTTTTGTGAGAACGCTTACTTTGCCGTGATCCTGCGCTTTCTGCTCAGTCTGGCATAGGTTTTAGTTGACGGTCAAGCGTGCCCCTTGTCAAGCTCGTGGTCGCGGTCAATCCTATCATTCTTGCTAGTCCTCGCTTTCTTTATGTCTGATCAAATGTCGAACCGGGATCCGCGACATCGCTCATCACTCGCTTTGGTTCAGCTCACTGGTTCGTCGTTGTTCATCTCCGTATCGGGTCTACAACAGTATTATAGATCCATCCTAGATGCTTGTCGTTGCTTCGCAACCTCGCCTCTATGCCAGTCCCTATGTAACATCTCCGACTTGTATTCGCGTCGGCAAACAAATCCCATGAGAGTGCGATGAAGCAACTTATAGATCAACGCCTACCAAGTGCTCGGCGAAGGGCCAGAACAAGGATCATCGTCGTTTGGGTGGATTGCTAGTCGACATGGTAATCATATTTTGATTCACTATTCTAGCTCATTCATTTGATAAATGAATTTGAGGGATATTTATCGTGATGGTTATTCTAATTGTAGCTCAAATGCGCAGTTAGTATATTTAATGTATAGTAAGGGTCCTAAGTGTGTGTGCTATTTAAGTTACCTCAAGATTGTGAAGTAGTCGCAAAGTATATGTTGCAGTATAATTCATGTCAAGAATGAATTAGTAGACGTATCTGATAGGTGTCATTAGTATTACGTATAATGAATTGTCTGTTAGATCTAAGAAAATGGTATATTGTATAAAATATGCTGACTAGGTAAAAATATATGTAGTAATATGAATCTGCTAATGAATCATAAAAGAAAGTAGAGCGTGTATATATATATTTTATTGTATTGCGATGTATGCGCTACATCCGAATAGGCTAAAAGATGCTTGTGTTTGTATGTTGGGAATTAGTTTTAAATGACTTGTTTATGTAAAGAGTGCATTTGTGTTGGTTATATGAAAGATGAATTAGTAAGTTCAGTCGGTGCCGCTTGTACTTATATTGAGTTTTCTACCGTTAGAGGTTATTTAGTCTAGATGTTCCTCCTTATGTTCATTCATATGCATTATGCATTTCATTTAGGTACGATAATTAATCACGTGATGCGAAGGACCAAAGCTGAGCCGACCCCAAGATGCTGTTAAGCGTGGGCTTCCTCGCAAGGCGATGCTGATGAACAAACCGGAAGATGGATAATCTGAACGAGTACCAAGCCAAAGGATACTCGCCAAGTCGTCACCTAACAAACACTAACCGAGTGTTATTCAGGCAAGCCCCGATGCATTTACCCCTTTCCTTGTGTTTTAAATAATTTTTACACACTTTAAGTCTAGCGAAATGTGCATTAGGTTTATAGGAGTTGCTTGGAAACCCTTTGATGCATAGCCTACCTTGATATCCATACCTTTATAGATACTTCTGATGAAGTATCAAAACTTGATTTACAAAAATGCTTAGCTCTGATTAGACTTGTGGATCAAAGTTATCTTTCGCAATAAGGCCTAGCTCAGTGGTTATCCTGAGGAAAGATGACTTCTACCTGCAAGAATATTTTCATTGAGAGTGTGGTGGGATCTTACTGCAAAGTTCCCTATAATGCTGTTTTCGTCCTAAGGAACACAAACAATCCTAAGGATGAAAGTACTTAAATCGGAACTTGGGCTAGAAACAGGTGATGTTCTACCCAGGTTGATTAAGGATTGGATGTGTATGAAGGCTTGATGATGAAGGACTATCTTAACTGGCCACATGCCCTGGATATGGGATAGGGTAAGCTTTGCCTCGGGCAAACTAATACCAGAATAAGATAACACGCAATGGGAGTGGAGAGATGGCGAGAGTAGCATGTACCCTCCATGGCAAGAGGCTGGACGGTGGTGTATCTGTGCTCTCGGTTGGCGTGAACCTGATCTAGTCTTAAGAACCCCGGTGGCGAGTTGACATATGCAAGGGTTAAGTGCTACATATGTCGTGTGGTTAGAGATCCTCAGCTGAGTAAATCGATTCAGATCGCCGTTATATCCCCGGACAGTGGAGACTTGGTCACTGACCTGCAACCTAAGTCAGGATGTGAACCTCATGAATAAAAATGATGTTGTATTGATGAGATGGTGAAATTAGACCAGATGCAAATAGAGTCTATTAATACTTAATCTAGCATTAAAATGTTGAAAGTAAGGACTCACTTTAGTAAGCTATTTCTGCAAAAGTATTTAAGTTGATTCTTGCTAAAAGCCTCTCCTTGATTCCTAAATCCAGCATACCCTTGAGAGTCTTTTCTTTAGTCGGGTAAGTCTTGCTGAGTAATTCCATACTCAGGGTTTTATTCCCTGTTATTTTTCAGGTCATAGTTTTGTGCTGCTGATGATGGTGTTAAGTGCCGGTGGGCTCGGCCTTCTTATAAGTCTAAGTAACTCTTCTATACTTCTTATTGAGGATGGTCACTTGAGCTAGCATATATTTCAAACTTATATTTTTGTAATCACTTCGATGAATATAATGAAAAATTTTGTAACCTGTAAAATTTGGTAATAAGATTTCCGCTGCAAAAATGCTGATGTGTGTGATTTGTGTTTACTTAATCCCACGGTTCTGGTTGTAAGTGGTTTATCCGAGGTCCTTGGGGCACTCGGACAGATCCTGTTAAGTTATCTGGTGCACATGCATAGTCGTCTGAGGTCTTTGAGACAAGGGCAGGTGCATGTGGGCCCAATAACTTGGGAGGTTCTGCCACAGGCTGGTATTGGAGCAGGATTAAGTATATACGGTCACATACGTATTTTCAAAACAGAAGTTTTGGTTTTAGAAAACCTATTTTCAACTAAACACATTGTTTGGCTTTGAAAAACAGCTTTGAAAAACTATAATGCTAGCGACATCCTCTATTAAGCCCTAAACTAAGGACTATCAGGTGGCTTAGTTGAAAACCATAACCCATAATCGGGTGGGTATTGCATACATGTGTATTGTTATTTTTGAGGCCAATCAGTTTTGAATGGATCGACGCTCAGGTAAGGTGAGATGTGAGAGCATGACCGAACAAACGTCGGTCTAGGGAAGAGCATAAAAAGCGCTTGATTATATACATGTTACACATATGTATATATGAAGGCTGCGATGTGGAGTACTTACTTTTCCGGGAATTCAGTACTCCATGGATGTATGGGTATACAGACATGGGAATACTGAGGAGTGTAATGTACTTGTAACGACGCACCTACGCTCAGGTAAGAAGGTGAGTTACCATAATGAGTTGCCCTATGGTTAAAGTGTGGCAACGGCGCCTATTCGTGGCTCGGTGCTTAATGATGAGCTGGCCTCCATATAGAAATATATGGAGTATAAATTGTGATAAACTGTCATGTGTGAACTGCATCATGGGAAATTGGGCTGTGATGGAATTTTTCTGCAGATACAATAACCTCGAAAACGTATGTGTAGCTGACGTCTAGCAATATACCGTGAGAGTCGTAAGTATGCCACGGATATTGAACGTTATTGCCATAGTATGTTGGCAAAACTTGTGAGGATGTGTAGGACGAGCATGCATCCTGATTGTTGCATCATGTTTGTCACCTATACACCCAAGATGCTTTTCTCATCTTTATTCCAGCAACCAGTGATTGTAAATGATGTGGTGTCTTAGGGATACAGGTTTAGATTGCTTTTAACTTTTCATAATTTGACCATTAGTGCAAATTATGTTTGCTCTTGTGCTTTATGTGCCGATAGAAGGTTTGTGACTTATTTGCCTAAACCCAAAACTAGGCCACGTTCTTATTTAGTGAACCATGACCCGACCCAAAGTTGATTTTTCCGTTATCACTCCATGACCAAACACATACAAATAAATGCTTAGGTAATTTCTTTGTTGGACATAAAATGTACCCAAGCTTAAACCAAGGATGTCAAGCCATGTCTCCTTCTAGAACCATTCTCTTGTTCAGTTGATGTAGATTGAGGTCTCTATTGTATTTGGACTCTCCTTGAGGATTGCCTTGTCGCCTTATCAACCTAACCTAGGAAAGGCTTGTCCGACCATTTTCTTAAAGTTTGATGCCTTTGGTTTCCTCATGTCTCTCGAAGGCATACCAACTTAATCTTATGATTGTTTTCCCCTGTATCTAGTCAGATACTGACCCTTGACCTTGTGATCTCTACGATGGGCATAGAAATATGTTTGGGGCTGAAGTAACAGTCTTCCGTCGTACTCCTTTCATCAAATTTAGGTTATGGCCATACCTTGTTCATGTCATCGGGCCATGATCTATTTGGCTCTCTACTTGTAACCATCCTTACCGGTGCAGTATTTCTTTGTACATTGTCACCCTTATCCAATTCATTTGTGTCACATGAGATTTCTTATTGGTTAAGTCTGATAATGGTGTTATGACTAAAACCAGTGGTGCCATGATGCAACCGAGGGCCTTCTGTGTGTGCGCACATGGTTGCGCTACTCGGCACACGCTAGTATCACACTTAGTAGTCATAATCCATTATGAGACTATATCGATATGTTATCTTCCATGGACCTTTCCTTGAAACAATTTCTATATTGTTTGTGAAGTTATCAAGCAACATCTATCATCTCTATTAGATCAAAAGGGCATACCACTTTCATGTGTGGTCTTATTTTTTTTATCTTGGTAGTGACTACTCATACAAGTTCCCTTTACATCCTTTGTGTAAAGGTGAAGCCTTGGAGCTTTTTAGTGTTGGAAAACAACAAATTAGCTCTCAAATTGGAGATTGACTTTCCCCTGCTACTGAGATGCAGGAGTTCGTTCATTCGCTCTCTTATTTAATCCAAGTATTCCCTAACCAAGTGGATAATTCATCTCGCCTGAAGAAACGGATGAACAACCTAACCAAATGGATTTTTACCCAAGTGCATGATCTCCTGTTAGCCAAAGTAAACTCTCAACCCTTGGCTTACCGATGGTATTGAGAGGACCTGCTCAATGTCAAAAGTAGTTCAACAAGTTGATTTTACTAACTTGTAACTGCTTTGTGAACAAAGGTTGAGTTTAGAGATCGTTTTATCGAGTTATCTAAACTCACTTTGGTTCAAACCATCCTAAGAAAGTACTTACAAGAATCGGGATTAAATCGGCCAATAACCACCTAATTATCGCTCTAGCCACACCTCGATCACCTCATGTGTGCTTTTCCAGCATGTGTGATCAAGTCGAGCCATGATTAGGGCTGGATAAAATGGATTGGTTGCGAAGGCAGCATCTATAGATCCTTCCGCTGGTGATGTTCTCGAATATATATATCACCTTTCTTAGACTTGGATTCTCTAGCTAACACGAGTTAACTGTGATGTTGTTCGACATCCACACTTGCCTCGTGTGCTATGAATTTCCTGTAACCACTTGTTGGTAAACCTCTTTCTGTGTGTTTTACCCAAGAGGTTGCATCTAATTCCGTTTGAGTAAAATCGCCTATTTGTCGCTCGCTCAACAGACTCAGATAGTACAGTGTCATTAGAAAAAGCAAACTTCACACATGGAACCTTATGTGTTCCTCTGACAGACAGCGTCTCTTTTGTTGGGCATCTCTAAGTTAGCTTTCGGCGATACATGTTATGTCCACTAGAGAAACAGCATTATGAGACACTCGCCTTTATTTGGAAATGTCTTATGACTATCGCTGATATGGACTGGGTTACATGCTTCTCTACTCTTGAAAGTCTTTTGCTCCGAATCTCGGGACGAGATTCTTTTAAGGAGGGAGGGCTGTAACACTCCAGGTGTTTATATTCCGCTCGACAACAAGTACGGATTTAAGCACATAATATCAGTGGATGAAACGGATCTATTAAGCCCTAAACTAAGGACTATCAGGTGGCTTAGTTGAAAACCATAACCCATAACCGGGTGGGTATTGCATACATGTGTATTGTTATTTTTGAGGCCAATCAGTTTTGAATGGATCGACGCTCAGGTAAGCTGAGATGTGAGAGCATGACCGAACAAACGTCGGTCTAGGGAAGAGCATAAAAAGCGCTTGATTATATACATGTTACACATATGTATATATGAAGGCTGCGATGTGGAGTACTTACTTTTCCGGGAATTCAGTACTCCACGGATGTATGGGTATACAGACATGGGAATACTGAGGAGTGTAATGTACTTGTAACGACGCACCTACGCTCAGGTAAGAAGGTGAGTTACCATAAAGAGTTGCCCTATGGTTAAAGTGTGGCAACGGCGCCTATTCGTGGCTCGGCGCTTAATGATGAGCTGGCCTCCATATAGAAATATATGGAGTATAAATTGTGATAAATTGTCATGTGTGAACTGCATCATGGGAAATTGGGCTGTGATGGAATTTTTCTGCAGATACACTAACCTCGAAAACGTATGTGTAGCTAACGACTAGCAATATATCGTGAGAGTCGTAAGTATGCCACCGATATTGAACGTTATTGCCATAGTATGTTGGCAAAACTTGTGAGGATGTGTAGGACGAGCATGCATCCTGATTGTTGCATCATGTTTGTCACCTATACACCCAAGATGCTTTTCTCATCTTTATTCCAGCAACCAGTGATTGTAAATGATGTGGTGTCTTAGGGATACAGGTTTAGATTGCTTTTAACTTTTCATAATTTGACCATTAGTGCAAATTATGTTTGCTCTTGTGCTTTATGTGCCGATAGAAGGTTAGTGACTTATTTGCCTAAACCCAAAACTAGGCCACGTTCTTATTTAGTGAACCATGACCCGACCCAAAGTTGATTTTTCTGTTATCACTCCATGACCAAACACATACAAATAAATGCTTAGGTAATTTCTTTGTTGGACATAAAATGTACCCAAGCTTAAACCAAGGATCTCAAGCCATGTCTCCTTCTAGAACCATTCTCTTGTTCAGTTGATGTAGATTGAGGTCTCTATTGTATTTGGACTCTCCTTGAGGATTGCCTTGTCGCCTTATCAACCTAACCTAGGAAAGGCTTGTCCGACCATTTTCTTAAAGTTTGATGCCTTTGGTTTCCTCATGTCTCTCGAAGGCATACCAACTTAATCTTATGATTGTTTTCCCCTGTATCTAGTCAGATACTGACCCTTGACCTTGTGATCTCTACGATGGGCATAGAAATATGTTTGGGGCTGAAGTAACAGTCTTCCGTCGTACTCCTTTCATCAAATTTAGGTTATGGCCATACCTTGTTCATGTCATCGGGCCATGATCTATTTGGCTCTCTACTTGTAACCATCCTTACCGGTGGAGTATTTCTTTGTACATTGTCACCCTTATCCAATTCATTTGTGTCACGTGAGATTTCTTGTTGGTTAAGTCTGATAATGGTGTTATGACTAAAACCAGTGGTGCCGTGATGCAACCGAGGGCCTTCTGTGTGTGCGCACATGGTTGCGCTACTCGGCACACGCTAGTATCACACTTAGTAGTCATAATCCATTATGAGACTATATCGATATGTTATCTTCCGTGGACCTTTCCTTGAAACAATTTCTATATTGTTTGTGAAGTGATCAAGCAACATCTATCATCACTATTAGATCAAAAGGGCATACCACTTTCATGTGTGGTCTTATTTTTTTTATCTTGGTAGTGACTACTCATACAAGTTCCCTTTACATCCTTTGTGTAAAGGTGAAGCCTTGGAGCTTTTTAGTGTTGGAAAACAACAAATTAGCTCTCAAATTGGAGATTGACTTTCCCCTGCTGCTGAGATGCAGGAGTTTGTTCATTCGCTCTCTTATTTAATCCAAGTATTCCCTAACCAAGTGGATAATTCATCTCACCTGAAGAAACGGATGAATAACCTAACCAAATGGATTTTTACCCAAGTGCATGATCTCCTGTTAGCCAAAGTAAACTCTCAACCCTTGGCTTACCGATGGTATTGAGAGGACCTGCTCAATGTGAAAAGTAGTTCAACAAGTTGATTTTACTAACTTGTAACTGCTTTGTGAAAAAAGGTTGAGTTTAGAGATCGTTTTATCGAGTTATCTAAACTCACTTTGGTTCAAACCATCCTAAGAAAGTACTTACAAGAATCGGGATTAAATCGGCCAATAACCACCTAATTATCGCTCTAGCCACACCTCGATCGCCTCATGTGTGCTTTTCCAGCATGTGTGATCAAGTCAAGCCATGATTAGGGCTGGATAAAATGGATTGGTTGCGAAGGCAGCATCTATAGATCCTTCCGCTGGTGATGTTCTCGAATATATATATCACCTTTCTTGGACTTGGATTTTCTGGCTAACACGAGTTAACTGTGATGTTGTTCGACATCCACACTTGCCTCATGTGCTATGAATTTCCTGTAACCACTTGTTGGTAAACCTCTTTCTGTGTGTTTTACCCAAGAGGTTGCATCTAATTCTGTTTGAGTAAAATCGCCTATTTGCCGCTCGCTCAACAGACTCAGATAGTACAGTGTCATCAGAAAAAGCAAACATCACACATGGAACCTTATGTGTTCCTCTGGCAGACAGCGTCTCTTTTGTTGGGCATCTCTAAGTTAGCTTTCGGCGATACATGTTATGTCCACTAGAGAAACAGCATTATGAGACACTCGCCTTTATTTCGAAATGTCTTATGACTATCGCTGATATGGACTAGGTTACATGCTTCTCTACTCTTGAAAGTCTTTTGCTCCGAATCTCGAGACAAGATTCTTTTAAGGAGGGAGGGCTGTAATACTCCAAGTGTTTATATTCCGCTCGACAACAAGTACGGATTTAAGCACATAATATCAGTGGATGAAACGGATCTTAAATTTTAATCGTCTTCGTCTGTCTCGATTTTAATATCGCATCGGTTTTGTCTGTCGCGAGTGCGACGTCATTTTTATTTTTATTTATCCGGGCTCATCCTAAATTTTTGTGATGTTCAGAACGTCCTGTTCCGAAAATCGGTGCGTCCGGTGAGTATTTAAAATTCATCGCTCGCGTGAACACAAATTCGGAAGCCCGAACTCACTCGGATGATTTTATCCCGGATAACTTAATTTGTGCTCGACAACTAAATGTTGGAGGCGAAATAATCTGTATCGCGTGTTGTTCGAGAAAAATCGTGTGCAAGATTATGACCCAATTTATCCTCCAGCATGCTGTTTTGGCGAGCGCAAGAGTAATAATTGGGCCTCTTTTTCCAGTATGTTGTTTTCGGCAGAGAAATCGGGTGCTTGATTAGTGAATGAGATTATCAGGTTAGACGAGTTAAGCGCCGACTAAATACCGAAGCCGAAATCCGTCTAATTCGATCTATTTGCGTCCTGTCCAAAGCAAACCAAACCACCATAATTAATACTAACAGCAAGTAATTAGTAGATGATTTAGTTCGCTAAATCATTAGAATGAAATCTGTAGCTATATAGCATGTCAACCCAGTGTATATCCCTAAAAATCGTGATCAAAATATCTGCGATTCTTTGTTAAAGAAAAAGGAAGAAATAAAAAAATGAAAAATATCCCAGTCGATCCTTATCTACAGCCGTTTGCATGCAAGCAAGTCTCACCGCGGTAATTCTTTTTGCATGCGACACCAACGCATTTGCATGCAAGCAGACTCATCCGCGCGTTCACATGTGCATGTACTCTGGCTCTCTAAAGCGGCAAGCGGCGGCTGGATATTTGAATCCCTGGTCGCTAGAAAGTGCAAGCCGAGCACTGCTTTCTCTGGCTGTGCACGCTATAGAAGCTAGCAACCGGTTAAGCTCCCATGGCGCGTTTCCCTGTGCCCTAGTTCGAGCTCGCCCCTCCGGTGTCCATGGCCGAGCTCCTCTCCAGTGCCGGACTTCTCCCATCTCTCTCTCCCAGCTCGTCTCCCTCAAGCTCGTCGTGCCTCTGCTTTTCACAGCCGTCGCTCTCCCAGCTCGGATCCTCTCCCTCTGCTCGCCACGCCCTGGCGTGGAGCTTCCTCCACGCTGTGGTTCAGCCTCTAGGTTGCTTTCTCGCCGCGCGCCATGGAACTTCCTGCGTCGCGCTCGATCCTGCCCATCTCGCGGTGCGCGTGAAACTGCGCTGGTCGGCGTCCTTCTCTGCGCGTGCTTAGCTTCAGTTCTGTGCCTTGTCCCTGGCTGCGCGCGCGTGCTTAACTGTTTGGTTGTCGTCGCGTAAGCCTCCTGCCCGCGGGCAGCTCTAGTCCAGTCCCGTGCGTCGCGCCCGAGATTTTATCACGCGTCCCTGCTTGCCGTCTGTCCACACGTCGTGCGTAGAGCAACGAAACTAAAATCCGTGCGTGTCGAGCTCCCGCGCCGAATCCAGCCCCATGTTGACACGTCCCTGCCCCAGCTTGCCGTGCCGTGTCGTCATCGCTTCTGTCGCAAGTTCGTCAGCCACTGTTATCTTGACCGCGTCAGCACACGACTGTGGTCGTGTTCATCAAATTCGCCAACGCTTTGTTGCCGATTCGACTGTCGTCGCTAGCTTCGCGTGTAGTCGAGCCCGTCATTTTCCCTGTCTTGTGCTCACGTGGTTTCCTGCTCGCCAGCGTGCCCTCTCAGCTCGCTCGGCTTTAAAATCCCTATCTCGTCGTCGACCTCGCCGAGACTGTATGGTTGTGTTCTTTTGTGAGAACGCTTACTTTGCCGTGATTCTGCGCTTTCTACTCGGTCCGGCATAGGTTTTAGTTGACGGTCAAGCGTGCCCCTTGTCGAGCTCGTGGTCGCGGTCAATCCTATCATTCTTGCTAGTCCTCGCTTTCTTTATGTCCGATCAAATGTCGAACCGGGATCTGCGACATCGCTCATCACTCTCTTTGGTTCAGCTCACTGGTTCGTCGTTGTTCATCTCCGTATCGGGTCTACAACAGTATTATAGATCCATCCTAGATGCTTGTCGTTGCTCCACAACCTCGCCTCTATGCCAGTCCCTATGTAACATCTCCGACTTGTATTCGCGTAGGCAAACGAATCCCATGAGAGTGCGATGAAGCATGTTGGAACTTGCTCTCGACAGCAAGGGGACCCAACACGAGTGAATGGTGATGGCAACAGGGCACTCGCGCGTGATGGCAAAAGCTCTGTTAATCTGGCCTCTCCCGGGCACTGTGCGGGGGTATTTATAGGTATCCGAGTGCACGGCGCCTTACGTTAAGGACGCATGTGCCCTTAGGTACCTAGTTTATCCCCAGAATATTCCCATAAAACGGGGTTACAAGCTGTAATTACAAGTATGCCTTTACAAATTAGGCCTGTAACACAAACGCGGCCACGCAGGGCCCGTTACAATGGGCCAGATCTCATGTGGGCCACAGAGCTGAACGAGGCCGCGCCGCGGGGAGGCGTCGCCGCAGGCCTTCGTCTGGTGCCGAATAGAGCGAAGGGTCTCCGCATTGTCTCTGGTGCCGATGAAGCGAAGGGTGTCCCTGCCCGCTTTGTCTGTCAGGGCAGGGGCTAAGCGGTGGAGACTTCGGGCGAAGGGTGGCGTTTCTGCCTTCGCTCCAACATTTGCCCTCCGAGGGACCAGTTCGACAAAGTCACCTGGTGCCGAAGACGTCGCTAGATGGCGGAGACGCTGCCCTCGCTCGAAGTGGTTCCGCGGGGGTTTTTGATGTGACCGTTGATGGACATCGTACTGTTGGATTGCGGGTTTTCCGAAGCGTCGCGCCCTGTGGGATTGCGGGTTTCCCAAGGAGCCGCGCCCTGCCTATAAAAGGGGGTGGGGGTCGGCGCTGTTTGCACTTTGCCTTCCGCGCTCCGTGAAAACCCTAGCCGCCCACCGTCTTTCTGCTCCTCTTCTTCTACTGCTCCCTTTGCTCGTCGGAGATCTGGCTCGAGTGAAGCAGACCGCCCGCCGCCGCCGACGGTACGTAGCAATGCCATCCTCTTCTTCTTCCGCCGACGCCACGCCGCCGGCCGCCGCCTCGTCTGAGGAGACGTTGAGTAGCGTGATGGTGGAGGAGCTGCGCGCCGGCGACTCTGTTGATTTTGGTGTGTCACGGATGACGTCGGCCCGCGTTGAAGATATGCAGCGCTTGGGCTACTTTGGCGGCGGAGTCGCTCGTGCTCCGGGGACGGAGGAAGTCCCCGAGCCGGAGGGTGAGTTGGTTGTTTTCGAGGCGTTCTTCGTCGCCGGTCTCCGCTTGCCTGCGCACCGGTTTGTTGGCGAAGTCCTGCGTAGATTCAACGTTCAAATACATCAGCTGACACCGAACGCCGTGGTGGCGCTGGCGAAGTATGTCTGGGCGACGACTTCGTACGGCGGACAGCCGTCGGTTGAAGTTTTTGCGAAGAATTATTGCTTGAATTGGCAGAAGAGGGTGGTTGAGGACGGAGTTGCCCAGTTCGGGTCGTGCACATTCACGCCGAAGACCGGCAAGACCACAATGCCAGTAGTGGAGTTGGTTCCGTGCGCCCGCAACAAGTGGGGCAATTGGAATGAATTTTGGTTTTACGTTGCTGAGGCTACTGTCGAAGGCCATGAAGGACTTCCCGTGTCTGAGATGTGCTCTCACTATTACTCTGCGTATCCGCCTTTTGAAGTGGCAGAAGAGGATGCAGACGAAGGGGCCCTTCGGTGCGCCGCTGGCCAGAGCAGTGGTCGTGATTTAGTTGAAGAGTTCGTGGCGTACGGGGTCTGGCCCTTGGCGCACGGCTGGGCGCTGGGCGAAGTGTGCCCTCGCCAGATGCCTTTTCACGGAGGAAGGGTGGTGCGAAGTCCTGCCTTTGCACTGAATTTGCGAAACCGTGACCCGGCCGCCTTTGTGCGTGATGCGGAGGACTTGGCGGTGCGGCTCGTGGGGCGGTACGTGGCGAGGACGGAGGGCCAGCGCAGCTTTGATATTCGCGGGTCAAATGAACGTTTGAACAGGGTCTTCGAATTAAATCAGTTGCCGTACGACGGCTACCCTGGTCAAGACGAAGCGGACCGCCGTGGGAAGAAGCCGGCGGTGGAGACTGGAGGCGACCCTGCGCTGGCGGCCGCCCCCTCCTCAAAAAAGAGAAAATTAGGTACTGCGATGGGAGGAATTGGGGTGTCTGATAGTTTTGCTAGAGAGTTAATGAGGACGTGTGCGGCCCCGGGGGAGAGGATGTCTTCGCCCGAGCTCCGGGAGTCTTCGGCTCGGATGCTGAGGGTTACCGGGGGCTGCTGGCCTAGAAATGTTCCTGTCCCCTGCGCGGCTGAGGAAGACTGTTTTACGTCTCGTATGGTTCGTCAGTGGAGAGTTTTTCCTTACGGGCGAAATATCGGTGCTGTTGTGTGGGCAGTGATGGACAAGGATCGCCAAGGGGCGGCGCAAAAAACGCCAGGCGACCGTCAGGATTCACGAAGCCCGGCCGAAAAGGCAGCGGGGAGCGGCGAAGGCTGCGGCCTCCAGAGGAGGCAAGCCACCGCTGGCGGCGAAGGCGGGCGCCTCTGCACCTAGCAAGGCGCCGGAGACAACGGCGGGCGCCGGGGTCTCCAAACTGACGAAGGTGGTGCCGCCGGCCAGCGGAGTGGCGGAGGCTGCGAAGGCGGCCAGAACGTTGCCGCCGCCGGGCAAACGCGTTGCCGACTTCGGCACCGATATCAGTGTGGACGATTATCTTGGGGGTAAGTCACCCGGCCGCCTTTTTTTTTTACACTCGTTGATGCGTTGCAGGGTCGGACGAAGGCCGGCTTGCTATGGTTGTGCCTGCCGCGGCAATTGCGACGGCTGCGCTGTCGTCGAAGGCGAGGGACGGGACCCTTGGCGCCGGAGGCGAGGTGTCGGCCCTCGCGTTGGTCAGGGACGAGGCTGGCGCGGCGACCCGCCGGCTGAAAGGAGTGACGGAGGCGCTGAGTCAGGCGACGGAGGGACCCTTGGCGCCGGAGGCGAGGTGTCGGCCCTCGCGTTGGTCAGGGACGAGGCTGGCGCGGCGACCCGCCGGCTGAAAGGAGTGACGGAGGCGCTGAGTCAGGCGACGGAGGCACTGAGTCAGGTCCGCCGAGCTATTTTATATAATATATATATATATATATATATATATATATATTTTTACGGCCATAGCCTTACGTGTGCTCTGCAGGTGGCTGACTTCACCAGCCGTACTGCGTCGGGGGCACTTACGGCAGCTTTGTCTGCCGAAGTCGAGAGACTTCGGACGCAACATGCTGACGCTGTCCGTGAGAAGTCGGCCTCCGACAGCAAGTGTCGTAAACTGGCGGACAAGGTGGCCGCCCTGGAGAAGGAAAAGGCTGACCTCCGGCGCCAGCTGGCGGGGGAGAGGAAGGAGGCCAACGAGGCCATCGCCAAGGAGCAGGCCGCGCAGGCGGAGGCTAGGCTGGCACGGGCGGAAGCCAATCTTGCCAAGGATCTCGCCGAAGACCTACGGGGGCGGCTCACCGCTCTGGAGAGCCGCACGAAGGGGGCCGAAGCCGCGGTGCGAACGGAGGCCGAACGGACGCGCACACAGCTTATGGCCACATATCGTGAGCTGGGTGCGCGGACCGGTGACTTCGTGGTGCCGGAGCGAGAGGCCGGGCTTCGCTGTTTGGAATGGGTGCAAGAGGAGCTGCAGGAGCTCCCCACTGTCCTGGGGGGATTAATGTCGTTCGCCTCCCTGGTCACCTGCGAGGGGGCGATGAACGCACTCTCTCGCGAAGGGTGCCGGCACTATGAGGCCTTCGACCAGGCAGATGAAGATTTTGGGCGAGATATCTATAAGGTCGAAGACCCCGTGGTGAAGGAGTCCGCCGGTGCCCTCTATGACCGGATGTGGGGTCTGTATGGTGGTGATGTGGTCAGGGAGCGGGCTGAGGCTGCGAGGGCTCAGGTAACGTTGTCGTTTGCTCGGCATTTGCTGGATGTGGTCTGTGCGTGTGTTTGCTGATTTTTTGTATGTTTTGTTTTAGGCGGAGCGAGGCGAACAGGTGGACGACTTCGGAGCACTGAACAGCGCCCTGCCAGACCCGGAGCCGACCCCGGATACCGCGGAAGACGCACCAGGCGCCCCCACACCTGCTGCGACAGTTGAAGGCCTGCCCCTGAAGGTGGCCGAAGGCGCTCCTGATGCCCTCGCAGCAGCTGCGCCGACCGTCGAAGATCCGGCGGCGGAGGCGGTGGAAACAATGGCGGAAGTGGCGGCGGAGACAACGGCGGAGGCACCCGCAGCGTCAGGGCCCTCGCAGGTGGCGTAGTGGTTGTTTAGGGTTAGGGAATTTTGGATGTTGTACTGAATTTTGGTTGCTGCGCAGGTTCAAGATTTTGGGCCTGCGCACGCAACCACTGCTACTGAGTTTTTGGCGGCTTCGACCGCGGAAGGTGGTAATGAATATAGTGGGTCTGCATCTGAGTTTTTTTGACTTTGCTGACTCCGGGAGCTCGGTTGAGTGGACTGAGGAGTCGTCGGAGGAGAATTTGGATTATTTTGCGGCCTTGGACGTGGCTGCGGCGGAGGCTTCGCCACACGCCGTGGACGCGTCGGACGTGCCAGGTCCTAGCGCCGGGCGCCGTCGACGAAGGGCGGTTGCAAAACGTAGGGTTAGCACGGAGGAGCGGGCTCTGCTTCGTGTGAGTGGGGCTGGTCGGCAGGAACTGTTGTCTCTGCCGACCGCCGAGAGTGTAGGTGAAGGGGAACTGCGAAGGCTTTTTGCGGGTGAGGAGCTCAGGATAATGTTATTTAATTATAGGGAGATGGGAATTATTCCTAAGGTTGAGCCGATGTAGAGTGTGGTGCCCTCGCTTGTGTATGTAGAGGCTTGTATGGTGGAATTGTGTGCCCTCGCGTGCATGTGTGTGTGCGAAGGCGTTTTGTACTCACTGATTTGTTTGGCTGCGCTGTGCTTGCTTGATTATAGTTAGTCTTGGCGTGAATGGTTTGATGTTGTCGTTTCAGCCGTTGTTGTGCTAGTCCAGGTGTACCCTTAAGTGTCTTCTGCACAGATAATCTTCGGTTTTTTCGCACTTGTTGTGCTAAACCGGCTGTACCCTTAGGCGACTTCTACGCGGATAGTCTTCGCGATAAACTTAGATTTTTTCCGCACTTGTTGTGCTAATCCGGCTGCACCCTTAGGCGACTTCTGCGCGGATAGTCTTCGCGATAGACTTAGATTTTTTCCGCACTTGTTGTGCTAATCCGGCTGCACCCGTAGGCGACTTCTGCGCGGATAGTCTTCGCGATAGACTTAGATTTTTTCCGCACTTGTTGTGCTAATCCGGCTGCACCCTTAGGCGACTTCTGTGCGGATAGTCTTCGCGATAGACTTAGATTTTTTCCGCACTTGTTGTGCTAATCCGGCTGCACCCGTAGGCGACTTCTGCGCGGATAGTCTTCGCGATAGACTTAGATTTTTTCCGCACTTGTTGTGCTAATCCGGCTGCACCCTTAGGCGACTTCTGCGCGGATAGTCTTCGCGATAGACTTAGATTTTTTCCGCACTTGTTGTGCTAATCCGGCTGCACCCTTAGGCGACTTCTGCGCGGATTTGTCGCACGCGAGGGTAGCTAGCGCTTAGCCTCGCGGTGACCTCGTGGTGGTCGAATGTCGAAGACCGTCATCGCGGTCTTTTTCGACGCATGTCTTTTTGCGGGGGATTTTTACGCATATATTACATGGCTCCGCCTCGTTAAAAACCTCACCCCCTGGGAGGAAAAGAGTGCGGGCCGGTGCAAGATTGTTTTTGCGAATTACAAGGGTGAAGACAGCCCTGAGGAATCAAACAAAAAATTTGCGGAGGTTGTCAATGTTCCAGGAATGCTCCAGGTCTTCGCCGGTTGGCGTTGTGAGCCTGTAAGCGCTGGGGGAAGCTTTTGTCTTGACGATGAAAGGGCCCTCCCACCTGGGCTCCAGCTTGCCCTTGGACTCCGTCCGAGCTGTCCGAATGAGTACGAGGTCCCCCTCGCTGAACTCCCTCGGGGTGACTGAATGGTCGCGCCATGCTTTGGTCTGGGCTTGATACTTGTTCAGGGCCTGTAGGGCGAAGACACGGTCTCCGTCGATGAGATCCTTTGAAGTTGGCTCGTCCACATCTGGGACGGCTGACGGGACTGTTCGCGGGGACCCGTGCTTTATTTCCTGCGGGGTCATGGCCTCCGATCCGTATAAAAGACGGAAGGGAGTAAACCCGGTCGCCCTGCACTCAGTCGTGTTTAGTGCCCAGACTGCCTCAGGTAAGAAATCGCTCCATCTGCCCTTTTTTTCATCGAGGAGCATTTTTTTGATAGCTGTGAAGATTTTCCCGTTGGCGCGCTCCACGACCCCGTTGGACTGCGGATGATAGACTGAGGCGAAGGCAAGCTTGGTGCCAATGGAGAAACAAAAATCCTTGAAGTCTTGGTTATCAAACTGCTTGCCGTTGTCGACTGTTAATTCGGACGGTACTCCGAAGCGGCAAACGATGTTCTGCCAGAAGAATTTTTGGGCAGTCTTTGATGTTATTGTGGAGACAGCCCGTGCCTCGATCCATTTGGTGAAGTACTCGACCGCGACGAAGGCGAACTTAAGGTTCCCCTGAGCGGTGGGCAGGGGTCCAACAATGTCGAGACCCCAGCGCTGGAGAGGCCATGTGTGGGCGATCAGCTTTGTATACTGCGAAGGGCCGCCTGACCGAGGAGAGAACTTCTGGCAGGCTTCGCAGGACCGAGTGACCCGATTCGCGGCGCAAATCATTGCGGGCCAGTAAAAACCCTGGCGGATCACCTTAGCAGCTAGGGCCCTTGGCCCCGCGTGCGAGCCGCACGTGCCACTGTGGACTTCACGTAGGACCTGCATGCCTTCGGCCTCGGTGACGCACTTAAGCATTGGTTGGCTGACCCCTTTTTTGTAGAGTTGGCCTTCAATCAGAGCGAAGTCCCGGCTTCGATGTCTGAGGCGCTTGGCCTCACTGATGTCGGCTGGGTGATAATACCCCTGCAGGAACAGGGTAATGGGTGCCCGCCAGTCTTCGGTCATGATGAGGTTAACTGTACGGTGGCCCTCGCTGTCATTGGTTATTTGGAGCCCTTCGGGGCTCCGGACTGCTGGCGTGCCGATGACGTGGAAGAACACGTCGGAGGGCAGAGTTTCGCCCCTGGCCGCGGCCTTGGCCAATGCGTCGGCCTCCTCATTCTTGGCCCGGTCCACATGCTGCACGGTGAACCCCTTGAACTGCCTCTCGAGACTTCGGATGGCCGCGAGGTACTGCATGAGTGCGGGGTCCTTGGCTGCATAGTCTTTCTCGACCTGGCCGGCAACTACCTTGGAGTCTGTTTTGATGATGCAAGTGGTGACTCCGAGGGCCCTCAGCTTGTGGAGGCCGAGGATGACTGCTTCGTATTCTGCTATATTATTTGTGCATCTGTCGGATTCCAGATTGAAGCTGAGTCGTGCTGCATATCTGTGCTTGACCCCGACTGGTGAGGTTATGATTGCAGCGACGCCTGCCCCCGCATGGCACCATGCGCCGTCGCAATGGATCGTCCAGACCTTCTCTGTGGTCGGGTCCGGCTGTGTTACTGGCCCGGTCCAGTCGACGACGAAGTCTGCCAGGACTTGCGATTTGATGGCTGTCCTAGGCTCGAAGCTGATGTGGTAGCCGGAGAGTTCGGCTGCCCACTTGGCGATCCTCACCGATGCCTCCGGGTTTCTAAACAGTTCGCCGAGCCCCCTGTCTGAGGTGACGCGGACCTTGAATGCTTCAAAGTAATGGCGCAGCTTGCGCGAGGACATAACGACTGCGTAGGCGATCTTCTCCAGCTCTGTCATGTTGCATTTGGACGGTGTCAGGACCTCGGAGACGTAATAAACAGGGCACTGTCTGACAGCGCCTTCGACTGTCTGCTCCTGCACTAGTGCCGCGCTGACCGCGTGCGGCGAAGCCGCGACATAGAGCAATAAGGGGAGCGAGGAGTCGGGGCTCGTGAGGGTGGCCAGCTCCGTTAAGTACTGTTTTAATGAGGCGAAGGCCGCTGCTTGCTCCGGCCCCCAGGCGAAGTCTTTTGCGCCGCGGAGAGTTTTGAGGAAAGGAAGACTTCGCTCGGCCGACCTGGAAATGAATCTGTTGAGAGCGGCCAATCTGCCTGTCAGACGCTGGACATCCCTGGTGGACTGCGGAGGCGACATGTCGATGATGGCCTGGATCTTGGTTGGGTTGGCCTCGATGCCGCGGTGCGACACCAGGTAGCCCAATATCTTGCCCTGGCGAACACCGAAAACGCACTTTTCCGGGTTTAAGCGGAGTCGTGCATCTCACATGTTTGCGAATGTCTCGGCCAGGTCGGCGAGGTGGTCCTCCTTATTTTTGCTGGCGACGACAATGTCGTCCACATATGTAAATATATTTCTGCCGACCTGCCCCTCGAGTACTGTTTTGGTGAGTCTGGAGAAGGTGGACCCGGCGTTCTTGAGACCCTCCGGCATTCTGATGAAGCAATAAGTGCCGAAGGGTGTTATAAAGCTGGTGCTAGCCTTGTCTTCCGCCTTCATGTATATCTGGTGATAGCCGGAGAAGCAGTCGAGGAGAGACATGACCTCGCATCCGGCCGCGCTATCGACTATTTTGTCAATCCGTGGCAACGGGAAATTGTCTTTTGGGCAGGCCTTATTGAGACTGGTGAAGTCTATGCACATCCGCCATTTCCCGCTTTTTTTCTGCACCATTACAACATTGGAGAGCCATGTGGGGTAAGCCACTGGCTCAATGAATTTAGCCTCTAGGAGGCGGTGCACCTCCGCCTTGGCGGCCTCTGTCTTTTCATCGGACATTTTGCGAAGCTTTTGCTTTCTTGGTCGCACCGAGGGGTCGATTCCCAAACTGTGCTCGATTATGGATCGGCTGACTCCGACCAGGTCGAGGGCGGACCAGGCGAAGACATCTTTATTCTTGGCCAGGCAGCAGAGGAGCTTCTCTTCTTCATGCGAAGTAAGGTCTTCGCTGATAGTGACCGTCTGCTTGGGCGTGGCCTGATCGAGGGGGACAGTCTTGGTCCCATCCTGACTCTGCAACTGAGCCTTGTCGTGCTGCTTGTCAGTTGGGCTGGCGGGCGCAGGGACCTCGCACTGTGTCGTGAGACAGTGCACGTTCCTCTGACCAGGCACGAAGTCCCGCTCTATGTTGCGCGCTGTTTGCTGGTTACCGCGGACTGTAATTACGCCTAGCGGGCCTGGTATCTTCATGCACAAATACAGTCCGTGGATGGCAGCTTCAAACTTATTGATGGAGCCCCGACCCATGATGGCGTTGTATGGATATACCATATCCACAATGTCAAAAGTCACTTGCTCACTTCGGGCATTGGGTGCTACACCGAAGGAGAGGGGCAACTCTATTTTGCTGACGGGGAAGGTGCCTTTGCCGCCGAAGCCATACAACGGGTTGTCCGAAGGCTTAAGCAGGCTGTGGCTGATGCCCATGCGATTGAAGGCGTGGAGGAAGATGATGTCCGCCTGGCTGCCGTTGTCAACGAGGACCTTGTGTAGGTCCCAGCCTGCCACGCTGCAATTGATAACCATGGCATCGCAGTGGGGGGCGCTGCGCAAGTCGACGTCCCGTGCGTCGAAGGTGAGCGGTATGTGGGACCACTTTGTCTGCACAACTGGGCCCGTGACGGCGACATGGTTTATGCTGCGGTAGTGGTCCCGCTTCTGCCGCTTGGTGTCGAAGTCGGTGCTGGACCCCCCAGTTATCATATGAATGACTCCGCGATAAGGTTGATCGGCGAAGTCTTCCTGCTTTGGGGCATGGGGGATGTTTTGTTGTTGCTGGTGTGGTGGTGGAGGCGGAGGATGTACGATTTGTACTTCCTGATGATGTTGGTAAGCGTGGTGCGGTGGATGCGGGGCGGGAGCGTGGATATATGGTGGAGGGGGTGGCTGGTAATTATGCGCGACAATTCTGGGGTTGTCGGCTGGCTGCGCCCTCGCCATTCTGTCTCTGGTGGCCTTCACTTCGGGGCAGTCTTTAGTTTGGTGGGCGCAGTCTTCGCCATGGAAAAGGCAGTAAAATCGGCGCGGTGGAGGGGGTGGCTGCGCACGCCCTCGGCCCCTGCCGCGAGTTCCACTTCCGCGGCCCTGGGGGGATATTCCTGGCGACGAAGGGGGTCAGCGGCCGGCTGCTGGTTGGCGATGTTGTGCACTTGCTGCTGACCGTGGCCATCTCGACCGGAGTCTGGTTGCGGAGTCCTTGTCCACGTGCGGCTGGACTGTGGAGCATCTTTTGGCTTCCGCTGGGACTCAATCTTGCGCTGGTGGAGCTCCTCGGATCTGGCGTACTTTTCAAACAGCTGGTATAACTCTTGGAGGTTCTTCGGCGGATCTCTGATGCAATGGCTGTAAAGGACGCCAGCGCGAAGACCACTGATAGCATAGTGGATGGCAATCTGGTCATCGACTGAGGGTAGCTGTGACTTGAGTGTCAGGAATTTGCGGTAATATTCCCTCAGGGTCTCCTTCTCTAGCTTCTTGCAGAGCGAGAGCTCGGCCAGGGCATCGGTGTCCGGGCGGTACCCTTGGAAGTTGAGGAGGAACTTGTCCCGGAGACTTCTCCAGGAATCGATGGACAGCGGAGGCAACCTGGTGAACCAGGTGAGCGCGGGGCCCTCGAGGGCGATGATGAAGGACTTCGCCATTGTGGCGTCGTCCCCTCCGGACGATGCGACGGCGACCTGGTAACTCATTATGTATTGAGCCGGGTCGGTGCTGCCGTTGTATTTGGGGTAGGTCCCAGCCCGGAAGTTAGCTGGCCACGGCGTCACTTGCAGGTGAGGCGCCAGGGGGCTTCGCTCATCGAGATAGTTAACCCCTTGGAATGGCGCGGCGTGCGGGAAAGTGAAGTCGCGCTGGGGGAAACGCGGGTCCTCCGGTTGCGCGCGGTGTTGCAGGGGTGGCCCATGCTGCAGGCCGGGGTGGCCTTCGCGCGTGTCTTCGTTTTGTGCGCGCTGCTGGAGGGATGACTCGTGCCGCGGGCTGAGGTGGCCCTCGCGCTGCATCAGCGCAATCTCCCGCTCGAGTTCCTGGGCCTTGTGCTCTTCGTCGCGTATCATCTGCCGCACTTTGGCGAGTGCGGACACACGCTGGTGCTTGGCCTCCAGTATCTCCTTCTGCCTCTGGAGGTTGCGGTTCTTGAGGCGCAGGGCGCGCAGCTGTAGCTGTTCTTCTGCTGAGATGCCGAGGACCTCACCGTCCTCGGCGAGATCCGCGCCCTCCGGTGGAGCGATGTCTGAGGGAGGTGCGAAGCCTGAGGGTTGTCCCTCAGGGTCGCAGGTGCGGAGGGTGTCGTCTTCAGTGGCCTCTTGGTGGGTGGATTGGGTGAGGGCGAGGGCCTTGCCCTTTCTTGCGGCGAGCAGTGCTGCCTTCGCAGCCTCGTCAGCCTTCGGGTTAGCTCTCTTGGGTGCCATCGCGGGTGGTTGTCTCGTAGCACGAACGGTGGGCGCCAAATGTTGGAACTTGCTCTCGACAGCAAGGGGACCCAACACGAGTGAATGGTGATGGCAACAGGGCACTCGCGCGTGATGGCAAAAGCTCTGTTAATCTGGCCTCTCCCGGGCACTGTGCGGGGGTATTTATAGGTATCCGAGTGCACGGCGCCTTGCGTTAAGGACGCATGTGCCCTTAGGTACCTAGTTTATCCCCAGAATATTCCCATAAAGCGGGGTTACAAGCTGTAATTACAAGTATGCCTTTACAAATTAGGCCTGTAACACAAACGCGGCCACGCAGGGCCCGTTACAATGGGCCAGATCTCATGTGGGCCACAGAGCTGAACGAGGCCGCGCCGCGGGGAGGCGTCGCCGCAGGCCTTCGTCTGGTGCCGAATAGAGCGAAGGGTCTCCGCATTGTCTCTGGTGCCGATGAAGCGAAGGGTGTCCCTGCCCGCTTTGTCTGTCAGGGCAGGGGCTAAGCGGTGGAGACTTCGGGCGAAGGGTGGCGTTTCTGCCTTCGCTCCAACAAAGCAACTTATAGATCAACGCCTACCAAGTGCTCGGCGAAGGGTCGGAACAAAGATCATCATCGTTTGGGTGGATTGCTAGTCGACATGGTAATCATATTTTGATTCGCTATTCTAGCTCATTAATTTGATAAATGAATTTGAGGGATATTTATCGTGATGGTTATCTAATTGTAGCTCAGATGCGCAGTTAGTATATTTAATGTATAGTAAGGGTCCTAAGTGCGTGTGCTATTTAAGTTACCTCATGATTGTGAAGTAGTCGCAAAGTATATGTTGCAGTATAATTCATGTGAAGAATGAATTGGTAGACGTATCTGATAGGTGTCATCAGTATTACGTATAATGAATTGTCTGTTAGATCTAAGAAAAATGGTATATTGTATAAAATATGCTAACTAGGTAAAAATATATGTAGTAATATGAATCTGCTAATGAATCATAAAAGAAAGTAGAGCGTGTGTGTGTGTGTGTATATATATATATATATTATTGTATTGCGATGTATGTGCTACATCCGAATAGGCTAAAAAATGCTTGTGTTTGTATGTTGGGAATTAGTTTTAAATGACTTGTTTAGGTAAAGAGTGCATTTGTGTTGGTTATATGAAAGATGAATTAGTAAGTTCAGTCGGTGTCGCTTGTACTTATATTGAGTTTTCTACCGTTAGAGGTTATTTAGTCTAGATGTTCCTTCTTATGTTCATTCATATGCATTATGCATTTCATTTAGGTACGATAATTAATCACGTGATGTGAAGGACCAAAGCTGAGCCGACCCCAAGATGCTGTTAAGCGTGGGCTTCTTCGCAAGGCAATGCTGATGAACAAACCAGAAGATAGATAATCTGAACGAGTACCAAGCCAAAGGATACTCGCCAAGTCGTCACCTAACAAACACTAACCGAGTGTTATTCAGGCAAGCCCCGGTGCATTTACCCCTTTCCTTGTGTTTTTAAATAATTTTACACACTTTAAGTCTAGCGAAATGTGCATTAGGTTTATAGGAGTTTCTTGAAAACCCTTTGATGCATAGCCTACCTTGATATCCATACCTTTATAGATACTTCTGATAAAGTATCAAAACATGATTTATAAAAATGCTTAGCTCTGCTTAGATCTTGTGGATCGAAGTTGTCTTTCGCAATAAGGCCTAGCTCAGGGGTTATCCTGAGGAAAGATGACTTCTACCTGCAAGAATATTTTCATTGAGAGCGTGGTGGGATCTTACTGCAAAGTTCCCTATAATGCTCTTTTTGTCCAAAGGAACACAAACAATCCTAAGGATGAAAGTACTTAAATCGGAACTTGGGCTAGGAACAGGTGATGTTCTACCCAGGTTGATTAAGGATTGGATGTGTATGTAGGCTTGATGATGAAGGACTATCATAACTGGCCACATGCCCTGGATATGGGACAGGGTAAGCTTTGCCTCGGGCAGACTAATACCAGAATAAGATAACACGCAATGGGAGTGGAGAGATGGCGAGAGTAGCGTCTACCCTCCGTGGCAAGAGGCTGAACGGTGGTGTATCTGTGCTCTCGATTGGCGTGAACCTGATATGGTCTTAAGAACCCCGGTGGCGAGTTGACATATGCAAGGGTTAAGTGCTACATATGTCGTGTGGTTAGAGATCCTCAGCTGAGTAAATCGATTCGGATCGTCGTTATATCCTCGGACAGTGGAGACTTGGTCACTGACCTGCAACCTAAGTCAGGATGTGAACCTCATGAATAAAAATGATGTTGTATTCATGAGATGGTGTAATTAGACCAGACGCAAACAGAGTCTATTAATACTTAATCTAGCATTAAAATGTTGAAAGTAAGGACTCACTTTAGTAAGTTATTTCTACAAAAGTACTTAAGTTGATTCTTGCTAAAAGCCTCTCCTTGATTCCTAAATCCAGCATACCCTTGAGAGTCTTTTCTTTAGTCGGGTAAGTCTTGCTGAGTAATTCCATACTCAGGGTTTTATTCCCTATTGTTTTTCAGGTCATAGTTTTGTGCTGCTGATGATGGTGTTAAGTGCCGGTGGGCTCGGCCTTCTTATAAGTCTAAGTAACTCTTCTATACTTTTTATTGAGGATGGTCACTTGAGCTAGCATATATTTCAAACTTATATTTTTGTAATCACTCCGATGGATATAATGAAAAATTTTGTAACCTGTAAAATTTGGTAATAAGATTTCTGCTGCAAAAATGTTGATGTGTGTGATTTGTGTTTACTTAATCCCGTGGTTCTGGTTGTAAGTGGTTTATCCGAGGTCCTTGGGGCACTCGGACAGATCCTGTTAAGTTATCTGGTGCACATGCATAGCCGTTTGAGGTCTTTGAGACAAGGGCAGGTGCATGTGGGCCCAATAACTTGGGAGGTTCTGCACACTATACTCTTATCAAGTACAACCACTCGAGACTGTATGGGCAGTCGCTTGATCTGAACTTGCACGGTCCAAACCCCAGGATTATGACGGCTGGGGAGCACCGGGACGATAAGGAAGGGGAATGTTTTGTCCGATTTGGGCATGGTGGTGGCCTTGTTCCTTCCGGTATAATCGCTAAGGTAAGGACGTACAAGGAAGGAAAGAGTTTCGGCATTCGGATCTCACGACGGTGAGATTGCAGAAACTGGACTAGTGGGTAAAGTGTACATCTCTACGCAGAGTTTAAAAACCTATTCGAATAGTCTGCGTCCACGGATATGGATGAGTCATGGCATGGATTTGAAAATTAGTGTTTTTTTCCAAAAAAATGCTTTTGAAAAGTGGTTTTAAAAGGTCCAACGATTGAGCCGTGAGCTATGGTGGACGGGAAGTCCAGTAGCTATTTTTGAAAATGAAAACCAGTGGGAAACTGCTGAGGTACCTAGATGGTTTAGTCCAGGGGATTTTGTTCTATACTGAAAAAATTCCTGCTCCTTTGGGAGAGGATGCGCTTTGAAAAATATAAAATGTTTTACAAAATAACCCTGCATCAAATATTGCTCATTCTGCAAAATATCCTGAGCTCCACATACTCCATGCATTATATCTGATTTCCCCATTCTATGGGTGAAGCTGGGCTGCTGAGTACGTAAGTACTCACCCTAACTGGTCGGCTCGTCTGAATGTGATGGCGTGTTCCGACCACCTATATGGGGTCGGGGCGTTGTTGGTTGCCACCAGTACCTACCGATCGATGAGCCTTTGTTGCCTTTTGTTCTCCATGGACCCATGGCCCTGAACATAACATTGACCTCCCTGTCAATGCGCGGGAAGGCTCTGCCACCGCTCCCACCCAGTTGCTGCGGTTGACCCTGCTCGACAGGTTCTCCTCGCGACGGGGGAGGCGGCAACGACTTGAATGATCGGCCGTGGACGACACAGTTCTTGAAGTCCATGCAGTTTCGCGGGGTGTGGCACATCTCCTTGTGGTACGGACACTAAGAGCCGAGGATCTTGTCTGGCATCCGCCCACTACCGCGTGGCGCGCTGCGGGGCCGGGTTGCTGGCGGCCTAGCAGCGTGCACTTCCTCCTGGGGCCTCTTGTCCTGCTATTGGTTTATGTCTTTCTTTGGCGCTGGGGTGCACACTTTGTGTTCCCGATGAGGTCCTAGGCTCACTCGTCGGTGGTGATGTAGACGTCCGCCTCCCAGAATAGTTGTTCCGAGCTGGCGGGTGCCTTATGAAGGATAGCCCGGACGAAGGCCAAGTCGTTGGATCCATGGTAGAAATCCTCAATCACAGCTGCCTCCGAGATGTTGGAGATACGGTTTCTCATTGTCTAAAAACACCTAAGGAACGAGCGGAGGGTCTCGTCGCTTTAGCGCTTGATGGACTTGAGGTCCTAGGGCTATGCCGGTTTGTCGAAAAGGGATTGAAAGTTTGAGACAAACCGGCGGTTGAAGTCGTTCCAGTCGTTGATGTAGTGTCGAGGTAGATGCCGGAGTGATTGCAACGTGTCTTGCCCTAAGACAATGGGTAGGTACGCTGTCATGATGTCTTCCATCGTCCTAGCGACCCGGGCAGCGATCGTGTAGACGACTAGCCAGCCGCCTAGGTTTTGCTTGGGTTCGTACTTGTTGACGTTGGTGACCTTGAAGTTTGGCGGCCATTGGATCGCTCGGAGCTGGCGGGGTAAGGGCAGAGACTCCACACGTCCCCCAGTCCTCCCGACGATGATCATGTCGATGGTCCCCGGGGGTGAGTGACACCGGGCGTCGTGTCGCCTCGATCGACCCGGGGGCAGACTATTGGTGGAGGCTACTGCTGATTCGGTCTTGGTGGCACGGCTGTGTACCAGCGCACCATGATCTCGGTCGTACTCTTCTTGCTGCCTCATCTCTTCCTCGTGCTAGCGATCAAGCGAAGCATTGATGTTGCTCTGTTCGTCTTGCTAACTATTGATGGTGTGGCGTAGATCATTTAGCGAGTGAGCGAGGGGGAGAAGGTGGTTCGCCGCATGAGTGAGTACCTGATGATAGCCCTCCACATCTAGGGTGCGCGGTAGGCCATTGGCGATTTGAGCTAGACCCCCCGGCCTCACTCGATGTATTTAGTGCTCGAGCAAAGTCAGGGAATAGGTTCCGAGGGAGAAGCAGGTTCTTGCGTCGGAGCCTGGCATCATGTTCAGCTTGTTCCTGCTCATGTTCCTGGGCGTGGTGACGATCACGATGACAAGAGTTGCGGCGTTCTCCGAGCACTCTTTTGTTGGGGGTTTCCCCAACTTCAGAGGCTTCATCCCGGGAGATGGGTTGTGCTGGATCCCGTTCCCCAGCTTCATGGTGATGTCATACATTGCGACGCCTATTCTGGCATCGGCGTGCGTCACGCTGGGGGGCTCCTCCCATAGTATGATGGGCTCGTCGTTGGAAACGGATGTGCCCTCCACTCTTCCCTGGATGAAGAGGATGTCCAGGAAGAAGGAGCTTGGTGTGGTGCTTCGCACTCCCTCCGTCTCCTTTGAGGGCAGAGTAGTCGAGATGGTTGTCAGCGGTGCCTTTGGGGTCACGCCAAACCTAAAGGCACATGCTTCTCTTCGTCGAGTGATTCAAGTCTATGCCTGAGTGGGCGACATGGACAATGGAGTTTGTTGTGTTGGAGGCGATGCCTCGATAGGCCATGCCACATTTGTCACAACGTCCCTGGGTCTGCCTGACTTTGGTGCGATCTTGCGTGGAACGAAAATCCATCGAGGTTCTCAAGCTTTAGGGCTCTGCCGACGAAATTCTCGCTGGTGCTGTTCGTGGCAACCCTGCTGTTGGGGACTTGTTCTCACATGCTATGAATTAAGAACAAGGCAACACGAAAATAGGTTAAAGGTTAATGCCTTTCGTCCTTCGAAGCATTATTTCTCTAAGGATATAATGATCTTCGGACGAAGGTTATAAAGGACATACCTTCATAAGCATGACATGTCTAAACAAAGGATGAAGCTTATGAAATATAGGAAAACAACATAAATAATTACATGACATCATAATATAAATATCTATTATTAAATAATCATGAGTACATGAAAACAATATCAAATTACATTCGTACCTTGAGCTTGACAGAAGGCAAAGGTAGAAGGAAGATGCGAAAAGCTTGAACAGTGCGGGGGTACTATTCACCTATTTATAGACACAGGGCGCAGCCTGTGTGAATTTACATTCATGCCCTCTACAAATGATTACAATCATAACACAGATTATCATGGGTCAATTGGTCATTTCATCTTTAAGTCGGTGCATCTGGAAATACGCTACGAAGCTCTCCGATTGGTAGCTTAGGCATTGTTCCTGTTCTGGCCTTCCGAAGGTGTTTCTTCTCACAGGACCTTCGGTGACGAAGCAGACCCCCAACAGTAGCCCCTTCACGATGCCAGATCATTTTTCGTAACGAGCTCGACCCATGAAAAGTTCTTTTAGGCTTCAGAATGCCGAAGGTCCGAAAAACACCTTCCCTGAGCTCATTGTCGAGAAATGATTTAAATATTCCGAGTGCAAGGTGGTCCCACCATAGGACGGGTACACACGACCTGGTAATTCTCCTTCTCGTGCCCTGCGGTCCACCGTTCAGTGAATGCGAGCGACTGTTCAGCGGGTACAGGTGGCTTGACGATTCACCTTCCCACCTGCAGCACTATATAAACAGACGGGTAGGTGTGAAGTTACCACAGCATTCATTATTATCGTATTGTTGTGCTGCTAAAAAATTTGACCATATCCGAAGCTTATTCTTCGTATTCTCAATTAAAGCATCGTCTCATTTTTTTAGCTTCGTCATAAGAGGGAGCTTCGGCAGAATCAAAAAGTAATCAACTTCATCAAAACCGCAAGAAATTCAGCATCAAATGGCCAGGGTGCATTCAACTGCTAGAGTCACACGCGACGGGGAGGAGGCCGGAGCTGCCGAGACTGCCCCAATCTCCGAAGTAATGAGACAATCAAGCCTGGTTGTGTCAGAGGGTGCTTTTGACGAAGGTGCACTTGCTGCCGAAGCCGAGCAGGCTGACATTGAAGAAGGTGAGGCTAATGAAGAAGAGATAGATTATTCTGTCATGCCATCTAAACCCAGCCACCTGGAATTTGGAAGGTCTACTGTCTCCGAGGCCGATATGCCCATGATGACAAAGCTAGGCTACTTCGGGGAAGCCGAGAAGAAGCTGATTCGTTTTGGCGGAGAAGAAATCACTCCGAAGCCAGAAAATGATGAGGTGGTAGTTTTCATAAGTTTCTTTAAAGCAGGATTGAGGTTTCCTCTGCATGGAATGATTGCGGATGTTTTGGAAAATTTCAAAATTTATCTTCATCAGCTGACTCCTAACGCTATCGTTAGGCTCAGCGTCTTTATCTAGGCTCTCCGAAGCCAAGGAGTGGAACCGCTTGCTGAAGCTTTCTGTCGGGTGCACGAGCTTCACTATCAGACGGAGGCTAGGGAAGATGGGCTACACGAGAACTTTGGCTGTTACAACTTTGCTTACCGCAAAGATATGAAGACTCCAGTGGTTAGCTACCGCACCAAATGGCCAACCGGTTGGAAAACTAAGTGGTTTTATGTTAAGGTTGATGAGAAAAAGGAGAAGCTGGTTTAGAGCCCACTGGAACTAACCTTCGGGTTAACTAGGCCCCAGTGCTGCATGACGCCGGGGTCATCATGCCCAGATGCTGTGAGCGAATTTAGAGTTGTGTCTGAGCATATCGGTACTAGGGATTTGGTTCAAGAATACTTAGCCAATAGAGTATTTTCAACATTAAAGAAATGGAGTATGCCGAAGCTTAAAGGAGAGAAGAAAAAGAATGAACTTGTTCGACTGCCTTATCATTTTAAGTTCAAGAAACACTTCAAAGAACCCCGCCAAGAATGGTTGGATACGATTGAAGTTATGTGCAATGAAATCTTGGGCAATTATACGAAGAAAGAAGATCAACTGATGACGGCAGCCTTCGGCACCCGACCGAAATGAAGGCTGAACCGAGTAATGGACGCTCTAAAATTTGAATACCCAGACTATGAACGGTTAAGCAAAGGTGCCGAAGGGCGAAAACAAAAAAGAGCTGTCAGTGTTATGCAAAGACAAGCTGCTAGAATGATAAAATAATATGAAAATTTAGCAAAAAAGAAAAAATCCAGCCCTGAGCCGAAGGTGGCCGTTTCGGAGAAAAGAAAAGCTACAGCTCCGAAGCCAAAAGCTGATTTAGAAGAAGTTCCCTCAACACCTTCTGCCACTGACGTAGAAGAAATTTTAAAGGTAATGACTGAATCTCTACCTAATAAGTAAGTTCGCTGGGACTGGAACTGATGAAGCTTTTACAGAAGAAGAAGGAGCCTTCGGTTATCGAGAAGCCCGCTGAACCAAAAAAGCGAAGGATTATTACTGTCATTGAGGCTATTGAAGAAACATTGTCATCGGCCTCAGCGCCGAAAACAGCAGCAGCTGAAGCTGCTCCTGCCGAAGCTTCTATTTCCGAAGCTGCAGCAGTCAAAGCCACAACTTTGGAAAACACACTTTCTGACATTGATGAAATGATTTTGAATATGGCTGAGGAAGAAACTACTGCAGCTGCTGAGGAAACCCTGGCTACAGTGCCTAAAAAAAGGGGGAAGATGCCTGAAAAAGAGAAGGAGCTTGCCGAAGATGCTTCGGAAAAAAGAGATTTCAACTTTCAAAACATAATTGGGCAAGAGTTGTCTAAGGCTGAAAAAGAAGAGCTGAGGGACTATGCTATATCTTGCGGGTACCAGCCAGGGGCGCTGCTCTTCGGTGGTGTTACCGAAGAGAGTCTAGGATGCCTCCGGGACTGAGTTGGGGCGAAGATTGTTAGCACTCTATCAAAGAGTGTTGGCTTTCCGAAGCTTGAGGCTGACCTCAGCAGATACCGGCGGCAGTTTGTTTTATTCTAATTTCAAGGTGAAATTCTTACCTGAGTTTTATTATTGTTTTTGAGATGAAGGTTACTCCTGGCGAAGGTTATTTTTTCAGAGTCTATTGCTAAGCAAAACCTTGAGGATGCAGCAAGACCTCGAGGACAAGAAAAACGAAATTATAATTGAGGGCTTAGAGGGCAAGATTAAAGAGCACGAAGCTGCTTTGGAGAAGAAAGATTTCATGCTTCAGACAACGGAGGGTTCGCTGACAGAAACTCAAGCCGAGATCGCAGATTGAACAGTGAACTTTCCATGAAGTCCAAAAGCTTTGAGCAAGAGAAAAAAGATTTCGAAACAAAACTCGAAGCTGAAGTTGAAAAAAGTTTAAATCTGCAGAAATCACTTAAAGATCTTCAAGAAAGATGTTTAGGCTTCGGCACCCGGTGCACTCAACAGCTGAAGCAAGTCTTCAACTCTATTGGAGCCAGTTCTGAAAAGTTTAAACCTTCGGTTGAAGACCTGCCGGGCACATTTGATCATATTGAAGGTGAAGTTGATGCTCTTGACGAAGTTATAGCTGGACATGGTGACTTTTGTGCTCTACTAGCTTCTCGAGGCACAGCTGTTGCTTTCATGAAGGCTGGCTGTACACATAGAAACATTGTAAACAGACCCAACTTCAGCCTGTCACCAGCAGACTTGGATGGCATCCCCGGCCTGGCCCGAAGCATCGGAAACAGATTCGTTACTCAAATCTGGGCAAAGGGCGGGCGAAACTTGGCTGGTGACAAAGCTCGAAGCCACCTCAAGCTGGTAATAAACTTGTGCCTGCTGCTTTACCTTCTCCTTGAAATTTGTACTTTCCTTATACCGCTTTGATATGTACAGGATGACAAAGCCGAGGAGCAATGAGCCGAAGCTTGGCAGATGATCCGAAGCTTAGCGAATGATGATGAAGCCAAAAACCATGCTTTGAAAAATCTCTAGAAAAACTCTTGTATTATCCTTGTAAAGAATATTGTAATTTAAGAATCGAACAATGCTCTGTAAATTTTTCAATACCTTGTAATATATTTTACCTTTCCATCCCTGAATGAACTGCTTTGATGTGGACGAAACTTGTCCCTTTTGAGCCGAAGGCGAAAAACACCTTCCCTTCTTTTCGTACACAACGAAGCATAAATCTACTTTTTTCATATTTGCTGAAGCCTTGTTATTGGACCTGAAGCAATTGTCTGTACTCTATGATATGATGATGATGATCCTACGGATGTCGAAATGAATGTATATGTATGCAATGTATGATTTAATGTAACGTGCAAATGAATGCCCAAACACACACATACGAAGCCACATCCATAACCTTCATTCCCTTAGGAATGACTGAAGTCTCTTTGCCGCTTATTTTTTGGCTTCACCGCTTATTTTTCGGTGTAAGTTCTGCATCCCCTTAAGAACGTCTTTTGAACTTCTTCGCCTTCTATTTCGACGGTATTTTTCGCGTTGACTTTTCGCGCTTTGCCTTATATTTCGGCGGTATTTTTCGCGTTGACTTTTAACGCTTCGCCTTATATTTAGGCGGTATTTGGCTCTGCATTCCCTTAGGAACAACTTTTGAGCAGAAAACTTACGCTGCGCTCTCTTGGGAACGACTTTTTGTAGCTTCGTCGTGCTCTGCATCCCCTTAGGGACGACTTTTGAGCTTCTTCCTATTTCTTTTCTCTTTCTCTACACTCGATGGTGCATGCTCAGATTTTACATTTTACATGGTTTGGGGGATCTTACTCTCGTAAAGATGAATAAGAGAAGAAAAATTACATGCTATGGCCCCATTAAAAACCTTTCTCCCCCTTTAGAAAGGAAAAGGGTGTCATAGGAAAAAAATAAAAAGTTTACATCAAGTTACACATAGTATCGTCGAAGCTTATCCGCATTCCAAGATCTAGGAATGTCGTTGCCGTCCATATCCTTTAATCTGTAAGAACCGGGTCTTGATGAAGATACTACCAGAAAGGGTCCTTCCCACTCCAGCCGAAGCTTGCCTACTGTGTCAGGGTTGGCTACTCTCCGAAGCACCAGATGTCCTGGCTTAATGTTTTTCAACCAAACTTTTCTATCACACCATTTTATTGTTTCGGCTTGATATTTGTTGATATTTTCCATAGCCTGAAGTCTGGTCCCTTCTATAGTATCTTTTGCCATAGAATAATTAGCTTTGTCTTCTACCGAAGCTACTGTTCTTATTGACCCCGCTTTAGCCTCTTCGGGGGTTATAGCTTCGTCACCGAACAATAACTTGAATGGTGTAAAACCTATTGACCTTGATATAGTTGTGTTATGGCTCCACACCACTTTAACCAACTCATCTGGCCACTTTCCTCTGGGCTGATTGAAGATTAACTACATTATTCCCGTCATTATAATACCATTTGCCCTTTCAACTAGTCCGTTTGATTCCAGGTGCCAGACTGATGCAAAATGAATTTTCGTGCCGATCTGATCACAGAAATCTTTGAAAGTTTCAACATCAAACTGTGTTCCATTGTCCACAGTTATAGCCTTCGGCACACCAAAGCGACAAACTATGTTCTGCCAGAAGAATTTTTGGACTATAGCTGAAGTTATTATAGCCAAAGGCTTCGCTTCGATCCACTTAGAAAACTATTCTACCGCCACCACGACATATCTCAAGTTGCCCTGCGCTGGTGGAAGTGGACCTAGCAGATCTAGGCCCCATCTTTGCAACGGCCAGGTTGGTTGTATTAGCTGAGTCAATGACGAGGGTTGCTTCTGATCTCTTGCACATTTTTGGTAATTTTCGCACTTCTGAACCAAATCTGCTGTATCCGAAGCTGGCTTCGGCCAATAGAATCCTTGTCGAGAAACCTTTCCCAGAAGAGGTCTGGACCCAATGTGGGATCCACACAATCCTACATGTATCTCCTTCATCAGTTCTATACCTTCGGTTCTAGATAAGCATTTGAGAAGTGGGGAACAAACTCCATGTTTATATAATTCCCCTTCTATTATGACATATGGTCTTGTTCTTGCTTCCATTCTTTTGTTATAAACCTCATCATCCGAGAGACAGTTACCCTGGAGGAAAGATATACTCTCAGTCCTCCAATTTTCACTATAAACGGGAGATATTGTGAGCACTGCTCTTTCAAGGAGTTCAACCGAAGGTTCTCTTATTGTCTCAAAAAATACTTCCGAAGGTAAAGGAATCCTCTGTGCTACTGACTTGGCTAGCAGATCAGCGTGCTCATTTTCCCCTCTTGGAATATTCTTAACAGAAAATCCTTCGAAAGAAACTTCAAGCCTTCGAACTGTGTCCAGATATTTCTCAAGCTTCAGATCTCTTGCCTTGCAACTCTTGTCAACATGACCAGAAATAACTTGAGAATCTATTTTAAGGACTGCCCTTCTTATTCCCATTGCCTTTAACTTTCGAAGCCCTAAAAGTAAAGCTTCGTATTCAGCAATATTATTTGTACAGCTGAAGTCAAGCCTTGCTGCATAGCATGTTCTGACTTTGGAAGGTGCAACTAGGACAGCAGCCGCACCTGCACCAAAGGTTCCCCAGGAACCGTCACAGAACATTGTCCAAGCTTCGACATCTTTATTTGCTTCTTCTTCCTGAGCCCCTAGCGTCCAATCAGCAATGAAGTCTGCTAACAGCTGGGACTGAATTGAGGATCTATGCACATAGTCAATACTGAATTCGTTAAGCTCCGCAGCCCACTTTCCAATCCTCCTAGTAGCTTCTCTGTTCCTCATAATATCCTTCAGAGGCTGTGATGAAGGAACAATTATGTGGTATGCTTGAAAATAATGCCGAAGCTTCCTGGAGGCCATTAACACAGTGTACAACACGTTCTCCAATTCTGTATAGTTTTTCTTTGATAAGCTTAGAACTTCGGAGACAAAGTATACTAGGGTTTGCTTTTTAATTTGTCCTTCAAGCTTCTCCTGTACAAGCGCCGCACTCACTGCAGAGTGTGAAGCTGCCACATACAATAGTAATGGAGCCCCTGGCGCAGGTGGAGTTAATGTTGTTAGATCAATCAAGTATTGCTTCAACTCTTCGAAGGCTTTCTGTTGAACTAGGCCCCATTGAAAAACTTTGGCTGACTTCAGTATTTCAAAGAACGGCAAATTTCTTTCTGCTGATCTAGATATGAATTTATTCAATGATACCAGTCTTCCTGTCAGCCGTTGAGCCCCCTTCTTTGTGCTTGGCGGCTCCATCCGAAGGATAGCTTCGATCTTGCTTGGGTTAGCTTCAATCCCCTTCGTTGAAACTAGACAGCCAGGGAACTTACCCTTCTTCACTCCAAAGACACATTTTTCTGGATTTAATTACAGGCTAGCTTGCCTGAAATTAGCAAATGTTTCTTGCAGATCAGTAATGTGATTTTCTTGCTTCGTGCTTTTTACTATGATATCATCAACGTATGTTAGCACATTTCTGCCTATCTGGGAATGAAGGACATTGGCTATCATTCTGCTAAAGCTTCCTCCAACATTCTTGAGCCCCTCAGGCATCCGAAGATAGCAATAGGTGCCACTGGGAGTTATGAAGCTAGTCTTCGGCTCATCCTCCTTCATCCATATTTGATGATATCCTGAGTAGCAATCCAGCAGACTCATAAGCTCTGAAGAAGCTGTTGCATCTACTAGAGAGTTTATTCTTGGTAATGGAAATTCGTCCTTTGGACAGGCCTTGTTAAGACCTGTGAAGTCAATACACATTCTCCATTTGCCATTGGCCTTCTTCACCATAACAGTATTGGCTAGCCACTCTGGATATTTTACCTCTCTGATGACACCAGCACTGAGAAGCCTTTTTACTTCATTCCGAGCACCTTCGGCTTTATCATCAGACATTTTCCGAAGCCTTTACTTTCTTGGCCTGAAGGATGGGTCGACATTGAGTGAATGTTCAATGACGTCTCTGTTGACACCACAGAGATCATTGGCTGACCAAGCAAAAACATTCTTGTTGTTGAATAAAAACCTTATCAAAGTTTTCTCCTGCTCTTCAGATAGTTGAGACCCCAGCAGTACCTTCTGCTCTGCTATGTCTTCACATAGAAGCATGGGCTTCGGCTGATCAGCCGAAGCAGCCTTCTCTCTTATGTATTTGTACTGTTCACAAGCTTCGGCTCCATCTATATTGTGGATCGCTTTTGAGTCTGTCCAATTTCCTTCGGCCTTTCTAGCAGCTTCTTGACTTCCATGAATAGCAATGGGCTCTTGTTCCGAAGGTATCTTCATGCATAGATATGCTGGGTGAAGTATTGCTTCAAAAGCATTGAGTGTTCCTCAGCCAATTATTGCATTGTAGGGGTATTCCATGTCGACAATGTCAAAGACAACCTGTTCGGTCCTTGTGTTATGAACAAAGCCGAAGGTTACTGGCATTGTGATTTTACCGAGTGCCACAATCTATCTTCCTCCGAAGCTGCATAGAGGATGTGTAGCATCGTGAATCTTGTCTTCTGGCTCTTGCATCTATCTGAAGGCCTTAGCAAATATGATATCCGCTGCACTGCCTGTATCAACCAAAACATTATGAACCAGAAATCCCTTGATGACACAAGATATGACCATAGCATCATTGTGAGGATAATCCTTGAGCTGAAGATCCTCCTGAGAGAAGGTGATTGGGATGTGAGACCATTTTGATTTGATGAAGGGCCCCTGCACCCCAACATGTTGTACCCTTCTCTGAGCCTCCTTCTTCTGCTTCTTGTTGGCCGGTTCTGAGCATGAACCGCCTGTTATTGGGAGCACCAGCTTCGTAGCCGAAGCAACTTCAGCTTGATTGTTGAACGAAGCCATCAGCTCAAAAGTGGAAGTGAGTTCACCGGAGGTGGGCGCCAATGTTGGGGACTTGTTCTCAAATGCTATGAATTAAGAACAAGGCAACACGAAAATAGGTTAAAGGTTAATGCCCTTCGTCCTTCGAAGCATTATTTCCCTAAGGATATAACGATCTTCGGACGAAGGTTATGAAGGACATACCTTCATAAGCATGACATGTATAAACAAAGGATGAAGCTTATGAAATATAGGAAAACAACATAAATAGTTACATGACATCATAATATAAATATCTATTATTAAATAATCATGAGTACATGAAAACAATATCAAATTACATTCGTACCTTGAGCTTGACAGAAGGAAAAGGTAGAAGGAAGATGCGAAAAGCGTGAATAGTGCGGGGGTACTGTTCACCTATTTATAGGCACAGGGTGCAGCCTGTGTGAATTTACATTCATGCCCTCTACAAATGATTACAATCATAACACAGATTATCATGGGCCGATAGGTCATTTCATCTTTAAGTCGGTGCATCTGGAAATACGCTACGAAGCTCTCCGATTGGTAGCTTCGGCATTGTTCCTGTTCTAGCCTTCTGAAGGTGTTTCTTCTCACAGGACCTTCGGCGACGAAGCAGACCCCCAACACCTGCAGCCGCTTTTGGCACCACCAGGGAAGATTTCTTCCTGGATGGGTCTGCTATGCGGTGCAAGGTACCTTCCTGATCTGTGATGCAGGAGATGGATCCGAAGTGGAAGATCTCTCCGGCGTTGAAGGTGACCATGGTGTTGAAGATGATAGCCATGGAGTCATCGTCTATCAACGTCGTAGTCCCTACCTGACGTGACAGTTGTCGGTGTTTGTGACCCGACCGCACAACATAGGATTACCCACGTGATGCTTTTGGGTAGGACGGCGTCATTGATCGTGACTCGATGGTTCGTGTAGAGGCACATCGGAATCACTCACAGAGTTATACAGGTTCAGGTCGCATAGAATTGCGTAATACCCTACTTACTGTTGTGGCTTGGTATTGATTTTTGGAGTACGAGGGTTACAAAAAATGAGCTTTGTGTGGGCTGAGTTGTTGTAGATGAGGATGGATTGGAATGGTATGTGATGAGATGATATGATTTTGTAGGGGGTCCCCCTTGACCTTATATACACGACTAGAGAGAGTTATCCCATTACAAGTTGTGATTACTATCTACTTGCTTATCTCCTTCTTTGTCGCAGATTGTATCCATGCATATCCAGAGTCTTCATCGCCTAACCACCTGAGTTGTCGCCGAATGTATAGCCCTTCGGGTGCCTGCAACTGCATCGCTCGATACATCCATGCTTCAGTGGCGCCTAACTCGGACGTCGGTCTTCATCATCTTGGATCGGGCTTGCCCAATATGGCTTCATCCTGGAAGCCCATCCCAAAGGACAACTTAGTAGGGAGCCCATCAGGCAGCCCGTGATATGTTTTAGTGTCCATAAGGACCCATGGATATCTATCCCCCATGTAGCCAACGAGGCCCAACCAAGGTCGATGCTGGGTAGTTCGGCCGTACAGTCACCAGACTGTTGGGTGTTGCCCAGACCAACCCACCTTCTCATCTTTTTGTGCCAAATTCCTTTGGGTTCTTTTGGCTTGACTTGAGATGGTCCCTAACACTTAGACAAACATAGTTAGTAACTAAAACAATTGACTAAGTGATGGAATCATACCTTTTCCTCATCTTTCCAAAAATATTTGAAATTTGTGCAAATTCAAGCCCAAAGAGTGCTATTCTCTATAATATGTGTTAGAGCCCAAACACAAGTGCTAAAAACAATATAGAGGACCTATGCAACATATTTAAAATGCAAACCTCACACTTATACCCTTTTACACAAGATTGTATATTTAGGTCCATGTTTGAGCTCTCCAGGCCTTGATATCTTCAATTTGCTTTCTTCTACACCTGTGCTTATGCTCATACTAAGATGGTTACCTCAAAGTGGTGTGTTGGATAGTTAATCACCAAAACACTTTAGAAATGGCCTAAAGGCAAATTTCCCTTTCAAAGGTCTCTCCACATACAAAAAGGAGTATTTAGCTATTCTGTTGGCAGTGGACAAATGGTGTCAATACCTTCAACATGCTGAATTTACTATATATTCAAATCATCGCAGCTTGTCCCACTTGTTTGAACAATGGTTGACAATGCCTTGGCAACAAAGAGTGTTCTCCAAGCTATTAGGACTTCAATACCGCATAATATACAAAAAAGAAATTGACTATGGAGTAGCTAATGCTCTCTCTCGACGACCTGTCTCAAAACCATCTCTTTTCAGTATTTCTACAGGTACTCCACAATGGATTACTCAGGTGATTGATGGCTATGCTACCGACGAACATGCCCAAAAGTTACTAACCGAGTTGTTAGTCAGTACATTCACATCGGGACATTTCATTATGTATGTTGGTCTTCTCAAATACAAAGGATGTGTATGGTTAGGGGCAAATGAACAACTCCAATGTCAGCTTATCACTGCATTACATGACAACCCATTGGGAGGACATTCTGGCTTTCCTATAACATACAGTAGAATCAAGCATCTATTTGCTTGGCCACATCTGAAGTCAACAATCTAAACTTGATCGTAGCATGTACCCATGTCTCTTACAGCTGCTACCGACGCCAGATCATGCACAACAGGTCATTAGCATGGATTTCGTTGAAGGCCTCCCTCGATCTCACAACGCCAACACTATTCTAGTGGTAGTAGATACCTTTTCCAACTATGCTCATTTCTTGCCATTGTTGCATCCTTACATTGCATTGAAAGTTTCTCAACTATTCATGGATTCAGGGTATAAGTTGCACGGTTTGGCACACTCTATGATCTCCGATCATGACAAAATATTCACAACTCAGTTTTGGCAAGAATTATTCTGACTCTCTGGCACAACTCTTGTTGGTCCTTGTTCTCAAATGCTATACATCAAGAATAAAGCAATACAACTGTTAATGATAAGAGACCTTTATCCTTCAGAACATTATGTCCCTTCGGGTATAATGATCTTCAAACAAAGGTCATGAAGGACATACCTCCATCATCTCGATCAATAAATATAAATGAAGGCACACGAAACACAAAAGAATGTAAATAATGATTATATATCCGTAAGTTATTTACATTCTCATTTCATAAGTGTAAATAAATATTCATAACATTCATTTTTTATTGATACCTTCGGCTTGTTAGAAGGCTTGAACGAGAGAGTGACGCAAGAGCTATTACAGTGTAGCATGAACAGTACGGGGGTACTGTTCATCTATTTATAGACACGGGACGCAGCCCGGACGAAATTACATCCATCTCCCTGATAACTAATTATAATCATAATGCAAACTGTCAAGGACTACATAGTCTTTTCCTCTTTAAGTCGGTATCATCCTTCGCCTTTATCATGATACCAAGCTGAAGCTTTCTCAATCGCAGCTTCGGTTTTGTCCGCATCATCTTCAGCATATATCTTCATGTCGCACTTGCCTTTGTACTGTCTTTCCAAAGGTGTTTTTTCTTAAAGGACCTTCGGCTGAGAAGAAGACCCCCAACAGTAGCCCCTTCGCGGTGCTAGATCGTTTTTCGTAACGAGCTCGATCCGCGAAAAATACAAAGGCTTCGGAATGCCGAAGGTCTGAAAAACACCTTCCCTAAGCTCGTTGTCGAGAAACGATTATAATATTCCGGACGCCGGACGGTCCACCGCTCAGTTAGTGCGAGCGGCATTGGCGGTTTGCGTTCCCCTCCTGCAACATTATATAAACAGATGGGTTGGTGAGAAGTTACCACCACATTCATTGCCATCACACTGTTGCACAGTTAAAAAAATTAACCATAGTCGAAGCTTTCTGCATTGCATTTTCGAGCAAAGGCTTCGGCACTTGAGATCAGCTTCGTCTCAAAAAAGCGTAAACACTGAAATGGCCAGAGTACGATCCACTGCTAGAGTGTCTCGTTGGGGAGACGAGGCCGAAGCTGCCGAAACAACGCCTATCTCAGAAGTGATGAAGCGATCAGGTCTTGTTGTGTCAGAGGAGGCTGCTGCTGGAGGTGCCTCGATTGCTAAAGCTGAGCAGATCATAGTTAGAGGGAGTGATAACAAAGATGAAGAGGATTACACTATTATGAGCCCAGCGAAACCTAGCCACCTTGAATTTGGTAAATCTACTGTGACAACATACGATATGGTTATGATGAAGAAATTGGGCTACTTTGGGGGGCTGAGAGTAAACTTATTCGTTTTGCTGGTGAGGAGGTGATTCCGGAGCTAAAAGAGGATGAAGTTGTTGTCTTTAAAAACTTCTTCAGACCAGGGCTTCAGTTCCCTCTATATGATATAATAGGAGAGGTTTTCAAAACTTCGAAATATACCTTCATCAACTGACACCCAATGCAATCGTTAGGCTTAGTGTGTACATATTGTGATATCCTGGCCCCTGGGATGGGATATCCTGGCCCAAGGCTTAATAGAATTAATAGAGAAATCATATCAACAAGGCGCATCTTCTTTTTTGGAAGCCTATCTCGAAAGAACTCCAAGTTAAGTGTGCTTGGCTTGGAGCAATTTCGGATGGGTGACCAACCGGGAAGTTTTCTCGGGTGCGCATGAGTGAGGACAAAGTGTGCACAAAAGACTCGTGTTGATCTGTGGGAACGATATATGATCCTATAGAGCTGCCAGGAGTAAGTACCGTCGGTCCAGGGATTGGACAGGGTGTTACAAGTGGTATCAGAGCCGACCCTCGAGGTTTCACGGGCATGTGTGGGCTAGGGGGTTCGGGTATATGGCGCATGGCGCATGTGGGCCCGGAGTGGTCACATGGCATGGCATACGACACTAGACACACAGACGTGGCTAAGAGGGGAGGTTCCTGGATTGGGGTTGACCGACAAGGATGTCGGTCTTCTAAGGGGGTGGATTGTGATATCCTGGCCCCTAGGATGGGATATCCTGGCCCAAGGCTTAATAGAATTAATAGAGTAATCATATCAACATGGTGCATCTTCGTTTTCGAAAGCCTATCTCGAAAGAACTCCAAGTTAAGTGTGCTTGGCTTGGAGCAATTTGGGATGGGTGACCAACCGGGAAGTTTTCTCGGGTGCACATGAGTGAGGACAAAGTGCGCACAAAAGACTCATGTTGATCTGTGGGGACGATATATGATCTTAGAGAGCTGCCAGGAGTAAGTACCGTGTAACACCCCAGGTGTTACCATGGCTAGAGCCCACCTTGTTACTAAAGGGAATGAGCACCTGTGGAAGAACTTAATGAATAAAAGCATAAGGGCCTTGGAAAGCTAGAGGTTAACCAAGTATTGTGAGTAACCAAAAGCATTACTCTAATCCTTGCACACTTACTACCTTGGATGAGAGGGGAGAAGAACCCTAGACCTCTCTTAGACCCTATCTCCCAAAACCCTAGATAAGAGGGAAAAGAGAGTGAACAAGTGTGCAAAACATGAGTAACATTTACCCAAACCTTAAGTAACCTTATAACCAGCAATTAGGGGAGGGAAATATTGCAAAAAGACCCCTGGAGAAACCCCAATTCAAATCTCCAAGTGGAGAGAGGGCTAGAGCTCTCTATTTCTCTCTAAGTCCAATTTTTAACCCTAATCTAAAGATCAACCGTGTTCACTTTGAAGATGGCACCAAAACCACTTAGGATCTATACCAAAAATGTGGCATACCACCTAAGGCACCCCCTGGAAAAAGTGGAGACCGAGCCTTTGACGTTTGACAGGTCTTGGCATCAGTTTTGTCGCGATGTGGGCAGTGAGACAAGCCAGATTTGGCGCCCGTCTATCTCTTGATCTAGGGCGTATCCTCCATTGGAACTCACACATGAGAGATAGCCCTAGGTGCCAGGAAGAGGTCTGCGCCGAATTCATGGCAAGATTCGCACGTTTGTGATCTCTGCACGCGTTTGAACAATGGAAGAAACACACCTCCACGTGTTCGACGCCTTCTGCCCGCGCCAAAGCACGCCCGCGTGCGCCCCCGCATGCCCAGCGCCGCGCCCGAGCCAAGCCAGCGCCATGGCCCGTGCCCGTGCCTATAAAGCCCTCCCAGGCTTCGACTGTACTCTTCCGCGCACACTCAAACTTCACCGGAGCTCAGCTCGCCGCCGTTTGCCCGTGCGCAGCGTGTCCGCGGCCGTCCGATCCCCCTGCCACCGTAGACCGGCCAGTAGACCCCTTCCCAACCCCGGCCAGCCCTCGGAGAAGACTGAGCACACCCCGGTGAAGCTCCCCGAGCGAGGAATTGAAGTTTGCTTCGCCGGAGAGGCCGGCCCACGGTCGCCGGAGCTCTCAACCCCGCCGGAGTGCGTGGACCGGGTAATCCACTCAACCATTCTTCGATTCCTTGTGCACACGGTCACTGCGTTACCCCGTGAAGCTCACCGTACCTTTGGATTGAACCAGTTAGCCGTGGTTTGGCCGGTGCACTCGCCGCCGACGAGAACACCCGCCTGCGCGCGAGGACCGGGCGATTCCGGCCATCCCCGCCGTCGAGCCGTACCTCGCCGTGACCGCCAGAGCCTCCCCGAGCCAACCCTGCCCTTCGCCGGACCTATCTCGCCGCCGGTAAGCCGCGCCACCCTTTTCTTTCCCGCGGTTACTGTTTACATTGGGGGAAGGACTACGGGTGAGAGGAAGAGAAGGTCAGGGGGCTTTTTGAATTGTCAGCGACTCAGGGGAATAGTGGCGCAAGGGTAGAACTGCGAAGGTTGATTTAGTTTAAACCCAGGGACCCCGGTGTAAACTGTTTTTCCAGGAAACTCTTATTAAAATCTATTTTTGAATTGAGCAGAGACTTTAAAAATTCATAACTTCTATTTAGTTCATCCAAATTTGGTCAAACCAATTTTGTCAGACTCTAAATAATGTAACCCACTTAAGAAAAATACAAAACCCCCTATGTACTATAGAAAACTATAAGGTTCTGATTTAAGTATAGTTTTGGCCAAAAGCTCAATAATAGAAAGAAAAATAGTTGCACTGTTTGACTAGGGTTAGAAAAATTTGGAGAAGTGTATATCTACCTACTGACCTGTTTAAAAATGTTAAACCTTTCTGTCCACCCCATTAAGTTAGTGTTTACCCCTTATTCCATAATGTGCTTAAGGTTAAGAAAAATAGAAAAGGTGATTTAAATAATGAACCAGAGGGCACCTCTATTTTTGTTAAGGTACTTATTCCTTGTAGTTCACTAGAAAAATCTATCCTATCCTGGTTCAGTATAAAATAAGTAGGATTCCTTTTAATTTAAGAAAACAAGGAAAACTTAGAAAAACCCTACAAAAATAACCCTAAGGTGAAAACCCCTCAAACCTTAGGATAACTAATGTTTGGTTATTATGAACATAGGAAAAATACAAAATCTGTTGTTTGATATTTTTCAAATGACAAGTTAGTTATAAGCACCTTTTTGGCATAAAACTTTAGAAAATCACAACTAAATAATCACCAATTAACTTCCTGTAAATTTTGGCACAGAGGTTTAGTATTACTGATAGATCCCAACAAAAATGACCCTTAGGAAGAAACTCAACTCTAATGAAGAGGTGTAGTGTAAAGTGGCCCATTTTACACCACCCTTGTTATTTTTGTCTAAAGCTTAGCCTTTTCATTTTGAACCTCAATTTCCTAGAATGGGCTATAGTGACCAATGGCAATCCACTGTAATTTTTACAGAATTTTTGAAAAATGTTAACCCACTGTCGTAGTTCAAACCTACACTAGAAGCCATGAAATGAGAATAAAGAAAGGAAGATATGAATAGTGGAAAATTAGTGTCATCCTAAAACCCTTTCTAAAACTTGTCCACTGAGATATATAAAGGCAATACCAATTACCTGTGCCTACCCCTAGCAAAACCTAGACCTAGAAATGATAAGCATAAACCATTAAAAGCCACATATGACCCGAAAACCCTAAGTTACTCATCAACTTAGTTTTTCTTCGCTTAGCATAATGTTGTTAAATCTTGCATAATCATGACATACATGTTCATTGCATTTCGATAGACTGTAACCTTGCTGACGGAGAGTACATCCTCGTGCCGGAGCAAGGAGCTGCTCAGGAGGTAGCCCCAGATCCCGCACCCGAGTCTGCACCAGAGGATCTGCCTGCCACAGCCTTGGAAGGCAAGCCCCGGTTTTATGCATAACCTGTTATTTATGCTATTTTACTTCACTTAATGATTGTAGGATTGACTGTGCACTTAGGTGTAGGAGTTGATTGAAACCCTAGTTGCATGAACTCAGGATTCCTTTTTGAGATGGATACTACTATGCTAGGTCGAGTAGCTGCTTTACTAATTAGGGATCTCGGTAGAAGTCGAGTGATTTTTCTAGCACTCGCGCGAGGTTAGGAATTGGCTGTATCCACTTTCTTATCCTAGTGATGTTGGTATGTGGGCAACAATCCATGGGGATTGGTTGTCTACGGAAGAAAAATTTGAATAAGGATTAAGGTGTGGTACCGTGAGTCAAGCGTTTGAACGTACTAAGCACATGTCGAGAAATATGGTAAATCGGTAAGCCTAGTACCTGAGTGAACCTGGTAGCAGTTTGCCCTCCTCACGCGACCTGAGACGTGGTCTCCCATTCCGGTTATGGTGGGTACAAGTGCGGTCACTGCACGACGGCCAGTCGGGGTCAGTGGGGCATTGTACGCCAAGGCGGCGAGCCCCTCTCTGCTGACGGGGAATCGATGGGGACGGTTGATGTGTGTGGGGACAGAGTGCCTCGCCACATCGTGTGTTTAGGTTTACCTTGCAAGGATAAAACTCGATTCGAATCGTCTGCTTCTCGCAGCTAATGAGACTGCTTGATCCATGCTGCTACATTGAGTAACAAGTGGAAATATGATGAGTTGATATAAGATGTTGATTGCTAATAATGTTTGCTACTATGTATGAGTAGATAGTACACATTTAGCCTTAAGAGAGTCACACTTAAATTTGACAAAGTTAAAAACTTGATTTAGAAACTCAGCTAGTGCTTTTGGCAACCAAACCCCACAGCCAAACAGCTGCATGTCTAGAGGTAGAGGAGTAGACTCCTCACACCGAGTAAGTCTAGCTGAGTATTAGTATACTCAGCCTTGCTTGTGGCATAATTTTTTACAGGTTCTCTGGAGGACATGGTTGCTGGAGTGACTTGGTCGTCCGCCTTGCCATCGGGTTGGACTGTCGAGTGGGACCCCGCCTCGGCGGAGGAGGAGCATGAGGAGTGATGGGACAGGCTTCCCCATCCCTCTGTTTATTTACCGTTAGTTTTATTCCGCTGCACTTCGAACAATGATGGTTACCTTTACAAAAACTCCGATGATGATGATGTAATAATCTAATGCTCTCACATGCATGGTTTTATGCTTTATTGTATTTGCTCTGTGACTCACCATCGAGTGAGATTGTGGTACTTGATCCTGTCAGTGGCCGTGTCGGACTAGATCCGAGGGATTGACGGGTTATTTCCATTTAAGTGTGGTCTAGCCTCTTAGGCAGGGCTTAGGCACTTAAGTTGGAATAATTCGGGCAGTTCCGCCACAGCTGGTATCGGAGCTTGTACCACCACAGAGGAATCAGTAAAATATAGATACCATCATTTTCCAAAATAAAATTTGATAGAAACAATGTTGGATAGATAGTAGGACGAGCAGGATAGACCTAGGACGTGAAGCCTTAGGATGGTAGAAGGGTGGCTAGGTGGCTAAGTGATTAGGCCCTACAGGCCACTTTTATAGGATGGGAGTTCTTCCCTACTCCTTTTATCTTGTTGTGAGGTCGTTCAGGACGAGCATGCATGCATTCTTAATTAAACCAATGGATATTTGAGTAAAGACTTAAAAACGAGGTGATAACCAACTAAGTCTCCCTTACCTTTTTAATTTAAGAAAGGATGAGTTTTATTTCTCTTGTTTCTTTTATTCTTTTTTTTCTTTTACTTACGCTCAATCGTACACAGATGACTTCCCACGGATCCTCAGAGGACGGAAATGCACTAACCCATACTGACAGGCTTGCACGAGAGGGTTTCCCCCGTATTTTGTGGGAGGTACTTCAGGGAGTCGGGTACCTAACACTCCCTCAGTACACGGTGCAGCAGTTCGAGAAGCACCGGGTGCCCCGTTGTAGGGTGAGGATGATTTTGGAGCCTCATCCCCTGCAGCCAGGATGGCGCTCATTGGACTCCGAGTCTTTCGGATACCAGGCGGAGGACACGATCGAGGCGATCGCTCTGCACGGGTTGACTACTTTCTGCAAATTTCACCCCTTGGAGCTTTCCACCCACCCCATTGGCTTGTTTCCCGCTGAGAGGGAAGACGACCCGATGTGGAAGGATCGGGTAGAGCATGCCAAGGATATCTGGGCTCTCTACCCAGGCCACACGGCTCACTTGTCGGTGCGATGCATGAACGCCCTGTATCGTCTGCAAGTGATGCGTGAGAGGCAATGTCTCATCTGATGGCATTATTGGAGGCAACCAAGATCACCCTAGACAACAGGGAGGAGCTCGTGGTTGACTTGTCCCAAGAGCTGGTAGAAAAAGATTTGCAAGTGGAGCAGCTGTCTGATGAGATCCATGAGTTAGAGGAATTGGTGGGAACGAGGGAGAACACCATCGAGGTTCTCGAAGACCAGCTTCTCAACACCCAGCAGCAGCTCACGGAGGCTAATGAGCACCTAGATATGCATCATCAGGAGATCCATGATGGGGAGGCTGACGAGGACGTCGACATTGAGGGAGGGGAGGAGCCTGCTTCCAGCGTGGATACTGCTGGCTCAGGGAGGCCACCTTCCCCCGAGTCGAGTGTCGCCTCTTTCGCTCATTAGTTGCCAGAGTAGGAATAGAGATCGGTGATGTAGGACTCCTCACAGCTAGCTTAGCTTTTGCACCCTTGGGGTACTAGGCTGGATAGAGTTTAGTCTTTTTGGGGCAATGATGTAATCATGATAAACTCTTTTGGAGACATGTTGGATGGATGCTGTTATCAGTTTTAAATTTGGAAGGAGAAATTTATGCCTTTTTAAATCCTTTTGTTGAAAGTTGGAGTCTATCATTTTACTTTTGACTCTTTTCGCCGCGATTAAACCTTGAACTTGGAATTATGGTGTTAAGTATATATGTGGTTTTTCAGATGGCCGGGAGGCAGCGTCGTGGTCAGAATGAGCGCGTTCCTCCACCGCCGCCACCGCCTCCCACTCTGCAGGAGCTCATGGTTCAGCAGAATGAGATCTTGAGGCAACTAGCTCAGCGTCAGCCACCACCTCAACACTATGGTGGTGGGGACCATCAGCGCCACCCCGCGGCAGCCACCTACCAAGAGTTCCTCAGTACCCAGCCCCCATTGTTCACAAGGGCAGAGGACCCACTTGATGCAGATGTGTGGTTACGAGTGGTGGAATCCAAATTCCCGCTACTCCATGGAGCTTGTTCAGAGGTCACTAAAGTCAGGTTCGCCACCCAGCAGCTTCGTGGACCCGCAAGGACTTGGTGGGATCATTTTCTTGCCATGCAGCCAGAGGATCGAGAGGTGGAGTGGAGAGAGTTCAAGGCAGCTTTCAGGGGACATCATATACCAGCCGGAATTATGGACCAAAAGCTCAACGAGTTTCTGGCACTCACTCAGGGCAACAGGACAGTGTTGCAGTATGCCCAGGCCTTTAATGACTTGTGTCAGTATGCTGGATACCATGCAGACACGGACGAGAAGAAGAGAGACAGGTTCAGGAGGGGGCTCAGCACTAAGCTCTGTGACCGTCTCAACACTGTCAGGGCCAACAGCTACAATGAGTTGGTCAACATGGCTATCTCCCAGGAGGACTGCATTACAGCTCGACAGGCAGAAAAGAAGAGGAAGACCCCTGTAGCAGGACCCTCAGCTCAGCCACAACGCTTCAGGATTGTGTCCGACACTCAAAACAGGGGACCACAGCAGCAGCAGCAAGGGAGATGGGTGATCCGACCACCGCAGCAGCAGCAGCAGGCACCCAACCGCACCCAGTTTCCAGCTCAGAGGAGCAATCAGCAGCAGCAGTACCGCCAGGCAAATGACAACAGGTGTTTCATGTGTGGCAGCACCGGACATTATGCCAAGAATTGCCCCAGGAACCAGCAGAGGCAGGGGCAGAATGTCAATCAAAACCAGGGCAAGAGGCAGAAAGTGCAAGTGAGGCAGGGCAAGCTGAACTTTACCACCATGGCTGATATTCCAGAGGGAGCACCCGTCATGACTGGTATCTTTACCGTTTTGAATTGTCCTGCTATTATTCTTTTTGATTCTGGTGCATCACATAGCTTTATTAGTGCCAAGTTTAGTGCCAAGTGCCAGTTGCCTTTTCACCACACCAACAAGGGTATCACAATTTCAACACCGGGAGGCAGGATTGCCACCAACCAAATCAGCAGGCAAGTGCCTATAAAATTTGGTAGTCTTGTGATTAGAACCACCCTTCTCATCTTAGGATTGGATAGCGTGGATATTATATTGGGAGCCGACTGGTTGACAAGGCATCGAGCAGTGTTGGATATTGCAGCCCGGGCCATTGAAATCCATTCCCCTGCTTATGGTGAGACTGTTTTATATTTGCCCGACCAAGTTTGTACCCGTTCCTGTGCATTCGCTATGATAGAATCCCTAGTGGAAAAGATCCATGTGGTCTGTGACTACCCGGATGTGTTTCCAGATGAGTTGCCAGGGATGCCACCTGACCGAGACATCGAGTTCGCAATCGAGTTGCAACCCGGGACTGCTCCTATGTCACACCCGGGCTTTAAGGAACAAAGCCGGGTGCATCTCATACATGCGCCAAAGAAGACAACATATATAATAACAGAGTGTATAGAGATAAATGTCATAAAACATCAGAGTATTTATTACATAGCGGAAGACTTATTACAAAATAAAGATAAATGTAAAATGAACTAAGGATCATCGGCGCCAATGTCAACTGAGAAATGCCACCTAGATCGGATCATACTCCTCGCCTGGTGGCTCCTCCTGAACCACCTGCTCTTCTCCTGTGGGGGGGTGTGAGACAGCAAGAGTGAGCTCACACATGTTCATCGCTCAACAAGTTGTGGGGAATAATGTGACATGAACTCACCAAAGGTGGGAGTTCATGTAGTGTAAGGCTGATCAATGAAATAAAGGCTGAAGCTGAGCATTGCTTTTATAAGTTGGTCAAAATTTTATTAGCAGTTACTAAGTGTAAGTAAATACCAAACCATAGTAATAATAAGTAAAAGTAATAATAAAATAATCCCAAATGCAATGAAATGACAATTTGAGTTTAAGTTCCATAAATTAATCATGTGAGTGTCCGAGCCGCTCATGACCGTGAGCACGGCTAGTATACCAGTTTTACACTCTGCAGAGGTTGCGCATCTTTACCCACAAGTTGTGTTACCCATTTGCCACGGAGTTGATCAGACTCCATACACCTCTACCTAGGAAGCGAGGCAGGGTACCACAACGAGGCCTTTACAAAGTTCCACTAGCTTCAGACTACCCGCTATAGTTTATAGGAAGCTCCAGTGCAGGGTTCTTGTCTGACCGCCATCGCAGCAAAATCAACCCAAGGACCTCCCTACACTGACCACTCCCCTACTGCCCTTGCCCCTTTCGGGTAAGGTAGCCCTCCACTAGCTTTCCTAGTTAATCAGCCAAGGGCGTCCCATTAAACCCTTGTGGTAGCACTGTTTTCCCGGGTGGTTCTCCATGTTCCCATTAACATAATGATCTTAACATGAACATTGAAGAATAAAACAGATAACAATAAATAGTATAACAATGAGTGATGAATATCTCTATACCCAAATCCACATAAAGCAATAGCATGTACTACCCAAAACTTTAGTAGTAAAACCAGTGGTGAAGCAAGGTATAAAGATAGTCAAATCTAGGGTATCCTATTGGGTCCCAGCAAAATTATCCTATGCAGATCATTATGAATAATAAGAACATGAATGGGTAAAAGAAGTGATCAAGGGCACAACTTGCCTTCAATGAGCTCCTGCTCAGCAGTCTCTACCAGCTGAACCTCAGAATCCTCTGGAGCTTGCTCGTCTACTCGCATCAATACAATACATACATAGTATAGCAAAATTTAACATTACACCAAGCATGTAAATAAATACACGGTAATAATCTAGACATTAAACTAGGATCACAGGAACTGGAATCATTAAATTTGGAGTTATAGAATTCAAGTTATGAATTTCCTAAGGTTTAATGTGATTAAAATAGGATTAGATGAGAAATCAATTTTCTAACTGAGTTCATGTCAAAACAGTGATACTAAATGATAGAGAATATTATTACAAAATTTTAGAAATTGGAATGGTTCAATTTGGACCAAAGATGGAATTTCTATGAATTTTACAAGTTTCTAGATTTGTTTTTGTATTAAAAATGAACTTTCTAATATTATTTCTCTGTTTTTAAACATGTCTGGACTGGGCGCATAAAACCAGAGAACAACAGGGGCTTCTACGCAAAAGTACTCAGACTCAGAACTCCCTGCGCAGGACGGCGGGTTAATTTATTAAGTCTCTAGGGTTTCTTTTGCAATTTTGGACGGCCGAAGGGGTATCATGCATTGTGAGCCGCACGATCTAAAACCGAGGGCCCAGATTAGACCCTATCCAAAATGAAGCGGTACGCTACTATAGCCGTTTGATCGGTGATCAACGGTGCAGATTTAAAACTGCCCAGATCCACCCTAACCCGCACGATTCCTGATCAACGGTTCAGGTTCAATCCCCGAAGAGATACGCACAAGTTCTAATCGGGACCGTCGACTGGAATCCAACGGTCACCACCCTCTCCTTCCTCCCGACCAAAGCCAACCACGGCAACGGGCTCCCCCGCGGCGGTGCCATGGACGGCGCGGTGAAATCCGGCCCGACCAGGACCCCCCCCCCGATCGATTAACTGACACAGCGCAACAATTAAACCGAGGCGAACACGGTGAGGTGAGTTACCGGGCGGGTAGACCACTGGCAGAGGCAGGCCACGATGGAGGGCGGAACAGGGACCAGGCGCGAGCTCCGACGAGGAATTGAGAGCGGCGCGACCGGAGTTTGTGCCCCCCGAGTGGTCACACACCTGCGGAATGAGTGGAGCAACGCCCCGGCACCACCCGAAAGCCTGATTATGGAGTAACGACCAACTATCGTGGTGGCGGTGATGAAGGTTTCTCTCCCCTCTCTCGGCGTCGACGATAAACCGGCAGAGGAGTAGTTGGGTCGCGAGAGTAGGCGGATACGGAAGGAGAGGCGAGCCCGGTGAGCTTTATACCCGGAACGCGCCCACGGTCGTAGGGAGAAGCCGAGCAATCCCCCACCGCCGAGCTCTGCGGAGTCCGCGCGGTCCGCTCGCGCGATCGTTTCGGAAGGTGGGTGGAGCACCTGTCATCTCGGGCCCACGCATCAGCGAACGGGAGAAGGGACGAGCGCGAGACAGCGACTGGACGATGGGACCCCTGTGTCGGCGCCAGGTTGATGAACAGAGCGCACCAGCTGAGGGACCGACGGGAGGGGCCCGGCTGTCAGCAAGTGCGGGGAGATGGAGCGCACGGTGAAGAAGGGAAAAAGAAAATGGGTCGGTCGCAAGGAGATAAGTGGAGATGGGCCGAAATCAATATCAGGGCCCAGTCATGCTTCCTATTCGTTTTTCTTTTTATTTTTCTTTTATAATTTCACTTTCCTTTCTTTTGCTTTCAAATTTAAATTCCAATTTCGAATCCAAACTTTTTGGTACATTTATTTTTTTTCATAAAATGTACATCTTATACATGGTATGAGGGAGTTTACTTATTTATTTTATTTCGATATCTATGTTGTGGTACTAGTGCTCTTCTCCCTCTATTTTAAATTCCAAATTTCAATTTGGGGTCTAATTCAAATCTCAATCGTTATTATATTTTTTTATTGGTACTAATGTTATTATTTAATGCACATTCCAATAAATTCCAACATGATGCATTAAGTATATATTTATTCTAATTACCTTGTTCTATAAATGTTTGAAATATGAAGCTCTCTCATATGGTTTTCTTTCTATTTAGAGGATTAGTATTTTGAATGTGGAGTGAGAAGTAAAAGTTACTTCAAAATTAGATATTCATGTAAATGATGGCTTATGATACATCATTTGATATTATGCATAATCTTTTAGTTGAATAGAAAACTTTATATTACTTCTTTTCTAAAATTTTTCTTGGTTTTCAGAATTCAATTCTCAATTGTTAACACCCAAGGCTAATTAGAGATATTTGAATTCAATATTTTATTTCTTCATGTATTTATTTTATTATTAATAATTTTTTATACAGATTTTGGGCCTTACAAATCCTACCCCCCTTAACAGAAATCTCGTCCTCGAGATTTGTAAGAAAAGGATGTATGTTCATATCGTCTCAACACATATGCACAAACAAAATCTCAGCATGGTGCATATCTTATTAGCAAAACACAGGGTCAAATAGACCTTATTATTATTATTAGAATAGTAAAATACTACTACTAGCTAAACTAATATTTAGGTCTTACAAATAGTAAAATATGTATATATGTATCTATGTTTATGTTTATCTCTATTCTTGTTGTTCGTTGACTTCTTCACCGACTACTTCATCTTCAACTAGCTCTTCTTCTTGAATTTCATGTTCACCTGGTTCAGCTTCTACTTCTGCATGATGGGCTTATCCCCGATTGACAGATAGGGGCTGACTCTTTCCTGCCGAAGCCTGACCTTGTTTCATTGGAGCTGGTGTGGTGTAGGCAGCCCTGTTGGGACAGTAGTTGGCATAGTGTCCCGGTTGTCCACACTTGAAGCATGCCCTGTTGGTGGATGTGTTAGGAGCAACAGGTCCTGTTGGGGTGCTTGCTTGCGGAGGAGCAGTTGGTGCCTGTTGAGTTTGTTGTCCGGAACTGCCACTAGCTGGTGTACTTGAAGTGGTAGTATAGCGAGGACGGGAACTACTTCCAGCCTGCCCTTGGTTAGCAGCCCTTCTTTTCTCTCCAAATATACTCCTCTTGTTTTCTACAGCAATAGCTTTGTCAAGTAGCCTTTGGAAGGATGGGAATGTGTGTGATACCAGTTGATATTGCAAGGGTCCAATCAAACCGTCCAGAAAAAGCTCCTGCTTTTGCTCATCATCCTCAACATCTCTAGGAGCATATCGAGATAACTGGATGAATTTGTCCCTATATTCACTCACGGACATACTTCCTTGCTTGAGGGATAGAAACTCCTTTCTCTTAATCTTCATGAGCCCAGCAGGAATATGGTAATTCCTGAATTGAGTGGAGAATTCTGCCCAGGTAATTGTATCGACAGCAGCATGAGCAGCGCAGTACGCATCCCACCAATCCGTAGCGGGACCAGCAAGACGACCTGATGCGTAGAGTACTTTCTCTCTGTCCGAGCATTGAGCTATGTTGAGCATCTTTTCTACAGACTTTAGCCAGTCATCTGCTTGCAGCGGATCCGCGGAGTTGGAGAAGGTTGGTGGTTTGTGGCTCATGAATTCCCGGTGCTTGTCCCGGGGTGGAACTGGTGGAGGAGGTGGAGGCAGTGGCGCTTGTTGTTGTTGCTGTTGCGCCCTTCTTTCTTGACGTATCTCCTCCCGCTCTTGGCGCATCTCCCGACGTGCATCCTCTCTTTCCTAGCGCATTTCCTGGCGTTCCTGCTGCATCTCAGCGCGCATATCTGCCATAGTGTCCGCCATTTGCTGCATCATCCTCATCTGAGCTGCAATCAATGGGTCAACTCCGCCTGTTGGAGGATTAGGAGGATTCATCTCTGCTGGCTGTGGTTGGGGTTGTCTATATATCCACCGAGTGTGTCGATTAGGAGGTAAATCAATTCCACCACCCCGCCTGGTATTGACCATCTGAGTTAGATACATATGGTAAGATAGTCAAAGGAATCATTTGTAGGCAGAATGAATAAGCTAATAGTTGGTTATGGTCTGAAAATTCTTTGGCAGGGTTTGACCAGATATTTTATGTCAAGACTAGGGTAACTAATTGTATGAGGTGAATGTCCAAAGGTAAGATAGATCCTGTCAAGACGAGATAGATACGGAATGCTAGATTTTTTTTTCTAAGGGGAATAATCTAGATTGTCTAGTTGTCTTACAAATACTACCCTTTATGCCTAGGTGTATATGCAGATGTAATTGTGGACATTGATCCACAACTCATCACACTCAATCGAAGATCCAAATCAGACAAATATCATAAGAACAAGCATTCAAGTTCATAGATATCTATATATAAAAAAATAGTTTTGTTTTTGTTCCTAAGAATAGGTCTCCTATTCCTAAAGGTTACTCTAGGCACAGGATTTCAAAATGTGAAATCCACATTTGTCTTTTAGAAATAAAAGATAAGAATAATCAGAGTAAAGCGGAAATAGCTAAGAATAGATTAAGAAAAGTATAGAAAAGAATAAGAGTAGCAAAGGTAAGTAGACAATGGTTGTCCAGTTCTATCTAGGTTTCGTCCTACAGTCAACATTCCTCTGATACCACTTCTGTCACACCCGGGCTTTAAGGAACAAAGCTGGGTGCATCTCATACATGCGCCAAAGAAGACAACATATATAATAACAGAGTGTATAGAGATAAATGTCATAAAACATCAGAGTATTTATTACATAGCGGAAGACTTATTACAAAACAAAGATAAATGTAAAACGAACTAAGGATCGTCGGCGCCAATGTCAACTGAGAAATGCCACCTAGATCGGATCATACTCCTCGCCTGGTGGCTCCTCCTGAACCACCTGCTCTTCTCCTGTGGGGGGGTGTGAGACAGCAAGAGTGAGCTCACACATGTTCATCGCTCAACAAGTTGTGGGGAATAATGTGACATGAACTCACCAAAGGTGGGAGTTCATGTAGTGTAAGGCTGATCAATGAAATAAAGGCTGAAGCTGAGCATTGCTTTTATAAGTTGGTCAAAATTTTATTAGCAGTTACTAAGTGTAAGTAAATACCAAACCATAGTAATAATAAGTAAAAGTAATAATAAAATAATCCCAAATGCAATGAAATGACAATTTGAGTTTAAGTTCCATAAATTAATCATGTGAGTGTCCGAGCCGCTCATGACCGTGAGCACGGCTAGTATACCAGTTTTACACTCTGCAGAGGTTGCGCATCTTTACCCACAAGTCGTGTTACCCATTTGCCACGGAGTTGATCAGACTCCATACACCTCTACCTAGGAAGCGAGGCAGGGTACCACTATGAGGCCTTTACAAAGTTCCACTAGCTTCAGACTACCCGCTACAGTTTATAGGAAGCTCCAGTGCAGGGTTCTTGTCTGACCGCCATCGCAGCAAAATCAACCCAAGGACCTCCCTACACTGACCACTCCCCTACTGCCCTTGCCCCTTTCGGGTAAGGTAGCCCTCCACTAGCTTTCCTAGTTAATCAGCCAAGGGCGTCCCATTAAACCCTTGTGGTAGCACTGCTTTCCCGGGTGGTTCTCCATGTTCCCATTAACATAATGATCTTAACATGAACATTGAAGAATAAAACAGATAACAATAAATAGTATAACAATAAGTGATGAATATCTCTATACCCAAATCCACATAAAGCAATAACATGTACTACCCAAAACTTTAGTAGTAAAACCAGTGGTGAAGCAAGGTATAAAGATAGTCAAATCTAGGGTATCCTATTGGGTCCCAGCAAAATTATCCTATGCAGATCATTATGAATAATAAGAACATGAATGGGTAAAAGAAGTGATCAAGGGCACAACTTGCCTTCAATGAGCTCCTGCTCAGCAGTCTCTACCAGCTGAACCTCAGAATCCTCTGGAGCTTGCTCGTCTACTCGCATCAATACAATACATACATAGTATAGCAAAATTTAACATTACACCAAGCATGTAAATAAATACACGATAATAATCTAGACATTAAACTAGGATCACAGGAACTGGAATCATTAAATTTGGAGTTATAGAATTCAAGTTATGAATTTCCTAAGGTTTAATGTGATTAAAATAAGATTAGATGAGAAATCAATTTTCTAACTGAGTTCATGTCAAAACAGTGATACTAAATGATAGAGAATATTATTACAAAATTTTAGAAATTGGAATGGTTCAATTTGGACCAAAGATGGAATTTCTATGAATTTTACAAGTTTCTAGATTTGTTTTTGTATTAAAAATGAACTTTCTAATATTATTTCTCTGTTTTTAAACATGTCTGGACTGGGCGCATAAAACCAGAGAACAACAGGGGCTTCTACGCAAAAGTACTCAGACTCAGAACTCCCTGCGCAGGACGGCGGGTTAATTTATTAAGTCTCTAGGGTTTCTTTTGCAATTTTGGACGGCCGAAGGGGTATCATGCATTGTGAGCCGCACGATCTAAAACCGAGGGCCCAGATTAGACCCTATCCAAAATGAAGCGGTACGCTACTATAGCCGTTTGATCGGCGATCAACGGTGCAGATTTAAAACTGCCCAGATCCACCCTAACCCGCACGATTCCTGATCAACGGTTCAGGTTCAATCCCCGAAGAGATACGCACAAGTTCTAATCGGGACCGTCGACTGGAATCCAACGGTCACCACCCTCTCCTTCCTCCCGACCAAAGCCAACCACGGCAACGGGCTCCCCCGCGGCGGTGCCATGGACGGCGCGGTGAAATCCGGCCCGACCAGGACCCCCCCCCCGATCGATTAACTGACACAGCGCAACAATTAAACCGAGGCGAACACGGTGAGGTGAGTTACCGGGCGGGTAGACCACTGGCAGAGGCAGGCCACGATGGAGGGCGGAACAGGGACCAGGCGCGAGCTCCGACGAGGAATTGAGAGCGGCGCGACCGGAGTTTGTGCCCCCCGAGTGGTCACACACCTGCGGAATGAGTGGAGCAACGCCCCGGCACCACCCGAAAGCCTGATTATGGAGTAACGACCAACTATCGTGGTGGCGGTGATGAAGGTTTCTCTCCCCTCTCTCGGCGTCGACGATAAACCGGCAGAGGAGTAGTTGGGTCGCGAGAGTAGGCGGATACGGAAGGAGAGGCGAGCCCGGTGAGCTTTATACCCGGAACGCGCCCACGGTCGTAGGGAGAAGCCGAGCAATCCCCCACCGTCGAGCTCTGCGGAGTCCGCGCGGTCCGCTCGCGCGATCGTTTCGGAAGGTGGGTGGAGCACCTGTCATCTCGGGCCCACGCATCAGCGAACGGGAGAAGGGACGAGCGCGAGACAGCGACTGGACGATGGGACCCCTGTGTCGGCGCCAGGTTGATGAACAGAGCGCACCAGCTGAGGGACCGACGGGAGGGGCCCGGCTGTCAGCAAGTGCGGGGAGATGGAGCGCACGGTGAAGAAGGGAAAAAGAAAATGGGCCGGTCGCAAGGAGATAAGTGGAGATGGGCCGAAATCAATATCAGGGCCCAGTCATGCTTCCTATTCGTTTTTCTTTTTATTTTTCTTTTATAATTTCACTTTCCTTTCTTTTGCTTTCAAATTTAAATTCCAATTTCGAATCCAAACTTTTTGGTACATTTATTTTTTTCATAAAATGTACATCTTATACATGGTATGAGGGAGTTTACTTATTTATTTTATTTCGATATCTATGTTGTGGTACTAGTGCTCTTCTCCCTCTATTTTAAATTTCAAATTTCAATTTGGGGTCTAATTCAAATCTCAATCATTATTATATTTTTTTATTGGTACTAATGTTATTATTTAATGCACATTCCAATAAATTCCAACATGATGCATTAAGTATATATTTATTCTAATTACCTTGTTCTATAAATGTTTGAAATATGAAGCTCTCTCATATGGTTTTCTTTCTATTTAGAGGATTAGTATTTTGAATGTGGAGTGAGAAGTAAAAGTTACTTCAAAATTAGATATTCATGTAAATGATAGCTTATGATACATCATTTGATATTATACATAATCTTTTAGTTGAATAGAAAACTTTATATTACTTCTTTTCTAAAATTTTTCTTGGTTTTCAGAATTCAATTCTCAATTGTTAACACCCAAGGCTAATTAGAGATATTTGAATTCAATATTTTATTTCTTCATGTATTTATTTTATTATTAATAATTTTTTTATACAGATTTTGGGCCTTACATCCTATCTCCAAGAGACCCTATAGGATGCCTCCCGCGGAATTGGTAGAACTAAAGAAGCAACTGCAAGAACTGTTGGACAAGGGGTTTATTCGCCCAAGTACTTCACCTTGGGGATGTCCTGCTTTATTTGTGAAGAAAAATGATGAGAGTTTGAGAATGTGTGTTGACTACCGCCCTCTCAGTGCGGTGACTATCAAGAACAAATACCCACTGCCTTGCATTGATCTATTGTTTGATCAATTGGTAGGAGCCAAGGTATTCTCCAAGATAGACCTTCGCTCAGGTTACCATCAGATCGAGATCCGTGCCAGCGATATTCCCAAGACGGCCTTCTCAACCAGATATGGGCTGTATGAGTTTTTGGTGATGTCTTTTGGGCTGACCAATGCCCCAGCTTATTTCATGTACCTGATGAACTCAGTATTCATGCCAGAGCTGGACAAGTTCGTGGTCGTTTTCATTGATGATATTCTGGTCTATTCCAAGAATGAAGACGAGCATGCTGAACATCTGCATATCGTGCTTCAGCGACTGCGCGATCATCGTCTTTATGCTAAATTGTCTAAATGTGAATTCTGGCTGAAGGAAATAAAATTCTTGGGTCACACAATCTCTCAGGATGGGATATCAGTTGTCCCTGAGAAAGTGCAAGAAGTGATGGACTGGAAACCTCCAACTACAGTGAGGCAGATTCGGAGTTTTCTAGGATTGGTCGGGTATTATCGACGATTTATTCCGGATTTCTCCAGAATTGCCAAGCCAATGACTGAGTTATTGAAGAAGGGAGTCAAGTATGATTGGAACCAAAAGTGTGAAGATGCCTTTCATACTTTGAGGCAGCATTTGACAACAGCCCCAGTGCTGGCTCAACCTGACAACACCAAGCCCTTCGAAGTTTATTGTGATGCTTCTGGTACAGGATTGGGATGTGTCTTGATGCAAGAAAACAGAGTCATTGCTTATGCTTCCCGGGCACTCAGGCCCCATGAGCAGAACTACCCTACACATGATCTGGAATTGGCAGCTGTGGTTCATGCTCTTAAGATATGGAGACACTACTTGATGGGAGCTCACTGTAACATCTACACTGATCATAAGAGCCTCAAATACATCTTCACTCAGGCAGATCTGAACATGAGGCAGAGGAGATGGTTGGAGTTAATCAAGGACTATGATTTGGAGGTGCATTACCATCCTGGCAAAGCCAATGTTGTGGCAGATGCTTTGAGTAGAAAGGCCCAGTGCAATTGTATGAACATGGATGCAAGAGTCACCACCCTGTGCGATGAGTTGTGTAAGCTGAACCTGGAAGTTGTTCCATCCGGTGAATTAAGTTATATCTCGGTAGAGCCCACATTGCAAGAACAAATAATCTAGGCACAGACTGGGGATAAGGGTGTACAGGTTATCGAAGACATGCTCAAGCAAAAAGCGGAAAAGTACAAGTGTTTCCGTCAGGACAGTAAAGGAATTTTGTGGTTTGGAGATCGACTGGTTGTTCCCAAGGACCCTGAGCTCAGAAAGAAGATACTGGATGAAGCTCACCTTTCCAAATTTTCCATGCACCCTGGTAGCAACAAGATGTATCATGATCTCAGATCTTTATATTGGTGGACCAGGATGAAGAGGGAAATTGCCAAGTATATATCCGAGTGTGACACCTGCCAGAGAATCAAAGCCAGTCATTTGAAGACAACAGGCCCTTTGCAACCTCTTCCCATACCATCTTGGAAATGGGAGGACATTTGCATGGAATTTATCGTGGGGTTGCCAAAAACCTCCAGGCACCATGATTCAATTTGGGTTATTGTGGACAGATTGACCAAGACTGCCCATTTCTTGCCAGTACATACCACCCACCGGACAGAGAAGTATGCAGAGATCTACATTGACCAGATAGTTCGTCTGCCTTGGATACCAAGGACTGTAGTCTCGGATAGAGGAGCACCATTCGTGGCACGATTTTGGGAACAATTGCAAGAATCACTTGGGACCCATGTCATACGAAGCTCAGCATACCATCCCCAAACAGATGGCCAGACGGAAAGGGTGAATCAGATTTTGATGACATGTTGCGGACATGTGCACTACACTACGGAAAGGATTGGGACAAGTGTCTTTCCTTGGCAGAATTTTCTTATAATAACAGCTACCAGTCCAGTCTGAAGATGGCACCCTTTGAGGCAATATATGGGAGAAGGTGTAGGACCCCACTAAATTGGTCTCAAGCAGGAGAAAGGGAAATATTTGGGCCAGATTTAGTACTTGAGGCAGAAGAAAAAGTCAGAGTCATCAAAAAGAACTTAGAAGCTGCTCAGGCCAGGCAAAAGAGCTATCATGATAAGAGGCGGAAACCTCTCCAGTTTGCAGTGGGAGACCATGTCTATCTTAAGGTGTCACCCACCAGGGGTGTCCAGAGATTCAGAATCAAGGGCAAGTTAGCTCCTCGTTACATTGGACCCTACGAGATCAAGGAGACTTGTGGACCTGTAGCATATCAATTGAAGTTGCCACCCAGCATGTCAGCTATTCATGATGTATTCCATGTATCTCAGCTGCGAAAATGTGTCCGTCTACCCACTGAAGTGCTACCGGAACCAGAGGTTGAGATAGAACCAGACTTGTCCTATCAAGAGTACCCCGTCAAGGTATTAGATCAAAAGGAGAGATCAACACGGGCAAGGTCAATCAGGATGTATAAAATTCAGTGGAGTCACCATTCAGCAGAGGAAGCTACGTGGGAGACGGAGGATTTTCTACGCTCTCGCTTCCCCGACTTTCTACACAAAGGAGTCGGTGCGTAACCCCAAAACACCACCACCCCACCTGCCCTTTGAATTCAATTATAAGAGAAACTTAGATAACAAGGATAGTCTAAATTGTGGATTTAACTTAAGAAGGGCTTCCTTCTGAAGTTGCAAAGAGAATGACATTCGAAGAGCAGTTAATAAGAGAAACTTGAGTAAAGAAAGAGTAGCACCAGCACACCTTCAAGCACCCCTCTAGAGGACTCTGCCTAAAATCTCGGGACGAGATTCCTTTAAGGGGGAAGGGCTGTAACACCCCAGGTGTTACCATGGCTAGAGCCCACCTTGTTACTAAAGGGAATGAGCACCTGTGGAAGAACTTAATGAATAAAAGCATAAGGGCCTTGGAAAGCTAGAGGTTAACCAAGGATTGTGAGTAACCAAAAGCATTACTCTAATCCTTGCACACTTACTACCTTGGATGAGAGGGGAGAAGAACCCTAGACCTCTCTTAGACCCTATCTCCCAAAACCCTAGATAAGAGGGAAAAGAGAGTGAACAAGTGTGCAAAACATGAGTAACATTTACCCAAACCTTAAGTAACCTTATAACCAGCAATTAGGGGAGGGAAATATTGCAAAAAGACCCCTAGAGAAACCCCAATTCAAATCTCCAAGTGGAGAGAGGGCTAGAGCTCTCTATTTCTCTCTAAGTCCAATTTTTAACCCTAATCTAAAGATCAACCGTGTTCACTTTGAAGATGGCACCAAAACCACTTAGGATCTATACCAAAAATGTGGCATACCACCTAAGGCACCCCCTGGAAAAAGTGGAGACCGAGCCTTTGACGTTTGACAGGACATGGCATCAGTTTTGTCGCGATGTGGGCAGTGAGACAAGCCAGATTTGGCGCCCGTCTATCTCTTGATCTAGGGCGTATCCTCCATTGGAACTCACACATGAGAGATAGCCCTAGGTGCCAGGAAGAGGTCTGCGCTGGATTCATGGCAAGATTCGCACGTTTGTGATCTCTGCACGTGTTTGAACAATGGAAGAAACACACCTCCACGTGTTCGACGCCTTCTGCCCGCGCCAGAGCACGCCCGCGCGCGCCCCCGCATGCCCAGCGTCGCGCCCGAGCCAAGCCAGCGCCATGGCCCGCGCCCGTGCCTATAAAGCCCTCCCAGGCTTCGACTGTACTCTTCCGCGCACACTCAAACTTCAACGGAGCTCAGCTCGCCGCCGTTTGCCCGTGCGCAGCGTGTCCGCGGCCGCCCGATCCCCCTGCCACCGTAGACCGGCCAGTAGACCCCTTCCCAACCCCGGCCAGCCCTCGGAGAAGACTGAGCACACCCCGGTGAAGCTCCCCGAGCGAGGAATTGAAGTTTGCTTCGCCGGAGAGGCCGGCCCACGGTCGCCGGAGCTCTCAACCCCGCTGGAGTGCGTGGACCGGGTAATCCACTCAACCATTCTTCGATTCCTTGTGCACACGGTCACTGCGTTACCCCGTGAAGCTCACCGTACCTTTGGATTGAACCAGTTAGCCGTGGTTTGGCCGGTGCACTCGCCGCCGACGAGAACACCCGCCTGCGCGCGAGGATCGGGCGATTCCGGCCATCCCTGCCGTCGAGCCGTACCTCGCCGTGACCGCCAGAGCCTCCCCGAGCCAACCCTGCCCTTCGCCTGACCTATCTCACCGTCGGTAAGCCACGCCACCCTTTTCTTTCCCGCGGTTACTGTTTACATTGGGGGAAGGACTGCGGGTGAGAGGAAGAGAAGGTCAGGGGGCTTTTTGAATTGTCAGCGACTCAGGGGAATAGTGGCGCAAGGGTAGAACTACGAAGGTTGATTTAGTTTAAACCCAGGGACCCCGGTGTAAACTGTTTTTCCAGGAAACTCTTATTAAAATCTATTTTTGAATTGAGCAGAGACTTTAAAAATTCATAACTTCTATTTAGTTCATCCAAATTTGGTCAAACCAATTTTGTCAGACTCTAAATAATGTAACCCACTTAAGAAAAATACAAAACCCCCTATGTACTATAGAAAACTATAAGGTTCTGATTTAAGTATAGTTTTGGCCAAAAGCTCAATAATAGAAAGAAAAATAGTTGCACTGTTTGACTAGGGTTAGAAAAATTTGGAGAAGTGTATATCTACCTACTGACTTGTTTAAAAATGTTAAACCTTTCTGTCCACCCCATTAAGTTAGTGTTTACCCCTTATTCCATAATGTGCTTAAGGTTAAGAAAAATAGAAAAGGTGATTTAAATAATGAACCAGATGGCACCTCTATTTTTGTTAAGGTACTTATTCCTTGTAGTTCACCAGAAAAATCTATCCTATCCTGGTTCAGTATAAAATAAGTAGGATTCCTTTTAATTTAAGAAAACAAGGAAAACTTAGAAAAACCCTACAAAAATAACCCTAAGGTGAAAACCCCTCAAACCTTAGGATAACTAATGTTTGGTTATTATGAACATAGGAAAAATACAAAATCTGTTGTTTGATATTTTTCAAATGACAAGTTAGTTATAAGCACCTTTTTGGCATAAAACTTTAGAAAATCACAACTAAATAATCACCAATTAACTTCCTGTAAATTTTGGCACAGAGGTTTAGTATTACTGATAGATCCCAACAAAAATGACCCTTAGGAAGAAACTCAACTCTAATGAAGAGGTGTAGTGTAAAGTGGCCCATTTTACACCACCCTTGTTATTTTTGTCTAAAGCTTAGCCTTTTCATTTTGAACCTCAATTTCCTAGAATGGGCTATAGTGACCAATGGCAATCCACTGTAATTTTTACAGAATTTTTGAAAAATGTTAACCCACTGTCGTAGTTCAAACCTACACTAGAAGCCATGAAATGAGAATAAAGAAAGGAAGATATGAATAGTGGAAAATTAGTGTCATCCTAAAACCCTTTCTAAAACTTGTCCACTGAGATATATAAAGGCAATACCAATTACCTGTGCCTACCCCTAGCAAAACCTAGACCTAGAAATGATAAGCATAAACCATTAAAAGCCACATATGACCCGAAAACCCTAAGTTACTCATCAACTTAGTTTTTCTTCGCTTAGCATAATGTTGTTAAATCTTGCATAATCATGACATACATGTTCATTGCATTTCGATAGACTGTAACCTTGCTGACGGAGAGTACATCCTCGTGCCGGAGCAAGGAGCTGCTCAGGAGGTAGCCCCAGATCCCGCACCCGAGTCTGCACCAGAGGATCTGCCTGCCACAGCCTTGGAAGGCAAGCCCCGGTTTTATGCATAACCTGTTATTTATGCTATTTTACTTCACTTAATGATTGTAGGATTGACTGTGCACTTAGGTGTAGGAGTTGATTGAAACCCTAGTTGCATGAACTCAGGATTCCTTTTTGAGATGGATACTAGTATGCTAGGTCGAGTAGCTGCTTTACTAATTAGGGATCTCGGTAGAAGTCGAGTGATTTTTCTAGCACTCGCGCGAGGTTAGGAATTGGCTGTATCCACTTTCTTATCCTAGTGATGTTGGTATGTGGGCAACAATCCATGGGGATTGGTTGTCTACGGAAGAAAATTTTGAATAAGGATTAAGGTGTGGTACCGTGAGTCAAGCGTTTGAACGTACTAAGCACATGTCGAGAAATATGGTAAATCGGTAAGCCTAGTACCTGAGTGAACCTGGCAGCAGTTTGCCCTCCTCACGCGACCTGAGACGTGGTCTCCTATTCCGGTTATGGTGGGTACAAGTGCGGTCACTGCACGACGGCCAGTCGGGGTCAGTGGGCCATTGTACGCCAAGGCGGTGAGCCCCTCTCTGCTGACGGGGAATCGATGGGGACGGTTGATGTGTGTGGGGACGGAGTGCCTCGCCACGTCGTGTGTTTAGGTTTACCTTGCAAGGATAAAACTCGATTCGAATCGTCTGCTTCTCGCAGCTAATGAGACTGCTTGATCCATGCTGCTACATTGAGTAACAAGTGGAAATATGATGAGTTGATATAAGATGTTGATTGCTAATAATGTTTGCTACTATGTATGAGTAAATAGTACACATTTAGCCTTAAGAGAGTCACACTTAAATTTGACAAAGTTAAAAACTTGATTTAGAAACTCAGCTAGTGCTTTTGGCAACCAAACCCCACAGCCAAACAGCTGCATGTCTAGAGGTAGAGGAGTAGACTCCTCACACCGGGTAAGTCTAGCTGAGTATTAGTATACTCAGCCTTGCTTGTGGCATAATTTTTTACAGGTTCTCTGGAGGACATGGTTGCTGGAGTGACTTGGCCGTCGCCTTGCCACCGGGTTGGACTGTCGAGTGGGACCCCGCCTCGGCGGAGGAGGAGCATGAGGAGTGATGGGACAGGCTTCCCCATCCCTCTGTTTATTTACCGTTAGTTTTATTCCACTGCACTTCGAACAATGATGGTTACCTTTGCAAAAACTCCGATGATGATGATGTAATAATCTAATGCTCTCACATGCATGGTTTTATGCTTTATTGTATTTGCTCTGTGACTCACCATCGAGTGAGATTGTGGTACTTGATCCTGTCAGTGGCCGTGTCAGACTAGATCCGAGGGATTGACGGGTTATTCCCATTTAAGTGTGGTCTAGCCTCTTAGGCAGGGCTTAGGCACTTAAGTTGGAATAATTCGGGCAGTTCCGCCACATACCGCCGGTCCAGGGATTAGACGGGGTGTTACACATATCGGCTCTCCGAAGCTAGGGTATGAGTCCTAATGCCGAAGCTTTCTGTCGTGTGCATGAGCTGCATTACCAAATGAAGGCCAGAGTGGATGGTCTTCATGAGAACTTCGGTTGCTACAACTTTGCGTATCGAAAGGATGCGAAGGCTCTGGTTCCCAGCTACCGTACTAAGTGGCCGACTGGTTGGAAGAGTGAATGGTTTTATATGAAGGCAGACGAGAAAAGAAGGGAGAAGCTAATGACTATGGTCATGAGTCCACTAAAATTGAGCTTCGGTATGACAAGGCCCTTATGCCATATGCAGCTTAGCTCCCCATGCCAGGTAGCCGAAGTAGAATTTAGAGTGGTAGCGGTCGAAGTCAGCACTAGAGATCTAGTGCAAGAATACTTGGCAAATAGGGTATTTCCGACTTCTAGTGGCTGGGGAATGCCTAAGAAGAAGGATGGGGGCAAAAAGTACGAACTTGTTTGGCTCCCTTATAGATTTAAAATTTGAGAAAGAATTTAAGAAGCCATGCCAAGAATGGTTAGAAATGATTGAAACAATGTGTAATGAAATTCTTGGCAATTACACCAAGAAAGAGGACCAGTTAATGTCGGTCGCCTTCGGCACCCGGCCAAAGCGAAGGCTGAATCAAGTGATGGACGCGTTAAATTTTGAATACCTATATTATGAAAGGCTTGACAAAGGTGTCGAAGGGATTAAAAGGAAAAGGATTGTCAGCATCCTAAATAGGCAAGCTGCCAGGCTAGTAAAGGAGGATGAGAATATTTTGAAGAAGGCAAAGTCAGCTCCTGAGCCAGAAGCGGCAGTCTCTAAAAAGCGGAAGCTTGACATGACTCCCCCTGCCGAGCTGAAGGTACATGAGGCAGGAGAAGAAGCTCCTTCAATGCCCTCTGCTGCCGAACTAGTAGAAATCTTAAAGGTAATGAGTGATTCCTTGCCCATCAAGCTGCTAAGTCCTTCGGGACCAGAACTGACAAAATTTTTACAGAGGAAAGACCAACCTTCGGCCGCAAAGGAGAATGCTGAGGGTCAAAAGAAACAAAGAATTGTCAACATGATGCAAGCTATTGAGCGGACGCTGCCTTCAACTTTGGCATCCAAAATGATGACTGCTACAAGTGCTGCAGCCGAAGCTGCTGCCGAAGTTACAAAACTTGCAACCACAATGGTTGACAAGCTCATATTAGACATGGTTGTAGAAGAGACAGTTGTGACTGTAGAGGAGAACATGGCCGCAGTGCCTGACAAAGGGAAAAAAGTTGTTGATACTTTTTTGGGAGGAGAAGGTTTTGACCTTCGGCACCTGGGTGGTCAGGAATTGTCTGAGGCAGATAAAGAAGAGCTAAAAGAATATGGAATATCTTGTGTCTATCAGCCGGGATCTATGCTCTTCGGCGGGATTGACGAAGAAACTTTGGGATGTATTCGTGACCGCGCCGGGGTAAAAATAATCGGTACTCTATCAAAGAGTGTTGGTTTCCCGAAGCTAGAATCTGACATTAGTGGTTACCGACAGCAACACATCGTCGGTAGCTTGTTTTACTCCAATTTCAAGGTGAAATCTTTGCCTAGATTCTTGTTATCTTTGTGATGGGTTAGGATATTCTAAACTTAACTTGTTTTTGCAGAGCATGTTGCTAAGCAAGGCACTAAGAATGCAGCAAGATTTCGAAGATAAGAAGAATGAAATAATAATTGAAGGCTTGGAGAACAAAATCAAAGATCTTGAAACTTCTCTTGAGAAGAAAGATTTCTTGCTTCAAGCAATCGAAGGTTCCCTTGCAGAATTACAAGCTGAAAATGCTAAGTTAAATGAGGATCTTCTCAAAGCTCAAACAATTTTAAAGGAGAAATCAGAGCGCTTCAAGGAAGAAAGAAAAGAACTGCAAGCGAAATCCGAAGCCGAAGTTGAGAAGAATACGAAGCTACAGGAATCGCTAAAAGACCTTCAAAATAAGTGCTCGGAGTTTGTCACCCGCAGTGTGCATCGGTTAAAAGGGATATTCAGCTCGGATGGGGCCAGCTCTAAAGAAATTGCCCCTTCGACTGAAGATATACCAAAAGCCTTCGAGCATATCGAGAATGAAGTTGATGCATTTGACGAAGTTATAACTGGACATGGTGACTTCTGTGCTCTATTAGCTTCTCGTGGCACGGTTGCTACATTTTTGAAGGCCGGATGCATGCATGCCAAAATAGTGAACAAGCCAAACTTCAGCCTATCACCATCAGACTTGATCAATATTCCTGGTGAGGCCCGAAGCATTGGAAATAGATTTATTACTCAAATTTGGGCTAAAGGCGGGCTGGAGTTAGCTGGAGACGAAGCTCAGAAATTGCTTAACTCAGTACGAAACTTATTCCTGTTATTTACCTTGATTTTTTTACCATTGCTTTTACCTTATATCATTGTCTGTCTGCAGGATGGCGGCACCGAAGATCAGTAAGCCGAAGCGCATTCCGAAGATTGCTGGGCTAAAGCTTCTTTTTATGACTTCCTATATAGAGCTTAGGATCTCTTTGCATTATATTTGCAAAAAAATTGTAATTGAGAATTGAATACAATATTGTACATACTTGTCCATACCTTGTAATATAATTTTACCTTTTCGTCCATGTATAAATTGCTTTGTTGTGGACGAAAGCCATAGGTACAGCTTTTGAGCCGAAGGTGAAAAACACCTTCCCTTCTTTTCGTGCACATCGAAGCATTTCATTGCATAAAGTGCCTGTGTTCGTCTGAGACGAAACATTTTGTCGCCAAAGGCGGACAACTCTTTCTTTCATATTATCGTTCGTGCTTCATGTCATGATGATAATGATCCTACAAATGTCTAATGAATGTTTGTATGAATGCAAAGAATGATGCAATGTAATATGCAAATGTATGACCCGAACACACGCGAAACCACACCCAGACTCTGCACCCCCTTAGAAACGACTTTTGAGTCTCTTCACCTTCTATTTCAGTGGCATTTAAGCTCTGCATCCCCTTAGGAATGACTTTGGAGCTTCTTCACCTTCTATTTCGGTGGCATTTAAGCTCTGCATCCTCTTAGGAACGACTTTGGAGCTTCTTCACCTTCTATTTCGGTGGCATATAAGCTCTGCATCCCCTTAGGGACGACTTTTGAGCTTCGAAACTTACTCTGCGCTCCCTTAGGAACAACTTTTGTAGCTTCGTCACCTTTGGAGTGATTACAGCTCTGCATCCCCTTAGGGACAACTTTTGAGCTTCGAAACTTACTCTGTGCTCCCTGTTCTCTTTGCACTCGATGGTGCGGATTGTGATATTACACGTTACATTTTTTGGGGGAATTTGGCCCTTGTATTGCATAGGGCTAAACAAAAAATGAAAATTACAAACTATGGCCCCATTAAAAACCTTTCTCCCCTCCTGAAAGGAAAAGGGTGCCATAGGAAATGATAAAAAGATTACATCAATTACACATAATATTGCCGAAGCTCGTCCGCATTCCAAGACCTAGGTATGTCGTTTCTGTCCATATCCTTCAGTCTGTAGGAACCAGGTCTTGACGAAGACACTACCAGAAAAGGACCTTCCCACTTCAGCTGTAACTTCCCCACTGTATCTGGGTTGGCTATCCTTCGGAGCACCAAATGACCTGGTTTGATATTTTTCAATCGAACTTCTCTATCACGACATTTTATTGTTTCAGCCTGGTACTTATTGTTGTGCTCTATGGCTTGAAGTCTAGTCCCTTCTATGGTATCTTTTGTTATTTGATAATCAGCTTTATCCTCCGTTGAAGCTTTGGTTCTTATTGATCCTGCTCTTGCTTCTTCCAGTGTTATTGCTTCATCACCGAACAAGAGCTTGAATGGAGTGAAACCTGTTGACCTCGAGACAGCAGTGTTGTGGTTCCACACCACTTTTATTTATTCATCTGTCCACTTTCCTCTGGGTTGATTGAAGATTAACTTCATTATTCCTATCAATATAATTCCATTTGCTCTCTCTACTAATCCATTTGATTCTGGATGCCTTACTGACGCAAAATGTATTTTTGTACCAATCTGGTCACAAAAAATCTTGAACGTTTCAGCACCAAATTGAGTTCTATTGTCGACTGTAATAGCCTTCGGCACACCGAAGCGACAAACAATATTTTGCCAAAAGAACTTCTGGACTGTGGCCGAAGTTATTGTAGCTAGAGGCTTAGCTTCGATCCACTTTGAGAAATATTCCACTACTACTACAACATATTTTAAGTTTCATTGTGCTGGTGGAAGTGGTCCTAACAAATCTAGGCCCCATCTCTATAATGGCCAAGTAGGTTGAATCAATTATGTTAAAGATGAAGGTTGTTTCTGGTCTCTGGATGCACTTCTGACAGTTTTCACATTTCTGAACCAAGTCTGCTGCATCTGAAGCCAGCTGCCTTCGGCCAATAAAAACCTTGTCTAAAAAACTTTTCCAGTAGAGGCCTAGATCCGATGTGGGCTCCACACAGTCCTGCATGTATTTCCTTCATTAATTCCTGCCCTTCATTTCTGGATAGGCATTTAAGTAATGGGGAACAAACTCCATGCTTGTATAACTCTCCTTCAATTATTACATAAGGTCTTGTTCTTGCTTCCATTCTCTTGTTATAAGCTTTGTCGTCTGAGAGACAGTTGCCTTTGAGGAAGGATATTATTTTAGTCCTCCAGTCTTCACTATGTACAGGTGAGATTATGAGCACTGTTCTTTCCATGAGCTCGATTGAGGGTGCTTTTATTGTTTCAAAAAATACTTCTGAAGGCAAAGGGAGCCCCTATGCCACTGACTTAGCTAATAAATCTGCATGCTCATTTTCTCCCCTTGGGATATTTTTTACAGAAAATCCCTTGAAGGAAGCTTCCAATCTTCGAACTGCATCCAAATACTTTTCAAGCTTCGGATCTCTTGCCTTGCTACTCTTATCCACATGGCCGAAATAACTTGCGAAACAGTTTTAAGGATTGCCCTTCTTATTCCCATTGCCTTTAGCTTCCGAAGCCCCAAAAGAAGAGCTTCGTAATCGGCAATGTTATTTGTACAACTAAAGTCTAATTTTATTGCATAACATGTTTTCACTTTAGAGGGTTCGACCAGGACAGCTGCTGCTCCTGCGCCGAAGGTCCCCTAAGATCTGTCGTAAAATACCATCCAAGCTTCGGCATCTTTTGTTGCTTCTTCACCCTGAGCCCCTAGCGTCCAATCAGCAATGAAGTCTGCTAACGCCTGAGATTGAATTGAGGATCTATGCACATAATCAATGGTGAATTCGTTAAGTTCTGCGGCCCATTTTTCGATCCTTCCTGTAGCTTCTTTGTTCCTCATTATGTCTTTTAGGGGTTGCGATGAAGGTACTATTATATGATATGCTTGAAAGTAGTGTTGAAGCTTCCTGGAGGCCATCAATACAGCATACAGTACCTTCTCCAATTCTGTGTAATTTTTCTTTGATGGGCTAAGTACTTCGGAGATGAAGTATACCGGTGCTTGCTTTTTTATTTGGCCATCTTGTTTCTCCTGTACAAGTGCCACACTAACCACAACATGGGAAGCAGCCACATACAGAAGTAGTGGAGTTCCTGATGAAGGTGGGGTTAGAGTTGTCAAGTCTATCAAATACTGCTTCAGCTCTTCGAAGGCTTTCTGTTGAGTCAGACCCCACTGGAAGACTTCGACTGACTTCAGTATTTCAAAGAATGGTAGATTTCTCTCTGCTGATCTTGATATAAACCTATTCAACGATGCTAGCCTTCCTGCCAACCGTTGAGCCCCCTTCTTTGAATTTGGTGGCTCCATCCGAAGGATAGCTTCGATTTTGCTTGGATTAGCTTTGATGCCTCTGGTTGATACTAAGCAACCAAGAAACTTGCCCTTCTTCACTCCGAAAACACATTTTTCTAGATTTAATTTAAGACTAGCTTGCCTGAAATTGGCAAATATTTCTTGCAAATCGGTAACGTGATTTTCTTGCTTTGTGCTCATCACTATGATGTCATCGACATAAGTCAGCACATTCCTGCCAATTTGAGTGTGAAGAACCTTGGCAGTCATTCTGCTGAAGCTTCCTCCAGCATTCTTGAGCCCCTTAGGCATCCGAAGGTAGCAATAGGTTCCACTAAGAGTTATGAAGCTTGTCTTTGGCTCATCCTCCTTTTTCATCCAAATTTGATGATAACCCGAGTAGCAGTCCAATAGACTCATGAGTTCTAAAGAAGTTGCTGCATCTACAAGGGAATCTATTCTTGGTAGAGGGAATTCATCCTTTGGACATGCCTTGTTGAGATCTGTGAAATCAATGCACATTCTCCATTTCCCATTAGATTTTTTCACCATGACAGTGTTAGCCAGCCATTCTAGGTATGTTACTTCTCTGATAACGCCGACACTGAGAAGTCTCTTTACTTCATTTCGTGCACCTTCGACTTTATCATCGGACATTTTCCGAAGCCTCTGGTTTCTTGGTCTGAAGGACGGGTCCACATTGAGCGAGTGCTCAATAACGTCTCTGTTGATACCACAGAGATCATTGGCTATCCAAGCAAAAACATCTTTATTGTTGAACAAGAATCTTAACAAAGTTTTTTCCTGTTCATCAGACAGCTAGGATCCCAGCAACACTTTTTGCTCTGCTATGTCTTCAAACAAAAGCATAGGCTTCGGTTGATCTACTGAAGCAGCTTTCTCTTTTTTATGCTTATATTGCTGATAAGCTTTGGTTTCATCTATATTATGAATAGCCTTCGAATCTGTCCAACTTCCTTCAGCTCTCCTGGTAGCCTCTTGACTCTCGTGTACGGCAATGGGCCCTTGTTCCGAAGGTATCTTCATGCATAGATATGTTGGATGAAGTATTGCTTCGAAGGCATTAGGCATCCCTCGACCAAGGATTGCATTATATGGATACTCCATATCAACAATGTCAAAGACAACCTGTTCTGTTCTTGTGTTGTGAACATAGCTGAAGGTAATTGGCATTGTGATCTTGCCAAGTGCCATAATCTGTCTTCCTCCGAAGCCACAAAGAGGTTGTGTTGCATCATGTATCTTGTCCTCTAGCTCCTGCATTTGCCTAAATGCCTTTGCAAAGATGATATCTGTTGCACTGCCTGTGTATACCAGGACACTGTGGACCAGAAATCCCTTGATGACACAAGATATGACCATTGCGTCGTTGTGAGGATAATCCTTGAGCTGAAGGTCTTCCTGAGAGAAGGTAATTGGAATGTGAGACCACTTGGATTTGATGAAGGGTCCTTTCACCCCAACATGTTGTACCCTTCTTTGTGCTTCCTTCTTCTGCTTCTTGTTGGCTGGTTCAGAACATGAGCCGCCTGTGATTGGGAGCACCAGCTTCGTGGTCGAAGGTGCTACAACTTGGTTGTTGTGCGAAGCCATCGTCACAACTGTGGAAGTGAGTTCACCGGAGGTGGGCGTCAATGTTGGTCCTTGTTCTCAAATGCTATACATCAAGAACAAAGCAACATAATCGTTAATGATAAGAGACCTTTATCCTTTAGAACATTATGTCCCTTCGGGTATAATGATCTTCAGACAAAGGTCATGAAGGACATACCTCCATCATCTTGATCAATAAATATAAATGAAGGCACACGAAACACAAAAGAATGTAAATAATGATTATATATCGGTAAGTTATTTAAATTCTCATTTCATAAGCGTAAATAAATATTCATAACATTCATTTTTTATTAATACCTTCGGCTTGTCAGAAGGCTTGAACGAGAGAGTGACACAAGAGCTATTACAGTGTAGTGTGAACAGTACAAGGGTACTGTTCATCTATTTATAGACACAAGACGTAGCCCAGACGAAATTACATCCATGTCCCTGATAACTAATTACAATCATAATGCAAACTGCCAAGGACTACATAGTCTTTTCCTCTTTAAGTCGGTATCATCCTTCGCCTTTATCATGATACCAAGCCGAAGCTTTCTCAATCGCAGCTTCAGTTTTGTCCGCATCATCTTTGGCTTATATCTTCATGTCGCACCTGCCTTTGTACTGTCTTGCCAAAGGTGTTTTTGCTTAAAGGACCTTCGACGGAGAAGAAGACCCCCAACAACTCTCAACATGACTCATCTTACCACCCTCAACCGGATGCTCAAACGGAACGAGTGAATCAATGCTAAGAGACATTTCTTCACAATTTTGCCCATGTGTGCCCATCCAAGTGGTCTTCTTGGTTATTATTGGCTGAATACCGGTATAACACCCGTCCACATTCATATTTGTGTCGGACACCATTTGAGGTGTTTTATGGGAGATGTCCACGCCATCTTGGTATTTCAGTATCTGATGTTGCTACTCAGTTGGATTTATAGACATGGTGAAAGTCGCCTAGAGGGGGGTGAATAGGCGAAATCTGAAAATTATAAACTTAAGCACACACTACAAGTCGGGGTTAGTGTTAGAATTAAAATCTTGTCCGAAAGAGAGGGTGAAAACAAATCAAAGGCAAGTGAAGTGGATGACACGGTGATTTATTTTACCGAGGTTCGGTTCTTGAAACCTACTCCCCGTTGAGGTGGTCACAAAGACCGGGTCTCTTTCAACCCTTTCCCTCTCTCAAACGGTCACCTAGACCGAATGAGCTTTTCTTCTTAATCAAACGGGTCACTTAGACCCCTACAAGGACCACCACAACTTGGTATCTCTTGCTTTGATTACAAGTTTCTTGAGAACAAGAATAGAGGAAGAAGAAAAGCGATCCAAGCGACAAGAACTCAAATGAACACAAATATCTCTCTCTCACAAGCCATTAAGTCTTTGGAATGAATTTGGGACTTGGAGAGGATTTGATCTTTTGTTTTGTGTTTTGGAGTGAAATCTAGAACTCTTGTATTGAATGCAAATTGCTGGAAACTTGGATGCCTTGAATGGTGGTGGTTGGGGGTATTTATAGCCCCAACCACCAAACCAACCATTGGGGAAGGCTACTGTCGATGGGCACACCAGACAGGTCGGTGCGCTAGCCACGTCACCCAATCGTTAGAGTTCTGACGGTTTTGACCGTTGGAGCTCTAACATCTTGGGGCACCAGACAGTCTGGTGCCGCACTGGACAGACACTGTTCACTGTCCGGTGCGCCTTCTGGCGCTGCTCTGACTCTCTGCACACTGTTCCCGCGCACTGTTCACTTTTGCAGACAACCGTTGACACAGTAACCGTTGCTCCGCTTGGCACACCGGACAGTCCGGTGCTACACCGGACAGTCCGGTGAATTATAGCGAATTGGTTCTCCAGAAACCCGAAGCTGAGGAGTTCAGAGTGTACGGCCCCTGGTGCACCGGACACTGTCCGGTGGCACACCGGACAGTCCGGTGCGCCAGATCAGGGCAGCCTTCGGTTTCTTTTGCTCTTTTCTTTTTGAACCCTAACTTTAGCTTTTTATTGGTTTGTGTTGAACCTTTGGCACCTGTAGAACATATAATCTAGAGCAAACTAGTTAGTCCAATTATTTGTGTTGGGCAATTCAACCACCAAAATCATTTAGGAAAAGGTTTGACCCTATTTCCCTTTCAATCTCCCCCTTTTTGGTGATTGATGCCAACACAAACCAAAACAAATACATGAGTGCTGAAATGAACTAGTTTGCATAAGGTAAGTGCAAAGGTTGCTTGGAATTAAGCCAATATATTATTTCTACTAGATATGCATGGATTGCTTTCTTCTATTTTAACATTTTGGACCACGCTTGCACCACTAGTTTTGTTTTTGCAAATTCTTTGGAAAATTCTTTTCAAAATCCTTTTGCAAATAGTCAAAGGTATATGAATACGATTGAAAGAAGCATTTTCAAGATTTGAAATTTTCTCCCCCTGTTTCAAATGCTTTTCCTTTGACTTAAACAAAACTCCCCCTGGATGAAATTCTCCTCTTAGTGTTCAAGAGGGTTTTACCAATATGAAACAGATTTGAATACCAATTGGAAAATCCTCCTTTAAATATAGATACCAATTAAGATATAATTTCTAGGGGAATACTAATTTTGAAAGATATTAACAAGATACCAATTGAAAACTTTATTTTGAAAATTTTGAAATTGGTGATGGTGTGGTCCTTTTGATTTGGGCTAATACTTTCTCCCCCTTTGGCATTAATTGCCAAAAACGGAGACTTTGTGAGCCCTTTTTCTTTCTCCCCATTGGTACAAGTAATAAGAGTGAAGATTATACCAATTGAAAGTGGAGTGATGGCGAAGGGTAAACAATACCGATAGAGTGGAGTGGAAGCCTTGTCTTCGCCGAATACTCCATTTCCCTTTCAATTCTATGACTAAGCATGAAAATACACTTGAAACCACATTAGTCATAGACACAAAAGAGATAGGATCAAAGGTATATAAATGAGCTATATGTGCAAAGTATCAATCAAAATTCTGAGAATCAAGAATGTTTAGCTGATTCCTAAGTTTGGTAAAGGTTTTCTCATCTAAAGGCTTGGTAAAGATATCGGCTAATTGTTCTTTGGTGTTAATATAGGCTATCTCGATATCCCCCCCTTTGTTGGTGATCTCTCAAAAAGTGATACCGAATGGCTATGTGCTTAGTGCGGCTGTGTTCAACGGGATTATCCACCATGCAGATTGCACTCTCATTATCACATAGGAGAGGGACTTTGCTAAATTTGTAGCCATAGTCCCTAAGGGTTTGCCTCATCCAAAGCAATTGCACGCAACAATGGCCTGTGGCAATATACTCGGCTTTGGCGATAGAAAGAGCTACCGAGTTTTGTTTCTTTGAAGCCCAAGACACCAAGGATCTCCCTAGAAACTAACAAGTCCCTGATGTACCCTAGGACTCTTAATCTCGGGACGAGATTCTTTTATGGGGGGAAGGATGTAACACCCCTGGTGTTACTGTGACTAAAACTTGAGCATAACATCATCAGCATTAGCATTTCATGTGTTTGATACACCTAGAATGCATTCACTAGGTAAAGATCTCAAACAAGTTGTATTGTTATGGTGTTTTGCAAATAGAACCCTGGAGTAGGATACTTAACCCTAAATGGGGGTTAGAAGGGTAAAATAGGACCCAAATAGAGAAAACCCCAAAGTTTAAGTGAAATAATCATAAAATGTTACCAAGGATGGACCTACATTACATTTACATCCCTGAGATACCAAAAACCCTAATTGGAACCCTGGAAAACCCTAAACCTAAACCCTAGGGGGTTAAGTGCAAAATCAGTGCACTTTTGGGCTAAAGTGCAAAAACCATGACAATAAGGTATCCTAAGTCAAATGGTTCACAAATATGTGAATTTGCAAGCTAAACCCTGAATTTTGGACCTATTTGCAAAAAGGACCCCATTTGTGTTCTTGAGCTAAGTCTGAAAATTCAGTGTTTGAGCTCAACTTTGGAGCTTTGTAACTTTTAAATTCTAAGGTTTTTGCCCTAGGTCACCACATCAATATTGTAGACCTATCAAAGGAGAATAACTTCGCTTAAGAGTGTACGCATAGTTGTTATGAAGAAATGGAAGAAAAACACACTCAAAGTCGAGCTGTCAGGCTATTGGAGTCTGAAATTCAGACTAACAGTGGTACTAGGTCATCTTTGGAGCTCTACAGATCAAGAACTTCAAGGAATTTGCCCCAAGTCGATATAGCAAAGTTGTAGATCTTTTGTAGTAGAACAACTTTGCTATAGATGTTTGGGCTTGGTACCATAGAAGATTTGGAGAAATCTGGACCTGAACTTGCTCTATCAGGTCGGCTGATGGTGACTCCCATAGTACAGTACCTGAACAAGATCAGGTTAAAACGCAGCTCGTAATCGATGATTGCCGCCATGATTCGTGTCGCCGCCGTCCCGCTTCGTGCGCGGTATGGAGTGGATAACGCCGGGGGTGGATAACTCGTACGTGGCGCCATTCCCCGAGTCCAACCGGAGTCCTCACCGGCGGCCACCGTGACCAGTAAATTTTGCCGCGGTGGCACTCATGCCGTGATCTCCCTCACTGTGTCTCCTACCGACGTGGTCGGCATGCGCTCGCGATGCTATCCGTGGCCGTGAGGTGATCGCCGGACCGCCGCGGCTATAAATAGCCCTGTGATTCCCGGCGAGGCACGACCATCACACACACCGTGGGTTGAATCGAAGCCAAATTCGCGCTGTCTCTGCCCCCTCCTCTCAAATTGATTGTGCGCAGTAAAACTAGAACCTCTTGTGGTCATGTAGCCCCAAGCTCTGTCCTCAATTCCACCCGAGCACGCCGCGACGCCATTTTCCCCCAAATCCGATTGCCGCGCCACCGAGAACCGCTCACCCGTGGCCAGCCCGCTCTGGTAAGACGCTGTCCAATTCAAGTATTGTTTTCATGGCTCTGCATGCTAGTGAAGCTTACCGTGGCACCCGTTTGCTCATTTTGGCCATGATTTGGCGGGAACGCGTGCTCATGAACTCGGTTTCCGCCCTCATCATGGGCAGACGGTTCCCAGTGGGGTTCATGTCAAATTAATGGATGTTCCTAGATCGTCCTAGGTCGGTGAAGCCTCCCCGATAGTTAGCCTTAGCAGTCGTTGCCGGCCATGGCCGGTATGGGCCGCGTCAGAGACGAACGGCGAGCGCGTCGCGGTCAGGGAGCCATTCGAAGAAGGAATAGAAGTGTGAGGGTATTTCTGCAAGATGTCAGTGACTGTCAAAACAGTGTTCTGGACTCCTTTGGGTTATTCAAACCTGCAGGGTTTTATTTGCAAAGTCACCGTCGCGTGCGCGGGCGCGCGTGGGCGCGCCCCTGTTCCCTATGCAGTTTGGGCCGCCTGGGCTGAAATCGGCCCAGGACTGCTCCTTCTTTTTCTTTTTCTTTTTCTAACAGGACTCCAGCAATTCTAGAAAATTGTAGAAAAATCCTAAAATTGTCAAACCAATTTTCTTAGATTCCTAATTTTTCATAGTATTTAATAAAAATAGAATCATGATTTTTAGATCAAATGGGGAATTTTGGAGCATTTAAAATAACCTAAAACATTGTTCCTAGATTTTTATAAAATAGATGATAATTCCAAAAATCCCCAAACTTTTTATATGAACTCTAAACATTATTTAGAAGCCTTGGGTAGAGTTTGATTTGATTTGGACCTTGTTTGATAACTAGAACCCAAAACCCTACCCCCTACCCTTTGAATTCCTTTACTGACTCCGGAAACCCTAGTTTCTTGGAGAACCGTGAAGGAAAATTGTATTCAAAACCTTAGATAATAAACTCTTATTATCTTTGCATTCTCATGAACATTACATGAGCATTCATTATTATGTATGGTTATCTTTAGAAAACGAAGAAGAAGTTGAGGTAGAAGAAGAGAAGACTTCGCCACCACCACCTGCGGAACATCAGGCAGGAAATTGTTTTTACTTTGACATCTGTGGATCCGAGCCAGATTCACCTATAAACGAAGGCAAGCCCCGGTGCATTTGCCACCTCCTTGGTTTTTTTTAAATCTTTCTCACTTGCTTGATGCATTAGGTGATAGGAGTTGATTGCTCAAACAATTCCTGCATTACCTTCCTTGAATTTGATTACTTTCCTTTGAATCCCTGCTTTATAAAAGGTTTTTACTATGCTTAGTCTTGCTTTAGGAAAGAAAAAGGTTTTGTTTACAAAAGATGATGTGGCAAAGTGGGAGGGATTTTTAAAAAAAAATAAAACTTGATGGTGGATCCATCATGGCCATGATGGGTTCAACATCGGAAAAGATGTACCTCTACCAGGTACCAAGTTTGGGGTTTTAAATGAAAAAGCTAAGACCAGGCGGGTGACTTGCACGAGAAGATAGTCTCGGTGTAGTGTCTCTGTTTGAGTCGATCAAGGACCGTATCAATGTAGGCCTATTGACCGAGGACCCTTTAACTGGTCACATGCCTCGTCATGGGTAAGCCTTGCCTTAGGCAGACTAAGGCCAGAATAAGATACCACGCAATGGGAGTGGAGAGATGGCGAGAGTAGCATGTACCCTCCGTGGCAAGAGGCTGGACGGTGGTGTATCTGTGCTCTCGGTTGGCGTGAACCTGATCTGGTCTTAAGAACCCCGGTGGCGGGTTGACATATGCAAGGGTTAAGTGCTAGATATGTCGTGTGATTGGAGATCCTCAGCTGAGTATAATCGATTCGGATCGCCGTACCTCCACGGTTATGGAGACTTGGTCACTGACTTATACGTAGAACTCCAGTAAAGATGAAGGATGGTTAAGAAATTGGCTAGTATAGGCCAAGTGATTGAACTAGGGTAGAAAGAACTCTAGATACAGGTAATCTGACTTAACCTGACAAGTAAAATTGGATTTTTAAGGATCCACTTTTAGTAAGCATTTCTGCAAACAGAGTCTTTGATTATTGTTAAGCCTTACCTTGACTCCCTCAAGCCAGCATACCCTTGAGAGTCTTTTCTTTAGTCGAGTAAGACTTGCTGAGTAATTCCATACTCAGGGTTTTATTCCCTGTTGTTTTTAGGTGAAGAAGCAACAAACTTCTGTTGTTTCTGTTCTAAGGTGGTACCGAAGGAAGAACATCAGGAGTGAAGCTGCGGGGGGGAAAAGGATCCTCCATAAAAACTTTTTGTTTGAAACGTATCGGGAGGGGTTTTTGCCTCCCTTGGTTTTGTAATAATAATACTCTGCACTCGTATATTATCCTGGTCTATAATTTATAACTTTGTCTTACTTTTAAATAAAGGTAAGTTTATGTAATCGCTTCCGCATTTTCGTATCTCCGATGATTTGTAATGTCTGCGTGACGGGTAAAACGCTCTTGGGAAGGTAAGGAAAGCAGATACCAAACTTGTCAAGTGATTCAGGAACACCTGCAGGGTTGTCTGAGGTCCGTTGGACAAGGACAACTGTGGGTGGGCCTAGTGACTTGGGAGGTTCTGTCACAATAAATTTGGCATACAAACAAATCTTTTGCAATAGTTTTGGTAAAGAGAGTAGGATCAACTTTTCTGACTTTGAAGCCATTAGTGTTGGCGTTTCAGACCCGGGGGGTCCCTGGACCGACTAGTAAATTTGTCGCTGCGTGTCCCTGCTCAGATGGGTTGGTGCGAGATGGAACACAAGGGGAAAACGAGCCTTGTATTATCCTGCACCAGGGTGCTCGTAGTAGGGGTTACAAGCGTTGCGAGAGAGCGAGAGCGGGAGAGCGAGTAGGAGAGAGAGAGGGTGAGGGTCCGGCCCTGCCCGTCTTCTCCCGTCCCTTTGTCGTGCGTCTACCCGTCCTCCTTCTCCCTTCCCCTCCCTCATGGGGCCCTGGACACCCCCTTTTATAGACACAAGGAGATGTCCAGCTGTACAATGGGGGTGTAGCTTGGAGCTAACGTGGCTGGCAGGGAAGTGCCCTGAGCCCTGTACAGATAATAACGTGGTCGTCGCGGGAGCGACTTTAGCCCTATAGAGGTAATAACGTGGCCGTCGGAGAAGTGCCTTGAGCCCTGTAGCGGCATAGCTGACGGTGCGGCATGGATCCTGCTGACGTCTCCTTGCTTCTGTAGGGGGCTTGAGAACCACCAACGTCATGGACGCACGCGGGGAGCCATCTGTTACCGGGGTAAGCTAGATGGGACGCCGGTCTTGTTCCTTCGTAGCCTTGTGGCTTGCTAGGAGTATGGTAATGATGTATCCCTTGTGGCGCGGTCGATCTGACCCGAGGTCGGGCGAGGCGGCGGCTCCTCCGAGGACGAGGCTGGGGCCGAGGCCCAGGGTCGGGCGAGGACGTGACTCTTCCCGAGGCCGAGGCTGAGGCCGAGCCCTGGGGTCGGGCGAGGCGGAGATCTCCTCCCGAGGCCGAGGCTGGGGCCGAGGCCTGAGGTCGGGCGAGGCAGAGCTTCCTGTTGCGCCCGAGGCTGAACTTGGTTGTTGTCGGTTTCACCCGGATGGTTGGCACAGCGGCTGGAGCGGGGCGAGCGGCGCTGTTTTCCTGTCAGATCAGTCAGTGAAAGGGCGAAGTGACTGTGGTCACTTCGACCTTGTCGACTAAGGCACGCGTGTCAGGATAAGGTATCAGGCGATCCCAGCATTAAATGCGCATGCAATACGGTCGGCTGGTAAGGCAATTTGGCCAAGGTCGCTTGCACGACAAGGCTTGCCTTTGGCTGAGCCGAGGGTGTGCTCACTGCCTGAGGAGACCCTCGGGCAAGACGTGAATTCGTTCGGGACCACTGTTCCTGCCCGAGGCCGGGCTCGGACGGGGCGAGATCGCGTCCCTCAGTAGACGAAGCTTTGACTTTGACCCGAACTGTCAGTCTTTATGGTTTGTTCTGAAGGTGTTTATCAGCCGTGTTTAGGAGTGTTGGGGGTACCCCTAATTACAGTACCCGACAGTAGCCCCGAGCCTCGAAGGGAGTGTAGGCACTCGCTTGGAGGTTCTGCCGGATATTTGCAAGGGGACCAGCCTTTCTTGGTTATGTTTTGTTCCGGTGGATGCGCGCGAGCGCACCCGCCGGGTGTAGCCCCCGAGGCCTCGGAGGAGTGGTTTGACTCCTCTGAGGTCTTAGTTCTTGCTGTGATGCCTCGGTCAGCCTAGTTGTTCCCTCATGCGGCCTGGTCGTAGCCCGGGTGCATGGTCAGGCTCCGAGTTTTTGAGCTGGTTTGTTGACGCTGTCAACAGTTTTGGCCGCAGCCGGGTGCGAGGGCAGCCCCTGAGCCTCTGCAAGGAGCAAGAGGACGATCAAGGACTGTCTCGACTTTTATCATACGCCCCTTTCATCGCCTTTTCACAAGGAGGAAGGGGGGAAGCGCCACGTTACCCTCGGAGGGCACCGATCATGGTGTTTCCAGTGAGTTGCTATCGGGTAATCTGAGTGGACGCCCGTGCCCCGTTCGTTAAGGGTCGGCTAGTGGCCCAGAGGCGCGCTCCAAAAGTACCTGCAGGGGATTTGCTAGACCCAGACCCATTTCGATAGGGTCCGAGGGCTTGGTGCCTCCCTCCGGTGGGATTCCATTACAAATTGTTCCCGCTGGTCTCAGAAATGTCCTAGGGTACCTCGGGAGCGTAGCCCCAGCCTCGGCCATGTATCGGACGTACCCAGGGTCATCCCTCACTCTGCGTGCTCTGGGGCGGCTGTCGAACCCTTCCGAGGGGCCAGCCTTCGAACCCCTGATCAGTAGTGGGCGTAGAGCCTGAGTGCTCTGGGGCGGCCGTCGAGCCCTTCTGAGGGGCCAGCCTTCGAACCCCTGATCAGTAATCGGCGCAGAGCCCGAGTGCTCTGGGGCGGCTGCTGGACCCCGCAGGGTGCAACCTTTGAACCCCTAATCAGTAGAAGGGCTCGGAGGCCCAAGTGCTCTGGGGCGGCTGCTGGACCCCGCAGGGCGCAGCCTTCGAACCCCTGATCAGTAGGAGGGCTCGGGGGGCCCGAGTGCTCTGGGCGGCTGCTGGACCCCGCAGGGCGCAACCTTCGAACCCCTGATCAGTAGGAGGGCTCGGGGGCCCAAGTTCCTTGGGGTGGTTGCTGGACCCCGTAGGGCACAACCTTCGAACCCCTGATCAGTAGGAGGGCTCGGAGGCTCGGGTGCTCTGGGGCAGCTGCTGGACCCCGCAGGGCACAGCCATCGAACCCCTGATCAGTAGGAGGGCTCGGGGCCCGTTTTCTTCGCGGAGAAGGATCCTTTTTGAAATATCCCCTTTCCCGGTCCCTGTGGCAAGAGAGAGAGAGAGGAAACAAAAAAGGATATGAATTTAAGTAACGTGGCGCACCTCTTTTGACGCGGTCATCATGACGGAGGTGAAGCGTCGCCCGCTTCGCCTGCCAAAGGTGTAGCTTGCTCTGCCAAGGAGTTAATGCGACAGGACGGGCGATTCGCGGGGCGTCTGTTGCGCGTGCGCGGGCCGTTCGAGGAACGGAGCACAGGCACGTTGTCTTTACGCCGTGGGCGAGGGCTCCCCTGCTGCTTCAGGAAAGGACGCGAGCCTGGGGGTGATTTGACCGCTGCTTCCGCTCGTCTGTTGCAGCAGTTATTGTCGGTCCGCTTTTGGTCATATCAACTGCTGCGCCTACCCCTGCGGCTGACTGACCCGTGATCGCTGCATTTATTTGGCACTGTTGGGTCACGCGCGGGGCTGCCTCGAGTCACGGCGCTGGTTCCGTAGTCGAGAAGACGCAACATTGGCGTAGGTGGTGGTGCGGTTTCCTTGCACGTAGTGGCCGTCGCGCCGGTTACATGATATGTGGGACCGGGCCTCCGTGCTGGTCCACCTGATGTGACGAAGCCGAAAGGGTGCATAACCGCGGTGCGGTTGCATGCTCCCTGTGTGGCGGCTCGCCCTTTTGTCCGCCGGTTTCGGCGAGGATGAGGGAATGCTTATAACCACAGGGTGGTTACATGCGTGCGGTGGTTCGCCTCCTTCGTGTTTCGGGTCAGCTTCTCATGACATGTGGGACCCGGCCCCCATGTCGCAAGGTGGGAACCCTAGGGCACGTCGGGTGAGACTTTGCCCGTGACGCTTGGGGTGCAAGTGAGGAGATCTGCCTATAAAAGGGGATCAATCCCTCGGGCAGTAGCCATGCCTTCGCACTCCTCTCTTGTATCGTTCCCTTCCACCTTCCGAGCCCCCAAATGGGGCGTAGCTTTGTGGCTCTCTTCTTGCTACTGTTTGAGAAGCGCAACCCCATGGGGGTTGGCGCTCTCCAGTCATCGCTCGGCTTCAAGGATTTTCATCATGCAGCCCGGCTGCATTCCCTCACCAATGGTCATCCGTAGGGATGATCACCAGCCTGGTGGTGGGGAGAAGCAAGTCGGGTTGCGGCCTCTGCCCCGCCCTCAGCTTCAAGGATGTTCATCATCCGGGCTGAGGAGGAGGGTGCACCGAGTCGGGGGCCACCTCCGCGTGGACAGCGGCCCGCTCCTTCCCTCAGTGATCGGGGGAGAAGGGCGTTCGCCGCCAGTGGCGCTGTCAGCTACCGCGTCTCTGGCTCCCCGGCCGGAACAGCCCTGGCACTGCTTCTGGTGCCTCCTCCTACCGCTGGGGCGGAGCGTGGCTACCTGTCCGCCGCACGGGCGTCGGTCGCGCCGTGTGCGGGCCGGCTATGTCCAGGTCCTCCTTGCGCCGTCGGCTGTACCGGTGGGTCGCCCAACACATCGTACGCCGCGAGGGCGGTACTCGTGCTCTGGGACAGCCTTGGCGAGGACGGGAGCGAGGACCTGCCGGTGCGCTTTGGGGCGGCCGCCGCTCGTCGGTGCGGTGTTGGTGGGTAGGTGGTCGCTGTCGTCGGTGCTGAGGTGGTGGTGGTCGCCATAGGTGAGGCTTCCTCTGCCGACGAGACCATCAGCGCCGCCTGGATCCGGACCCCTGGCCTTTTGGCTTGAATGGCTTGTCCTCGCCCCTCGGACGGGGGATGGGGTCGAGGGCCTTTTCTCAGTAGTGTTTGCCCCGAGGCAATCACTGATGCTGTCTAGCCACCCGAGGCGGAGGTCATTGTCGCTGCTGGTGCAGTGATCGCCGGCGAGCTGCTCGGAGCTTGTTATCCCGCAACCCCTCCGGTATGGAGGTTGTTCATTCCCTCGGGAATGGAGCTGGAGTCCCGTTTGTAATGGTACCCTCTTGAGGGCGAGATGTAATAGCTTTGAGTACTAAGACATCTGCCGTAGGTCGGGACAACCGCCGAGGGCGCTGCCAACGTCCAGGTCTAGGTACCATTGTTACCCCAAGCATGTGTGTTTGTTCTTTGTGGCTGCTGAGGCCTGAACATTTGGGTATTTTAGCATGAAGTCATGCTTCTTCCTCATCTCGAGCATTAAGACTTGCCCATCGGTAGCCGAACCACTTAACTAGGCGCGAGTTACTTTTCGCGGAAGGTGACGACTGAGGTATCCGTATCCCGGAGGCGTAGGATTCCCTCGGCTCGGTCGGCCTTGTCGTTCAAGGTCTCTCTCGCCCGGTTTTAGAACCTTCGGCCGCTCTGCGGTGAGCTGAAGCTAGTGAGAGCACCTAGAGGGGGGGTGAATAGGTGATCCTATGAAACTTGAAAACTTAAGCCACAAAACTTGGTTAATCGTTAGCACAATAATTGCCAAGTGGCTAAAGAGGAATCCTCAACAAAACACAATAACCAACAAGGATCAATCACAGAGATGGCACGGTGGTTATCCCGTGGTTCGGCCAAGACCAACGCTTGCCTACTCCACGTTGTGGCGTCCCAACGGACGAGGGTTGCAATCAACCCCTCTCAAGCGGTCCAAAGACCCACTTGAATACCATGGTGTTTTGTTTGCTTTACTCAATCCCGTTTGCGAGGAATCTCCACAAATTCGGAGCCTCTCGCCCTTACACATGAAATTCACAAAGAACACGGAGCAAGGGAGGGATTAGCAACGCACTCAAGATAAGAAATCACAGCGACACCATGCACACAAGTCGCAACGAGAGCTCACAACACAACTCAATGAGTTCACCACTCAACAAGAGCACTAATTGCTATCGCAAAGAATCAAAGGCGCGAAATTGATGTCTTGGTGCTTAGGAATGCTTAGTAGATGCTTGGTGTACTCCTCCATGCGCCTAGGCGTCCCTTTTATAGCCCCAAGCCAGCTAGGAGCCGTTGAGAGCAATCTTGGAAGGCTGATATTGCCTTCTGTCGACTGGCGCACCGGACAGTCCGGTGCACACCGGACATGTCCGGTGCCCGATTTCTTTCCATAAATAGCGCAGTCGACCGTTGGCAGCCTGGGAGCCGTTGGTGCACTTGACATGTCCGGTGCACACCGGACAGTCCGGTGCCATCTTCTAGCCGTTGGCTCGGCCACGTGTCCCGCGCAGATTGCGCGGCCGACCGTTGGCCCGGCCGACCGTTGGCTCACCGGACAGTCCGGTGCACACCGGACAGTCCGGTCAATTTTAGCCATACGCCGTTGATGGTTTCCCGAGAGCGACGAGTTCGCCTGTGAGCGGCCCACCGGACAGTCCGGTGCACACCGGACAGTCCGGTGAATTTTAGCCATACACCGCCGTCGAAGTCCCGAGAGCAGCCACTTTGCCCAAGCCAGCCTAGCGCACCGGACACTGTCCGGTGCACCACCGGACAGTCCGGTGCACCCAGACTGGGCAGACTTTGGCTGCTCGAGCCATCTCTTCTCCAACTCCATTTTTTCTGTTTCCAGCACTTAGACACAATACATTAGTCCATAAAACAATGTACTAAGTCTGAGAAACATACCTTTATCCTTGATTTGTACTTTGTCCACCATTTTACAATTAGGCACCTGTGTTGGGCACTAAATCACCAAAATACTTAGAAATGGCCCAAGGGCACATTTCCCTTTCAATCTCCCCCTTTTTGGTGATTTATGCCAACACAACATAAAGCAAGTAGAACAAGTACAAAATCACTTCAAATAAGAACTCAAATTATTTTGATTCAAATTTGACATATATGGATCACTCTATGCCACCACTTGGTTTGTTTTTGCAAATCAAACTCAAATTCCTATCTCTAAGTCAAAACCACTTGTAGAGACATAAAGAGAGGTTTTCCAAAGAAATTTGATCAAACTCCCCCTTTTTCCCATAATCAACACTTCTCCCCACAAGAGGCCAACTTTTGACATAAGAGACAATAAAAGAGTTTTGACAAACCAAAAGCTCTAATCTACTATTTTCAAAATTTCTCAAGTGGTAGCTGATCCATCTATTGCTTTGGCCTTTATTTTCTCCCCCTTTGGCATCAAGCACCAAAACAGGATCAATCTTGGCCCTTTAACCCCATTGCCTCACCAAAACCTTCAAATAAGAACACAAAGGCAATAAGAGTATAAAGATGAACTTGGAAAAGTTACTCTTTTCATTGGAGTGCAGTGGAAGTCTTGCATGGTCCAAGTCCACCTTTTCCCTTTCAATTCTCCTTGGAGACTAAAACAACCAAACTCAAGTACATGGTTAGTCTCAATGGGTCAAGTTGTAGCACAGCTCCCCCTAAATATGTGCATCACTTGCAAACAGGACTTGTGAGGTCCAGGGAGTGTTTGTACAACTTGAGCACCACAATAAGCAACAAAATGCAGAATGAACATGATCAAAGTCATAAACACATGTATGCTACATTTCAATCCAAGTTCCGCGAATCTAAGATATTGAGCTCACTACGCAGCCTGCAAAAGGTCTTCTCATCTAGAGGCTTGGTAAAGATATCAGCTAGCTGGTTCTCGATGCTAACATGAAACACTTTGATATCTCCCTTTTGCTGGTGGTCTCTCAAAAAGTGATGCCGGATGTCAATGTGCTTTGTGCGGCTGTGCTCAACAGGATTTTCCGCTATTCGGATAGCACTCTTATTGTCACATAGGAGTGGGACTTTGCTCAGATTATAGCCAAAGTCCCTGAGGGTTTGCCTCATCCAAAGTAGTTGCGCACAACACTGTCCTGCGGCAACGTACTCGGCCTCAGCGGTGGATAGGGCAACGGAGGTTTGTTTCTTAGAGTTCCATGACACCAGGGACCTTCCTAAGAATTGGCACGTCCCCGATGTACTCTTCCTATCGACCTTACATCCAGCATAGTCGGAATCTGAGTACCCAATCAAGTCAAAGTTAGACCCCTTTGGATACCAGATCCCGAAGCAAGGCGTAGCGACTAAATATCGAAGAATTCGCTTCACAGCCACTAAGTGACACTCCTTAGGATCGGATTGAAATCTAGCACACATGCATACGCTAAGCATAATATCCGGTCTACTAGCACATAAATAAAGCAAAGAACCTATCATGGACCGGTATGCTTTTTGATCAACGGACTTACCTCCTTTGTTGAGGTCGGTGTGTCCGTCGGTTCCCATCGGCGTCTTTGCGGGCTTGGCGTCCTTCATCCCAAACCTCTTTAGCAAATCTTGCGTGTACTTCGTTTGGGAGATGAAGGTGCCGTCCTTGAGTTGCTTCACTTGGAACCCAAGGAAGTAGTTCAACTCGCCCATCATCGACATCTCGAATTTCTGCGTCATCACCCTGCTAAACTCTTCACAAGACTTTTGGTTAGTAGAACCAATTATTATGTCATCGACATAAATTTGGCACACAAAAAGATCACCATCGCAAGTCTTAGTAAAAAGAGTTGGATCGGCTTTCCCAACCTTGAAAGCATTAGCAATTAAAAAGTCTCTAAGGCATTCATACCATGCTCTTGGGGCTTGCTTAAGTCCATAGAGCGCCTTAGAGAGCTTACACACGTGGTCGGGGTACCGTTCATCCTCGAAGCCAGGGGGTTGCTCCACGTACACCTCCTCTTTGATCGGCCCGTTGAGGAAAGCGCTCTTCACATCCATTTGGTACAACCTGAAAGAATGGTGAGCGGCATATGCTAGCAAGATACGAATTGATTCTAGCCTAGCCACAGGAGCAAAAGTCTCCTCAAAGTCCAAACCTGTGACTTGGGCATAACCTTTTGCCACAAGTCGAGCCTTGTTCCTCGTCACCACCCCGTGCTCGTCCTGTTTGTTGCGGAACACCCACTTGGTTCCCACAACATTTTGCTTGGGACGAGGCACCAGTGTCCAAACTTCATTGCGCTTGAAGTTGTTGAGTTCCTCCTGCATGGCCAACACCCAGTCCGGATCTAGCAAGGCCTCTTCTACCCTGAAAGGCTCAATAGAAGAGACAAAAGAGTAATGCTCACAAAAATTAACTAATCTTGAACGAGTAGTTACTCCCTTGCTGATATCACCCAATATCTGGTCGACGGGATGATCCCTTTGAATCGTCGCTCGAACTTGGGTTGGAGGTGCCTGAGGTGCTTCTTCCTCTTCAACTTGAACATCCTGTGCTCCCCCTTGATCACGCGCCTCCACTTGAGGTACCTGTTCGTCATCTTGGGTTGGGGGATGCACCATAGTTGAGGAAGACGGTTGATCTTGCTCCAAATGTTCCTGAGGCCGTACATCTCCAATCGCCATGGTGCGTATCGCGGCCGTTGGAACGTCTTCTTCATCTACATCATCAAGATCAACAACTTGCTCTCTTGGAGAGCCATTAGTCTCATCAAATACAACGTCGCTAGAGACTTCAACCAAACCCGATGATTTGTTGAAGACCCTATACGCCTTTGTATTTGAATCATAACCTAATAAAAACCTTTCTACGGCTTTGGGAGCAAATTTGGAATTCCTACCCTTCTTCACTAGAATGTAGCATTTACTCCCAAATACACGAAAGTACGATACATTGGGTTTGTTACCAGTTAGCAGCTCATATGAAGTCTTCTTGAGGAGGCGGTGAAGGTAGACCCTGTTGATGGCGTGGCAAGCCGTGTTCACGGCTTCCGACCAAAAGCACTCGGGGGTCTTGAACTCTCCAAGCATAGTCCTCGCCATATCTATGAGCGTCCTGTTCTTCCTCTCTACCACACCATTTTGCTGAGGTGTGTAGGGAGCGGAGAACTCGTGCTTGATCCCCTCCTCCTCAAGGAACTCCTCCACTTGAAGATTCTTGAATTCGGACCCGTTGTCGCTCCTTATCTTCTTCACCTTGAGCTCAAACTCATTTTGAGCTCTCTTTAGGAAGCGCTTGAGGGTCCCTTGGGTTTCAGACTTATCCTGCAAAAAGAACACCCAAGTGAAGCGGGAAAAGTCATCAACAATAACTAGACCATACTTACTTCCTCCTATGCTCAGATAGGCGACGGGTCCGAAGAGGTCCATATGTAGCAGCTCCAGAGGTCTTGACGTGGTCATCACATTCTTGCTGTGATGTGCTCCTCCCACTTGTTTACCTGCTTGACAAGCTGCACAAGGTCTATCTTTTTCGAAATGAACATTGGTTAGACCTATCACGTGTTCTCCCTTTAGAAGCTTGTGGAGGTTCTTCATCCCCACATGTGCTAAGCGGTGATGCCACAACCAGCCCATGCAAGTCTTAGCCATTAAGCATGCATCTAGACCGGCCTCTTCTTTTGCAAAATCAACTAAGTAAAGTTTGTCGTCTAGTACACCCTTAAAAGCTAGTGAACCATCACATCTTCTAAAGACAGACACATCCACATTTGTAAATAAACAGTTATATCCCATATTACATAATTGACTAACAGATAGTAAATTATATCCAAGACTCTCCACTAAAAACACATTAGAGATAGAATGCTCATTTGATATTGCAATCTTGCCTAAACCTTTCACCTTGCCTTGGTTCCCATCACCGAATATGATTGAATCTTGGGAATCCTTATTCTTGACGTAGGAGGTGAACATCTTCTTCTCCCCCGTCATATGGTTTGTGCATCCGCTGTCGATAATCCAGCTTGAACCCCCGGATGCATAAACCTGCAAGGCAAATTTAGGCTTGGGTCTTAGGTACCCAACTCTTGTTGGGTCCTACAAGGTTAGTCACAATTTCCTTAGGGACCCAAATGCAAGTTTTATCGCCCTTGCATTTTGCTCCTAACTTCCTAGCAACTATCTTCCTATCCTTTCTACAAATCGCAAAGGAAGCATTTAAAGCATGATAAATTGTAGAGGGACCATTCATAACTTTTCTAGGAACATGATGAATATTTTTCCTAGGCACATGATGAATATTTTTCCTAGGCATATTTCTACCATGCATATAGGAAGAGCTGGGGGCAAACATAGCATAAGAGTCATAGGCATGCAAGTCAAAAGCATTACAATTCCTATGAGACTGTCTTCTATCATTGTACATAAAAGCATGGTTCTTTTTAGTACTACTTGCCATAGGGGCCTTCCCTTTCTCCTTGGCGGAGATGGGAGCCTTATGGCTTGTTAAGTCCTTGGCTTCCCTCTTGAAGCCAAGTCCATCCTTAATTGAGGGGTGTCTACCAATCGTGTAGGCATCCCTTGCAAATTTTAGCTTATCGAAATCACTTTTGCTAGTCTTAAGTTGGGCATTAAGACTAGCTACTTCATCATTTAATCTCGAAATTGAAACTAGGTGTCCATTACAGGCATCAATATCAAAATCCTTACACCTAGCGCAAATCATAACATGTTCTACACAAGAATTAGATTTATTTGCTACTTCTAATTTAGCATTTAAATCATTGTTAACACTTTGTAAAGTAGAAATGGTTTCATGACATGTAGATAGTTCATAAGAAAGCATTTCATTTCTTTTAACTTCTAAAGCATAGGATTTTTGTGCCTCTACAAATTTGTCATGTTCATCATACAACAAATCCTCTTGCTTTTCTAAAAGCCTATCCTTTTCATTCAAGGCATCAATCAATTCATTGATTTTATCAATTTTATTTCTATCCAATCCCTTGAACAAGCTAGAGTAATCTATTTCCTCATCACTAGATTCGTCTTCACTTGAAGAAGCATAAGTAGAGTCTCGAGTACATACCTTCTTCTCCCTTGCCATAAGGCATGTGTGACGCTCGTTGGGGAAGAGGGATGACTTGTTGAAGGCGGTGGCGGCGAGTCCTTCATTGTCGGAGTCGGACGAGGAGCAATCCGAATCCCACTCCTTGCCAAGATGTGCCTCGCCCTTTGCCTTCTTATAGTTCTTCTTTTTCTCCCTCTTGTTCCCTTGATCCTGATCACTATCATTGTCGGGACAGTTAGCAATAAAATGACCAAGCTTACCGCATTTGAAGCATGAGCGCTTCCCCTTGGCTTTGGTCTTGCTTGGCTGTCCCTTGCGACCTTTAAGCGTCGTCTTGAATCTTTTGATGATGAGGGCCATTTCTTCATCATTAAGTCCGGCTGCCTCAATTTGTGCCACCTTACTAGGTAGCGCCTCCTTGCTTCTTGTTGCCTTGAGAGCAAGGGGTTGCGGCTCGTTGATCGGACCATTCAAGGCATTGTCCACGTACCTCGCCTCCTTGATCATCATTTGCCCGCTAACAAATTTTCCAAGGACTTCTTCGGGCGACATTTTGGTGTACCTGGGATTCTCACGAATATTATTCACCAAATGAGGATCAAGAACGGTAAAGGACCTTAGCATCAGTCGGACGACGTCGTGGTCCGTCCATCGCGTGCTTCCGTAGCTCCTTATTTTGTTAATAAGGGTCTTGAGCCGGTTGTATGTTTGTGTCGGCTCCTCGCCCCTTATCATCGCGAACCGTCCAAGCTCGCCCTCCACCAACTCCATCTTGGTGAGCAAGGTGACGTCGTTCCCCTCATGAGAAATCTTGAGGGTGTCCCAGATCTGCTTGGCGTTATCCAAGCCGCTCACTTTGTGGTATTCATCCCTGCACAATGAAGCTAGAAGAACAGTAGTAGCTTGTGCATTCTTATGAATTTGTTCATTAATGAACATGGGACTATCCGAACTATTAAAGTTCATTCCACTCTCTACAATCTCCCATATACTAGGATGGAGAGAGAATAGGTGACTACGCATTTTGTGGCTCCAAAATCCGTAGTCCTCCCCATCAAAGTGTGGAGGCTTGCCGAGAGGAATGGAGAGCAAATGTGAATTTGAACTTTGCGGAATACGAGAGTAGTCAAAAGAAAAGTTTGAATTAACCGGTTTCCTTCTCTCGTAGTCGTTGTGGTCGTCGTCCTTTTGGGAAGAGGTAGACTCATCGCTGTCGTCGTAGTAGACGATCTCCTTGATGCGCCTTGTCTTCTTCTTCTTCCCTTCCTTCCGTCTATGGCCCGAGCCGGAGTCGGTAGGCTTGTCGTCCTTCGGCTCGTTGACGAAGGATTCCTTCTCTTTGTCGTTGATCACGATTCCCTTCCCCTTAGGATCCATCTCTTCGGGCGGTTAGTCCCTTTGTGAAGAGAACGGCTCCGATACCAATTGAGAGCACCTAGAGGGGGGGTGAATAGGTGATCCTATGAAACTTGAAAACTTAAGCCACAAAACTTGGTTAATCGTTAGCACAATAATTGCCAAGTGGCTAAAGAGGAATCCTCAACAAAACACAATAACCAACAAGGATCAATCACAGAGATGGCACGGTGGTTATCCCGTGGTTCGGCCAAGACCAACGCTTGCCTACTCCACGTTGTGGCGTCCCAACGGACGAGGGTTGCAATCAACCCCTCTCAAGCGGTCCAAAGACCCACTTGAATACCACGGTGTTTTGTTTGCTTTACTCAATCCCGTTTGCGAGGAATCTCCACAAATTTGGAGCCTCTCGCCCTTACACTTGAAATTCACAAAGAACACGGAGCAAGGGAGGGATTAGCAACGCACTCAAGATAAGAAATCACAGCGACACCACGCACACAAGTCGCAACGAGAGCTCACAACACAACTCAATGAGTTCACCACTCAACAAGAGCTCTAATTGCTATCGCAAAGAATCAAAGGCGCGAAATTGATGTCTTGGTGCTTAGGAATGCTTAGTAGATGCTTGGTGTACTCCTCCATGCGCCTAGGGGTCCCTTTTATAGCCCCAAGGCAGCTAGGAGCCGTTGAGAGCAATCTTGGAAGGCTGATCTTGCCTTTTGTCGACTGGCGCACCGGACAGTCCGGTGCACACCGGACATGTCCGGTGCCCGATTTCTTTCCATAAACAGCGCAGTCGACCGTTGGCAGCCTGGGAGCCGTTGGTGCACTTGACATGTCCGGTGCACACCGGACAGTCCGGTGCCATCTTCTAGCCGTTGGCTCGGCCACGTGTCCCGCGCAGATTGCGCGGCCGACCGTTGGCCCGGCCGACCGTTGGCTCACCGGACAGTCCGGTGCACACCGGACAGTCCGGTCAATTTTAGCCGTACGCCATTGATGGTTTCCCGAGAGCGACGAGTTCGCCTGTGAGCGGCCCACCGGACAGTCCGGTGCACACCGGACAGTCCGTTGAATTTTAGCCGTACACCACCATCGAAGTCCCGAGAGCAGCCACTTTGCCCAAGCCAGCCTAGCGCACCGGACACTGTCCGGTGCACCACCGGATAGTCCGGTGCACCCAGACTGGGCAGACTTTGGCTGCTCGAGCCATCTCTTCTCCAACTCAATTTTTTCTGTTTCCAGCACTTAGACACAATACATTAGTCCATAAAACAATGTACTAAGTCTGAGAAACATACCTTTATCCTTGATTTGTACTTTGTCCACCATTTTACAATTAGGCACCTGTGTTGGGCACTAAATCACCAAAATACTTAGAAATGGCCCAAGGGCACATTTCCCTTTCAGCTAGAGGCAGCGGTGGCGTGGACAGAGGCGATGTCAGCTCGGACAGAGGCTTTCTCGGTGCGGGAGCAGGTGGCTTCCCATGCCGAGGAGATGTAGCAGCGGCAGCTAGAGTCTAGCCAGATCATCCGTGAGCGGGACCAATCCTGGAGCCAGGCTGCCGAAGCCGTGAGCCGGGCTGAGATCCTCGGGGGACAGCTGGCTGAGGCTACAGAGCGGCTAGCCGAGGCGTCTGCTCGTGTTGCCGTCTGAGGCTGGGCCAGATTCTGCCGAGGGTGGAAACGACGCCGAGGGTGCTGCTCCTCCCCCTACCGATGTCTGAGCCTGCAGGAACAGTTCGCCTGAAGTATGCATATGTTTTTTGCAGCCGCTGAGGCCTAAACATATTTAGCGTTTGGATTATAAAGCTGCGTTTTCTTTCCTCTCATTTTGAGCATTTGGACTTGTTCGTCGGTAGCAGAATCGCTTTATCCGAGCGAGAGTTACTTTTCGCGGAAGGTGATGAGTGAGGTATCCGTATCCCGGAGGCGTAGGAGTCTCTCGGCTCGGTCGGCCTTGCCGTTTACGTGCTCTCTCACTCGTTTGTAGGATCCTGCTATCGATATAGTCGAAAATGCACGAAAGTCATTTTCTACCCGAGCGTTAGGACTTGTTCGGTAGCAGGATCGCTTATCCGAGCGTGAGTTACTTTTCGCGGAAGGTGACAAGTGAGGTATCCGTATCCCGGAGGCGTAGGAGTCCCTCGGCTCGGTCGGCCTTGCCGTTTACGTGCTCTCTCACTCGTTTGTAGGATCCTGCTATCGATATAGTTGAAAGCATGGAAGTCATTTTCTACCCGAGAATTGGGACTTGTTCGATAGTAGAACCGCTTATCCGAGCATGATTTACTTTTCGCGGAAGGTGACGAGTGAGGTATCCATATCCTGGAGGCGTAGGAGTCCCTCGGCTCGGTCGGCCTTGCCGTTCAAGGTCTCTCCCGCTCATTTTCAGGGTTCCGTCATCGATGTAGTCGAAAAGCACGAGAGTCGTTTTGGTAGAAAACTTTTCTTGGTAGAAAACTTTTCCGAAGAAAATTTTGAAGCAGAGGGGGTTCCCCCCTTGTAACACCTCAGGTGTTACCATGGTTAGAACCCACCTTGGCATTAAGAGCTGTGATCATGTGTGGTAGAGACTTAAGGAACTACAAAAGAACTTTGGAGCTCATGTGTTAATCAAAGTTTGTTAATGACTTAAGAGTTGTTACTCAAATCTTTATACCCTTACTACCTTGGAAGGGAGAGGGGGGAAGAACCCTAGACCTCTCTTAAACCCTATCTTCCAAAACCCTAGGTAAGAGGGGAAAGGGAGTGAACAAGTGTGCAAAGCATGAGTAATTTTTACCCAAACCTTAGCTAACCTTGTAACCATCAATTAGGGGAGGGAAATATTGCAAAAAGACCCCTGGAGAAACCCCAATTCAAATCTCCAAGTGGAGAGAGAGCTAGAGCTCTCTATTTCTCTCTAAGTCCAATTTTTAACCCTAATCTAAAGATCAACCGTGTTCACTTTGAAGATGGCACCAAAACCACTTAGGATCTATACCAAAAATGTGGCATACCACCTAAGGCACCCCCTGGAAAAAGTGGACACCGAGACTTGGACGTTTGATAGGATTTGGCATCAGTTTTGTCGCGGTGTGGGCAGTGAGACAAGCCAGATTTGGCGCCCGTCTATCTCCTGATCTAGGGCGTATCCTCCATTGGAACTCACACATGAGAGATAGCCCTAGGTGCCAGGAAGAGGTCTGCACCGGATTCATGGCAAGATTTGCACGTTTGCGATCTCTGGAGACGTTTGAACAATGGAAGAAACACACCTCCACGTGTTCGACGCCTTCTGCCCGCGCCAGAGCACGCTCGCGCGCGCCCCCGCATGCCCAGCGCCGTGCCCGAGCTAAGCCAGCGCCATGGCCCGCGCCCGCGCCTATAAAACCCTCCCAGGCTTCGACTGTACTCTTCCGCGCACACTCAAACTTCACCGGAGCTCAGCTCGCCGCCGTTGGCCCGTGCGCAGCGTATCCACGGCCGCCCGATCCCCCTGCCACCGTAGACCGGCCAGTGGAGCCCTTCCCAACCCCGGCCAGCCCTCGGAGAAGACTGAGCACACCCCGGTGAAGCTCCCCGAGCGAGGAATTGAAGTTTGCTTCGCCGGAGAGGCCGGCGCACGGTCGCCGGAGCTCTCAACCCCACCGAAGTACGTGGACCGGGTAATCCACTCAACCATCCTTCGATTCCTTGTGCATACCGTCGCTACGTTACCCCGTAAAGCTCACCATGCCCTCGGATTGAACCAGTTCGCCGTAGTTTGGCCGGTACACTCGCCGCCGACGAGAACACCCGCCTGCACGCGTGGACCGGGCGATTCCGGCCATCCCCGCCATCGAGCCGCACCTCGCCGTGACCGCCAGAGTCTCCCCGAGCCAACCCCACCCTTCGCCGGACCTCCCTCGCCGCCGGTAAGCCGCGCCACCCTTTTCTTTCCCGCGGTTACTGTTTGCGTAAGGGGAAGGACTGCGGGTGAGAGGGAGAGAAGATCAGGGGGTTTTGTGAAATGTTAGAGACACAGGGGAATAGTGGCGCGAGGGTAGATTTGCGAAGGTTGATTCAGTTTAAACCCAGGGACCTCGGTGCAAATTGTTTTTCCAGGAAACCCTTATTTAAATCTGTTTTTAATTGAACAGAGGCTTTAAAAATTCATAACTTCTGTTCAGTTCATCCAAATTTAGTCAAACCAATTTTGCCAGACTTTAAATAATGTAAACTACTTAAGAAAAATATAAAAACCCCTATGTACTATGGAAAACTTTAAGGTTCTGATTTAATTATAATTTTGGCCAAAAGCTCAATAATAGAAAGAAAAATAGTTGTGCTATTTGACTAAGGTTAAGAAAATTTGGAGAAGTTTATGTCCACCCACTGACCTGTTTAAAAATGCTAAACCTCTCTGTCCACTCCATTAAGTTAGTTTTTACTACTTATTTTACAATATACTTAAGGTTAAGAAAAATAGAAAATATAATTTAAATAATGAAACAGAGGGCACCTCTATTTTTATTAGGATACTTATTCAATGAAGTTCACTGGAAAAATTTATCATACCCTGGTTTAGTATAAAATAAGTAGGATCTTTTTTTAGAAAACAAGGGAAACTTAGGAAAACCCTACAAAAATAACCCTAAGGCAAAGACACCTCAAACCTTGGGATAACTAATGTTTGGCTATTATGAACATAGGAAAAATACAAAATCTGTTGTTTGATATTTTTCAAATGACAAGTTAGTTATAGGTACCTTTTTGGCATAAAACTTTAGAAAATCACAACTAAATAACCACCAATTAACTTTCTGTGAATTTTGGCACAGAGGTTTGGTATTACTGTTAGATCCCAACAAAAATAACCCTTAGAAAGGAACTCAACTCTAAAAGAGAGGTGTAGTGTAAAGTGGCCCATTTTACACCACTCTTATTATTTTTGTCCAAAACATAGCCTTTATATTTTAAGCCTCAAATTCTTAAAACAAACTAGAATAGCAAATGGCAACCCACTGTATTTTTTTTTACAGAATTTTTGGAATTTATTAACCTACTGTCGTAGGTCAAACCTACACTAGAAACCATAAGTAGAAATTAAAGAAAGGAAAATAAATACTGGTAATTAGTGTCATCCTAAAACCCTTGTAGCATTGCCCACTAAAATGTGTAAGGACAATGCAAATCCACTATGTTATCCTCAACAAAAACCCAAACCTAAAAGTGAGAAGCACAACCCTCCAAAATCCCCGCATGACCAAGAAACCCTAAGTTACTCCTTAACTTAGTTTTCTTCTTAGCATAATGTTATTAAATCCTGCATCCTCATGACATTCATGTTCATTGCATTCGATAGACTGTAACCTTGCTGACGGAGAGTACGTCCTCGTGCCGGAGCAAGGAGCTGCTCAGGAGGTAGCCCCGGATCCAGCACTCGAGTCTGCACCAGAGGATCTGCCTGCCACTGCTTTGGAAGGCAAGCCCCGGTTTTATGCATAACCGTTTATGCATGCTATTTTACTACACTTAATGTTTGTAGGCTTGTACTGTGCACTTAAGTGTAGGAGTTATTTGGAACCTTAGTTGCATGAACTCAGGTTTCCTTTTGAGATGAATACTAGTATGCTAGGTCGAGTAGTTGCTTTATTAAATAGGATCTCGGTAGAAGTCGAGTGATTTTTCTAGCACTCGCGCGAGGTCCGGAATGGATTGTCTCCACTTTTTTATCATAATGATGTTGGTCTGTGAACAACAATCCATGGGGATTGGTTGTCTACAAGGTGGAAATTGGAATAAGGATTAAGGTGTGGTACCGTGAGTCAAGCGTTTGAACGTACTAAGCACATGCCGAGAAATATGGTAAATCGGTAAGCCTAGTACCTGATTGAACCTACTAGCGGACATATCCCCTCACGCGACCTAACACGTGGTCTCCCATTCCGGTTATGGTGGGTACAAGTGCGGTCACTGCACGACGGCTAGTCGGGGTCAGTGAGGCATTGTACGCCAAGGCGGTGAGCCCTGATCTGCTGCCAGGGAATCGATGGGGACGGTTGATGTGTGTGGGGACGGAGTGCCTCGCCACGTCGTGTGTTTAGGTTTACCTTGCAAGGATAAAACTCGATTCGAATCGTCTGCTTCTCGCAGCTAATGAGACTGCTTGATCCATGCTGCTACATTGAGTAATAAGTGAACTTGTGCTGAGATGATACAAGATGTTGATTGCTAAAAATGTTTGCTACTATGTATGAGTAGTTAGTACATGTTTAGCCTTAAGAGAGTCACACTTAATTTGGCAAAGTTAAAAACTTGATTAGAAAACTCAGCTAGTGCTTTTGGCAATCAAACCCCACAGCCAAACAGCTGCATGTCTAGAGGTAGAGGAGTAGACTCCTCACACCGGGTAAGTCTAGCTGAGTATTAGTATACTCAGCCTTGCTTGTGGCATAATTTTACAGGTTCTCTGGAGGACATGGTTGCTGGAGTGACTTGGCCGTCCACCTTACCACTGGGTTGGACTGTTGAGTGGGACCCCGCCTCGGCTGAGGAGGAGCATGAGGAGTGATGGGACAGGCTTCCCCATCTCTCTATTTATTTACCGTTAGTTTTATTCCGCTGCACTTCGAACAATGATGGTTACTTTTGCAAAAAAAAACTCTGATGATGATGATGTAATAATCTAATGCTCTCACATGCATGGTTTTATGCTTTATTGTATTTGCTCTGTGACTCACCATCGAGTGAGATTGTGGTACTTGATCCTGTCAGTGGCCGTGTCGGACTAGATCTGAGGGATTGACGGGTTATTCCCATTTAAGTGTGGTCTAGCCTCTTAGGCAGGGCTTAGGCACTTAAGTTGGAATAATTCGGGCAGTTCCGCCACAGCTGGTATCAGGGGATCCTCTGCCCTTGTGAACAATGGGGGCTGGGTGCTGAGGAACTCCTGATAGGTAGCCACCGCGGGGTGACGCTGATGGTCTCCACCACCATAGTGCTGAGGTGGTGGCTGCGAGTAGTGGAATCCAAATTCCCACTACTCCATGGAGCTTGCTCAGAAGTCACTAAGGTCCGGTTCGCCACTCAGCAGCTTCGCGGACCCACACGAACATGGTGGGACCACTATCTTGCTATGCAACCGGCTGACCATGAAGTGGAATGGAGAGAGTTTAAGGCAGCTTTCAGGGGACATCATATACCCGCAGGCATCATGGACCGAAAGCTCAACGAGTTTCTGGCACTCACTCAGGGCAACAGGACAGTGTTGCAATATGCCCAGGCTTTTAATGACTTGTGCCAGTATGCTGGGTACCATGCAGACACGGACGAGAAGAAGAGGGACAGGTTCAGACGGGGGCTCAGCACTAAGCTCCGTGATCGTCTCAACACCGTCAGGGCCAACAGCTACAATGAGTTGGTCAACATGGCTATCTCCCAGGAGGACTGCATTACAGCTCGACAGGCAGAGAAGAAGAGGAAGACCCCTGTGGCAGGACCCTCAGCTCAGCCACAACGCTTCAGGATTGTGTCCGACACGCAGAACAGGGGACCCCAGCAGCAGCAAGGGAGATGGGTGATCAGACCACCACAGCAGCAGCAGCAGCAGGCACCCAACCGCACCCAGTTTCCAGCTCAGAAGAACAATCAGCAGCAGCAGCACCGCCCAGCTAATGAAAACAGGTGTTTCACCTGTGGCAACACTGGGCATTATGCCAAAAATTGCCCCAGGAATCAGCAGAGGCAGGGGCAGAATGTCAACCAGAACCAGGGCAAGAGGCAGAAGGTGCAAGTGAGGCAGGGCAGGCTAAACTTCACTACCATGGCTGATATTCCAGAGGGAGCACCCGTCATGACTGGTATCTTTACAGTTTTAAATTCTCCTGCTATCACTCTTTTTGATTCTAGTGCATCACATAGCTTTATTAGTGCCAAGTGTCAATTGCCTTTTCATCACACCCATGGGGGTATCACAATTTCAACACCAGGAGGCAGGATTGCCACCAATCAAATCAACAAGAATGTGCCTCTAAAGTTTGGTAGTTTGATAATTAAAACCAACCTTCTTATCTTGGGACTGGATAGTGTGGATATCATATTGGGAACTGATTGGTTGACAAAACATCAGGCAGTGATTGACATTGCAGCTAGGGCCATCGGAGTGCACTCACCAACCTGTGGTGAAACCACATTATTTTTGCCCGATCAAGGTTGTACCCGTTCTTGTGCTTATATCATGACAGAATCCCCAGTAAGAAAAATCCCAGTAGTCTGTGACTACCCCGATGTTTTTCCAGATGAATTGCCAGGAATGCCACCTGACAGAGACATTGAGTTTGCAATTGAATTGCAACCCGGGACTGCTCCTATCTCCAAGAGACCCTATAGGATGCCTCCCGCGGAACTGGCAGAACTGAAGAAGCAACTGCAAGAACTGTTGGACAAGGGGTTTATTCGCCCAAGTACTTCACCATGGGGATGCCCAGCATTATTTGTGAAGAAAAAGGATGAAAGTTTGAGGATGTGTGTTGACTACCGCCCTCTCAATGCGGTGACCGTCAAGAACAAGTACCCACTGCCCCGCATTGATGTTCTATTTGATCAGTTGGTAGGAGCCAAGGTATTTTCCAAGATAGACCTTCGCTCAGGTTACCATCAGATCAAGATCCGTGCCAGCGACATTCCCAAGACGGCCTTCTCAACCAGATATGGGCTTTACGAGTTTTTGGTGATGTCTTTTGGGCTGACCAATGCCCCGGCTTATTTCATGTACTTAATGAACTCGGTATTCATGCCAGAGTTGGACAAGTTCGTGGTCGTTTTCATCGATGATATCCTAGTTTATTCCAAGAATGAAGCCGAACACGCCAAGCATTTGCATACTGTACTTCAGAGGCTACGTGATCATCGGTTGTATGCCAAGTTGTCTAAATGTGAATTTTGGCTGAAGGAGATTAAATTCTTGGGTCACACAATTTCTCAGGAAGGAATATCAGTTGATCCTGAGAAGGTACAAGAGGTGATGGACTGGAAACCCCCGACAACAGTGAGGCAGATTCGGAGTTTTCTGGGATTGGCAGGGTATTATCGACGATTTATTCCGGATTTCTCCAGAATTGCCAAACCAATGACTGAACTGTTGAAGAAGGGAGTCAAGTATGATTGGAGCCAAAAGTGTGAAGATGCCTTTCATACCTTGAGGCAGCATTTGACAACAGCCCCAGTGCTGGCTCAACCTGACAACACCAAGCCATTTGAAGTTTATTGTGATGCTTCTGGTACATGATTGGGATGTGTCTTGATGCAAGAGAACAGAGTGATTGCTTATGCTTCCCGAGCACTCAGACCCCATGAGCAGAACTACCCTACACATGATCTAGAGTTGGCAGATGTGGTTCATGCTCTCAAGATATGGAGACACTACCTGATGGGAGCTCACTGTAACATCTACACGGACCACAAGAGTCTCAAATACATCTTCACTCAGGCAGACCTGAACATGAGGCAAAGGAGATGGTTAGAGTTAATCAAGGATTATGATTTGGAAGTACATTACCATCCGGGCAAGGCCAATGTTGTGGCAGATGCTCTGAGTAGAAAGGCCCAGTGCAATTGTATGAACATGGATGCAAGAGTCACCACCTTGTGCGATGAGTTGTGTAAGCTGAACCTGGAAGTTGTTCCCTCCGGTGAGTTAAGTTATATCTCGGTGGAGCCCACATTGCAAGAACAAATAATCCAGGCACAGATTGGGGATAAAGGTGTACAGGTTATCAAAGACATGCTCAAGCAGAAAGTGGAAAAGTACAAGTGTTTCCGACAGGACAGCAAGGGAATTCTATGGTTTGGAGATCGATTGGTTGTTCCCAAGGACCCTGAGCTCAGAAAGAAGATACTGGATGAAGCTCACCTTTCCAAATTCTCCATGCACCCTGGTAGCAACAAGATGTACCATGATCTCAGATCTTTATATTGGTGGACCAGAATGAAGAGGGAAATTGCCAAGTATATATCCGAGTGTGACACCTGCCAGAGAATCAAAGCCAGTCATTTGAAGGCAGCAGGCCCTTTGCAACCTCTTCCCATACCATCTTGGAAATGGGAGGACATTTGCATGGACTTTATTGTGGGGTTGCCAAACACCTCTAGGCACCATGATTCAATTTGGGTTATTGTGGACAGATTGACCAAGACCGCTCATTTCTTGCCCGTACATACCACCTACAGGACGGAGAAGTATGCGGAAATCTACATTGACCAGATAGTTCGTTTGCATGGGATACCAAGGACTATAGTGTCAGACAGAGGAGCACCGTTTGTGGCACGATTTTGGGAACAGTTGCACGATTCACTTGGGACCCATGTCATACGAAGCTCAGCATACCATCCCCAAACAGATGGCCAGACTGAAAGGGTGAATCAGATTTTGGAAGATATGTTGAGAGCATGTGCACTACACTACGGAAAGGATTGGGACAAGTGTCTTTCCTTGGCAGAGTTTTCTTATAATAACAGCTATCAGTCCAGTCTGAAGATGGCACCCTTTGAGGCATTATATGGGAGAAGGTGTAGGACCCCGCTAAATTGGTCTCAAGCGGGAGAGAGGGAAATTTTTGGGCCAGATTTGGTACTTGAAGCAGAGGCAAAGGTCAGGATCATCAAGAAGAACTTAGAAGCTGCTCAGGCCAGGCAAAAGAGCTATCATGATAAGAGGCGGAAACCTCTCCAGTTTGCAGTGGGAGATCATGTTTACCTTAAGGTGTCACCCACCAAGGGTGTCCAGAGATTCGGGATCAAGGGCAAGTTAGCTCCTCGTTACATTGGACCCTACGAGATCAAGGAGACTTGTGGACCTGTAGCATATCAATTGAAATTGCCACCCAGCGTGTCAGCTATTCATGATGTATTCCATGTATCTCAGCTGTGGAAATGTGTCCGCCTACCCACTGAAATGCTACCGGAACCAGAGATTGAGATAGAACCAGACATGTCCTACCAGGAGTACCCCGTCAAAATATTAGATCAAAAGGAAAGATCGACTCGGGCAAGGTCGGTCAGAATGTATAAAGTTCAGTGGAGTCACCATTCAGCAGAGGAAGCTACGTGGGAGACTGAGGATTTTCTACGCTCTCGCTTCCCCGACTTTCTGCCCAAAGGAGTCGGTACGTAACCCCAAAACCCCACCCCCACCTGCCCTTTGAATTCAATTATAAGAAAAACTTAGATAACAAGGATAGTCTAAGTTGTGGAATTAACTTAAGAAGGGCTTCCTTCTGAAGTTGCAAAGAGGATGACATTCGAAGAGCAGTTAATGAGAGAAACTTAAGTATAAAGGGAAAACAACACCAGCACACCTTCAAGCACCCTCCAAGGGACCCTACCTAAAATCTCAGGACGAGATTCCTTTAAGGGGGGAGGGTTGTAACACCTCAGGTGTTACAATGGTTAGAACCCACCTTGGCATTAAGAGCTGTGATCATGTGTGGTAGAGACTTAAGGAACTACAAAAGAACTTTGGAGCTCATGTGTTAATCAAAGTTTGTTAATGACTTAAGAGTTGTTACTCAAATCTTTATACCCTTACTACCTTGGAAGGGAGAGGGGGGAAGAACCCTAGACCTCTCTTAAACCCTATCTTCCAAAACCCTAGGTAAGAGGGGAAAGGGAGTGAACAAGTGTGCAAAGCATGAGTAATTTTTACCCAAACCTTAGCTAACCTTGTAACCATCAATTAGGGGAGGGAAATATTGCAAAAAGACCCCTGGAGAAACCCCAATTCAAATCTCCAAGTGGAGAGAGAGCTAGAGCTCTCTATTTCTCTCTAAGTCCAATTTTTAACCCTAATCTAAAGATCAACCGTGTTCACTTTGAAGATGGCACCAAAACCACTTAGGATCTATACCAAAAATGTGGCATACCACCTAAGGCACCCCCTGGAAAAAGTGGACACCGAGACTTGGACGTTTGATAGGATTTGGCATCAGTTTTGTCGCGGTGTGGGCAGTGAGACAAGCCAGATTTGGCGCCCGTCTATCTCCTGATCTAGGGCGTATCCTCCATTGGAACTCACACATGAGAGATAGCCCTAGGTGCCAGGAAGAGGTCTGCGCCGGATTCATGGCAAGATTTGCACGTTTGTGATCTCTGGAGACGTTTGAACAATGGAAGAAACACACCTCCACGTGTTCGACGCCTTCTGCCCGCGCCAGAGCACGCTCGCGCGCGCCCCCGCATGCCCAGCGCCGGGCCCGAGCCAAGCCAGCGCCATGGCCCGCGCCCGCGCCTATAAAACCCTCCCAGGCTTCGACTGTACTCTTCCGCGCACACTCAAACTTCACCGGAGCTCAGCTCGCCGCCGTTGGCCCGTGCGCAGCGTATCCACGGCCGCCCGATCCCCATGCCACCGTAGACCGGCCAGTGGAGCCCTTCCCAACCCCGGCCAGCCCTCGGAGAAGACTGAGCACACCCCGGTGAAGCTCCCCGAGCGAGGAATTGAAGTTTGCTTCGCCGGAGAGGCTGGCCCACGGTCGCCGGAGCTCTCAACCCCGCCGAAGTACGTGGACCGGGTAATCCACTCAACCATCCTTCGGTTCCTTGTGCATACCGTCGCTACGTTACCCCGTAAAGCTCACCATGCCCTCGGATTGAACCAGTTCGCCGTAGTTTGGCCGGTACACTCGCCGCCGACGAGAACACCCGCCTGCACGCGTGGACCGGGCGATTCCGGCCATCCCCGCCGTCGAGCTGCACCTCGCCGTGACCGCCAGAGTCTCCCCGAGCCAACCCCACCCTTCACCGGACCTCCCTCGCCGCCTTTAAGCCGTGCCACCCTTTTCTTTCCCGCGGTTACTGTTTGCGTAAGGGGAAGGACTGCGGGTGAGAGGGAGAGAAGATCAGGGGGTTTTGTGAAATGTAAGAGACACAGGGGAATAGTGGCGCGAGGGTAGATTTGCGAAGGTTGATTTAGTTTAAACCCAGGGACCTCGGTGCAAATTGTTTTTCCAGGAAACCCTTATTTAAATCTGTTTTTAATTGAACAGAGGCTTTAAAAATTCATAACTTCTGTTCAGTTCATCCAAATTTAGTCAAACCAATTTTGCCAGACTTTAAATAATGTAAACTACTTAAGAAAAATATAAAAACCCCTATGTACTATGGAAAACTTTAAGGTTCTGATTTAATTATAATTTTGGCCAAAAGCTCAATAATAGAAAGAAAAATAGTTGTGCTATTTGACTAAGGTTAAGAAAATTTGGAGAAGTTTATGTCCACCCACTGACCTGTTTAAAAATGCTAAACCTCTCTGTCCACTCCATTAAGTTAGTTTTTACTACTTATTTTACAATATACTTAAGGTTAAGAAAAATAGAAAATATAATTTAAATAATGAAACAGAGGGCACCTCTATTTTTATTAGGATACTTATTCAATGAAGTTCACTGGAAAAATTTATCATACCCTGGTTTAGTATAAAATAAGTAGGATCTTTTTTTTTAGAAAACAAGGGAAACTTAGGAAAACCCTACAAAAATAACCCTAAGGCAAAGACACCTCAAACCTTGGGATAACTAATGTTTGGCTATTATGAACATAGGAAAAATACAAAATCTGTTGTTTGATATTTTTCAAATGACAAGTTAGTTATAGGTACCTTTTTGGCATAAAACTTTAGAAAATCACAACTAAATAACCACCAATTAACTTTCTGTGAATTTTGGCACAGAGGTTTGGTATTACTGTTAGATCCCAACAAAAATAACCCTTAGAAAGGAACTCAACTCTAAAAGAGAGGTGTAGTGTAAAGTGGCCCATTTTACACCACTCTTATTATTTTTGTCTAAAACATAGCCTTTATATTTTAAGCCTCAAATTCTTAAAACAAACTAGAATAGCAAATGGCAACCCACTGTATTTTTTTACAAAATTTTTGGAATTTATTAACCTACTGTCGTAGTTCAAACCTACACTAGAAACCATAAGTAGAAATTAAAGAAAGGAAAATAAATACTGGTAATTAGTGTCATCCTAAAACCCTTGTAGCATTGCCCACTAAAATGTGTAAGGACAATGCAAATCCACTATGTTATCCTCAACAAAAACCCAAACCTAAAAGTGAGAAGCACAACCCTCTAAAATCCCCGCATGACCAAGAAACCCTAAGTTACTCCTTAACTTAGTTTTCTTCTTAGCATAATGTTATTAAATCCTGCATCCTCATGACATTCATGTTCATTGCATTCGATAGACTGTAACCTTGCTGACGGAGAGTACGTCCTCGTGCCGGAGCAAGGAGCTGCTCAGGAGGTAGCCCCGGATCCAGCACCCGAGTCTGCACCAGAGGATCTGCCTGCCACTGCTTTGGAAGGCAAGCCCCGGTTTTATGCATAACCGTTTATGCATGCTATTTTACTACACTTAATGTTTGTAGGCTTGTACTGTGCACTTAAGTGTAGGAGTTGTTTGGAACCTTAGTTGCATGAACTCAGGTTTCCTTTTGAGATGAATACTAGTATGCTAGGTCGAGTAGTTGCTTTATTAAATAGGATCTCGGTAGAAGTCGAGTGATTTTTCTAGCACTCGCGCGAGGTCCGGAATGGATTGTCTCCACTTTATTATCATAATGATGTTGGTCTGTGGACAACAATCCATGGGGATTGGTTGTCTACAAGGTGGAAATTGGAATCAGGATTAAGGTGTGGTACCGTGAGTCAAGCGTTTGAACGTACTAAGCACATGCCGAGAAATATGGTAAATCGGTAAGCCTAGTACCTGATTGAACCTGCCAGCGGACATATCCCCTCACGCGACCTGAGACGTGGTCTCCCATTCCGGTTATGGTGGGTACAAGTGCGGTCACTGCACGACGGCCAGTCGGGGTCAGTGAGGCATTGTACGCCAAGGCGGTGAGCCCTGATCTGCTGCCAGGGAATCGATGGGGACGGTTTATGTGTGTGGGGACGGAGTGCCTCGCCACGTCGTGTGTTTAGGTTTACCTTGCAAGGATAAAACTCGATTCGAATCGTCTGCTTCTCGCAGCTAATGAGACTGCTTGATCCATGCTGCTACATTGAGTAATAAGTGAACTTGTGCTGAGATGATACAAGATGTTGATTGCTAAAAATGTTTGCTACTATATATGAGTAGTTAGTACATGTTTAGCCTTAAGAGAGTCACACTTAATTTGGCAAAGTTAAAAACTTGATTAGAAAACTCAGCTAGTGCTTTTGGCAATCAAACCCCACAGCCAAACAGCTGCATGTCTAGAGGTAGAGGAGTAGACTCCTCACACCGGGTAAGTCTAGCTGAGTATTAGTATACTCAGCCTTGCTTGTGGCATAATTTTACAGGTTCTCTGGAGGACATGGTTGCTGGAGTGACTTGGCCGTCCACCTTACCACCGGGTTGGACTGTTGAGTGGGACCCCGCCTCGGCTGAGGAGGAGCATGAGGAGTGATGGGACAGGCTTCCCCATCTCTCTGTTTATTTACCGTTAGTTTTATTCCGCTGCACTTCGAACAATGATGGTTACTTTTGCAAAAAAAAACTCCGATGATGATGATGTAATAATCTAATGCTCTCACATGCATGGTTTTATGCTTTATTGTATTTGCTCTGTGACTCACCATCGAGTGAGATTGTGGTACTTGATCCTGTCAGTGGCCGTGTCGGACTAGATCCGAGGGATTGACGGGTTATTCCCATTTAAGTGTGGTCTAGCCTCTTAGGCAGGGCTTAGGCACTTAAGTTGGAATAATTCGGGCAGTTCCGCCACACCCCTTCTAGCCCCCGAGGGAGGGTCGGGCTTTGCTGAGGCAAGGCTGATCCTTCCTTGATGGTTAGGCTTTATTTGTGTATGTAAAGAAAGCGAGATATATGAGCGACTTGAAACATTTTAAGGGTAAAAGCAACGTAGCTGTTCGATGTTCCAAGCGTTGTCGTAGACCTCGCCTTGATCGTTGGCCAGCTTGTATGTCCCGGGCTTCAGAACTTTGGCGATGATGAATGGCCCCTCCCAAGGAGGAGTAAGCTTGTGGCGCCCTCGGGCGTCTTGTCGCAGCCGAAGTACCAAGTCTCCCACTTGGAAGTCTCGGGGCCGAACCCTTCGAGCGTGGTAGCGTCGCAGAGGCTGCTGATACCGCGCTGAGTGTAGTAAGGCCATGTCCCGAGCCTCTTCCAGCTGGTCCAAGGAATCTTCTCGGCTGGTCTGGTTGCCTCGGTCATCATACGCCTTTGTCCTCGGGGAACCGTATTCTAAGTCCATGGGTAAGATGGCCTCGGCCCATAGACTAGGAAAAACGGCGTGAAGCCCATGGCCCGGCTCGGCGCCGTTCTTAGACTCCAAACCATCGAGGGTAGCTCTTTCATCCACCGCTTGCCAAACTTGTTGAGGTCATTGTAGATCCTCAGTTTTAGTCCCTGCAAAATCATACTGTTGGCGTGCTCCACCTGTCCATTTGTCATCGGGTGAGCTACGGCGGCCCAGTCCACATGGATGTGGTGGTCCTCGCAGAAGTCCAGGAACTTTTTCCCTATGAATTGCGTGCCATTGTCGGTGATGATGGAATTTGGGACTCCAAAATGATGGATGATATTTGTGAAGAACGCCACCGCCTGCTCGGACCTGATGCTGGTTAAGGGTCGAACTTCGATCCACTTGGAGAATTTGTCGATGGCATCCAGCAGGTGCGTGAAGCCCCCAGGTGCCTTCTGCAAGGGACCGACGAGGTCCAGACCCCACACGGCAAACGGCCAAGTGATAGGTATCGTCTGCAGTGCCTGAGCGGGCAGGTGTGTCTGTCGCGCGTAGAATTGACACCCCGGGCAGGAGCGTACAATCCTAGTGGCGTCGGCCACCGCGGTTGGCCAGTAGAAACCTTGTCGGAAAGCGTTTCCCACGAGGGCTCGAGGTGCTGCATGGTGACCACAAGCCCCCGAGAGTATTTCTTGTAACAGCTCTTGTCCTTGGGCAATGGATATGCATCGTTGGAGAATGCCCGAGGGGCTGTGGTGGTACAGCTCCTTTTCATCACCCGGCAAAACGAACGACTTGGCACGCCGAGCCAGTCGCCGAGCTTCGGCCTTGCCGAGGGGCAGCTCTCCTCGGAGGAGATATTCCAGGTACGGGGTCTGCCAGTTCGGGACCGGTGTGACCCCATTCCGCTCCCCCTCAACGCGCAGGGCCTCACCCTCGGCGACCGAGGGTACCTTGGGCTGGGCCGAGGCCTCCTCAGGCTCGGGCGTGTCGTCGACTTTGACGGATGGCTGATATATATCCTTGGAGAAGACGTCTGGGGGGACTGTCATTCGCCCCGAGGCTATTTTCGCCAGCTCATCTGCGGTTTCATTGTACCATCGAGCAACATGGTTGAGTTCTAGCCCATAGAACTTATCTTCCAAGCGCTGAACTTCGTCGCAGTAGGCCTCCATTTTTCGATCGCGGTAGTGGGAGTTTTTCATGACCTGGTCAATGACGAGCTGCGAGTCGCCATGAGCATCAATGCGCCGAACCCCTAGCTCGATGGCGATGCGCAGGCCATTAACCAAGGCTTCGTACTCGGCCACGTTGTTTGACGCCGGGAAATGGAGGCGCAGTACATAACGAACATGTTCTCCGAGAGGTGAGATGAAGAGCAAGCCCGTGCCTGCTCCGGTTTTCATCAGCAACCCATCAAAGTACATGGTCCAAAGTTCGGGCTATATCGGCGCCGTCGGTAACTGAGTGTCAGTCCATTCAGCCAGGAAGTCGGCCAAGACTTGGGATTTTATGGCCTTCCGAGGGGCAAATGAGAGCGTTTCACCCATGAGTTCCACTGCCCATTTTGCTATCCTACCCGAGGCCTCTCGGGACTGGATGATCTCTCCCAGGGGGAAGGATGACACCACAGTCACCGGATGGGACTCGAAGTAGTGTCGCAACTTTCGTCGTGTCAGAATTACTGCATAGAGCAGCTTCTGGATCTGCGGGTAGCGGACTTTGGTCTCGGATAGCACTTCGTTGGTGAAGTAGACTGGCCTCTGGACGAGTAGCGCGTGCCCTTCTTCTCGTCTCTCGACTACGACCGCGGCGTTGACCACCTGAGTGGTTGCGGCTACGTAGATCAAGAGGGCTTCTCCCACAGCGGGGGGCACCAAGATGGGTGCATTGGTAAGGAGTGCCTTTAAGTTTCCGAGGGCTTCCTCGGTCTCGGGGGTCCAAGTGAAGCGCTTAGGGCTGGGCATTCGGTTTTTTTCTAAACTTCGGTTCGGATTTTCGGTTTTAAAAAACTTCGGTTTTTCAAACATTAGAAACCGACCGGTTTTCTAGAAAATGAAAAACCTGGAAGTTCGGTTTCGGTTTTTTACTTCGGTTTTTCGGTAAAAACCGAATACCAAACTTATAATCAAGACAATACATACAACAAGTTTACATGATAGATTACACATAATTTTAAAAAGTAAAAATTATATAGGTACAAATATTTAGATATACATCATACATCACATACAAATAAGTGAATAACAATTTAATTGTATCACACAATTAGTTCACATAATCGAATAGTCAAATTTGAGAATTGATAAAGTTTGGTATTCAGTTTTTTCGGTTCGGTATACGGTGAAAACCGATTACGATACCGAAAACCGAACTTCTTAGATACAAAAACCGAAACCGAACCGAACTACCAAAAAAACCGAAATTTCGGTTCGGTTCGGTACGGTTCGGTTCGGTTTTCGATTTATGGTAAAAATGTGCCCACTCCTAGAAGCGCTCGGCCTTCCTTAAGAGGCGGTACAGGGGCAATCCTTTTTCTTTACAAGAACAGGGTTAGCTAACCATTCGGGATGGAATACCTCTTTGATGAACCCTGCAGCCAGTAGCTTATGGACCTCTTCGCCTATGGCCCTGCGCTTTTCTTCATCAAAACGGCACAGGGACTGCTTCACGGGTCGAGCTCTAGCTCTGATGTCCAGTGAGTGCTCGGTGACCTCCCTCAGTATGCCCGGCATGTCCGAGGGACTCCACGCAAAAACTTCGGTGTTTGCGCGGAGGAAGTCGACGAGCACTGCTTCCTATTTGGGGTCGAGCTCGGAGCCGATCCGGACTTTCTTGCTGGCGTCATTGCTGGGGTCGAGAGGGACAAACTTAACCGCCTCAGCTGGTTCGAAGTTGCCGGTGTGGCGCTTCGCATCGGGCGCCTCCTTGGAGAGGCGTTTCAGGTCGGCGATGAGGGCCTCGGACTCGGCGAGGGCCTCAGCGTACTCCATGCATTCCACGTCGCATTCGTACGCGTGGCGGTACGTGGACCCGATGGTGATGATCCCGTTGGGGCCTAGCATCTTGAGCTTGAGGTAGGTGTAGTTGGGGATGGCCATGAACTTGGCGTAGCACGGTCTTCCCAACACCGCGTGGTATGTCCCTCGGAACCCGACCACCTCGAAGGTGAGGGTTTCCTTTCGGAAGTTGGAGGGAGTTCTGAAGCAGACGGGCAAGTCAATCTGCTCAAGGGGTAGGATACGCTTTCCAGGTGCTATCCCGTGGAAGGGTGCCGCATCGGCCCGAACCTCGGACCGATCAACCCCCAAGAGTTCCAGGGTCTCGGCGTAGATGATGTTGAGGTTGCTACCTCCGTCCATGAGGACCTTGGAGAGCCTAACGTTGCCGATGATCGGATCGACGACGAGCAGGTACCTCCCTGGGCTTGGCACGAAGTCGGGGTGGTCGCCTCGGTCGAAGGTGATAGGCTTGTCGGACCAGTCTAGGTAGACTGGCGCTGCCACCTTCACCGAGCAGACCTCCCGGCGCTCTTGCTTGCGGTGCCGAGCCGAGGCGTTCGCCACCTGCCCACCGTAGATCATGAAGCAGTTACGGACCTCCGGGGACTCCTCTTCCTTGTCGCCCTCCTTCTTGTTGTTGCCTTGGCCCTTGCCATCTTCCGCCGGGGGCCCAGCCTTATGGAAGGAGCGCCGGAGCATGACACATTCTTCAAGGGTGTGCTTGATGGGTCCCTGGTGATAGGGGCACGGCTCCTTGAGCATCTTGTCGAACGCGCCGCCCCCTCCAGGAGGTTTCTGAGGGTTCCTATGCTCGGCAGCAGCGACGAGATTCGCGTCAGCAGCGTCACGCTTTGCTTGCGCCTTCTTCCTGGTCTTCTTCTTCGTGCCACGCTGGGCGGACGCCTCAGAGGCATCTTCCTTCGGCTCTCCCTGAGGCTGCTTGTCCTTCCAGAAGATGGCTTCGACCGCCTCCTGACCCGAGGCGAACTTGGTGGCGACGTCCATCAATTCGCTCGCCTTGGTGGGAGTCTTGCGCCCCAGTTTGCTCACCAGGTCTCGGCAAGTGGTGCCGGCGAGGAAAGCCCCGATGACATCCGAGTCGGTAATGTTGGGCAGCTCGGTGCGCTGCTTCGAAAATCGCCAGATGTAATCTCGGAGGGATTCCCCTAGCTGCTGGCGGCAGCTTCGGAGATCCCATGAGTTCCTAGGGCGCACGTACATGCCTTGGAAATTTCCCGCGAAAGCCTTGACCAAGTCGTCCCAGTCGGAGATCTGTGTAGGAGGCAGATGCTCCAGCCAGGCCCGGGCAGTGTCAGAGAGGAAAAGGGGGAGGTTGCGGATGATGAGGTTGTCATCGTTCGCCCCTCCCAACTGGCATGTCAGTCGGTAATCCGCGAGCCACAACTCCGGCCTCATCTCCCCCGAGTACTTGGTGATGGTAGTCGGGGCTTGGAACCGGGCAGGGAACGGCGCTCGTCATATGGCCGGGCTGAAGACTCGCGGACCGGGTGGCTCGGGCGAGGGACTCTGATCCTCCTCACTGTCGCAGCGTCCCCCGCGCCTGGGGTGGTAGCCTCGATGCACCTTCTCCTCGAGGCGGGCTCGATGGTCGCGATGGTGTTGCTTGTCGCCGAGGCGATCCCGGGCAGCAGGTGCCTTGTCCCGCGTGCGCTCGGGATGGACCGAGGCCTCCTGCATGCGTCGGGAGGATGCCTCGTGATGCTCCGAGGGGTCAGCTCGCCTCCGGGAGGCAGAGCTCTCGGCTCGTCGAACTGCGGCGCCTTCTAGGAGATCCTTGAGTTCGCCCTGGATACGCCGTCCCTCAGTGGTGGACGGCTCCGGCATGGTTCGAAGTAGCATCGCCGCTGTGGCTAGGTCCTGGCCGGACCCGCTGACAGCCGGGGGCAGCGCTGCCCTGGCATTGTCGATGATGCGGCGCTGGACGTCCCGGGCCCGATGATGGGCTCCTCCGGCGAGTGTTCGGCCTGCCCACTCCTGCTCGATGCTCTATCGGAGCTGTACAAGTCGCCCTGCTTCCTCGTCGACCTTGGCCTGCATCTCGCGGATTTGCTCGAGCTGTGTGTCCTGACCCCCCGTAGGGACTGAAACCACATCTAGCTCTCGCGGGATGTCAACGCGAGATGCGGGCCCAGGGGGATCGCCAACCTCCGGCATACCGAGGTGGTTGCCCTCATCGTTATCTCCCTGATCGACATGGAAACATTCACGACTCGAGCCATAACCCTCGTCGTCAAGGCCGTGGCCATCGTCGGAGCAACCGGAGAGGCAGTGGTCACATGCGGACATAAAGTTCCGCATGGCATTAAGATCATCGAGGCTAGAGAAATCCCAACCGAAGTCGGGGTCATCCTCTTCCTCGGAACCCACCGGTCCAGAGGTTGAGACGGTTGTCAGTCGGTCCCAGGTTGACCACATATGGTACCCCGGAAGGTATGGATACGCCCTTGCGAAAGCGCTCACCGAAGCGGAGTCGCTAGGTGGATCGAAGCTGAATCGAAAGGGAACAGGGTGGAATACGGACGGTACCTCTTGGTCGATGGGTGGTGGTGAAGTCGCGTCGGGGATGGAATGCACCGCCATCCCAGGTACGAGGCTAACGCCCAGCAGGTCCTTTGCGAGGGTGTTGGCGCCATCAGCCCGCTTGGGGCTGGCACGTTGCGGGAAACAACGCTCGTCGTTGTCTCAGGCGCGAGGACAACACCCGACATGTCCCCCGGAGGAGTGCCGGCGTCGTCGACTCGCTCCGGTTCGACAGCCGATAAGGTGCCGCCTCGTGCGTGGCCATGGTTGCCCCGTCTCTGTCTCCTCCGGCGAGGAGGGTGGTGGGGATGACTCGAGTGTTCCTCTTCTGCCGCGGAGGGATGCCGTCGTCGAGTTCGCCGCCGCCGGGCGAGCCAACTATCGTTGTTGTCGTGCTGCGAGGGGAGGAGTACCATGTCGTAGCTGCCGTCGAGGGACATGAACTCGAGACTCCCGAAGCGGAGCACCATCTCGGGCTGAAGAGGTTGCTGAAGTCTACCCATCTGGAACTCAATGGGAAAGTGTTCGTTAACAAGCAGCAGGCCCCTACCTGGCGCGCCAACTATCGGTGTTTCGGACCTGGGGGTCCCTGGACCAACTAGTAAATTTGTCGTTGCGTGTCCCTGCCCAGATGGGTTGGTGTGAGATGGAACACAAGGGGAAAACGAGCCATGTATTATCCTGCACCAGGGTGCTCGTAGTAGGGGTTACAAGCGTTGCGAGAGAGCGAGAGCGGGAGAGCGAGTAGGAGAGAGCGAGAGAGAGAGGGTGAAGGTCCGGCCCTGCCCGTCTTCTCCCATCCCTTTGTCGTGCGTCTACCCGTCCTCCTTCTTCTCCCTTCCCCTCCCTCGTGGGGCCCTGGACACCCCCTTTTATAGACACAAGGAGATGCCCAGCTGTACAATGGGGGTGTAGCTTGGAGCTAACGTGGCTAGCAGGGAAGTGCCCTGAGCCCTGTACAGATAATAACGTGGCCGTCGCGGGAGCGACTTGAGCCCTATAGAGGTAATAACGTGGCCATCGAAGAAGTGCCTTGAGCCCTGTAGCGGCATAGCTGACGGCGCAGCATGGATCCTGCTGACGTCTCCTTGCTTCCGTAGGGGGCTTGAGAACCACCGACGTCATGGACGCACGCGGGGAGCCATCTGTTACCGGGGTAAGCTAGATGGGACGCCGGTCTTGTTCCTTTGTAGCCTGAGCTAGCTAGGAGTAGGGTAATGATGTATCCCTTGTGGCGCGGTCGATCTGAGCCCGAGGTCGGGCGAGGCGGCGGCTCCTCCGAGGTCGAAGGCTAGGGCCGAGGCCTAGGGTCGGGCGAGGATGTGACTCTTCCCGAGGCCGAGGCTGAGGCCAAGCCCTGGGGTCGGGCGAGGCGGAGATCTCCTCCCGAGGCCGAGGCCAGGGCCGAGGCCTGAGGTCGGGCGAGTCGGAGTTTCCTGTTGCGCCCGGGGCTAAACTTGGCTGTTGTCAGTTTCATCCGGGTGGTTGGCACAGCGGCCGGAGCGGGGCAGGCGGCGCTGTTTTCCTGTCAGATCAGTCAGTGAAAGGGCAAAGTGACCGTGGTCACTTCGACCTTGTCGACTGAGGCACACGTGTCAGGATAAGGTGTCAGGCGATCCCAGCATTAAATGTGCATGCAATACGGTCGGCTGGTAAGGCGATTTGGCCAAGGTCGCTTACACGACAAGGCTTGCCTTTGGCTGAGCCGAGGGTGTGCTCACTGCCTGAGGAGACCCTCGGGCGAGACGTGAATTCGTCCAGGACCACTGTTCCTGCCCGAGGTCGGGCTCGGACGGAGTGAGATCGCGTCCCTCAGTAGACGAAGCTTTGACTTTGACCCGAACTATTAGTCTTTATGGTTTGTTCTGAAGGTGTTTATCAGCCGTGTTTAGGAGTGTTGGGGGTACCCCTAATTACGGTACTCGACAATTAGTGATAAGAAAATCTCTTAGGCATTCATACCATGCTCTTGGGGCTTGCTTGAGCCCATAAAGCGCCTTAGAGAGTTTATACACATGGTTAGGGTACTCACTATCTTGAAAGCCGGGAGGTTGCTCAACATAGACCTCTTCCTTGGTTGGTCCATTGAGGAAGGCACTTTTCACGTCCATTTGATAGAGCTTAAAGCCATGGTAAGTAGCATAGGCAAGTAATATACGAATTGACTCAAGCCTAGCTACGGGTGTGTTGGGGGCTTGTTCTCAAGTGCTATGAATTAAGAACAAGGCAACACAGAAAATGTTAAACGTTAAAATCCTTCGTCCTCCGAAACATTATTTCCCTCGGGATATAATGATCTTCGGACGAAGGTTATGAAGGACAAACCTTCAGCATAACATAAAATGATGGAGAAGGAATCATATGAAATATAAGATGACATAAACAATCATGTATTATTATCAACTCACTTTTATTTGATTTCTATTTTATCACTACGAAAAATAGAAATGATATTAAATTACAAATGTACCTTCGGCTTGAAAGAAGGTGAAAGTACAAACATGACGCAAAAGCAAAATGCCAAGTCAGCGTGAACAGTACAGGAGTATTGTTCATCTATTTATAGGCACGGGGTGTAGCCCATGTAAAATTACACCCATGCCCTTTACATTTGCTAATGGTTCTGCAATAACCCATCGAGGTCTAGATAGCCTTTTCCTTTCTAAGTCGGTTTCCTTTTCTGCCATCATGCTGAAGCTCTCCTGCATATAGCTTCGGCTCTGCGCCAACCTTCGTATTCTTTGTGCATCTTCACGCTCGTTCTGATCCGAGCCCGAAGGTACCTGTTTATGTATTATACTCCAGAAACATTGTTAAATTATGTTTTTGAGGACCTTCGGAAGCCGAAGGCCCCCAACAGTAGTCCCTCACAATATTAATTTGTTAGAATAATAAATTTAGATTGCGATATGGACGAAGGCCCTAAGCCGAAGGTTCGAAAAAACACCTTTCCTTTGCTAGAATAGCAACAGTCAATGACAAGCGGGGCCCTCCACCCTGCAACGCACTAGGTGTATAAATAAGAGCACACCACGAGCTCATTTAGGTGCACTTTTAGCCATCTGCTCTGCTTGCTCAATTTTTAGCTCTTGCCTACCAATGCTTGCTTGGTTTTTAGATTTTCTGAGCTTCGGCTTTAAGAGCACATTTTCATCATTTCCGAAGAAAAGATGTCTCAAAATAAGAAAGCTGTTGCTGAAGCGAAGCTGAGCGAGGAGGAGAAGCTTCTTAAGGAAAAAACCGCTGGTTTCATCGAGTCAATTGCAAAGACCAACACAGAGAAGATTACAAAAGAAATTCTAGAAGGCTTATCTGAAGATACCGATGACAGCGATAGTTATGATGTGGAAAGTGGGGGCAAAGACTCTGAAGATCGGCCATGGTGACCAAGTCACACAGTCTTCGGAAAATCGACCATCAGGCAAAGTCATCTTGAAAACATGAGAGGAAGGTATTTTCGAGACATATCCATTGTGAGGGCTGACAACAGAGACCGAACTGCTCCTGCTCCTGAAGAAAATGAAGTTTTAATCTATCGAAGCTTCTTCAAAGCTGGGCTTCGATTCCCTCTAAGCAATTTGGTGGTTGAAGTTTTAAAGATATACCAGATTTTTCTTCACCAGATTACTCCCGAAGCCATCATAAGAATGGGAATCTTCGTGTGGGCTGTGAGGAGTCAAGGTTTGGAACCAAGTGCAAAAAGTTTCTGTAGTATACACGAACTTTTATATGAGACGAAACCCTGGGGTAAGGAGCAATATCACAATAACTTTGGTTGCTACAGCTTCGTTGCTCGTTCAGGCTCAAGCTGCCCGGTGCCAACCTTTCGGAAGAGGTGGCCTGGAGACTGGATGAAAGAATGGTTCTATGTAAAAATGATTTAAAGGCGAGAGAAGATATCAAAGAGATCATCATGCGCCCCATCTGGTCCCGCTTCGGCCTTCGGAAACCGAAGGTAGAGATTGATGAAGCAGCTGAAGAACGCCGAAGGGCCTTTGGCATAGTTTGTTCTTTCATTGGAACAAGGGACTTAGTCCAAGAGCACGTGGCCTACAGGATATGGCCACTGCTAGAGAGCTAGGAGATGCCAAAAGAAACCATCAGCAACACTAACGAAGGTAATTTGGTTCGACTGAAATATACTTTCAGATTTGGAGACCAATTTATCGAACCAGACGATGACTGGCTGAAGTGCATCGAAGCTACTAGTGATGATCTGCTTGGGCCGTACTCCAAAGCGGAGGATAATGCGCTATCTACGGCCTTCGGGAACCAGAAAAAGAAAAGGCTAAATAGAGTTTTTGATGCCATTGGGTTTATGTACACTGATTACCGGTACTCGCCAAAGGGACAAAAGAGAAAGAGTGTAATTTCCGGGAAAGATGCTGCTTCAGCTGCTCCAAGCGAGCCCGCGCCGAAGAGGAAGAAGGTGAAGGTTCTTACTCACCGGCCGCGATATACTGAACCGGCCGTAGTGCCTGAATTTGGCGGTGAGACCTCTTCGGCTACTGAAGCCAAAGAACATGCGCCTACGTAGAAGATTGAAGAGCCGGCTACAATACCGAAGACATCCTCAGCCAAATTAGCTGAGCCGAATGCCGGTGATATAGGGGTCGAAGGAATAAAGATATCAGAAATTTCAAGCCCTTCGGCAGAAGTAACAGTTCCGAAGGCACAAAAAGGTCCTACAGCGACTCCTAAGAGAAAAAGAATGGTCAATGTACTAGATGCGCTGGAGACAATAAAGACGAGCTCTACTCCAAGAAAAGCTGCCGAAGCTCCAAAAACGCAGTCTGAAACAAGAGTAACCGAAACCGAAGCTGCGAAGAGCCAGATCGAGACCGAAGCTGGGCCTTCAGAGCCTGCAAAGGAGAGATTCTTGGAAACCGAGGAGGAGAAAATGGAGAAAGATGCTGCAGAGCAAATTCTGCCTGAAAAACTGCCACTCCTACTCTCGAGACATCCTTTGAAGCTCTTGACTACATTGTACGACACGCTTCGGGGAAAAGATTAACTGAAGAAGAGATTTTTGAAGCTAAACACTATGCCTGAGAACTGAAGTATCCAAAGGGTGCCTTAGTGTTCAATGGAACAAACGAAGATGATTTCTTATACTGCCTCCCAGACAACAAAGAATTATCTGTCTGCCGGGAAATGGCCGGAAGTATGGGGTTTCTGAAACTTGAAGCTGGCCTTTGTGCCATGACAAAGGACGACCTTGCAGATAGTCTCGCATATAACAGTCTGAAGGTACAACAATTGTACATTTGAAAGCTTTTGAACTTTGAATTATTTTTCTGCTCTTATACTAATTCTTTTCATATAGGGTTTAATACTGAGCAACGCCTTAAGGGCGCAAAAGAATGCCGAAGATGAGAGCTGCACTATTGCTCTCAACAACCTTTGAACAGAGGTTATTAAGCTGAGGAACGAAGCTTTCGAAAAAGATAAAATTTTACTTACATTAGTAGACAAGATGAAGGGGGATGAAGCTAACTATAAGACCCAATCTGAAATCCAAAGGAACAAGATTGAAAACCTCCAAAAGCAACTAGCCAAAGCTAAATTGAAATGCGTTATTGCCGAAGCTGACCGAGATGCCAGTGACTACTGGAAAAATTATTGGGAGAAAATAGTTGTAGAACTTCGTTCCTCAAAAGAAAGATGTTATGAAAAATCTATAGAATGTGTGAAGAAGATAAAAACTAGTTTCGCCAACGCTGGCGCATATTCAAGTGAAGACAATTTCGTACGGGGCGATCCCGAAGGCCCAATTGAATGGATCAACAGCGAGGCCGAAGCCTTTGAAGAGATTTTAAGTGGCCGTGGGGACGTCTGTGCCTTCTCAGGTGCTAGGGGCATTGCAGCTATTTTGGAGAAGTCAGGTTGCGATCACGTGAAAGCTTTGGCTCAAGCGGAAGCTACTTTATCCATTGAGGACACAAAGGCCCTCTCGGCCGAAGCAAGCTTAGTTGGTGGAAAATTCTTTACTGACATCTGGGAAAATGGCGGCCGAGGGATGGCTCACGAGATAATAAAAAAGAGTGAAAAAGATACACACGATGCAAGGGAAGCAACAAGGGCAGCCGAAGAAGCTGCGGAACTCGAAAGGCAGATAGGTATTGCTTAATAGTTTTTGACTTTATTTTCTATTTTTGTGCCTTCAAACTTATTTACGTTTTCTGCCGCAGCCGAACTATCTCCTCCCCCAGGACCCTTCGAGTCCTTAACCGAGCCAGAGGCAAAGGAACCAGCAGAAATTATTAAAACAGCCGAAAGCATTTTGGACGAAGTTGTTACTCAACTATTTACCGAAGCTGCAGACGAAGTTTTGAAGGAAGAATAATAGATATTGTAAAAACATTGTTAGAATACCGATGTAACATTTGCTGGACTATGCTTGCAATATTTTTCGCTCATGAGTTTTTAATGTAATGTATAAATGGCTTTGTAATTCATTTCTTTGTGATGCATGAAACTTTTATTGTACATACCGTTTTTGAGCCTTCGGCGAAAAAACACCTTCCCTTCTTTTCATGCTTCGTAAAGAAGAGTTTTTATGCTTTGTAAAAAAATCCTCCAATCGTCGCAGAGACATCAATGCTCCGTGAATAACAGACTTCCTTCCACGATATCAGAGTACTTCATAAAAAATGCTTCAAGTGTCACCATAACACTAGTGCTTCGTCAACAATAAACTTTCTCCACTTCAGAGCTGACAAAGTTGTATCTCTTTGAAACTTATTTTGTGCCTTAGCACAATTTCACTTTTTCGAAGCATTCTCCGAAGGTCAAGATTGTATCCCCTTCTTGTGCCATTGATGCGATATGATGTATGATGTTATGTTATGCGAATGATGTGATGATGTTATGCTATGCAAAATTATATTTATGCCGAAGATACACACATATCCCCACAGCAAGATACACAATCTCTTTGCCGTTTATTTTTCGGCTTCACCGCTTATTTTTCGGTGTATCAGCGCTGACTGTTTGCTGTAAGTTCTGCATTCCCTTAGGAACGTCTTTTGAACTTCTTCGCCTTCTATTTCGGCGGTATTCGCGTTGACTTTTCGCGCTTCGCCTTATATTTCGGCGGAATCAGCGTTGACTTTTCGCTGTAAGCTCTGCATTTCCTTTGGAACGACTTTTGAGCAGAAAACTTACACTGCGCTCCTTTAGGAATGACTTTTTGTAGCTTCGGCAGACTTACGCTGCGTTCAGTAGAACGACTTTTTGTAGCTTCGGCAGACTTACGCTACGTTCAGTAGAATGACTTTTTGTAGCTTCGAAGACACTTGTAACTTAGGAACGTCTTTTTGTGCCTATGCGACTTTTGGGACTCCGTAGATCTGTGGAGAAGATATATTTTTACTATGGCAAAAACGAAGCTATTACAAGGAATTAAAAACGACAAGAAAACTAAGTTTTTAACAACTGTTCCTTAGCAAGAAAGAGAACGATAATGAATGTAAAAATTGATTCAGGGGTAGGATATCTCTTAGTAGATATGCTTCGACTCTGGCACAGTATTGTTGACTGTGCGAGCTTCGGACTCCTCCCTGAAGTCTCTCTATTGATGGGTCTGCTGACTCCCTTCTGGCTGTTGGCCGCGTGAATATGCAGGTTGTAGTGGTGGCGGAGGTGGAAGTTGTGGCCATGATGCCTGTGGCTGACTAGCCGAAGCAACAGACGTTGCAGGATGGTTACCCACATACTCTGGTATGTAGGGTGAATGATACGAAGCAGTATGCATGACCTGCTTCGGCTGGTTCTGCTGAGCTGCATCTTCTGCTATTTCCTTCTGTTTCTGAATGGTGACATGGCACATCCTTGTAGTATGGCCTTTGTCCTCACCGCAAAATAAGCAATAATTTTTCCTGGGCTGATCCCCAAACCTTCCTCTGAAGCCCCTGGCGCCTCTTCCCCTTGGAGCTGACGGCCGAGGAAAGCTTTGTTGCTGCCCCGAAGCTTGCGAGGAATATTGTGACCTCTGTTGCTGACTTCCTCTATCGTCATTCTAGGTGGAGTGGATTGATCTGACATGCCTTGGATGTATTCTTCCTCCGAAGCCCCTGGTCATCTCAGAGAACCTGTAGGCTTCCTCCCTTCTCTGATGAAAATCATTGTCAGCGCGGATGTATTCATCCATCTTTTGAAGCAATTTCTCCAGGGTTTGAGGGGGTTTCCTGGCGAAGTACTGGGTCGTAGGTCCTGGCCGAAGCCCCTTGATCATGGCCTCAATGACAATTTCAATGGGCACTGTTGGCGCTTGTGCCCTCAAACGCAAGAACCTTCGGACATATGCCTGGAGGTATTCTTCGTGATCTTGCGTGCACTGGAACAAAGCTTGAGCGGTGACGGGCTTCGTCTGAAACCCTTGGAAACTAGTGATCAACATGTCCTTCAGCTTCTTCCATGATGTGATTGTTCCTGGCCGAAGAGAGGAGTACCAGGTTTGCGCAACATTCTTGACTGACATGACAAAAGATTTCGCCATGACCGCGGTATTACCTCCATATGAAGATATGGTTGCTTCGTAGCTCATCAAAAACTGCTTCGGATCTGAGTGCCCGTCATACATGGGGAGCTGGGGTGGCTTGTAAGACAGGGGCCAAGGTGTAGCCTGCAGTTCTGCTGACAGAGGAGAAGCATCATCAAAAGCGAAATTTCCGTGATGGAAATCCTCGTACCATTCATCCTCATTGAAGAAACCTTCTTGATGAAGCCCTCTATGTTGAGCCTTCGCTCTTGCTCATCTTGAGCAAGATGGTGTACTTCTTCGGTAGCTTCGTCAATCTACCTCTGAAGGTCGGCTAGTCGAGCCATCTTCTCTTTCTTCCTTTGTACTTGTTGATGAAGCATCTCCATGTTTCTGATTTCTTGATCCAACTCGTCCTCCTGGGGCGTTGGACTAGTGGCCTTCCTCTTCTGGCTTCGGGCCTCTCGAAGAGAAAAGGTCTCCTGGTTCGGGTCCAGCGGCTGGAGAGCAGCAGCCCCTGTCGATGAAGCTTTCTTTGGTGGCATGACGAAGGTCAATGCTTGCCGAAGGTGGTCGAAAAGGGTTCACCGAAGGTGGGCGCCAATGTTGGGGGCTTGTTCTCAAGTGCTACGAATTAAGAACAAGGCAACACAGAAAATGTTAAACGTTAAAATCCTTCGTCCTCCGAAACATTATTTCCCTCGGGATATAATGATCTTCGAACGAAGGTTATTATTGGGGACTTGTTCTCAAATGCTATGAATCAAGAACAAGGCAACACGATGATCTTAAACATTAAATACCCTTCGTCCGCTGAAGCATTATCTCCTCAAGGGTTTAATGAACTTCGGACGAAGGGTGTAAACATAATATTACGAAGGTGGCAAAAACAACATAAAACGATATAAAATGTAAAACATTAAAGATAGATATGTTGGAGATAAATGACATTATTCATACATTTACTTTTAATACAATGATTAAGGTATGATTATACCTTCGCCTTGACAAGCAATAATTACCGAATGATGCTTTCGCAATTACAGGAATGCGTGAACAGTAAAGGAATACTGTTCACTATTTATAGGCACAAGACACAGCCTGTGATCAATTACAATCATACCCTTCATAAAAGTTTACAACATCGACTCAAACTCTTATGGACTAAAAGGTCATTCTATCTTTAAGTCGGTTTGTAATTCCGAAGCTTCATGGTCAGCACCCTTCGGCATTACGTGCAGACGACTTCAACCGAAACTGTTTCCTCCTACAGGACCTTCGGCGACGAAGCATGGTCCCAACAGTAGCCCCTTCGCGGTGCTAGATCGTTTTTCGTAACGAGCTTGATCCGTGAAAAAAGTCTCTCGGGCTTCAGGAAGCCGAAGGTCCGAAAAACACCTTCCCTTAGCTCGTTGTTGAGAAACGATACAGCTTTCGAGCGCGTAGCAGTTCCACCATGCGAGTTCACTATTCTGGTTTTTGCGGTCCACCGTTCAGCGGGTGCGAGTAACCGTTTGCCTGGTGTAAAAATTCCCGACGATTCACCTTCCTTCCTGCAACACTATATAAACAGACTGGTAGGTGTAAAGTTACCACAGCATTCATTGCTATTACACTGTTGTGCTGCCAAAATTTTTAACCATAGCCGAAGCTCGACTCTCGGATTCAGACGAAGCTCCAATTCGGTGTCTGCTTCGTCAGAAAAGAAGCTTCGTCAGAAGAAGAGGTTTTTTTTAATTCCCGAGAAATCTTTCAAGAAATTCAAAATTGAAATGGCCAGGTTGCGCTCTACTGCTAGAGTTGAGCGTGAGGGAGGCGAAGCCGAAGGTGCAGAGACTGTCCCTATCTTCGAAGCAATGCAACGATCCGGATTGGTGACTTCGGAAAGAATGCCTACTGCCGAAACAGGACAAGCTGCTGCCGAAACAGAACAAACTGCTGCCGAAGCAGAACGAGGAGATATTGAAGAAGCTGGTTCTGACGATGATTACCATATCGCAGTACCGAGCAAGCCTAGTCATTTGGACTTCGGGAAGTCGACTATTTCCAAGGCGGATTTCTCCAAGATGGTGAAGGCGGGCTATTTCAGAGAAGATGAGAAGAAGCTACTTCGGTTCGGGGGAGAGGAGACTACCCCGAAGCCAGAAAAGGATGAAATAGTTATTTTCAAGAGTTTTTTGAAGGCTGGGTTAAGATTTCCTTTGAATAGGATGATTTCTGATGTACTGCAAAGGTTTGGGATCTATTTTCACCAGTTGACCCCCAACGCCATCGTTAGGCTTAGCGTTTATATCTGGGCTCTCCTAAGCCAGGCGGTGGAGCCGTTTGCCGACAGCTTCTGTCGAGTACACGAGCTGCATTACCAGACTAAGGCCAGAAAGGATGGGTTGCACGAAAATTTTGGTTGTTACAATTTTGCCTATCGGAAGACCACAAAATTTCCTGTGATCAGCTACCGGAGCAAATGGTCGGCAGGCTGGAAGTCAGAATGGTTTTATGTCAAAGTTGACGAAGACAGAGAGAAGCTAGTACAGAGCCCTCTTGAACTGATCTTCGGAGAAACAAGACCCCGCTGCAAAATGACAACCAAAGGTCCAACTTGGGCCGCACTGGCTGAATTCAAAATTATTGCAGAACACATTGGCACTAGAGATCTAGTGCAGAAATTTCTGGCCTTCAGAGTATTTCCGACCATGAAGGAGTGGACTATGCCGAAGCTTAAAGGAGAAAAGAAAGAAGGGGAGCTTGTCCGACTACCCTATCATTATAAATTTAAGAAATTCTTTAAAACACCTTGCCAAGAATGGCTTGATACAATTGAAGTAATGAGCAATGAAATCCTTGGAAATTACTCCAAAAAAGAGGACCAGCTAATGACAGCAGCCTTCGGCACTCGGCCGAAGCGAAGGCTGAACAGGGTGCTCGATGCCATTGGTTTTGAATATGTTGATTATGATCACCTGGGCGGAGATGCTGGAGGCCCAAAGCGAAGAAGAATTTCCAGCGCTGCTGACGAAGAGGTCGCCAAGGTGACCAAAAAGAAAAGGGGAGATTCTGAAAACTTATCCCTGAAGAATTGAATCCTGAGCCAAAGGTGGCCACTGGAGGAAAGAGGAAAACTGCGTCTCCAGAACCAAGATCGTTGGTTCGAGAAGAAGATACTCCTGCAACGCCTTCTGCTGTTGAAGTAGAAGAGATTATGAAGGTAATGACTGAACCCTTGCCTGTGAAGCTAAGTCCGCTGGCGTTGGAACTGACGAAGTTTTTTTAGAAGGACAAGGCAGCTTCGGCAGAAGAAGGTCCTGCACTGCCGAAAAAAACGAAGAATTATTCAAATAGCAGATGTAATTCATGGGACACCGCTGCCGACACCGGCATCAAGAATTGTTATTGACCAGACTGCCGAAGCTAAGGGTGCCACAGCCGAAACCACCACTGGAGCGGATACCTCCAAAGCTGAAACTGGCGCAGCCGAAGCTGCCAGAGTTGAAACTGAAGCCACAGAACATCTGAACCTGGACAAGACACTTGAAGTTATTAATAACATACTCTTGAAAATGACTGAGGAAGAATCTGTTGTTGCCGCAGCGAGCACAGGCACTGAAAAGGGGAAAGAACAAGCTGAAGACATTTTGGAGGGTGAAGATTTTGAATTTCAAGATCTACTTGGGCAAGAGCTGACAGACGCTGAAAAAGCAGAGCTTAAAAGATGTGCCATAGCCTGCGGATATAAGCCAGGGGCTACACTATTTGGTGGGGTAAATGAAGGAAAACTGAGGTGCCTTCGGAACCGCAGCGAAGCTAAAATTGTTAGAACTCTCTGCAAAAACATTGGCCTGCCGAAGCTGGAAGTGGACCTCTGCCGCTACCAACGGCACCATATCGCCAGAAGTTTGCTTTATGCTAACTTCAAGGTAACAAATATTTTTGTTATTTTATTATTATTATTAGTTTTAGGTTGTTATCTAACGAAGATCGTTTCGACATAGCATACTATTAAGTAAAGTTCTAAAAATTCAACAAGATCTCGAAGAAGAGAAAAACAAAGTCGTCATCCAAAGTTTGGCTGAAAAGGTTGAAAACTACGAAGCTGATTTGAAGAAGAAGGACTTCACCATCCAAGATCTTGAAATGATGGTTAAAGAGCACGAAGGTGCATTAGAAAAGAAAGATTTTGTTATTCAGACTATGGAGGGTTCTTTGGCTGAAGTCCAAACTGAGAATGACAACTTGAAGAATGAACTGCTCCAACAATCAGAAAAATTTGAGCAAGAAAAGAGATATCTCGAAGCAAGGCTGAAATCTGAGATGGATAAAAATTCGATTTTGCAGAAATCCTTTAAAGAACTTCAAGAGAAATGCCTTAGCTTCGGCAGCCGATGCGTGCAACGGCTAAAGGATGTGTTCCATTCTGTCGGAGCTAGCTCTGCAAAATTTACACCTTCAGCTGATAATCTGCCCAGCACGTTAGAATATATTGAAGGCGAGGTTAATGCCCTTGACGAAGTTATTGGTGGGCACGCCGACTTCTGCGCCCTGGTAGCTTCTCCGGGTACAGCCACCGCTTTTCTGAAGGCTGGCTGCACGCATGGAAATATTGTGAACAGACCAAACTTCAGCTTGTCAGCATCAGATCTGATAAATATCCCAAGCCTAGCCTGAAGCATCGGGAATAGATTCATGACCCAGATCTGGGTAAGTGGCGGGCGAAAGATGGCGGGTGACGAAGCTCGAAGTCATCTTAAGCCGGTAAGAAACTTATTTTTTGTTACTTTTACCTTCTCCTTGAAATTTGCACCTTTCTTATTCTGCTGTTTGATGTACGCAGGATGACGAAGCTGAAGTTTGACAAAGTTGAAGTTTAACGAAGCCTAGCCTGAAGCTTGATAATTGTTTTGCAATGTACTATCCTGCAAAAATTCTGGAGAAACTTTTGTAATATAGTTATGGAACAACTTATGTAAATTTGTACATACCTTATAATATATTTTGTTTCTGCTGTCCATGTACAATCTGCTTTGCTGTGGACGAAACTTCTCTTTTGAGCCGAAGGCGAAAAACACCTTCCCTTCTTTTCATACACAACGAAGCATAAAAATTTTCCTTCGAGTTTTTCCTCATCGCCGAAGCATCTGTGTTTTTATGCAGTACTGTTGGGGACTTGTTCTCAAATGCTTCGGATTAAGAACAAGGCAACATAAAAAGTGTTAAATGATGAGGTCCCTCGTCCCTCGAAACATTATTTCCCTTCAGGATATAATGTACTTCGGACGAAGGTCACAAATAATATACCTTCGTAAGTGCGATAGGTTACGACGAAGGACTTATGAGCAACATTAAAAGTAATATAAACATTTAAACTTTATTATCATGTCATTTTTATTTTATTATCGTATATCAATAGAAATGACTTCAAATTACAAGTGTACCTTCGGATTGCAGAAAGACAAAAGTACACGGATGATGCAAAAATAAATGTCAGATCAGCGTGAACAGTACGGGAGTACTGTTCATCTATTTATAGACGCGGGACGCAGCCCACGTAAAATTACATTCATGTCCATTACATTTGCCAATGACTTATGGAAATCTGTCAAGGCCCAAGTAGTCTTTTCATCTTTAAGTCGGTTCCCCTCTCTGCTATCGCGACGAAGCTTCCCTGCGCACAGCTTCGGCTGTGCACCATCCTTCGTGGAGCTTGGTAATCAGCCCGTCCTCCATTTTAATCCCTCTTCGTCTGGTTCAGGCTTCGTCCTGACCGTACTTCATGTTCATAATTCTGAGTCCGAAGATACCTGTTCACATAATCCACTTGGAAAACATTGTCAAATCATATTTTTGAGGACCTTCGGAGGACGAAGGCCCCCAACAGTAGCCCCTCGCAATATTAATTTGTTAATGATAAATTCAGATTGCGATATGTACGAAGGCCTTGAGCCGAAGGTCCGAAAAAACACCTTCCCTTTGCTAGAATAGCAACATTCACTGACAAGCGGGGTCTTTCAATTTTCAACGCCCTGGGGTATAAATAAGATCATACCGCAAACTTATTTGGTACGCACACTTGCCATCTGCTTCGGCCCACTAAATTTTTAGCTCTTGTGCACTAAGATTTGCTGATCTTTTTGATTTTGAAGCTTCGGCCTTGAAAACAGTTTTTTAGCGTTTCCGAAGATGTCTGAAGGTAAGAAGATCCCTGCTGAGACGAAGCTGAGTCTCGACGAAGAGAAGAACTTGGGGTTCCTTATAGCGATGGCGGAGACCAATACGGAGAAAATCACCAAGGAGATTCTTGAAGGTTTGTCCGAAGATACTGGTGACAGCGACAGTTATGATGTAGAAAGTGGTGGGGAAGAGTCCGAAGATCGACCATGGCGGCCAAGTCACACGGTTTTCGGGAAAACCACTATTAAGCAGAATCATATTGATAATATGAGGGGGAGGTATTTTCGAGATATATCTATTGTGAGGGTTGATGCTGGAGAAAAGACTTCTCCCACCCCCGAAGAAGTTGAAGTCGTAATCTTCCGAAGCTTTCTCAAGGCTGGGCTTCGATTCCCCCTAAGCAACTTTGTTGTTGAAGTCCTGAAGACATTTCAAGTCTACCTTCATCAAATTACTCCCGAAGCTATCATAAGAATGGGGATGTTTGTCTGGGCTGCGAGAAGCCAAGGTTTAGAACCAAATGCTAAAAGCTTTTGCAACATTCATGAGTTGTTATATGAGACGAAGCCCTGGGGGAAAGAACAATATCACAACAACTTTGGGTGTTACAGCTTCGGTGCCCGCTCCGGGTCAAGCCGCCCTGTGCCGACCTTTCGGAAGAGGTGGCCCGGAGCCTGGATGACTGAATGGTTCTATGTAAAGAATGACTTAACAGCGCAAGAAGATGTCAAGAGTATCATTATGCGCCCCATCTGGCAACGCTTCGGACTTCGAAGGCCGAAGGTTGAAATGGATGAAGCAGCCGAGGAATGCCAAAGAGCCTTCGGCGTAGTCTGCTCTTTTATTGGGACAAGGGACTTGATTCAAGAACATATTGCCTTCAGGGTGTGGCCACTTGCAGGAAAGTGGGAAATGCCGAAGGAGACCATCAAAGAGTCCGACGAAGGCGGACTGGTCAGACTGAAATACACATTCAAATACGGGGATAAATTTGTTGAACCTGATGACGACTGGTTGAAAAACATTGAAACATTAAGTGACGAACTGCTTGGGGTGTACTCGAAGGCCGAGAATACTGCGTTATCAGCAGCCTTCGGAGGCCGAAAGAAGAAAAGGCTCAACCGGGTATTTGACGCAGTCGGGTTTGTCTACCCTGACTATCACTATCCGGTGTCGGGTCGCAAAAGAAAAAATACTTCTCCTGCGACAGAGGCTACCACGAGTGCCACTAGCGAGCCAGCGCCGCAAAAGAAAAAGATAAAGGTGCTCACCCACCGAGCGCGTTTTATTGAGCCGGCCACAGTGCCAGAATTTATTGGTGAAGTCTCTTTGGCCTCTGAAGCTACAGAACCAGCTCCAGTGCCGAAGATGGAAGAAAAGACCGAAGCGCCTTCAGCAGAAAAAGCAGAGAAACCGAAGATTGAAAAGCCAAAAATATCGGAAATCTTAAGTCCTTCAGCAAATGTTGAAACAATAAAAAATCAAAAGGGCCCGTCGGTGACCCCGAAAAGAAAAAGAATGGTGAACGTGCTAGATGTTTTGGAGACAATTAAGTCTTCAAGCACAACTCCAAAGAAGACTATTGAAGTTGCTGAAGTGTCTACCGAAGCTGTAGTTGCTGAAGCTTCGAAGCAACAACCTGAAGCTGAAGCTGGGCCTTCAGAGCCCACCAAGGAACAATCTTTGGAAACAAAAATATCAGAACCAAATTTGGTTGAAGAAATTGACACTGCCGCCCCCGAAGCTCCTTCCAGCATATGTGATTACATCGTACGACATGCTTCGGGGAAGAAATTATCTGAAGAAGAGACTTACGAAGCCAACTACTATGCCAGAGAGCTAAAATATCCGAAGGGGGCAGTAGTGTTTAATGGGACAAATGAAGATGACTTCCTGTACTGCCTTCCTGATAATAAAGAACTATCTGTCTGCCGAGAGATGGCTAGAAGTATGGGGTTCCCGAAGCTCGAAGCTGGATTATGTGCTATGACAAAGGAGGATCTCGCGGACAGTCTTGCGTACAATAGCCTAAAGGTATGGGAATTAGACACTTGAAAAAAAAATTTAATACATAATTCATTCTTTTATTCTTATATGGATTCTTTTTCGTATAGGGCTTAATCCTAAGCAACGCATTAAGAGCACAAAAGAGTGCCGAAGATGAGAGCTATGAAATTGCGTTCAACAATTTACGTTCAGAAGTTATTAAACTGAGAAACGAAGCTCTAGAAAAAGATAAAATTCTGCTTACATTAGTAGACAAAATAAAAAAGGACGAAGCTGCTGCAAAGGTTCAGGCCGAAGCTCAGAGACGCGAAATTAAAGATCTTCAGAAGCAATTGGCCCGGGCGAAAGAAGAACGCATACTTGAAGAAACAAGACGGGAATGCAGCGACCAATGGGCTGATCATTTGGAAGCAACCGTGGAAGAGCTTCGGTCTTCTAAGAAAAAATGCTACGAAAAATCCATGGAATGTGTAAAGAAAATTAAAACCAGCTTCGCCAACGTGGGCGCATTTTCCAGTGAAGAGAATTTCTCAAGAGGCAATCCCGAAGGTCCAATAGAATGGATCAGTCACGAAGCAGAGGCCTTCGAGGAAATCCTGAGTAGCCGCGGTGACATCTGCGCTTTTTCGGGCGCCAGGGGAGTTGCTACTGTTTTGGAGAAGAAAGGTTGTGAACATGTAAAATCTTTAGCTCAGTCCGAAGCTGCCTTATCCTCCGAAGACATCAAAGACCCCTCGGCCGAAGCAAGCATGGTTGGTGGCAAATTCTTTACTGATGTCTGGGACAACGGCGGCCGAGAAATGGCGCAAGAAATTATTCAAAGGAGTGAAAAAGGCATCCATGATGCTAGGAAAGTGACAGAAGTTGCCGAAGGGCAAATAGGTATTAATTAGTCGCTCTTATTGTGTTGTAATTTTTATTTCAAACTTTGCTCGCGGTTTGTAATAGTAATGCAAAAATATTCTCTTCCCTCAGAACCTGCTGGATCGTCTGTTGACCCTCACACAAAAGAGGATGACGAAATCAAACAAATGGCCGAAGCTATCATGGATAAAGTTGTTGAACAACTTCTAAATGAGGCTGCCGAAGTAGTATTAAGAGAAGACTAGGTGTTATTAGAAAAAACATTTGAAGTGTGATCTATGTAATATTTTGTACATTTGAATGTAATATACAAGTCTCTTTTCATTATTCAATTCTTTACGATGCATGAAATTCTACATACATACCATTTTTGAGCCTTCGGCGAAAAAACACCTTCCCTTCTTTTCATGCTTCGTGAAGAAGACATTCTCCGTTAAAACTATTCTGATGACTTACGTCCACGCTTCGTGAAAACATTCTCCGAAGCTGTGCAATTTCGATATTACTCTGATGAAGCACGTCCATGCTTTGTGAAAACATTCTCCGAAGCTGTACTCCGAAGGTTATCATTGTATTCCCTCGTGACTTTACACAATTTTCACTTTCTCAAAGCGTCCTTTCGAAGGTTGATACTGTGTCCCCTTCTTTTGCCATATGCAACATGATGTATGATGCTTATGCTATGCAAAATGATGTGATGATGTTATGTTATGCAAATGACGTTTGTTCCGAAGATACACACAAAATATATTTGTAAGCTCTGCATTCCCTTAGGAACGTCTTTGGAGCTTCTTCGCCTTTTACTTAGGCGGTATCAGCGTTGACTTTTCGCTGTAAGCTCTGCATTCCCTTAGGAACGTCTTTGGAGCTTCTTCGCCTTTTACTTTAGGCGGTATCAGCGTTGACTTTTCGCTGTATGCTCTGCATTCCCTTAGGAACGTCTTTGGAGCAAAAAACTTACACTGCGCTCCCTTTGGAACGGCTTTTTGTAACTTCGGCAACTTACTCTGCGTTCCTTAGAACGACTTTTTGTTGCTTCGAAGGATTTTTAATAATTCGAAGGTCCTCCTTGTTACCGCAAATTTTTAAGCTTCAGCAACTTAAGCCTGTGGAGAAGATAGGTTTTCCTGATAACCAACCACGAAACTATTACATGAAAACTGAAATGTTCTTTATTACACAGAAAATAGAACTAAACGGAAAAGACTGCTATCAAAGTAGGATATTTGTCAATAAATGTGCTTCGACTCTGGCACAGTACTATTGACTGTGCGAGCTTCAGATTGCTCTCTGAGATCCCTTTGGTGCGGAACATATTGGCTCCCTTCTGGCTGTTGGCCTTGTTGCAGCGGAGGTGGGGGCGGGGGCTATTGCCATGAAGCTTGAGGTTGACTCGCCGAAGCTACGGAAACTGCAGGGTGGTTGCCCACGTATTCCGGGATGTAAGGCTGATGGTACGAAGCAGTATGCATGACCTGCTTCGGCTGGCCCTGTTGCGCTGCAGCTTCTGCTAGCTCCTTTTGTTTCTGGATGGTAACATGGCACATCCTGGTGGTATGGCCCTTGTTTTCACCACAGAATAAGCAAAATACCCTCCTTGGTTGATCTCCAAATCTTCCGCCGAAGCCCCTGGCGCCTCTGCCTCTTGGAGCTGGTGGCCGGAAGAAAATTTGCTGTTGCGCCGAAGCCTGTGAGGAGCTCTGCGGTCTGTTCTGCTGACTCCCCTTATCATCATTTTGAGTGGAGTTGTGGATGGACCTGACATGCCTCGGATAAAATCTTCCTCCGAAGCCCCTGGTCATTTCAGAAAATCTGAAAGCCTCCTCCCTTCTTTGGCGAAAGTCATTGTCGGCACGAATGTACTCGTCCATCTTTTGGAGCAGCTTCTCCAGAGTCTGAGGAGGCTTCCTAGCAAAGTATTGAGCTGCAGGTCCAGGACGAAGCCCCTTGATCATGGCTTCGATGACAATTTCATTGGGCACCGTTGGTGCTTGCGCCCTCAAACGCAAGAACCTTCTGACATACGCCTGAAGGTATTCTTCATGATCCTGAGTGCACTGGAACAAGGCTTGAGCAGTGACCGGCTTCGTCTGAAATCCTTGAAAGCTGGTTAACAACATATCCTTCAGCTTCTGCCATGAAGTGATCGTTCCTGGTCGAAGGGAGGAATACCAGGTCTGAGCAACACTCCTGACGGCCATAACGAAAGACTTTGCCATGACTACAGCATTGCCACCATACGAAGACACTGTTGCTTCGTAACTCATCAAGAACTGCTTCGGGTCTGAATGGCCATCAAACATGGGAAGCTGGGGTGGCTTATAGGACGGAGGCCAAGGTGTAGCCTGCAGCTCAGCGGACAGAGGAGAAGCATCATCGAAAACAAAATTTCCATGATGGAAATTGTCATACCAGTCATCTTCGTTGAAGAAGCCCTCCTGACGAAGGTCTTTTTGTTGAGGCCTTCGGTTCTGCTCATCATGGGTAAGATGACGGACTTCTTCAGAAGCTTCGTCTATCTGCCTTTGCAGCTCAGCTAGCCTGGCCATCTTTTCTTTTTTTCCTCTGCACCTGTTGATGAAGCATCTCCATATCTCTGATCTCTTGGTCTAGTTCATCCTCCTGAAGCGTCGGGCTGACGGCCTTCCTCTTCTGGCTTCGGGCCTCCCGAAGAGAGACGGTCTCCTGGTTGGGGTCCAGCGGTTGCAGTGCTGCAGCCCCAGTCGCTGAAGCTTTCTTCGGCGCCATAGCGAGGGTCTATAGCTTCCGAAGGTGTTCGAAAAACTCGAAATGGAAGTGAGTTCACCGGAGGTGGGCGCCAATGTTGGGGACTTGTTCTCAAATGCTTCGGATTAAGAACAAGGCAACATAAAAAGTGTTAAATGATGAGGTCCCTCGTCCCTCGAAACATTATTTCCCTTCAGGATATAATGTACTTCGGACGAAGGTCACAAATAATATACCTTCGTAAGTGCGATAGGTTACGACGAAGGACTTATGAGCAACATTAAAAGTAATATAAACATTTAAACTTTATTATCATGTCATTTTTATTTTATTATCGTATATCAATAGAAATGACTTCAAATTACAAGTGTACCTTTGGATTGCAGAAAGACAAAAGTACACGGATGATGCAAAAATAAATGCCAGATCAGCGTGAACAGTACGGGAGTACTGTTCATCTATTTATAGACGCGGGACGCAGCCCACGTAAAATTACATTCATGTCCATTACATTTGCCAATGACTTATGGAAATCTGTCAAGGCCCAAGTAGTCTTTTCATCTTTAAGTCGGTTCCCCTCTCTGCTATCGCGACGAAGCTTCCCTGCGCACAGCTTCGGCTGTGCACCATCCTTCGTGGAGCTTGGTAATCAGCCCGTCCTCCATTTTAATCCCTCTTCGTCTGGTTCAGGCTTCGTCCTGACCGTACTTCATGTTCATAATTCTGAGTCCGAAGATACCTGTTCACATAATCCACTTGGAAAACATTGTCAAATCATATTTTTGAGGACCTTCGGAGGACGAAGGCCCCCAACAAGTACAATGATGATTCTATGTATGTCTAAATGCATGTTTATGAATGCAAATAAGATGATGAGATGCATTGTGCAAATGAATATCAAAATACATAATCATAGTCCTTCAGCGTTGACTTTTCGCTGTAAGCCTCCCTTAGGAGCTTCTTCGCCTTTTACTTTCAGCGGAATCAGCGTTGACTTTTCGCTGTAAGCCTCCCTTAGGAGCTTCTTCGCCTTTTACTTTCGGCGGAATCAGCGTTGACTTTTCGCTGTAAGCTTTGCATTCCCTTAGGAACGACTTTTGAGCTTCTCCTTGTTTCATTTTCTTTTTTCCTTTTGCATTTACATTTACATTTTTTGGGGGATATTACTCTCATAAAATTGAAATAAAGAAAATTACATGTTGTGGCCCCATTAAAAACCTTTCTCCCCCTTTGGAAAGGAAAAGGGTGCCACGAAAAAGAATATAAAAAATTACATCAAGCTAAACATAATATCGTCGAAGCTCATCCGCATTCCATGATCTAGGAATGTCGTTGCCGTCCATATCCTTCAATCTATAGGAACCGGGTCTTGACGAAGATACTACCAAAAAGGGGCCTTCCCACTTTAGCTGTAATTTGCCTGCTGTCTCAGGGTTGGCTACTCTTCGAAGTACCAAGTGTCCTGGTTCAATGTTCTTCAACTTGACTTTTCTGTCACACCATTTTATTGTTTCAGCTTGATATTTATTGATGTTTTCCACAGCTTGAAGTTTGATACCTTCAATAGCATCTTTTTCTACAGAACAATCAGCTTCGTCTTTGCCCTTTGCCGAAGCTACTATCCTTATTGATCCTGCTTTGGCCTCTTCTGGGGTTATAGCTTCGTCACCGAACAATAGTTTAAAGGGCGTAAAACCTGTTGACCTTGTCATGGTTGTATTATGGCTCCATACCACTTTGATTAGCTCGTCAGGCCATTTTCCCCTAGGCTGGTTGAAGATTGACTTCATTATTCCTGTCATTATGATCCCATTGGCTCTTTCGACAAGTCCATTTGACTCTGGGTGTCGAACTGATGCAAAATGAATCTTCGTGCCAATTCGATCACAAAATTCTCTGAAGGCTTCAGAATCAAACTGTGTCCCGTTGTCCACAGTAATGGCCTTCGGCACTCCGAAGCGACAAACAATGTTCTGCCAGAAAAACTTTTGAATAGTGAATGAAGTTATTGTGGCTAAGGGCTTTGCCTCAATCCATTTGGAAAAATACTCCACTGCCACTACCACATATCTTAAGTTCCCCTGTGCCGGTGGTAATGGGCCTAGCAAATCAAGGCCCCACCTGTGCAATGGCCAAGTGGGTTGTATTAATTGAGTTAAAGACGAAGGTTGTTTTTGGTCTCTTGCACATTTCTGACAACCTTCGCACTTTTGGACTATATCCGCTACATCCGAAGCTGCCTTTGGCCAATAAAATCCTTGGTGAAAAACTTTCCCCAGCAAGGGCCTAGACCCAATATGAGATCCACACAGGCCTGCATGTATTTCGTTCATTAATTCTATACCTTCGGATCTGGATAAACACTTGAGCAATGGGGAACAAACCCCACGCTTGTATAACTCCCCTTCTATCATGACATATGGTCGAGCTCTTGCCTCCATTCTCCTGTTATAAGCTTCGTCGTCTGAAATAAAATTACCCTGAAGGAAAGAAACAATCTCAGTTCTCCAATCCTCGCTATAAACAGGGGATATATTAAGGATTGCTCTTTCAAGAAGCTCGACCGAAGGTGCTTTTATTGTTTCCAAAATACTTCCAAAGGTATGGGCAGCCCCTGGGCTGCTGACTTGGCCAATAAATCAGTGTATTCATTTTCTCCACGAGGAATGTTTTTAACAGAGAAACCTTCGAAGGAAGCCTCAATCCTTCGGACTGTATCTAGATACTTTTCAAGCTTCGGGTCTCTTGCTTTATAGCACTTGTCAACATGACCAGAAATAACTTGAGAGTCAGTTTTAAGAATGGCCCTTCTGATTCCCATAGCCTTCAACTTCCGAAGACCCAAAAGCAGAGCTTCATACTCAGTGATATTATTTGTGCAACTAAAATCAAGTCGTGTCGCGTAACAAGTTTGAACTTTGGAAGGTGAAACCAACACAGCAGCCGCTCCTGCTCTGAAGGTTCCCCAAGACCCATCGCAAAACACTGTCCATGCTTCGGCATCTTTATTTGTTTCTTGCTCCTGAGCCCCTGGCGTCCAGTCAGCAATGAAGTCTGCTAACGCCTGGGACTGAATCGAGGACCTATGAACATAATCAATACAAAATTCATTGAGCTCTGCAGCCCATTTTCCAATCCTTCCAGTAGCTTCTCGGTTTCTCATAATATCCTTCAGAGGTTGTGAAGAAGGAACAATTATGTTGTAAGCTTGAAAATAATGCCTAAGCTTCCTGGAGGTCATCAAAACAGCATACAGTACCTTCTCCAATTCTGTATAATTTTTCTTTGATAAACTAAGAACCTCGGATACGAAATATATTGGGGCCTGCTTCTTAACTTGGCCTTCAAGCTTCTCCTGGACAAGTGCCGCACTTACCGCTGAGTGCGAAGCTGCCACATATAATAACAAAGGAGCCCCTGGTGTTGGTGGAGTTAATGTTGTTAGATCTATCAAATATTGCTTCAGCTCTTCGAAGGCTTTCTACTGGATTGGACCCCATTGAAAGACTTCGGCTGACTTCAGCACTTCGAAGAATGGTAAGTTTCTCTCTGCCGATCTGGATACGAATCTGTTGAGAGATGCCAGCCTTCCCGTCAATCTTTGAGCCCCCTTTTTTGTGCTTGGTGGTTCCATTCGAAGTATAGCTTCGATTTTACTTGGATTAGCCTCAATTCCCTTTGTTGAAACTAGGCAACCAAGAAATTTCCCCTTTTTTACTCCGAAGACACATTTTTCTGGATTGAGCTTTAAACCAGCCTGTCTAAAATTAGCGAAGGTCTCCTGTAAATCAGCAATGTGGTTATCTTGCTTCGTGCTTTTTACAATAATGTCATCAACATAAGTTAGTACATTCCTGCCTATCTGAGAATGGAGAACCTTCGCTGTCATTCTGCTGAAGCTTCCTCCAGCATTTTTAAGCCTCTCAGGCATCCGAAGGTAGCAATATGTCCCACTAGGGGTTATGAAGCTAGTTTTCGGTTCATCCTCCTTCTTCATCCAGATTTGATGATAGCTTGAATAGCAATCCAGCAAACTCATAAGCTCTGATGAAGTTGTGGCATCGACTAAGGAATCTATCCTTGGCAATGGAAACTCGTCCTTCGGACAAGCCTTATTGAGGTCAGTAAAATCAATACACATTCTCCATTTACCATTGGCCTTCTTCACCATAACAGTGTTAGCCAACCATTCTGGGTATTTCACCTCTCTAATAACTCCAGCACTGAGGAGTCTTTTCACTTCATTCCGAGCACCTTCTGCCTTGTCATCAGACATCTTCCGAAGCCTCTGCTTTCTGGGTCTGAAGGATGGATCAACATTGAGCGAATGCTCAATAACATCCCTGTTAACTCCACAAAGATCATTAGCTGACCAGGCAAAAACATCTTTATTGTTGAACAGAAACCTTATCAAGGTTTTTTCCTGCTCTTCAGACAATTGAGATCCCAATAGCACCTTCTGATCTGCTATATCCTCACATAAGAGCATGGGCTTCGGCTGGTCAGCTGAAGCAGCTTTTTCCCTTTTGAACTTGTATTGCTCACAGGCCTCAGCTCCATCTATGTTATGGATTGCTTTTGAATCTGTCCAATTTCCTTCTGCCCTTCTGGCGGCTTCCTGACTTCCATGAATAGCAATAGGTCCTTGGTCCGAAGGTATCTTCATGCAGAGGTAAGCTGGGTGAAGAATTGCTTCGAAGGCATTGAGAGTACCGCGACCAATGATAGCATTGTAAGGATACTCCATGTCAACAATATCAAACACAATTTGCTCAGTCCTTGTGTTGTTAACAAATCCGAAGGTTACTGGCATGGTGATCTTCCCAAGTGCTACAATTTGCCGTCCTCCGAAGCCACAAAGAGGGTGTGTAGCATCATGGATCTTGTCTTCGGGCTCTTGCATTTGTCTGAAAGCTTTAGCAAATATGATATCAGTTGTGCTGCCTGTGTCAACCAAGACATTATGGACCAGAAATCCTTTGATCACACAAGAGATAACCATAGCATCATTGTGTGGGTAATCCTTGAGTTGAAGATCCTCTTGGGAGAAGGTAATTGGAATGTGAGACCATCTTGACTTGATGAAGGGTCCTTGCACCCCAACATGATGTACCCTTCTCTGTGCTTCTTTCTTCTGCTTTTTGTTGGCTGGCTCTGAGCATGAACCACCTGTTATCGGGAGCACCAGCTTCGGGGCCGAAGCAGCTCCAACTTGATCGTTGAACGAAGCCATCAGCTAAAAAAGTGGAAGTGTGTTGACCGGAGGTGGGCGCCAATGTTGGGGACTTGTTCTCAAATGCTATGAATCAAGAACAAGGCAACACGATGATGTTAAACATTAAATACCCTTCGTCCGCTGAAGCATTATCTCCTCAAGGGTTTAATGAACTTCGGACGAAGGGTGTGAACATAATATTACGAAGGTGGCAAAAACAACATAAAACGATGTAAAATGTAAAACATTAAAGATAGATATGTTGGAGATAAATGACATTATTCATACATTTACTTTTAATACAATGATTAAGGTATGATTATACCTTCGCCTTGACAAGCAATAATTCCCGAATGATGCTTTCGCAATTACAGGAATGCGTGAACAGTAAAGGAATACTGTTCACTATTTATAGGCACAAGACACAGCCTGTGATCAATTACAATCATACCCTTCATAAAAGTTTACAACGTCGACTCAAACTCTTATGGACTAAAAGGTCATTCTATCTTTAAGTCAGTTTGTAATTCCGAAGCTTCGTGGTCAGCACCCTTCGGCATTACGTGCAGACGACTTCAACCGAAACTGTTTCCTCCTACAGGACCTTCGGCGACGAAGCATGGTCCCAACAGTTATGAAGGACAAACCTTCAGCATAACATAAAATGATGGAGAAGGAATCATATGAAATATAAGATAACATAAACAATCATGTATTATTATCAACTCACTTTTATTTCATTTCTATTTTATCACTACGGAAAATAGAAATGATATTAAATTACAAATGTACCTTCGGCTTGAAAGAAGGTGAAAGTACAAACGTGACGCAAAAGCAAAATGCCAAGTCAGCATGAACAGTACAGGAGTACTGTTCATCTATTTATAGGCACAAGGCGCAGCCCATGTAAAATTGCACTCATGCCCTTTACATTTGCTAATGGTTCTGCAATAACCCATCGAGGTCTAGATAGCCTTTTCCTTTCTAAGTCGGTCGATTTCCTTTTCTGCCATCATGCCGAAGCTCTCCTGCATGTAGCTTCGGCTCTGCACCAACCTTTATATTCTTTGTGCTTCTTCACGCTGGTTCTGATCCGAGCCCGAAGGTACCTGTTTATGTATTATACTCCAGAAACATTGTTAAATTATGTTTTTGAGGACCTTCGGAAGCCGAAGGCCCCCAACAGGGTGCATAAGTTTCACCAAAATCCAAACCTTCGACTTGTGAATAGCCCTTGGCCACAAGTCGTGCTTTGTTCCTTATGACCACACCATGCTCATCTTGCTTGTTGCGGAATACCCACTTGGTTCCTACAACATTTTGGTTAGGACGTGGAACTAAATGCCATACCTCATTCCTTGTGAAGTTGTTGAGCTCCTCTTGCATTGCCAACACCTAATCCAAGTCTCTTAGTGCATCCTCTACCCTGTATGGCTCAATATAGGAAACAAAAGAGTAATGTTCACAAAAATGAGCGACTCAAGATCGAGTGGTTACCCCCTTATGAATATCGTCGAGGATGGTGTTCACGGGGTGATCTCTTTGAATCGTCTGGTGGACTCTTGGGTGTGGCGGTCTTTGACCCTGTTCATCTTCCTTGTCTTGATCATTGTCATCTCCCCCTTGATCATTGTCCTCCTCTTGAGGTGGCTCATCTTCTTGATCTTCTTCTTCATCATCTTGAGCCTGTTCGTCATCTTGAGTTGGTGGAGATGCTTGAATGAAAGATGATGGTTGATCTTGTGCTTATGGAGGCTCTTCGGATTCCTTAGGACACACATCCCCAATGGACATGTTCCTTAGCGCGACGCACGGAGCCTCTTCATCATCTAGTTCATCAAGATCAACTTGCTCCACTTGGGAGCCATTAATCTCATCAAACACAATGTCACAAGAAACTTCAACTAGTCCAGTGGACTTGTTAAAGACTCTATATGCCCTTGTGTTTGAATCATATCCTAGTAAAAAGCCTTCTACAGCCTTAGGAGTAAATTTTGATTTTCTACCTCTTTTAACAAGAATAAAACATTTGCTACCAAAGACTCTAAAATATGAAACATTGGGCTTTTTACCGGTTAGGAGTTCATATGATGTCTTCTTGAGGATTCAGTGTAGATATAACCGGTTGATGGAGTAGCAGGCGGTGTTAATTACCTCGGCCCAAAACCGGTCCAGTGTCTTGTATTCATCAAGCATGGTCCTTGCCATGTCAAGTAGAGTTCTATTCTTCCTCTCCACTACACCATTTTGTTGTGGCGTGTAGGGAGAAGAGAACTCATGCTTGATGCGCTCCTCCTCAAGAAAGCCTTCAATTTGAGAGTTCTTGAACTCCGTCCCATTGTCGCTTCTAATCTTTTTTATCCTCAATCCGAACTAATTTTGAGCTCGTCTCAAGAATCCCTTTAAGGTCTCTTGGGTTTGTGATTTTTCCTACAAAAAAGAATACCCAAGTGAAGCGAGAGTAGTCATCCACAATTACAAGACAATACTTACTCCCGCCGATGCTTATGTAAGCTATCGGGCCAAATAAATCCATGTGGAGTAGCTCAAGCGGCCTGTCGGTCGTCATGATGTTCTTGTGTGGATGATGGGCACCAACTTGCTTTCCTGCTTGGCATGCGCTACAAATCCTGCCTTTCTCAAAATGAACATTTGTTAGTCCTAAAATGTGTTCTCCCTTTAGAAGCTTGTGAAGATTCTTCATCCCAACATGGGCTAGTCCGCGATGCCAGAGCCAACCTATATTAGTCTTAGCAATTAAGCAAGTGTCGAGTTCAGCTCTATTGAAATCAACTAAGTATAGCTGACCCTCTAACACTCCCTTAAATGTTATTGAATCATCACTTCTTCTAAAGACAGTAACACCTACATCAGTAAATAGACAGTTTTAGCCCATATTTCATAATTGAGAAACAGAAAGCAAATTGTAATCTAAAGAATCTACAAGAAAAACATTGGAAATAGAATTGTCAAGTGATATAGCAATTTTACCAAGTCCTTTGACCAAACCTTGATTTCCATCCCTGAATGTGATAGCTCTTTGGGGATTTTGGTTTTTCTCATACGAGGAGAACATCCTTTTCTCCCCTGTCATGTGGTTTGTGCACCCGCTATCAATAATCCAACTTGAGCCCCCGGATGCATAAACCTACAAAAAAATTTAGGCCTTGTTCTTAGGTACCCAAATGGTCTTGGGTCCTTTCACATTAAAAACAAGCACCTTGGGTACCCAAACACAAGTCTTTGAGCCCTTGTGTTTGGCCCCAACATATTTGGCAACTACTTTGCCTGATTTGTTAGTTAAAACATATGAAGCATCAAAAGTCTTAAATGAAACAGTAGGCTCATTTGATGCAGTAGGAGTTTTCTTTTTAGGCAATTTAACATGAGTGGATTGCCTAGAACTAGATGCCTCACTCTTATACATAAAAGCATGATGAGAGCTAGAGTGAGACTTCCTAGAATGAATTCTCCTAATCTTATGTTCGGGATAACCAGCAGGATATAAAATATAGCCCTTGTTATCCTGAACCATGGGAGCTTTGCCCTTAACAAAGTTAGACAATTTCTTAGGGGCATTAAGTTTAACATTGCCTCTCTGTTGGAAGCCAATGCCATACTTAATGTCAGGGCGTCTCCCACTATAGAGCATGCTTCTAGCAAATTTAAATTTTTTATTTTCTATCTCATGCTCATTAATTTTAGCACTAAGTTGAGCTATGTGATCATTTTGTTGTTTAATTAAAGCTAGGTGATCATGGATAGCATCAACATTAATATCTCTACATCTAGTGCAGATAGAAACATGATCGACAGTAGATGTAGAGGGTTTGCAAGCATTTAATTCATCAATCTTAGCATGTAAAATAGCATTTTCATTTCTAAGACTGGAAATGACATCATTGCAAACATTTAAATCTTTAGCCTTAGCAATTAATTTATCATTCTCAATCTTAAGGCTAGCAATTGATTCTTTCAACTTGTCAATCTTAGCAATTAAACTAGCATTATCACTTTTAAGATTGGCAATCGAATCGTCACATACATTTGATTTCTCAACCTTAGCAATTAATTTAGCATTTTCATTTCTAAGGTTGGAGATAGTGTCATGGCAAGTGCTAAGCTCACTAGTCAATTTTTCACATTTTTCTATCTCCTGAGCATAAGCATTCTTTACCTTAACATGCTTTTTATTTTCCTTAAAAAGGAATTCCTCTTGGCTATCCAAGAGTTCATCCTTCTCATGAATAGCACCTATCAATTCATTCAATTTTTCTTTTTGTTGCATGTTAAGGTTGGCAAAAAGACTAAGCAAATCATCTTCATTGTCACTAGAGCTATACTCATCACTAGATGTTGTGTATTTAGTGGAGGCTCTAGATTTTACCTTCTTCTTTTTGCCATCCTTTGCCATGAGGCACTTGTGGTCGACGTTGGGGAAGAGGAGACCCTTGTTGACGGCGATGTTGGTGGCGTCCTCGTCGGAGGAGGAGTCGGTGGAGCTCTCATCGGAGTCCCACTCCCGGCATACATGGGCATCGCCGCCCTTCTTCTTGTAGTATCTCTTCTTTTCCCTCCTCTTTCCCTTCTTGTTGTCGTCTCTGTCACTATCACTAGATAATGGACATTTAGCAATAAAATGACCGGGCTTACCACATTTGTAGCGAACTTTCTTGGAGCGAGGCTTGTAATCCTCCCCCCTCCTTTGCTTGAGGATTTGGCGGAAACTCTTGATGATGAGCGTCATCTCCTCATTGTCGAGCTTGGAGGCGTCGATGGGGAGCCTACTTGATGTAGACTCTTCTTTCTTTTCTTCCGTCGCTTTGAATGCGACGGGTTGCACCTCGGGCGTGGAAGTGCCGCCTTGCTCGATAATTTGTTTGGAGCCTTTGATCATCAACTCAAAGCTCACAAACTTTCCTATAACTTCCTCGGGAGACATTAGCTTATATCTAGGATCACCACGAATTAATTGAACTTGAGTGAGATTACAAAAAACAAGTGATCTTAGAATAACCTTGACCATCTCATGGTCATCCCACTTGGTGCTCCCGAGGTTGCGCACTTGGTGCTCCCGAGGTTGCGCACTTGGTTGACCAAGGTCTTGAGCCGGTTGTACATTGCTTGTGGATCCTCTCCTTGGTTGAGGACGAACCGACCGAGCTCCCCCTTGATCATCTCTCGCTTGGTGATCTTTGTCACCTCATCTCCCTCGTGCGCAGTCTTGAGTACGTCCCAAATCTCTTTGGCACTCTTCAACCCTTGCACCTTATTATACTCCTCTCGACTTAGAGAGGCGAGGAGTATAGTAGTGGCTTGGAAGTTGAAGTGCTGGATTTGGGAAACTTTGTCTGAGTCATATGCTTCATCCCCCATGGATGGTACCTGTGCTCCAAACTCAACAATGTCCCAAATGCTAGCGTGGAGTGAGGTTAGATGGTGCCTCATTTTATCACTCCACATACAATAATCTTCACCATAAAAAATCGGTGGTTTGCCTAGTGGGACAGAAAGTAAAGGAGTGTGTTTCGAAATGCGATGGTAGCGTAGGGGGATCTTACTAAACTTCTTGCGATCATGGCGCTTAGAAGTGATGGACGGCGTGTCAGAGCCGGAGGTGGATGGCGACGAAGAATCGGTCTCGTAGTAGACCACCTTCTTCATCTTCTTTTTTTGTCGCCACTCCGATGTGACCTGGCATGTGAAGGGGATCCCTTCACCTTGTTGCCGGACTCCCCCGATGGAGCCTTCCCGTGGCTTGTGGTGGGCCTCTCGCCGGTCACGACCTCCTTCTTGGCGTGATCTCTCGACATCACTTCGAGTGGTTAGGCTCTAATGAAGTACCGGGCTCTGATACCAATTGAAAGTCACCTAGAGGGGGGTGAATAGGCGGAATCTGAAAATTATAAACTTAAGCACACACTACAAGCCGGGGTTAGCATTAGAATTAAAATCAAGTCCGAAAGAGAGGGTGAAAAACAAATCAAAGGCAAGTGAAGCGGATGACACGGTGATTTGTTTTATCGAGGTTCGGTTCTTGAAACCTACTCCCTGTTGAGGTGGTCACAAAGACCGGGTCTCTTTCAACCCTTTCCCTCTCTCAAACGGTCACCTAGACTGAGTGAGCTTTTCTCCTTAATCAAACGGGTCACTTAGACCCCTACAAGGACCACCACAACTTGGTGTCTCTTGCTTTGATTACAAGTTGCTTGAGAACAAGAATAGAGGAAGAAGAAAAGCGATCCAAGCGACAAGAACTCAAATGAACACAAATATCTCTCTCTCTCACAAGCCACTAAATCTTTGGAATGAGTTTGGGACTTGGAGAGGATTTGATCTTTTGTTTTGTGTCTTGGAGTGAAATCTAGAGCTCTTGTATTGAATGCAAATTGTTGGAAACTTGGATGCCTTGAATGGTGGTGGTTGGGGGTATTTATAGCTCCAACCACCAAACCAACCGTTGGGGAAGGCTGCTGTCGATGGGCGCACCGGACAGTCCGGTGCGCCAGCCACGTCACCCAACCATTAGGGTTCTGACAGTTTTGACCATTGGAGCTCTGACATCTTGGGGCACCGGACAGTCCGGTGCCGCATCGGATAGACACTGTTCACTGTCCGGTGCGCCTTCTGGCACTGCTCTGACTCTATGCGCACTATTCCCACGCACTGTTCACTTTTGCAGATGACCGTTGGCGCAGTAGCCGTTGCTTCGCTTGGCACACCGGACTGTCCGGTGCTACACCGGATAGTCCGGTGAATTATAGCGGATTGGCTCTCCAGAAACCCGAAGCTGAGGAGTTCAGAGTGTACGGCCCCTGGTGCACCGGACACTGTCCGGTGCGCCAGACCAGGGCAGCCTTCGGTTTCTTTTGCTCCTTTCTTTTTGAACCCTAACTTTAGCTTTTTATTGGTTTGTGTTGAACCTTTGGCACCTGTAGAACATATAATCTAGAGCAAACTAGTTAGTCTAATTGTTTGTGTTGGGCAATTCAACCACCAAAATCATTTAGGAAAAGGTTTGACCCTATTTCCCTTTCACATGGATACAACACTATTAGTTCATGATCAGGATGATCAAGCAACATCTCTTGCGAGCAAAGCAACGGATTAAGTCTCAAGCTAACAAAGGCCGATCAGAGCGAGAATTCCAAGTAGGAGATTGGTTTGCCTTAAACTACAACCCTAGGTTCAGTTATATTACTACAAGGGCAAACCATAAGCCGAGTTTCAAATACTTTGGACGTTATCAAATCTTGCAACATGTTGGCAATGTCGCATACAGATTACAGATGCCATCTTCTATGACAGCACAACCCATCTTTCATGTATCTCAGTTGAAACAATCCATTGGTACTCATCCTGTGAGCTCTACCTTACCTACAGTTAATGGTCATCTCCAGGTACCAGTACAAGCTCTGGACAGTCGTGTTATTCTTCGTGGTGGACATCAGGTGCAACAGGTTTTGGTGCGCTAGTCACAAAGAGATGCAACACTATCTTCCTAGAAAGATGAGGAGGCTCTACGTGCACGTTTTCCGGTGATATCTGCTTGGGGTCAAGCGGATTTTCAAGGGGGGATGTTAGCAATCCTACTCCAGTGGCGACTGAGGAGCACGAAGAAGCAGCGGATGAAGACAGGAGCGCGGGAAGAGCTGAAGTTACAGGCCATCGTACACGGAGGCCGAATCCGTGAGTATCAGGCGTCGAGTGAATTAGATGAGCGGATTGGGTTAGGCCATGGCACATACCTATGATAGACATGTATAAAACATAGTATGCAAAGGAATGGAGATAGAGAAGATTGTTACCAATATTTTGTTCCTTCTTCCTCACATTCTTCTCTCCTTCTTCTCCGACGAACAGTCTCAGCGACCGAGGGCTCTCTCGGCCGCTGACAATTGAGTGACTAACAGACTAACTAAGGGGTGTTTGGATCCAGATGACTAATTTTTAGTTCTGTCATATCAGATATTTGGATACTAGCTAGAAATAATAAATATAGTCTAATTATGAAACTGAATACACAGGTAATGACTAAACAGTAAGTCGAACCTATTAAGCTTAATTAGAACATGATTCACCATGCGATGTTACAATAGACATTTGCTAGTCATCAAGTCATGGATTAAGTAGGCTTAATAAAATTGAATCACTATTTAGTTTTAATTAATCTATAAAATTAGTTTTATAATGAGACTATATTTAATGCTTGTAATTAATATGTAGTTAGTTTCGTAATCATATTATATGTAATGCACATATTTAAATATATGACATGACCGCGAAATAAACTATTAGTGCTAGTTTGGGACCAAGGAAATCCTTCCCATGGATCCTCTCCATTTCTCTGGTCACCAATTCAGTCTTAGGATTTGTTTGGTTGGGTTGTGGCTGTGAAAAAAGGGGTTGTAGGCCGTGAAAAAAGCTGTTGTGGGCTGTGAGCTGTTAGAAATCCTAAAACCGTTTGGTAGAACTCACAAAGCCGCTAAAAGTTCTTCTATATATGTTTGCATAGTTACATCCGAAAGCCGTTCAAAACATGTCCAGAGATGCTTTCGGTTTTACACTGTGAGAAAGTCAACTTTTAGAAAAAGTTGCTTCCTTGATCCAGCACTTTGGTTTGGATTTTGGCTTTTAGGGAGCAAAAGCCAAACCAAAGGGCAGGATCAAGGAAGTAGTTTTTTTCTAAAAGTTGATTTTCTCACAGTACAAAATTGAAAGCATCTCTGAACCTTCTTTTATTGGCTTTCGAATGAAACTGTGAAAATATATATGAAAAACTTTTAGCGGCTTTTAGTAGTATCCACCAAATGTTTTTAGCCTTTTAACAACTCACAGTCCATAACAACTTTTTTCACAGCTTACAACCCACAACAATTTTTTTCATAGCCACAACCTAATCAAACAAACCCTTACTAGAATCAAAAACATGCTTGATTTTACGTGGTGTTGTGTGTACCCAATGTGCATTCTGAATCTTTTTTTCTCTAAACCAGTGCACTTCACTAAAGATTAGCCTGTTTAGGGCATGCACAACCCATATAAATGACTTGTATCTTAAGAGATATCAAGGATGTAAGTGAAAACACATAAGAGACGATATCTTGGTAAAGGAACGACTCTAGCACGGTTCTCTAAGTCTAGATACAGTTTTACCTATACAACCTATATAAATAAGTCGTCTTTTGACAGGTTCTAGTGAATAAGATACGAGACTTAAATACATCTCTATCTCTATCTCTACTATATTAAAGCACCAATTTCAACGGTTGTTCCGCATCATCTTTTTATAAATAACCTTTCACATCTATTTCGAACTAGTCGATTGCTCGTGCGTTGCGGCGGCTCACAATAATACCCACGTAAACTATCCACTAAAAAGCTCTCACGATTTTTTATTGATTGTCTCCGCTCTCCGTATAATATTTTTTTGATTTGACTAACTGATGTTGTTGTTTACTCCATCCAATATGTCTTGGTACAACACACATCAAAAACGATACTCCATCCAATATGTCTTGTTTACTCCATCCAATATATCTTGATGTCTTGGTACAATATGTCTTGGAGGAGGGTGTGACCGTTGGCGGGGGGTAGCAGGTTGGGGAGGAAGAACATGGTGAACAGGGCCGGGCAAAGGCACGTGCGAGCAGTGCGCTCGCACGGGGCCTCCAAAAATTGAGGGCCTCAAAATTTAGCAGATGTATATATTTTAATTTTATGATTTTCTACACATCTAAATATGTAGTATATATTTTTCTCCCTACCAGACCGCTGCGCTGAAACGAAACTACCGAGCGCTGCACTAAAGAATAAATCTACATAGAATTTTAACATATTTGTCCGTATGAACGAAGTTCTCTAAATTAAAGCTACTAAATCTATATTTGTGTTCTACTATGATAAAAAAAGACGTATTATTTAGCTACAATAGCACTCGAGAGTGGAGTTTTGGAGAAGATCGAATATAAGCATATTGTACAAGATTTTCTTTAAAACCCACCAAAAGAACGGTGTTATTCAAATAAAATAGAAATATTTCTTTAGATATTCTATTGCAATATATATTACTGTAACTTGCAGATTGTTATTACTGATTTTTTATAAAAACATACATTACAGTATTTTAGATTTAGCACAGGGCCTCAAGTTTCTCTGGCCCGGCCCTGATGGTGAAGGCCAAGAAGACGAACGGGACGTCCGACGACGGCGAAAACGATGGTGCGCGTATGCTCTGAAACGTCTTTGTGGACGTGCAATAGCCACTGCGTGGCTCGATGTCAGGCAGGGGCAGACCTAGGCCCATGGCCGCCTGGGCCACGGCCCGGGGCGCAGGCCCAAAATTTTTTAGAAGAGCTATGTCCTCTGTCCTCTGTCGGTCTAGTCTCTAGCCTCGTTGAGTCATAGTTATATGTATGTATATCCATCCGGCACAGTGCAAGCTTCGCAAACACAGGATAACACACATGCAAGCAAGAGCAAGCTACGACCACCTACATGTGTCCTGCAGATTTACATACTAGGCTAGTAGCAAGGCCTCAGACAAGCTCCTGCTAGTCTAGAGAGATGGATAGAGGGAGAGACTAGAGACCAAATCATCGAGCTAGGATAAGCAAAAAATTCCCAAACAAGCAAATGGTTCTAAACCGAAGGGGCAAAAAAATTACAAGTCACGGGGCTTAGAAACTACTAACTCCATTTTCTTTTATTTGACCCAGCAAACGTCAAATAAAAAAGATCAAAGAGAGAGAGTACGAAACAAGATATTCCATACAACCATCTAATACCATAATCACCAAATAAAAGATCAAAAAGTTGCGATCAAATAAACAAGATCACATGGCTAGAAATTAAGTTTGAGATTGAGTCTATGTGGAGAGAGCTTTCTCATCTATAAATATCATTAAAACTGAGTCGCGTAATAAGACAGGAGACGAATGACTTAACCATCGTATGATTTCCTTCAAGTCGCGTTCTTAATATGATTTCCTTCAAGGTTCTAGAGCAAGAAGCACTGATGTTGATGTTGACATGAAACATTTGGAAAGAGCTACATCATAATTTGTATGTCATCTTTAACCTCTATGACAACATTGTTTCGCCGTACAATTTTGTTTTATATGCTACTATTAGAGTTTATGGTCGCTTCGGCCAGCCCGGGTCTTAGCCAATTTCTGGGTCCGCCACTGGTGTCAGGGATGTTGTCGGACGAATACGGGGAGGAGGCGCCTGCTCCCATGCCCTCTGCCGAGAATGGGGTGGTGCGGAGGCGGAGGCATGAGGGTGAGAGAAAAGAAGCAGGATGGCAAACGAGATGGCGACAACTGAGGTGAGGACCATCATTATCATGCAGAGGTATAGATGGCCAAATGTGTTGTGTCTAGCGGGCCGGCCCGAGGCATGGCCCATTTAATAGTGACTGGGCCAGCCTGGCACGAGCACCGTGCCATGCTTGGGCCGTAGCCTGGGCCCGTAGTGCTGGCCCGGCCCGGCACGATTATTTTTTTATTTTACAAAAAATCGTATATACATATATACAATTTATATTCAATATTAAAAGCAACTGAGCATGATGTTCTAATGGTTAGACAGCTTCACCCAGTGTCTCTGCATCGCTTTTTAACATTTTACGATGATTTAACTAAATGGCCCGACGGGCTAACGAGTCGGCCCGACACGGTCAGCAGGCCGATGTGGGCCTAGTGGGCTCATGTCGGGCCGTGGGACGGACAACGGGTTAATTTGAAATAGATGTGAGGGGTTATTTGTAAAAAGATAACGTGGAACGACAGTTGAAACTGATGGGTTATTTGTAAAAGATAACGCAGAACGACCGTTGAAACTATTGCTTTAATATAGTAAAGATTTCATAGCACTAATTGAAGAAAGCAAAACTAAAGTTTAATGGCTTCGGTGGGAAGACTTACTGAAACATCCCTTAGGGACAGAACACCATTTGGTTGTTAAAACAATCTGGTTGTAGATCTGCGGATGCTTGTGTTGGCCTCTCTGATGGCCAACAATCTGTCGCCTGCCTCTCGCTTTTGCTGTTGCTTGTCTCTCTCTTTTGCTCCTAAAAATCTTCTCTTGGCGTGTGTTGCCTCTGGCGGCTGTGACATGCTCTTGCTGACTTGTGCGGCTCCCCTTTCTCGCTCCTCTCTGATCGGCCCCTGGCGGCTGTTGGCTGGCGTACTACGTTGCGTTAGCCTCTCTCTCCTCTGCTGGTCTAGTGCGAGTGGCTTCTTTTTTTTCCTCTCACCTCTGGCAGCTCGCGCTTTTCCTTGGTTGCTCCCTGGCGGCTGGCATTGGCCTTCTACTCTTGTGCGGCGGCGTGCGTAGCTTCTGCGTGTGGAGCCCTCCGTCTCCCTTGGTGGCTGCATCTGGCTTCCTGCTCTTCTCTCCCTCTTCGGCTGTGACTAGCTTTCCTTTTTATAAGCCTCGTAGGACTGGATGAGCACGTACGTGTAGTGGCCTCACCAAAAATCGGATCGCCCTTGCATGCACATGTACAGGATGAAGCCTTGTTGAGATTATCTACATGGGTGTACATGATGAAGCCTTGTTGATATTATTTGCATGCATGTACAGGATGAAGCCATGGAGTTTGTTGAGATTATCTAGCACCACGTCTCATACTATTGCGGTCGTCAGAGCTCAGTCAACAAAACAAAATAAACAAATTGTTGATCGTTCCTATTAAACAAAAAATGATATATAGTGTATTGCATCTAAACCTGAGCTATTCATGTGTCATTACACTTTTTATATTAACGCATGTATTCTAGATTGCAGTGCATGTAGTTAATATTTGTAGATAAATAAGCATAGCGCTACACGTTGTTACGTGTTATTTCCAGCCTACTTTTTTATTAATTGATCGTCGGAGATGTTTATAATTATTTTTCAACGAACAAACGGCCGTAAAGCACGTACATGTACCAGCCTATCCATGATCACAAAATCCATCGAACACAAACAAACAAACAAACAACGAGTTTATTTCCTAGAACTTTAGAGGGGTATTTGTAAAATTTTGATACGGACGATCGTTGAAACTGGTGCTTTAAGTATAGTAGAGATTAACCCGATGCACTTCCGTCCCTTTCGCGCAACCAACCTCCACGTCTTAAACCACACCTCAGCATATAGATGACCAAACGACGGCCCGGCATGGGCCTGCTAGGCCCGACACCCATGGGCTGTAGCTCGGCCTTATGAAGGTGCTAAGCCCTGTTAGCCCGTCGGTCCATTTGGTTAAATCAACGTAAAATATTAAAAAGTGGTGTAGGAGATGGGGTTCAAACCCACGCCCTGATGGAAGAAAGGTGGGAGACACTAGGTGAAGCTATCTAACCAGTAGGCCATCATGCTCACATGTTTTTAATATTGAATATAAATTTTACATATGTATATGATTTTTGTAAAATAAAAAATATAATCGTGCCGGGCTGGATCAACAGAGGCTACAGCCAAAGTATGGCATGATGCTCGTGCCAGGCTAGCCCAGGCACTATTAAATAGGTCGTGTCTCAGGCCGGCCCTCCAGACATGGCCCATTTGGCCATATATACCTCCACACGATAAGGATGGTCCTCGTCTTTGTTATTGCCACCCCGTTCGCCATCCTGCTTCTTTTTTCTCTCCCCTCATGCCTCCGCCTCCGCGCCACGCCATTCTCGGTAGAGGACGTGGGAGCAAGCGTCTCCTCCCCGTATTCGTCCGACACCAGCCCCGACACTGACCCGCGCAATGGCTATTGTATGTCCACGAGGATGTTTCACACCATACGCGCACCCATCGTTTTCACCGTCGTCGAACGTCCCGTTCGTCTTCTTGGCCTTCACCCTGTTCATCCTCCCCAACCTGCTGCCCCCGCCCACGGTTGCAGTCGCGAGTCGACCGACGCTCGTCGATGTGGGTACGGGGCGAATCGATCTTGCTCCTGACCTTTCTCCTTGTGTGCCGCTGAGGAGGACACGGTGGCGCCTAACATGCTTAGGTTATCTTGGCTATGAGGAGTTCAGGTCTAAGATATTGGACAACCAAGGCTCGTAGTGCGGCAGCAGTCGGCATATGCTACAGAGTTGGTGGTGGTGTTGTGTCGCCTCGGTGGGTCCAGGATTGGGAAGGCACTCGCATTCTCTCTCACTTCTTAGACTGACGCCTGGTGCGGGTGCCTCTAGGATTGGAGCAACTCTGGCTGGGCTTCTTTCTCCGCTTGCGTGCTCTCTGCCTATATGTATCTAGCGGTATACTACCTTTGTCGCCTCTAGATGTTCAGGTCTTCGTCGTGTCCTTCTCCGGCAACGAACAGGTATGCCCACCTCTTCACTTCCCTTCCTGCTCTACGAAACCTTGGAAGTGAGGGAGGCGAGGGATGGGGGTCCCTGATTTGCTGCCTATGGTACTGGTTCGAAGGTCGGCATCGCTTGTCTACATGGCCTTTCCCTTACCACGGTGTCGACTTGGTATGTTTCTACCACTTCTATGTACACGTCACCCATCCTTCCGTTATTGCAAAAGTTATTGTGTTGTTTCTCTGTTGTTTTGGGTTAGTTTTTTGTTGTGCTAAGGACTAGACATAATTTGAGTGTGTTAATACTTTATTTATTGTCTACACATGGTTTGTGTTCTTCTGATGATGGCTCATGGATACTGCAAAATATGTGTTAGGATATGGAGATCCATGCGGGCACTACCACAGGATGCTCGTCCCTTGTGTTCTTAGCTCTTGCATGCATTAGGCCATTTTGAGACCACATTGGCGCAATGGACTCCATGGTGTTTGAGGTTACTGAATTGGATGTAGCAGCAATGATTTGTCACGCTAACAGTAAAAAGAAATGTTATTTATTGGTTTTAAACGATAGTAATTGCTACGAAGTACCATAATTTGTATGAAGCGCATCCAGTTTTTATTGATGCCTGACTTTAGCAACCACTCCATATTTTGATCTATCTTTTTTGTAAGTTTTAGTTCATGTGACTTATTTTAGAAACTTGACCTCACAAACTTTATCTTATTTGATCTCTGTATGGTGGAATTATGTCATTCTATAATCCATGTTCGTTGAGTCAGTCGTTCTGAACTCTCTTCTAATCCCTCCTGTTGGTCACTTGTTCTCAAATGTTGTGGATCAAGAACAAGGCAACACAATTGTTAAGGATTAAGGACCTTCGTCCTCTGAAGCATTATCTCCCTTCGGGTATAATGATCTTCAGACGAAGGTCATGAAGGATGAACCCTCATCACTTATAGGAACAATCATTTATAAAAATGATGAATATTAATCATTCGAATATCAATTCATATATTTATTTCATGATGAACATATAAATGAAACTCATATTACATTGATACCTTCGGTATGCTCGAAGGTGTTGACGTGAGACTGATTACAATCCAGCGTGAACAATATGGTGGTACTATTCATCTATTTATAGGCACGGGACGCAGCCCGGGTGAAAATACATTTATGACCCTAACAAGTACACATAATCATAACACAAATCATCAAGGACTAACTAGTCTTTTCTTCTTCGACTCGGCATCATGCTTGATCTTCGTCGCCACCTTAAGTCGAAGCTATCGTCCTTCGTCATAGCTTTGGCATTAGCCGTTAATACCCTTAGATAATATGTTCGTCTTGAGGACCTTAGGCGAAGAAGAAGACCCCCAACAATAGCCCCTTCGCAGTACTAGATTGTTTTTTCATAACGAGCTTGATCCACGAAAATATATGAAGGCTATGGGATGCCGAAGGTCCAAAAAACACCTTCCTTAAGCTTGTTATTTAAAAAACGAATATAAAATTCACGGCGCTTGCCGGTCCACCGATCAGCTAGTACGCACATCTTGGCGGTTCGCCTTCTTCTCCTGCGGGGCTATATAAACAAACAAGTTGGTGAGAAGGTACCACAACATTCATTGTTATTGCGTTGTTGTGCTGTTGAAAAATTTTACTGAAGCCGAAGCTTACTGCTTTATGCTTCGGACAAACGTTCTATCACTTAAGTGTAACTTTGTCTACTAAAGTCTTAACACTGAAATGGCCAAAGTGAGATCCACTGCTAGGGTAGCGCGTGAAGGAGATGAAGTTGGGACTTCTGAGACAGCCCCCATTTCTGAGATGCTAAAGCGTTCTGGGCTAGTTATGCAAGAAGAGACAGAAATAGTTCCAACAGATGTCGAAGTTGAACCAACCATTGCCTAAGCTAATAGCGAAAATGAAAATGAGGATGATGACTATATCCTAAGCCCGAGCAAACCCAGCCATATCGAATTCGGGAGATCCACAGTTAAGGCAGTTGATCTAATTTTAATGAACAAACTAGGATACTTTGGAGAGAATGATGACGAACTAGTTCGTTTTGCTAGAGAGGAGGTGATTCTAGAGCCAAAAGAGGATGAAATCGTAGTCTTCAAAAGCTTCTTTAGGGCAGGACTTTGGTTCCCCCTTTACGAGATGATCGGTGAAGTTTTGAAGAAGTTCGAAATTTACCTACATCAACTGACCCCAATGCCATTGTTAGACTTAGCGTGTACATTTGGGCTCTTCGAAGCCAAGGAAAAAGTGCCAATGCTGAAGGGTTCTATCGAGTGCACGAACTTCATTATCAGACGAAGGCTAGAGCCAATGGTCTGCACAAGAACTTCGGGTGCTACAATTTTGCATACCAAAAGGATACTAAGCCCCCGTGATTGGTTACCGCACTAAGTGGCCGTCCAAGTGGACAAATGAGTGGTTTTATGTGAAGGCTGATGAAAAGAAGAGGGAGAAGCTCATGAGCATGGTAATGAGTCCCTTAAGGCTGAGCTTCGGCATAACTTGACACTTGTGTAACATGCAGCTGGGGTCGCCCTGCCAACTGGCCAAAGTGGAATTTAGAGTCGTGACAGAGCATATCAACACTTGGGACTTGGTGCAAAAATATTTGGCAAACAGGACATTTCTAACTTATGGTGGGTGGGGAATGCCAAAGAAAAAAGAAGGGAAAAGTATAAACTTGTACGACTTCCTTATCGGTTTAAATTCCAGAAAAGATTCAGCAAACCCTACATTGAATGGTTGGAGTTGATAGAAATGATGTGCAATGAAATTCCTGGGAACTACACAAAGAAAGAAGATCAGTTGATGACAGCAGCCTTTGGCACTCGTGAAAAACAAAGGTTGAATCGGGTGATGGATGCTCTTAACTTTGAATATCCAGATTACGACAGACTTGATGAAGGGGCCGGAGGAGCGAAAAGAAAGAGGATTGTGAGTATCTTGAACAGGCAGGCCATTCAGTCCGTCAAGGAAGATCAGAGGGCTGTCAAGAAGCAAAAAGTTCTAGCGGAGCCGAAGGATTCGGCTCCCAAGAAACGAAAGCTTGTCAGAATGGCTCCTATAGAGACGAAGGTACAAGATGTGCCAGAAAAGACTGCAAGCCCTTCTTCGCCTTCCTCTGTCGATGTTTCAGAAATTCTGAAGGTAATGACTAAACCCTTCTCGTTCGCAATGCTAAGTCCTCTAGGGTCAGATCTGACTAGCCTATTGCAGTCAAAGGAGACTGCTTCGGCTACCAGGGGAAATGCCGTGGGTTGGAAGAAACGGCGAATGATGAATGTAATGCAAGCCATCCAATAGACCCTGCCCCTGGCTTCGGCGAAAAAGACTGTTGTGCCTGCTGATGCTGAAGATACTGCCGAAGCCGAAGTTAATGAATCTACACCTGAAATTGAGAACCTCAGGACTACAATGTCAAAAATTGATAGGCTTATATCTGATGTGGTTCCTAAGAAAAACATAGCCGAAGTATCTACTAATAAGGGAAAGGGAACTGAGGAGACCTCTTCGAAAGATACAAATTTTGATCTTCGGCACCTGGACGGCCAGTAACTTTCCAAAGAGGATATATCGGAACTAAAGGAATTTACCATATCATGCGGCTATCAGCCCGGATCCATGCTCTTTGGCGGCGTCGACGAAGAGATTTTAGAATGTATTCGTGACTGCGCTGGGGCTAAAATTGTAAGCACATTATCAAAGAGCATTAGATTCCTGAAACTAGAGAAGGACATTAGCTGCTATAGAAGGCAACACAATATTGGCAGCTTGTTTTACTCAAATTTTAAAGTAAAGTTCTTTTACTATTTTTTTCATCATGCCAATTTAAGCATTTCAGTAATGGGGATCTAATTTTAATTCATCTTCCAGAGTTTATTGCTGAGCAAGGCCCTGAAAATGCAGCAGGATGACGAAGACAAAAAATGAGTTTATTATCCAAGGCTTAGAAAAGAGGATTAATAAACTTGAAACTTCTTTGAAGGAAAAAGAAAGCCTATTGCATTCGGCCAAAGGTTCTCTTGCCGAAGTTCAATCTCAAAATGAAAAATTGAGCAAAGAGCTGGAAGAAGCTCGAACACTTTTGGAAAGGAACTCAGATCGGTTCAATCGTGAGTCTGAAACGTTAAACGTGACAATAAAGGCCAAAGTTGAAAAAAAATCTTAAACTGAACGAAACAATCAAAACTCTTCGGAATAAATGCTTCAACTTTGCTACTCAATGCATCGCTCGGTTAAAGGGTATCTTCAATTCTGTTGGAGTTGTATCTGAAGAAGTTAATCTTTCTGCTGAAGATATTCCTGGAGCTCTTGGATGTGTGGAGAAAGAGGTTGACGTTCTCGACGAAGTTATAACTAGCCATAGTGATTTCTGTGTGCTGGTGGCTTCTCGTGGCACGACTGTTGCTTTCATCAAAGCTGGGTGCAATCATATAAGAACCATTAATAGGCCAAACTTCAGCCTCTCACCGACTGACCTAGTTGATATTCCAGCCAAAGCTTGAAGCATAGGCAACAGATTCATCACTCAAATCTGGGCAAAAGGCGATCGAGAGATGGCTGGAGACGAAGCTCGAGCCCTGCTTAACAAAGTATAGAAAATCTCTTTACCTTTATGTTTTTATTTTATAGTTTTCCTTATTACATTCCTTAATACCCTTGCCTTTGTCATTTTTAGGGTGATGCTGCCGAAGGCTAATGAACCGAAGCTTGTTCTGGAGCGCTGAACAAGACTTCGGAAGCTTATCTTTTGCTAATATATGTAAAAACACTTTTGGAGCTTCTTTGTACAAGAAAATGTATCATTCGACAAGGAACTGTAATTGACTATGAACAAATTTTTGTAAATATTTGTAAATGCTTCTTAATGTTGCTTTACCTTTTATTCCACTACTGTCTGCTTTGCTGTGGACGAAACCCGTGCTCGCAGCTTTTTGAGCCGAAGGCGAAAAACACCTTCCCTTCTTTTCGTTCACCTCGAAGCACCCTTGGGCCAAAATCAAAGAATGACCCCCTCATACATAACGAAGCATTTTCCTTTCTTTTTTTTTGATAAACTACTTCATTTGAAACGAAGCATCTCTGTTCACAATGAAGCATTTTCACATTGAAGGCAGAAACCCTCACTTCTTCTCCTGTTAATGCCTTATGCGTTTTGTCATGTTGCGATGAAGCTACAGATACCTAATGTATGTTCGTATGAATGCAGAAGACGATGTGATGAAGTATGCAAATGTATGCCGAAGGTAAAAAAACTCACGCGAATACACACCCAGACTCTGCATCCCCTTAGGAACAACTTTGGAGTCTCTTCACCTTTTACTTAGGTGGTATTTCAGCTCTGTATCCCCCTAGGAACAACTTTGGAGCTAAGCTCTGCATCCCCTTAGGAACGACTTTAGAGCTTCTTCACCTTTCACTTAGGTGGCATTTTAGCTCTGCATCCCCTTAGGAACGACTTTGAACTTCTCCACCGTTGACTTAAGTGGTATTTTAGCTCTACATCCCCTTAAGGACGACTTTGGAGCTCTTTCATACTTTTTTACACTCGATGGTGTAATCTCAGATCTTTACATTTTACATGTGGGGGAATCTGGCCCTTGTATTGCACAGGGTTGTGCAAGAAAAATGAAAATTACAACCTATGGTCCCATTAAAAACCTTTCTCCCCTCTTGAAAGGAAAATGATGCCATAGGGAAAAGTAAGAAAATTACATAGTTTACACATAATATCTCTGAAGCTCATCTGCATTCCAAGATCTTGGAATGTCATTATCGTCCATGTCTTTCAACCTGTATGATCCAGGTCTTGACGAAGACACTACCAAGAAGGGACCTTCCCACTTAAGATGTAGCTTTCCCACTATGTCTAGGTTGGCCACTCTTTGAAGCATCAAGTGTCCTGGCTTGATATTCTTTAATCTTACCTTTCTGTCTCGATATTTAACAGTTTTGGCCTGATATTTATTGATGTGGTCTATTGCCTGAAGTCTAGTCCCTTCTATGGTGTCTTTTGTTATTTTGCAAGCATCTTCGTCTTCTGCCGAAGCTAGGTTCCTTATTGAACCTATTCTTGCTTCTTCCGGTGTTATTGCTTCATCCTCGAATAAAAGCTTGAAAGGAGTAAACATTGTTGATCTTGAGACAACAGTGTTATGATTCCATACCACTTTTACCAATTCATCTGGCCACTTTCCTTCTGGCAGATTGAAGATTGACTTCATTATTCCTGTTATAATAATTCTGTTAGCTCGTTCTACCAATCCATTAGATTTTAGATGCCTCACAGATGCAAAATATATTTTTGTGCCAATTTGGTCACAAAAAGTTTTAAATATTTCAGCATCAAATTGAGTTCCGTTATCAACCGTGATAGCCTTTGGCACACTGAACCGATAAACAATATTCTGTCAGAAGAACTTCTGGACCGTGGCCGAAGTGATTATAGCTAGGGGTTTAGCTTCAATCCACTTTGAAAAGTACTCCACCGCTACCACAACATATTTCAAGTTTCCTTGCGCCGGTGAAAGTGTGCCTAGTAAATTTAGGCCCCACCTTTGCAGTGGCCAAGTGGCCTGAATTAGCTGAGTTAGAGACGAAGATTGTTTTTGATCTCTGGTACACTTCTTACAGTTTTCACATTTTCGAACTAGATCCATTGCATTCGAAGCTGCCTTCAGCCAATAAAATCCTTGTCTGAAAACTTTTCCAAGCAAAGGCCTGGATCCAATATGAGCTCCGCATAGCACTGCGTGTATCTATTTCATTAGCTCTTGACATTCAGCTCTAGACAAACACTTCAGCAGCGGAGAACAAACTCCTTGTTTGAACAATTCTCCTTCTATGATCATATAAGGTCTTGTCGTGGCTTGCATTCTTTTTTTGTAGGCTTCGTTGTCCAGAGGATAATTGCCTTGTAGGAAAGATACAATCTCAGTTCTCCAATCTTTGATGTGCACAGGTGATATTGTAAGCACCGCTCGCTCCATGAGCTCAACTGAAGGTGCTTTTAGAGTCTCAAAGAATACTTGCTAAATGGAGTGGGAGCCCCTGTGTCGCTGATTTAGTTAGTAAATCTGTCTGCTCATTTTCTCCTCTTGGAATATTCTTCACTGAGAAACCTTCAAAGGAGGCTTCCATTCTTCGGACTGTATCAAGATACTTTTCAAGCTTCGGGTCTCTTGCTCTGCTGCTTTTATCAACGTGGCCTATGATGACCTGCGAGTCAGATTTGAGGACTGCCCTTCTTATTCCCATTGCCTTAAGCTTTTGAAGCCACAAAAGAAGAGCTTCGTACTCTACAATGTTATTTGTGCAGTTGAACTCCAATCTGGTCGCATAGCAGGTTTTGATTTTGGATGGTGAAATTAGAATAGCAGCGGCACCTGCACTGAAGGTTTCCCATGGTCCATCATAGAACACTACGCAAGCTTCGATGTCTGTTATGCTTCTTTCTTCCTGAGCCCCTGGCGTCCAATCAGCAATGAAGTCTGCTAACGCTTTGGATTGAATTGAGGATCTATGGACAAAATCAATAGTGAACTCATTCAGTTCTACAGCCCGTTTTCCAACTCTTCCTATAGATTCTCTATTTCTTATAATGTTCTTAAGAGGCTGGGATGAAGGTACTATACTATGGTATGACTGGAAATAGTGTCGAACCTTTTTGGAAGCCATCAATACAGCATATAGTACCTTCTCCAACTCTGTGTAATTTCTTTTTGATGGACTAAGTACTTCAGAAACGAAGTATACTGGGACTTGCTTCTTCGCTTGATCATCTTGTCTCTCCTGCACCAGCGCTGCACTGACTGCAGCGTGGGAAGCAGGTACATACAATAGCAGTGGGGCTCCTAACGAAGATGAAGTCAATGTTGTTAGTTGTATCAGATATTGCTTCAACTCTTCGAAAGTCTTTTGTTGAATTGGTTCCCATTGAAAGATTTTGGCTGATTTTAGCACTTCGAAGAATGGCAAATTCCTCTTTGCTGATCTTGAGATGAATCTATTTAAAGATGCCAGCCTTCCTGTTAATCTCTGAGCACCTTTTCTTAAGAGGCTGGGACAAAAGTACTATAAAGTGGTATGATTGGAAATAATGTCGAAGCTTTATGGAAGCCATCAATGCAACATATAGTACCTTCTCCAGCTCTGTGTAATTTCTTTTTGATGGACTAAATACTTCAGAAACGAAGTATACTGAGACTTGCTTCTTCGCTCGATCATCTTGTCTCTCCTGCACCAGTGCTACACTGACTGCAGCGTGGGAAGCAGCTACATACAGTAGCAGTGGGGCTCCTGACGAAGGTGGATTCAATGTTGTTAGTTGTATCAGATATTGCTTCAACTGTTCGAAAGCCTTTTGTTGAATTAGTCCCCATTAGAAGGCTTCAGCTGATTTTAACACTCTGAAGAATGGCAAATTCCTCTCTGCTGATTTTGAGATGAATCTGTTTAAAGATGCCAGCCTTTCTGTTAATTTCTGAGCACCTTTTCTTGTCCTTGGTGGCTCTGTCCGAAGTATAGCTTCTATTTTGCTTGGATTTGCTTCAATTCCTTTTGTTGATACTAGGCACCCAAGAAATTTTCCCTTTTTCACCCCAAAGACACATTTCTCGGCATTTAGCTTGAGACCAGCCTTCCTGAAATTGACAAATGTTTCTTGCAGGTTGGCAATGTGATTTTCTTGCTTCGTGCTTTTTAGTATGATATCATCGACATATGTAAGGACATTTCTACCAATCTGAGAGCTGAGGACTTTAGAGGTCATTCTGCTGAATCTTCCTCTGACATTCTTGAGCCCCTCGGGCATCCGAAGGTAGCAATAGGTCCCACTAGGGGTTATGAAGCTTGTTTTAGGCTCATCCTCCTTCTTCATCCAGATTTGATGATAGCCTGAATATCAGTCCAATAAACTCATGAGCTCCGAAGTGGCTGTTGCATCTATGAGGGAGTCTATTCTTGGTAAGGGGAACTCATCCTTCTGCCATGCCTTGTTGAGATCTGTAAAATCAATACACATTCTCCACTTCCTGTTGTCCTTCTTTACCATAACAGTGTTAGCTAACCATTCTGGGTATGTTACTTCCCTAATTACTCCAGCACTGAGAAGCCTTTTAACTTCATTTCTTGCCCCATCGGCTTTATCATCAGACATTTTTCAAAGCCTATGCTTCCTTGGTCTGATGGCTGGGTCTATATTGAGTGAATGCTCAATAACATCTCTGTTGACACCACAAAGATCATTGGCTGACCAAGCAAAAACATCCTTATTGTTGAACAGAAATTTTAGCAGAGTTTTCTCTTGTTCGTCAGACAATTGAGACCCCAACAACACCTTCTGCTCGGCTATGTATTCGCACAAAAGCATAGACTTTGGTTGATCTGTTGAAGCAGCATTGTCTCTTTTATGTTTATACTATTGACGATCTTCGGCTTCATCTATGTTGTGGATGGCCTTTATCTGTCCAGTTCCATTTGGCCCTTCTAGCAGTCTCTTGACTTCCATGCACGACAATAGGACCTTGGTCAGATGGTATCTTAATGCACAGATATGCTGGATGTAGTATTGAGAGCACCTAGAGGGGGGGTGAATAGGTGATCCTGTGAAACTTGAAACTTAAGCCACAAAAACTTGGTTAAGCGTTAGCACAATAATGCCAAGTGGCTAGAGAGGAGTCTCAACAAAACACAATAACCACAAGGATATCAACACAGAGATGGCACAGTGGTTTATCCCGTGGTTCGGCCAAGACCAACGCTTGCCTACTCCACGTTGTGGCATCCCAACGGACGAGGGTTGCAATCAACCCCTCTCAAGCGGTCCAAAGACCCACTTGAATACCATGGTGTTTTGCTTTGCTTTTCTATATCCCGTTCGCGAGGAATCTCCACAACTTGGAGTCTCTCGCCCTTACACTTGAAGTTCACAAAGAAGCACGGAGTAAGGGAGGGATGAGCAATGCACAAAAGACACAAAATCAGAATGTCAACACGCACACAAGTCGCAACAAGAGCTCGCAACACAACCCGACGAGTTCACAACTCAACTAGAGCTCTAGATGTTATCACGAAGAAACAAATGCGTGGAATCGAAGTCTTGGTGCATAGGAATGCTTTGAGTATGCTTGATGTTCTCCTCCATGCGCCTAGGGGTCCCTTTTATAGCCCCAAGGCAGCTAGGAGCCGTTGAGAGCATTCCAGGAAGGTAGATCTTGCCTTCTGTCGCCTGGCGCACCGGACAGTCCGGTGCACCACCGGACACTGTCCGCTGCGGATTCCCTTCCTTATATGGCGAAGCCAACCGTTGCAGATTGAGAGCTGTTGGCGCACCAGACACTGTTCGGTGCACACCGGACAGTCCGGTGCCCCAAAGTGACTGTTGGCTCGGCCACGCGTCACGCGCGGAATCCTCGGCCGACCGTTGGCCCGGCTGACCGTTGGCTCACCGGATAGTCCGGTGCACCACCGGACAGTCCGGTGAATTATAGCCGTACACCGTTGATGGCTTCCCGAGAGCGACGACTTCGCCTGTGAACGGCTCACCGGACAGTCCGGTGCACCACCGGACAGTCCGGTGCACCACCGGACAGTCCGGTGAATTATAGTCGTACACCGCCGTCGAAGTTCCGAGAGCAGCAAGTTCGCCAGAGTCAGCCTGGCGCACCGGACACTGTCCGGTGCACCCAGACTAAGCAGACTTTGGCTGAACAAAGTCATCTCTTCTCTAATTCGATTTTTCCTGTTTCCAGCACTTAGACACAATACATTAGTCCATAAAACAATGTACTAAGTCTAGAAACATACCTTTTGGCTTGATTTGCACTTTGTCCACCACTTTGCATAGATTAACACAAAAGCACTTGTGTTGGCACTCAACCACCAAAATACTTAGAAATGGCCCAAGGGCACATTTCCCTTTCAATCTCCCCCTTTTTGGTGATTTATGCCAACACAACATAAAGCAACTAGAACAAGTGCAATATCAATGCAAATGAAAACTCAAAGTTGTTTTGATTCAAATTTGGCATATATGGATCATACTTTGCCACCACTTGGTTCGTTTTTGCAAATCAAACTTAGATTTCTATCCCTAAGTCAAACACACTTGTTAAGACATAAATAGAGTCGTTCCAAGAGAAATTGATTCAAGATTTCAAAAACTCCCCCTTTTTCCCATAATCGACTATTCTCCCCACAAGAGGCCAACTTTTGACAAAAGAGACAACAAGAGAGTTTTGACAAACCAAAAGCTCTATTCTACTATTTTCAAAATTTCTCAAGTGGTAGCTGATCCATTTTTTGCTTTGGCCTTTATTTTCTCCCCCTTTGGCATCAAGCACCAAAACGGGATCAATCTTGGCCCAAAAACCCCATTGCCTCACCAAAATCTTCAAATAAGAATACAAAGGCAATAAGAGTACATGAGATGAACTTGGAATAGGTTACCCTCTCATCGGAGTGTAGTGGAAGTCTTTCATGGTCCAAGTTCACCTTTTCCCTTTCAAACTTCCTTTGAGACTAAATTAAGAGAACTCAAGCACACGGTTAGTCTCAAAGGGTCAAGTTGTAGCACATCTCCCCCTAAATATGTGCATCACTTGCAAAAGGACTTGTGAGGTCCGGGGAGTGTTTATACAACTTGAGCACCACAAGTAAGCAACAAAATGCATAAGGAACATGATCAAGGCATAAACACATGTATGTTATAAATCAATCCAAGTTCTGCGAATCTAAGACATTTAGCTCACTACGTAGCCTGCAAAAGGTCTTCTCATCTAAAGGCTTGGTAAAGATATCGGCTAGCTGGTTCTCGGTGCTAACATAAAACACTTCGATATCTCCCTTTTGTTGGTGGTCTCTCAAAAAGTGATGCCGGATGTCAATGTGCTTTGTGCGGCTGTGCTCAACAGGATTTTCCGCTATGCGGATAGCACTCTCATTGTCACATAGGAGTGGGACTTTGCTCAGATTTTAGCCAAAGTCCCGGAGGGTTTGCCTCATCCAAAGTAGTTGCGCGCAACACTGTCCTGCGGCAACATACTCGGCCTCAGCGGTGGATAGGGCAACGGAAGTTTGTTTCTTAGAGTTCCATGACACCAGGGACCTTCCTAAGAATTGGCACGTCCCCGATGTCCTCTTCCTATCGACCTTACATCCAACATAGTCGGAATCTGAGTATCCAATCAAGTCAAAGTTAGACCCCTTTGGATACCAGATCCCGAAGCAAGGCGTAGCGACTAAATATCTAAGAAATCGCTTCACGGCCACAAGGTGACACTCCCTTGGATCGGATTGAAATCTAGCACACATGCATACGCTAAGCATAATATCCGGTCTACTAGCACATAAATAAAGCAAAGACCCTATCATAGACCAGTATGCCTTTTGATCAACGGACTTACCTCCTTTGTTGAGGTCGGTGTGTCCGTCGGTTCCCATCGGAGTCTTTGCGGGCTTGGCGTCCTTCATCCCAAACCGCTTTAGCAAGTCTTGCGTGTACTTCGTTTGGGAGATGAAAGTGTCGTCCTTGAGTTGCTTCACTTGGAACCCAAGGAAGTAGTTCAACTCGCCCATCATCGACATCTCAAATTTCTGCGTCATCACTCTGCTAAACTCTTCACAAGACTTTTGATTAGTAGAACCAAATATTATGTCATCGACATAAATTTGGCACACAAAAAGATCACCATCGCAAGTCTTAGTGAAAAGAGTTGGATCGGCATTCCCAACCTTGAAAGCATTAGCAATTAAAAAGTCTCTAAGGCATTCATACCATGCTCTTGGGGCTTGCTTAAGTCCATAGAGCGCCTTAGAGAGCTTACACATGTGGTCGGGGTACCGTTCATCCTCGAAGCCAGGGGGTTGCTCCACGTACACCTCCTCCTTGATCGGCCCGTTGAGGAAAGCGCTCTTCACATCCATTTGGAACAACCTGAAAGAATGGTGAGCGGCATATGCTAGCAAAATACGAATTGATTCTAGCCTAGCCACGGGAGCAAAAGTCTCCTCAAAGTCCAAACCTGCGACTTGGGCATAACCTTTTGCCACAAGTCGAGCCTTGTTCCTCATCACCACCCCGTGCTCGTCCTGTTTGTTGCGGAACACCCACTTGGTTCCCACAACGTTTTGCTTGGGACGAGGCACCAGTGTCCAAACTTCATTCCTCTTGAAGTTGTTTAGCTCCTCCTGCATGGCCAACACCCAGTCCGGATCTAGCAAGGCCTCTTCTACCTTGAAAGGCTCAATAGAAGAGACAAAGGAGTAATGCTCACAAAAATTAACTAATCTAGAACGAGTAGTTACTCCCTTGCTAATATCACCCAAATTTTGGTCGACGGGATGATTCCTTTGAATCGTCGCTCGAACTTGGGTAGGAGGTGCCTGAGGTGCTTCTTCCTCTTCAACTTGAACATCCTGTGCTCCCCCTTGATCACGCGCCTCCACTTGAGGTACCTGTTCGTCATCTTGGGTTGGGGGATGCACCATTGTTGAGGAAGAAGGTTGATCTTGCTCCAATTGTTCCTGTGGTCGCACATCGCCAATCGCCATGGTGCGTATTGCGGCCGTTGGAACGTCTTCTTCATCTACATCATCAAGATCAACAACTTGCTCTTTTGGAGAGCCATTAGTCTCATCAAATACAACATCGCTAGAGACTTCAACCAAACCCGATGATTTGTTGAAGACTCTATACGCCTTTGTATTTGAGTCATAACCTAACAAAAACCCTTCTACAGCTTTGGGAGCAAATTTAGAAGTTCTACCTTTCTTCACAAGAATGTAACACTTGCTCCCAAATACACGAAAATAAGACACATTAGGTTTGTTACAAGTTAGCAGCTCATACGCAGTCTTCTTGAGGAGGCGGTGAAGGTAGACCCGGTTGATGGCGTGGCAAGCCGTGTTCACGGCTTCCGACCAAAACCGCTCGGGGGTCTTGAACTCTCCAAGCATCGTCCTCACCATATCGATGAGCGTCCTGTTCTTCCTCTCTACCACACCATTTTGCTGTGGTGTGTAGGGAGCGGAGAACTCGTGCTTGATCCCCTCCTCCTCAAGGAACTCCTCCACTTGAGGGTTCTTGAACTCGGACCCGTTGTCGCTCCTTATCTTCTTCACCTTGAGCTCAAACTCATTTTGAGCTCTCCTTAGAAAGCACTTGAGGGTCCCTTGGGTTTCAGATTTATCCTGCAAAAAGAATACCCAAGTGAAGCGGGAAAAATCATCAACTATAACAAGACCATACTTACTTCCTCCTATACTTAGATAGGCGATGGGTCCGAAGAGGTCCATGTGAAGCATCTCCAAAGGTCTTGATGTGGTCATCACATTTTTGGTGTGATGAGAGCTTCCCACCTGTTTGCCTGCTTGACAAGCTGCACAAGGTCTATCTTTTTCGAAATGCACATTAGTTAGACCTATCACGTGTTCTCCCTTTAGAAGCTTGTGAAGGTTCTTCATCCCCACATGTGCTAAGCGGCGATGCCACAGCCAGCCCATGCAAGTCTTAGCGATTAAGCATGCATCTAGACCGACCTCTTCTTTTGCAAAATCAACCAAATAAAGTTTGTCGTCTAGTACACCCTTAAAAGCTAGTGAACCATCACACCTTCTAAAGACAGACACATCTACATTTGTGAATAGACAATTATATCCCATATTATAAAGTTGACTTACAGATAACAAATTATATCCGAGTGACTCAACTAAAAACACATTAGAAATAGAGTGCTCGGACGAAATAGCAATTTTACCTAACCCTTTCACCTTGCCTTGGTTCCCATCACCGAATATTATTGAATCTTGGGGATCCTTGTTCTTGACGTAGGAAGAGAACATCATCTTCTCTCCCGTCATGTGGTTTGTGCATCCGCTGTCGATAATCTAGCTTGAGCCCCCGGATGCATAAACCTGCAAGGCAAATTTAGGTTTGGGTCTTAGGTACCCAACTCTTGTTGGGTCCTACAAGGTTAGTCACAATGGTCTTAGGGACCCAAATACAAGTTTTATCTCCCTTGCATCTTGCCCCTAACTTCCTAGCAATCACCTTCTTATTCTTTCTACAAATGGCAAATGAAGCATTGCAAGCATGATATATTGTAGAAGGTTCATTAATTTTCCTAGGAACATTAACATTTCTCCTAGGCATATGATGAACAACATTTCTCCTAGCAACATTTCTATCATGCACAACATGGGAACTAGAAGCAGTCATAGCATGAGAATCACAACTTCTAAAGGCATTCCTAGAATGTCTCCTATCATGATACATGAAAGCATGGTTCTTTTGCACACTACTAGCCATAGGGGCCTTCCCTTTCTCCTTGGCGGAGATGGAAACCTTATGGCTTGTTAAGTTCTTGACTTCCCTCTTGAAGCCAAGACCATCCTTAATTGAGGGGTGTCTACCAATCGTGTAGGCATCCCTTGCAAATTTTAGCTTGTCAAATTCACTTTTGCTAGTCTTAAGTTGGGCATTAAGACTAGCCAATTCATCATTCAATTTGGAAATTGAAACTAGGTGTTCACTACAAGCATCAATGTCAAAATCTTTACAGCTATTGCAAATCATAACATGTTCTACACAAGAGTTAGATTTACTTGCTACTTCTAGTTTAGCATTCAAATCATCATTAACACCTTTTAAAGTAGAAATGGTTTCATGACAAGTAGATAGTTCACAAGAAAGCATTTCATTCCTTTTAACTTCTAGAGCAAGTGAATTTTGTGCACTAACAAATTTATCATGCTCTTCATATAAAAGGTCCTCTTGTTTCTCTAAAAGTCTATCCTTTTCATTCAAGGCATCAATCAATTCATTAATATTATCTATTTTAGTTCTATCCAATCCTTTGAACAGACTAGAGTAATCTATTTCTTCATCACTAGACTCATCATCACTAGAAGAATCATAAGTGGCATTGTTTCGAGTACATACCTTCTTCTCCTTTGCTATGAGGCATGTGTGACGCTCGTTGGGGAAGAGGGATGACTTGTTGAAGGCGGTGGCGGCGAGTCCTTCATTGTCAGAGTCGGATGACGAACAATCCAAGTCCCACTCCTTTCCAAGGTGTGCCTCGCCCTTGGCCTTCTTGTAACTCTTCTTCTTTTCTCTTTTGTTCCCTTTTTCCTGGTCACTATCATTATCGGGATAGTTAGCAATAAAATGACCAAACTTACCACATTTGAAGCATGAGCACTTCCCCTTTGTTTTGGTCTTGCTTGGCTATCCCTTGCAACCCTTTAGCGCCGTCTTGAAGCGCTTGATGATGAGGGCCATCTCTTCATCATCAAGCCCGGCCGCCTCTACTTGCGCCACCTTGCTAGGTAGCGCCTCATTGCTCCTCGTTGCCTTGAGAGCAATAGTTTGAGGCTCTTGGATTGGTCCATTTAGTGCATCGTCGACGTATCTCGCCTCCTTGATCATCATTCGCCCGCTTACGAACTTCCCAAAAACTTCTTCGGGCGACATCTTGGTGTACCTAGGATTTTCACGAATATTGTTCACCAGATGTGGATCAAGTACAGTAAAGGACCTTAGCATTAGACGAACGACGTCGTGGTCCGTCCATCGCGTGCTTCCGTAGCTCCTTATTTTATTGATGAGGGTCTTGAGCCGGTTGTATGTTTGGGTTGGCTCCTCGCCCCTTTGAGAGCACCTAGAGGGGGGTGAATAGGTGATCTTGTAAAACTTGAAAACTTAAGCCACAAAAACTTGGTTAAGTGTTAGCACAGTAAATGCCAAGTGGCTAGAGAGGAGTCAAAACACAATAACCACAAGAGATCGATCACAGAGATGGCACGGTGGTTATCCCGTGGTTCGGCCAAGACCAATGCTTGCCTACTCCACGTTATGGCGTCCCAACGGACGAGGGTTGCAATCAACCCCTCTCAAGCGGTCCAAAGACCCACTTGAATACCACGGTGTTTTGCTTGCTTTTCTTAATCCCGTTCGCGAGGAATCTCCACAACTTGGAGCCTCTCGCCCTTACACTTGAAGTTCACAAAGAAGCACAGAGCAAGGGAGGATTAGCAACGCACACAAGACACAAGAATCAGAATGTCAACACGCACACAAGTCGCAACAAGAGCTCGCAACACAACCCAATGAGTTCACAACTCCACTAGAGCTCTATATGCTATCACAAAGAAACGAATGCGCGGAATCGAGGTCTTGGTGCTTAGGAATGTTGTAGGAATGCTTGGTGTGCTCCTCCATGCGCCTAGGGGTCCCTTTTATAGCCCCAAGGCAGCTAGGAGCCGTTGAGAGCATTCTAGGAAGGCTGATCTTGCCTTCTGTCGACTGGCGCACCGGATAGTCCGGTGCACACCGGACACTGTTCGGTGCCCGATTTCCTTCCAAAAATGGCGTAGTCGACCGTTGGCAGCCTGAGAGCCGTTGGCGCACTGGACATGTCCGGTGCACACCAGACAGTCCGGTGCCCCCTTCTAGCCGTTGGCTCAGCCACGTGTCCCGCGCAGATCACGCGGCCGACCGTTGGCCCTGCCGACCGTTGGCTCACCGGACAGTCCGGTGCACACCGGACAGTCCTGTGAATTTTAGCCGTACGCCGTTGATGGTTTCCCGAGAGCGACGAGTTCGCCTGTGAACGGCCCACCGGACAGTCCGGTGCACCACCGGACAGTCCGGTGCACCACCGGACAGTCCGGTGCACCACCGGACAGTCCGGTGAATTATAGTCGTACACCGCCGTCGAAGTCCCGAGAGCAGCCTGTTCGCCAGAGCCAACCTGGCGCACCGGACACTGTCCGGTGCACCACCGGACAGTCCGGTGCTCCCAGACTGAGCAGAGTCTTGGCTGCTCGAGCCAAGGCATTTTCAATTGGATTTTTCCTGTTTCCAGCACTTAGACACAATACATTAGTCCATAAAACAATGTACTAAGTCTGAGAAACATACCTTTATCCTTGATTTGTACTTTGTCCACCTTTTTACACTTAGGCACTTGTGTTGGACACTAAATCACCAAAATACTTAGAAATGGCCCAAGGGCACATTTCCCTTTCAATCTCCCCCTTTTTGGTGATTTATGCCAACACAACATAAAGCAAGTAGAACAAGTACAAAATCAATTCAACTAAGAACTCAAAATTGTTTTGATTCAATTTTGACATATATGGATCATCCTTTGCCACCACTTGATTTGTTTTTGCAAATCAAACTCAATTTCCTATCTCTAAGTCAAATCCACTTGTAGAGACATAAAGAGAGGTATTCCAAAAGAAATTGATCAAAGATTTCAAAAACTCCCCCTTTTCCCATAATCAACATTTCTCCCCACAAGAAGCCAACTTTTGACAAAAAAGACAATAAAAGAGTTTTGACAAACCAAAAGCTCTATTTGACTATTTTCAAAATCTCTCAAGTGGTAGCTGATCCATTTATCGCTTTGGCCTTTATTTTCTCCCCCTTTGGCATCAAGCACCAAAACAGGATCAATCTTGGCCCTTTAACCCTATTGCCTCACCAAAATCTTCAACTAAGAGCAAATAGGCAATAAGAGGATAAAGATGAACTTGGAAAAGTTACTCTTTTCATCGAAGTGCTGTGGAAGTCTTGCATGGTCCAAGTCCACCTTTTCCCTTTCAATCCTCCTTTTAGACTAAAACAAACTCAAGCACATGGTTAGTTTTCAAAGGGTCAAGTTGTAACACACCTCCCCCTAAGTATGTGCATCACTTGCACAAGGACTTGTGAGATCCAGGGAGTGCTTGTACAACTTGAGCACCACAATAAGCAACAAAATGCAGAATGAACATGATCAAAGGCATAAACACATGTATGCTACAATTCAATCCAAGTTCCGCGAATCTAAGACATTTATCTCACTACGCAGCCTGCAAAAGGTCTTCTCATCTAGAGGCTTGGTAAAGATATCGGCTAGCTGGTTCTCGGTGCTAACATGAAACACTTCGATATCTCCCTTTTGCTGGTGGTCTCTCAAAAAGTGATGCCGGATGTCAATGTGCTTTGTGCGGCTGTGCTCAACAGGATTTTCCGCTATTCGGATAGCACTCTCATTATCACATAGGAGTGGGACTTTGCTCAGATTGTAGCCAAAGTCCCGGAGGGTTTGCCTCATCCAAAGTAGTTGCGCGCAACACTGTCCTGCGGCAACATACTCGGCCTCAGCGGTGGATAGGGCAACGGAAGTTTGTTTCTTAGAGTTCCACGACACCAGGGACCTTCCTAAGAATTGGCACGTCCCCGATGTACTCTTCCTATCGACCTTACATCCAGCATAGTCGGAATCTGAATATCCAATCAAGTCAAAGGTAGACCCCTTTGGATACCAGATCCCAAAGCAAGGCGTAGCGACTAAATATCTAAGAATTCGCTTCACAGCCACTAAGTGACACTCCTTAGGATCGGATTGAAATCTAGCACATATGCATACGCTAAGCATAATATCCGGTCTACTAGCACACAAATAAAGTAAAGACCCTATCATAGACCTGTATGCCTTTTGATCAACGGACTTACCTCCTTTGTTGAGGTCGGTGTGTCCGTCAGTTCCCATCGGCGTCTTTGCGGGCTTGGCGTCCTTCATCCCAAACCGCTTTAGCAAGTCTTGCGTGTACTTCGTTTGGGAGATGAAGGTGTCGTCCTTGAGTTGCTTCACTTGGAACCCAAGGAAGTAGTTCAACTCGCCCATCATCGACATTTCGAATTTCTGCGTCATCACCCTGCTAAACTCTTCACAAGACTTTTGGTTAGTAGAACCAAATATTATGTCATCGACATAAATTTGGCACACAAAAAGATCACCATCGCAAGTCTTAATGAAAAGAGTTGGATTGGCTTTCCCAACCTTGAAAGCATTAGCAATTAAAAAGTCTCTAAGGCATTCATACCATGCTCTTGGGGCTTGCTTAAGTCCATAGAGCGCCTTAGAGAGCTTACACACGTGGTCGGGGAACCGTTCATCCTCGAAGCCAGGGGGTTGCTCCACGTACACCTCCTCCTTGATCGGCCCGTTGAAAAAAGCGCTCTTCACATCCATTTGGTACAACCTGAAAGAATGGTGAGCGACATATGCTAGCAAAATACGAATTGATTCTAGCCTAGCCACAGGAGCGAAAGTCTCCTCAAAGTCCAAACCTGCGACTTGGGCATAACCTTTTGCCATAAGTCGAGCCTTGTTCCTCGTCACCACCCCGTGCTCGTCCTGTTTGTTGCGGAACACCCACTTGGTTCCCACGACATTTTGCTTGGGACGAGGCACCAGTGTCCAAACTTCATTGCGCTTGAAGTTGTTGAGTTCCTCTTGCATGGCCAGCACCCAGTCCGGATCTAGCAAGGCCTCTTCTACCCTGAAAGGCTCAATAGAAGAGACAAAAGAGTAATGCTCACAAAAATTAACTAATCTTGAACGAGTAGTTACTCCCTTGCTAATATCACCCAATATTTGGTCGACGGGATGATCCCTTTGAATCGTCGCTCGAACTTGGGTTGGAGGTGCCTGAGGTGATTCTTCCTCTTCAACTTGAACATCTTGTGCTCCTTCTTGATCACGCGCCTCCTCATGATGAACCTGTTCATCGTCTTGAGTTGGGGGATGCACCAAAGTTGAGGAAGACGGTTGATCTTGCTCCAATTTTTCCTGAGGCCGCACATCTCCAATTGCCATGGTGTATATCGCGGGCGTTGGAACGTCTTCTTCATCTACGTCATCAAGATCAACAACTTGCTCTCTTGGAGAGCCATTAGTCTCATCAAATACAACGTCGCTAGAGACTTCAACCAAACCCGATGATTTGTTGAAGACCCTATACGCCTTTGTATTTGAGTCATAACCTAATAAAAACCCTTCTACAGCTTTGGGAGCAAATTTAGAAGATCTACCTTTCTTCACAAGAATATAACACTTGCTCCCAAATACACGAAAATAAGACACATTGGGTTTGTTACCAGTTAGCAGCTCATATGAAGTCTTTTTGAGGAGGCGGTGAAGGTAGACCCTGTTGATGGCGTGGCAAGCCGTGTTCACGGCTTCCGACCAAAAACGCTCGGGGGTCTTGAACTCTCCAAGCATAGTCCTCGCCATATCAATGAGCGTCCTGTTCTTCCTCTCTACCACACCATTTTGCTGAGGTGTGTAGGGAGCGGAGAACTCGTGCTTGATCCCCTCCTCCTCAAGGAACTCCTCCACTTGAAGATTCTTGAATTCGGACCCGTTGTCGCTTCTTATCTTCTTCACCTTGAGCTCAAACTCATTTTGAGCTCTCCTTAGGAAGCACTTGAGGGTCCCTTGGGTTTCAGACTTATCCTGCAAAAAGAACACCCAAGTGAAGCGGGAAAAGTCATCAATAATAACTAGACCATACTTACTTCCTCCTATGCTCAGATAGGCGACGGGTCCGAAGAGGTCCATATGCAGCAGCTCCAGAGGTCTTGAAGTGGTCATCACATTCTTGCTGTGATGTGCTCCTCCCACTTGTTTACCTGCTTGACAAGCTGCACAAGGTCTATCTTTTTCGAATTGCACGTTAGTCAAACCTATCACGTGTTCTCCCTTTAGAAGCTTGTGAAGGTTCTTCATCCCCACATGTGCTAAGCGGCGATGCCACAGCCAGCCCATGCTAGTCGTAGCAATTAAGCATGCATCTAGACCGGCCTCCTCTTTTGCAAAATCAACTAAATAAAGTTTGTCGTCTAGTACACCCTTAAAAGCTAATGAACCATCACTTCTTCTAAAGACAGACACATCTATATTTGTAAATAGACAATTATATCCCATATTACATAGTTGACTAACAGATAGTAAATTATATCCAAGAGACTCAACTAAAAACACATTAGAGATAGAGTGCTCATTTGATATTGCAATCTTGCCTAAACCTTTCACCTTGCCTTGGTTCCCATCGCCGAATATGATTGAATCTTGGGAATCCTTATTCTTGACGTAGGAGGTGAACATCTTCTTTTCCCCCGTCATATGGTTCGTGCATCCGCTGTCGATAATCCAGCTTGAACCCCCGGATGCATAAACCTGCAAGGCAAATTTAGGCTTGGGTCTTAGGTACCCAACTCTTGTTGGGTCCTACAGGGTTAGTCACAATTGTCTTAGGGACCCAAATGCAAGTTTTATCACCCTTGCATTTTGCCCCTAATTTCCTAGCAACTATCTTCCTATCCTTTCTACAAATAGCAAAGGAAGCATTTAAAGCATGATAAATTGTAGAGGGTCCATTCATAACTTTCCTAGGAACATGAACAATATTCTTTCTAGGCACATGATGCATATTTTTCCTAGGCATATCTCTACCATGCATATAGGAAGAACTGGGAGCAAACATAGCATAAGAATCATAAGCACGTGAATCAAAAGCATTACAACTCCTATGAGACTGTCTTCTATCAATGTACATAAAAGCATGGTTCTTTTTAGTACTACTTGCCATAGGGGCCTTCCCTTTCTCCTTGGCGGAGATGGGAGCCTTATGGCTTGTTAAGTTCTTGGCTTCCCTCTTGAAGCCAAGCCCATCCTTAATTGAGGGGTGTCTACCAATCGTGTAGGCATCCCTAGCAAATTTTAGTTTATCAAAACCACTTTTGCTAGCCTTAAGTTGGGCATTAAGACTAGCCATTTCATCATTTAACTTTGCAATAGAAGCTATGTGTTCACTACAAGCATCAATATCAAAATCTTTACATCTATTGCAAATAATAACATTTTCTACACAAGTTGTTGATTTACTAGCTATTTCTAACTTAGCATTCAAATCATCATTAATGCTCCTTAAGCTAGAAATCGTCTCATGGCAAGAAGATAATTCACAAGAAAGCATTTCATTTCTCTTAACTTCTAAGGCATGAGATTTTTGTGCTTCTACAAATTTGTCATGTTCTTCATACAACAAGTCCTCTTGTTTTTCTAAAAGCCTATTCTTATCATTCAAGGCATCAATCAATTCATTAATTTTATCTACCTTGGTTCTATCTAGGCCCTTAAATAAACATGAATAATCTATTTCATCCTCATCACTAGATTCGTCCTCACTTGAAGAAGCATAAGTAGAGTTTCGAGTACATACCTTCTTCTCCCTTGCCATAAGGCATGTGTGACGCTCGTTGGGGAAGAGGGATGACTTGTTGAAGGCGGTGGCGGCGAGTCCTTCATTGTCGGAGTCGGACGAGGAGCAATCCGAATCCCATTCCTTGCCAAGATGTGCCTCGCCCTTTGCCTTCTTATAGTTCTTCTTCTTCTCCCTCTTGTTCCCTTGATCCTGATCACTATCATTGTCGGGACAGTTAGCAATAAAATGACCAAGCTTACCACATTTGAAGCATGAGCGCTTCCCCTTTGTCTTGGTCTTGCTTGGCTGCCCCTTGCGACCCTTTAGCGCCGTCTTGAATCTTTTGATGATGAGGGCCATCTCTTCATCATTAAGACTGACCGCCTCAATTTGTGCCACCTTGCTAGGTAGCGCCTCCTTGCTTCTTGTTGCCTTGAGAGCAAGGGGTTGAGGCTCATTGATTGGACCATTCAATGCGTCGTCCACGTATCTTGCCTCCTTGATCATCATTCGCCCGCTTACGAATTTTCCAAGGACTTCTTCGGGCGACATTTTGGTGTACCTGGGATTCTCACGAATATTATTCACCAAATGAGGATCAAGAACGGTAAAGGACCTTAGCATCAATCGGACGACGTCGTGGTCCGTCCATCGCGTGCTTCTGTAGCTCCTTATTTTGTTGATAAGGGTCTTGAGCCGGTTGTATGTTTGGGTTGGCTCCTCGCCCCTTATCATTGCGAATCGTCCAAGCTCTCCCTCCACCAACTCCATCTTGGTGAGCAAGGTGACATCGTTCCCCTCATGAGAAATCTTGAGGGTGTCCCAGATCTGCTTGGCATTGTCCAAGCCGCTCACTTTATGGTATTCGTACCTGCACAAGGATGCTAACAGCACAGTAGTGGATTGTGCATTTCTATGAATCTTTTCATTAATAAAAATAGGACTATCCGAGCTATCAAACTTCATTCCATTCTCAACAATCTCCCATATGCTTGGATGGAGAGAGAATAGGTGACTACGCATTTTGTGGCTCCAAAATCCGTAGTCCTCCCCATCAAAGTGTGGAGGCTTGCCGAGAGGAATGGAGAGCAAATGTGAATTTGAACTTTGAGGAATACGCAAATAATCGAAAGAAAAGTTTGAGTTAACCGTCTTTCGTTTGTCGTAGTCATTGTCGTCGTTGTCCTTATGAGAAGAAGTGGATTCATCACTGTCGTCGTAGTAGACGATCTCCTTGATGCGTCTCGACTTCTTCTTCCTTTCGTCTTTGCGTCTATGGACCGAGCCCGAGTCGGTAGGCTTATCATCCTTAGGCTCGTTGACGAAGGACTCCTTCTCTTTGTCGTTGATCACGATTCCCTTCCCCTTAGGATCCATCTCTTCGGGCGATTAGTCCCTTGTGAAGAGAACGGTTCTGATACCAATTGAGAGCACCTAGAGGGGGGGTGAATAGGTGATCCTGTAAAACTTGAAAACTTAAGCCACAAAAACTTGGTTAAGCGTTAGCACAGTAAATGCCAAGTGGCTAGAGAGGAGTCAAAACACAATAACCACAAGAGATCGATCACAGAGATGGCACGGTGGTTATCCCGTGGTTCGGCCAAGACCAATGCTTGCCTACTCCACGTTGTGGCGTCCCAACGGACGAGGGTTGCAATCAACCCCTCTCAAGCGGTCCAAAGACCCACTTGAATACCACGGTGTTTTGCTTGCTTTTCTTAATCCCGTTCGCGAGGAATCTCCACAACTTGGAGCCTCTCGCCCTTACACTTGAAGTTCACAAAGAAGCACAGAGCAAGGGAGGATTAGCAACGCACACAAGACACAAGAATCAGAGTGTCAACACGCACACAAGTCGCAACAAGAGCTCGCAACACAACCCAATGAGTTCACAACTCCACTAGAGCTCTATATGCTATCACAAAGAAACGAATGCGCGGAATCGAGGTCTTGGTGCTTAGGAATGTTGTAGGAATGCTTGGTGTGCTCCTCCATGCGCCTAGGGGTCCCTTTTATAGCCCCAAGGCAGCTAGGAGCCGTTGAGAGCATTCTAGGAAGGCTGATCTTGCCTTCTGTCGACTGGCGCACCGAACTGTCCGGTGCACACCGGACACTGTCCGGTGCCCGATTTCCTTCCAAAAATGGCGCAGTCGACCGTTGGCAGCCTGAGAGCCGTTGGCGCACCGGACATGTCCGGTGCACACCGGACAGTCCGGTGCCCCCTTCTAGCCGTTGGCTCAGCCACGTGTCCCGCGCAGATCGCGCGGCCGACCGTTGGCCCTGCCGACCGTTGGCTCACCGGACAGTCCGGTGCACACCGGACAGTCCGGTGAATTTTAGCCGTACGCCGTTGATGGTTTCCCGAGAGCGACGAGTTCGCCTGTGAATGGCCCACCGGACAGTCCGGTGCACCACCGGACAGTCCGATGAATTATAGCCGTACACCGCCGTCGAAGTCCCGAGAGCAGCCTGTTCGCCAGAGCCAACCTGGCGCACCGGACACTGTCCGGTGCACCACCGGACAGTCCGGTGCTCCCAGACTGAGCAGAGTCTTGGCTGCTCGAGCCAAGGCATTTTCAATTGGATTTTTCCTGTTTCCAGCACTTAGACACAATACATTAGTCCATAAAACAATGTACTAAGTCTGAGAAACATACCTTTATCCTTGATTTGTACTTTGTCCACCTTTTTACACTTAGGCACTTGTGTTGGACACTAAATCACCAAAATACTTAGAAATGGCCCAAGGGCACATTTCCCTTTCACCCTTATCATCGCGAATCTTCTAAGCTCGCCCTCCACCAACTCCATTTTGGTGAGCAAGGTGACGTCGTTCCCCTCATGAGAGATCTTGAGGGTGTCCCAGATCTGCTTGGCATTGTCCAAGCCGCTCACCTTATGGTACTCGTCCCTGCACAAAGAGGCTAACAACACAGTAGTAGCTTGTGCATTTTTATGATTCTGTTCATTAATAAATATAGGACTATCCGAGCTATCAAATTTCATTCCATTCTCAACAATCTCCCATATGCTTGGATGGAGAGAGAACAAGTGACTACGCATTTTGTGACTTCAAAATCCGTAGTCCTTCCCATCAAAGTGTGGAGGTTTGCCAAGAGGGATGGAAAACAAATGAGCATTTGAACTCTGAGGAATACGAGAGTAATCGAAAGAAAAATTCGAATTAACCGTCTTTCTTTTCTCGTAGTCGTTGTCGTCGTCCTTGTGGGAAGAAGTGGACTCGTCGCTGTCGTCGTAGTAGACGATCTCCTTGATGCGTCTCGTCTTCTTCTTCCCATCTTTGCGTTTGTAGCCCGAGCCCGAGTCGGTAGGCTTGTCATCCTTCGGCTCGTTGACGAAGGACTCCTTCTCCTTATCGTTGATCACAATTCCCTTCCCCTTAGGATCCATCTCTTCGGGCGATTAGTCCCTTCGTGAAGAGAACGGCTCTGATACCAATTGAGAGCACTTAGAGGGGGGATGAATAGGTGATCCTGTGAAACTTGAAACTTAAGCCACAAAAACTTGGTTAAGCGTTAGCAGAATAATGCCAAGTGGCTAGAGAGGAGTCTCAACAAAACACAATAACCACAAGGATATCAACACAGAGATGGCACAGTGGTTTATCCCGTGGTTCGGCCAAGACCAACGCTTGCCTACTCCACGTTGTGGCGTCCCAACGGATGAGGGTTGCAATCAACCCCTCTCAAGCGGTCCAAAGACCCACTTGAATACCACGGTGTTTTGCTTTGCTTTTCTATATCCCGTTCGCGAGGAATCTCCACAACTTGGAGTCTCTCGCCCTTACACTTGAAGTTCACAAAGAAGCACGGAGTAAGGGAGGGATGAGCAACGCACACAAGACACAAAATCAGAATGTCAACACGCACACAAGTCGCAACAAGAGCTCGCAACACAACCCGACGAGTTCACAACTCAACTAGAGCTCTAGATGCTATCACGAAGAAACAAATGCGTGGAATCGAAGTCTTGGTGCTTAGGAATGCTTTGAGTATGCTTGATGTTCTCCTCCATGCACCTAGGGGTCCCTTTTATAGCCCCAAGGCAGCTAGGAGCCGTTGAGAGCATTCTAAGAAGGCAGATCTTGCCTTCTGTCGCCTGGCGCACCGGACAGTCCGGTGCACCACCGGACACTGTCCGGTGCACCACCGGACACTGTCCGGTGCGGATTCCCTTCCTTATATGGTGAAGCCGACCGTTGCAGATTGAGAGCCGTTGGTGCACCGGACACTGTCCGGTGCACACCGGACAGTCCGGTGCCCCAAAGTGACCGTTGGCTCGGCCACGCGTCACGCGCGGAATCCTCGGCCGACCGTTGGCCCGGCTGACCGTTGGCTCACCGGACAGTCCGATGCACCACCGGACAGTCCGGTGAATTATAGCCGTACGCCGTTGATGGCTTCCCGAGAGTGACGACTTCGCCTGTGAACGGCCCACCGGACAGTCCGGTGCACCACCGGACAGTCCAGTGAATTATAGCCGTACACCGCCGTCGAAGTCCCGAGAGCAGCAAGTTCGCTAGAGTCAGCCTGGCGCACCGGACACTGTCCGGTGCACCCAGACTAATCAGACTTTGGCTGAACAAAGCCATCTCTTCTCTAATTCGATTTTTCCTGTTTTCAGCACTTAGACACAATACATTAGTCCATAAAACAATATACTAAGTCTAGAAACATACCTTTTGGCTTGATTTGCACTTTGTCCACCACTTTGCATAGATTAACACAAAAGCACTTGTGTTGGCACTCAACCACCAAAATACTTAGAAATGGCCCAAGGGCACATTTCCCTTTCAAGTATTGCTTCGAAAACATTCAATGTCCCTCGACCAATGATTGCATTGTAAGGATAGTCCATGTCAACAATATCAAATACGACTTGTCCTGTTCTTGTGTTGTGAACATAACCTAAGGTGATTGGCATTGTTATCTTTCCAAGTGCCACTATCTGCCTTCCTCCAAAGCCACACAAGGGGTGCGTTGCATCTTGTATTTTGTCATCCTGCTCTTGCATCTGTCTGAAGGCTTTTGCGAAGATAATGTCTGCTGCACTACCTGTGTCTACAAGGACATTGTGAACCAAAAATCCTTTGATAACACATAATATGACCATGGCATCATTATGGGGGTAATCCTTAAGCTAAAGGTCTTCCTGAGAGAATGTGATTGGTACATGAGACCATTTGGATTTGATGAAGGGTCCTTACACTCTAACATGCTGTACTTTTCTCTGTGCTTCTTTCTTCTGCTTCTTGTTTGCTGGTTCAGAGCTTGATCCGCTTGTGATTGGAAGCACTAGCTTCGTAGCCGAATGTGTCATAACTTGGTCACCTTGCGAAGCCATTGTCATGACTGTAGAAATGAGTTCACCGGAGGTGGCGCCAATGTTGGTCACTTGTTCTCAAATGCTGTGAATCAAGAACAAGGTAACAGAATTGTTAAGGATTAAGAATCTTCGTCCTCTAAAGCATTATCTCCCTTCGGGTATAATGATCTTCAGACGAAGGTTGTGAAGGATGAACCTTCATCACTTACATGAACAATCATTTATAAAGATGATGAATGTTAATCATTCGAATATCAATTCATATATTTATTTCACGATGAACATATAAATGAAACTCATATTACATTGATACCTTCGGTTTGCTCAAAGGTGTTGACGCGAGAGCGATTACAATCCAGCGTGAATAGTACGGTGGTACTGTTCATCTATTTATAGACACGGGACGCAAACCAGGTGAAAATACATTTATGACCCTGACAAGTACACATAATCGTAACACAAATCATCAAGGATTAACTAGTTTTTTCTTCTTCGACTCGGCACCATGCTTGACCTTTGTCACCACCTTAAGCCGAAGATGTCGTCCTCCGGTCGTAGCTTCGGCATTCGCTGTTAATACCCTCAGATAATATGTTCGTCTTGAGGGCCTTTGGCGGAGAAGAAGACCCCCGACAGCTCCGTTGACCGTGTTGTACCAAGACATATTGGATGAAGTAAACAAAAACATCAGTTAGCCAAATAAAAAAATAATATACGGAGAGTAGAGACAATCAATAAAAAATCTTAAAATCTTTTTTGATGAATAGTTTACGTGGATATTGTTGTGAGTCGTTGCAACGCACGAGCAATCGACTAGTTAGCTTACATGAAAGAGTTTATAATATGGACGATGGTGGCAAGAGTTTGCGGAGCATCAACGCCAGGAGTTGAATTCCCAATGCCTGGGCCAGGATTGGTTGTCTGCCAAGTGGTGCCTACGAGGATTCCATCCAATCGAGGCATCGAGCCCCTAGTGCTCCGAGAACCTAAACGCACTATGCCCGTATTGTGTTTGGTTTGGCTTCCGAGCCGCTTCTGGCCGACGGAAGCCCATGGTGGTTGCCAAACGGCCGGATTATGGCCCAGCTTCTCAGGGAAGCGTTTTCTATGACCGCAGTGGTAGCATGTCAAGTCCGAAGCGATCCGAAGGCCGTGTCCGCGAGAATTTGAGTGAGCGACGGTCCGCTTACTTATAAAACTTATGCATTATCAATTTAAATTAATTTGTAAATTTTTTATATTTGAAAGACGATAAAGTACTTTATTATGCAACACCTAGATTTTTATCAGCCAGCTTCTCTTGTTGCCAGCTTCTTTGAAAAGCTCATCAAAATAAAACTGATCCAAAAGCCCCTACCGCCCACGCGGCAACTTGAGAAATCCAACCCGTATCCTTCTCTCTTCCACGGTTCCACTTCCACCCCGGAGTACCGCTGCTTTCTCTCCCGCGAGGGCGAAATACACAACACTCTTCGATTTCACAAAACCCTAGGCCCCAACCACCTCCCTAACATGGCGACGCTGGCGTCGGCCGTCTCCGACGTGGGCGTCGAAGAACCCTCTCCGGCAAAGGCAGCTGCCCCGGAGGAACCAGCGGCCGCCGTGGAGGAACCAGCGGCCGCCGTGGAGGAACCAGCGGCCGCCTTGGAGGAACCAGCGGCCGCCGCGGCGGAATTGGCAGGGGCATCCAATCCATCTCCCGTCGCGGCCGCAGACGCTGGAGATGCCTCTTCCGGTCCCGCGCTTGCCACCACTCCTCCCGCTTCTCCTGCCACGTCCGCAGCGCCTCCTCCCGTTTCTCCCGCCCCGCTAGTTTCTCCTGCCCCGCCCGCAGCGCCAGGGCCGCCGCGGTCGCAATTTGCAGGCTCCCTATCCTACATAGCGCCAGGGACACCGTCTCCGTCGGCAGCTTTTTCTTATAACGTACTGCCGAGAGCGCCACCAACGCCCCAAGTTGGCGGCGCTGCAGCTTCACTACAGCCATGCTCTTCTCCGGTAGGCATTTTGACATATTCGCTGCTGCAGCTTATCTGCCTTGTGTTGCTGACTGTTTATGCTTACGTTTATGGTTTTCTTTTTCACTGATGCGTTTCTGTGTATGACCACATGTCTAGGGTTGTAATTTCATCTATAATGAGATAATGTTATCTATTGCGACTGAACTCTACTGATTAGCTTTTAGGATGAGCAGTGACATTTGGACCAGTACAATGGTCAATGACTTTTGTATGCAAACTGTGTATAGTCATAAATCTCTTTGGTGTGTTCTATAGAAACCTTTTTGTAATAATGGGAACTCCATGCTCGTAAATTCATTAGTGAATTTGCTAGCTGTACATAACACAGTATTTCAGTTTCTATATGGAGCTGATGACATGCTGATAGACTATTGCCAATGCCTGTTTAACTTGAAAATGAAAGATGGCTAACGCTAACCCATGATTTTGGTCATGGTATTGCCTATTTAACTATATGTTGCATAGCTCATGCTATTACTATAGCATTGTGATTTTTTGTCATGCTTAATTATTTTATTTTGATCGAATATGATGGTCGATAGATAGCAAGATTCGTTTGCTATTTCCATTGTATGTGATTAGCTTGTGTATTCTTTGCATGAAGAATTTTGTGAATTTGTCAAATGCCTAGAAAGTAGAAACCTACCCAGCAGTGATAGCTTTGCATTATGTCACATCTATAAATGTTCCATAATCAAAATTGATTATCTGAAAGATGATAATGCAACTGACCTTCCACATCTCGCAGCCAATTTAACATTTTAGCATAGTATGCACAATTGTATATCTGAAGGTCCCTGTAAGTCGTAGTAAATCACTAAATCTGTAAATGGGGTTGAGACCCTGTTGCACACAGTGGGGCTGATGATGGTTGACGTCTGGATTCACGTAGTCGTAGGGTCACCACATTGTTGCCGCATGGTCGTCACACAGAACAAGAGCAATACGAATCTGCTTTTCTTACAAAGCAGACGAATAAGCTTACACAGACTAAGAGCTTTTTCAAATTTCAATCTTTGACGAGAATGAATGATCTTCAGATCAAGTTTGATGTTCTCTAGTGAGGGAGGAGACGCGAGAAGGGATGCTGCAGTCAAGGTTGAATGTGGATTGTGCAGCAGTGGTTTTAGGGGCGACGGAAAGGGAGTGCGATTGTCGAAGGACCCAAGAACAGATAACAATAAGTTTGCCTTGCCTCCGTGTGTGATGCATGCCCTGTATATGGTTAGGGAAACTAGTGTTGTGCTGGTGGGCCAATGTATGGCTGTCCAGCTAATCTTTTCCTTTTTTTCTTTCTTTCTTTTTTCCTTTCTAAACATGTGATTGATTTACCTGTTGGTCTGGTTACATATGAACATAGATCGGTATAGCTCTTTGTCCCCCAGTCATCAACCTTGATTGCTTGGGGTCATGTACTATGTTAGGAAGTATTAACTCCATTCTCGAATATTTGTCACCTGTTAGTTCATTTTTGAACTAAAACGCGACAAATAAAAAAGAATGGACTCAATGGAGGGAGTATCATTCAAACGAGGTGTACCACCTTCATATACTATTCTGTGTGGATGCATAATATTTATGGTAAAATAGGATGGAGATGGGAATTACAAACAAGTCAATATAGTCCACATTGCTCAATTTGAATTATTTACTTAATGTTGGCATTACCACTTATGTATGTCTCATGAGTTTTCTCCCTTTCCAGGCTCTTATGGTTGCTCCTATACCCGCGTCAGCTCTTCAGCCACCAGCCCCAGGGCAATATTTTGGGAACAGACCTTCTTTCTCATATAACGTAGTTTCGCATGCTAATGCTAGATTGCCTACTGGTCAGCAGTTTCAACTGGTCACTGTAATTTCTCATGGCTTTATTATCATTACCATTGTTCTATATACTAGTTTTCTAACCTAAGCCTGTGACCTGATCCTATCATCTGATGCACTAACACTTAATCCTATTTTTGCTTAACAGGGAGCAAATCTTGCTGGTCCAGTTTCTAGATTTGTTCCACCAGGTTCCTTGCAGCCTCCCACCCCTGGGCACATAACTCGCCCTAGTACAGCGTTCCCAGGATCTATGGCACCAAATCCTCCTGGATCTATTCAGTTGCCGTTTTCAGTGCCAAGACCATCCAATATTCCTTTTAGTGCTATTGCACAACAGGTGTAGTTGCAATCCTCCCAATTTCCATCAAGCACTATGCATGTTCTTTTTTCTTTGTATGTTTGAATCTCTGGATTAAAGTGTTGCTAACTTAATGATTTTTATTACAGGGCAGCTCAGACATTAATAATTTGAAATCGGACTCCCCAAGGGCACCAGAGATTACATCCCAAGCCATACAGTTATCTACTGGCATGCCATCAAAATCTCCTTCAACAATTGCAAGTGCTTCTGGAAGTCCTTCAATCCCCATCCAGACGCTAACAAATTCATCGGTGCCACCTCGCCCTGAGGTATTTGGAGCCACTAGACCATCTGTACCTGCACAACCTTCTGCAACTGTCTCTAATCCAACAGGTTTCCTTGGGAGGCCTATAGTTCCACCTGCTGCTCCTTTGCCCCAAACACCACCACCAATTGCAACCCAAGGTGGCACACCACAGAATTCTCAACGACCGTTTTACCCGTCATATCCTTCAGGACCTGGTATTGTCCCACCTCAACCTTTATGGCCACACCCTCATCCTCCACAACCTACTGGATTTCAGCAGCCTCCCTTCCAGTACTATCCAGCTGGTCCTGTAGGGTCTCTTGGCAGGCCAATAACTGGGGCTTCTGCTGCAACTATGGCCTTTGCCAATGTGCAACCACCTGGCATGTCAACTGGTGGGGATAGGAAAGTACAAGCATCAACAAATCCAGGATCTGAACAGTCCACTCATGCTGCAGCTGAGCCAGATTCTACAGGCAACATTTTTACTTGATTTGATATTTGGTCTTGTTTTTCCTCTTAACTATTCTATTGATAATGTTTAATGGTGCAGGACATGGAGGTCAAGTCACTGAGCAGCTGGAGGACAATAGAAATACTGGAGTTCAGGATTCAGATGCATGGTCTGCTCACAAAACTGAAACTGGTGTTGTATATTATTACAATGCTTTGACAGGAGAATCGACTTACCAGAAACCAACTGGTTATAAGGGGGAGGTATTTGCACAGAGGAATAACTTTATCAAGTAATATGACTTCATTCTAGTTTGAAGACATGGCAATTTACTATCACGATTGAACAAATCTTTTTTAATGCTTTTTCTGCAGCCTGAGAAGGTTGCAACAGAACCAGTTCCAGTTTCTTGGTATGTCTGGTCTCATGTTTATACTGAACTATGTTTGTCTAAATTTGCAAGTATTTTCTTGAAGTTAATTTGTCCCACTTTATTCTCTTTGGAGTTCTCGAAGGCGCAACCAATTTATTGTGAATGGTACCATGATTTCTGAATTCTTATTGCCTTGGAAAGTTATGAAGACATTTGGTTACATGAACAGGAAGTCTCTAAAACAAGGATTCATTTTAGATAGCAGTTCGCCAGCTATGAATTATGATAGGAACCTGATCACTATTCAAAAACGAGGGCTGTCGGAGTCTCTGAATTCTTATGCACCTACACAAGAAATAGCTTTAGCTATGCTGCCCTGCCATTCTGCTTAGCCACATTATTTTTGTTGTGCTTTGAAGTGGTGTGATGAAGACCTGACTTTTGCTGAGTTACATGAATCCCTGGTTTTTTTTAATCTGAGCATGCTGCTAACATTTAGTATTGTATATTCCACTGCATTGCATGTTTAATTTATTCTGTTTAGTTAGACATAATGAAAACTCTTGACACAGAAAGATCCAATTTGCTTATCAATGGTGCAATCATAATGAAGATATTAAATGCTATTGTATGATAGAGCGTATAACAATTTTGATTGCAAAATTACTAGCTAAAGTATGCACTAGCCACTAGATTCAGTATCCTCTTTTAATTGTTCTTTTTATCTGATGAATGCATCCTAGCTTGTCTTCTATATTTGTTCATGTTCACAAATTTAATGTGGCATGGAATCTGAATCTCTTCTAGGGACAAATTGGCTGGTACTAACTGGAGCATAGTAACTACAAGTGATGGAAAGAAATATTATTATGATAACAAACAGAAGGTAAGGTCTAGACCATGGTTAATAGCTTAGCAACATCCAACATATACACTAATGGGGTTGCATTGGTCTTTTGGTATCTCATGAGTTTATGTATGTCTTATTGCTCGCTGAGTTGCTTACAGGTTAGCAGCTGGCAACTTCCGCCAGAGGTGTGTGAGATCCTCAAGAATGCGGAATCTGGTTCCTTAAAAGAAGGTTCAACTTCACTGCAGGATGCTGCAACTATAGAGAATAAGGGAGTAATAAGCATTGATGCAAGTACTCCTGCCATTCAGACAGGTGGCCGTGATTCGTTGCCACTTCGGCAAACAGTTGCCCCTGCATCGCCATCTCCACTGGATTTAATAAAGAAGAAATTGCAGGATGCTGGTGCTTCCAGTGCGCCTTCAGCTCTGGCTACTTCATCTGCTACCTCTGAATTGAATGGATCCAAACCAGCTGATGCTGCACTTAAGGGGCAACTAGTGGCGAATAATGGTGAGAAATTAAAAGATAACAATGGTGATGTGAATATCTCAGATTCTTCTTCAGATTCAGATGATGAGGAACATGGACCAAGTAAAGAGGACTGCATTCGTCAGTTTAAGGTGGGTTTTGTGACATTTCTCCGGATTTTAGCGTAGATACTTGATGGGTTCATTGCTTATCAATGGGTTCTTTTGCTATGCTACCACATACCTTCTGTTATTTATTTTCTTTTCTAGAATAGAGGATCATTCAACATAGTGAACTTGATGATTTTTCATTTTGTTGGGTCTGTACCATAGAATGTTGTTTCTTTTCTGAGATAGTGTTGGGTTTGTGTATTTCTAGCTGGAGAATTGAAATAGCTTTCGAAAACTGTAAAGTTACTTCTTTTTATCATAGTAGATAAATATTCTATGAATATTAGTATGACATGCATGTGTTAAATTTCGCAGGTGATGCTAAAGGAACGAGGAGTTGCACCATTTTCGAAGTGGGAGAAGGAACTTCCAAAAATAGTTTTTGACCCACGCTTTAAGGTTTGCTAAAGTTTGCATTTAATCTTGCCTGTGGATCTTCTGGTGTCATCTGATTTGATTAGTGCTTAAATTAGATGCATCTTCCCCTATGAAGAAACTTGAGTGGTGTAGTTTTTTACATAATGAAAACTTTGGTTCGGCTAATTGACTGTTGAAGTGTTAGTTTGGGGCATAAGTGTTTATGCTCCTGTTTTGTGTGAAATGGTGATTTTACTCAATTTTTTAACTTTATGCTTTATGATTTTACCCTTGCATTTTTGAAATGAGGAGAATTTACCCCTATGCTATGAAATCCTCTTAACAATGTTAAGTTTTGAACACAAGGACAAGTTTGCCCATGTGATTTTGCCCCTGTTTTATTTTGCTCTTGTGTTTGTACCCCTGTTATCATGTCAACGATTTGGCAATTTTAATATGGAGTAGACAATTCAATTAGGAAAAAATCAGTCAAATTTTAGAAAAAAATTGATAGCTCATCTAGAAACCACACGAATAGGGTTGCAACAATACATTCAGCTGCACATGTACATATGAACATTACAAACTGAAACAAACAAAATTACAAAATTGAGATCCATTAATATTCCACTTCCATTGCCTCCATTAGCAGCAGAAACACTGTGTTCCCAGTTGGCAAGGCACAACTTTTCTCAGGCACGCTCAATTGTATCATCTTGTAGCACGCACACACAAATCAAATCCAATAGAATCAGACCAAAATGGGACAAAGCGTGGAGCATAGTGCATGGAATAATTCTACCGAGCGGAGCACCAGGGACCTGACCACGCCGCACTGCCTTCGGCGCCGGGGGCCTCCCGTGTGCCACTGTGTGTCCGCACGGGGGGGGGGGCACCATGTGTTGCAGCGAGCCCTCCAGGGGACCTGAGGGCTGCCGCACGTGTGCCCTCCCGAGGGTCGATGCGCGTTGCCGCAAGCCTGCTCAGGGTCCCCCGCGCGGAGATGTTCACTGCTGCCTCCTCGTGTGATGCTAGTTGCTCGTCGATGCTAAGTTCTAATCCTAGCCCTTTAGGTGTTTCAGAAGAGAACGAGTGAGGAAGTCTCGGAGAAAGGATAATGTGAGGGCAACCTTGTATTTTCATGTGGGTATCTTTTTGTTTTTCTATTTTTTGGCCATTTAATCAACCTAGATTTAATGGTGTCAGAAAACAGGGGTAAATGGATGTTTCATTTCAAAATCGAGAGGGCAAAATCACGAAGTTTAAAAATAGGGACAAAAAAACCATTGCAATCTAGAATAGGGGCAGAAACACCAAATTCCCTATTAGTTTATGGAATTCAACTCCTTTTGAAGTAGTGTTGAAATTGTTCACAAAAGCAATAGGTAATTCTTTACAGGATCTGTTTAGATAGTTGGAATGCAGGGTCACTTACATCTAAGTTTAAGAGAGTTAGATGAGACAATGATTAGGAGGCTTGTAAATATCTTACGCGTCCAAAATACTAAATGGAAGAGTCAGAAGGACAATACCAACTTCAAGCTTTGGTACACAGGGAGAATTGCAAATACAAATGGAGGAGGAGATAGGATTATTTTTGTTAGAACTTCTCATGAGTGATTTGTTCCTGAACATAATTAGCGCATATGCCCCCCCCCCTAAGTAGTCCATGATGAGAGTGCTAAGAGACTTTTGGGAAGACTTAGATGGCATGGTTAGAGGTAATGAGCTATACATGTTAGTTAGAATCATTTCATAGGAAATCTCAATGGGCATGTAGGTACAAGTGCATGTTTCGAGACGATTCAGGGAGGTTTTGGGTATGGTAGTAGGAACCATGAGGGAGAGGAAGTTTAGGATTTTGCTGTAACTTTTGATGTGCTGATGGCTCTGATGGTACCCCAATTGAGGCATGGTGATGCCTCGAGGACATAGCTATAGTATGGTTAACCAAGTTGTTCAACCATATCTTCTAGCCAAACAAGATGTCTGATGAGTGGAGAACTATATCGGTACCGATCTACAAGAATAAATGAGATCCAAACTTGTACTAATTACATGTAAAATAAGTTGATGAGCTATACTATAAAGCTATGCGAGAGATTATTGAACATCACCTGAGAGGAATAATGAGGATCTCTATGAACCAATTTGGTTTCATGCCTAGAAGGTCAACCATGGAAGCCATTTTCTTAATAAGACAAGTGATGAAGCAGTATAGGGAGCAGAAGGACCTACATGTGGTTTTCATTGACTTGGAGAAGGCTTATGATAAAATACCAAGGAATATTATGTGGTGGGCTTTGGACAAACATAATTTTTCAACTAAGTATGTTGAACTCATTAAGGACATTTACAGCAATGTTGTGACTAGTGTTCAAACAAGTGATGAAGCCATGGATGACTTTTCGATTAGATTATATTAAGGGTTAGCTTTGAACCCTTACTTTGTGCCTTGGTGATGGATGAGGTCACAAGGGACATACAAGGGGATATCCCTTGGCATATGTTTCTTGCACATAGTGTAGTGCTAGTTGATGAAAACTATTAGAGTTGTGGCTAGAGACTCTAGAGTCTAAAGGTTCTAGACTCAGTAGAACTAAAATCGAATATATGAGATGTAAGAGATGGCAATGGGTAAATACCCACAGGGTATTACTATCCCATACCCACGATGAAAAAATAGCCCACATCGAGTCACCCATATCCACTGGTGGATATGGATTTACCCTCATACATACCCATGTGGGTATGGGTCACCCGTCGGGTCACCCATACCCACAAATATTAAACATCTACATTATACAGATGTCTAGTATATCCATCTAAATACCATTACAAAATTTCTAGCATCATTCAATGATCTATTCAAGAACACCATAGATAATTGGATAAAGTAACAACACTAGGATAGTACAACATAACACATTACATGTTCCATTACATGGTCATAAAATAGTTGTTAAGCCTTCTATGACATCATCGCCCAAAAGGTTGTTAAATAGTAAAAAAGAGATGGATGACTGAAGCCTAAGTTCATGCTTTTGAACTAAGTTTATACCAGGTATTTTATACCCACGGGTTAACGGGTATGGGTGAGGGCGGAATGTTCTAATACCCGTTTACCCATTGGGTGAAGGTTTTTGCCCAATAAGAGACCCATGGGTAGTACATTTAGCCCATGTACATACCCTAATAGAGTAAATACCCATCGGGTATCGGGTCAAGGGTACTCATTGCCATCTCTAATTTGTAACTTTGGCACTACTACATAAGGAGATGTTAGTTTGGAGGGTCATGTAGTGCCTAGGAAAGATACCTTTCAATATTTAGGATCAATGGTACTGAGAGATGGGGGTGTTGATGAAGATGTTAGCCATATAATCAAAGTAGGATGGATGAAGTGGCGTCAAGCGTCAGGCGTTCTATGTGACAAGAGGGTACCACAAAAGTTAAAGGACAAGTTTTGTAGGATGGTGATTAGACCGTCTATGTTGTGTATGGTGCAGAAAGTTGGCCTACAAAAAAAGACGACATGTTCAACATATAAGTGTTGTGGAAATACACATGTTGTGTTGGATTTGTGGCCACGCACGAAGGGATCAAGTCCGGAACGATGATATACGTGATAGCTAGGGGTAGCACCAATTGAATAAAAACTTGTCTAACACCAGTTGAGATGGTTTAACATGTTCAACGGAGACCAGAGGCACCAATGCGTAGAGGGATCCTAAAGTGCAACAGCAATGGGCGCGGTAGTAATGACTAATGAGAAGAGAGGCATGGGAAGGCTGAAATTGACATTGGAAGAGACAGTAAAAGGGGACTTGAAAGGATGGATATACTCAAAGGTTTAGCCTTAAATATGAGTGCATCGAAAACAGCTATCCATGTGGCTGAACATTGGCCTTTGGTTTTTGTCGAGTTTCAACTATAGTCTACCGCAACTTGCTTGGGACTAAAAGACTTTGTCGTTGTTGTAGCAATATGTAGTTCTTTGGTTAAAACTTTAAACATTGTAATGAATTCTGCATAACTGAATGCTTCTTTTGGAAAGCACAAGTTTGCTCCTATGCGTTGACCTTCTTTTCATTGAGGTTAGAACTTCTCCAAATTGTCTTCTTTTTGTGATAAACTGAGGCTCAACTGTACATAAGACATATAACAAGAATAATTGAGCAATTAAGAAATAAACTATAGTGAAGAACTAGTGATTTTAAGTATTCTTTTGTTCATTCAAAGCATAGTATGATTTCATTCTTACAAAGCAGTAATTTTCTCTACAAGAAACAAATGTGACTACTGATTAAGTCCAAAAGATATTTTCTTTCCTTATTATAGGCTATTCCTAGTCACTCAACAAGGCGGGCTATATTTGACCACTATGTTCGCACACGTGCTGAAGAGGAGCGGAAAGAGAAAAGAGCTGCCCTGAAGGCTGCAGTAGAGGCGTATAAAGAATTACTTGAAGAAGCATCAGAGGTCTGTTATTGATACTTTGTTTTTTTCCCCATGTAAATTAACTTGACCATGTAACAATGGTGGAATGGCTTGCCTATAAATGCAATCAAATTATTGGATTCATGTGTCATACCATCTTAATTTATATTGCAGGACATCAACCAGAAAACAGACTACCAAGAATTCAAAAGAAAATGGGGTGCTGATACAAGGTTTGAAGCCTTGGATCGAAAGGAAAGGGAGATTCTTTTTAGTGAGAAGTATGACCAACCATTTTCTTGAACAAATGATTTTAAATTTCTTTTTTGAAGTCAAATTGATGAACCATGTGCAAACATAAAGCGCTGTTAACTCTTGAGCAGAGTCAAGGCTGTTCAAGAAAAAGTCCAATCAATGCGCAAAGCTGTCATAGCTAATTTCAAATCAATGCTTCGAGAAAGTAAAGATATAACTTCAACTAGCCGATGGGCAAAAGTAAGTACTCCCTCCGTCCCAAAATAGTATTCGTTTTAGCTCTTGATTTTTATGTCTATATTCAACTGGATAATGATGAATGTAGACATATATATATAACACATACACCATGTATTGTATGAATCCACTAAAAGGCCAAAACGATTTTTATTTTGGGTTGGAGGGAGTATTTTTTTTTTCTCATTTCGCTGAACATAACAGTCATAACTACTGGTCTACTGCAATAACAAAGCCTTTAGTACCAAGGAAGTTGGGGGTGGGTTAGAGCCTAGAGATGGAACTCAACAAGAGCCATGTTACAAAAAAACTGTAGTATTAAATTAATCACAGACTTCACAGTAATTTGATACTATTTATTGATAATATAGAAATAAATAAATCGAAGTCTAGTGTATGGTTCTGGCATGTGGAATTGTGGATTGTTAATTTTGACATACATACTACTATCCAAACTCCAACGGTAATTCTTTATATACATTCCACTCCTTGGCCCTTGTTCTCAGGATTGCATCCTAAATTTTGATTCATGTAATTTCAATGCAACGACCAATCTCTGACCCATCACATATCGACACTAGCAGATTATAATCTTATAGCTGTGTGATTCCATTGATGCACATACCAGCTTTCGGTTCTGTTACCTTCTATTCATGTTAGCACTTAGCATTGACACAATCTTTTGAGATCCAAGTTAAGTCCTTAGCATTGACATTTGTGTGCATAACTTGACATTTGTGTCCAGTCTTTTGCGATCCAAGTTAAGTCCTTAGCATTGACACAATCTTTTGAGATCCAAGTTAAGTCCTTAGCACTTAGCATTGACATTTGTGTGCATAACTTGACGATTAACTGAATTCTTCTTAGGGGGTGTTTGAATGCATTAGAGCTAATAGTTAGTGGCTAAAATTAGTTGAGACATCCAAACACCCTAGCTAATAGTTCAGCTATTAGCTATTTTTAGTAAATTAGTTAATAGTTAGATAGCTATTTGTTAGCTAGCTAATTCCACTAATAATTTTTAGCCAACTAACTATTAGTTCTCGTACATTGAAACACCCCCTTAGACTGACGTACCAAGTCAATAACTGCTTCTAACGTAGGGAGGTGTTCTGTCTAGTAACTAATGTACACTGATCTACCGGTGACTGTTAGTGTATCTGTTCTCAAGGTTTTGCTACCAATGTATACCATCTGAATAACTTCACTAAAGTATGATTCACCTGTTTTGGTATGATAGTTTTGTCTGAGTTACGTGTGCTCTGATCTTGTCATCCTAATGTTGATGAACTGTCCACTTTATATCAATAAGTTTACAGTTCTGGATCAATCGTGGCCCTAAAACAGCCCCTCCCATTTAGCATGTCATAAAATAAATCTTTAACTTATATTGTTATTGGCAAGATCGAGTTAAATGCCTTTTTTAAAGGGAAGCACTTTGGGGAGGCAATCACTAGTGTTAGCAGTCTTGACTGCGCCATGCAGGCAGTCCCTACAGGCTGGCGCCATCTCTGTCCCTATCAGCCACATAAGGACAGCCATCTGCTGATTGGTTCTGATTAGGACAGCTAGAGATATGTAGAGATATGAGGGGATCCTGATTGGTTATGTTTCTATAGCTAGAGATCCTGATTGGTTATGATTCTATAGCTAGAGATGTGAGGAGATCATGATTGGTTCTGTTTCCATAAACCACACAGATCTCCTCCCTATATATATGTAACCTTTAACCCTCATATCATCAATCAATATTCAGCAGTTCATCTGCTTTCATGGTATCACGAGTCTAGGTTCATTTCTACTCACCTTCCGCTGTCTAGCGCGCTCACCCGACGCTGCTACGGCTGCTGCTCCTGCGCGCCGTCCATGGCTAGCCACCAGCCCCCTTCTCCCAGAGTCGACGACGCTGCTGCGGCAGAGGCTGCTCTGCGCGCGCAGCAGGAGAGGGCTGCTCGTCTTCAAACTCGCGAGCTCGCCCTTGCGCGTGCCCGCGATGCTGAACGCGAGGCGGCTGAGGCCACCAAGGAGCGCGACGCGGCCGACGCCCGCATCCGCGACGCTCTCGCCCGGGCCGCCCAGGCCCGCGCCGCTGCTGACCCTTTGGACGAGGAGGTCAACAACGACGACGCCTCCACCATTCGTGACGACGCTCCTGACGCTCGCACGCATGAAGCTCTTCTCCTTCATGAAGCCGCTGCGCTCATCAATCTGCACGCTCAGGCGGTTGCAGTTCAGAACATCAGGGCTATCATTCCCGTCCTCCTCGACGTGTCGTCCACCCTCTACACCCGGTGGCGCGACGCCTTCCTGCTCGCCGTCGGCAAGTACTCCCTGGAAGGCCACGTTCTCACCGACGCCTACGCACCCTTCTCTCCAGATTGGGTGCGGATGGATTGCGTCGTCAAGTCTTGGATCGTCGGCACCATCACCACCGAGCTAGCCGACGCCGTTCTCATTCGCGACGTCTCCGCCCGCGCCGCGTGGCTCGCCATAGAATCCCAGTTCCTCGGGAACCGGGAGACTCGAGCCCTCTTCCTCGACGCGGAGTTTCGCAACTTCCGCCAAGGCGATCTCTCCATCACCGACTACTGTCGCAAGTTCAAAGGGATGGCCGATGCCCTCGGTGATCTTGGTGAGCCCGTTCCCGACCGCACTCTCGTCCTCAACGTCATCCGCGGCCTCAACGAACGTTTCAGCAGCATCGGTCTTCATCTTCGACGCGGGCGGCCTCTTCCTACCTTCTTGGAGGTACGAAACGATCTTCTCCTCGAGGAACTTACCTTGGCACATCACTCCTCGACATCGGCCACCGCTCTGCTCGCCTCCGGACCACCTAAGGCGTCGCCGAACAACTCCAAGCCGAAGCAGCAGCCGCACCAGCAGTCACGGGGCAAACGTGCTGGGAAGAAGGGCGGGCGTTCGCAGCCAAACGGCGCAGCTCCCGGTGGCTTCTTCTCCGGCCCCTCTGTTGGTGGACAGTGGCCGTCCCCTGTCCGTGGACAGTGGCCGTCCCCCCACAATCCGTGGTCCGGGTCCATCCACATGTGGCCCGGCCCGCGAGCTCCAGGCGCTCCTTCGACTCCTCGCCACGATGCTCAGCAGCAGCCACCCCCGCTGCCCCAGTCCCTACTCGCCGGTGCCCAGGGGCAGTGGTCTGGGATCCAGCAGCCACTTCCACCATGGCCTGGGAACCAGCAACCGCCGCCATTGACTACCCAGCAGCAGTGGCAAGCTCCACCGCCTGGCTTCTACAGCTCGGGCGCTCCTCTCCCTTCCTGGGATCAGCAGGCGCTCCTCTCCGACTTCAGCACCATGACACTGCAGCCCCCTCAGCAGCGTGAGTGGTACTTCGACTCGGGCGCCACCACTCACATGTCCTCTGATGCTGGTACTCTCTCCTAGTCCACTCCTACGCAGCTTCCTTGCTCTATTATTGTCGGCAATGGTCATTCCATTCCTGTTATTTCTGCTGGTCATGCTGCTCTTTCCAATTCCCTTCGTCTTAACAATGTTCTTGTTGCACCTAATCTCATTAAGAATCTTATTTCTGTGCGCCAGTTCACTTCTGACAATAATTGCTCAGTTGAATTTGACCCTTTTGGCTGCTCTGTGAAGGATCTTCTCTCTCGGAAAGAGATCGTCCGCTGTGACAGCTCCGGTCCTCTCTACCCGCTGCGGCTTTCAGCATCCACCTTTCATGCTGCTGTTTCACCATCGCTCTGGCATCAACGTCTTGGGCATCCAGGTCGCGAAGTCATGTCCAAACTAGCACACATTTCGGGGATTTCTTGTAATAAGAATGCTACTACTGATACTTTGTGTCATGCATGTCAGTTAGGTCGTCATACTTGTCTTCCTTTTAGTGTGTCATCATCCCGTGCCACTAAAATTTTCCAGTTAATTCACTGTGACCTATGGACTTCTCCTGTGTTGAGTATTTCTGGTTTCAAATATTATCTGGTTATACTTGATGATTACTCACATTACCTATGGACTTTCCCCCTACGCCTTAAGTCTGACACATTTGCCACTCTTACTCATTTCTTCTCCTATGTGCATACTCAGTTTGGCGTCCCCATTCAAGGTGTTCAGTGCGATAACGGTCGTGAGTTTGACAACTCTAGTACCCGCGCTTTCTTCCTCACCAATGGTGTCCATCTCCGGATGTCATGCCCCTATACTTCGCCTCAGAACGGCAAAGCCGAACGCATCATTCGCACCATTAATGACGTTGTTCGCTCCCTTCTTTTTCAGGCCAGCATTCCCCCGTCTTACTGGGCTGAGGCACTCAACACCACTACTCGTCTTCTCAACATTTTGCCAACCAAGACACTTCGTTTTTCCACCCCTCACCAAGCCCTCTTCGGTACAGCTCCAGTCTATGATCATCTTCGTGTCTTTGGTTGCAAATGCTATCCTAACTTGTTAGCCACTTCCCCCCACAAACTTGCTCCTCGTTCTGTTTTGTGTGTCTTCCTTGGTTATTCTGATCATCACAAAGGATATCGATGCCTCGATATTCACTCCAACAAGATCATCATATCTCGGCACGTAGTCTTTGATGAGACTTCTTTTCCCTTTGCCGAACAGTCATCCACACCCACTGCTGAGGATTTCGAGTTTCTCTTAGATTCTCACCCTGCCGTGCCTGCTCCTATTGGATCAACACGTTTCTGTCTCCTTCCTGCAGGTATAACAGACGCTCCCGCACAGCCACGTGCGGCCCCTGTAGCAGCAGTCAGCAGTCCGTGCTCCAACGAACAGCTGCTGCCCCTGCCTACCGCCGCACCTACACCTGATCCTGGCTCCGCCCGGACAAACGACGCTGCACCTGCAGTCGTTGCCGACCGCGCCCCGGATACCCAGCCGGGTCCCGGCCCTCGACGCTTCGACGGATTCGTCTACACTCGTCGTTCTGCGCCAGCTCCGACTGCTGATGCTACTCCTTCACCGCAGGCGCCCGCTGCAACAACGCCCGTTGCTGCACCCGCTGCACCGACGCCTGTTGCTGCTTCTTCGCCTTCAGCAGCCGCATCTCAGCTCCCACCCGGCGCTGTTCCTGTTCCCCCGGTCGTCAACCATCACCGCATGACTACTCGAGCAAAACTGGGGTTTCGACAGCCAGCTCTATTTCACGCAGCACAACTCTCACCTGTGCCACGGACCTATCGAGCTGCTCTTGCTGATCCTCACTGGCGCCAGGCCATGGAAGAGGAGTTCTCGGCTCTCTTGGGGAACAACACTTGGGATCTTGTTCCTCGTCCTCCGGCTGCCAATATTGTCTCCGGCAAGTGGGTTTTCAAGCACAAGTTCCATGCTGATGGTTCTCTTGAGAGGTACAAGGCTCGTTGGGTTCTTCGAGGTTTCTCACAGCGTCCTGGCATTGATTTTGACGAGACCTTCAGTCCGGTTGTGAAGCCTGCTACAGTGCGCACTGTGTTGACTCTTGCACTGTCTCGCAACTGGCCTGTTCATCAGCTCGACGTCAAGAATGCATTTCTTCATGGCACTCTGTCAGAAACAGTATATTGCTCCCAGCCTTCTGGTTTTACAGATTCAGCTCACCCCGACTTCGTCTGCCGGTTGAATCGTTCTTTATATGGTCTCAAACAGGCGCCCCGCGCCTGGTACAACCGGTTTGCCTCGTTTCTGCTCTCACTTGGTTTTGTGGAGGCTAAATCTGACACATCTCTGTTTGTCTACTGTCGCGGCACTGACTTGGTGTATCTCCTGCTCTATGTTGATGACATTGTGCTCACAGCCTCATCCACAGCCCTCCTACGGCGCATCATTGGAACTCTTCAGCAGGAGTTTTCCATGAAGGATCTCGGCGAGCTTCATCACTTTTTGGGGATGCAGGTTCAGCGCACTCCGAGTGGCCTGTTCCTCTCTCAGCGGCAGTACATGGTTGACATTCTGACTCGCGCTGGCATGGCCGAATGCAAGCCTTGCTCCACTCCTGTCGATGTAAATCCCAAGCTCTCAGGCACAGATGGTACTCCAGTCACTGATCCTACGGATTTTCGCAGTTTGGCAGGGGCTCTCCAGTACCTGACTTTCACTCGACCAGATATTGCTTATGCTGTTCAGCAGGTCTGCCTTCATATGCATGATCCCCGCGAGCCCCACCTCGCTGCTCTGAAACGGATTCTTCGTTATGTTCGTGGCACTCTCCACCTCGGATTGTTACTTCGCCCCTCTGCGCAAACTGAGTTGGTGGTCTACTCTGATGCTGATTGGGCTGGTTGTCCAGATACACGCAGGTCTACCTCGGGCTACGCTGTGTTCCTAGGAGACAGTCTTATCTCCTGGTCTTCCAAGCGACAGAACACTGTCTCCCGCTCCAGTGCCGAGGCTGAATATCGTGCTGTCGCTAACGCTGTTGCCGAAGCTACCTGGTTGCGCCAGCTTCTTCTAGAGCTGCATGCTCCTCTGCAGCGCGCTGCATTGGTTTACTGTGACAACATCAGCACTGTCTACATGTCCTCTAATCCGGTTCAGCATCAGCGCACGAAGCACATTGAGATTGATCTTCACTTTGTCCGCGAGCGGGTTGCTCTTGGTACTATTCGTGTTCTTCACGTCCCTACCACTTCCCAGTACGCCGACATCTTCACCAAAGGCCTGCCATCCTCATTGTTCACTGAGTTCCGGTCCAGTCTGAACGTCCAGGCTTTCGACGCTCCGACTGCGGGGGGGTGTTAGCAGTCTTGACTGCGCCATGCAGGCAGTCCCTACAGGCTGGCGCCATCTCTGTCCCTATCAGCCACATAAGGACAGCCATCTGCTGATTGGTTCTGATTAGGACAGCTAGAGATATGTAGAGATATGAGGGGATCCTGATTGGTTATGTTTCTATAGCTAGAGATCCTGATTGGTTATGTTTCTATAGCTAGAGATGTGAGGAGATCATGATTGGTTCTGTTTCCATAAACCACACAGATCTCCTCCCTATATATATGTAACCTTTAACCCTCATATCATCAATCAATATTCAGCAGTTCATCTGCTTTCAACTAGCAGTAATAATAATGTACTGATATTGTTGGATGTAAGTTTTGAGCTGTTTTTCTGTCATGAATCAATTTTCATGTTCATACTCTAAATCATGTAGGTTAAAGAAAATTTCCGTAGTGATCCAAGGTACAAAGCCATGAAGCATGAAGAAAGGGAGACTATATTTAATGAATACATAGTGGAACTAAAATCTGTTGAACAGGAAGCAGAGCAAGCTGCCAAGGCCAAAGTGGATGAGCAAGTAGGTCAACTTAACTGATAAACTTTGGTCCTCTATTTACTATGTATAGATATAGATTTATATGTACTGTGGTATATATCCAGGCCAAGTTAAAGGAGAGGGAACGTGAAACACGTAAAAGGAAAGAAAGAGAGGAGCAGGAGATGGAAAGAGTAAAAATGAAGATACGTAGAAAAGAGGCTGTGTCATCATACCAAGCTTTACTTGTTGAAATGATTAAGGATCCCAAGGTGATTTGAGTTGCATGTTAAATTCTTGGACTGAGCATGCTTCAAATTCTCAGTACCTATTAATGAAGCACTTACTGGTTGTCTTTCATTGTTCGACAAAAGATCGTGATTCCATTTATAGTGCACTCCATTGGTGATATTTCTTTGGTATCCGAACTGGCTTCGTAGGTCAGTTGCTACTAGATGAACGAATGTCATTTCATAATATAGGAGATATTTGCCTAGTGCCGTGTCCAATGGAAAGCAAATTTGCATAAAACCATACCTTTTCCTGAGACATGAATCCATGGTTCTGCTTGAAAGAAACCAAAATATGAACATATGTTAGCTGGTTTCTGGTGTTGTGTTTGTTTTTAGAAATCTGAATGCTGATCTCTCCCAAAAGTGTATGACGTGTTACTGGTGAGAAGTATCTACTGTGCTGCTGTAGCTAGAATGGGTCGTCACTTCTCTTGTCTTGTTTGCTTGCATTAATTTTTGAACTTAGTTTAATATTTTTTTCTGGCTTTTAAATGACTGTTTTGCTGTACCTGCTTATATTTAACTTCATATTGGCAAGTTGATAGCTGTGCATTGTGCAATTTAACAACAACAACAACAACAAAGCCTTTTAGTCCTAAGCAATTTGGGATAGGCTAGAATTAAAACCCAACAGAAACCACAAGGAGAATTTAAGAATTTACATTTTTTCCTGTAGGCATCGTGGACTGAATCCAAACCAAAACTTGAAAAAGATCCACAAGGTCGTGCTCGAAATCCTGACTTAGGCCAAGGTGATGCAGAAAAGTTGTTTCGTGACCATGTCAAGGACCTATATGAGGTAAACTCAAATGTTACAAATCCTGTAGGCTATTTAACTAAGAATTTGAATTTTCTCTCTTATTGTGGCTGTTTTTTCACTGAGATTTTGCATTGCGGTTTTTGTTCTGTTCCAACCAATTCCTTTAGGCACTAAATTGTTTTTTTATTATGCACACATGGCGGTTATAAAACCCTCAATTGTGGTCTTGTGGGCACAGTCACTGCCTGGGCAGTAGGCACACAACCTGTGTCCACACACCAGCAAAAACAAGCTGCTACTTTTGCCAATAAATCAGCAAGGCAAATATTCAACAAATTAGCAAATTTACAGTGGATCAATAGGCAGTACGCATGAATTGCACTGCATGTTTTTGTTTGACATTGTAGCCTTGAATGTTTGAGTAGTCCTGTACTTATAAATAACTCATTAAGTAACTGCTGTATGATCTTCATTGTAATGCATTTCACAATTCTTCCTATATGCTTACCATTTTGACCCCAATGTTTTGCTTTAACTTCCTCCAGCGGTGTGTACGTGATTTCCGGGCACTTCTATCTGAGGTTATCACTCCAGAGGTAGCAGCACGGACAACAGCTGAGGGGAAGACGGCAATCAACTCCTGGAGTGAGGCAAAAGGTCTTCTAAGATCTGATCTAAGGTACAATAAGCTACCGAGTAAAGACAAAGAGTCTATTTGGCGGCGCTATGCTGATGACTTGACGAGGAAACTCAGACAATCAGACACGAAGGAGAAGGACAAATCGGATACAGATGGGAAACAACCTAGGTCCTCTGATCCACCTAGGCGGAGGTAGCTTGTAGTAACAGTCACTTGTACTTCCTAGATCCTAGGTGCTGCTCCTATATTTCTTACTGTTGATAGTTAAGGGTCTGCTCGCACTCGTCTGCAACATTTGAATAGTCACTGGCTCACTGCCACTTTTGATACTGAGAGTTTTTGTTGTAGGAGGTTTTGCCTTGCAAATGTTTTTCCCGTTCTGGATCAGATGATATATTTTTGCAGTATGAGTCTGACATTGCAGTACCGTGCCAAGTTGCGTCTCCCATGCTCTCTGGTCTCAGCCTTCCATCTTTCAAACTTCAAGCCCATTTAGGGCTTATTCGGTTATTTTCAATCCATATGGATTGGAGAGGATTGATATGGATTGAAGGGGATTTTGAATTACTAGGGATTAAAACTCTCTTAACCCCTCTCAATCCATATGGATTGGGGTAGAACCGAAAAAGCTCTTAGATCTGTTTCATCGGTAGAATTCTGGCGACTTCGGCTCCAGACCTCCAGCTCCGAGACAGAGGATAGAGAAATATTCTTTATATTTAAAGGATGCTTGACAAACACCGTTAAAGCGTACAGAAAAATTACCATTTAAGGTTTATTTGGTTAGCTCTCAATTCATGTGGATTGAGTGGGATTGGATGAGTTTGAATCCCAAACAAGTCAAACTTCTTAATTTTTTCTAATCCTATCCAATCCATGTGTAATGGGAATAACCGAACAAGGCTTTATAGAGCATGTAATGATCAACGCAAATGAATACAACGATTTATTTTTTGAAGTTCGGTTCTAATGAACCTACTCGTTGAGGAGGCCATGAAGGCCAGGTCTTTTTCGACCCTTTCTCTCTCAATCGATCGCTTAGACTGGTTGAGTGCTTCTTAATCTCAAGGATCACTAAGACCCTGCAAGGACCACCACACACTTAAGTGTCTCTTGCTAGCTTTACAAGTCACTAGTGAGTTTAGAAGGAGGTAAAGAAAGTACGATTAAAAAACCAAGAAACAAGAGCAACAAATAAAACATGAATCACACTCTCTTAAGTCACTAATCACTAATGATCACTTGTCTCAATTGTGGCACTTGGAGAGGTTTGGAAGCTTTGAATGTGTCTTGTAATGGATTGCTTGCTCTTGTATTGAATGGGAGTGAATGGAATGCTTGGGTGTGTTGAATGGAGGTGATTGGGGTTGTATTTATAGCCAACAACCACTTCCTAGTCGTTGCATTGTTCTGCCAACCGCAGACGGTCCACGCCCCAGGTCCGGACGGTTCACCCCTGCACATCAACGACCGAAATCACAACGGTCAGCAGTAACGGCTATATCAACGGCTATAGTGCATTAAATGTGTCATCAGATGTCAGATAAAGCAGTGGCGGACGGTCAGGCCATGCACCTGGACTGTCCGCGAGGATGCTAAAAATGCATTTTACCGAACCCGTTACCTTCGGTTTTTCTAGTTTTTCAACGCGCGGACGGTCCGCATCTGAGATCAGACGGTCCGAGCTTGGTCCCAGACGGTGCTGTCTTTTCCTTCGGACAGTCCACAGTGTAAACGCGTGATTTGCATAGTTCCTGTCCGAGGCACACCTTGGTGTCGCGGACGGTCCATCGGAAGGGCCCGGATGGTCTGCGCACAGGTGAATTTCCAAAAAGCTTCTCCTGTCTAGAATAATCTACGGTATTCCGGACAGTTGACTTAGAATTGATGTATATGAACTTATGCACCTAAGAAATGATCAACTAGGCAAACTAGTTAGTCCATAAGATTTGTGAAGGTCGTTTCCCTTTCAAATATCCGTTTGCGAACAATCTATAAGAAAATGTTGTATAATCTTCTAATCTTTTTATCTCAAGCACTTAGGACCAAAATATGACTTCATATGGAGTCTCAATATTTTTGACCACATTTGTTATTTATTTAATTTTATTTCACTTTCAAAGGTATTTAAATAATAAAAAATAGTGAAAGGACATCTTTACATAAAACAAGTTTGTAACAGATGAACAAATGGTTCAATGTTGAAGCAAAAATAATAAAAAACAAGAAATATAGCTCAAACTATGAAGTACTAGTTCGCTGTTAGAAAACTTCATGAGATATATGTCCGTTTGTGAACAATCTTTGAACCAATTTTTTTAATCTTCTAATATTTTTATATAAATCACCTAGGACCAAAATATGACTCCATGCCAAGTCTCAATATTTTTTACCATATTTGGAATTTATTTAATTTTATTTCACTTGGAAAGGTATTTAAATAATACAAAATAGTAAATAATCCTAAAAAGGAAATCTTTACATGAAGTAAGTTAGTAACAGTTATATGAACGAATGATCCAATTTTAATGCAAAAAATAAGAAAGTAAGAAATATAGCTCAAACTATGAAGTACTAGTTCAATGTTAGGAAACTTCATGAGAGATATGTCAGTTTTTGAACAATCTACGGATAAACTTTTGTATAATCTCCTAACCATCTTATCTAAAGCATCTAAGACCAAAATATGACTCCATGGCAAGTTTCAATATTTTTTGACCATATTTTGCATTTATTTAATTTTATTTCACTTTGAAAGATATTTAAATAGTAGAGGATAGTAAATAATCCCAAAAAGGACATATTTATAAGAAGTATGTTTGTAACATTTATATGAAAAAATAGCCCAATTTTGAAGGGGAAATAAAAAAGTAAGAAATATACTCAAACTTTGAAGTGCTAGTTTGATGTTAGGAAACTTCATGAGAGAGATGTCCGTTTGTGACAATCTACGACCCAAGTTCTGTATAATTTTCTAATCTTTTTATCTCAAGCACCTAGGACCAAAATATGACTCCATGCCAAGTTTTAATATTTTTTATCACATTTGATATTTATTTCATTTTACTTCACTTAGAAAGATATTTAAACAATTGAAATATTCCCATTCCCCCCTCCCCGCAAAGCCCTTTCTCATTCCCGGCTGTCGTTCCGTGTTCTGCAGTGTTCTGCTATTCTCATTCCCCTCTCTCCCGCACTGTCTTTCTCATTCCTCCCTCCCCGCAAAGCCCATTCCCATTCCCACGTGCATCCCACGCCTAGCTAAAATTAAATTAAAAAAACACAAATATGACCCCAACGGGATTCAAACCTGTGACCTCTCAAGTAAATATGCTCGTAGCTACCACTACACCACATGTGTATTTATGTCAATATCTGTTACAGTAAAAATATCTACTACATCTTAAGCCTACCTATTACCTTTGCACAATGTGTAGTAGTAGATAATTATCAACGAGATTCCTGAATTATATTTTTGGATGGAGGGAGTAGTATTTAAAGAAGAGCCTTGCATGCAATTTCTTTTGTTTGAATAATATTTTCAACTTAAATTCTTTTTATATGTGTGACATTTATTCTCCGTAATATTTTTTCATGGATCTGATTTGTGAGTCGTTTTCATAAACCAACGCTAAAGATGAATCCATGTTTCTTACTTAGAAACCCCGAACAAACACCACTGGCAGGAGGCGCTCGCGTTGGCGTCGCTCATCGACGACGAGAAGAAGCTTGGCGACTGCCAGTTCAACCTCTAGAAGCAGTACTACGTAGCCGCATGCGTCGCTGTGTTCGACAAGCTCCGCCGCAGCCGCCGCTTGGACGCGGTCTAGAGCGGCTGCATCGTGCTGTCCATCTCAAACAGGGGGACCTCATGGTCGTCACCAACACCGACGACTCTTGGGTTGTTCTGGGACCGCATCCGACAACGGTGCCATCACACCGTCCAGCTCATCATCACCTGAAGCTCAACCTGCCATGTAAGTCACTACTGATCGACCATGAATTCTTGTACGCTGGGACGACAGTCGTTGCTGATGTTGTGTGAGTATCCTCGAACAAGATGTATGTAGAGGAGTAGCACATCCGGTGGTGCAACGGCTAGGTGTACTACCTCGCTGATGAGATCGGGGTGCACTTTGTTTGGCAGCCCAACCAAGAGTCATCAGTACTCGTCATGTTGTGCGCGTTCGATGACTACTATATCAGGGACTATGGCGTCATCTTGGCTCCAGAGGTGACGCAGAGGAGGACCGACAGCAATGACCACTCACCATCATCGGGGTAGCTTTTGTGCCGGCCTGCCTTTAATTCTCTTCGCAAACACATACACTTGCTTTTTTTGTTTAAGCAAGCGTGTATGGTGGTGCGTACCTGATGATTGACAATGTACGAGGGAACTTCTACCGGCAGGTGTTAGAGGTGAAACGAGTCGGGTATAGCCGTCGGGTACCGGATACAGGTAGTGCAATACCCGTTTTTCGGATACGGGTTCGGGTAGTTTTATATTCGGGACGGATACGGGTAATACCCGGATACTGTAGCTTCGGATTCGGGTCGGATACGGAGCAAGAACTACCCGGAAAATACCCAGATATTCGGGTCGGATACGGGTACCCAGAATTCGGGTACCCATTTTTTCTTTTTCTGCATAATATAGTTATAAAATCATAACTTTTACATATGAAATCGGATGAAGATAAAGTTTATATAAAAATTGTAGAGCTTGAAGAGATCTATAAGTTTGTAATACATCAATTTTTTGTTTAAACATATCTTTAGACCAAAATCATTGAAATAATATCCAAATTTATATCAAATTAATAGACTTTACCATTTTTATATGTGGGCTTAAAGTAATCTCCACGTGGGAACTTAAGGTTATCTTTTTATTGACTATTTATTAGTATTGATAACTTATTTGTATTTTTCGGTCGATACTACAATATTTTAAGGATTTAATTGTATTTTGATGATTTTCTATGATAAGAAATAAATAATACATAAATAGCCTCAAAAAATCATGAAATTTTACGGAGACACAACATATGTCCATATATAACAATAAAAAATGTTTGGATCATAAGATCTATAAGATGCCCGCGTTTATTCTATTTCACTTTCACTTATTTGTATGAGTTACATGTGAAATCAGTGTAAATATCCAAGTTTCAACATAATCAGTACTTTACTTTATCATTTTCATGAGGACTTGAGTTATCTTTGTATAAAATGTTTATTAGTTTTTGTAACTTATTTGCAAATTTTGAGTGAAACTAGAATATTTTATGAATTTTAAATATTGTGGTGTTGGTTCTATAATGTCCTTGTGATAAGTAACTTTGAACTGCATGATGTCAATTTTATTGGTTTCCTTTCTTACATTTGATCCATCATATACATGATTATGTATTGCTTAACTTATGTGTTTGTTGGATGGTTGGATAATTAATATCATCGGACGAACTACACGACAATTATCCGGTACCTACCCGAGTAGTATCCTGTTGGCGTTCCGAGACCGGGGGGTCCCTGGGCCGACGAGTGAATGTCGCCGCGTGCCCCAGCCCAGATGGGTCGAGCGCGAGGGCGAGCGCGAAGGGGGAGAGCGAGGAGGCCGGAGACCGGCGTGAGAGAGGTGGGAATCCCGCGGCCTTCGTGTTCGTCCCGCGCCCAGGTCGGGTGCGCTTGCACTAGGGGGTTACAAGCGTCCACGCGGGAGAGGGAGCGAGCGGCTCCAAACGAGCGCCTGTTCTCGTCCTCGTCCCCGCGCGGCCAACCTTCTCTAAGAGGGCCCTGGTCCTCCCTTTTATAGGCGTAAGGAGAGGATCCAGGTGTACAATGAGGGGTGTAGCAGAGTGCTACGTGTCTAGCGGAGGTGAGCTAGCGCCCTAGGTACATGCCGTTGTGGCAGCCGGAGAGATCTTGGCACCCAGCTAGTGTGATGTCGTGGCCGTCGGAGGAGCGATGGAGCTTGGCGGAGGGACAGCTGTCGGAGCGGTTGAGTCCTTGCTGACGTCCTCTTGCTTCCGTAAGGGGGCTGAGAGCCGCCGTCGTCACAGAGCATGCGGGGCGCCATCATTGCCTATCTGGCGGAGCGAGCCAGATGGGACGCCGGTCTTGTTCCCTGCGGCCCGAGTCAGCTCGGGGTAGGGTGATGATGGCGCCTCCTGTTTACATGGCTGGTCTGCGCCCTAGGTTGGGCGATGTGGAAGCTCCTCCGAAGCCGAGGTCGAGTCCGAGCCCCCGGGTCGGGCGAGGCGGAGATTGCCGGCTGGTGCCGGGGCGGAGTCCGAGCCCTGGGGTCGGGCGAAGCAGAGTTCGTCGTCTTCTGGGGCCGAGCCCAAGTCCGAGCCCTGGGTCGGGCGAGGCGGAGATCGTCGTCTTCTGGGGCCGAGCCCAAGTCCGAGCCCTGGGTCGGGCGGAGTTCGCCGTCTTCCGGGACTTAGCCCGAGTCCGAGCCCTAGGTCGGGCGGAGTTCGCCGTCTTCCGGGACTTAGCCCGAGTCCGAGCCCTGGGTCGGGCGGAGCGGAGTTCGCCGTCTTCCGGGACTTAGCCCGAGTTCGAGCCCTGGGTCGGGCGGAGTTCACCGTCTTCCGGGACTTAGCCCGAGTCCGAGCCCTGGGTCGGGCGGAGCGGAGTTCACCGTCTTCCGGGACTTAGCCCGAGTCCGAGCCCTGGGTCGGGCGAAGCGGAGCTTCCTATGGTGCCTCCGGCAGGGCCTGACTGCCTGTCAGTCTTACTCTGTCAAGTGGCACTGCAGTCGGAGTGGCGCAGGCGGCGCTGTCCTTCTGTCAGGCCGGTCAGTGGAGCGGCGAAGTGACGGCGGTCACTTCGGCTCTGCCGGCTGGGGGGCGCGCGTCAGGATAAGGGTGTCAGGCCACCTTTGCATTAAATGCTCCTGCGACTTGGTCGGTCGGTGCTGCGATTTGGTCAGGGTTGCTTCTTAGCGAAGGCAGGGCCTCGGGCGAGCCGGGAATATGTTCGCCGCTGAAGGGGGGCCTCGGGCGAGACGAAAATCCTCCGGGGTCGGCTGCCCTTGTCCGAGGCTAGGCTCGGGCGAGGCGTGATCGTGTCCCTCTAATGGACTGATCCCTGACTTAATCGCACCCATCAGGCCTTTGCAGCTTTGTGCTGATGGGGGTTACCAGCTGAGAATTAGGAGCCTTGAGGGTACCCCTAATTATGGTCCCCGACAGTAGCCCCCGAGCCTCGAAGGGAGTGTTTGCACTCGCTTGGAGGCTTTCGTCGCACTTTTTTGCAAGGGGACCAGCCTTTCTCGGTTGCGTTTTGTTCCGGTGGGTGCGCGCGAGCGCACCCGCCGGGTGTAGCCCCCGAGGCCTCGGAGGAGTGGTTTCACTCCTTCGAGGTCTTAATGCCTCGTGTAATGCTTTGGCTGGTCTGGTCGTTCCCTCATGCGAGCTGGCCGTAGCCCGGGTGTACGGTCGGGTCCCAAGTTCTCGGGCTGGTATGTTGACGCTGTCAACGGTTCGGCCGGAGCCGGGTTTGCGAGAGCAGCCCCCGAGCCTCTGCACAGGGCAAGAGGGCGATCAGGGACAGACTCGGCTTTTTTACATACGCCCCTGCGTCGCCTTTCCGCAAGGAGGGGGGAAAGCGCCATGTTGCCCTCGATGAGCATCGAACATGGTGTCTCCGTTGAGCTGCAAGCGGGTGATCCGAGTGGACGTCCGTGCCCCGTTCGTTAGGGGTCGGCTAGGGTCCCAGAGGCACGCCCAAAAGTACCTGCGGGTGATCTGCCAGACCTGGTCCCCTGGCAACGGGGTCCGAGGGCTCGATGCCTCCCTCTGATGGGATTCTGTTACAAGATCGTTCCTGCCGGTCTCGGAAATGTCCTAGGGTACCTCGGGAGCGCAGCCCGAGCCTTGGTTATGTATCGAACGTACCCATGGTCATCCCTCGCTCAGCGTCTGAGGCGGCTGTGAACCCTTCGGGGGCCAGCCTTCGAACCCCTGATCAGTATTGGGCGCGGAGCCCGAGTAGCCTGAGGCGGTCGTTGAACCCTTTCGAGGGGCCGGCCTTCGAACCTCTGACCAGTAGTGGGTGTAGGGCCCACGCGATCTGAGGCGGCTGTTGAACCCTTCCGGGGGGCCAGCCTTCGAACCTCTGATCAGTAGGGGGGCTCGGAGCCTGGTTCCTTCTCGGGGAAGGATCCTTTTCGGGGTATCCCCCTTTCCCGGTCCCTGTTGCAAGAGAGAGAAAGAGGAAAAACGGAAAAGGATACGAAATCGAACGACGCGGCGTACCTTTTTGGACACGGTCATTATGGCGAAGGCGAAGTGTCGCCCGCTTCTCCTGCCAGAGGCGCCGCGTGTCCCGCCGCGAAGTTAATGCGACGGGGCGAGTGGTTGGAGGGGCGACCGTTGCGCGTGCGCGAGCCGTTTGAGGAACGGATCACAGGCGCGTTGTCTTCACACCGTGGGAGAGGGTTCTCTCGCTGCCCCCGGATGGGACGTAAGCTTGGCTGACGACGTGACCGCTGCACCTGCTCGCCTGCCACCGCCATTACTGCCGGCCCACTTTTGGCCGCGTTGACCGTCGCGCCAGGCTGGTGCTGCTGGGTCGCGCGCCGGGTCGCCTCGAGTCGCGGTATTGGTTCCGCAGTCGAGGGGGCGCGGTAGTGGCGCAAGTGGCGGTGCAGTTGCATGCACGAAGCATTCGGCGCGCCGGTTGCATGATGCGTGGGCCTGGGCCTCCATGCCGGGCGTGTTGGGAGTCGGAGAAGCATGCCCACCTGGCGTGGTTGCATGCCGCCTGCATGGCCGCCCACCCTTTCGCCCGCTGGTCTGGGCAAAAGTGGAGGGTCGCTTGTAACCACTGGGCGGTTGTATGCACCGCGCGCGGCAGTTTGGCTTCTTCTGCTCTGAGTCGGCTTGCATGACGTGTGGGACCCAGCCCCCGTGCCGTAGGGGAGGACCTTGGAGTGTGTTGAAGAAGACTCAGCCCGTGACGGCTGGGGACGCGAGTAGGGAGAACCGCCCTTAAAAGGAGGGTGACCCCCTTGGAAGGCGACCATGTCTTCGCGCTCCCTTATGCGTCGTGTCTTTCCACCTTCCAAGCCCCAGGATGGGGGAGACCCACCGTCTTTCCGCCTCGTCGTTGGGGGAACGCAACTCCGCGGGAGTTGGTACCTTTCAACCATCGTTCGGCTTCAAGGATTTTCATCAGCCAACCCGGCTGCTCCCCCTCGCCAGGGGTCACCCAAGACGGTGACCACCAGCCCCTGGATGGGGAGGAGCAAGCTGGGCTGTGATCTTTGCCCCGCCCCTAGCTGGTCTTCATCATCCCCGCTGGGGCGGGGCCCGGGCCAAGCCAGTGCTCTGCCCCCTGCGCGGGTCGGTCGACCGCCTCCTCTTCCAGCTTCTGGTGGTGGAGACCATCCTCTAGTTTTGCGGAGGAGACGTCCTCCAGTCATGCTGGGGGAGGCAGGCTGTTGCTGTCCAGCTAGGATGCAACATTCTGTCCTCTTCCTCGCTTGCGTGGCGAGGACAGGAGTGAGGACCTGCCGATGCGCTTTGGGGCAACCCGCGTTTGCTGGTGATTCGCCCAGAGCTTGTCGCTCCATGGGCTTCCCCGTCGTGGAGGTTGTCCATACCCGCGGGGACGGAATCGGAGTTCTGTTTGTAATGGCACTTCGAATGCCAGGGTTTTTGTTCATTGTGGCTGTCGGGGCCTGAACATGTAGGTGATTTCGGCACGGAGTCGTGTTTTTTCCTCCTTTTCGAGCACTAAGACTCGCCTGTTGGTTGTCTGAACCGCTTCACCAAGCGTGAGTCGCCCCGTGTACAGGTGACGAGTGAGGTATCCGTATCCCGGAGGCGTAGGAGTCCCTCGGCTCGGTCGACCTTGTTGTCCGAGGCTTCTCTAGCTTAGTTAAAGGAACCCCTCGACCGCTCTTCGATGAGCCGAGGCCAGGGGTAGCGGCGTCAACATGAACAGAGGCGGAGTTGGCTCGAAAAGAAAACCTGGTTGGCCGGAGCCTAGCCGGGTCGTCCGTTAGCGGGACCGACGCCGGAATTGACCAGCCGAGGCCTCGGGTCGGGCTGACGTCTTTGGAGGGCAGCTGGCCGAGGCCCCGGGGTGACCGGCCGAGCTGCCTGCTCGGGCCGGATTGACGTCCTTGGAAGGTAACTGGCCGAGGCCCCGGGGTGACCGGCCGAGCCGCCTGCTCGGGCCGGATTCCGGGAGAAGACCTTGGCGGCGATGGCCCGGGCGTGGTGATGACGTCGTCCTCCAGAGTGGAGATCCTCGGACCGCGTCGCCGTCCGAGGCTAGGTCGACCCTCGCTAAAGGTGTCGTCGATGCCGAGGGTGCTGCTGCTCCCTTCAGCCGTCAAGATCCGAGCCTGCAGGATCGGATTGTCTTGTAGCGTGTGTTTCCTGCGGCCGCCGAGGCCTAAACACACCCTCGCCGTGTTGTAAAGTTGCGTCTCTTTTCCTTTTGTTTCGAGTATCTGGACTTTTTTGTCGGTAACAGAAATGTTTGTGCGAGCAAGAGTTGCTTCTCGCGGAAGGTGATGAGTGAGGTATCCGTATCCCGGAGGCGTAGGAGTCCCTCGGCTCGGTCAGCCTTGCCGCTTACGCGCACTCTTACCCGTCCATGGGGCTCTGTCACCGACGCAGTCGAGAAGCCTCGAAGGATCGCTTCGGCAGAAGAGCTTTCGAACGTGAAGACTTGTTCGGTCCGCAGAATCACTTATCCGAACGTGAGTTACTTATCGCAGAAGGTGATGAGTGAGGTATCCGTATCCCGGAGGCGTAGGAGTCCCTCGGCTCGGTCAGCCTTGGCTGCTTACGTGTACTCCGTCGTTTTCAGGATCCACTTTCGAAGTAGCCAAAAAGCGCGAAAGACATTCTGGCAGAAAAGATCTTTTTTCAAGGAAAATTTCGACGCAGAGGGGGTTCCCCCCCTTTTAGCCCCTGAGGGAGGGTCGGGCTTTGCCGTGGCGAGGCCGACCCTTCCTTGATGACTAAACTTTGCGTGGGTGCAAGGTATATGACCAACTTGAAAACATCTTAAGGGTAGAAGCGACGTAGCTGTTGGATGTTCCAGGCGTTGCCGTAGACCTCGCCTTGACTGTTGGCCAGCTTGTATGTTCCGGGCTTCAGAACCTTGGCGATGACGAATGGCCCCTCCTAGGGAGGCGTGAGCTTGTGCCGCCCTCGGGCGTCTTGCCGCAGCCGAAGCACCAGGTCGCTCACCTGGAGGTCTCGGGACCGGACCCCTCGGGTGTGGTAGCGTCGCAGGGACTGCTGGTACCGCGCCGAGTGTAGCAAGGCCTGGTCCTGAGCCTCCTCCAGCTGGTCCAGCGAGTTTTCTCGACTGACTTGGTTGCTTTGGTCGGTGTAGGCCCTCGTCCTCGGGGAACCGTATTCTAGGTCTGTGGGCAAGATGGCTTCGGCCCCATAGACTAGAAAGAACGGCGTGAAGCCCGTGGCTCGGCTCGGTGTTGTCCTCAGACTCCAGACCACCGAGGGGAGTTCCTTCATCCATCGCTTGCCGAACTTGTTGAGGTCGTTGTAGATCCGAGGCTTGAGCCCTTGTAGAATCATGCCGTTGGTACGCTCCACCCGCCCATTCGTCATGGGATGAGCCACGGCGGCCCAGTCCACCTGGATGTGGTGATCCTCGCAGAAGTCCAGGAACTTTCTGCCGGTGAACTGGGTGCCGTTGTCGGTGATGATGGAGTTCGGGACCCCGAAGCGATGGATGATGTTGGTGAAGAACGCCACCGCCTGCTCGGACCTAATGCTGTTCAGGGGTCGGACCTCGATCCACTTGGAGAATTTGTCGATGGCGACCAGCAGGTGCGTGTAGCCCCCAGGTGCCTTCTGCAAGGGGCCGACAAGGTCCAGACCCCACACCGCAAAAGGCCAGGATGGCCACCGCAAAAGAGCCTGAGCGGGCAGGTGGGTCTGCCTCGCGTAGAATTGACACCCTTCGCAGGTGCGGACGATTCTGGTAGCGTCGGCCACCGCCGTCGGCCAGTAGAAGCCTTGCCGGAAAGCATTCCCGAGAAGGGCTCGAGGCGCTGCGTGATGGCCGCAAGCCCCCGAGTGTATCTCTCGCAGGAGTTCCTGACCTTCGGCGATGGAGATGCATCGCTGGAGGATGCCTGAGGGGTTGTGGTGGTAGAGCTCCTTCTCATCTCCCAGCAAGACAAACGACTTGGCGCGCCGCGCCACCCGCCGAGCCTCGGCTCGGTCGAGGGGTAGCTCTCCTCGGTGGAGATATTGCAGGTACGGGGTCTGCCAGTTTCGATTAGGCGCGACCCCGCTTCGCTCCTCCTCGACGCGCAGTGCCTCACCCTCGGGGGCCGAGGGTACCTCGGACTGAACCGAGGGCGCCTCGGGCCGAGCTGAGGGTGCCTCGGGATGAGCCGAGGGTGCCTCGGACTGAGCCGAGGGCGCCTCGGGTTGAGCCGTGGGTGCCTCGGATTGGGCTGAGGGTACCTCGGGCTCGGACGTGTCGTCGATCTTGACGGAGGGTTGATGCAGGTCTCGGGAGAAGACATCCGGGGGAACCGTCGTTCGCCCCGAGGCTATTTTAGCCAGCTCGTCCATAGTCTCGTTGTAGCGCCGAGCGATGTGGTTGAGCTCAAGCCCGTAGAACTTGTCTTCCAGGCGCCGAACCTCATCGCAGTAGGCCTCCATCTTCGGGTCGCGGCAATGGGAGTTCTTCATGACTTGGTCGATGACGAGCTGCGAGTCGCCGTGAGCGTCAAGGCGTCGGACCCCTAGCTCGATGGCGATCCGCAACCCGTTGACCAGAGCCTCATATTCGGCCACATTGTTGGACGCCGGGAAGTGGAGGCGTAGCACGTAGCGTAGATGCTTTCCAAGGGGTGAGATGAAGAGTAGGCCTGCGCCGGCTCCTGTCTTCATCAGCGACCCGTCGAAGAACATGGTCCAGAGCTCCGGTTGGATCGGAGCCGTCGGTAGCTGGGTGTCGACCCATTCAGCCACGAAGTCCGCCAAGACCTGGGACTTAATGGCTTTTCGGGGAGCGAACGAGATTGTCTCGCCCATGATCTCCACCGCCCACTTTGCAATCCTACCCGAGGCCTCTCGGCACTGGATGATCTCTCCCAGGGGGAAGGATGACACCACAGTTACCGGATGAGACTCGAAGTAGTGTCGCAGCTTCCGTCGCGTTAGGATCACTGCGTACAGCAGCTTCTGAACTTGTGGGTAGCGGATCTTGGTTTCGGACAGTACCTCGCTGACGAAGTATACTGGCCTTTGAACGGGCAACGTATGCCCCTCTTCTTGCCTCTCGACCACAATCGCGGCGCTAACCACCTGAGTGGTCGCGGCGACGTAGACCAGGAGGGCTTCTCCGGCAGCTGGGGGCACCAAGATAGGCGCCTTTGTGAGGAGCGCCTTCAGGTTCCCGAGGGCTTCCTTGGCCTCAGGGGTCCAAGTGAAGCACTCGGCCTTCCTTAAGAGGCGGTACAGAGGTAGACCTCTTTCGCCGAGGCGTGAGATGAAGCGGCTCAGAGCCGCGAGGCATCCCATGACCCTCTGTACGCCTTTCAAGTCCTTGATGGGCCCCATACTGGTAATGGCTGCGATCTTCTCCGGGTTGGCTTCGATGCCCCGCTCGGAGACGATGAACCCCAAGAGCATGCCTCGGGGCACCCCGAAGACACACTTTTCGGGATTGAGCTTGACGCCTTTCGCCTTGAGACATCGGAATGTCGCTCCAAGGTCAGAAAGGAGGTCAGAGGCTTTCCTCGTCTTGACTATGATGTCATCGACGTAGGCCTCGACCGTGCGGCCAATGTGTTCGCCGAACACATGGTTCATGCACCGCTGGTACGTCGCGCCCGCATTCCTCAAACCGAACGGCATGGTGACATAGCAGTACATGCCGAAGGGTGTGATGAAAGAAGTCGCGAGCTGGTCGGACTCTTTCATCCTGATTTGATGATACCCTGAGTAGGCATCGAGAAAAGACAGGGTTTCGCACCCAGCAGTGGAATCCACGATTTGGTCGATGCGAGGCAGAGGGTAGGGAACCTTCAGACATGCTTTGTTGAGACCAGTGTAGTCTACACACATCCGCCATTTCCCCCCTTTCTTTCTCACAAGCACAGGGTTGGCAAGCCATTCGGGATGGAATACCTCTTTGATGAACCCTGCCGCCATTAGCTTGTGGATCTCCTCGCCTATGGCTCTGCGCTTCTCCTCGTCGAATTGGCGCAGCGGCTGCTTGACGGGTCGGGCTCCGGCTCGGATGTCCAGCGAGTGCTCGGCGACATCCCTTGGTATGCCGGGCATGTCCGAGGGACTCCACGCGAAGACGTCGGCGTTCGCGCGGAGAAAGTCGACGAGCACTGCTTCCTATTTGGGATCGAACCCGGAGCCGATCCGGATCTGCTTGGAGGTGTCGCCGCTGGGGTCGAGGGGGACGGACTTAACCGTCTCCGCTGGCTCAAAGTTACCGGCGTGACGCTTCACGTCTGGCACCTCCTTAGAGAGGCTCTCCAGGTCGGCGATGAGGGCCTCAGACTCGGCGAGGGCCTCGGCGTACTCCATGCACTCCACGTCGCATTCGAACGCGTGTTTATACGTAGGGCCGACGGTGATGACCCTGTTGGGGCCCAGCATCTTGAGCTTCAGGTAGGTGTAGTTGGGGACAGCCATGAACTTCGCGTAGCATGGCCTCCCCAGTACCGCGTGGTAGGTTCCTCGGAACCCGACCACCTCGAACGTCAGGGTCTCCCTTCAGAAGTTGGAGGGTGTTCCGAAGCAGACGGGAAGGTCGAGCTATCCGAGGGGTTGGACGCGCTTCCCGGGGATGATCCCATGGAAGGGCGCAGCGCCTGCCCGGACAGAGGACAGATCAACACGCAGGAGCCCGAGGGTCTCGGCGTAGATGATGTTGAGGCTGCTGCCTCCGTCCATGAGGACCTTGGTGTTGGGGCCATGCTTCGGTGCGCCGAAGGTCTCACACGAAGAAGCAGCTTCGGCTGAAGTCGTCCCCAGAAGATGGCCGAAGGTTCCTTTTCATGAAGCTTCGGCGTTACAAACCGACATAGAGATAGAATGACCTTTTTATCCATAGAGGTCTGAGTCAATGTTGTAAACTTTTGTAAGGGGCATAATTGTAATTTGTCACAGGCTGCGACCTGTGCCTATAAATAGATGAACAGTACCTCTGTACTGTTCACGCGAACCTGTCATTTGCCTTCGCATCACGCTTGTATTCTCACCTTCCTCAGGACCGAAGGTACCTTTGTAATTTGAAATAATTTATATTCGTTCGTATTAGTAAAGATGGAAATGATTCTATGATAACATTTGAATGTTTATTTTATACTTCATGATTTATATGAGTACTTCGTCCCTCGTTATTATGTTTACGAAGGTACGCCCTTCGTAACCTTCGTCCGAAATCCTTTATATCTCGAAGAGATATAAGGTGGTGGAGGACGAAGGACTTTAACATTTAACATTTTCTGTGTTGCCTTGTTCTTAACTCTTAGCATTTGAGAACAAGCCCCCAACATTGGCGCCCACCTCCGGTGAACTCACTTCCACTTTTCTGAGCTGATGGCTTCGTTCAACAATCAAGCTGGAGCTGCTTCGGCTTCGAAGCTGGTGCTCCCGATAACAGGCGGTTCTTGCTCAGAGCCGGCTAACAAGAAGCAGAAGAAGGAGACTCAGAGAAGAGTGCAGCATGGAGCCACCAACCACAAGAAAGGGGGCCCAAAGATTGACAGGAAGGCTGGCATCTCTCAACAGATTTATATCCAGATCAGCAGAAAGAAACTTACCATTCTTCGAGGTGCTGAAGTCAGCTGAAGTCTTTCAATGGGGCCCAAGTCAACAAAAAGCCTTCGAAGAGCTGAAGCAATACTTGATAGATCTAACAACATTAACCCCACCAACGCCAGGGGCTCCCCTGTTGTTATATGTGGCAGCTTCGCACTCAGCAGTAAGTGCGGCACTTGTCCAGGAGAAGTTTGATGGACAGGTCAAGAAGCAGGTCCCAGTATATTTTGTATCTGAGGTCCTCAGTGTCTCAAAGAAAAATTATACAGAGCTGGAGAAGGTGTTGTATGTCGTTTTAATGGCATCCAGGAAGCTTCGGCATTATTTTCAGGCATACAATATTATTGTTCCTTCTTCGCAGCCGTTGAAGGATATCATGAGAAATAGAGAAGCTACTGGGCGTATTGGAAAATGGGCTGCGGAGCTCAATGAATTTTACATTGATTATGTGCACAGATCCTCAATTCAGTCTCAAGCATTGGCAGATTTCATTGCCGACTGGACGCCAGGGGCTCAGGACGAAGAAGCGAATAAAGATGCCGAAGTATGGACAGTGTTTTGTGATGGCTCTTGGGGAACCTTCGGAGCAGGTGCAGCTGCTGTGTTGGTCTCACCATCCAAGGTTAAAACTTGCTATGCAGCAAGACTTGACTTCAGCTGCACAAATAATATAACTGAGTACGAAGCCCTGCTCCTGGGTCTTCGGAAACTAAAGGCAATGGGAATCAGAAGGGCGATTCTTAAAACTGATTCCCAGGTTGTTTCAGGTCATATTGACAAAAGTTGCAAGGCTAAAGACCCGAAGCTTGAAAAATACCTAGACACGGTCCGAAGGATCGAAGCTTCCTTCGAAGGATTTTCTGTTAAGAATATCCCTCGAGGACAAAATGAGCATGCTGATTTGCTAGCCAAGTCTGCAGCACAGGGGCTGCCGTTACCTTCGGATGTCTTCTTCGAAACAATAAAGGCACCTTCAGTGGAGCTACTTGAAAGAGCAGTCCTCAACATTTCTCCTGTTTACAGCGAAGATTGGAGAACTGAAATAATCTCTTACCTTCAGGGTAACTTCCTATCAGATGACGAAGCTTATAATAAAAGGATAGAAGCAAGAGCTCGTCCGTATGTTATGATAGAAGGGGAGTTATACAAGCATGGAGTTTGTGCCCCGCTGCTCAAGTGCTTGTCTAGAACCGAAGGTATAGAGTTAATGAAAGAAATACATGCAGGCCTGTGTGGATCCCACATCGGATCTAGGCCGTTACTTGGAAAAGTTTTCCGCCAAGGGTTTTATTGGCCGAAGGCAGCTTCGGATGCAGCGGAGTTGGTTCAAAAGTGCGAAGGTTGTCAGAAATGTGCAAGAGATCAAAAGCAACCTTCGTCTTTGACACAGCTGATACAGCCCATCTGGCCATTGCAAAGGTGGGGCCTTGACTTGTTGGGTCCATTACCACCGGCCCAAGGGAATCTAAAATATGTTATAGTAGCTGTGGAGTATTTTTCCAAGTGGATTGAGGCGAAGCCATTAGCCACAATAACTTCGGCCACTGTCCAAAAGTTTTTCTGGCAGAACATTGTCTGTCGCTTCGGAGTACCGAAGGCCATCACTGTAGATAATGGAACGCAGTTTGACTCTGAAGCTTTCAGAAATTTCTGTGATCAAATTGGAACGAAGATCCATTTTGCATCAGTCAGGCATCCGGAGTCGAATGGGCTTGTTGAAAGGGCCAACGACATCATAATGACAGGAATAATGAAGCTAATCTTTAATCAACCAAGGGGAAAGTGGCCAGATCAGTTGACCAAAGTGGTGTGGAGCCACAATACAACAACATCAAGGTCTACAGGCTTTACCCCATTTAAATTGTTATTTGGTGACGAAGCAATAACCCCGGAAGAAGCCAAAGCTGGATCAATAAGAGTGGTAGCTTCGGCAGAATCAGGTCCCGAAGATACTTGTCTCGTGGAAAAAGATGCCTTAGAAGGGATCAGGCTTCAGGCCGTGGAGAATATCAATAAATACCAGGCTGAAACAGTCAAATGGCGAGATAGAAAGGTCCGGCTAAAAAATATTGAGCCAGGACACTTGGTGCTTCGGAGAGTGGCCAACCCAGATACAGTGGGCAAGCTACAATTGAAATGGGAAGGGCCTTTCTTGGTAGCATCCTCGTCGAGGCCTGGTTCGTACAGATTAAAGGACATGGATGGCAACGAAATTCCAAGATCTTGGAATGCAGACGAGCTTCGGAGATATTATGTATAACTTGATGCAACTTTTTATGTTTTTCTTTTTCTTTTTCATGGCACCCTTTTCCTTTCTAAAGGGGGAGAAAGGTTTTTAATGGGGCCATCATATGTAATTTCCTTTTTAGTTTTATAAGAGCAAAATCCCCCAAAGAATGTAAATGTAAAAGCTGAGAACGCACCATCGAGTGCCGAAACTGAAAAAAAAGAGAGAAGAAGCTCCAAAGACGTCCCTAAGGGGATGCAGAGCTCTGATTCCGCCGAAAGTAAAAGGCGAAGAAGCTCCAAAGACGTCCCTAAGGGGATGCAGAGCTTACAGCGAAAAGTCAACGCTGATACCGCCTAAGTAAAAGGCGAAGAAGCTCCAAAGACGTTCCTAAGGGAATGCAGAGCTTATACTGCCTAAGTAAAAGGCGAAGAAGCTCCAAAGACGTTCCTAAGGGGATGCAGAGCTGATGTGTGGTTGGTTCTAAAGGAATAATGGCTGAGAGTGTGGCTTCGGACATATGTTGTGGACATTCATACGCACATTGCATTACATCATGGCATTTGCATGCATAAGCATTCATTCATAGCATTTATGTACCAAAGTGGTTGCTTCGGCGAAAAAGAGAAGTGGCTTTTTATGAATCGTTGTGTAAAAGAAAAGCTTCGGCAGAAGGGAGAATTGGCTTTTTATGAATCGTTGTGTAAAAGAAAAGCTTCGGCAGAAGGGAGAATTGGCTTTTTATGAATCGTTGTGTAAAAGAAAAGCTTCGGCAGAAGGGAGAAGTGGTATTCTATGCTTTGTTGTGTACGAAAAGAAGGGAAGGTGTTTTTTCGCTTTCGGCTCAAAATACTGATTTCGTTCACATCAAAGCACCCTAGTAGAAGGGTAAGAATATACTACAAGGTATGTACAAAGTTCCTTGAGAACAGTTCAATTGTATTTACAAAACTTGTTACAAAAGTATCCTGAGTTTTTTTTCTATAGTACATTTCTACTGATCTTCATTAAGCTTCAGCTTCGGCGACAGCTTCGGCGACATAACTTAAGCATCATCTTCACCTTCGTCATCCTACATAAATCAAGGAATCGTGAGAAAAAATCAAGTGCAAAGGAAAAGGTAAGTACGAAGTATCATTTCTTACTGGTTCAAGATGACTTCGGGCTTCGTCTCCAGCCTTCTCCCGCCCGCCTTTTGTCCATATCATTTTTATAAATCTATTTGAGATGCTTCGGGCGAGGTCAGGTATATCATCCAGGATTGATGGAGATAGGGTGAAGTTGGGCCTGTTGACAATTTTTCCATGCTCGCAGTCGGCCTTCAGGAATGCAGCAGCGGTACCCCGAGAAGCTACCCAGGCACAGAAGTCGCCGTGCCCGGCTATAACTTCGTCAAGTTCTTCGATTTCAGCTTCAATATGATCGAAGGCCTGTGGTAAATTTTCCGCTGAAGGGTTAAATTTCCCGCTGCTGGCTCCAACAGAGTAAAATATCTTTTTTAATCGTCCAATACAATTATTGCCAAATTTCAAGCATTTGTCTTGAAGGCTTGTTAACGATTTCTTCAACTCTGAGCTGGTCTGGACTTCGGCTTCAAGCTTCGAATTAAGCTCTAGCTTCTCCTGATCGAATTGTTTTGATTGACTGATAAGCTTCGAATTCAACTCTGATACTTTAGCCTCAGTCTCAGCCAGCAAGCCTTCGGTTGATTGGAGCTCGAAGTCTTTCTTTTCAATGATGGCAGATTGTTCTTTTATCTTGCTTTCTAAGTTTTCAATTATAGCTTCGTGTTTTTTGTCCTCCAAATCTTGCTGCATCTTCAGAGCTTTGCTCAGTAGCATGCTCTGCACAGAAACAACTTACGTTGGTAACATTTTCATTATTAACAGCAATAAAAACCAGAGAAAAGGTTGTTTACCTTGAAGTTGGAGTAAAATAAGCTGCCGACGATATGTTGTCGTCGGTAGCGGCTGATGTCTGTCTCTAGCTTCGGAAAACCGATACTCTTTGATAGAGTACCGATTACCTTAGCTCCAGTTTGGTCTCGAATGCAGCCTAATTTTTCATCGTCCACACCTCCAAATAGGAGAGCTCCTGGTTTGTAGCCGCAAGATTTGGCATAGTCCTTAAGTTCTTCCATTTCGGCCTTCGACAGTTTTTGCCCAATTAAATTTTGGAATGTGTAGACTTCGTCGTCCGAAGTGTCCTCGGCTATTTCTTTCCCCTTCCCAGGCACTGTGGCCATGGATTTTTCGGCAGCAGTGCCAGCTTCTTCTGCAGCCATGTCTTGCAAGATTTTGTCAATGTCCTCAATGGTAGTTTCTAAGTTTACATCTTCGGCTGTAGCGGATTCGGCAGCCGCGACCTCCGAAGGTGCGACTTCGACGTTTGTGGTGCCTTCGACAGCTGGTGTTTTCTGAATTGACGCCCTAGGCGGCGTCTTGTCGATAACTTCAGTTACCGCAATAATTCTTTGCCGCTTGGGTTTGCTTATCTTCGTCTGATCCGACTCGTCCACCTTTTGAAAAAGCTTCGTCAGTTGGAGCCCTAATGGACTTAGCTTCGTGGGCATGGGTTCAGTCATTACCTTTAAAATTTCCTCCACGTCGCTGGTAGAAGGTGGTGTGGGGGTCCCCTCTTCTTCGGATATTTTTCGCTTCGGAGTTGATATTTTTCTTTTCTTGGGAATTTTCTTCTCTGTTGCTGGTCGTTCTTCATCCTTGGTCAGAGTTTCGGCCACTCTTTTTCTTTTGTGGCCCTCGGCACCCTTGTTCAACTGCTCATAGTCTGGGTACTCGAAGCCCAGGGCATCAAGCACTCGGTTCAGCCTTCGCTTCGGTCGGGCGCCGAAGGCCGCTGTCATTAGTTGATCCTCTTTTTTGGAGTAATTCCCCAGGATTTCATTGCACATCACCTCAACTGTGTCTAACCACTCTTTGCAGGGTTTTTAAAGTACTTCTTAAACTTGAAGTGATAAGGAAGCCGGACAAGCTCCCCCTTCTTCTTCTCTCCCTCCAGCTTCGGCATTTCCCACTCTTTTAGAGTAGGGAAAACTCTGAATGCCAAGAATTCCTGAACTAGATCCCTGGTGCCAATATGTTCTGAAATAATTTCAAATTCACCCAGAGCAGCCCAGGTGGGACCTTCTAGCCTGCCGATGTGGCATCGTGGCCTTGTCTCTCCGAAGATTAAATCCAGAGGGCTTTGTACCAATTTTTCTTTGTCTTCGTCAACTTTTACATAAAACCACTCAGATTTCCAGCCTGCTGGCCATTTGCTTCGGTAGCTGATGACAGGACACTTTGTTGTCTTCCGGTAGGCAAAATTATAGCAACCGAAATTATCATGTAGCCCATCTTTTCTGGCCTTTGTTTGGTAATGTAATTCGTGAACTCGGCAGAAGCTGTCGGCAAACGGTTCCATAGCTTGGCTTCGGAGGGCCTAGATATAAACATTGAGCCTAACGATGGCGTTAGGAGTCAATTGATGAAAGTAGATACCAAACCTCTTCAGTATCTCCGCAATAATCTTGTGAAGAGGGAATCTCAGCCCAGCCTTTAAAAAGCTCTTGAAGATGACAATCTCGTCCTTCTCTGGCTTCGGGGTGGTTTCTTCCCCCCCGAAGCGAAGCAGCTTCTTCTGATCTTCATTAAAAAAACCTGCTTTCACCATCTTCGAAAGGTCAGCCTTTGAAACAGTTGATTTCCCAAAATCCAGGTGACTGGGCTTGCTGGGCATGGCAATACGGTAGTCATCTTCGGCATCAGTCCCTTCAATGTTTTCTTCTTCTCCTTCGGCGGTTGTTGGGTTTGCTGCAGCACTGGGCATTTCTTCCGCAGTCACTAGACCGGAACGCTGCATCGCTTCGGAGATGGGCACAGTGTTCGAACCTTCGGCTTCGTCTCCCTCACGTACAACTTTGGCAGTAGATCGTACTCTCGCCATTTGATTCTGAGTTTGGGGAAGTCAGATACTTTTTTCTTCTTTCTTTTCTCCCGAAGCTCTTCTTTCTGACGAAGCAGACGTCGAGATGGACCTTCGTTCGATTCTGAGAATCAAGCTTCGGCTATAGTTAAAAATTTTGGCAGCACAACAGTGCAAATAGCAATGAATACTGTGGTAACTTCACACCTACCCGTCTGCTTATATAGTGCTGCAGGTAAGAAGGCGAAGCGGCAGGATTTTTTACACCAAGCGGGCAGTCACTCGTACTCGCTGTGCAGTGGACCGCAAAGATCAAACAGTAACTCTGCAAGGTGGGCCTGGCACGCGCTCGGAAGCCGGATCGTTTCTCCGCAACGAGCTCAGGGAAGGTGTTTTTTGGACCTTCGGCTTCCCGAAGCTGAAGAGGCTTTTTTCACAGGTCAAGCTCGTTACGAAAAACGATCTAGCACCGCGAAAGGGGCTACTGTTGGGGCCATGCTTCGGTGCGCCGAAGGTCTCACACGAAGAAGCAGCTTCGGCTGAAGTCGTCCCTAGAAGATGGCCGAAGGTTCCTTTTCATGAAGCTTCGGCGTTACAAACCGACATAGAGATAGAATGACCTTTTTATCCATAGAGGTCTGAGTCAATGTTGTAAACTTTTGTAAGGGGCATAATTGTAATTTGTCACAGGCTGCGACCTGTGCCTATAAATAGATGAACAGTACCTCTGTACTATTCACGCGAACCTGTCATTTGCCTTCGCATCACGCTTGTATTCTCACCTTCCTCAGGACCGAAGGTACCTTTGTAATTTGAAATAATTTATATTCGTTCGTATTAGTAAAGATGGAAATGATTCTATGATAACATTTGAATGTTTATTTTATACTTCATGATTTATATGAGTACTTCGTCCCTCGTTATTATGTTTACGAAGGTACGCCCTTCGTAACCTTCGTCCGAAATCCTTTATATCTCGAAGAGATATAAGGTGGTGGAGGACGAAGGACTTTAACATTTAACATTTTCTGTGTTGCCTTGTTCTTAACTCTTAGCATTTGAGAACAAGCCCCCAACACTTGGTGAGCCTGACGTCGCCGATGACGGGGTCGACGACGAGCGGGTATTTCCCCGGGCTCGGCACATGGTCGGGGTGATCATCTCGGTCGAAGGTGATGGGCTTGTCGGACCAGTCTAGATAGACTGGCGCCGCCACCTTGACCGAACAGACCTCCCGGCGCTCTTGCTTGCGGTGCCGAGCTGAGGCGTTCGCCGCTTGCCCACCATAGATCATGAAGCAGTCGCGGACCTCGGGGAACTCTCCTGCCTGGTGATCTTCCTTCTTGTCGTTGTCGCGGGCCTTGCCACCCTCCGCGGGTGGCCTGGCCCTGTGGAAGTGGCGCCGAAGCATGACACACTCCTCAAGGGTGTGCTTGACGGGTCCCTGGTGATAGGGGCACGACTCCTTGAGCATCTTGTCGAAGAGGTTGGCACCTCCGGGGGGCTTCCGAGGGTTCTTGTACTCGGCGGCAGCGACAAGGTCCGCGTCGGCGGCGTCGCGTTTCGCTTGCGACTTCTTCTTGCCCTTCTTCTTGGCGTCGCGCTGAGTTGACGCCTCGGGAGTACCTTCCGATGGGCGGCCCTAGGGCTGCTTGTCCTTTCGGAAGATAGCCTCGACCGCCTCCTGGCTGGAGGCGAACTTGGTGGCGATGTCCATCAGCTCGCTCGCCCTGGTGGGGGTCTTGCGGCCCAGCTTGCTCACCAGGTCGCGGCAGGTGGTGCCAGCGAGGAACGCGCCGATGACATCCGAGTCGGTGATGTTGGGCAGCTCGGTGCGCTGCTTCGAGAATCGCCGGATGTAGTCACGGAGAGACTCTCCCGGCTGCTGTCGGCAGCTTTGGAGGTCCTAGGAATTCCCGGGGCGCACATACGTGCCCTGGAAATTGCCGGCGAAAGCTTGGACTAGGTGAGAGCACCTAGAGGGGGGGTGAATAGATGATCCTGTAACACTTCAAAAACTTAAGCCACAAAACTTGGTTAATTGTTAGCACAATAATTGCCAAGTGGCTAAAGAGGAATCCTCAACAAAACACAATAACCAACAAAGATCAATCACAGAGATGGCACGGTGGTTATCCCGTGGTTCGGCCAAGACCAACGCTTGCCTACTCCACGTTGTGGCGTCCCAACGGACGAGGGTTGCAATCAACCCCTCTCAAGCGGTCCAAAGACCCACTTGAATACCACGGTGTTTTGTTTGCTCTACTCAATCCCGTTTGCGAGGAATCTCCACAAATTTGGAGCCTCTCGCCCTTACACTTGAAATTCACAAAGAACACGGAGCAAGGGAGGGATTAGCAACGCACTCAAGACAAGAAATCACAGCAACACCACACACACAAGTCGCAATGAGAGCTCACAACACAACTCAATGAGTTCACCACTCAACTAGAGCTCTAATCGCTATTGCAAAGAATCAAAGGCGCGGAATCGATGTCTTGGTGCTTAGAAATGCTTAAGAGATGCTTGGTGTGCTCCTCCATGCGCCTAGGGGTCCCTTTTATAGCCCCAAGGCAGCTAGGAGCCGTTGAGAGCATTCTTGGAAGGCTAATCTTGCCTTCTGTCGACAGGCGCACCGGACAGTCCGGTGCACATCGGACATGTCCGGTGCCCGATTTCTTTCCATAAACAGCGCAGTCGACCGTTGGCAGCCTGGGAGCCGTTGGTGCACTTGACATGTCCGGTGCACACCGGACAGTCCGGTGCCTTCTTCTAGCCGTTGGCTCGGCCACGTGTCCCGCACAGATTGCGCGGCCGACCGTTGGCTCACCGGACAGTCCAGTGCACACCGGACAGTCCGGTGAATTTTAGCCGTACGCCGTTGATGGTTTCCCGAGAGCGACGAGTTCGCCTGTGAGCGGCCCACCGGACAGTCCGGTGCACACCGGACAGTATGGTGAATTTTAGCCGTACACCACCGTCGAAGTCCCGAGAGCAGCCTTTTCCCTCGAGCCAGCCTGGCGCACCGGACACTGTCCGGTGCACCACCGGACAGTCCGGTGCACCCAGACTGAGCAGACTTTGGCTGCTCGAGCCATCTCTTCTCCAACTCGATTTTTTCTGTTTCCAGCACTTAGACACAATACATTAGTCCATAAAACAATGTACTAAGTCTGAGAAACATACCTTTATCCTTGATTTGTACTTTGTCCACCTTTTTACACTTAGGCACTTGTGTTGGACACTAAACCACCAAAATACTTAGAAATGGCCCAAGGGCACATTTCCCTTTCAATCTCCCCCTTTTTGGTGATTTATGCCAACACAACATAAAGCTAGTAGAACAAGTACAAAATCAATTCAAATAAGAACTCAAATTGTTTTGATTCAAATTTGACATATATGGATCACTCTTTGCCACCACTTGGTTTGTTTTTGCAAATCAAACTCAAATTCCTATCTTTAAGTCAAAACCACTTGTAGAGACATAAAGAGAGGTTTTCCAAAGAAATTTGATCAAGGATTTCAAAAACTCCCCCTTTTTCCCACAATCAACACTTCTCCCCACAAGAGGCCAACTTTTGACATAAGAGACAATAAAAGAGTTTTGACAAACCAAAAACTCTAATCTACTATTTTCAAAATTTCTCAAGTGGTAGCTGATCCATCTGTTGCTTTGGCCTTTATTTTCTCCCCCTTTGGCATCAAGCACCAAAACGGGATCAATCTTGGCCCTTTAACCCCATTGCCTCACCAAAATCATCAAATGAGAACACAAAGGCAATAAGAGTATGAAGATGAACTTGGAAAGTTACTCTTTGCATCGGAGTGCAGTGGAAGTCTTGCATGGTCCAAGTCCACCTTTTCCCTTTCAATCCTCCTTGAAGACTAAAACAACCAAACTCAAGTACATGGTTAGTCTCAAAGGGTCAAGTTGTAGCATAGCTCCCCCTAAATATGTGCATCACTTGCAAAACGGACTTGTGAGGTCCAGGGAGTGTTTGTACAACTTGAGCACCACAATAAGCAACAAAATGCAGAATGAACATGATCAAAGGCATAAACACATGTATGCTACAATTCAATCCAAGTTCCGCGAATCTAAGATATTGAGCTCACTACGCAGCCTGCAAAAGGTCTTCTCATCTAGAGGCTTGGTAAAGATATCGGCTAGCTGGTTCTCGGTGCTAACATGAAACACTTCGATATCCCCCTTTTGCTGGTGGTCTCTCAAAAAGTGATGCCGGATGTCAATGTGCTTTGTGCGGCTGTGCTCAACAGGATTTTCCGCTATTCGGATAGCACTCTCATTATCACATAGGAGTGGGACTTTGCTTAGATTGTAGCCAAAGTCCCGGAGGGTTTGCCTCATCCAAAGTAGTTGCGCGCAACACTGTCCTGCGGCAACGTACTCGGCCTCAGCGGTGGATAGGGCAACAGAGGTTTGTTTCTTAGAATTACATGACACCAGGGACCTTCCTAAGAATTGGCACGTCCCCGATGTACTCTTCCTATCAACCTTACATCCAGCATAGTCGGAATCTGAGTACCCAATCAAGTCAAAGTTAGACCCCTTTGGATACCAGATCCCGAAGCAAGGCGTAGCTACTAGATATCGAAGAATTCGCTTCACAGCCACTAAGTGACACTCCTTAGGATCAGATTGAAATCTAGCACACATGCATACGCTAAGCATAATATCCGATCTACTAGCACATAAATAAAGCAAAGAACCTATCATGGACCGGTATGCTTTTTGATCAACGGACTTACCTCTTTTGTTGAGGTCGGTGTGTCTGTCAGTTCCCATCGGCGTCTTTGCGGGCTTGGCATCCTTCATCCCAAACCGCTTTAGCAAGTCTTGCGTGTACTTCGTTTGGGAGATGAAAGTGCCGTCCTTGAGTTGCTTCACTTGGAACCCAAGGAAGTAGTTCAACACGCCCATCATCGACATCTCGAATTTCTACGTCATCACCCTGCTAAACTCTTCACAAGACTTTTGATTAGTAGAACCAAATATTATGTCATCGACATAAATTTGGCATACAAAAAGATCACCATCGCAAGTCTTAGTAAAAAGAGTTGGATCGGCTTTCCCAACCTTGAAAGCATTAGCAATTAAAAAGTCTCTAAGGCATTCATACCATGCTCTTGGGGCTTGCTTAAGTCCATAGAGCGCCTTAGAGAGCTTACACACGTGGTCGGGGTACCGTTCATCCTCGAAGCCAGGGGGTTGCTCCACGTACACCTCCTCTTTGATCGGCCCGTTGAGGAAGGCGCTCTTCACATCCATTTGGTACAACCTGAAAGAATGGTGTGCGGCATATGCTAGCAAGATACGAATTGATTCTAGCGTAGCCACAGGAGCGAATGTCTCCTCAAAGTCCAAACCTGCGACTTGGGCATAACCTTTTGCCACAAGCCGAGCCTTGTTCCTTGTCACCACCCTGTGCTCATCCTGTTTGTTGCGGAACACCCACTTGGTTCCCACAACATTTTGCTTGGGGCGAGGCACCAGTGTCCAAACTTCATTGCACTTGAAATTGTTGAGTTCCTCCTGCATGGCCAACACCCAGTCCGGATCTAGCAAGGCCTCTTCTACCCTGAAAAGGCTCAATAGAAGAGACAAAAGAGTAATGCTCACAAAAATTTACTAATCTTGAACGAGTAGTTACTCCCTTGCTAATATCACCCAATATCTGGTCGACGGGATGATCCCTTTGAATCGTCGCTCGAACTTGGGTTGGAGGTGCCTGAGGTGCTTCTTCCTCTTCAACTTGAACATCCTGTGCTCCCCTTGATCATGCGCCTCCACTTGAGGTACCTGTTCGTCATCTTGGGTTGGGGGATGCACCATAGTTGAGGAAGACGGTTGATCTTGCTCCAAATGTTCCTGAGGCCGTACATCTCCAATCGCCATAGTGCGTATCGCGGCCGTTGGAACGTCTTCTTCATCTACATCATCAAGATCAACAACTTGCTCTCTAGGAGAGCCATTAGTCTCATCAAATACAACATCGCTAGAGACTTCAACCAACCCGATGATTTGTTGAAGACCCTATACGCCTTTGTATTTGAATCATAACCTAATAAAAACCCTTCTACGGCTTTGGGAGCAAATTTGGAATTCCTACCCTTCTTCACTAGAATGTAGCATTTACTCCCAAATACACGAAAGTACGATACATTGGGTTTGTTACCAGTTAGCAGCTCATATGAAGTCTTCTTGAGGAGGCGGTGAAGGTAGACCCTGTTGATGGCGTGGCAAGCCGTGTTCACGGCTTCCGACCAAAAGCACTTGGGGGTCTTGAACTCTCCAAGCATAGTCCTCGCCATATCTATGAGCGTCCTGTTCTTCCTCTCTACCACACCATTTTGCTGAGGTGTGTAGGGAGCGGAGAACTCGTGCTTGATCCCCTCCTCCTCAAGGAACTCCTCCACTTGAAGATTCTTGAATTTGGACCCGTTGTCGCTCCTTATCTTCTTCACCTTGAGCTCAAACTCATTTTGAGCTCTCCTTAGGAAGCGCTTGAGGGTCCCTTGGGTTTTAGACTTATCCTGCAAAAAGAACACCCAAGTGAAGCGGGAAAAGTCATCAACAATAACTAGACCATACTTACTTCCTCCTATGCTCAGATAGGCGACGGGTCCGAAGAGATCCATATGCAGCAGCTCCAGAGGTCTTGACGTGGTCATCACATTCTTGCTGTGATGTGCTCCTCCCACTTGTTTACCTGCTTGACAAGCTGCACAAGGTCTATCTTTTTCGAAATGAACATTGGTTAGACCTATCACGTGTTCTCCTTTTAGAAGCTTGTGGAGGTTCTTCATCCCCACATGTGCTAAGCGGCGATGCCACAACCAGCCCATGCAAGTCTTAGCCATTAAGCATGCATCTAGACCGGCCTCTTCTTTTGCAAAATCAACTAAGTAAAGTTTGCCGTCTAGTACACCCTTAAAAGCTAGTGAACCATCACATCTTCTAAAGACAGACACATCTACATTTGTAAATAAACAGTTATATCCCATATTACATAATTGACTAACAGATAGTAAATTATATCCAAGACTCTCCACTAAAAACACATTAGAGATAGAATGCTCATTTGATATTGCAATCTTGCCTAAACCTTTCACCTTGCCTTGGTTCCCATCACCAAATATGATTGAATCTTGGGAATCCTTATTCTTGACGTAGGAGGTGAACATCTTCTTCTCCCCCGTCATATGGTTTGTGCATCCGCTGTCGATAATCCAGCTTGAACCCCCGGATGCATAAACCTGCAAGGCAAATTTAGGCTTGGGTCTTAGGTACCCAACTCTTGTTGGGTCCTACAAGGTTAGTCACAATTTCCTTAGGGACCCAAATGCAAGTTTTATCGCCCTTGCATTTTGCCCCTAATTTCCTAGCAACTATTTTCCTATCCTTTCTACAAATAGCAAAGGAAGCATTCAAAGCATGATAAATTGTAGAGGGACCATTCATAACTTTCCTAGGAGCATGAGCAAAATTCTTTCTAGGCACATGATGAATATTTTTCCTAGGCATATCTCTACTGTGCATATAGGAAGAACTAGAAGCATACATAGCATAAGAATCATAGGCATGTGAATCAAAAGTATTACAACTCCTATGGGACTGTCTTCTATTATTGTACATAAAAGCATGGTTCTTTTTAGTACTGCTTGCCATAGGGGCCTTCCCTTTCTCCTTGGCGGAGATGGGAGCCTTATGGCTTGTTAAGTCCTTGGCTTCCCTCTTGAAGCCAAGTCCATCCTTAATTGAGGGGTGTCTACCAATCGTGTAGGCATCCCTTGCAAATTTTAGCTTATCGAAATCACTTTTGCTAGTCTTAAGTTGGGCATTAAGACTAGCTACTTCATCATTTAATTTTGCAATAGAAGCTATGTGTTCACTACAAGCATCAATGTCAAAATCTTTACATCTATTGCAAATAACAACATTTTCTACACAAGTTGTTGATTTCCTAGCTATTTCTAACTTAGCATTCAAATCATCATTAATGCTCCTTAAGCTAGAAATTGTCTCATGGCAAGAAGATAATTCACAAGAAAGCATTTGTCATGTTCTAGAGCATGAGATTTTTGTGCTTCTATAAATTTGTCATGTTCTTCATACAACAAATCTTCTTGTTTTTCTAGAAGCCTATTCTTATCATTCAAGGCATCAATCAATTCATTAATTTTGTCTACCTTGGTTCTATCTAGGCCCTTAAATAGACATGAATAATCTATTTCATCCTCATCACTAGATTCGTCCTCAATTGAAGAAGCATAAGTAGTGTCTCGAGAACATACCTTCTTCTCCCTTGCCATAAGGCATGTGTGACGCTCGTTGGGGAAGAGGGAGGACTTGTTGAAGGCGGTGGCGGCGAGTCCTTCATTGTTGGAGTCGGACGAGGAGTAGTCCGAATCCCACTCCTTGCCAAGATGAGCCTCGCCCTTTGCCTTCTTATAGTTCTTCTTTTTCTCTCTCTTGTTCCCTTGATCCTGATCACTATCATTGTCGGGACAGTTAGCAATAAAATGACCAAGCTTACCGCATTTGAAGCATGAGCGCTTCCCCTTGGCTTTGGTCTTGCTTGGCTGTCCCTTGCGACCCTTAAGCGCCGTCTTGAATCTTTTGATGATGAGGGCCATCTCTTCATCATTAAGTCCGCCCGCCTCAATCTGTGCCACCTTGCTAGGTAGCGCCTCCTTGCTTCTTGTTGCCTTGAGAGCAAGGGGTTGCGGCTCGTTGATCGGACCATTCAAAGCGTCGTCCACGTACCTCGCCTCCTTGATCATCATTCGCCCGCTAACGAATTTTCCGAGGACTTCTTCGGGCGACATTTTGGTGTACCTGGGATTCTCACGAATATTATTCACCAAATGAGGATCAAGAACGGTAAAGGACCTTAGCATCAGTCGGACGATGTCGTGGTCCGTCCATTGCGTGCTTCCATAGCTCCTTATTTTGTTGATAAGGGTCTTGAGCCGGTTGTATGTTTGAGTTGGCTCCTCGCCCCTTATCATCGCGAACCTTCCAAGCTCGCCCTCCACCAACTCCATTTTGGTGAGCAAGGTGACGTCGTTCCCCTCGTGAGAAATCTTGAGGGTGTCCCATATTTGCTTGGCGTTATCCAAGCCGCTCACTTTGTGGTATTCATCCCTGCACAAGGAAGCTAGAAGAACAGTAGTAGCTTGTGCATTCTTATGTATTTGCTCATTAATGAACATGGGACTATCCGAACTATCAAAGTGCATTCCACTCTCTACAATCTCCCATATACTAGGATGGAGAGAGAATAGGTGACTACGCATTTTGTGGCTCCAAAATCCGTAGTCCTCCCCATCAAAGTGTGGGGGCTTGCCGAGTGGAATGGAGAGCAAATGTGAATTTGAACTTTGCGGAATACGAGAGTAGTCAAAAGAAAAGTTCGAATTAACCGGTTTCCTTCTCTCGTAGTCGTTGTGGTCGTCGTCCTTTTGGGAAGAAGTAGACTCATCGCTGTCGTCGTAATAGACGATCTCCTTAATGCGCCTCATCTTCTTCTTCTTCCCTTCCTTCCGTCTATGGCCCGAGCCGGAGTCGGTAGGCTTGTCGTCCTTCGGCTCGTTGACGAAGGATTCCTTCTCTTTGTCGTTGATCACGATACCCTTCCCCTTAGGATCCATCTCTTCGGGCGGTTAGTCCCTTTGTGAAGAGAACGGCTCTGATACCAATTGAGAGCACCTAGAGGGGGGGGGGTGAATAGGTGATCCTGTAACACTTCAAAAACTTAAGCCACAAAACTTGGTTAATTGTTAGCACAATAATTGCCAAGTGGCTAAAGAGGAATCCTCAACAAAACACAATAACCAACAAAGATCAATCACAGAGATGGCACGGTGGTTATCCCGTGGTTCGGCCAAGACCAACGCTTGCCTACTCCACGTTGTGGCGTCCCAACGGACGAGGGTTGCAATCAACCCCTCTCAAGCGGTCCAAAGACCCACTTGAATACCACGGTGTTTTGTTTGCTCTACTCAATCCCGTTTGCGAGGAATCTCCACAAATTTGGAGCCTCTCGCCCTTACACTTGAAATTCACAAAGAACACGGAGCAAGGGAGGGATTAGCAACGCACTCAAGACAAGAAATCACAGCAACACCACGCACACAAGTCGCAACGAGAGCTCACAACACAACTCAATGAGTTCACCACTCAACTAGAGCTCTAATCGCTATTGCAAAGAATCAAAGGCGCGGAATCGATGTCTTGGTGCTTAGAAATGCTTAGGAGATGCTTGGTGTGCTCCTCCATGCGCCTAGGGGTCCCTTTTATAGCCCCAAGGCAGCTAGGAGCCGTTGAGAGCATTCTTGGAAGGCTGATCTTGCCTTCTGTCGACAGGCGCACCAGACAGTCCGGTGCACACCGGACATGTCCGGTGCCCGATTTCTTTCCATAAACAGCGCAGTCGATCGTTGGCAGCCTGGGAGCCGTTGGTGCACTTGACATGTCCGATGCACACCGGACAGTCCGGTGCCTTCTTCTAGCCATTGGCTCGGCCACGTGTCCCGCGCAGATTGCGCGGCCGACCGTTGGCCCGGCCGACCGTTGGCTCACCGGACAGTCCGGTGCACACCGGACAGTCCGGTGAATTTTAGCCGTACGCCGTTGATGGTTTCCTGAGAGCGACGAGTTCGCCTGTGAGCGGCCCACCGGACAGTCCGGTGCACACCGGACAGTCCGGTGAATTTTAGCCGTACACCGCCGTCGAAGTCCCGAGAGCAGCCTTTTCCCTCGAGCCAGCCTGGCGCACCGGACACTGTCCGGTGCACCACCGGACAGTCCGGTGCACCCAGACTGAGCAGACTTTGGCTGCTCGAGCCATCTCTTCTCCAACTCGATTTTTTCTGTTTCTAGCACTTAGACACAATACATTAGTCCATAAAACAATGTACTAAGTCTGAGAAACATACCTTTATCGTTGATTTGTACTTTGTCCACCTTTTTACACTTAGGCACTTGTGTTGGACACTAAACCACCAAAATACTTAGAAATGGCCCAAGGGCACATTTCCCTTTCACTAGGTCGTCCCAGTTGGAGATCTGCCCCGGAGGCAGGTGCTCCAACCAGGCGCGAGCGGAGTCGGAGAGGAACAGGGGGAGGTTGCGAATGATGAGGTTGTCATCGTCCATTCCACCCAGTTGGCAGGCCAGACGGTAGTCCGCGAGCCACAGTTCCGGTCTCGTCTCCCCCGAGTACTTTGTGATAGTAGTCGGGGGTCGGAACTGGGTCGAGAACGGCGCCCGTCGGATGGCTCGGCTGAAGGCTTGCGGATCGGGTGGTTCGGGCGAGGGACTCCGATCCTCCCCGCTGTCGTAGCGTCCCCCACGCCTGGGGTGGTAGCCTCGGCGCACCCTCTCGTCGAGGTGAGCCCGTCGGTCGCGGTGATGGTGCTCGTTGCCGAGGCGACCCGGGGCCGCAGGCGCTGTGTTGCGCGTGCGCCCGGTGTAGACCGAGGCTTCCCGCATGAATCGGGAAGTCGCAGCATGAGGTTCCGAGGGGTACCCCTGCCTTCGGGAGGCAGAGCTCTCGGCCCGTCGGACCGCGGCGCCTTCCAGGAGATTCTTGAGCTCTCCCTGGATTCGCCGCCCCTCGGTGGTTGATGGCTCTGGCATCGCGAGAAGAAGCATTGCTGCTGCCGCCAGGTTCTGGCCGACCCCACTGGATGCGGGTGGTGGCCTGAGCCTAACGTCGTCGGTGATGCGGTGCTGGAAGCCCTGGGGTAGATGACGTATTTCTCCGGCCGGAGGTTGGCCCGCCCATGCCTGCCCGACGTCCCGACGGATCGGCTCAAGCGCTCCTGCTCCCTCGTCGAGCCTGGCCTGCACCCCGCGGATTTGCTCGAGCTGTGGGTCATGACCCCCCGCCTGAACGGGGACCACAGCTAGCTCCCGTGGGATGTCAACGCGAGGCACCGGCCTAGGGAGGTCACCGTCCTCCGGCATGCCGAGATGGTTGCCTTCGGGGGACCCCCTAGATCGACGTGGAAGCATTCGCGACTTGGGCCACGGTCCTCGTCGCCGAGGCTACGGCTACCGTCGGAACAGTCGGAAAGGCAGTAGTCGCATGCGGTCATGAAGTCCCGCATGACACCGGGGTTGCCAAGTCCAGAGAAATCCCAACAGATGCTGGGTTCGTCGTCTTCCTCAGACCCAGAGGGCCCGTAGGTCGAGACGTCCGTCAGCCGGTCCCAAGGTGACCGCACACGAAACCCCAGAGGGTCTGGATTTGCCTCTACGAGAGCGCCCGCCAAAGCGAAGTCGCTAGACGGGTTGAGGCTGAATCCGAAAGACGTGGGATAGGAATCGATCGGTACTTTTTGGTCGACGGGCGGCGATAAGGTCGTGTCGGGGACTGACTGCGCCGTCGTCTCAGGTATGAGGGTGACGTCTAGCAAGCTTTTCGCGAGCGTGCTGGCGTCGTCCACTTGCTCGGGATTGGCGTGTCGTGGGGAGACGACGCTCGCCTTCGTCTCAAACGCGAGGTCGACGCCCGGTGCGCCCCCCGTTGGGGTGTCGGGGCCGTCGACTCGCTCGACAGCCGACGAGGCGCTGTCTCCTGCTTGGCCTTGGTTGCCCCGCCTCCTCCTCCGTCGGCGGGGGAGAGGACGGGGTGAGCTCGAAGGTTGCTCTTCCACCATGCGGGGAAGACGTCGCCGATTCCGCCGCCGGCAGGTGGGTTGTCGGCCGCCACTGTTGTTGTCGCATGGCGGTGGAAGGAGTATCATGTCGTAGCTGCCGTCGAGGGACATGAACTCAAGACTCCCGAAACGGAGCACCGTCCCGGGTTGGAGAGGTTGCTGGAGACTGCCCATCTGGAGCTTGACGGGAAGCTGTTCGTCAACACGCAGCAGGCCCCTACCTGGCGCGCCAACTGTCGGCGTTCCGAGATCGGGGGGTCCCTGGGCCGACGAGTGAATGTCGCCGCGTGCCCCAGCTCAGATGGGTCGAGCGCGAGGGCAAGCGCGAAGGGGGGAGAGCGAGGAGGCCGGAGACCGGCGTGAGAGAGGTGGGAATCCCGCGGCCTTCGTGTTCGTCCCGCGCCCAGGTCGGGTGCGCTTGCAGTAGGGGGTTACAAGCGTCCACGCGGGAGAGGGAGCGAGCGGCTCCAAGCGAGTGCCTGTTCTCGTCCTCGTCCCCGCGCGGCCAACCTTCTCTAAGAGGGCCCTGGTCCTCCCTTTTATAGGCGTAAGGAGAGGATCCAGGTGTACAATGGGGGGTGTAGCAGAGTGCTACGTGTCTAGCGGAGGTGAGCTAGCGCCCTAGGTACATGCCGTTGTGGCAGCCGGAGAGATCTTGGCACCCAGCTGGTGTGATGTCGTGGCCGTCGGAGGAGCAATGGAGCTTGGCGGAGGGACATCTGTCGGAGCAGTTGAGTCCTTGCTGACGTCCTCTTGCTTCCGTAAGGGGGCTGAGAGCCACCGTCGTCACAGAGCATGCGAGGCGCCATCATTGCCTATCTGGCGGAGCGAGCCAGATGGGACGCCGGTCTTATTCCCTGCGGCCCGAGTCAGCTCGGGGTAGGGTGATGATGGCGCCTCCTGTTGACGTGGCTGGCCTGCGCCCTAGGTTGGGCGATGTGGAAGCTCCTCCGAAGCCGAGGTCGAGTCCGAGCCCCCGGGTCGGGCGAGGCGGAGATTGCCGGCTGGTGCCGGGGCGGAGTCCGAGCCCTGGGGTCGGGCGAAGCGGAGTTCGTCGTCTTCTGGGGCCGAGCCCAAGTCCGAGCCCTGGGTCGGGCGAGGCGGAGATCGTCGTCTTCTGGGGCCAAGCCCAAGTCCGAGCCCTGGGTCGGGCAGAGTTCGCCGTCTTCCGGGACTTAGCCCGAGTCCGAGCCCTGGGTCGGGCGGAGTTCGCCGTCTTCCGGGACTTAGCCCGAGTCCGAGCCCTGGGTCGGGCGGAGCGGAGTTCGCCGTCTTCCGGGACTTAGCCCGAGTCCGAGCCCTGGGTCGGGCGGAGTTCGCCGTCTTCCGGGACTTAGCCCGAGTCCGAGCCCTGGGTCGGGCGGAGCGGAGTTCGCCGTCTTCCGGGACTTAGCCCGAGTCCGAGCCCTGGGTCGGGCGAAGCAGAGCTTCCTATGGTGCCTCCGGCAGGGCCTGACTGCTTGTCAGTCTTACTCTGTCAAGTGGCACTGCAGTCGGAGTGGCGCAGGCGGCGTTGTCCTTCTGTCAGGCCGGTCAGTGGAGCGGCGAAGTGACGGCGGTCACTTCGGCTCTGCCGGCTGGGGGGCGCGCGTCAGGATATGGGTGTCAGGCCACCTTTGCATTAAATGCTCCTGCGACTTGGTCGGTCGGTGCGGCGATTTGGTCAGTGTTGCTTCTTAGCGAAGGCAGGGCCTCGGGCGAGCCGGGAATATGTTCGCCGCTGAAGGGGGGCCTCGGGCGAGACGGAAATCCTCCGGGGTCGGCTGCCCTTGTCCGAGGCTAGGCTCGGGCGAGGCGTGATCGTGTCCCTCGAATGGACTGATCCCTGACTTAATCGCACCCATCAGGCCTTTGCAGCTTTGTGCTGATGGGGGTTACCAGCTGAGAATTAGGAGCCTTGAGGGTACCCCTAATTATGGTCCCCGACATATCCGTTATCCGTTTCTTACCCGTCCGGATTATTACCCGGTCCTGTATCCGTCCCGAATCTTAACTACCCGTATCCGGTCCCGTATCCGAGAGAAATACATTAGGGTAGGATACGGGATGACCCTGTATCCGGCTGTATCCATCCCGTTTTCATCCCTAGGCAGGTGTGGCACGTGCTCTTCAATGACGAGACCATGCAAATCGTAGCATATATCGAAGTCTGCATGATACTGATGGTTGCAATGTAGTAGTGAAACAGCTAAATTAAAATAACAAAAATTATGTATGGCTAGGATTACAAATGGATTATGAAACATTTTCTTATAACAATATAAGACATTTTGTATATAAGTTATTATGTTATTATATGTTCCCGTTGCAACGCACGGGCATTCACCTAGTAGTAAATAATCCCCCAAAAGGAATTCTTTACAAGTAAGTTTGTAATAGTTAGATAAACAAATGGTCCAATTTTAAAGCAAAAAAGTTAAAATATAGTTCAAACTATAAAATACTAGTTTAATGTTAAGAAATATCATGAGAGACATGTAACACCCAAAGTTGTAAACCATAGAAAACAAGGATAACACTCTTGTGTATTTTGCTTCTACATACTATCATATGAGAACACTCACTTTTAAAAGAAAATAATCAAAAAAAGACACATGAACAACTTATGCATCATGTTGGGTTTTATTTGTTTGTGCATTTAATAATAAAATAATAATAACAATAAAATATAATAATTGAGTTGAGAATTTGAATTTAACCAAAAGGTGCACTTTAGGAAATTGGAAATAATATATATAAAGCAAGAGAGAAAATATTATGCAAAACAAAATAAATTTATAAATAAATAAAATTTATCCATACTATGTTCAAAAAAAATTGAACATATAAATATGAAGACAAATTTGCAATGAACATTGAATTTAAATTGGAATTGGAAATTGAATTTGGAAATAAGAAAAGAAATAGAAAATAAAAAGAGAAAGATAGGAAATGGGAAAAGCTCCCTTGGGCATAAACCTCCTGTCTCAGCCCACTTTGCGCCCCCTTCTTTTCCGCGCGACCCAATTCGCGCACGCTCCAGCCGGCCGATACGTTGCGCCGACAGGTGGGCCCGCATCGTCGGTCACTCGCTCGCACACACGTCGGGTGTGTGTATGGCGTCTGGGACCCGCCTGGTCAGCGGCTGCCGCTCCATACCTCTCACCCACTTACATGAGGGCCCCGCTTGACAGTCCCCGTAAACCACGGATGGTCTTCCTCTCCATGCGCAGCGCCAATTCCAATGACGTCCGTTGATTTCGCCGGAGTTGGTTAGCAGCTTGACCCAGGCCTTTATCTACCCGCCATGGGGGACCTTCCTCGGCCTTTCCGTGTTGATCGTCTAGGCCAGTGTCGCGGCAAAACGAGAGTTGAGGGTGCCGCCGACGCTGACCTTGTCCACTTGAGCCAAATTCGTACTATGTGGTGGCCTGGGGGCATCGCCGAGCTGCGAGAAGGGCACCGGTGGTCGGGTGGCGCTGAAACAACAACGGTGGACGGTGGAATTTCTCGTCGTTGGTCGGTTTCCGCTGCAACCCGTGGGCGGCACTGCACAACCCCTAATTTTCGGTATGAACCTACTCCCTGGACGCACCTAAGTCTTCGCTACGCGTAGCACTGTCGGGATCGAAATTCGAGGCACAGGTTGCGGGTTTGGAACTCTCCGGCGATGGTGCCACCGTGGAAAGGGTGTGCGTCGCCGCGGCCGAATTGAAGGAGGAAGAGGAGTCGCGAGCCATCCATCCATCGCTCAATGGCTGGGATTAAAAGAGAGGATGAGCGCGTCTTGGCCGTTGGATCTCGATCGGATGCATCCGGGGCAGTGAGGGACATTTAAAATCTGTGTCGTAGATCGCAGATCGTAGGGTTGCCATATCGTACCGGTTCAACCCAGCTTTGAACTAATCCGGATCGTCCAGTAAGGATCGGACAGCTGAGATTAAACACTGCCTTTTGGCCTGCTCATCTTACAAAAGAGTCCCTAGACTATATAAGAATCAACCTGCCGTCCACCAGCGAGCTGGTATGTGTCTGGGCGAGCTTTGCAAATTGACCCCGAGTTTCTCTGTAATTCGTGCTCGGACCAGGAAACCAGGAAATTAGTAAAAAACAATATAAGAAATACTTTTTAGTACATAAATAAATCCTGAAACTCATTTAATTCATGGAAAATTCATATTAAATCCTTTTTACTCCATTCCAGTTGCAATAATTTTGTATTACTATTGTCTATCAACTAGTAACACTGTTTAGCCATGTAACTTAAATTAAAATTAATCACTTGAATTATTCTATTCTAGTCACTGAATAACTTTAGAAATTCATAACTAAATAACCTTAACTCCAAAATTAGTGATTCTTGTTCATACAATCTCGCTACACAGCGTAGAATATTATCATGCATTCTGTTCTACTATTTAATGTAATGTTAATTTATGATGTACCATGTTTATTTGTATTGTTGCGAGTAGACGAGCCGGCCACAGAAGATCCAGGGCTTCAGCAGGTGGAGACTGCTGAGCAGGAGCTTGTTGAAGGCAAGTTGTGCCATTGATCACTTCTTTTTACTAGTCATGTTCTTATAAATTATAATGATCTGCATAGGTTAATTTTGATGGGACCCAATAGGTTACCCCAGTTTGACTATCTTTATACCTTGATTACCATTGAACTTTTTGGGTAGTACTTGATATTGCTTTATATGGTTTTGAGTATGGAGATACATTATTCATGATAACACTTTTATTATCAGTCTATTATTTACTGTTCATATTGAGATCATTATGTTAATTGGAACATGGAGCGACCATCCGGGAAAACAGTGCTACCACAAGGGTGGTATGGGATGCCCTTGGCTTACTAACTAGGAAAGCTAATAGAAGACTACCTTATCCGATAGGGGCAAGGGCAGTAGGGGAGTGGTCAGTGTGGGGAGGCCCTTGGGATGATTTTGCTGCGATGGCGGTCAAGCGAGGGTCTCTACATTGGAGCTTCCTAGAAAATGTAGCGGGTTTTTTGAAGCTAGTGGAACTTTATAAAGACCTCGTAGTGTTACCCTGCCTCGCCTCCTCGGTAGAGGTGTATGGGATTCATGACCCCTTGACAGATGGGTAACATGACTTGTGGGTAAAGATGTGCAACCTCTCCAGAGTGTAAAACTGGTATATCAGCCGTGCTCACGGTCACGAGTAGCTCAGATCCTCACATGATTAATTTATGGAATTAAATTCAATTTGTCAAATGCATCGCATTGGAATTATTTGTTATTACTTTTATTTATTATTACTATGGTTTGATATTTACTTGCACTTAGTATCTGCTAATAAAATTTTGACCAACTTATAAAAGCAATGCTCAGCTTCAACCTTTATTTTGTTGATCAGCCTTACACTTCACATAAACTCCCACCTTTGATGAGTTCATGCACATTATTCCCCACAACTTGTTGAGCTATGATCTTTTGTGAGCTCACTCTTGCGATTATAACCCCCACAGGTGAAGAGCAGATGGTCGAAAAGGAACCCGCACAACGAAGAGTTCGACTTGATCTAGGTGACGTCTCCCAGTCAGCTTTGTGACGCCAAGGAAATAATATTTAGTTCGTTTTATATTTATCATTTATTTTGTAAGACTTGCGCTATGTAATAAGTATATTTATGACATTTATCTCTGTGCACTCTGTTATTATATGTGTTATTCTTTCTTGGCGCATATATGAGACGCACCCGGCTTTATCCCTTAAATTCGGGTGTGACAAGACACGTCCGCTTGTGAACAATCTACGAACAAACTTTTGTATAATCTTCTAATATTTTTATCTCAAACATCTATGACCAAAATATGACTGCATGGCAAGTCTCAATTTTTTTATCACATCTTGTATTCATTGAATTTTATTTTGTTTGAAAAGGTATTAAATGTCATTGCAACGACACAAATGATTCATTAATTATTATACATTAACAAGTACGCAGCGCATTGACATTTTGCATCAGGCAGTTCCTTGAGCTCTTGAGTTCGATGCCTTGTGGCAGCTTCTCATGCCATTTTTTTTGCAGCAAAGGTTTTTTTCTAGCACATGTTCACAATGCAGCAGTGGCTCATGGCACATTTTTTTGGAGCACAAGTTTTGTTCAGCACATGTTCACAGTGCAGTAGCGGCTCATGGCACATTTTTTGCAGCACAAGTTTTGTTCAGCACATGTTCACAATGCAGTAGCGGCTCATGGTACATTTTTTTGCAGCACAAGTTTTTTTGCAGCACATGTTCACAATGCAGCAGGCGCTCATGACACATTTTTTTGCAGCACATGTTTTTTCTAGCACATGCTCACAATCTAGCAATGGCTCATGGCACATTTTTTGCAGCACATGTTCTTTTTCCAGCACAGGTTCACAATGCAGCACATTTTTTTTTTGCAAGTTCCAGTACAAGTCCATCATTCACAATAGCACACGACTTGTTGACCATTCCCAATATTACGATCCAGCACAAATTCATCATATGACACAAGTTTACAATCTAGCACAAGTTTATCATTCACTCAAGCACAAGTTCATCGTTCAAAATATTACATGACTTGTTCACCGTTCACAATATTACAATCTAGCACAAGATTATCAAGAAGTCCAACGCCGAAACAAGTTCATCATACACTACAACACCAGTTTCTTACTTGCAACTGTAGTTCATCGCAAAGAAAAGCACAACAATAAAAAACATAGAAGCATAAAAGGCTCCAGTCACATCAATAATTTTGCCCAAATTTTCATTCATTTTCTTCACGCACCAAGTTGATCTGGGTTCGCAGTCATATATGTTCTTGTTGTCAACATCTCCCTTGAGTTGCTCTTCCACCATGTCACTTCCACCATCTTGACATAATTATCCATCCACATGAGAAAGTTGTATTTTTTGAGAATCTAAACCACTAGAATAAACAAAATTGAGCAATAACAAAAAAAATTGAAATCGACTATAATGAGAAAAATAAAAGGAAATCGATCTTTCCTGGGTATGGCTTGCTTTTGCACTTCACAAACTCGCGACTAGGGATGGCAATCGGGCGGGTAGAACGCGGATATATGGTTCGCGTATCCATACCCACGAGATAAAACCAAACCCATATACCCATACCCATTTACGCTCGTGGGTACGGATCTGTATCCGTATCCGTACCCGTTGGTTATCCGTTATCCAACGGATATCTGTTACCCGCTCGCTCACTAAAATTTCAGCACCATTCCAACAGCATTCTAACAGAAATTTATCACAATTTAACATTCCAAACAATAATTTCAACATTCCAACAACATAAATAGATAACATTCCAGGCTTACAACAACATTTCACCATAGTGACATAGTCCATAGCAAGTAGTAGAAGTAGCGAAGACAGTACAATACATCATAAAACATGTTCTTGGAATGAAATTACAGTCATATATAGTTTTCAAATGCAACAACAAATTATTGTAATGAGCCTCGCTGCATGGCATTCAACTTCATTTGACATCTTGTGAATTTTCCTTCAAATATCTTCATTTGGCATCGTGGAGAATCCAAAAGAGAGTTCCTACAATGATATATAATTAGTTATAGATATATCATGAAGTCATGGTAATTATCAGAAAATAATATGCTACCTCTTACAACGTACCACAAGTTCTTCTTGTATATCTTCAAGACAAGTCCACAAACCCATACAATCTTCTTTTCCTACAATAAGTGAGAGTAAAACAAATGAGAGTAAACTGAAACCAAAACTTACAAGTTACAACGACATACAATAATTTTAAAGATGTATTGTTTGTACCTTTTGCTTGACCAACATGAAGCCAATTTTGTGCACACATCAAAACCTCTAAAGTTTTGGGAGTAAGCCGACTTCGGTGATCACTTAGCACTCTTCCACTAGTACTGAAAGCAGACTCTAAAGCGACAGTTGTAACAGGAATAGCAAATATGTCACGGGCTATCATCCTTAGAGTAGGGTACCGTATCCCAGAAATTTTCCAATAGCCCAAAATATCAAATTCCTTTGACTTGGGAATACGACCTTCATCCACATAAAGATCAAGCGCAGATTTAGCCTTTTCTTCATCACTGCACATGTCATCCAGTTCTTCTTCCATGGCAGAGAACTTCTAAAACCAACATGATCCACAATGGACAATGGATATTCATGTAAAACAACCATTTCTGCAAGGGCCTTTCTCGCCACATCTTGGTCAAAAACATACTTCTCAACCGACACTTGTCCTTGTTCGCTACTAGATGTGAACCTCAAAGAGCTTTGCACTTTATCTCCAGGATTCCTCTTTCGATAGATGCATATCTCTAAATGGGCTTTCAAATGATATGTACCATTCTTTGTTACACCCGAAAGCTTCTTTGAACAATAATTACATTTTGCCTTCCAAACATCTCCAACTTTTATCCTCTTGAATTCATTCCACACTGCAGATTTCAATTTTCTTTTTCTCCCATTTTCTTCTACTTCTACTTCATCATCATCCTCATCACCATCCTGTTCAACATTAATCACATTCTCTGGAAGCCCACTTCCACCCTCAACAGATGCTTGAGATGAGGGAGGTTGAAATTGAGGGTTGCTACTTTCGTTGGGAGTTGACATCACAATCTGTACAAACAAAATCTATTTATCCATACAAGTAATATTTTCAAATCCCTATAAGCAATATGTCTAAAACTCTAAATTGAAACACTAATTTATCCAAGAGACCAAGTATGTTTAATTTACCAGAGAATACTCAGCGCTCGGCGGCGGCTCGGTGGCTCGGCTGCTCGGCGGCGCCCTATGCTCCGTGGTGGCTGCCTCGGCTACTCGGCTGCTCGGCGGCACGAGCATGGTGGCTACCCTATGCTCGGCGGCTTGCTGGTCGCTGCTGAGCTGCTCGCTGGTCGCCTGCACGAGCACGGCTACATGGGTGCACCGCACGGCTGGAAGCCTGGAACTTCAAGTCTTCAAGCTTGGCGGCTGGCACTGGCTAGGGTTAGAAACAAGAGAAAGTGTGAGAGAGAGACCACCAGCCGAGAGCCCGAGAGACTGCAGGGGCGCTAGGCACATGCCACAAGCCGCAGGGGCGTGGGCTGTTCGCTCTAGACCTCTGGTCCTGGCCTCCTATGCCGCAGGCCGCTTAGACTTGGACTGCTGGCCACTGGCGGACCGCGGACTGCTAGGTGTTGTCCACTATTTGGTTCCACATGTCATATGTCCATTGGGTGACGGATATGGATAGCAGATATCCATACCCACGAAATTATTAACCATGGATACCGTATAGTATCCATATCTGTACCCGTGGATATAAAACTCCACCATATCCGTACCCAACGGGTAAATAACCATGGTTATTTACCCATATCCGTACCCACTGCCATCCCTAGTCGCGACCATAGTTGCCATTCTCCCTTGTTTTCAATGTGCTCATAACGAGTGGCTCTAACCAGTCACACTCGGGGTAGCAAATGAGCAGCATCGGATTGTACTTAGACCGCCCTTGTGCAGCGCCAGCGGAGCTGCTCGTTCTTGACATGTGATGATTCATGAGAGGTCGTTGCTCTGCTCCGCAACAAGTCATAGTAAACACAACCAGATATTATGCCTCCATAAGTGTCGATCATTCTCCTACACGACCATGAACTACCTTTAAGCAACTATTTAGAGACAATATACCTATTTGCAGCCATAGTGCATGCCCTAAAAATATGGAGGCACTACCTGATTGGGAACAAATGTCACATCTTTACAGATCACAAGAGCCTAAAGTACATTTTCACTCAGCCAGACCTCAATCTCCGTCAATGAAGATGGCAAGAATTGATCAAAGATTATGACATTGAGATCCACTATCACCCAGGGAAAGCCAACGTGGTAGCAGACGCCCTCAGCCGAAAACATTTCGAGGAGAAAGAAACCAACTTCTTGGAAGACTAGAAGAAAGAATCAGCTCAACTGAATGCTTGTCTAGGAGACGATGGTAGCCTGGAAGTCAAACCAATGCTAGAAGACCTCATACACAAAGCTCAGCGCCTGGACACTGAGACGACAAGTCTTGCAGAGAGAACTCGCAAGGAACAACTCCCGGATCTCAAGACAGATGAAGAAGGACTCCTTTGGTTCAGAAACCGTCTGTGTGTACCGAAAGGAGAAGCACGAGAAGTCCTGCTTGACGAAGCTCACAACTCAGCCTACTCTATCCACCCCGGGACTACCAAAATGTACCTAGACCTCAAGACCAGATACTGGTGGAGAGGAATGAAAAAGGAGATATCACAGTATGTGGCCCGGTGTGACACTTGCCAGCCAACTAAGGCAGAGCATCAGAAGCCTGCAGGTCTACTTCAACCTCTCCTAGTACCCAAATGAAAGTGGGAAGAAATAGGCATGGATTTCATAATCGGACTGCCTCAGACACAAAAAGGGAACGATACTATCTGGGTTATAATCGACCGTCTTACCAAGGTAGCTCATTTCATCCCAATAAAAACTACCTTTGGAGGAGCCACCCTTGCCCGGATATATCTTAATGAAATAGTCAGACTCCATGGTATTCCACGAAAGATAGTGTCAGATAGGGGAACACAGTTCACCTCAAAATTCTGGATGAGCCTTCAGCAAGCTATGGGCACCAAGCTAGACTTCAGTACCGCTTATCACCCTCAGTCAGATGGTCAGATAGAAAGGGTCAACAAGGTCCTCAAGGATTTGTTAAGAGCCTGTGTTGACGTTTGACAGGAGTTGGGAGTCCAGTTTGTCTTATGCAGAGTTCTCGTATAACAACAGCTACCAGGCCAGTATCAAGATGTCACAGTTTGAAGCCCTGTATGGACGAAAGTGCCAGACCCCTATGATGTGGTCCAACGTAGGGGAAAAGACGCTGGAAGGGCCTACCTTCATTAAGGAGGCAGAAGAGAAAGTTGCCCTAATACTCAAAAGACTACTCGAAGCTCAGAGTCGGCAAAAGAGTTACGCAGACAACAGGCGGAGAGAACTCAGGTTTGAAGAAGGAGACTTCGTCTACCTCAAGGTCTCCCCGATGCGCGGAGTCAAAAGATTTCAAGTGAAAGGGAAGCTAGCTCCGCGATTCGTTGGCCCATATCCTATCATTGGCAGAAAAGGACCCGCAGCCTACCGCCTCGAATTGCCAGAATCCATGTCAGATATCCACAATGTGTTCCACATATCCCAGCTCCGCAAATGCCTAAAAGTGCCAGAAAGTCACATCAAAGAAGAGGCAATTCAGATTCAGAAGGATCTATAGTATCGAGAGAAGCCAGTAAAGATTCTTGACTCAGCCATCCGAAAGACCCAAAACTCAGAAGTGAGACTCTGTAAAGTTCAGTGGAGCAGAGAAGGAGAAGAAGAAGCTACCTGGGAGAGTGAGGACTCTTTGAGGAGGGAATACCCTTACCTTTTCTCAAGCCCAGTCTGAATCTCGAGGGCGAGATTCCCTTAAGTGGGGTAGGTTTGTAACATCCCAAAATTTAATCCCAAGGTTAGAAACCCTAAATCTCCTAACCCCCCTCTTGATTATCTCCAAGACCCCACCTCATAAGGCATTTCATTCATCACATGCATACACCATGGTTGTTAGTAGCACCTCACATAGAATATTTTAGACACCCAAGAAAATATAGATAAATTTTTGTTCAAAAGAAAAAGGAGATTAAAAGAAATAGAAATAGAAATTGAAAAAGAAAAAGGAAAAATCCCCCCTCGGCTGGGCCTGATCCGGCCCAACCCTTTCTCCCTCTCTCTCCCGCGCACCCGTTCCCCGCTCGACCCACACGGCCCATCTCCCGCGCGCCCGCTCGCGCGTCGCGCTCCTCCCTTCCCCTCTGACCAGCCGGCCCCACCCGTTAGCCGTGCCCGCCCTCGCTCCCTCGCAACCGCCCTCTCTCTAGCAAGCGAGCCCCGCTTGTCAGCCCCTCCCTCGCGCCCGTGACCAAGCTATCGACACGATCACCGCCGGCCGCCGCTCGCTCCGTCGCCTCACCATTAACACGCTCGCCAGCAAGGTTTGGCGCCTTGCGTCCCTGTCTCCTTGCGCCTGCCCGAGCCATCCCGTCACCGCCTGCCCGAGCCATCCCGTCACCACTGTGCACCATCATCGCTGCCGTGGCAAGCTCACCAGTGCTCTCCACCTCACTCCCCCTTCCCCTTTCTAGCCACCTATAAAAGGACCACCCGAGCTCCATCCTTCCTCACACCGGCCTCGACCACTCCCTCTCTCCCTCCACTGGATCGAATCGAGCCGTGTCGTCGCGCCCTTCCTTCGCTCCGGTGAGTGCTCCCTCCCTCCTCTGGTAGCCTAGAGTTCAATTGGTTGGGCTCGCAAGGCTCACCGCTCCATCACGAACACGGCACACCCTTTCCCTTCACCTATTGCGCTCGGCAGCCTCACCGGCGACCCCACCGCCGCGGGCGCCCGCCACCTCATCGTGGACCGGCCATCCCGAGCACCCTCCGACCAAATTAACCCCTCCACCATGATCCCCTACCCCACCTGTGCTTAACCACCTCCCCGACCACCCGGAACCGGAACCACGGTGGAGAACCGCCGCGGAACTTCACCGGCGTCCGGTTCTCCTTGCTGCGAACCGCCTCCCCCCCGTCATCCCCCCTAACGCCGTCCCCTCTCCTCGCTGGCACATGGGCCCGCGCCCACAACGCCGTCCCCACACCGTCCCCCGCTGGTGGGCCGTCTGGGCCGCCTGCCCGCGCGCGCCTGCGCCTGGCTGGGCCGAAATCCCCTAGCTCAGTTAGCAGGAAATCCCTTTTCTTTTTCCTTTTTCCATTTCTTTTTCCTATTTTCATGTATTTATGCATATATTGATATTTTATGCACCAAAAATAGTCTAAATAAATTATAGGGCACAAAATAATAATATTTAAAAGTTGGCACACTCCACCAAGCCACCACGGTTGATGTATTGTTCCTTGCCTATTTTTGCTAGGAGAAGAGGGATCCGATCCTCCGGAATTTGTAGCTCCGGAAGAAGGGCAGGGACCCGACCTCTCCGAAATAGATCTTTCGTGTCAGGAGAACTTCGACGAAGGCAAGTTCATTCTTCCCTTGATACATAAATTACCTACTCTTTCTACCACTACCTTAAATTACCTACTCTTTCTACCACTACCTAAGCCAGGAATAAGGGTTGGGTCTTTTGCATCGTGAGAAGAGAGATAGCCCGCATTAAAGAATATCTTTTGAGTACAAAATATGGGATGAGAAAAGGATGGTGTTTTTACTAAACGATGTTCTCAAAAAGTGTATGATGAAGGGTATTCACTCTTATCACCTTTGGAGTGGGATAATCAGGGACTCCCTAGTTTAGGGGAGGGCCTCAGGTGTTGGGCAGCCGGGTTAGGTGTGAGAAGGAGGATTGTCCCCTCATATAAGGATCGGTTTGTCATCCTTCACTACTTGTACTCATGACAAGTACAACCACTTGAGACTGTATGGGCAGTCACTCAATCTGAACTCGTACGGTCCAAACCCCAGGGTTATGATGGCTGGGGAGCACCAGGAGGATAAGGAGGGGGAATGTTTTGTCCGGTTTGGACATGGCGGTGGCCTGACTCCTTCCGGTATAACCGCTAAGGTATGGACATGCGAGGAAAGAAAGAGATTCAGATTCGGGTCTCATTGGCCATGAGACCGCAGAGCCAGACTAGTGGGTAAAGTGTACCCCTCTGCGCAGAGTTCAAACCTATTCGAATAGTTCGTGTCCACTGGTATGGACGAGTTTGGTGTGGTATGACAATTAGTGTTTTATGATCTCCACCAACAGGGAAGTGTGTGCGTGAGTGTTTTTGGAAATGAAAAACAATACCACGGGAGTGGGAAGCTCAGTGGTGGTTGAGTGTGAAAATGTGCTACTTCTTCCTTTGGGGAAAACCATCAAAGTATTGCATTTCTCTGAAAAAGAGTGACTTCAATTCCACCATATAAAGCATGTATTATATAGGTCCCTCCCTCTTTACGGGCGGGATGGGCTTGCAGAATACCTAGTGTATTCACCCAAATTTATTTATGTTTTTCAGCAGTTGAAGACTTCTTTTCTGCTATGCTCGACTAGAAGGGGGTTGTGTCTGCACCCAGTTCTGTCTGTGGCTTGGGCTAGTTTATCTTTCACTGTGCTTTGTATTTTAGGCTCATTAGAGCTTGTACTTTGGTATTGTAATAACTTTTATTCGAACTCTGTACTATTTTAAGTAAGGAATGTGTTTACTAGCCTCCTGGGACTAGTAATTATTTCACATTTGAGTCCTAGAGGATCGGGACGCTTCAGCTCCCCAGCGGCTTGCCTTCCCATGGCTGACGCTCCCAGCCGTGCAGCTCGCCTCCATGGCCGTCCCCTGCTCCTCCATGGCTGTCGTGCCCCTCAGTTCTTCGCCTTCTTGCTCGTCCATGGCGCCCGACCCCTGCTTGGATTTCGTCCGTGCCGAGCTCCCTTCAGTTCTCCTCAGCGTCGTGCGCTCTCCATGGTCGACGTTCCCAGCCCTCTGCTCGTCGAGCTCCATCTCCACGCCATCTCCCATGGTCGCTGCGCGCTGGTCCGGCTCCTTCCCAACCATGGACGCGCGTAGCTTCCTCAAGTCCTTTCCATGGCCGTTTGCCTTGGCCGCGGTTCCCTGGCGTCCGCGCGCTGTGAAGCTCCTTGCGCACGCCCTCAAGCCGTCGTTCCCTTGTCTACTCTGGCTGCAGGAAGTCGTGGCCTTGGTCAAGCAAAATGGGATCTGAGCCGCCATTGATGGGTTTTCTTTCAAGCATTTGATTGCCGATGTTCTGTTTTTGGTATGCTCTCTCTGCTCCAGCTCGTCTCCACTTTGCCATGGCCGCCATGGAATTCGCCCACGCGCGGTTCCGTGGAAACCCAAGCTCAGTCCCCTTCGATAGTGCTCGCTCTGGCCATGGACGCTGCCCTGTTCATTTCTGCAGCTCGACATCGGCCTGATCGAGTTCCCGTCAGCACTCCCTCTCTGCTCGCCGGCGACTCGCATCTTTCCCAGCTAGACCCAGCCGAGGTTCCTCCCTACGCGCGCGAGCTCCTCTACTAGGCCCGTCGTCATTCTCTAGCTCCTTACCGCACTTGGCTGTTCATCGTTGTCACCCGATCGCACTACGAGTTGATAGACCCGGCACTCATCCGTGTCGTGTAGGCCATGGTTTCCTAGTCTGAGTTTCAAATCCATAGTTTGTTGCTCCCATTGACTAGCTCGCCAAGACGTTTCTCGCCAGTGAAGCATAGTCGCCGCACCCTGTGTCCTTGCCGTGTTCGTGAAGACGTTGTGGAGTTGCCGTCATTCGTCTCCACGTCGTGGGTACAACAACGTTGTCGTTCACTCCATGGAACTCATCGTCGACTTTATCTCCCGGAGACTGATCCTGGAGTTGGATGAAAATGTGAGAGAAGTCTGTGCAACAATTGCCGGGAGCTCGACCAGATATCTAAAATGTGAACCGTCGTCACCCTTGCAGTTATCAAATTGATTCGGTCATGGTGAGCCAATTTATTAATTCAGTTAATTGAACTGGATAGTTATATAGCCACAATGATTTTTCTTGTCGTTAGCATAGGCGCATTGTGTGACGACTTCCAGATTGGTAGTCGTACCTATTGCTGATCCTCTGAAGCGTCTTTGGAAGGATCTCCCTTCCTTTGTTTTCTTTTTATATTATAATGGCGCATAAAATGCTTATGGAGGCGTCTCATTTCGTGTAGCAGTTAGTTGTATATCTGGTCGTGAAGTAGTTGCGATATGTGGTGAAGTATAGATTTTAGGTATTAATGATATGAAGCATGTGTTGGAAGACTTGTATACGTAGCGTGATTAGTTTATGATGCGAAAGATAGGTTAAGTATTTTATCTGGCTAGCTAGTAAGTTCTGACGATGTTGCCATGCTGATGTAGTTTGCTTAAATAAATTAATGCTTTGCTAGTAGACATTCTAATTAGCTGGCGGGTTATGCAAAGTCGTCCGGTCTGGTAGTTTATAAAGTTGATGTGCTTCTATTCTTGTTCTAAGATTTAAATGTCTTAGACTAATGAATTTAGAATTATTAAGTTTTTGGTGTCGAACTTTAACTAAGGCACGTAGAGCGTATGCATAGTTATTACTTCTAATGGTTGATTGAGATCTGGGTAAGCTGAAGGCACATGATTGTTATATTTAGTGAGTTAAAAATATCTAGTATTGCTTGAGTGTTGTAATGTCTCACCTCTAAATGTTTGATCCCCTTCGTTGTGGCCATATTTAGTCATTGCTATTCCTACTCCTACTCATTCATGTGCATTATGCATATCATTCAGGAATGTTAATTAATCGTGATGCGAAGGACCAGAGCCAAGTTATTCCTCAAAATGATGCAAAGAGTGGACATCTCCACAAGACGTTGTCGTCAGTCGGACAAACTTGAAGATGGATAATCTGACGAGTGCCAAGACAAAGAATGCTCATCAAGTGGACGTCGTCTAACAAACACTAACATAGTGTTTATTCCAGGCAAGCCCCAGTGCATTTGCCACCTCCTTGCTGTTTTAAAATCTTTATCACCTTGTTTGATGCATTAGGTGATATGAGTTGTGTGCTAAATAATTGATGCATTTCCTTCCTTAGAAAATTGAATACCCTTCCTTGATACCCTTTTATGAAAAGGATTTTTATGATGCTTAGCCTTGCTTTAGAAAAACAAAATGTTTTGTTTTAAAACAAAAGTGATGCTACAGATTGGATGGGATGTTTTCAAAAATAAAACTTGATGGTGGATCCATCACGGCCGTGATGGGTTCAACATCGGAAAAGATGTACCTCTGCTAGGTACCAAACTTTGGGTTGACAATAATAAAGCTGAGACCGGGCGGGTGACTTGCACGAGAAGGAAGTCTCGGTATAGTGTCTCCGTCTAAGTCGATTAAGGACCGTGTCGATGTAGGCTTGATGATCGAGGATCTTTTAACTGGTCACATACCTCATCATGGGTAAGCTTTGCCTCGGGCAGACTAATACCAGAAAGGCAAACACACAATGGGAGTGGAGAGATGGCGAGAGTAGCGTGTACCCTCCGTGGCAAGAGGCTGGACGGTGGTGTATCTGTGCTCTCGGTTGGCGTGAACCCGGTCTGGTCTTAAGAAACCTGGTGGTGAGTTGACATATGCATGGGTTAAGTGCTACATATGTCGTGTGATTGGAGATCCCCAGCTGGGTATTAATCGATTCGGATCGCTGTTACTTCTCGGATATGAAGACTTGGTCACTGACTTACACGTAGCAATCCAGTGAACTGAAGGGATGATAAAAGACGGCTAGTATAGGCCAAGTGCTTGAACTAGGATAGAAAGAACTGTAGATGCAGGTAACTTTACTTAACCGGACAAGTAAAAATGGATTTTTAAGGATCCACTCCTAGTAAGCTTTTCTGCAAACAAATTCCTTGATTCTTGATAAGCCTTACCTTGAATCCTTTTAAAACCAGCATACCCTTGAGAGTCTTTTCTTTAGTCAGGTAAGCCTTGCTGAGTAATTGCGTACTTAGGGTTTTATTCCCTGTTGTTTTTCAGGTTATAATTTTGTGTTGCTGATGATGGTGTTAAGTGCCGGTGGGTTCGGCCTTCTTATAAGTCTAAGTAACTCTTCTATACTTCTTATTGAGGATGGTCACTTAAGCTAGCATATATTTCAAAACTATAAATAATTTATAACAGCTCAAAGTTATTTCTTTAAATCACTTTTGTAATCACTCCGATAAACATAAAGTAAACTTGATGTAACTTGTAGAATTTGGTAATAAGATTTCCGCTGCAAAAATATTGGTGTGTGTGATTTGTGTTACTTAGTCTCGCGATCTTGGTTGTAAGTGGTTTATCCGATGTCCTTGGGGCACTCAGACGGATCCTTTTAAGTTACCTGGTGTACATGCGTAGCCGTCTGAGGTCTTTGAGACAAGGACAGGTGCATGTGGGCCCGATACCTTGGGAGGTTCTGCCACAGGGAGGCCACAACAGAGCATTGACTAGGACCCGAGATGTGAGCACCCATCAGGACTGTGACAGACCCAAAGCAGTCGATGAGGGAGGCACATGAATGTCGCGGGGAGAGCGAGAACACACCGGCGAGTAGGCGAGGATGGAAAATGCGCTGTGGGGGGCCAACAAAGACAAGGGTGACCCTAATATCTAGGGTTGCAGCGACTGACGTGGGGATGCCATAGCACCAACGTCGACGATATCCACATCTAGATTCACCACCAAGGGCGGCAGGAAGGCTCTAGGTGAGGGCCACAATGGTGGGGAGTGGTGGTGGCATCTATGGATGGGGGAGCGCCACATGGAATGGATGAGGGAGCGTCACGTGCAATCCTAGGGTAGGGCAATGCCATGGGGAGAGCGTGATCGCGGTGGAGACTGGGGGGCAAAACCACGCCGCTAAGGAGACATGTTGTTCTCTTAGCTTTAATCCATACCGACTTCTATTGTTTATACAATGTTTTGTCTCTGTGGATTATAGCTACAACGGTCTGAACATCTAGCTTTAATCCGAAGTGGACGACCTCAGAGACAACATCGTCATCTATGGAGAGCTAGAGGCACTATCAGAATCAGGATTGGACTAGAGGAAGAAGGCCAAAACCAAAATGGGGAAGTTTGTAGTGGATCCCATCTATAAGTGATGGAGTAGTGGGCTCACCCTATCAGTCATGACAAGGTGGACGGAAACGATGTGTGGGGTACTGCTGAGCAAAGGGATGGAGTGGGCAAATCTAAGTACGAACTAAAACTAAGGGTCAACTTGAGTAGTGGTCCACAACTAAGGGCACAAATGTAAAAATCCCTAAAAATAACCATAAATTTCCTTAATAATATAGTGTCATTTGATACATGCCCCCCAATTTTAGTACAAGTTCTGCAACTTTGTGGCTATTGAGACCAACTCTAGTAGTGAAGGCTCCACATCCGTAAAAAACACTCGTTCCTCCGCATGAACAGTTTAAGAGACCCGATTTTCTTTTTAGTAGGGGGACACATTTGTCTTCATTCTACGCGAGGTTGCCTTTCGCGACACCTCTTTGTCCTCCGTGAACCGTCAACAAATCAAGGACTACACACAGACAAATGCAATAGTTGATTTGCATGGAGGAGAGTGAACCCGAAGGAAAAGGGAGTGGAGTAGGTGAAAGGGAAATAGGGTCAAACCTTTTCCTATATAATTTTGGTGGTTGAATTGCCCAACACAAATAATTGGACAAACTAGTTCGCTCTAGAATATATGTTCCACAGGTGCCAAAGATTCACAACAAACCAATACAAAGTCAAAAGAAAGGGTTCAAATTAAAGAAGCAAAGAAAACCGAAGGCTGCCCTGGTCTAGCACACCGGACAGTGTCCGGTGCACCAGGGAGAATCACTCTGAATTGCTCAGCTTCAGGTTTCTAGAAATTGCTCTCCGCTATAATTCACCGGACTGTCCGGTGTAGCACCGGATTGTCCGGTGTGCCAGCGGGAGCAACAACTACCGCGCCAACTGTCGTCTGCAAAAAGCAACAGTGAACGCTACAGTGCGGACTGCGCGCGCAGAAGTCAGAGCAGGCGCCAGAAGGCGCATCGGACAGTGAACAGGACCTGTCCGGTGCACCACCGGACTGTCCGGTGGCCCAGTTGTCAGAAGCTCCAACGGTCAAACCCTAATGGTTGGGTGACGTGGCTGGCGTACCGGACAGTGTCCGGTGGCGCACCGGACTGTCCGGTGCGCCCGTCGACAGCAGAGTTCCCCAACGGCCATATTGGTGATTGGGGCTATAAATACCCCCCAACCACCACACTTCAAGGCATCCAAGTTTTCAGCCATTACATTCAATACAAGAGCTCTAGACTTCACTCCAAGACACAAACAAGAGATCAAATCCTCTCCCAAGTCTAAAGATCATTCCAATCAAATAGTGACTAGTGAGAGAGAGATATTTGTGTTCATTTGAGTTCTTGCGCTTGGATCGCTTTTCTTCTTCCTTCTTTCTTGTTCCCAAGTCATTTGTAATCAAGGCAAGAGACACCAATTGTGTGGTGGTCCTTGTGGGGACTAAGTGTCCTGATTGATTGAGAAGAGAAGCTCACTCGGTCTAGGTGACCGTTTGAGAGAGGGAAAGAGTTGAAAGAGACCCGATCTTTGTGACCACCTCAACGGGGACTAGGCCTTCGAGGGCCGAACCTTGGTAAAACAAATCACCATGTCACTCTTGCTATTTGCTTGTGATTTGTTTTCGCCCTCTCTTTCGGACTCGATTTCATTTCTAACGTTAACCCCGGCTTGTAGTGTGTGCTTAAGTTTATAATTTTTAGATTCCGCCTATTCACCCCCCCTCTAGGCGACTTTCAATTGGTATTAGAGCCCGATACTTCATTAGAGCCTAACCGCTCGAAGTGATGTCGGGAGATCACGCTAAAAAGGAGGTCATGACAGGCGAGAAGCCCGCTACAAGCCACGGGAAGGCTCCATCAAGGGAGTCCGGCACCAAGCACAAGGAGGAATCCCCTCCCCACGTCAAGTCGCACCGGAGTGGCGACAAGAAGAAGAAAATGAAGAAGGTGGTCTACTACGAGACCGATTCTTCGTCGCCCTCCACCTCCGGCTCCGACGTGCCGTTCATCACTTCTAAGCGCCATGAGCGCAAGAAGTTTAGTAAGATCCCCTTACGCTACCCTCGCATTTCTAAACGCACCCCTTTACTTTCTGTCCCACTAGGCAAACCACCGGTTTTTGACGGTGAAGATTTGTCGGCGTTCCGAGACCGGGGGGTCCCCGAGCCGACGAGTGAGTGTGCCGCGTGCCCCAGCCCAGATGGGTCGAGCGCGTGGGCGAGCGCGAAGGGGGGAGAGAGAGAGCGAGAGCGAGGTGGCCGGAGCTGGGTCGTGAGGGAGTCGGAGAATTCCCGCGGCCTTCGTGTTCGTCCCGCGCCTAGGTCGGGTGCGCTTGCAGTAGGGGGTTACAAGCGTCCGCGCGGGTGAGGGGAGCGAGCGGCCCCGAGAGAGCGCCTGCCCCTGCCCTTCGTTCCCGCGAGGCCAACCTTCTCTAAGAAGGCCCTGGTCCTTCCTTTTATAGTCGCAAGGAGAGGATCCAGGTGTACAAAATGGGGGTGTAGCAAGGTGCTACGTGTCTAGCGAGGGAGAGCTAGCGCCCTAAGTACATGCCAAGGTGGCAGCCGGAGAGATCTTGGCACCCTGTTGGTGTGGCGTCGTGGCTGTTGGAGAAGCAGTGGAGCTTGATGGAGGGACAGCTGTTGGAACAGCTGTGCTCTTGCTGACGTCTCCCTGCTTTCGTAAGGGAGTCAAGAGTCGCCGTCGTCATGGTCTAGTGAGGCGCCATCATTGCCTATCTGGCGGAGCTGGCCAGATGGGACGCCGGTCTTGTTCTCTGCGACCCGAGTCGGCTCAGGGCAGGGTGATGATGACGCTTCCTGTTGACGTGGCGGTCTTGTGTCCTAGGTCGGGCGTCGTGGAGGCTCCTCCGAAGTCGAGGTCGAGTCCGTCCTGCATGACAGAGGCCGAGCCCGAACTCCTGGGTCGGGCGAGGCGGAGGTCGTTCGGCAGAGGCCGAGGCGGAGTCCGAGCCCTGGGTCGGGCGAGGCGGAGTTCGTCATCTTCCGGGGCCTTGGCCCGAGTCCGAGCCCTGGGTCGGGCGGAGCGGAGTTCGACGTCTTCCGGGGCCTTAGCCCGAGTCCGAGCCCTGGGTCGGGCGGAGCGGAGTTCGCCGTCTTCCGGGGCCTTAGCCCGAGTCCGAGCCCTGGGTCGGGTGGAGCGGAGTTCACCGTCTTCCGGGGCCTCAGCCCGAGTCCGAGCCCTGGGTCGGGCGGAGCGGAGTTCGCCGTCTTCCGGGGCCTCAGCCCGAGTCCGAGCCCTGGGTCGGGCAGAGCCTCCTATGGCACCTCTGGCGAAGTCTGGTCGCCCGTCGGTCTTACCTTTTGCGTTAAACGCCCCGGTGACTTGGTCGGTTGGCGCGGTGATTTAGTCAGGGTTACTTCTTATCGAAGGCGGGGCCTCGGGCGAGCCGGAGATGCGTCTGCCGTGAAAGAGGAGGCCTCAGGCGAGACGGAGTCATCTTAGGGTCGGCTGCCCTCGCCCGAGGCTAGGCTCGGGCGTGGCGTGATCGAGTCGCTCGTATGGACTGATCCCTGACTTAATCAAACCCATCAGGCCTCTGCAGCTTTATGCTGATGGGGGTTACCAGCTGAGAATTAGGCGTCTTGAGGGTACCCCTAATTATGGTCCCCGATAGTAGCCCCCGAGCCTCGAAGAGAGTGTTAACACTCGCTTGGAGGCTTGCGTCGCACTTTTTTGCAAGGGGACCAGCCTTTCTCGGTGGTACTTTGTTCCGGTGGGTGCGCGCGAGCGCACCCGCCGGGTGTAGCCCCCGAGGCCTCGGAGGAGTGGTTTCACTCCTTCGAGGTCTTAATGCCTTGCGTAATGCCTCGGCTGGTCTGGCGGTTCCCTCATGCGAGCAGGGCGTAGCCCAGGTGCACTGTCGGGGCCCAAGTTCTCGGGCTGGTATGTTGACGCTGTCAACGGTTCGGCCGGAGCCGGGTTTGCGAGAGCAGCCCCCGAGCCTCCGCACGGAGCGAGAGGACGATCAGGGGCAGACTCGACTTTTTACATACGCCCCTACGTCGCCTTTCCGCAAGGAGGAGGGGGGGAGAGCGCCATGTTACCCTCGATGGGCACCGAACATGGTGTCTCCGGTGAGCTGCAATCGGGTAATCCGAGTGGACGTCCGTGCCCCGTTCGTTGGGGGTCGGCTAGGGGCCCGGAGGCACGCCCAAAAGTACCTGCGGGTGATCTGCCGGACCCGGTCCCCTAGCGACGGGGTCCGAGGGCTCGTTGCCTCCCTCCGATGGGATTCTGTTACAGAGTCGTTCCCGCTGGTCTCGGAAATGTTCTAGGGTACCTCGGGAGCGCAGCCCGAGCCTTGGTTATGTATCGAACGTACCCCTGGTCATCCCTCGCTCGGCGTCTGAGGCGACTGTGAACCCTTCGACAGGCCAGCCTTCGAACCCCTGATCAGTAATGGGTGCGGAGCCCTAGTAGCCTGAGGCGGTCGTGGAACCTTTCGGGAGGCCGACCTTCGAACCCCTGACCAGTAGTGGGTGTCGGGCCCACGCGATCTGAGGCGGCTGTTGAACCCCTCGGGGGGCCAGCCTTCGAACCCCTAATCAGTAGGGAGGCTCGGAGCCTAGTTCCTTCACGGGGAAGGATCCCTTTGGGGGTACCCCCTTTCCCGGTCCCTGTTGCAAGAGATAGAGAAAGAAGGAAAAGGGAAAAAGGATACGAAATTGAACGACGTGGCGTACCTTTTTTGGTGAGGTCGCTTTGGCGGAGGCGAAGCATCGCCAGCTGCCCCTGCCAGAAACGTCACCTGTCCAGCCGCGGAGTTAATGCGCCGGGGGAAACGGTCGGCGAGGCTGCCGTTGCGTGCGCGAGCCGTTCGAGGAACGGCTGTTTCGCTTCGCGTTTTTTGAACCCCGCGTCCGGTTCGGGCGGTACGTTGGAACCGTCTTGGCCTTAGTCTTTATGTACCTCGGAGAGGGTCCGGTGACGGTTCTCGACTCCGCTTCTCGCCTCCCTCTCAGGTTTTTTGCAGCCTGAGAGATCTAGCCAGGAAAAGGAAGCCGCCCTCCCCTGTCCTTCACGCCGCCACCCCTTCTGCCTTGGCGATGGCTGACCGGGTGACCATCACCCCGCCGCGCGACCCGTGGCCCTTCTCCACGGTGACGGCGGGTGATCTGGAGGACCTCGTCGGCGAGGGTTTGCTCCGCCCCCTCACCGATAAGCAGCGGCCGAAATGGATTCCTCCCGCGGGCGGAGTCGCTCCATCCCCTCCGCCGGGGTATGTCGTGAGCTTCATCTCCTTCCATGAGCGGGGATTTGGTGTGCCGTCGAGCCGCTTCATGCGGGCCATCCTGTTCCACTACGGGGTGGAACTGCACAACCTCACTCCCAACTCCATCGCGCAGGCCGCTATCTTTGTAGCGGTGTGCGAGGGGTATCTGGGGATCGCCCCCCATTGGGATTTATGGACTCATCTCTTCTTTGCCGAGCTTTTTGCTTCGTCGACGGGGGAGAGGAAGGTCCGTGCGGCGGTGCGGGCCGGCTGCTGCACCCTCTTGCTGAGGCAGTTGCGGTCGTCGCAGTATATCCCTGCCGTCCTCGCATCCTCAAACAAGGGTTGGCAGCGCCGGTGGTTCTACCTCCGGAATGACGGGGAGTCGCTCCCGCCGTTCTCTCAGCGGGTTGTCACCGCCGCTCCTGACGCCTGGCGCCACGGGACTCCACACGAGAGGCAGAAGAACCTCGAACCTCTTCTCCAGGCCCTGAAGGCGTTGCGGGAGGAAGGGCTCACCGCCGCGGGAGTGGTTGCCGCCATCCACCGCCGGAGGGTGCTCCCTCTGGCGGAGCGGCGGCTGTCGCTTTGGGAGATGACCCAGGAGGCCGACTGGGAGGGGTCACGGATGTCCCCTGATCCTCTTCCCCACGACGCCCTCCACTGGCGGGTGTCGGCCGCGATGGGGAAGCCGGACCCCCGCGCCTTTTCCCAGCCTCGAATGCGCCCCGACTAGGGGTGCGTCGCTCTGGTGAGTGTTCGTTCCTTCCTTCTTCACATACCAGGTTGCTTCTGATTCTTATGATTGGGTTTCTTTCTCCCCCCTTTTTAGGAGGTGGGGCGGCACAAACCCTCCCTGCCGCGGGTCCCGGAGGACGCGGTGGGTCGGGCGGCGCGGCGGGTCGCCGCGGAGGAGGAGAAGAAGAGAAAGGATGCGGAGAAGGCCCGGGCCCGCAGGCGGAGGCGGGCTCGGGACGCCCTGGAGAAACGCCGTCGCCAGCAGGAGAGGGAAGGACTTCCCAGGGAGCTGTCGCCGGAGACGTCCGACGATGACGACGACGACGACGAAGAGGAGGAGGACGACATGGCCGCCCGTCTCGGTCTCAGCCCCGGCTTGGGGTGTGGCCGGGAGCCGTCGAGTCAGCCCCCGAGCGGGCCTACGTCGTCGGTCCCTGGAGCCGAGGCGCCGGATCCCCGACCTGAGGGGCGGGGGCAACCCGAGAGGGTTCTTGACCCCTCGGCTGGAGGAGCTGACACGACTCCAGGGAGCCGGGCTGAGGGGTCCGTTCCTCGGGAACCGTCGCCCGCGCCGGCAGCATGGGGGAGCGGTCCTCAGGTTGCCATGGCGGCGCCTGGGCAGTCCGCCTCCCGGGCCTCAGGGGCGTCCGAGGCGAGGGCGGCGCCGGGGCTGTTGGCGAGGTGGACCTCGGCGGTGGTTCCAGGAAGCGGGAGCCAAGAGACCTCCCCCCATGCACCGTGGATCATGGTCCGGAGCGGGTAGGTACCTTGGAATGTCTCCGTCCCGGCGCTTCATTCATACGTCTGGGCCGTGATTTTCCCTTTCTTGTTTTTTCCAGCAAACGGAGCCATGGCCCTACCGACCTAGCGCCTCGGAAGGCCCTCAAGACGGCGTTGGTCCAGGCAGCTGGCGCCACCTCGGGCCCTGCCGCTCAGCCGACCCTTTCGCAGGGTGCTCCGCCGCACGGGGCTCAGGCGTCGCATGTTCCGGGGGAGCAGGTCCCCGAGGCGGGCTCCTCTGCCGAGGTGGCCATCGTGATCGGGGAGGCGGCCGGCGCCGACGTGGTCCCGAGCTCGCCTGCCATGTCGGCCATGTCGGCGTCTGCCGCTACCGCAGTTGGCACCGTCCCAGTCGAAGAGCGTACGGTTGCCGCCGGCGTCGAGACGGCCGCAGCGTCGGCGCCCGGAGCCTCGGAAGAGGTGGGCGCGGACGCGCAGTGCTCCCGGGCGGGCGGCAGCCTTGTCGTTGTGCGGCGGAGCCCCGAGGCCCGGGGCCAGTTGCTCCAATTCCGGACCCGCGAGGCTTCGGGCCCTATCTTCGTTCTTGACGACGAAGAGGAGGACCAGTCCTGGGATGAGCTTCGCAAGCGTGCGGAGGCGACAGTGGGGTTGCTCCGATCGTCGCTGGAGGTTCTCTGCGGGGACGTCCCCAAAATCCTTCAGGTAATGGTTTCAGGCATACCTTCTCGCTTCTGCGAGCGAGGCGTTCGTCATGATGTCTTGCTTTCCTTTCCAGGATCTGACGGACCGGAGCGCTGCCAAGTCGTCGTTCATCCGCCGCGAGGTCGACGTCTGGGGCTCGCTGCGGTCCCTGAGGACTTCGCTCGCCGGGGCTACCGCGCGCCTTTCTCAGCAGGACGCTAAGATAGCGGACCTCCAGTTGCTCTGCGCTGACCTGAGGGCCGAGGCGGCGGCAGCGCGCACGGAGGTGCTACAACAGCGGTCGGAGCTCGCCCAGGTTGCCGAGGAGCGGGACCAAACTCGGGGCCGGGCCGCCGAGGCTGAAAACCGGGCCAAGACCCTCGCGGCCGATCTGGCCGCGGCCCAGGTCGCGGCCTCAGAGCAATGCGTCCGAGCCGGAGGTGCGCCCCGTCCGTCCTCGGTTCTCGTTCTTGCCCGTTTCTTTCGCTTGAGTTTGAGGTCTTTCTTTCGGTTGTTCGCAGAGCTCGAGTCTGCTCTTGACGAGTCTGCCAAAGCGCTCGCCGAGGCGCTCGCTGGAGCTGCTGAGCAGAGGGAGGTCGATCTCGCGGCCATGTTCGAGGCCGTCTCGGAGGTCTATCGGAAACTCGGTCCCGGCGACGTCCCTTCAGGAAGCTCTCCCCAAAGCCGTCTTCAAGCCCTAGGTGATTACGCGCGCGGTAAAGTCCGCGGGGCGCTACACCACGGCGTCAGGCGGGCCTTCGCCGTGCTCGCTTCCCACTACGTCGTGGACTTGGAGCGGGTCAGTGAGGGGTACTGCCTTCCTCACGAAGACGAGGCGGCCCTGGCGGAAGTTCAGCGGCTCGACGCGGTCGCTGCGGGTCCGAGCGCGGCGCTGGCGACCGTCTTCGAAGCGGAGATTCTTCCTCCTGCGCCGCCGCCGGAAGCGGAGGTGGACCTTACCGACGGCGGGGGTGGAGTTGAGGGCGCGGCGCCTTCCCGAGGCGACGCCTGATTTTTGTTGGGACAATTTCTGTTGGATGTGTGATTTGTCGCGGCCACCGAGGCCTGGACATTTTACTTCTCTTCCGTGAAGTCATGCTCCTTTTCGTTTCGATTTTCGCGCCTGGCCCGTAGTGTCGACAACAGGGTGATTTCCCGAGCTGGGTCCTTTTTCGTGGCAGGCGACGAGTGAGGTGTCCCTAGCCCGGAGGCATAGGTGTTCCCCAGCTCAGTCGGTCTCGCCATTTACTCGTACCCAAGTTCGCTCCTCGGGACCCTGCTTCTGACGCATCCGGGAGAACGCAAAAAACCCTTTTTGACCGAAAAAAGAGTTTCTTTGACGCGGAACGGTACGCCCGAACTCGACGAGAGGGGTTCCCCCTTTTTAGCCCCCGAGGGAGGGTCGGGCTCTGCCGGGGTGAGGCCGACCCTTCCTTGATGACTGATTCTTATGTGTGAGTGGGGAAAGGGCGCAGCCCCCGGGCGTCGTTCGCGCAGAGGCCGTTTGGCGAGTCGGGCTCCTGCCCAGATATCCGGCAAGTGCTCGGTGACATCCCTCGGTATGCCGGGCATGCCCGAGGGACCCCACGCAAAAATGTCGACGTTTGCGCGAGGAAAGTCGACGAGTACTGCTTCTTATTTGGGACCGAGCCCAGAACTGATCCGGACATGCTTGGAGGCGTCGCCACTGGGGTCGAGAGGGATGGCCTTGACCGTCTCCGCTGGCTCGAAGTTGCCGGCGTGTCGCTTCACGTCCGGCACCTCTCGGGAGAGGCTTTCCAGGTCGGCAATGAGGGCCTCGGACTCGGCGAGGGCCTCGGCGTACTCCACGCACTCCACATCGCATTCGAATGCGTGCTTGTACGTGGGGCCGACGGTGATGACCCCGTTGGGGCCCGGCATCTTGAGCTTCAGGTAGGTGTAGTTGGGGATGGCCATGAACTTCGCGTAGCATGGCCTTCCCAATACTGCGTGGTAGGTTCCTCGGAACCCGACCACCTCGAACGTCAGAGTCTCCCTTCGGAAGTTGGAGGGTGTTCCGAAGCAGACAGGAAGGTCGAGCTGTCCGAGGGGCTGGACGCGCTTCCCGGGAATGATCCCGTGGAAGGGTGCAGCGCCTGCTCGGACGGACGACGGATCGACGCGCAGGAGCCTGAGGGTCTCAGCGTAGATGATGTTGAGGCAGCTGCCCCCATCCATCAAGACCTTGGTGAGCCTGACGTCGCCGATGACGGGATCGACGACGAGCGGGTACTTTCCTGGGCTCGGCACGTGGTCGGGGTGGTCATCCTGGTCGAAGGTGATGGGCTTGTCGGACCAGTCTAGGTAGACTGGCGCCGCCACCTTCACCGAGCAGACCTCCCGACGCTCCTGCTTACGATGCCGAGCCGAGGCGTTCGCCGCATGCCCTCCATAGATCATGAAGCAGTCGCGGACCTCGGGGAACTCTCCTGCTTGGTGATCTTCCTTCTTGCCGTCGTCGCGGGCCTTGTCACCCTCTGCGGGTGGCCCGGCCCGGTGGAAGTGGCGCCGAAGCATGACGCACTCCTCGAGGGTGTGCTTGACGGGCCCCTGATGGTAGGGGCACGTCTCCTTGAGTGCCTTGTCGAAGAGGTTAGCACCTCCGGGGGGCTTCCGAGGGTTCTTGTGCTCGGCGGCGACGACAAGGTCTGCATCGGGAACGTCGCGTTTCGCTTGCGACTTCCTCCTGCCTTTCTTCTTGGCGCCGCGCGGAGCAGACGCCTCGGGAGCATCTTCCGACGGGCGGCCCTGGGGCTGCTTGTCCTTTCGGAAGATGGCCTCGACCGCCTCCTGGCCGGAGGCGAACTTGGTGGCGATGTCCATCAGCTCGCTCGCCCTGGTGGGGGTCTTGCGACCCAACTTGCTCACCAGGTCACGGCAGGTGGTGCCGGCAAGGAACGCGCCGATGACATCGGAGTCGGTGATGTTGGGCAGCTCGGTGCGCTGCTTCGAGAATCGCCGGATATAGTCCCAAAGGGACTCTCCCGGCTGTTGCCGACAGCTTCGGAGGTCCCAGGAATTCCCGGGGCGCACGTACGTGCCCTGGAAGTTGCCGGCGAAAGCCTGGACCAGATCTTCCCAGCTGGAAATCTGCCCCGGAGGCAGATGCTCCAACCAAGCGCGAGCGGTGTCGGAGAGAAACAGGGGGAGGTTGCGGATGATGAGGTTGTCGTCGCCCGTCCCACCCAGTTGACAGGCCAGGCGGTAGTCCGCGAGCCACAATTCCGGTCTCGTTTCCCCCGAGTACTTTGTGATAGTAGTCGGGGGTCGGAATCGGGGCGGAAACGGCGCCCGCCGAATGGCTCGGCTAAAGACCTGCGGACCGGGTGGTTCGGGCGAGGGACTCCGATCCTCCCCGCTGTCGTAGCGTCCCCCACGCCTGGGGTGATAACCTCGGCGCACCCTTTCGTCGAGGCGGGCCCGACGGTCGTGATGAGGGTGCTCGTCGCCGAGGTGGCCCGGGGCCGCAGGCGCGGTGTTGCGCGTGCGCCCGGTGTAGACCGAGGCTTCCCGCGTGAGTCGGGAAGTCGCGGCACGAGGTTCCGAGGGGTACCCCTGCCTTCGGGAGGCAGAGCTCTCGGCCCGCCGGGCCGCAGCGCCTTCCAGGAGATGCTTGAGTTCTCCCTGGATTCGCCGACCCTCGGTGGTTGATGACTCCGGCATCGCGCGGAGGAGCATCGCTGCGGCTGCCAGGTCCTGACCGGTTCCGCCGGATGCGGGAGGCAGTCTGGCCCTGGCATCGTTGGCGATGCGGTGCTGGAGACCCTGGGGCAGGTGACGTATTTCTCCGGCTAGGGGCTGGCCCGCCCATACCTGCCCGACGTCCCGGCGGATTGCCTCGAGCGCTCCTGCTCCCTCATCGAGCCCGGCCTGCGCCCCGCGGACTTGCTCGAGCTGTGGGTCGTGACCCCCCGCCGGAACGGGGACCACAGCTAGCTCCCGCGGGATGTCGGCGCGAGGCGCTGGCCTAGGGAGATCGCCATCCTCTGGCATGCCGAGTTGGCTGCCTCCGGAGGGATCCCCTAGCTCAACGTGGAGACATTCGCGGCTCGGGCCGTAGTCCTTGTCGTCAAGGCTGCGGCTGCCGTCGGAACAGTCGGAGAGGCAGTAGTCACATGCGGTCATGAAGTCCCGCATGGCACTGGGGTTGCCAAATCCGGAGAAATCCCAGCAGATGCCGGGGTCGTCATCTTCCTCGGACCCAGAGGGTCCGTAGGTCGAGACACCCGTCAATCGGTCCCAAGGCGACCGCACACGAAACCCCAGAGAGGTTGCACTCGCCTCAACGTGAGCGCCCGCCAAAGCGAGGTCGCCAGGCGGGTTGAGGCCGAGTCGAAATGACGAAAGATGGGTAGCAGTCGGTACCTTTTTGTCGATGAGGAGCGATGAAGTCACGTCGGGGGCTGATCGCGCCGTCGTCTTGGGTACGAGGGCGACGTCCTGCAGGCCCTTCGTGAGCGCGCCGGCATCGTCCACCTGCTCGGAGTCGACGTGCTGCGGGGGGATGGCGCTCGCCTTTGCCTCGAACGCGAGGGTGACGCCTAGCGTGTCCTCCGTTGGGGCACTGGGGATGTCGATTTGCTCGACAGCTGTCGGAGCGCAGCCTCCCGCTCGGCCTTGGTTGCCCCGCCTCCTCCTCCGATGACGAGGGAGAGGACGGAGCGAGCTCGAAAGTTGTCCTTCCCCCACGCGGGGAAGGCGTCGTCGATTCCGCCGCCGGCGGGCGGGCTGTCCGCCACCATTGTCGCTGTCGCACGGCGGTGGAAGGAGTACCATGTCGTAGCCGCTGTCGAGAGACACGAACTCGAGGCTCCCGAAACGGAGCACCATCCCGGGTTGGAGAGGTCGTTGGAGACTGCCCATCTGGAGCTTGACGGGAAACTGCTCGTCAACACGCAGCGTGCCCCTACCTGGCGCGCCAACTGTCGGCGTTCCGAGACCGGGGGGTCCCCGAGCCGACGAGTGAGTGTGCCGCGTGCCCCAGCCCAGATGGGTCGAGCGTGTGGGCGAGCGCGAAGGGGGGAGAGAGAGCGAGAGCGAGGTGGCCGGAGCCGGGTCGTGAGGGAGTCGGAGAATTCCCGCGGCCTTCGTGTTCGTCCCGCGCCCAGGTCGGGTGCGCTTGCAGTAGGGGGTTACAAGCGTCCGCGCGGGTGAGGGGAGCGAGCGGCCCCGAGAGAGCGCCTGCCCCTGCCCTTCGTTCCCGCGAGGCCAACCTTCTCTAAGAAGGCCCTGGTCCTTCCTTTTATAGTCACAAGGAGAGGATCCAGGTGTACAAAATGGGGGTGTAGCAAGGTGCTACGTGTCTAGCGAGGGAGAGCTAGCGCCCTAAGTACATGCCAAGGTGGCAGCCGGAGAGATCTTGGCACCCTGTTGGTGTGGCGTCGTGGCTGTTGGAGAAGCAGTGGAGCTTGATGGAGGGACAGCTGTTGGAACAGCTGTGCTCTTGCTGACGTCTCCCTGCTTTCGTAAGGGAGTCAAGAGTCGCCGTCGTCATGGTCTAGTGAGGCGCCATCATTGCCTATCTGGCGGAGCTGGCCAGATGGGACGCCGGTCTTGTTCTCTGCGACCCGAGTCGGCTCAGGGCAGGGTGATGATGACGCTTCCTGTTGATGTGGCGGTCTTGTGTCCTAGGTCGGGCGTCGTGGAGGCTCCTCCGAAGTCGAGGTCGAGTCCGTCCTGCATGACAGAGGCCGAGCCCGAACTCCTAGGTCGGGCGAGGCGGAGGTCGTTCGGCAGAGGCCGAGGCGGAGTCCGAGCCCTGGGTCGGGCGAGGCGGAGTTCGTCGTCTTCCGGGGCCTTGGCCCGAGTCCGAGCCCTGGGTCGGGCGGAGCGGAGTTCGCCGTCTTCCGGGGCCTTAGCCCGAGTCCGAGCCCTGGGTCGGGCGGAGCGGAGTTCGCCGTCTTCCGGGGCCTCAGCCCGAGTCCGAGCCCTGGGTCGGGCGGAGCGGAGTTCGCCGTCTTCCGGGGCCTCAGCCCGAGTCCGAGCCCTGGGTCGGGCAGAGCCTCCTATGGCACCTCTGGCGAAGTCTGGTCGCCCGTCGGTCTTACCTTTTGCGTTAAACGCCCCGGTGACTTGGTCGGTTGGCGCGGTGATTTAGTCAGGGTTACTTCTTATCGAAGGCGGGGCCTCGGGCGAGCCGGAGATGCGTCTGCCGTGAAAGAGGAGGCCTCAGGCGAGACGGAGTCATCTTAGGGTCGGCTGCCCTCGCCCGAGGCTAGGCTCGGGCGTGGCGTGATCGAGTCGCTCGTATGGACTGATCCCTGACTTAATCAAACCCATCAGGCCTCTGCAGCTTTATGCTGATGGGGGTTACCAGCTGAGAATTAGGCGTCTTGAGGGTACCCCTAATTATGGTCCCCGACAAGATTATTGTATGTGGAGTGATAGAATGAGGCACCATCTAACCTCACTCCACGCTAGCATTTGGGACATTATTGAGTTTGGTGCGCAGGAACCATCCGTGGGGGATGAAGGCTATGACTCGGACGAGGTAGCCCAAATCCGGCACTTCAACTCCCAAGCCACTACTATACTCCTCGCCTCTCTAAGTCGAGAGGAGTATAATAAGGTGCAAGGGTTGAAGAGCGCCAAAGAGATTTGGGACGTGCTCAAGACCACGCATGAAGGAGACGAGGTGACCAAGATCACCAAGAGGGAAACGATCGAGGGGGAGCTCGGTTGCTTTATGCTCAACCAAGGGGAGGAGCCACAAGCTATGTACAACCGGCTCAAGACCTTGGTAAACCAAGTGCGCAACCTCGGGAGCACCAAATGGGATGACCATGAAATGGTCAAGGTTATTCTAAGATCACTCGTTTTTCTTAACCCTACACAAGTTCAATTAATTCGTGGTGATCCTAGATACAAGCTAATGTCTCTCGAGGAGGTTATAGGAAAATTTGTGAGCTTTGAATTGATGATCAAAGGCTCCAAGAAAATCATCGAGCAAGGCGCCTCCTCCACACCCAAAGTGCAACCTGTCGCATTCAAGGCAACGAAGGAGAAGAAAGAAGAGTCTACATCAAGCAGACTCCCCATCGACGCCTCAAAGCTCGACAATGAGGAAATGGCGCTCATCATCAAGAGCTTCCGCCAAATCCTCAAGCAAAGGAGGGGGAAGGATTACAAGCCCCGCTCCAAGAAAGTTTGCTACAAGTGTGGTAAGTCTGGTCACTTTATAGCAAAATGTCATATTTCTAGTGACAGTGACAGGGGCGACGACAAGAGGGGGAAGAAGAAGGAAAAGAAGAGATATTACAAGAAGAAGGGCGGCGATGCCCATGTTTGCCGGGAGTGGGACTCCGATGAGAGCTCCACCGACTCCTCCTCCGACGAGGATGCCGCCAACATCGCCGTCAACAAAGGCCTCCTCTTCCCCAACGTCGGCCACAAGTGCCTCATGGTAAAAGACGACAAGAAGAAGAAGGTAAAATCTAGATCCTCCACTAAGTATGCAACTTCTAGTGATGAGGATAATTCTAGTGATAATGAGGATAACTTGCTCACTCTTTTTGCCAACCTAAACATGCAACAAAAAGAAAAATTGAATGAATTGATTAGTGCTATTCATGAGAAGGATGAACTCTTGGATAGCCAAGAGGACTTCCTTATTAAGGAAAACAAGAAGCATGTTAAGGTTAAAAATGCTTATGCTCTAGAGGTAGAAAAATGTGAAAAATCGACTAGTGAGCTAAGCACTTGTCATGACACTATCTCTAACCTTAGAAATGAAAATGCCAAATTAATTGCTAAGGTTGAGAAATTAAATGTTTATGATGATTCTCTTGTCAAACTTAAAAATGATAATGCTAGTTTGATTGCTAAAATTGACAAGTTGAATGAATAACTTTCTAGCCTTAAGATTGAGAATGATAAATTACTTTCTAAGGCTAAGGATTTAAATGTTTGCAATGTCTCTATTTCCAATCTTAGAGATGAGAATGCTATTTTACATGCTAAGATTGATGAATTATATGCTTGCAAACCATCTACATCTAGTGTTGATCATGTTACTATTTGTACTAGATGTAGAGATGTTAATGTTGATGCTATCCATGATCACATTGCTATGATTAAACAACAAAATGATCATATAGCAAAACTAGATGCTAAAATTGCCGAGCATGAATTAGAAAATGAAAAATTTAAATTTGCTCATAGTATGCTTTATAGTGGGAGACGCCCTGGCATTAAGGATGGCATTGACTTCCAACAGGGAGGCAATGTCAAGCTCAATGCCCCTAAAAGATTGTCTAATTTTGTTAAAGGCAAGGCTCCCATGACTCAGGATAACGAGGGCTATATTTTGTATCCTGCTGGTTATCCTGAGGATATGATTAGGAGAATTCATGCAAAGAAGACTCATTCTGTTTCTCACCATGCTTTTATTTATAAGAATGAGGCTTCTAGCTCTAGGCGTTCTACCCATGTTAAAATGCCTAAAAAGAAATCTCCTATTGCATCAAATGACCATAACATTTCATTTAAGACTTTTGATGCATCATATGTGCTTACTAACAAATCAGGCAAAGTAGTTGCCAAATATGTTGGGGGCAAACACAAGGGTCAAAGACTTGTGTTTGGGTACCCAAGGTGCTTGTTTCTAATGTGAAAGGACCCAAGACCGTTTGGGTACCTAAGAACAAGGCCTAAACTTGTTTTGTAGGTTTATGCATCCGAGGGCTCAAGTTGGATCATTGATAGCGGGTGCACAAACCACATGACTCGGGAGAAAAGGATGTTCTCCTCCTATGAGAAAAACCAAGATCCCCAAAGAGCTATCACATTCGGGGAAGGAAATCAAGGTTTGGTCAAAGGACTTGGTAAAATTGCTATATCACCTGACCATTCTTTTTTCAATGTTTTTCTTGTAGATTCATTAGATTACAATTTGCTTTCTGTTTCTCAATTATGCAAAATGGGCTACAACTGTCTATTTACTGATGTAGGTGTTACTGTCTTTAGAAGAAGTGATGATTCAATAACATTTAAGGGAGTGTTAGAGGGTCAGCTATACTTAGTTGATTTCAATAGAGCTGAACTCGACACTTGCTTAATTGCTAATACTAACATGGGTTGGCTCTGGCATCACCGACTGGCCCATGTTGGGATGAAGAATCTTCATAAGTTTCTAAAGGGAGAGCACATTTTAGGACTAACCAATGTTCATTTTGAGAAAGACAGGATTTGTAGCGCATGTCAAGCAGGGAAGCAAATTGGTGCTCACCATCCACACAAGAACATCATGACGACTGACAGGCCACTTGAGCTGCTCCACATGGATCTATTCGGCCCGATAGCTTACATAAGCATCGGTGGGAGTAAGTACTGTCTAGTTATTGTGGATGATTATTCTCGCTTCACTTGGGTGTTCTTTTTGCAAGAAAAATCTCAAACCCAAGAGACCTTGAAAGGATTCTTGAGACGGGCTCAAAATGAGTTCGGCTTAAGGATCAAAAAGATTAGAAGCGACAATGGAACGGAGTTCAAGAACTCTCAAATTAAAGACTTTCTTGAGGACGAGGGCATCAAGCATGAGTTCTCTTCTCCCTACACACCTCAACAAAATGGTGTAGTGGAGAGGAAGAATAGAACTCTACTTGACATGGCGAGGACCATGCTTGATGAGTACAAGACTTCGGACCGGTTTTGGGCAGAAGCAATCAACACTGCTTGCTACGCCATCAACCATCTCTACCTTCACCGAATCCTCAAGAAGACATCTTATGAACTCCTCACCAGTAAAAAGCCCAATGTTTCATATTTTAGAGTCTTTGGTAGCAAATACTTTATTCTTGTTAAAAGAGGTAGAAAATCTAAATTTGCTCCTAAGGCTGTAGAAGGCTTTTTACTTGGTTATGACTCAAACACAAGGGCATATAGAGTCTTTAACAAGTCCACTGGACTAGTTGAAGTTTCTTGTGACATTGTGTTTGATGAGACTAACGGCTCTCAAGTAGAGCAAGTTGATCTTGATGAGCTAGATGATGAAGAGGCTCCGTGCATCGCACTAAGGAACATGTCCATTGGGGATGTGTGTCCTAAGGAATCCGAAGAGCCTCCACAAGCTCAAGATCAACCATCTTCCTCCATGCAAGCATCTCCACCAACCCAAGATGAGGATCAAGCTCAAGATGATGAAAATGAAGATCAAGAAGATGAGCCACCTCAAGAGGAGGACAATGATCAAGGGGGAGATGCCAATGATCAAGACAAGGAAGATGAACAAGATCCAAGACCGCCACACCCAAGAGTCCACCAGGTGATTCAAAGAGATCACCCCGTGAACACCATCCTCGGCGATATTCACAAGGGGGTAACCACTCGATCTCAAGTCGCTCATTTTTGTGAACATTACTCTTTTGTTTCCTCTATTGAGCCACACAGGGTAGAGGATGCACTTAAAAAATTTGGATTGGGTGCTGGCGATGCAAGAGGAGCTCAACAACTTCACGAGGAATGAGGTATGGCATTTAGTTACACGTCCTAACCAAAATGTTGTAGGAACCAAGTGGGTATTCCGTAACAAGCAAGATGAGCATGGTGTGGTGACAAGGAACAAAGCTCGACTTGTGGCCAAGGGATATTCACAAGTCGAAGGTTTGGATTTCGGTGAAACCTATGCACCCGTAGCTAGGCTTTAGTCAATTCGCATATTACTTGCCTATGCTACTTACCATGGCTTTAAGCTTTACCAAATGGACGTGAAGAGTACCTTCCTCAATGGACCAATCAAGGAAGAGGTCTATGTTGAGCAACCTCCTGGCTTTGAAGATAGTGAGTACCCTAACCATGTTTACAAACTCTCTAGCTCAAGCAAGCCCCAAGAGCATGGTATGAATGCCTAAGAGATTTTCTTATCACTAATGGCTTCAAAGTCGGTAAAGACGATCCTACTCTCTTTACTAAAACTATTGCAAAAGATTTGTTTGTATGCCAAATTTATGTTGATGATATTATATTTGGATCTACTAACAAATCTACATGTGAAGAGTTTAGTAGGATCATGGTTCAAAAATTCGAGATGTCTATGATGGGAGAGTTGAAGTATTTTCTAGGATTTCAAGTCAAGCAACTCCAAGAGGGCACCTTCATCAGCCAAACAAAGTACATTCAAGATATACTCACCAAGTTTGGAATGAAGGATGTCAAGCCCATCAAGACACCCATGGGAACCAATGGACATCTCGACCTCGACACGGGAGGTAAATCCGTAGATCAAAAGGTATACTGGTCGATGATAGGATCCTTACTCTATTTATGTGCATCCCGATCGGATATTTTGCTTTCTGTATGCATGTGTGCAATGTTCTAAGCCGATCCTAAGGAAGTTCACCTTAGGGCCATGAAGAGAATCTTGAGATATTTAGTTCATACACCTAAGTTTGGTCTTTGGTACCCCAAGGGATCCTCTTTTGATTTATTAGGATATTCAGATGCTGATTGGGCAGGGTGTAAAATTGATAGGAAGAGCACATCAGGGACTTGTCAGTTTCTGGGGAGATCCCTGGTGTCTTGGGCTTCAAAGAAACAAAACTCAGTAGCTCTTTCTACCGCCGAAGCCGAGTATATTGCTGCAGGCCATTGTTGTGCGCAATTGCTTTGGATGAGGCAAACCCTCAGGGCCTATGGCTACAAATTTAGCAAAGTCCTTCTCCTATGTGATAATGAGAGTGCAATCTGCATGGCGGATAATCCCGTTGATCAGAGCCGCACTAAGCACATAGCCATTCGGTATCACTTTTTGAGAGATCACCAACAAAGGGGGGATATCGAGATAGCCTATATCAACACTAAAGATCAATTAGCCGATATCTTTACCAAGCCACTAGATGAGAAAACCTTTACCAAACTTAGGAATGAGCTAAACATTCTTGATTCTCGGAATTTTGATTGATACTTTGCACACATAGCTCATTTATATACCTTTGATCATATATCTTTTATGTCTATGACTAATGTGTTTTCAAGTGTAATCTCATGCTTAGCCATAGAATTGAAAGGGAAATGGTGTATTCGGCAAAGACAACGCTTCCACTCAACTCCATCGGTATTATCTACTCTTCGCCGGTATTCCGTCATCTCTCCATATTGGTATAATCTTCACTCATATTTATTTGTTTGCCAAAGTGGGAGAAAATGTTACAAGGGCTTATATTTCACTCACAAGTATCCGTTTTTGGCGATTCATGCCAAAGGGGAGAAAGTATTAGCCCAAAGAAAAAGGACCGCACCACCAACAAATTTTAAAAATGAAGTTTTCAAATTAGTATCTTAATGAGTTTTCAAAAGGGGGAGAAAGTTCTAGTATCCTCAAAAAAAATTTTGTAAAACCCTCTTGAACACTAAGAGGAGAATTCAATTGAGGGGGAGTTTTGTTTAGTCAAAGGAAAAGCATTTGAAACAAGGGGAGAAAATTTCAAATTTTGGAAATGCTTCCTTCAATCTTATTCATATACCTTTGACTATTTGCAAAAAGGATTTTGAAAAGAATTTACCAAAGAATTTGCAAAAACAAAACTCGTGGTGCAAATGTGGTCCAAAATGTTAAATAGAAGAAAACAATCCATGCATATCTATTGAAATAATTATATTGGTTTAATTCCAAGCAACCTTTGCACTTACTTTATGCAAACTAGTTCAATTCTGCACTTGTATATTTGCTTTGGTTTGTGTTGGCATCAATCACCAAAAAGGGGGAGATTGAAAGGGAAATAGGGTCAAACCTTTTCCTATATAATTTTGGTGGTTGAGTTGCCCAACACAAATAATTGGACTAACTAGTTCGCTCTAGAATATATGTTCCACAGGTGCCAAAGGTTCAAACCAATACAAAGTCAAAAGAAAGGGTTCAAATTAAAGGAGCAAAGAAAACCGAAGGCTACCCTGGTCTAGAATTTTGGTGGTTGAATTGCCCAACACAAATAATTGGACTAACTAGTTCGCTCTAGAATATATGTTCCACAGGTGCCAAAGGTTCACAACAAACCAATACAAAGTCAAAAGAAAGGGTTCAAATTAAAGGAGCAAAGAAAACCGAAGGCTACCCTGGTCTGGCACACTGGACTATACGGTGTGCCACCGGACAGTGTCCGGTGCACCACCGGACAGTGCCCGGTGCACCAGGGAGAATCACTCCAAACTGCTCAGCTTCGGGTTTCTAGAAATTGCTCTCCACTATAATTCACCGGACTGTCCGGTGTAGCACCAAACTGTCCGGTGTGCCAGCGGGAGCAACGGCTAGCGCGCTAACGATCGTCTGCAAAAAGCAACAGTGAACACTACAGTGCGGACTACGCGCGCAGAAGTCAAAGCAGGCGCCAGAAGGCGCACCGGACAGTGAACAGGACCTGTCTGGTGCACCACCGGACTGTCTGGTGGCCCAGTTGTCAGAAGCTCCAACGGTCGAACCCTAACGGTTGGGTGACGTGGCTGGCGCACCGGACAGTGTCCGGTGGCGCACCGGACTGTCCGGTGCGCCCGTCGACAGCAGAGTTCCCCAATGACCATATTGGTGGTTGGGGCTATAAATACCCCCCACACCACCACACTTCAAGGCATCCAAGTTTTTAGTCATTACATTCAATACAAGAGCTCTAGACTTTACTCCAAGACACAAACAAGAGATCAAATTCTCTCCCAAGTCCAAAGATCATTCCAATCAAATAGTGACTAGTGAGAGAGAGATATTTGTGTTCATTTGAGTTCTTGTGCTTGGATCTCTTTTCTTCTTCCTTCTTTCTTGTTTGGTTCAGCTTTTTTCTGACCAGCTTTTCTGAGAATCTGGCTGTGGGAAGAATCTGGCTGTGGGGAGAATCTGAGTATGATTACGATTACGTGTGTAGGAAGATAAAGTTGTTCATAGGGCTCAGGATCTAGAAAGTGACGGATTCCTACTATTACAACGACTCAACCGATTATGTGTTTATGTTGATTTTAGATGGTTTTTGCCCAAACGAATTTTATAGAAGCTGGCTAAAAAGCTGAGTGTTTGGTAGTCCGCAGCAGCTTTTGGTGGCCAGAAGCTGCCAGAAGCCGAAACAAACAGGTTCTAAGTGTCCCGATTGATTGAGAAGAGAAGCTCACTCGGTCTTTGTCGGGTACCATAATTAGGGGTACCCCCAACACTCCTAATCATGGCTGGTAAACAACCTCAGACCCACTGACGGGCGCGGTCCAAGTCAAGGCTTCGTCTACCCAAGGGACGCGACCTCACCCAAGCCTAGCCTCGAACTGGAGCAGTAGTCCTAGACGAGTTCACGCCTCGCCCAATGGCCTCCTCAGGCAGCAGGCGCCCCCTCGGCTCTCCCGAAGCCTGGCTCGGGAAGACTTCGTTGTGAAGCAACCTTGGCCAGACCGCCTCACCAACCGACCGCTTCGCAGGCACATTCAATGCAGGGGATGCCTGACGCCGTATCCTGACACACGCGCCTCAGTCGGCTAGGCCGAAGTGACCGCAGTCACTTCGCCCCTCTCTTTTACTGTCCGATATGACTGGAAAACAGCGTCGCTCGCCCCACTCCAACAGCCGTGCCAACCACCCAGGCAAAGACTGACAACAGTCACGATCAACCACCGAGTTCGGTCCTGGGCGCAACAGGAAGCTCCGCCTCGCCCGACCTCAGGCTCCGGCCTCGGGGGGAGGTCTCCGCCTCGCCCGACCTCAGGCTCCAGCCTCGGGAGGAGGTCTCCGCCTCGCCTGACCCCTGGACTCGGCCTCGACCTCGGTCTCGGGAGGAATCGCGTCCTTGCTCGGCCCCGGCCTCGGCCTCAAGAGAAGTCTCCGCCTCGCCCGACTTTGGGCTCGGACCGACCGCGCCAACAGGGGATGCATCATTACCCTATCCCTAGCCAGCTCAGGCTACAAGGAACAAGACCGGTGTCTCATCTGGCTTACCCCAGCGACGGGTAATGATGGTGTCGCGCGTGCAACCATGACGCCGGTGGCTCTCAGCCCCTTACGGCAGCGAGGAGACGTCAGCAGGATCCTTGCCGCACTGCCAGCTGTGCTCCTACAGGACTCAAACGCTTCTCCGACGGCGACGCTATCACGTGTACAGGGCTCAAGCTCTCCCCCAACAGCCACGATTGCATGTACACACGGCTAGGGCATCTCTCTGCCGGACATGTTAGCGCATAGCTACACCCCCCGTTGTACGTCTGGACCCTCTCCTTACGTCTATAAAAGGGAGGTCCAGGACCATCCTGGAGGGGGGTTCAGGCGAGGGAAGGAGCGGACGAACAGGCTCCCACTCTCTACCTCACTCTCCCTCACACGACTCGCTTGTAACCCCTAATATGAGTGGCACCCCTGGTGCAGGATAATACAAGGCTTCCCCCACCTCTTGTGTTCCATCCCATGCCAACCCATCTGGGCAGGGGCACGCAGCGGTTTCACTCGTCGGTCCAGGGACCCCCCGGCTCCGAAGCGCCGACAGTTGGCGCGCTAGGTAGGGGCCTGTTGCGTGTTGACGAACACCTTCCCGTTGAGTTCCAAATGGGGAGTCTTCAGCAACCTCTTCAGCCCAAGATGGTGCTCCGCTTCGGGAGTCTTGAGTTCATGTCCCTCGATGGCAGCTACGACATGGTACTCCTCCCCTCGCGGCGCGACGACAGCGACGGTCTTCGACTCGCCCGGCGGCAGAGAGCTCGGCGACAGCATCTCCCCGCGGCAGAAGAGGAGCACTCCGGTCGTCCCCGCCACCCTCCTCGCCGGAGGAGGTGGAGACGGGGCAACCATGGCCACGCAGGAGGCGGCACCTTGTCGGCTGTCGCACCAGAGCGAGTCGACGACGCCGGCACTCCTCCGGGAGACATGTCGGGCGGTGTCCTCGCACCTGAGATGACGGCAGGTGTCACTTCCCCGCAACGTGTCAACCCCAAGCGGACTGATTACGCCAGCACCCTCGCAAAGGATCTGCTGGGCGTTACCCTCGTACCTGAGATGACGGTGTGCTCCGCCCTCGACACGACTTCACCACCATCCATCGACCAAGAGGTACCGTCCGTTTTCCATCTCGTACCCTTTCGATTTAGTTTCGATCCACCTAGCGACCCCGCTATGGTGAGCGCCTTCGTAAAGGTGTATCCAAACCTTCCGAGGTACCATATGTGGTCGACCTAGGACCGACTGACAGCTGTCTCAACCTTCGGGCCGGTGAGTTCCGAGGAAGAAGACGACCCCGACTCCGGTTGGGATTTCTCTGGCCTTAGTGACCCCGGTGCCATGCGGGACTTCATGTTCGCATGTGACCACTGCCTCTCCGGTTGTTCTGACGATGGCCATGACCTTGACAACAGGGGTTACGGCCCAAGTCGCGAATGTTTCCACATCGATCTGGGAGATCACAACGAAGGCAACCACCTCGGTATGCTGGAGGTTGATGATACCCCTGGGCCCGCATCTCGCGTTGACATCCCGCGGGAGATAGCTGTGGTCCCAGTCCCTGTGGGGGGTCAGGACATACAGCTCGAGTAAATCCGCGAGATGCAGGCCCGGGTCGACGGGGAAGCAGGCCGGCTTGTGCAGCTCCGACAGAACATCAAACAGGAGTGGGCAGGCCAAGCACTCGCCGGAGGAGCCTGTTGTCGGGCCCAAGACATCCAGCGCAGCATCATCGACAATGCCAGGGCAGCGCTGCCCCCGGCCGTCAGCGGATCCGGCCAGGACCTAGCTGCAGCGGCGATGCTACTTCGAGCCATATCGGAGCCATCTACCACCGAGGGACGGCGTATCCAGGGCGAACTCAAGGATCTCCTGGAAGGCGCCGCAGTTCGACGAGCCGAGAGCTCCGCCTCCCACAGGCGAGCTGACCCCTCGGAGCATCACGCAGTGTCCTCCCGATGCATGCGGGAAGCCTCGGTCCATCCCGAGCGCACGCGGGACAAGGCGTCTGCCGCCCGGGATCGCCTCAGCAACGAGCACCACCATCTCGACCGTCGAACCCACCTCGACAAGAAGGTGCCCCGAGGCAATCATCCTAGGCGTGGGGGACGCTGCGACAGCGAGGAGGATCGCAGCCCCTTGCCTGAGCCACCCGGTTCGCGAGTCTTCAGCCGGGCCATACGATGCGTGTCGTTCCCTGCCCGTTTCCGAGCCCCGACTACTATCACCAAGTACTCGGGGGAGACGAGGCCGGAGCTGTGGCTCACGGACTACCGACTGGCATGCCAGTTGGGAGGGGCGGATGATGACAACCTCATCATCCGTAATCTACCCCTTTTCCTCTCCGACGCCGCCCGAGTCTGGCTGGAGCATCTGCCTCCTACGCAGATCTTCGACTGGGACGATCTGGTCAAGGCTTTCGCGGGAAACTTCCAAGCACGTACGTGCGCCCTGGGAACTCGTGGGATCTCCGAAGCTATCGCCAGCAGCCAGGGGAGTCCCTCCGAGAGTACATCCGGTGGTTCTCGAAGCAGCGCACCGAGCTGCCCAACATTACCGACTCGGATGTCATCGGGGCTTTCCTTGCCGGCACCACTTGCCGAGACCTGGTGAGCAAACTGGGGCGCAAGACTCCCACCCGTGCGAGTGAACTAATGGACGTCGCCACCAAGTTCGCCTCAGGTCAAGAGGCGGTCGAAGCTATCTTCCAAAAAGATAAGCAGCCTCAGGGAGAGCCGAAGAAAGATGCCCCCGAGGCGTCCGCGTGGGGCACGAAGAAAAAGGCCAAGAACAAGTCGCAAGCGAAGCGCGACGCCGCTGACGCGAATCTCGTCGCTGCGGCCGAACACAGGAATCCTCGGAAACCTCCTGGAGGGGCCGGCGCGTTCGACAAGATGCTCAAGGAGCCGTGCCCCTATCACCAGGGGCCCGTCAAGCACACCCTCGAAGAATGTGTCATGCTCCGGCGCTACTTCCATAAGACTGGGCCCCCGGCGGAAGATGGCAAGGGCCATGACAACGACAAGAAGGAGGGCGGCATGGAAGAGGAGTTCCCGGAGGTCCACAACTGCTTCATGATCTACGGTGGGCAGGCGGCGAACGCCTCGGCTCGACACCGCAAGCAGGAGCGCCAGGAGGTCTGCTTGGTGAAGGTGGCAGCTCTAGTCTACCTGGACTGGTCCGACAAGCCTATCACCTTCGACCGACGCGACCACCCCGACTTCGTGCCAAGCCCCGGAAGGTACCCGCTCGTCATCGATCCGATCATCGGCAACGCTAGGCTCTCCAAAGTCCTCATGGACGGAGGTAGCAGCCTTAACATCATCTATGCTGAGACCCTGGAACTCTTGGGGGTTGATAGGTCCGAGGTCCAGGCCGGTGCGACACCCTTCCACGGGATCGCACTCGGAAAGCGAATCCTGCCCCTTGGACGGATCGACTTACCGGTCTGCTTCGGGACTCCCTCCAACTTCCGAAAGGGAGTTCTCACCTTTGAGGTCGTCGGGTTCCGAGGAACCTACCATGTGGTGTTGGGAAGGCCGTGCTACGCCAAGTTCATGGTTGTCCCCAACTACACCTACCTCAAGCTCAAGATGCCGGGCCCGAACGAGATCATCACCGTCGGATCCACGTACCGCCATGTGTACGAATGCGACGTGGAGTGCGTGGAGTACGCTGAGGCCCTCGCCGAGTCTGAGGCCCTCATCGCCAACCTGGAACGCCTCTCCAAGGAGGCGCCCGACGCGAAGCGGCACACCGACAACTTCGAACCAGTCGAGACGGTCAAGTCCGTCACTCTCGACCCCAACAACGACGCCAGCAAGAAAGTCCGGATCAGCTCCGAGCTCGACCCCAAATAGGAAGCAGTGCTCGTCGACTTTCTCTGTGCAAACGCCGAAGTCTTTGCGTGGAGCCCCTCGGACATGCCCGGCATACCGAGGGATGTCGCCGAGCACTCACTGGACATCAGAGCTGGAGTCCGACCCGTGAAGCAAACCCTGCGCCATTTTGACGAAGAAAAGCGCAGGGCCATAAGCGAGGAGATCCACAAGCTACTCGCGGCAGGGTTCATCAAAGAGGTATTCCATCCCGAATGGTTAGCTAACCCTGTTCTTGTAAGGAAGAAGGATGGGAAATGGAGGATGTGTGTAGACTACACTGGTCTAAACAAAGCATGTCCGAAAGTTCCCTACCCTCTACCTCGCATCGATCAAATCGTGGACTCCACTGCTGGGTGCGAAACCCTGTCATTCCTTGATGCCTACTCAGGCTATCACCAAATCAAGATGAAAGAGTCCGACCAGCTCGCGACTTCTTTTATCACACCTTTTGGCATGTACTGTTATACCACAATGCCATTTGGTTTGAGGAATGCAGGCGCCACCTACCAGAGGTGCATGAACCATGTGTTCGGAGAATACATCGGCAGAACGGTCGAGGCTTACATCGATGACATCGTTGTCAAGACGAAGAAAGCCTCTGACCTCCTCTCTGACCTTGAAACGACATTCAAGTGTCTGAGAGCGAAAGGCGTGAAACTCAATCCCGAGAAGTGTGTCTTTGGAGTCCCCCGAGGCATGCTCCTCGGATTCATCGTCTCCGAGCGGGGCATCGAGGCCAATCCGGAGAAAATCGCGGCCATCACCAACATGGGACCAATCAAAGATTTGAAAGGAGTACAGAGGGTCATGGGATGCCTTGCGGCTCTGAGCCGCTTCATCTCATGCCTTGGTGAAAAAGGCTTGCCTCTGTACCGCCTCTTGAGGAAGGCCGAGCGCTTCACTTGGACCCCCGAGGCCGAGGAAGCCCTCGGAAACCTTAAGGCGTCCTTACAAACGCACCCATCCTGGTGCCCCCCGCTGCAGGAGAAGCCCTCTTGATCTACGTAGCCACGACCACTCAGGTGGTCAGCGCCGCGATTGTAGTCGAGAGACGAGAAGAAGGGCATGCACTGCTCGTCCAGAGGCCAGTCTACTTCATCAGCGAAGTGCTTTCCGAGACCAAAGATCCGCTACCCGCAGATCCAGAAGCTGCTCTACGCAGTGATTCTGACACGGCGAAAGTTGCGACACTACTTCGAGTCTCATCCGGTGACTGTGGTGTCATCCTTCCCCCTGGGGGAGATCATCCAGTGCCGTGAGGCCTCGGGTAGGATAGCAAAGTGGGCGGTGGAACTCATGGGTGAAACGCTATCATTCGCCCCTCGAAAGGCCATAAAATCCCAGGTCTTGGCAGACTTCCTGGCTGAGTGGACTGACACCCAGTTACCAACAACTCCAATCCAACCCAAGCTTTGGACCATGTACTTCGATGGGTCACTCATGAAAACAGGGGCAGGCGCTGGCTTGCTCTTCGTTTCACCCCTCAGAAAGCATCTCCGCTACGTCATACGCCTCCATTTTCCGGCATCAAACAATGTGGCCGAGTACGAGGCTCTGGTTAACGGGCTGCGCATCGCCATTGAGCTAGGGGTCCGGCGCCTCGACGCTCGTGGCGACTCGTAGCTTGTCATCGACCAAGTCATGAAGAACTCCCACTATCGTGACCGGAGGATGGAAGCCTACTGCGACGAAGTTCGGCGCCTGGAAGACAAGTTCTATGGGCTGGAGCTCAACCACATCGCCCGACGGTACAACGAGACTGCGGATGAGCTGGCGAAGATAGCCTCAGGGCGGACAACGGTTCCCCCGGACGTCTTCTCCAGAGACCTACATCAACCATCCGTCAAGATCGACGACACACCCAAGCCCGAGGAAGCCTCGGCCCAGCCCGAGGTACCCTCGGCCATCGAGGAGGAGGCCTTGCCCGTCGAGGGGGAACGGAATGGGGTCACACCAGATCCGAACTGGCAGACCCCGTACCTGGAATATCTCCTCCGAGGAGAGCTTCCCCTCGACAAGGCCAAAGCTCGGCGACTGCCTCGGCGTTCCAAGTCGTTCGTCTTGCTGGGTGATGAAAAGGAGCTCTATCACCGTAGCCCCTCGGGCATCCTCCAATGATGCATATCCATCGCCCAAGGGCGAGAGCTGTTGCAAGAAATACACTCGGGGGCTTGCGGCCACCACACAGCGCCTCGAGCCCTCGTGGGGAATGCCTTCCGACAAGATTTCTACTGGCCAACCGCGGTGACCGACGCCACTAGGATTTTTCGCTCCTGCCGGGGGTGTTCTATGCGAAGCAGACACGCCTGCCCGCTCAGGCCCTACAGACGATACCCATCACCTAGCCATTTGCTGTGTGGGGTCTAGACCTCGTCGGTCCCTTGCAGAAGGCACCCAGGGGCTTCTCGCACCTGCTGGTCGCCATCGACAAATTCTCCAAGTGGATCGAGGTCCGACCCTTGACTAGCATCAGGTCCGAGCAGGCGGTGGCGTTCTTCACCAACATCATCCATTGATTCAGGGTCCCAAACTCCATCATCACCGACAATGGCACGTAGTTCACCGGGAAAAAGTTCCTGGACTTCTGCGACGCCCACCACATCCGTGTGGACTGGGCCGCCGTAGCTCACCCCATGACGAATGGGCAGGTGGAGTGTGCCAATGGTATGATTTTGCAGGGGCTCAAACCGAGGATCTACAACGACCTCAACAAATTCGGCAAGCGGTGGATGAAAGAGCTACCCTCGGTAGTCTGGAGTCTGAGGACGACACCGAGCCGTGCCACGGGTTTCTCGCCGTTTTTTCTAGTCTATGGGGCCGAGGCCGTCCTCCCCACGGACTTAGAATATGGCTCCTCGAGGACCAGGGCGTACGACGACCGAAGCAACCAGATCTGCCGAGAGGACTCGCTGGACCAGCTCGAAGAGGCTCGGGACGTTTCCTTACTGCATTCGGCATGGTACCAGCAGTCGCTGCGATGCTACCACGCCCGAAGCGTTCGACCCCGAGGCTTCCAAGTGGGAGACTTGGTGCTTCGTCTGCGACAGGACGCCCGAGGGCGCCACAAGCTCACTCCTCCCTGGGAAGGGCCCTTCATCATCGCTAAGATTTTGAAGCCCAGAACAGACAAGCTGGCCAATGACCAGGGCGAGGTCTACAGCAACGCTTAGAACATCCAATAGCTACGTCGCTTCTACCCTTAAGATGTTTTAAGTCATTCATGTACCTCGTTTTCTTTACATACACAAAGTCTAACCGTCAAGGAAGGGTCAGCCTTGCCTCAGCAAAGCCCGACCCTCCCTCGGGGGCTAGAAGGGGGAACCCCCTCTGCGTCAAAATTTTCCTCGGAAAAATTTTCTACCAAAATGACGTTTGTGCTTTCGACTTCCGTATCGATAGCGGGATCCTGAGGACGACGAGAGTACACGTAAGCGGCAAGGCGGACCGAGCCGAGGGACTCCTACGCCTCCGAGATACGGATACCTCACTCGTCTCCTTCCGCGAAAGGCAACTCACGCTCGGATAAGCGATCCTGCTATCGAACAAGTCCAAACACTCGGGTAGAAGACTTTCATGCCTTCTCGACCGTATCAATAACGGAATCCTACGACCGAATGAGAGTGCACGTAAGCGGCAAGGCCGACCGAGCCGAGGGACTCCTATGCCTCCAGGATACGGATACCTCACTCATCACCTTCCGCGAAAAGTAACTCTCGCTTGGATAAACGATTTCTGCTATTGATAGACGAGTCATGATGCTCGAAACGAGAGGAAAGAAAATGCAGCTTTTTAAACACGACGATAAAGTGTTTAGGCCTCGGCGGCCGCAAAAAACATGCGCATGCTACAGACAAACTGTTCCTGCAGGTTCAGGCATCGGCAGGGGGAGCAGCAGCACCCTCGGCGTTGTTTCCACCCTCGGCGGAACCTGGCCCGGCCTCGGGCGGCGACCCGGGCGAAGGGACCTCCACCCAAGGGAGGGTGCCAGCACCGCGCCAGCAGATGTCTTGGCCAAGCTCCAGTGGCTGCCGCCACATCTTCCTCAGCCTGGGAAGCCACCAGCTCCCGGGCCGACGAAGTCTCTTTCTGAGCCGACTTCGCCTCTATCCGCGCTAACACCGCTGCCTCCGGCTTCGGCTCATCGCAGAGCAGCCGAGGGTTCTAAAAACTGAGCAAGAGAGGCCTAGAGCGGCAAGGCCGACCGAGCCGAGGGACTCCTACGCCTCCGGGATACGGATACCTCACTCGTCACCTTCCGCGAAAGGCAACTCACGCTCGGTTAAGTGGTTCGGCTAGCCAACAGGCAAGTCCCAGTGCTCGGAATGAGGAAGACGCACAACATCATTCTCGAATACCCAAATGTTCAGGCCTCGACAGCCACAAAGAACAAAAACATATACTTGGGGTAACTATGCTACACAGACTTAGACGTTGGCAGAACCCTCGGCGGTTCTCCCGACCTACGACAAATGTCTAAGTACTTGAAGCGGTTACATTTTGCTCCGGCAAAAACCCAGTATATCCCCTTACAAACGGGACTCCGGTTCCGCTCCCGCGGGTATGAACAACCTCCACACCAGAGGGCCTGTGGGACAACGAACTCTAAGCGGCTCGCCGGCGACCTCTACAGCAGCAGAGACAACGACCTCCACCTCGGGCGGCTAAACAGCAGCAGCGATGACCTCAAGACAGACGCTGCTGTGAAAGGGTCCTCGCCCACGTCCCCACACGAGGGGCGAGGACAAGCCGTTAAGGCCGAAGAGTCGGAGGGTGCCGTCCGTGGGATCGAACCCACCGACACCGCGCCGGCGAACAGCGGCCGCCCCAAAGCGCACCGACAGGTCCTCACTCCCGTCCTCACTGAGGCCGTCCTAGAACACGAGTACCGCCCTCGCGGTGAACGACGTGTTGAGCGACCCCTCGGCGCGGCTGACGGTGCGAGGAGGACCTGGACATGGCCGGCTTGCACGTGGCACGACCGTCGCCAGGATAAAGGACGGAAAGCTGCACCCTGTCTAGGGAGCAGCAGTTCGCCTTCCCCCGCATGGCTGGAGGACGCCTGCGCGGGGCTGGAGGATGCCTTTCTCCCCCAAACGCTGGGGGAAGAAAAGGGTCACCGACCCATGCGGAGGCAACCCCCCACTCGGTGCGCTCCTCCGCCTCAGCCCGGATGACGAAGATCCTTGAAGCAGAGGGCGGGGCGGAGGCCGTAGCCCGACTTGCTTCTCCCCACCAAACTGCCCATTGGTGAGCGAATGCAGCCGGGCTGCATGACGAAAATCCTTGAAGCCAAGCGATGGCTGAAGGGCGCCGATCTCCACGAAGTCGCGCTCCTCCAACGACAGCAAGAGCAAGGCGACACTGGTGCACCCCATCCGGGGGCTCAAAAGGTGGAAGGGTGCAATGCATGAGGGGAAAGCAAAGGCATGGCCACTGCCCGGGGGATCGATCCCCTCTTATAGGCAGACCTCCTCACTTGCACCCCTTAGCGTCACGAGCAAAGTCTCCACTGACATACTCCAGGGTTCTCCCCCTACGACACGGGGGCTGGGACCCACATGTCATACGAGCTGATCCGAAGCGCGAAGAAGGCGATCCGCTGCACGCGAGGCATGTAACCGTCCCGCGGTTACAAGCGCTCTCCCATCTTCGCAGAAACCGGTGGTCGAAAGGGTGGGCTGCCACGCAACAGGCATCCAACTACACCGCAACTGTGCGCCCTTTCGGCTTCGGCCACATCCGGTGGACCAGTGCAAAGGAAGCGGGTCCGCGTGTCATGTAACCGGCGCACCGGTTACGACGTGCAAGAAGCTACACCGCCACTCGCGCCAATGCTGCGCCTTCTCGGCTGCGGAACCAGTACTGTGACTCGAGGCAGCCCTGCGCATGACCCAATAGTTCCAACCAAAGGCGACGGCCACGGGCTAGTCGACTGCAGGGACAGGCGCGACGGTCGGCATGGCCCAAAAGTGGGCCGGCAGTAATGGCAGCGGCAGACGAGCGGAAGCGTCGGTCAAATCGCCTGCAGGCTCGCGTCCCCTCCTGAAGCGATGAGAGAGCCCTCTCCCACGGCGTGAAGATGACGCACCCGTGTCCCATTCCTCGAACGGCTCGCACGCGCAACGGGCGCCACACGAATCGCCCGTCCTGTCGCATTAACTCCCCTGCGGAGCAGGCGACACCTCTGGCAGGCGAGGCGGGCGTCGCTTCGCCTCCGCCATGATGACCGCGTCAGAAAAGGTGCGCCACCTTATTTAAATACATATCCTTCCCCTCCTCTCTCTCTCTCACTACAGGGACCGGTAAAGGAGATGTTTCGGAAAGGATCCTTCTTGGCGAAGGAAGCAGGCCCCCGAGCCCTCCTACTGATCAGGGGTTCGAAGGCTGGCCCTCGGAAGGGTTCGACAGCCGCCCCAGAGCACTCGGGCTCCGCGCCCACTACTGATCAGGCGTTCGTAGGCTGGCCCCTCGGAAGGGTTCGACAGTCACCCCAGAGCACGCAGAGTGAGGAATGACTCTGGGTACGTCCGATACATGGCCGAGGCTCGGGCTACACTCTCGAGGTACCCTAGGACATTTCCGAGACCGACGGGAACAATTTGTAACGGAATCCCACCGGAGGGAGGCATCGAGCCCTCGAACCCTGTCGAAGGGGTCCGGGTCCGGCGAATCACCCGCAGGTACTTTTGGAGCGCGCCTCTGGGCCACCAGCCGACCCCTAACGAACGGGGCACGGGCGTCCACTCGGATCACCCGTTAGCAGCTCACTGGAAACACCATGTTCGGCGCCCTCCGAGGGCAACATGGCGCTTCCCCCTCCTCCTTGCGGAAAGGCGACGCAGGGGCGTATGATAAAAGTCGGGAAAGTCCTTGATCGTCCTCTCGCTCCGTGCAGAGGCTCGGGGGCTGCTCTCGCACCCGGCTACGGCCAAACTGTTGACAGCGTCAACAAACCAGCTTGATAACTTGGAACCTGACCATGCACCCGGGCTACCGCTAGACCGCACGAGGGAACGATCAGACCGGCCGAAGCACCACGAAAAGCATTCAGACCTCAGAGGAGTCAAACCACTCCTCCGAGGCCTCGGGGGCTACACCCGGCGGGTGCGCTCGTGTGCCCCCACCAGAATAAAGAAAAACCGAGAAAGGCCGGTCCCCTCACCGAAAATGCGGCAACAGCCTCCAAGCGAGTACCAACACTCCCTTCGAGGCTCAGGGCTACTGTCGGGTACCATAATTAGGGGTACCCCTAACACTCCTAATCACGGCTGGTAAACACCCTCAGACCCACTAACGGGCGCGGTCCAAGTCAAGGCTTTGTCTACCCAAGGGACGCGACCTCACCCGAGCCTAGCCTCGGACTGGAGCAGTAGTCCCAGACGAGTTCACGCCTCGCCCGAGGGCCTCCTCAGGCAGCGGGCGCCCCCTCGGCTCTCTCGAAGCCCGGCTCGGGCAGGCTTCATTGTGAAGCAACCTTGGCCAGACCGCCTCACCAACCGACCGCTTCACAGGCGCATTCAATGTAGGGGATGCCTGACGCCGTATCCTGACACACGCGCCTCAGTCGGCCAGGCCGAAGTGACCGCAGTCACTTCGCCCCTCTCTTTTACTGTCCGATATGACGGGAAAACAGCGCCGCTCGCCCCGCTCCGACTGCCGTGCCAACCACCTAGGCAAAGACTGACAACAAGTCACGATCAACCACCGAGTTCGGCCTCGGGCGCAACAGGAAGCTCCACCTCGCCAAACCTCAGGCTCCGGCCTCGGGGGGAGGTCTCCGCCTCGCCCGACCTCAGGCTCCGGCCTCGGGAGGAGGTCTCCGCCTCGCCCGACCCCCGGACTCGGCCTCGACCTCGGTCTTGAGAGGAATCGCGTCCTCGCTTGACCCCAGCCTCGGTCAAGAGAAGTCTCCGCCTCGCCCGACTTTGGGCTCGGACTGACCGCGCCAACACGGGATACATCATTACCCTATCCCTAGCCAGCTTAGGCTACAAGGATCAAGACCGGCATCCCATCTGGCTTACCCCGGCGACGGGTAATGATGGTGTCGCGCGTGCAACCATGACGCCGGTGGCTCTCAGCCCCTTACGGCAGCGAGGAGACGTCAGCAGGATCCTTGCCGCACTGCCAGCTGTGCTCCTACAGGACTTAGGCACTTCTCTGATGGCCACACTATCACGTGTACAGGGCTCAAGCTCTCCCCCGACAGCCACGATGGCATGTACACGCGGCTAGGGCATCTCTCTGCCGGACACGTTAGCGCATAGCTACACCCCCCGTTGTACGTCTGGACCCTCTCCTTACGTCTATAAAAGGGAGGTCCAGACCCATCCTAGAGGGGGGTTCGTATGAGGGAAGGAGCGGACGAACAGGCTCCCACTCTCTACCTCACTCTCCCTCACGCGACGTGCTTGTAACCCCTACTACAAGCGGCACCCCTGGTGCAGGATAATACAAGGCTTCCCCCACCTCTTGTGTTCCATCCCGCGCCAACCCATCTGGGCAGGGGCACGCAGCGATTTCACTCGTCGGTCTAGGGACCCCCCGGGTCCGAAACGCTGACAGTCTAGGTGACCGTTTAAGAGAGGGAAAGGGTTGAAAGAGACCCGGTCTTTGTGACCACCTCAACGGGGACTAGGCCTTCGAGGGCCGAACCTCGGTAAAACAAATCACCGTGTCACTCTTGCTATTTGCTTGTGATTTGTTTTCGCCCTCTCTTTCGGACTCGATTTCATTTCTAACGCTAACCCCGGCTTGTAGTGTGTGCTTAAGTTTATAATTTTCAGATTCCGCCTATTCACCCCCTCTAGGCGACTTTCAGTAGGAGGCCTCCATTTTGCAAGCAAGATGGTGAGGTTGCTGGCCAGCTGAACAGTGCCTCAGGATGCATAAAATGGAGATGGGGAGCGAGATGGAGAGGCTGCTAGAGTTAGTCTAAGAGTTTGTATTTTTGCGAGCCAAACTATGCTAGAAAATAAACTAATCGTGCTTTAAAGTTATATATGGGCTATTTAGATTGTGATGTGGTAGGCAGCTTGCCTGCCAAAATTGTTGATATGTCCAATAGTCAGCCCATTAGCTTATGAGACTTTTTATAAATACTAATTATCTGACTAAGACTAAGGTCTTGTTTGGAAGTTAGCGACTAAAATTAGCTCTAGAGATTCCAAACACTCCCAGCTAATTGTTAGTTAAACCATAGTTAACAATTAGTTCATTGGTGGCTCAATCTAGATAACAATTTATTAGCCGATTAACTATTAGCTTTAGTGGTTTAATTAGAGGCATTTGCACGGTTGCCCTTGTTCACGACTCTAAGTTTATTTTACCTCTATTTTTTCGAAACGAAGTCCCTGCTTGCCGCTATTTCGTTACAAGCACATACTTTGCACCAACGCCCTCTGAACTATTTGCAAATTTACCCCACTTTAATATAAAAGTTTAGAGTATAAGTATACCATGAATCCAACCCTAAATTTAAAAATCAATTATTTCATATTCAAAATTTTAAATACTTTGAATTTAATGAAAAATAAATTAAATTTAACATTACATTTTATCGAAACTTGAACAAAGTTTTAGTTATAATTTTGATAGCATTTTAGGTATAATTTGACACCATTTTGTATTTAAAATGTTCTCAAATTGGTGAAAAATTATAGCTAAAATCTTGTTGAATTATAATTAAAACGTTGTTAAAATATAATGTTATATTTAATTTTATCATTAAATTCTAAGTATTTGAAACAGAATTTGAAATAATTGTTTTCGAATATATGGTTGAATTTATGTCATACTTTATATTATAAATTTTTATATCAAAATAAGTGTAAGTTTAAAAATAGTTCATAATAAGAGGGGTATTGTTGCAAGTCATGTGCTGAGTTAACACTGTTATGCGCTTATAACGAAATAGTTAGGTACCCGTGCGTTGCGACGGAACATAAATTATTCAATAAAATATTAAAATACAATTATTACATAAAAATATGTAACACATGTATTATATCTATTTCTGTGTCAGTCTCTGCCACTGTCCTTATCCTCTTCCTCTCTTCCCATGACTATGGTGCTTCGTGCAGAAAAGCAAGGCTTGTTAACCCCTTCAAGACTCACGTTTAGAATTTTAGAATAGTTAACATGCTACAATAAAAAGAGCAAAAAGAGGGTAAGGTCCCATATAAAATCCTTTAGCTCTCTAGTCTGATATACTGCACGTGCCGGTGGTCAATTCTCTTTACTAATATTGATGTCTCAAGTGCATTAGTAATCCAATTCTCATTTTAGCCACCCAACTCGGAACCGAACAAGCTGCAAAGCTGTATAAAGAGGAAAAAAAGAAACTTCAGTGATCGATCGAGTATGCATGCAGAGGCTGGATGTGAGTCAGCGGCTCTATTCAGTCCTATTTTTTATCATCCTTTAAAATGGACATGACAATGTATCAAGGAAACCATATAAAATGGACTGATGCTCTAATATCTAGTGATGAGAGAGAATTGTTTGAGAGACATCCCTGACCTCATTAGCATTGTTTTCATTACCTTTAGGATTGTAATACAACTCTTCCTTTGAGTATGCCATCGTCATTGGAAATTTTGCACCGACTTGGCTAGTTATTTGCACAATTTAGTTTGCTTATAAAGCAAAACGCCAACAACACATGTGATCGATGTTTAACCTCTTTGTGTGAGCATCCACCATCCATGTCCATAAAAGGTCCAGGTCCCTCTTGTATCCACTGTTTACTGGCTCAGAGCCTATGAGGTAGCATCTGGACATCAGGCATTTGTAATTCCAATTGAGATGACAATTGTTGTTGTCTGAATTAGTTTTCACTCAGTTGGAATTAAATGCCAGACTGTTAGAATCTCAATTCTATCCTTGAAACAAATAACTGGTTCTTCACTCGAACGACTGCCATTGGATCTCCTTCTGAAAATTTGAACAGCACAAAGCTTCTCCATCCAATTCATGATGGTTAGATCGAAGTTCTTGAAACACGAAACACATATGCTACCTTAAAGCTAGAGGGAGGACAACTCAGTTACCCGTACATGAGGCAACTCCATCAGTCATAGCAGCTGAATTGTCATCAGGGATCTTTGTTGTTTCTAGTTCTGCCTTTTCTGAAGACCCTTTAGGTAGGCTAATGGAAGCCAGATGCATCTCTATACATATATAAAAAATAGATGCAACTTTTGGTCTGTTTGTGCTTGTCTCGTCTTCAAAATTTAAGGAAAAATCATGATATAATTTTTCTTCCAGTGAGTACCCTTGATCTTGTAGATTATTTCTGCTCACGAGATTAGTTGCATCATCATCAATGACATTTAGTTCCTTGTCGTCGTTGTCAGAAGCTGAAATGCTATCAACGCACTCTGTCTGTACTGTTTCAACATCTATCTGCTCCCCAGGATATTCTTGAGACTCAATTCCGCTAGTAGACCCAAGAAGAGTATCCCTCCTCACAACATTAAACAAAATATCATTTTCAATCTTTTCAGGCTACAACAAGTCACCTTTAGAAACCACGGTGGCACAGCGGCCATGGACCTACCATGGCTGGATCCGCCCTTCACCTTCGTGACACGGCTCCTCGCCACCCACCTTCGGGGATTTATACTCCCGAAACATAAGCAGTTCAGTCAATTCCAGTGTGCATCGCTAAGCAATTTTGCATAGCACTAAAGCATCTGAGCAGGACGTGAGCAACAGAAGGTAAAGATAACAATAACCTATATATGACCATGTGGTTATTTGAACAGTTTCTTAAGCACTGTAAGCAGCGAATTGGCAGACAAAAGCAGCAACAGAACTTGTAGCGGTCTCTGAAGCACACAACACTCAAGGCCAACAGTGGGTGCTACGAGTTTCCTAGGTCAACTTTAACTTACCTTCCTTTTCAGAACCATGTTTGCATATTGTAGCATCTCTTCCTGAAAGAGATGAGGGCCAGATGCTGAAGCATATATTGGATTTCAGTATTGAAACAGAGAGCCATAGTAACATTGTTGTGGTATTACCTTTCTTGAAGTCGCAAAGTTCACCAAGTAACACTTGCGTCTGCCAAATGCAAATGAAGGCATGCATAGAAGAGTTACTTGGATAGTAACATGACGAGGCATTCCAAATTTCAGGTAATAGTACAGAAGAAAATGGAAATGGCTTTTTAATACTAACTTACTAAGTTACAAGAATGGTCGATTGTAGCATCGTTAAGTATCTGCAATCTAAGTTTTAAATACCGGTTAAATGTCTCCTGAATTATATACACCTTACCGTTTTTATTTCTACATTTCAAAATTTTAACTAAATTGAAAGTAGCACAAATCAACATTTTCCATTGCACCCTTTGTCTTTCATGGTGAGATTCATCTAGTAATTAATTGAATGAATACTGCACCATCACTTTCTATACCAAAACAAAGCAAATATTGGAGTAGGACAATGGAAAGGAAAAATAGGAACGAACTTATGGAAATACCAAACATACCTTTGTGAGTGTTGTAAAACCTCAACTTGTGCTTTTAGCTTCACATACTCTTGATAGTTATTCTGCATTTTCATATATCAGATATTAGATGGAGACGTCCACATACAACCCCCGCTAAACTATCTAGAGGTGATATCCAAAACAAGTGCCCGTGTGTTGCTAAAAACAGCAAAAAAAATCTCTCAAATCAAATGCTGGTAACCATAGCAGAGCCATTTTGCCCCCTAGCTGAGGAACAACTTGCTGAATCGCCATCTGAGAGAGCGACAGTTAAGGTGTTACCTTTGGCAAATAATAGAGGGAGGAGTAGAACTCATCCTCCCTCCATGGCGCTCGCCATGGCTGGGTTCCTATATCTGCTGCTCCTACCAGCGCGGTCCTCGATGGGCGGGCAACACAGCCGCAATGGTGGTTGGAGTGAAGGCCAGGCGCTGGGATTTGGAGAACGCAAGGTCGGTAGATGGTGATGTTGTGGTGGAGGCGCAGGTGCCCGTCATGGAATCGACAAGGATTGGGTTGGGGATCGGATATCTGAAGGGGCATTGCACGCACTGTGTGATGCTGCTGTAGCACCGCCGCCGCCACGACGCAGGCAGTGTCCCTACGCCGCCGCAGGCGTGATGGGGGCGAGGGATGGCAAATCTGCTCGATCTCAAGACTTGGCGGGCGCGGCGGGGCTAGAGATCGCGCGGCGTGCCAGGGCGCGGTGAGGCAGGGGAGCTTGTGTGGACGCCGCACTTGGAGGAGAGAGGCGCGGGCGCTATCCACGCGCGAGTGAGGACCAACCGGAGTCGGCGGTGGCGGCGAAACCGGCGCTTGTGGTGGTGGAGCGATCGGCACCGTGGGTTAAGGGCGACCGCCATGGATGGAATGGGGCGGTGGGGGAGGCGCAGATTGCGGGGGAAGGCGCGTGGGCAAGACAGCAGAACCGCGGCCATGTGGACGCCTACACTACTAACATAAGTAGTAGTAGAGATAGTGACAAATATAGGTTTAGTTAAAAAAAGAGCAACGGTGAAAACAGGGGTGAAACTGGAGTTAGAGTCGTGAGAAGGGGTAAAAGTACAATTGTCCCTTTAAAATAAGACCTAACTCCATGTCATAAGCTACGACGTCGACTACGTACATGGATCAAAACCAAACCTCCACTATAAGTTTAAACCTATTCATAATAAGCTAAAATACACCAAATTTGGATAGAGTCTACGGACTCATCTGTAGGGCTGGACGAAATGCTCGCGGCTCGTCGGCTCGCTCGGTTCGTGGCCAGCTCGGCTCGGCTCAGATCGGTTCGTTTGAATTTTTTCACGAGCTGAGTTGGCATCCTAGCTCGGTTCGTTAACGAGCCAGCTCGGTTCATTAACGAGCCAGCTCGCGAGCTAAACGAGCTATCACATTTCAGCAAAACAAAACTATATACATATCATGTACGTAACAATTGATGAATATGTTATATATATGTGTGAGGTTTATGACCTATAAGTTAAACTAATGATTGATGAATTATGTCTATGTATAAAATTGGTCTATACGAATATAAGTGTGGGTTAAACTGCTGAACATGTGTGTGAATAGTGAATTGATGAGTGATGAGTTATGTTAATTTGGTGTTATATTGATGTGGTCTGTGAAACTATGAGTATAATTACTATTTTCTGTTGTTAAATTAGTTTGAAATTAACTAGAAATTGATTATTATACACATATTATTTTTTCTGCTCTGGCTCGCGAGCTAAACGAGCCAGCTCGAGCTCGCAAACAAGCTGAGCCGAGCTGACTCTGTGGCTCGCTATCTTAACGAGCTGAGCTGAGCCGAGCCAGCTCGAGCTCGAACGAGCCGAGCTGAGCTGGCTCGATATCCAACCCTACTCATCTGGTGATATTACATATGACTCTGCATCCGTAAAGTACACGGTCTTAGCTACTATCCATCCTCCGAGCAGACTCTGCATCACACCACGCAAACCGGAGCCAGGTGTCGGGGCTCCCTATTCTTCCGTGTTCTCCTTCTCCCTCTTCCCCCTTGATCAACAGTAGCCATGGTTTCCGTGTGGGACACGGTTAGGGATGGCAACGGGGAATTTCCCGTCGGGTTTTAGCTCCCCAAACCCGTCCCCGCGACAAAAAAATTTCCCCGCGGGGATCCCCACGAACGCTTGCGGGGAACATTTCTTCCCCATCCCCGTTCCCCGCGGGGATAAATCCCCGTCGGGGATCCCCATCCCCGCTTAAATTATAATTAAATCGTACTTCATTTGTTATTAATGTAAAATATTGTCACTTATACACATTGTTAGATGTAAAATTCATTATGTGCACATTAAAATCAATGTATTTGTACAACGGGTGATCTCTTGACAAGGTAATTCTTTACTTTTATCATTAACTATTACATGAAAACATTGTCACATGTAAGTTTAACGGGTCCCCGCGGGGAACGGGGATGGGGAATGCTTCCCCATCCCCGTCCCCGTTTACCCGTCGGGGGAGAACTTTTCCCCATTTACATCCCCGTGGGGGAAGAAACTTCCCCATCCCCATCCCCTAATAGAGGAATTCCCCGCGGGGAATCGGGGATCGGGTCCCCATTGCCATCTCTAACACGGTATTGGCCTCAATTGACACGAACGGAGTATGGTAGAGTAGCACGGATGCGCTCATGCGCGTCCGTTTGCGGAGTCTCCGCTGGAACTCTGGAAGACTGGAACACGACACGCCGTTTGGACTCGACACGCATCTACGCGCCGTCAGATACGGATACGTAGCAGAGCTTTGCTGGAGTGGTCTCACGTCTCACGTGACGCTCGCATATATACACACTGCCAGGGCAGCAACCCAAACCAAAGCAAACCCCCTCTGCTCCGAATCGCGCGCGTCACAGCAATAGCACGCTGCACTGCACGCCTGCACGCAGCTACCTGACCACACCTTATCCGGACGGCGCGGGCGCCATGGAGCGGAGGCTGTCGGCGACGTCCAGGCGGTCCGCGCCGTCGGCCATCCAACGGCTGTCCCACCTGGCGCAGCGCGTCGGCGCCGTCAACCTCGCCGAGGGCTTCCCCGACTTCCCCGCACCGCCCCACGTCAAGGCCGCCGCCGTCGCCGCCATTGCCGCGGACCTCAACCAGTACAGGTTTCCTTCTCCACGAGACGTCTTTCTCCCCGCGCAGTCGCGTGGTTTTGTCGGAGCCATGCTCTGCTTAGGGGAACTGTTCCCATTCCACTTCCACTTCACCGCGACTGACTGCAGCTAGCGTCGTGCAGGCATGTGCAGGGGATCTGCGACATCCTCGCCAACACGATGAAACGTGACCATGACCTCGACGTGGACCCGCTCACGGACTTTGTCATCTGCTGCGGCCAATCCGAAGCATTCGCCGCGGCCATCTTTGCAAGTAGTAGAGTACAGGACGACTAGCGGGCATTCCGACTGAATTATGCTAGTTTCAGAGCCTCGTGGAGGCATGTGGGCATCCTTCCTGATGGATATGCATTTGCTTCCACTTCCATGCAGTAATCGACCAAGGAGACGAAGTTCTCATCTTCGACCCTGCTTATGAAACGTATGAGACAAGCATTGAGCTAGCTCGAGGCGTCCCTGTAAGATTATTTTTCTACTCCAGAAATTCAGAGTTTTGTTTGTAGCAACCTTGATGATTCAGAATTCATTCTCCCATCCGTAATTTTTTTAGGTGTATGTGCCATTGGATCCACCTTCTTGGACTCTGAACGAAGAAAAATTTCTGAAATCTTTTACAAGTCGGACCAAGGCGTTGGTCTTGAACAGGTCATTGTTTCACTAACGCTGTTACCTGTGTGGATATGTTTTGCATGTAAACATATTTTGACTTGTGAAACGACCATATCTTACATCTGCAGCCCACACAATCCAACAGGGAAGGTCTTCAGCAAAGAGGAGCTGCTTATTATCTCCCAAGCTTGTCAGAAAATGGACTGCTTTGTGATAACTGATGAGGTACATCTGTGATGAGCAATAAGGATTGTTCTTATCCCCATTACCCACACAGTGAAATTTCATGAGCTTTTTTTTTTGTACATATTTCCCAAGCAAATTTTCATAAAAATCTGTCTACATCTTGTCTCAATGTGTGTAAATACCTTCCAGGTTTATGAGTATATTACTTACGATGCGAACAAGCATATCTCACTGGCTTCTCTTCCAGGGATGCAAGAGAGGACCATCATCACATCCTCACTGTCAAAAACTTACAGTGTGACTGGTGAGCACAACTCAGAATTTGCTGCACAGTTTGTAGTGACACAACCAGCTATAGAAATAGCAAGACTTGTGAGATGACACTTGACAAACTAACTGTCTGGACTGATTAGGTTGGAGACTCGGTTGGGCTTGTGCAGCAGCAAGCATCGCCTCAGCTATTAGAAATATCCACATAAAATTAACAGATTCAGCTCCTGCACCATTCCAAGAAGCTGCATTGATTGCATTAACAAGCACAGCAGATTACTACACATCCCTGAGAAAAGTGAGCCTTAATTCTAACCATGCTTCTTTCAGTTTGAGCTGTCTTACCTTGTAATTGTGATGACTTTGGCTAGGACTATGAGGTGAAAAGAGACTTCATCCTTCAGTTGCTGAAAGACTTGGGCTTCAAAATCAGCGTCGAGCCACAAGGTTCAGTATTTGTGTTTGCTGAGCTGCCAAGGTCCTGCCAACTTTCAGATGTGAGTTCCTTCAATGAGAAATAGAACTACATCGGAGAGTTCCTTTGGAACGCAGGAATTTCACAGGAATGATATAGGAATTTCACAGGAATTAGTTCAAAAATACAGGAAAAAACGTAGGATTCAGAAAAATATCCTTTAATCCAAAGGAGGCCTGAAGCATTTTCTCTATACAGTGGAACTCAGATAAGACCATTTTTGTTGAGCTTAAAATGAAACTTTGAATTTGCTAATGCTGGAAACGAAAATCATTTTGTTTCTAGTGACACAATAGCATAAGTAGTTAGTAGCACGAGTTTGTATTATATTGATCTTATGACTTCACACTACAAGCTTACACACATTGCTTGATCTTCACAATCAAGCTCTGCTATCACACATACACATTAGCTTACTATACACCATACACTAGCTTGATCTTCACAACCAGGCTTTATCTTCTCTATATCTCAAACCCACTTCTACACAGGAGGATTGCTACCTCTTTTACAGGACTTTCAGGTCGGTTGCTACAGTGCACAGCTCACGTTCTCCTACTTGCTAGCTAAGCAACCTCTAAAAACCAGTTTTGCTTCATTTTACCCCAGCAGCCTGCTTCTTGCAGTGGTAAACTTGGAGTTCACTAACAAGTAGCTAGTACTAGAAACTTCATAGCTGCTGTCTTCATGTAGCTTTCTCATCCATAAACCATATAGGTCTATACATGCATGTTCAACACTAATATACCTACATGATAAAATAAATCCTAACAGCAGTTGGTCCTTTTTTCTTGCACTATGCAATTCAGGTAGAATTTGTGACGAAGTTGATTAACGATGCTGGTGTGGCTGCCGTGCCTGGCCGTGGGTTCTTCCACAAGACTTGTGACGGTGAAAGCTACCGCCACCGGTATGTCAGGTTTGCGTTCTGCAAGGGCGACGACACACTTAAGGCTGCTGCCATGAAGATGAGGAAGCTGGCAAGCAGGCAGGGAGAACCATGGCTTATTGGCAGACAATAAGATCAGAATATGCCCTCCTCTAATTGATCAAAACCCTTAGATTTATTCCTCTTTTTAGTTTCTGGATACAACTTTGATGCCATATCACGCCTTCCATAAAAGTGTAACAGCTAGTTGCATCCTTTTCCCATAAAAGTGTAAGGGCATGTACAACCTAGAACCCACTTCACGGTTCTCCAAGCACAAGACACACCTAAGACAGTTTCATACAGTGGGTTGTATCTTAGATTAAATGCTTTAATAAATGCATTGCATTTACGTGTATGAAAGTATGATTGATCTAGTGTGCATATACACTTAGTCCATGCATTCACATTTTCAGTTTCAGGTTGTAACACACATGTTGCAGACTACATTCCTGTCAGGGTCTAAGGAGGCCCACGGAGGGGCTGCGGCAGCAGCAACCATGGGCCCTCCAAGGGGGTTAGATAAGGATAGTTAGAGATAAGATTAAAAGATTAGTTGAGATTATTTAGAGTATTAGTTGAGATTATCTAGGAAGGTTATCAGTTAGTAGTTTGTTGAGGGTTTTAAGGAGATAATGATCTCTAGCTAAATAGGGGCGGTCAGCCGTCCTATTTATGTAATCAATTGATAAGAAATAAAGTAGGCAAGAATTAGAAGGGAGAAACCCTTCTCTTGCTCGCCCATGGGCAGAGGCCTCCGGCCGACGTTACTGCCCATCAATATCCCTCTCCAATTCCTCACCGATCTAGCGACCATAACAATTCCCGTCTCATTTTCTGAGATACACAGTTTTATGCTAAATTCACAGAAACATGACTGAATCATCACAGAACATACTTTTATATCACATACTGAAAACATAACTGAATCATCAGAGAAACATGATTAAACCATCAATTTCGCACAAGAATATTCAAAACATCCATTAGCACAAAATGAGACCCTTTGTTTTCATCCTCATAGAACTTGTGTGCTTTTTCTATCCACATTTGATCCAAATACCTTCTAGTGAACAACCTCCTAGGCTTCAACGAACAGTCATTGAACATGTTTATCCACCTATTTATCTTGTGCCACCTTCAACTAAAATAGGTAGATTGAAATGGCACTCTAGGGCTGAAACTGAATTTAATTTGGTACTGAAACAGAATGCAAACCTGAATTAAGTAAATTGAAATTGTAATCTGGGCTGAAACTGAATGTAATCTAGGGCGGTTTACTAAATGTAATCTGGTGCTGAAACTAAATATAAACCTAAACTGGGTAAATTGAAATTGTTACTCTAAAATAATCAATAAACTGAAATGTAAACCTAAACCTAAATTGACATTCATTCAAACTGGTTCAGGGTTGATCATCCTTTAGAAATTAATCAATAAACTGTTGTACAGTCTCTAAACGACTTGTATTACCTTTGAAGCAAATCAGGGAAAGAAGGTGATGTACGTGATGGGGACATGAAAGAGCAGCAGAGGATTCTGGGCGCCGGTGAAGCCCACCTGGTTGCTGACGGGGGAGGGAACTCTGGAGCCAAACGGGGTTGTTGTTGATGGGCGGGTCGACGGAGCTAGGGGCGACAATAGCGAGAGGACGGAGCTAGGGGCGACAATAGCCAGAGGACGGGGCAACGATGACGGTCATGACGTGAAGTTTAAAATAAAAAATAATGTAGGATATATAGGATAGAAAAGTTGCTGGAGATAATTTAATGCTAACATGGTATCGTAGGATAGTGTGTTTTTTTCTCATTGTTAGCACAAATCCTTGCATGTTTTAGTCGAGTACATTTAAACCACTATTGCTTGATTGTTTAGGTTAGTAGAAGCTTGTCTAACAAGAAACTTAATTGTTCTATGTGGTTCTATTACAAGCTTTATACTAGTTGGAAAAAATATGGACCGTTCATTGATAGAGATCGGACGGTGGAAAAAGTAAAAAGTCCTAAAGGAAAGGTACCTGGAACCTCATATCATGCTTTAGGTGTTTGAATTAAGTGGGCTTTTTAAATTTGTACCTTTAGTTTTGTCACCTTCCTCATTTTTATCTTTACTCGTGTTTTTTCTCAGTTTTACCTTTCTGCTCTATAGCACAAGAAGAGCAAAACTGAGCAAAAACTTAAGTGGACTTTTTAAATTTGTACCCTTTGTAGTGCCTTTCTAAGCTTGTATTATTGTATATATGATTGGGTCTTTTAGCATCTTTTCATAATGCTAAGAGCATCTCCAACAATGCCTCAAACTAATGCCTCAAATTGAAATATAGGGCTCTACATAGGAAAAACCACTCCAACAGTGCCTCAATTCAACAAATTTTGTCAAAAAACTATAGGGCACCCTCTCAAGTGCCTCAAATATACTACACCGTAGTGGGCTGCCCTATAATCTAGATTTAGGGCTTTACTGTTGGAGCGGGGTGTTTTGTTGATGCCCTAAATTCTATAAAATTTACTTATTTTTAAATTATAAGGCATTTTTATAGGTCACGTTGTTGGAGATGCTCTAATTCACTGCATTGCTTCATTGTATTTGAATACTCTTCTTTTGCGGAACTATCAGGTTACCAATTTTCTAATTCCTGACTGTCATTAGACGGCCAAACAACTAGTCTTCTTTCTTCGATCGTGATTGATGAAATAGAATCCGGATATTTATAAATTTGTGACTAAATAAAATAGGATCCGAATATTTATTCCGATGTTATTTTTTTAGTCTTTTTTCTTCGATTGAGAAACTTATATAAATACGATGTAAAATCTGCTATATAAACACATATTCTTATTTTTATCATTGAGATTGTTAAGATCCATAAAAAGTAAACCTCAAATTCGTCATATATCTCCTCAAATAATGTATATAAAATTTGGATACAAATATGGATCCAGATGTTTTTTCACCTTTTTCGTTGTATGGAGCAAATGATGCAAAAAATATACACAATTTTATTCTTATTTTAAATAATGTGCTTAACAACATAACTAAACATTAACACCAAATTCTATGTATATCTATTTTAAAATATTCAATTTGTTATATAATTCGGATGTTTAGGATCCATCCCTATCTATAGAAGAGGGAGCTTTAAATAACCTTAACATCAGAAACTCTTCCTTTTTTCTTACTCAGGCATGTTTTTTCATGTTTTCTATGTTTTTTGTGTGAAAAATAAATCAATTCCTGTAAAATTTCTATAGAAGCGCTAAATGGTCTCTAACTGAGTTGGTTAGATGATTTAAGTAGGTCTTAAGTTTGACTCTCTGTGGTTATATTCATGTTGCTTTGTTGCCAAGCCTTTTGAACCAAAGATACTTCCACCTTTGTTATGGCCCTCTTCGTTTTGGAATGGTTTGGTTGAAACCTGAAAGGGAAATTGGGTTAATCATTTTCTATAATTAATTTTGGTGGTTGACGACCAACACAAACAAATGGACTAACTAGTTTGTTTAGAATTCATGTAATACAGCGCATAAGGTTCAACACAAAGCAAGAAAGAAATCAAACACAAAGCAAGAAAGAAATCAGTTAGGGGACACAATTTGATTGGAGCAAAAGGACTTGGGTGTGTTGAAAAATGGTGCACCGGACTGTCCGGTGTATCACTGGACAGTGTCCGGTGCACCAGGCCGTACAGCTCCAAACCAGCCACTCTCGAGAATTCAAGGGTGTGCTCCGCTATAATTCACTGGACTGTCCGGTGTGCCACCGGACTGTCCGGTGAGCCAGCGGAGCAACGGCTAGCTCGCGCCAACGGTCGACTACAAAAGCATCTATCACGGTGAACAGTGCGCGGCAGGGTAAGAGCAGGAAAATCAGAGTGCACCGGACTGTCCGGTGTGGCAACCATCGCCAGCAGCCTTGACCAACGGCTATGGAAGTGGTTGGGGGCTATAAATACCCCCAACCACCTCATTCATAACAATCCAAGCATTCTAAACATTGCATTCAATACAAGAGCAAAAGACTCCACTCTAAGACATATTCAATAGATCAAATCCTCTCCAAGCCACCAAATCAACTCAATTCCATTAGGGACTTGAGAGAGGGTGTTTTGTGTTCTTTTGTTGCTCTTGTTGCTTGGTTTGGCCTGTTTCTTTTCCCATTCTTATTCTCAAGTGCTTTGTAAGCGAAGCAAGAGACACCAAGTGTGTGGTGGTCCTTGCAGGATCTTAGTGACCCGTGAGATTAAGGAAGAAGGCTCACTCAGTCTAAGTGACCGTTTGAGAGGGGGAAAGGGTTGAAATAGACCCGGTCTTTGTGACCTCCTCAACGAGGACTAGGTTATTTGGGACCGAACCTCGATAAAATAAATCACCATGTCTACTCGCTTGATCTTCACTTGATTTGTTTTCCCTCTCTAATAGTTCTCTTTCTAGTATTGATTTGAGTTTGCTCCCAAACGTTATCCTCATTGTTTGAGCAACTCTTAGCAAGAGAAACATTCTTTTTAATTGAGTTTAATTCTAACGCTAACCCCCGGCTTCTAGTGTGTGTTTAAAGTTATAAATTTCAGGTTTCGCCTATTCACCATCCTCTAGGCGACTTTCAATTGGTATCAGAGCCAGTGCTTCATTAAAGAGCCTAACCAACTCGAAGTGATGTCTGGAGATCACGCCAAGAGGGAGATCATGACCGGCGATAAGCCCGCGAGCTCGGGGAGGACTCTCTCAAGAAAGTCCGGCAACAAATATAAGGAGGAATCCTCTTCCTCCATCAAGTCACATCGGAAGGGTGACAAGAAGAAGATGAAGAAAGTGGTCTACTACGAGACCGACTCTTTGTCACCCTCCACGTCTGGCTCCGAGTTGTCCACTACTTCTAAGCGCCATGAGCGCAAGAAGTATAGTAAGATGCCCCTACACTATCCTCGTATTTTAAAGCGCGCTCCATTACTTTCCGTACCCCTAGGCAAACCACCATATTTTGATGTTGAAGATTATTGTATCTGGAGTGATAAAATGAGGCACCATCTAACCTCACTCCACGAAAGTATTTGGGATATTGTTGAGTATGGAGCGCAGGTACCTAAGGTGGGGGACAAGGACTACGACTCGGACGAGGCCACCCAAATTAGCCACTTTAACTCCCAAGCCACGTCTATACTCCTTGCCTCCTTGTGTCGAGAGGAGTATAACAAGGTGCAAGGGTTAAAGAACGCCAAAGAAATTTGGGACATCCTCAAAACCGCGCACGAAGGGGACAAGGTGACCAAGGTCACCAAGCGGGAGACGATCGAGGGCGAGCTCGGTCGTTTCGTCCTCAACAAAGTAGAAGAGCCACAAGCAATGTATAATCGGCTCAAGACAATGGTGAACCAAGTGCGCAACCTCGGGAGCACCAAATGGGATGACTATGAAATGGTCAAGGTTATTCTTAGATCCCTCGTATTTCGTAATCCTACTCAAGTTCAATTAACATGTGGGGATTGAGAGCACCTAGAGGGGGGGTGAATAGGTGATCTTGTAAAATTCAACACTAATTGCCATAAAACTTAGTTATGAAAGTTAGAACGACTAAGTAGCTTGAAGTGAGCTCTTGTGAACACAGACAATCAAAGAGAAAGCACACAAGAGACACGCGATTTTTATCCCATGGTTCGGCCAAGTAATACTTGCCTACTTCCACGTTGTGGCGTCCCAATGGACGAGGGTTGCACTCAACCCCTTTCAAGTGATCCGATGATCAACTTGAATACCACGGTTTTTTCTTTCTTAGTCTTTCTCCCGTTTGCGAGGAATCTCCACAACTTGGAGCCTCTCGCCCTTACAATGATGATCACAAAAGAAGCACAGAAGTAAGGGAGGGGAGAGAAACACACACAAGACTCAAATCCACAGCACAACCACGCACACAAGTCACAACTTGAGCTCAAAACACAACGCACGGAGTTCACAACTCAAATGGAGCTCAAGTTACTATCACAAAGAATCGAATGCGTAAGTTGGAGTCTTGGAGTCCTAGAATGCTTCTTGTAAGCTTGGGTTTTCTCCTCCATGCGCCTAGGGGGTCCCTTTTATAGCCCAAGACAGCTAGGAGCCGTTGAAGATCAACATGGAAGGCTAATCTTGCCTTCTGTCGAGTGGCGCACCGGACAGTCCAGTGCGCCACTGGACAATCACAATAGACGGTCTGGTGCCGATCTCCTTCCTTTTCTAGCACAGATGACTGTTGCAGCTTCGGGTCAGTTGGCGCACCGAACACTATCCGGTGCACACCAGACAGTCTGATGCCCTCAGCCGACCATTGGTGCAGGCCACGCGTCGCCCGTGGATTGCGCGGCCGACCGTTGCGCTTGTGACCGTTGGCTCACCGGACAGTCCAGTACACCACCGGACAGTCCGGTGAATTATAGTCGTACGCCGCCAAACTTTTCCTGAGAGCGACCTTTTCACCGGAGACCAGCCTGGCGCACCGGACACCACCGGACAGTCCGGTGTGCCAGACTGAGCTGAGTTTTGGCTGCACTGAGCCAAGACCTTTTGTAATTCTTCTCCCTGTTTCTAGCACTTAGACAAAATATGTTAGTACACAAAACAATGTACTAAGTCTAGAAACGTACCTTGCTGCATGATTTGCACTTCTTGCTTGTTTGGCACATTAGAACTTAAATAATATGTGTTGGGCACTTAATCACCAAAACATTATAGAAATGGCCCAAAGGCACATTTCCCTTTCAATCTCCCCCTTTTTGGTGATTTATGCCAACACATCCAAAGGCAACCAAAAGAAGTGCAACATCAATGCAATTGAGAACAAAATTGTCTTTGCACAAGTTTTGACATATTTGGATCATTCTTTGCCACCACTTGGTTTGTTTTTACAAATCAAATTCATTTTCCTATCTCTAATTCAAACACACTTGTTTAGGCAAAGAGAGATATTCCAATGGATAAATTGATCAAGTACCAAAAACTCCCCCTTTTTGCATTAGTAAAAAAATTCTCCCCCCCACAAGAGGCCAAGTTTTGCAATAAGAGTATTTTGGAAATATCAAAAAAATTCTAACTCTACTATTTTCAAAATTCATAAGTGTTAGCTGATCCATTTGCTTTGGCCTTAATTTCTCTCCCTTTGGCATTAAGCACCAAAACGGGATCATTTCTGGCCCTCTAACCCCATTGCCTCACCAAAAATGTCAATTAAGAGCAAAAAGGCAATGAGAACATAAGTATGAACTTGGAGGTGAGTACACTAATACCGGAGTGCAGTGGAAGTCTTTGCATGATCCAAGTTTACCTTTCCCTTTCAATGCACCTTTGAGACTACATCAAGTAAACTCAAACACAAAGGTTAGTCTCAAAGGGTCAAGTTGTAGCACTTCTCCCCCTAAATATGTGCATCATTCACACATGGACTTGTGAGTTCCGGGGATCCCTTGCATAACTTGAGCACCATAAATAAGCAACAGTTCACATAAATACATGAAGTAACATGATCAAAGGCATAGAACACATGTATGATATAGATCAATCCAAGTTACGTGAATCTAAGACATTCAGCTCACTACGCAACCTGCAAAAGGTTTTTTCATCCAACGGCTTGATAAAGATATCGGCTAGCTAGTTCTCGGTGCTAATATGGAATACCTCGATATCTCCCTTTTGCTGGTGGTCTCTCAGAAAGTGATGCCGGATGTCTATGTGCTTAGTGCGGCTGTGTTCAATAGGATTATCTGCCATGCGGATTGCACTCTCATTGTCACATAGGAGTGGGACTTTGCTCAGATTGTAGCCAAAGTCTCTGAGGGTTTGCCTCATCCAAAGTAGTTGCGCGCAACACTGTCCTGCAGCAACATACTCGGCCTCAGCGGTGGATAGGGCAACAGATGTTTGTTTCTTAGAACTCTAGGACACCAGGGACCTTCCTAGGAATTGGCACATCCCTGATGTACTCTTCCTATCTACCTTGCACCCGGCATAATCGGAGTCTGCGTATCCAATTAAGTCAAAGGTAGACCCCTTTGGATACCAGATCCTGAAGCAAGGCGTAGCAACTAAATATCTAAGAATTCGCTTAACGGACACAAGGTGACATTCCCTAGGGTCGGATTGAAATCTAGCACACATGCATACACTAAGCATAATGTCCGGTCTTCTAGCACATAAATAAAGTAATGACCCTATCATAGACCGGTATGCCTTTTGATCAACGGACTTACCTCCTTTGTTGAGGTCGACATGTCCGTCGGTTCCCATCGGGGTCTTCGCGGGCTTGGCGTCCTTCATCCCAAACCTTTTGAGAAGATCTTGAGTGTACTTCGTTTGAGAGAGGAAGGTGCCGTCCTTGAGTTGCTTCACTTGGAACCCAAGGAAGTAGGTCAACTCGCCCATCATTGACATCTCAAACTTTTGAGTCATCACCCTGCTAAACTCCTCACAAGACTTTTGATTAATAGAACCAAATATTATATCATCGACATAAATTTGGCACACAAAAAGATCACTGTCACAAGTCTTAGTGAAAAGAGTGGGATCGGCTTTCCCAACCTTGAAAGCATTAGCAATTAAGAAATCTCTAAGGCATTCATACCATGCTCTTGGGGCTTGCTTAAGTCCATAGAGCGCCTTAGAGAGCTTAAAAATGTGGTTGGGATACCTGTCATCCTCAAAGCCAGGGGGTTGTTCCACGTATACCTCCTCCTTGATTGGCCCATTGAGAAAAGCGCTCTTCACATCCATTTGAAACAACCTAAAAGAGTGGTGAGTAGGCTAATAATATTCGAATTGACTCTAGCCTAGCCACAGGAGCAAAAGTCTCCTCGAAATCCAAACCTACGACTTGGGCATAACCTTTTGCCACAAGTCGAGCCTTATTTCTTGTCACCACCCCGTGCTCGTCTTGCTTGTTGCGGAACACCCACTTGGTTCCCACAACATTTTGCTTCGGACGTGGCACTAGGCTCCAAACTTCATTCCTCTTGAAGTTGTTGAGCTCTTCCTGCATGGCCAACACCCAGTCCGGATCCTGCAAGGCCTCTTCTACCCTGAAAGGCTCAATAGAAGAGACAAACGAGTAGTGCTCACAAAAATTGGCTAATCTTGAGCGAGTAGTTACTACCCAGTATCTGATCGACGAGGTGATGTCGTTGGATCGTAGCTCGGACTTGAGTTGGAGGGGCCCGTGGTGCTTCTTCCTCCATCACTTGTTCTTCCTGTGCTCCCCCTTGATCCTGTCCCTCTTCTTGAGGTACCTGTTCACCGTCTTGAGTTGGGGGATGCACCATTGTTGAGGAAGATGGCTGATCTTGCTCTTGTTGTTCCTGTGGTCGCACATCACCTATCGCCATCTTGCACATTGCGGCCGTCGGAACATCATCTTCATCTATGTCATCAAGATCAACATGCTCTCTTGGAGAGCCATTAGTCTCATCAAATACAACATCGCTAGAGACTTCAACCAAACCCGATGATTTGTTGAAGACTCTATACGCCTTTGTATTTGAGTCATACCCTAGTAAAAACCCTTCTACTGCTTTGGTAGTAAATTTAGAATGTCTACCCTTCTTCACTAGAATGTAACATTTACTCCCAAATACACAAAAGTAAGAGATGTTGGGTTTTTTACCGGTAAGAAGTTCATACGAGGTCTTCTTGAGGAGGCGATGCAGATAGAGCCGGTTTATGGCGTGGCAAGCTATGTTCACAGCTTCCGACCAAAACCGCTCGGGCGTCTTGAACTCTCCAAGCATCGTTCTTGCCATGTCGATGAGCGTCCTGTTCTTCCTCTCTACCACACCGTTTTACTATGGTGTGTAGGGAGCAGAGAATTCGTGCTTGATGCCTTCCTCCTCAAGATACTCCTCCACCTGCAGATTCTTGAACTCCGACCCGTTGTTGCTTCTTATCTTTTTCACCTTGAGCTCAAATTCATTTTGAGCCCTCCTTAGAAAGCGCTTTAGTGTCCCTTGGGTTTCTGATTTATCCTGCAAAAAGAACACCCAAGTGAAGCGGGAAAAATCATCAACAATAACAAGACCATACTTACTTCCCCCGATGCTAAGGTAGGCAACGGGTCCGAAGAGGTCCATATATAGTAGCTCTAGTGGTCTTGATGTTGTCATCACATTCTTGCTGTGATGAGCGCTCCCCACCTGTTTTCTTGCCTGACAAGCTACACAAGGTCTATTTTTCTCGAAACAAACATTGGTTAGACCTAACATATGTTCTCCCTTTAGAAGTTTGTGAAGGTTCTTCATCCCAACATGTTCTAGACGGCGATGCCACAGCCAGCCCATACTAGTCTTAGCAATTAAGCATTCATCTAGATCGGCCTCCTCTTTCGAAAAATCAACTAGGTAGAGTTTGCCATCTAATACACCCTTAAATGCTAATGAACCACCACTCCTTCTAAAGACAGAAACATCAACATTTTAAACCAACAATTGTAGCCCATGTGGCACAATTGACTTACAGACAGGAGATTATACCCTAATGACTTTACTAAGAATACATTTGAAATAGAGTGCTCGCTTGTGATGGCTATCTTTCCCAAACCTTTAACCTTGCCTTGGTTCCCGTCTCCAAAAATAATCGTATCCTGGGAATCCTTGTTCTTGACGTAGGAGGTGAACATCTTCTTCTCCCCCGTCATGTGGTTTGTGCATCCACTGTCGATAATCCAGCTTGAGCCCCCGGATGCATAAACCTGCAAGGCAATTTACACTTGGGTTTTAGGTACCCAACTCTTGTTGGGTCCTACAAGGTTAGTCACAATAGCCTTTGGGACCCAAATACAAGTCTTGTCTCCCTTGCATTTGGATCCCAACTTTCTAGCAACTACTTTTTCATTCTTACATAAAAGAGCAAATGAAGTATTGCAAGCATGGTAAATGGTAGAAGGTTCATTGCACATTCTCCTAGGCACATGAGGTACAACATTACTTCTCCTAGGCCTACTTCTACCATGCACAAAAGTAGAGCTAGAGGCAAACGTAGCTTGTGAATCATTATAAGCAACATAACTCCTATTATACTGAGCATTTCTAGAAAGTTTTCTATCATAAATGTAGGCATGACACTTTTGAGAACTACTAGCCATAGGAGCCTTCCCTTTCTCCTTGTTGAGAACGGGAGCCTTTTGGCTTGTTAAGTTCTTGGTTTCTTTCGAAAACCAAGTCTATCGTTAATAGAGGGGTGTCTACCAATAGTGTAGCCATCCCTAGCAAATTTTAATTTATCAAAATCAATTTTGCAAGTCTTAAGTTGAGCATTAAGACTTGCCACCTCATCATTTAGTTTAGCAATAGAAGTAAGGTGTTCATCACAAGAATTAACATCAAGGTCCTTGCATCTATTGCAAATAATTACATGTTCTACACAAGATCTAGTGGTATTAGCTTCCTCTAGCTTAGCATTTAAATCATCATTCAAAATCTTTAAACTAGAGATAGATTCATGATAGACAGACAATTCAGAGGATAATATTTCATTTCTCTTAATTTCTAGAGCAAGGGATTTTTGAACACTAACAAATTTATCATGCTCTTCATACAAAATATCCTCTTGCTTTTCTAAAAGTCTATCCTTTTCATTTAAAGCATCAATTAATTCATTAATCTTTTCTACTTTAGCTCTATCTAATCCTTTAAATAGACTAGAGTAATCTACTTCATCATCAGAGGAATCCTCATCACTAGAAGTAGAGTACTTAGGGAAGTCTCGAACACTCACCTTCTTCTCCTTGGCCATGAGGCAAGTGTGGCGTTTGTTGGGGAAGAGTGAAGACTTGTTAAAGGCCGAGGCTGCTAGTCCTTCATCGTCGGAGTCGGATGAAGAGCAGTCTGAATCCCATTCTTTACCAAGGTGCGCCTCGCCCTTCGCCTTCTTGTAAACCTTCTTCTTCTCCCTCTTCCCATGCTTTTCTTGTTCCTGGTCATTATCATTATCAGGGCATTATGCTATAAAATGACCAGTCTTACCGCATTTGAAATAGGAGCGCTTCCCCTTTGCTTTGTTCTTGTTGGGGTACTCCTTGTGTCCTTTTAGTGTGGTCTTGAAGCGTTTGATGATTAGGACAATCTCATCTTCGTTTAGCCTGGCAGCCTCAACTTGTGCCACCTTGCTTAGTAGCGCCTCCCTGCTACTTGTTGCTTTGAGAGCAACGAGTTGAGGCTCGTAGACGGGTAGAGGGCCATTAAGAGCATCATCCACATATCACGCTTCCTTTACCATCATATGCCTGCTCACGAATTTTTCGAGTATCTCCTTGGGCGTCATTTTGGTGTACCTGGGATTTTCACGAATAAGGTTTACAAGATGGGGGTCAATTACCGTGAATGACCTTAGCATAAGTCAGACGACATCGTGGTCCGTCCATCTTGTGCTTCCATAGCTTCTAATTTTGTTGACCAGGGTCTTGAGCCTGTTGTAGGTTTACATTGGCTCCTCTCCCCTAATCATCGCAAATCTCCCTAGCTCGCCTTCCACCAACTCCATTTTGGTGATCATAGTGGCATTGTTTCCCTCATGTGATATCTTGAGGGTATCCCAAATTTGCTTGGCGTTGTCCAAGCCGCTCACCTTGTTGTATTCATCCCTGCACAAAGATGCTAGCAAAACAGTGGTAGCTTGTGCATTCTTATGAATTTGCTCATTTATGGAAATGGGGTTGTCAGTATTATCAAAATGCATTCCGTTTTCAACAATCTCCCAAATACTAGGATGGAGAGAAAATAGGTGACTACGCATTTTGTGACTCTAAAATGAGTAGTCTTCTCCATCAAAGTGCGGAGGTTTCCCAAGTGGAATTGATAGTAAATGAGCATTAGAATTGAATGGAATACGGGAATAATCAAATGAATAATTTTGATTAACCGTTTTCTTTTTTGATGATGAGTCGTCGTCATCGTCGTCTCTTGGTGAAGATGAAGAGGCATCGCTGTCGTAGTAGACAATTTTCTTGATGCGCCTCTTCTTCTTCCCATCCCTCTTCTTGTGACTTGAGCCTGAGTCGGTAGGCTTGTCGTCTCTAGGCTCATTGAGGAAGTACTCCTTCTCCTTGTCGTTGACCACCATCCCCTTTCCCTTAGGATCCATCTCTTCGGGCGATTAGTCCCTTACGTGAAGAGAATGGCTCTGATACCAATTGAGAGCACCTAGAGGGGGGTGAATAGGTGATCCTATAAAATTCAACACTAATTGCCACAAAACTTAGTTATGAAAGTTAGAACGACTAAGTAGCTTGAAGTGAGCTCTTGTGAACACAGACAATCAAAGAGAAAGCACACAAGAGACACGTGATTTTTATCCCGTGGTTCGGCCAAGTAATACTTGCCTACTTCCGCGTTGTGGCGTCCCAATGGACGAGGGTTGCACTCAACCCCTTTCAAGTGAACCGATGATCAACTTGAATACCATGGTTTTTTCTTTCTTAGTCTTTCTCCCATTTGCGAGGAATCTCCACAACTTGGAGCCTCTCGCCCTTACAATGATGATCACAAAAGAAGCACAGAAGTAAGGGAGGGGAGAGCAACACACACAAGACTCAAATCCATAGCACAACCACGCCCTTAAGTCACGACTTGAGCTCAAAACACAACGCACGGAGTTCACAACTCAAATGGAGCTCAAGTCACTATCACAAAGAATCGAATGCGTGAAGTTGGAGTCTTGGAATGCTTCTTGTAAGCTTGGGTTTTCTCCTCCATGCGCCTAGGGGTCCCTTTTATAGCCCCAAGGCAGCTAGGAGCCGTTGAAGATCAACATGGAAGGCTAATCTTGCCTTCTGTCGAGTGGCACACCGGACAGTTCGGTGCACCACCGGACAGTCACTGTAGATGGTCAGGTGCCGATCTCCTTCCTTTTCTGGCACAGACGACCGTTGCAGCTCTGGGTCAGTTGGCGCATCGGGCACTGTCCGGTGCACACCGGACAGTCCGGTGCCCCCAGCCGACCATTGGTGCAGGCCACGCGTCGCCCACGGATTGTGCGGCTGACCGTTGCGCTGGCGACCATTGTCTCACCGGACAGTCTGGTGCACCACCGGATAGTCCGGTGAATTATAGCCGTACGCCGTCAAACTTTTCCCGAGAGCGGCCTTTTCACCGGAGACCAGCCTGGCGCACCAGACACTGTCCGGTGCACCACCGGACACTGTCCAGTGCACCACCAGACAGTCCGGTATGCCAGACTGAGCTGAGTTTTGGCTGCACTGAGCCAAGACCTTTTGTAATTCTTTTCTCCCTGTTTCTAGCACTTAGACAAAATATGTTAGTACACAAAACAATGTACTAAGTCTAGAAACGTACCTTGTTGCATGATTTGCACTTCTTGCTTGTTTGGCATATTAGAACTTAAATAATATGTGTTGGGCACTTAATCACCAAAACATTATAGAAATGGCCAAAGGCACATTTCCCTTTCAGGGATTCTAGATATAAACTAATGTCTCCCGAGGAGGTTATTGGCAAGTTTGTGAGCTTTGAACTTATGATCAAAGACTCCAAACACATTGTCAACTTGGAGCAAGGCGCCACCTCTACACCCGAGGTGCAACCCGTCACATTCAAAGCGACGGAAGAAGAAAAGGAGTCTACATCAAGTAGTGTAACGCCCTGAATTTGGGGGATAGAATTTTTCTTCTCGATACTCACCAAATTCAGGCGTTACTCTCTTTTCTCTTCCTGCTTCACTCCTTCCCAGTTTCAAAGCAGTATAGCGACTGGTGTCCGTGTCGCGTGGAAACAAAAACCTAAGTTGACATGGGTGTTGCATCATGCCGAATCATATTTCTTTTGTCTGATGATGTGTTTTATCGCGCGTCCATCTCGCCTCGTTTCGGATTTCGATTCGCTATTGGTTTCCGATTAGTGGTCGTGCTTGCTGTGGGTTTTCGGCCCGCGACCCAGCCTGGCCCGGCTCGGCCTGGCCTAGCCTGACCCGGCCCTGGCGCCCCACCCCCCATGCGCGCACCCACCTCTCTCTCCCTTTCTCTCATTTGTTTTTCCCGCACAACAACTCCCTCTCCCTCTCTTCCACCTCTCTCTGACCTCTTTGCCCTAAGTGATCTGGTGACGGTTATCGCTGGATTTTGGATCCCCAAGGTGAGCTCTTCCTCTCCCTCTCTCTCTCCCTCCCCTTTCCCCTCTTCCCTGCGCGCGTCCCCGCCCTTCTCTCCTGCGTGCAGCCTAGCGGCGCGGCCTGCCCCGACGTCCCATGGTGCGGCCCCGGCGGCTCCCTGGCGGCCCCTGCGCGTGGCCTCGGTGGCTCGCCCCTGCGCGCGGCCCCGGCGGTTCGCCCTAGCGCGGCCTCGGTGGCTCGCCTTGGCGCGACCCCGGTGGCTCGCCCTAGCGCGGCCATGGCGGTGCGGCCCCGTGGCGTGGCTCCGCTGTGCGGCACCTACGTGGCGCTCCTGCCCTGCCCGGCATGGCCTGCGGCCCTAGGCGTGGCCTCGCGCGCCCCCGGCGCGGCCTGTGTGGCCCCAGCGTGTTCCCACGCGCGTAACCCTAGCGTGCGCGATGTTTAAATTTTGGTTTAATTAATTTTAAACTTAGTTTAGTTAAAGTGTTGCGTCACACGCTTCGTCGCGCGATGATTTCTTTTAAATTCAGATTCATTAACGTGCTGCATCGCGCGCTTCGTCGCGCGATGATTTATTTTAACTTCAGATTTATTAGTGTGCTGCGTCGCGCGCTTCGTCACGCGACGGGTCATCTTAAATTTAGATTATTTAATGTGTGGCGCCGCGTGTCTAGTCACGTGACGTTTCATTTTAAATTCAGTTAAATGACGTATGCTGTCGTGCGCTTCGTCGCGCGGCGCTTGACGTTATTTTCATAAATTACTTCAAGTGTTTCGTTGAGCGCTTCGTCGCGCGACGATTCGTTTTATTTTAGTTCAGTCTAAGTGTTGCGTCGCGCGCTTCGCAGCACGACGATTCATTTTATTCTCATTTTAGCTCGCTTGTGTCGTCGTGCATTTCGCCGCGACAATCCTTTTAAATTTACCTTAAAATTGTTTATAATAATTAAACATGTAGCGTAACTTTATTCTATGCATAATGTAATTGTCAAATTAATACGATTATGTTTAGACAAGTACTTTAATCTATAATCGCTTCACGTGAACACTCTTCAACCGTAGCCTCGATCGTTGCTTTCTCTTTCTCGCTTAGTCGTAGGTGCGAGCCCTGCGCCAAGCGTCTGCTTATTTATTGTACTTTACTGTATGGTGAACTGTTCTTTTTATATTAAATTTGTGGAATGTATGTTTGAACTCGTATAGATAACGGTCAGTTGGCGGAGTCCGAAGGAGTTGCAGGTGAAGACCCTGAGCAGCAGCTGGTTGGTGAAGGCAAGTGTCCCTTGACCCATCTATATCCTACTCATTTTATAATTCACTCCCCGCATTTACACAATTTATACCTAAGGATTGACTAGCTTTTGTTTATCGTGTCCTTGTTTACCTATTTGGGTTGGGTTATTTTGGTTTAGCTTTATGCTAGTGCTTTACATTAATCAATGAACATGATGAGATAATTTATTATACGTTGTTTTCCTTTTTGATTATGATGATATACTTGTGGCATTTAAGGGGACTTGAGCTGTTTCTCGAGTGCTTCTCCGTAAGGACTGGTTTGTTGGATGACCGCTTGGGAAAACAGTGCAACCATGAGGGTGGAATGGAAAGCCCTTAGCTAAATAATTAGAGGAACTGAGGTGTAGTTTGCTTCACCGTCGTGCCGTCAATGGGGCTCGGTGTATGCGGCTCGCTCTACCGAGGGTGGATTGCCCCTTGGGGAGGAGTGCAGTACATTTAGGAAACCTAACGGGTGGCTACAGCCTTAGGGAATCTTTGTAAAGGCTACATAGTAAAACCCTGCCTATTCACCTTGGTAGTGTTAAAGGGTTTGATCAGCCCGAGGCAAAAGGGAATCACGGCTTGTGGGTAAAATGTGCAACCTCTGCAGAGTGTTATGAAACTGATATATCGGCCGTGCTCACGGTTATGAGCGGCCAAGGGAGCTCCATTGATTAGAGATAGTTTAATCAGAGATGTCTAGTTTACAGGTAGTGACGAGGATGATGGTTTTGATTATAACTATGGTAATGGTAAGTGGTATTCTTTCCATTTGGAAAGGATACTTTTGGGTTAACAACTTGGGTTAATGCTAAAACCTGGCTCTCTACTAGTAATAATAACCTGACCAACTAAAAGCAACTGCTTGACTTAACCCCACATAAAACGAATCCACTACAGCCAAACGGGACAATTGCTGAGTATGTTGATATGTACTCACCCTTGCTTTACACACCAAACTCCCAGGTTGTCCACGTTGCAACCACTGCTCAGAAGAGGATTAAGTCTTGGAGGAGGACTTCTAGGAGTTCCAAGAGTACGATGAGTTCTAGGTGTGGGTTAGCGGCAAAGCCCCAGTCGACTGCCTGTGAAGGCCGTGTTTATCTACGTTTCTTTTCCGCACTTTGATAATTGTTAATGACTATGTGGATGTCTTGGACATCATGACGTAATCGACTATTACTATCTTTTATGTTATTATTTAAGCCCTGTGTGATGATGTCCGGTTATGTAACTGCTGTGTACGTGAATTACTGATCCTGGCACGTACATGGTTCGCATTTGGTTTGCCTTCTAAAACTGGGTGTGACAAGTAGACTTCCGATCGACGCCTCCAAGCTCGACAACGAGGAGATGGCGCTCATCATCAAGAGCTTCCGCCAAATCCTCAAGCAAAGGAGGGGAAATGATTACAAGTCCCGCTCCAAGAGGGTGTGCTACCGGTGTGGTAAGTCTGGTCACTTTATTGCAAAATGTCTAATTCCTAGTGAAAGTGACAGGGACGAAGACAAGAAGGGGAAGAAGAAGGAGCAGAAGAAATACTACAAGAAGAAGGGCGGCGATGCACACAAGAAGAATGGGACTCCGACGAGAGCTCCACCGACTCCTCTGACGACGAGGACGCCGCCAACATCGCCGTCAACAAGGGCCTCCTCTTCCCCAACGTCGGCCACAAATGTCTCATGGCTAAGGACGGCAAGAAGAAGAAGGTACATTCTAGAGCCACCCCAAGTATACAACATCTAGTGATGAGGGTAGCTCTAGCGATGATGAAGATGATTTTCTTGCTCTTTTTGCCAACCTCAGCATGGACCAAAAGAAAAAAAATTAAATGAATTAATAGAGACCATTAACGAGAAGGATGATCTCTTGGAAAGCCAAGACTTTCTCGTTAAGGAAAACAAAAAATTTGTTAAATTGAAAATGCTTATGCTCCAGAAGTAGAGAAGAATGAAAATCTGTCTAAGGAGCTAAGCATGTGTAATAATTCAATTTCTAGTCTTAGAACTGAGAATGATAAATTAGTTTCTATGATTGAAAAATTGAATGTTTGCAATGATTCTATTTCCTGTCTTATAGATGAGAATGCTAGATTAAATACTAAGATAGAAGAATTAAATTACTGCAAACCCTCTACATCTACTGTTGAGCATGTTTCCATTTGTACTAGATGTAGAGATGTTAATGTAGAAGCTATTGATGATCAACTTGCCATGATTAAAAATCAAAATGATCACATAGCTAAATTAACTACTAAAATTGCCGAGTATTAACTAGAAAATAAAAAATTTAAATTTGCTCGTATTATGCTTTATAATGGGAGACGCCCTGGCATTAAGGATGGCATTAGCTTCCAACATGGGAACCAATACAATGTCAAACTTAATGCCCCTAAAAGATTGTCTAATTTTGTTAAGGGTAAGGCTCCCATGGTTTAGGATAGTGAGGGTTACATTTTGTATACTGCAAACTATCCCAAACATAAGATTAGGAAGATTCATGTTAGAAAACCTCACAATGTTTCTCATCATGCATTTATGTATAAAAATGAGGCTTCTAGCTCTAGGCATACCACTCATGTTAAAATGCCTAGAAAGAAAATTCCTACTACATCAAATGAGCATAATGTTTCCTTTAAAACTTTGGATGCTTCATATGTGCTAACTAACAAATCAGGCAAAATAGTTGCCAAATATGTTGGGGGCAAACACATGAGTCCTAAGACTTGTGTTTGGGGTACCCAAGGTGCTTTTTTCTAACGTCAAAGGACCCAAGACTGTTTGGGTACCTAAAAACAAGGCCTAAATTGTTTTGTAGGTTTATGCATCCGGTGGTTCAAGTTGGATAATCGATAGTGGGTGCACAAACCACATGACTAGGGAGAAAAGGATGTTCTCCTCCTATGAGAAAAATGAAGATCCCCAACGAGCTATAACATTCGGGGATGGAAATCAAGGTTTGGTCAAAGGATTGGATAAAATTGCTATATCACCTGACCATTCTATTTCCAATGTTTTTCTTGTATATTCTTTAGATTACAATTTGCTTTCTGTTTCTCAATTATGTAAAATGGGCTACAACTGTCTTTTTACTGATATAGGTGTTACCGTCTTTAAAAGAAGTGATGATTCAATAGCTTTTAAAGGAGTGTTAGATGGTCAGCTATATTTGGTTGATTTTAATGATAATAAAGCTGAACTAGACACTTGTTTAATTGCTAAGATTAAAATGGGCTGGCTCTGGCATCGCCGACTAGCTCATGTTGGGATGAAGAATCTTCATAAGCTTCTAAAGGGAGAACACATTTTAGGACTAACAAATGTTCATTTTGAGAAAGACAGGGTTTGTAGCGCATGCCAAGCAGGAAAGTAGGTTGGAGTCCATCATCCACACAAGAACATAATGACGACTGACAGGCCGCTCGAGTTACTCCACATGGATCTATTCGACCCGATAGCTTACATAAGCATCGACGGGAGTAAGTACTATCTAGTTATTGTGGATGATTATTCTCGCTTCACTTGGGTGTTCTTTTTATAGGAAAAATCACAAACCCAAGAGACATTAAAAGGATTGAGAATAAAAAAGATAAGAAGCGACATGGGACGGAGTTCAAGAACTCACAAATCGAAGGATTTCTTGAGGAGGAGGGCATCAAGCATGAGTTCTCACCCTACACACCTCAACAAAATGGTGTAGTGGAGAGGAAGAATAGAACTCTACTGGACATGGCAAGAACCATGCTTGATGAGTACAAGACTCCGGACCGATTTTGGATGGAAGCAATCAATACTGCTTGCTACTCCATCAATCGGCTCTACCTTCACCGAATCCTCAAGAAGACATCATATGAACTCCTCACTGGTAAAAAGCCCAATGTTTCATATTTTAGAGTCTTTAGGAGCAAATGATTTATTCTTATTGAAAGGGAAATGTGCCCTTGGGCCATTTCTATAATGTTTTGGTGATTAAATGCTGAACACACATTCTCTAAGTTTTGAATGTGCCAAAGATTGAAGAAGTGCAAATCATGTAAAAAGGTACGTTTCTAGACTTAGTACATTGTTTTGAGTACTAACATATTTTGTCTAAGTGCTAGAAATAGGAGAAAAGGAATTGGAAAAGAGTTGGCTGTGTGCAACCAACTCCTGCTCGGTCTGGGTGCACCGGACTGTTCGGTGGTGCACCGGACAATGTCCGGTGCGCCAGGCGAGTCCAAGGTGAACTGGCCGCTCTCGGGACTCGACAACGGCGTATGGCTATAATTCACCAGACTGTCCGGTGGTGCACTGGACTGTCCGGTGAGTCGTCCGCGGCAAAGTCTTCGCTCTCAGGAAAAGGATCAGCAGCGTATGGCTAAAATTCACCGGACTGTCCGGTGGTGCACCGGACTGTCCGGTGAGCCAATGGTCGACTGCGCAACGATCGACAGTGCAATCCGCGGGCGAGCGTGGCCCGCACCAACGGTCGGAAGGGGGCACCGGACTGTCCGGTGCGCCATTCGGCCCGGAGGTGCAACTGTCATCTGCGCTAGAGAAGGAAGGAGATCGGCACCAGACCATCTACAGTGACTATCCGGTGGCGCACCAGACTGTCCGGTGCGCCACTCGACAGAAGGCAAGGATGGCCTTCCTTGTTGGCCTCCAACGGCTCCTAGCTGCCTTGGGGCTATAAAAGGGACCCCTAGGCGCATGGAGGAGTCACCGAAGCTGATTAGTAACATTCTAAGACTCCAAGACTCCAACTTCACGCATTCGATTCTTTGAGATAGTGACTTGAGCTCCATTTGAGTTGAAAACTCCGTGCGTTGTGTTTTGAGCTCAAGTTGTGGCTTGTGTGCGTGATTGTGCTCTCGATTTGAGTCTTGTGTGTGTTGCTCTCCCCTCCCTTACTTCCGTGCTTCTTTTGTGATCATCATTGTAAGGGCGAGAGGCTCCAAGTTGTGGAGATTCCTCGCAAATGGGAGAAAGACTAAGAAAAGAAGACTCTGGTATTCAAGTTGATCATTGGATCACTTGAAAGGGGTTGAGTGCAACCCTCGTCTATTGGGACGCCACAACATGGAAGTAGGCAAGTGCTACTTGGCCGAACCACGGGATAAAATCACGTGTCTCTTGTGATTGCCTTCTCATTGATTGTCTGTGTTCGCAAGAGCTCACAGACTTGATTAACTTGCACTAACATCTTTATCAAGTTTGTGGAATTTAGTGTTGAATTTTACAGGATCACCTATTCACCCCCCTCTAGGTGCTCTCGATTGGTATCAGAGCCGTTCTCTTCACAAGGGACTAATCGCCCGAAGAGATGGATCCTAAGGGAAAGGGGATGGTGGTCAACGATAAGGAGAAGGAGTCCATCTTCAATGAGCCAAGAGATGACAAGCCCACTGACTCTGGCTCGAGTCATAAGAAGAAGGACGGGAAGAAGAAGAGGCGCATCAAGAAGATCGTCTATTACGACAGTGATGAATCCTCTTCTTCACCAAGAGACGACGACGACGACGACTCATCTAAGAAGAAATCGGTTAATCAAACTTTTCATTTGATTATTCTCGTATTCCTTTCAATTCCAATGCTCATTTGCTTTCAATTCCTCTTGGTAAACCTCCACACTTTGATGGAGAGGACTACTCTTTTTGGAGTCACAAAATGCGTAGTCACTTATTTTCTCTCCATCCTAGTATTTGGGAGATAGTTGAAAATGGAATGCACTTTGATAATACGGATAACCCTATATTTATTAATGAGCAAATTCATAAGAATGCACAAGCTACCACTGTTTTGCTAGCATCCTTGTGCAGGGACGAATACAACAAAGTGAGCAGCTTGGACAACGCCAAGCAAATTTGGGATACCCTCAAGATATCGCATGAGGGAAACGACGCCACCATGATCACCAAAATGGAGTTGGTGGAAGGAGAGCTGGGAAGGTTCGCGATGATCAGGGGAGAGGAGCCAACACAAACGTACAACAGACTCAAGACCCTGGTCAACAAGATTAGGAGCTATGGAAGCACAAGATGGACGGACCACGACGTCGTCCGACTTATGCTCAGGTCTTTTACTGTTATTGACCCTCATCTTGTGAACCTCATCCATGAAAATCCTAGGTACACAAAGATGACGCCCAAGGAGATACTCGGAAAATTTGTGAGTGGGCACATGATGGTCAAGGAGGCAAGGTATGTTGATGATGCATTAAATGGCCCAATGCCCATCTACGAGTCGCAGCCCATTGCGCTCAAGGCAACAAGCAGTAGGGAGGCGCTACCTAGCAAGGTGGCACAAGTTGAGGCTGTTGGGCTAAACGAAGATGAGATGGCCCTAATCATCAAGCGTTTCAAGACCGCACTAAAAGGACGCAAGGAGCACCCTAACAAGAACAAAGCAAAGGGAAAGCGCTCCTGTTTTAAATGCGGTAAGACTGGTCATTTTATAGCACAATGCCCCGATAATGACAATGACCAGGAACAAGAAAAGCATGGGAAGAGGGAGAAGAAGAAGGCCTACAAGAAGGCAAAGGGTGAGGCGCATCTTGGCAAAGAATGGGATTCAGACTGCTCTTCCTCCGACTCCGACGACGAAGGACTTGCTGCTTCAGCCTTCAACAAGTCCCCTCTCTTCCCCAACAAACGCCTTACTTGCCTCATGGCAAAGGAGAAAAAGGTAAGCGTTCGAGAAACCCCTAAATACACTACTTCTAACGATGATGATTCTTCCGATGATGAAGTAGATTACTCTAGTCTATTTAAAGGATTAGATAGAGCTAAAGTAGAAAAGATTAATGAACTAATTGATGCTTTAAATGAAAAGGATAAACTTTTAGAAAAGCAAGAGGATATTTTGTATGAAGAGCATGATAAATTTGTTAATGTTCAAAAATCTCTTGCTTTAGAAATTAAGAGAAATGAAATGTTATCCTCCAAGTTGTCTGTTTGTCATGAATCTATCTATAGTTTAAAGATTTTGAATAATGATTTAAATGCTAAGCTAGAGGTAGCTAATAAATCTAGTTCATGTGTAGAACATGTTGTAATTTGCAATAGATGCAAGGATTTTGATATTGATGCTTGTGATAAACATCTTGCATCTAAATGATGAGGTGGCAAGTCTTAATGCTCAACTTAAGACTTGCAAGGTTGATTTTAATAAGTTAAAATTTGCTAGGGATGCCTACACCGTTGGTAGGCACCCCTCAATTAAGGATGGACTTGGCTTTCGAACGGAAGCCAAGAACTTAACAAGCCAAAGGGCTCCTATTCCCAACAAGGAGAAAGGAAAGGCCCCTATGGCTAATAGCACTCAAAGGAATCATGCTTTCATTTATAATGATAGAAAATATTCTAGAAATGCTCATTATAATAGGAGTTATATTAATGATGCCTTCAATTCACATGCTATGATTGCCTCTAGCTCTACTTTTGTGCATGGTAGGCCTAGGAAAAGTAATGTTGTGCATCATGTGCCTAGGAGAGTATGTAATGAACCTTCTACCATTTACCATGCTTGCAATACTTCATTTGCGCTCTTATGTAAAAATGAAAAAGTAGTGGCTAGAAAGTTGGGATCCAAATGCAAGGGAGACAAGACTTGTATTTGGGTTCCAAAGGCTATTGTGACTAACCTTGTAGGACCCAACAAGAGTTGGGTACCTAAAACCCAAGTGTAAATTGCCTTGCAGGTTTATGCATCCGGGGGGCTCAAGCTGGATTATCGACAACGGATGCACAAACCACATGACGGGGGAGAAGAAGATGTTCACCTCCTACGTCAAGAACAAAGATTCCCAGGACACGATTATTTTTGGAGATGGGAACCAAGGCAAGGTCAAAGGCTTGGGCAAGATAGCAATTTCATCCGAGCATTCTATATCTAATGTGTTCTTAGTTGAATCGCTCAGGTACAACTTGTTGTCTGTGAGTCAATTATGTAACATGGGTTATAATTGTCTATTTACCAATATTGATGTTTCTGTCTTTAGAAGGAGTGATGGTTCATTAGCATTTAAGGGTGTATTAGATGGTAAACTCTACTTAGTTGATTTTTCAAAAGAGGAGGCCGATCTAGATGCATGCTTAATAGCTAAGACTAGCATGGGCTAGCTGTGGCATCCCCGTCTAGCACATGTTGGGATGAAGAACCTTCATAAACTTCTAAAGGGAGAACATGTGTTAGGACTAACAAATGTTTGTTTCGAGAAAGATAGACCTTGTGCAGCTTGCCATGCGGGAAAACAAGTGGGGAGCACTCATCACAACAAGAATGTGATGACAACAACAAGACCACTGGAGCTACTACATATGGACCTCTTCGGACCCGTTGCCTACCTTAGCATCGGGGGAAGTAAGTATGGTCTTGTTATTGTTGATGATTTTCCCGCTTCACTTGGGTGTTCTTTTTGCAGGATAAATCATAAACCCAAGGGACCCTTAAGCGCTTTCTAAGGCGGGCTCAAAACGAATTTGAGCTCAAGGTGAAAAAGATAAGAAGCGACAACAGGTCCGAGTTCAAGAATCTGCAAGTGGAGGAGTACCTTGAGGAAGAAGGCGTCAAGCACGAGTTCTCCGCTCCCTACACACCGTAGCAAAACGGTGTGGTAGAGAGGAAGAATAGGACGCTTATCGACATGGCGAGGACGATGCTTGGAGAATTCAAGACGCCCGAGCGATTTTGGTCGGAAGCTGTGAACACAGCTTGCCACGCCATAAACCGGCTCTACCTACATCGCCTCCTCAAGAAGACCTCGTATGAACTTCTTACTGGTAACAAACCCAACGTTTCTTACTTTCGTGTATTTGGGAGCAAATGTTACATTCTAGTGAAGAAAGGTAGAAATTCAAAATTTGCTCCCAAGGCAGTAGAAGGATTTTTACTAGGTTATGACTCAAATACAAAGGTGTATAGAGTCTTCAACAAATCATCTAGTTTGGTTGAAGTCTCTAGCGACCTTGTATTTGATGAAACTAATGGCTCTCCAAGAGAGCAAGTTGATCTTTATGATGTAGATGAAGATGATGTTCCAACGGCCGCAATACGCACGATGGCAATAGGTGATGTGCGACCACAGGAACAACAAGAGCAAGATCAGCCTTCTTCCTCAACTATGGTGCACCCCCCAACTCAAGATGATGGACAAGTTCCTCAAGAAGAGGCGTGTGATCAAGGGGGAGCACAAGAAGAACAAGTTTTGGAGGAAGAAGTACCACGGGTCCCTCCAACTCAAGTCCAAGCAACGATCCAACGACATCACCCCGTCGATCAGATATTGGGTGACATAAGCAAGGGAGTAACAATACCCCGTCTAGCTAATTTTTGTGAGCAATACTTGTTTGTCTCTTCTATTGAGCCTTTCAGGGTAGAAGAGGCCTTGCAGGATCCGTACTGGGTGTTGGCCATGCAGGAAGAGCTCAACAACTTCAAGAGGAATGAAGTTTGGAGCTTGGTGCCACGTCCAAAGCAAAACGTTGTGGGAACCAAGTGGGTGTTCCGCAACAAGCAAGACAAGCACGGGGTGGTGATAAGAAACAAGGCTCGACTTGTGGCAAAAGGTTATGCCCAAGTCGCAGTTTTGAATTTTGAGGAGACTTTTGCTCCTGTGGCTAGGCTAAAGTCTATTCGCATTCTATTAGCCTATGTCGCTCACCATTCTTTCAGGTTGTTTCAAATGGATGTGAAGAGCGCTTTCCTCAACGGGCCAATCAAGGAGGAGGTGTACGTGGAGCAACCCCCTGGCTTTGAGGATGATAGGTATCCTGACCATGTTTTTAAGCTCTCTAAGGCGCTCTATGGACTTAAGCAAGCCCCAAGAGCATGGTATGCATGCCTTAGAGATTTCTTATTGCGAATGCTTTTAAGGTTGGGAAAGCCGATCCCACTCTTTTCACTAAGACTTGTGACGGTGACCTTTTTGTGTGCCAAATTTATGTCGATGACATAATATTTGGTTCTACTAATCAAAAGTCTTGTGAGGAGTTTAGCAGGGTGATGACTCAAAAGTTTGAAATGTCGATGATGGGCGAGTTGAACTACTTCCTTGGGTTCCAAGTGAAGCAACTCAAGGACAACACCTTCATCTCACAAATGAAGTACACGCAAGACCTTCTCAAGTGGTTTGGGATGAAGGACGCCAAGCCCGCAAAGACACCAATGGGAACCGACGGACATGTCGACCTCAATAAAGGAGGTAAGTCCGTTGATCAAAAGGCATACCAGTCTATGAAAGGGTCATTACTTTATTTATGTGCTAGTAGACCGGATATTATGCTTAGCGTATGCATGTGTCACCTTGTGGCCGTTAAGCGGATTCTTAGATATTTAGTTGCTACGCCTTGCTTTGGGATCTGGTATCCAAAGGGGTCTACTTTTGACTTAATTGGATATTCAGACTCCGATTATGCTGGATGCAAGGTTGATAAGAAGAGTACATCAGGGACGTGCCAATTCCTAGGAAGGTCCCTGGTGTCTTAGAGTTCAAAGAAACAAACCTCTGTTGCCCTATCCACCGCTGAGACCGAGTATGTTGCCGCAGGACAGTGTTGCGCGCAACTACTTTGGATGAGGCAAACCCTCCGGGACTTTGGCTACAATCTGAGCAAAGTCCCACTCCTATGTGACAATGAGAGTGAAATCCGCATGGCGGATAATCCTGTTGAACACAGCCGCACTAAGCATATAGACATCCGGCATCACTTCCTAAGAGACCACCAGCAAAAGGGAGATATCGAGGTGTTCCATATTAGCACCGAGAACCAGCTAGTCGATATCTTTACCAAGCCATTAGATGAGAAAACCTTTTGTAGGCTGCGTAGTGATCTAAATGTCTTAGATTCGCGTAACTTGGATTGATCTATAACATACATGTGTTTTATGCCTTTGATCATGTTACTTATACATTTATGCAATTTGTTGCTTATTTATGGTGCTCAAGTTGTGCAAGGGATCCTTGGACCTCACAAGTCCATGTGTGAATGATGCACATATTTAGGGGGAGAAGTGCTACAACTTGACCCTTTGAGACTAATCCTTGTGTTTGAGTTACTTGATGTAGTCTCAAAGGTGAATTGAAAGGGAAAGGTGAACTTGGACCATGCAAAGACTTCCACTGCACTCCGGTATTAGTGTAATTAACTCCAAGTTCATATCTATGCTCTTATTGCCTTTTTGCTCTTAATTGACAACTTTGGTGAGGCAATGGGGTTAAAGGGCTAAGAATGATCCCGTTTTGGTGCTTAATGCCAAAGGGGGAGAAATTAAGGCCAAAGCCAATGGATCAGCTACCACTTGAGAATTTTGAAAATAATAGAGTTAGAACTTTTGATTTGCCCAAAATACTCTTATTGTATCTTATTGTAAAAATTGGTCTCTTGTGAGGAGAATTTATGATTATGGGAAAAAGGGGAAGTTTTTGGCACTTGATCAATTTCACTCTTGGATTTTTCTCTTTATTCCCAAACAAGTGAGTTTGAATTAGAGATAAGGAAAATGAATTTGATTTGCAAAAACAAACCAAGTGGTGGCAAAGAATGATCCAAATATGACAAATTAGAGTCAAAAATAATTTGGTTCTCTTTTGCATTGATATTACACTTTTTTTGGTTGCTTTGTGAAGTGTTGGCATAAATCACCAAAAAGGGGGAGATTGAAAGGGAAATGTGCCCTTGGGCCATTTCTATAATGTTTTGGTGATTAAATGCCCAACACACATTCTCTAAGTTCTGAATGTGCCAAAGATTGAAGAAGTGCAAATCATGTAACAAGGTATGTTTCTAGACTTAGTACATTGTTTTGAGTACTAGCATATTTTGTCTAAGTGCTAGAAACAGGAGAAAAGGAATTGGAAAAGAGTTGGCTGTGTACAGCCATCTCCTGCTCGGTCTGGGTGCACCGGACTGTCCGGTGGTGCGCCACGTGAGTCCAAGGTGAACTGGCCGCTCTCGGAACTCGATGGCGGCGTACGGCTATAATTCACCGGACTGTCCGGTGGTGCACCGGACTGTCCGGTGAGTCGTCTACGGCGAAGTCGTCGCTCTCAGGAAAAGGATCAGCGGCGTACGGCTAAAATTCACCGGACTGTCCGGTGGTGCACCGGACTGTCCGGTGAGCCAACGGTCGACTGCGCAACGGTCGACCACGCAATCCGCGGGCGACGCGTGGCCCGCACCAACGGTCGGAAGGGGGCACCGGACTGTCCGGTGTGCACCGGACAGTGTCCAGTGCGCCATTCGGCCCGGAGGTGCAACGGTCATCTGCGCCAGAAAAGGAAGGAGATCAGCACCAGACCATCTACAGTGACTGTCCGGTGGTGCACCGGACTGTCCAGTGCGCCACTCGACAGAAGGCAAGGATGGCCTTCCTTGTTGGCCTCCAACGGCTCCTAGCTGCCTTGGGGCTATAAAAGGGACACCTAGGCGCATGGAGGAGTCACCGAAGCTGACTAGAAACATTCTAAGACTCCAAGACTCCAACTTCATGTATTCGATTCTTTGAGATAGTGACTTGAGCTCCATTTGAGTTGAAAACTCCATGCGTTGTGTTTTGAGCTCAAGTTGTGGCTTGTGTGCGTGATTGTGCTCTCGATTTGAGTCTTGTGTGTGTTGCTCTCCCCTCCCTTACTTCCGTGCTTCTTTTGTGATCATCATTGTAAGGGCGAGAGGCTCTAAGTTGTGGAGATCCCTCGCAAATGGGAGAAAGACTAAGAAAAGAACACCGTGGTATTCTAGTTAATCATTGGATCACTTGAAAGGGGTTGAGTGCAACCCTCGTCCATTGGGACGCCACAACGTGGAAGTAGGCAAGTGCTACTTGGCCGAACCACGGGATAAAATCGCGTCTCTTGTGATTGCCTTCTCATTGATTGTCTGTGTTCGCAAGAGCTCACAGACTTGATTAACTTGCACTAACATCTTTATAATCAAGTTTGTGGAATTTAGTGTTGAATTTTACAGGATCACCTATTCACCCCCCCTCTAGGTGCTCTCACTTATTAAAAGAGGTAGAAAATCTAAATTTGCTCCTAAAGCTGTAGAAGGCTTTTTACTAGGTTATGATTCAAACACAAAGGCATATAGAGTCTTTAACAAGTCCACTGGACTAGTTGAAGTTTCTTGTGACATTGTGTTTGATGAGACTAATGGCTCCCAAGTGGAGCAAGTTGATCTTGATGAATTAGATGATAAGAGGCTTCGTGCATCGCGCTAAGGAACATGTCCATTGGGGATATGTGTCCTAAGGAATCTGAAGAGCCTCCACAAGCACAAGATCAACCGTCATCTTCCATGTAAGAATCTCCACCCACCCAAGATGAGGATCAGGCTCAAGATGATGAAGATGAAGATCAAGAGGATGAGCCACCTCAAGAGGAGGACTTTGATCAAGGGGGGGGATAAAGATAATGATGACAAGGAAGATGATCAAGAAATAAGGGATCAAAGACCGCCACAACCAAGAGTCCACCAAGCAATTTAACGAGATCACCCCGTCAACTCCATCCTTGGTGACATTCATAAGTGGGTAACCACTAGATCTCGGGTTGAACATTTTTGTGAACATTACTCCTTTGTTTCCTCTATTGAGCCGGCAATGCAAGAGGAGCTCAACAATTTCACAAGGAATGAGGTATGACATTTAGTTCCACATCCTAATCAAAATGTTGTAGGTACCAAATGGGTATTCTGCAACAAGCAAGATGAGCATGGTGTGGTGACAAGAAACAAAGCCCGACTTGTGGCCAAAGGTTATTCACAAGTCAAAGGTTTGGGCTTTGATGAAACATATGCACCCGTAGCTAGGCTTGAGTCAATTCGTATATTACTTGCCTATGCTACTTACCATGATTTCAAGCTCTATCAAATGGACGTGAAAAGTGCCTTCCTCAATGGACCTATCAAGGAAGAGGTCTATGTTGAGCAACCTCCCGGCTTTAAAGACAGTGAGTATCCTAACTATGTTTATAAACTCTCAAAGGCGCTTTATGGGGTTAAGCAAGCCCCAAGAGCATGTTATGAATGCCCACGAGATTTTCTTATCACTAATGGCTTCAAAGTCGGTAAAGCCGATCCTACCCTCTTCACTAAAACTGTTGAAGAAGACTTGTTTATATGCCAAATTTATGTTGATGATATCATATTTGGGTCTACTAACAAATCTACTTGTGAAGAGTTTAGTAGGATCATGATACAGAAATTCGAGATGTCTATATTGGGGGAGTTGAGGTATTTCCTTGGATTTCAAATCAAGCAACTCCAAGAGGGCACTTTCATTAGCCAAACAAAGTACATTCAAGACATACTTAAGAAGTTTGGAATGAAGGATGGCAAACCCATCAAGACACCCATGGGAACCAATGGGCATCTCGACCTCGACACGGGAGGTAAATCCTTAGATCAAAAGGTATACCGGTCGATGATAGGATCTTTACTCTATTTATGTGCATCTCGACCAGATATTATACTTTCTGTATGCATGTGTGCAAGGTCCCAGGCAAATCCCAAGGAAGTTCACCTTAGGGCCGTAAAGAGAATCATGAGGTACTTAGTTTACACTTCTAAGTTTGGGCTTTGTTACCCTAAGTGATCTACCTTTGATCTAATTGGGTATTCCGATGCCAATTGGGCCGGATGTAAGATTGATAGAAAGAGCACATCAGGGACTTATCAGTTTCTGGGAAGATCCCTGGTGTCTTGGGCGTCAAAGAAACAAAACTCCGTAGCTCTTTCCACCGCCGAAGCCGAGTACATTGCTGTAGGTCATTGTTGTGCGCAATTACTTTGGATGAGACAAACCCTTCGGGACTATGGCTACAAATTAAGCAAAGTCCCTCTCCTATGTGACAATGAGAGTGCAATTCGCATGGCGGATAATCCCATTGAACACAGCCGCACTAAGCAATAGACATCCTGTACCACTTTCTAAGAGATCACCAACAAAAGGGGGATATCGAGATTGCTTATGTCAATACCCACAACCAATTAGCCGATATCTTTACCAAGCCATTAGATGAGAAAACCTTCTGCAAACTTAGGAATGAGCTAAATATTCTTGATTCTCGGAATTTTACTTGAAACATTGCATACATAGCTATTTTATATACCTTTGATCATATCTCTTTCATTTGGTACAAATGCATATTTCTTATTCTTCTTGTGCCAAAGCTAAGATTAATGTGTTTTCAAGTATATTTCTATACTTAGTCTTAGATTGAAAGGGAAATGTGAGTATTCAGCAAAGACAAGGCTTCCACTCCAACTCTGATGGTATCATTTAAACTTTGTCGTTACTCTGCAAACTCTCAATGCTATGACCTTCACTCATATTTATTTTTACCATGTGAGAGATAGTGTTAGGCCCCAAAGGGGAGAAAATGCAAAAGGGCTCTCAAGTTTTCCGTTTTTGGCGATTAATGCCAAAGGGGAGAAAGTATTAAGCCCAAAGCAAAAGGACCGCACCACCATTTTCAAAAATTTCGAAATACAATTTTTTCAATTGGTATCTAAGTTTCAAATTGATTTGTGAAAGTAAAATTTCAATTTGGTATCTTCAAAACTTCACATTAATACGCAAAATTTCCAATTGGTATAAATTTCACTTGGTATCTATTTCAAAAACCCTCTTAAAAACTAAGGGGAGAATTTCTTCACGGGGAGCATTTATTTAGTCAAAGGAAAGGCATTTGAAACAGGGGGAGAAAATTTCAAATCTGAAAAATGCTTCTTGCAATCATATTCTTATACCTTTGACTATTTGCAAAAGTTTTTGAATAAATTTCCAAAGGATTTGCAAAAACAAAACTAGTGGTGCAAATGTGGTCCGAAATATTAAATAAAAGAAAGCCAAACCATTCACTCTTATTCATTCTAAGTAATACTTTCAGTTGGTTTAATTCTAAGTAACCTATGCACAATCAACTCAATTGCAAACTAGTTACATTTCTGCACTTTATATTTGCTTTGGTTTGTGTTGGCATCAATCACCAAAAAGGGGAAGATTGAAAGGAAAATTGGGTTAACCATTTCCTATAATTAATTTTGGTGGTTGATGACCAACACAAACAAATGGACTAATTAGTTTGTCTAGAATTCATGTAATACAGGTGCATAAGGTTCAACACAAAGCAAGAAAGAAATCAGTTAGGGGACACAATTTGATTGGAGCAAAAGGACTTGAGTGTGCTGAAGAATGGCGCACCGAACTGTCCGGTGCACCAGGCCGTACAGCTCCAAACCAGCCACTCTCGGGAGTTCCAGGGCGCGCTCCGCTATAATTCACCAGACTATTCAGTGTGCCACCGGACTTTTCGGTGAGCCAACGGAGCAACGACTAGCTCGCGCCAACGGTCGACTGCAAAAGCATCTGCCACGGTGAACAGTGTGCGGCAGAGTCAGAGCAGGAAAGTCAGAGGGCACCAGACTGTCCGGTGCCGCAAGAAGACAAAGCCTCCAACGGTCGACCAGCTCCGAACCCTAACGGTTGGGTGACGTGGCGGTGCACCGGACAAGGAACAATGCCTGTCCGGTGGCGCATCGGACTGTCCGGTGCGTCCATCGCCAGCAGCCTTCACCAACGGCTATGGAAGTGGTTGGGGGCTGTAAATACCCCCCAACCACCTCATTCACAACAATCCAAGCATTCTAAACATTGCATTCAATACAAGAGCAAAAGACTCCACTCTAAGACACATTCAATAGACCAAATCCTCTCCAAGCCACCAAATCAACTCAATTCCATTAGAGACTTGAGAGAGGGTGTTTTGTGTTCTTTTGTTGCTCTTGTCGCTTGGTTTGGCCTTTTTCTTTTCCCATTCTTATTCTCAAGTGCTTTGTAAGCGAAGCAAGAGACACCAAGTGTGTGGTGGTCCTTGTGGGGTCTTAGTGACCCGTGAGATTAAGGAAGAAGGCTTACTCAGTCTAAGTGACCGTTTGAGAGAGGGAAAGGGTTGAAATAGACCCGGTCTTTGTGACCTCCTCAACGGGGACTAGGTTCTTTGGAACCGAACCTCGGTAAAATAAATCACCGTGTCTACTCGTTTGATCTTCACTTGATTTGTTTTCCCTCTCTAATAGTTCTCTTGCTAGTATTGATTTTAGTTTGCTCCCAAACGTTAACCGCATTGTTTGAGCAACTCTTAGCAAGAGAACCATTCTTTATACTTGAGTTTAATTCTAACGCTAACCCCTGGCTTCTAGTGTGTATTTAAAGTTATAAATTTCAGGTTTCGCCTATTCACCCCCTCTAGGCGACTTTCAAAACCATTCCAGCTGGATTACATGGATTAGCTAGAATAGATCCTAGTCTCAATCCGAGATAAACGAACATGCCCTAAGATTACTAGCCACAATGGTGGTGGTCGTTTGATCGAATGCTTATGCTAAAGAAAATACTCCACCACATAGAGAAGCAAAATTGTTTAGGGTTTGTTTGGATCTCATGAGCTAAAACAAAGTGACTGAAGTTTAACCATTTTAGGAGCTAAAAATCCAAGCATGAAAAGGTAAAAGTGACTAAAATAATAAAAATATACTCTTTCTTATTTAAATCTTTAGCTTCTAAAGTGACTAAACTTTGTAACTTTATTTTGGCTTATGGGATCTAAACATGCCCTTAGCAAACCAGATTTTTCTCTTCCCAATATATAATGTATTAAATGTTATGTTGAAGACCTTATGATTGTTATTACTCCTTTAATGAAATACATAAATTCAATCTACCTGTTGAAATTGAGTAAAAATACACTTTCAATCCTTAAACTTATCTTGACATGTCAATTCGCTCCAAAAACTTTTAAAATCTCTACTACTATTAAGACTGCAATAGTAGTCTGCCATTCCGCGTTCTGCCCATTCCGTGTTCTGCCTTTCCGATTCCCTCCTGCCCATTCCGATTCCCTCCTCCCCACGCACAGTCCATTCCCATGTTCTCTATGTTCTGCCTTTCCGATTCCCTCCTGCCCATTCCGATTCTCTCCTCTCCACGCACAGTCCATTCCTATGTTCTCTGTGTAGCCAACGCCTAGCTAAAATTAAAAAAATACACATGACCCCAAGGGGATTCGAACCCACGACCTCTCAAGCAAATGCCAGTGGTAGCTACCACTACACCACATATGTGTTTATATCTCTACTACTATTAAGACTGCAATAGTAGTCTGCCATTCCGCGTTCTGCCCATTCCGTGTTCTGCCTTTCCGATTCCCTCCTGCCCATTCCGATTCCCTCCTCCCCACGCACAGTCCATTCCCATGTTCTCTATGTTCTGCCTTTCCGATTCCCTCCTGCTCATTCCGATTCTCTCCTCTCCACGCACAGTCCATTCCTATGTTCTCTGTGTAGCCAACGCCTAGCTAAAATTAAAAAAATACACATGACCCCAAGGGGATTCGAACCCACGACCTCTCAAGCAAATGCCAGTGGTAGCTACCACTACACCACATATGTGTTTATATCTACATCTATAATATAAAACACATCTACTACATCTCTCGCCAAACCCACCTACTACCCTTGCACAATGCGTAATAATAGATAAGTATCACCGAGATTCTTGAATTATATTTTTGGATGGAGGGAGTAGTATTTAAAGAAGAGCCTTTCATGCAATTTCTTTTGTTTGAATAATATTTTCAACTTAAATTTTTTTGTATATAAGTTATTGTAGTATACTCGTATTATATATTCCCGTTGCAACGCACGGGTAGTCAGCTAGTATATCTCTTAAGTGCTTGATCTCTTTTACATCTTAACGGACCAGGCATACCTAGTCGAGTCTTTTCCTTCTCAAGCCTTCGATGCAGGGTAGGATCCCTCGCCCTCCCACATCTCTCATATGGTCACTGTCGCATGCCGTGGAGCGCGTACTGCAGCACTAGCCAGAACACGCTGATGGGCACGACGATGGTGGAACTATCTATGAGGTCGCGCTCCAAGGCCACGCGGCGCCACCTGCCTCCACGAGCGCGTCCGCCATGACACTGAGGACAGAGACTACGAAGTTGGCTCCCATGTGCTGGAAGTAGGTGATGCCCGACCGACACCCATGTAACGACAAGCGATGGTGTGGCAGAACCGAATCCGTACAATTAAATTGGATTAAACTATTAATCCATCGAATCGAGCCTGATTTAACCATGTATACTGGATCGATAACCACATTTCATCCGAACATAAGAAGAGAATATAATCATCCATAGTTACAATTACATGCTTTATAAGTATTTTTTATTATTATGAAACAGAGACTTGAACATAATGTTAGTTCAGAATTTACTAACATGGGAAATAAAATTAACAGTAACTAGTAATGATCCGAGTAGCATGGCGAAGCCGACCACAAGCAGCCACACGATTCTCTCCCGCGGAGCCAAGTCTTCTTTGCTAGCACCTGAAAAACAAAGCCACAAACAAGGCTGAAGGTAGCCTAGATAATCGAGATATAAGTATGGTAGAAAAGTTAGGGATTTTAAATCTGGAAAAATTAGGTTGGGCACTGAAAATAAGATGGCTATGAGCTCAAAAAGTGGATCGATCACGTCTTTAGGATGGTTTCCAAGTGGAGGTCCCATAAAATATCAAAGCTCTCTTCAACATGGCTATGATTCCCATCATTGGTAATGGTGAAAATTTTTTATTTTGGAAGGACATGTGGTTAGAAGGGAAATCCATTCTGAACTAGCACCCTATCTGATCACAACTATTGGCAAAAGAACCGTAAACAAAAGAACAGTTGCTGAGGCACTAAACAGCAGATATCAGATATAAAAGGGGCCTTAACTGTCCAAGTCTTATAAGAGTATCTTATGATATGGGACCAGGTGGAAGGAGTTATTTTACAGCCTGAAAACCCTGACACTTTCAGGTGGAAACTAACACAATCAGGGGATTATAGCAGCAAGTCAGCCTATTTGGCCTTCTTCATGGGATTAATTCGTAATGCCCCATGGAAAAAGATTTGGAAAAGTTGGGCGCCCCTGCGCTGCAGATTCTTCATTTGGTTGGTGTTTAAAAACGATGTTGGACTGCAGACAATCTGAGGGCTGCCCCATCCCAATGTCTGTCTCCTTTGTAATCAAGAGGATGAGAATATTCAGCACCTGTTAGTGGGTTGTGTTTTCTCGAGGTAATTTGGTTTTATATTTTCCAGGCTATAAAGATGCCAGAGCTAGCACCCAACATTGCTGAAACTTCCTTTCCTAAGTGGTGGAGGAAGGTGGTCAAGTTAGTACCAAAATAAAGGAGGCAAGGGCTGAATTCCCTTACCATTTTAACAGCCTAGGAGATATGGAAGCACATGAATTCTTGTGTCTTTGAGAATTCAGAGCTCAACACACTCACTTTGATTACAAGGGTTGTTGAGGAATGTCGGCTTTGGAGGTGGACTGGGGCCTCCAAACTGCAAGACTTTCTGGTCTGAGCACGAGCTACGAATGTGTAGGTCTTGATGGCCTACCCCTCTGTGTTTTTTGTATTCAAATGGTCTAGGTGTCACCGTTGTAATAGCCAAAGCTTTTTAATTGCATAGTCCCTAGCTGTAGGGGTAAAGGTCTTGTGGTTTTGGTTGTTTTCAGTCGTTTGGTATATGTGGTACTTTCTCTCTTTCTTCTTAATGAAATGACATGCAAATCTCCTACGTTGTTCGAGAAAAAAAAGTATGGTAGAAATTAGAGGAGCAACTCCACAAACTCTACACACATAAAGTTATGCACGAATCCTTGCTTGCAATAAGATGAAATATGAATGAAGAACAAAACAAAGGTTCAGTCACCACAAATGTGCCCTACTTTTCCGTTGAGGAGGCCACAAAGAATCAGATCTTTTCTAAACCTAATCCGCCCTTGCTAACCACAAAGGTCAAGACCCAGTCCCTTACTCAAGTACAACATGGCGAGCTGCCCATCGCTCATGCACTGGCAGAGCGGAAGTGTGGCGGCGGTACTGTCACTGACACAGGTGACGCAGGGCGTAGGGGCCAGCGCCGCAGACACGACGAGGATCAACATGCCAAGCTGATACAAAGGGAGGTAATAAGCTCTAGATTTTATACTATAAAATTTAAAGATCGAATTAGAATCGGACTCTATCCCTATTCATTTTTGAACTAAAACTAGTTAAGGGCCCTAAATTATTGTAAAGAAACATTTAGATCTTGATCCATTGCTACCCTCAGATATAGTGCGTCGCTACCCCGCGATGGTCCAGAAGCAGCCCGTAGGAGTGGGCGATGATGGCGTCCAAAACCAGCATGAAGGCAGTCGTCTAGAGGTGACAATGAGCTCTAAGTTTTTCACTATAAAAATTAAGGATAGAATCATATTAATATCAGACTATATTTCTTTTTTATTTTCTAACTAAAATTAATTTAGAGCCTGTTGGGGGCCTTCGTCTTCCGAAGGTTCTCAAAAACACAACTAACATGCTTTCCAAGTATAATACACGTCACAGGAACCTTCGACCTTGAGATGAAGGTGTGCACGATATGAAAGGCGCGGTCTAGGAGAAGGATGAACCAGTTTCGAAGCTACAAATGAAGAAGCTTCGGCTTAGCGCAAGGGCAGCGATGGAGAATGGAACCGACCTAAAGGGGAATATACTGCCTAGTCCTCGACAGATTACTCCTTAGTCAGTAGTAAGTGTCAAGGACATGGATGTAATTTTACCCAGGCTGCGTCATGTGCCTATAAATAGATGAACAGTAACACAGTACTGTTCATGCTGACTTGTACTCACTCGTACATCACTCCTGGATTTTTACCTTCTGTCAAGCCGAAGGTACAAATATAATTCAATATCATTAATGTTTGTTTATGGTTATATAATGAGAAGATGAAGAGTTTAATGATTTAATATTATTATTCACGTTCTTTACCATGTTTCATATGTCCTTGCCTTTATTATTACATGTTGTGATTATGAAGGTAAGCCCTTCATAACCTTCGTCTGAAGATCATTATATCCTAAAGGAGATAATGCTTCGAAAGACGAAGGTCTTTAACCATTAACATTTGTGTTGCCTTGTTCTTAACTCATAGCATTTGAGAACAAATCCCCAACATTGGCGCCCACCTCCGGTGAACTCATTTGACCACCTTCGGCAAGCTGTGACCTTCGTCATGCCGCCGAAGAAATCTTCAGCGCTGGTGGCAACATAACAGTCATGGCAAAATCCTTCGTCATGGCAGTAAAAAATGTCGCACAAACTTGGTACTCTTCTCTTCGGCCAGGAACAATTACATCATGGCAGAAGCTAAAGGACATGTTGATCACTAGTTTCCAAGGGTTTCAGACGAAGCCGGTCACTGCTCAGGCTTTGTTCCAGTGCACGCAAGACCATGAGGAATACCTTCAGGCGTATGTCTAAAGGTTCTTGCGTCTGAGAGCACAAGCGTCCACAGTGCCCAATGAAATTGTCATTGAGGCCATGATCAAAGGGCTTCGGTCAGGACCTATGGCTTAGTATTTTGCCAGGAAACCCCCACAAACCCTGGAGAAGCTTCTTCAGAAGATGGATGAATACATCTGAGCTGATAATGATTTCTGCCAGAGAAGGGAAGAAGCCTACAGGTTTTCTGAAATGACCAGGGGCTTCGGAGGAAGAATCCACCCTAGGCATGTCAGAATCCATAACTCCAGCCAAAGTGATGACAGAGGAAGCCAGCCTCAAAGGCCACAACACAGCTCTCAATCTTCAGGGCAACAACAAAACTCTTTTAGGCCACTAGGCCCAAGGGGCAGAGGCGGCAGGGGCTTCGGAGGAAGGTACGGGGACCAACCTAGAAAGCTCTATTGCTTATTTTGTGGTGAAGACAAGGGTCACACTACAAGACTATGCCAAGTCACAATTTAGAAGCAAAAGGAGATTGTCGAAGCTGAGGCGCGGCAGAGTCAGCCGAAGCAGGTTCTACATACTGCTTCATGCTACTCTCCCTACATACCAGAATACATAGGTAATCAACAACCTGCGACTTCTGTTGCTTTGGCAAGTCATTCTCAAGCTTCCTGAGCCCAGCTCCCATTACCACCACCATTACCACCCACTCACACCTGAAGCCAGCAGCCAGAAGGGCACCCACGCGCACAGCAGCAGCGTGATTATTGGGAGGAATCCGAAGCTTGTACAGTCAACAGCACTGTGCCAGAATCGAAGCATATCTACTGAAGAATATCCTACTCTTAATGTACCTTTATCTTTTGTCATTTTATTTTCTGTATGGGAAACAAATAACGAATGATTAAATTTTGATTTCCTGTAATAATGGCCTGCATCAATGAGTAAAACATGCCTTCCTCACAGACTTCCGAAGCTCAAAAGTCGTTCCTAAGGGAATGCAGAGCCAAAGATTAAGTTCCGAAGCTGCAAAAAGTCGTTCCTAAGGGAGCGCAGCGTAAGTTTTCTGCTCAAAAGTCATTCCTAAGGGAATGCAGAGTCAAAAATTAGGTTCCAAAGCTGCAAAAAGTCATTCCTAAGGGAGCGCAGCGTAAGTTTTCTGCTCAAAAGTCGTTCCAAAGGGAATGCAGAGCCAAATACCACCGAAATAGAAGGTGAAGAAGCTCAAAAGTCGTTCCTAAGGGGATGCAGAGCTTAGTGCCACCGAAATAGAAGGTGAAGAAGCTCAAAAGTCATTCCTAAGGGGATGCAAAGCTTAAAGACTCAAAAGTCGTTCCCAAGGGGATGCAGAGTCTTGTGTGTTACAGTGTGGGCGCGTGCGTGTGTATGGTCGACATCACCATCATTTTGCATCATATCATCATATCATTCCGCATAACATTACATCATACATCATATCACATCAACAGCAAAAAGATTGGATATGAAGCAAATCTTCGATAATACTTTGTTAAAAGAAAATGTGTTGATGCACGAAGAAAACTTCGGAAAGAACGATTTTATCAAACTTCCCAGAGAGGGGTTTTCTTTCTTTATGAAGCATGAAAAGAAGGGAAGGTGTTTTTTCGTCGAAGGCTCAAAAATGGTATGTGTGTAAATTTCATGCATCGTAAAGAAATATATTACAATAATTTACATGTCTGATTAATTGTTCCATACATCAAATGTTACATAGAATCATTACAATGAATTCTAATTTTCCCTAAGTATTTTTTCTGCGGCTTCGTTCAACAGCTTGTCGACAACTTCGTCGACAATGGAGTTAGCAACGCTCATTACATCCAGTGCTTCCTTCATAACCAGATCAGCTAGGGAGTTGTATGGCTCCGACAGTGGTGACAATTCAGCTGTAGTAGACAAACTATTAGTTCGAAGCCACAAATTAAGTGCCAAAGCTAAAATTCAAAAACAATACATATGCGTCTTTCGCGTTCAGCAGCTTCTTCAGCTCGCCTAGCTTCTTCTCGGACTTCATGGATTTCTTTTTTCATTCTTCCTTATAATTTCATTGGCCAATTCTCGACCACCGTTCATCTAGATATCAGAATAAAATTTTCCGCCTACCGAAGTAGCTTCAGCCGAGGGGTCTTTTATGTTGACTATGGAGAAGGCGACTTCAGCTTCGGCCGCAGCCTTAACATGATCGCAACCAGCCTTCTCCAGGATAGCCGCAATCCCTCGAGCGCTGGAGAAAGCACAAATATCCCCACGATCACTCAGGATCTCCTCGAAAGCTTTGGCTTCCCCGCTTATTCACTCAATAACGCCCTCGGGGTCGCCTCGAATAAAATTCTCCTCAGAAGAATAAGCACCCACTTTGGAAAAACTAGTTTTCAATTTATTCACGCAATCCAAGGATTTTTCAAAGCATCTTTCCTTGGATTCGCGAAGCTCCTCAACATTTTTCTCTAGCTTAGTCTTCCACCATTCACTAATTTCTTGGTTAGCCTTTGCGAGCGTGCAATTTTCATTGGCTTCGGCATGTTTTTTACGAAGATCTTCAACTTCGGCTTTATAAGCTTCAGATTGAGTATTAAATTTTGCTTCATCTTCTTTTGCTTTATCCACCAATGAAAGTAGAATTTTGTCTTTCCCCATGGCTTCGTTTCTCAGCCTGATGACCTCTGATCGAAGGTTGCTGAGAGCTATAGTGCAGCTCTCGTCTTCGACGTTCTTTTGCGCCCTCAGGGCGTTGCTAAGGATTAAGCCCTGCAAGAAAGAATAAAGGATTAGCGTGAGAATAAAAGACTTCATTTCCAAATCCATAAGCTTCAAAGTTCACTTCTCTACCTTCAGACTGTTGTATGCGAGGTTGTCCACAAGGTCAGCCTTCATCATGGCATAGAGGCCAGCTTCGAGCTTCGGAAATCCCATATTTTTAGCCATCTCCCGGTAGACGGATAACTCTTTGTTGTCCGGAAGGCACTACAAGAAATCATCTTCGTCCGTGCCGTTAAACACTAAGGCCCCCTTCGAGTACTTTAGCTCCTGGGCATAGTGTTTGGCTTCAAAAACTTCTTCTTCGAATAATCTTTTTCCCGAAGCATGTCGAATAATATAGTCAAGATCTTCAGACGGTGCTTCGGGAGCAGGGGACTTGGCTTCTTTGGCCACATTTTTCTCCAAAGCTATGCTAGTACCTGGAGATTCTTCTTCGGCCTTTTGCTCAGTTGCGGCAAGCTTCGTCTTAGCAGGCACTGAGGGCCCAGCTTCGGTTTCTGTATGAGCTGTAACAGCTTCGACAACCTTCTTCACAGGAGCAGGAGTCAGCGCTCTTGTTGTCTCCACAACGGCGTCCAGCACGCAAGCCATTCTTCTCCTCTTGGGAGTGGTGGCAGGAGCTTTTGCAACCTTTGGTAGCTCTGCTTCTACTGGCTGGCTCAGAATTTCTGGCAGATCTGTTTCCTTTTCTAATTCAAGTTTTTTGGTTGTCTCATCTTCAGCTTCGACTGAATCAACTATAGACACCTTCGGCACTATAGTTGATTCCTCAGCACTTCGAGTGGTGGGAGCAGCTTGTTTCACTTCGGCAGCGGAATATATTTCTTCACCAAATTTTGGCACTGTGGCCGTTTCAATATATCTTGGCCGGTGGGTCAAAACCTTGATTTTCTTGCCCTTCGGCACAGCAGTGATGGCCGAAGTGGTAGCTTTCCTCTTTTTTCCTTGCTTCCGCGAGGGATAGCAATAATCAGGATATATAAAACCAATCGCATCGAAAACTCTATTCAGTCTTTTCTTGCTCCAACCTCCGAAGGCTGAGGACAAAGCATCATCTTCGGCTTTGGTATATGCCCCAAGTAACTCGTCGCTAGTAGCATCAATACATTGCAGCCAATCGTCATTTGGTTCGTCAAACCGGTCTCTGAATCTGAAGGTATATTTCAAGCGAACTAATCCACCTTCACTGGACCCGATAATAGTCTTCTTCGGCATTTCCCAGCTATCCACAAGTGGCCATACCCTATAGGCTATGTGCTCTTGGATTAGGTCCCGCGTACCAATGAAAGCACAAACATTGCTGAAGGCCTTTTGACACGCTTCGGCATCATTTTCAATTGCCACCCTCGGCCTTCGAAGGCCGAAGCGAGACCAGATGGGGCGCTGGATAATTTCCTTAATGTCCTCCCTCTCAATTAGATTATTCTTGACATAAAACCATTCCTCCATCTAGGCTCCGGGCCACCTTTTCCAAAATGTTGGAACCGGGTAGCTTGCATTGGGACGAGCAATGAATCCATAACAACCGAAGTTGTTGTGATACTGTTCTTTGCCAGTGGCCTTCGTTTCGTACAATAGTTCGTTCATATTGCAAAAACACTTTGCGCTCGGTTCCAGCCCTTGGCTTCTCACAGCCCAAACAAACATCCCCATTCTGATTATAGCTTCGGGGGTAATTTGATGTAGAAAGATCTGAAATATCTTCAGCACTTCAACCACAAATTACCTTTAGTTAAAAGACGCAAGGGATTCGAGCCCTCCCCGCGTTCCAAGGCATTTTCCTTCACGTGGTGCTGACGCGTGGCAGAAAAAAATCGCCACCATCACGGCCTCGCGGACCCGATAGTTTTTTTCTCAAATCGGATTCTCCCACGTCGTTGTGTCCACTCCCTTCCACACCGCCTCTAGTCCTGCCTACCTCTCACGCCTCCCTCACGCTCATCGTCGCATTCGCCTCAGTCGACCGTGCCACCACCTCTCGATGCCGCATTCACCTCATCCGACCCAACCACGTGCGACCACCTCTCGCCACAGCTCTGAAAGGGAAATGTGCCCTTGGGCAATTTCTATAATGTTTTGGTGATTAAGTGCCCAACACATGTAATTAAGTTCTTATGTGCCAAATAAAGTGAGAAGTGCAAAACAAGACAAAAGGTATGTTTCTAGACTTGGTAAATTGTTTTATGTACTAACATGGTTATTCAAGTGCTAGAAACAGTGACTAAAGAACAAGAGAAGAAAAGGGAAAAGGCTTGGTTGTGTGCAGCCAACACCAGCTCGGTCTGGGTGCACCGGACTGTCCGGTGGTTCGCCGGACAATGTCTGGTGCGCCAGGCTGGTCTGCAGTGAACTCATCGCTCTCGGGATTCGATGATGGTGTACGGTTATAATTCACCGGACTGTCCGGTGAGTCATCCGCGGCGAACTCGTCGCTCTCGGGAAACGGACAAAGGCGGCGTAGCTATAATTCATTGGACTGTCCGGTGTTGCACCGGACTGTCCGGTGAGCCAATGGTCGGCCGCGAAATCTGCGGGCGACGCGTGACAGCTCCAACGGTCGGAAGGAGGCACCGGACTGTCCGGTGTGCACCGGACAGTGTCTGGTGCGCCAATGGGCCCGGAGCTGCAACGGTCGACTGTGCCCATTTTGGAAGGAAATCGCACACTGGATAGGCTACAGTAGCTGTTCGGTGGCGCACCGGACTGTCCGGTGCGCCACTCGACAGAAGGCAGGAATTGCCTTCCAAGATTGTCTCCAACGGGTCCTAGATGCCTTGGGGCTATAAAAGGGGTCCCTAGGCGCATGGAAGAATATCCCAAGCATTCACTAAGCATCCTAAGACTCCAAGACTCCAACTCCACGCATTTGGTTCTCTGTGTTAGTGATTTGAGCTTCATTTGAGTTGCGAACTCCGTGTGTTGTGTTTTGAGCTCAAGTCGTGACTTGTGTGCGTGGTTGTGTTGCGTATTTGAGTCTTGTGTGTGTTGCTCTCCCAACCTTACTCTTGTGCGTTCTTTGTGATCAATATTATAAGGGCGAGAGGCTCCAACTTGTGGAGATTCCTCGCAAACGGGAAGAAGACTATAAGGAAGAAAGCCGTGGTATTCAAGTTGATCATTGGATTACTTGAAAGGGGTTGAGTGCAACCCTCGTCCATTAGGACGCCACAACGTGGAAGTAGGCAAGTGTTACTTGGCCGAACCACGGGATAAAAATTGCGTGTCTCTTGTGTTGCTTTCTCTGTGATTGTTTTGTTCACAAGAACTCGCCTCAAAGCTACTTAGTCACACTAACTCTTTCATAACTAAGTTTTGTGGCTATTTAGTATTTGATTTTACAGGATCACCTATTCACCCCCTCTAGGTGCTCTCAATTGGTATCAGAGCCATACTCTTCACTCAAGGGACTAACCGCCCGAAGAGATGGATCCTAAGGGAAAGGGGATGGTGGTCAACGACAAGGAAAAGGAGTCCTTCCTCAACGAGTCTAGAGACGACAAGCCAACCGACTCAGGCTCGAGTCACAAGAAAAGAGACGGGAAGAAGAATAGGCGCATCAAGAAGATCATCTACTATGACAGTGATGCCTCATCTTCTTCACCACACGACGACGACGACTCCTCGTCAAAGAAGAAAACGGTTAATCAAAACTATTCATTTGATTATTCTCGTATTCCATACAATTCTAATGCTCAATTGCTATCAATTCCACTTGGGAAACCCCCCACTTTGATGGAGAAGACTATTCTTTCTAGAGTCATAAAATGCGTAGTCATTTATTTTCTCTCCATCCTAGTATCTTGGAGATTGTTGAAAACGGAATGCACTTTGATAGTACTGACAATGCCGTGTTTATTAATGAGCAAATTCATAAAAATGCCCAAGCCACTATTGTTTTGCTAGCATCTCTATGTAGGGATGAATACAACAAGGTTAGCGGCTTGGACAATGCAAAGCAGATCTGGGTCACCCTCAAGATATCTCATGAGGCAAAAGACGCCACCATGATCACCAAAATGGAGTTGGTGGAAGGCGAGCTAGGGAGATTTGCGATGATCAGGGGAGAGGAGCCAACATAAACCTACAACAGGCTCAAGACCCTGGTCAACAAGATATGAAGCTACGAAAGCACAAGATGGACGGATCATGATATCGTCCGACTCATGCTCAGGTCCTTTAGAGTTATTGACCCCCATCTTGTGAATCTTATCCGTGAAAACCCTAGGTACACAAAGATGACACCCGAGGAGATACTCGGAAAATTCGTGAGCGGGCGCATGATGGTGAAGGAAGCTCGATACGTGGACGATGCACTAAACGATCCACTACCCGTCTACGAGCCACAACCAGTTGCTCTCAAAGCAACAAGTAGCAAGGAGGCGCTACCAAGCAAGGTAGCTCAAGTGGAGGCTGCCGGACTCAATGAAGATGAGATGGCGCTTATCATCAAGCGCTTCAAGACTGTACTGAAAGGATGCAAGGAGTACACCAACAGAAATAAAGCTAAGGGAAAATGCTCCTGCTTCAAATGCGGTAAGACTGGTCACTTTATTGCAAATTGTCCTGATAATGATAGTGACCAGGGACAAGAAAAGAGCGGGAAGAAGGAGAAAAAGAAGAACTATAGGAAGGCAAAGGGCAAGGCGCACCTTGGAAAGGAATGGGACTCAGACTGCTCCTCTTCCGACTCCGACGACGAATGACTAGCTGCCTCAGCCTTCAACAAATCCTCACTTTTCCCCAACGAATGCCATACCTGTCTTATGGCTAAGGAGAAGAAGGTACACATTCGTGACACGCCCAAGTACACTTCATCTAGTGATGAAGAATCTTCCGATGATGAAATAGACTACTTTGACTTGTTTAAAGGATGAGATAGAGCTAAGGTAGAGAAAATTTATGAATTAATTGAAGCACTAAATGAAAAAGATAGACTCTTAGAAAAGCAAAAGGACATTTTGTATGAAGAATATGACAAATTTGTTAGTGCACAAAAATCTCTTGATTTAGAAACTAAGAGAAATGAAATGCTATCGTCTGAGTTATCTGCTTGCCATGAATCTATCTCTAGTTTAAAGAGTTTGAATGATGAATTAAATGCTAAGCTAGAGGAAGTTAGTAAAATAAGTTCATGTGTAGAGCATGTTAGTATTTGTAATAGATGTAAGGATTTTGATGTTGATGCTTGTGATGAACACCTTAATTCTATTACCAAATTAAATGATGAGGTGGCAAGTCTTAATGCTCAACTTAAGACTTGCAAAATTAATTTTGATAAATTAAAATTTGCTAGGGATGCCAACACCGTTGGTAGACACCCCTCAATTAAGGATGGGCTTGGATTTCGAAAGGAAGTCAAGAACTTAACAAGCCAAAGGGCTCCCATTCCCAACAAGGAGAAAGGGAAGGCCCCTATGGTTAGTAATCCTCAAAGGAACCATGCATTTATCTATGATAGAAAAGTTGCTAGTCGTTCTCATTATAATGAGAGTCATGTTCATACTACTTATAATGATTCACATGCTATTTTTGCCTCTAGCTCTACTTTTCTTCATGGTAGAAGTAGGCCTAGGAGAAATCATCTTGTATCTCATGCTCCTAGAAAATGTGTGTTGGACCTTCTACCATTTACCATACTTGTAATGATTCTTTTGTTCTTTCATGTAAGAATGCAAAAGTAGTTGCCAAGTAGTTGGGATCCAAATGCAAGGGTGATAAAGCTTGCATATGGGTTCCAAAAACTATTGTGACTAACCTGGTAGGACCCAACAAGAGTTGGGTACCTAAAACCCAAGCTTAAATTGCCTTGCAGGTCTATGCATCCGGGGGCTCAAGCTAGATTATCGACAGTGGATGCACAAACCACATGACGGGGGAGAAGAAGATGTTCACCTCCTACGTCAGGAACAAGGATTCCCAGGATACAATCATATTTGGAGATGGGAATCAAGGCAAGGTCAAAGGTTTGGAAAAGATAGCCATCACAAGCGAGCACTCTATTTCAAATGTATTTTTAGTAGAGTCATTAGGATACAACCTCTTGTCTGTTAGTCAATTGTGCCACACGGGCTACAATTGTGTGTTTACAAATGTTGATGTATCTGTCTTTAGAAGGAGTGATGGTTCATTAGCATTTAAGGGTGTATTAGACGGCAAGCTCTATTTAGTTGATTTTTCGAAAGAGAATGCCGATCTAGATGCATACATAATGGCTAAGACTAGTATGGGCTGGCTCTAGCATCACCGTCTAGCACATGTTGGGATGAAGAACCTTCATAAGCTTCTAAAGGGAGATCATGTGTTAGGACTAACCGACGTCTGTTTTGAGAAAGACAGACCTTGTGCAGCGTATCAGGCAGGAAAACAGGTGGGAAGCACTCATCATAGCAAGAATGTGATGACAACATCAAGACCACTGGAGCTTCTTCACATGGATCTTTTTGGACTCGTTGCCTACCTTAGCATCGGGGGAAGTAAGTATGGTCTTGTTATTGTTGATGATTTTTCCCGCTTCACTTGGGTGTTCTTTTTGCAGGATAAATCAGAAACCCAAGGGACCCTAAAGCGCTTTTTAAGGAGGGCTCAAAATGAATTTGAGCTCAAGGTGAAAAAGATAAGAAGCGACAATGGGTCCGAGTTCAAGAATCTGCAAGTGGAGGAGTATCTTGAGGAGGAAGGCATAAAGAACGAGTTCTCCGCTCCCTATACACCACAACAAAACGGTGTGGTAGAGAGGAAGAATAGGACGCTTATCGACATGGCAAGAACGATGCTTGGAGAGTTCAAGAAGCCCGAGCGGTTTTGGTCAGAAGCTGTGAACATAGCTTGCCATGCCATAAACCGGCTCTATCTGCATCGCCTTCTCAAGAAGACCTCCTATGAACTCCTTACCAGTAATAAACCCAACGTTTCTTACTTTGGAGCCAATGTTACATTCTGGTGAAGAAAGGTAGACATTTTAAATTTGCTCCCAAGGCAGTAGAAGGGTTTTTACTTAGGTATGACTCAAATACAAAGGCGTATAGAGTCTTCAACAAATCATCGGGTTTGATTGAAGTCTCTAGCAACTTTGTATTTGATGAGACTAATGGCTGTCCAAGAGAGCAAGTTGATCTTGATGATATAGATGAAGAAGATGTTCCGACGGCTGCAATGTGCACAATGGCGATAGGTGATGTGCGACCACAGGAACAACAGGAACAAGATCAGCCATCTTCCTCCACGATGGTGCATCCCCGAACTCAAGATGATGAACAGGTACTTCAAGAAGAAGGGTATGATCAAGGGGGAGCACAAGAACATCAAGTGATGGTGGAAGAAGCACCATGAGTCCCTCCAACTAAAGTCCGAGCAACGATCCAACGACATCACCCCGTCGACTAGATTCTGGGTAACATCAGCAAGGGAGTAACTACTCGCTCATGTTTAGCTAATTTTTGTGAGCATTACTCGTTTGTCTCTTCTATTGAGCCTTTCAGGGTAGAAGAGGCCTTGCTGGATCCGGACTGGGTGTTGGCCATGCAGGAAGAGCTCAACAACTTCAAGAGAAATGAAGTTTGGACCCTGGTGCCACATCCAAAGCAAAATATTGTGGGAACCAAGTGGGTGTTCCGCAACAAGCAAGACGAGCACGGGGTGGTGATAAGAAACAAGGCTCGACTTGTGGCAAAAGGTTATGCCCAAGTCACAGGTTTGGATTTCGAGGAGACTTTTGCTCCTGTGGCTAGGCTAGAATCTATTCGAATTTTATTAGCCTATGCCGCTCACCACTCTTTCAGGTTGTTTCAAATGGACGTAAAGAGCACTTTCCTCAATAGGCCAATCAAGGAGGAGGTATATGTGGAACAACCCCCTGGCTTTGAGGATGACAGGTATCCCGACCACGTGTTTAAGCTCTCTAAGGCGCTCTATGGACTTAAGCAAGCCCAAGAGCCTAGTACGAATGCCTTAGAGATTTCTTAATTGCTAATTCTTTTAAGGTTGGGAAAGCTGATCCCACTCTGTTTACAAAGACTTGTGATGGTGACCTCTTTGTGTGCCAAATTTATGTCGATGACATAATATTTGGTTCTACTAATCAAAAGTCTTGTGAGGAGTTTAGCAGGGTGATGACTCAAAAGTTCGAGATGTCGATGATGGGCGAGTTGACCTACTTCCTTGGGTTCCAAGTGAAGTAACTCAAGGACGTCACCTTCATCTCCCAAACGAAGTACACACAAGATCTTCTCAAGCGGTTTGGGATGAAGGACGCCAAGCTCGTGAAGACACCGATGGGAACCGATGGGCATGTTGTCCTCAACAAAAAAGGTAAGTCCGTTGATCAAAAGGCATACCGGTCCATGATAGGTTCAATGCATTATTTATGTGCTAGTAGACCGGACATTATGCTTAGTGTATGCATGTGTGCTAGATATCAATCCGACCCCAAGGAATGTCACCTTGTGGCCATTAATCGAATTCTTAGATATTTAGTTTCTACGCCTTGCTTCGGGATCTAGTATCCAAAGGGATCTACCTTTGACTTGATTGGATACTCAGACTCCGATTATGCCAGGTGCAAGGTTGATAGGAAGAGCACATCAGGGACGTGCCAATTTCTAGGAAGGTCCTTGGTGTCATGGAGTTTAAAGAAACAAACATCCGTTGCCTTATCCACTGCTGAGGCCGAGTATGTTGCCGCAGGTCAGTGTTGTGCGCAACTACTTTGGATGAGGCAAACCCTCTGGGACTTTGGCTACAATCTGAGGAAAGTCCCACTCCTATGTGACAATGAGAGTGCAATCCGCATAGCGGAAAATCCTGTTGAATACAGCCGCACGAAGCACATAGACATCTGGCATCACTTCCTGAGAGACCACCAGCAAAAGGGAGATATCGAGGTGTACCATACTAACACCGAGAACCACCTAGCTGATATCTTCACTAAGCCTTTAGATGAGAAAAGGTTTTGCAGGTTGCGTAGTGAGCTAAATGTCTTAGATTCACGTAACTTGGATTGATCTATTGCATACATGTGTTCTATGCCTTTGATCATATTACTTTATGCATTTCAATCAATTATTGTTATTTATGGTGCTCAAGTTGTACCAGTGATCCCCGGACCTCACAAGTCCATATGTGAATGATGCACATATGAAGGGGGAGATGTGCTACAACTTGACCCTTTGAGACTAACTTGTTTGTTTGAGTTCAATAGATAAAGTCTCAAAGGTGCATTGAAAGGGAAAATGGACTTGGACGATGCAAAGACTTCCACTGCACTCTGGTATTGGTGTATTTAATTCCAAGTTCATTTTTATGCTCTATTTGCCGGTTGCTCTTAATCGACATTTTTGGTGAGGCAATGGGGTTAAAGGGCCCAAAATGATCTCGTTTTGGTGCTTAATGCTAAAGGGGGAGAAATTAAGGGCCAAAGCAAATGGATCAGCTACCACTTGTGATTTTTGAAAATAATAGAGTTAAAATTTTAATTTGTCCACAATACTCTTATTGCAAAATTTGGACTCTTGTGGAGGAGAATATTGACTATGGGAAAAAGGGGGAGTTTTTGGTACTTGATCAATTTTTCTCTTGGAATATCTCTTGATTTGCCCAAACAAGTGTGTTTGACTTAGAGATAGGAAAACGGATTTGATTTACAAAAACAAACCAAGTGGTGGCAAAGACCGATCCAAATATGCCAAATCATTAACAAAAACAATTTGGTCCTAAGTTGCATTGATGTTGCACTTATTTTGGTTGCTTTTTGATGTGTGGGCATAAATCACCAAAAAGGGGGAGATTGAAAGGGAAATGTGCCCTTGGGCAATTTCTATAATGTTTGGTGATTAAGTGCCCAACACATGTAATTAAGTTCTTATGTGCCAAATAGTGAGAAGTGCAAAACGGACAAAGGCGACGTAGCTATAATTCACCGGACTGTCCGGTGGTGCATCGGACTGTCCGGTGAGCCAACGGTCGCCAGCGCCAACGGTCGGCCGCGAAATCTGCGGGCGACGCGTGGTAGCTCCAACGGTCAGAAGGAGGCACCGGACTATCCGGTGCGCCAATGGGCCCAGAGCTGCAACGGTCGACTGTGCCCATTTTGGAAGGAAATCACGCACCGGACTGTCCGGTGCGCCACTCGACAGAAGGCATGAATTGCCTTCCAAGATTGTATCCAACGGCTCCTAGATGCCTTGGGGCTATAAAAGGGGTCCCTAGGCGCATGGAAGAATATCCCAAGCATTCACTAAGCATCCTAAGACTCCAAGACTCCAACTCCACGCATTTGGTTCTCTTTGTTAGTGATTTGAGCTTCATTTAGTTGCGAACTCCGTGTGTTGTGTTTTGAGCTGAAGTCGTGACTTGTGTGTGTGGTTGTGTTGCGTATTTGAGTCTTGTGTGTGTTGCTCTCCCAACCTTACTCTTGTGCGTTCTTTGTGATCAATATTGTAAGGGCGAGAGGCTCCAACTTGTGGAGATTCCTCGCAAATGGGAAGAAGACTATAAGGAAGAAAGTCGTGGTATTCAAGTTGATCATTGCATCACTTGAAAGGGATTGAGTGCAACCCTCGTCCATTGGGACGCCACAACGTGGAAGTAGGCAAGTGTTACTTGGCTGAACCATGGGATAAAAATTGCGTGTCTCTTGTGTTGCTTTCTCTGTGATTGTTTTGTTCACAAGAACTCGCCTCAAAGCTACTTAGTCGCACTAACTCTTTCATAACTAAGTTTTGTGGCTATTTAGTATTTGATTTTACAGGATCACCTATTCACCCCCCCTCTAGGTGCTCTCAAGCTCACGTTCGTTACCCACGGCAGGGTTGCTGTAACACCCCTGGTGTTACTGTCACTAAAACTTGAGCATAACATCATCATCATTGGCATTTCATATGTTTGACACACCTAGAGTGCATTCACTAGGCAAAAATTTCAAACAAGTTGTATTGATATGACCTTTTGCAAATAAAACCCTTGAGTAGGGAACTTAACCCTAGATTGGGTGTAATAGAACAAACAAGGCTTAAACAAAAGAAAACTTCAAAACTTATTATAGATGATCATAAAGTGTCTCCATGAATGAACTCAAGTGGGATCCAAACCCTAAGAGTGCAAGAAACCCTAATTGGAACCCTGAAAAGCCCTAAACCTAAACCCTAGAGGCTAAGTGCAAAATTAGTGCACTTATGGACTAAAGTGCAAAAAACTATAAAAGTAAGATGTCTTAATTCATATAGTTCACAAATGAGTGGATTTGCAAGTTAAACCTTGAGTTTTGGACTAATTTGCAAAATAGCCACCCTAATACTCATGTGGCTAAGTCTGAAATCAGTGACATTAGCCCAACTTTGAAGCCTCATATCTTCCAAATTATGAGTAATTTGCCCCAGGTCACTATAACAAAGTTATAGAGCCATTGTAGAGGAACAACTTTGCTATAGGTGTTTGGGCCTGGTATCATATGAAATCTGGAGATAATTTGATCCAAAGATGAGCTGTCAGGCAGTTTTTAACTGAATTAGGCGCACTGTTCATCGATCTTCAGAAAGATCTCGCCGGCGATAAGAACGCCACCGCAGCTGGGGAATGAGCCTGGTGTCGCGGTAAAAATCTTTCGTAGCGTGGCGTTGAACCGTTGAGGTGGCGCTGCACGGTTAGTCGGCGGCCACTGGACCATTACCGTGGCCCTGCCCGCGCGATGAGCTCGCCAGCGTGGTCACTGCTCCGCGATCCTCATCCAATTCCGGCCATTGGCCTGTAAATTGAGCTCGGATCCGGCTTCCTCACCACATCGAGCACACAAGCACTTGAGCAGTCGACTCAATTTCACCAGAAGAATCCCCATAATCCACCGAAATCAGTCTGCCCTGATCTTCGCGCAGCCGTGAAGAACTCCACTGTGGCCAGCACTCCTCGGGTTAGTGCATACCCAATTCATTCGTGTTCTTGCTTGTGTTTAGCCCCTTGTTGCTCTCGGAGCCGGCCAATTGAAGTTTACCTGAGTCTCGTCACCGGAACACCCCTCTGCTCCGTAGAGCGCCGCCGTGACGGCCTATCTGTCAACCCGCTTTTCTACTCTTGACTAGCCCAAATTCTAGCGTGTACGTAAACCCTAGTGAAACCGTGAAGCTTACCCAAGCTTCAATTTGGTCAGCCATGCCTCGGTTATCCAGAACGCATCGATCCCTTTGACCACCCGCACTGCCGCCATGAACTGGTTGATTCAAAGCCCCGTTGATAAAATTGATTGAGGGGAAATGCGCGGGAATAGTCCAATCCGGTGTCTGCCAAGTGGGAGTGCCAGTCTTTTCGTCATCCGGCCGGTCTAACCTCGCCGGTGTTCAAAGCTCCGTCGTGCGACGTTGTGGTCCTGGCGCGGTGAAGAATTAGAAGTGTAGGGGCTTTTTTGCGAATGTCAGTGAGACATTGAATAGTAGTTAAGGGTTCTTAACGGATATTCAAAGCAGCGAGGGCCTCTGTGTAAATCTGCCAGCACGGGCGCGGGCGCGCGCGTTTTCCACCCGGGATTGGGCCGCCTGGGCTATATTTGGCCCAAGACTGTTCATTCCTTTTCTTTTTCTTTTCTATCAGAGCTAAAACAATTCTAGAAATTTGTAGAAAAATCCTAAAAATATGAGACCAATTTAGCTAGATTCCTAATTTTCCATTAACAAAAATAATTTCATGATTTTTAATCCAAATAGGAAATTATAGATTATTTAAAATAGGCTAAAATCTTGTTTCTGGATTTTTAGAAAATAGATAATGATTCCAAAAATCCCCAAACTTTTTAGATGACCATTATATATTATTTAGAAGCTTTAGATAGAGTTTGGTATGATTTGGGCCTTGTTTGATACTTAGAACCTAAAACCCTACCCCCTTGCCCTGTGAACTTCACTATTGACTCCGGAAACCCTAAGTTCTCGGAGGTCCGTGAAGGAAAATTGTATTCAAGACTTTAGATAATAAACTTTTATTATCTTTGCACTCTCATGAGCATTACATGAGCATTCATTATTACGTATGGTTATATTTAGAAAACAAAGAAGAAGTAGAAGAAGAGAAGACTCCACCACCACCACCCGAGGAACATCAGGCAGGCAACTGTTTCTATTTTGACATCTGTGGAACTGAGCCTGATTCACCAGTAAAACAAGGCAAGCCCCGGTGCATTTGCCACCTCCTTGTTTCTTTTAAAATCTTTCTCACTTACTTGATGCATTATCTGATAGGAGTTGGGTGCTAAACTATTGCTGCATCTTCTTCCTTGGATTATTTCCTGAATCCCTGTTTTACAAAAGGTTTTCTTATGCTTAGCTTTGCTTTAGAAAAACAAAATGTTTTGTTTTCTCAAAGATGATGTTGCAAAGTGGTTGGGTTGTTTTCAAAAATAAAACTTGATGGTGGATCCATCATGGCCATGATGGGTTCAACATTGGAAAAGATGTACCTCTGCCAAGTACCAAACTTTGGGTTTGAAATGATTAAGCTGAGACCGGGCGGGTGACTTGCACGAGAAGAGAGTCTTGGTGTAGTGTCTCCGTCTGAGTCGATTAAGGACCGTGTCGATGTAGGCCTGCTGACCGAGGACCCTTTAACTGGTCACATGCCTCATCATGGGTAAGCTTTGCCTCGGGCAGACTAATACCAGAATAAGATACCATGCAATGGGAGTGGAGAGATGGCGAGAGTAGCGTGTACCCTCCGTGGCAAGAGGCTGGATGGTGGTGTATCTGTGCTCTCGGTTGGCGTGAACCTGATCTAGTCTTAAGAACCTCGGTGGCGAGTTGACATATGCAAGGGTTAAGTGCTACATATGTCGTGTGATTGGAGATCCTCAGCTGAGTATAATCGATTTTGATCGCCGTACCTTCGCGGTTATGAAGACTTGGTCACTGACTTACACGTAGAAATCCAGTGAAGATGAAAGGTTGTTAAGAAATTGGCTAGTATAGGTCAAGTGATTGAACTAGGGTAGAATGAACTCTAGTTACATGTAATTCTACTTAACCGGACAAAAAAACTGGATTTTTTTAAGGATCCACTCTTAGTAAGCATTTCTGCAAAATAGAGTCATTGACTATTGTTAAGCCTTACCTTGACTCCTTGAAAGCCAGCATACCCTTGAGAGTCTTTTCTTTAGTCGGGTAAGACTTGCTGAGTAATTCCATACTCAGGGCTTTGTCCCATGTTGTTTTTAGGTGAGGAAGCAACCAACTTTTGTTGCTTCTATTCTAAGGTGGTACCAAAGGAAGAGCACCAGGAGTGAAGCTGCGGGAGGAAAGGATCCTCCATAAAACTTTTGTTTGAACTTATTGGGATGGGTTTTTGCCTCCCTTGGTTTGTAATAATAATACTCTGCACTCGTAGAGTATATTCTGGTCTGTAAATATTTAACTCTGTCTTACTTTTAAATAAAGGTAAGTTAATGTAACTGGTTCCGCATTTTCGTATCTCCGATGCTTGTAATGTCTGTGTGACGGGTGAAACGCTCTTGGGAAAGGTAAGAAAAGCATATACCGAACTTGTCAAGTGATTTAGGGGCACCTGCAGGGTTGTCTGAGGTCCATTGGACAAGGACAACTGTAGGTGGGCCTAATGACTTGGGAGGTTCCGTCACAGCTGGTATCGGAGCGAAGCCCATCTCTGCAGATCTTATGAGGCATCTTCAAAAGAATTTTCTAAGACTTATCTAGAAAATTTTTTCCCTTCTTACCTAAGTATCTCTGAAGAGTTTATTTTAAAGACCAGATAAGAAGAGTGCAATGTATAGAAGGTTGAATCAACTAAGGTTGATTCTGTAATTACACATGCATCACGCTAAAAACTATGCTAATAAATTTTTCCCCCTTAAGAAATGTCGTCGCGCACCAGAAAGACCGTGCACAAGTCAACCGGACCAATCGGTGTACCCCATCATCAACTTGCCCCACGGCATGAAGATAGCAGTAGCGGTAGCAACAATCCAATTGGGGATCTGGAAGCCCAAGTAGATCAACTTCGAACAGAACTCCATCGCAGGAACGACATATGGGTCGCAGATGGCGAAAGAATAAATGAATTAAGAGCCGACATCCGCTACCTGCAAGATCAGCTCGCGGAATGAGATCTAGCGCTCGATTGGGCGATTAACTCTCGTTCGCTTGCCTGGGCTAAGGAGGCAAAAGCTCAAGCCCGCTTGGAGGAGCTTAGCTCAGCCGTAGATAACTTGCAGGTTTATTGTAATACATTACATGAAGAAGTTCATGTATTGTATTCACAACTACATCCCAATGTACCGCGGATCCTGTCGGGACGGAAGCCGGACCTTCTGGGACAGCGGGAGAAGCTTTCGGTGGTGAGCTGGACTTGTTCAGGCCCTCTCCCTCTATGAAGTTGGTGGATGAATGGTCTCCTACTCCCGACAGCAAGGCTACTAAGAGTGACAAGAAGCAAGAATAGTATAGTATAGAAGTAATAGTAATGTATAATAGGAAGTGTAATCATGTTGTAAAATTCGAGTCTATAACATTACCCTTTTTAGTAATGTATAATGGATGGTTTTCTTTGGCATATTATATTCTTTTCAATGTTTGTTGCCTCAGATGCCTTCCAAGACTCGTTCTCAGGATGGTGCAGGGACCTCTAGTGGGAGGGAAGCAACACCAAACCCACCTCTAGTACCTCCCACTTTAGCCGAGGCCATCGCTGCCTTGGTTAAAGCTACAGCAGACAATACCCGATTTCTACGGGAAATGGCAAGTCAATAGATATAACAACAAGGCGGGCGGGCATATCCGCAAGGCCCCCGTGAAACATCCTATCTAGATTTCTCCGAGACACGCCCTCCATTGTTTGTTAAAGCAGAGGACCCTCTCGAAGCGGATGAATGGATCCGCGTCATTGAAGAGAAGTTTGGGCTCCTTTGGTGTTCAGAAACTTAGAAGCCCATATTCGCAACCTAACAATTGTGTGGCCCTGCCAGCACGTGGTGGGGAAATTTTGTAGCCGTTCAACCGGTAGGCCATCAAATAACTTGGGATGAGTTCAAGTTGGCCTTCAGAGAGCACTATATACCTGAAGGAGTTCTCTACATGAAGCAGGAAGAGTTCATGAAGTTGAAACAAGGCAGAGATATTGTTACCCAGTATCTCAATAAATTTAATCACTTATCCCAATATGCAATCGATCAAGTCAACACAGATTTGAAGAAAAGGAATTGTTTCATGAGAGGTTTGAATGATCGAATGCAAAGAAAGATGGCCACCTGCATTGACCTTACTTACGAAGGGCTATCAGCACAGCGCTGGCAGTTGAGGCTAAATATGAAGGATCCGGAAAATCCAAGGGTTATGGAGGCGACAGGCCCAATCAGGGCCCTGAGAAAAGACAAAGGTTGGTGATCCGACCTTTCAATTTGAATCACTCTTTCCCACGCCCACCCTCCTACCCATTTAAGCAACCGGTCTTTATTCGCCCCGCCACTGCCCCCACTCCAACAAGTCAGCCGGGTGCCCCTGGCACTCGTTTCCCTGCCCTTCCTAGCTCTTCAACTGGTTGTTTCAACTGTGGAAAATCTGGACACTTTATCAAGGACTATCCATATCAGAAGCAGAATCGCTCAAGTAATCAGCAAAGTTCTGGGAATTCTTCTCAAGGGAAGGGAAATGCAGCAACCAATACTGCGGGCAAGAATACAAGGAAAACGGGACGAATATATTATACTCAAGTGGCCACAACACCGGACGGCGAATCAGTTATGATGGGTACGTTTCTAGTGGCCAATCACCCTGCAATTATTCTTTTTAATTCTGGTGCTTCACATACATTCATAAGCAAAAGATTTGTGGAGCAACATTGCATTCCATACCATGAATCAAGGGAAGGGTTTAAAATTCATTCGCCTGGGGGACAAATATTCACTAAAGAAGTGGCTTTTCAAGTGCCCGTAACATTGGCTGGACGGGACTTTCGTACTAATATGATTGTTCTGAAAGGCCAAGACATAGATGTAATTTTGGGCATGAATTGGTTAGCCCAACATAAAGCTATTCTCAATACTGAATTGAGAACTATCAAATTGAATTATGGCCAAGAAGAGGTTCTCTTGACCATCCCCATAGCCATTCCGGCTAAACCATTTGGCAGTGTATATGAAGCCATCATACCGGAGATCAAAGATATTTTGGTAGTATGTGAGTTCCCAGACGTCTTTCCAGAAGATTTGCCTGGACTGCCACCAGAAAGAGATGTAGAATTTGTAATTGAGTTGATGCCCGGTACGACTCCCATTTCTAGAAGATCGTACCGAATGCCTCCAAATGAGCTGGCAGAACTCAAGACCCAATTGCAAGATCTCATAGCAAAGGGATTCATCCGGCCAAGCTCGTCACCATGTGGTTGTCCAACCATCTTCGTCAAGAAGAAGGACCAAACACTTCGAATGTGTGTGGATTATAGACCCCTTAATGAGGTTACTATCAAAAATAAGTACCCTCTTCCGTGGATTGACATTCTATTTGATCAACTGACTGGAGCGAGGGTATTCTCCAAGATTGACCTCAGATCGGGCTATCATCAGATCCATATCAGGCCCGAAGATATACCAAAGACCGCATTCACTACGCGGTATGGGTTATTTGAATATTTGGTAATGTCTTTCGGACTGACGAATGCTCCTGCCCACTTCACTTATTTGATGAACTCAGTATTTATGCCTGAGTTGGACAAGTTTGTGGTGGTATTCATCGACGATATTTTAATATACTCCAAGAACGAAGAGGAGCATGCTCAGCACTTGCGGGTTGTATTAACGCGCTTGAGAGAACATCAGTTATATGCCAAGTTCAGTAAATGCGCGTTCTGGCTGGAAGAAATTCAATTTTTGGGACATGTATTATATGCCAAGGGGATTGCGGTGGATCCCAGCAAAGTCAAGGATATTTTGGAGTGGAAACCCCCAACCACTGTACATCAAGTCCGAAGTTTCCTTGGACTAGCTGGTTATTACCGCCGATTCATACCAGATTTTTCTAAGCTTGTGAAACCAATCACAAGTTTATTGAAAAATGATACTAAATTTAATTGGTCTTCAAAGTGTAATGAAGCCTTTGAACAATTGAAGGTATTATTAACCACTGCTGCAGTATTGGCTCAGCCGGATATTGAAAGATCCTTTGATGTGTATTATGACGCATCAAGCAGTGGTCTCGGCTGTGTTTTAATGCAAGAAGGCCGAGTGATAGCTTATGCTTCAAGATAGTTGCGCCGACATGAAGAACATTACCCAACTCATGATCTAGAGCAAGCTGTGGTGGTTCATGCCCTAAAGATATGGCGTCATTATCTGCTGGGGAATATCTATCACGTCTATACAGATCATAAGAGCCTGAAGTATATCTTCACCCAGTTAGAATTGAACATGAGACAGAGGCGATGGCTTGAGCTTATTAAGAACTATGACTTGGAAATTCATTATCACCCAGGCAAAGCCAATGTGGTGGCAGATGCGCTCAGCCGCAAGGTTTCTTGTCACTGTCTTACCATGAAGATCTCTGACATTACCCTATGCCAGGAGATGGAGAAGTTAAACCTGGGAATGATCCAACATGGAACCTTAAATCAACTACAGCTTGAGTCAGTCCTTTTACAACGGATAATGGATGCTCAAAAGGATAATGAGGGTATGAAGCACATCCATGAGAAGGTAGAGGCCGGAAAAGCCAAGTGCTTAAGGAAAGACGATCAAGGCATTGTATGGTTCAACAACCGCATAGTTGTGCCAAAGAATGAAGAGATCCGCCAGCAAATATTAGATGAAGCACATCTTAGTCGCTATTCTATTCATCCCGGAAGCGCTAAGATGTATCATGATCTAAAACAACACTATTGGTGGACAAAGATGAAGATCAAAATTGCACGCTATGTGGCAAAATGTGACACTTGTAGGCATGTCAAAGCCATACATATGAAGACTGATGGCCCATTACAATCTCTACTAATACCAACATGGAAATGGGAAGATATTAGTATGGACTTCATTGTGGGATTGCCCAGAACAGCAAAGGGATATGATTCCATCTGGGTTATAATTGATCGGCTTACGAAAATTGCTCATTTCCTGTCGGTCAAAACAGATCACCCGGTTGTTGTTTATGCCCAATTATACATTGCTCGCATCCTCAGTTTGCACGGTATTCCGAAGACCATAGTGTCAAATCGTGGACCTCAATTTATATCCAAATTCTGGGAAGAACTTCACAAATCTTTGGGTACTAAGTTGCTCCAAAGTTTGGCCTATCATCCTCAAACAAGTGGGCAAACTGAAAGGGTAAATCAGATACTTGAAGACATGTTGCGAGCATGTGTTCTGGAATTCCCACAGAAATGGGATGATTGTTTGCCATTAGCGGAGTTCTCATACAATAATAGCAATCAATAAAGTATCCAAATGGCACCCTTTGAAGCTTTGTATGGGCGACGATGTCGTACTCCGTTAAACTGGTCTAAACCAGGTGAAAGGAGTTTCTTCAGGCCAGATATGGTAAAAGAGACCGAAGAAAAGGTTCAACGAATAGTTCATAACTTGAAGAAAGCCCAAGCTCGACAGAAAAGTTATGCAGACAAGCGACGAATGCCCTTGTATTTTCTGGTGGGAGATTATGTCTATCTGAAAGTCTCCCCAATGAAGGGTGTAACACGTTTCGGGGTAAAAGGGAAGCTTGCACCTCGATACGTTGGTCCTTTCCCTGTGATTGAGCAATGTGGACCAGTGGCGTACTGACTTCAGTTACCCGAAGCCTTGTCTGCAGTGCATAATATGTTCCATGTGTCTCAATTGAAGAAGTGTCTTCGGGTTCCAGATCGAACCATTGAAGTAACAGATGTTGTCCTAGAACCAGACTTGACATATTCAGAACACCCTATTCGAGTCTTGGATCAAAAGGACAGAATTACCCGAAGAAGAACTCTCAAGTTTTACAAGATACAGTGGAACCAACATTCAGAAGATGAGGCTACATGGGAAACTCAAGACTTTTTAGAAAAGAATTTCCCAGGCTTTTTGGCCTCATGTAATTTGTAGAGTGTATACAATTGTTGTAATAAAGGAGTGAGCCCCAGACCACCGCTGCCTTGTACCAAGAATAATGAAATAAAAGAGTGAAGCATTTCCTTTTCCATTACCTACCCTAGGACTTTTAATCTCTAGACGAGATTCTTTTATGGGGGGAGGATGTAACACCCCTGGTGTTACTGTCACTAAAACTTGATCATAAAATCATCATCATTGGCATTTCATATGTTTGACACACCTAGAGTGCATTCACTAGGCAAAAATTTCAAACAAGTTGTATTGATATGACCTTTTGCAAATAAAACCCTAGAGTAGGGAACTTAACCCTAGATTGGGTGTAATAGAACAAACAAGGCTTAAACAAAAGAAAACTTCAAAACTTATTATAGATGATCATAAAGTGTCTCCATGAATGAACTCAAGTGGGATCCAAACCCTAAGAGTGCAAGAAACCCTAATTGGAACCCTGGAAAGCCCTAAACCTAAACCCTAGGGGGCTAAGTGCAAAATTAGTGCACTTATGGACTAAAGTGCAAAAAACTATAAAAGTAAGATGTCTTAAGTCATATAGTTCACAAATGAGTGGATTTGCAAGTTAAACCTTGAGTTTTGGACTAATTTGCAAAATAGCCACCCTAATACTCATGTGGCTAAGTCTGAAATCAGTGACATTAGCCCAACTTTGAAGCCTCATATCTTCCAAATTATGAGTAATTTGCCCCAGGTCACTATAACAAAGTTATAGAGCCATTGTAGAGGAACAACTTTGCTATAGGTGTTTGGGCCTGGTATCATATGAAATCTAGAGATAATTTGATCCAAAGATGAGCTGTCAGGCAGTTTTTTAACTGAATCAGGCGCACTGTTCATCGATCTTCAGAAAGATCTCGCCGGTGATAAGAACGCCACCGCGGCTGGGGGATGAGCCTGCTGCCGCGGTAAAAATCTTCCACGGTGTGGCGTTGAACCGTTGAGGTGGCGCTGCACGGTTAGTCGGCGGCCACCGGACCATCACCGTGGCCCTACTCGCGCGATGAGCTCGCCAGCGCGGTCACCGCTCCACGATCCTCATCCAATTCCAGCCATTGGCCTATAAATTGAGCTCGGATCCGGCTTCCTCACCACATCGGGCACACAAGCACTTGAGCAGTCGACTCAAATTCACCAGAAGAATCCCCATAATCCACCAAAATCAGTTCGCCCTGATCTTCGCGCGGCCGTGAAGAACTCCACCGTGGCCAGCACTCCTCGGGTTAGTGCATACCCAATTCATTCATGTTCTTGCTTGTGTTTAGCCCCCTATTGCTCTCAGAGCCGGCCAATTGAAGTTTACCTGAGTCTCGTCACCGAAACACCCCTCTGCTCCGTAGAGCGCCGCCGTGACGGCCTCTCTGTCGACCCGCTTTTCTACTCTTGACTAGCCCAAATTCTAGTGTGTACGTAAACCCTGGTGAACCCGTGAAGCTTACCCAAGCTTCAATTTGGTCAGCCATGCCTTCAGTTATCCGGAACGCATCGATCCCTTTGACCACCCGCACTGCCGCCGTGAAGTGGTTGATTCAAAGCCGTGTTGATAAAATTGATTGAGGGGAAATGCATGGGAGTAGTCCAATCCGGTGTCTACCAAGCGGGAGTGCCAGTCTTTGCGTCATCCGGCCGGTCTAACCTCGTCGGTGTTCAAAGCTCCGCCGTGCGACGTCATGGTCCTAGCGCGGTGAAGAATTAGAAGTGTAGGGGCTTTTCTGCGAATATCAGTGAGACATTAAATAGTAGTTAAGGGTTCTTAACGGATAATCAAAGCAGCGAGGGCCTCTGTGTAAATCTGCCAGCACGGGCGCGGGCGCGCGCGTTTTCCACCCGGGATTGGGCCGCGTGGGCTGGATTTGGCCTAAGACTGTTCATTCCTTTTCTTTTTCTTTTCTATCAGAGCTAAAACAATTCTAGAAATTTGTAGAAAAATCCTAAAAATATGAGACCAATTTTGCTAGATTCCTAATTTTCCATAGAATTTAACAAAAATAATTTCATGATTTTTAATCCAAATAGGAAATTATAGAGTATTTAAAATAGGCTAAAATCTTGTTTCTGGATTTTTAGAAAATAGATAATGATTCCAAAAATCCCCAAACTTTTTAGATGACCATTACATATTATTTAGAAGCTTTGGGTAGGGTTTGGTATGATTTGGGCCTTGTTTGATACTTAGAACCTAAAACCCTACCCCCTTGCCCTGTGAACTTCACTATTGACTGCGGAAACCCTAAGTTCTCGAAGGTCGGTGAAGGAAAATTGTATTCAAGACTTTAGATAATAAACTTTTATTATCTTTGCACTCTCATGAGCATTACATGAGCATTCATTATTATGTATGGTTATATTTAGAAAACAAAAAAGAAGTAGAAGAAGAGAAGACTCCACCACCACCACCCGAGGAACATCAGGCAGGCAACTGTTTCTATTTTGACATCTGTGTAACTGAGCCTGATTCACCAGTAAAACAAGGCAAGCCCCGATGCATTTGCCACCTCCTTGTTTCTTTTAAAATCTTTCTCACTTACTTGATGCATTAGGTGATAGGAGTTGGGTGCTAAACTATTGCTGCATCTTCTTCCTTGGATTATTTCCTGAATCCCTGTTTTACAAAAGGTTTTCTTATGCTTAGCTTTTCTTTAGAAAAACAAAATGGTTTGTTTTCTCAAAGATGATGTTGCAAAGTGGGTGGGTTGTTTTCAAAAATAAAACTTGATGGTGGATCCATCATGGCCATGATGGGTTCAATATCGGAAAAGATGTACCTCTGCCAAGTACCAAACTTTGGGTTTGAAATGATTAAGCTGAGACCGGGCGGATGACTTGCACGAGAAGAGAGTCTCGGTGTAGTGTCTCCGTCTGAGTCGATTAAGGACCGTGTCGATGTAGGCCTGCTGACTGAGGACCCTTTAACTGGTCACATGCCTCGTCATGGGTAAGCTTTGCCTCAGGCAGACTAATACCAGAATAAGATACCATGCAATGGGAGTGGAGAGATAGCGAGAGTAGCGTGTACCCTCCGTGGCAAGAGGCTGAACGGTGGTGTATCTGTGCTCTCGATTGGCGTGAACCTGATCTGGTCTTAAGAACCCCGGTGGCGAGTTGACATATGCAAGGGTTAAGTGCTACATATGTCGTGTGATTGGAGATCCTCAATTGAGTATAATCGATTTTGATCACCATACCTTCGCGGTTATGAAGACTTGGTCACTGACTTACACGTAGAAATCCAGTGAAGATGAAAGGTTGTTAAGAAATTGGCTAGTATAGGTCAAGTGATTGAACTAGGGTAGAATGAACTCTAGTTACAGGTAATTCTACTTAACCGGACAAATAAAACTGGATTTTTTTAAGGATCCACTCTTAGTAAGCATTTCTGCAAAATAGAGTCATTGACTATTGTTAAGCCTTACCTTGACTCCTTGAAAGCCAGCATACCCTTGAGAGTCTTTTCTTTAGTCGGGTAAGACTTGCTGAGTAATTCCATACTCAGGGCTTTGTCTCATGTTGTTTTTAGGTGAGGAAGCAACCAACTTTTGTTGCTTCTGTTCTAAGGTGGTACCAAAGTAAGAGCACCAGGAGTAAAGCTACGGGAGGAAAGGATCCTCCATAAAACTTTTGTTTGAACTTATCAGGAGGGGTTTTTGCCTCCCATGGTTTGTAATAATAATACTCTGCACTCGTATAGTATATTATGGTCTGTAAATATTTAACTCTGCCTTACTTTTAAATAAAGGTAAGTTAATGTAACTGCTTCCGCATTTTCGTATCTCCGATGCTTGTAATGTCTGCGTGACGGGTAAAACGCTCTTGGGAAAGGTAAGAAAAGCAGATACCAAACTTGTCAAGTGATTTAGGGGCACCTGCAGGGTTGTTTGAGGTCCGTTGGACAAGGACAACTATAGGTGGGCCTAATGACTTGGGAGGTTCCGTCACAGTTGCCGCTCACTGGAGGAGGCAGAGCGCCGCGTCACCGACACCGTCGCGGCCAGGAAGCGCTTCCGCTCGATGCTCGACATTTCCTTCCATGGGCTCAAGGCGGAGGCCAGGGACACCATGATGGAGGTGCCTTATCCGCCTCACGAGGGAACGGAGAGCCGCTCCGCCGCCAACACTGTCCTCGAGGAGCAGAGGTGTCCTATGGCCTCCAATGCGCTCGCAAGGAGAGCAGCTCCATCAACACTAGCGTCCTCAAGGATCAACTCCTCCAGATCCATCGCGCTTCACGCGTACGCTGGTATCCTGCCATCACGACACATGAGGACCTATTCTCCACTCGTTTGCTTTGCTTCCTGAAGTCCCCACTCGCCACTCCCCAAACCTCTCTTGGCCCCGGGAAGAAGCATTGGGCGGTGTCCCTGTTCTTCCCATTCTCCACGCCGAGCCCGGGCCCAGTGCACGACCTCTCCGCCGGCCTTTGCGCCCATGGCCCACCTGGCCAGGTGGCTCCTAAGGCTGTCCTTCATGCCATCATCGCCCGCTAAGGACATCTGACGGTGCCACGGCCTGCCACAACTGTATATCCCCAACGAAGGCAGCAACGAGGGGGAAGGGGGCGAGAGCATGAGCCTCGGCAAGGGGTTTGGGTTCAACAAGGGGTTTGCGGCCAAGTATGACTTGGGGGATGAGTTCGGATGGGGACACTTTGGCAACACCTGTGCCACCACTGTTAAGAAGGGCACACGCAAGCGGAAGTCTGTCACCATCAAGGTCATCCCCAAAGCAAAGGTGATGTTCAGCTCTCGCAATGCTCTACTCTGGCACCTTTTTTATGTGTGATATGCTGAATTTAAGACACCACATACACATGTTGTCTTTCTAGAAAAAATGTCCATGTGAAAGTTTTGAGGTGTTGTTTATTTGCTTATTGTTGCCTAGAGATTACTAATTTCGATAAAAATATTCATAGATTCATGTGGTGACACTTTATGGTTCGGCATTATGGATAGGAGACACCTTATTCCGCATGTCCATGATACAGAAACTCTAAAATCATGAAAAGCCACAACTTCATATTTGCTAATTAAGTTCATGTACTTTTGGATGGTCACTATTGTTGATGCAGCAAGAGCAATCCTTTAGAAGGAAAAGTGATATTTGCAATCTGCATAGATACTGTAGCACAAAAGCTTATGTCTGGAGCATGGTGTAATTGTATATTTCCTTCTTTGTAGCAGTCATCCATTGTGGGTGCGCACTAAATCTTGCATATTACGTTCGGCTCTCAATGCCTCCAAGTTACAATGAGGCACCATGACCTTCTCTGACTCTAGAAGCAATGGATTTTGTCAAGCGATTGTTGTGTAAGGATCCGCGTAGAAGGATGACTGCAGCTCAGGCTTTAAATATGTTTTCGTTCATTTTATCCTGATGGTTTCTATTGAATATTGCATTGTTGTGAGTATTCATGTTTTTTCCTAGGTCATCCGTGGATCAGAAATTATAATGACATTAAGCTGTCGTTATACATCCTTATATTCTGACTTATCAAAGCTTATATTTGTTTCCCATCTTTACAAAAATCTGCTCTGAGGGTTGGTACTACAGTTTTTGTTTTCACCTCTTTTCCTTCTATTCATAGCTGTAGTGATGCTGCTTTAGTTTTGGAAGTGGTACTTAGATCTATCGGACCTCAGGTTTGTTCTTAGAAAGGCTTTTAAGGGTTGTAATTTATAGTCACTCTTTTGTTGTTTGAAAGTTGTTATGTTACAAGTAGGTGAGATGATCATGCCAGGTTGTGTGCTAAGTATTTTTCCTAATTAAGATAAAATATAAAAATACTAAGACTTTTATGTGTATACTATTATGGTTGTCGTAGGTGAGATGATCATGCCATCTTCAGTCACAAACACTAATTGACTGTCAAGATCTTGATGACAGAAGATGCACCAATATGATGCAAAGCGACAAATAAATCCCCTGACTTGCAGATCTTGAGCTTCTTCGCATGGTCTATGGCAAAGCTAATGGCTTCCTCAATATCAAATGGCTTCGTTGTAGCGGCACTAAGCATTGGGATCATGCCCCTCAATATCATGTTGTGTCTGGCACGACGCTCATTGCTGCAAGTCCAGTTAAAATTATCACCCATCTTTATTTCTAGGAACACAACAGTTATCACTTGATTGTTGGGCTGTACTTTGCCATGAGCCTTGCAGTTGCGCAGAGCCAGTCATTCGTCTTCTCCACCCCTGCACGGTGTCCGACTCCAAGAGCTTCCAGACTTGTCTAAAATCCAGTGCCAGCAAGGTATGCCCTTTTCTTGATGGGAAATTAGGACTCGTGCAAAAGCTTGTTTTTACATCTTTATATCAATAGCACGTCGTTCATCTAGATGCTAAAATCGTTGTCTGTGATTGTACGCATGCATATTCTCCAAATTCTCGAAGAGAAGGGAGTACAAAGCTATCTTGTTTGTTAAAGAGTGATCCCAGTTCATATGTTGTCAAGTTGACACTGAGCACATCTACAATGCTAGAGTAGTGTTCCCATCCAGACTGAGCACATCTGCAGTGCTAGAGTAGTGTTCACATCTACTATCTTTGTCAAATAAATTTGGTGTACTGATATTATTGCAGTAAGTTGCAGTCAGGTTCTCAAGGATGCCATCTCCCAGATTGTTGGGGCACTAAGAAGAAGAATAAGAAGCTCACCGAGACTGCTGAACTTCAGATTGGTCTGAAAAATTATGATCCACAGAAGGACAAGCGTTTCAGTGGCTCTGTTAAGTTGCCCACATCCCTCGAACAAAGATGATTGTGTGCATGCTTGGTGATGCCCATCACATTGAGGAGGTAAGCAAGGAGTTGATGATGTGCTTCAAAATGCATTAACCATGACGATCTGATACTATTATTTTTCAAAAATGTACTATGGTCTATAGTTTTTCTATTTTTTTAGATCGCGATGATGTGACAATAGCTTAAAAAACCAATGTTCGTGGTTAGATCTTAGCGTTACTATTTAATAATTAGAAAACTATATCTATCTAGGAAGGGCAAAAGCTTTTGTCTTCAAATCATTACAGAGGGAGCAGGACCAGATCTATAGAGAGATAGAGACAAAATAAAGTAGAAGCAACAAATTTGCTAGAAGACTTGAAGAAGGCAGGGGAAACATGTTGTTGTTGAAGAGGTAAGAAACAATTATTGCCTTACAGTAAATAGCACTGCTTTCTATCTATGTTTGTGCAAATAATGGTCTGTTACTTATAAGTTTCTATACGGATTCTTTAAGATGGCCAGTAGGAGAAAGGTGTTGTAGGTGTAGACATAGACATGACCATGGTTTTTGATTTCGAATACCTGGCTTGAACAAAGAAGCGGACTCCATGCTTATATTTCCCGCAATCCAGTTAAATAGCCCACATCATTTTCAGGATTGAGTTTTGAGACGCGACTTCGGGGCAACAACATAAACATGAGCTAGCTGATACCCTCAAAAGGAAGGAAGGGTTGGATCTATGTTCCCAACAGCTTGGCCTTAAAACAAAATCCTTAATTCCTACTAATAGTTCTACAATAATCTTTTTAAGAATTGTCTGCAAGAAAATCTGCCAGGAGTGGAATTATCTTTGTTTTCACCTTCCTTTTATGTTGCTTGATAACATTCTTTGCATTATCAGGTTTCTAAGGTCTATGAGAAATACCAAGAAGCTACTGATGCTTTTCTTAATGAGAGGTGGGCTGCTTCTAGAAAGGATAGGTTATTGTGCTTGCTGCTATCTCTGAATTGGTACCCTATCAACTGCCCATCTTCATTTTACCTAAGTGATCACTGCCTAAATTTCTTTTGAGCCACTTTGGAAGTTTTTAGCGTCAAAGGCAACTATGCACATAAGTGAAAAATGACAAGAAAAATTACAGTGTCAGATCCTATGCAAGATCAGAAGCTCACAAAATAAATAGTACTATTAATGATTAAATGGTTTATCAAATAATTGCATGACTTGGGAAGTGCTCTATACATAACACCTTTTCCACCTTTTTAATGATACGAACAGTTCTTAGCATCTTTTAAAATGTGTGCCTAAGCTTGCATGCGCGATTGTTAATGGCCAGAATTTTGGGAAGGTCTTTGCTGCTGGTAATTGTAAGTACAATCTTGAATATCAGTTTGAACCATGTTTAGGCTGTATTATGTGCTATGAATTACCGTCGAAATATATTGGAAAGAACTACATATTACTTCTAGCACAAACCTAAATAGTAAAGTAGATCTGTTTACAGAGCAGAAATTTTGAAGTGTCATAGATAGGCTGAGAATATGTAGTCACGAGCAGCACATTACTACTTGAGTTGAGGCCATCAATGTTGTTTTTCCTTCTCCAACCTATATAACTATGTTATTCTTTTCCTCCTTAAATGCAAGGCAAACCTCTTGTTCTTTTTCTTTGAAATTCTTTGCGTTAACCGAGTGGCTCTTACATGTAGAAATGAAGTTGGAGCAAGAGGCTTCGCGCGGAACTGAAAATTTGTTAGTCTTTAAATCATTAGAGGGCGCTTGAAGGGCACCAAATATTCTAGTTTGCTCAATGTGAACCGAAGGCCTGCCTTCATAAAGCTCTGGTAAACAACAACTTCATTTTCTTCAGGTGCAGAGGCAGTGCTGTCTCCTCCAACCCTCACAATAGACATGTCACGAAAGTATCTTCCCTTCATGGCATCAATCCGACTTTGTTTAATGGTCGACTTTTTGAAGATGGTATGGCTTGGCCGCCAGGGCCGATCTTTGGAATCTTCATCTCCACTTTTCACATCAAAGTCATCCCTATCATTAGAATCTTCAGATAAATCCGTCGTTATCTCCTTTGTGATCTTCTTTGTATTTGTTTTTGCCATAGATTCGTAAAACCCAGCAATAAAAGGGTCCACAACCTTCTTCTCCTCGGCCACCTTCGTCACCTTAGACACCTTCTTCTCAGACATTTCTTCAAAACTTCAGTATTTCACGAAGCTCGAAAATCAAACAAGAGCTGACAGCAAGAGAATTAAAATTTGAGAAAACAGCACAAGCAACAGAAAATGGCGTAGCAAATGCCGCTGTTGTGGGTTTCTATTTATATGCCTAGTGCATTGTAACTTGGCGGGCCCCATTTGTCATTGACTTTCGCTATTCTAGCGAAGGGAAGGTGTTTTTTCGGACCTTCGGCTTAAGACCTTCGTTCACGTCGCAGTCTGAATTCGTTGTTACAAGAACAAGTTAATACTGCGAGGGGCTACTGTTGGGGGCCTTCGTCTTCCGAAGGTCCTCAAAAACACGACTAACATGCTTTCCAAGTATAATACACTGTCATAGGAACCTTCGGCCTTGAGATGAAGGTGTGCAAGATATGAAAGGCGTGGTCTAGGAGAAGGATGAACCAGTTCTGAAGCTACGAATGAAGAAGCTTCGACTTAGCGCAAGGGCACCGATGGATAATGGAACCGACCTAAAGGGGAATATACTGCCCAGTCCTCGACAGATTACTCCTTAGTCAGTAGTAAGTGTCAAGGACATGTATGTAATTTTACCTAGACTACGTCCTGTGCCTATAAATAGATGAACAGTAATATCGTACTGTTCACGCTGACTTGTACTCACTCGTACATCACTCCGGAATTTTTACCTTCTGCCAAGCCGAAGGTACAAATGTAATTTAATATCATTAATGTTTGTTTATGGTTATATAATGAGAAGATGAAGAGTTTAATGATTTAATATTATTATTCACGTTCTTTTGCATGTTTCATATGTCCTTGCCCTTATTATTACATGTTGTGATTATGAAGGTAAGTCCTTCATAGCCTTTGTCTGAAGAGCATTATATCCTAAAGGAGATAATGCTTCGAAGGACTAAGATCTTTAACCATTAATATTTGTGTTGTCTTATTCTTAACTCATAGCATTTGAGAACAAGTCCCCAACAGAGCCTAATAAATTATAAAAAAATATTTAAATCACGATATATTACTACCCTTAGACCACGTTGAAAATGGTGTGCAGATTGGAGGCCTCCACGAGCGGCAGCTGCAGTTGCTGCATGCCACACGCGCCCCTCAGTGCGCGACGCTCGCTGGTAGTATTTGTAACGGGTTGTTGGTCACGTGGTCCATGCCACCATGGCTCTTAATTTTTTTAGCTTGGAGAAAAGAGGTTTGGGGAGGAAGGAGAGTAGGGTTGTCGGGGACCATAATTAGGGGTACCCACAAGACTCCTAATCTCAGCTGGTAACCCCCATCAGCACAAAGGTGCAAAGGCCTGATGGGTGCGATTAAGCCAAGGCTCGGTCCACTCAAGGGACACGACCTCGCCTCGCCCGAGCCCAGCCTCAGGCAAGGGCAGCCGACCCCGGAAGATTCACGTCTCGCCCGAGGACCCGCTCAAACGACGTACACACTTTCGGCTCGCCCGAGGCCCAGCCTTCGCCAAGAAGCAATCTTGGCCAGATCGCCACACCAACCGACCAAATCGCAGGAACATTTAATGCAAGGATGGCCTGACACCTTATCCTGTCATGCGCCCTTCAGTCGACAAAGCCAAAAGTGACCGCAGTCACTTCGCCGCTCCACTGACCGGCCTGACAAGAAGACAGCGCCGCCTGCGTCGCTCCGACTGCTGTGCCACTCGACAGAGTGAGGCTGACAGCAGCCAAGTCCGGCCTCGGGCGTCATAGGAAACTCCGCCTCGCCCGACCCAGGGCTCGGGCTCGGCCCCGAAAGACGACGAACTCCGCCTCGCCCGACCCCAGGGCTCGGACTCGGGCTCGGCCCCGGAAGACGACGAACTCCGCCTCGCCCGACCCAGGGCTCGGACTCGGGCTCGGCCCCGGAAGACGACGAACTCCGCCTCCCCCGACCCAGGGCTCGGACTCGACCTCGACCTCGGAAGACCGACTCGACCCCGACCTCGGAGGAGCCTCCGCCTCGCCTGACCCAGGGCTCAGACCGACCATGTCACATGGGGGCCATCATTACCCTATCCCTAGCTAGCTCAGGCTACGGGTAATAGGACCGGTGTCCCATCTAGCTCGCCCCGGAAAACAGATAATGATGGCGCCCCGCGTGCTCCATAACGACGGCGACTCTCAAACCCTTACGGAAGCAAGGAGACGTCAGCAAGGACTCGACAGCCCCGACAGCTGTCCTTCCGCAAGGCTCCAACACTCCTCCGACGGCCACGACATCACGTGAACAGGGTGCCAAAACCTCTCTGGCTGCCACGACGGCATGTACTTAGGGCGCTAGCTCCTCTCTGCTAGACACGATAGCGCACTGCTACACCCCCCATTGTACACCTGGACCCTCTCCTTACGTCTATAAAAGGAAGGTCCAGGGCTCTCTTACGAGAAGGTTGGCCGCGCGGGAGGACGGGGCGACGCGTAGAGTCCCTCGCTCTCCCCCCACGCGGACACTTGTAACCCCCTACTGCAAGCGCACCCGACCTGGGTGCAGGACAAACATGGAGGCTGCGGGCTTTTCCCCTCTCTTCTACCCCCCTTCGTGCTCCGTCTCGCGCTGACCCATCTGGGCTGGGACACGCGGCGTCAATTCACTCGTCGGTCCAGGGACCCCCCCCCCCCCCCCCCGGGGTCGAAACGCCGACAGTTGGCGTGCCAGGTAGGGGCCTGCTGCGTGTTGACGAACAGCTCCCCGTCGAGCTCCAGATGGGTAGTCTCCAGCAACCTTTCCAACCCAGGACGGTGCTCCGTTTCGGGAGTCTTGAGTTCATGTCCCTCGACGGCAGCTACGACATGATACTCCTTCCTCCGCCGCGCGACGGCGACAATGGCGGCCGACAACCCGCCCACCGACGGTGGAATCGACGACATCTTCCCCACGAGGCGGAAGAACGGCGTCCAAGTTTGTCCTGTCACCTCCCCCGCCGGAGGAGGAGGAGGTGGGGCAACCATGGCCAAGCAGGAGGTGGCACCTCATCGGCTGTCGAGCGAGTCGACGGCGCCGGCGCCCCGACGGGGGACACGTCGGGCGTCGACCTCGCGTCTGAGACGAAGACGAGCGCCGTTTCCCCGCAACACGCCAACTCCAAGCGGACGGACGACGCCAGCACGCTCGCGAAGGACTTGCTGGGCGTCACCCTCGTACCTGAGACGATGGTGCAGTCCGCCCCTGACGTGACAATGTCACTACCTGTCGACCAAGAGGTACCGACCGACTCCCGTCTCATGCCTTTTGGATTCGGCCTCGACCCACCAAGCGACCTCGCTTTGGTGGAAGCCTTCATAGAGGCATGCACCAGCCCTCCGGGGTATCATATGCGGTCACCCTGGGACCGACTGACGGCTGTCTCGACCTACGGACCCTCGCGTTCCGAGGAAGATGACGAGCCCGACTTCGGTTGGGATTTATCCGGGCTCAGTAACCACAGCGCCATGCAGGACTTCATGACCGCATGCGACTACTGCCTTTCCGATTGTTCCGACGGTAGCCACAGCTTCGGCGACGGAGACAGCGGCCCAAGTCGTGAATGTTTCCACGTCGATCTAGGGGGTCCCGATGAAGGCAACCATCTTGGTATACCGGAAAACGGTGATCCCCCTAGGCCTGCGCCTCGCGTTGACATCCTTCGGGAGCTAGCTATGGTCCCAGTCCCTGCGGGGGGTCAGGACGCACAGCTCGAGCAAATCCGCGAGATGCAGGCCAGGCTCGACGAGGGAGCAGGAACACTTGAGCCGCTCCGCCAGAACATTGGGCAGGAATGGGTAGACCAAGCTCCGACCGGAGAAGCGCGTCATCTACCCCAGGGCGTCCAGCTCCGCATCACTGACGACGTCAGGGAAAGGCCGCCACCGGCTTTCAGTGGGGTCGGCCAGAACCTGGCTGTAGCAGCGATACTTCTCCGCGCGATGCCGGAACCATCAACCACCGAAGGGCGGCGGATCCGGGGAGAGCTCAAGAATCTCCTGGAGGATGCCGCGGTCCGACGGGCCGAGAGCTCTGCCTCCCGAAGGCAGGGATACCCCTCGGAGCACCACGCCGCGACTTCCCGATTCGTGCGGGAAGCCTCGGTCCACATCGGGCGCACGCGCAACACAGCGCCTGTAGCCCCAGGACGCCTCGGCAACGAGCACCACCACCACAACCATCGAGCCCGCCTCGACGAGAGGGTGCGCCGAGGCTACCACCCCAGGCGTGGGGGACGCTATTAGAAATATGCCCTAGAGATAATCATAGAGATGAGCATATTTCTTTGTATCCATAATATATATATTGCTTAATTGAATATCCATGGAAGGCACCTTGTATTGATTAGCAATTATGTGAATTGTTTGTGAGATTCTTTACTTATATGGTTATTCTAAATGATGTCCCTAGTCAGAGTCGATGACTAGCACATGTATTAGTTGATGACTACATTTCACAAGTCATGAACATGGAGATGTTAAACTAATAATGTGGGCGCATGTATGACATGAGGCTGGACCGACCCAACGTGAGATATTGTAATATAGTTCTCTTTTTGCAACATGAATATTGTATCCTTAGACCTGAGATTGTCGCATGTTCTCAAGATGTGAATTGACTTACTTAGGGACTACCAAACGCTATTCTGTAACTGGGTAGTTATAAAGGTAGTTTTGGGTTTGTTAGGAAGCATGTTGTGAGGCATGGTCAGTCAAGATGGAATTTGTCCCTCTCTTTGTGAGAGAGATATCTCTGGGCCCCTCGAGTGATTGGATCAAGAAATGCATGGTCGTGCTAGGGTTAAGAGTTAACCATTGAAAGGATTCCAATTCACAGTATCGAGAAAGAGAGATCAACTTAGAGCCAGACCAAATATCGTGAGACAAAGGGAACAGCATGTATGTAATGTTGCAATGGTTCGTCTGATATGATCTTTACGTGCGCATAGGAGTTGACATGTCTTGCTAGAGGCCGCTGTCAATTATTAGGCCAAGTAAGAGTACTCGGGCTATGTCTATTTGTACGTGAACCTATAGGGTCACACACTTAAGGGGAAGGAAGCCTAACTCGGATTAGATCCGAAATTAGACTGGGCTTTAGGGTTAATGATGGGCCTCGGTGTCAGAAGCCCACCATAACGCCTATATAATGAGGGGCGGGGGCGCGGTTAGGCTTAACCTAATTTGCCACCAGCAAACGAGCAGCCACCGCTCACCTCTCGCCCTCGCCAAGCCGCCGTCGCGAACCTAGCAGTTTGGTACGCGACGCTTCCTCCCTGTACGTGTGGATACTGAGAGCACCTAGAGGGGGGGGTGAATAGGTGATCCTGTAAAAACCTCAAACTTAAGCCACAAAAACTTGTTAAGCGTTAGCACGATTAATGCCAAGTGGCTAAGGTGAAGTCTCAACAAAACACAATACCACAAGAATCAAGCACAGAGGGACACGGTGGTTTATCCCGTGGTTCGGCCAAGCCAATGCTTGCCTACTTCCACGTTGTGGCGTCCCAACGGACGAGGGTTGCAATCAACCCCTCTCAAGCGGTCCAAAGACCCACTTGAATACCACGGTGTTTTGTTGTTCCTTTCACTATCCCGTTTGCAAGGAATCTCCACAAATTGGAGTCTCTTGCCCTTACAAGTATGATCACAAAGAAAGCACAGAGTAAGGGAGGGAAGCAACACACACAAATTCACAACAAAATCGCACACACACAGCCAAGACTCGAGCTCGAATGACTATCTCAGAGTTCACACTAGAACAGAGCTCGAATCACTTAGAATCACAAACGAATGCGCAAAGAACTTGTGTGGATGATCAAGAATGCTCAAGAGTTGCTTGTGTTTCTCCTCCATGCGCCTAGGGGCTCCTTTTATAGCCCCAAGGCAGCTAGGAGCCGTTGAGAGCAATTCTGGAAGGCTATCCTGGCCTTCTGTCGTCGGGGGCACCGGACAGTCCGGTGCACACCGGACACTGTCCGGTGCCCGATCTGTTTCCTTTTCGGGCGCTTCCGACCGTTGGAAGACTGCCGTAGATCTGCGAGCCGTTGGCGCACCGGACAGTCCGGTGCACACCGGACAGTCCGGTGCCGTCTTCCGACCGTTGGCTCGGCCACGTGTCCCGCGCGGATTGCGCGGCCGACCGTTGGCCCTGGCCGACCGTTGGCTCACCGGACAGTCCGGTGCACACCGGACAGTCCGGTGAATTTTAGCCGTACGCCGCCGGCCAAAAACCCGAGAGCGGCCAGTTCGAGTCGAGTTGGCCTGGCGCACCGGACACTGTCCGGTGCACACCGGACAGTCCGGTGCTCCAGACCGAGCTGGGACTTGGCTGCACACAGCCAAGTCTCCAGACCGAGCTGGGACTTGGCTGCACACAGCCAAGTCATTTCTCCTCTTCTCTCTTCCTGTTTCTAACACTTAGACAAATATGTTAGTCCACAAAACCAATGTACTAAGGCTTAGAAACATACCTTTTATCTCATGATTTGCACCTTGTTCATCCATGTACACAAATTCACAATTAAACACATGTGTTGGCACTCAATCACCAAAATACTTAGAAATGGCCCAAGGGCACATTTCCCTTTCAATCTCCCCCTTTTTGGTGATTTATGCCAACACAACATAAAGCCACTAGAACAAGTGCAAACTCTATTCAGATAACACTTAAATTTATTTTGAATAAATTTTGGCATATATGGATCATCCTTTGCCACCACTTGGTTTGTTTTTGCAAATCAAACTCAAATCTCTATCTCTAAGTTAAACACACATGTTTAAGCATAAAGAGAGTCATTCAAAAAGAGATTGATCAAGGATTTTAAAAACTCCCCCTTTTTCCCATAATCAATACTTCTCCCCACAAGAAGCCAACTTTTGACAAGAGAGACAACTTAAGAATTTTGACAAACCAAAACTCTATTCTACTATTTTCAAAATCTCTCAAGTGGTAGCTGATCCATTTATTGCTTTGGCCTTTATTTTCTCCCCCTTTGGCATCAAGCACCAAAACGGGATCAATTGTGGCCCTATAACCCCATTGCCTCACCAAAATCTTCAATTAAGAGCAAATGGCAATAAGAGTTCAGAGATGGACTTGGGATAAGTTACCCTCTCATCGGAGTGCAGTGGAAGTCTTGCATGATCCAAGTCCACCTTTTTCCTTTCAATTCTCCTTTGAGACTAACACAAGCAAACTCAAACATATGGTTAGTCTCAAAGGGTCAAGTTGTAACACATCTCCCCCTAAACATGTGCATCACATTGCAACGGACTTGTGAGGTCCAGAGAGTGTTTGTGCAACTTGAGCACCATAATAAGCAACAAAATGCAGAATGAACTTGACCAAAAGCATAGATACATGTATGCTACAATTCAATCCAAGTTCCGCGAATCTAAGACATTTAGCTCACTACGCAGCCTGCAAAAGGTCTTCTCATCTAAAGGCTTGGTAAAGATATCGGCTAGCTGGTTCTCGGTGCTAACATAAAACACTTCGATATCTCCCTTTTGCTGGTGGTCTCTCAAAAAGTGATGCCGGATGTCAATGTGCTTTGTGCGGCTGTGCTCAACAGGATTTTCCGCTATTCGGATAGCACTCTCATTATCACATAGGAGTGGGACTTTGCTCAGATTGTAGCCAAAGTCCCTGAGGGTTTGCCTCATCCAAAGTAGTTGCGCGCAACACTGACCTGCGGCAACGTACTCGGCCTCAGCGGTGGATAGGGCAACGGAGGTTTGTTTCTTAGAGTTCCATGACACCAGGGACCTTCCTAAGAATTGGCACGTCCCCGATGTACTCTTCCTATCGACCTTACATCCAGCATAGTCGGAATCTGAGTACCCAATTAAGTCAAAGTTAGACCCCTTTGGATACCAGATCCCGAAGCAAGGCGTAGCGACTAAATATCTAAGAATTCGCTTCACCGCCACCAAGTGACACTCCTTAGGATCGGATTGAAATCTAGCACACATGCATACGCTAAGCATAATATCCGGTCTACTAGCACATAAATAAAGTAAAGACCCTATCATTGACCGGTATGCCTTTTGATCAACGGACTTACCTCCTTTGTTGAGGTCGGTGTGTCCGTCGGTTCCCATCGGAGTCTTTGCGGGCTTGGCGTCCTTCATCCCAAACCGCTTCAGCAGATCTTGCGTGTACTTCGTTTGGGAGATGAAGGTGCCGTCCTTGAGTTGCTTCACTTGGAACCCAAGGAAGTAGTTCAACTCGCCCATCATCGACATCTCGAATTTCTGCGTCATCACCCTGCTAAACTCTTCACAAGACTTTTGATTAGTAGAACCAAATATTATGTCATCGACATAAATTTGGCATACAAACAAATCACCATCACATGTCTTTGTAAAAAGAGTTGGATCGGCTTTCCCAACCTTGAAAGCATTAGCAAGTAAGAAATCTCTAAGGCATTCATACCATGCTCTTGGGGCTTGTTTAAGTCCATAGAGCGCCTTAGAGAGCTTACACACGTGGTCGGGGTACCGCTCATCCTCGAAGCCAGGGGGTTGCTCCACGTACACCTCTTCCTTTATTGGCCCGTTGAGGAACGCGCTCTTCACATCCATTTGGTACAACCTGAAAGAATGGTGAGCGGCATATGCTAGCAAGATACGAATAGACTCTAGCCTAGCCACAGGAGCAAAAGTCTCCTCAAAGTCCAAACCTGCGACTTGGGCATAACCTTTTGCCACAAGTCGAGCCTTGTTCCTTGTCACCACCCCGTGCTCGTCTTGTTTGTTGCGGAACACCCACTTGGTTCCCACAACATTTAGCTTGGGACGAGGCACCAGCGTCCAAACTTCGTTGCGCTTGAAGTTATTAAGTTCCTCCTGCATGGCCAACACCCAATCCGGATCTAGCAAGGCCTCCTCTACCCTGAAAGGCTCAATAGAGGAGACAAAGGAGTAATGTTCACAAAAATTTACTAATCGAGACCGAGTAGTTACTCCCTTGCTGATGTCACCCAGAATTTGGTCGACGGGATGATCCCTTTGAATCATCGCTCGAACTTGGGTTGGAGGTGCCGGTTGCGCTTCTTCCTCCATCACTTGATCTTCTTGTGCTCCCCCTTGATCACACGCCTCCTTTTGATGAACCTGTTCATCATCTTGAAGTGGGGGATGCACCGTCGTTGAGGAAGAAGGTTGATTACGTTCATCCTGTTCCTGTGGCCGAACGTCTCCAATCGCCATGGTTCGTATAGCAGCCGACGGAACATCTTCTCCATCTACATCATCACAATCAACAACTTGCTCTCTTGGAGAGCCATTAGTCTCATCAAATACAACGTCGCTAGAGACTTCAACCAAACCCGATGATTTGTTGAAGACTCTATACGCCTTTGTATTTGAATCATAACCTAATAAAAACCCTTCTACAGCTTTGGGAGCAAACTTAGAATTTCTACCCTTCTTCACTAGAATGTAGCACTTGCTCCCAAAAACACGAAAGTACGATACATTGGGTTTGTTACCGGTTAGTAGCTCATATGACGTCTTCTTGAGGAGGCGGTGAAGGTAGACCCTGTTGATGGCGTGGCAAGCCGTGTTCACGGCTTCCGACCAAAAGCACTCGGGGGTCTTGAACTCTCCAAGCATTGTCCTCGCCATATCGATTAGCGTCCTGTTCTTCCTCTCTACCACACCATTTTGTTGTGGTGTGTAGGGAGCGGAGAACTCGTGCTTGATCCCTTCCTCCTCAAGAAACTCCTCCACTTGAAGGTTCTTGAACTCGGACCCGTTGTCGCTCCTTATCTTCTTCACCTTGAGCTCAAACTCATTTTGAGCTCTCCTGAGGAAGCGCTTGAGGGTCCCTTGGGTTTCAGACTTATCCTGCAAAAAGAACACCCAAGTGAAGCGGGAAAAGTCATCAACAATAACTAAACCATACTTACTTCCTCCTATGCTTAGATAGGCGACGGGTCCGAAGAGGTCCATATGCAGCAGCTCCAGGGGTCTCGACGTGGTCATCACGTTCTTGCTGTGATGTGCTCCTCCCACTTGTTTACCTGCCTGACAAGCTGCACAAGGTCTATCTTTTTCGAAATAAACATTTGTTAGACCTATCACGTGTTCTCCCTTTAGAAGCTTATGGAGGTTCTTCATCCCCACATGTGCTAAGCGGCGATGCCACAGCCAGCCCATGCAAGTCTTAGCCATTAAGCATGCATCTAGACCGGCCTCTTCTTTTGCAAAATCAACTAAATAAAGCTTGCCGTCTAGTACACCCTTAAAAGCTAGTGAACCATCACCTCTTCTAAAGACAGACACATCTACATTTGTAAAAAGGCAATTGTATCCCATTTGACATAATTGACTAACAGATAGCAAATTATATCCAAGACTCTCCACTAAGAATACATTTGAGATAGAATGCTCATTAGAAATTGCAATTTTAACTAACCCTTTTACCTTGCCTTGATTCCCATCACCGAATATAATTGAATCTTGGGAATCCTTATTCTTGACGTAGGAGGTGAACATCTTCTTCTCCCCCGTCATATGGTTTGTGCATCCGCTGTCGATAATCCAGCTTGAACCCCCGGATGCATAAACCTGCAAGGCAAATTTAGGCTTGGGTCTTAGGTACCCAACTCATGTTGGGTCCTGCAAGGTTAGCACAAATATCTTTAGGGACCCAAATGCAAGATTTATCTCCCTTGCATCTAGCCCCTAATTTCCTAGCAACAACCTTCTTTCCCTTTCTACAAATAGCAAAGGGAGCATTACAAGCATAATAAATGGTAGAAGGTTCATTCACTACTTTCCTAGGAGCATGAATAACATTCTTCCTAGGCATATGTACAACATTTCTCCTACACATATCTCTACCATGATTATAAGAAGAACTAGAAGCAAACATTGCATGAGAATCATAAGCATGTGAATCAAAATGATTATAAGCATTTCTAGCATGTCTCCTATCATAATATATAAAAGCATGATTCTTTTTAGCATTACTAGCCATCGGGGCCTTCCCCTTCTCCTTGACGAAGATGGGAGCCTTATGGCTTGTTAAGTTCTTGGCTTCCCTCTTGAAGCCAAGCCCATCCTTAATTGAGGGGTGTCTACCAATCGTGTAGGCATCCCTTGCAAATTTGATTTTATCAACTTCATTCTTGCTAGTCTTAAGTTGGGCATTAAGACTAGCCACTTCATCATTTAATTTGGAAATTAGAACTAGGTGTTCACTACAAGCATTAACATCAAAATCCTTACACCTAGTACAAATTTCAACATGTTCACCACAAGAATTTGATTTACTAGCTACTTCTAGTTTAGCACTTAAATCAATATTAACACTTCTTAAGGTAGAAATGGTTTCATGACAGGAAGATATTTCACTAGAAAGCATTTCATTTCTTTTCACTTCTAAAGCATATGATTTTTGTGCCTCTACAAACTTATCATGTTCATCATACAATAAATCTTCTTGCTTTTCTAAAAGCCTATCCTTTTCATTCAATGCATCAATCAATTCATTGATTTTATCTATCTTAGATCTATCTAAGCCCTTGAACAAGCAAGAATAATCTATATCATCATCACTAGACTCACTATCACTAGAAGAAGCATAAGTGGAGTCTTTAGTACTTACCTTCTTCTCTCTTGCCATAAGACAAGTGAGACGCTCGTTGGGGAAGAGAGCCGATTTGTTGAAGGCAGTGGCGGCGAGTCCTTCGTTGTCGGAGTCGGAGGAGGAGCAATCCGAGTCCCACTCCTTTCCTAGATGCGCCTCGCCCTTTGCCTTCTTGTATTGCTTCTTCTTCTCTCTTTTGTTCCCCTTTTCCTGGTCACTTTCATTACCGGGACAGTTAGCAATGAAATGACCAAGCTTACCGCATTTGAAGCATGAGCGCTTCCCCTTGGCTTTGGTCTTGCTTGGTTGTCCCTTGTGACCTTTAAGCACCGTCTTGAATCTTTTAATGATGAGAGCCATCTCTTCATCATTAAGGCCAGCCGCCTCAACTTGCGCCACCTTGCTAGGTAGCGACTCCTTGCTCCTCGTTGCCTTTAGAGCAATGGGTTGAGGCTCGTGGAGTGGTCCGTTCAACGCGTCGTCGACGTATCTTGCCTCCTTGATCATCATCCTCCCGCTCACGAATTTTCCAAGTACTTCCTCGGGTGTCATCATCGTGTACCTGGGATTCTCACGAATATTGTTCACGAGATGAGGATCAAGTACAGTAAAAGACCTGAGCATTAGGCGGACGACGTCGTGGTCCGTCCATCGCGTGCTCCCGTAGCTTCTTATCTTGTTGATAAGGGTCTTGAGCCGGTTGTACGTTTGCGTTGGCTCCTCGCCCCTTATCATCGCGAACCGTCCAAGCTCGCCCTCCACCAACTCCATCTTGGTGAGTAAGGTGACGTCGTTCCCCTCATGAGAAATCTTGAGGGTGTCCCAGATTTGCTTGGCGTTGTCCAAGCCACTCACCTTATGGTATTCATCCCTGCACAAGGAAGCTAGAAGAACAGTAGTAGCTTGTGCATTTTTATGAATTTGTTCATTAATGAACATGGGACTATCCGAACTATAAAAGTGCATTCCACTCTCTACAATCTCCCATATACTAGGATGGAGAGAGAATAGGTGACTACGCATTTTGTGACTCCAAAATCCGTAGTCCTCTCCATCAAAGTGTGGGGGCTTGCCAAGTGGAATGGAGAGCAAATGAGAATGTGAACTTTGCGGAATACGAGAGTAATCAAAGGAAAAGTTCGAATTAACCGGTTTTCTCCTCTCGTAGTCGTTGTGGTCCTCATCCTTTTGGGAAGAAGTAGACTCGTCGCTGTCGTAGTAGATGATCTCCTTGATGCGCCTGGTCTTCTTCTTCTTCCCTTCCTTTCGTCTTTGACCCGAGCCGGAGTCGGTAGGCTTGTCGTCCTTCGGCTCGTTGACGAAGGTCTCCTTCTCTTTGTCGTTGATCACTATACCCTTCCCCTTAGGATCCATCTATTCGGGCGGTTAGTCCCTTTGTGAATAGAACGGCTCCGATACCAATTGAGAGCACCTAGAGGGGGGGGTGAATAGGTGATCCTGTAAAAACCTCAAACTTAAGCCACAAAAACTTGTTAAGCGTTAGCACGATTAATGCCAAGTGGCTAAGGTGAAGTCTCAACAAAACACAATACCACAAGAATCAAGCACAGAGGGACACGGTGGTTTATCCCGTGGTTCGGCCAAGCCAATGCTTGCCTACTTCCACGTTGTGGCGTCCCAACGGACGAGGGTTGCAATCAACCCCTCTCAAGCGGTCCAAAGACCCACTTGAATACCACGGTGTTTTGTTGTTCCTTTCACTATCCCGTTTGCAAGGAATCTCCACAAATTGGAGTCTCTTGCCCTTACAAGTATGATCACAAAGAAAGCACAGAGTAAGGGAGGGAAGCAACACACACAAATTCACAACAAAATCGCACACACACAGCCAAGACTCGAGCTCGAATGACTATCTCAGAGTTCACACTAGAACAGAGCTCGAATCACTTAGAATCACAAACGAATGCGCAAAGAACTTGTGTGGATGATCAAGAATGCTCAAGAGTTGCTTGTGTTTCTCCTCCATGCGCCTAGGGGCTCCTTTTATAGCCCCAAGGCAGCTAGGAGCCGTTGAGAGCAATTCTGGAAGGCTATCCTGGCCTTCTGTCGTCGGGGGCACCGGACAGTCCGGTGCACACCGGACACTGTCCGGTGCCCGATCTGTTTCCTTTTCGGGCGCTTCCGACCGTTGGAAGACTGCCGTAGATCTGCGAGCCGTTGGCGCACCGGACAGTCCGGTGCACACCGGACAGTCCGGTGCCGTCTTCCGACCGTTGGCTCGGCCACGTGTCCCGCGCGGATTGCGCGGCCGACCGTTGGCCCTGGCCGACCGTTGGCTCACCGGACAGTTCGGTGCACACCGGACAGTCCGGTGAATTTTAGCCGTACGCCGCCGGCCAAAAACCCGAGAGCGGCCAGTTCGAGTCGAGTTGGCCTGGCGCACCGGACACTGTCCGGTGCACACCGGACAGTCCGGTGCTCCAGACCGAGCTGGGACTTGGCTGCACACAGCCAAGTCTCCAGACCGAGCTGGGACTTGGCTGCACACAGCCAAGTCATTTCTCCTCTTCTCTCTTCCTGTTTCTAACACTTAGACAAATATGTTAGTCCACAAAACCAATGTACTAAGGCTTAGAAACATACCTTTTATCTCATGATTTGCACCTTGTTCATCCATGTACACAAATTCACAATTAAACACATGTGTTGGCACTCAATCACCAAAATACTTAGAAATGGCCCAAGGGCACATTTCCCTTTCAGATACCTCGGAGGTGCTGCATCTGGAGCACTGGGACGAACCGTGCGAGGACGTGAAGGACGCTGACGACTGCACGGCACTGCTCGACGCGTTCGTCTACATCGAGACATCTTCCGCTGCTCTGCGCGTCTAGTGGTAATTCCATGACCTATAACCGTAGTAGTTCTTGGTATTATGGGGTTGAAAATTTTGTTTTGCGCTAGCGTAGCCTCCCCGTAATCCTTCAGACGCTATGATAGCGGGGAGGATCGGAGCCCCTCGCCCGAACCGCCCGACCCGCAGGCTTTCAGCCGAGCCATACGACGGGCGCCGTTCTCGACCCAGTTCCGAACCCCGACTACCATCACAAAGTACTCGGAGGAGACAAGACCGGAACTGTAGCTCGCGGACTACCGGCTGGCCTGCCAACTGGGTGGAACGGACGATGACAACCTCGTCATCCGCAACCTCCCCCTGTTCCTCTCCGACTCCGCTTGGGCCTGGCTGGAGCATCTGCCTTCGGGGCAGATCTCCAACTGGGACGACCTGGTCCAAGCCTTCGCCGGTAATTTCTAGGGCACGTATGTGCGCCCTAGGAATTCATGGGATCTCCGAAGCTGCCGCCAGCAGCCGGGAGAGTCTCTCCTGGACTACATCCGGTGATTCTCAAAGCAGCGCACCGAGCTGCCCAACGTCACCGACTCGGATGTCATCGGCGCGTTCCTCGCCGGCACCACCTGTCACGACCTGGTGAGCAAGCTGGGTCGCAAGACCCCCACCAGGGCGAGCGTGCTGATGGACATCGCCACCAAGTTCGCCTCTGGCCAGGAGGCGGTTGAGGCCATCTTTCGGAAGGACAAGCAGCCCCAGGGCCGCCAGCCGGAAGATGTTCCCGAGGCGTCCGCTCAGCGCGGCACCAAGAAGAAAGGAAAGAAGAAGTCGCAAGCAAAACGCGACGCGGCCGACACGGACCTTGTCGCCACCGCTGAGTATAAGAACCCTCGGAAACCTCCCGGAGGCGCCAATCTATTCGACAAGATGCTCAAGGAACCGTGCCCCTATCATCAGGGACCCGTCAAGCACACCCTTGAGGAATGCGCCATGCTTCAGCGTCACTTTCACAGGGCCGGGCCACCTGCGGAGGGTGGCAGGGCCCCCCACGACGACAAAAAGGAGGATCACAAGGCAGAGGAGTTCCCCGAGGTCCGCGACTGCTTCATGATCTACGGTGGGCCAGTGGCGAACGCCTTGGCCCGGCACCGCAAGCAAGAGCGTCGGGAGGTCTGCTCGGTAAAGGTGGTGGCGCCAGTATACCTAGACTGGTCCGACAAGCCCATCACCTTCGACCAGGGCGATCACCCCAACCGCGTGCCGAGCCCGGGGAAATACCCGCTCGTTGTCGACCCCGTCATCAGCAATGTCAGGCTCACCAAGGTCCTCATGGACGGAGGTAGCAGCCTCAACATCATCTACACCGAGACCCTCGAGCTCCTGCAGATCGATCTGTCCTCGGTCCGGGCCGATGCGGCGCCTTTTCACGGGATCATGCCCGTCTGCTTCGGGACTCCCTCCAACTTCAGAAGGGAAACCCTCACGTTCGAGGTGGTCGGGTTCCGAGGAACCTACCACACGGTACTGGGGAGGCCATGCTACGCCAAGTTCATGGTCGTCCCCAACTACACCTACCTCAAGCTCAAGATGCCGGGCCCCAACGGGGTCATCACCGTCGGCCCCACGAACCGACACGCGTACGAATGCGACGTAGAGTGCGTGGAGTACGCCGAGGCCCTCGCCGAATCCAAGGCTTTCATCGCCGACCTGGAGAGCCTCTCCAAGGAGGCGCCAGACGTGAAGCGCCATGCCGGCAACTTTGAGCCAGCGGAGACGGTTAAGTCTGTCCCACTCGACCCCAGCAACAATGCCTCCAAGCAGATCCGGATAGGCTCCGAGCTTGACCCCAAATAGGAAGTAGTGCTCGTCGACTTTCTCCGCGCAAACGCCGAAGTTTTCGTGTGGAGTCCCTCGGACATGCCTGGCATACCGAGGGATGTCGCCGAGCACTCTCTGGATATCCGAGCTGGAGCTCGTCCCGTGAAGCAACCTCTTCGCCGATTCGACGAAGAAAAGCGCAGAGCCATAGGCGAGGAGATCCACAAGCTGATGGCCGCAGGGTTCATCAAAGAGGTATTCCATCCCGAATGGCTTGCCAACCCCGTGCTTGTGAGAAAGAAAGGAGGGAAATGGCGGATGTGTGTAGACTACACTGGTCTAAACAAAGCATGCCCAAAAGTTCCCTATCCTCTGCCTCGCATCGATCAAATCGTGGATTCCACTGTGGGATGTGAAACCCTGTCTTTCCTCGATGCCTACTCAGGGTATCACCAAATCAGGATGAAAGAGTCCGACTAGCTCGCGACTTCTTTCATCACACCTTTTGGCATGTACTGCTATGTTACTATGCCATTTGGTTTGAGGAACGCGGGTGCGACGTACCAAAGGTGCATGAACCACGTGTTCGGCGAACACATTGGTCGAACGGTCGAGGCTTATGTCGATGACATCGTAGTCAAGACGAGGAAAGCCTTCGACCTCTTTTCCGACCTTGAAACGACATTCCGGTGTCTCAAGGAAAAGGGCGTAAAACTCAATCCCGAAAAGTGTGTCTTCAGAGTCCCCCAAGGCATGCTCTTTGGGTTCATCGTCTCCGAGCGGGGCATCGAGGCCAACCCGGAGAAAATCGCGGCCATCACCAACATGGGGCCCATCAAGGACTTGAAAGGCGTACAGAGGGTCATGGGATGCCTTGCGGCTCTGAGCCGTTTCATCTCGCGCCTCGGTGAAAGAGGCCTACCTCTGTACCGCCTCTTAAGAAAGACCGAGTGCTTCACTTGGACCTCCGAGGCCGAGGAAGCCCTCAGGAACCTGAAGGCACTCCTTACGAACGCGCCCATCTTAGTGCCCCCCGCCGCTGGAGAAGCCCTCTTGATCTACGTCGCCGCTACCACTCAGGTGGTTAGCGCCGCGATCGTGGTTGAGAGACAAGAAGAAGGGCATGCATTGCCCGTCCAGAGGTCGGTTTACTTCATCAGCGAGGTACTATCTGGGACCAAGATCCGCTACCCGCAAATCCAGAAGCTGCTGTACGCGGTGATCCTGACGTGGCAAAAGTTGTGACACTACTTCGAGTCTCATCCGGTGACTGTGGTGTCATCCTTCCCCCTAGGGGAGATCATCCAGTGCCGAGAGGCCTCGGGTAGGATTGCAAAGTGGGCGGTGGGAATCATGGGCGAGACGATATCGTTCGCCCCTCGGAAAGCCATCAAGTCCCAAGTCCTGGCGGACTTTGTGGCTGAATGGGTCGACATCTAGCTCCCGGCGGCTCCAGTCCAGCCGGAACTCTGGACCATGTTTTTCGATGGGTCACTGATGAAAACGGGGGCAGGCGCGGGCCTGCTCTTCATCTCGCCCCTCGGGAAACACCTACGCTATGTGCCGCGCCTCCATTTCCCGGCGTCCAACAACGTGGCTGAGTACGAAGCTCTGGTCAACAGGTTGCGCATCGCCATTGAGCTAGGGGTCTGACGCCTCGACGCTCGCGGCGACTCGCAGCTCGTCATTGACCAAGTTATGAAGAACTCCCACTGTCGTGACCCGAAGATGGAAGCCTGCTGCGATGAGGTTCGGCACCTGGAGGACAAATTCTACGGGCTCGAGCTCAACCACATCGCCCGACGACACAACGAGACTGCGGACGAGCTGGCTAAGATAGCCTCGGGGCGGACAATGGTTCCCCCGGATGTCTTCTCCCGAGACCTACATCAACCCTCAGTCAAGACCGTCGACGTGCCTGAGCCCGAGAAGGCCTCGGCCCAGCCCGAGGCATCCTCGGCACAGCCCGAGGCGCCCTCGGCTCGGCCCGAGGCACCCTCGGCCCCCGAGGGTGAGGCACTGCGCGTCGAGGAAGAGCGGAGTGGCGTCCAGCCTAATCGAAACTGGCAAACCCCGTACCTGCAATATCTCCTCCAAGGAAAGCTGCCCCTCGACCGAGCCGAGGCTCGGCGACTGGAGCGGCGCACCAAGTCGTTCATCTTACTGGGTGACGGAAAGGATCTCTACCACCGCAGCCCATCCGGCATCCTCCAGCGGTGCGTATCCATCGCCGAAGGCCAGGAGCTCTTACGAGAAATACACTCGGGGGCTTGTGATCATCACGCGGCGCCCCGAGCCCTTGTCGGAAACGCCTTCCGACAAGGTTTCTACTGGCCGACCGCGGTGGTCGACGCCACTAGGATTGTCCGCGCTTGCCAAGGGTGTCAGTTCTACGCAAGGCAGACCCACCTACCCGCTCAGGCTCTGCAGACAATACCCATCACCTGGCTGTTTGCTGTGTGGGGACTAGACCTCGTCGGTCCCTTGCAGAAGGCACCCGGGGGCTACACGCACCTGCTGGTCGCCATCGACAAATTCTCCAAGTGGATCGAGGTCCGACCCCTAAACAGCATCAGGTCCGAACAGGCGGTGGCATTCTTCACCAACATCATCCATCGCTTTGGGGTCCCGAACTCCATCATCACCGACAACGGCACCCAGTTCACCGGCTGAAAGTTCCTGAACTTCTGCGAGGATCACCATATCCGGGTGGACTGGGCTGCCGTGTCTCACCCCATGATGAATGGGCAAGTGGAACGTGCCAACGGCATGATTCTGCAAGGACTCAAGCCGAGGATCTACAGCGACCTCCACAAGTTCGGAAAGCGGTGGATAAAGGAACTCCCCTCAGTGGTCTGGAGTCTGAGGACAACGCCGGGCCGGGCCACGGGCTTCACACCGTTCTTTCTAGTCTATGGGGCCAAGGCCGTCTTGCCCACGGACTTAGAATACGGTTCCCTGAGGACGAGGGCGTACGACGACCGAAGAAACCAGACCGACCGAGAAGACTCACTGGACCAGCTCGAAGAGGCTCGGGACATGGCCTTACTACACTCGGCGTGGTACCAGCAGTCCCTGCGACGCTACCACGCCCGAGGGGTTCGGTCCCGAGACCTCCAAGCAGGCGACCTGGTGCTTCGGCTGCGACAAGACGCCCGAGGGCGGCACAAGTTCACGCCTCCCTGGGAAGGGCCGTTCGTCATCGCCAAGGTTCTGAAGCCCGGGACATTCAAGCTGGCCAACAGCCAAGGCGAGGTCTACAGCAACGCTTGGAACATCCGACAGCTATGTCGCTTCTACCCTTAAGATGCTTTCAAGTCGTTCGTACACCTTGTTCACGTTCAAAGTCTAACCATCAAGGAAGGGTTAGCCTTGCCTCGGCAAAGCCTGACCCTCCCTCGGGGGCTAGAAGGGGGAACCCCCTCTGCGTCAAAATTTTCCTTGGAAAAAGTCTTTCTGCCAGAACGTCTTTCGTGCTTTCTGACTACTTCGAAAGTGGGGTCCCGAAAACGACGGAGTACACGTAAACAACCAAGGCCGACTGAGCCGAGGGACTCCTACACCTCCGGGATACGGATACCTCACTCATCACCTTCTGTGATAAGTAACTCACGCTCGGATAAGCAATTCCGCTGACCGAACAAGTCTCAATGCTCGGAGACCCTTCTGCCGAAACGATTTTTCGGGCCTTCTCGACTACATCGTTAGCAGAATCCTACGGACGAGTAAGAGTGCACGTAAGCGACAAGGCCGATCGAGCCGAGGGACTCCTACGCCTTCGGGATACGGATACCTCACTCATCACCTTCCATGAAAAGTAACTCTCGCTCAAACAAACAATTCCGTTACCGACAAATAAGTCTTGATACTCGAAACAAAGGGAAAAAGAAACACAGCTTTACAACATAACGACAGCATGTTTGGGCCTCGGCGGCCGCAGAAAACATACACACACTACAAGGTAAACCGATCCTGCAGGTTCAGACCTCGATGGAAGGGGAGCGGCAGCACCCTCGGTGTCAACACCACCTTTGGCGAAGTCCGACCGAGCCTCGAACGGCAACACAGTCGGAGGATCTCCGCTCCGAAGGACGACGTCAGCACCACGCCTGGGCCATCGCCGCCAGGGTCTCCTCCAGGAGTCCGGCTCGAGCATACGGTTCGGCTGGTCGCCCCGAAGCCTCAGCCGGCTGCCCCCCAAGGACATCAGCCCGGCCCATGGCCTCGGCAACTCGACTCCGACGCCGGTCCCGCCAGTGGACGGCCCAGTCAGGCTCCGGCCGATGAAGTCTTCTTTTCGAGCCAACTCTGCCTCTGTCCACGCTGATATCGCTGCCTCTGACTCCGGCTCATCGAAGAGCGGCCAAGGGTTTCCTTTAACTAAGCAAGAGAAACCTCGGGCGGCAAGGCCGACTGAGCCGAGGGACTCCTACGCCTCCGGGATACGGATACCTCACTCATCGCCTTCGCACGAGGCAACTCACACTTGGTGAAGCGGTTCGGTTAGCTGACAGGCGAGTCCCAGTGCTCGGAATGAGGGAAAAACACGGCTTCACGCCGAAAGATACATACATGTTCAGGCCCCGACAGCCACAATGAACGTACGCCAGCACTCAAGGTACCATTACAAACGGAACTTCGGTTCCGCCCCCGCGGGTATGAACAACCTCCACACCGGAGAGCCTGCGGGGCGACAAGCTCCGGGCGACTCGCCAGCGACCTCTGCAACAGCAGCCATGGTCCCAGGACGGACGCAGCCACCAGAAGGGCCTCGTTCACGTCCCCACTCAAGGGACGCGAACCAGACATTAAAGCCAAAAGAGCTGGAGGTCGGTCCGTAGGCAACGCTGACGGCCCCGATGGCGGAGAAGCTTTCTCCAGCTGCCACCACGTCAACACCGACGGCGACGTCCGCCTGTCCGCCAACGCCGCACCAGCAAGCGCAGGCCGCTCCAAAGCGCACCGGCAGGCCCTCACTCCCGTCCTCGCCACGAAAGCGAGGACAGAGGACGGAATGTTGCATCCTAGCTGGGCAGCAATAGTTCGCCTTCCCCGGCATGGCTGGAGGACGCCTCCTTCGCAGAGCTGGAGGATGGTTTCCACCACCAGAAGCTGGAAGAAGAGGTGGCCGGCCGACCCATGCAGGAGGTAGAGCTCCGGCTCAGCCCGGCCTCCGGCCCAGCCAGGATGACGAAGATCCTTGAGGCTGAGGGCGGAACCAAGATCGCAGCCCGGCTCGCTTCTCCCCACCACCGAACTGGAGGTCACCGTCTTGGGTGACCACCGGCGAGGGGATGCAGTCGGGCTGCCTGACGAAAATCCTTGAAGTCGAATGATGGCTGAAAGGTACCGACTTCCGCGAAGTTGCGTTCCCCCAACGACGACCAGGCGGGAGAACCGCGGGCGCCCCCCATCTGGGGGCTCGAAGGGTGGAAAGACACAACGCATGAGGAGAGCGCGAAGACATGGTTGCCTTTCGAGGGGGTCACCCTCCTTTTAAAGGCAACTCTCTCCAGTTGCGTCCTCAGCCGTCGCGGGCTGAGTCTTCTCCAACACGCTCCAGGGTCCTCCCCCTACGACACGGGGGCTGGGCCCCACGCGTCATGCAAGCTGGCGCAGGGCAGACAGGGCCAACCCGCCGCCCACGGTGCGCGCGACTACCCAGCAGTTACGAGCATTCCTCCACTCTCGCCCAGGCCAGCGGGCGAAGGAAGCGGGCCGCCATGCAGGCGGCGTGCAATCGCACCCAGAGGGACGCACCCTTTCGACTTCGACACATCCAGCATGGAGGCCCAGGCCCACACATCATGCAACCGGCGCGCCGGTTACTACGTACAAGAAACTGCACCGCCACTCGCGCCAGTACCGCGCCTTCTCGACTGTGGAATCTGTACCGCGACTCGAGGTGACCCTGCGCATGACCCGACAATGCCAACCGAGCACATCGGTCACGGGCCGGTCAGCCGCAAGAGAGAGCGCGACGGTCGATACGGCCAGAAATGGGCCGACAGTAATGGCGGTGGCAGGCGGGCGAAAACGGCAGTCGAGTCGTCAGCAAGCTCACGTCCCCTCCTGGGATAGTGAAAGGACCTTCTCCCACGGCGGAAGACGACACGTCCGCGTTCCGTTCCTCGAACGGCTCGCACACGCGCAACGGCCGCCCCGTGAACCACTCGTCCCGTCGCATTAACTCTGCGGCAGGACAGGCGGCACCTTTGGCAGGCGAAGCAGGCGACGCTTCACCTCCGCCATAATGACCACGTCAAAAAAGGTGTGCCACGTCATTCGATTTCGTATCCTTTTCACTTCCTCTTTCTCTCTCTTGCCTCAGGGGTCAGAAAAGGGGATACTCCGAAAGGGATCCTTCTCCGCGAAGGAAGCGGGCCCCGAGCCCCCCTACTGATCAGAGGTTCAAAGGCTGGCCCCTCGAAAGGGTTCAACAGCCGCCTCAGAGCGCTCGGGCTCTGCGCCCCCTACTGGTCAGAGGTTCAAAGGTCGGCCCCTCGAAAGGGTTCAACGGCCGCCTCAGGCCACTCAGGCTCCACGCCCACTACTGATCAGGGGTTCGAAGGCTGGCCCCCGAAGGGTTCGACAACCGCCTCAGACGCAGAGCGAGGGATGACCCTGGGTACGTTCGATACATAACCGAGGCTCGGGCTGCGCTCCCGAGGTACCCTAGGAGATTTCCGAGACCAACGGGAACGATTTTGTAACGGAATCCCACCAGAGGGAGGCATCGAGCCCTCGGACCCCGTCAAAAGGGGACCGGCTCCGGCAAGTCACCCGCAGGTACTTTTAGAGCGCGCCTCCGGGCCACTAGCCGACCCCTAACAAATGGGGCATGGGCGTCCACTCGGATTACCCACTAGCAACTCACTGGAGACACCATGTTCGGCGTCCTCCGAGGGCAACATGACGCTTTCCCCCCTCCTCCTTGCGGAAAGGCGACGCAGGGGCGTATGTAAAAAAGTCGAGTCTGTCCCTAACCGTCCTCTCGCTCTGTGCGGAGGCTCGAGGGCTTCTCTCGCAAACTCGGCTCCGGCCAAACCGTTGACAGCGTCAACATACCAGCCCGAGAACTTGGGACCCTACTGTTCACCCGGGCTATGGCCAGTTCGCATGAGGGAGCGGCTAGACCGGCCGAAGCGTTACGAAACGTACTAAGACCTCGAAGGAGTCAAACTACTCCTCCGAGGCCTCGGGGGCTACACCCGGCGGGTGCGCTCGCGCGCACCCACCGGAACAAAAAGCAACCAAGGAAGGCCGGTCCCCTTGCAAAAAAGTGCGACAAAAGCCTCCAAGCGAGTATCAACACTCCCTTCGAGGCTCGGGGGCTACTGTCGGGGACCATAATTAGGGGTACCCCCAAGACTCCTAATCTCAGCTGGTAACCCCCATCAGCACAAAGCTGCAAAGGCCTGATGGGTGCAATTAAGCCAAGGCTCGGTCCACTCAAGGGACACGACCTCGCCTCGCCCGAGCCCAGCCTCGGGCAAGGGCAGCCGACCCCGGAAGATTCACGTCTCGCCCGAGGACCCCCTCAAACGACGTACACACCTTCGGCTCGCCCGAGGCACAGCCTTCGCCAAGAAGCAACCTTGGCCAGATCGCCACACCAACCGACTGAATCGCAGGAACATTTAATGCAAGGATGGCCTGACACCTTATCCTGTCATGCGCCCTTCAGTCGACAGAGCCGAAAGTGACCGCAGTCACTTTGCCGCTCCATTGACCGGCCTGACAAGAAGACAGCGCCGCCTGCGTTGCTCCGACTGCTGTGCCACTCGATAGAGTGAGGCTGACAGCAGCCAAGTCCGGCCTCGGGCGCCATAGGAAACTCCGCCTCGCCCGACCCAGGGCTCGGGCTCGGCCCCGGAAGACGACGAACTCCGCCTCGCCCGACCCCAAGGCTCGGACTCGGGCTCGGCCCCGGAAGACGATGAACTCCGCCTCGCCCGACCCAGGGCTCGGACTCGGGCTCGGCCCCGGAAGACGACGAACTCCGCCTCGCCCGACCCAGGGCTCGGACTCGGGCTCGGCCCTAGAAGACGACGAACTCCACCTAGCCCGACCCAGGGCTCGGACTCGGGCTCGGCCCCAGAAGACGACGAACTCCGCCTCGCCCGACCCAGGGCTCGGACTCGACCTCGACCTTGGAAGACCGACTCGACCCCGACCTCGGAGGAGCCTCCGCCTCGCCCGACCCAGGGCTCGGACCGACCACGTCACAGGGGGGGCCATCATTACCCTATCCCTAGCTAGCTCAGGCTACGGGTAACAGGACCGGCGTCCCATATGGCTCGCCCCGGAAAACAGATTATGATGGCGCCCCGCGTGCTCCATGACGACGGCGACTCTCAAACCCTTACGGAAGCAAGGAGACGTCAGCAAGGACTCGACAGCCCCGACAGCTGTCCTTCCACAAGGCTCCAACACTCCTCCGACGGCCACGACATCACGTGAACAGGGTGCCAAAAACCTCTCTGGCTGCCACGACGGCATGTACTTAGGGCGCTAGCTCTTCTCTGCTAGACACGATAGCGTACTGCTACACCCCCCATTGTACACCTGGACCCTCTCCTTACGCCTATAAAAAGAAGGTCCAGGGCTCTCTTACGAGAAGGTTGGCCGCGCGGGAGGACGGGGCGACGCGTAGAGTCCCTCGCTCTCCCCCCACGCGGACGCTTGTAACCCCCTACTGCAAGCGCACCCGACCTGGGCGCAGGACAAACACGGAGGCCGCGGGCTTTTCCCCTCTCTTCTACCCCCCTTCGTGCTCCGTCTCGCGCCGACCCATCTGGGCTGGGACACGCGGCGACAATTCACTCGTCGGTCCAGGGACCCCCCCCGGGGTCGAAACGCCTACAAGGGTCGTTCCTGAGGTCTTGTTCGGTTATTTTTAATCTATATGGATTAGAGCGAATTAATATGGATTGAAAGGGATTTTGACTTGCTAAGAATTGAAACCCCCTCAATCCATATGGATTGGGATAGAACCGAACAAGCCCTGAAGGGGAGACCGCCCCGGCCCCTGTTCCATGAGGCCCTAGTAAGTCAGATCAACAACATATTACTATACATATTCAATATTTAGTTTTAACTTTTAAGTGATCTTTGTGATAAATAACTGGTTCATAGTGTTTAGCCCACGTACAACGATTTATATGTCTCGTCTTCCATCACCTAGTGGCGCTAGCATTAGATCGCTTTTCAAACGAGTTTGTGACACCTACGATTGTGCTTGTTGTATCACCTAAAGTGGAAGGAGTTTTTCAAAGTTGAAGTTAATAAAGAATTATTTAAGGTCTAAAATGTCGCTAAAAACTAAATAGTTTAACTGAAGATATTAGTGGATAAAATTGATATTGATATCATTATCAATGACTTCACATTAAAACATGTTTTAAGAAAATTTTAAGATGACCATATATATATATATATATATATATATATATATATATGGTGAATAATTTTATACATGTTTGAGTATTTAAAATAAGGAGTTCTATTTTAAGTCTTGCTTTAGAGCAACTCCAAAAGGTGTAAACTAACTCTAAAACGGATATTAGTCGTTTTTCTTACTCCAATAGCTCCCTCATTCTTCTCCAAAAAATTAGCGTCCCGCATCCACAACCTCCTCTCTCCTATTTTGGTGTGTTCTATCCCTCCCCAATCCATTCTCAACGTATCGAATCATCCACAGCCTCCCAACGACTATACAGATTGCACCACATGTCACATTTAAAGGAACTGTTGGAGTATTCATCATAATTCACTTTTAAAACTTTTTAGTCTACTCTTAATAATTAATTTTTGAGATAAAATTTTTAACATCCTTTTAGAGTTGCTCTTAGGTCCTCGAGTTACCAGAAACAACCGTGGAGGGAAGCCATATGGGTCTGTTTGGTTCAGCTTTTTTCTGACCAGCTTTTCTGAAAATCTGGCTGTAGGGAGAATCTGGCTGTGGGGAGAATCTGAGTATCATTACGATTACATATAGAGGAAGATAAAGTTGTTCATAGGGCTCAGGATCTAGAAAGTAACGAATTCCTACTATTACAACGACTGAACCGATTATGTGTTTATGTTGATTTTGGATGGTTTTTGCCCAACGAATTTTATAAAAGCTGGCTGAAAAGTCGAGCGTTTGGTAGTCCGCAGCAGCTTTTGGTGACCAGAAGCTGCCAGAAGCCGAAACAAACAGGCACATAAGTTGTTGCCCGTTGGCGTGTCACTGTCACAGCATGGGAAGGAGAGATGGGTCGACACGGTCAACAGACCACCACACCACCACGCCTAACATATGAGTCATAACAACCCGTGAATAGACACTTTAACATTAAAAAATATACTTTAAAAGTTTATAGACAGGGACTGCATTTTACTCGGTTGATATTTCTTCTTCTATGCTACACATTGGTGCCTTCAGAAAGATCAGGTCCCTGACAGTTACAATGTTATTCGATTTAGCCATATCTGATGGTCATTTGTGCGTACCTGCTGGTTCAAGCTTATTTCCAAACTTGCAGGACGTAATTCAGATTGCCCTAAAAAGAGGATGTGTTTTTCAGGTTCCTCCTGTGTTTGACGCACACAGTGACACACAAGGCACAACTGGCATTGTGCGAGAGCACGCACGTCACATTGTCGGTTCTGCGGTGAAACCAATCTGAGGGCTCACAAAAACAGTTTCTGAAAACAAGCCCTCACATATTCCTGACTTGAGGAATGCAAATTGACGAAACATATATCATATATTTCAGAACAAATAATTTGGATGCAGCCAAGGACAATATTTAAGCTCAGACTGAACTAAAAAAATGAAGTTCCGGTGATAGCTCATCAATAATGAACTGCTCAAACAGTAAACAGATACAAAAGCATAGACGACAACACTCTGAAATCTCAAACAAAAGCATAGACAACACTTGAAGACATAGCAAATCTAAGGCCAACCACCATATGATATCCCTATTCTGCATCCTCAAAATGACTACCCTGTTATAGAACTATACCAGCGCATTGCGAAAATGACTATCACCCACAAAAATTTTCACTACTAATTCAGCTAAACATGCCTGATTGCAAATACTTTGTGCTCATGGCCATAAGTTCATCAAACAATATGAATGCCAAATAGTTTCAATTAACATGCCACATGATATAACCTGATTACAACATGTTGGGCTGTTGTCAATAATGTAACCACCACCTGACTACCATATTACAGTCACAAATCGAAAATTGACATATGAAAATGCAGAGAACACTGAAATCATTAAATAGTTTGTCGGTGATAACATATTAACAAAACAAACGGATTATCCACAAATTCAGAACTACCTATCAGCTAGTCCATTATTAGTCCACACACGAGCAAAGGAGCATACCCAAACCACATAACCTTCAACGAACCCATCAGCCAAGCTTCGGTGCATCAGGAAAGACAAGTCATTGCATAACACCGATAAGTGGGACACAAAACTGGCAAAAATAAGCAGGGAGAACTTTGTTCTGGAGTACAGGCCACATCTCATTAGACACCAGATCAAATGTCAGTGTTTGAGAAGAACATTTCACAATGGCGCGTGAAATTGATTGATAAGTTCATCAGAAACAAACACATTTCGTAGCTTAAGCGTGCTTCACGATCATATATTCACATGGAGGGCAAAACCCTAAGGCTCCCAAGTCCCAACCGCCCACTACATAGTCATACAGACATTAAGATTAACTCAACACATGATCATATGGCAATAGGTCATCCCACTACAGGAACTTGCCCTACCACCCGGGAGCACGAGCGCCACTAATCTGGGCCTAGTTCTTACCGCCTTCATGCACCTCGAGCTCCTGGATGATGACGTATCCGACCTTCTTGGGGCTCTCGGTGTCAGACGCCTCGTCCTCGTCCTCGTCCTCGTCCTCATAGAGCTCGTCGTACGGGGAAGCCGCGGCGGCGCCGGCGACCATGGACCAGACGAGGTACACGGAGGCAGCGGTGAGCGCGCCGCAGGCGAGGCCGAAGAGGAGCCCCACGACCACCACGAGTATGTCCCTGACGCGCTCCTGGGGCCCGGCGGGCGCGGCCGTGGCGGGGTGCAGGAGATCGGGGCGATGGATCTGAACGTTGGCGGGGATAGAATGGAGGTGGTGGTGGTTGCGGTGGCCGTGGGGGACGTGTGGACCGAGGCGGCGGACGCGGAAGACAGTGATGACCGTGGCGACGTGGGGAGCGCCGAGGTGGCGGTTGACGGCGCCGTCGCCTCTGCTGGGGTCGGGGTTGGGATCGGACGGGATGGCGACGAGGAAGCCGTGGCACGGCCGCGCGTCGGCGACCAGGAGTGACGCGGCGACAACGGCGAGGAGCAGGAGGAGACGGCGAGCGGCCATAGCGGCTGCGGAGAGCCGGATCTGTGCCTGGGGAAAGGGAAGGTTCGCTTCCTCAGAGAAAATGGAGCTTGGATGAAGTCGACCCTGCAGCCGCCAGCCGGTGAGTTCCGAGGGGAAAGTTCTTATTGCAGTTTAGCCCTTGTTTGTTCCGCTATCGGTTTTGGGACTCACGTGAAAATCGGTAGCGCTTGGAGCCTTCAACTTCGACTCATATTATGAGATCGTATTCGCGTTTTGAAAAAAAAAAGACACCACGTCTTAAACTGGTTTTATATTTCCTTTAGGGCTTGTTCCTTTTAACGCGAATCCATGTAGATTGGATGGTATTAAGTCAGTTTAAATTCATAATAAATCAAAATCCATCTCAATCTGACCCAATACCCTTCAATCCATATAAAACGAAAATAACCGAACAAGCCCTAAGATTGGGCATCGAGCTCTATTGATCATGATTATGAAATCTCGACTTGCCTACCTATCTCTGCGTCCACGTTTTCATCACCTTTGCCTCACAAGTCACATCTGTTATCTGTTAGCAGCCAGGACCGGATCGATGGGGCGGGTGCGACTTCGGCTTCCTACCACTCTTGAATCAATAGAGCCTCATTGAAGCTCTTCTTAAATTTAAAAGGCGCAAACTATTATCGGCTTCCTACCGCTCTCGAACCAATAGAGCCTCACTAAAGCCCTTCATAAATTTAAAACGTGTAAACTATTATACATGTATATTGTAAGTGATTCAGCGGGATTATATTGTTGTAGCGGTTTATTTTAGCCCCTTTTAATTTTTTATCTAGTTCCATGGTGGCCTATTCTTATTTGTCTCTTCTTTGTTTGCCCTGAGATATTCTCCTCTCACCGTTATTCTTTCTCCCGCCTTCGTTGACGTCCTGGCGGCCCTGTTCTTTGTAAACCCTAGAATGTGAATTTAAGTGGGTTAAGTAGTTCCTTTGTTATTGAGAAATATTTTTTTTCTTAGTCTGATTTATCATTAAGGCATATCTTTTAAATAAATGAATGAATAAATAAAATTATAATTTTTCATCTCATGCTGGATATTTTTGTTTGTGCACTTGAAGGTTGAACTCTATTTGACTTTAACTCAAAATTTGAGTTTGAATATTTGAAATTGGAAAAATAAAATAGAAAAGAAAAAGAAAAACAACCAGCAGTCTCGTGGGCCCTTTTTACCTGAGTCGGCCCAGCCAGCTAACCCCTCTCCCTTGCCCGCATGGCCTAGCTCGACCATCTCACTTTTTACTCCACGCCGCATGGTCCAAAGATCATCTCGCATGTCAACCGGTGGGCCAAACCGGCCAGTGCCCTCGCACACACCACCTAAACCCTAAACCCTAGACCTAGTGCCGGGCAGCCCCACTTGCCAGCACATCTCATCCGCGCCGTGCGTGTTCCGGGTCACTGACATGCGGGGTCCCGGCCACTGTTCATTTCCCAAACGCGTAACAACCGCGGGCAGGCAGTTGCAACCGTCGTATCCTGGTGCGATTGGCCAGCTAGCAGGTGCTCACCCCGCTATAAGAAGGCCCCACACTTTGCGCTAGAGATGGCCAAACGGGCCGCCCGGCCCGTCCCGGTCCGGGCCCGGTAAAGCCTGGCCGAAAACCGGGCCGGGCCTGTTGAGCCTGCGGGCTCAATTTTCTGTCCAAGCCCGGCCCGTAGCGGGCCTAAACGGGCCCGACCCGTTTAGCATGAAAAAACGAGCCGAAAACGGGTTAAACAGGCCGGTAAGCACGTTTTAGTGTAAAAAACCGGTTTAACGGGCTTAGAGGTAAACGGGTCGTGCCGAGCTAGCCCACCGTGCATAGTTTCCTGTCCAAGCCCGCCCGCTTATTCGTACCGGGCCGGGTTCGGACCGGATCCAAAAAACGGGTTTCATGCCGGGTTCACGGGCCTCGTGCTTATTGGCCATCTATACTTTGCGCCATCTCATCGGCACCGCACCCACGCCCTTGGAAGCGCCCCGAAGGCATGGCCGCCGAAGAAGAGCGCCGTCGTGCGGAACAGAGGAAAATCGTCGCCACAAAACTTCATCCACAACGTTGCTCGGCTTGCAGGATCGAACCAGGGTGCTGCACCGAGCCATAGCGGATCCACAACGTTCGGTTGTTTCCTGGCGAGATCGACGACCTTGCGGCTGGTAATCGCTCATCACGGTGATTCCATCGCCGTATAGCTACGCGCGGTCGTGGCTGGGGGGTCTACAACGCGCCAATCACCGATAAGGACCATCCACATTGTTCCCATCACCTGCTTCGTTCGGCACCGGTAGAAGTAGAGGATATCGCACGGTAGCGGGTGGTGTGTGTCTTGCTGGCGATGGGCCGCCACGAGGGCTAGGCAGTGTCGCCTAGAACTGGTCGGAGCTTGGTGGTCGGGTATCCACCGTTGGATCATTGGGCAACGACGATGATTAGACAATGTGTAACGATTCGGCTCGGGATGCTGTGAGTCGTTCATCCGTAGATAAGTGCACGAGATTAGATAATGGTTATTTGAATCAGGGTTGAAGATAGCGGATCCAACGTATCCGAATTAATACAGGTTTGCGCTTCAGAGATCAAATCGGGGCATCCAGATTCGATCGTGCGGCTCCGAATACATAATACCCCTTCGCCGAGTGATTTTTCATTAAGAGCCCTTGTAGTTGTTCAAAAAGGACCCGCGGTCTAGCCCATTATAAAATATTCACAAGTAGGTCATGTTTTAGGCGAAATAGACCCTGACCTTCATGGAATTGGTAGCCGTCTGAAGAAAACGGTGATGCCTAAGAGGGGACAAATTAGGACTTCTAAAACTTTCTATAAAGTAGGCCACAATTAAATCCCTAGAGCAAAACCTATACAAATAAATAATCTAGAATGTGCAAACTAGGTTTTGTCTAAGTGTTGCTATCTCTACCGCACGGTCTAAGTTTCAATCCTAAATAATCTAATTACAAAGATAAGATTAAAACTTAAATGTTTAATATAAATGCGGAAGGTCAAGAGCAAGGTATAGATGTAAACTCTCGTGGATGACGCCAATATTTTTACCTAGGTATCTGGAACCACGCAAGGTTCCGACTAATCCTCGTTGGTGCCCTAAGCAAAGGGTAGCCCACAGTCAAGCACCACTGTAACACCATAAATTCGAGGTATAAAATTTCTTCCTAATTACCTACCAAATTCAGGTGTTACTCTTATATCTCTCTCTAGTTCCTCTCTCCCTCTTTTCCTTTGAGCAGATTTAGCCTAATTAGTGAGGGGTTAATTATTTATTTCGTCAAACATTATGAGTCATGAAATGTTGCATCATACTGAGCTTAAAATACCCGTTGAGTTATTGCAAATGTTTGAATTAGTTTGAATTTGAATTGAAAACTCTAGAGAAAATAAAATAGAAAAGGCATTAGAAATTCCCTGAAAATGGAAAATCCTAATTCGGCCTAGCTAGCCCAAGCTAGCCCAGCTCCGCGCGCCCGCGCCTTCTAACTGGTGGAGCCCACCTGTCAGCGGTAGCTCTCGCGCCCGCATGCCCTCTTGAAAGGAAAATGTACCCTTGGGCCATTTCTAAGTATTTTGGTGATTGAGTGCCAACACAAGTGCTTAAGTGTTAATCTATGCCAATTGATGGACAAAGTGCAAATCAAGAGTAAAGGTATGTTTCTAAGACTTAGTACATTGTTTTGGAGACTAATGTATTGTGTCTAAGTGCTAGAAACAGGAAAAGATCAATTTGGAAAAGACTTGGCTAAATAGCCAAGACTCTACGCAGTCTGGATGCACCAAACTGTCCGGTGGTGCACCGGACAGTGTCCGGTGCGCCAGGCTGGCGACGGTCAACTGGCTGCTCTCGGGAAGCGATTAACGGCGTACGGCTATAATTCACCGGACTGTCCGGTGGTGCACCGGACTGTCCGGTGAGCCATTCACAGGCGAAGTCGTCGCTCTCGGGAAGCGATTAACGGCGTACGGCTATAAATCATCGGACTGTCCGGTGGTGCACCGGACTGTCCGGTGAGCCAACGGTCGGCCGGGCCAACGGTCGGCCGCGTAATCCGCGCGCGACGCGTGGCCGAGCCAACGGTCAGAAGGGGGCACCGGACTGTCCGGTGTGCACCGGACAGTGTCCGGTGCGCCAACGGCTCTGGATCTTCAACGGTCGGCTGCGCCATAGAAGGAAAGAAATCCACACCGGACAGTGTCCGGTGGTGCACCGGACTGTCCGGTACGCCAGGCGACAGAAGGCAAGAATTGCCTTCCTGGAATGCTCTCAACGGCTCCTAGCTGCCTTGGGGCTATAAAAGGGACCCCTAGGCGCATGGAGGAGGACACCAAGCATTCTCTAAGCATTCCTAAGCACCAAGACTTCAATTCCGCGCATTCGATTCTATGTGATAGCAACTAGAGCTCCATTTGAGTAGTGTACTCTTCGGATTGTGTTGAGAGCTCGTGTTGCGACCTGTGTGCGTGTTGTTGCTCTGATTTTGTGTCTTGTGTGCGTTTCTCATCCCAACCTTACTTCCGTGATTCTTTGTGAACATCTTTGTAAGGGCGAGAGACTCCAAGTTGTGGAGATTCCTCGCAAGCGGGATATAGTAAAGCAAAGCAAAATACTGTGGTATTCAAGTGGGTCTTTGGATCGCTTGAGAGGGGTTGATTGCTACCCTCGTCCGTTGGGACGCCACAACGTGGAGTAGGCAAGTGTTGGACTTGGCCAAACCACGGGATAAACCACTGTGCCATCTCTGTGTTGATCTCTTTGTGGTTATTGTGTTTTGCTAAGACTCCTCTCTAGCCACTTGGTCTTATTGTGCTAACTCCTAATCAAGTTTTTGTGGCACTAAGTTTCAAGTTTTACAGGATCACCTATTCACCCCCCTCTAGGTGCTCTCAATTGGTATCGGAGCCTTTCTCTTCACGAAGGGACTAATCGCCCGAAGAGATGGATCCTAAGGGCAAGGGGATTGTGATCAATGATAAGGAGAAGGAGTCCTTCGTCAACGAGCCAAAAGATGACAAGCCTACTGACTCAGGCTCAGGCCACAAAAGAAAAGACGAGAAGAAGAAGAAAACAAGGCGCATCAAGGAGATAGTCTACTACGACAGCGACGAATCTTCCTCTTCCCAAAAGGACGACGACAACGACTACGAGAAAAAGAAGACGGTTAATTCAAACTTCTCTTTCGATTATTCTCGTATTCCGCATAGTTCAAATGCACATTTTCTTTCCATTCCTCTTGGCAAACCTCCACACTTTGATGGGGAGGACTACGGATTTTGGAGTCACAAAATGTGTAGTCACTTGTTCTCTCTCCATCCAAGTATATGGGAGATTGTAGAAAATGGAATGCAATTTGATAGCACGGATAATCCTTTGTTCATCAATGAAAAAATCCATAAAAATGCACAAGCTACTACTGTCCTTTTAGCATCTCTGTGCAGGGAAGAATACAATAAGGTGAGCGGCTTGGATAATGTTAAGCAGATCTGGGACACCCTCAAGATATCACATGAGGGAAATGACGTCACCATGCTCACCAAGATGGAGCTGATGGAGGGCGAACTTGGGAGATTCGCAATGATCAGGGGAGAGGAGCCAACCCAAACGTACAACCGGCTCAAGACCCTCATCAACAAAATAAGGAGCTATGGAAGCACACGATGGACGGACCACGACATCGTCCGCCTAATGCTAAGGTCCTTTACTGTCCTTGATCCACATCTTGTGAACAATATTCGTGAGAATCCTAGGTACACCAAGATGTCGCCCGAAGAAGTACTTGGGAAGTTTGTAAGCGGGCGGATGATGATCAAGGAGGCAAGATACGTCGACGATGCATTGAATGGCCCAATCCATGAGCCTCAAGTCATTGCTCTCAAGGCATCGAGTAGCAAGGAGGCGCTACCTAGCAAGGTGGCGCAAGTTGAGGCGGCAGGGCTAAATGAGGAAGAGATGGCCCTCATCATCAAGCGCTTCAAGACGGCGCTAAATGGTCGCAAGGAGCACCCCAACAAGAACAAGACGAAGGGGAAGCGCTCCTGCTTCAAATGTGGTAAGATTGGTCATTTTATCGCTAATTGTCCCGATAATGAGAATGACCCGGAAAAGAAGAGTGGAAAGTGGGAAAAGAAGAAGAACTACAAGAAGGCAAAGGGCGAGGCACATCTTGGAAAGGAGTGGGATTCGGATTGCTCCTCGTCCGACTCCGACAACGAAGGACTCGCCGCCACCGCCTTCAACAAGTCATCCCTCTTCCCAAACGAACATCACACTTGCCTCATGGCAAGGGAAAAGAAGGTAAGCACTCATAATACTAGTACTTACGCTTTCTCAAGTGATGAAGAATCTAGCGATGATGAAATAGACTATTCATGCTTATTCAAGGGCTTAGATAGAACTAAGGTTGATAAGATTAATGAATTGATTGATGCCTTAAATGATAAGAATAGATTATTAGAAAAGCAAGAGGACCTTTTATATGAAGAACATGATAAGTTTGTAGAGGCTCAAAAATCCCTTGCTTTAGAAATTAAAAGGAATGAAATGCTTTCTTGTGAATTGTCTACATGCCATGACTCTATTTCTAGCTTAAAGAGCATAAATGATGATTTGAATGCTAAGTTAGAAATAGCTAATAAATCAACATCTTGTGTAGAACATGTTACAATTTGCAATAGGTGTAAAGAATTCAATATTGATGCTTGTAGCGAACACCTAGCTTCAATTTCTAAATTGAATGATGAAGTGGCTAGTCTTAATGCCCAACTTAAGACTAGCAAAAGTGAATTTGATAAGCTAAAATTTGCAAGGGATGCTACACGATTGGTAGACACCCCTCCATTAAGGATGGGCTTGGCTTCAAGAGGGAAGCCAAGAACTTAACTAGTCATAAGGCTCCCATTCCCGCCAAGGTGAAAGGGAAGGCCCCTATGACCAATAGTGCTCAAAAGAATCATGCATTCATTTATGATAGAAAATTTTCTAGAAATGTTCATCATGATAGGAGTTGTAATGCTTATGATTCAAATGCAATGTTTGCTTCAAGTTCTTCCTATGTGCATGGTAGGGATATGCCTAGGAGAAATGTCATTCATCATATGCCTAGGAGAAATGTTGCTCATGTTCCTAGGAAAGTAAACAATGGACCATCTACAATTTATCATGCTTGCAATGCTTCCTTTGCAATTTGTAGAAATGATAGAAAGGTGATTGCTAGGAAATTAGGGGCAAAATGCAAGGGAGATAAAACTTGCATTTGGGTCCCTAAGGATATTGTCACTAACCTTGTAGGACCCAACAAGAGTTGGGTACCTAAGACCCAAGCCTAAATTTGCCTTGCAGGTTTATGCATCCGGGGGATCTAGCTGGATTATCGACAGCGGATGCACAAACCACATGACGGGGGAGAAGAAGATGTTCACCTCCTACGTCAAGAACAAAGACTCCCAAGACTCAATCATATTCGGTGACGGGAATCAAGGCAAGGTAAAAGGGTTAGGAAAAAATAGCTATTTCATCCGAGCACTCCATTTCCAATGTGTTTTTAGTTGAGTCGCTTGGATATAACTTGTTGTCTGTGAGTCAGCTTTGTAATATGGGATATAACTGCTTATTCACAAATGTAGATGTGTCTGTCTTTAGAAGGAGTGATGGTTCATTAGCTTTTAAGGGTGTATTAGACGACAAACTCTATTTAGTTGATTTTGCAAAAGAGGAGGCCAGTCTAGATGCATGCTTAATTGCTAAGACTAGCATGGGCTGGCTGTGGCATCGCCGCTTAGCACATGTGGGGATGAAGAACCTTCACAAACTTCTAAAGGGAGAACATGTGATAGGTCTAACAAATGTTACGTTCGAAAAAGATAGACTTTCTGCAGCTTATCAAGCAGGTAAACAGGTGGGAAGCTCTCATCATACCAAAAATGTGATGACCACATCAAGACCTTTTGAGTTGCTTCATATGGATCTCTTCGGACCCGTCGCCTATCTAAGCATAGGAGGAAGTAAGTATGGTCTTGTTATAGTTGATGATTTTTCCTGCTTCACTTGGGTATTCTTTTTGCAGGATAAATCTGAAACCCAAGGGACCCTCAAGCGCTTCCTAAGGAGAGCTCAAAATGAGTTTGAGCTCAAGGTGAAGAAGATAAGGAGCGACAACGGGTCCGAGTTCAAGAACCTTCAAGTGGAAGAGTACCTTGAGGAGGAAGGGATCAAGCACGAGTTCTCCGCTCCCTACACACCACAGCAAAACGGTGTGGTAGAGAGGAAGAACAGGACGCTCATTGACATGGCGAGGACAATGCTTGGAGAATTCAAGACGCCCGAGCGATTTTGGTCGGAAGCCGTGAACACGGCTTGTCACGCCATAAACCGGGTGTACCTTCATCGTCTCCTCAAGAAGACTTCGTATGAGCTTCTAACCGGTAACAAACCCAATGTGTCTTACTTTCGTGTATTTGGGAGCAAATGTTACATTCTAGTGAAGAAGGGTAGGAATTCCAAGTTTGCTCCCAAAGCGGTAGAAGGGTTTTTATTAGGTTATGCTCAAATACAAAGGCGTATAGGGTCTTCAACAAATCATCGGGTTTGGTTGAAGTCTCTAGCAACGTTGTATTTGATGAGACTAATGGCTCTCCAAGAGAGCAAGTTGTTGATCTTGATGATGTAGATGAAGAAGACGTTCCAACGGCCGCAATACGCACCATGGCGATTGGAGAAGTGCGGCCACAGGAACAAAAGGAGCAAGATCAACCCTCTTCCTCAACAATGGTGCATCCCCCAACTCAAGATGATGAACAGGTTCATCAAGAGGAGGCGTGTGATCAAGGGGGAGCACAAGATGAGCATGTGATGGAGGAAGAAGCACAACCGGCACCTCCAACCCAAGTTCGAGCGACGATTCAAAGGAATCATCCCGTCGACCAAATTTTGGGTGACATTAGCAAGGGAGTAACTACTTGTTCTAGATTAGTTAATTTTTGTGAGCATTACTCCTTTGTCTCTTCTATTGAGCCTTTCAGGGTAGAAGAGGCCTTGCTAGATCCGGACTAGGTGTTGGCCATGCAGGAAGAGCTCAACAACTTCAAGCGTAATGAAGTTTGGACACTAGTGCCGCGTCCCAAGCAAAATGTTGTGGGAACCAAGTGGGTGTTCCGCAACAAACAGGACGAGCACGGGGTGGTGACGAGGAACAAGGCTCGACTTGTGGCAAAAGGTTATGCCCAAGTCGCAGGTTTGGACTTTGAGGAGACTTTTGCTCCTGTGGCTAGGCTAGAGTCCATTCGTATTTTGCTAGCATATGCCGCTCACCATTCTTTCAGGTTGTTCCAAATGGATGTGAAGAGCGCTTTCCTCAATGTGCCAATCAAGGAGGAGGTGTACATGGAGCAACCCCCTGGCTTCGAGGATGAACGGTTCCCCGACCACGTATGTAAGCTCTCTAAGGCGCTCTATGGACTTAAGCAAGCCCCAAGAGCATGGTATGAATGCCTGAGAGACTTTTTAATTGCTAACGCTTTCAAGGTTGGGAAATCCGATCCAACTTTATTCACTAAGACTTGTGATGGTGACTTATTTGTGTGCCAAATTTATGTCGATGACATAATATTTGGTTCTACTAACCAAAAGTCTTGTGAAGAGTTTAGCAGGGTGATGACTCAAAAGTTTGAGATGTCGATGATGGGCGAGTTGAACTACTTCCTTGGGTTCCTGAAAGTCGCCTAGAGGGGGGGGGGGGGGGTAAATAGGGCGAAACTGAAATTTAACAATTTAAACAACTACAAGCCGGGTTAGCGTTAGAAATAATAATGAGTCCGAGAGAGAGGGAGCAAAACAAATCGCTAGCGAATAAAGAGTGAGACACATGGATTTGTTTTACCGAGGTTCAGTTCTCTCAAACCTACTCCCCGTTGAGGAGGCCACAAAGGCCGGGTCTATCTCAACCCTTTCCCTCTTTCAAACGGTCCCTCGGACCGAGTGAGCTTCTCTTCTCAAATCAACCAGGAACAAAACTTCCCCGCAAGGACCACCACACAATTGGTGTCTCTTGCCTCGGTTACAAATGAGTTTTGATCACAAGAACAAATGAGAAAGAAAGAAGCAATCCAAGCGCAAGAGCTCAAAAGAACACAACAAATCTCTCTCACTAGTCACTAAAGCTTTGTGTGGAATTGGAGAGGATTTGATCACTTGGGTGTGTCTAGAATTGAATGCTAGAGCTCTTGTAAGGTGTAGAAGTGTAAAAACTTGGATGACTTGAATGTGGGGGTGGTTGGGGTTATTTATAGCCCCAACCACCAAACTAGCCGTTTGGTGGAGGCTGTCTGTCTCATGGTGCACCGGACAGTCCGGTGCACACCAGACAGTGTCCGGTGCGCCAGCCACGTCACCAGGCCGTTGGGTTCCGACCGTTGGAGCTCTGACTGCTGGGCTCGCCTGGATGTCCGGTGGCGCACCGGACATGTACTGTAGAGTGTCCGGTGCGCCACCTCGCGCGTGCCTGCCTTCTGCGCGCTCTAGCGCGCATTAATTGCTTCTGCAGGTGACCGTTGGCGCGAAGTAGCCGTTGCTCCACCGTTACACCGGACAGTCCGGTGTACACCGGACATGTCCGGTGAATTATAGCGGAGCGGATTCCCGAAGCTGGCGAGTTCAGAGTCGCTTCTCCTTGGAGCACCGGACACTGTCCGGTGTACACCGGACAGTCCAGTGAATTATAGCGCGGCGGCTCTGAGTTTTCCCGAAGGTGTGAAGTTTAGCTCGGAGTCCCCTGGTGCACCGGACACTGTCCGGTGGCACACCGGACAGTCCGGTGCGCCAGACCAGGGTGCCTTCGGTTGACCCTTTGCTCTCTTTTATTGAACCCATTCTTGGTCTTTTTATTGGCTTGTTGTGAACCTTTGGCACCTGTAGAACTTATAAACTAGAGCAAACTAGTTAGTCCAGTTTATTTGTGTTGGGCAATTCAACCACCAAAATCAGTTTAGGAAATAGGTGTAAGCCTAATTCCCTTTCAATCTCTCCCTTTTTGGTGATTGATGCCAACACAAACCAAAGCAAGTATAGAAGTGCATAATTGAACTAGTTTGCAAAATGTAAGTGCAAATGTTACTTAGAATTGAGCCAATAAATATTACTTACTAGATATGTATGGATTGTTTCTTTATTTTTAACATTTTGGACCACGCTTGCACCACATGTTTTGTTTTTGCAAATTCTTTTTGTAAATCCTTATCAAAGTTCTTTTGCAAATAGTCAAAGGTAAATGAGTAAGATTTTGAGAAGCATTTTCAAGATTTGAAATTTTCTCTCCCTGTTTCAAATGCTTTTCCTTTGACTAAACAAAACTCCCCTCAATAAATTCTCCTCTTAGTGTTCAAGAGGGTTTTAAGATATCAATTTTTGAAAATGCTATTTTCTCCCCCTTTTGAACACAATAAGATACCAATTTGAAATTCACCAATCGAAAATCATTAGTTTTTTTAAAAAATAGGGTGGTGGTGCGGTCCTTTTGCTTTGGGCTAATACTTTCTCCCCCTTTGGCATGAATCGCCAAAAACGGATACTTTGAGTGAAATATAAGCCCTTTAAACTACTTTCTCCTCTTTTGGCAAATAGTAAGATGAGTGAAGATTATACCAAAGTTGGAGAGTTGCTCGGAGCGACGGCGAAGGATAAGTAATAGAGTGGAGTGGAAGCCTTTGTCTTTGCCGAAGACTCCAATTCTCTTTCAATACACCTATGACTTGGTTTGAAATATACTTGAAAACACATTAGTCATAGTATATAAAAGAGATATGATCAAAGGTATACTTATGAGCTATGTGTGCAAATTAGCAAAAGAAATTCCTAGAATCAAGAATATTGAGCTCATGCCTAAGTTTGGTAAAAGTTTGTTCATCTAGTGGCTTGGTAAAGATATCGGCTAATTGATCTTTAGTATTAATGTATGCAATCTCGATATCCCCTTTTTGTTGGTGATCCCTAAGAAAATGATACCGAATGGCTATGTGTTTAGTGCGGCTATGCTCAACGGGATTATCCGCCATGCGGATTGCACTCTCATTATCACATAGAAGAGGAACTTTGGTTAATTTGTAACCATAGTCCCGCAGGGTTTGCCTCATCCAAAGCAATTGCGCGCAACAATGGCTTGTGGCAATATACTCGGCTTCGGCGGTAGAAAGAGCGACCGTGAAAGTTGCCTAGAGGGGGGGTGAATAGGCAAGTTAAAACTTTTTCAACAAAAACTAGAAGCAAACTGGGTAAAACTGAATTGATCTCGAAATTCACCCAGTTAACTTTGGAAATGAGATGTTCTAAATGATCCACAGGGTTCAAAGTAGTAGATCTGAGAATGGCACTTCTCAAAATCCACACACCAAAAAGATATAAACAAATCTTCCACGCAATGGTGAGAGAACGAAGAACACAAACAAACACAATGAGCAAGAACACAAGAGACACAAGATTTATCCCGAGGTTCGGTCACACCACCAAGGTGCCCTACTTCCTCGTTGAGGCGCCCACAAAGAGCCGGGTCTCTTTCAACCCTAATCCTCCCTTTGCCGACCACAAAGGTCAAGCTCACACACTAATCTTTGCTCAAACGAGCGGGTAATACAAACTTTCTTGTGGTCTTCCACAAGATTTGGAGACTCACAAGCGACACCTAGTCGTCTAGGAGCTAGAAGCTCCAAGAGTAATGAATCCACAAAGAACTCGATGTAGTACCAAAGCTCGAATGAAGAAGAAGAGCAAGAGAGATTTAGAGATGAAGCACAAAACCGCAGCTCTCAAGCTCACTCAAAGATTTCTCTCCAAAGATTTGAAATGGGAGAGGCAAGAGATGTGTGTGAGAGAGAGGGAGGTGTTTCTTGGGTTAGAAATGGAGTTCAAATCATGCTCACTACTTTGGGGAGAGAGGTAGGAGGTAGTATATATAGGTGGAGCTCAAAACTAGCCGTTGGGCAGATTTTTCTGCCTGAGACCGGTTGAACCTCCCCCTAGGGCGGTTGAACCTCCCCTGGCAGGCCTGGCAGCCTGTCTGCCAGTCTGACTGGCAGACTGACACGCAGACTGACCTGCAGACTGGTCAAGTTGACCAAGACCGGTTGAACCGCCCAGGGGGGGCGGTTGAACCGCCCCTGACAGCTCTGGCGACCTGTTTGCCAGTCTGACTGGCAGACTGCAGAACAGAGGTCAGAGGGGTCAGAGACCAGCTGAACTGCCCCTCAGGACCAGTTCAACTGGTCTTGACCAGTGAGTTTAGGAGAGAAAACCCCAGCTCAACTGCCCGGAGGCAAGTTCAGGTGGTGTATGGTCAAAGAGGTTCACAGCTGAAGTTGAGTTCAGCTGAAGTTGAGAAAGCTCAACTCAGCTGAAGTTCAGCTCAGCTGAAAAGCTCAGCTGCAGCTGAAGAAGCTCAACTCAGCTGAAGTCCAGCTCAGCTGAAAAGCTCAGCTGCAGCTGAAGAAGCTCAACTCAGCTGAAGTTAAGTTCAGCTGGAAAGCTCAGCTGCAGTTGAAGAAGTTCAGCTGCTTTTCAGCAAGAACACTCTAGGTTTCTCAAACCTAACCATGGTCAACCAAAGAATTTTAAAGACATTTTTGGTTTTCAAAAATAGCTTTTGAATAGAGAGGTTTGAGCTTTGGCAAACACCAACCTTCTTTTTGGATCCCCCTTTATAGTACGACGATTCCTATACTCAAGTTAAATAAAATATAATTAAGTAAACTCCTTGAGTCATTGGCGTCTCATGTGTGATTTCTCCATGGCGTTGCTTCATAAGGATCACAAACATCTTTGTATCACCTTTTGAAGCAAACACAAATCAAACCCTGTGACTTGTACCATATCACCTTGTATAAGTTCAAATCATGGCTTCAAGTCACCTTACTGATGCATCAACATGTTGTAACTCTTCATAGCTGATTAGTTCATCGACTTAGTGCAAGTACTCTCTTCTTCACCTTAGCCATGGTACCTCGGTCTACAAGCCGTCGCTTGGCCTTCACCTTCGCTTAGTTCCTCGAAGCCCTTTCCTTACTATCTTCACCCTATCAAGCCATTCTTGAGTCACATCCTATTGAGCATCCAATGAGAGAATCATTTCTTCAATATTGTGAACCTTGCTTGAATGACATCTAGATATAACTGCTAAGATCAATCAAGCTCTAGTTTGATTCTCATAGAAGCATATATGGACTAATAGTAATATGGTCAAGCCAATTCACGATTCCTCATATCTTATCCACTTTGGCTTAACCAGTCCTCTTAATCACTTTATCCTCTATTCTGATCATATGTATGTAGTGATTTCTTAGGTCTTGTCCATATATATTCAAACCAATACAGAGACCATATTATATCCATTTGCATTGTCTCATTGGTTATTTAACCTCATGTTGAACCTTTGTTCATTGATCATTATACACTATTCAAGTATGTTCATCATACTGAATTTCCTGTTCAACACTTAGCAAACTCGTTAGACCTTTAAATGTGTTGTTATCCAAATCACCAAAACTCACAAAAAAGGATGAATGCACTTTCAATCTCCCCCTTTTTGGTGATTGATGACAACACATTTAAAGCTTACATAAGATTTGATAAATAAGATTTTAAATCCTATGATATAGATTCCTCCCCCTAAATATGTGCATTTCAGAAAATAACACTTTTGTACTCAAATGCCAAAAGCACATATTTAGGTCAAAGTATAGACAACTTATATTATACTATTCATAGGGTGCAGTGTGTCATAAAATAAACGTGATGCTCATGACATGGAATGCACTTATCAACTTTCTTCATCCTATGTTTTTCTTATGACTTCCCCTTTTTGTCAATTATTTCTCCCCCTTTTCAAAAGTCTTCTTACACTTAGTTACATAAGACTAAAGGTAAGCTTTAATGCAAAATTTCTCCCCCTTTGTCATAAATCTCCAAAAAGGATACAAAGAATATAAAGGGTAGAAATTATGATTTAAGCAAGATGTTAACACACTATCATGAAGAGGGTCCTTAGATGGAACAAAGGTAATGGGTAAGTGTCATAAGTGATGTACCTTTGCCTTTTACCTTTTCAAGGGGTTTCCAGACTTGTGTTGGATTTAGAATTCATTTGCAAGCTCTTGTTGGCATAATTGTGACATAGGTCCAAGATATCAAATGAAGATTGTCATACTAACTGAAAGATAAATCTTGATACCTGGAGTCTAGATGTCACCTAGCATTTTCTTATCACAACAAGAGGCAACATGAAAATTGCACAAGTATGGATTATGCAACTAGTGATCATGTATGAAAAATATCAATTGAAAAACACTAATTGATACAATTTGATAGATAAGTAGATCACTAATAGCATATTACACTAAGTTCTCCTCAAGTTTTAGTGCACACATATATGAATTCAATTGATACCTGTTGAGAGTACTTATTTGCAACTTAATGTACCATTGGCATAAAAGGAGTATCAATTGAACATAATCATGCAACATAAGAAACATGTGCACTATTTAATCAATTAAGTTCTAGACAGGAGAATTTATAAGCTATGCTACTTCAGACATTTGCAATCCAAAAGGATGTGATACAAATTTACCAATTTTAGATGACGTTGGAGTAGCATATACAAGAGAAACTCATTCTCTTATGAAATGTATAGAAGATACATTTATTGGAGCAAAGAATCTTTGATACCCATCAAAATTTGCAGTGAAAGCGATTGTCTTTGCTTGAAGATTCCTTTCTAATTTGAGACTACACACATAATAGACTTGAAAATGAAGTTAGTCTCAAAGATTCAAATTATAGACCATTCTCCCCCTAAGAGTGTACATACAAGTGATGAATACTTGTTTAGCTTATGCACTTGGACTTGTGAGGCCCGGGGATTAAGTTCTACAATTTGAACCTTGGTACAAATAAAGTATGAAAATATGAAATTGCACCAATTGAAGGAATTACTCATAATCAAAAGGTATACTAATAGACATGATATGCAATATTTTAAGCCAAGATTCTTGAGAAGTTAGCATGTTTGGCTCATACCTCACTAAGATGACTTAAGACTAACTTATGATATCACCACAAGAGGTATTAATCAAATATCTAGAGATTCTTTAATCGTCACCACAAGTGCAACCTTATGATGTGACTTAAGATATTGCATATACATGCACACACTAGCATGTAAGAGCCTAGATAAAAAATGTAATACAATAGTTCATGGAGTGACACACCTTTGTTCTACGCCACATGGTCTCCATTATAATCATGAATTTCCATCTTAGCTCTTGATAAGCTTGACATTTCAAAGAGAAACTTATCCTCTCCAAACAATTAAGAGAAATTCATTTTCATTTCTATGGAACCATTCATCCTCATTTGATGTTCTCCAAGGTGTGAGACTACACAACATGAACTTGAAAGAGATCATTAGTCTCACAAGATATAGACTAAACTCTCCCTCAATTTGTGCATGTAAGAGTACACAAAGTACACTTATTCACATCAACAATACGAAGTTAAAGGAGATGTTTGCACTATATCTTGGTTGAACATAACATGCTTTACATAGATAATGAAAATTAAACCAATTGAAAGTTTAAGAATTGAAAGTATATCAATTGAAATCTTGAAGGATAAAGCATGCCAATATGAACCTCAAACCTCATAATGAAGGATATTATATAAATATATCGCTACATCTTCATTATTTGGTTGACAAAAAAAAATATAACTCCCTTCTTGAATCACTATGATTTCTTTTCTCTTTATGATTCCATCCAACCAAGCGATCTTGAACTTCATTCATCTTTGCTTGGTTCGATCATGCTTGATATGAGACCCATTGAAACTTAATGATTGAAAGAACCAAGTCTATTATATTTGTAGATTTTGAATCCATCTTGAAAGCACTTGGAAGGACCTTGTTGAAACACTTAGAAAAGAGAGCATTAGAAACACAAGAGAGGGTTTCACAAATGATGATCCTTATATGTGGATGGAAAATGAATCATCATTATTGAAACCTAAAAGGATAGATTAAATTCCTTTAAATTAGTGCACACATATAGTTGATGTCAAAGTTATATGCACTATTGAACATTTTATATTGCAAGGAATTTAACCTATACTATGGTACATCCCAATAAGGATAGAATACTAAAACAACTGAAGGAGAGGAAGTTTTCATACCTTGGCCTCTTATCAACTTCTTACTTTAGTTGAATAGTATCCTTTAAGCTTGTGATTTATCCAATTTAAAACAAGCACCATCTCTTAACATAGATTTTCTAAGGATAAACTCAACACAAGAGATGACATTAGTAGCACAAGCACTAGTTTCTTATTTAGCAACCCTTTATATGTGGAAGGCAAGCGAGTTGCTAAAATAGAGAAACCTCATAATATGGACTAAATTTCCCTTGAGCCCTCATGCACAATATATTTTGAATGACATGAATAATATGCATGGTTGTTCAATGAAGTCTAAAGGGCTGACTTAATCCATATTATGGTGAGTGTCTAATAAAGAAGAATCAAATCCAAATTAACTAGATAGAGAATACGTCACATAATTTTGGATTGTTCACCATATGATAATATTCATTCATCTTCCAATTAGACCTTTATTTCATAATCAACAACTGATGTATATCCTCAAGTGCTTCTTTTTCCTTAGTGGCTACACAAGTCACAAAAGAGATAAGATTTGAAAATAATATGCACTTGAGATTCAGTTGTTACCACCCTTGCTACTATCTCCAAATATGATTTATACATTCAATATCGAGCACCCAACTTAATCCATTGAAGGTGTGATCCTGCAAAACAAGTTTAAGCTTCATATCTTGGTACCCAATTTGAATTGGGTCCTTTGAGATTAGTAGTAAAAGCCTTGAGTGCCCACACAATCCTTATTGTGGCCTTTCTCTTTGTGTAGGCACCCACATATACATGACAACCATCTTACATGGTTTCAATTCAATATTTAATCACATAGATAAAAGCTAGAGTTAAGAATAAGAGCCTTTTCTCCTTTTCTTGATACATCGTTGTGTTGCCTTCTTGATGATGAACCTAGCTTGACCTTGGGTGCACCTAGCTTATCAATGTTAGTCGCACAAGCATTCATATCATGAAGACAAGTTATGCATGGAATTTACAACTTAGTGATCCAATTCAATGTGAAGCATATGGATATCGATTGAAGTAGATTTCTAAGATATCAAAATATAGGTTTACAAGATTTAGAGAGTATGGATCACTAATTGTACCTTTTACAGTTTAAAAATCATATCCATGTTAGTGCATATGTATGTGATGAATATAAAAAAGGATTCTTATGCACTTTTAGTTGTAACGACAAGAAAATTTTAAGATGCATCAAGAGTAGCTATTTAGAAAACAAAGATTACAATCCATATGAATGAAATACAAATTTACCATTTTGGATTGAGTTAGTATAGCTTACTAAAGAGAAACATATTCTCTAAGACACAAGATATATAATGTGCTCCTACTAGATATGTGCATCAAGTATTTGAATGACTTGCCAAATGCACTTTCAATTCAATTAAGAGTCGCATGAGGAGTACATTACATATATTGGTCAAGGCATGACAAATTTGCAATGAATTAACTTATGCCTAAGAATACTCACCACCATATAGAATGTACCATTTGTTATACCAATTTGAAAGATCTTACTATCTGTGGTGGTGTCATCGTAGTATTCTTCTTTTCATCATTTGTGGAGACTTCCTTCTTTAGCTTGTTATCTCTTTTCCTTTTAATACTAGTTGAAGAAGAACTTTGAAAAGAGATATTAGTAGTACAAGGAAGTATTTAATGAATGATGATATTTATATATGAATGGCAGACAAATCATCACTTATGAGGCATAAAGGCATAAATTAAATTCCTTTTAAGTTAATGCACATGGAGGAGTGAATTAACAATATGCACCAATTTACAAATTTAAGCCAAAAGGAATTTAACCTTCATATTGACATTTCTTTCCATAAAATAGATTATTACCAATTGAAAGAATGCCACTTAAAAGGAACTATTATTGGTCACATACCAAATGAAACAATTAGTTCCATACCTTTGCCTTGAGCATTCCTAATCTTTCTTTTAGGTGAAGATTAACCTTTAAAGCTTGTGATTTTACCAAATGAAAGAGCACAATCTCTACTTATGAATCTCATGAAATAGCTTAAAAGAGATTGCATTAGAAACACAAGCAATAGTTTCCTATTTAGCAACCTCTATTATATGAATGACAAGAAGGTTACTAAATTAAGGAAACCTCATGATATGAACTAAATTACCCTTACAGGCATCATGCATAACATCAATTGAAACAAGATAAAAGTAGCATGATTGTTTAATTGAGTTTACATGACGAGTTTAATTCATAGCATGGTGAGTGATTAATGTAGAAGACTCAAAACCAATTTAAACAAGAATGAATACATCACATAGTATTGGTTCGATCTTCTTTGAATGTTGAATGTCACACTCCATTTGGGAAACACATTCTCATGTTGTGAGACTACATAAACACTTGGATAGAAACATTAGTCTCACAACTCTAGTCATATAGAGAATTCCCTTTTGGTAAGTGCTTTAAGAATTTGAATTTCTTACTTAGCACTCTATTCATTTAAGAACATGGGATAATACTCTTTATGTCTAGGTCATGGCAATAATATGATAATAAATTGGAAATATGCCACAAGATACATACAATCAATTTAAATCATGTAGATTGTCACAATATAAAAATATGAACTTGCAATCTACCATATAATTAGATCCTTTCCAAAGCAAGGTAAAATCTTTTAAGTTCATTCTCAAGTGCTTCATTTTTCCTATGCGGCTACAAAAGACACAAAGGAATATACCAATTAAAAGAAATGTGCACTTAAGAGTTAATTGTTACCATCCTTTGGATATCACTTGGTTGTAGGCCTTTTGCTTGATTCCCACAAAGGTTAATCCTTATTCCCTACAACACAAATTCTTGCTAGAGATGAATATGAAGTTAGTGATATAACAACTCAATTCATCTTTGGGCCAATCTTAAAAGAATAGTCAATGTAAGATTCATAGCTTGAGATAAGGATTGAGTTAAACTGCTCAAGCACCCCAAATCTTCATATCATCTCTAGGTACCTGCAAAACTTATTAAGTACATTTTGGTACCCATCTTTGGATGGGTCCGCCAAGGTTAGCTAACAAGTACTTAGGCACCCAAATGGCCTTTGTGCTAGTTTTAGGTGAACTAATTACCTTTCTAGCACAAATGTCATTTTTGGGTCTCCTAAGCGAATATGAATGAATTGACATGGTAGGCTTAGGATACTTACTCATAGGACAATCCTTGCATAGGTGTCCCTTTCTTCGGCAAGTGTAGCAAATCTGATTTTTAATTTTGCAAGACTCCTTCTTGCCTTGCTTCTTGTTTGCTACATGGTTAGTGAGCCTCTTTCTTTCCAAAGATAAACCACTATCTTTTATGTAAGGACATGACTTAATCTTATGTCCCTTCTCATGACATTGATAACACTTTCTAGTGCATCTTCTCTTATTTGGAAGAGTGGCTTGTTTGTTACCTTGTGTGGAGCATGTGGAGGCATGGTTGAGGCACTTGTCATGAGCTTTGGCTTTCTTCTCTTGATGTTTGCTCATGTCTTTCTTAGGGAACTTAGCATTATTTTGAAGCGGGTTTGTGCATGCTACGGTTGTCCCCTTCTCAAGCTTCTTCACCATGTTATCACGGTTATCATAAGAAGGTTGAGCATGACACTTTCCCTTCAAAAGAGTTAAGCTCCTTCTTAGCCTTCCAACTTCTTCCTTGAGCACTTTATTTTCTTGTGTGATAGAAATATCACTAATTCCTGAAATTTCTAGCTCAATGGAAGATTGGCTTTCTTGAGAGCAACATTTGTTAGCACATGATAATATAGTTTCTACTTGAGTACATGTGCATGTGTGAGGTTGGTATGATTTCAAATTAGTTAACACAACCTCATGAGCCATTTCTAACATGATATGTGAATCCATCAATTTATTATGAGAGCACACAAGCATATCATGTTTTTCTTGCATAGCTAGATTTTCAATATTTAGCTTTTCTATTGTGTTCTTGAGCATAGCATTTTTACTTTCTAATTGAGCAATATATGATGAATGATTAACAACTTTAATTTGCTCAATTAAAATGTCTTCATACCTTTGGACCAAATCATCATGAGAGCACTTTAGCTTCTCATGCTCTTTGGTCAACTTCTCCAAGTCTTCGATTTTTCTGATGAGGAAGTCTTCTTGCTTATGAAGCATTTCTTTTTGTTCTTCCGCTCTTTTCATGAGTTTGAGCAAGCTCATCTGATGTTTCTTGCTTAGCTGAGCGAAGAATTGTTGAAGATCATCCTCATCTTCACTATCACTTTCTTGCTCCTCCTCATCCTCACTTTCGCTTTCACTGTCACTCCCATTAGCTATAAAGCACATATGAGAAGTGGATTTGAAAGACGAACCTTGTGAAGAGGTGGATTCGTCGTTTGGTCTCCATCGATCATTTTCTTCTTCTTCAATAATGTTCTTCGCCTCATCTTCCTTCATTTTGAGGAACATCCTTTCGGCGATTCTCATGGCAAGGTCTATTGCCCTAGGATCAACATCTGCACCAAAAGATGAAGTCGAGGCAACCTCAACTTTTTCAAGCTTAGAAGCACTTTCGTTTCTTAGTCCCCCCGACATGATCTTTCCTCACGCGGTTAAGCGTTAGAACGAGGATTAGCCTCTGATACCAATTGAAAGTTGCCTAGAGGGGGGTGAATAGGCAAGTTAAAACTTTTTCAACAAAAACTAGAAGCAAACTGGGTAAAACTGAATTGATCTCGAAATTCACCCAGTTAACTTTGGAAATGAGATGTTCTAAATGATCCACAGGGTTCAAAGTAGTAGATCTGAGAATGGCACTTCTCAAAATCCACACACCAAAAAGATATAAACAAATCTTCCACGCAATGGTGAGAGAACGAAGAACACAAACAAACACAATGAGCAAGAACACAAGAGACACAAGATTTATCCCGAGGTTCGGTCACACCACCAAGGTGCCCTACTTCCTCGTTGAGGCGCCCACAAAGAGCCGGGTCTCTTTCAACCCTAATCCTCCCTTTGCCGACCACAAAGGTCAAGCTCACACACTAATCTTTGCTCAAACGAGCGGGTAATACAAACTTTCTTGTGGTCTTCCACAAGATTTGGAGACTCACAAGCGACACCTAGTCGTCTAGGAGCTAGAAGCTCCAAGAGTAATGAATCCACAAAGAACTCGATGTAGTACCAAAGCTCGAATGAAGAAGAAGAGCAAGAGAGATTTAGAGATGAAGCACAAAACCGCAGCTCTCAAGCTCACTCAAAGATTTCTCTCCAAAGATTTGAAATGGGAGAGGCAAGAGATGTGTGAGAGAGAGAGGGAGGTGTTTCTTGGGTTAGAAATTGTAACACCCGGTTTTAAGGAACAAAGCCGGGTGCATCTCATACATGCGCCAAGAAGACAACATATATAATAACAGAGTGTATAGAGATAAATGTCATAAAACATCAGAGTATTTATTACATAGCGGAAGACTTATTACAAAATAAAGTAATGAAGATAAAATGAACTAAGGATCATCGGCGCCAATGTCGACTGGGAAACGCCACCCAGATCAGATCGAACTCCTCAGTGTTAGGCGGCTCCTCCTGAACCACCTGATCGTCTCCTGTGGGGGGGGGGTGTGAGACAGCAAGGGTGAGCTCACACATGATCATAGCTCAACAAGTTGTGGGGAACCAGTGGACACAAACTCACAAAGGTGTGAGTTCATGTGATGTGTAAGGCTTAATCAATGACAGGGGTTAAAGCTGAGCATTGCTTTTAAGTAGTTGGTCAAAATTTTATTAGCAGTTACTAAGTGTAAGTAAATACCAAACCATAAATAAAGTAATAGAACAAAATTAATAATAAACCCATGCAATGCAAATGACAAAATTGAATTTAAGTTCCATAATTTAAACATCAGAGAGTCCTGAGCTGCTCATGACCGTGAGCTCGGCTAGTATACCAGTTTTACACTCTGCAGAGGTTGTACCCTTTACCCACAAGTCATGTTACCCATCTGCCAAGGGGTCATGAATCCCATACACCTCTACCTAGGAAGCGCGGCAGGGCAACACTACGAGGCCTTTACAAAGTTCCACTAGCTTCCGAAAACCCGCTACAGTTTATAGGAAGTTCCAATGCAGGGTTCCTGGCTGACTGCCATCCCAGCAAAATCAACCAGGGACCTCCCTACACTGACCACTCCCCTACTGCCCTTGCCCCTTTCGGGTAAGGTAGTCTTCCACTAGCTTTCCTAATTAGTCAGCCAAGGGGTCCCATTCCTCCCTTGTGGTGGCACGTGGTTCTCAAGTTAAGCTCTATGTTCCAATTAACATTAATGATATCAACATGAACATAAACAGAATAACAACAAGAATTGGAACATAGAGGTAATAAATGATTATCCCAAAACCATATAAAGCAATAGCAAACTACCCAAGTGATTCAGGGGTAAACAAGGTAATGAGATAAACAATCTAGGGTGACCTATTGGGTCCCATCAAAATTAACCTATGCATGAGTATGTGATATTAAAGAACATTATTGGGTAAAAAGTGGTCAAGGGCACAACTTGCCTTCAATGAGCTCCTGCTCAGCTACTTCAACCTGCTGCTCACCAGGATCCTCAGCAACGGGCTCTTCTACTCGCCACAATACAAACAAGCATAGTGCATATAGAGAAATTAACATTACACCAAACATATAAACAAAATGCACAGAGATATTCTACATATTAAAATAAAAACCTAGGAACTGGAATCATAATTTTCTGAGTTATAGATTTCAAGTTATGCATTTTCAAAGGTTTTATGTGCTTTAAATAGGATTAAGTGATAAATAAATTTCTTACTGTTTTTATGCTAAAACAGAGACACTAAGTGCTAGAAAATAAAATTACAAAATTTTAGGAACTGGAATGGATGAATTTGGAGTTAGTATGAATTTTCTATGAATTTATAAAGTTCTAGCAATTATTTTCCCATTAAAAATCCATTTAATAAACATTTTCTCTGGTTTTATAAAGTCCTGGACTGGGCCTCAATTAATGGGAAGCGCAGGGGTCTCGGTGAAAGAACCCCCAGACACATAGAACAGTCGCATAGGACTGCGGGTTGATTCACTGAAACCCGAGGGGTTCTTTAACAAAATCGACCCGCGAAGGGGTATAGACTAATCTGGACCGTTCGATCAAACGCGGATGGCTCGGATTAGATCCACTCATCACCCGAACCGGTACGCATCTACAGCCGTTGGATCCAAGATCTGCGATCAGGGTTTAATGAAGGCGGGTTTCAATCACGGCCCCATGATCCAGATCCAATGCTCCAGGACACTCCCCCCAATCGGTATACCCCGATGCAATCTCAACCGTCAACGACGCATCCGACGGTCTCGATTACCCTAACCCTGGATCTAATCGTACCCGTACGCGCCCGATCCAACGGCCGCGCCATCATCGCCTTCCTCCCGACGGAGCCGCGCCGAGACGCCACCGCGGCCAGGCCTCACGCCGGCGGGGCCAATCTCCAGATTCCGGGCATGAAACTCAAATTCAATCGGAATACATGCTATGGATAGTAAAGCGGGTCCGGGCGAGTGGTTCTTACCAAGTATTGTTAGCGCAGGCGAGCCGACCACGAGGAGGAGGATGTTCCGCCGGGTTGCGCACTCCGGCGAGAAATCCCCCCCGATTCAGGGTTGCTCAGCACGCCACGCGAGCTCGAACAGGGCCACCGGGCACCGACGCACGCACCCGGCCACACGAAGGGGAGGGAAGGTCGGCAGGGATCGTTTTCACTGGCGGCGCGGCGAACTTTGCGCGGAACGCGGCAGCGAGGTTGTTAGGGACGGCGTAGCGGATGCGGAAGGAGTGGGATACAAGGAGAAGCGTGGTCAAGGGGGTCTCTTATGGGCACGATTCCCAGCCAGTCTTCAAGTCCGCCAGCTCTGCATTCATCGGCGTGGTGGTTGCGGTCGTCCGCCATACGCGCGAGAGGTGGGCGATGACGTGTGGGCCCCGCGTGGAAGTGTCGTAGGGAAAAACCAGTGAGCGCGCGGTGAAGCGAAGATGAGGCTGGCACGCGGGTCCCGCGAGACAGAGGGTGTGGCGCGCGCGGTGTAACAGCGGCTGACGCGTGGGGTCGAGCTGTCGGCGCGCGAGGGCGTTGGCCGAGCGTGGTGATGGCTGCGCGAAGGGTTTTCCAGGTGGGCCGAATAGGGAGCCTGCGGCCCAGGTAAGGTTCTTTATCTTTTTCTTTTTATGTTTTATTTCCTATTTTCAAATTTAAATCCCAATTTGAATTCAAACTTGTTTGTGAACTTCTTAACTGGGTTAAACACTTAAATTAAAATATTAATGGGGACAAAAATGTATTCTTTCATACATTTATTTTCCTCTATTTTGTATAACCTCCTCCTTCTCTCTTTTCTTAATTCTAGGATTATTTAGGATTAAAATCCACATTTGGATATTCACCTATTTCTTTTTGCATTATTAATACATTGTCACAGAAATGCACATAAAAATATTCAGCATGATGAATTGATTTAATTGTTCTTGGACATGGTGTTCACATAGGATGATGCATCAAACTCACATAAAGAGAAAATGTTTCTCTATTGATATTATTTCTAGCAATTTACAAAGTGGGTGTTACAAATCCTACCCCCTTAAAAATAATCTCGTCCTCGAGATTTAAGAAGAACTAGAGAAAAGGTGGGGAAAATCTATACGAAGCTCTTCTTCTCTTTCCCAAGTTGCTTCATCTTCACTGTGGTGACTCCATTGAACTTTGCACATCTTTATCACCTTATTCCTTGTAACTCGAGTCAAAGTATCCAAAATCTTGATCGGGTACTCCGTGTAAGTCAAATCACCTTGAACACTGAGCTCTTCCATTGGTAACTGTTCCTCGGGAACACGGAGACACTTCTTAAGTTGGGACACGTGGAACACGTTATGCACATCCGATAGACTAGCAGGTAACTCGAGTTGGTATGCCATCTCCCCAACTCTTCTAAAGATCAAGAATGGTCCAATATAGCGAGGGGACAATTTGCCCTTAACTTTAAATCTCCTCATTCCACGTAGTGGTGACACTTTGAGGTACACATAATCTCCTTCTTCAAATTCCAGTGGTCTCCTTCTATTATCAGCATAGCTCTTTTGCCTGGTTTGAGCCACTCTCAAATTCTCTCGAATTATACGAACTTGTTCTTCTGCTTCTTGAATCAGTTCAGGCCCAAAGAACTGTCTCTCTCCAGTCTGATCCCAATACAAAGGAGTTCTGCACTTCCTCCCATATAAAGCTTCAAAAGGTGACATCTTCAGACTGGCCTGATAACTATTATTATATGAGAACTCAGCATAAGGTAGACTTTTATCCCAACTTCCTCCATGCTGAAGGGCACATGCTCTCAACATATCCTCCAAAACTTGATTAGTCCTTTCAGTCTGTCCATCAGTCTGAGGGTGATAGGCTGTACTAAAATTCAACTTTGTACTCATGTTCTCATGAAAGCTTCTCCAAAACCTTGAGGTAAACTGTGAACCTCGATCAGACACGATCTTCTTTGGTACTCCATGTAAACACACAATCCGAGCCATATATAATTCTGCTAGCTGAGAACCTTTATAAGTAGTCTTCACAGGAATAAAGTGAGCCACTTTAGTCAATCTATCCACAATCACCCATATAGCATCATATCCTTTCTGGGTGCGAGGCAATCCTGTAATAAAATCCATACCAATCTCTTCCCATTTCCACTCGGGTATCTTCAGTGGATGCAATAGCCCAGCTGGCCTCTGATGTTCAGCCTTAACTCTTTGACATACATCGCACATAGCCACATGTGCAGCTACATCTCTTTTCAATCCATACCACCAATACTTCCGTTTCAAATCCTGATACATCTTAGTACTACCAGGATGAATAGAATAATCCGAATCATGGGCCTCCTTTAAAATAGTCTCTCGAAGGCTTTTAATATCAGGGACACACATCCTGTCCTTGAACCATATAGTGCCCTGCTCATCTTCCGTAAATTCCGGAACTCGACCTTCAGTAATCAGATCCTTAATCTCTTTTATCTTAGCATCATCAACTTGTCCTTTGCGGATCTCTTGCTCCAAAGTAGGTTCCACATCGATAGTAACTCCTTCAGTATGAGCAACTATCCCCAGGTTAAGTCTCCTGAAATCCTCAACAATCTCATCGGGTAGCTGGGCAACAATAGCTGAATGAACATGCTCCTTGCGACTCAAGGCATCTGCGACCAAATTTGCCTTGCCCGGGTGATAGTGAATCTCCAAATCATAATCCTTAATAAGCTCCAACCAACGGCGTTGCCTAAGGTTGAGATCCTTCTGAGTGAATATATACTTCAAACTCTTATGATCCGTATACACTTGACACTTGGTCCCCATGATATAATGTCTCCAAATCTTAAGCGCATGCACAACGGCAGCCAATTCCAAGTCATGAGTGGGGTAGTTCAATTCATGTTTCCGCAACTGACGAGAAGCATATGCAATCACATGACCTTCCTGCATGAGTACACATCCTAAGCCTTGGCCACATGCATCACAATAGATATCAAATCCTTTCTGTAGGTCTGGCATAACCAATACTGGTGGCGACATCAACCTCTTCTTCAATAGATCAAAGCTGTCTTGACACTTCTCGTCCCACTTAAATTCTCTTCCTTTCTCCAAAAGCGAAGTCATAGGTTTAGCAATCTTAGAAAATCCTTCAATAAATCTCCGATAATATCCTGCTAATCCCAAGAAACTCCGAATCTCAGTCACTGTAGTGGGTACTCTCCACTCCATTATCTCCTTCACTTTAGCAGGATCCACTGATATTCCTCCATTAGAAATAATATGACCAAGAAATGGCACTTCGCCAATCCAAAACTCGCACTTGCTGAACTTGGCATAGAGTTGATTATCTCGTAGCTTCTGTAGTACCATCCTCAGATGTTCCTCGTGATCACTATCACTCTTGGAATAGATAAGAATATCGTCGATGAATACCACGACGAATATGTCCAAATACTCCATAAATACCTTATTCATCAAGTTCATAAAATAAGCTGGTGCATTGGTTAATCCAAATGACATAACAGTAAACTCATATAATCCATATCTAGTCGAGAAAGCCGTCTTGGGAATATCCGATGGTCTAATCCTCATCTGATGGTAACCGGATCGGAGATCAATCTTCGAGAATACTCTAGCACCTCTCATTTGATCAAATAAATCTTCAATACGGGGCAACGGATACTTGTTCTTCACCGTAACATCATTAAGAGATCTATAATCCACACACATCCGTTGCGATCCATCCTTCTTCTGTACAAACAAGACCGGTGCTCCCCATGGTGAGGAACTCGGACGAATGTACCCAGCCTCTTGTAACTCAGTTAACTGCTTTTTAAGCTCCTTCAACTCCTCTACGGACATTCTATATGGCCGTTTAGAAATAGGGGCGGTTCCAGGTAAGAGATCAATAACAAACTCAACTTCTCTATCAGGTGGCATTCCTGGTAACTCCTCTGGAAAGACATCCGGAAAATCTCTAACCACCCGGATATTGTCACCAACAAACTCCTCAGGCATAAAGAACATTGCACGCATGGATGAGGAGGTTACTGCAATGTTAACTTGAAACCTTTCTCCTTTAGTAGTAGTGAGTTCTACGGTACCTCTACCACATGCTATAACGGCCTTTGCCTTTCTTAGCCATGACATACCAAGGATTAAATCTATACTGCTTGACTCCAATATTATAGCAGTAGCTCCAAATTCTCTACCCATAATGGTTAATGTCAATCTACGTGTCATTTGATTCGCCTCAACAGGCCCTTTAGGTGTAATTACTATCAGGGGTTTTCTCATATTTAGCAGTGGTATTTCATTTGTGTTGGCATATCTAGCAGACATGAATGAATGTGTAGCACCAGAATCAAATAATATGGTTGCAGGAATTGCATTAACATAAAACATACCAATTACGAGGTCCCCTCCATCCGGAGTAGCATCAACGCTGACTTGATTAACCTTGGCAATAGAATATCCCTTGCCAGGGGTCTGTTGCTTGTTCTGAACTGGAGTAGCAGCAATCCTCTGTGGGCAGACATTTGCATAATGACCAATCTTCCCACACTTGAAACATTGAGTGCCCGGACTCTGTCCTGAAAACTTCGTTGGGGTGCCAGTGGGGGTAGCCTGTCGAGGAGGTGGAGTCCTCAGTGGAGATTGCTGAACTGGGCGTGGTCCTCCTGGTCGAGTCGGTGTACCCTGTGGTGAACTGTAGCGAGGACGAACACTGCTGCTTCCTTGTCCTTGAGATATGGCCTTTCTCTTCAAATCTCCCAGTTGAACACACTTGTGTTCAATAGCCAGTGCCTCATCAAGCAGCCTCTGAAATGATGGAAATGTGTGTGCCACTAGAGCATACTGCAGTGGTCCATTAAGTCCTTCAATAAAATGCTCCTGCTTCCTCTCGTCTTCAGCAACTTCTTCAGGGGCATATCTGGATAACTGGATAAACTTGTCGCGGTACTCGCTGACTGACATACTTCCTTGCTTCAGCGACAGAAATTCCTTCTTCTTGATCTTTATCATCCCAGCTGGAATATGGTAGTTCCTGAACTGCGTACTGAACTCTGCCCAGGTAATAGTATCAGCAGCATCGTGGGCAGCAGTATAAGAATCCCACCAGTCAGCAGCAGGACCAATCAGACGTCCAGAAGCATATAAAACCTTCTCCCGGTCCGTGCACTGTGCAATATTCAGCATCTTCTCAACGGACTTCAGCCAATCATCCGCGTCCAGTGGATCAGGTGAGCTTGCAAATGTAGGTGGCTTATGGCTCATGAACTCCCTATGCTTATCACGAGGTGGAACTGGTGGTGGTGGTGGAGGCAGTGGTACTTGTTGCTGCTGTTGCTGTTGTTGCATTTGCTGTTGCAGTTGCTGTTGTTGCGCCCTCCTTTCCTGGCGTATCTCATCTCACTCCTGGCGTAACTCCTGTCGTATATCTTCTCTTTCCTGACGCATCTCCTGGCGTTCTTGTTGCATCTGAGCACGCATATCATCCATAGTGTCTGCCATTTGCTGCATCACCGCCATCTGAGCAGCAACCAGTGGGTCAACTCCGCCTGGTGGAGGATTGGGAGGATTCATCCCTGCAGGCTGTGGCTGGGATTGTCTGTATATTCTCCGAGTGTGTCGATTGGGAGGCAAATCAATTCCACCACCCCGCCTGGTATTGACCATCTGAGTTAGATACATATGGTAAGAAAATAGTAGACAAGGCAGGTATTTACAACTCAGGTTACTTTGGGGGATTTATTAGCTAAGCAGATTAATATTTCACCTATCCTAGCTAATTCAATACCTTATGGTGGTACATACTAAGATGTCCATCTATAATAATTCAATCAATCAAAGAAGCAAATCAGGCATTTAGCATCAGCACAATCAAACAACATTTTTAAAGAAAGTAGTTTTTAATTTTGTCTTAGGTTCCCTATCTCTTAAAAATGTCATAAGGGTAGGGATTCCAAGGTGTGAAATCCATCTTGTCTTAGAGTAGAAAAGGTAAGAATGATCAGAGTAGAACAGTAGAAGGTGAGACAAGATCAAGATGAGATGAGTATAGAATGAGTCAGTGTAAGGTAAGTAGGAGAGGGTTTGTCCATTCCTATCTATGTTTCGTCCTACAGTCAACATTTCCTCTGATACCACTTCTGTAACACCCGGTTTTAAGGAACAAAGCCGGGTGCATCTCATACATGCGCCAAGAAGACAACATATATAATAACAGAGTGTATAGAGATAAATGTCATAAAACATCAGAGTATTTATTACATAGCGGAAGACTTATTACAAAATAAAGTAATGAAGATAAAATGAACTAAGGATCATCGGCGCCAATGTCGACTGGGAAACGCCACCTAGATCAGATCGAACTCCTCAGTGTTAGGCGGCTCCTCCTGAACCACCTGATCGTCTCCTGTGTGGGGGGGGTGTGAGACAGCAAGGGTGAGCTCACACATGATCATAGCTCAACAAGTTGTGGGGAACCAGTGGACACAAACTCACAAAGGTGTGAGTTCATGTGATGTGTAAGGCTTAATCAATGACAGGGGTTAAAGCTGAGCATTGCTTTTAAGTAGTTGGTCAAAATTTTATTAGCAGTTACTAAGTGTTAGTAAATACCAAACCATAAATAAAGTAATAGAACAAAATTAATAATAAACCCATGCAATGCAAATGACAAAATTGAATTTAAGTTCCATAATTTAAACATCAGAGAGTCCTGAGCTGCTCATGACCGTGAGCTCGGCTAGTATACCAGTTTTACACTCTGCAGAGGTTGTACCCTTTACCCACAAGTCATGTTACCCATCTGCCAAGGGGTCATGAATCCCATACACCTCTACCTAGGAAGCGCGGCAAGGCAACACTACGAGGCCTTTACAAAGTTCCACTAGCTTCCGAAAACCCGCTACAGTTTATAGGAAGTTCCAATGCAGGGTTCCTGGCTGACTGCCATCCCAGCAAAATCAACCAGGGACCTCCCTACACTGACCACTCCCCTACTGCCCTTGCCCCTTTCGGGTAAGGTAGTCTTCCACTAGATTTCCTAATTAGTCAGCCAAGGGGTCCCATTCCTCCCTTGTGGTGGCACGTGGTTCTCAAGTTAAGCTCTATGTTCCAATTAACATTAATGATATCAACATGAACATAAACAGAATAACAACAAGAATTGGAACATAGAGGTAATAAATGATTATCCCAAAACCATATAAAGCAATAGCAAACTACCCAAGTGATTCAGGGGTAAACAAGGTAATGAGATAAACAATCTAGGGTGACCTATTGGGTCCCATCAAAATTAACCTATGCATGAGTATGTGATATTAAAGAACATTATTGGGTAAAAAGTGGTCAAGGGCACAACTTGCCTTCAATGAGCTCCTGCTCAGCTACTTCAACCTGCTGCTCACCAGGATCCTCAGCAACGGGCTCTTCTACTCGCCACAATACAAATAAGCACAGTGCATATAGAGAAATTAACATTACACCAAACATATAAACAAAATGCACAGAGATATTCTACATATTAAAATAAAAACCTAGGAACTGGAATCATAATTTTCTGAGTTATAGATTTCAAGTTATGCATTTTCAAAGGTTTTATGTGCTTTAAATAGGATTAAGTGATAAATAAATTTCTTACTGTTTTTATGCTAAAACAGAGACACTAAGTGCTAGAAAATAAAATTACAAAATTTTAGGAACTGGAATGGATGAATTTGGAGTTAGTATGAATTTTCTATGAATTTATAAAGTTCTAGCAATTATTTTCCCATTAAAAATCCATTTAATAAACATTTTCTCTGGTTTTATAAAGTCCTGGACTGGGCCTCAATTAATGGGAAGCGCAGGGGTCTCGGTGAAAGAACCCCCAGACACATAGAACAGTCGCATAGGACTGCGGGTTGATTCACTGAAACCCGAGGGGTTCTTTAACAAAATCGACCCGCGAAGGGGTATAGACTAATCTGGACCGTTCGATCAAACGCGGATGGCTCGGATTAGATCCACTCATCACCCAAACCGGTACGCATCTACAGCCGTTGGATCCAAGATCTGCGGTCAGGGTTTAATGAAGGCGGGTTTCAATCACGGCCCCATGATCCAGATCCAATGCTCCAGGACACTCCCCCCAATCGGTATACCCCGATGCAATCTCAACCGTCAACGACGCATCCGACGGTCTCGATTACCCTAACCCTGGATCTAATCGTACCCGTACGCGCCCGATCCAACGGCCGCGCCATCATCGCCTTCCTCCCGACGGAGCCGCGCCGAGACGCCACCGCGGCCAGGCCTCACGCCGGCGGGGCCAATCTCCAGATTCCGGGCATGAAACTCAAATTCAATCGGAATACATGCTATGGATAGTAAAGCGGGTCCGGGCGAGTGGTTCTTACCAAGTATTGTTAGCGCAGGCGAGCCGACCACGAGGAGGAGGATGTTCCGCCCGGTTGCGCACTCCGGCGAGAAATCCCCCCCGATTCAGGGTTGCTCAGCACGCCACGCGAGCTCGAACAGGGCCACCGGGCACCGACGCACGCACCCGGCCACACGAAGGGGAGGGAAGGTCGGCAGGGATCGTTTTCACCGGCGGCGCGGCGAACTTTGCGCGGAACGCGGCAGCGAGGTTGTTAGGGACGGCGTAGCGGATGCGGAAGGAGTGGGATACAAGGAGAAGCGTGGTCAAGGGGGTCTCTTATGGGCACGATTCCCAGCCGGTCTTCAAGTCCGCCAGCTCCGCATTCATCGGCGCGGTGGTTGCGGTCGTCCGCCATACGCGCGAGAGGTGGGCGATGACGTGTGGGCCCCGCGTGGAAGTGTCGTAGGGAAAAACCAGTGAGCGCGCGGTGAAGCGAAGATGAGGCTGGCACGCGGGTCCCGCGAGACAGAGGGTGTGGCGCGCGCGCGGTGTAACAGCGGCTGACGCGTGGGGTCGAGCTGTCGGCGCGCGAGGGCGTTGGCCGAGCGTGGTGATGGCTGCGCGAAGGGTTTTCCAGGTGGGCCGAATAGGGAGCCTGCGGCCCAGGTAAGGTTCTTTATCTTTATCTTTTTATGTTTTATTTCCTATTTTCAAATTTAAATCCCAATTTGAATTCAAACTTGTTTGTGAACTTCTTAACTGGGTTAAACACTTAAATTAAAATATTAATGGGGACAAAAATGTATTCTTTCATACATTTATTTTCCTCTATTTTGTATAACCTCCTCCTTCTCTCTTTTCTTAATTCTAGGATTATTTAGGATTAAAATCCACATTTGGATATTCACCTATTTCTTTTTGCATTATTAATACATTGTCACAGAAATGCACATAAAAATATTCAGCATGATGAATTGATTTAATTGTTCTTGGACATGGTGTTCACATAGGATGATGCATCAAACTCACATAAAGAGAAAATGTTTCTCTATTGATATTATTTCTAGCAATTTACAAAGTGGGTGTTACAGAAATGGAGTTCAAATCATGCTCACTACTTTGGGGAGAGAGGTAGGAGGTAGTATATATAGGTGGAGCTCAAAACTAGCCGTTGGGCAGATTTTTCTGCCTGAGACCGGTTGAACCTCCCCCTAGGGCGGTTGAACCTCCCCTGGCAGGCCTGGCAGCCTGTCTGCCAGTCTGACTGGCAGACTGACGCGCAGACTGACCTGCAGACTGGTCAAGTTGACCAAGACCGGTTGAACCGCCCAGGGGGGGCGGTTGAACCGCCCCTGACAGCTTTGGCGACCTGTTTGCCAGTCTGACTGGCAGACTGCAGAACAGAGGTCAGAGGGGTCAGAGACCAGCTGAACTGCCCCTCAGGACCAGTTCAACTGGTCTTGACCAGTGAGTTTAGGAGAGAAAACCCCAGCTCAACTGCCCGGAGGCAAGTTCAGCTGGTGTATGGTCAAAGAGGTTCACAGCTGAAGTTGAGTTCAGCTGAAGTTGAGAAAGCTCAACTTAGCTGAAGTTCAGCTCAGCTGAAAAGCTCAGCTGCAGCTGAAGAAGCTCAACTCAGCTGAAGTCCAGCTCAGCTGAAAAGCTCAGCTGCAGCTGAAGAAGCTCAACTCAGCTGAAGTTAAGTTCAGCTGGAAAGCTCAGTTGCAGTTGAAGAAGTTCAGCTGCTTTTCAGCAAGAACACTCTAGGTTTCTCAAACCTAACCATGGTCAACCAAAGAATTTTAAAGACATTTTTGGTTTTCAAAAATAGCTTTTGAATAGAGAGGTTTGAGCTTTGGCAAACACCAACCTTCTTTTTGGATCCCCCTTTATAGTACGACGATTCCTATACTCAAGTTAAATAAAATATAATTAAGTAAACTCCTTGAGTCATTGGCGTCTCATGTGTGATTTCTCCATGGCGTTGCTTCATAAGGATCACAAACATCTTTGTATCACCTTTTGAAGCAAACATAAATCAAACCCTGTGACTTGTACCATATCACCTTGTATAAGTTCAAATCATGGCTTCAAGTCACCTTACTGATGCATCAACATGTTGTAACTCTTCATAGCTGATTAGTTCATCGACTTAGTGCAAGTACTCTCTTCTTCACCTTAGCCATGGTACCTCGGTCTACAAGCCATCGCTTGGCCTTCACCTTCGCTTAGTTCCTCGAAGCCCTTTCCTTACTATCTTCACCCTATCAAGCCATTCTTGAGTCACATCCTATTGAGCATCCAATGAGAGAATCATTTCTTCAATATTGTGAACCTTGCTTGAATGACATCTAGATATAACTGCTAAGATCAATCAAGCTCTAGTTTGATTCTCATAGAAGCATATATGGACTAATAGTAATATGGTCAAGCCAATTCACGATTCCTCATATCTTATCCACTTTGGCTTAACCAGTCCTCTTAATCACTTTATCCTCTATTCTGATCATATGTATGTAGTGATTTCTTAGGTCTTGTCCATATATATTCAAACCAATACAGAGACCATATTATATCCATTTGCATTGTCTCATTGGTTATTTAACCTCATGTTGAACCTTTGTTCATTGATCATTATACACTATTCAAGTATGTTCATCATACTGAATTTCCTGTTCAACACTTAGCAAACTCGTTAGACCTTTAAATGTGTTGTTATCCAAATCACCAAAACTCACAAAAAAGGATGAATGCACTTTCAGACCGAATTTTGCTTCTTTGAAGCCCAAGACACCAAGGATCTTCCCAAGAACTGGCAAGTCCCCGATGTGCTCTTTCTATTAATCTTACACCCCGCCCAATCGGCATCGGAATAACCAATTAAATCGAATGTGGATCCCCGAGGGTACCAAAGCCCAAACTTAGGAGTATAAGCCAAATATCTCAAGATTCGTTTTACGGCCGTAAGGTGAGATTCCTTAGGGTCGGCTTGGAATCTTGCACACATGCATACGGAAAGCATAATGTCCGGTCGAGATGCACATAAATAAAGTAATGAACCAATCATCGACCGGTATACCTTTTGATCGACAGATTTACCTCCCGTGTCGAGGTCGAGATGCCCATTGGTTCCCATGGGTGTCTTGATGGGCTTGGCATCCTTCATCCCAAACTTGTTTAGAATGTCTTGAGTATACTTCGTTTGGCTAATGAAGGTACCCTCTTGGAGTTGCTTCACTTGAAATCCTAAGAAATACTTCAACTCCCCCATCATTGACATCTCGAATTTCTATGTCATGATCCTACTAAATTCTTCACATGTAGATTCGTTAGTAGACCCAAATATGATATCATCAACATAAATTTGGCATACAAGCAAATCATTGTCAAGAGTTTTAGTAAATAGAGTAGGATCGGCTTTTCCGACTTTGAAGCCATTAGCAATAAGGAAATCTCTTAGGCATTCATACCATGCTCTTGGGGCTTGCTTGAGCCCATAAAGCGCCTTAGAGAGCTTATAGACATGGTTAGGGTACTGTAACACCCGGTTTTAAAGGACAAAGCCGGGTGCATCTCATACATGCGCCAAAGAAGACAACATATATAATAACAGAGTGTATAGAGATAAATGTCATAAAACATCAGAGTACTTATTACATAGCGGAAGTCTTATTACAAAATAAAATAATGAAGATAAAACGAACTAAGGATCGTCGGCGCCAATGTCGACTGAGAAACGCCACCTAGATCAGATCGAACTCCTCAGTGTTAGGCGGCTCCTCTTCAACCACCTGTTCTTCTCCTGTGGGGGGGTGTGAGACAGCAAGAGTGAGCTCACATACGTTCATAGCTCAACAAGTCGTGGGGAATAATGTGGCATGAACTCACCAAAGGTGGGAGTTCATGAAGTGTAAGGCTGATCAATAAAATAGAGGCTAAGGCTGAGCATTGCTTTTATAAGTTGGTCAAAATTTTATTAGCAATTACTAAGTGTAAGTAAATACCAAACCTTAATAATAATAAAGAACAGTAATAGTAAAATAATCCCAAATGCGATGCAAATGTCAAATTAAACTTAAGTTCCATAGTTAATCATGTGAGGGTCCGAGCCGCTCATGACCGTGAGCACGGCTAGTATACTAGTTTTACACTCTGCAGAGGTTGCGCATCTTTACCCACAAGTCGTGTATCCCATGTCGCCAGGGTTTGCAAGGCCCTTAGACACTACCGAGGTGAATGGCTAGGGATCCACTACGAGGCCTTTACAAAGTTCCACTAGCTTCCGAAAACCCGCTACAGTTTATAGGAAGTTCCAATGCAGGGTTCCTGGCTGACCGCCATCGCAGCAAAATCAACCAGGGACCTCCCTACACTGACCACTCCCCTACTGCCCTTGCCCCTTTCGGGTAAGGTAGTCTTCCACTAGCTTTCCTAATTAGTCAGCCAAGGGCGTCCCATTAAACCCTTGTGGTAGCACTGTTTTCCCGGGTGGTCGCTCCATGTTCCCATTAATTTAATGATCTTAACATGAACAGCAATAATAACAAGATAATAACAGAATATTCATGAATAGTGTATCTCCATACCCAATCCACATAAAGCAATAGCAAGTACTACCCAAAAATATTTCAGGGGTGAACAAGGTATAGAGGTAATCAAAACTGGGGTAACATAAAGGCTCCCATCAAAATTAACCTATGCAGATCATTAAAATTAATAAGAACATGGCTGGGAAAAGTAAGTGATCAAGGGCACAACTTGCCTGTAATGAGCTCCTGCTCAGCTACTTCTACTTGTTGAACCTCAGTTTCCACAGTGGCTTGCTCGTCTACTCGCATCAACACAATACATACATAGTATAGCCAAAATCAACATCACACCAAACAGATGAATGAAATATACAGTAAAAATCTACACATTAAAATGAAACCATAGGAACTGGAATCACTAAATTTGGAGTTATATATTTCAAGTTATGAATTTCTGTAGCTTTTATGTATTTAATACAAGATTAAGTATTAGATGAATTTAAATGAGCCTTTCATGCCAAAACAGAGGCACTACTGCGTAGACAATATTATTACAAAAATTTAGGAACTGGAATGGACCAATTTGGAGCTCATATGAATTTTCTATGAATTATCAAAGTTCTAGCAAATATTTTCATATTAAAAATCTATTTTCTATTTTATTTATTCAATTTAAACGATCACTGGACTGGGCCTCAAATTCTAGAAAGCGCAGGGGTTCTGGCGCAAGTTTACCGAGACACAATGAATAGTACTCTGAGGACTGCGGGTTGATTCTATAATATTCCAGGGGCTCTTACGCAAGACTAACAGCCGAAAGGGTATCGGCCATTCTGTGCCGTTCAACTTGAGATGATCGGCCCGGATTAGAAGCGCGCGCGTAACAATCCCGCCACTACCAGATCGCATCGGGCCCGTCCGATCTCGCGTCAACGGTTGGGATTTAATGCGTGAAGGGGTATTTCTATCTCTAATCGCGACCGTTCGCTGCACGATCGACGGCCGAGGGTCAACACACGCCAGATCTAATCTCAGCCGCGCAATCCCAATCGGACGGCGCGAGATCGTCGTTCTCCTTTCCCCAAACGGTACTGGCGGCGCTGCGCAGAGACGCCACCGCACGGCGGAGTCCTCGCCGGCGTTTCGAATTCGGACAACCCGAGCACCATTGACCAATTAACTCGCACCTCACACAATTGATGCCTCCCTAAACTTAATCCCCCAACCAATTTTGGTAGAAAGCAAGCGCGGGACTCGGTACACGGCGCGTCGCGGTGGCACCATGATCGGGCAGCGGACCTAGGAGCTTGGCTACACCATTCTGCAATTCGCAAGTGCATAACTTGGAGGAAGGGAAGACGGACACGGTGGAGACTCACCAATGGCCGGCCGAGGTAAGGTGACGCCCGTCCACGAAGCTTGGCGGTCCGGCGGGGATTTTCCGCCACGGCGAGCAATTGACGAGCAATCGAGGCCCCTTCGCGGAAGAAGACGCCTCACCAACGACCGTGCGATCCTCCCTGACCACTTCCCGCTTCCAATCGACAGCAGGATCCGGTAATCCGCGGCGAACCAAGCACGGCCGCGAGCCCTCTTCTCTCTCCCACGATTATGTGTTTCAAGTGCTCTGATCACTACGGCGAGGAGGGAAGAGGTGGTGGTCACGAGAACCCCTTTAATCCTCTGGAGTCCAAGTCGGGCAGAGGAGAAGAGGTCGTGGCCCGCCATTGTCGCGCGGGTGGTTGCACGCGCCCGCGCGGAGCTCGGCGGAGCTGTTAGCACACGACCTGGCGCATCGGTCCCACGTGTAGGCGACACATGCGGCATGTGGAGGAGAGGCAGACAGGCGGGTCCCACAAGTCAGTGGTATGCGCGAGTGGGCGGAGCGCGCGCGTGGAGGAGTGAATGTGGGCCGCGCGGGGTTAAAGGGCAGTTGGGCCGAATTCCAGGTTGGCGGCCCATCAGGTATAGTATTCCTTTTCCTTTTTCTTTTATATTTTTCTTCTTTCTCCCTTCATTCACAAATTCAAATTTTAATACTAGTTTGAATTCAAACTTGTTTGTGAGCTTCTTAACTGAGTTAAGTTCTTAAATTAAAATATTAGTGGGGACAAAATATATTCTTTCATACATTTATTTTCCTCTATTTTGTATAATCCTCCTCCTTCTCTCTTTTCTTAATTCTAGGATTATTTAGGATTTAAATCCCCATTTGGATATTCACCTATTTCTTTTTGCATTATTATGATATTGTCACAAGAATGCACACACAAATAAAATATTCAGCATGATGCAATGATTTAGTAGCATCTCTCTTTATTAATTGTTTTTGGACATGGTGTTCACATATGATGATGCATAAAGATCAAACTCACATAAAGAGAAGTTGTTCCTCTACTGGTAATATTCCTAGCAATTACAAAGTGGGTGTTACAGGTACTCACTGTCTTCAAAGCCGGGAGGTTGCTCAACATAGACCTCTTCCTTGATTGGTCCATTGAGGAAGGCACTCTTCACGTCCATTTGGTAAAGCTTGAAGCCATGGTAAGTAGCATAGGCTAATAATATACGAATTGACTCAAGCCTAGCTACGGGTGCATAGGTTTCACCAAAATCCAAACCTTCAACTTGGGAGTATCCCTTGGCCACAAGTCGGGCTTTGTTCCTTGTCACCACACCATGCTCGTCTTGTTTGTTGCGGAAGACCCACTTGGTTCCTACAACATTTTGGTTAGGACGTGGAACTAAATGCCATACCTCATTCCTAGTGAAGTTGTTGAGCTCCTCTTGCATCGCCATCACCCAATACGAATCTTGAAGTGCTTCCTCTACCCTGTGTGGCTCAATAGAGGAAACAAAAGAGTAATGCTCACAAAAATGTGCAACACGAGATCTAGTGGTTACCCCCTTATGAATGTCGCCGAGGATGGTGTCGACGGGGTGATCTCGTTGGATTGCTTGGTGGACTCTTGGGTGTGGCGGCCTTGGTTCTTCATCCTCCTTGTCTTGATCATTTGCATCTCCCCCTTGATCATTGCCATCATCTTGAGGTGGCTCATCTCTTTGATCTTCTCCTTCATCAACTTGAGCCTCGTCCTCATTTTGAGTTGGTGGTGATGCTTGCGTGGAGGAGGATAGTTGATCTTATGCATTTGGAGGCTCTTCGGATTCCTTAGGACACACATCCCCAATGGACATGTTCCTTAGCGCGATGCACGGAGCCTCTTCATCACCTATCTCATCAAAATCAACTTGCTCTACTTGAGAGCCGTTAGTCTCATCAAACACAACGTCACAAGAAACTTCAACTAGTCCTGAGGACTTGTTAAAGACTCTATATGCCCTTGTGTTTGAATCATATCCTAGTAAAAAGCCTTCTACAGTCTTAGGAGCAAATTTAGATTTTCTACCTCTTTTAACAAGAATAAAGCATTTGCTACCAAAGACTCTAAAATATGAAATATTGGGCTTTTTACCGGTTAGGAGTTCGCATGATATCTTCTTGAGGATTCGGTGTAGATATAACCGGTTGATGGCGTAGCAAGCGGTGTTAACCGCCTCGGCCCAAAACCGATCCGGCGTCTTGTACTCATCAAGCATGGTTCTTGCCATATCCAATAGAGTTCGATTCTTCCTCTCCACTACACCATTTTGTTGTGGCGTGTAGGGAGAAGAGAACTCATGCTTGATGCCCTCCTCCTCAAGGAAGCCTTCAATTTGAGAATTCTTGAACTCTGTTCCGTTGTCGCTTCTTATTTTCTTGATCCTTAAGCCGAACTCATTTTGAGCTCGTCTCAAGAATCCCTTTAAGGTTTCTTGGGTTTGAGATTTTTCCTGCAAAAAGAACACCCAAGTAAAGCGAGAATAATCATCCACAATAACTAGACAGTACTTACTCCCGCCGATGCTTATGTAAGCGATCGGGCCGAATAGATCCATGTGTAGGAGCTCCAGTGGCCTGTCAGTCGTCATGGTGTTCTTATGTGGATGATGAACACCAACTTGCTTCCCTGCTTGGCAGGCGCTACAAATCCTGTCTTTCTCAAAATGAACATTTGTTAGTCCTAAAATGTGCTCTCCCTTTAGAAGATTATGAAGATTCTTCATTCCAACATAAGCTAGTCGGCGGTGCCAGAGCCAACCCATGTTAGTCTTAGCAACTAAGCAAGTGTCGAGTTCAGCTCTATCAAAATCTACCAAGTATAGCTGACCCTCTAACACTCCCTTAAATGCTATTGAATCATCACTTCTTCTAAAGACAGTGACACCTACATTAGTGAATAGACAGTTGTAGCCCATTTTGCATAATTGAGATACGAAAAGCAAATTGTAATCTAATGAATCAACAAGAAAAACATTGGAAATGGAATGGTCAGGAGATATAGCTATTTTACCCAAACCTTTGACCAAACTTTGGTTTCCATCCCCGAATGTGATAGCTCGTTGGGGATCTTGGTTTTTCTCATATGAGGAGAACATCTTTTTCTCCCCTGTCATGTGGTTTGTGCACCCGCTATCGATGATCCAACTTGAGCCCCCGGATGCATAAACCTACAAAACAATTTTAGTTCTTGACTTTAGGTACCCAAACGGTTTTGGGTCCTTTGGCATTAGACACAAGAACTTTGGGTACCCAAACACAAGTCTTGGAGCCCTTGTGTTTGCCCCCAACAAACTTGGCAACTACTTTGCCGGATTTGTTAGTCAAAATATAGGATGCATCAAAAGTTTTAAATGAGATGTCATGATCATTTGATGCACTAGGAGTTTTCTTCTTAGGCAACTTAGCACGGGTTGGTTGCCTAGAGCTAGATGCCTCACCCTTATACATAAAAGCATGGTTAGGGCCAGAGTGAGACTTCCTAGAATGAATTCTCCTAATTTTGCTCTCGGGATAACCGGCAGGGTACAAAATGTAGCCCTCATTATCCTGAGGCATGGGAGCCTTGCCCTTAACAAAATTAGACAATCTTTTAGGAGGGGCATTAAGTTTGACATTGTCTCCCCTTTGGAAGCCAATGCCATCCTTGATGCCAGGGCGTCTCCCATTATAGAGCATACTTCTAGCAAATTTAAATTTTTCATTCTCTAAGTTATGCTCGGCAATTTTAGCATCTAATTTTGCTATATGATCATTTTGTTGTTTAATTAAGACCATATGACCATGAATAGCATCAATATCAACATCTCTACATCTAGTGCAAATGGAAACATGCTCAACGGTGGATGTAGAGGGTTTGCAAGATTTTAATTCTACAACCTTAGCATGTAATATATCATTCTCACTTCTAAGGTTAGAAATAGTAACATTGCAAACATCAAAATCTTTAGCCTTAGCAATTAATTTCTCATTTTCAATCCTGAGGCTAGCAAGAGAGATGTTTAATTCTTCAATCTTAGCAAGCAAATCAACATTATCATTTCTAAGATTGGGATTTGAAACATCACAAACATGTGAATCAACCTTAGCAATTAATCTAGCATTTTCATTTCTAAGGTTGTCAATAGTCTCATGGCAAGTGCTTAGCTCACTAGACAATTTTTCACATTATTTAACTTGTAGAGCGTAAGCATTTTTAACCTTAACATGCTTTTTGTTTTCCTTGATTAGGAAGTCCTCTTGGGAGTCCAAGAGTTCATCCTTCTCATGGATGGCACTAATTAGTTCATTTAATTTTTCCTTTTGTTGCATGTTTAGGTTGGCAAAAAGGGTACGCAAATTATCTTCCTCATCACTAGCATTATCATCACTAGAGGACTCATATTTAGTGGAGGATTTGGATTTAACCTTCTTCTTTTTGCCGTCCTTGGCCATGAGGCATTTGTGGCCGACGTTGGGGAAGAGAAGACCCTTAGTGACAGCGATGTTGGCGGCGTCCTCGTCGGATGAGGAGTCGGTGGAGCTCTCGTCGGAGTCCCACTCCCGGCAAACATGGGCATCGCCGCCCTTCTTCTTGTAGTACCTCTTCTTCTCCTTCCTTCTTCCCTTCTTGTCGTTGTCCCTGACACTATCACTTGATAATGGACATTTAGCAATAAAGTGACCGGGCTTACCACACTTGTAGCAAAGCTTCTTGGAATGGGATTTGTAATCCTTCCCCTTCCGTTGCTTGAGGATTTGGCGAAAGCTTTTGATGATTAAAGCCATCTCCTCATTGTCAAGCTTGGAGGCGTCGATTGGATGTCTACTTGATGTAGACTCCTCCTTCTTCTCCTCCGTTGCCTTGAATGCAACGGGATGTGCCTCGAGCGTGGAGGAGGTGCCTTGCTCGATGATTTTCTTTGAGCCTTTAATCATTAGCTCAAAGCTCACAAATTTTCCTATAACCTCCTCGAGAGACATTAGCTTGTATCTAGGATCACCTCGAATTAATTGAACTTGTGTAGGGTTAAGGAAAACGAGGGATCTAAGAATAACCTTGACCATCTCATGGTCATCCCATTTTTCGCTCCCGAGGTTTCACACTTGATTCACCAAGGTCTTCAAGCGATTGTACATGTCTTGCGGATCTTCCCCTTGGTGGAGCATGAAGCGACCGAGCTCCCCCTCGATCGTCTCCCACTTGGTGATCTTTGTCACCTCGTCTCCTTCGTGCGCGGTCTTAAGTACGTCCCAAATTTCCTTCGCACTTTTTAACCCTTGCACCTTATTATACTCCTCTCGACTTAGAGAGGCGAGGAGTATAGTGGTTGCTTGGGAGTTAAAGTGGTGAATTTGGGCCACCTCGTTCGAGTCGTAGTCTTCATCCCCTACGGATGGCACCTGTACACCAATCTCAACAACATTCCAAATGCTTGTGTGGAGTGAGGTTAGATGATGCCTCATTTTGTCACTCCACATATTATAATCTTCACCATAAAAAACCGGTGGTTTGCCTAATGGAACGGAGAGTAAAGGAGTACGCTTTGAAATGTGGGGGTAGCGTAGGGGGATCTTACTATACTTCTTGCGCTCTTGGCGCTTAGAAGTTACAGACGGTGCATCAGAGTCGGAGGTCGATGGTGATGAAGAGTCGGTCTCATAGTAGACCACTTTCCTCATCCTCTTGTGCTTGTCGCCTCTCCGATGCGACTTGTGGGAAGAGGATTTCTTCTCCTTCCCCTTCCCTTTGTTGGAGGAGTCCTTCTTCTCCTTCCTCTTGTTGCGGGACTCTTCCGATGAAGTTTCCCCGTGGCTTGTAGTGGGCTTGTCGCCGGTCTCCATCTCCTTCTTGGCGTTATCTCCCAACATCACTTCGAGCGGTTAGGCTCTAATGAAGCACCAGGCTCTGATACCAATTGAAAGTCGCCTAGAGGGGGGTGAATAGGGCGAAACTGAAATTTAACAATTTAAACAACTACAAGCCGGGTTAGCGTTAGAAATAATAATGAGTCCGAGAGAGAGGGAGCAAAACAAATCGCTAGCGAATAAAGAGTGAGACACGTGGATTTGTTTTACCGAGGTTCGGTTCTCTCAAACCTACTCCCCGTTGAGGAGGCCACAAAGGCCGGGTCTATCTCAACCCTTTCCCTCTTTCAAACGGTCCCTCGGACCGAGTGAGCTTCTCTTCTCAAATCAACCGGGAACAAAACTTCCCCTCAAGGACCACCACACAATTGGTGTCTCTTGCCTCGGTTACAAATGAATTTTGATCACAAGAACAAATGAGAAAGAAAAAAAGCAATCCAAGCGCAAGAGCTCAAAAGAACACAACAAATCTCTCTCACTAGTCACTAAAGCTTTGTGTGGAATTGGAGAGGATTTGATCACTTGGGTGTGTCTAGAATTGAATGCTAGAGCTCTTGTAAGGTGTAGAAGTGTAAAAACTTGGATGACTTGAATGTGGGGTGGTTGGGGTTATTTATAGCCCCAACCACCAAACTAGCCGTTTGGTGGAGGCTGTCTGTCGCATGGTGCACCGGACAGTCCGGTGCACACCGGACAGTGTCCGGTGCGCCAGCCACGTCACCAGGCCGTTGGGTTTCGACCGTTGGAGCTCTGACTGCTGGGCCCGCCTGGATGTCCGGTGGCGCACCGGACATGTACTGTAGAGTGTCCGATGCGCCACCTCGCGCGTGCCTGCCTTCTGCGCGCTCTGGCGCGCATTAATTGCTTCTGCAGGTGACCGTTGGCGCGAAGTAGCCGTTGCTTCGCCGTTACACCGGACAGTCTGGTGTACACCGGACATGTCCGATGAATTATAGCGGAGCGGATTCCCGAAGCTGGCGAGTTCAGAGTCGCTTCTCCTTGGAGCACCGGACACTGTCCGGTGTACACCGGACAGTCCGGTGAATTATAGCGCGGTAGCTCTGAGTTTTCCCGAAGGTGCGAAGTTTAGCTTGGAGTCCCCTAGTGCACCGGACACTATCCGGTGGCACACCGGACAGTCCAGTGCGCCAGACCAGGGTGCCTTCGGTTGACCCTTTGCTCCCTTTTATTGAACCCATTCTTGGTCTTTTTATTGGCTTGTTGTGAACCTTTGGCACCTGTAGAACTTATAAACTAGAGCAAACTAGTTAGTCCAATTTATTTGTGTTGGGCAATTCAACCACCAAAATCAGTTTAGGAAATAGGTGTAAGCCTAATTCCCTTTCAGTTCCAAGTGAAGCAACTCAAGGACGGCACCTTCATCTCCCAAAAGAAGTACACGCAAGACTTGCTAAAGCGGTTTGGGATGAAGGACGCCAAGCCCGCAAAGACTCCGATGGGAACTGACGGACACGTCGACCTCAACAAAGGAGGTAAGTTTGTTGATCAAAAAGCATACCAGTCCATGATAGGTTCCTTGCTTTATTTATGTGCTAGTAGACCGGATATTATGCTTAGTGTATGCATGTGTGCTAGATTCCAATCCGATCCAAGGGAGTGTCACTTAGTGGCTGTGAAGCGAATTCTTAGATATTTAGTCGCTACGCCTTGCTTCGGGATCTGGTATCCAAAGGGGTCTACCTTTGACTTGATTGGATATTCAGACTCCGACTATGCTGGATGTAAGGTCGATAGGAAGAGTACATCCGAGACGTGCCAATTCTTAGGAAGGTCCCTGGTGTCATGGAGTTCTAAGAAACAAACTTCCGTTGCCCTATCCACCGCTGAGGCCGAGTACGTTGCCGCAGGACAGTGTTGCGCGCAACTACTTTGGATGAGGCAAACCCTCAGGGACTTTGGCTACAATCTGAGCAAAGTCCCACTCCTATGTGACAATGAGAGTGCTATCCGCATAGCGGACAATCCTGTTGAGCACAGCCGCACAAAGCACATTGACATCCGACATCACTTTCTGAGAGACCACCAGCAAAAGGGAGATATCGAAGTGTTTTATATTAGCACCAAAAACCAGCTAGCCGATATCTTTACCAAGCCTTTAGATGAGAAGACCTTTTGTAGGCTGCGTAGTGAGCTAAATGTCTTAGATTCGCGGAACTTGGATTGATGTGTAGCATACATATGTATTATGCTTTGATCATGTTCCTTATGCATTTTGTTGTTTATTTATGGTGCTCAAGTTGTACAAACACTCCCCGGACCTCAAAAGTCCATGTGTGAGTGATGCACATATTTAGGGGGAGATGTGCTACAACTTGAACCTTTGAGACTAACCGTGTGTTTGAGTTTGCTTGATTTAGTCTCAAAGGTGGATTGAAAGGGAAAGGTGGACTTGGACCATGCAAGACTTCCACTGCACTCCGATGAGCGGGTAACTTACTCCAAGTCCATCTCAATATCCTTATTGCCTTGGTACTCTTATTTGAAGATTTTGGTGAGGCAATGGGGTTTTAGGGCCAAGATTGATCCCGTTTTGGTGCTTGATGCCAAAGGGGGAGAAAATAAGGCCAAAGCAATAAATGGATCAGCTACCACTTGAGAGTTTTGAAAATAGTAGAATAGAGCTTTTGTTTTGTCAAAATCCTCTTATTGTCTCTTTTTGTCAAAAGTTGGTCTCTTGTGGGGAGAATGTTTGATTATGAAAAAGGGGGAGTTTTTGAATCTTTGATCAATTTCTCATGGAATACCTCTCTTTATGTCTCTACATGTGAATTTGACTTAGATATAGGAAATTGAGTTTGATTTGCAAAAACAAACCAAGTGGTGGCAAAGTATGATCCAAATATGCCAAATTTGAATCAAACAATTTGTGTTCTTATTTGCATTGATTTTGCACTTCTTTTAGTTGCTTTATGTTGTGTTGGCATAAATCACCAAAAAGGGGAAGATTGAAAGGGAAATGTGCCCTTGGGCCATTTCTAAGTATTTTGGTGATTGAGTGCCAACACAAGTGCTTAAGTGTTAATCTATGCCAATTGATGGACAAAGTGCAAATCAAGAGTAAAGGTATGTTTCTAAGACTTAGTATATTGTTTTGGAGACTAATGTATTGTGTCTAAGTGCTAGAAACAGGAAAAGATCAATTTGGAAAAGACTTGGCTAAACAGCCAAGACTCTGCGCAGTCTGGATGCACCGGACTGTCCGGTGGTGCACCGGACAGTGTCCGGTGCGCCAGGGTGGCGACTGTCAACTGGCTGCTCTCGGGAAGCGATTAACAGCGTACAACTATAATTCACCGGACTGTCCGATGGTGTGCTGGACTGTCCGGTGAGCCATTCACAGGCGAAGTCGTCGCTCTCGGGAAGCGATTAACGGCGTACGGCTATAAATCACCGGACTGTCCGGTGGTGCACCGGACTGTCCAGTGAGCCAACGGTCGGCCAGGCCAACGGTCGGCCGCGTAATCCGCGCGCGACGCGTGGCTGAGCCAACGGTCAGAAGGGGGCACCGGACTGTCTGGTGTGCACCGGACAGTATCCGGTGCGCCAACGGCTCTGGATCTTCAACGGTCGGCTGCGCCACAGAAGGAACGAAATCCGCACCGGACAGTGTCCGGTGGTGCACCGGACTGTCCGGTGCGCCAGGCGACAGAAGGCAAGAATTGCCTTCCTGGAATGCTCTCAACGGCTCCTAGCTGCCTTGGGGCTATAAAAGGGACCCCTAGGCGCATGGAGGAGGACACCAAGCATTCTCTAAGCATTCCTAAGCACCAAGACTTCAATTCCGTGCATTCGATTCTTTGTGATAGCAACTAGAGCTCCATTTGAGTAGTGTACTCTTCGGATTGTGTTGAGAGCTCGTGTTGCGACCTGTGTGCGTGTTGTTGCTCTGATTTTGTGTCTTGTGTGTGTTGCTCATCCCAACCTTACTTCCGTGATTCTTTGTGAACATCTTTGTAAGGGCGAGAGGCTCCAAGTTGTGGAGATTCCTCGCAAGCGGGATATAGTAAAGCAAAGCAAAATACCGTGGTATTCAAGTGGGTCTTTGGACCGCTTGAGAGGGGTTGATTGCAACCCTCGTCCGTTGGGACGCCACAACGTGGAGTAGGCAAGTGTTGGACTTGGCCGAACCATGGGATAAACCACTGTGCCATCTCTGTGTTGATCTCTTTGTGGTTATTGTGTTTTGCTAAGACTCCTCTCTAGCCACTTGGTCTTATTGTGCTAACTCCTAATCAAGTTTTTGTGGCACTAAGTTTCAAGTTTTACAGGATCACCTATTCACCCCCCCTCTAGGTGCTCTCACCTCTCCCTCCCTCTCTCTACCGCCTGGGTCCCGCTTGTCGGCGTGTTCCTTCGTGCATCCACGTGCCTGAGCCACTATCTGGCGGGCCCCGCTTGTCAGCCCTCTCCCCCTCCTCCAACTCCCGGTTCGCGTGCCCGCCATGGCCGTGCCCATGTCCGCGCGAATCCTGGTCAATACCCACGCACCCAACCCCTACTCAAGCCCCCTCCCGTCCGCTCGGCCATTTCCCCTCGTAGACACCCAGCTCGCTTTCGCTCACGTGTCGTTCCTTCTCGGAGCTCTCAAAAGACCATTGTCGCTTGCCGTGCCCACGCGCCTGTTCCGCCGTCACCGTTGGGGCTTCGTCGTGCCTTTCGCCTCGGTGCCCGCAACATGAGACATGCCTCAGCTTACTCTCTCCGTCTCTGGTTCCCTCTGCCCATGCTCACTGGAGCTTCCCTCGCACAGTCAGAAAGCTTCCGCCGTCGACCCAAGCCCCTGTCATGTCCCTGCCACCGTTCAAGGGTCCTGGAGCTGTCTCTCAAGGTAACTCACCTCCCCACACCCCTAATTTCCCTTTCCCTACCTTGTTGCTCATGCAATTGCTCATCGAAGTAGGCTAGCGCCGCCGTCGGGCCGCTCTGCCGCAGACCGATACCCTCCGGTGCCTCTGCACCAGTGTCGAGCCCACGATCGAGTCTGCCGTGCCACCTCGAACCCACCTGAGCCCTCTCCAGCACCCCAGGAACCCCAGGCGTGCCGTGCCCTCGCCTTCGGCGAAGCTCCGTTGTGGAGTCAGGCGGCGCTGCCGCTGGCAGCCAAGGAGACCCAACCCAAGCTTGACGCGGGATCTCAACCGTCTGTCTGAGATCAAGTGGCCTAGATTCAATTAGAGCATACCTAATTCTCCTCGTTCGATTTGGATCCAGCCGCTCGGGACCGCTCCCTCACCCGCGCTCTGCCCCTGGGCCCCGCCGGTCAGCGCCTGTGCCCCCTAGCGCTGGGCCCGACTGGTCAGCCCGCCTCCCTCCTCGGTCGTTGACACCGCCGGCCCGCCTATCAGCGTTCGCTCGTCCGCGCGCGCACGTCCGCGGATCTGATCTCGGCCGATGATTTTAGATCTAACGGTTGAGCAGACCTGATACCCCTTCGCATGTAAATCTGTTAAAGGAACCCTCGGCTTTGTCGTAATTAACACACCGTCCTAAAAACTCGCGTGCAGGCCCCTGAGTTCTTATAAACAGACCCCTGCCCTTTTAAATAATTATAGAATTGGACCTAGTTTTATATTTCAAACTTCAAAACTTGTTTATTTCATATCATTTTCATATGAACTCCAAATTGAGTGATTCAAATTGCAAAATGTTTATAGAATTTATCTTTGTTCAAATAAATTAGGATAATTTATTGTCTGAACATTCTAATTTTATGCTTAGGCTATAGGTTAATTTATGTGATAATTTATTTTGTTTAATAAGATAAATAAAAAGAAACCCTAGTGGTTAATGGATATTTAATCTTGTGAGATTAATAAGGTGTATTATATGAATTTATCTCTGGTTTAACTTTTATGTCTCATTAAAATGAATAGAATCAGATTATGTAACCTAGGAGATAGACAACACTTAAAGAATAATCAACTACTAGATGGGATTAGTTCACCCTATAATTTAAACTCCCTTTTGGGTTTATGCTTTCTCTTTTGAGATGTGTTCCAATGTTTGTACATGGTTGATGTGATGTTCATTTGTCATTTACCAAATGTATTGAATGTATGATCACTTTATTTATACAACGAGCAGCATGTGGTTCCTAAGTGCGTTGCCGAAGATCTCCCTGAGCAACAACATGGTGAAGGCAAGTGTCCTCTGACCTATTATGTCCTACATACTTCATAATTCACTGTTCCGCATTACATTATTGAAACCTAAGGATTGACTAGTCTGTATTTACTTATCCGTGTTTACCTTTTTGGGTTAATCATGGTTAGCTTATGCTATTGCTTCAACTTAATCAATGAACATGATGTAAACATTTATGATACGATGATGTTATCCCGATGATGATATTGTGATACTTTAGGGGACTCAGGCCATTTTTCTGAGTACCTCTCCGTAAGGACCTGTTCATAGAGTGACCACCCGGGATAACAGTGCAACCATGAGGGTGGAATGAGACGCCCTTAGCTGATTAATTAGATGAACCTGGGGGTGTAGTTGGCTTTGCCTGAGTGGTAGTGAATCCCTGGCCATTCACCGTGGTAGTGAAGATCGGGTCTGTACAACCCAGGCTAGAAAGGGATCACGACTCGTGGGTAAAGTGTGTAGCCTCTACAGAGTGTTAGAAACTGGTATATCAGTCGAGCTCACGGTTAAGAGCGGCCTTGGGATGCTCTTTGATTAGAAGAACTTTGGTTACTTTTATGATGATGGTTAATAATGGTGGTTATAATTTTGATCTCTGGTATTTCCTCTTGGAGGAGGTACATTTGGGTAATAACTGGGTTTATTACTAAAACTTGGCTCTACTCATAGCAATAAATACTTGACCAACTAAAAGCAACTGCTTAACCTTAACTCCACATATAGCTAGTCCACTTTAGCCAAACGGGTCATTTGCTGAGTACGTTGATGTGTACTCACCCTTGCTTTACAAACCACCCCACCCCAAGTTGTCCCCGCTGTACTCAGTGCTCAGGAGGAGATGCTGGCAACATGGAGGACCTTGAGGAGTTTTAGGACTACGACGAGTTCTAGTTTTTCTTAGTGGCAAACCCCTAGTCAGCGGCCTGTGAAGGCCTTATCTGCTACGTTTCGTATTTCCGCACTTTGATGATATTAATGACTATGCTATGTATTGGACTCTGTGGATGTCTTCGACATCTTATTGTAATAAAAGTACCTTTCCGCTATTTACTTTGAGCATTGTGTGATGATGTCCAATTATGTAATCGTTGTGTACGTGAGTTTCTGATCCTGGCACATACTGACATACATGGTTCGCATTCGGTTTGCCTTCCAAAACCGGGTGTGACAACCACGGTCGAGTAACTCCATAGAGAGCAGGCGTTCTCCACTCTCAAGTGGTGCTCCGCTTCCGGCTCCTCTTGGACGCTCCCGACCGTCTCCACTATTGAGCTTCCAGCCAAAATGTCGCGGGCCTCGTTCCCTCTGATACACGGTGGCGGCCGTGACACAAACTCGGTTGTCATGGTCTCGCAATACTGTTGCCCCACTCGGTACAATTACAACGGCTCACGCAAAAGCCGAGGGGTTGTGTGGTTTTTCTAAGCTCACTCAACTAACTAGGATTCACCTAGAGCAAGTGCTAATGCAGTCTAACTAACCTAAGCACTTCGCAAAGTACCTACGCTAATCACCGAGTGATTCTATTAAGCACTTGGGTGTATGAGCACTTGGAAATGTCTATACTATACGTTGGTATGTTGCATGGGCTACCACTCCTTCAAATGCCCAGTTGGGTGAAGTATATATAGGCCCCAACTCAATTATAGCCATTGGAGGAAAGCTGCAGTTCTCTGCGGCACACCGAACAGTCCGGTGGTAGGCAACGGATAGTCCGGTGCCCATGTCCGGTGCGCCTAGCTGTTGGATCTATTAGTCGACTGTTGGCGCTGTCAGCCTTTGCACCAGACAGTCTGGTGCCTCCTCCATAGTGCCGTCAGGAACTAGCCGTTAGGCTATAGTTCCCTGGTGCACCGGACAGTCCGGCATGTGGCACCGGACAGTTCGGTGTCCTCGACCGGGCAGTCCGCCAGTGACAACACATTTCTTCATTTCTTGGACTTCGCTTGATATTCTTTGATGTGCACTTGTGATATTCATAATGTATTCTTTTGAGGTGTTGCTTCATAATAGTCCGCCAGTGGTAACTGAAAGGGAAATAGGGTTAACCTTTTCCTACAATTAATTTTGGTGGTTGAATGACCAACACAAACATATGGACTAACTAGTTTGCTCTAGAACTCATGTATTACAGGTGCATAAGGTTCAACACAGACCAATAAAAGATTGAAGTTAGGGACTAAATTGAACCAGAGTAAAGAACTGAGTGTGCTGTGGTCTTGCGCACCGGACTGTCCGGTGTGCCATCGGACAGTGTTCGGTGCACCGGGACCGTACAGGGGCCAACCAGCCACTCTTGGGAAAACGCAGGCATGCCCCGCTATAATTCACTGGATTATCTGGTGAGCCAGCGGGCAACGGCTCTCCAGCGCACAACGGTCGACTCTGACAGCGGGAACAGTGCAGCATAGTGCGCGGCAGAAGTCAGAGCAGCGAGTCAGAGGGGCACCAGACTGTCCAGTGCACCACTAGACTGTCCGGTGCCACAAGCAGACAAAGGCGCCAACGGTCAACTGCCCTAGAACCCTAACGGTTGGGTGATGTTGCGACGTACCGACACTGAACAGTGAGTGTCCGGTGGCGCACCGGACTGTCCGGTGCGCCCATCGACAGTAGCCTCCCTAACGGCTACCTTGGTGGTTGGGGGCTATAAATACCCCAACCACCACAACTCCAAGCATCCAAGTTTTCTGCACATCTCATTCAATACAAGAGCTCTAGCATTCACTCCTAAACACAACTCAAAAGATCAAATCCTCTCCAATTCCCAAATTCATCTCAAACACTTAGTGACTTGCGAGGGAGAGATTTTGTGTTCATTTGCGCTCTTGTTGCTTGGATTGCCTTTCTTTCTTTCTCATTCTTGTTCTCAAGTGACTTGTAATCAAAGCAAGAGACACCTAAGAGTGTGGTGGTCCTTGCGGGGTCTTAGTGACCCGATTGATTAAGAAGAAGGCTCACTCGATCTAAGTGACCATTTGAGAGAGGGAAAGGGTTGAAATAGACCCGGTCTTTGTGACCTCATCAACGGGAACTAGGTTCTTTGGAACCGAACCTCGGTATAACAATTTATCGTGTTCACTCGCATTATTTCTTGGTTGATTTGTTTTCCCTCTCTTTGGACTTGAATTTAATTCTAACGCTAACCTTGGCTTGTAATGTGTGTTTAAAGTTATAAATTTCAGGTTTCGCTTATTCACCCCCCTCTAGGCAACTTTCAATTGGTATCGGAGCCAGTGCTTCATTAAGAGTCTAGCCAACTTGAAGTGATGTCTAGAGATCACACCAAGAGGGAGATGATGACCAGCGACAAGCCTGCAAGCTCGGGGAGGACCCTCTCAAGGGAGTCTGGCAACAAACACAAGGAGGAATCCTCTTCCTCCATCAAGTCCCATCGGAAGGGTGACAAAAGAAGAAGATGAAGAAAGTGGTCTACTACGAGACTGACTCTTTGTCACCCTCCACGTCAAGCTCCGACTCGTCCGTAGCTTCTAAGCGCCATGAGCACAAGAAGTATAGTAAGATGCCCCTATGGCCTACGCTATCCTCGCATTTCAAAGCGCGCTCCATTACTTTTTGTTCCACTAGGCAAACCACCATATTTTGATGGTGAAGATTATTCTATGTGGAGTGATAAAATGAGGCACCATCTAACCTCACTCTATGAAAACATTTGGGATATTGTTGAGTATGGAGCGCAGGTACCAAAGGTGGGGGACAAAGACTACGATTCGGACGAGGCCACCCAAATTAGGCGCTTCAACTCCCAAGCCACGTCTATACTCCTCACCTCCGTGTGTCGAGAGGAGTATAACAAGGTGCAAGGGTTGAAGAACGCCAAAGAAATTTGGGACGTCCTCAAAATCGCGCACGAAGGGGACAAGGTGACCAAGATCACCAAGCGTGAAACGATCGAGGGAGAACTCGGTCGATTCGTCCTCAACAAAGGAGAAGAGCTGCAAGCAATGTACAACCAGCTAAAAACAATGGTGAACCAAGTGCGCAACCTCGGGAGCACCAAGTGGGATGACCATGAAATGGTCAAGGTTATTCTAAGATCTCTTATTTTTCGTAATCTCACTCAAGTGCAACTAATCCGTGGAGACCCTAGATATAAACAGATGTCTCCTGAGGAAGTGATTGGCAAGTTTGTGAGCTTTGAACTTATGATCAAAAACTCCAAACATATTGTCAACTTGGAGAAAGGCGCCACCTCAACACCCGAGGTGCAACCCGTCGCATTCAAAGGGACGAAAGAAGAAAAGAGGGAGTATACACCAAGTAGGCTTCCAATCGACGCCTCCAAGCTCGACAACAAGGAAATGGTGCTCATCATCAAGAGCTTCCACCAAATCCTCAAGCAAAGGAGGGGGAAAGACTACAAACCCTGCTCCAAAAGGGTGTATTACAAATGTGGTAAGCCCGGTCATTTCATTGCTAAATGTCCAATGTCAAGTGAAAGTGATAGGGACGACGACAAGAAGGGGAAGAAGAATGAGAAGAAGAGGTACTACAAGAAGAAGGGCGACAATGCCCACATATGTCGGGAATGGGACTCTGACGAGAGCTCCACCGACTCCTCCTCCGACGAGGACGCCGCCAACATCGCCGTCAACTAGGGCCTCCTCTTCCCAAACGTCAACCACAAATGTTTCATGGCTAAGGATGGCAAGAAAAAGAAGGTACACTCTAGAGCCACCCCCAAATATACAACATCTAGTGATGAGGGTAGCTCTAGTGAAAATGAAGATGATTTACTTACTCTTTTTGCCAACCTCAGCATGAAACAAAAGAAAAAAATTAAATGAATTAATAGAAGCTATTCATGAGAAGGATGAACTCTTGGATAGCCAAGAAGACTTCCTTATTAAAGAAAACAAAAAACATGTTAAATTGAAAAATGCTTATGCTTAGGAAGTAGAAAAATGTGAAAACTTAACTAAGGAGCTTAGCATTTGTCATGATTCAATCTCTTGTCTTAGAAATGAAAATGCTAGTCTAAATACTAAATTTGATGAGTTGAATGTTTCTATTTCCTGTCTTAGAGATGAGAATGTTAGATTAAATGCTAAGATAGAAGAATTAAATGTTTGCAAACCATCCACATCTACCGTTGAGCATGTTTCCATTTGCACTAGATGTAGAGATATTAATGTTGAAGCTATGGATGATCACCTTGCAATGATTAAACAACAAAATGATCACATAGCTAAATTAACAGCTAAAATTAATGAGCATGAACTTGAAAATGAAAAGTTTAAATTTGCTAGAAGCATGCTTTATAATGGAAGACGCTCTGGCATTAAGGATGGCATTGGTTTCCAACAGGGAAGTAATGTCAAGCTTAATGCCCCTAAAAGATTGTCTAATTTTGTTAAGGGCAAGGCCCCTATGGTTCAGGATAATGAAGGCTACATTTTATATCCTGCTAATTATCCTGAGCACAAAATTAGGAAGATTCATGCTAGGAAACCTCATATTGTTTCTCACGATGCATACATATATAAAAATGAGGCATCTAGCTCTAGACAAACCACTCATGTTAAATTGCCTAGAAATAAAATTCCTACTACATCAAATGATCATAATGTTTCTTTTAAAACCTTTGATGCTTCCTATGTTTTAACTAACAAATCAGGCAAAATAGTTGCCAAATATGTTGGAGGCAAACACAAGAGTCCAAAGACTTGTGTTTGGGTACCCAAGGTGCTTGTTTCTAATGTGAAAGGACACAAGACCATTTGGGTACCTAAGAACAAGGCCTAAATCTGTTTTGTAGGTTTATGCATCTGGTGGTTCAAGTTGGATAATCGATAGCGGGTGCACAAACTATATGACTGGGAAGAAGAGAATGTTCTCCTCCTATGAGAAAAATGAAGATCCCCAACGAGCTATCACATTCGGGGATGGAAATCAAGGATTGGTCAAAGGTTTGGGTAAAATAGCTATATTACCTGACCATTCCATTTCCAACGTTTTTCTTATAGATTCTTTAGACTACAACTTGCTTTCTATCTCTCAATTATGCAAAATAGGCTACAACTGTCTATTTACAGATGTAGGTGTTACTGTCTTTAGAAGAAGTGATGATTCAATAGCATTTAAGAGAGTGTTAGAGGGTCAGCTATATTTAGTTAATTTTAATGATAACAAAGCTGAACTTGACACTTCCTTAATTGTTAAGACTAATATGGGTTGGCTCTGGCATCGCCAACTTGCCCATGTTAGGATGAAGAATCTCCACAAACTTCTAAAGGGAGAGCACATTTTAGCACTAACAAATGTTCATTTTGAGACAGACAGGATTTGTAGTGCATGCCAAGCAGGGAAGCAAGTTGGCACTCATCATCCACACAAGAACATAATGACAATGGATAGGCCGCTCGAGCTACTCCACATGGACCTATTCGGCCCGATTGCTTACATGAGCATCGGCGGGAGTAATTACTGTCTAGTAATTGTAGATTATTATTCTCGCTTCACTTGGGTATTCTTTTTGCAGGAAAAATAACAAACCCAAGAGACCTTAAAAGTATTCTTGAGACGGGCTCAAAATGAGTTTGGATTGAGAATCAAAAAGATAAGAAGCGATAATAGCATAGAGTTCAAGAATTCACAAGTAGAAGGATTTCTTGAGGATGAGGGCATCAAGCATAAGTTTTCTTCTCCCTACACACCTCAACAAAATGGTGTAGTGGAGAGGGAAAATAGAAGTCTACTGGACATGGCGAGAACCATGCTTGATGAGTATAAGACACCGGACCGGTTTTGGGCGGAAGCAATCAACACTGCTTGCTACTCCATCAACCGGCTCTACCTTCACCGAATCCTCAAGAAGACATCATATGAACTCCTCACCGGTAAAAAGCCCAATGTTTCATATTTTAGAGTCTTTGGGAGTAAATTCTTTATTCTTATTAAGAGAGGTAGAAAATCTAAATTTGCTCCTAAGGTTGTAGAAGGCTTTTTACTAGGTTATGACTCAAACACAAGGGCATATAGAGTCTTCAACAAATCCACTGGATTAGTTGAGGTTTCTTGTGACATTGTGTTTGATGAGACTAATGGCTCCCAAGTGGAGCAAGTTGATCTTGATAAACTAGATGATGAAGAGGCTCTATGCGTTGTGCTAAGGAACATGTCCATTGGGGATATGTGTCCTAAGGAATCTGAATAGCCTCTACAAGCACAAGATCAACCATCATCTTCCAACCAACCATCTCCACCAACCCAAGATGAGGATCAGGCTCAAGATGATGAAGATGAAGATCAAGAGGTTGAGCCACCTCAAGAAGAGGTAAATGACCAAGGGGGAGATGAAGATAATCAAGACAAGGAAGATGAGCAAGAAGTTCAGGATCAAAGACCGCCACACCCAAGAGTCTACCAAGCAATTCAACGAGATCACCCCGTCAACTCCATCCTCGGTGACATTCATAAGGGGGTAACCACTAGATCTCGAGTTGCTCATTTCTGTGAACATTACTCTTTTATTTCCTCTATTGAGCCATACAGGGTAGAGGATGCACTTAGAGATCTGGACTGGGTGCTGGCAATGCAAGAGGAGCTCGACAATTTCACAAGGAATGAGGTATGGCATTTAGTTCACGTCCTAATCAAAATGTTGTAGGTACCAAATGGGTATTCCGCAACAAGCAAGATGAGCATGGTGTGGTGACAAGGAACAAAGCCCGACTTGTGGCCAAAGGTTATTCACAAGTCGAAGGTTTGTACTTTGATGAAACTTATGCACCTGTAGCTAGGTTTGAGTCAATTCATATATTACTTGCCTATGCTACTTACCATGGCTTTAAGCTCTATAAAATGGATGTGAAAAGTGCCTTCCTCAATGGACCAATCAAGGAAGAAGTCTATGTTGAGCAACCTCCCGGCTTTGAAGATAGTGAGTATCCTAACCATGTGTATAAACTCTCAAAGGCGCTTTATGGGCTCAAGCAAGCCCCAAGAGCATGGTATGAATGCCTGTGATATTTTCTTATCACTAATGGCTTCAAAGTCGGTAAAGCCCATCCTACTCTCTTTACTAAAACTGTTGCAAAAGATTTGTTTGTATGCCAAATTTATGTTGATGATATTATATTTGGGTCTACTAACAAATCAACTTGTGAAGAGTTTAGTAGGATCATGATATAGAAATTCGAGATGTCTATGATGGGGGAGTGGAAGTATTTCCTTGGATTTCAAATCAAGCAACTCCAAGATGGCACCTTCATCAGCCAAACAAAGTATATTCAAGACATACTTAAGAAGTATGGAATGAAGGATGGCAAACCCATCAAGACACCCATGGGAACCAATGGGCATCTCGACCTCGACACGAGAGGTAAATCCGTAGATCAAAAGGTATACCAGTCGATGATAGGATCTTTACTCTACTTATGTGCATCTCGACCGGATATTATGCTTTCTGTATGCATGTGTGCAAGGTTCCAGGTCGATCCTAAGGAAGTTCACCTTAGGGCCATGAAGAGAATCATGAGGTATTTAGTTTACACTCCTAAATTTGGGCTTTGGTATCCCAAGGGATTCACTTTTGATTTAATAGGATATTCCGATGCCGATTGAGCAAGGTGTAAAATTGATAGGAAAAGCACATCAGGGACTTGTCAGTTTCTGGGGAGATCCCTGGTGTCTTGGGCTTCAAAGAAACAAAACTCGGTAGCTCTTTCCACCGCCGAAGCCGAGTACATTGCCGCAGGCATTGTTGTGCGCAATTACTTTGGATGAGGCAAACCCTTAGGGACTGGCTACAAATTGAGCAAGTCCCTCTTCTATGTGATAATGAGAGTGCAATTCGCATGGCGGATAATCTCGTTGAACACAGCTGCACTAAGCACAAAGACATTCGGTATCACTTTCTGAGAGAACACCAACAAAGGGGGATATCGAAATAGCTTATGTAAACACCAAAAACCAATTAGTCGATGTCTTTATGTCACACCCGATTTTGGAAGGCAAACCAGATGCGAACCATGTACGTGCCAGGATCAGAAACTCACGTACACAGCGATTACATAATTGGACATCATCACACAATGCTCGAAATAATAGCGGAAAGGTACTTTATTACATCAAGATGTCCAAGACATCCACAGAGTCTAATACATAACCATTGGTCAACATAAATACCAAAGTGTGGAAATACGAAACGTAGATGCTAAGCCTACACAGACAGCTGACTGGGGTTTGCCACTAAAGTAAACTAGAACTCGTCGTAGTCCTGAAACTCCTCGAAATCTTCCATGATGCCAACATCACCTCCTGAGCAGTGAGAACAGTGGGGACAACCTGGGGTGGGGTGGTTTGTAAAGCAAGGGTGAGTACACATCAATGTACTCAGCAAATGTCCTGTTTGGCTAAAGTGGACTAGCTGTATATGGGGTTGAGGTCAAGCAGTTGCTTTTAAGTTAGTCAAGTATTTATTATTATTAGTAGAGCCAACTTTTAGTAATAAACCCAGTTGTTACCCAAAAGTACTTCCTCAAACAAGGAAATACCAAAGATCAGATTTTATAACATAATAGTTAATCATCAACATAAAAGTATCCAAAGTTCTTCTAATCAAAGAGGATCCCAAGGCTGCTCTTACCCGTGAGCTCGGCAGATATATCAGTTTTTAACACTCTGCAGATGAAGCGCCCCAGATCCTCTGGGACTCAAATGTGATACAATTACTAGTCCTAGGAGGCTAGTAAACATATTTATACATCAGATAGTTCCAGATCTGCTTAAATGAGACAAACCTATAAAGGTGGCGATCAACTTTAAGAGTTGGTCCACAACTCGGGACATATCATCAAAGTGGGGCTAAAGCAGCCAGATATACGCAGCGAAGCAAATCAGCAGTCCAACAGCCACATGCAAGGTTGGGAACAGTCGTAACTCTTACCCGATCTCCTTTCTGAAAAACAACAAATAAGCAAGGGTGAGTACAAACGTACTCAGCAGCCCACCTTCACCCGCAGAATGGGGAAATCAGATATAATGCATGGAATATGTGGAGCTCAGGATATTTTGCAGAAATAGCAATATTTTATGCAGGGTTATTTTGTAAAACATTTTGTATTTTTTCAAAGCGCATCCTCTCCCAAAGGAGCAGGAAGTTTTTCAATATAGAATAAAATCCCCTGGACTAAATCATCCAGGTATCTCAGCAGTTTCCCAGTGGTTTTCATTTTCAAAAACAGCTACTGGACTTCTCGTCCACCATAGCTCACGGCTCAACCGCCGGACCTTTTAAAAACCACTTTTCTCAAACACACCCTTTTTTGAAAACAAAACACTAATTGTCATACCACACCAGACTCGTCCATTCCAGTGGACACAGACTATTTGAATAGGTTTGAACTCTACGTAGAGGGGTACACTTTACCCACTAGTCCGGTTTCTGCGATCTCACCGTCGCGAGACCCGAATGCCGGATCTCTTTCTTTCCTCGCATGTCCTAACCTTAACGGTTATACCGGAAGGAGTCAGGCCACCGCCATGTCCAAACCAGACAAAACATTTCCCCCTCCTTATCCTCCCGGTGCTCCCTAGCCTTCATAACCCTGGGGTTGGACCGTACGAGTTCAGATTGAGTGACTGCCCACACAGTCTCGAGTGGTTGTACTTATCATGAGTACAGGTAGTGAAAGATGACAAACCGGTCCTTATATGAGGGGACAATCCTTCTGCTCACGCCTAAACCAGCTGAGCCGACACCTGAGGCCCTCCCCTAAACCAGGGAGTCCCTGATCATCCCTACTCAAAGGTGATAAGGGTGAAAACCCTTCATCATACACATTTTGAAAAGCATTTTCTTTTGAAAACTCACACCTTTTCTCAAATCTTTTGTAACAAATATATTAAGAATTGATTGCGGCAAGCGGCTGGGTGGCCATAATAACTTGTCTCAAAATCATATCATGCATAAAATAACAGGCTAAGGGTTGTGGTTGAAAAATCATAGGTAATTTATGCATCAAAGGGATCCAGTGAGCTTGCTGTGCTTATCCGGCGAAGGGGGAAGAGCTCGCGGAACTGGCTTCTAGCTCCACTGCCTGGCGTAGACTTGCAGATCTGGCCTCCACAAGACGGCGCGAACGCTCCGATAACTATGAAACATGAACAAGCAAACATACAAACCAGCAAGTATATCAACAGATATTTAGTATAGTGGTCAGAATAGCGATATATGGATGGGTAGAGTCTTGAGCAGAATCTGTGTCATGTGGTGTTGAGATACTACTGGTGGTGGAGCGGAGGTGCTTACCAGGAGGGTGGACTAGAGGCGAAGCGACACTATACGTGTAGCCGGCGGAGCGGAGTAACTGAGTGGGTGGGGTGTTTGCCTTGGCTGAGGGTGTTGAGTGTGTGTGGAGAGGGAGAGGGTAGCTGGGTGTATTTATAGCTGGGTGTATGTGGTGTAGCACAGTGAAGTTCACTATTGGTGAGAATAGTGACGAATGAATCGTCTGACTTAGTATGAACAGGGGAGTTATAGGCAGAATATGGGACAAGAGTATTTTGGGAGTTTTCTAGAACATGAACAATGCTTAAGGGATGACATGGTTGGATAGGGAATAGTTCGATAAGAATTTAGAAACAAGAATTATTGGAATCGGAGTTTGGAAGCCTGGTTCGAAGGAATCTCAAAGTTAAGCGTGCTCAACTTGGTGAAACCTGGGATGGGTGACCAGATGGGAAGTTCCCACTGGAAGGAAAATCACAGTCAACGGGGTTCGTATGACTGGAATATGGGTCTGGCTGGTCTTAAGTGGACTGGACAGGATGATGGATGAGTAGTTGAAATTTGGGGGTGATTGGATGAACGATGAATAGTGACGAAGGAAACGGAATTATAGGTATCATCGATGAATAGTAATGATGATGAATAGTAACGATGAATGGTAACGATTATGAATAGTGTCGATGAATAGTAATGATGGTGAATAGTAATGATGTGAATAGTAACAATGAATAATAACAATGAATAGTGATGGTGAATAGTCGTATGAACGAACGGTGAACGATGAATAGTGACGATGAATGAACGATGAACGATGAATAGGAACTATGAACGAACGGACGAACGATCGAATGATCGGACGAACGAACGATCAGAATTTCGATAGCATAACGACAGGACAAAGATTATCTGGAATAACGATGAATAGGGACTATGAACGAATGATGAATAGGAACTATGAACGAGCAATGAACGATGAATATGAACTATGAATGAATGATGAACGATGAATAGGAACTATGAACGAACGATGAACGATCGAATGATTGAACGAACGAATGATCGGAATTTCGGCAGCATAACGACAGGACAAAGATTATCTGGAAGAACGATGAATAGGGGCTATGAACGAACGATGAACGATGAATAGGAACTATGAACGAACGGATGAACGATCGAATGATCGAACGAACGAACGATCGGAATTTCGGCAGCATAACGACAGGATAAAGATTATTTGGACGAACAAACGGACGAACGATCAAACAATCGGACGAACGAACCATGAACGATCGAACGAACGATCGAACGATCGGACGAACGAACGAACAAACTAAGAACAGGGGGACGAACGATCGAAGAACGACCGAACGATCCTTGTGCTAGTGTGTGTGCTTGTGTGGAATATGGAGTGGGTGTGTGGGGGGGGGGAAGAGTTGCCATGAAATGGCTTGGGGTGGAATGAGAGGAGGCCCTTGCCCCTCTATTTATAGCCATGGTGGGGGGATTAGGGGGAGGGATGAGAGGATTAGTGGGAGATTAGCATGTATTTGTCTTGTATAAGTGAGATTAGCTTGTAGAGCTCACCGTATGACACTGGAGACAAACGTATACATATGAGCATGAGGAAAGTTATGAAGAAAATATTTGTAGGGACTTGAAAAATGATTCTAAAGGTATTTCTCAAGAGGAAAATACTTGGAGAGTTATCGGTGGAATATCTGGGCAATATTTCTGGAAAGAACTTGAGGGGGATTACTGGGGAAATATCTGGGTAGTATTTCTGGAAAGAATTTGAGGGGGATCACTCGGGAAATATTTGTAGGATATTTTGAGGAGGATTTTGGAGAGAATATAGACCACTATATTTTATTTGTTGATATCAACTCGCAAACAAACATTTTGAGACGAAATATGAAATTTGTTTTGAATTTAGAGGGAGTTTGAGAAATTTTTAAGATTTGAATTTTTGGGATGCTACAGCAGAGGTTGTACACTTTACCCATAAGTCGTGATTCCCATTCGACCCGAAGATCATGACTCCCTATTGATCACTTCCAAGGTGACCTAGCAGGGTCTCACTACGTAGCCTTTACAAAGACTCCCCTGGTGCATAGCTGCTCGTTAGGTTTCGCCAGTCGTACAAATGCAGTACACCTCCCCAAGGTGGGTGACTAACAAAAACCAAATCGAATGAACATCTGCACCCCAACCTTGGCAGAGCGAGCACTATGCCCTGGCCCCCATTGATGGCCCTCCGGCAAAGCTAACTACACCCCCAGGTTCATCTAATTAATCAGTTAAGGGCATCCCATTCCACCCTCATGGTTGTACTGTTATCCTGGGTGGTCACTCCACGAGCAGGTCCTTACGGAGAGGTACTCAGGAAAAAGGCCTGAGTCCCCTAAGGTATCACAAGATCATCCACATAATCAGGATAACAGTATCGTATCATAAATGTTCACATCATGTTCATTGATTAAGTTAAGGCAATAGCAACATGCTAACCATGGTAACCCAAAAGGTAAACAAGGACAAGTGAATACAGACTAGTCAATCCTTAGGTTTCATAAAGTAATGCGGGACAGTGAATTATAAAGTATGTAGGACATAATAGGTCAGAGGACACTTGCCTTCACCAGGTTGTTGCTCAGGGAGGTCTCCAACAACACACTCAGGAACCTCGGACTGCTCATTGTCTAAATAAAGCGAGCATGCATTCAATACATTTGGAAAGTGCAAATGAACATCACACCAAACATGTACAAACATTGGAACACATCTTAAAAGAACACAATACTACATAGGGGATACTGAATTCAAAGTATAACAAAAACTATAACATACATTAACTCTATTTGAAAATAGGTTATTATTTCCCCTAAGTGTTACTTACAAGTACATAACATAGTTCAATTTATTTTATTGTGACCTAAATTTAGAACAGAGATGAACTTATGTAATACATATTATTAATCTCATAAGCTTAAACAAGTTTAAATCTCTAAGGTTCTCCTTTATTTATTTATTAAATAAATAAAACATACACCTACATTAGTTCATATTCAATCCTACAAATTAGAGTGTGCAGACAGTAAGTGAAACCATTTTATTTAAACAGAGAATAATTCTATGAACATTTTGCAATTTGAATCACTCAATTTGGAATTCATATGCAAAAGTTATGAATTAAACAAGTTTGGGAATTCAAAATATGAAATTAGGGCTAATTCTGTGAAAATTTAGAAGTCCAGGGTCTGTAAGATTACAGGGGTCTACACGCGAAAACCAGGGACGGTGGGTTGATTTCCTAAAACTAGGGGGTTTCTTTAATAAAACAGCCACGCGAAGGGGTATCGGGTGGGCGAGCACTGACAAGCGGGCCAGGGAGTGTCAGCGACAGCAGGGGGGAAAGCGCGCTGACCGAGTGGGCCCAGCGCCAGGGGGAAACGATGGCTATGAGGGTCCGAGGGGGTCCGAGCCGTTCGATCTAGATCAGACAAAGGGGGTCCGAAGGGGTCCGAAGGGGGTCCGAGGGGACCCGAGGGGGTCCGCGGGGGTCTAAGGGGGTCCGTGGGGGTCCGAGGGGGTCCGAAGGGGGTCCGAGCCGTTCGATCTGAATCGGATGGTGGGGAAATCAGACCGGGAATGATGAGCGGCTGTGAATGGCACTAACAGGTGGGCCAGAGCGTGTCAGGCGCGCGTGCGCGAAGCTGTATCCCGCGGTCCGGGTCGTTCGATCTAAATCGGACGGTGGGCAAATCAGACCGAGGGAAAACAGATGGTTGCGGCGGCGTCGCTCCTCTCCGCGGCGGTGAGGTCACCGGAATTGAGGCAGGCGCGGGCTAGGGTGGCTCCAGGGTCGCCGGAGTTGGGCAGAGGGGAAGAGGGTGCCATGGCAAACTCAGTGGCGGGGAAGAGGTCATGAATCCACGGGCAGAGAGGGTAGAACGGCGGTGAGAAAGCCTCGAGCGGGTCGGAGAAACTCCGGTGAGCCATTCCGACCACGGGGAGGGGACTTAAAGCATGCTACGGCCTAGGCTAACTTTAGCAGAGGCAGGGGTGACATAGGGGTCTACTCCGGTGAACTAAACTGGGCCAAATCGGCCGGCCACCGCGCGAGCACGGCGCACCATCGCGGCCGAACACCGGCGAGGGTGAAATTGGCCGAGCACAGGGCACAATAAGAGAAATTGGGCATAGGGACGGGTGTCTCACCTCGGGGTGGAGCTCGGAGAGGCTTGGCGCGGTCTCCGACGAGCTGGGTGGCCAGGAACACGGGCGTGGGTCTCCGGCGGTGGCTGGCGGCGAGGGCAGAGCGCGCGAGAGGGTGAAGCTACGCGAAATGAGGTGAGGGGTGTGCGCGGGGTACTCGCAGGGCTCTAAAAAGGGGAGCGGGCGTCGTGGCCGAGAAACCCGACGACGTGCGCGAGTGCGCACGCGCCGGTCCACGGCGAGCGCGGAGAATGCGGAGCTGACAGGGCTGGCCCACGGCGCAGAGAGAGAAGAAAGGGGCACGCGGGGCAACGGCTCGGCGACTGGCGATCCGGGCCCGCGAGACAGAGAGAGAGAAAGAGCGCGCGGGCGAAGGAAACTGGCGCCGACAGATCAGCCCCACTGGGCAGCGAGTGAGAGAGAGGGCGCGCGCGAGGGAGAACTGCCGCTGACAGGCGGGGTCCATCTGTCAGGGGCGACAGGCGTGCGCGTGCGCGTAACCTGGCTGGGCTTAACTAGGCTGGCTTGGGCTACTTTCTCCTTTTCTTTTTCTCTAAATTTTCTAATTCCTTTTCCATTTCTCTTTCTCTATAGGGTTTTCAAATCCAAATTCAAACTAGATTTCAAATTCAAATAATTCAAACATATGCAACACTTCAAAAAATATTTTAAACTCAGCACGATGCAACATGACATGACTCATAAGGTTTTGGCAAAAATAAATGATTAACCTCCACTAGTGTAGGCTATCTCTAATCAAAAAGGAAAAAAGGAGAATGAATCTAGAGAGAGAAAACCTAGAGTGAGAAAAGGAAGAGTAACACCTGATTTTGGGTGATAATTAGGAAGAAATTTTATACTTCCAAAATCAGGGTGTTACAGACCTATCCCCCTTAAAAGAATCTCACCCTCGAGATTCAGGGCTGGCTAGAAAAGAGCTCAAGGTACTTGGCTTTTAAATCATCTTCTCTTTCCGAGGTTCCTTCTTCTTCTGTGTGATGACCCCATTTGACTTTGCACATCCTGATGGTACTTCTCCGAGTGACCCGATCTGCTGTCTCCAGAATTTGAGTTGGCTCCTCAATATAAGATAGATCTTCTTGAACTTCAAGATCCTCTGCTGGCAACTGCTCTTCTGGCACTCTCAAGCATTTCTTCAACTGAGACACATGGAACACATCGTGCACAACGGACAGATTCTCTGGTAAGCTGAGTTGATAAGCCACTTCCCCATGTCTTGCTTGAATCTGATACGGCCCAATATATCGGGGTGCTAGCTTGCCTTTGACTCCAAACCTTTTGGTTCCTTTGATGGGTGACACCTTTAAGTAGACATAGTCTCCCACTTCAAAACTAAGTTCTCTTCTTTGGGTGTCAGCATAGCTTCGCTGTCTGGGTTGCACTGCCTTTAAATTCTCTTGGACCATTTTGATGTTCTTTTCAGCTTCAAGCAAAATATCTGGACCGAACACCTGTCTTTCACCAGGTTGGTCCCAATGCAATGGAGTTCTGCAATTCCTCCCATAGAGCGCTTCAAATGGTGACATCCTCAGACTGGCTTGGTAACTGTTGTTGTAAGAGAATTCTGCATATGGTAATCTCTTGTCCCAACCCATCTTGTCTTGTAGAGCACAAGCCCTCAACATATCTTCCAAAATCTGATTGGTTCTCTCTGTTTAGCCATCTGTCTGCGGGTGGTAAGCTGAGCTGAACTTCAAATGCGTGCCCAAAGCTTCATGTAACTGCTGCCAAAAATGAGAGGTGAACAAATTAATATTGCGAGGGGCTACTGTTGGGGGCCTTCGGCTTCCGAAGGTCCTCAAAAATATGATTTAAACAATGTTTCTGGAGTATAATGTGTGAACAGGTATCTTCGGACTCGAATCGGTACCACAGTGGGAGAAGCCCAAAGAATACGAAGGTTGATACAGCGCCGAAGCTGTGAGCAGGAAAGCTTCGGCGTGATAGCAGAAAAGGAAACCGACTTAAAGATGAAAAGGCTATTCAGACCTCGGTGGATTCCTATAGAATTACCACCAAATGTAAAGGGCATGGATGTAATTTTACATGGGCTGTGTCCCGTGCCTATAAATAAGTGAACAGTGCTCCCGTACTATTCACGCTGACTTGGCATTTACTTTTGCGTCACGCTTGTACTTCTACCTTCTTTCGAGCCGAAGGTACATTTGTAATTTGATATCATTTCTATTTTTCTATAATAATAAGATAGAAATGAGTTGATAATTATACATAATTGTTTACGTTATCCTTTATATTACATATGATTCCTTCTTCATTATGGTATGTTGTGTTGATGAAGGTTTGTCCTTCATAACCTTCGTCCGAAAACCATTATATCCCAAGGGAAATAATGCTTCGAAGGACGAAGGAATTTAACGTTTAACATTTTTTGTGTTGCCTTGTTCTTAACTCATAGCATTTGAGAACAAGTCCCCAACATTGGCGCCCACCTCCAGTGAACTCACTTCCACTCTTTGAGTTTTGAACACCTTCGGCAATCATAAACCTTTGCTATGGCGCCGAAGAAAGCTTCAGCAACTGGGGCTGCAGCTCTGCAACCGCTGGACCCCAATCAGGAGACTCTCTCCCTTCGGGAGGCCCAAAGCCAGAAGAGGAAGGCTGTCAGCCCGACACCGCAAGAGGATGAGCTAGACCAAGAAATCAGAGACATGGAAATGCTTCATCAACAGGTGCAGAGGAAGAAGGAAAAGATGGCCAGGCTAGCTGAACTGCAAAGGCAGATAGACGAAGCCTCTGAAGAAGTTCGTCATCTTACTCAGGATGAGCAGAACCGAAGGCCTCAGCACAAAGACCTTCATCAGGAGGATTTCTTCAACGAAGATGACTGGTATGAGAATTTCCACCATGGAAATTTTGCTTTTGATGATGCTTCTCCCCTGTCCGCTGAGCTGCAGGCTACACCTTGGCCCCCGTCCTACAAGCCGCCCCAGCTTCCCATGTTCGACGGCCATTCAGACCCGAAGCAGTTTTTGATGAGCTACGAAGCAACAGTATCTTCGTATGGTGGCAATACTGCAGTCATGGCAAAATCTTTTGTTATGGCTGTCAGGAGTGTTGCTCAAACCTGGTATTCCTCCCTTCGACCAGGAACGATCACTTCATGGCAAAAGCTGAAGGACATGTTGTTAACCAGCTTCCAAGGGTTTCAGACGAAGCTGGTCACTGCTCAAGCTCTATTCCAGTGCACCCAGGATCATGAAGAATACCTTCAGGCATATGTCCGGAGGTTCTTGCGTTTGAGGGCACAGGCGCCAACAGTGCCCAACGAAATTGTCATTGAGGCCATGATCAAGGGACTTCGGCCAGGACCTTCAGCTCAGTACTTTGCTAGGAAGCCTCCACAAACTTTGGAGAAGCTGCTCCAGAAGATGGATGAGTATATTCGGGCCGACAATTATTTTCGTCAAAGAAGGGAGGAGGCTTTCAGGTTTTCCGAAATGACCAGGGGCTTCGGAGGAAGATTTTATCCGAGGCACGTCAGGTCAATTCACAACTCTACTCAAAATGATGATAAGGGGAGTCAGCAGCAAAGGCCACAGTGCTCCTCACAGGCTTCGGGCCAACAGCAAAGCTCCTTCCGGCCGCCAGCTCCAAGAGGCAGAGGCGCCAGGGGCTTCGGCGGAAGATTTGGAGATCAACCAAGGAGAACATTTTGCTTGTTCTGTGGTGAAAACAAGGGCCATACCACCAGGATGTGCCATGTTACCATCCAGAAGCAAAAGGAGATAGCCGAAGCTGCAGCACAACAGGGTCAGCCGAAGCAGATCATGCACACTGCTTCGTATCATTCGCCTTATATCCCAAAATATGTAGGTGAAAGGGAATCAGGCTTACACCTAGTCCCTAATTAATTTTGGTGGTTGAATTGATCAACACAAACAATTGGACTAATTAGTTTGCTCTAGTGTATAAGTTATACAGGTGTCAAAGGTTCACAACAAGCCAATTAAAAGGACCAAAGTTGGGTTCAAATTAGAAAGCTAAAGGCAACCCGGATGGCACCCTGGTCTGGCGCACCGGACTGTCCGGTGGCGCACCGGACAGTGTCCGGTGCACCAGGGGACTCCGACTTCAAACTCTTCACTCTCGGGAATTTCCGAAGGTCACTCCGCTATAATTCACCGGACTGTCCGGTGTACACCGGACATGTCCGGTGCTCCAAGGAAGAACGGCCTCAGGAACTCGCCAGCCTTGGGTTTTCACTTCGGCTGCTCCGCTAAAATTCACCGGACTGTCCGGTGTAACAGCGGGGCAACGGCTATATCGGCGCCAACGGCTACCTGCAGCGCATTTATTGCGCGCCAGAAGCGCGCAGAAGTCAGGCACGCCCATTCTGGTGCACCGGACATGGAACAGTACATGTCCGGTGTGCACCGGACATCCAGGAGGGCCCAGAAGTCAGAACTCCAACGGTCAAATTGCAACGGCTTTGGTGACGTGGCTGTCGCACCGGACATGTCCGGTGTACACTGGACTGTCCGGTGCGCCATCGAACACACAGCCTCACCAAACGGCTAGTTTGGTGGTTGGGGCTATAAATACCCCCAACCACCCACCATTCATTGCATCCAAGTTTTCCACTTCTCAACTACTTACAAGAGCTCTAGCATTCAATTCTAGACACACCCAAGAGATCAAATCCTCTCCAAATTCCACACAACGCCCTAGTGATTAGAGAGAGTGATTTGCTTGTGTTCTTTCGAGCTCTTGCGCTTGGATTGCTTTCTTCTTTCTTGATTCTTTCTTGTGATCAAACACTCACTTGTAATTGAGGCAAGAGACACCAATCGTGTGGTGGTCCTTGCGGGAACTTTGTGTTCCAAGTGATTGAGAAGAGAAAGCTCACTCGGTCCGAGGGACCGTTTGAGAGAGGGTAAGGGTTGAAAGAGACCCGGCCTTTGTGGCCTCCTCAACGGGGAGTAGGTTTGAGAGAACCGAACCTCGGTAAAACAAATCTGCGTGTCTCACTTCATTATTTGCTTGCGATTTGTTTTGCACCCTCTCTCGCGGACTCTATTATATTTCTAACGCTAACCCGGCTTGTAGTTGTGATTATTTTTGAGAATTTCAGTTTCGCCCTATTCACCCCCCCTCTAGGCGACTTTCAATTGGTATCAGAGCCCGGTGCTTCATTAGAGCCTAACCGCTCGAAGTGATGTCGGGAGATCACACCAAGAGGGAGATGGAGACCGGCGACAAGCCCACTACGAGCCAAGGGAGCACTTCATCGGAAGAGTCCCGCACCAAGAGGAAGGAGAAGAAGAAGGACTCCTCCAAACGAAAGGAGAAAAGATCTTCTTCCTCACACCACAAGGAGAAGAAGGAAAAATCTTCTTCCCACAAGTCGCATCGGAAAGGCGACAAGCACAAGAGGATGAGGAAGGTAGTCTACTACGAGACCGACACTTCATCAACATCTACCTCCGACTCCGTTGCACCGTCCGTAACTTCTAAGCGCCAAGAGCGCAAGAAGTTTAGTAAGATCCCCTTACACTATCCCCGTACATCTAGACATACTCCATTACTTTCCGTTCCATTAGGCAAACCGCCAACTTTTGATGGCGAAGATTATGCTAGGTGGAGTGATTTAATGAAATTTCATCTAACCTCACTCCACAAAAGTATATGGAATGTTGTTGAGTTTGGAGCACAGGTACCATCCATAGGGGATGAGGATTATGATACGGACGAAGTGGCCCAAATCGAGCACTTCAACTCTCAAGCCACAACCATTCTCCTCGCCTCTCTAAGCAAGGAGGAATACAACAAAGTGCAAGAGTTGAAGAATGCAAAGGAGATTTGGGACCTACTCAAGACCGCACACGAGGGTGATGAACTCACTAAGATCACCAAGCGGGAAACGATCGAGGGGGAGCTCGGTCGCTTCCGTCTTCGCCAAGGGGAGGAGCCACAAGATATGTACAACCGGCTCAAAACCTTGGTGAACCAAGTGCGCAACCTCGAGAGCAAAAAGTGGGACGACCACGAGGTGGTTAAGGTTATTCTAAGATCTCTCATTTTCCTTAACCCCACTCAAGTTCAATTAATTCGTGGCAACCCAAGATATACTCAAATGACCCCCGAGGAAGTTATCGGGAATTTTGTGAGCTTTGAATGTATGATTAAGGGCTCAAAGAAGATCAATGAGCTTGACAAACCCTCCACGTCCGAGGCGCAACCGGTGGCGTTTAAGGCGACGGAGGAGAAGAAGGAGGAGTCTACACCAAGTAGACAACCAATTGACGCCTCCAAGCTCGACAATGAGGAGATGGCCTTAATCATCAAAAGCTTTCGGCAAATCCTCAAGCAACGGAAGGGGAAGGATTACAAATCCCGTTCCAAGAAGGTTTGCTACAAGTGTGGTAAGCCCGGTCACTTTATTGCTAAATGTCCATTATCAAGTGACAGTGACAGAGATAACGACAAGAAGGGCAAGAGGAGAGAAAAGAAGAGGTACCACAAGAAGAAGGGCGGCGATGCCCACTTGTGCCGCGAGTGGAACTCCGACGAGAGCTCCACCGACTCCTCCTCCGACGACGAGGACACCACCAACATCGCCGTCACCAAGGGACTTCTCTTCCCCAACGTCGGCCACAAGTGCCTCATGGCAAAGGACGGCAAAAGGAAGAAGGTTAAATCTAAATCCTCCACTAAATATGAATCCTCTAGTGATGATAATGCTAGTGATGAGGAGAATAATTTGCGTACCCTTTTTGCCGATCTTAACATGCAACAAAAGGAAAAATTAAATGAATTGATTAGTGCTATTCATGAGAAGGATGATCTCTTGGACTCACAAGAGGACTTCCTTATTAAGGAAAACAAAAAGCATGTTAAGGTTAAAAATGCTTATGCTCTAGAGGTAGAAAAATGTGAAAAATTGTCTAATGAGCTAAGCACTTGCCATGAGACCATTAACAACCTTAGGAATGAAAATGCTAAATTAATTGCTAAGGTTGATTCTCATGTTTGTATTGTTTCAACTTCCAATCCTAGAAATGATAATGTTGATTTACTTGCTAGGATTGATGAGTTGAATGTTTCTATTGCTAGCCTTAGAAATGAGAATGAGAAATTAATTGCTAAGGCTAAAGATTTTGATGTTACTATTTCTAACCTTAGGAATGAAAATGATATACTACATGCTAAGGTTGTAGTATTAAAATCTTGCAAACCCTCTACATCTACCGGTGAGCATGTTTCTATTTGTACTAGATGTAGAGATATTGATATTGATGCTATTCATGATCACATGGTCTTAATTAAACAACAAAATGATCATATAGCAAAATTAGATGCTAAACTTGCCGAGCATAACTTAGAAAATGAAAAGTTTAAATTTGCTAGAAGTATGCTCTATAATGGGAGACGCCCTGGCATCAAGGATGGCATTGGCTACCAAAGGGGAGACAATGTCAAACTTAGTGCCCCTCCTAAAAGATTGTCTAATTTTGTTAAGGGCAAGGCTCCCATGCCTCAGGATAACGAGGGTTACATTTTGTACCCTGCCGGTTATCCCGAGAGCAAAATTAGGAGAATTCACTCTAGGAAGTCTCACTCTGGCCCTAACCATGCTTTTATGTATAAGGGTGAGACATCTAGCTCTAGGCAACCAACCCATGCCAAGTTTCCTAGAAAGAAAACTCCTAATGCATCAAATGATCATAGCATTTCATTTAAAACTTTTGATGCATCTTATGTTTTGACTAACAAATCCGGCAAGGTAGTTGCCAAGTTTGTTGGGGGAAAACACAAGGGCTCCAAGACTTGTGTTTGGGTACCCAAAGTTCTTGTTTCTAATGCCAAAGGACCCAAAACCGTTTGGGTACCTAAAGTCAAGAACTAAAATTGTTTTGCAGGTTTATGCATCCGGGGGCTCAAGTTGGATACTCGACAGCGGGTGCACAAACCATATGACAGGGGAGAAGAAAATGTTCTCCTCATATGAGAAAAACCAAGATCCCCAACGAGCTATCACATTCGGGGATGGAAATCAAGGTTTGGTCAAAGGATTGGGTAAAATTGCTATATCACCTGACCATACTATTTCCAATGTTTTTCTTATAGATTCTTTAGATTACAATTTGCTTTCCGTATCCCAATTATGTCAAATGGGCTACAACTGTCTATTTACTGATGTAGGTGTTACTGTCTTTAGAAGAAGTGATGATTCAATAGCATTTAAGGGAGTGTTAGAGGGTCAGCTATACTTGGTAGATTTTGATAGAGCTGAACTCGACACTTGCTTGGTTGCTAAGACTAACTTGGGTTGGCTTTGGCACCGCCAACTAGCCCATGTTGAAATGAAGAATCTTCATAAGCTTCTAAAGGGGGAACACATGTTAGGACTAACCAATGTTCATTTTGAGAAAGACAGGATTTGTAGCGCATGCCAAGCCGGGAAGCAAGTTGGCACTCATCATCCACACAAGAACATCATGACTAGTGACAGGCCACTGGAGCTCCTACACATGGATTTATTCGGCCCGATTGCTTACATAAGCATCGGCGGGAGTAAGTACTGTCTAGTTATCGTGGATGATTATTCTCGCTTCACTTGGGTGTTCTTTTTGCAGGAAAAATCTCATACCCAAGAGACCTTAAAGGGATTCTTAAGACGGGCTCAAAATGAGTTCGGCTTAAGGATCAAGAAAATTAGAAGCGACAACGGGACGGAGTTCAAAAATTCACAAATAGAAGGCTTCCTTGAGGAGGAGGGCATCAAGCATGAGTTCTCTTCTCCCTACACTCCACAACAAAATGGTGTAGTGGAGAGGAAGAATCAAACTCTATTGGACATGGCAAGAACCATGCTTGATGAGTACAAGACACCAGATCGGTTTTGGGCCGAGGCGGTCAACACCGCCTGCTACGCCATCAACCGGTTATATCTACACCGGATCCTCAAGAAGACATCCTATGAACTCCTAACTGGTAAAAAGCCCAATATTTCATATTTTAGAGTTTTTGGTAGCAAATGTTTTATTCTTGTTAAGAGAGGTAGAAAATCTAAATTTGCTCCTAAAACTATAGAAGGCTTTTTACTAGGATATGACTCAAACACAAGGGCATATAGAGTCTTTAACAAGTCCTCAGGACTTGTTGAAGTTTCTTGTGACGTTGTGTTTGATGAGACTAACGGCTCTCAAGTAGAGCAAGTTGATCTTGATGAGATAGGTGAAGAACAGGCTCCGTGCATCGCGCTAAGGAACATGTCCATTGGGGATGTGTGTCCTAAGGAATCCGAAGAGCCTCCACATGCACAAGATCAACCATCCTCCTCCACGCAAGCATCTCCACCAACCCAAAATGAGGACGAAGCTCAAGTTGATAAAGATGAAAAAGACAATGATGAGCCACCTCAAGACGACGGCAATAATCAAGGGGGAGACGCAAATGATGAAGACAAGGAGGATGAACAACCAAGGCCACCACACCCAAGAGTCCACCAAGCAATACAACAAGATCACCCCGTCGACACCATCCTCGGCGACATTTATAAGGGGGTAACCACTCGATCTCGTGTTGCACATTTTTGTGAGCATTACTCTTTTGTTTCCTCTATTGACCCACATAGGGTAGAGGAAGCACTACAAGATTCGGATTGGGTGATGGCGATGCAAGAGGAGCTCAACAATTTCACAAGGAACGAGGTATGGCACTTAGTTCCACGTCCTAACCAAAATGTTGTAGGAACCAAGTGGGTCTTCCGCAACAAGCAAGATGAGCATGGTGTGGTGACTAGGAACAAAGCTCGACTCGTGGCCAAGGGGTATTCACAAGTCGAAGGTTTGGATTTTGGTGAAACCTATGCACCCGTAGCTAGGCTTGAGTCAATTCGCATATTATTAGCCTATGCTACTTACCATGGCTTCAAGCTTTATCAAATGGACGTGAAGAGTGCCTTCCTCAATGGACCGATCAAGGAGGAGGTCTATGTTGAGCAACCTCCCGGCTTTGAAGACAGTGAGTACCCTAACCATGTTTATAGGCTCTCTAAGGCGCTTTATGGGCTCAAGCAAGCCCCAAGAGCATGGTATGAATGCCTTAGAGATTTCCTTATTGCTAATGGCTTCAAAGTCGGCAAAGCCGATCCTACTTTATTCACTAAAACTCTTGACAATGATTTGTTCATATGCCAAATTTACGTTGATGATATCATATTTGGGTCTACTAACGAATCTACATGTGAAGAATTTAGTAGGATCATGACAAAGAAATTCGAGATGTCAATGATGGGGGAGTTGAAGTATTTTCTAGGATTCCAAGTCAAGCAACTCCAAGAGGGCACCTTCATTAGCCAAACGAAGTATACTCAAGACATTCTAAGCAAGTTTGGAATGAAGGATGCCAAGCCCATCAAGACACCCATGGGAACCAATGGGCATCTCGACCTCGACACGGGAGGTAAGTCCGTGGATCAAAAGGTATACCGGTCGATGATTGGTTCATTGCTTTATTTATGTGCATCTCGACCGGACATTATGCTTTCCGTTTGCATGTGTGCAAGATTCCAAGCCGACCCTAAGGAATCACACCTTACGGCCGTAAAACGAATCTTGAGATACTTGGCTTATACTCCTAAGTTTGGGCTTTGGTACCCTCGGGGATCCACATTTGATTTGATTGGTTATTTGGATGCCGATTGGGCAGGGTGTAAGATTAATAGGAAGAGCACATCGGGGACTTGCCAGTTCTTGGGAAGATCCTTGGTGTCTTGGGCTTCAAAGAAGCAAAATTCGGTCGCTCTTTCTACCGCCGAAGCTGAGTATATTGCCGCAGGCCATTGTTGCGTGCAATTGCTTTGGATGAGGCAAACCCTGCGGGACTATGGTTACAAACTGTCGGCGTTTCGAGACCGGGGGGTCCCTAAGCCGACGAGTGAGTGTGCCGCGTGCCCCAGCCCGGATGGGTCGAGCGCGTGGGCGAGCGCGAAGGGGGGAGAGAGCGGAGGCGGCCGGAGCCGAGTCGAGAGGGAGGTGGAGATCCCGCGGCCTTCGTGTTCGTCCCGCGCCCAGGTCGGGTGCACTTGCAGTAGGGGGTTACAAGCGTCCACGCGGGTGAGGGGAGCGAGCTGCCCCAAGAGAGCGCCGGCCCCTGCCCTCGTTCCCGCGGGGCCAACCTTCTCTAAGAAGGCCCTGGTCCTTCCTTTTATAGGAGTAAGGAGAGGATCTAGGTGTACAAATGGGGGTGTAGCAAGGTGCTACGTGTCTAGCGGGGGAGAGCTAGTGCCCTAAGTACATGCCAAGGTGGCAGCCGGAGAGATCTTGGCACCCAGCTGGTGTGGCGTCGTGGCTGTCAGAGAAGCAATGGAGCTTGGCGGAGGGACAGCTGTCGGAGTGGTTGGGCTTTTGCTGACGTCCCCCTGCTTCCGTAAGAGAGCTGAGAGCCGTCGTCGTCATGGGTCTAGCGGGGCGCCATCATTGCCTATCTGGCGGAGCTAGCCAAATGGGACGTCGGTCCTGTTCTCTGCGGCCCGAGTCGGCTCGGGGTAGGGTGATGATGGCGCTTCCTGTTGACGTGGCGGACTTGTGCCCTAGGTCGGGCGACGTGGAGGCTCCTCCGAAGCCGAGGTCGAGTCTATCCTGCATGGCCGAGGCCGAGTCCGAGCTCCTGGCTCGGGCGAGGCGGAGGTCGTTCGGCAGAGGCCAGAGTGGAGTCCGACCCCTGTGGTCGGGCGAGGCGGAGTTCGCCGTCTTCCGGGGCCTTAGCCCGAGTCTGAGCCCTGGGTCGGGCGGAGCGGAGTTCGCCATCTTCCGGGGCCTTAGCCCGAGTCCGAGCCCTGGGTCGGGCGGAGCGGAGTTCGCCGTCTTCTGGGGCCTTAGCCCGAGTCCGAGCCCTGGGTCGGGCGGAGCGGAGTTCGCCGTCTTCCGGGGCCTTAGCCCGAGTCCGAGCCCTGGGTCGGGCGGAGCGGAGTTCGCCGTCTTCTGGGGCCTTAGCCCGAGTCCGAGCCCTGGGTCGGGCGGAGCGGAGTTCGCCGTCTTCCGGGGCCTTAGCCCGAGTCCGAGCCCTGGGTTGGGCGGAGCGGAGTTCGCCGTCTTCTGGGGCCTTAGCTCGAGTCCGAGCCCTGGGTCGGGCGGAGCTTCCTATGGCGCCTTTGGCAAGTCCTGGCTGCCTGTCAGTCTCACTCTTGTCAAGTGGCACCGCAGTCGGGACGGCGCAGGCGGCGCTGTCCTTTTGTCAGACCGGTCAGTGGAGCGGCGAAGTGACGGCGGTCACTTCGGCTCTGCCAGAGGGCGCGCGACAGGATAAAGGTGCCAGGCTACCTTTGCGTTAAATGCCCCTGTGACTCGGTCGGTCGGTGCGGCGATTTAGTCAGGGTTGCTTCTTAACGAAGGCAAGGCCTCGGGCGAGCCGGAGATGCGTCTGCCGTAAAAAGGGGGCCTCGGGCGAGACGGAAACACCTCAGGGTCGGCTGCCCTTGCCCGAGGCTAGGCTCGGGCGAGGCGTGATCCCGTCGCTCGTATGGACTGAACCCTGACTTAATCGCACCCATCAGGCCTCTGCAGCTTTATGCTGATGGGGGTTACTAGCTGAGAATTAGGCGTCTTGAGGGTACCCCTAATTATGGTCCCCGACAGTAGCCCCCGAGCCTCGAAGGGAGTGTTGGCACTCGCTTGGAGGCTTTCGTCGCACTTTTTTGCAAGGGGACCAGCCTTTCTCGGTTGCATTTTGTTCCGGTGGGTGCGCGCGAGCGCACCCGCCGGGTGTAGCCCCCGAGGCCTCGGAGGAGTGGTTTCACTCCTTCGAGGTCTTAATGCCTTGCGTAACGCTTCGGCTGGTCTGGAGGTTCCCTCATGCGAACTGGCCGTAGCCCGGGTGCACTGTCGGGGCCCAAGTTCTCGGGCTGGTATGTTGACGCTGTCAACGGTTTGGCCGGAGCCGGGTTTGCGAGAGCAGCCCCCGAGCCTCCGCACAGGGCGAGAGGACGATCAGGGACAGACTCGGCTTTTTTACATACGCCCCTACGTCACCTTTCCGCAAGGAGGAGGGGGGAGAGCGCCATGTTACCCTCGATGGGCACCGAACATGGTGTCTCCGGTGAGCTGCAAGCGGGTAATCCGAGTGGACGTCCGTGCCTCGTTCGTTGGGGGTCGGCTAGGGGCCCGGAGGCACGCCCAAAAGTACCTGCGGGTGATCTGCCGGACCCGGTCCCCTAGCGACGGGGTCCGAGGGCTCGATGCCTCCCTCCGATGGGATTCCGTTACAGGGTCGTTCCCGCTGGTCTCGGAAATGTCCTAGGGTACCTCGGGAGCGCAGCCCGAGCCTTGGTTATGTATCGAACGTACCCCTGGTCATCCCTCGCTCGGTGTCTGAGGCGACTGTGAACCCTTCGGGGGGCCAGCCTTCGAACCCCTGATCAGTAATGGGCGTGGAGCCCGAGTAGCCTGAGGCGGCCGTGGAACCTTTCGGGAGGCCGACCTTCGAACCTCTGACCAGTAGTGGGTGTCGGGCCCACGCGATCTGAGGCGGCTGTTGAACCCTTCGGGGAGCCAGCCTTCGAACCCCTAATCAGTAAGGAGGCTCGGAGCCTAGTTCCTTCACGGGGAAGGATCCCTTTAGGGGTATCCCCTTTCCCGGTCCCTGTTGCAAGAGATAGAGAAAGAGGAAAAAGGAAAAAGGATACGAAATTGAACGACGCGGCGTACCTTTTTTGGCGCGGTTGTTTTGGCGAAGGCGAAGCGTCGCCAGCTGCTCCTGCCAGAAGCGCCGCTTGTCCAGCCGCGGGGTTAATGCGACGGGGCGAGTAGTTGGCGAGGCTGCCGTTGCGCGTGCGCGAGCCGTTCGAGGAATGGGTCACGGGCGCGTCGTCTTCACGCCGTGAGAGGGGGTTCTCTCGCTGCCTCCGGATGGGACGTGAGCTTAGCTGACGACGTGACCGCTGCTCCCGTGTGCCTGCCATCGTCATTACTGCCGGCCCACTTTTGACCGCGTCTGACCGCTGCGTCAGGCTGGCGCTGCTGGGTCGCGCGCTGGGTCGCCTCGGGTTGCGGCATCGGTTCCGCAATCGAGGAGGTGCGGTGGTGGCGCAAGTGGTACAGTTGCTTGCATGCAGCATCCGGCGCGCCGGTCGCGCGGCGCGTGGGCTTGGGCCTCTGTGCTGGCATGTCAGGAGTCGGAGAGGCGCGTCCACGTGACGCGGTTGCATGCCGCCTGCATGGCTGCCTGCCCCTTTCGCCCGTTGGTCTGGGCAAAAGTGGAGGGTCACTTGTAACCGCTGGGCGGTTGCGCGCACCGTGCGCGGCGGTTTGGCTTCTTCTGCCCGGAGCCGGTCTGCATGACATGCGGGACCCAGCCCCCGCGCCGCAGGGGAGGGCTTTGGAGGTGTGTTGGAGAAGACTCAGCCCGTGACGGTTGGGGGGCGCAAGCAGGGAGAGTCGCCTTTAAAAGGAGGGCGACCCCTTCCGTAAGGCGACCACATCTTCTTCCTGCCTTATGCACTGTGTTTTTCCACCTTCCAAGCCCCCGGATGGGGGAAACCGCCGTCTTTTCGCCTCATCGTCGGAGGAACGCAACTCCGTGGGAGTTGGTACCTTTCAGCCATCGTTCGGCTTCAAGGATTTTCATCATGCGGCCCGGCTGTACCCCTCCACCGGCGGTCACCCAAGATGGCGACCTCCGGCTTGATGGTGGGGGGAAGCGAGCCGGGCTGTGGCCTCTGCCCCTCCCTCAGCCTCAAGGATTTTCATCACCAGGGCTGGGGAGGGGAGTGTGCCGAGTTGAGGTCGGCCCCTGCGTGGGCGGTGGCCCCCTCCTTCCCTCAGTGATCGGGGGGAAGGGCGGGAGTCATCCCTGGCGCTGACAGCTGCACCGTGCCCGGCTCGCTGAGCCGAACGGCTTCGGAGCCGCTCCCGGTGCCGCCTCCCGCCATGGCAGCTGGAAGAGGTTCTCCCGCCGGCGCGACAGCCAAGGCTGGCTACGGACCGACCTCCAACTCTACGGCCTTCTGCCCGTCCTTGCCTCTCGAGTTTGGGCAAGGGCGGGGGCCTCCCAGCAGCAGCATCCGCCCCGAGGTCATCACTGCTGCTGTTTGGCCTCCCGGGACAGAAGTCTTCATCGTCGCCGCTGTCGGGGCGGGCGATGACAAGCCGTTCGTCGGTCTTTTGTTGCTCCGCAGGCCTCTCCCCCGTCGAGTGGGGTTGTTCGTACCTGCGGAGCCGGAACCGGAGTTCCATTTGTAATGGCACTTCGAATGCCAGGGGGTTTTTTGTTCATTACGACTTTCGGGGCCTGGACATGTATGTAGCTTCGGCACGGAGCCGTGTTTTTTCCTCATTTCCGAGCACTAAGGCTCGTCTGTCGACTATCTGAACCGCTTTACCAAGCATGAGTCACCCCGCGTCAAGGTGACGAGTGAGGTATCCGTATCCCGGAGGCGTAGGAGCCCCTCGGCTCGGTCGGCCTTGCTGCCCGAGGTTCCTCTAGCTTAGTTAAAGAGACCCCTCGGCCGCTCTTCGATGAGCCGAGGCCAGGGGTAGCGATATCAGTATGAACAGAGGCGGAGTTGGCTCGAAAATGAAACCTGGTTGGCCGGAGCCTAGCCGGGTTTTCCGTTGGCAGGACCGACGTCGGAGTTGATCAGCCGAGGCTTCGGACCGGGCTGGCGCCCTCGGAAGATGGTTGGCCGAGGCCCCAGGGGTGACCGGCTGAGCCGCCTGCTCGGGCCGGATTCCCAGAGAAGTCCCTGACAGCGATTGCCCGGGCGTGGTGATGACGTCGTCCTTCGGAGCGGAGACCCTCGGACCGCGTCGCCGTCCGAGGCTAGGTCGGGCCTCGCCGAAGGTGCCGTCGATGCCGAGGGTGTCGCTGCCCCCTTCCAGCGTCAAGACCCGAACCTGCAGGATCAGATTGTCTTGTAGCGTGTGCCTTGTGCGGCCGTCGAGGCCAGAACACACGTCCTCGCTGCGTTGTAAAGCTGCGTCTCTTTTCCTCTTGTTTCGAGTATCTGGACTTTTTGTCGGTAACAGGGATGTTTGTGCGAGCGAGAGCTGCTTCTCGCGGAAGGTGATGAGTGAGGTATCCGTATCCCGGAGGCGTGGGAGTCCCTTGGCTCGGTCGGCCTTGCCGCTTACGCGTACTTTCACCCGTCCGTGAGGCCCTGTCGCCGACTCGGTCGAGAAGGCTCGAAGGATCGCTTCGGCAGAAAGGCTTCCGAACATAAAGACTTGTTCGATCCGCGGAGCCACTTTATCCGAACGCGAGTTACTTATCGCAGAAGGTGATGAGTGAGGTATCCGTATCCCGGAGGCGTAGGAATCCCTCGGCTCGGTCAGCCTTGACTGCTTACGTATACTCCGTCGTTTCCAGGACCCACTTTTCGAAGTAGTCAAAAAGCACGAAAGATATTCTGGTAAAAGAGATTTTTTTTTCGAGGAAAATTTTGACGCAGAAGGGGTTTCCCCCCCTTTTAGCCCCCGAGGGAGGGTCGGGCTTTGCCGAGGCGAGGCCGACCCTTCCTTGTTGACTAAACTTTGCGTGGGTGCGAGGTATATGAACAACTTGGAAACATCTTAAGGGTAGAAGCGACGTAGCTGTTGGATGTTCCAGGCGTTGCCGTAGACCTCGCCTTGACTGTTGGCCAGCTTGTACGTTCCGGGCTTCAGAACTTTGGCGATGACGAATGGCCCCTCCCAGGGGGGCGTGAGCTTGTGCCTCCCTCGGGCGTCTTGCCGCAGCCGAAGCACCAGGTCGCCCACCTGGAGGTCTCGGGGTCGGACCCCTCGGGCGTGGTAGCGTCGCAGGGACTGCTGATACCGCGCCGAGTGTAGTAAGGCCTTGTCCCGAGCCTCTTCCAGCTGGTCCAGCGAGTCTTCTCAGCTAGCTTGGTTGCTTTGATCGTCGTAGGCTCTCGTCCTCGGGGAGCCGTATTCCAGGTCCGTGGGCAAGACGGCCTCGGCCCCGTAGACCAGGAAGAACGGCGTGAAACTCGTGGCTCGGCTCGGCGTCGTCCTCAGGCTCCAGACCACCGAGGGGAGTTCCTTCATCCATCGCTTGCCGAACTTGTTGAGGTCGTTGTAGATCCGAGGCTTGAGCCCTCGTAGGATCATGCCATTGGCACGCTCCACTTGCCCATTCGACATGGGATGAGCTACGGCAGCCCAGTCCACCCGGATGTTGTGATCCTTGCAAAAATCCAAGAATTTTTTGCCGGTGAACTGGGTGCCGTTGTCGGTGATGATGGAGTTTGGGACCCCGAAGCGATGGATGATGTTGGTGAAGAACGCCACCGTCTGCTCGGACCTGATGCTGTTCAGGGGTCGGACCTCGATCCACTTGGAGAATTTGTCGACGGCGACCAGCAGGTGCGTGTAGCCCCCGGGCGCCTTCTGCAGAGGGCCGACAAGGTCCAGACCCCACACAGCGAAGGGCCAGGTGATGGGTATCGTCTGCAGAGCCTGAGCGGGCAGGTGGGTCTGCTTCGCATAGAATTGACACCCTTCGCAGGTGCGGACAATTCTAGTGGCGTCAGCCACCGCCGTCGGCCAGTAGAAGCCTTGCCGGAAAGCGTTCCCGACGAGGGCTCGAGGCGCTGCATGATGGCCGCAAGCCCCCGAGTGTATCTCTTGCAGGAGTTCCTGACCTTCGGCGATGGAGATGCACCGCTGGAGGATGCCCGAGGGGCTGCGGTGGTAGAGCTCCTTCTCATCGCCCAGCAAGACGAACGACTTGGCGCGTCGCGCTACCCGCCGTGCTTCGGCCTGGTCGAGGGGTAGCTCTCCTTGGCGGAGATATTGCAGGTACGGGGCCTGCCAATCCTGATCAGGCGTGACCCCGCTCTGCTCCTCCTCGATGCGCAGCGCCTCGCCCTCGGGAGCCGAGGGTTCCTCGGGCCGAACCGAGGACGGCTCGGGCTGGGCCGAGGTTACTTCGGACGGGGCCGAGGGCGCCTCGGGCTCGGGCGTGTCGCTGATCTTGATGGAGGGTTGGTGCAGATCCCGGGAGAAGACGTCCGGGGGAACCGTCTGTGACGGAACCTCCCAAGTAATCAGGCCCACCTACAGTTGTCCTTGTCTAACAGACATCAGACACCCTGTAGATGTTCCTAAGTTACTTGACAAGTTCGGTATCTTTCCCGACCTTACCAGGAACGTTTCACCCGTCTTGCAGACATTACAGAACATCGGAGATAAAGAAATGCGGAAGCGAATTACATAAACTTACATTTATTTCCAAAAGCAAGCTCGAGTTATTTTATTACAGACCAGACTAAAAGCGAGTGCATATGAGTAATAATTATACAAACCAAGGGAGACACAAACTTCTCCCGAGAAGCTAAAAAAAATCCTAGATGGAGGACCGAGTCCTCCCGCACTTCAGTCCTGTTTTTCTTCGTTGGGAACCACCTTGGCACAGAAGCAGCAAAAGTCTGCTACTTCCCCACCTAAAAACAACAAAGGGATAAACCCTGAGTATGGAATTACTTAGCAAGTCTTACCCAACTAAGGAAAAGACTCTCAAGGGTATGCTGGATAAATAGGAGTCAAGGTGAGGCTTTAGCAAAAATCAACTTATATTTTTGCAGAAGTAGCTTACTAAAGTGAGTCCTTACTTTCAATCTTTTAACGCCATCTTAAGTATTAATAGACTCTATTTGCATCTAGTCTAATTTCAACATCTCATCAATACAACATCATTTTTATCCATAGTGTTCACATCCTGACTTTAGGTTGTAGAAAAGTGACCAAGTCTTCATAACCGCGAAGGTACGGCGATCCGAATCGATTATACTCAGCTGAGGATCTCCAATCACACGACATATGTAGCACTTAACCCTTGCATATGTCAACCCGCCACCGGGGTTCCTAAGACCGGATCAGGTTCACGCAAACCGAGAGCACAGATACACCACCGTCCAGCCTCTTGCTATGGAGGGTACACGCTACTCTCGCCACCGCTCCACTCCCATTTCGTGTTATCTTATTCCGGCCTTAGTCTGCCCGAGGCAAGGCTTACCCATGACGAGGCATGTGACCAGTTAAAGGGTCCTCGGTCAGCATGCCTACATACGCGTTAATCCTTAACCAACCTGGGTAGAACATCACCTGTTCCTACCCCAAGTCTCAATTTACGTATTTCGATCCTTAGGATTGTGTCTGTTCCTTAGGATGAAAGAGCATCACAGGGAACTTTGCAGTAAGATCCCACCATTGCTCCAAATGAAAATATTCTTGCAGGTAGAAGCCATCCTCTCCCGGGTTAGACTGAGGACAACCTCTATCCACAAGATCTAAGCAAGGCTAAGCATTTTTGTAAATCATAATTTTGATACTTCACAGAAGTATCTATAAAGGTATGGATATCAAGGAAAGCAATGCATCAAAGGGTTTCAAGTAACTCCTATGAACCTAATGCACATTTCACTAGACTTAAAGGTGCGAAAAGTATTTGAAAACACAAGGAAAAGGGTTGCATGCACCGGGGCTTGCCTTTGTTATCAGGTGAGTCCTGCTCGGATCCACAAATATCAAAGTAAAAGTAATTGCCTGATTGGGGATCAGAGGTTGGTGGTATCCCTTCTTCAGAGACTTCTTCTTCTTCTTCGTGCTCTAACATAACCATATACATGCATAAGAATGGATGTCATGGGATGCTCATGAGGATGCAAAGACAATATACATTTATTATTTAAGTCTTGAGTACAACTTTCCTTCACGGTACTCCGAGAACCTAGGGTTTCCGGAGTCAGTAAAGGAGTTCATGGAGTAGGGGGGGGGTGGTTTTGGGTTTAGTGATCAAACAAGGTCCAAATCAAACCAAACTCTACCCATGGCTTCTAAATAATGTGAAAAGCTCACATAAAAAGTTTGGGAAATTTTGGACTTATTATTTATTTTCTAAAAATCCAGAATCAATGGTTTAGGCTATTTTAAATACCCTAAAATTCCCTATTTGATCTAAAAATCATGAGTTTATTTTTATTAAATACTAAGGAAAATAAGGAACCTAGGAGAATTGGTTTCACAATTTTATCAATTTTTTTTATAATTTTCTACAAATTTCTAAAGTTCCACTGAAAAAGAAAAGGAAAAACTCTAAACAGTACTGGGCCAATTCAAGTCCAGGCGGCCCAAGCCCGAGTGGATTCGTGCGCGCGCCCGCGCCCGCGAGGGAGATTTTGCGCAGAGGCCCTCGGCGTTTTGACTAAACCAGAACAGGGTCGTTTACTATTGCGCAGAGTCACTGACACTTACAAAAAGACCCCTGCGTTTCTATCAATTTGCAACCGGAAGTCCCCGACGGCGCTCGCGCACCGCCGCGCTCCAGCGAGCATCTACGCCGGCCGATTAGGGCTAAGATAGGTGCTAAGCTTCGGCCGAGACCAAATCCGAGTCCCCGTGAACGTTTTCCCCAACTTAATTGCACTATTGGTGAACTATGGAGCTCCGGCCACGGTGGCCGTAAGCATAACGGCAATATGATCGTGTTCCCGGCGACTGGGGGTCTCCCGGTTCAATTCGGTGACTTGGCAAGCATCACGGAGTTGGGAGGGTACTCAAACGAAGTAGCAGAGGACTGGAGCTGACCTGTGGAGGACTGACCACGGTGGAGTGGATTTCGCGGTGGCGGAGATCGATTTGGGGAGAAACTCGAATTGTGGCGCTCTGGTGAATGAGAGGAGATGAGAGCGGGTGCTATGGCTTGACAATTACATGGTGCAACAGACCTGGCCCTCAATTTATAGGGATCGACCGCGAGCACGACGAATTTGAACGGTGACTCGGGATCGGTAAGAGCAAGGTGAGTCACCGGTGGCCGCTTAACATGGCCTTTACTATGGCGACACCTCCGGCGATCACCGGATATGCATAACGCGACTTACGGCGACGTGGTAAAGTGCCTGGACACGCGGCGCACGGTAATAATCGACCAACGGCGGCGAGCTCTTATCCCGACCAACCGACGAGTAAGGGGAAGGGGTACCGCGACTGACCGGGTGGCCTCTAGCTCACCGGCGGCGAGGACACATACCGGCTGTGCTTATCCAAGGACCACAGAGCACGAATCGTGACGAGCCACGATCAACGGCGGCGGCTACCGGCGGTGAGATTCTTTGCCGCGGCCGAGCTGATCCATTCGCGTGCACTGTACCATCAGAGGCTCATTCAGTATGCCTGACAGAGCCTGTTCCAAGTCACTTTTCTCCAGATTTCACATAAGAACTTCATCAACTCTCAGTAGCAAAGTTGTAGAGTTATAAACCAGCTACACTTCAACTATAGAGATGCGACTTAGTTGAGCACTGGATCATGCTCAAAATTGAGCTAGAAGTGGATGTCAGTCATCTGCTATTCTGAATTTCAGATCAAACAGCCTGACAGCCAGTTTTGGATTGAGTTTTTCTCCAAATTTCTCATAACAACTATGCTTACATCCTTAAGCAAAGTTGTTCTCCTTTGATTAGGCTATAATTTTGATGTGGTGACCTAGGGCAAAAACCCTTTTGTTTAGAAGTTACAAGGTCACAAAGATGGGCACAATACACTGAATTTCAGACTTCATCAAAAGAGTTCAAATAGGGCTCTTTTGCAAATAAGTCCAAAACTCAGGGTTTGGCTTGCAAATTCACATATGAGTGACCCAATACCTTAAGACACTTATTTGACTTGATTTTTGCACTTTAGTCCAAAAGTGGACTAATTTTGCACATAAGCCCCTAGGGTTTGGTTTCAGGGTTTTCCAGGGTTCCAATTAGGGTTTCTGGTATCCCAGGGGTATAAATGTGATTCAACTCTATTCTTGGAGTCATTTTATGACTTTTACCCTAAAGCTTTTAGGTTTTCTCAACTTAGGTTAAGTTTTACCCCCTTTAATCACTATTTAGGGTTAAGTCCTCTACCCAGGGTCCTATTTGTAAAACATTAAAACAATACAACTTGTTTGAAATTTTTGCCTAGTGAATGCACTCTAGATGTGTCAAACATATGCAATGCCAATGCTTATGATGTCATGCTCAAGTTTTAGTTATAGTAACACCAGGGGTGTTACATCCTTCCCCCCATAAAAGAATCTTGTCCCGAGATTTAAAGTCCTAGGGTGAGTAATGGAAAAGGAAATGTGTCACATTTTTATTTCCTTATTTCTGGTACAAGGCAGGGGTGGTGTGGGGGTTCATTCCTTTATTACACAGCTACACAGACTTTACAACTTACAAGAGGCTAGAAAGCCTGGGAAATTTTTATCTAAAAAGTATTGGGTTTCCCATGTAGCCTCATCTTCAGAATGCTGGTTCCACTGTATCTTATAAAACTTGAGAGTCTTTCTCCGGGTAACCCTGTCCTTTTGATCCAGAACTTGAATGGGATGTTCCGAGTACGTTAAATCTGGTTCTAGGACAACATCAGTTACTTCAACGGTTCGATCGGGAACCCGAAGACACTTCTTCAATTGTGACACGTGGAACACATTATGCACAGCAGACAATGTTTCGGGTAGTTGGAGTCGGTACGCCACTGGTCCACATTGTTCAAGCACCAGGAATGGACCAATGTATCTGGGTGCAAGCTTCCCTTTAACCCCGAAACGCGATACACCCTTCATTGGTGAAACTTTCAAGTAGACATAGTCGTCTACCAGAAAACATAAGGGTTGTCGTCGTCGGTCTGCATAACTCTTTTGTCGAGTCTGAGCTTTCTTCATATTATGAATAATTTTCTGAACCTTTTCTTCGACCTCTTTCACCATATCAGGCCTAAAGAAGTATCTTTCTCCAGGTTCAGACCAATTTAGCGGAGTTCGACACCGTCGCCCGTATAAAGCTTCAAAAGGTGCCATCTTGATACTTTCTTGATAACTGTTATTATATGAAAACTCCGCTAGGGGCAAACATTCATCCCATTTTTGCGAGAAGTCCAGAACACATGCTCGCAGCATATCCTCGAGTATTTGATTCACTCTCTCAGTCTGTCCACTGGTTTGGGGATGATAGGCCGAACTGTGGAGTAACTTAGTACCCAGGGATTTATGAAGTTCTCCCTAGAATTTGGATACGAACGGAGGTCCACGATCCGACACTATAGTCTTCGGAATACCATGTAGACTGAGAATACGGGCAATGTATAATGCTACATAAGTGGCTACTGTATATGTGACCTTGACAGCTAAGAAGTGGGCAATCTTTGTGAGTCGATCAACGATAACCCAAATAGAGTCATATCCTTTTGCGGTCCTGGGCAATCCCACGATGAAGTCCATGCTTATATCTTCCCATTTCCATGTTGGGATTGGCAAGGATTGTAATGGACCAGCAGTTTTTAGGTGTATGGCCTTGACGCGTCTGCAAGTGTCACACCTAGCCACATAGCGTGCAATTTCAATCTTCATCTTGGTCCACCAGTAATGCTGCTTTAAATCTTGGTACATCTTAGTGCTTCCCGGATGAATAGAATAGCGACTAAGATGCGCTTCATCTAAGATTTGCTGGCGGAGTTCTTCATTCTTTGGCACTACTATGCGGTTGTTAAACCATAACACACCTTGATCGTCTTTCTTGAAACATTTGGCTGTTCCAGCCCTTATCTTCTCTCGTATGTGCTTCATGCCCAGATTATCCTTTTGAGCATCAATTATCCTTTGCAAAATAGTTGACTCAAGCTTTAGTTGATTCAGAGTCCCTTGCTGGATTATCCCCAGGTTTAACTTCTCCATTTCTTGACATAAAGTGTTTTCGGAGGTCTTGACCATAAGACAGGGGCAGGAAGTCTTACGACTCAATGCATCTGCCACCACATTGGCCTTGCCTGGGTGATAATGGATCTCCAGATCATAGTCTTTAATGAGCTCAAGCCATCGTCTTTGCCTCATATTTAACTCTGACTGGGTGAAGATGTACTTCAAACTTCTATGATCTGTATATATGTGACAGATATTTCCCAGCAGATAATGACGCCATATTTTCAGGGCATGAACCACAGCAGCTAGTTCTAGATCATGTGTTGGATAATGCTCTTCATGTCGGCGTAACTGCCTTGAAGCATACGCAATTACTCGGCCTTCTTGCATCAGCACACAGCCGAGTCCACTGCCTGACGCATCACAATATACATCAAAAGGCTTAGTGATGTCCGGTTGAGCCAAAACCGGAGCAGTGGTTAATAGTGTCTTCAGTTGCTCAAAGGCTTCATTACATTTAGAAGACCAATTGAACTTAATATCATTTTTCAATAAACTTGTGATTGGCTTCACAAGCTTAGAAAAATCTGGTATGAATCTGCGATAATATCCAGCTAGTCCAAGAAAACTCCGGACTTGGTGAACAGTTGTTGGGGGTTTCCATTCTAGAATATCCTTGACCTTGCTAGGATCTACCGCAATTCCTTTAGCTGATAACACGTGCCCCAAAAATTGAATTTCCTCCAGCCAGAACGCGCACTTGCTGAACTTGGCATACAGCTGATGTTCCCTCAGGCGCGTTAATACAATCCGTAGGTGTTGTGCATGCTCCTCTTCATTTTTAGAGTATATCAAAATATCGTCGATGAAGACCACCACGAACTTGTCTAACTCGGGCATGAACACCGAGTTCATCAAATAGGTGAAGTGGGCAGGAGCATTTGTGAGCCCGAAAGACATTACTAGGTATTCGAACAATCCATACCGCGTAGTAAACGCGGTCTTCGGTATATCCTCGGGCCGAATACGGATTTGATGATAGCCCGACCTGAGATCAATTTTAGAAAATACCCTCGCCCCAGTCAGTTGATCAAATAAGATGTCGATCCTTGGAAGAGGGTACTTATTCTTGATGGTGACCTCATTCAGGGGCCGATAGTCCACGCACATGCGCAAGGTTTGATCCTTCTTGTTGACAAAAATGGCGGGACAACCCCATGGGGACGAGCTTGGCCGGATAAATCCCTTATTCAGTAGATCTTGTAATTGAATCTTCAGTTCCGCCAACTCATTAGGGGGCATACGGTACGATCTTCGGGAGATGGGAGCCGTACCGGGCTTTAACTCAATTACGAATTCTACATCTCTTTCAGGGGGCAGTCCAGGCAAATCTTCCGGAAATACATCTGGAAACTCACATACTACCGGAATGTTCTTGATTTCCGGTACAATGGCTTCAAATATCCTACCAGAAGCTTTGGCTGGATTGGTTTTGGGGAGAGACAAAAGAATTTCTTCTTGATTATAGCTCAACCTGACGGTTCTGAGTTCAGTGTTGAGAATTGCCTTGTGTTGGGTTAACCAATTCATACCCAAAATTACATCTATATCCTGGCCTCTTAGAACAATCATGTTAGCAGGAAAGTTCCGTCCGGCCATGGTTACTGGCACTTGATAGGCCACTTCTCTAGTAAAAATGTGTCCCCCAGGTGAATGAATTTTAAATCCCTCCTTTGATTCATGACATGCAATGTGATGTTGCTCCACAAATGTCTTGCTAATGAAGGTATGCGAAGCACCAGAATCAAAAAGAATTATTGCAGGATGACTGGCCACAGGAAACGTACCCATCATCACCGGCTCTCCCTCCGGTGTAGTAGCCACTTGAGTGTAATATACTCGCCCCGTCTTCTTGGTATTCTTGCCTGAAGTACTTCCCTTGCCTGGAGCTGAATTCCCCGATCCTTGCTGATTATTAGCCTGATTTTGCCTAGGATAGGGGCAATCTTTAATAAAATGCCCAGACTTGCCACAGTTAAAGCATCCAGTTGAAGAACTTGGCAGAGCAGGGAATCGAGTGCCTGGGGCACCCGGCTGACTTGGGGCGGTAGGGGCTTTGTTGGGACGAATAATTATGGGCTGTTTGAAAGGGAATGCTGGTGCACTTGAACGGTTCTGGTTAGAGGGCCGGAGAATAAACCGTTGCCTCTTTACCGGGCCCTGACTAGGCCTATCACCACTGAATCCCTTATTTTTCCCAGAATTTGCGCATTTTGCCTCCACAGATAAGGCTATACTGACAGCCTTCCCATAGGTGAGATCAATACATGCAGCCATTTTTCGCTGCATGCGGTCATTTAGACCTCTCATAAAACAGTTCCTTTTCTTCAAATCGGTATTCACCTGATCAATTGCATATTGTGACAGGTGATTGAACTTGTTGAGATACTGATTAACAGTATCTCCCCCTTGCTTCAGTTTCATGAACTCTTCTTGTTTCATGTGCAGCACTCCCTCAGGAATGTAATGCTCGCGGAAGGCTGCTTTAAATTCGTTCCATGTAATTTGATGGTTGTCTGGTTGGATAGCCACAAAGTTTCCCCACCAAGTACTGGCAGGGCCTCGGAGTTGCTGTGCCGCGAACAATGGCTTCTGTGTTTCCGTACAACGAAGAAGGCCAAACTTCTGTTCAATGACTCGTATCCACTCGTCGGCTTCGAGCGGGTCTTCTGCTTTGGTGAATAGAGGTGGACGAGTCTCGGAGAAGTCCAGATAAGTAGTCTCACGGGGACCTTGTTGAAATCCTCTTCCTGCTTGTTGTTGGAACTGCTGCTGACCCGCCATTTCCCTAAGGAAGCGGGTATTGTCGGCGGTAGCATTCACCAAGGCAGCAATTGCCTCGGCTAGCGTGGGTGGAACTGGAGGTGGATTCGGGGTGACATCCCGACCCCCAGATGTTCCGGCTGCGTCCTGTCCGCGAGTCCTGGTCGGCATCTGAGGCAAAAACATTTGAATAAACATAATGTGCCAAAGAAAACCTTCCATTTTACATTACTATAAAGAGTAATGATACAGACTCGACATTACATAACAGGATACATTACCCATTTTACAAAAATTTAACCTATTACACAACAGTACACCCTACAATACACTACTCTACTTTTATTACACCATTAGTCCTGCTTTCCGTTGCTTTTGGCGGCCTCATCATCAGGTGTGGGAGTCCAGACGTCAACCAACCTCAAAGAAGGAGGGGGTTCAAAAAGATCTAACTCCCCACCCAGTGCGCGTCCCGCAACGTGAGAGGGTCCGGCTCCTGACTCAGCAGAGTGTACAGGCTCACTAGGGTGTAGTTGTGAGTATAACACATGGACTTCCTCATGCAAAGTATTGCAGTAGACCTGCAGGTTGTCGACAGCTGAGCTAAGTTCTTTAATTCGGGCCTGAGCCCTCGCTTCCTTAGCACATGCCAACATACGAGACTGTACTGCCCAGTCAAGTGCTAAGTCCCGATCAGCCAGCTGATCCTGCAGGTGACGGATATCCCTTCTTAGTTCATTAATTCTATCTCCGTCTGCAATCCAAGCATTGGTCCTGTGTTGCAGCGTTGCTTGAAGTCGACGCACTTCGGCTTCCAAGTCTCCTATAGGATCATTACTTCCGCTGCTACTGCTTTCGTGTCGAGGGGCTAGTTGATGCCGGGGTACTCCAATTGGTCCCGTTGACTTACGTGCCGTTAGCCTTGTGCGTGGCGGCATCTTTCTAAGGGGGAAAATTTATTAGCATAATTCTTAGCATGATGCATGAATAAGTACAGAATCAACCTTAGTTGATTCAATCCTTCTATACATTGCACTCTTCCTATCTGGTCTTTAAGATAAACTCTTCAGAATACTTAGGTAAGAAGAGAAATGAATCTTTAGGTAAGACTTTTGAAAATCTTTTTGAAGATGCCTTATAATATCTGCAAAGAAGGGCTACGCTCCGATACCAGCTGTGACGGAACCTCCCAAGTAATCAGGCCCACCTACAGTTGTCCTTGTCTAACAGACATCAGACACCCTGTAGATGTTCCTAAGTTACTTGACAAGTTCGGTATCTTTTCCGACCTTACCAGGAACGTTTCACCCGTCTTGCAGACATTACAGAACATCGGAGATAAAGAAATGCGGAAGCGAATTACATAAACTTACATTTATTTCCAAAAGCAAGCTCGAGTTATTTTATTACAGACCAGACTAAAAGCGAGTGCATATGAGTAATAATTATACAAACCAAGGGAGACACAAACTTCTCCCGAGAAGCTAAAAAAAAATCCTAGATGGAGGACCGAGTCCTCCCGCACTTCAGTCCTGTTTTTCTTCGTTGGGAACCACCTTGGCACAGAAGCAGCAAAAGTCTGCTACTTCCCCACCTAAAAACAACAAAGGGATAAACCCTGAGTATGGAATTACTCAGCAAGTCTTACCCGACTAAGGAAAAGACTCTCAAGGGTATGCTGGATAAATAGGAGTCAAGGTGAGGCTTTAGCAAAAATCAACTTATATTTTTGCAGAAGTAGCTTACTAAAGTGAGTCCTTACTTTCAATCTTTTAACGCCATCTTAAGTATTAATAGACTCTATTTGCATCTAGTCTAATTTCAACATCTCATCAATACAACATCATTTTTATCCATAGTGTTCACATCCTGACTTTAGGTTGTAGAAAAGTGACCAAGTCTTCATAACCGCGAAGGTACGGCGATCCGAATCGATTATACTCAGCTGAGGATCTCCAATCACACGACATATGTAGCACTTAACCCTTGCATATGTCAACCCACCACCGGGGTTCTTAAGACCGGATCAGGTTCACGCAAACCGAGAGCACAAATACACCACCGTCCAGCCTCTTGCTACGGAGGGTACACGCTACTCTCGCCACCGCTCCACTCCCATTTCGTGTTATCTTATTCCGGCCTTAGTCTGCCCGAGGCAAGGCTTACCCATGACGAGGCATGTGACCAGTTAAAGGGTCCTCGGTCAGCACGCCTACATACGCGTTAATCCTTAACCAACCTGGGTAGAACATCACCTGTTCCTACCCCAAGTCTCAATTTACGTATTTCCATCCTTAGGATTGTGTCTGTTCCTTAGGATGAAAGAGCATCACAGGGAACTTTGCAGTAAGATCCCACCATTGCTCCAAATGAAAATATTCTTGCAGGTAGAAGCCATCCTCTCCCGGGTTAGACTGAGGACAACCTCTATCCACAAGATCTAAGCAAGGCTAAGCATTTTTGTAAATCATAATTTTGATACTTCACAGAAGTATCTATAAAGGTATGGATATCAAGGAAAGCAATGCATCAAAGGGTTTCAAGTAACTCCTATGAACCTAATGCACATTTCACTAGACTTAAAGGTGCGAAAAGTATTTGAAAACACAAGGAAAAGGGTTGCATGCACCGGGGCTTGCCTTTGTTATCAGGTGAGTCCTGCTCGGATCCACAAATATCGAAGTAAAAGCAATTGCCTGATTGGGGATCAGAGGTTGGTGGTATCCCTTCTTCAGAGACTTCTTCTTCTTCTTCGTGCTCTAACATAACCATATACATGCATAAGAATGGATGTCATGGGATGCTCATGAGGATGCAAAGACAATATACATTTATTATTTAAGTCTTGAGTACAACTTTCCTTCACGGTACTCCGAGAACCTAGGGTTTTCGGAGTCAGTAAAGGAGTTCATGGAGCAGGGGGGTGGTTTTGGGTTTAGTGATCAAACAAGGTCCAAATCAAACCAAACTCTACCCATGGCTTCTAAATAATGTGAAAAGCTCACATAAAAAGTTTGGGAAATTTTGGACTTATTATTTATTTTCTAAAAATCTAGAATCAATGGTTTAGGCTATTTTAAATACCCTAAAATTCCCTATTTGATCTAAAAATCATGAGTTTATTTTTATTAAATACTAGGGAAAATAAGGAACCTAGGAAAATTGGTTTCACAATTTTATCAATTTTTTTATAATTTTCTACAAATTTCTAAAGTTCCACTGAAAAAGAAAAGGAAAAACTCTAAACAGTACTGGGCCAATTCAAGTCCAGGCGGCCCAAGCCCGAGTGGATTCGTGCGCGCGCCCGCGCCCGCGAGGGAGATTTTGCGCAGAGGCCCTCGGCGTTTTGACTAAACCAGAACAGGGTCGTTTACTATTGCGCAGAGTCACTGACACTTACAAAAAGACCCCTGCGTTTCTATCAATTTGCAACCGGAAGTCCCCGACGGCGCTCGCGCACCGCCGCGCTCCGGCGAGCATCTACGCCGGCCGATTGGGGCTAAGATAGGTGCTAAGCTTCGGCCGAGACCAAATCCGAGTCCCCGTGAACGTTTTCCCCAACTTAATTGCACTATTGGTGAACTATGGAGCTCCGGCCACGGTGGCCATAAGCATAACGGCAATATGATCGTGTTCCCGGCGACTGGGGGTCTCCCGGTTCAATTCGGTGACTCGGCAAGCATCACGGAGTTGGGAGGGTACTCAAACGAAGTAGTAGAGGACCGGAGCTGACCTGTGGAGGACTGACCACGGTGGAGTGGATTTCGCGGTGGCGGAGATCGATTTGGGGAGAAACTCGAATTGTGGCGCTCTGGTGAATGAGAGGAGATGAGAGCGGGTGCTATGGCTTGACAATTACATGGTGCAACAGACCTGGCCCTCAATTTATAGGGATCGACCGCGAGCACGACGAATTTGAACGGTGACTCGGGATCGGTAAGAGCAAGGTGAGTCACCGGTGGCCGCTTAACATGGCCTTTACTATGGCGACACCTCCGGTGATCACCGGATATGCATAACGCGACTTACGGCGACGTGGTAAAGTGCCTGGACACGCGGCGCACGGTAATAATCGACCAACGGCGGCGAGCTCTTATCCCGACCAACCGACGAGTAAGGGGAAGGGGTACCACGACTGACCGGGTGGCCTCCAGCTCACCGGCGGCGAGGACACATACCGGCTGTGCTTATCCAAGGACCATAGAGCACGAATCGTGACGAGCCGCGATCAACGGCGGCGGCTACCGGCGGTGAGATTCTTTGCCGCGGCCGAGCTGATCCATTCGCGTGCACTGTACCATCAGAGGCTCATTCAGTATGCCTGACAGAGCCTGTTCCAAGTCACTTTTCTCCAGATTTCACATAAGAACTTCATCAACTCTCAGTAGCAAAGTTGTAGAGTTATAAACCAGCTACACTTCAACTATAGAGATGCGACTTAGTTGAGCACTGGACCATGCTCAAAATTGAGCTAGAAGTGGATGTCAGTCATCTGCTATTCTGAATTTCAGATCAAACAGCCTGACAGCCAGTTTTGGATTGAGTTTTTCTCCAAATTTCTCATAACAACTATGCTTACATCCTTAAGCAAAGTTGTTCTCCTTTGATTAGGCTATAATTTTGATGTGGTGACCTAGGGCAAAAACCCTTTTGTTTAGAAGTTACAAGGTCACAAAGATGGGCACAATACACTGAATTTCAGACTTCATCAAAAGAGTTCAAATAGGGCTCTTTTGCAAATAAGTCCAAAACTCAAGGTTTGGCTTGCAAATTCACATATGAGTGACCCAATACCTTAAGACACTTATTTGACTTGATTTTTGCACTTTAGTCCAAAAGTGGACTAATTTTGCACATAAGCCCCTAGGGTTTGGTTTTAGGGTTTTCCAGGGTTCCAATTAGGGTTTCTGGTATCCCAGGGGTATAAATGTGATTCAACTCTATTCTTGGAGTCATTTTATGACTTTTACCCTAAAGCTTTTAGGTTTTCTCAACTTAGGTTAAGTTTTACCCCCTTTAATCACTATTTAGGGTTAAGTCCTCTACCCAGGGTCCTATTTGTAAAACATTAAAACAATACAACTTGTTTGAAATTTTTGCCTAGTGAATGCACTCTAGATGTGTCAAACATATGCAATGCCAATGCTTATGATGTCATGCTCAAGTTTTAGTTATAGTAACACCAGGGGTGTTACACCGTCGTTCGCCCCGAGGCTATCTTTGCCAGCTCGTCCGCAGTCTCGTTGTAGCGCCGGGCGATGTGGTTAAGCTCGAGCCCGTAGAACTTGTCTTCCAGGCGTCGAACCTCATCACAATAGGCCTCCATCTTCGGGTCGTGGCAGTGGGAGTTCTTCATGACCTGGTCGATGACGAGCTGCGAGTCGCCGCGAGCGTCGAGGCGTCGGACCCCTAGCTCGATGGCGATTCGCAATCCGTTGATCAGAGCTTCGTACTCAGCCACATTGTTGGACGCCGGGAAATGGAGGCGCGGCACGTAGCGCAGGTGTTTCCCAAGGGGCGAGACGAAGAGCAGGCCCGCGCCGGCTCCCGTCTTCATCAGCGACCCGTCGAAAAACATGGTCCAGAGCTCCGGTTGGATCGGAGCCGTCGGCAACTGTGTGTCGATCCATTCGGCTACGAAGTCCGCCAGTGCCTGGGACTTGATGGCCTTCCGAGGGGCGAACGAGATTGTCTCGCCCATGATTTCCACCGCCCACTTTGCGATCCGTCCCGAGGCCTCTCGGCACTGGATGATCTCCCCCAGGGGGAAGGATGACACCACAGTTACCGGATGAGACTCGAAGTAATGTCGCAACTTTCGCCTCGTCAGGATCACTGCATACAGCAGCTTCTGAACTTGTGGGTAGCGGATCTTGGTTTCGGACAGCACCTCGCTGACGAAGTAAACTGGCCTCTGAATGGGCAATGCATGCCCCTCTTCTTGCCTTTCGACCACGATCACGGCGCTAACCACCTGAGTGGTAGCGGCGACGTAGACCAAGAGGGCTTCTCCATCAGCTGGGGGTACCAAGACGGGCACCTGGGCGAGGAGCGTCTTCAGGTTCCCGAGGGCTTCCTCGGCCTCGGGGGTCCAAGTGAAGCACTCGGCCTTCCTTAAGAGACGGTACAGAGGCAGGCCTCTTTCACCGAGGCGCGAGATGAAACGGCTCAAGGCCGCGAGACATCCCATGACCCTCTGTACGCCTTTTAAGTCCTTGATGGACCCCATGCTGGTGATGGCTGCAATCTTCTCCGGGTTGGCTTCGATGCCCCGCTCGGAGACGATGAATCCCAGGAGCATGCCTCGGGGCACCCCGAAGACACACTTCTCGGGATTGAGCTTGACGCCCTTTGCCTTGAGACATCGGAATGTCACTTCAAGGTCGGAGAGAAGGTCGGAGGCTTTCCTTGTCTTGACTACGATGTCATCAACGTAGGCCTCGACCGTGCGACCAATGTGTTCGCCGAACACATGGTTCATGCACCGCTGGTACGTTGCACCTGCGTTCCTCAAACCGAACGGCATGGTGACATAGCAGTACATGCCGAAGGGCGTGATGAAAGAAGTCACGAGCTGGTCGGACTCTTTCATCTTGATTTGATGATACCCTGAGTAGGCATCGAGGAAAGACAGGGTTTCGCACCCAGCAGTGGAATCCACGATTTGATCGATGCGAGGTAGAGGGTAGGGAACCTTCGGACATGCCTTGTTGAGACCAGTGTAGTCTACACACATCCGCCATTTCCCCCCTTTCTTCCTCACGAGCACAGGGTTGGCAAGCCATTCGGGATGGAATACCTCTTTGATGAACCCTGCTGCCATTAGCTTGTGGATCTCCTCGCCTATCACCCTGCGCCTTTCCTCGTCGAATCGGCGCAGAGGCTGCCTGACCGGTCGAGCTCCGGCCCGAATATCCAATGAGTGCTCGGCGACATCCCTCGGTACGCCGGGCATGTCCGAGGGACTCCACGCAAAGACGTCGGCGTTTGCGCGGAGAAAGTCGATGAGCACTGCTTCCTATTTGGGGTCGAGCCCGGAACCGATCCGGATCTGCTTGGAGGTGTCGCCACTGGGGTTGAGAGGGACGGCCTTAACCGTCTCCGCTGGTTCGAAGTTGCCGGCGTGTCGCTTCACGTCCGGCACCTCTCGGGAGAGGTTTTCCAGGTCGGCGATGAGGGCCTCGGACTCGGCGAGGGCCTCGGCGTACTCCACGCACTCCACGTCGCATTCGAACGCGTGTTTGTACGTGGGGCCGACGGTGATGACCCCGCTGGGGCCCGGCATCTTGAGCTTCAGGTAGGTGTAGTTGGGGATGGCCATGAACTTCGCGTAGCATGGCCTCCCCAACACTGCGTGGTAGGTTCCTCGGAACCCGACCACCTCGAACATCAAAGTCTCCCTTCGGAAGTTGGAGGGTGTTCGGAAGCAGACAGGAAGGTCGAGCCGTCCGAGGGGCTGGACGCGCTTCCTAGGAATGATCCCATGGAAGGGCGCAGCGCCTGCTCGGACGGAGGACAGATCGACGCGCAGGAGCCTGAGGGTCTCGGCGTAGATGATATTGAGGCAGCTGCCCCCATCCATCAGGACCTTGGTGAGTCTGACGTCGCCGACGATGGGATCGACGACGAGCGGGTACTTCCCCGGGCTCGGCACGTGGTCGGGGTGGTCATCTTGGTCGAAGGTGATGGGCTTGTCGGACCAGTCTAGGTAGACTGGCGCCGCCACCTTCACCGAGCAGACCTCCCGACGCTCTTGCTTACGATGCCGAGCCGAGGCATTCGCCGCATGCCCTCCGTAGATCATGAAGCAGTCGCGGACCTCGGGGAACTCTCCTGCTTGGCGATCTTCCTTTTTGTCGTCGTCGCGGGCCCTGCCACCCTCCGCGGGTGGCCCGGCCTTATGGAAGTAACGCCGAAGCATGACGCACTCCTCGAGGGTGTGCTTGACGGGCCCCTGATGGTAAGGGCACGTCTCCTTGAGCATCTTGTCGAAGAGGTTGGCACCTCCGGGAGGCTTCCGAGGGTTCTTATACTCGGTGGCGGCGACAAGGTCTGCGCCGGCGGCATCGCGTTTCGCTTGCGACTTCCTCCTGCCTTTCTTCTTGGCGCCGAGCGGAGTAGACGCCTCGGGAGCATCTTCCGACGGGCGGCCCTGGGGCTGCTTGTCCTTCCAGAAGATGGCCTCGACCGCCTCCTGGCCAGAGGCGAACTTGGTGGCGATGTCCATCAGCTCGCTCGCCCTGGTGGGGGTCTTGCGACCCAACTTGCTCACCAGGTCACGGCAGGTGGTGCCGGCAAGGAACGCGCCGATGACATCGGAGTCGGTGATGTTGGGCAGCTCGGTGCGCTGCTTCGAGAACCGCCGGATGTAGTCCCGAAGAGACTCTCCCGGCTGTTGCCGGCAGCTTCGGAGGTCCCAGGAATTCCCGGGGCGCACGTACGTGCCCTGGAAGTTGCCGGCGAAAGCTTGGACCAAATCCTCCCAGTTGGAAATCTGCCCCGGAGGCAGGTGCTCCAACTAAGCGCGAGCAGTGTCGGAGAGGAACAGGGGGAGGTTGCGGATGATGAGGTTGTCGTCGTCCGTTCCACCCAGTTGACAGGCAAGGCGGTAGTCCGCGAGCCACAATTCCGGTCTTGTTTCCCCCGAGTACTTTGTGATAGTCGTCGGGGGTCGGAATCGGGCTGGGAACGGCGCCCGCCGGATGGCCCGGCTGAAGACCTGCGGACCGGGTGGTTCGGGCGAGGGACTCCGATCCTCCCCGCTGTCGTAGCGTCCCCCACGCCTGGGGTGGTAGCCTCGGCACACCCTTTCGTCGAGACGGGCCCGACGGTCGCGATGAGGGCGCTCGTCGCCGAGGTGGCCCGGGGCCGCAGGCGCGGTGTTGCGCGTGCGCCCGGTGTAGACCGAGGCTTCCCGCATGAGTCGGGAAGTTGCGGCACGAGGTTCCGAGGGGTACCCCTGCCTTTGGGAGGCAGAGCTCTCGGCCCGCCGGGCCGCAGCGCCTTCCAGGAGATGCTTGAGCTCTCCCTGGATTCGTCGACCCTCGGTGGTTGATGACTCCGGCATCGCGCGGAGGAGCATCGCTGCGGCTGCCAGGTCCTGACCGGTCCCGCTGGATGCGGGTGGCGGCCTGTCCCTGGCATCGTTGGCGATGCGGTGCTGGAGACCCTGGGGCAGGTGACGTATTTCTCCGGCCGGGGGCTGGCCCGCCCATACCTGCCCGACGTCCCGGCGGATCAGCTCGAGCGCTCCTGCCCCCTCGTCGAGCCCGGCCTGCGCCTCGCGGACTTGCTCGAGCTGTGGGTCGTGACCCCCCGCCAGAACGGGGACCACAGCTAGCTGCCGCGGGATGTCGGCGCGAGGCACTGGCCTAGGGAGATCACCATCCTCCGGCATGTCGAGACGGTTGCCTCCAGAGGGATCCCCTAGCTCGACGTGGAAACATTCGCGGCTCGGGCCGCAGTCCTTGTCGTCAAGGCTGCGGCTGCCGTCGGAACAGTCGGAGAGGCAGTAGTTGCATGCGATCATGAAGTCCCGCATGGCACTGGGGTTGCCTGATCCGGAGAAATCCCAGCAGATGCTGGGGTCGTCATCTTCCTCGGACCCAGAGGACCCGTAGGTCGAGACGCCCGTCAATCGGTCCCAAGGCGACCGCACACGAAACCCAAGAGAAGTTGCACTCGCCTCAACGTGAGCGCCCGCCAGAGCGAGGTCGCTAGGCGGGTTGAGGTCGAGTCGAAATGACGAAGGATGGGAATCGGTCGGTACCTTTTGGTCGACGAGGAGGGACGAAGTCACATCGGGGGCTGATCGCGCCGTCGTCTTGGATACGAGGGCGACGTCCTGCAGGCCCTCTGTGAGCGTGCTGGCGTCGTCCACTTGCTCGGGGTTGGCGTGTTGCGGGGGGACGGCGCTCGCCTTCGCCTCAAACGCGAGGGTGACGCCCGACGCGTCCTCCGTTGGGGCGCTGGGGATGTCGATTCGCTCGACAGCCGACGGAGCGCAGCCTCCCGCTCGGCCCTGGTTGCCCCGCCTCCTCCTCCGATGGCGAGGGAGAGGATGGGGCGAGCTCGAAGGTTGTTCTTCCCCCACGCGGGGAAGACGCCGTCGATTCCGCCGCCGGCGGGCGGACTGTCGGCCACCATTGTCGCCGTCGCGCGGCGGTGGAAGGGGTATCATGTCGTAGCCGCCGTCGAAAGACATGAACTCGAGACTCCCGAAACGGAGCACCGTCCCGGGTTGGAGAGGTCGTTGGAGACTGCCCATCTGGAGCTTGACGGGAAACTGCTCGTCAACACGCAGCAGGCCCCTACCTGGCGCGCCAACTGTCGGCGTTTCGAGACTGGGGGGTCCCTAAGCCGACGAGTGAGTGTGCCACGTGCCCCAGCTCGGATGGGTCGAGCGCGTGGGCGAGCGCGAAGGGGGGAGAGAGCGGAGGCGGCCGGAGCCGAGTCGAGAGGGAGGTGGAGATCCCGCGGCCTTCGTGTTCGTCCCGCGCCCAGGTCGGGTGCGCTTGCAGTAGGGGGTTACAAGCGTCCACGCGGGTGAGGGGAGTGAGCTGCCCCAAGAGAGCGCCGACCCCTGCCCTCGTTCCCGCGGGGCCAACCTTCTCTAAGAAGGCCCTGGTCCTTCCTTTTATAGGCGTAAGGAGAGGATCCAGGTGTACAAATGGGGGTGTAGCAAGGTGCTACGTGTCTAGCGGGGGAGAGCTAGTGCCCTAAGTACATGCCAAGGTGGCAGCCGGAGAGATCTTGGCACCCAGCTGGTGTGGCGTCGTGGCTGTCGGAGAAGCAATGGAGCTTGGCGGAGGGACAGCTGTCGGAGTGGTTGGGCCCTTGCTGATGTCCCCCTGCTTCCGTAAGAGAGCTGAGAGCCGCCGTCGTCATGGGTCTAGCGGGGCGCCATCATTGCCTATCTGGCGGAGCTAGCCAGATGGGACGTCGGTCCTGTTCTCTGCGGCCCGAGTCGGCTCGGGGTAGGGTGATGATGGCGCTTCCTGTTGACGTGGCGGACTTGTGCCCTAGGTCGGGCGACGTGGAGGCTCCTCCGAAGCCGAGGTCGAGTCTGTCCTGCATGGCCGAGGCCGAGTCCGAGCTCCTGGCTCGGGCGAGGTGGAGGTCGTTCGGCAGAGGCCAGAGCGGAGTCCGACCCCTGTGGTCGGGCGAGGCGGAGTTCGCCGTCTTCCGGGGCCTTAGCCCGAGTCCGAGCCCTGGGTCAGGCGGAGCGGAGTTCGCCGTCTTCCGGGGCCTTAGCCCAAGTCCGAGCCTTGGGTCGGGCGGAGCGGAGTTCGCCGTCTTCCGGGGCCTTAGCCCGAGTCCGAGCCCTGGGTCGGGCGAAGCGGAGTTCGCCGTCTTCCGGGGCCTTAGCCCGAGTCCGAGCCCTAGGTCGGGCGGAGCGGAGTTCGCCGTCTTCTGGGGCCTTAGCCCGAGTCCGAGCCCTGGGTCGGGCGGAGCGGAGTTCGCCGTCTTCCGGGGCCTTAGCCCGAGTCCGAGCCCTGGGTCGGGCGGAGCGGAGTTCGCCGTCTTCCGGGGCCTTAGCCCGAGTCCGAGCCCTGGGTCGGGCGGAGCTTCCTATGGCGCCTTTGGCAAGTCCTGGCTGCCTGTCAGTCTCACTCTTGTCAAGTGGCACTGCAGTCGGGACGGCGCAGGCGGCGCTGTCCTTTTGTCAGACCGGTCAGTGGAGCGGCGAAGTGACGGCGGTCACTTCGGCTCTGCCAGAGGGCGCGCGACAGGATAAAGGTGCCAGGCTACCTTTGCGTTAAATGCCCCTGTGACTCGGTCGGTCGGTGCGGCGATTTAGTCAGGGTTGCTTCTTAACGAAGGCAAGGCCTCGGGCGAGCCGGAGATGCGTCTGCCGTAAAAAGGGGGCCTCGGGCGAGACGGAAACACCTCAGGGTCGGCTGCCCTTGCCCGAGGCTAGGCTCGGGCGAGGCGTGATCGAGTCGCTCGTATGGACTGATCCCTGACTTAATCGCACCCATCAGGCCTCTGCAGCTTTATGCTGATGGGGGTTACTAGCTGAGAATTAGGCATCTTGAGGGTACCCCTAATTATGGTCCCCGACACAAACTAACCAAAGTTCCTCTTCTATGTGATAATGAGAGTGCAATCCGCATGGCGGATAATCCCGTTGAACATAGCCGCACTAAACACATAGCCATTCGGTATCATTTTCTTCGGGATCACCAACAAAAGGGGGATATCGAGATTTCTTACATTAACACTAAAGATCAATTAGCCGATATCTTTACCAAGCCTCTTGATGAACAAACTTTTACCAAACTTAGGCATGAGCTAAATATTCTTGATTCTAGGAATTTCTTTTGCTAATTTGCACACATAGCACACAAGTATACCTTTGATCATATCTCTTTTATATATGCTATGACTAATGTGTTTTCAAGTGTATTTCAAATCAAGTCATAGGTATATTGAAAGGGAATTGGAGTCTTCGGCGAAGACAAGGCTTCCACTCCACTCTACTACTCATCCTTCGCCGTCGCTCTGCTCTACTCTCCAACTTTGGTATAATCTTCACTCATTTATTTTACGACCAAAGGAGGAGAAAGTACTTCATTGGGCTCTAATAATTCCGTTTTTGGCGATTCATGCCAAAGGGGGAGAAAATATGAGCCCAAAGCAAAAGGACCGCACCACCACCTAATTTTAAAAAATTTGGAGATTTTCAATTGGTCAATTTCAAATTAATATCTTACTATGTTCTAAAGGGGGAGGAAGTAGTATTTCAAAAATGATATATCAAAACCCTCTTGAACACTAAGAGGAGGATCTCATTTAGGGGGAGTTTTGTTTAGTCAAAGGAAAAGCATTTGGATTAAAGGGAGAAAATTTCAAAATTTGAAAAAGCTTCTCAAAATCTTATTTATTTACCTTTGACTATCTTGCAAAAAGACTTTGAAAAGAATTTACAAAAGGATTTGCAAAAACAAAACATGTGGTGCAAATATGGTCCAATATGTTAAAAACAAAGAAACAATCCATGCACATCATGTAAGTATTTATATTGGCTCAATTCCAAGCAACCGTTGCACTTACATTATGCAAACTAGTTCAATTTATGCACATTTATATTTGCTTTGGTTTGTGTTGGCATCAATCACCAAAAAGGGGGAGATTGAAAGGGAATCAGGCTTACACCTAGTCCCTAATTAATTTTGGTGGTTGAGTTGCCCAACACAAACAATTGGACTAATTAGTTTGCTCTAGTGTATAAGTTATACAGGTGTCAAAGGTTCACAACAAGCCAATTAAAAGGACCAAAGTTGGGTTCAAATTAGAAAGCTAAAGGCAACCCGGATGGCACCCTGGTCTGGCGCACCGGACTGTCCGGTGGCGCACCGGACAGTGTCCGGTGCACCAGGGGACTCCGACTTCAAACTCTTCACTCTCGGGAATTTCCGAAGGTCACTCCGCTATAATTCACCGGACTGTCCGGTGTACACCGGACATGTCCGGTGCTCCAAGGAAGAACGGCCTCAGGAACTCGCCAGCCATGGGCTTTCACTTCGGCTGCTCCGTTAAAATTCACCGGACTGTCCGGTGTACACCGGACTGTCCGGTGTAACAGCGGGGAAACGGCTATATCGGCGCCAACGGCTACCTGCAGCGCATTTATTGCGCGCCAGAAGCGCGCAGAAGTCAGGCACGCCCATTCTGGTGCACCGGACATGGAACAGTACATGTCCGGTGTGCACCGGACATCCAGGAGGGCCCAGAAGTCAGAACTCCAACGGTCAAATTGCAACGGCTTTGGTGACGTGGCTGTCGCACCGGACATGTCCGGTGTACACCGGACTGTCCGGTGCGCCATCGAATAGACAGCCTCACCAAACGGCTAGTTTGGTGGTTGGGGCTATAAATACCCCCAACCACCCACCATTCATTGCATCCAAGTTTTCCACTTCTCAACTACTTACAAGAGCTCTAGCATTCAATTCTAGACACACCCAAGAGATCAAATCCTCTCCAAATTCCACACAACGCCCTAGTGATTAGAGAGAGTGATTTGCTTGTGTTCTTTCGAGCTCTTGCGCTTGGATTGCTTTCTTCTTTCTTGATTCTTTCTTGTGATCAAACACTCACTTGTAATTGAGGCAAGAGACACCAATCGTGTGGTGGTCCTTGCGGGAACTTTGTGTTCCAAGTGATTGAGAAGAGAAAGCTCACTCGGTCCGAGGGACCGTTTGAGAGAGGGTAAGGGTTGAAAGAGACCCGGCCTTTGTGGCCTCCTCAACGGGGAGTAGGTTTGAGAGAACCGAACCTCGGTAAAACAAATCCGCGTGTCTCACTTCATTATTTGCTTGCGATTTGTTTTGCACCCTCTCTCGCGGACTCTATTATATTTCTAACGCTAACCCGGCTTGTAGTTGTGATTATTTTTGAGAATTTCAGTTTCGCCCTATTCACCCCCTCTAGGCGACTTTCAGTAGGCAACCACCCTGCAGTTTCTGTTGCTTCGGCGACTCAACCTCAAGCTTCCTGGCAACAGCCTCCGCCTCCACCACCGCTGCAAAAAGGCCAGCAGCCAGAAGGGGGCCAATATGCTCAACACCAAAGGGACTTCAGAGAACAGTCCGAAGCTCGCACAGTCAATAGCACTGTGCCAGAGTCGAAGCACATTTATTGACAAATATCCTACCTTGATAGTAGTATTTTCCATTCAGTTTTATTTTCTGTGTAATAAAGGACACTTTTTAAATCCCATGTAATAGTTTCGTTATTTGCCACAAGGAAAATATATCTTCTCCACAGGCTTAAGTTGTTGAAGCTTAAAGATTTGCGATAGCAAGGAGGACCTTCGAATTATCAAAAATTTATTTTAAAAGGCACGGTATGAATTCTTCGAAGCAACAAAAAGTCGTTCTAAGGAACGCAAAGTAAGTTTGCTGAAGTCACAAAAAGCCGTTCCAAAGGGAGCGCAGTGTAAGTTTTCTGCTCAAAAGTCGTTCCAAAGGGAATGCAGAGCTTACAGCGAAAAATAAACGCTGATACCGCCTAAGTAAAAGGCGAAGCGCGAAAAGTCAACGCGAATACCGCCGAAAGTAAAAGGCGAAGAAGCTCCTAAGGGAGGCTTACAGCGAAAAGTCAACGCTGATTCCGCTGAAGTAAAAGGTGAAGAAGCTCCTAAGGGAGGCTTACAGCGAAAAGTCAACGCTGATTTAAAAAGATTATGTGTTTTATTGCGCGGATGTCCGTGTATCTTCGGAATAAATACCATTTTACACAGCATAACATCATCACATCATTTCGCATAGCATAAGCATCATGCATCATGCTGCATATAGCACAATAAGGGGACTCAATATCGATCTTCGAAAGAATGCTTTGAAAAAGGGAAAATCATGCTAAGTCACAAGGAGATACAATATTGATCTTCGGAGTGTAGCTTCGGAAAATATTTTCACGAAGCTTGGATATTCTTCATCAGAACACTATGGATATTGTTGTGATAAATGAAAATTCTTCTTCACGAAGCATGAAAAGAAGGGAAGGTGTTTTTCGTCAAAGACTCAAAAACGGTACGTATGTAGAATTTCATGCATCGTAAAGAATTGAACCATAAGAAACAAGTATATTACATTCAGGGTCACAAGATATTACACATATTACATTTCAGATGTTTTTATAATAACACCTAGTCTTCCCTAAGTACTACTTCCACAGCTTCGTTCAGGAGTTGATTGACAACTTGATCCATGATAGCTTCAGCCATCTTTTTAATTTCATCGTCTTCTTTCGGGTGAGGGCCCGGAGACGCTTTAGTAGGATCTGAGGGAGGACAGGATACGGTACATTGCTACTACAAATTGCGAACGAAGTTTAAAATCAAAAATTACAGCACAATAAAAACCATTAGTTAATACCTATTTGCCCTTCGGACTCTGCGCTTTTCTCAACAGCCTCTGCTACTTTTCTAGCGTCATGGATGCCTTTTTCGCTATTTTGGATAATTTCTCGGGCCATTTCTCGACCACCATTGTCCCAGATATCGGTGAAAAATTTTCCACCGACCATGCTAGCTTCGGCTGAAGGATCTTTTGCATCTTCGAAGGGCAAGGTAGCTTCGGATTGCGCTAAAATCTTTACATGCTCGCAGCCCTTTCTCTCCAAAATGGTGGCAATCCCCCTGGCACCCGAAAAAGCGCATATGTCTCCGCGGCTATTTAAAATTTCCTCAAAGGCCTCAGCTTCGTGATTAATCCATTCGATGGGACCTTCGGGGTTGCCTCTTGTAAAGTTTTCTTCGCTCGAGAATGCGCCAACGCTGGCGAAGCTAGCTTTCATTTTCTTAACACACTCCATAGATTTGTCATAGCATCTTTTCTTGGACGAACGAAGCTCTTCGACAGTTCCTTCTAAATGACTTGCCCATTGGTGGCTAAGTTCTCGCTTCGTTTCTTCAAGTATGCGTTCTTCTTTAGCTCGGGCTAATTGCTTCCGAAGGTCCTCAAAAATATGATTTAAACAATGTTTCTGGAGTATAATGTGTGAACAGGTATCTTCGGACTCGAATCGGTACCACAGTGGGAGAAGCCCAAAGAATACGAAGGTTGATACAGCGCCGAAGCTGTGAGCAGGAAAGCTTCGGCGTGATAGCAGAAAAGGAAACCGACTTAAAGATGAAAAGGCTATTCAGACCTCGGTGGATTCCTATAGAATTACCACCAAATGTAAAGGGCATGGATGTAATGTTACATGGGCTGTGTCCCATGCCTATAAATAAGTGAACAGTGCTCCCGTACTGTTCACGCTGACTTGGCATTTACTTTTGCGTCACGCTTGTACTTCTACCTTCTTTCGAGCCGAAGGTACATTTGTAATTTGATATCATTTCTATTTTTCTATAATAATAAGATAGAAATGAGTTGATAATTATACATAATTGTTTACGTTATCCTTTATATTACATATGATTCCTTCTTCATTATGGTATGTTGTGTTGATGAAGGTTTGTCCTTCATAACCTTCGTCCGAAAACCATTATATCCCAAGGGAAATAATGCTTCGAAGGACGAAGGAATTTAACGTTTAACATTTTTTGTGTTGCCTTGTTCTTAACTCATAGCATTTGAGAACAAGTCCCCAACAATATTCTTTGGAATACCATGCAAGCACACAATCTGAGACATGTATAGTTCGGCTAACACTGCACTGTTGTAGGTGGTCTTGACTGGTATGAAATGGGCCGCCTTTGTCAAACGATCTACTACTACCCAGATGGAGTCATAACCAGTACGAGTGTGGGGCAAACCGACTATAAAATCTATTCCGATCTCATCCCATTTCCACTGAGGAATCTGCAACGGTTGCAACAAACCTGCAGGTCTCTGATGTTCTGCTTTAATCCTCTGACAACTGTCACATACAGCCACATACTCTGCTATCTCTCTTTTCATACCGTACCACCAAAATCTTTTTTCAGGTCTTGGTACATCTTCTCACTGCCAGGTGTATAGAGTATGCTGTCTCATGGGCTTCCTTGAGAATCAGTTCCCGGATCGATTTGATGTCGGGAACACACAGTCTGTCCTTGAACCATACCACTCCTTCTGCATCTTCACGGAAATCCTTGCCTTTCCCATCTCTGATCAGCTGCCGGATCTCGTTGACTTTCTCATCATCCTTCTCACCTTTCCTGATGTCTTGCTCTAGAGTAGGTTCCAACTCAATTTTCACTCCTTGAGCGTTGTTCAGAAATCCAAGATTTAATCTGTCAAACTCCTTCGCTAGCTCAAACGGCATCGGGTGAGCGGCCAACATATTGACTTGACTCTTTATGCTAAGAGCATCTGCAACCACATTGGCTTTGCTTGGGTGATAATGAATCTCCAACTCATAATCTTTGATGAACTCTAGCCATCTTCGTTGTCTCATGTTCAGTTCTGACTGAGTGAATATGTACTTGAGAATATTATGATCTGTGTAGATATCACATTTCTTCCCATAGAGATGGTGCCTCTAGGTCTTCAATGCATGAACCACGACTGCTAATTCCAGATCATGAGTAGGATAATTCTTCTCATGAATCTTCAACTGTCGGGACGAGTATGCCACTACTCTCCCATCCTGCATCAACACACATCCCAATCCAGTGTACGAAGCATCACAATACACTGAGAACGGCTTGTGAACATCTGGCAGAATCAGTACTAGTGTCGTTGTCAACTTCTCCTTCAATGTCTCAAACGACTTCTGGCATGCTGGGGTCCACTTGAACTCGACCTTCTTTGCCAACAAGGCTGTCATTGGTCTAGCAATCTTGGAGAAACCTTTAATGAAACACCGATAATAATCGGCCATTCCGATGAAACTCTTGATTCCTCGGACATCTTTTGGTGCTTTCCAGTCCAAGATAGCTGCTACCTTCTTTGGATCTATAACCAATCCTTCTCGGTTTATAATATGACCCTAGAATAGGACTTCCCTGATCCAGAACTCGCACTTGCTAAGCTTGGCATACAACTGGCAATCTCGTAGCCTCTGAAGTACTTTCCTCAAATGCTCCTCATGCTCTTGCTCATTCTAGGAATATATAAGAATGTCATCAATGAATACCACCACGAACTTGTCGAGGTAGTCCATGAACACACTGTTCATCAAGTACATGAAGTAAGCTGACGCATTCGTCAAACCGAATGACATAACCGTGAACTCATACAATCCATACTTGGTGATGAATGCTGTCTTTGGTATATCTGAAGGTCGGATTCTGAGCTCATGTGTAACACCCCACTGGTCACACACATTGGATGTTCCAAAACTCCTCCCACTAACTTATGCAACACAAGAGATGTAATAAAGAGAGAAAATATTACAAAATCCGGTAGCACCTCCCTTGAAAACTAGCATAACAGGGGGGAAAACATGGAGTTCATACAGGATATAAAGACAGATAATTCACGTAGTAGAATCTAAATGCAAAAGTGGTAAAACACATTCATGACCCAACAGGAAAGAAAATGAGATAAGTAACTCAGCCCACCCCAAAAAAATAAACCGCTTAACCACCAGAAGAAACTAGTACATAGTAATTCTCTAGACTTGACCCTCCCTGATTAACAACATTATTAAGTAGTGGTTCCTTTATTAAAGGTGTAGTGGCCGTGCTGCTACATCCCTCTTTTCCCCAAAGTAGAAATTAGGTGCCTGCATCAAACAATGCAAGAGTGAGATGACACATCTCAGCAAGTAAATAGAGCAACAACAAATTGGTCATTGTAAATCAACTATGCTTAAACAACCACGTAGTTCAAAACTTTCTTCTGGAATATTAAATTGCAGCAAGTAAACAAGTAACTAATTACTTAACGACAAGCGGAATCACCATGTAAAAATCCACATTATCCACATCCACATAATAGATTCCAACCCTCTCCCATGAATGCACATGGCTACAGATGCAATAATGACTTCTGCCTCCATATCTCTAAGGATATGAAGCTGCATCATACCCCTTCTCGGGCAACATATGATGCTCAATGTACCGGTACGGTCGGACCATAAGATCGTGACGAAACTTCAATGCAATGGATGATGAATGCATAACGCAAGTCAACAACATGAGTTCTTCCCAAACAGAATGTGCTAGACATATACTTCCACTTATTCCACATAATAAATCACATGGGTAACATGATCAAACCACATACTCAACCTATGTAATCAGTAAAACATGAATATCTTCCAATGATGGTACTCAATTAAAAATATGGATACGAACACAACAGCACAACATAATCAAGTGTAAGACTCTTCATTCGTCAGATAGAATAATCCTCACTGTTTTACTTGCCTTTACCGGAAGTTTGGGCAAATCCCTAAGTTCGGTCCGAAAGTCCACCACCTGTTTTTGACACCCAACTTAGTGCACCAATATCAAATAATAAGCCCAAAAACAACGCCGCACCTACGCGCAGTCTTAAACCCCGCCGCGGGTAACAATTCTCCCCACACCCACCACACTGCAGCGGCGCTGCTTAACAATTCCATAACTTTAAAATTAAGGCAGCAGCGGTGACAAACAAAAACTCCAGAGACAACTATATAAAATTCCCCACAAGTTTTGTATACAATTTATGATTAAATTCTAACATCTAATTACCCCTAAACGGTCCACAAAATAAACCCAGCAATCTGTTTTTTCCTCTTTTGGGCAGCGACATACCCGGATTCAAACAGCGATAACTTTTAAAATATAATTCCGAATCGAGCGCATAAGTACTTGTTGGAAAGGTAAGACAAAGCCCTACATGATTCACATAATAATTAACACTAATTACTCACGAAACATCCCCAGAAACTGCTAACACTGCCGCTGTTCGTCCACCTGAAAAATCTGTTTTTTGGACAGCCACATACCCGGATTCAAATGGCGATATCTATTAATTTATAACTCCGAATTGAGCGCATAAATACTTGTTGGAAAGGTATGCCAAAGTTCTACATGATTCCCAAACTGATTCCCATTAATTCCCCATGAAAAAACCCAAAAACTGCTATAATTACTGCTATTCGTCCACCACCTAAAATTCTGGACAGCCCCTCTACCCAATCGCATACGCCACATCTAATCAATTGGATTGCAGCACAAATGAACAAGAGATAAACACAAAAATCACCTTGGGTTCTCCCCCTTTCCTTCCTCCCTTCTTCCCTCCATCGAAAACAATTGAAGATTTGCACCACGCGACGTAGATCCGAGCGGCAACGAAAGACACCTTGGGAGGAGGAGATGGGGGGGCTAGGGTTTGGTGTGTGGCTGCAAGAGTTTGGAAAAGAAGGAGATGAGAGGGGGGCGGCCAAAGGTGGGGAGAATGGGGGGGCGGCTGCACAAGGGGGGGGTTAGGGGGAAAAGGGGCAGCTAGGGTTAGGGGAGGTTAGTGGGCCGAAACACGAATCGCGGCCCAACTCGCCCACGCGACAGCTCCCGACCCCGTCGCAAGCGCCCAACCAAACAAATTCTACTGCCCTACTGGTGAATGTTTTTCCCCAAATTCCAAATTCCCAAAACGCAACAACCGAATGAGAAAAAAAACAAAAAGAATAACCTACAACTTCTCTTCTTTGCAAACCGGGTATCACACTCTACCCCCCTTAAAAAGAATTCAACCTCGAATTCTGACGCTTCTATCGGAACGACAAAAGGAAAGATTAAAGAATCAACAACACTTACCCACAACAAAAAGTTCCAGATACTTCTGCCGCATCAGCTCCTCAAGTTCCCACGTAGCCTCGCGCTCAGACTGATTAGTCCATAAGACCTTGACATACTTAATTGATCTCTTCCTCAATACTCGCTCCGAGAATTCCAATATACGCACCGGACGACACTCCAAAGTCAGATCCTGCTGCACCGCAATTGGTTCCATCTCAATCTGATGGTCCGGATCCCGCAAGAACTTTCTCAACATAGAGACATGAAAAACCGGGTGTACCCCTGCCATGGAATCCGGCAGTAGCAAGCGATAAGCCAGGCTGCCCACTCGGGCCAAGATAGAGAATGGTCCAATGTATCTCGGGCTGAGCTTCCCAGAGACACCGAACCGCACAACTCCTTTAGTAGGTGATACCCTGAGAAGGACTTGGTCACCCACAGCAAATTCCAGATCCCGCCTCCTCACATCAGCATAACTCTTCTGACGGCTCTGAGCTGCCAAAATATTCTGACGTATTTCCCAAACCTTTTTAGAAGTCTGCTGAACCCAATCAGGACCAACCAGGGATCTCTCTCCCAAAGTCTCCCAGCACAGAGGGGAGATACACCGCCTGCCATACAAAGCCTCAAATGGTGCCATCTTGATGCTAGCCTGGTAGCTGTTGTTATAAGCAAACTCTGCCAGTGCAAGATGATCCTCCCAGCTACCCTTCCATGACAGAACACAAGCGCGCAACATATCTTCCAATGTTTGGATTGTTCGCTGTGACTGACCATCAGTCTGAGGGTGAAAAGCGACACTAAGTGAAAGCTTGGTGCCCAATGCACTATGAAGACTCTCCCAGAATTTGGATACAAATTTGGAGTCTCGATCAGAAACAATAGACTTAGGTACCCCGTGAAGCCTGACTACTTCCTTCATATACAAGGGAACCAAATCTGAAGCTGAATTTGTGGTCTTCATGGGAATAAAATGCGCTGACTTAGTCAAGCGATCCACTACCACCCATATAGCATCCCTGCCACGGGGGGAACGAGGTAGACCCACCACAAAATCCATGGTGATATGCTCCCATTTCCACTCTGGAATTTCTAATGGCTTCAGGAAACCTGCAGGCCGCTTATGCTCGGCCTTCACATGCTGACATACTTCACAGGCGGCCACATACTTAGAAACGTCAACCTTCATTCGCTTCCACCAGAAGTTTTGCTTCAAATCTCGGTACATTTTGGTTTTGCCAGGATGGACGGTGTAAGGCGTTTTATGAGCTTCTCTCAAGATATCCATCTTCACCTCTGATTTCTGAGGCACACAAAGACGGCCCCTAAAACGAACCAAATCATTCTCATCAATGGTGAACTCCCGTGGTGTACCATCACCAACCCTCTTTTGAGCTTCCTGCAATAGACGATCCTGCTACTGAGCCGCACGCACTCTCTCCATGAGAGAGGATTGAATAAGCATTCGAGTCTCCTCGCTAGCGGTACCGACATAACACAAAGCGATTCCCAAACGGTCCAGATCAGCGATCAACGGCAAGGCCGCCTTTGGAACCCTGGACCTGCTAAGGGCATCAGCCACCACATTAGCCTTCCCCAAGTGATAATGAATGGACAAATCATAATCTTTAATCAATTCCAGCCACCGACGCTGCCTCAAATTCAGCTCCTTCTGAGTGAAAATATACTTGAGACTCTTATGATCGGTGTAAATGTCACAAGCCTCGCCATAAAGGTAATGCCTCCACGACTTTAAAGCAAAAACCACCGTGGCCAATTCAAGATCATGAGTTGGGTAATTCCCCTCATGCTTCCTCAACTGCCTTAAGCCATAAGCAATCACTCTGCCTTCCTGCATCAACACATAGCCAAGACCAATACGCGAAGCATCCGTATAAACTGTGAAACGCTTACCGCTCTCAAGCAAAGCTAGGATAGGGGCATCCACCAACTTGCTTTTCAATGTCTGATAACTGACCTCACAATCACTGGACCAGACGAAGGGAACACCCTTCTCCAAGAGTCTAGTCAAAGGCTTAGCAATGCTAGAGAAATTTGGTAAGAAATTTGGTATGAAGCACCGATAATATCCAGCGAGCCCCAAGAAACTTCGGATTTCAGAGACACTAGAGGGTCTCTTCCACTCCACCACAGCCGCAACATTCTTGGGATCAACCGCAATGCCCTGTTGATTAATCACGTGCCCCAGGAAAGCCACTTCGGATAGCCAGAAGGCACACTTCTTCAACTTGCCATAGAACCGATTCTTCCTTAGAGCACTCATAATGAGACGAAGATGCTGCTCATGCTTGGCCAGGGTCTTTGAATAAATCAGAATATCATCCAGGAACACGACCACAAAGTCGTCCAGGATTTCATGCAACATCCTATTCATTGCTTCCATAAAAGCAGCAGGGGCATTAGTTAAGCCAAAAGACATGAATATGAACTCATAATGCCCATACCTGGTGCAAAAGGCGGTCTTCTCAATATTGTAAGGGAATTAGGCTTACACCTATTTCCTATAACTAATTTTGGTGGTTGAATTGCCCAACACAAATAATTGGACTAACTAGTTTGCCCAAGTTTATAAGTTCTACAGGTACCAAAGGTTCACCATAAGCCAATAAAAAGATCAAGAGAAAAGGTTCAAACAAAGAGAAAGGGCCAACCGAAGGCACCCTGGACTGGTGCACCGGACTGTCCGGTGCACCAGGGAAGACCGACTTCAAACTCTTCACCTTTAGGGATTCTCGGAGCAGGCGCGCTATAATTCACCGGACTGTCCGGTGTACACCGGACAGTGTCCGGTGCTCCAAGAGAACGCGGCTCCGAACTCGGCCGCCTCGGGAATTCGCTTCGGCTGCTCCGCTATAATTCACCGGACATGTCCGGTGTACACCAGACTGTCCGGTGTAACTGTAGGGCAACGGCTACTTCTGGCGCCAACGGCTACCTGCAGTGCATTTAATGCGCGCCAGCACGCGCAGAGGGCAGGCACGCCCATGCTGGCGCACCGGACACCCTACAGTTCATGTCCGGTGCGCCACCGGTCATCAAGACAGGCCCAGCGTCAGAGCTCCAACGGTCGGAACCCCAATGTTCGGGTGACATGGCTAGCGCACCGGACTGTCCGGTGCACCATACGACAGACAGCCTGCACCCAAACGGCTAGTTTGGTGGTTGGGGCTATAAATACCCCCAACCACCCCATATTCAAGTCATCCAAGTTTTCCACTTCTCAACCACTTACAAGAGCTAGGCATTCAATTCTAGACACACTCAAGTGATCAAATCCTCTCCAATTCCACACAAGGCTTTAGTGATTAGCGAGAGAGATTTGTCGTGTTCTTTTGAGCTCTTGCGCTTGGATTGCTTCTTTCTTTCTCAATTGTTCTTGTGATCAAAACTCATTTGTAACCGAGGCAAGAGACACAAATTGTGTGGTGGTCCTTGCGGGGAAGTTTTATTCCCGGGTTGATTTGAGAAGAGAAGCTCACTCGGTCCGAGGGACCGTTTGAGAGAGGGAAAGGGTTGAAAAAGACCCGGCCTTCGTGGCCTCCTCAACAGGGAGTAGGTTTGCGAGAACCGAACCTCGGTAAAACAAATCATTGTGTCTCACTCCGCATTTGCTCACGATTTTTTTTGCGACCTCTCTCTCGGACTCGTGTTTATTTCTAACGCTAACCCTTCTCGTAGTTGTGTTTATATTTGTAAATTTCAGTTTCGCCCTATTCACCCCCTCCCTCTAGGCGACTTTCAATTGGTATCAGAGCCCAGTGCTTCATTAGAGCCTAACCGCTCGAAGTGATGTCGGGAGATCACACCAAGAGGGAGATGGAGACCGGCGACAAGCCCACTACGAGTCACGGGAGCACCTCATCGGAAGAGTCCCGCACCAAGAGGAAGGAGAAGAAGAAGGACTCCTCCAAAGGGAAGAAGTCTTCTTCACACCACAAAGAGAAGAAGGAGAAATCTTCTTCCCACAAGTCGCATCGGAAAGGCGACAAGCACAAGAGGATGAGGAAGGTGGTCTACTACGAGACCGATACTTCATCAATGTCGACCTCCGGCTCCGATGCGCCGTCCGTAACTTCTAAGCGCCAAGAGCGCAAGATGTATAGTAAGATTCCCCTACGCTACCCCCGCATTTCTAAACATACACCTTTACTTTCCGTCCCTTTAGGCAAACCACCAACATTTGATGGTGAAGATTATGCTAGGTGGAGTGATTTAATGCGATTTCATCTAACCTCACTCCACAAAAGTATATGGGATGTTATCGAGTTTGGTGCACAGGTATCATCTGTAGGGGATGACGACTATGATGTGGATGAAGTGGCCCAAATCGAGCACTTCAATTCCCAAGCCACAACCATTCTCCTCGCCTCTCTAAGTAGAGAGGAATATAACAAGGTGCAAGGATTGAAGAATGCGAAGGAGATTTGGGACTTATTCAAGACCGCGCACGAAGGTGATGAACTCACCAAGATCACCAAGCGGGAAACGATCGAGGGGGAGCTCGGTCGCTTCCGTCTTCGCCAAGGGGAGGAGCCACAAGATATGTACAACCGGCTCAAAACCTTGGTGAACCAAGTGCGCAACCTCGGGAGCAAGAAATGGGATGACCACGAGGTGGTTAAGGTTATTTTGAGATCACTTATTTTCCTTAACCCTACTCAAGTACAATTAATTCGTGGTAACCCAAGATATACACTAATGACTCCCGAGGAAGTAATCGGGAATTTTGTGAGCTTTGAATGTATGATTAAAGGCTCAAAGAAGATCAACGAGCTTGATGAACCCTCCACGTCCGAAGCACAACCGGTGGCATTTAAGGCAACGGAGGAGAAGGAGGGATCTACACCGAGTAGACAACCAATTGACGCCTCCAAGCTCGACAATGAGGAGATGGCTTTAATCATCAAAAGCTTTCGCCAAATCCTCAAGCAACAGAAGGGGAAGGATTACAAATCCCGTTCCAAGAAGGTTTGCTACAAGTGTGGTAAGCCCGGTCACTTTATTGCTAAATGTCCATTATCAAGTGATAGTGACAGGGATAACGACAAGAAGGGCAAGAGGAGAGAAAAGAAGAGGTACCACAAGAAGAAGGGCGGCGATGCCCACGTGTGCCGCGAGTGGAACTCCGACGAGAGCTCCACCGACTCCTCCGACGACGACGAGGACGCTGCCAACATCGCCGTCACCAAGGGACTCCTCTTCCCCAGCATCGGCCACAAGTGCCTCATGGCAAAGGACGGCAAAAAGAAGAAGGTTAAATCTAAATCCTCCACTAGATATGAGTCTTCTAGTGATGAAAATGCTAGTGATGAGGAAGATAACTTGCGTACCCTTTTTGCCAACCTTAACATGGAACAAAAGGAAAAATTAAATGAATTAATTAGTGCTATACATGAAAAGGATGACCTTTTGGATTCCCAAGAGGACTTCCTAATTAAGGAAAACAAAAAACATGTTAAGGTTAAAAATGCTTATGCTCTAGAAATAGAAAAATGTCAAAAACTATCTAGTGAGCTAAGCACTTGCCATGACACTATTGCCAACCTTAGAAATGAAAATGCTAAATTAATTGCTAAGGTTGATTCAAATGTTTGTAATGTTTCAATTCCAAATCTTAGAAATGATAATGATGATTTGCTTGCTAAGATTGATGAATTGAATGTATCTCTTGCTAGCCTTAGAGTAGAAAATGAAAATTTGATTGCTAAGGCTAAAGATTTTGATGTTTGCAATGTTACTATTTCCAACCTTAGAAGTGAGAATGATATATTACATGCTAAGGTTGTAGAATTAAAATCTTGCAAACCCTCTACATCTACTATTGAGCATGTGTCTATTTGTGCTAGATGTAGAGATATTGATATTGATGCTATTCATGATCACATGGCTTTAATTAAATAACAAAATGATCATATAGCATTATTAGATGCTAAAATTGACGAGCATAACTAAGAGAATGAAAAGTTTAAATTTGCTAGAAGTATGCTCTATAATGGGAGACGCCCTGGCATCAAGGATGGCATTGGCTACCAAAGGGGAGACAATGTCAAACTTAGTGCCCCACCTAAAAGATTGTCTAATTTTGTTAAGGGCAAGGCTCCCATGCCTCAGGATAACGAGGGTTACATTTTGTACCCTGCTGGTTATCCCGAGAGCAAAATTAGGAGAATTCATTCTAGGAAGTCTCACTCTGGCCCTAACCATGCTTTTATGTATAAGGGTGAGACATCTAGCTCTAGGCAACCAACCCGTGCTAAGTTGCCTAGAAAGAAAACTCCTAGTGCATCAAATGATCATGGCATTTCATTTAAAACTTTTGATGCATCTTATGTTTTGACTAACAAATCCGGCAAGGTAGTTGCCAAGTTTGTTGGGGGCAAACACAAGGGCTCCAAGACATGTGTTTGGGTACCCAAAGTTCTTGTTTCTAATGCCAAAGGACCCAAAACCGTTTGGGTACCTAAAGTCAAGAACTAAACTTGTTTTGTAGGTTTATGCATCCGGGGGCACAAGTTGGATCATCGATAGCGGGTGCACAAATCACATGACAGGGGAGAAGAAGATGTTCTCCTCCTACGAGAAAAACCAAGATCCCCAACGAGCTATTACATTCGGGGATGGAAACCAAGGTTTGGTCAAAGGTTTGGGTAAAATAGCTATATCTCCTGACCATTCCATTTCCAATGTTTTTCTTGTAGATTCTTTAGATTACAATTTGCTTTCCGTTTCGCAATTATGTCAAATGGGCTACAACTGTCTCTTTACTGATGTAGGTGTCACTGTCTTTAGAAGAAGTGATGATTCAATAGCATTTAAGGGAGTGTTGGAGGGTCAGCTATACTTGGTAGATTTTGATAGAGCTGAACTCGACACTTGCTTAATTGCTAAGACTAACATGGGTTGGCTCTGGCACCGCCGACTAGCACATGTTGGAATGAAGAATCTTCATAAGCTTCTAAAGGGAGAGCACATTTTAGGACTAACAAATGTTCATTTTGAGAAAAACAGGATTTGTAGCGCATGCCAAGCCGGGAAGCAAGTTGGCACTCATCATCCACACAAGAACATCATGACAAGTGACAGGCCACTGGAGCTCCATCACATGGATTTATTCGGCCCGATCGCTTACATAAGCATCGGCGGGAGTAAGTACTGTCTAGTTATTGTGGATGATTATTCTCGCTTCACTTGGGTATTCTTTTTGCAGGAAAAATCTGATACCCAAGAGACCTTAAAGGGATTCCTAAGACGGGCTCAAAATGAGTTCGGCTTAAGGATCAAGAAAATTAGAAGCGACAACGGGACGGAGTTCAAGAACTCTCAAATTGAAAGCTTCCTTGAGGAGGAGGGCATCAAGCATGAGTTTTATTCTCCCTACACCCCACAACAAAATGGTGTAGTGGAGAGGAAGAATCGAACTCTATTGGATATGGCAAGAACCATGCTTGATGAGTACAAGACACCGGATCGGTTTTGGGCCGAGGCAATCAACACCGCCTGCTACGCCATCAACCGGTTATATCTACACCGAATCCTCAAGAAGACATCCTATGAACTCCTAACCGGTAAAAAGCCCAATATTTCATATTTTAGAGTTTTTGGTAGCAAATGCTTTATTCTTGTTAAAAGAGGTAGAAAATCTAAATTTGCTCCTAAAACTGTAGAAGGCTTTTTACTAGGATATGACTCAAACACAAGGGCATATAGAGTCTTTAACAAGTCCTCAGGACTTGTTAAAGTTTCTTGTGACGTTGTGTTTGATGAGACTAACGGCTCTCAAGTAGAGCAAGTTGATCTTGATGAGATAGGTGAAGAACAGGCTCCGTTCATCGCGCTAAGGAACATGTCCATTGGGGATGTGTGTCCTAAGGAATCCGAAGAGCCTCCACATGCACAAGATCAACCTTCCTCCTCCACGCAAGCATCTCCACCAACTCAAAATGAGGACGAGGCTCAAGTTGATGAAGGAGAAGATCAAAGAGATGAGCCACCTCAAGATGACGGCAATGATCAAGGGGGAGATGCAAATGATCAAGATAAGGAGGATGAAGAACCAAGGTCGCCACACCCAAGAGTCCACCAAGCAATCCAACGAGATCACCCCGTCGACACCATCCTTGGCGACATTCATAAGGGGGTAACCACTCAATCTCGTGTTGCACATTTTTGTGAGCATTACTCTTTTGTCTCCTCTATTGAGCCACACAGGGTAGAGGAAGCACTCCAAGATTCGGATTGGGTGATGGCGATGCAAGAGGAGCTCAACAATTTCACGAGGAACGAGGTATGGCATTTAGTTCCACGTCCTAACCAAAATGTTGTAGGAACCAAATGGGTCTTCCGCAACAAACAAGACGAGCATGGTGTGGTGACAAGGAACAAAGCCCGACTTGTGGCCAAGGGATATTCACAAGTCGAAGGTTTGGATTTTGGTGAAACCTATGCACCCGTAGCTAGGCTTGAGTCAATTTGTATATTATTAGCCTATGCTACTTACCATGGCTTCAAGCTTTACCAAATGGACGTGAAGAGTGCCTTCCTCAATGGACCAATCAAGGAAGAGGTCTATGTTGAGCAACCTCCCGGCTTTGAAGATAGTGAGTACCCTAACCATGTCTATAGGCTCTCTAAGGCGCTTTATGGGCTCAAGCAAGCCCCAAGAGCATGGTATGAATGCCTTAGAGATTTCCTTATTACAAATGGCTTCAAAGTCGGCAAGGCCGATCCTACTTTATTTACCAAAACTCTTGACAATGATTTGTTTGTATGCCAAATTTATGTTGATGATATTATATTTGGGTCTACTAACGAATCTACATGTAAAGAATTTAGTAGGATCATGACACAGAAATTCGAGATGTCTATGATGGGGGAGTTGAAGTATTTTCTAGGATTCCATGTCAAGCAACTCCAAGAGGGCACCTTCATTAACCAAACAAAGTATACTCAAGACATTCTAACCAAGTTTGGAATGAAGGATGCCAAGCCCATCAAGACACCCATGGGAACCAATGGGCATCTCGACCTCGACACGGGAGGTAAGTCCGTGGATCAAAAGGTATACCGGTCGATGATTGGTTCATTGCTCTATTTATGTGCATCTCGACCGGACATTATGCTTTCCGTATGTATGTGTGCAAGATTCCAAGCCGACCCTAAGGAATCACACCTTACGGCCGTAAAACGAATCTTGAGATATTTGGCTTATACTCCTAAGTTTGGGCTTTGGTACCCTCGGGGATCCACATTTGATTTGATTGGTTATTCGGATGCCGATTGGGCGGGGTGTAAGATTAATAGAAAGAGCACATCAGGGACTTGCCAGTTCTTGGGAAGATCCTTGGTTCTTGGGCTTCAAAGAAGCAAAATTCGGTCGCTCTTTCTACCACCGAAGCTGATTACATTGCCGCAGGCCATTGTTGCGCGCAATTGCTTTGGATGAGGCAAACCCTGCGGGACTATGGTTACAAATTAACCAAAGTTCCTCTTCTATGTGATAATGAGAGTGCAATCCGCATGGCGGATAATCCCGTTGAGCATAGCCGCACTAAACACATAGCCATTCGGTATCATTTTCTTAGGGATCACCAACAAAAGGGGGATATCGAGATTGCATACATTAATACTAAAGATCAATTAGTCGATATTTTTACCAAGCCACTTGATGAACAATCTTTTGCTAATTTGCACACATAGCTCATAAGTATACCTTTGATCATATCTCTTTTATATATGCTATGACTAATGTGTTTTCAAGTGTATTTCAAACCAAGTCACAGGTATATGAAAGGTAATTGGAGTCTTCGGCGAAGACAAAGGCTTCCACTCCACTCTGCTAACTCATCCTTCGCCGTCGCTTCGTTTCTCTCCGTCCTTGGTATAACCTTCACTCCTATGTTTTATTTGCCAAAGGGGAGAAAGTAGTCTTCAAGGGCTTATATCTCACTCAAAGTATCTGTTTTTGGCGATTCATGCCAAAGGGGGAGAAAGTATGAGCCCAAAGCAAAAGGACCGCACCACCACCCTAATTTTTAAAATTAATGATTTTCAATTGGTAAATTTCAAATTGGTATCTCTTTGTGTTCTAAAGGGGGAGCAAGTAGTATTTTCAAAACTTGATATCTTAAAACCCTCTTGAACACTAAGAGGAGAATTGATTGAGGGGGAGTTTTGTTTTTAGTCAAAGGAAAAAGCATTTGAAACAAGGGGAGAAAATTTTCAAATCTTATAAATGCTTCTTAAAATCTTATTCATTTACCTTTGACCATTTTGCAAAAGGACTTTGAAAAGGATTTACAAAAAGAATTTGCAAAAACAAAACACATGGTGCAAGCGTGGTCCAAAATGTTAAAAATAAAGAAACAATCCATGCATATCTAGTAAGTAACATTTATTGGCTCAATTCTAAGCAACCTTTGCACTTACACTTTGCAAACTAGTTCAATTATGCACTTCTATACTTGCTTTGGTTTGTGTTGGCATCAATCACCAAAAAGGGGGAGATTGAAAGGGAATTAGGCTTACACCTATTTCCTATAACTAATTATGGTGGTTGAATTGCCCAACACAAATAATTGGACTAACTAGTTTGCCCAAGTTTATAAGTTCTACAGGTACCAAAGGTTCACCATAAGCCAATAAAAAGATCAAGAGAAAAGGTTCAAACAAAGGAGCAAGGGCCAACCGAAGGCACCCTGGACTGTTGCACCGGACTGTCCGGTGCACCACCGGACAGTGTCCGGTGCACCAGGGAAGACCGACTTCAAACTCTTCACCTTCAGGAATTCTCGGAGCAGGCGCGCTATAATTTACCGGACTGTCTGGTGTACACCGGACAGTGTCCGGTGCTCCAAGAGAACGCGGCTTCGAACTCGGCCGCCTCGGGAATTCGCTTCGGCTGCTCCGCTATAATTCACCGGACATGTCCGGTGTACACCGGACTGTCCGGTGTAACTGCGGGGCAACGGCTACTTCTAGCGCCAACGGCTACCTGCAGCGCATTTAATGCGCGCCAGCACGCGCAGAGGGCAGGCACGCCCATGCTGGCGCACCGGACACCCTACAGTTCATGTCCGGTGCGCCACCGGTCATCAAGACAGGCCCAGCGTCAGAGCTCCAACGGTCGGAACCCCAACGTTCGGGTGACGTGGCTAGCGCACCGGACTGTCCGGTGCACCATACGACAGACAGCCTGCACCCAAACGGCTAGTTTGGTGGTTGGGGCTATAAATACCCTTGTTGGGGACTTGTTCTCAAATGCTATGAATTAAGAACAAGGCAACACAGAAAGAAGTTAATGGTTAACGTCCTTCGTCCTCCGAAGCGTTATTTCCCTTAGGATATAACGATTTCGGATGAAGGTTATAAAGGACATACCTTCATCATCATAATTTATATTGATAAAAGAAAAAGCACATGAAACATGAAAGAATACATGAATAATCATATAACATTACTAAGTGTCATCATTATAAGATTATGGAAGAATAAGAACAATATTGAATTACATTTGTACCTTCGATCTGACGGAAGGCAAAAATACAAGCGTGACGCACGAGCGAATACCAGTCAGCGTGAACAGTACGGGGGTACTGTTCATCTATTTATAGACACAAGACACAGCCTGTGAAGAATTACAATTATGCCCCTCATAAAAGTTTACAACATTGACTCAGACCTTTATGGATTGAAAGGTCATTCTATCTCTAAGTCGGTTTGTAATACCGAAGCTTCATGAAGAGGAACCTTCGGTCATCTCCTGGGGACAACTTCAGCCGAAGCTGCTTCTTCCTACAAGACCTTCGGCGCAACGAAGCATGGCCCCAACAGTAGCCCCTTTCGTGGCGCTAGATCGTTTTTCGTAACGAGCTTGATCCGTGAAAAAAGCCTCTTAAGCTTCGGGAAGCCGAAGGTCCAAAAAACACCTTCCCTGAGCTCGTTGTCGAGAAACGATTCAGTTTCTGAGCGCGTGTCAGGCCCACCTTGCAGAGTTACTGTTTGGTCTCTGCGGTCCACCGCGCAGCGAGTCCAAGTGACTGTCCGCCTGGTGTAAAAATCCTGGCGTTTCGCCTTCTTACCTGCAGCACTATATAAACAGACGGGTAGGTGTGAAGTTACCACAGCATTCATTGCTATTTGCACTGTTTTTCTGCCAAAATTTTTAACCATAGCCGAAGCTTGACTCTCGGAATCGAACGAAGCTCCAACTTGAAGTCTGCTTCGTCAGAAGGAAAAGCTTCGGGAGAAAAAAGTATTCAATTTCCACAAACTCGGAATTAAATGGCCAGAGTGCGATCTACCGCCAGGGTTGAGCGTGAAGGAGGCGAAGCTGAAGGTTCGGAGACTGTTCCCATCTCCGAAGCAATGCAACGATCCGGACTGGTAACTTCGGAAGAAATTCCCACTGTTGAAGCAGAACAAGCAACTGCCGAAGCAGAAGATGAGAACATTGAAGAAACTGATCCCGAGGATGATTATCGTATTGCCATGCCAAGTAAGCCCAGCCACTTGGACTTCGGAAAGTCGACCGTTTCAAAGGCTGATCTCTCCAAGATGGTAAAGTCAGGTTATTTCAGTGAAAGTCAGAAGAAGCTACTTCGCTTCGGGGGAGAAGAAACTACCCCAAAGCCAGAGAAGGATGAGATAGTCATTTTCAAGAGCTTTCTAAAGGCTGGGTTGAGATTCCCCCTTCATGGGATTATTGCAGATGTATTGAAGAAGTTTGGTATCTACTTTCATCAGTTGACTCCTAACGCTATCGTTAGGCTTAGTGTTTATATCTGGGCCCTCCGAAGCCAGGCGGTGGAGCCGTTTGCCGACAGCTTTTGTCGAGTTCATGAGCTGCATTACCAGACGAAGGCTAGAAAAGATGGATTACATGATAACTTTGGTTGCTACAATTTTGCCTATCGGAAAACCACAAAGTTTCCTGTAATTAGCTACCGAAGCAAATGGCCGGCAGGCTGGAAGTCAGAGTGGTTTTATGTGAAAGTTGAAGAAGACAAAGAGAAGTTGGTACAAAGCCCACTTGAATTGATCTTCGGAGAAACAAGACCGCGATGTCACATGACATTAGAAGGTCCCACTTGGGCTGCACTGGGTGAGTTTAAAATTATTTCAGAGCATATCAGTACTAGGGACCTGGTTCAAGAGTTCTTGGCCTTCAGGGTTTTCCCTACTTTAAAAGAATGGGAAATGCCGAAGCTAGAGGGGGAGAAGAAAGAAGGGGAACTTGTGCGGTTACCTTACTATTACAAGTTTAAGAAATACTTTAAAAAACCTTGCCAAGAATGGCTGGACACAGTTGAAATAATGTGCAATGAAATTCTCGGGAATTACTCGAAAAAAGAAGATCAATTGATGACTGCGGCCTTCGGCACCCGTCCAAAGCGAAGGCTGAATCGAGTGCTGGACGCCCTGGGTTTTGAATACCCTGACTATGAAAATCTGAACAAAGGTGCCGGGGGCCAAAAAAGGAAAAGGGGAGCCGAAGCTTTAAATGAAGATAAGGAAGAACCACCAAAAAAGAAGAATATTCCGAAGAAGAAAATATCATCTCCGAAGCGAAAAGTATCTGACGAAGAGGAGACTCTCGCATCACGCTCTGCCACTGACGTGGAAGAGATTTTAAAGGTAATGACTGAATCCCTGCCTGCGAAGCTAAGTCCACTGGGGCCTCATCTGACAAAGTTTTTTCAGAAGGAAAAGGAGCCCAAAAAAACGAAGAAAACAACTAAAACAAAGAGACAAAGAATCATCGCAGTGACAGAAGTCATTGACAAGACACCACCGAGAGCTTCAGCTCAAAGGATACCAGCAGCTGAAGAAATAACGAATATTAAAATCCCACCTTCGGAGGTCGCGGCTGCCGAAGCTACCTCGCCTGAAGGTTTGAACTTGGAAAGCACAATTGAACATATCGACAAAATACTGCTAGACATGGCCACAGAAGAAGCTACTGCTGCTGCTGAAGAGGCCATGGCCGCAGTGTCTGGGAAAGAAAAGGAAATTGTTGACGAAGCTTCAGAGGACGAAGCCTTCATGTTCCAAAACTTGGTTGGAGAAAAATTGTCAAAAACCGAGATAGAGGAGCTTAAAGAGTATGCCAAATCCTGCGGATACAAACCAGGAGCACTCCTCTTCGGGGGTATCGACGATGAAAAATTAGACTGCATCCGGGATCAAACTGGAGCTAAGGTCATCGGTACTCTATCAAAGAGTATCAGTTTTCCGAAGCTAGAAACGGATATTAGCCGCTACCGACGACAACATATCGTTGGTAGCTTATTTTATTCCAATTTCAAGGTAAACAACTTTTCTCTGACTTCTATTGTTTTTAATAATGAAAATGTTTCTAACGAAGGTTGTTTATGTGCAGAGCATGCTGCTGAGCAAAGCTTTGAAAATGCAGCAAGATCTAGAGGATAAGAAACACGAAGTTATAATTGAAAATTTAGAGAGCAAAATAAAAGAGCAATCAGCTATTATTGAAAAGAAAGACTTCGAACTCCAAACAACTGAAGGCTTATTGGCAGAAACTGAAGCTAAAGTAGCAGAATTGAATACGAAGCTTCTCTGCCAATCAAAACAATTTGAACAAGAGAAGCAAGAGCTTAATTCAAAATTTGAAGCCGAAGTCCAGAAAAACTCAGATTTGAAAAAATCATTGACAAGCCTTCAAGACAAATGTTTGGAATTTAGTAACAACTGTATTCAACAATTAAAGAAGATCTTTTATTCAGTTGGAGCCAGCAGTGGAAAGTTCACCCCTTCAGCTGAAAATTTGCCAAGAACCTTCGAACATATTGAAGCTGAAATTGATGAGCTTGACGAAGTTATAGCCGGGCACGGTGACTTCTGTGCCTGGGTAGCTTCTCGGGGCACTGCTGCAGCATTTCTGAAGGCTGGCTGTGATCATGGAAAAATCATCAACAGGCCCAATTTCACTCTATCTCCATCAATTCTAGACGATATTCCTGACCTCGCCCGAAGCATTTCAAACAGATTTATAAAAATGATATGGACAAAAGGCGGGCGAGAAAAGGCTGGAGACGAAGCTCGAAGTCATCTTGAACCAGTAAGAAATCATACCTTGTGCTTACCTTCTCCTTTAAACTTGATTTTTACTCACAATACCTTTATTCATGTAGGATGACGAAGCTGAAAGTGATGCTTAAAAAATATGCCGCCGAAGCTGAAGCCCGGTGAAGATCAGTAGGAGCACACTGTAGAAAAAACTCAAGAGACTTTTGTAATAACTTTTGTAAATACAGCTAAACTGTTCTTAATGAACTTTGTTCATACCTTGTAATATATTCTTACCCTTCCATTGAGGCGCTTTGATGTGGACGAAATTAGTATTTTGAGCCAAAGGCGAAAAAACACCTTCCCTTCTTTTCGTACACAACGAAGCATAAAAGACCGCTTCTTCCTTTTGCCGAAACCTTTCTTTTTTTGTACGTGAAAAAGCTCTTCTCTTATGCCAAAACAACCACTTATGCCATGATGATGATTATCCTATATATGCCTGAATGAATGCTTATGAATGCAAATGAATGAATGTTTATGAATGCAAATGCTATGATGTAATGTGATGTGCAAATGAATGTCCAAACACATATCCGAAGCCATACCCTTAGCCATTATTTCCTTAGAAATAATCACACATCAGCTCTGCATTCCCTTAGGAACGACTTTGGAGCTTCTTCGCCTTTTACTTTCGGCGAAATCAGCGTCGACTTTTCGCTATAAGCTCTGCATTCCCTTAGGAACGACTTTGGAGCTTCTTCGCCTTTTACTTTCGACGGAATCAGCGTTGACTTTTCGCTGTAAGCTCTGCATTCCCTTAGGAACGACTTTGGAGCTTCTTCGCCTTTTACTTTCGGCGGAATCAGCGTTGACTTTTCGCTGTAAGCTCTGCATTCCCTTAGGAACGACTTTGGAGCTTCTTCGCTTTTTCAGTTTTCGGCACTCGATGGTGCGTTCTCAGCTTTTACATTTACATTCCTTGGGGGATTTTGCTCTTATAGAACTAAAAAGGAAATTACATATGATGGCCCCATTAAAAACCTTTCTCCCCCTTTAGAAAGGAAAAGGGTGCCATGAAAAAGAAAAAAAACATAAAAAAGTTACATCAAGTTACACATAATATCGCCGAAGCTCATCCGCATTCCAAGATCTTGGAATGTCGTTGCCGTCCATGTCCTTCAATCTGTATGAACCAGGTCTTGACGAAGATGCTACTAAGAAAGGTCCCTCCCATTTCAACTGTAACTTGCCCACTGTGTCTGGGTTGGCCACTCTCCGAAGCACCAAGTGTCCCGGCTCAATATTTTTTAGCCGAACCTTTCTATCTCGCCATTTGACTGTTTCAGCTTGGTATTTATTGATATTCTCCACAGCTTGAAGTCTGATCCCTTCTAAAGCATCTTTTTCCACAAAACAAGCATCTTCAGGACCTGATTCTGTCGAAGCTACTACTCTTATTGATCCAGTTTTAGCTTCTTCCGGAGTTATTGCTTCGTCACCGAATAATAACTTGAATGGAGTAAAGCCTGTAGACCTTGATGTTGTTGTATTGTGGCTCCACACCACTTTGGTTAACTGATCTGGCCACTTTCCCCTGGGTTGATTGAAGATTAACTTCATTATTCCTGTCATTATAATGCCATTGGCTCTTTCAACGAGCCCATTTGACTCCGGATGCCTGACTGATGCAAAATGGATCTTCGTACCAATTTGATCACAGAAATTTCTGAAAGCTTCGGAGTCGAATTGTGTTCCATTATCTACAGTGATGGCCTTCGGTACCCCGAAACGACAAACAATATTCTGCCAGAAAAACTTTTGGACAGTGGCCGAAGTTATTGTGGCTAATGGCTTTGCCTCAATCCATTTAGAAAAATACTCCACAGCCACTATAACATATCTTAAATTCCCTTGAGCCGGTGGTAATGGACCTAACAAGTCAAGGCCCCACCTTTGCAATGGCCAGATGGGTTGTATGAGCTGTGTTAAAGACGAAGGTTGTTTTTGATCCCTTGCACATTTCTGACAACCTTCGCACTTTTGAACTAATTCCGCTGCATCCGAAGCTGCCTTCGGCCAATAAAACCCTTGACGGAAAACTTTTCCAAGTAACGGCCTAGATCCAATGTGAGACCCACAGAGGCCTACATGTATTTCTTTCATCAACTCTATACCTTCGGTTCTAGATAAACACTTGAGCAGCGGAGCGCAAACTCCACGCTTGTACAACTCCCCTTCTATCATGACATATGGACGAGCTCTTGCCTCTATCCTCCTGTTATAAGCTTCGTCATCTGAAAGGAACTTACCCTGAAGGTAAGAGATGATCTCAGTTCTCCAATCTTCGCTATAAACAGGAGATATGTTGAGGACTGCTCTTTCAAGGAGTTCCACTGAAGGTGCCTTTATTGTTTCGAAAAACACATCCGAAGGTAAAGGCAGCCCCTGTGCTGCTGACTTAGCTAGCAAATCGGCATGCTCATTTTGTCCTCGAGGGATATTTTTGACAGAAAATCCTTCGAAGGAAGCTTCGATTCTTCGGACCGTGTCTAAATATTTTTCAAGCTTCGGATCTTTAGCCTTGCAACTCTTGTCGATATGACCCGAAACAACTTGAGAATCAGTTTTAAGGATGGCCCTTCTGATTCCCATTGCTTTTAATTTCCGAAGGCCCAAAAGTAGAGCTTCGTACTCAGTAATATTGTTTGTACAGCTAAAATCAAGTCTTGCTGCATAACAAGTTTTAACTTTGGATGGTGAGACCAACACAGCGGCTGCTCCTGCTCCGAAGGTTCCCTAAGAGCCATCACAAAATACTGTCCACACTCGGCATCCTTATTTGTTTCTTCATCCTGAGCCCCTGGCGTCCAATCGGCAATGAAATCTGCCAACGCTTGAGACTGGATCGAGGATCTATGCACATAATCAATGCAAAATTCATTGAGCTCTGCAGCCCATTTTCCAATCCGTCCAGTAGCTTCTCTATTTCTCATAATATCCTTCAACGGCTGCGAAGAAGGAACAACAATATTGTATGCTTGAAAATAATGCCGAAGCTTCCTGGATGCCATCAAAACGGCATATAATACCTTCTCCAGTTCTGTATAGTTTTTCTTTGATACACTAAGGACTTCAGATACAAAATACACTGGAACCTGCTTCTTGACTTGGCCATCGAGCTTCTCCTGGACAAGTGCTGCACTTACTGCTGAGTGCGAAGCTGCCACATATAACAACAAAGGAGCCCCTGGCGTTGGTGGAGTTAATGTTGTTAAATCTATCAAATATTGCTTCAGCTTTTCAAAGGCTTTTTGTTGACTTGGTCCCCATTGAAAGACTTCAGCTGACTTCAGCACTTCGAAGAATGGTAAATTTCTTTCTGCTGATCTGGATATGAATCTATTGAGAGATGCCAGCCTCCCTGTCAATCTTTGGGCCCCCTTTCTTGTAGTTGGTGGCTCCATTCGAAGTATAGCTTCAATTTTACTTGGATTAGCTTCAATTCCCTTTGTTGAAACCAAGCATCCAAGAAATTTCCCCTTCTTTACTCCGAAGACACATTTTTCTGGATTCAGCTTTAAGCCAGCTTGTCTGAAACTGGCGAAGGTCTCCTGCAAATCAGCAATATGATTTTCCTGTTTCGTGCTTTTTACAATGATGTCATCAACATAAGTTAGCACATTTCTGCCTATTTGAGACTGGAGGACCTTCGCAGTCATTCTGCTGAAACTTCCTCCAGCGTTTTTGAGCCCCTTAGGCATCCGAAGATAGCAATATGTGCCACTTGGGGTTATGAAGCTAGTCTTCGGCTCATCTTCCTTCTTCATCCAGATTTGGTGATAGCCTGAGTAACAATCTAGCAGACTCATGATCTCTGAAGAAACTGCTGCATCAACTAAAGAGTCTATCCTTGGCAATGGGAATTCGTCCTTCGGACAAGCCTTATTGAGATCTGTAAAATCGATACACATTCTCCACTTGCCATTGGCCTTCTTTACCATAACAGTGTTAGCTAGCCATTCTGGGTACTTTACTTCTCTGATAACTCCTGCACTGAGGAGTCTTTTTACTTCATTACGAGCACCTTCGGCCTTATCATCAGACATTTTCCGAAGCCTCTGCTTTCTGGGTCTGAAGGATGGGTCAACATTGAGCGAGTGTTCAATAACATCCCGATTTACTCCGCAGAGGTCATTAGCTGACCATGCAAAAACATCTTTGTTGTTGAACAAAAACCTTATCAAGGTTTTCTCCTGGTCTTCGGATAATTGAGAGCCCAACAGCACCTTCTGCTCTGCTATGTCTTCACATAAGAGCATGGGCTTCGGCTGATCTGGTAAAGCTGCTTTCTCCCTTTTGAATTTGTACTGTTCACAGGCTTCAGCTCCATCTATGTTATGGATTGCTTTGGAGTCAGTCCAGCTTCCTTCGGCCCTTCTGGCAGCTTCCTGACTTCCATGAATAGCGATGGGTCCTTGATCCGAAGGTATCTTCATGCAAAGATAGGCAGGATGAAGGATTGCTTCAAAAGCATTGAGGGTGCCACGACCAATAATTACATTGTAAGGGTATTCCATGTCAACAATGTCAAACACAACTTGCTCAGTTCTAGTGTTGTTGATGAACCCAAAGGTCACTGACATGGTGATCTTGCCCAGCGCTACAATCTGTCTTCCTCCGAAGCCACAGAGAGGGTGCGTAGCATCATGAATCTTATCTTCTGGCTCTTGCATTTGCCTGAAGGCCTTAGCAAATATGATATCAGCTGCACTGCCTATATCAACCAAGACATTGTGAACCAGAAATCCTTTGATAACACAAGAGATAACCATGGCATCGTTGTGTGGGTAATCCTTGAGTTGAAGGTCCTCTTGGGAGAAGGTAATAGGAATGTGAGACCATCTCGACTTGATGAAGGGTCCTTGCACCCCAACATGTTGTACCCTTCTCTGTGCTTCCTTCTTCTGCTTCTTGTTAGCTGGCTCTGAACATGAACCGCCTGTTATCGGGAACAGCAGCTTCGGAGCCGAAGCAGCTCCAGCTTGATCGTTGAACGAAGCCATCAGCTCAAAAAAGTGGAAGTGAGTTCACCGGAGGTGGACGCCAATGTTGGGGACTTGTTCTCAAATGCTATGAATTAAGAACAAGGCAACACAGAAAGAAGTTAATGGTTAACGTCCTTCGTCCTCCGAAGCGTTATTTCCCTTAGGATATAACGATTTCGGACGAAGGTTATAAAGGACATACCTTCATCATCATAATTTATATTGATAAAAGAAAAAGCACATGAAACATGAAAGAATACATGAATAATCATATAACATTACTAAGTGTCATCATTATAAGATTATGGAAGAATAAGAACAATATTGAATTACATTTGTACCTTCGATCTGACGGAAGGCAAAAATACAAGCGTGACGCACGAGCGAATACCAGTCAGTGTGAACATTACGGGGGTACTGTTCATCTATTTATAGACACAAGACACAGCCTGTGAAGAATTACAATTATGCCCCTCATAAAAGTTTACAACATTGACTCAGACCTTTATGGATTGAAAGGTCATTCTATCTCTAAGTCGGTTTGTAATACCGAAGCTTCATGAAGAGGAACCTTCGGTCATCTCCTGGGGACAACTTCAGCCGAAGCTGCTTCTTCCTACAAGACCTTCGGCGCAACGAAGCATGGCCCCAACAACCCCCAACCACCCCATATTCAAGTCATCCAAGTTTTCCACTTCTCAACCACTTACAAGAGCTAGGCATTCAATTCTAGACACACTCAAGTGATCAAATCCTCTCCAATTCCACACAAGGCTTTAGTGATTAGCGAGAGAGATTTGTCGTGTTCTTTTGAGCTCTTGCGCTTGGATTGCTTCTTTCTTTCTCAATTGTTCTTGTGATCAAAACTCATTTGTAACCGAGGCAAGAGACACCAATTGTGTGGTGGTCCTTGTGGGGAAGTTTTATTCCCGGGTTGATTTGAGAAGAGAAGCTCACTCGGTCCGAGGGACCGTTTGAGAGAGGGAAAGGGTTGAAAAAGACCCGGCCTTCGTGGCCTCCTCAACGGGGAGTAGGTTTGCGAGAACCGAACCTCGGTAAAACAAATCATCGTGTCTCACTCCGCATTTGCTCACAATTTGTTTTGCGACCTCTCTCTCGGACTCGTGTTTATTTCTAACGCTAACCCTTCTCGTAGTTGTGTTTATATTTGTAAATTTCTGTTTCGCCCTATTCACCCCCCCCCCTCTAGGCGACTTTCAAATATCCTCCTCACGAATCCTCAATTGATGATAACCAGAGTTCAAATCAATTTTGGAGAACACCTGGGCACCCCTCAACTGTTCAAAGAGGACCTCAATACGGGGAAGCGGATATTTATTCTTGATTGTCACTTGATTCAAAGCGTGATAATCCACATATAGCTGCTTGCTTTTATCCTTCTTCTCAACAAACAATACTGGGGAAGCCCATGGAGACCTGCTAGGCCTAATGAAACCATTAGCCAGTAGATCATCCAATTGCCGCTTCAATTCAATCTGCTCCTTTGGGGCCATTCGATACGGGGCCTTATGAATAGGCTGCGTACCTGGAATCAGCTTAATCTCAAAAGCTGCATCACGCTCCGGAGGGATGCCCGGAAGCTCTGCCGGAAACACGTCAGCAAAGTCACGCACCACCCAGATGTCCTGCACCCGCAAGGCAGCCTCACCCTCCACCACCATGGAGAAAAAGATCCCCGACTTCCTTGACCGGCGATCAGGAAGCAATTGCGCCAACAAGGATAACGTGAACTTCGGGGAACTTCCCAAGAATACCACCTCCATACCCGACGGCGCCTGCAATAACACTGTCTTCCAAAAATAGGATGTAATTGTGTGATACTGGGATAACCAATCCATACCCAAGATAACATCGAATGCCCCCAAGGAAATCACCACCAGATTGGCCGAGAAGACCTCATCACCAAGAATGATGGAACACCCCTAACAAACTGAATAGCTACTAATGGACCCATTAGCAGATCTAACCAGAATTGGGTGACCCAACCTCTGCACTGAAAGACCAGCCCGCGACACAAAATCCTCCAAAACAAACGAATAGCTAGCGCTAGAGTCAAAAAGAGCATGGGCTGCAAACGAATCAACCGAAATCGTACCTGTCACCATGTCTCCTTGCTCCCTGCCATCCGCAGCGGGTAGCACATAAGCTCCAGAAATACCTGCAGAAGAGGAAGCTCCCGGAGTGAAATTAACAGAAGAACCCCACTGAGCCACCGGGTGAGGCAGACGCGGAGCTCCAAACTGAGACGGCATAGGAGTAGACGGTGTAGAAGTAGGCGCGACCTGATACTGAGGAAAACCCTGCATCGGCACGAACTGAGAAGTCCCAGGCACATAAAGCTGCTGCGGAGGAAGAGGAACTGAAAACTGCTGCTCAGCACTTGACATCATGTTGATAGTGCCCTGAGAAGAGGAGGAAGTCACCGGCTCCCATCTGAGCTTCCCATTAGGATTCCTCCTACACACCACATCCTTGTGGTCCTGACTGCAGATAGAACACCTGCCACCCCACTGGCACTCTGCACGGCGATGCGCATCACCACAGCGAAAACACACCAGCCCCAGCCCGGGCTTAGGAACAGCCTGAAACCTCTGAGTACTTCCTCCCGAAGTACCCGCGTCGGAAGATTTGCCACGGTAAGGATGGTGGCGCTGATGCTGAGACTTGCCCCTCTTGTGGGCTGGACCTCCCGTGTTGCCCCTCCTCGCGTCCTGGCCACGAGGCTGATCAACACCCGAAGACTTCTGTGACTCCATGGTATACTGGTGTTGCATCTCCACACCCAGTGCCTGCTCCACCGTGGTATGGAAGTCCACCAACGGAAAGGCTCCCAGAGCATGCCTGATGGAAGGCTTCAGACCCTGACGGAACTGGCTCGCCTTCTCCATCTCGTTATAAGCTACATGAGGGACAAAGCGGACCATCTTGTTGAAGCCCACCTCATATTCTGTGATAGACTTCTTCTCCTGCTTGTAGGACTGCAAGTCAATCTTCATTTTCTCTAGGAAGGTGACCGGGTAGAATCTCCTTTCAAACTGCCTGATGAAGACATCCCAAGACAGGACTCCTTGTGAGGAGGAGGGCATTGCCTGCACGCCTCTCCACCAAATTTGAGCCTCTCCCTTCAGCAGCTGTGTGCCAAAACGAACCCGATCTCCATACACAATCTCGAAGACATTCATCTTATCCTCCACGTAAGTCAACCAATCTGCCGCCTCGACCGGAGTACCACTGCCATCAAAAGAATCCAACTTCATGCCCATCCACTGCATTAGAGAAAGACCACTGACTGGAAGAGGCACCTCGGCCCCGCCACCTGGAAGAGCACCCGCAGGGACAGCGCCCCCGAGCACTTCTCCACCACCAGCACCCTAAGCAGTACCGCAGGGGCAGCAGGAATGGCTTGCCTCAGAAGGGCCAACTCCTGTTGCATGGCCTGCATCGCGGCTAACATTGCCGCCGGACTCATCGAGTCCCCACTAGGAGCTTGCGGACTACCCCGAGCCCTATGAGGCGGCATAGCTGCAGCCACAGAGATGAGAATAATAAGTAAATAAGATTGGCATAGCATCTCTTCAGATAATGTCAAACTAGCACAGACAATAATATAACATATCAATAGCAAGGCAGAAATCCCATCCTACATGTCAAGTGTGTCAAATTATTATTACTCCACTTGCTAGGACCTACAGCTTATTCCTCTGATACCAACTATAACACCCCACTGGTCACACACATTAGATGTTCCAAAACTCCTCCCACTAACTTATGCAACACAAGAGATGTAATAAAGAGAGAAAATATTGCAAAATCTGGAAGCACCTCCCTTGAAAACTAGCATAACAGGGGGGGAAACATGGAGTTCATACAGGATATAAAGATAGATAATTCACGTAGTAGAATCTAAATGCAAAAGTAGTAAAACACATTCATGACCCAACAAGAAAGAAAATGAGATAAGTAACTCAGCCCACCCCAAAAAAATAAACCGCTTAACCACCAGAAGAAACTAGTACATAGTAATTCTCTAGACTTGACCCTCCCTGATTAACAACATTATTAAGTAGTGGTTCCTTTATTAAAGGTGCAATGGCCGTGCTGCTACATCCCTCTTTTCCCCAAAGCAGAAATTAGGTGCCTGCATCAAACAATGCAAGAGTGAGATGACACATCTCAGCAAGTAAACAGAGCAACAACAAATTGGTCATTGTAAATCAACTGTGCTTAAACAACCACGTAGTTCAAAACTTTCTTCTAGAATATTAAATTGCAGCAAGTAAACAAGTAATTAATTACTTAACGACAAGAGAAATCACCATGTAAAAATCCACATTATCCACATCCACATAATAGATCCCACCCCTCTCCCATGAATGCACATGGCTACAGATGCAATAATGACTTCTGCCTCCATATCTCTAAGGATATGAAGCTGCATCATACCCCTTCTAGGGCAACATATGATGCTCAATGTACCGGTACGGTCGGACCATAAGATCGCGACGAAACTTCAATGCAATGGATGATGAATGCATAATGCAATTCAACAACATGAGTTCTTCCCAAACAGAATGTGCTAGACATATACTTCCACTTATTCCACATAATAAACCACATGCGTAACATGATCAAGCCACATACTCAACCTATGTAATCAGTAAAACATGAATATCTTCCAACGATGGTACTCAATTAAAAGTATGAATACGAACACAATAGCACAACATAATCAAGTGTAAGACTTCATTCATCAGATAGAATAATCCTCACTGTTTTACTTGTCTTTACCGGAAGTTTGGGCAAATCCCTAAGTTCGGTCCGGAAGTCCACCACCTGTTTTTGACACCCAACTTAGTGCACCAATATCACATAATAAGCCCAAAAACAACGTCGCACCTACGCGCAGTCTCAAACCCCGCCGCGGGTAACAATTCTCCCCACACCCACCACACTGCAGCGGCGCTGCTTAACAATTCCATAACTTTAAAATTAAGGCAGCAGCGGTGACAAACAAAAACTCCAGAGACAACTACATAAAATTCCCCACAAGTTTTGTATATAATTTATGATTAAATTCTAACATCTAATTACCCCTAAACGGTCCACAAAATAAACCCAGCAATCTGTTTTTTTCCTCTTTTGGGCAGCGACATACCCGGATTCAAACAGCGATAACTTTTAAAATATAATTCCGAATCGAGCGCATAAGTACTTGTTGGAAAGGTAAGACAAAGCCCTACATGATTCTCATAATGATTAACACTAATTACTCACGAAACATCCCCAGAAACTGCTAACACTGCCGCTGTTCGTCCACCTGAAAAATCTGTTTTTTGGACAGCCACATACCCGGATTCAAATGGCGATATCTATTAATTTGTAACTCCGAATTGAGCGCATAAATACTCGTTGGAAAGTTATGCCAAAGTTCTACATGATTCCCAAACTGATTCCCATTAATTCCCCACGAAAAAAACCCAAAAACTGCTAGAATTACTGCTGTTCGTCCACCACCTAAAATTCTGGACAGCCCCTCTACCCAATCGCATACGCCACATCTAATCAATTGGATTGCAGCACAAATGAACAAGAGATAAACACAAAAATCACCTTGGGTTCTCCCCCTTTCCTTCCTCCCTTCTTCCCTCCACCGAAAACAATTGAAGATTTGCACCACGCGACGTAGATCCGAGCGGCAACGAAAGGCACCTTGGGAGGAGGAGATGGGGGGTGGCTAGGGTTTGGTGTGTGGCTGCAAGAGTTTGGAAAAGGAGGAGATGAGAGGGGGCGGCCAAAGGTGGGGAGAATGGGGGGCTGCACAAGGGGGGTTAGGGGGAAAAGGGGCGGCTAGGGTTAGGGGAGGTTAGTGGGCCGAAACACGAATTGCGGTCCAACTCGCCCACGCGACAGCTCTCGACCCCGTCGCAAGCGCCCAACCAAACAAATTCTACTGCCCTACTAGTGAATCTTTTTCCCCAAATTCCAAATTCCCAAAACGCAACAACTGAATGAGAAAAAAACAAAAAGAATAACCTACAACTTCTCTTCTTTGCAAACCGGGTATCACATGATGGTAGCCTGACCTCAGATCTATCTTTGAGAACACACTGGCTCCTCTCAACTGATCAAATAGGTCTTCAATTCTGGGCAGGGGGTACTTGTTCCTGATAGTGACTTCATTCAAGGATCTGTAATCGATGCACATCCTCTTTGTGCCATCCTTCTTCTCCACAAACAACACTGGGGCTACCCAAGGCGAAGTACTCGGTCTGATGTAACCTTTCTCTAACAATTCATCAATCTGCTTCTTGAGTTCCACCAACTCTGGTCCGGACACTCGACAGGCTCTCTTGGAAATAGGGGCGGTACCTGGTATAAGCTCTATGGTGAATTCAACCTTCCTCTCAGGTGGCATACCTGGTAACTCTTCGGGAAACACATCTGGGAAATCTGATACTACACTAATAGTATCTGATGGTTTAATCTCCCCAATGTGAGTGGTGACCTGGTGACAACATTCTTTTCTGGGTCCTGACAAGATCAACTGCACTAACACTTCTTCTCTTGATGGGGACACTAACTTCACTGTTCTCTTAACACAACTAAGATTGTCTTGATACTTGGTTAACCAATTCATCCCTAGGATGACATCTATAGTTGCATCCTGGTTACCCATAACTATCAAATCGGCGGGGAACTCTATCCCCCTTATTTGAACCTTTGCACTAGGGAAAAATCTATTAGTTTGGGTCCTCCCACCAACTGAACTAACCCTCATAGGTGGATACATGGGTGCTACTGGTACTTTATGTGATTCTACCCATGATGCAGTCACAAAAGAATGCGTTGCTCCAGTATCAAATAAGACATTTGCGGAATTATACTCGACTGAAAACGTACCTAGTGCCACTCCTGGAGTCTCCTGGACTGTGTCGACCTCCAAGTGGTTCACCTTTCCATACTGGGTACGAGGTTGCCCATGGTTGTTGCTTCCTTGCTGCATTGCATTCTGCCTAACTAGGGCAATGAGAGCTGGCTATTGCTGAGCTGCTTTCTTTGGGCAATGATTCGCCCAATGGCCTTGTTCACCACAGTGGAAACATGCACGACTTCCTCCTTGAGCTGGCGCTGCGTGATTGTTCTGGTTGGTTGCTGGGGCAGGAAGACGGGCTACCTGGTTGCTCTGATGCTGGTATTGATTTCCTCCTTGCTGGTTGTTCTGACGGTACTGCTGCTGCTACTAAGGAAACTGCCTCTAGTATTGCTGCGGCTGGTTCTGATGCTGATGCTGGTACTGGTGACCTTGCTTGAATTGCTGAGGTGGGTTGCCTGAGTAGCGAGGATGACTGCTACTCCCAACCTGAGGTCCACCAATCTTGTGCTTCCTATCCTCCATCTCCCGACGCTTCCTTTCAGTCATAATTGCTCTGTCTATCAAGTGCTGGAAGGTGGGGAAAGTGTGGTTCATCAGCAGATAATGGAGGGGATCAACTAATCCTCTCAAGAATAGGTACTGTCTCTTGGCATCCGTGTTGACATCCTCTGGGGCATAACGGGATAGCTGTAGAAACTTGTCCCTGTACTCACTGACAGACAGTGGACCTTGCTTCAGGGCGAGAAACTCTTCCTTCTTCACTATCATCAGTCCCTCGGGCACATGGTAGCGACAGAAGTTATCCCTGAACTCCTCCCAAGTGATGGCTTCAGGGTTGGCATGGGTGGCGAGGTAGGACTCCCACCAAGACTGTGCTGCTCCCCTCAGCTGTCGGGGACCATACAACACCTTCTCTTGATAGTTGCACTGGGCAGTGTGCAACTCACGCTCCACGGTACGCAGCCAATCTTCAGCGTCCATGGGGTCAGCAGAGTGGGCAAAGACTGGGGGATGGCCCCTCATGAACTCTGCCCGCTTGTCTCTGGGCACTTGAGGCATCTAGACTTGCATTGGAGGCTGAGGCGGTGGTGGCTGCTACTGTGTTTGCTGCATTGCTGCTAAATTCTAACCAATTGCCTGGACTGCTTGAGTCTGCATCAAGAACATCTGCTCAATGGTCATCAGTGGTGGCTGTGGCAACTGCTGCTGCTGGGCTGCTTCCTCTTGGGGTGCCTGCTGCTTTGGCTGAGCACGCCTTGCACCTTTGCGCCTGTTCTCAGACATCTGTAGGAATCACACATATCAGATCTGACTCTGCAGTCCTTCAGCATAAGAAAAGATGTATAGATGATCTTCATAGAACTGAACGATTGACCAACTTCACTGATAGCTTCTCAGATAAAGAGGAAAGTGGAGACAAATGGGTTACTGAAAGTTCCCTTTGGCCCGGGAACAGGATCTGGATGTTGCCTAGAGGGGGGGTGAATAGGCGAATAAAAATTATCACTTGAAAAACTTAAATCTTAATCTACTCGAAGACTAGACCGCAGTGGAATGAGAGAACTCTTCGAGTAGGTTGCAGCGGAATTGAAATTCATGTCTTAAGAATATCCTGCACTTCAAAGAAAGCTAGTACCACAAGTAAGCAGTGAAGTGCAGATGTAAGAACTGAATAAGACAGAGAATCAGCACACAACACAGAGCAGAGCACGTGGACACAAGAATTTATCCCGAGGTTCGGCCAAGCCTGAAATGCTTGCCTAGTCCTCGTTGGAGTTAGCCACACCTGGGCTTGGAGTCTATTTCAACTCCTTCCTCCGTTTGCTCAGATCTGTCAGTCAGACAGATAGAGCCTTCCACTATGTTGAGGTAGTTACAACAGAGCCGCGGCTCCTTACAATCCTCTTGGTAGCACTCCGACAGAGTAACAATATGCTCAAGACCTTGCTCTAGCTCTTAGCAGCACTTCTCCACTCTCTAAAGGCTTATAGCTTTGCCTTCAACACAAACTAGAGAGATACACACAAGAGGGAGAGTGAGAATTGATCAGAGTGATGTCTACACTTATTGGCTGCACTTCTTCTACTGCTGGAGGTGCCTAGGATTCACTTTTATAGGCCCAAGGAGCCTAGGAGCCGTTGAGAATAATCCAGGAAGGCAATTCTTGCCTTCTGTCGGGTGGCACACCGGACAGTCCGGTGCACCACCGGACACTGTCCGGTGCCTGATTTCCTTCCAAAATTGGTGCAGTCGACCGTTGCAGTCTATGACCCGTTGGCGCACCGGACAGTCTGGTGCCCCCATCTGACCGTTGGCTCGGCCACGCGTCACGCGCGGATTGCACAGCCGACCGTTGGCCCGACCGACCGTTAGCTCACCGGACAGTCCGGTGCACCACCGGACAGTCCAGTGAATTATAGCCGTACGCCACTGGACTTCTCTCGAGAGCGGCCTGTTCACCAGAGTTCGGCCTGGCGCACCGGACACTGTCCGGTGCACCACCGGACAGTCCGGTGTGCCAGACTGAGCTGAGTCTTGGCTGTACACAGCCAAGCCTTTTGCATCTCTTTTCTTTTCTTCTTTTCTCTGTCTCTAACACTTAGACAAATACGTTAGTACACAAAAGCCAATGTACTAAGTCTAGAAACATACCTTCTCTTGGATTTTCACCTCTCTAGCATTTGACATGCTTAAGATTGATGTTGGACTCATAAATCATCAAGTCAGCTTAACTTGATCTAGACTAACATTTCTGAGCTCTAACATCCTGCAAAGGTCACATAAAATATCTCCAAACATAGGAACAACCCAAACTAAAGGTTAGTGTGCACTTAGCTCTTTTAGGCTACTTCCTGTTCTTATTTTGACATTTGTTCTCCTTCTAGTGACTTTGTTCCCTTCTTAGAGCTTGATCTTGAGCCTTATGACTTACACCACATAACTATAGATGTTTTCTTATTGGTTGTAAGTCACGTCCTTATTTAGTGATCCTTGATGTGCCATAGCTCTTCTCAACTCGATCACCCTTGACTTTGCAAGTCTTCTTCTTCACCCTTGGCTTTGGGTTCCTCAGCCTCTTTGACCTTCTCCCGTGCACTTGGTACCTCGAAGCTCTTCTTGCCTCCATCCTTGGCTTGATCAGTTGTCTCCGAGCTACGCACCCGAGTCTCACTTTATGCAATGTCCATCTTACTTGTGATGCCCATTATCTATCCATCATCTAGTCCTTGGACCATCACACTTGTTCACTTGTGTTGAACCCTGTTAGCTTTACGTTAAGCACCTGTTCAACACTTAGCACACTTGTTAGTCCTTTAATTGAGTTGTCATCCAAACACCAAAACCCACAAGAGAGCTTTCAATCTCCCCCTTTTTGGTGATTGATGGCAACACAATTAATGCTTACATAAGAGTGAAATTTAAAGCACAAATGTTGAGCTCTAAGATTGCAGAATGCTCCCCCTAAATATGTGCCTACATTAAAATCTTAGCTTTGGCCTTAAATGCCAAAATGCACATACTTAGGCTAAATTGAAGCATTGCTACACCTTAGCACCTGTGGGATGCGTATAACACACAAATGCACAGATTCAGAGTTTAAACACCATTCAATTGAGTGGATATATCATAGGAATATCAACCTACCACTATTCACCATTAAGATACCAATTTATACTAAGATACCAAATTAAAGCAATCTTAAAGCACCATTAACTCATTAACCACATGCACCATTACCCATATGAATATCTATTACAGAATGAACACAATAGATGCCAATTAATTCATAGCAACAGAAGCACTAGTCCATATGATGCAACACATATAATACTACAAGAAGCATATGATAAGAATTATCAATAACACAATAACACACTAGCAAAGCTCAAACTAACACATCACCCCTTAGGATAAGCTTTCCTCTCAGGTTGAGATAAGCTTTAATGCACAACTTCTCCCCCTTTGACATCAAACACCAAAAACCATACTCAAGCAAGAACATAGGATGATGTCAAGGGACAGTAGGGTGTTAAGGAGGAGAAACACACTATCAAAACTCCCCCTTATTCATTAAACATATGCACCAGAGATATTAAGATACACTTACGCAAAATATCAATACTTCCTTTTGTAGCTTTACCATGTTGTGATGTACTTCCCATCTTGAAAGTATTAATCTCTCGGGAGCTTCTCCACATTTGTGCCTGGTCCTTTGTCCTAACCCTTTCTTGTTGCTAAGACACCAAGCTTAGAGCAAGTTATAGTATTGTGGCACAAGATGAAGCTTCTATTCTAGTGACTATCAAAAGATGTCAATTGAAGCAAACTATCACGGCTACCAATTGAAAGGTCATTTATTATCATAGCTCCATGATATTTAAGGATAAGCATCTAGTATCACCAAATATTATAGAGCATGAGCATTCTGAAAATATGCAATTACTCATGACTTAAGATACCAATTTCTTGACTTACAGAGGTACCCAAGTCCTGATTGCTCCATTTCTTGCTCATCTTCTCTTTTCCACCTTGAGACTATACAAGATCACTCAAGAACAATTCGTCTCAAAAGATACAAGTTATGTGTGCTCCCCCTAAACTTGTGCATCAAGTATTTGAATAACTTGCACTTTGCACATTCTAGCTTTCTCAGAACTAGAGGGGATCACAACATTTCTTGGTCAAGGCATACTCTATCAATTTCATCACAAAAATATACCAATTGAATACCAAATGAAAGGTTGACTTAATACAATAATGCATGCCTCAGGGAGTATGACATTTTACAAGCAACCTAGGCATGCTTCATACATGATAATCATTTCACCATATATGCCAATTGAAAACGACAACATCATGCAAATAAAGCATAATTGCTAATCACATCAAGATTAAGAAAAAATTTCTTAGGTACACCAAGAGAAACAACATTTTAGGGCATAAGTCACCTAAGCCAAGATACTACCAATGAGATTCAAGAACATAGCTATGATCACAATCAATGGAACTTCAAGATATTTAATGAAATTGCATAGTTCCATTTTCCATACCTTTGCCTTTTACCTGTATGGCCATGAGAGCACCAGTTATTACCACAAGTTCCTTATTGTTTATGCACTTCATAGCTCGAGAGGGTGCATTAGAGGCATATCACATAGTGCCAAAATAGGGTAATCATGTGAATATGGACTAAACAAGATGTCATGCTTGCACACATAGGTTACTCATTACACACGTATAGCATGATTTACAAAAAGATACTGGTTTATCCATGAACACATAAAGGATTAATCATGGTAAATATCTCAAATGATAAGCTACCCAATGAATGATTCAAAAGATATGACTTATAGAGCACCTAGTCATGATTAAGCAAACATGAATGTGATCTTTGAAATCATGAATCAGTTATCAACAAGAATCCAACGCAAGCAATCTTCAAAGCTTAACTACTCCAAGGACAGATAGCACTACACTCAACTTTAAGAGCAATATTGATAATGCACTTAAGAAACACAGGTACCGTCCTTTGGAGAGCCAGATGCAGATTCTCATCAAAGTCCTTTGCTTGATTCACCAATAATGATTAAGGACCTCTACAACTTACTCCACTCGAGATGAATATGGGATTAATATTGCACAATAATCCAACCTTGGGTTAATAAATAGACAATAAGGATTAACAATTTAAGCATAGAATTTGACTTAACCTTCTTAAGCTCTCCCACGGTCTCCATTCCATCTCGAGGCACCTGTATGGTCTAGTTGACATAGTTTGGTACCCATCTCGGGATGGGTCCATGACGTTCAACTAAAAGTGCCTTTGGTACCCAAATCGCTTTTGTGCTAGTTCTAGGTGATCTTGTTATAGATCTAGCACAAGTGTATGATTTGGGTCTCCTAAGCGAATGAGATTGAGACAAATTTACTTGCTTAGGAACCTTACCTTTATTACATACCTTGGATAGATGACCCTGCTCACCACACTTGTAGCAGAAACGTCGCTCAACCTGACATGACGCTTGTTGTTTGTCATTTTCCTTGGTGAGAGTCATCTTGGAGAATGCACATCTTTGATTCTTCATGACTGGACATGAAGTGATCATGTGGTCCTTGTTGTTGCATCCAAAACATCTCCTTGTCCCTTCGTCCTTGTCCTTGTATGGACAAGATGCGATGAGGTGGCCTAATGCCTTGCACTTGAAGCATCTCCGTTTTCCTCTTGACATAGAGAAATTATTAGTGCAAATAACATGATTAATTGAATCATTACCTTTTTCTTGTATCATGTTGATTGCTTCACTTATTGCTTTGGGAACATCTTTTTCAAGGAGTTTGACCCTTGCTGCGGTTTCTCCTTCCTCAAGCTTCTTCACCACGTTTTCGCAGATATCTTGAGGAAGTTGAGCATGGCATCTTCTCCTTAATTGTCTTTGTTTCTTGTTCCCAGGCAATTTCCTTTTTGACCCTACAACTTGTTGCTCATTCAAACATTCGCTTCCTTTTGAGCGACAGGGGTTAGCACATGGTGATATATTATCCAAATGTGCACTTGTGCATGAATGAGGTTCACATGACTTTAAGTTTGTAATTACAACCTCATGAGCAACTTCAAGCATGATATGTCTATCCAAGAGATTATTATGATAACAAGACAATAAATCATATTTTTCAGTTAGAGCAAGTTTATCATGACTTAACAATTCTACTTGTCTCTCAAGCATGGCATTTTCCATTTTAAGTTGAGCAACACAAGATAAAGCATCATCATTATTTCTTTGCTCAATTAAAACTGAATCATACCGTTGGACCAAATCATAATGAGAGCACTTTAGCTCCTCATGTTCTTTGGTCATCTTCTCCAGGCTGTTGTTTGTTTTGATGAGTGTCTCCTCTAGCCTGAGAAGCATCTCGCCTTGTTCCTTGTTCCTTCTCAACAGCTTAACCAAGAGCGCTTTGTCTTCTTTGTTGAGATGGATGTAGAAACGGCGAATCTCCTCTTCTTCCACATCGTCGTTCTCATTTTCCCTGTCATTAATGTCAGTGGAAGCAATACAGAAAAATGTACCTTGTGGTGATGAAGATTCATCCTCGCTATAATCCTCATATTCCTCCTCATCATGGCTTTCGTCTCCACCGTCATTGTTAGCAATAAAACATTTATTACTAGTGGAGAGTAAACCTGTCAACGAGGTGGATTCATCGTTTGGTGCCCAACACTTTTCTTCTCCCTTTGAAGGATTAGTATCACAAGTAATATAGGGAGTAGGAGCATCACAATTTGCCACAGAATATTTTCCTTTAATTCTATTCCATAAATCATAAGCATCAACAAATAAATCACTATCACTACTCATGATAGCAAAATAAGCACTTCTAGAAAGAGAGTCAAATAAGATGTTGCAAGCACAGTGATTGAGAGATAAACATCTTAGTTCAGCATTAGAAGGATTTTTACTAATATCAGAGGGAAAAATACTTCTACTAAAGATCTGTCTCAAATCAGGATCAACATGCATAAAAGCATTATAAATAGAGACAGACCAAGATTTGTAATTAGAACCATCGCCTAAAAGAAGTCCTACAGTTAACTCTTGTGACGACATCGTCATCTCCGGACGGCTAAGCCCACACTGGAGAGGCCTAGCTCCGATACCAATTGAAAGTTCCCTTTGGCCCGGGAACAGGATCTGGATGTCGCCTAGAGGGGGGGTGAATAGGCGAATAAAAATTATCACTTGAAAAACTTAAATCTTACTCTACTCGAAGACTAGACCGCAGTGGAATGAGAGAACTCTTCGAGTAGGTTGCAGCAGAATTGAAATTCCTGTCTTAAGAATATCCTGCACTTCAAAGAAAGCTAGTACCACAAGTAAGCAGTGAAGTGCAGATGTAAGAACTGAATAAGACAGAGAATCAGCACACAACACAGAGCAGAGCACGTGGACACAGGAATTTATCCCGAGGTTCGGCCAAGCCTGAAATGCTTGCCTAGTCCTCGTTGGAGTTAGCCACACCTGGGCTTGGAGTCTATTTCAACTCCTTCCTCCATTTGCTCAGATCTGTCAGTCAGACAGATAGAGCCTTCCACTATGTTGAGGTAGTTACAACAGAGCCGCGGCTGCTTACAATCCTCTTGACAGCACTCCGGCAGAGTAACAATATGCTCAAGACCTTGCTCTAGCTCTTAGCAGCACTTCTCCACTCTCTAAAGGCTTATAGCTTTGCCTTCAACACAAACTAGAGAGATACACACAAGAGGGAGAGTGAGAATTGATCAGAGTGATGTCTACACTTGTTGGCTGCACTTCTTCTACTGCTGGAGGTGCCTAGGAGTCCCTTTTATAGGCCCAAGGAGCCTAGGAGCCGTTGAGAGTAATCCAGGAAGGCAATTTTTGCCTTCTGTCGGGTGGCACACCGGACAGTCCAGTGCACCACCGGACACTGTCCAGTGCCCGATTTCCTTCCAAAATTGGCGCAGTCGACCGTTGCAGTCTATGACCCGTTGGCGCACCGGACAGTGTCCGGTGCACACCGGACAGTCCGGTGCCCCCATCTGACTGTTGGCTTGGCCACGCGTCACGCGCGGATTGCGTGGCCGACCGTTGGCCCAGTCGACCGTTGGCTCACCGGACAGTCCGGTGCACCACCGGACAGTCTGGTGAATTATAGTCGTACGCCGTCGGACTTCTCCCGAGAGCGGCATGTTCACGAGAGTTCGGCCTGGCGCACAGGGCAGTCAGGTGTGCCAGACTGAGCTGAGTCTTAGCTGTACACAGCCAAGCCTTTTGCATCTCTTTTCTTTTCTTCTTTTCTCTGTCTCTAACACTTAGACAAATACGTTAGTACACAAAAGCCAATGTACTAAGTCTAGAAACATACCTTCTCTTGGATTTTCACCTCTCTAGCATTTGACATGCTTAAGATTGATGTTGGACTCATAAATCATCAAGTCAGCTTAACTTGATCTAGACTAACATTTCTGAGCTCCAACATCCTGCAAAGGTCACATAGAATATCTCCAAACATAGGAACAACCCATACTAAAGGTTAGTGTGCACTTAGCTCTTTTAGGCTGCTTCCAGTTCTTATTTTGACATTTGTTCTCCTTCTAGTGACTTTGTTCCCTTCTTAGAGCTTGATCTTGAGCCTTATGACTTACACCACATAACTATAGATGTTTCCTTATTGGTTGTAAGTCACGTCCTTATTCAGTGATCCTTGATGTGCCATAGCTCTTCTCAACTCGATCACCCTTGACTTTGCAAGTCTTCTTCTTCACCCTTGGCTTTGGGTTCCTCAGCCTCTTTGACCTTCTCCCGTGCACTTGGTACCTCGAAGCTCTTCTTGCCTCCATCCTTGGCTTGATCAGTTGTCTCCGAGCTACGCACCCGAGTCTCACTTTATGCAATGTCCATCTTACTTGTGATGCCCATTATCTATCCATCATCTAGTCCTTGGACCATCACACTTGTTCACTTGTGTTGAACCCTGTTAGCTTTACGTTAAGCACCTGTTCAACACTTAGCACACTTGTTAGTCCTTTAATTGAGTTGTCATCCAAACACCAAAACCCACAAGAGAGCTTTCAGTTACCCAACTAAATAACTAACTTTATTAATAACTACACCAAGTTGTAGGGGATACCCACACCTCGGTGACAATCATTACAAAGATCCAACTTCAGTACATGTCCATCATAACAAGCATCCAACAATAGATAAGCAAACTAACTCTGACTAAGACTGGCTAGACTAAAACACTGAACTAAGAATTATTACAGACTCTGACTCTGTCGATCTAGGGGTCTAAATCTATGCGGGTTCTGCAGTCTGGGGTACCATAGTCGAAGCGACCACGGGGCGGTGAGCGGTAAGGGTGCTGAATCCCGACAGGGGCGGGAGCACCACCATCAAGATAGTGGCGTGCAACGCACTCAGCACACAATTCCGCAACCTCTGCCCGAACCTCGCCCAACTCGTCAAGGGCGACTCTGTGTTGAGCACGACGACCAGATTGACCATGTTGTTTAGCCTAGGATTGCCTTCACCCACTGGTGAGACAATCACACCTCCAGCACTGCCGGTCGAACGGGGAGGGTAGTACTTCAGGTCAAGGCCATCAGCTACCCCGCTGAACAACGAGCAATACTGAGAAAGTGCTCGTCGTGCTGCATCTTGCATGGCTGCCTTGGCAGTGTCCCTCTCAGTAATAGAATAGTGCTCTGAGAAGGCCTCTGCACCCTGGAGATCATCGTTCGGACGGCGCACCAAGCAAGTAGCCTCCCACTGGTCCGGGTATAGCCCGCGACGATGCTGGTAGACTACACAACGGTACTTGATAGACCAGGTGTGTCGGTCGAAGGCCCGACGCAACAGGGTATCGAGAGCGTCGTGGAAGTGACACCCGTGAGCAGCGTCACGAGGATGGGTCTAGCGATCCATCCCTCCGGCTCTGGCTCCTCCGAAAGCTCTGTGCCGTGGCTCGAACTGCCACCGGCGTCGTCATTGTCTCCGTCTTCGTCAGGGTCTCCTCCAGCAGCCAGGATGCCCTGAGGTGGTGCAGGGGGCATCTCTGGCTGAGGTGCAGGGGAAGGCGGCCTCTCAGACTCCACCTCCTGCTGAGGCGAGGGGGAAGAGTCCTGCTGCTCCTGGTCCTGCTCCTGCTTCTAGCGTTGGTGCTCCTGCTCCTCGTGCAGGCGACGATGTAGTCTCTCCAGTTGACTGGACTGACATGGCACCGTGCGATGCAGGGGACGCTCCACCAGGCGAGAAGGCAAAAAGTGGATCATAGACTTACGTGCAGTGCACCTAAGACGAGCCATCTACAAAAGACATCGTAAGCATAAGAGTAAGAGTAGAACTATGAGACCAGAAAGTCAATAGAAAGAAAAGTGAGACAAAACTTTTTGAGATAAGTAAACAACATAGAGTTGGTCAAGATGACCAACTTTTGAAAAGACACTGAGGTCAAGGTAAGAGTAGGGGTCTATAGTCCTTAGGTCAACCATTCTAGTCTAGGTTAGCGGTCCTACAGTCAGCAAGGCTTTGATACCACTTATGTCACACCCAGTTTTGGAAGGCAAACCGGATGCAGACCATGTACGTGCCAGGATCAGAAACTCACGTACACAGTGATTACATAATTGGACATCATCACACAATGCTCGAAATAATAGCGGAAAGGTACTTTATTACATCAAGATGTCCAAGACATCCACAGAGTCTAATACATAACCATTGTTCAACATAAATATCAAAGTGCGGAAATACGAAACGTAGATGCTAAGCTTACACAGGCAGCTGACTGGGGGTTTGCCACTAAAGTAAAATAGAACTCGTCGTAGTCCTGAAACTCCTCAAAATCTTCCATGATGCTAGCATCACCTTCTGAGCACTGAGAACAGTGGGGACAACCTGGGGTGGGGTGGTTTGTAAAGCAAGTGTGAGTACACATCAATGTACTCAGCAAATGTCCCATTTGGCTAAAGTGGACTAGCTGTATATGGGGTTGAGGTCAAGCAGTTGCTTTTAAGTTAGTCAAGTATTTATTATTATTAGTAGAGCCAACTTTTAGTAATAAACCCAGTTATTACCCAAAAGTACTTCCTCAAACGAGGAAATACCAAAGATCAGATTTTATAACATCATAGTTAATCATCAACATAAAAGTATCCAAAGTTCTTCTAATCAAAGAAGATCCCAAGGCTGCTCTTAACCGTGGGCTCGGCTGATATACCAGTTTTTAACACTCAGCAGAGGTTGTACACTTTACCCACAAGTTGTGATTCCCATTCTGTCCGGAGATCATGACTCCCCATTGATCACTTTCAAGGTGACCTAGCAGGGTCTCACTACGTAGCCTTTACAAAGACTCCCCTGGTGCATAGCTGCTCGTTAGGTTTTGCCATTCATACAAACGCAGTACACCTCCCCAAGGTGGGTGACTAACAAAAACCAAATCGAATGAACCTCTGCACCCCAACCTTGGCAGAGCGAGCACTACACCCCGGCTCCCATTGACGGCCCTTCGACAAAGCCAACTACACTCGCAGGTTCATCTAATTAATCAGCTAAGGGTGTCCCATTCTACCCTCATGGTTGTACTGTTATCCTGGGTGGTCACTCCACAAACAGGTCCTTATGGAGTGGTACTCAAGAAAAAGGCCTGAGTCCCCTAAGGTATCATAAGTCATCCACATAATCAGGATAACAATATCGTATCATAAATGTTCACATCATGTTCATTGATTAAGTTAAGGCAATAGCAACATGCTAACCATGGTAACCCAAAAGGTAAACAAGGACAAGTGAATACAGACTAGTCAATCCTTAGGTTTCATAAAGTAATGCGGGATAGTGAATTATAAAGTATGTAGGACATAATAGGTCAGAGGACACTTGTCTTCACCAGGTTGTTGCTCAGGGAGGTCTCCAACAACACACTCAGGAACCTCGGACTGCTCGTTGTCTAAATAAAGCGAGCATGCATTCAATATATTTGGAAAGTGCAAATGAACATCACACCAAACATGTACAAACATTGGAACACATCTTAAAAGGACACAATACTACATAGGGGATATTGAATTCAAAGTATAACAAAAACTATAACATACATTAACTCTATTTGAAAATAGGTTATTATTTCCCCTAAGTGTTACTTACAAGTACATAACATAGTTCAATTTATTTTATTGTGACCTAAATTTAGAATAGAGATGAACTTATGTAATACATATTATTAATCTCACAAGCTTAAACAAGTTTAAATCTCTAAGGTTTTCCTTTATTTATTTATTAAATAAATAGAACATACACCTACATTAGTTTATATTCAATCCTACAAATTAGAGTGTGCAGACAGTAAGTGAAACTATTTTATTTAAACAGAGAATAATTCTATGAACATTTTGCAATTTGAATCACTCAATTTGGAATTCATATGCAAAAGTTATGAATTAAACAAGTTTGGGAATTCAAAATATCAAATTAGGGCTAATTCTGTGAATATTTAGAAGTCCAGGGCTAAATATGTAAGATTACAGGGGTCTGCGCGTGAAACCAGGGACGGCGGGTTGATTTCCTAAAACCAGGGGGTTTCTTTAATAAAACAGCCACGCGAAGGGGTATCGGGTGAATCTAACCGTTGGATTAGAAACCGATGGCTGAGATTAGATCTGCGGCCGAGGGCACGCGCGCGCGGGTGGGCGAGCACTGACAAGCGGGCCAGGGAGTGTCAGCGACAGCGGGGGGAAGCGCGCTGACCGAGCGGGCCCAGCGCGAGGTGGAAACGACGGCTGCAGGGGTCCGAGGGGGTCCGAGTCGTTCGATCTAGATCGGACAGAGGGGGTCCGAAGGGGTCCGAGGGGGTCCGAGGGGGTCCGCCTGGGTCCAAGGGGGTCCGTGGGGGTCCGAAGGGGGTCCAAGCCGTTCGATCTGAATCGTACGGTGGGGAAATCAGACCGGGAATGATGTGCGGCTATGAATGGCACTGACAGGTGGGCCAGGGCGTGTTAGGCGCGCGTGCGTGAAGCGTTATCCCGCGGTCCGGGCCGTTCGATCTGAATCAGATGGTGGGGAAATCAGACCGAGGGAAAACAAATGGCTGCGGACGGCGTCGCTCCTCTCCGCGGCGGTGAGGTCGCCGAAATTGAGGCAGGCGCGGGCTAGGGTGGCTCCGGGGTCGCCGGAGTTGGGCAGAGGGGAAGAGGGCACCACGGCGAACTTAGTGGCGGGGAAGAGGCCATGAATCCACGGGCAGAGAGGGTAGAACGGCGGTGAGAAAGCCTCGGGCGGGCTGGAGAAACTCCGGTGAGCCATTCCGGCCACGGGGAGGGGACTTAAAGCACGCTACGGCCTGGGCTAACTTCAGCAGAGGCAGGGGTGACACAGGGGTCTAATCCGGTGAACTAAACCAGGCCAAATCGGCTGGCCACCGCGCGAGCACGGCGGACCGCCGCGGCCGAACACCGGCGAGGGTGAAATTGGCCGAGCATAGGGCACAATAAGGGAAATTGGGCACGGGGACGGGTGTCTCACCTTGGGGTGGAGCTCGGAGAGGCTTGGCGCGGTCTTCGACGAGCTGGATGGCCAGGAACACGGGCGCGGGTCTCCGGCGGTGGCTGGCGACGAAGGTAGAGCGCGAGAGAGGGTAAAGCTGCGCGAAATGAGGTGAGGGGTGTGCGCGGGGTACTGGCAGGGCTCTAAAAGGGGAGCTGGGCGCGTGGGCGTGCGTCGTGGCCGAGAAACCCGGCGACGTACGCGAGTGCGCACGCGCCGGTCCACGGCGGGCGCAGAGAAGGCGGAACTGACAGGGCTGGCCCACGGCGCAGAGAGAGAAGAAAGGGGCACGCGAGGCAACGGCTCGGCGACTGGCGATCCGGGCCCGCGAGACAGAGAGAGAGAGAGAGAGCGCGGGCGAAGGAAACTGGCGCCGACAGATCGCCCCACTGGGCAGCGAGCGAGAGAGAGGGCACGCGCGAGGGAGAACTGCCGCTGACAGGCAGGGTCCGTCTGTTAGGGGCGGCAGGCGCGCGCGAGCGCGCGGCCTGGCTGGGCTTAACTGGGCTGGCTTGGGCTGCTTTCTCCTTTTCTTTTTCTCTGAATTTTCTAATTCTTTTTCCATTTCTCTTTCTCTATAGAGTTTTCAAATCCAAATTCAAACTAGGTTTCAAATTCAAATAAATTCAAACATGTGCAACACTTCAAAGAATATTTTAAACTCAGCATGATGTAACATGACATGACTCATAAGGTTTTGGCAAAAATAAATGATTAACCTCCACTAGTCTAGGCTATCTCTAATCAAAAAGGAAAAAAGGAGAATGAATCTAGAGAGAGAAAACCTAGAGTGAGAAAAGGAAGAGTAACACCTGATTTTGGGTGATAATTAGAAAGAAATTTTATACCCCCAAAATCAGGGTGTTACACTTTACCAAGCCACTAGATGAGAAAACCTTTAGCAAACTTAGGAATGAGCTAAATATACTTGATTCTCGGAATTTTGATTGAAACATTGCACACATAGCTCATTTATATACCTTGATCATGTCTCTTTCACTTTGGTACAAATGCATATTTCTTATTATTCTTGTACCAAGGCTATGACTAATATGTTTTCAAGTGTATTTCTATACTAAGTCGTAGATTGAAAGGGAAATGAAGTCTTCGACAAAGACAAGGCTTCCACTCAACTCTAACGGTATCATTTACCCTTCGTCGTCACTCCACAAATCTCTCAAATTGGTATAATCCTTCACTCATATTTCCTTTACCAATGGGGGAGAAAATATTCAGAGGGCTCTCAAGGTCTCCGTTTTTGGCGCTTAATGCCAAAGGGGGAGAAAATATTTAGACCAAAGCAAAAGGACCGCACCACCATTATTTCAAAAATTTTCGAAATAAAGTTTTAATTGATATTTTTCACATTGGTATCTATACTTCACTTGATTTGTGAAAGTGAAATTTCAACAGGTATCTAATTTACAATTAATCCTTCAATTGGTATCCATTTCAAAAACCCTCTTGAAAGCTAAGAGGAGAATTTCATTCAGGGGGAGTTTTGATTTAGTCAAAGGAAAAGCATTTCAAACAGGGGGAGAAATTTCAAATCTTGAAAATGCTTCTTGCAATCTTTTTCCTATACCTTTGACTATTTGTAAAAAGACTTTGAAAAGATTTTCCAAAAGGATTTGCAAAAACAAAACAAGTGGTGCAAATGTGGTCCAAAATGTTAAATAAAAGAAAATCAATCCATTCATATCTAGTAAGATTATAAATTGGTTTAATTCCAAGTAACCTATGCACATTCCAAAATGCAAACTAGTTCATTTTTGCACTTTATATATTTGCATTTGTTTGTGTTGGCATCAATCACCAAAAAGGGGGAGATTGAAACGGAAATAGGGTTAACCTTTTCCTACATATAATTTTGGTGGTTGAATGTCCAACACAAACATATGGACTAACTAGTTTGCTCTAGAACTCATGTATTACAGGTGCATAAGGTTCAACACAAACCAATAAAAGATTCAAGTTAGGGACTAAATTGAACCGGAGCAAAGAACTGAGTGTGCTATGGTCTGGCGCACCGGACTGTTCGGTGTGCCACCGGACAGTGTCTGGTGCACCAGGACCGTACAGGGGCCAACCAGCCACTCTCGGGAAAACGTAGGCGTGCCCCGCTATAATTGACTGGACTGTCCGGTGTGCCACTAGACTGTCCGGTGAGTCAGCGGGCAACGGCTCTCCAGCGCGCAACGGTCGATTCTGACAGCGGGAACAGTGCAGCATAGTGCACGGTAGAAGTCAGAGCAGCGAGTCAGAGGGGCATCGGACTGTGCAGTGCACCACCAGACTGTCCGGTGCCACAAGCAGACAAAGGCGCCAACGGTCAACTGCTTTAGAACCCTAACAGTTGGGTGACGTGGCGAGACACTGAACAGTGAGTGTTCGGTGGCGCACCGGACTATCCGGTGTGTCCATCGACAGCAGCCTCCCCAACAGCTACCTTAGTGGTTGGGGGCTATAAATACCCCCCAACCACCACAACTCCAAGCATCCAAGTTTTCTGCACATCTCATTCAATACAAGAGCTCTAGCATTCACTCCTAGACACAAATAAAAAGATTAAATCCTCTCCAAGTCCCAAATTCATCTCAAACACTTAGTGACTTGCGACGGAGAGATTTTGTGTTCATTTGCGCTCTTGTTGCTTGGATTGCCTTTCTTCCTTTCTTATTCTTGTTCTCAAGTGACTTGTAATTAAAGCAAGAGACACCTATGAGTGTGGTGGTCCTTACAGGGTCTTAGTGACCCGATTGATTAAGGAGAAGGCTCACTCGGTCTAAGTGACCGTTTGAGAGAGGGAAAGGGTTGAAATAGACCCGGTCTTTGTGACCTCCTCAACGGGGACTAGGTTCTTTGGAACCAAACCTCGGTAAAACAAATAACCATGTTCACTCGCCTTATTTCTTGGTTGATTTGTTTTCCCTCTCTTCGGACTTGAATTTAATTCTAACGCTAACCCCGGCTTGTAGTGTGTGTTTAAAGTTATAAATTTCAGGTTTCGCCTATTCACCCCCCTCTAGGCAACTTTCAGTAACACATTTCTTTGTTTCTTGGACTTTGCTTGATATTCTTTGATCTTCACTTGTGATCTTCATAATATCTTCTTTTAAGGTGTTGCTTTCCTCAATGCCTTAGTACAGGTCACATTTAGCATCATGTGAACTACAAACATAAACACTAGCAAACACATTAGTCCATAGGCTACGTTGATCATCAAACACCAAAACCTTTTGAGCCAAATGGCCCAGGGTCCATTTTCCTTACACCGTCGTCCAAGTTACTAAAGAAAAATTATAAAATAAGTAAAGAAAAATGATTTAATGGTAATAATAATTCATAAAAGCTTGGATAATTCATACCTATCTCGTTTTAGCTCTGAATTTAGTGGTTCTCGAACCTATGATCCGATAGCAAAGCCTAGAATATTATTATACAGTTTGACCTTATGTTTGGTGTGATGTTAGTTTGTACTCCTATATTGTTTGTTTATATTATTGCGAGTAGACGAGCAAGTGATCGACGAACCTGAAGCACCGCAAGTTGAAGATTCTGAGCAGGAGCTCGCAGAAGGCAAGTTGTGTCCTTGATGACTTTCTTTGACCTAATAATGTCATGTTAATCACCGTGGCACAATTAGGTTAAGCTGATGGGACCTAATAGGTTCCCTAGTTTGTTTACCCTACATCTTGCAAACCAATGAATCATTGGTTAGTCTTGCTATTGCTATACCTGGTTTTGGAATTAATATTATATCTGAATTATGATCATGCTTTATCATTATTGTAGGATTATTTATTGTTCATGATAAGATTTTTTTGTTAATTGGAACATGGAGAACCACCCAAGAAAACAGTGCTACCACAAGGGTGGAATGGGACGCCCTTGGCCAATTAATTAGGAAAGCTAGGGAGAGATTACCTTACCTGAAAGGGCAAGCAGGGATGCGCCACTGCAGAGTGTATGGAGGTTCTTAGGTTGAACTATTTGTGATAGTTGTTCGAACGAGGGATTCCTATGCATCCTTCTTCCTGAAACCGTAGCGGGTTTTCTCAAACTAGTGGAACTTTCAAAAGGCCTCGTAGTGCTACCTCGCCTCGTCTCCTTGGTAGAGATGAATGAGATTTATAGACCCCTTGTCAAATGGGTAAAATGGCTTGTGGGTAAATATGTGCGATCTCTGCAGAGTGTAAAACTGGTATATCAGCCGTGCTCATGGTCATGAGCAGCTTAGGCCCTCACATGAGTAATTTATGGAATTAAATTTAGCATGTCATACATTACATTACATTGTGGGATTTATTCCTCATTATGATCAATTATTTAATTGGGATGATACCTACTTATACTTAGTAATTGCTAATAAAATTTTGACCAACTTATTTAAAAGTGATGCATAGCCTTAACCATTTTCTTTGTGTAAAGCCCAAAATTGGTATAAGGAAAATAAATAAATAAATAAATAAAGAAAGAAATCAAAGAAAGTGGAAAGATCCTCATATGAATTAGATTTCTTTTTACTAATATGGTTGAGGGACATTCTTAAGGAGGGTAAGTAAAATCACCTTTTAATGAAGATTACACATTATAATTTATTTCTCCTAAAAATAATCTTTATGGCTTGTATGTTGAGAACAATTGCTAAAAGGAATAATAAATAACAAAAATTATACTTTTGAATTCATATTGGAGTTTTGTCTGTGCACATAAATTGTTGTGAGCTTGAACTCTATTTACATTTAATTCGAATCTGGAATTTAAAAACCTGATTCGAAATTAGGATTTAAATATGAAATCAGGAAAATAAAAGAAAAAGAAATGTGGTTGTACCCGTAGCTGGGCCAACATTCCCCTCTGTCGGCCCATTCCTCTCCTATTTCCCTCTTCCGCGCGGCCCACGTTCCCTCAGCCCCGTGTGCCCTCTACTGCCGCTGTGCCGTGGGCCCGTGCCATCAGTGTCTGCCACCAGCTTGCGTCGCTCGCGCTCGCAGTCTCTGGCAAATGGGGTCGCCTCGTCAGGATCATCTCCCCAACAGACTTCACCGAGCTCCCGCCCGCGAATCTCGCCTCTACCTCAACCCCTTTCCCCCGATTTCCTATCTCGGACTTCGCCGCTCGAGCATATAAATAGTAGCCGCTACCCCCCTGGCCATCTTCATCCCGGTAGAATACCCTGAACTGTGGGCTCGTGCGTGGGGAAAGCGATGTGGGATCGCCGCCGTCGTTCCGCTACCTAGGCACCCACCTGTGTTCGGAAAGTCAAAGCGACCCGGAGGATACCCGGTGGGCGTAGAATCTAGAGGCGTCTTCCTGGAAGCACGAAGATGGTCGGTGTTGGGGTCGTGCTTCGGTGCGCCGAAGGTCTCACACGAAGAAGCAGCTTCGGCTGGAGTCGTCTCCAAGAGATGGCCGAAGGTTCCTTTTCATGGAGCTTCGGCGTTTTAAACCGACATAGAGATAGAATGACCTTTTTATTCATATAGGTCTGAGTCAATGTTGTAAACATTTGTAAGGGGCATAATTGTAATTTGTCACAGGCTGCGACCTGTGCCTATAAATAGATGAACAGTACCTCTGTACTGTTCACGCGAACCTGTCATTTGCCTTCACGTCACACTTGTACTCCTGCCTTCCTCAAGACTGGAGGTACATCTGTCATTTATATTCATTCGTATTAATGGAAATGAAAATGATTCTATGTTAACATTTGAATGTCTATTTTATACCTCATGACTTATGTAAATGCTTCATCCTACGTTATCATGTCTACGAAGGTGCGTCCTTCGTAACCTTCGTCCGAAGTTCCTTATGTCCCGAAGGGATATAATGAAGTGGAGGACGAAGGACCTTAATATTTAACATTTTCTGTGTTGCCTTGTTCTTAACTCTTAGCATTTGAGAACAAGCCCCCAACATTGGCGCCCACCTCCGGTGAACTCACTTCCACTTTTCTGAGTTGATGGCTTCGTTCAACAACCAAGCTGGAGATGCTTCGGCTTCGAAGCTGGTGCTCCCGATAACAGGCGGTTCTTGCTCAGAGCCGGCTAACAAGAAGCAGAAGAAGGAGGCTCAGAGAAGGGTGCAGCATGTTGGAGTGCAGGGACCTTTCATCAAGTCAAAATGGTCTCATATTCCAATTACCTTCTCTCAGGAAGACCTTCAGCTTAAGGATTATCCTCACAATGATGCTATGGTTATTTCTTGCGTGATCAAAGGATTTCTGGTCCACAATGTCCTAGTTGATACAGGCAGTGCAGCTGACATTATATTTGCTAAAGCCTTCAGACAAATGCAGGAGCCCGAAGACAAGATTCATGATGCTACGCACCCTCTTTGTGGCTTCGGAGGGCGGCAGATTGTGGCACTTGGGAAGATTACCATGCCGGTAACCTTCGGATTTGTCAACAACACAAGGACTGAGCAAATTGTGTTTGATATTGTTGACATGGAGTATCCTTACAATGCTATCATCGGCCGTGGCACTCTTAATGCCTTCGAAGCAATTCTTCACCCAGCTTATCTCTGCATGAAGATACCTTCGGACCAAGGACCTATTGCTATTCATGGAAGTCAGGAAGCTGCTAGAAGGGCCGAAGGAAGCTGGACTGACTCCAAGGCAATCCATAACATAGATGGAGCTGAAGCTTGTGAACAGTATAAATTCAGGAGGGAGAAGGCAGCTTCAGCAGATCAGCCGAAGCCCATGTTATTGTGTGAAGATGTAGCAGAGCAGAAGGTGTTGTTGGGCTCGCAATTATCTGAAGACCAGGAGAAAACCTTGATAAGGTTTTTATTCAGCAACAAAGATGTCTTTGCATGGTCAGCTAATGATCTCTGTGGAGTAAATCGGGATGTTATTGAACATTCGCTTAATGTTGATCCATCCTTCAGACCCCGAAAGCAGAGGCTTCGGAAAATGTCTGATGATAAGGCCGAAGGGGCTCGAAATGAAGTAAAAAGACTCCTCAGTGCAGGAGTTATCAGAGAAGTGAAGTACCCAGAGTGGCTAGCTAACACTGTTATGGTGAAGAAGGCCAATGGCAAGTGGAGAATGTGTATTGATTTCACAGATCTCAACAAGGCTTGTCCGAAGGATGAATTTCCGCTGCCAAGGATAGATTCTTTAGTTGATGCAGCAGCTTCTTCGGAGCTCATGAGTCTCCTGGACTGCTACTCAGGCTATCATCAAATCTGGATGAAGAAGGAAGATGAGCCGAAGACTAGCTTCATAACTCCAAGTGGTACATATTGCTATCTTCGGATGCCTGAGGGGCTCAAGAATGCTGGAGGGAGTTTCAGCAGAATGACTGCGAAGGTTCTCCAATCTCAGATAGGCAGAAATGTGTTGACCTATGTTGATGACATTATCGTAAAGAGCACGAAGCAAGAAAATCATATTGCTGATTTGCAGGAGACCTTCGCCAGCTTCAGACAGGCTGGTCTGAAGCTGAATCCAGAAAAATGTGTCTTCGGAGTGAAGAAGGGCAAATTTCTTGGATGTCTGGTTTCAACGAAGGGAATCGAAGCTAACCCAAATAAAATCGAAGCTATACTTCGGATGGAGCCACCAACCACAAGAAAGGGGGCCCAAAGATTGACAGGAAGGCTGGCATCTCTCAACAGATTTATATCCAGATCAGCAGAAAGAAACTTACCATTCTTCGAGGTGCTGAAGTCAGCTGAAGTCTTTCAATGGGGCCCAAGTCAACAAAAAGCCTTCGAAGAGCTGAAGCAATATTTAATAGATCTCACAACATTAACTCCACCAACGCCAGGGGCTCCTCTGCTGTTGTATGTGGCAGCTTCGCACTCAGCGGTAAGTGCGGCGCTTGTTCAGGAAAAGTTTGATGGACAAGCCAAGAAGCAGGTCCCAGTATATTTTGTGTCTGAGGTCCTCAGTGTCTCAAAGAAAAATTATACAGAGCTGGAGAAGGTGTTGTATGCCGTTTTAATGGCATCCAGGAAGCTTCGGCATTACTTTCAGGCATTCAACATTATTGTTCCTTCTTCGCAGCCGTTGAAGGACATCATGAGGAATAGAGAAGCTACCGGGCGTATTGGAAAATGGGCTGCGGAACTTAATGAATTTTACATTGATTATGTGCATAGATCCTCAATTCAGTCTCAAGCATTGGCAGATTTCATTGCCGACTGGACGCCAGGGGCTCAGGACGAAGAAGCGAATAAAGATGCCGAAGCATGGACAGTGTTTTGTGATGGCTCTTGGGGAACCTTCGGAGCAGGTGCAGCTGCTGTGTTGGTCTCTCCGTCCAAGGTTAAAACTTGCTATGCAGCAAGACTTGACTTCAGCTGCACAAATAATATCGCTGAGTACGAAGCTTTGCTCCTGGGTCTTCGGAAACTAAAGGCAATGGGGATCAGAAGGGCAATTCTTAAAACTGATTCCCAGGTTGTTTCGGGTCATATTGATAAAAGTTGCAAGGCTAAGGACCCGAAGCTTGAAAAATACCTAGACACGGTCCGAAGGATCGAAGCTTCCTTCGAAGGATTTTCTGTTAAGAATATCCCTCGAGGACAAAATGAGCATGCTGATTTATTAGCCAAGTCTGCAGCACAGGGGCTGCCGCTACCTTCGGACGTGTTCTTCGAAACAATAAAGGCACCTTCAGTGGAGCTACTTGAAAGAGCAGTCCTTAACATTTCTCCTGTCTACAGTGAAGATTGGAGAACAGAAATAATCTCTTACCTTCAGGGAAACTTTCTATCAGATGACGAAGCTTATAATAAGAGGATAGAGGCAAGAGCTCGTCCCTATGTCATGATAGAAGGGGAGTTATACAAGCATGGAGTTTGTGCCCCGCTGCTCAAGTGCTTGTCTAGGGCCGAAGGTATAGAGTTGATGAAGGAGATACATGCAGGCCTGTGCGGATCCCACATTGGATCCAGGCCGTTACTTGGAAAAGTGTTCCGCCAAGGATTTTATTGGCCGAAGGCAGCTTCGGATGCAGCGGAGTTAGTCCAAAAGTGCGAAGGTTGTCAAAAATGTGCAAGAGATCAAAAACAACCTTCGTCATTAACACAGCTGATACAACCCATCTGGCCATTGCAAAGGTGGGGCCTTGACTTGTTGGGTCCATTGCCACCGGCCCAAGGGAACCTAAAATATGTTATAGTAGCTGTGGAGTATTTTTCCAAGTGGATTGAGGCGAAACCATTAGCCACAATAACTTCGGCCACTGTCCAAAAATTTTTCTGGCAGAGTATTGTCTGTCGCTTCGGAGTGCCGAAGGCTATCACTGTAGATAATGGAACACAGTTCGACTCCGAAGATTTCAGAAATTTCTGTGATCAAATTGGCACGAAGATCCACTTTGCATCAGTAAGGCATCCGGAGTCGAATGGGCTTGTTGAAAGGGCCAACGGCATCATAATGACAGGAATAATGAAGCTAATTTTTAATCAACCAAGGGGAAAATGGCCAGATCAGTTGACCAAAGTGGTGTGGAGCCACAATACAACAACATCAAGGTCTACAGGCTTTACCCCATTCAAGTTATTATTTGGTGACGAAGCAATAACTCCAGAAGAAGCTAAAGCTGGATCAATAAGAGTGGTAGCTTCGGCAGAATCAGGTGCCGAAGATACTTCTCTTGTGGAAAAAGATGCCTTAGAAGGGATCAGGCTTCAGGCTGTGGAAAATATCAACAAATACCAGGCTGAAACAATCAAATGGCGAGATAGAAAAGTCCGGCTAAAAAATATTGAGCCAGGACACTTGGTGCTTCGGAGAGTGGCCAACCCGGATACAGTGGGCAAGTTGCAACTGAAATGGGAAGGGCCTTTCTTAGTAGCATCTTCGTCAAGGCCTGGTTCGTACAGACTGAAGGACATGGATGGCAATGAAATTCCAAGATCTTGGAATGCCGATGAGCTTCGGCGGTTCTATGTATAACTTGATGTAATTTTATCTTTTCTTTTCTTTTTTATGGCACCCTTTTCCTTTCTAAAGGGGGAGAAAGGTTTTTAATGGGGCCATCATATGTAATTTTCCTTTTTAGTTTTATAAGAGCAAAATCCCCCAAAAGATGTAAATGTAAAAGCTGAGAGCGCACCATCGAGTGCCGAAACTGAAAAAGAGAAAAAAGCTCCGAAGACGTCCCTAAGGGGATGCAGAGTTTACAGCGAAAAGTCAACGCTGATTCCGCCGAAAGTAAAAGGCGAAGAAGCTCCAAAGACGTTCCCAAGGGAATGCAGAGCTTATACCGTCTAAGTAAAAGACGAAGAAGCTCCAAAGTCGTCCCTAAGGGGATGCAGAGCTTACAGCGAAAAGTCAACGCTGATACTGCCTAAGTAAAAGGCGAAGAGGCTCCAAAGTCGTTCCTAAGGGAATGCAGAGCTAATGTGTGGTTGTTTCTAAGTAATGGCTGGCAATGTGGCTTCGGACGTATGCTTCGGATATTCATTCGTGCATTACATTACATCATAACATTTGCATGCATACGCATTCATTCATAGCATTTGTGTTCCCAAGTGGCTGCTTCGGCAAAAAGCTTCGGAGAAGTGCGTTTTTATGATTTGTTATGCTATGTTGTGTACAAAAGAGAAAAGTTTTGTTGCTCGGCAAAAAGAAGAATTGTTTTTATGCTTCGTTGTGTACGAAAAGAAGGGAAGGTGTTTTTTTCGCCTTCGGCTCAAAATACTGATTTCGTCCACATCAAAGCGCCTCAATCGAAGGGTAAGAATATATTACAAGGTATGTACAAAGTTCCTTGAGAACAGTCTAATTGTATTTACAAGAATTGTTACAAAAATATCCTGAGTTTTTCTACAGTACACTTCTACTGATCTTCATTAAGTTTCAGCTTCGGCAACAGCTTCGGTGACATAACTTAGGCATCATCTTCACCTTCGTCATCCTACATAAATTAAGAAATCATGAGTAAAAATCAAGAGCAAAGGAAAAGGTAAGTCCGAAGTATCATTTCTTACTGGTTCAAGATGACTTCGTGCTTCGTCTCCAGCTTTCTCCCGCCCGCCTTTTGTCCATATCATTTTTATAAATCTATTGGAGATACTTCGGGCGAGGTCAGGCATATCATCTAGGATTGATGGAGATAAGGTGAAGTTGGGCCTGTTGACAATTTTTCCGTGTTCGCAGCCGGCTTTCAGAAATGCAGCAGCAGTACCCCGAGAAGCTACCCAGGCACAGAAGTCGCCGTGCCCGGCTATAACTTCGTCAAGCTCTTCGATTTCAGCTTCAATATGATCGAAGGCCTGGGGTAAATTTTCCGCCGAAGGGTTAAATTTCCCGCTGCTGGCTCCAACAGAGTAAAATATCTTCTTCAATCGTCCAATGCAACTATTGCCGAAGTTCAAGCATTTGTCTTGAAGGCTTGTTAATGTTTTTTTCAACTCTGAGCTGGTCTGGACTTCGGCTTTAAGCTTCGAATTCAGTTCTAGCTTCTCCTGTTCGAATTGTTTTGATTGATTGATAAGCTTCGAATTCAACTCTGATAATTTAGCCTCAGTCTCAGCCAGTAAGCCTTCGGCCGATTGGAGCTCGAAGTCTTTCTTTTCAATGATAGCAGATTGCTCTTTTATTTTGCTTTCTAAGTTTTCAATTATAGCTTCGTGCTTTTTGTCCTCCAAGTCTTGCTGCATCTTCAGAGCTTTGCTCAGTAGCATGCTCTGTACAGAAACAACTTATGTTAGTAATATTTTCATTGTTAACAGCAATGAAAACCAGAGAAGAGGTTGTTTACCTTGAAGTTAGAATAAAATAAGCTGCCGACGATATGTTGTCGTCGGTAGCGGCTGATGTCTGACTCTAGCTTCGGAAAACCGATACTCTTTGATAGAGTACCGATTACCCTAGCTCCAGTCTGGTCTCGAATGCAGCCTAGCTTTTCATCATCTACACCCCCAAATAGGAGAGCACCTGGCTTGTAGCCGCAAGATTTGGCATACTCTTTAAGTTCTTCTATTTCGTCCTTTGTAAGTTTTTGCCCAATTAAATTCTGAAAGGAGTAGGCTTCGTCGTCCGAAATGTCTTCGGCTATTTCTTTTCCTTTTTCAGGCACTGTGGCCATGGTTTTTTCAGTAGCAACATCAGCTTCTTCCGCAGCCATGTCCTTCAAAATTTTGTTAATATCCTCAATGGCTGCTTCTAAATTAACATCTTCGGCTGTAGCGGCTTCGGTAGCCGCGACCTCCGAAGGTGCGACTTTGACGTTTATGGTGCTTTCGGCAGCTGCTGTTTTCTGAGCTGACGCTCTTGGCGGTGTCTTATCGATAACTTCAGTTACCGCAATGATTCTTTGCCGTTTGGATTTGCTTATCTTCGTCTGATCCGGCTCGTCCACCTTTTGAAAAAGCTTCGTCAGTTGGAGCCCTAATGGACTTAGCTTCGTGGGCATGGGTTCAGTCATTACCTTTAAAATTTCTTCCACGTCGCTGGTAGAAGGCGGTGTGGGGGTCCTCTCTTCTTCGGATATTTTCCGTTTCGGAGTTGATATTTTCCTTTTCTTCGGAATTTTCTTCTCTGCTGCTGGTTGCTCTTCATCCTTGGTCAGAATTTCGGCCACTCTTTTTCTTTTGTGGCCCTCGGCACCCTTGTTCAACTGCTCATAGTCCGGGTACTCGAAGCCCAGGGCATCGAATACTCGGTTCAGCCTTCGCTTCGGTCGGGCGCCGAAGGCTGCTGTCATTAATTGATCCTCTTTTTTGGAGTAATTCCCCAAGATTTCATTGCACATTGTCTCAACTGTGTCTAACCACTCTTTGCAGGGTTTCTTAAAGTACTTCTTGAATTTAAAATGATAGGGCAGACGGACCAGCTCCCCCTTCTTCTTTTCTCCCTTCAGCTTCGGCATTTCCCACTCTTTTAAAGTAGGGAAAACTCTGAATGCCAAAAATTCCTGAACTAGATCCCTGGTGCCAATATGTTTTGAAATGATTTCAAATTCACCCAGAGCAGCCCAGGTAGGACCCTTTAAATCGCCGATGCGGCAGCGTGGCCTCGTCTCTCCGAAGATTAATTCCAGAGGGCTTTGTACCAATTTTTCTCTGTCTTCGTCAACTTTTACATAAAACCATTCAGATTTCCAGCCTGCTGGCCATTTGCTTCGGTAGCTGATGACAGGACATTTCGTTGTCTTCCGGTAGGCAAAATTATAGCAACCGAAATTATCATCTAGCCCATCTTTTCTGGCCTTTGTTTGGTAGTGTAATTCGTGAACTCGGCAGAAGCTGTCAGCAAACGGTTCCACGGCCTGGCTCCGAAGGGCCCAGATATAAACATTAAGCCTAACGATGGCGTTAGGAGTCAATTGATGAAAATAGATACCAAACCTCCTCAATATCTCTGCAATAATATTGTGCAGAGGAAATCTCAGCCCAGCCTTTAAAAAGCTTTTGAAGATAACAATCTCATCCTTCCCTGGCTTCGGGGTGGTTTCTTCTCCCCCGAAGCGGAGTAGCTTCTTCTGATCTTCATTGAAATAACCTGCTTTCACCATCTTCGAAAGATCACCTTTTGAAACAGTTGATTTCCCAAAATCCAGGTGACTGGGCTTGCTGGGCGTAGCAATGTGGTAGTCATCTTCGGAGTCAGTCCCATCAATGTTTTCTTCTTCTTCTTCGACTGTTGTCGGGTTTGCTTCGGCAGCAGGCCTTTCTTCCGCAGTCACTAGACCGGAGCGCTGCATCGCTTCGGAGATGGGCATAGTGTCCGAACCTTCGGCTTCGTCTCCCTCACGTGCAACTTTGGCAGTAGATCGCACTCGTGCCATGTGATTCTGAGTTTGGGGAAGTCAGAAACTTTTTTCTTTTTTCTTTTCTCCGAAGCTCTCCTTTCTGACGAAGCAAGCGTCGAAACGGACCTTCGTTCGGTTTTGAGAGTCAAGCTTCGGCTATGGTGGAAAATTTTGTCAGCAAAACAGTGCAAATAGCAATGAATGCTGTGGTAACTTCACGCCTACCCGTTTGTTTATATAGTACCGCAGGTAAGAAGGCGAAGCGGCAAGATTTTTACACCAGACGGGCGGTCACTTGTACTCGCTGTGCAGTGGACCGCAAAGATCAAACAGTAACTCTGCAAGGTGGGCCTGGCACGTGCTCGGAAGCCGGATCGTTTCTCCGCAACGAGCTCAGGGAAGGTGTTTTTTGGACCTTCGGCTTCCCGAAGCTGAAGAGGTCTCTTTTCACGGGTCAAGCTCGTTACGAAAAACGATCTAGCACCGCGAAAGGGGCTACTGTTGGGGTCGTGCTTCGGTGCGCCGAAGGTCTCACACGAAGAAGCAGCTTCGGCTGGAGTCGTCTCCAAGAGATGGCCGAAGGTTCCTTTTCATGGAGCTTCGGCGTTTTAAACCGACATAGAGATAGAATGACCTTTTTATTCATATAGGTCTGAGTCAATGTTGTAAACATTTGTAAGGGGCATAATTGTAATTTGTCACAGGCTGCGACCTGTGCCTATAAATAGATGAACAGTACCTCTGTACTGTTCACGCGAACCTGTCATTTGCCTTCACGTCACACTTGTACTCCTGCCTTCCTCAAGACTGGAGGTACATCTGTCATTTATATTCATTCGTATTAATGGAAATGAAAATGATTCTATGTTAACATTTGAATGTCTATTTTATACCTCATGACTTATGTAAATGCTTCATCCTACGTTATCATGTCTACGAAGGTGCGTCCTTCGTAACCTTCGTCCGAAGTTCCTTATGTCCCGAAGGGATATAATGAAGTGGAGGACGAAGGACCTTAATATTTAACATTTTCTGTGTTGCCTTGTTCTTAACTCTTAGCATTTGAGAACAAGCCCCCAACAGTCGGACAACAGGATATGATCCGCCAAGCGCTACTCCTCCGCCGCGGTAACAAAACGCGCCGCCGCGGGTGAACTCCATCGTGGCCTGCTCGTCTCATCGACCTCCGCCCGCGGTATGTGCCCCATTCGAGTTCGCCATCCTTCCCTCCAGGTCTAGCACCGGTCAATTTTGGGTTTGTGGCGTTCGGGCGTCGGATTGCGTGTCCGCCGGCGATGCTCCGCCGTGCCTCTGTGCTGCGCCGTCGCTCTGGTATTCGGAACGAAGAAGTGTGGCGCTGGCCGTTGGATCTGCGCTGTCCGGCTAGGATTAGAAGGCATATAACCTTTCGGATTATTTGAATCTGTGCCATCAATTGTCAATCGTGCGGTCTGCACCGATTATGGGTTCGGGATCGATCTGAACCATCAGATCTAGATCCAGTGGCCCAGATCGTGTACCGTTTCGGGTGAGATTTAATCTAATCCGGACGGTCGAGTTTTGATCCGACGATCGATTTGGGCGCATACCTCTTCGGCCTGGACGTTTTGCGTAAAAGACCCCGTGAAATAACTGAATCAACCCGCCGTCCACCTCGGGTTAGGGTTGACTCTGGTAGATTTTGCGAATTAAACCTCGAGCTTCTTAGTAAATGACGCGCAGTCCAGATAACAGAGAAACTAGATAATTAATATTAGAAGTTGATTTTTAGTATAAAAATAAATCTTAAAACTTGTTTAATTCATATTTAATCCATTTTAACTTCAAATTAATTCATTTCAGTGGCATTAATTTTGTTTTAATATTGTTTATCACTTAGTAAATTTGTTTAGCCATGAAACTTGAACTAAAATTATTCACATGAGTTATGCTATTGTAGGTACTCAATGACTTTGGAAATTCATAATTTAATAACCGTAGAACCAAATTTAGTGGTTCTTGTTCCCACGATCTTGTAGTAACGCGTAGATTAATATTACGTAGTTAATTCTTATGTTTGGTGTGATGTTAATTTTGCCTATACCATGTTTGTCTATATTGCTACGACTAGCAGCGAGGTTACGAATCACCTGAAGAGCAAGTTGGTACCTGGAATCTCAATCCCAGGCAAGTTGTGCCCTTGATCACTTCTTTTTACCTACTCATGTTCTAATTAATCATAATGATCTGCATAGGTTAATTTTGATGGGACCCAATAGGTTACCCTAGTTTGATTATCTTTATACCTTGTTTACCACTGAACCTTTTTGGGTAGTACTTGCTAGTGCTTTATGTGGTTTTGGGTATGAAGATACATTATTCATGATCACACTTTTATTATCTGTTTATTATTACTGTTCATGTTAAGATCATTATGTTAATTGGAACATGGAGAACCACCCGGGAAAACAGTGCTACCACAAGGGAGGAATGGGACCCCTTGGCTGATTAATTAGGAAAGCTAGTGGAAGACTACCTTACCCGAAAGGGGCAAGGGCAGTAGGGGAGTGGTCAGTGTAGGGAGGCCCTCGGGAGGATTTTGCTGCGATGGCAGTCCTGCAAGGGATTCCTGCTAGGAAGGCCCTCGGGAGGATTTTGCTGCGATGGCGGTCCTGCAAGGGATTCCTGCATTGGAACTTCCTATAAACTGTAGCGGGTTTTCTGAAGCTAGTGGAACTTTGTAAAGGCCTCGTAGTGTTGCCCTGCCTCGCCTCCTCGGTAGAGGTGTATGGGATTGGCCGTCTCTTGGCAGATGGGTAACACGACTTGTGGGTAAAGATGCGCAACCTCTGCAGAGTGTAAAACTGGTATACTAGCCGTGCTCACGGTCATGAGCAGCTCGGACACTCACATGATTAAATTATGGAACTAAATTCAATTTGTCATATGCATTGCATCGCAGGTGATGTTGTTACTTTTGTTCTACTATTTAATTGGGTTGGTATTTACTTATACTTAGTAATTGCTAATAAAATTTTGACCAACTTTAAAAGCAATGCTCAGCTTCAACCATCCTCTTTGGTAAGCCTTACACTTCACGTGAGCTCCCACCTTTGGCGAGTTCATGCACATTATTCCCCACAACTTGTTGAGCGATGAACGTATGTGAGCTCACTCTTGCTGTCTCACACCCCCCCCCACACAGGTCAAGAACAGGTACCACCGGATGAGGCGCATGGAGGATGCCGTGATGTGTTCGTGAGAGGTCTAGGCCGTCGTCTCCCAGTCAACTTTGGGTTGCTGGACCGTTGTCTCCTTATAATGTAATTATTTATTTTGTATAGAACTCCTGTTATATATAAAGATGTGACATTCGATCCTGTGCCACTATACATCATATGTGTGAGACTTGGTCCTAGCACACCTGGTGATTATGTTCGCGCCCGAGTTTTGGACCCCTAAAACCCGGGTGTGACAGAAGTGGTATCAGAGGAATGTTGACTGTAGGACGAAACCTAGATAGAACTAGACAACCATTCTTTACTTACCTTACTCTGGTTCTTTTCTAAACTTATCTTAATCTACTCTCATCTATTTCCGCTTTACTCTGATTACTCTTATCTTTTCACTTCTAAAGACAAATGTGAATTTCACACTTTTAAATCCTGTGCCTAAAGTGACCTTTAGGAATAGGAGACCTACTCTTAGGAACAAAAACAAAACTATTTTTTTTAGTATCTATATGCTTGAATGCTTGTTGTTATGACTTTTGTCTGATTTGGATCTTTGATTAAGTGTGATGAGTTGTTGAGTAACGTCCACAATTACATCTATATATACGTATAGGCATAAATATAAACAAATAAATCATAAGATGACTATACAAACTAAGAATGTCCCCCATTAAAAGTATATCTAGCCTGATAGCTCCATCTTGTCTTGAAAGATTCTTTCTTATATTAATAGACTCATCTTATCTTGAAAAGATTTTATCTCATCCTAATAGATCTAACTGACCTCAAAAGATTCTAACTTATCCTTGTGGATTCATCTTGCCCTAATAGACATATTTATTCCACACTATTGTAGCAACCATGATCTAATCTAGTCTATTCTAGTCATACCTGTCGGGGACCATAATTAGGGGTACCCTCAAGACGCCTAATTCTCAGCTGGTAACCCCCATCAGCATAAAGCTGCAGAGGCCTGATGGGTTTGATTAAGTCAGGGATCAGTCCATACGAGCGACTCGATCACGCCACGCCCGAGCCTAGCCTCGGGCAAGGGCAGCCGACCCTGAGATGTTTCCGTCTCGCCCGAGGCCTCCTCTTTCACGGCAGACGCATCTCCGGCTCGCCCGAGGCCTTGCCTTCGTTAAGAAGTAACCCTGACTAAATCACCACGCCGACCGACCAAGTCACTGGGGCCTTCAACGCAAAGAGTAAGACTGACGGGCGGCCAGGCTTGGCCAAAAGCGCCAGAGGAAGCTCCGCCCGACCCAGGGCTCGGACTCGGGCTAAGGCCCCGGAAGACGGCGAACTCCGCTCCGCCCGACCCAGGGCTCGGACTCGGGCTGAGGCCCCGGAAGACGGCGAACTCCGCTCCGCCCGAACCAGGGCTCGGACTCGGGCTAAGGTCCCGGAAGACGGCGAACTCCGCTCCGCCCGAACCAGGGCTCGGACTCGGGCTAAGGCCCCGGAAGACGGCGAACTCCGCTCCGCCCGACCCAGGGCTCGGACTCGGGCTAAGGCCCCGGAAGACGGCGAACTCCGCTCCGCCCGACCCAGGGCTCGGACTCGGGCTAAGGCCCCGGAAGACGATGAACCCCGCTTCGCCCGACCCAGGGCTCGGACTCCACCCCGACCTCTGCTGAACGACCTCCGCCTCGCCCGACCCAGGGGCTCGGGCTCGGCCTCGGCCTCGGCCTCAGCCATGCAGGACAGACTCGACCTCGGCTTCGGAGGAGCCCCCACGTCGCCCGACCTAGGGCACGAGTCCGCCACGTCGACAGGAAGCGCCATCATCACCCTACCCTGAGACGACTCGGGCCGCAGAGAACAGGACCGACGTCCCATCTGGCTAGCTCCGCCAGATAGGCAATGATGGCGCCCCGCTGGACCATGACGACGGCGGCTCCCAGCTCCCTTACGAAAGCAGGGGGACGTCAGCAAGGGCCCAACCACTCCGACAGCTGTCCCTCCGCCCGGCTCCATTGCTTCTCCAACAGCCACGACGCCACACTAGCTGGGTGCCAAGATCTCTCCGGCTGCCACCTTGGCATGTACTTAGGGCACTAGCTCTCCCCCGCTAGACACGTAGCACCTTGCTACACCCCCATTTGTACACCTGGATCCTCTCCTTGCGCCTATAAAAGGAAGGACCAGGGCCTTCTTAGAGAAGGTTGGCCTCGCGGGAACGAGGGGCAGGGGCAGGCGCTCTCTCGGGGCCGCTCGCTCCCCTCACCCGCGCGGACGCTTGTAACCCCCTACTGCAAGCGCACCCGACCTGGGCGCGGGACGAACACGAAGGCCGCGGGAATCTCCGACTCCCTCACGACCCGGCTCCGGCCACCTCGCTCTCGCTCTCTCTCCCCCCTTCGCGCTCGCCCACGCGCTCGACCCATCTGGGCTGGGGCACGCGGCACACTCACTCGTCGGCTCGGGGACCCCCCGGTCTTGGAACGCCGACAGTTGGCGCGCCAGGTAGGGGCCTGCTGCGTGTTGACGAGTAGTTTCCCGTCAAGCTCCAGATGGGCAGTCTCCAACGACCTCTTCAACCCGGGACGGTGCTCCGTTTCGGAAGTCTCGAGTTCATGTCTTTCGACGGCAGCTACGACATGATACTCCTTCCACCGCCGCGCGACAGCGACAACGGTGGCGGACAGCCCGCCTGCCGGCGGCGGAATCGACGACGCCTTTCCCGCGTGGGGGAAGGACAACTTTCGAGCTCACCCCATCCTCTCCCTCGCCATCGGAGGAGGAGGCGGGGGCAACCAAGGCCGAGCGGGAGGCTGCGCTCAGTCGACTGTCGAGCAAATCGACATCCCCAGCGCCCCAACGGAGGACGCGTCGGGCATCACCCACGCGTTTGAGGCGAAGGCGAGCGCCATCCCCCCGCGACACGCCGATCCCGAGCAAGTGGACGACGCCAGCACGCTCACGGAGGGCCTGCAGGACGTCGCCCTCGCACCCAGGACGACAGCACGATCAGCCCCCGATGCGACTTCGTCGATCCTCGTCGACCAAAAGGTACGGGCTGATTCCCATCCTTCGTCATTTCGACTCGGCCTCAACCCGCCTGGCGGCCTCGCTTTGGCGGGCGCTCACGTTGAGGCGAGTGCAACCCCTCTGGGGTTTCGTGTGCGGTCGCCTTGGGACCGATTGACGGGTGTCTCGACCTACGGACCCTCTGGGTCCGAGGAAGATGACGACCCCAGCATCTGCTGGGATTTCTCTGGATCTGGCAACCCCAGTGCCGTGCGGGACTTCATGACCGCATGCAACTACTGCCTCTCCGACTGTTCCGACGGCAGCCGCAGCCTTGACGACAAGGACTGCGGCCCGAGCCGCGAATGTTTCCATGTCGAGCTAGGGGATCCCTCCGGAGGCAGCTGTCTCGGCATGCCGGAGGATGGTGATCCCCCTAGGCCAGCGCCTCGCGCCGACATCCCGCGGGAGCTAGCTGTGGTCCCCATTCCGGCGGGGGGTCACGACCCACAGCTCGAGCAAGTCCGCGGGGCGCAGGCCGGGCTCGATGAGGGAGCAGGAGCGCTCGAGGCAATCCGCCGGAACGTCGGGCAGGTATGGGCGAGCCAGCCCCCGGCCGGAGGAATACGTCACCTGCCCCAAGGTCTCCAGCACCGCATCGCCAACGATACCAGGGACAGACCGCCACCCGCATCCGGCGGAACCGGTCAGGACCTGGCCACCGCAGCAATGCTCCTCCGCGCGATGCCGGAGTCATCAACCACCGAGGGTCGGCGAATCCAGGGGGAGCTCAAGCATCTCCTGGAAGGCGCTGCGGCCCGGCGGGCCGAGAGCTCTGCCTCCCGAAGGCAGGGGTACCCCTCGGAACCTCGTGTCGTGACTTCCCAACTCACGCGGGAAGCCTCGGTCTTCACCGGGCGCACGCGCAACACCGCGCCTGCGGCCCCGGGCCACCTTGGCGACGAGCACCCTCATCGCGACCGTCGGGCCCGCCTCGACGAAAGGGTGCGCCGAGGTTATCACCCCAGGCGTGGGGGACGCTATGACAGCGGGGAGGATCGGAGCCCCTCGCCCGAACCACCCGGTCTGCAGTTCTTCAGCCGGGCCATTCGGCGGGCACCATTTCCGCCCCGATTCCGACCCCCGACTACTATCACGAAGTACTCGGGGGAAACGAGACCGGAATTGTGGCTTGCGGACTACCGCCTGGCCTGTCAACTGGGTGGGACGGACGATGACAACCTCATCATCCGCAACCTCCCCCTGTTCCTCTCCGACACCGCTCGCGCTTGGTTGGAGCACCTGCCTCCGGGGCAGATTTCCAACTGGGAGGATCTGGTCCAGGCTTTCGCCGGCAACTTCCAGGGCACGTACGTGCGCCCCGGGAATTCCTGGGACCTCCGAAGCTGCCGGCAACAGCCGGGAGAGTCCCTTCGGGACTACATCCGGCGATTCTCGAAGCAGCGCACCGAGCTGCCCAACATCACCGACTCCGATGTCATCGGCGCGTTCCTGGCCGGCACCACCTGCCGTGACCTGGTGAGCAAGTTGGGTCGCAAGACCCCCACCAGGGCAAGCGAGCTGATGGACATCGCCACCAAGTTCGCCTCTGGTCAGGAGGCGGTCGAAGCCATCTTCCAAAAGGACAAGCAGCCCCAGGGCCGCCCGTCGGAAGATGCTCCCGAGGCGTCTAGTCCGCCCGGCGCCAAGAAGAAAGGCAGGAGGAAGTCGCAAGCGAAACGCGACGCCGCCAGCACGGACCTTGTCGCCGCCGCCGAGTACAAGAACCCTCGGAAGCCCCCCGGAGGCGCCAACCTCTTCGACAAGGCACTCAAGGAGACGTGCCCCTACCATCAGGGGCCCGTCAAGCACACCCTCGAGGAGTGCGTCATGCTTCGGCGCCACTTCCACCGGGCTGGGCCACCCGCAGAGGGTGACAGGGCCCGCGACGACGGCAAAAAGGAAGATCACCAGGCAGGAGAGTTCCCCGAGGTCCGCGACTGCTTCATGATCTACGGAGGGCATGCGGCGAATGCCTCGGCTTGGCATCGTAAGCAGGAGCGTCGGGAGGTCTGCTCGGTGAAGGTGGCGGCGCCAGTCTACCTAGACTGGTCCGACAAGCCCATCACCTTCGACCAAGATGACCACCCCGACCACGTGCCGAGCCCAGGGAAGTACCCGCTCGTCGTCGATCCCGTCATCGGCGACGTCAGGCTCACCAAGGTCCTGATGGATGGGGGCAGCTGCCTCAACATCATCTACGCTGAGACCCTCAGGCTCCTGCGCGTCGATCTGTCATCCGTCCGAGCAGGCGCTGTGCCCTTCCACGGGATCATTCCCGGGAAGCGCGTCCAGCCCCTCGGACAGCTCGACCTTCCTGTCTGCTTCGGAACACCCTCCAACTTCCGAAGGGAGACTTTGACGTTCGAGGTGGTCGGGTTCCGAGGGACCTACCACGCAGTGTTGGGAAGGCCATGCTACGCGAAGTTCATGGCCATCCCCAACTACACCTACCTGAAGCTCAAGATGCCGGGCCCCAACGGGGTCATCACCGTCGGCCCCATGTACAAACACGCATTCGAATGCGATGTGGAGTGCGTGGAGTACGCCGAGGCCCTCACCGAGTCCGAGGCCCTCATTGCCGACCTGGAAAGCCTCTCCCGAGAGGTGCCGGACGTGAAGCGACATGCCGGCAACTTCGAGCCAGCGGAGACGGTTAAGGCCGTCCCTCTCGACTCCAGTGGCGACACCTCCAAGCAGATTCGGATCGGTTCCGGGCTCGACCCCAAATAGGAAGCAGTGCTCGTCGACTTTCTCCGCGCAAACGCCGACGTCTTTGCGTGGAGTCCCTCGGACATGCCCGGCATACCGAGGGATGTCGCCGAGCACTCGCTGGATATTCGAGCCGGAGCCCGACCGGTCAGACAGCCTCTGCGCCGATTCGACGAGGAAAGGCGCAGGGTGATAGGCGAGGAGATCCACAAGCTGATGGCAGCAGGGTTCATCAAAGAGGTATTCCACCCCGAATGGCTTGCCAACCCTGTGCTTGTGAGGAAGAAAGGGGGGAAATGGCGGATGTGTGTAGACTACACTGGTCTCAACAAAGCATGTCCGAAGGTCCCCTACCCTCTACCTCGCATCGATCAAATCGTGGACTCCACTGCAGGGTGCGAAACCCTGTCTTTCCTCGATGCCTACTCAGGGTATCATCAAATCAAGATGAAAGAGTCCGACCAGCTCGCGACTTCTTTCATCACGCCCTTCGGCATGTACTGTTATGTCACCATGCCGTTCGGTTTGAGGAACGCGGGTGCAACGTACCAGCGGTGCATGAACCATGTGTTCGGCGAACACATCGGTCACACGGTCGAGGCCTACGTCGATGACATCGTAGTCAAGACGAGGAAAGCCTCCGACCTTCTCTCCGACCTCGAACTGACATTCCGGTGTCTCAAGGCGAAGGGCGTCAAGCTCAATCCCGAGAAGTGCATCTTCGGGGTGCCCCGAGGCATGCTTTTGGGATTCATCGTCTCCGAGCGGGGCATCGAAGCCAACCCGGAGAAGATCGCAGCCATCACAAACATGGGGCCCATCAAGGACTTAAAAGGCGTACAGAGGGTCATGGGATGCCTCGCGGCCTTGAGCCGTTTCATCTCGCGCCTCGGCGAAAGAGGCCTGCCCCTGTACCATCTCTTAAGGAAGGCCGAGTGCTTCACTTGGACTCCCGAGGCCGAGGAAGCCCTCGGGAGCCTGAAGGCGCTCCTCACCCAGGCGCCCGTCTTGGTACCCCCAGCTGATGGAGAAACCCTCTTGGTCTACGTCGCCGCAACCACTCAGGTGGTCAGCGCCGCGATCGTGGTCGAAAGGCAGGAAGAGGGGCATGCCTTGCCCATTCAGAGGCCAGTTTACTTCATCAGCGAGGTGCTGTCCGAGACCAAGATCCGCTACCCACAAGTCCAGAAGCTGCTGTATGCAGTGATCCTGACGAGGCAAAAGCTGCGACATTACTTCGAGTCTCATCCGGTGACTGTGGTGTCATCCTTCCCCCTGGGGGAGATCATCCAGTGCCGAGAAGCCTCGGGACGGATCGCAAAGTGGGCGGTGGAAATCATGGCCGAGACAATCTCGTTCGCCCCTCGGAAGGCCATCAAGTCCCAGGTACTGGCGGACTTCGTAGCCGAATGGGTCGACACCCAGTTGCCAGCGGCTCCGATCCAACCGGAGCTCTGGACCATGTTTTTCGACGGGTCGCTGATGAAGACCGGAGCCGGCGCGGGCCTGCTCTTCATCTCGCCCCTCGGGAAACACCTGCGCTACGTGCTCCGCCTCCATTTCCCGGCGTCCAACAATGTGGCTGAGTACGAGGCTCTGATCAACGGATTGTGAATCGCCATCGAGCTAGGGGTCCGACGCCTCGATGCACGCGGCGACTCGCAGCTCGTCATCGACCAAGTCATGAAGAACTCCCACTGCCGCGACCCGAAGATGGAGGCCTACTGTGATGAGGTTCGACGCCTGGAAGACAAGTTCTACGGGCTCGAGCTTAACCACATCGCCCGGCGCTACAACGAGACTGCGGACGAGCTGGCGAAGATAGCCTCGGGGTGAACGACGGTTCCCCCGGACGTCTTCTCCCGGGATCTGCACCAACCCTCCGTCAAGATAGGCGGCACGCCCGAGCCCGAGGTGCCCTCGGCCCCGTCCGAGGCGACCTCGGCCCAGCCCGAGCCATCCTCGGTTCAACCCGAGGAACCCTCGGCCCCCGAGGGCGGAGCACTGCACATCGAGGAGGAGCAGAGCGGGGTCATGCCAGATCAAGACTGGCAGACCCCGTACCTGCAATATCTCCGCCAAGGAGAGCTGCCCCTCGGCCGAGCCGAGGCTCGGCGGGTAGCGCGACGCGCCAAGTCGTTCGTCTTGCTGGGCGATGAGCAGGAGCTCTACCACCGTAGCCCCTCGGGCATCCTCCAGCGATGCATCTCCATCGCCGAGGGTCAGGAACTCCTGCAGGAAATACACTCGGGGGCTTGCGGCCATCATGCAGCACCTCGAACCCTCGTCGGGAACGCTTTCCGCCAAGGCTTCTACTGGCCGACGGCGGTAGCCGACGCCACTAGAATTGTCCGCGCCTGCGAAGGGTGCCAATTCTATGCGAAGCAGACCCACCTGCCCGCTCAGGCTCTGCAGACAATACCCATCACCTGGCCCTTCGCTGTGTGGGGTCTAGACCTCGTCGGCCCTCTGCAGAAGGCGCCCGGGGGCTACACGCACCTGCTGGTCGCCGTCGATAAATTCTCCAAGTGGATCGAGGTCCGACCCCTGAACAGCATCAGATCCGAGCAGGCGGTGGCGTTCTTCACCAACATCATCCATCGCTTCGGGGTCCCGAACTCCATCATCATCGACAACGGCACCCAGTTCACCGGCAAAAAATTCTTGGATTTTTGCGAGGATCACAACATCCGGGTAGACTGGGCCGCCGTAGCCCATCCCATGTCGAATGGGCAAGTGGAACGTGCCAACGGCATGATTCTACAAGGGCTCAAGCCCCGGATTTACAATGATCTCAACAAGTTCGGCAAGCGATGGATGAAGGAACTCCCCTCGGTGGTCTGGAGCCTGAGGACGACGCCAAGCCGAGCCACAGGTTTCACGCCGTTCTTCCTGGTCTACGGGGCCGAGGCCGTCCTGCCCACTGACCTGGAATACGGCTCCCCGAGGACGAGGGCCTACAACGAAGAAAGCAACCAAGCTAGCCGAGAAGACTCGCTGGACCAGCTGGATGAGGCTCGGGACAGGGCCTTACTACACTCGGCACGGTATCGGCAGTCCCTGCGACGCTACCACGCCCGAGGGGTCCGACCCCGAGATCTCCAGGTGGGCGATCTGGTGCTTCGGCTGCGGCAAGACACCCGAGGGAGGCACAAGCTCACGCCCCCCTGGGAGGGGCCGTTCGTCATCGCCAAAGTTCTGAAGCCCGGAACGTACAAGCTGGCCAACAGTCAAGGCGAGGTCTACGGCAACGCTTGGAACATCCAACAGCTACGTCGCTTCTACCCTTGAGATGTTTCCAAATTGTTCATATACCTCGCACCCACGCAAAGTTTAGTCAACAAGGAAGGGTCGGCCTCGCCTCGACAAAGCCCGACCCTCCCTCAGGGGCTAAAAGGGGGGAAACCCCCTCTGCGTCAAAATTTTCCTCGAACAGAAAATCTCTTTTTACCAGAATATCTTTCGTGCTTTTTGACTACTTCGAAAAGTGGGTCATGGAAACGACAGGGTACACGTAAGCAGTCAAGGCTGACCGAGCCAAGGGACTCCTACGCCTCCGGGATACGGATACCTCACTCATCACCTTCTGCGATAAGTAACTCGCGTTCGGATAAGGTGACTCCGCGGATCGAACAAGTCTCTACGTTTGGAAGCTCTTCTGTCAAAGCGATTCTTCGAGTTTTCTCGACTAAGTCGGTGATAGGGCCTCATGGACGAGTAAAAGTGCGCGTAAGCGGCAAGGCCGACCGAGCCGAGGGACTCCCACGCCTCCGGGATACGGATACCTCACTCCTCACCTTCCGCGAGAAGCAACTTTCGCTCGCACAAACATCCCTGTTACCGACAAAAAGTCCAGATGCTTGGAACAAGAGGAAAAGGGACACAGCTTTACAACACAGCAAGGGTGTGTGTTCTGGCCTCGACGGCCGCGCAAAGCACACGCTACAAGACAAGCTGATCCTGCAGGCTCAGGTCTTGGCGCTGGAAGGGGGCGGCGACACCCTCGGCATCAACAGCACCTTCGGCAAGGCCCGAACTAGCCTCGGACGGCGACGCGGTCCAAGGGCCTCCGCTCCAAAGGACGGCGTCATCACCACGCCCGGGCGATCGTTGTCAGGGACTTCTCCGGGAATCCGGCCCGAGCAGGCGGCTCGGCCAGCCACCTCCGGGGCCTCGGCCAACCACCTTCCGAGGACACGAGCCCGGTTCGAAGCCTCGGCTGACCAACTCCGACGTCGACCCTGTCAACGGACAACTCGGCTAGGCTCCGGCCAACCAGGTTTCATTTCCGAGCCAACTCCGCCTCTGCTCATGCTGATATCGCTACCCCCGGCCTCGGCTCGTCGAAGAGCGGCCGAGGGGTCTCTTTAACTAAGCTAGAGGAGCCTCGGACAACAGGGCCGACCGAGCCGAGGGACTCCTACGCCTCCGGGATACGGATACCTCACTCGTCACCTTGACACGGGGCGACTCATGTTTAGTGAAGCGGTTCAGACAATCAGCGGACGAGTCTTAGTGCTCGGAAATGAGGAAAAAACATGGCTCCGTGCCGTAATTACATACATGTTCAGGCCCCGAAAGCCAAAATGAACAAAAAACCCGGCACTCGAAGTGCCATTACAAACGGAACTCTGGTTCCCCCTCCGCAGGTACGAACAACCCCACTCGATAGGGGTGGGCCTGCGGGGCAACAGAAGACCGACGAACGGCATGTCGCCGACCGCCCCGACAGCGGCGACGATGAAGACTTCTGCCCCGGGGGCCGAACAGCAGCAATGATGACCTCAGGGCGGATGCTGCTGCTAGGAGGCCCCCGCCCTTGCCCAAACTCGAGAGGCAAGGACGGGCAGAAGGCCGTAGAGTTGGAGGTCGGTCCATGGCCAACCTTGGCTGTCGCGCCGGCGGAAGAACCTCTTCCAGTTGCCGTGGCGGGAGGCGGCACCGGGAGCGGTTCCGAAACCGCTCGGCTCAGAGAGCCGGGCACGGTGCAGCTGTTAGCGCCACGGACGACTCCCGCCCTTCCCCCCGATCACGGAGGGAAGGAGCGGGCCACCGCCCGCGCAGGGGCCGACCCCAACTCGGCACACTCCCCTCCTCAGCCCTGGTGATGAAAATCCTTGAGGCTGAGGGAGGGGCAGAGGCCGCAGCCCGGCTCGCTTTCCCCCACCATCAAGCCGGAGGTCACCATCCTGGGTGGCCGCCGGTGGAGGGGTGCAGCCGGGCTGCATGATGAAAATCCTTGAAGCCGAACGATGGCTGAAAGGTACCCACTCCCGCGGAGCAGTGTCCTCCGACGATGAGGCACGGAGACGGCGGTTTCCCCCATCCGGGGGCTTGAAAGGTGGAAAGACACGATGCATAAGGGAGGAAGAAGACATGGTCGCCCTACGAAAGGGGTCGCCCTCCTTTTAAAGGCAACTCTCCCTGCTCGCGCCCCCAACCGTCACAGGCTGAGTCCTCTCCAACACGCCTCCAAAGCCCTCCCCTGCGGCGCGGGGGCTGGGACCCACCTGTCATGCAGACCAGCTCCAAGCAGAAGAAGCCGAACCGCCGCGCGCGGCGCGCGCGCAACCACCCAGCAGTTACAAGTGACCCTCCACTTTTGCCCAGACCAACGGGCGAAGGGGGTGGGCAGCCATGCGGGCGGCATGCAGCCGCGCCAAGTGGACGCGCCTCTCCGACTCCTGACAGGCCAGCGCGGAGGCTCAAGCCCACGCGTCGCGCAACCGGCGCGCCGGATGCTGCATGTAAGCCACTATGCCACTTGCGCCACCACCGCACCTCCTCGGTTGCGGAACCAATACCACGACCTGAGGCGGCCCAGCGCGCGGCCCAGCTGCGCCAGCCTGACGCAGCGGTCAAACGCGGTCAAAAGTGGGCCGGCAGTAATGACAGTGGCAGGCGCGCAAGAGCAGCGATCACGCCATCAGCCAGGCTCACGTCCCATCCGGAGGCAGCAAGAGAACCCCCTCTCTCATGGTGTGAAGACGACACGCCCGTGACCCGTTCCTCGAACGGCTCGCGCACGCGCAACGGCAGCCTCGCCAACTACTCGCCCCGGCGCATTAACTCCGCGGCTCGACGGGCAGCGCCACTGGCGGGAGCAGCTGGCGACGTTTCACCTTCGCCAAAGCGGCCACACCAAATAGGTACGCCACATCGTTCAATTTCGTATCCTTTTTTCCCTTTTCCTTCTTTCTCTATCTCTTGCAACAGGGACCGGGAAAGGGGATACCCCCAAAGGGATCCTTCCCCGTGAAGGAACTAGGCTCCGAGCCTCCTTACTGATCAGGGGTTAGAAGGCTGGCCCCCCGGAGGGTTCAACAGCCGCCTCAGATCGCGTGGGCCCGACACCCACTACTGGTCAGGGGTTCGAAGGTCGGCCCCCGAAAGGTCCCACGACCGCCTCAGGCTACTCGGGCTCTGCGCCCCTTACTGATCAGGGGTTCGAAGGCTGGCCCCCCGAAGGGTTCACAGTCGCCTCAGACACCGAGCGAGGGATGACCAGGGGTACGTTCGATACATAACCAAGGCTCGGGCTGCGTTCCCGAGGTACCCTAGGACATTTCCGAGACCAGCGGGAACGACTCTGTAACGGAATCCCATCGGAGGGAGGCAACGAGCCCTCGGACCCCGTCGCCAGGGGACCGGGTCCGGCAGATCACCCGCAGGTACTTTTGGGCGTGCCTCCGGGCCCCTAGCCGACCCCCAACGAACGGGGCACGGACGTCCACTCGGATTACCCGATTGCAGCTCACCGGAGACACCATGTTCGGTGCCCATCGAGGGTAACATGGCGCTCTCCCCCCCTCCTCCTTGCGGAAAGGCGACGTAGGGGCGTATGTAAAAAAGCCGAGTCTGTCCCTGATCGTCCTCTCGCCCTGTGCGGAGGCTCGGGGGCTGCTCTCGCAGACCCGGCTCCGGCCGAACCGTTGACAGCGTCAACATACCAGCCCGAGAACTTGGGCCCCGACAGAGCACCTGGGCTACGGCCTGTTCGCATGAGGGAACCGCCAGACCAGCCGAAGCATTACGCAAGGCATTAAGACCTCGAAGGAGTGAAACCACTCCTCCGAGGCCTCAGGGGCTACACCCGGCGGGTGCGCTCGCGCGCACCCACCGGAACAAAGTACAACCGAGAAAGGCTGGTCCCCTTGCAAAAAAGTGCGACAAAAGCCTCCAGCGAGTGTTAACACTCCCTTCGAGGCTCGGGGGCTACTGTCGGGGACCATAATTAGGGGTACCCTCAAGACGCCTAATTCTCAGCTGGTAACCCCCATCAGCATAAAGCTGCAGAGGCCTGATGGGTTTGATTAAGTCAGGGATCAGTCCATACGAGCGACTCGATCACGCCACGCCCGAGCCTAGCCTCGGGCAAGGGCAGCCGACCCTGAGATGTTTCCGTCTCGCCCGAGGCCTCCTCTTTCACGGCAGACGCATCTCCGGCTCGCCCGAGGCCTTGCCTTCGTTAAGAAGTAACCCTGACTAAATCACCGCGCCGACCGACCAAGTCACTGGGGCCTTCAACGCAAAGAGTAAGACTGACGGGCGGCCAGGCTTGGCCAAAAGCGCTAGAGGAAGCTCCGCCCGACCCAGGGCTCGGACTCGGGCTAAGGCCCCGGAAGACGGCGAACTCCGCTCCGCCCGACCCAAGGCTCGGACTCGGGCTAAGGCCCCGGAAGACGGCGAACTCCGCTCCGCCCGACCCAGGGCTCGGACTCGGGCTGAGGCCCCGGAAGACGGCGAACTCCGCTCCGCCCGAACCAGGGCTCGGACTCGGGCTAAGGTCCCGGAAGACGGCGAACTCCGCTCCGCCCGAACCAGGGCTCGGACTCGGGCTAAGGCCCCGGAAGACGGCGAACTCCGCTCCGCCCGACCCAGGGCTCGGACTCGGGCTAAGGCCCCGGAAGACGGCGAACTCCGCTCCGCCCGACCCAGGGCTCGGACTCGGGCTAAGGCCCCGGAAGACGATGAACCCTGCTTCGCCCGACCCAGGGCTCGGACTCCACCCCGACCTTTGCTGAACGACCTCCGCCTCGCCCGACCCAGGGGCTCGGGCTCGGCCTCGGCCTCGGCCTCAGCCATGCAGGACAGACTCGACCTCGGCTTCGGAGGAGCCCCCACGTCGCCCGACCTAGGGCACGAGTCCGCCACGTCGACAGGAAGCGCCATCATCACCCTACCCTGAGACGACTCGGGCCGCAGAGAACAGGACCGACGTCCCATCTGGCTAGCTCCGCCAGATAGGCAATGATGGCGCCCCGCTGGACCATGACGACGGCGGCTCCCAGCTCCCTTACGAAAGCAGGGGGACGTCAGCAAGGGCCCAACCACTCCGACAGCTGTCCCTCCGCCCGGCTCCATTGCTTCTCCAACAGCCACGACGCCACACTAGCTGGGTGCCAAGATCTCTCCGGCTGCCACCTTGGCATGTACTTAGGGCACTAGCTCTCCCCCGCTAGACACGTAGCACCTTGCTACACCCCCATTTGTACACCTGGATCCTCTCCTTGCGCCTATAAAAGGAAGGACCAGGGCCTTCTTAGAGAAGGTTGGCCTCGCGGGAACGAGGGGCAGGGGCAGGCGCTCTCTCGGGGCCGCTCGCTCCCCTCACCCGCGCGGACGCTTGTAACCCCCTACTGCAAGCGCACCCGACCTGGGCGCGGGACGAACACGAAGGCCGCGGGAATCTCCGACTCCCTCACGACCCGGCTCCGGCCACCTCGCTCTCGCTCTCTCTCCCCCCTTCGCGCTCGCCCACGCGCTCGACCCATCTGGGCTGGGGCACGCGGCACACTCACTCGTCGGCTCGGGGACCCCCGGTCTCGGAACGCCGACAATACCCAATCCTATCTAATTTATTATGATCAAGCCTATTGGAAGTCACTCAAATAGGATTGGTTAATGCTGAGTAAATACATTAGACCCTGCTCCTATAAACCAGTTTGAGATCTTAGATCAACTCGGCCATACTCCTAATTCACTTAAGCCTAAATTGGTGACTTAGATCGACTCAGCCATACACAAACAACTTGACCTACATAATTGGTTATATAACTAATCCCAACTATCATATAGCCACCTACTAAACCCTCTACCTAGCTATTACCTACTGATCTATCTTAACCTCTTGGAGACACCCAAGCTCAAGAGGGAAAAGCTCAACCTCGTCAAGGAAGGAGAGAAGTTAAACTGGATCTTTTGATGCATTGCCATCCAACACGGAGTTCTTCCTCACCATAAACTTTCTTACCCCTGGCTATTCTTGCCCTAACCTATCCATCTTTTATCCCACATAATAAGTATTTGGGTACCTATGCTCTCATAATCACCCACCATTGACAAAAAAAAGACTCTAGATTTTTGAACCAGTTATAGACTAAAAGCCAAATTACAAACCAATCCTTCTGTATCCCTTTTCTCACAAATCTCGGGGACGAGATTATTTTTAAGGGGGGTAGGATTTGTAAAGCCCAAAATTGGTATAAGGAAAATAAATAAATAAATAAATAAATAAATCAAAGAAAGTGGAAAGATCCTCATATGAATTAGATTTCTTTTTACTAATATGGTTGAGGGACATTCTTAAGGAGGGTAAGTAAAATCACCTTTTAATGAAGATTACACATTATAATTTATTTCTCCTAAAAATAATCTTTATGGCTTGTATGTTGAGAACAATTGCTAAAAGGAATAATAAATAACAAAAATTATACTTTTGAATTCATATTGGAGTTTTGTCTGTGCACATAAATTGTTGTGAGCTTGAACTCTATTTACATTTAATTCGAATCTGGAATTTAAAAACCTGATTCGAAATTAGGATTTAAATATGAAATCAGGAAAATAAAAGAAAAAGAAATGTGGTTGTACCCGTAGCTGGGCCAACATTCCCCTCTGCCGGCCCATTCCTCTCCTATTTCCCTCTTCCGCGCGGCCCACGTTCCCTCAGCCCCGTGTGCCCTCTACTGCCGCTGTGCCGTGGGCCCGTGCCATCAGTGTCTGCCACCAGCTTGCGTCGCGCGCGCTCGCAGTCTCTGGCAAATGGGGTCGCCTCGTCAGGATCATCTCCCCAACAAACTTCACCGAGCTCCCGCCCGCGAATCTCGCCTCTACCTCAACCCCTTTCCCCCGATTTCCTATCTCGGACTTCGCCGCTCCAGCATATAAATAGTAGCCGCTACCCCCCTGGCCATCTTCATCCCGGTAGAATACCCTGAACTGTGGGCTCGTGCGTGGGGAAAGCGATGTGGGATCGCCGCCGTCGTTCCGCTACCTAGGCACACACCTGTGTTCGGAAAGTCAAAGCGACCTGGAGGATACCCGGTGGGCGTAGAATCTGGAGGCGTCTTCCTGGAAGCACGAAGATGGTCGGACAACAGGATATGATCCGCCAAGCACTACTCCTCCGCCGCGGTAACAAAACGCGCCGCCGCGGGTGAACTCCATCGTGGCCTGCTCGTCTCATCGACCTCCGCCCGCGGTATGTGCCCCATTCGAGTTCGCCATCCTTCCCTCCAGGTCTAGCACCGGTCAATTTTGGGTTTGTGGCGTTCGGGCGTCGGATTGCGTGTCCGCCGGCGATGCTCCGCCGTGCCTCTGTGCTGCGCCGTCGCTCTGGTATTCGGAACGAAGAAGTGTGGCGCTGGCCGTTGGATCTGCGCTGTCCGGCTAGGATTAGAAGGCATATAACCTTTCGGATTATTTGAATCTGTGCCATCAATTGTCAATCGTGCGGTCTGCACCGATTATGGGTTCGGGATCGATCTGAACCATCAGATCTAGATCCAGTGGCCCAGATCGTGTACCGTTTCGGGTGATATTTAATCTAATCCGGACGGTCGAGTTTTGATCCGACGATCGATTTGGGCGCATACCTCTTCAGCCTGGACGTTTTGCGTAAAAGACCCCGTGAAATAACTGAATCAACCCGCCGTCCACCTCGGGTTAGGGTTGAGTCTGGTAGATTTTGCGAATTAAACCTCGAGCTTCTTAGTAAATGACGCGCAGTCCAGATAACAGAGAAACTAGATAATTAATATTAGAAGTTGATTTTTAGTATAAAAATAAATCTTAAAACTTGTTTAATTCATATTTAATCCATTTTAACTTCAAATTAATTCATTTCAGTGGCATTAATTTTGTTTTAATATTGTTTATCACTTAGTAAATTTGTTTAGCCATGAAACTTGAACTAAAATTATTCACATGAGTTATGCTATTGTAGGTACTCAATGACTTTGGAAATTCATAATTTAATAACCGTAGAACCAAATTTAGTGGTTCTTGTTCCCACGATCTTGTAGTAACGCGTAGATTAATATTACGTAGTTAATTCTTATGTTTGGTGTGATGTTAATTTTGCCTATACCATGTTTGTCTATATTGCTACGACTAGCAGCGAGGTTACGAATCACCTGAAGAGCAAGTTGGTACCTGGAATCTCAATCCCAGGCAAGTTGTGCCCTTGATCACTTCTTTTTACCTACTCATGTTCTAATTAATCATAATGATCTGCATAGGTTAATTTTGATGGGACCCAATAGGTTACCCTAGTTTGATTATCTTTATACCTTGTTTACCACTGAACCTTTTTGGGTAGTACTTGCTAGTGCTTTATGTGGTTTTGGGTATGAAGATACATTATTCATGATCACACTTTTATTATCTGTTTATTATTACTGTTCATGTTAAGATCATTATGTTAATTGGAACATGGAGAACCACCCGGGAAAACAGTGCTACCACAAGGGAGGAATGGGACCCCTTGGCTGATTAATTAGGAAAGCTAGTGGAAGACTACCTTACCCGAAAGGGGCAAGGGCAGTAGGGGAGTGGTCAGTGTAGGGAGGCCCTCGGGAGGATTTTGCTGCGATGGCAGTCCTGCAAGGGATTCCTGCTAGGAAGGCCCTCGGGAGGATTTTGCTGCGATGGCGGTCCTGCAAGGGATTCCTGCATTGGAACTTCCTATAAACTGTAGCGGGTTTTCTGAAGCTAGTGGAACTTTGTAAAGGCCTCGTAGTGTTGCCCTGCCTCGCCTCCTCGGTAGAGGTGTATGGGATTGGCCGTCTCTTGGCAGATGGGTAACACGACTTGTGGGTAAAGATGCGCAACCTCTGCAGAGTGTAAAACTGGTATACTAGCCGTGCTCACGGTCATGAGCAGCTCGGACACTCACATGATTAAATTATGGAACTAAATTCAATTTGTCATATGCATAGCATCGCAGGTGATGTTGTTACTTTTGTTCTACTATTTAATTGGGTTGGTATTTACTTATACTTAGTAATTGCTAATAAAATTTTGACCAACTTTAAAAGCAATGCTCAGCTTCAACCATCCTCTTTGGTAAGCCTTACACTTCACGTGAGCTCCCACCTTTGGCGAGTTCATGCACATTATTCCCCACAACTTGTTGAGCGATGAACGTATGTGAGCTCACTCTTGCTGTCTCACACCCCCCCCCACAGGTCAAGAACAGGTACCACCGGATGAGGCGCATGGAGGATGCCGTGATGTGTTCGTGAGAGGTCTAGGCCGTCGTCTCCCAGTCAACTTTGGGTTGCTGGACCGTTGTCTCCTTATAATGTAATTATTTATTTTGTATAGAACTCCTGTTATATATAAAGATGTGACATTCGATCCTGTGCCACTATACATCATATGTGTGAGACTTGGTCCTAGCACACCTGGTGATTATGTTCGCGCCCGAGTTTTGGACCCCTAAAACCCGGGTGTGACACTTTGGTAAGCCTTACACTACACTTTTTCCTACACTTGTTGAGTTATGACCGTATGGGACATCACCATTGCTATAATCACACCAGGAGGAGAGTAGGTACCACTAGAGGAGGACTATTACGATGAGTTCGACGAGATCTAGGCGTCGTCTTCCAGTCAACTATTGGTGTCATGGAGATAGTTATCTTAGTTCGATTTATTTATTATTAGTTATTTTGTAAGACATTCTCATTATGTATAAAGATTATGACATTCGTCTCTGAAAGTCGCCTAGAGGGGGGTGAATAGGCGAAACCTGAAATTTATAAACTTAAACACACACTAAGGCCGGGGTTAGCGTTAGAATTAAATCTAAGGTGGAAGATTGTTTCTCTTGCCATGAGTTGCTCAAATAATGCAGATGACGTTTGGGAGCAAACTCAAATCAATATTGGTAAGGAAACTTTAGAGAGAGGAAAGAGGGCAAACAAATCAAATGCAAATCACACAAGTGGACACACTGATTTGTATTACCGAGGTTCGGTTTCAAAGAACCTAGTCCCCGTTGAGGAGGCCACAAAGGCTGGGTCTATTCCAACCCTTTCCCTCTCTCAAACGGTCACTTAGACCGAGTGTGCCTTTTCCTTAATCACACGGGTCACTAAGACCCCGCAAGGACCACCACAAACTTAGGTGTCTCTTACTTAGCTTTACAAAGCCCTTAAGAATAAGAATAGGAAGGAAGAAGGCAATCCAAGCAACAAGAGGAACAAAAGAACACAAAACACCCTCTCTCAAGTCACTAATGGTATTGAGTTGATTTGGTGGCTTGGAGAGGATTTGATCTTTGGAATGTGTCTTGGAGTGGAGTCTTTTGCTTTTGTATTGAATGTTGAATTCAGAACACTTGGATGCCAATGAATGAGGCGGTTGGGGTTGGGGGTATTTATAGCCCCAACCACTTCCTAGCCGTTGGCAAAGGTTGCTGGCGATGGGCACACCGGACAGTCCAGTGGCGCACCGGACAGCCACTGTTCACTGTCCGGTGCGCGCCACGTTAGCACGTTCGTTAGGGTTTGGAGCTGTTGACCATTGGAGTCGTTTGTCTTTTGCTGTACCGGACAATCCGGTGACCTCTGACTTCTACGCTCTAACTTCTGTCGCGGCACTGTTCATCACTGTTCATCTGAGCAGTCGACCGTTGGCGCGCAGGGAGCCGTTGCTCCGCTGGCTCACTGGACAGTCCAGTAGCACACCAGACAGTCCGGTGAATTATAGTGGAGCGCGCCCAGAAGAAACCCAAGAGTGACTGGTTCGCTGGCTGCCTGGCCTGGGGCACCGGACAGTGTCCGGTGCGCCACTTGGCAGCACTCTTGTTGGGGCCGTGCTTCGGTGCGCCGAAGGTCTTACACGAAGAAACAGCTTCGGCTGAAGTCGTCTCCAAGAGATGGCCGAAGGTTCCTTTTCATGGAGCTTCGGCGTTACAAACCGACATAGAGATAGAATGACCTTTTTATCCATAGGGGTCTGAGTCAATGTTGTAAACTTTTGTAAGGGGCATAATTGTAATTTGTCACAGGCTGCGACCTGTGCCTATAAATAGATGAACAGTACCTCTGTACTATTCACGCGAACCTGTCATTTGCCTTCGCATCACACTTGTATTCTCGTCTTCCTCAGGACCGAAGGTACATTTGTAATTTGAAAACATTTATATTCGTTCGTGTTAGTAAAGATGGAAATGATTCTATGATAACATTTAAATGTTTATTTTATACTTCATGATTTATATGAGTACTTCGTCCCTCGTTATTATGTTTACGAAGGTACGCCCTTCGTAACCTTCGTCCGAAATTCTTTATGTCCCGAAAGGATATAAGGTGGTGGAGGACGAAGGACTTTAACATTTAACATTTTCTGTGTTGCCTTGTTCTTAACTCTTAGCATTTGAGAACAAGCCCCCAACATTGGCACCCACCTCCGGTGAACTCACTTCCACTTTTCTGAGCTGATGGCTTCGTTCAACAATCAAGCTGGAGCTGCTTCGGCTTCGAAGCTGGTGCTCCCGATAACAGGCGGTTCTTGCTCAGAGCCGGCTAACAAGAAGCAGAAGAAGGAGGCTCAAAGAAGGGTGCAACATGTTGGAGTGCAGGGACCCTTCATCAAGTCAAAATGGTCCCATATTCCAATTACCTTCTCTCAGGAAGACCTTCAGCTTAAGGATTATCCCCACAATGATGCCATGGTTATCTCTTGCGTGATCAAAGGATTTCTGGTCCATAATGTCCTAGTTGATACAGGCAGTGCAGCTGACATTATATTTGCTAAAGCCTTCAGACAAATGCAAGAGCCTGAAGACAAGATTCATGATGCTACGCACCCCCTTTGTGGCTTCGGAGGGCGGCAGATTGTAGCACTTGGGAAGATTACCATGCCGGTAACCTTCGGATTTGTTAACAACACAAGGACTGAGCAAATTGTGTTTGATATTGTTGACATGGAGTATCCTTACAATGCTATCATCGGCCGTGGTACTCTTAATGCCTTCGAAGCAATTCTTCACCCAGCTTATCTCTGCATGAAGATACCTTCGGACCAAGGGCCTATTGCTATTCATGGAAGCCAGGAAGCTGCTAGAAGGGCCGAAGGAAGCTGGACTGACTCCAAGGCAATCCATAACATAGATGGAGCTGAAGCTTGTGAACAGTACAAATTCAGGAGGGAGAAGGCAGCTTCAGCGGATCAGCCGAAGCCCATGTTATTGTGTGAAGACATAGCAGAGCAGAAGGTGTTGTTGGGCTCGCAATTATCTGAAGACCAGGAGAAAACCTTGATAAGGTTTTTATTCAACAACAAAGATGTCTTTGCATGGTCAGCTAATGATCTCTGTGGAGTAAATCGGGATGTTATTGAACATTCGCTTAATGTTGACCCATCCTTCAGACCCCGAAAGCAGAGGCTTCGGAAAATGTCTGATGACAAGGCCGAAGGGGCTCGCAATGAAGTAAAAAGACTCCTCAGTGCAGGAGTTATCAGAGAAGTGAAGTATCCAGAGTGGCTAGCTAACACTGTTATGGTGAAGAAGGCCAATGGCAAGTGGAGAATGTGTATTGATTTCACAGATCTCAACAAGGCTTGTCCGAAGGATGAATTCCCGTTGCCAAGGATAGACTCTTTAGTTGATGCAGCAGCTTCTTCAGAGCTCATGAGTCTCCTGGACTGTTACTCGGGCTATCATCAAATCTGGATGAAGAAGGAAGATGAGCCGAAGACTAGCTTCATAACCCCAAGTGGTACATATTGCTACCTTCGGATGCCTGAGGGGCTCAAGAATGCTGGAGGGAGTTTCAGCAGAATGACGGCGAAGGTTCTCCAATCTCAGATAGGCAGAAATGTGTTGACTTATGTCGATGACATCATTGTAAAAAGCACGAAGCAAGAAAATCATATTGCTGATCTGCAGGAGACCTTCGCCAGCTTCAGACAAGCTGGTCTGAAGCTGAATCCAGAAAAATGTGTCTTCGGAGTGAAGAAGGGTAAATTTCTTGGATGCTTGGTTTCAACAAAGGGAATCGAAGCTAACCCAAATAAAATCGAAGCTATACTTCGAATGGAGCCACCAACCACAAGAAAGGGGGCCCAAAGATTGACAGGAAGGCTGGCATCTCTCAACAGATTTATATCCAGATCAGCAGAAAGAAACTTACCATTCTTCGAGGTGCTGAAGTCAGCTGAAGTCTTTCAATGGGGCCCAAGTCAACAAAAAGCCTTCGAAGAGCTGAAGCAATACTTAATAGATCTCACAACATTAACTCCACCAACGCCAGGGGCTCCTCTGTTGTTATATGTGGCAGCTTCGCACTCAGCAGTAAGTGCGGCACTTGTCCAGGAGAAGTTTGATGGACAAGTCAAGAAGCAGGTCCCAGTATATTTTGTATCTGAGGTCCTTAGTGTCTCAAAGAAAAATTATACAGAGCTGGAGAAGGTATTGTATGCCGTTTTAATGGCATCCAGGAAGCTTCGGCACTATTTTCAGGCATACAACATTATTGTTCCTTCTTCGCAGCCGTTGAAGGATATCATGAGAAATAGAGAAGCTACTGGGCGTATTGGAAAATGGGCTGCGGAGCTCAATGAATTTTACATTGATTATGTGCATAGATCCTCAATTCAGTCTCAAGCATTGGCAGATTTCATTGCCGACTGGACGCCAGGGGCTCAGGACGAAGAAGCGAATAAAGATGCCGAAGTATGGACACTGTTTTGTGATGGCTCTTGGGGAACCTTCGGAGCAGGTGCAGCTGCTGTGTTGGTCTCACCGTCCAAGGTTAAAACTTGCTATGCAGCAAGACTTGACTTCAGCTGCACAAATAATATAACTGAGTACGAAGCCCTGCTCCTGGGTCTTCGGAAACTAAAGGCAATGGGGATCAGAAGGGCGATTCTTAAAACTGATTCCCAGGTTGTTTCGGGTCATATTGACAAAAGTTGCAAGGCTAAAGACCCGAAGCTTGAAAAATACCTAGACACGGTCCGAAGGATCGAAGCTTCCTTCGAGAGATTTTCTGTTAAGAATATCCCTCGAGGACAAAATGAGCATGCTGATTTGTTAGCCAAGTCTGCAGCATAGGGTCTGCCGCTACCTTCGGATGTGTTCTTCGAAACAATAAAGGAACCTTCAGTGGAGCTACTAGAAAGAGCAGTCCTTAACATTTCTCCTGTTTACAGCGAAGATTGGAGAACTGAAATAATCTCTTACCTTCAGGGTAACTTCCTATCAGATGACGAAGCTTATAATAAAAGGATAGAGGCGAGAGCTCGTCCGTATGTCATGATAGAAGGGGAGTTATACAAGCATGGAGTTTGTGCCCCGCTGCTCAAGTGCTTGTCTAGACCCGAAGGTATAGAGTTAATGAAAGAGATACATGCAGGCCTGTGTGGATCCCACATCGGATCCAGGCCATTACTTGGAAAAGTGTTCCGCCAAGGATTTTATTGGCCGAAGGCAGCTTCGGATGCAGCGGAGTTAGTTCAAAAGTGCGAAGATTGTCAGAAATGTGCAAGAGATCAAAAGCAACCTTCGTCTTTGACACAGCTGATACAACCCATCTGGCCATTGCAAAGGTGGGGCCTTGACTTGTTGGGTCCATTACCACCGGCCCAAGGGAATCTAAAATATGTTATAGTAGCTGTGGAGTATTTTTCCAAGTGGATTGAGGCAAAGCCATTAGCCACAATAACTTCGGCCACTGTCCAAAAGTTTTTCTGGCAGAACATTGTCTGTCGTTTCGGAGTACCGAAGGCCATCACTGTAGATAATGGAACGCAGTTCGACTCCGAAGCTTTCAGAAATTTCTGTGATCAAATTGGAACGAAGATCCATTTTGCATCAGTCAGGCATCCGGAGTCGAATGGGCTTGTTGAAAGGGCCAACGGCATCATAATGACAGGAATAATGAAGCTAATCTTTAATCAACCAAGGGGAAAGTGGCCAGATCAGTTGACCAAAGTGGTGTGGAGCCATAATACAACAACATCAAGGTCTACAGGCTTTACCCCATTTAAGTTGTTATTTGGTGACGAAGCAATAACCCCGGAAGAAGCCAAAGCTGGATCAATAAGAGTGGTAGCTTCGGCAGAATCAGGTCCCGAAGATACTTGTCTCGTGGAAAAAGATGCCTTAGAAGGGATCAGGCTTCAAGCCGTGGAGAATATCAATAAATACCAGGCTGAAACAGTCAAATGGCGAGATAGAAAGGTCTGGCTAAAAAATATTGAGCCGGGACACTTGGTGCTTCGGAGAGTGGCCAACCCAGATACAGTGGGCAAGCTACAATTGAAATGGGAAGGGCCTTTCTTAGTAGCATCCTCGCCGAGGCCTGGTTCGTACAGATTAAAGGACATGGATGGCAACGAAATTCCAAGATCTTGGAATGCAGATGAGCTTCGGAGATATTATGTATAACTTGATGTAACTTTTTATGTTTTTCTTTTTCTTTTTCATGGCACCCTTTTCCTTTCTAAAGGGGGAGAAAGGTTTTTAAAGGGGCCATCATATGTAATTTCCTTTTTAGTTTTATAAGAGCAAAATCCCCCAAAGAATGTAAATGTAAAAGCTGAGAATGCACCATCGAGTGCCGAAACTGAAAAAAAAGAGGGAAGAAGCTCCAAAGACGTCCCTAAGGGGATGCAGAGCTCTGATTCCGCCGAAAGTAAAAGGCGAAGAAGCTCCAAAGACGTCCCTAAGGGGATGCAGAGCTTACAGCGAAAAGTCAACGCTGATACCGCCTAAGTAAAAGGCGAAGAAGCTCCAAAGACGTCCCTAAGGGGATGCAGAGCTTACAGCGAAAAGTCAACGCTGATACCGCCTAAGTAAAAGGCGAAGAAGCTCCAAAGACGTTCCTAAGGGAATGCAGAGCTTATACTGCCTAAGTAAAAGGCGAAGAAGCTCCAAAGACGTTCCTAAGGGAATGCAGAGCTGATGTGTGGTTGGTTCTAAAGAAATAATGGCTGAGAGTGTGGCTTCGGACATATGTTTTGGACATTCATTCGCACATTACATTACATCATGGCATTTGCATGCATAAGCATTCATTCATAGCATTTATGTACCAAAGTGGTTGCTTCGGCAAAAAGAAGAAGAGGATTTTTATGATTCGTTATGTAAAAGAAAAGCTTCGGAGAAGTGGTTTTTTATGATTCGTTATGCTTTGTTGCGTACAAAAAAGAAAAGCTTCGGTAAAAAGAAGAAGTGGTCCCTTATGCTTTGTTGTGTACAAAAAAGAAAAGCTTCGTCGCTCGGCAAAAGAAGAATTGGTCTCTTATGCTTCGTTGTGTACGAAAAGAAGGGAAGGTGTTTTTTTCGCCCTTGGCTCAAAATACTGATTTCGTCCACATCAAAGCGCCTCAGCAGAAGGGTAAGAATATATTACAAGGTATGTACAAAGTTCCTTGAGAACAGTTCAATTGTATTTACAAAAGTTGTTGCAAAAGTATCCTAAGTTTTTCCTATAGTATACTTCTACTGATTTTCATTAAGCTTCAGCTTCGGCGACAGCTTCGGCGGCATATACTTTAAGTATCACCTTCAGCTTCGTCATCCTACATAAATCAAGGTATCGTGAGTAAAAATCAAGTGCAAAGGAGAAAGTAAGTACGAAGTTTCATTTCTTACTGGTTCAAGATGACTTCGAGCTTCGTCTCCAGCCTTCTCCCGCCCGCCTTTTGTCCATATCATTTTTATAAATCTATTTGAGATGCTTCGGGCGAGGTCAGGTATATCATCCAGGATTGATGGAGACAGGGTGAAGTTGGGCCTGTTGACAATTTTTCCATGCTCGCAGCCGGCCTTCAGGAATGCAGCAGCGGTACCCCGAGAAGCTACCCAGGCACAGAAGTCGTCGTGCCCGGCTATAACTTCGTCAAGTTCTTCGATTTCAGCTTCAATATGATTGAAGGCCTGTGGTAAATTTTCCGCTGAGGGGTTAAACTTCCCGCTGCTAGCTCCAACAGAGTAAAATATCTTTTTTAATCGTTCAATACAATTATTGCTAAACTTCAAGCATTTGTCTTGAAGGCTTGTTAACGATTTCTTCAACTCTGAGCTGGCTTGGACTTCGGCTTCAAGTTTCGAATTAAGTTCTAGCTTCTCCTGATCGAATTGTTTTGATTGACTGATAAGCTTCGAATTCAATTCTGATATCTTAGCCTCAGTCTCTGCCAACAAGCCTTCGGTTGATTGGAGCTCGAAGTCTTTCTTTTCAATGATAGCTGATTGTTCTTTTATCTTGCTCTCTAAATTTTCGATTATAGCTTCGTGTTTTTTGTCCTCCAAGTCTTGTTGCATCCTCAGAACTTTGCTCAGAAGCATGCTCTGCAAATAAACAACCTTTGTTAAGGAATATTTCCATTATTAAAAACAACAGACGTCAGAGAAAAGTTGTTTACCTTGAAATTGGAGTAAAATAAGCTGCCGACGATATGTTGTCGTCGGTAGCGGCTGATGTCTGTCTCTAGCTTCGGAAAACCGATACTCTTTGATAGAGTACCGATTACCTTAGCTCCAGTTTGGTCTCGAATGCAGCCTAATTTTTCATCGTCCACACCTCCAAATAGGAGAGCTCCTGGCTTGTAGCCGCAAGATTTGGCATAGTCCTTAAGTTCTTCCATTTCGGCCTTCGACAGTTTTTGCCCAATTAAATTTTGGAATGTGTAGGCTTCGTCGTCCGAAGTGTCCTCGGCTATTTCTTTCCCCTTCCCAGGCACTGTGGCCATGGTTTTTTCAGCGGCAGTGGCAGCTTCTTCTGCAGCCATGTCTTCCAAAATTTTGTCAATGTCCTCAATAGTGGTTTCTAAGTTCACATCTTCGGCTGTAGCGGCTTCGGTAGCCGCGACCTCCGAAGGTGCGACTTCGACGTTTGGGGTCCCTTCAGCAGCTGGTGTTTTTTGAATTGACGCCCTCGGTGGCGTCTTGTCGATAACTTCAGTCACTGCAATAATCCTTTGCCGCTTTGGTTTGGTTACCTTCGTTTGTTCCGGCTCTACCACCTTTCGAAAAAGCTTCGTCAGTTGGAGCCCTAATGGACTTAGCTTCGTGGGCATGGGTTCAGTCATTACCTTTAAAATTTCCTCCACGTCGCTGGCAGAAGGCGGTGTGGGGGTCCCCTCTTCTTCGGATAATTTGCGCTTCGGAGTAGATATTTTTCTTTTCTTGGGAATTTTCTTCTCCTTTGCTGGTCTTTCTTCATCCCTGATCAGAGTTTCGGCCACTCTTTTTCTTTTCTGGCCCTCAGCACCCTTGCTCAACTGCTCATAGTCAGGGTACTCGAAGCCCAGGGCATCAAGCACTCGGTTCAGCCTTCGCTTCGGGCGGGTGCCGAAGGCTGCTGTCATTAGTTGATCTTCTTTTTTGGAATAATTCCCCAAAATTTCATTACACATCACCTCGACCGTGTCCAGCCACTCTTGGCAGGGTTTCTTAAAGTATTGTTTGAATTTGAAGTGATATGGAAGCCGGACAAGTTCCCCCTCCTTCTTCTCCCCCTTCAACTTTGGCATTTCCCATTCTTTCAGAGTAGGGAAGACTCTGAATGCCAAGAATTCCTGAACCAGATCCCTGGTACTGATATGTTCTGCAATAATTCCGAATTCATCCATTGCTTGTTGTGTTTGACCCTCTGGTGTCATGTTGCAGTGGGGTCGGGTTTCTCCGAAGATCAGCTCGAGTGGACTTTGCACAAGCTTCTCTTTGTCGTCTTCAACCTTGACATAGAACCATTCTGATTTCCAGCCTGCTGGCCATTTGCTTCGGTAGCTGATCACAGGAAACTTTGCGGTTTTTCGGTAGGCAAAATTGTAGCAACCGAAGTTTTCATGTAGCCCATCTTTTCTGGCCTTTGTTTGATAATGTAATTCATGAACTCGGCAGAAACTGTCGGCAAATGGCTCCACTGCTTGGCTCCGAAGGGCCCAAATATAAACGCTAAGCCTAACAATAGCGTTAGGAGTTAATTGGTGAAGGTAGATACCAAACCTCTTCAGTATCTCCGCAATAATCTCGTGAAGAGGGAATCTCAGCCCAGCCTTTAAAAAGCTCTTGAAGATGACAACCTCGTCCTTCTCTGGCTTCGGGGTGGTTTCTCCTCCCCCGAAGCGAAGTAGCTTCTTCTGATTTTCATTGAAATAACCTGCTTTCACCATCTTTGAAAGATCAGCCTTTGAAACAGTTGATTTCCCAAAATCCAGGTGACTGGGCTTGCTGGGCATGGCAATGCGGTAGTCATCTTCGGGATCAGTCCCTTCAATGTTTCCTTCTTCTCCTTCGGCAGTTGTCGGGTTTGCTTCAGCAGCAGGCATTTCTTCCGCAATCACTAGACCGGAACGCTGCATCGCTTCGGAGATGGGCACAGTGTTCGAACCTTCGGCTTCGTCTCCCTCACGAACAACTTTGGCAGTAGATCGCACTCTCGCCATTTGATTCTGAGTTTGGGAAAGTCAGATACTTTTTTTTCTTTTCTCCCGAAGCTCTTCTTTCTGACGAAGCAGACGTTGAGATGGACCTTCGTTCGATTCTGAGAATCAAGCTTCGGCTGTAGTTAAAAATTTTGGCAGCAAAACAGTGCAAATAGCAATGAATGCTGTGGTAACTTCACACCTACCCGTCTGTTTATATAGTGCTGCAGGTAAGAAGGCGAAGCGGCAGGATTTTTTACACCAAGCGGGCAGTCACTCATACTCGCTGTGCAGTGGACCGCAAAGATCAAACAGTAACTCTGCAAGGTGGGCCTGGCACGCGCTCGGAAGCCGGATCGTTTCTCCGCAACGAGCTCAGGGAAGGTGTTTTTTGGACCTTCGGCTTCCCGAAGCTGAAGAGGCTTTTTTCACGGGTCAAGCTCGTTACGAAAAACGATCTAGCACCGCGAAAGGGGCTACTGTTGGGGCCGTGCTTCGGTGCGCCGAAGGTCTTACACGAAGAAACAGCTTCGGCTGAAGTCGTCTCCAAGAGATGGCCGAAGGTTCCTTTTCATGGAGCTTCGGCGTTACAAACCGACATAGAGATAGAATGACCTTTTTATCCATAGGGGTCTGAGTCAATGTTGTAAACTTTTGTAAGGGGCATAATTGTAATTTGTCACAGGCTGCGACCTGTGCCTATAAATAGATGAACAGTACCTCTGTACTGTTCACGCGAACCTGACATTTGCCTTCGCATCACACTTGTATTCTCGCCTTCCTCAGGACCGAAGGTACATTTGTAATTTGAAAACATTTATATTCGTTCGTGTTAGTAAAGATGGAAATGATTCTATGATAACATTTAAATGTTTATTTTATACTTCATGATTTATATGAGTACTTCGTCCCTCGTTATTATGTTTACGAAGGTACGCCCTTCGTAACCTTCGTCCGAAATTCTTTATATCCCGAAAGGATATAAGGTGGTGGAGGACGAAGGACTTTAACATTTAACATTTTCTGTGTTGCCTTGTTCTTAACTCTTAGCATTTGAGAACAAGCCCCCAACAACTCTCTTAGTCTTGCTCTAATTTTTTATTGTGGCCCTAACTAAATTTCTTTCTTGGTTTGTGTTGAACCTTATGCACCTGAGATAAATAATATCTAGACAAACTAGTTAGTCCACGTGGTTTATGTTGGATGTCAACCACCAAAATCGATTATAGGAAATGATTAGGTCCATTTCCCTTTCAGTCTCTATACATTGAGTCATTGTATGTGTGAATCTTATTTTGGCACACATATGAGATGTGTCTGGATTTGCTCTTAAATCCGAGTGTGACATTCTTCTTCCTCCTTTGACCCAATTGCTCTCCAATCGAGCGAAGTTCATTGTTCTTCTTCTGAGAGCACCTAGAGGGGTGAATAGGTGATCCTGTAAAAATCAACTCTAAACAACACAAACTTAGTTTATAATAAGTGTTAGTGAAAACTAAAGCCAAGTTGTTGTGAGTAGAGATGGAGAGAGAGAACTCTTCACTTGATTGCTCCTTTTAAATGTGTATCAAACTTAGGAGCAATAACACAAGTGAATATGAGAACTCAAGAAGTCAACAATCGCGATAAAGTAAATGGACAATAGACACAGTGATTTTATCTCATGGTTTGGCCAATTCCTACTCCATGTTGTGGTGACCTCCTTTGGTCAAGGGTTGCAGTCAACCCCTCTCAAGTGATCCAAAGATTAAACTTGAGTACCACGGTTTTCTTCCTTATTTTAAATCCCCTTTGTGAGGAATCTCCACAGGTTGGAGTCTCTCACACCTTACACAGATGATCTTCGTCAAATTACACGAGTAAGGGGGAGTAGCAACACACACAAGAACTTAATTCACAGCAACAACACGCACATGAGTCAAGAAAAAAGCGCACGAAACAAAACAGCGGAGTCACGACTCAAGAACACGCTCAAATCTCTATATAATAAAACAACAACGTGGTCGTAGAGTCTCGGAGTTGTAGGATGCTCAAAGAATTCTTGTGTAGTGCTCCATGGTGCCTAGGGGGTCCTTTTATAGCCCCAAGGGACCTAGGAGCCATTGGAGCTCCATTTGGAAGGTCATGATTGCCTTCTGTTCGTGGGTGCACCGGACTGTTCGATGCACACTGGACACTGCACAGTACAAGTGCTACGGATCGCTTGATTGTATGCTTTCCACTTCTGTGGGGCACCCGACTGTCCAGTGGGTGGGACCGGACTGTCTGGTGCACCTGTTGACAGTTGGCTCCGGCTGACGTGCCAACTACCCATTGGCCGGCTAGCACACCGGACTATCTGGTGCTTCACGTGGACCGTTTGGTGAATTATAGCTGACGAAGTCTTGTTTTTTCTGAGAGCAGCCTTTCGGCCGGATCGTGCACTGGACTGTCCAATGGGTGGCACCGGACCGTCCGGTGCTACACAGAACAGCCCAGATGCTCCTTTTTCATTTCAATTCTCATTTGCTCCTTTTGATTCACATAGTCCCTAGCACTTAGAAAAATATAATTAGTACCTAAAACAATTGACTAAGTGTTCGGAGCATACATTTCTGACTTGGTACCATATGAATTTGTGGTATGCCTAGTTTCAAGCCTAAAAGTGCCTTTTTCTCAATTTTGTTTTCAAATATCTGTGCTTATGCTCATACATCAAGATGTTAGTCCAATACAATATGTTGAGCATCTAATCATCAAAACAACTAGAAATGGCCCAAGGGCACATTTCCCTTTCATCTTCCTCATTTGACCCCCTTGGTCGCCTACTGTCCATTCTCCCCGGCATTGGTGGTCCTCTCCCCTCCTGCCCCCACCATCGGAGTCGTTGGCCTTCCCCTCCGACCCCACTACTCTCTCTTGGATCCTTCCATCTGTGTTGCTCGTGATCCTCATCGCCTTCTCCCCCTCCTCTGACTTGTTGTAACCATGGGGTTTCCACCTATGCTCGTGTCACTGCCGTGTGGGCCGAGCAGGCAAGGGTTTCCTCATGTTAGGTTTGTGAAAGTCACCTAGAGGAGTGTGAATAGGTAAAATCTAAAATTTATAACTTAAAAAACAAACTTAAACCCAGGTTAGGTGTTAGAACGAGAATAAGAACAATCAGAGTGAGCGAGAGAGAGTTCTTGCATGGTTTGCTCAAATGATTGCAGAAATACTTTTAGAGCAACTCAATTGATATAGGGCATGTTTGGTTCAACTTTTTTCTAACTAGTTTTTTTGAGAATCTGGCTATGGGGAGAATCTGGCTCTAGAGATAATCTAAATATCGTTGTGATTACGTGCGAAGGAAGATGAATGTGTCTATAGGGTTCAGGATCTAGAAAGTGATGGATTTCTACTATTGCAACGACTCGACCGATTATGTGTTTATATTGATTTTGGATGGTTTTTACTAAATTAATTTTTATAGAAGTTGGCTGAAAAGCCGAGCGTTTGGCAGTCCGCAACAGCTTTTGGTGGCCAGAAGCTAAAAAGGCTGAAGCAAATAGGGCCATAAAATCAAGCGCAATCAAGAGAGTTAAAAGAGTGGGAGAGGAAGAAACAAATCACAATAAGAAATCAACACAAAGAACACTGATGATTTGTTTCCCGATGTTCGGTCCTGAAATACCTACGTCCCCGTTGAGTAGTCCACTGAGGACAGGTCTCTTTCAATCCTTTCCCTCTCTCAATCGATCATTTAGACCGGTTGAGTGCCTCTTCTCAATATCAAAGGACACAAAGTCCCTACAATGATCACCATACAATTTGGCATCTCTTACTAGCTTTACAAAGTAAGAGAATGAGGTTGGGAATGATAATGAGCACGATCAAGAACACCAAGCCCATGTTCATAACTCCTAAAGTTACTAGAATTTCTAGTCTCTTGATCTCCTACTGTCGTAACTCTTTGAGTTATGGTAGTTTTTTTTTCTCATGATCTCTCTTCTCTCGTGCCCTTTCGATTCTCCTGGCTCTAAGATATAAGCTTCATCCTGTCATTATTATTCAATTCGCCTTTGTTTCTACTATCAGGCAAGTTTCCGTATTCTAGTTCTTGCGTGCACGAGCAGTGGAAGAGTAAGCCTATGAAACGAGTGTCATCCTTGAGTTCACCTGCTCAGACGAAGGCCGACGATCATGTTTTTAGGAGTAATTATAAGTGGCACAACTGCTCACTTCATCATCTTCTTCTCGACGTGATCGGCACGGCTACCCTACATTGCACCAAGCGGAACCACTCTAGTATATTGTGCTCTGCCGCTGGATATATTTCTCTTGCCCAATATCTAATAAGTTTTTAAATCAATTTTGTGTTAGTTCAAATTTTCTATATGCTTAGGTCACACATTATCTATTTCTAGATGAAATTGCTGCTGAAATTGATTAAATATCTAACATATAGTATGTTCTTCGGCTCGCTAAATACAACACATAAACACTAAAACACCTCACTTCAATGTATATATTTTAACTAATTTATATCTAAATCTAAATTGGAATTATAAGAATGAATTTCATTAAAGGATCCACCTTATTCCAATGTATATATTTTATGGTGCTCTTTTTACCGTCGTTCTGCGAAAAAGTAAACCAACACGCTCTTTCAGTTATCCTTATCCACCACAAGCAGAAAAAGAGAACCATCTCAGCTCTAGTCCTTTCTCAGCCGCGGTGCTACTGCGGCCGCCGCCCGCTCTGCAATGCCACCGGCGGCGGTGGCGGGCGATCCCTTCACGCAGGTCTCGTCGGAGTGGTCGGACACCACGTTGTTGCCTCGGCTGGTCACGTTCCGGAAGAAGCATGCGTCGGAGGCCTCATACCTGTACGTCTGGCGCGCGGCCCACGACTCCCGGACGGCTTCCCCGTCCTCGATGTCCACGTCCCGGGCGCACTCCTGCGAGTTGCTCAGCGACCGGGCCCAGAACCCCGACCGGCCGGCGGCGACGCGGTCGTCGCTGAACCCGAGCTGCACCTTCGTCGCCGCGGTGTACGAGTCGATGTCGGTCTGGTTCACCACTCCCACGAACTTGTACAGCGTGAAGCTCTGCTGCGCCTCCTGCGCGTACAGCACGCCGGCGTGGTCCGCGACGTGGGCGGCGGAGTACGCGTCCGTGGTCTGGTTCACCTCCGGCTGGAAAAAGCTGTCGCGGAAGTTGATAGTGTTCTCGTAGCCCAACCTTTGCGTCCACGTCGCCGTGACCTTGCCATACGACGGCGTGTGCACCCACCCGGAGGCGGAGACGTGTCGGAACGCCGTCGTGTAGTAGAGCCCGTTGTCGGGGCCATCGGGCAGAGTCGCGGTGGCCGTGTCCAGCGGCGGCGCGTCGTAGCTGACAATGCCCGCCGCCGTGGCTGCGCCCCTGGGGTCCAGCCAGAGGTGGAGGTTGGCGTCGACGAACCACGTGTCCATGGCGTTGGTCACCGTGAACGCGACCTCGTGCTTCTCGCCGTCCAGCAGCTTGCCCAGAAAAGCCGTGAGCTCGATGTCGTAGGATGGGAGGTTGAACGAGCCGATGCCGGTGATCGGTCGCCAGAGCAACGGGTTGATGCCGCCGGTGTAGACCACGGGGAACGGCCACACGACGCCGACCAATTCGCCGTCGATCTGAACAGCGACCTCGCGGAACGGGCCGTTTCCGGCGGCGTTCCCGTACCAGAACTCGTCCTCTGAGTGGTAGGAGAGGTACACCTCGAGAACGGCACGGTACGTGTTGGCCGGCACTGTGATGCTCGCGGACGCGACGTCGAAGTCGTCCTTGATCTCGAACCACAGGCCGTCGTTCAACGGGAGGCTCCGCGATATCGGAGCGACGACGTCGGCGGGGCCTAGCCCGGGCTGCGGCGGCGGCGGCGGCGGGTGGCGGAAGTAGAGGTGTAGCGTGACGTTGGCGTGGAAGACCCCGGTGTACTGCTGGTCCACGATGTTGCCGAGGTACACAGCGAGCGTGGTGGGGTCGCGGGCGGCGAGGAGTGACGCGTACTTGGTGACGTCCTTGGAGACCGTCCACTCGACGCCGCCGACGCTCTGGATGGGCGGCTCAGCGGTGCAGCCGCGGAGGAGCTCGGCGCCGCCAAGCCACACGCCGAAGACGCGGTCGTACTGGACGCCGCGGCACGTAGCGCGCCACTCGAGGACGGCGAGCGAGATCACGGCCGCGCGGCCGCCCGCCGCCGCCAGGCACGGCGGCGGAGAGTAGGCGACCGTGGCGGGGGGCTTGGCGTAGGTGTACGCGAAGGAGTGCGAGAGGAGCAGCGTCGAGCAAGGGCCGAAGCTGCCTGGCGGCGGCCGGTGCGGCCGGTCCACCTCGAAGAAGACGGTCGGCTGGTCCGGCGCGGGCGGCCGCGGTGCCAGCGGTCCGAGCGCGGCGATGTCCGAGGCAGAAAGACGGAGCTTGTGAGGGAGCGAAGCAACGGAAGCCGGGATGAGGGAGGCCATGACGAAGACGAGGAGGAGCGGCACGTAGGAGCTGGCCATGGCTGGTGCGTTAGGGGTGGAGGACAGCGAAGAGGCCCTAGCTGGTGCTTTGGCGCGCTTCTTGCCGTGGAGGGGATTTAAAAAGGGCGGTAAAGAGTAGAAGTGAAGTAGAGCGCACTCCATTTTCAGGGACCATGCAATGCTCTTATTCCCTGATGGAGTGACGGTAAATTGGACTGCAAGTCACACAGCGACACTTGGCCTGAGGTAATGGAGCCTAATGATGTAGTTAAATGTTTGATCAGGTTTGGATTGCAAGTTTAACTTAGCATGGGTCAGTGAAGTTAAACTGGTAATGCAGACAGGTGCTGCAGGAGGGCCGAACATTAGCTATGTTCTGTACCTGTGTATGGCTCAGATCGCTACAATGTTTACAAGAATGGTCGCTGGAAAAGCAGAAGCATACGCATTCCCAGAAGCCAGAAGGTCCTGTGATCCTGTTCTATATCTGCTCCGATTCTTAGTGATAGAAATGCAGATCCTACGCTGGTATTGGATGAATCAAATTTATAGGAAGTAGTATTCTGAACAAATCCTCTGGGGCCTGTCTGAAGTGGTGGTGGCTAGGACTGGGAGGCAACTTTGCCTTGCTTTGCTTCAGGGGCTGGCTGCTCTGATGATTCTCCTCTCTGATTGGAATGATGCGCCTGTACGCAACCGTTCAGGGCCCACGATACTAGATGTAGCTGCTAAAATGTGCGTTTTTGCCAACGATCATAACTAAGGGGGGCTGGGCCTGATTCTACGATCCTAGTCGATAGATTCTACAACACAGGGATCTTACGTTACCACCAGCACACATACATCATCCCTGAACGGATCCATGGCTTGGGACCAGCTGATCAAACCATCCATGGCTTGGGATCGGCTGTTCGTCTGACTGGCAGCAGCAGGACACCGCTGGCTAATCGGCAGAGCGATATGATAGGCTGGAGGCCCTTTCGCTACACTAGCACAAAATCTCATTGCATTTCCGACTACCCGGGCGAAAGTTGTCAGAACAATTGTTAGGAATATATGGTACAATGAAATGCCAATTCAAAGCTAGCTCAAAATAGAAGGGCAGACAACATAAAGCAGAAAAGAGATGACACAAGAACTGAACCTACTTTCTGATTTCCGAGAACCTGATGTATGATACAAACTCACTCTATACAGAGGCATACACAGCCAGCCTAACCCGGTTGCTCCAAGGCAAACTGGAAGGTGAAACGTGTCAAACAATCCTCTTCAGATTTTTTTTTTCTCTAAAATTAGGAGTCGTGTATGAATAGGGCATCTCTACATCTGCAACGATGCAAAAATTGTGGCCAAGGCTCAAGACGGTTGCTGGCCTAGCCATTATGAATCTGGGCAGGAGAGAACCATCTTCAGATCAGTGAGTCGTATCGCGCTATGCCGCTATTCAAATGAATTGTGGTGTTCTTGATACGCAGGCATGGTGCAATCCTCACCCACATGAATAGATGAGCGCGGTGTGCGACTTGGCCACCATTCATCAACCATTAAAATGAGATAGCTAAGTATGTCAGAAAATGGTCTTCAAAATCAGAAGGACTATCATGATGAAGATCAGAATGACTAGGACAGTGGCACACATCACCATGCCCCCTTTCTTCTGGGTCCTCTCAGCCTGCAGAACAGACGGACCAAGATATTAGACCACAAGTAAAGCAGCTACTTTTCTTTATTTCAAGTAACGCTATTGGGTTCTGCAACACATGATCACCGCGGAACCTCTGACATAATGCACACATCTAACAGTAACAAATGAATTACATAGACGGGGTGGGGTCATAAAGGTACAAGAAAGTGCCTGCGTTAAGCAGTAAACTGAAGCCTCAAGAGTTGGTTAAAAATCTACAGCCCCCATTACGGAAAGTGACATCTTTTACAGACATGGAAATAAAGGCAGAGTGGTATGGTTTAATGAAAATCATGACATTTCGAGATAATATACCAGCTAAAAATGTGAAATATTTGAATCGCATGGTTTCCACCAACGGCAATAAATTATGGGTACCCTGAGGGCATATATAAAATATAACAAAAGACCAAATCTCTACACACCTATCATGCTGTTCAAAAAAGCAACCAAGCACCATACGCTTAAAGACCTACCAGCAGCATAAAGGTTTGGTTCATCATTACTAAAGGCCCATTCTACTGAAATGTATACAGCGGAAACATTAGTGAGGGTAAATAAGGTTTGATGATAAAACCTTTTGCAATTGTTTGTAACCTTCCTCAACTGAAGCTGCAACGTTCTGTATGTTGTAGTCTATCCGATCGATGATGGTTCCCTGTTTGAAATAAGAATTAAGAAATCAAGAGTCTGGTCCCAACCATTTATCTAAAACCAATATTGACAATTAATCAGGGTTCCATACCTGATCAATCACAAGAACTGAAAGATCCTTCATGATCTGTGCAAGTTCGTTGACTGATTCAACAACCTACAAGCCACAAACAATAATAAACAGACTTCAGAACATGTGCTGTCAAAAAGAGAATAAAAATGTGATCGACAGAACCGTCAAAGAAATAAATAAAATCACCTGCTCAATTTCTCTCTCCCTTTCTCTAGTGAATGCTTCGCTTTTCTTAAGTTTTGACATCTGAATCTCAGTGAAACCCTGGTAACAAAATACAATTATGAATTACATCAATAACTTAAACTTTAAAGAACTAGTTGCACTTATCATCATCTGTTGGTCTGGATCCCAACAAGTATATTCTTAACACAATAAATTCAAATCCAGCCAAATCTAGCATGCATGGATAATCAAGCATTCCAAAAAAGAAAGGAAATACTGACATGATAAAGAATATATTGTGCTGAAGAATTTCCTAAAGCATCTTTGCAGCAGTTTTCGTTACACGAACCAACCATCTACACTATTAGTTCTTCACTGCAGGACCATTCTCTGGATGGTGAATGCATCGTTGTGCTGTTATGTTGGACCAATGTAGTTTGCTACAGAGATAAGTAACAGAAACTTCTTGCATTTTACTCACATATATCATATACAGTATTTATTACTAGTCAAGTGCCCATCTCTCACAATGGACCTCAAATACCAGGGTAATACCTAGCCACCAAGGAACTGGTTGAAAGGGCATGGTCCATTCCGTTTCATTAGACCCTGGTGCTTGCCATAATATATAGTTTAGTATTCAACCTTGTTCTCCATTCATAATCTATTTTATGATATCCAAACCAATGTGTTTCCAGCCCAAAAAACAGAAAAGAAAAAGGAAACAGATGGACAGAAAATTGGGGCGGGGAGGGAGGGAGGGAGGCTGGGAAGTGAGAGTACACAGATGTGGATGTTAGCAATGCTAATACAAGGTTTAAGGGAGGCATAATACAGAGTTATCCATTCCACCAACAAATTTACTATGAGCATCCAGCTCTAGCCACAGCCATCATCAAGGAAGGGAAGAACTGACTTACCCATATCGACAACACAAATAAACAGAAACACCAGTGCACATAAGGCAGAACTTCGTCGTTATTATTTCGTCTTTTACCTGCCATTTTTCAATTTGTGTTTATGCATATAGAGGAAAACATGTCCTGTCAAGCAAATCTTTGAAGTCTCAAGGAGTCCCAGAGAGTAAGTGTACAAACAAAGGCGAGAAGACACATAAAGCCTCTGCTAAACAGACCCCACACACTCTCTTGTCAATATTTAATATGCAGCTAACATCTCATATCCAATGAAGACAGACTCATAGTCCATAGGCACTCCTCATGCTAATATCAAATACGCAGAGATAAAAAGAATCACCAAAATCAGGTATGCAGCATGTAAAGACCAAAATAAAACGGACCACATCGTCAAACTCATCGTCTTCAAATGTAGACTTTGTCCCGTTCATATTCATTTCCAAATCAACACCATCCTGACCCTGCAAAGGTATTCGTAGATAAAGCATCAGTCAGGGTTAGACAACCATTCTATCAGCACCTAATTATCTGATGACAACAGAGTAGAACCTCTTTTTGTTGGCGAAGCTGCTTTAAATATGATGACTGCTTTTTCCGGAACTCCATTGACAGGTTTTGCAGGTCTGTAGCAAGGGAACGCTGAATAACAGCCAGGTGTATTTTCTCCGTCAAATGGGGAAAAGGAACAAACTGCCACTCTTTAAATTGTAACTGCCACTGATAAATAAGTTTCTATCATCACCTGGACATTCTTTCGGACATTTGAATCCTCTGATAAATCTTTCATGGACAGCTTCTGCAGCCTCTTCTCGGACCTTTTCAGCAAGTCCGTTATCTCATGTGTGAGAACCTCAATTGCTCGCTGGTCGTCTCTGCCATCGTCAAAGGACGGCATCAAGGCTTTGGCATGTGCCTTAGCCAACTCCGTCATTTTTGTCCTTGCCCTCTGCATGTTTACAGATATCTCTTCAGCAACATCCACCCAGGCTGGGGGTAGCCTGACTGACACAGAACCTCTACTGCAACACAAACCAAACGTCAGTGCTGAATAATTCATCTTATCACCAGTGAGGTGTCCAACCAGTAACACATCAATGCAAGTAGTTAACCTTCGCAACTCACCATTACAGCTTACTGCCAAAGCCACTGATCACTGATCAACATGCATGCTATAATAAGTCTTCCATTTGCTCTGTCTAATGGCAGAAATTCCAAGTCCCCAGAAAGGGAAATCGCATGTACGCTACATAGGTCATTGTCTTGTAGTAATTAGTTGCGAAAGAGCCTCTAGCTGAGTTGGTTAGGCGTCTAAGTAGCACTCCTTGGGTCCTAGGATCGACTCCCCGTGGGAGCGAATTTCAGGCTGAGGTTAAAAAAATAACTCGCTAGTTCCCTTGGTCAGTATAGGTGAACCGACCTATGGTGAATGGGCCCTCGTGTAAGGGGCTGGTCGTGTGGGTTGGGCCTCAAAGCACAGGTCAAGGTCCGAACCATATGGTCCCCATGTATGAGGGAGCCAGCATTCGTGGCTTTTTTTGGCCGGGCTCTGGTTGAGCTCTTAGTGAAATACCGTAGAGGTGGTCTTTCCCCCACCGGTCAAGTTTTTTCAGTAATTAGCTAACATGCAAAGGCTTGACTAGGGGCTTGTTTGGGGCAGTTCCACCACTAAAAACATGAATGCGAACACAAAGTTGACTTGTCCCTTGTGATTCAGTTTGATGATGAGTGATTGTCAACGGGTAACACTCCGGGGTAGTCAGTGGACTGATCAGAATGTGAGATTATGTATGTGCAACCATGTTGGTCGGCTTGTGGTGTGGAGCAAAGGGACGGTGGTCGACGGCTGAGGTGAAGGTCATGCAGGCTCATGCTGATGGACTGGGAGCGGTGAAGGGCAAGTGCTAGATCTTGACTGACGGACCAGAGCAGTCGAGTGACCAGCCGCGATGGCTGACACCTGGGACACGCACTCGCGCGAGGACGTGGTGGAGTGGACCGTGTTGCCGGCGTGGTCGAGCACTGGCAGGACAGGCGTCTAATCGTGGAGGACGTGCATGAGGTGCGGTGCTCACGGCAGGTTTGGTGGTTTGGGCCTCAACCACCCAGCGCTACAAATGGTGGGTTTTGCTGAGTTTGGGCCTCAAAACTCGACAGCGGCGGTTCCGGAGGGAACCAGTGGCGGCACGTGGCGTGATCGCGGAGGGTGCGTCAAGGCGAAGCAACTCCGTGTGAAGAACGTAGCCGTCGGATCGAAAACCTAGGAGTTGGTCCATTTCGCCCCCGGACGCCTCTTGCTATGTAAATAGGGGTAGTTTAGGAAGTGAGAATAACCCTCTATAAATAGAGGGGAGGACTGGTTAGTTCAGCATCTCTTGGTTATCATTTGTTTAGAGCACTCATTCTAGAGCTCCTAGTTTTTTCTCTAGGTAGACACCAGTTGAGCCGAGGGATCCGCAGCGAATTTGTACTTCGACTGTGTTCTTGATCTTCAAGTTTAATCAGAGGAAGAGTCGTCGGTCCGGCCCACAAGGCTCTTTGGCTTCAAACCTCAGTTTGTACCCTTGCTGGAATTTCTGAAGTTTTATATTCTTGGTTTCTCTCTTTCCTGATCTTGTGTTTTTGGTGAAAAACCTTTGATTCTTTTGAGAGGATTTGGTTTGGGATTGATTGGTGGTGAGTTGCACTCCTCGGACCACTGCATACACCTAATTGTTGCAGATTTTGGTCGCGATTTGAGAAAAACTCAGTTTGAACTCATTCTAGAAAACCCCAACAAAACCCCAATTTCTGGGGTAGTCATTGAACTGACCAGAGTGCTACCCGTTGACAATCACTCGTCATCAACCTGAACCACAAGGGACAAGTCAACCTTGTGTGCGCAATGAATCTGGATTTGAGATTCACTATGGTATAGCTCCACTAGTGGATCTCAACTTCAGATCCATACAAGGGCATTTTGGTTGGATTTGCCCCTAGGATAGCCCCCACATGTCAATGTATGATCCATTGTTCTTCCTCCGAGAAAAAAGGACATCGAGCTTATGGGCAACCATTCTTCGTCCTATGGTGCTCAATGACCACTGGCAGCCGCCGCCGAGGCGCTCACGGCATGCGCCTCTACTCGCCCTGCCTCATGCTAGCAGGCCCCCTGGCCTTGTGCCATTGCTCGCGTCCAGCCGTGGCATGGTGCCTGTAGCCAGCGCCTCTCGCTATGCATCGCCAGGTCCAACCTAGCCTCACGGTGGCACGGCCCACGGCTCATGCTGGCACTCATGGCTGGAGCGGCGTGGCCAGGGGCAGAACCGGCACTCATGGTTAGCGCGAGCAGGGAGTACATACGGCAGGACACGGGCAGCTGGAGCTTGCGACCAGGGCAGGGCCTCGCTCGTCGCCGGGGTGCATAGGGAGCTCACAGCGGCTAGGAACAAGGGTGTCCACGAAGGAGCTCGCGACCGGGAGAAGAACGAAAGAAGAAAAAAGGAAATGAATTTGTTATATTCTATAACATGTGACAGTGGTGGGTAGTTTTTTTCCAACTCAATCAAAGTCGGTTTGGTGGAGCACCAGTTGAGGAGGTCCACGAAAATGGTGAATGTAGCCTTTAGATCCATCATTTTGGTGAATCTGAATTTGTTAGAGCTGGATCCTTCAGGTAACTTTTCATAGAGTAGAGCTGTTTTGGTGGATCTTGAGCTGGTAGAGCTGTCCCAAACATGACCTAGATCAAGCTAATGCCGAGTCTAGTGATCTGCAATTCAACCAATTCATTTGAGTCACCGGTCAATTAGCCCACTCTATCTACTCGTTAGCATGGTCAATGCCTCTCGATCTAGCTGAGAAACTCACATCTTGCAACCCCGCGTCGCAGCTAGCAACCTTCAGTGGGTTCCCAAACCGCAGAGGCCAGACGACATGCGAGGGGGTGTTGGGAGTTGGAGGTGGTGGCACCTGGAGGCGGAGGGGTCTTCGATGCTGAGGGGCGCGTAGGGCCGGTCGGAGCGCAGCAGCGAGGCCATCTCGATCACCGGCCCTCCCCCTCGCCCTCCCCCGCCCCCGCAGGACGACGACGTCGCCCCGGCCGGTGCGCGGACGTGCCGCAGCGCGTCGCGGTACTTGCGGTAGAGCGGCGTGCGGTTCCGCGTCGCCATGCCTCGGACCGTCGGGCACGAGCCGCGAGGGGACGGGCGGGTGGGATCTCGATGGCGGAGGCGCTGAGGCGGGGACAGGAGAATTTGGTGCGGTTTGGTTTGGTAGAGTTTCTTCGCCAGCTCCAACAGCTTCACCAATTCTTGGACAAGTCTATGTATAAAAATCTCTGTCACTAATCATAGCCAGCCCTCTGTTTAAAATTAAAATTCGTTTTAACTTTTTTTAATTCATACAATAATTAGTATATGTATTTTATATATGTGTCTAGATTTATTATGATTTATTTAAATATAGATATAAAAAGCAAGTGATAAAATGAACTCTATTGTGGCACGGAGAGAATATTAGCTAAGTTGGTTGACTATGGGTTAACTAAAAGTTAGCTAATGAGTGTTTGAAATGAGCTAACTGTTAGCTAGGTACCAGCTAATAAATAATTGTTAGATACGAATTAATTAACAATTAGTCGAGGGATATTTGAAATCTCTAAGGTACCGTTTGTTTTATTTCATTTTGAGGATTTAGAATCTTACTAATGTAATAGACTATTTTTTTAGAATGTGACATTACACCACTTTTTAAAGTTATCTTATAAGTCTATCTTAAATTCATGTGGTAAGAGATGAAAATTGATTATATAAATTTACATAATATTTTTCCGATGTACAACTTATAGCACACCCTTCTACTTGCTTCGCTATAACATAAATGTAGTATATAATTATCTCTCTCAATGATTTAGGATAATATACAGATATATTACATATATAAATATATGAACTTAATTAATTTTGTCTAAATTATAATTATTAAAATAAAATTCAATTCCAACGAAACAAACATGGCCTAAAGCTAATTTTAGCATTTAACTATTAGCTTTAGAGATTCCAAATAGAACCCAAATTCTCAAAACACCAAAAAGTTGCATATTTGGGAGTCCAAATAACGTCTTTTAGGCTTAATTTAGATACTCTATTATTAACATCAATCCAAGGTGGATTGAAGTGTAACTTAAACTAATTTACGCTCTAATCCACCTAAACCCATGTGGATTGAAACAAACTTTTGTCATATGAAATGTTCACTTCGCAAAACCAGCACTAAGAACGTCTTCCAATTGATTTTAATACAATTTCATATATTTTTAATTATTTTTTCTGGCGTCTGAAATGTCATTTATGTCCTTATGCATGTTTTCTCGTTTGTATGTATCTCAAAGGATCAGACCAACGTTTCCCTGATCACGCACGCCGCCATCATGGAGAGTTGGAGACCATGGCCGTCGTCGGACTGCCCCGACCGTCCCCACGCTGACCACGACCGCTCCTGCCTCGCCCCAACTGACCTTGCATTGGTCGTGTCCTACTGTCCTCAGCTAGCTTGGCCGCGCGGACAACTAACCTGCCCATGTGATATCGCCCAGTGAAAGGTGAATATACGAGACTTGGAATTATGCACTTAAAACAAAAAAAGTGATCCGTATTAGTTGTTAGAGTAAAAGGAAATAGAATCGAAGTAGGAGAGGAGTTCTGCTTGCAACATGTTGCACAAATGATTGCAGAATTATAATTTTAGAAGCAACACTTAAGATTTGAATCAAGATCGATGCAAGAGAACTTAGAATGGAAGAGGGAAGAACAAATCACAAGTAAAAACAAACAAACACAAAGAGACAATACGATTTAATTGACCGGTCTCTTTCAACCCTCTTAAACAATTCCAAAGATCAAGCTTGAGTCATCTAGATCTTCTGAAATGAGAGGCCATAGTCTCTGCAAGACACTCTATAGACTCGAAGCATCTTGCTAGCCTTTACAAAGATAAAAGGTCACAACTCAAAGCACAAGATCGCACCAACAAACCCTTCTGTAATGCACTCATACAAGGCACCATCAAAAATCACTCTAAAATGGCTATCGCTTGTACAATTTTCACTAATGGGCATTTGGGAGGCTTTTGATTTCTGAGAGGTGTTGCTCTAGCTTGTAGGAGTTGATTCACAACTCGTGTCTAGAATGGGGTCAATTTAGGGGGTATTTATAGACCTCAACCATCCAAATAGTTGTTGGCTGGAATCCCCAAAATATACACCTTCCTCGGTGTATCGGACCTCCTATAGTACAGATTCAGTGCACCTGAAAGGGAAATGTGCCTTTGGACCATTTATATAAATGATTTGGTGATTATATGTCCAACACATGTTATTGTGATTAATATGTGCTAAGTGGTTGAGAGATGCATATCAAAGAATCAAGGTATGACTCTAGCCTTAGTGAATTGTTTTTAGAACTAACATATTTATCTAAGTGCTAGGAACCTTGTTAAATTAAATTGGATTGGAGAAGGTTGGCTGAGTTCAGCAGCAAACTTGCACTAGCCTTCGGTGCACTGGACTGTCCGGTGTGCACCGGACAGTGTCCACCGGACAGTGTTCGGTGCACAGGCTGGTCCAGCAGCGAACTCGCTGCTCTCGAGAATTAGCGAGGGCGCCGTGGCTAAAAATCACCAGATTGTCCGGTAGCACACCGTACTGCCCGGTGAGCCATCAGCGCCCCGCGCCAACGATCGGTTGCGCGATCAGCAAGTGACACGTGGCCGAGCCAACGGTCACCAGGCTGCACCGGACAGTGTCCGGTGCGCCAAGGGGACCAAAAGCTCAATGGTCGGCTTCGCCATAAAAGGAAAGAAATCGGGCACTGTTCATGTCCGGTGCGCCATCCGACAGAAGGCAAAAATTGCCTACCAAATAGAGTTCCAACGGCTCCTAGCTGCCTCAGGGCTATAAAAGGGACCTCTAGACGCATGGAGCACAACACCAAGCCTCCATTGAACATCCTAAGACACCTAGACTTCGCAAACACGCATACGGATCTTAGTGTTTGAGATTTGAGCATTTCTCGAGTTGTAAACTCCCTGCGCTATGTTTTGTGTGCTCGCGTCTTGACTAGTGTGCGTGTGATTGTTGCGATTCTTGCGTGTGTTTCTTTCTCTCCCTTACTCTTGTGCTTTTGTTGTGATCAGCTTTGTAAGGGTGAGAGGCTCCAACTTGTGGAGATTCCTCACAAACGGGAAAACAACTATAAGGAAGAAAATCGTGGTATTCAAGTGGATCATTAGATCACTTGAAAGGGGTTGAGTGCAACCCTCGTCCATTGGGATGCCACAACGTGGAAGTAGGCAAGTGTTATACTTGGTCGAACCACGGGATAAAATCACCGTGTCTCTTGTGTCGCTTTTCATTGTGATTGGTTTCTTCTCTAGAGTTCTCGCTCAATCACTTGTGCAATTGTTCCAAAGTTCAATACTCATTCGAAAGGAACAATCAAATGAAGAGTTCTCACTATAGCAACTTGGTTTTAATCTCACTAACATTTCATAACCAAGTTTGGGCTATTTAGTGTTGAATTTTTACAGGATCACCTATTCACCCCCCTCTAGGTGCTTTCAATTGGTATAAGAGTCGTACTCTTCATTAAGGGACTAATCGCCCGAAGAGATGGATCCTAAAGGCAAGGGGATGATGATCAACGACAAGGAGAAGGAGACCCTCTTCAACGAGCCAAGAGATGACAAGCCCACTGACTCAGGCTCGAGTCACAAGAAGAGGGATGGAAAGAAGAAGAGGCGCATAAAGAAGATCATCTATTACGACGGCGACGCCTCCTCTTTTTCACCAAGGGATGACGACGACGAAAAATAAAACAGTTAATCAAAATTACTCCTTTGATTATTCTCGCATCCCTTACAATTCGAATGTCCATTTACTATCTATTCCTCTTGGAAAACCCCCACACTTTGATGGAGAGGACTACTCATTTTGGAGTCACAAAATGTGTAGTCACTTATTTTCCCTCCATCCTAGTATTTGGGAAATTGTTGAAAATGGAATGCATTTCGATAGTACTGATAATCCTGTATTTATCAATGAGCAAATACATAAAAATGCTCAAGCCACTACTGTTTTGCTAGCATCTCTATGCAGGGATGAATATAACAAAGTCAGCGGCTTGGACAATGCCAAGCAAATATGGGATACCCTCAAGATCTCTCACGAGGGTAATGATGCCACCATGATTACCAAGATGGAACTGGTGAAAGGCGAGCTGGGGAGATTCACCATGATAAGGGGAGAGGAGCCAACTCAAACATACAACAGGCTCAAGACCCTTGTCAACAAAATTCGAAGCTATGGAAGCACAAGATGGACGGATCATGACGTCGTCCGACTCATGCTAAGGTCATTTACTGTTATTGATCCCCATCTTGTAAATCTTATTCGTGAGAACTCCAGGTGCACCAAGATGACGCCCGAAGAAATTCTTGGAAAATTTGTGAGCGGGCGCATGATGGTGAAAGAAGCAAGGTATGTGGATGATGTCTTAAATGGACCACTTTCTGTCTACGAGCCGCAGCCCGTTGCTCTCAAAGCAACCAGCAGCAAGGAAGTGCTACCTAGCAAGGTAGCACAAGTGGAGGCTGCCAGGCTCAACGAGGACGAAACGGCGCTCATCATCAAGCGCTTCAAGACTACCTTGAAGGGACGCAAGGAGTACCCTAACAAGAACAAATCAAGGGGAAAACGCTCCTGCTTCAAATGTGGTAAGTCTGGTCATTTCATAGCATAATATATCGATAATAACAATGACCAGGCACAAGAAAAGTATGGGAAGAAGGAAAGAAAGAAAAACTACAGGAAGGCAAAGGGCGAGGCGCACATTGGAAAAGAGTGGGACTCCGACTGTTCTTCATCTGGCTCTGATGATGAAGGACTAGCTGCCTTGGCCTTCAACAAATCTTCTCTCTTCCCCAACGAATGACATACATGCCTCATGGCTAAGGAGAAGAAGGTACGTACACGAGATACACCTAAGTGCAGTTCTTCTAGTGATGAGGAATCTTCTTCTGATGATGAGATAGATTATAGTGATTTATTTAAAGGATTAGATAGATCTAAGGTAGATAAAATAAATGAATTAATTGATGCTCTTAATGAAAAGGATAGGTTGCTAGAAAAACAAGAAGACATTCTATATGATGAGCATGATAAATTTATTAATGTTCAAAAATCTCTTGCTCTAGAAATTAAGAAAAATGAAATATTATCTTCTGAACTGTCTACCTGTCATGATTTTATTTCTAGTCTAAAGAATTTGAATGTTGAATTAAATACTAAGCTAGAAAAATTGAATGTGGCTAGTTTATGTGTAGAGCATGTCGTAATCTGCAATAGGTGTAAAGATTTCAACATTGATGCTTGTAAAGAACATGTTTCTACTATTTGTAGGCTAAACAATGATGTTGCAAGTCTTAATGCTCAACTTAAGACTTGCAAAAGTGATTATGAAAAACTCAAATTTGCTAGGGATGCCTACACCATTGGTAGACACCCCTCAATTAAGGATGGACTTGGTTTCCAAAAGGAGACCAAGAACTTAACAAGCCAACGGACTTCTGGTCTCAACAAGGAGAAATGGAAGGCTCCTATGGCTAGTAGTTCTCAAAAGAACCATGCCTATCTTTATAAGAAAATTCCTAATGTTACTCATCATGACAAGTGTCATAATCATTATGTATGTCATGATGATACATTTAGTCTCATGCCATGTTTGCATCTAGCTCTTCATATGCTCATGGTAGAAATAGGTCTAGGCGTAGTCATGTTGTTTCTCATGTGTCTAGGAAAGTATCCACTCGTCCAACTGCTATTTATCATACATGTGATGCTTCATTTGTACTGTCATGTAAAAATGCTAAAGTAGTTGCTAGAAAATTGGGATCTAAATGCAAGAGAGACAAAACTTGCATTTGGGTTCCAAAATCTATTGTAACTAACCTTGTAGGACCCAACAAGAGTTGGGTACCTAAAACCCAAGCTTAATTACCTTGCAGGTTTATGCATCTGGGGCTCAAGCTGTATTATTGATAGCGGATGCACAAACCACATGACGGGGGAGAAGAAAATGTTTACCTCCTACGTCAAGGACAGGGATTCCCATGACACCATCATCTTTGGAGATGGGAACCAAGGCAAGGTTAAAGGCATAGGCAAGATAGCCATCACAACCGAGCATTCGATCTCTAGTGTGTTTCTAGTAGAATCGCTCGAGTATAATTTATTGTCTGTAAGTCAATTATGTCATATGGGCTATAATTGTTTATTTACAAATATTGATGTATCTGTCTTTAGAAGAAGTGATGGTTCATTAGCTTTTAAGGGTGTATTAGATGGCAAGCTCTACTTAGTTGGTTTCTCAGAAGAGAATGCCGATCTAGATGCATGCTTAATCGCTAAGACTAATATGAGCTGACTCTGGCACCACCGTCTAGCACATGTTGAAATGAAGAACCTTCATAAACTTCTAAAGGGAGAACATGTGTTAGGATTAACCGATGTCTGTTTTGAGAAAGACAGACCTTGTGCAGCGTGCCAAGCAGGGAAATAGGTAAGAAGTACTCATCATAGCAAAAACATGATGACAACATCAAGACCATTGGAACTCCTACATATGGATCTCTTCAGGCCCGTTGCCTATCTCATCATCAGGGGAAGTAAGTATGGTCTTGTTATAGTTGGTGATTTTCCCGCTTCACTTGGATGTTCTTTTTGCAGGATAAATCTGAAACCCAAGGAACCCTAAAGCGCTTCTTAAGGAGAGCTCAAAACGAATTTGAGCTAAAGATGAAAAAGATAAGAAGCGATAACGGATCTGAGTTCAAGAATCTTCAAGTCGAAGAATATCTTGAGGAGGAAGGCATCAAGCATGAGTTCTCTGCTCCCTACACACCATAGCAAAATGGTGCAGTAGAGAGGAAGAATAGGATGCTAATTAACATGGCAAGGACAATGCTTGGAGAGTTCAAGACTCCTGAGCAATTTTGGTCGGAAGCTGTGAATACAGCCTGCCATGCCATAAACCGGCTCTATTTGCATCGCCTCATCAAGAAGACATCTTACGAACTCCTAACCGGTAACAAACCAAATGTTTCCTACTTTCGTGTATTTAGGAGCAAATGCTACATCTTGGTAAAGAAAGGTAGGCATTCAATGTTTTCTCCCAAAGCTGTAGAAGGTTTTTTATTAGGGTATGACTTAAATACAAAGGCGTATAGGGTCTTCAACAAATCATCATGATTAGTTGAAGTCTCTAGCGATGTTGTATTTGATGAGACTAATGGCTCTCCAAGAGAGCAAGTTGATCTTGATGATATAGATGAGGATGAGGTTCCGACGACCGCAATGCGAACAATGGCGATAGGTGATGTGCGACCATAGGAACTACAAGAGCAAGATCAACCTTCTTCCTCTACGGTGGTGCATCCCCCAACTCAAGACGATGAACATGTATCTCAAGAAGAGGGGCAGGATCAAGGGGGAGCACATGAAGAATAGTATAAGGAGGAAGAAGCATCATGGGTTCCTCCAACTCAAGTCCGATCAGCGATTCAAAGAAATCATCCAGTGGACCAGATTCTGGGTGATATCAGCAAGGGAGTAACAACTCGCTCACGCTTAGCTAATTTCTGTGAGCATTACTCGTTTGTTTCTTCTCTTGAGCCTTTCAGGGTAGAAGAAGCCTTACAGGATCCGGACTGGGTGTTGGCCATGCAGGAAGAGCTCAACAACTTCAAAAGAAATAAAGTTTGGAGCCTAGTGCCACATCCAAGGCAAAATGTTGTGGGAACCAAGTGAGTGTTCCACAACAAGCAAGACGAGCATGGTGTGGTGACAAGAAACAAAGCTCGACTTATGGCAAAAGGTTATGCCTAAGTCGCAGGTTTGGATTTTGAGGAGACTTTTGCTCCTGTGGCTAGGTTAGAATCAATAAGGATTTTATTGGCCTATGCTGCTCACCATTCCTTTAAGCTGTTCCAAATGGACGTGAAGAGCGCCTTCCTCAATGTACCAATCAAGGAGGAAGTGTACGTGGAACAACCCCCTGGCTTTGAGGATGACAGGTATCCCGACCACGTCTACAAGCTCTCTAAGGCGCTCTATGGACTTAAGCAAGCCCCAAGAGAGTAGTATGAATGCCTTAGAGATTTTCTCATTTCTAATGCTTTCAAGGTTAGGAAAGCTGATCCGACTCTCTTTACTAAGACTTGCAATGGTGATATTTTTTGTATGCCAAATATATGTCGATGACATTATATTTGGTTCTAGTAATCAAAAGTCTTGTGAGGAGTTAAGCATGGTGATGATGCAAAAGTTCAAGATGTCGATGACGGGCAAGTTGAACTACTTCCTTGGATTTCAAGTGAAGCAACTCAAAGAAGGAACCTTCATCTCCCGATGGGAACGGACGGACATCTAGACCTCAACAAAGGAGGTAAGTCCTTTGATCAAAAGGCATAGCGGTCTATGATATGATCCTTGCTTTATCTTTGTGCTAGTAGACCGGATATTATGCTAAGTGTATGCATGTGTGCTAGATTTCAATCCGACCCCAAGGAGTGTCATCTTGTGGCCGTTAAGCGAGTTCTTAGATATTTAGTTTCTACGCCTTGCTTTGGGATCTAGAATCCAAAGGGGTCTACCTTTGACTTAATCGGATACTCAGATTCCAACTATGATGGGTGCAAGGTTGATGGGAAGAGCACATTAGGGACTTGTCAGTTTCTGGGAAGGTCCCTGGTGTCTTGGGGCTCTAAGAAACAAACATTTGTTGCCCTATCCACCGCCGAGGCTGAGTATGGTGCCGCAGGACAGTGTTGCGTGCAACTACTTTGGATGAGGCAAACCCTCCGGGGCTTTGGCTACAATCTAAGCAAAGTCCCACTCCTATGTGATAATGAGAGTGCAATCCGTTTGGCGGATAATCCTGTTGAACACAACCGCACTAAGCACATAGACATCCGACATCACTTCTTGAGAGACCACTAGCAAATGGGAGATATCGATACATATCATATTAGCACCGAGAACCAACTAGCTGATATCTTCACCAAGCCTTTAGATGAGAAAAGGTTTTGCAGGTTACGTAGTGAGCTAAATGTCTTAGATTCGCGTAACTTAGATTGATCTATAGCATACATGTGTTCTATGCCTGTGATCATGTTACTTTAAGCTTTATTGCCTTTCATTGCTTATATTTGGTGCTCAAGTTGTACAAGTCATCCCCGGACCTCACAAGTCCCTATGCAAATGATGCACATGTTTAGGAGGAGATGCGCTACAACTTGACTCCCTTGAGACTAACCTATTTGTTGAGTATTCTTGAAATAGTCGCAAAGAGATATTGAAAGGGAAAAGTGAACTTGGACAAAGAAAGAGCTTCCACTGCATTCCGGTACAAATGTATCTTGTCCCAAGTTCTTTGTTGTGCTCTCATTGCCTTTTTGCTCTTATTTGACATTTTGGTGAGGCAATGCGGTTAAAGGGCCAAAAGTTCTCCTGTTTTGGTGCTTAATGCCAAAGGGGGAGAAATTAAGGTCAAAGCAAATGGATCAGCCAACCACTTGTGAATTTCAAAATTTTAAAAAATCATAGAGTTAGAATCTTGTGTTTGATCAAAACCCTCTTATTGCAAAAAAAATGTTCTCTTACGGGGGAGAATTTTGATTATGGGAAAAAGGGGGAGTTTGTAACATTTGATCAAATTTACCCTTGATTTGCCAAAACAAGTGTTTTGATATAGAGATAGGAAAAAGAATTTGTTTTGTGAAAATAAACCAAGTGGTGGCAAAAGTGATCCAAATATGCCAAATTCTAATTGAGAAAATTTGGTCTTCAATTTGCGCTTTTTGAGAATGATATTGCACTTCAAGTTACTTTTAAATGTGTTGGCATGAATCACCAAAAAGGGGAGATTGAAAGGGAAATGTGCCTTTGGGCCATTTTTATAAATATTTTGGTGATTAGATGTCCAACACATGTTATTGTGACTAATATGTGCTAAGTGGTTGAGAGATGCATATCAAAGAATCAAGGTATGACTCTAGCCTTAGTGAATTGTTTTTGGAACTAACATATTTCTCTAAGTGCTAGGAACCTTGTTAAATCAAATTGGATTGGAGAAGGTTGGCTGAGTTCAGCAGCAAACTTGCACCAGCCTTCGGTGCACAGGATGGTCCAAGCGCAAGAGCTCAAGTGAACACATGTGCCGCCACATCAACTAGCTGAAAAAGAAATAGGCTTACACCTTTTCCTAAATAGATTTTGGTGGTTGAATTGCCCAACACAAATAATTGGACTAACTAGTTTGCTCTAGTCTATAAGTTTTACAGGTGCCAAAGGTTCACAATATACCAATAAAAAGACCAAGAAAGGGTTCAAACAAAGAGAGCCAAAGACAACCCAAAGGCACCCTGGTCTGGCGCACCGGACAGTGTCCGGTGCAACAGAGAACTTGATGCTGAACTCGCCACCTTCGGGAAAATGGAGGCCGCTCCGCTATAATTCACCGGACCGTCTGGTGTATGCACCAGACTGTCCGGTGGCACATCGGACTGTCCGGTGTGCCAGCGGAGCAACGGCTACTTCGCGCGCAACGGTCGACTGCAACGCATTTAATGCGCGCCTGCGCGCGCAGAGGTCAGAGCACGCGCAGTTGGCGCACCGAACAGTCTACAGGAGATGTTCGGTGCACCACCGGACAGCCCAGAGGCCCCACAAGTCAGAGCTCCAACGGTCGAACCCCAACGGCTGGCTGACGTGGCTGGCGCACCGGACAGTGTCCGGTGGCGCACCGGACTGTCTGGTGCGCCATGCGACAGCAGACTACCAATGGCCACATTTTGGTGGTTGGGGCTATAAATACCCCAACCACCCCACATTCAATTACATCAAAGTTTCCAACATTCTACACATTACAAGACCTATAGCATTCAATACAAGACACACCAAAGAGATCAAATCCTCTCCCAAGTCTCTAGTTCAATTCCAATCAATAGTGACTAGCGAGAGAGTGACTTGTGTTCATTTGAGCTCTTGCGCTTGGATTGCTTCTTTTCTTTCTCATTCTTTCTTGTGACAAACTCAATTGTAACCGAGGCAAGAGACACCAATTGTGTGGTGGTCCTTGCGGGGACTTTGTGTCCCGTGTGATTGAGAAGAGAAGCTCACTCGGTCTAAGTGACCGTTTGAGAGAGGGAAAGGGTTGAAAGAGACCCGGTCTTTGTGACCACCTCAACGGGGAGTAGGTTTGCAAGAACCGAACCTCGGTAAAACAAATCCTTGTGTCTCATTCCTTATTTGCTTGCGATTTGTTTTTCACCCTCTCTCTCGGACTCGATTATATTTCTAACGCTAACCCGGCTTGTAGTTGTTATTAACTTTGTAAATTTCAGTTTTGTCCTATTCACCCCCCTCTAGGCGACTTTCAATTGGTATCAAAGCACGGTGCTTCATTAGAGCCTAACCGCTCGAAGTGATGTCGGGAGATCACGCCAAGAAGGAGATGGTGACCAGCGACAAGCCCGCTACAAGCCTCGGGAAGGCTCCATCGGGAGAGTCCCACAACAAAGGGAAGGAGAAGGAATCCTCCTCCCACAAGTCGCATTGGAGTGGCGACAAGAAGAAGAAGATGAGGAAGGTGGTCTACTACGAGACCGATTCTTCATCGCCATCCACCTCCGACTCCGACGCGCCATCCATTACTTCTAAGCGCCATGAGCGCAAGAAGTATAGTAAGATTCCCCTACGCTACCCTCGTATTTCAAAGCATACTCCTTTACTCTCCGTTCCATTAGGCAAACCACCGGTTTTTGACGGTGAAGATTATAATATGTGGAGTGACAAAATGAGGCATCATCTAACCTCACTCCACACAAGCATTTGGAATGTTGTTGAGTTTGGTGCACAGGTACCATCCGTAGGGGATGAAGACTATGATTCGGATGAAGTGGCCCAAATTCATCACTTCAACTCCCAAGCCACTACTATACTCCTCGCCTCTCTAAGTCGAGAGGAGTATAATAAAGTGCAAGGGTTGAAGAGCGCAAAGGAAATTTGGGACGTGCTCAAGACCGCGCACGAAGGAGACGAGGTGACCAAGATCACCAAGCGGGAGACGATCGAGGGGGAGCTCGGTCGCTTCATGCTTCACCAAGGGGAGGATCCGCAAGCCATGTACAACCGCTTGAAGACCTTGGTGAACCAAGTGCGCAACCTCGGGAGCACAAAATGGGATGACCATGAGATGGTCAAGGTTATTCTTAGATCCCTCATTTTTCTTAACCCTACGCAAGTTCAATTAATTCGAGGTGATCCTAGATACAAGCTAATGTCTCTCGAGGAGGTTATAGGAAAATTTGTGAGCTTTGAGCTAATGATAAAAGGCTCAAAGAAAATCATCGAGCAAGGCACCTCCTCCACGCCCGAGGCACAACCCGTCGCATTCAAGGCAACGGAGGAGAAGAAGGAAGAGTCTACACCAAGAAGGCTCCCCATCGACGCCTCAAAGCTCGACAATGAGGAGATGGCTTTAATCATCAAAAGCTTTCGACAAATCCTCAAGCAAAGGAGGGGGAAGGACTACAAACCCCGCTCCAAAAAGGTTTGTTACAAGTGTGGTAAGCCCGGTCACTTTATAGCAAAATGTCCTATTTCTAGTGACAGTGATAGGGGCGACGACAAGAAGGGGAGAAGAAAGGAAAAGAAGAGGTACCACAAGAAGGGCGGCGATGCCCATGTGTGCCGCGAGTGGGACTCCGACGAGAGCTCCTATGACTCCTCCTCCGACGAGGACGCCGCCAACATCGCCGTCAACAAGGGATTTCTCTTCCCCAACGTCGGCCACAAGTGCCTCATGGCAAAGGACGACAAAAGGAAGAAGGTTAAATCTAAATCCTCCACTAAATATGCATCCTCTAGTGATGAAGAAAATTCTAGTAATGAGGAGGATAATTTGTTTACCCTTTTTGCCAACCTTAACATGGAACAAAAAGAGAAGCTAAATGAATTGATTAGCGCTATTCATGATAAGGATGAACTCTTGGATAGTCAAGAGGACTTCCTAATTAAGGAAAATAAGAAACATGTTAAGGTTAAGAATGCTTATGCTCTAGAAAGGGAAAAATGTGAAAAATTATCTAGTGAGCTAAGCACTTGCCATGATGTTATTGCCAACCTTAGAAATGAAAATGCTAAATTAGTTGCTAAGGTTGATACAAATGTTTGTAATGATTCATATGCCAATCTTAGAAATGATCATGCTATATCTATTGCTAAGATTGAGAAATTGAATGCCTCTCTTGATAGCCTTAGATTTGAAAATGAAAAATTGATTGCTAAGGCTAAAGACTTAGATGTTTGCAATGCTTCCATTTTTGATCTTAGAAGTAAAAATGATATTCTTCATGCTAAGATTATTGAACTAAAAACTTGCAAACCCTCTACATCTACCATTGAGCATGTTTCTATTTGCACTGATGTAGAGATGTTGATATTGATGCTATTAATGATCATATGGCTTTAATTAAACAACAAAACGATCATATAGCAAAATTAGATGCTAAAATTGCCGAGCATGAACTAGAAAATGAAAAATTTAAATTTGCTCATAGTATGCTTTATAGTGGGAGACGCCCTGGCATCAAGGATGAGATTGGCTTCCAAAAGGGAGACAATGTCAAACTTAATGCCCCTCCTAAAAAATTATCTAACTTTGTTAAGGGCAAGGCTCCCATGCCTCAGGATAACGAGGGTTACATTTTGTACCCGATCGGTTATCCCGAGCATAAGATTAGGAGAATTCATTCTAGGAAGTCTCACTCTGGCCCTAATCATGGTTTTATGTATAAGGGTGAGACATCTAGCTCTAGGCAATCAACCCGTGCTAAATTGCCTAAGAGGAAAGCTCCTATTGCATCAAATGATCACAATGTTTCATTTAAAACTTTTGATGCATCTTATGTTTTGACTAACAAATCCGGTAAAGTAGTTGCCAAGTATGTTGGGGACAAACACAAGGGAGCAAAGACTTGTGTTTGGGTACCCAAAGTTCTTGTATCTAATGTCAAAGGACCCAAAACTGTTTGGGTACCTAAAGTCAAGAACTAAATTTGTTTTGTAGATTTATGCATCCGGGGGCTCAAGTTGGATCATCGATAGCGGGTGCACAAACCACATGACAGGGGAGAAAAGGATGTTCTCCTCCTACGAGAAAAATCAAGATCCCCAACGAGCTATCACATTCGGGGATGGAAACCAAGGTTTGGTCAAAGGTTTGGGTAAAATTGCTATATCACCTGACCATTCCATTTCTAATGTTTTTCTTGTAGATTCATTAGATTACAATTTGCTTTCTGTATCTCAATTATGCAAAATGGGCTACAACTGTCTATTTACTGATGTAGGTGTCACTGTCTTTAGAAGAAGTGATGATTCAGTAGCATTTAAGGGAGTGTTAGAGGGTCAGCTATACTTAGTTGATTTCAATAGAGCTGAACTCGACACTTGCTTAATTGCTAAGACTAACATGGGCTGGCTCTGGCATCGCCGACTAGCACATGTTGGGATAAAGAATCTTCACAAGCTTCTAAAGGGAGAACACATTTTAGGACTAACCAATGTTCATTTTGAGAAAGACAGGATTTGTAGCGCATGCCAAGCCAGGAAGCAAGTTGACGCTCATCATCCACATAAGAACATCTTGACGACTGACAGGCCACTTGAGCTCCTCCACATGGACCTATTCGGCCCGATCGCTTATATAAGCATCGGCGAGAGTAAGTACTGTCTAGTTATTGTGGATGACTATTCTCGCTTCACTTGGATGTTCTTTTTACAGGAAAAATCTCAAACCCAAGAGACTTTAAAGGGATTCTTGAGACAGGCTCAAAATGAGTTCGGCTTGAGGATCAAGAAAATAAGAAGCGATAATGGGACGGAGTTCAAGAATTCACAAGTCGAAGGCTTCCTTGAGGAGGAGGGCATCAAGCATGAGTTCTCTTCTCCCTACACGCCACAACAAAATGGTGTAGTGGAGAGGAAGAATAGAACTCTATTGGACATGGCAAGAACCATGCTTGATGAGTACAAGACTTCGGATCGGTTTTGGGCCGAAGTGGTCAACACCGCCTGCTACGCCATCAACCGGTTGTATCTACACCGAATCCTCAAGAAGACATCATATGAACTCCTAACCGATAAAAAGCCCAATGTTTCATATTTTAGAGTCTTTGGTAGCAAATGTTTTATACTTGTTAAAAGAGGTAGAAAATCTAAATTTGCTCCTAAGGCTGTAGAAGGCTTTTTACTAGGATATGATTCAAACACAAGGGCATATAGAGTCTTTAACAAGTCCACTGGACTAGTTGAAGTTTCTTGTGACATTGTGTTTGATGAGACTAATGGCTCCCAAGTGGAGCAAGTTGATCTTGATGAATTAGATGATGAAGAGGCTCCATGCGTCGCACTAAGGAACATGTCCATTGGAGATGTGTGTCCTAAGGAATCCGAAGAGCCCATTCAAGCACAAGATCAACCATCGTCCTCCATGCAAGCATCTCCACCAACCCAAGATGAGGATGAGGCTCAAGATGATGAAGAAGAAGATCAAGAAAATGAGCCACCTCAAGACGACGACAATGATCAAGGGGGAGATGCAAATGATCAAGACAAGAAGGATGAGCAAGTTGCAAGGCCGCCACACCCAAGAGTCCACCAAGCAATCCAACGAGATCACCCCGTCAATACCATCCTCGGCGACATTCATAAGGGGGTAACCACTAGATCTCGTGTTGCACATTTTTGTGAGCATTACTCTTTTGTTTCCTCTATTGAGCCACATAGGGTGGAGGAAGCACTCCAAGATTCGGATCGGGTGATGGCGATGCAAGAGGTGCTCAACAACTTCACGAGGAATGAGGTATGGCATTTAGTTCCATGTCCTAACCAAAATGTTGTAGGAACCAAGTGGGTCTTCCGCAACAAACAAGACGAGCATGGTGTGGTGACTAGGAACAAAGCCCGACTTGTGGCCAAGGGATATTCACAAGTCGAAGGTTTGGATTTCGGTGAAACCTATGCACCCGTAGCTAGGCTTGAGTCAATTCGCATTTTACTTGCCTATGCTACTTACCATGGCTTCAAGCTTTATCAAATGGACGTGAAAAGTGCCTTCCTCAATGGACCAATTAAGGAAGAGGTCTATGTTGAGCAACCTCCCGGCTTTGAAGACAGTGAGTATCCTAACCATGTTTATAGACTCTCTAAGGTGCTTTATGGGCTCAAGCAAGCCCCAAGAGCATGGTATGAATACATAAAAGATTTTCTTATTGCTAATGGATTCAAAGTCGGAAAAGTCGATCCTACTTTATTTACTAAAACACTTGCAAATGATTTGTTTGTATGCCAAATTTATGTTGATGATATTATATTTGGGTCTACTAACGAATCTACATGTGAGGAATTTAGTAGGATCATGACACAAAAATTTGAGATGTCTATGATGGGGGAGTTGAAGTATTTTCTAGGATTTCAAGTGAAGCAACTCCAAGAGGGCACCTTCATTAGCCAAACGAAGTACATTCAAGACATTCTAACCAAGTTTGGGATGAAGGACGCCAAGCCCATCAAGACACCCATGGGAACCAATGGGCATCTCGACCTCGACACGGGAGGTAAATCCGTAGATCAAAAGGTATATCGGTCGATGATAGGTTCTTTACTCTATTTATGTGCTTCACGACCGGATATTATGCTTTCCGTATGCATGTGTGCAAGATTCCAAGCCGATCCTAAGGAAGCTCACCTTAGGGCCGTAAAACGAATCTTGAGATATTTAGTTTATACTCCTAAGTTTGGCCTTTGGTACCCCAGGGGATCCACATTTGATTTAATTGGTTATTCCGATGCCGATTGGGCAGGGTGCAAATTTAATAAAAAGAGCACATCGGGGACTTGCCAGTTCTTGGGAAGATCTCTGGTGTCTTGGGCTTCAAAGAAGCAAAATTCTGTGGCTCTTTCAACCGCCGAAGCCGAGTATATTGCCGCAGGCCATTGTTGCGCGCAATTGCTTTGGATGAGGCAAACCCTTAGGGACTATGGTTACAAATTGACCAAAGTTCCTCTTCTATGTGATAATGAGAGTGCAATCCGCATGGCGGATAATCCCGTTGAGCATAGCCGCACTAAACACATAGCCATTCGGTATCATTTTCTAAGGGATCACCAACAAAAGGGGGATATCAAGATTGCATATGTTAGCACCAAAGAGCAATTAGCCGATATCTTTACCAAGCCATTGGATGAACAAACTTTTACCAAACTTAGGCATGAGCTAAATATTCTTGATTCTAGAAACTTTTATTGATGTTTTGCACACATAGCTCATATATATACCTTTGATCATCTCTTTCATATGCTATGACTAATGTGTTCTTTCAAGTCCATTTCATGCTAAGTCATATATTGAAAGGGAAAAGGAGTCTTCGGCGAAGACAAGGCTTCCACTCCGCTCCATCGACTCATTCATCCTTCGTCGTCGCTCCAACTCTCCAACTTTGGTATAATCTTCACTTCTATCTTCTATCCAAAGGGGGAGAAAGTAGTTTAGAAAGGGCTTATATTTCACTCAAATATCCGTTTTGGCGATTCATGCCAAAGGGGGAGAGAGTATTAGCCCAAAGCAAAAGGACCGCACCACCACCAATTTCAAAAAAATAGTCTTTTATTTGGTATGAAGCCTATTATTTGGTGAAGTTTTTTTTTCAATTGATATCTTATTTTGATATAATTTCAAATTGGTACACCCTCTTCAAAATTAATATCTAAAACCCTCTTGAACACTAAGAGGAGGATTTCATTAAGGGGGAGTTTTGTTTAGTCAAAGGAAAAGCATTTGAAACAGGGGGAAAAAATTTCAACTTGAAAATGCCTCTCAAAAATCTTATTCATTTAACCTTTGACTATTTGCAAAAGAACTTTGAAAATAATTTCCAAAATATTTTGCAAAACAAAACTTGTGGTGCAAGCGTGGTCCAAAATGTTAATAAGAAGAAAAGACATCCATGCGCATCTAGTAAGTAATATTTATTGGTTTCATTCCAAGCAACCTTTGCACTTACATTATGCAAACTAGTTCAATTCTGCACTTGCATATTTGCTTTGGTTTGTGTTGGCATCAATCACCAAAAAGGGGGAGATTGAAAGGGAAATAGGCTTACACCTTTTCCTAAATAGATTTTGGTGGTTGAATTGCCCAACACAAATAATTGGACTAACTAGTTTGCTCTAGTCTATAAGTTTTACAGGTGCCAAAGGTTCACAATAGACCAATAAAAAGACTAAGAAAGGGTTCAAACAAAGAGAGCCAAAGACAACCCAAAGGCACCCTGGTCTGGCGCACCGGACTGTCCGGTGTGCCACCGGACAGTGTCCGGTGCACCAGGGAACTTGATGCTGAACTCGCGACCTTCGAGAAAATGGAGGCCGCTCTGCTATAATTCACCGGACCGTCCGGTGTATGCACCGGACAGTGTCCGATGGCACACTGGACTGTCCGGTGTGCCAGCAGAGCAACGACTACTTCACGCGCAACGGTCGACTGCAACGCATTTAATGCGCGCCTGCGCGCGCAGAGGTCAGAGCACGCGCAGTTGGCGCACCGGACAGTCTACAGGAGATGTCCGGTGCACCACCGGACAGCCCAGAGGCCCCACAAGTCAGAGCTCCAACGGTCGAACCCCAACGGCTGGCTGACGTGGCTGGCGCACCGGACAGTGTCCGGTGGCGCACCGGACTATCCGGTGCACCATGCGATAGCAGACTTCCAACGGCCACATTTTGGTGGTTGGGGCTATAAATACCCCAACCACCCCACATTCAATTACATCCAAGTTTCCAACATTCTACACATTACAAGAGCTATAGCATTCAATACAAGACACACCAAACAGATCAAATCCTCTCCCAAGTCTCTAGTTCAATTCCAATCAATAGTGACTAGCGAGAGAGTGACTTGCGTTCATTTGAGCTCTTGCGCTTGGATTGCTTCTTTTCTTTCTCATTCTTTTTGTGACAAACTCAATTGTAACCGAGGCAAGAGACACCAATTGTGTGGTGGTCCTTGCGGGGACTTTGTGTCCCGTGTGATTGAGAAGAGAAGCTCACTCGGTCTAAGTGACCGTTTGAGAGAGGGAAAGGGTTGAAAGAGACCCGGTCTTTGTGACCACCTCAACGGGCAGTAGGTTTGCAAGAACCGAACCTCGGTAAAACAAATCCTTGTGTCTCATTCCTTATTTGCTTGCGATTTGTTTTTCACCCTCTCTCTCGGACTCGATTATATTTCTAACGCTAACCCAGCTTGTAGTTGTGATTAACTTTATAAATTTCAGTTTCGCCCTATTCACCCCTCCTCTAGGCGACTTTCACTAGCCATTGGAATAGTCGCTGGAGTGGAAACTAGTCGTTGAATCTAAGAAGTCTGATGCACATCGGACTAGTCCAGTGCGCCATATGCTCGAGTTCTTCAAAAACAATCGTTCTATATAAGTGGTCTGGTGCACCATCAGATTGGTCCAATGAAGCCACACATGCTCTGAATTATGCCCTCTCTACGCAAGTGGTCTGGTGCAACAATCCACAGAAACCTAGAGAACACCTTCTCTATGTACTTGGTCCGGTGCGCCACAGACCTGCACATCAAAAACCAAATTTGGGCTTTTCACCTTGTCTCCATTTGGCTATCTTTGAGAGTATTCTTACGACTTAGACAAGCTTATATAGAGTTTGTCCAACTAGTTTAAGTCATAGTTCTTCACCTTTTTTATTCATCCAACTTAGAATCCAGTTCTGGCTCTAACTTAGCTCCAAATGTACCTTTTTCTAAAATCTGAACTTCAAATCCTTCTAAGGTGTTCAATAATGTTTTTGAGGACATTTAAGATACGAAGAGGTGCTCAATAATGTTTTTGAGGACATTTAAATTACGAAAATACGAAAACCAGTGTAAATATCAAATAAAACTGTTAATCCCATAACTATGAAATTAATCGAACTGTTTCTAAATTGTTTAGATTCCAAATAATCAAAATTATGTAATTAAATCCGGCATAGGGGCTACCTTCTATTTATCTATAACCAACTAAGGGTAGATGACACATTTATATTTTTGTATACATATGTCATTATAAATAATTATCTCTTGTTTTCTTTGTTATAAAACATAAGGTTGTATTTATTTTTAACTTCTTAATTTAAAAACTACACATTACAACAAATATAATACAAATTAATCTACAAAACATGTAAATTGTTGCAATTGCAACTATAAATTCAAACTGATTAGCGCACTAACAAAATATTATTTAATATGATTAGATATCGAATACTTATTTTTAAATAGAAAATATCATCGCATGTCAAAAATCTCTATTGTCCGTAGACGAAAAGGGGTAGGTCGCAAATTAACTTGTCTTCTACCTTGGAACAACAACAAGATGTAGAGCGCAGGGAGAGGGTCTTCGTCGACGATGCGACACGACAAATTTCGACGAGACGAATAACAACGTTTACGGGCAGAGCGGCAGGCGCACCGCGAGCAGAAAGAAGTACGCGGACAAAGGAAGCTCGGTGTCGTGGAGTCGATGGCGCGGGCTCGGCTCCGGGCGGCGTCGCACGCAACGAAAGGATGTAGGGAGCTCGACGACGACGATAACAAGTACATTGAAGCTTCGAGTGACGCAAGGACTCCAGCGAGCTGAGCAACGATGCGGCCACAGAATCTCCGACGGCTGGCGAAGCTCCGATGAGGCGCGAGTAGGGGAATAACTTTGGCGAGCAGATCGGTGGGCGACAGTGTGTCCACTGGTAGAGAGCATAGCGGGACGCAAATGCTCGAGTCGTGGGCACACGACGCTAATGCACAGGAAGGCGAGCAGCATCGGCTTGAGACAAGGCAGCACGACGGCGATTCGGCTGGCGTCGGTGGACAAGGAGTTGGAGAGGAAGAAAAGGCTAAGGACGGCTCAGCGAGTTCCATGTATAGGCTGTAGAGGGAGAGGTGAGTATCGGCATTGGTGATAGAGGAAGCGGCATGTTACCTTTAATGATAAGCACCAAGCACCACAATAGACGGCCACCGGGTGCGTTGAAGTGGGGGAGGAGAAGAGACAGGCCTAGGCGGCGCACTTGTGGTTGTTCCACTACGTCTGGAAGGAGGCAAGGGGGCGAGCGTGCTAAAGGGTGAGCTGTGTAGTAGGACCTTCAACTGGCGGCTGCTGCAATGTTTCGTGTGTTACAAAACATTTTGTCTATGTGATCAATCTCCTGAGATACAGTTACTCCCAAGGGACACACCCCTTGGGAGAACACTACCTCTTGTATATAAATAGATCTTCTCTGCAATAAAGAAACTGCCTTGTCATTTGTTACATTTGTCTCTCCCTCTCCACTGTTTGCCACTGAGCACTATACACCATCTAACACGTTATTAGCACTGTCTCAAGGAAGATCAAAGGAAGAAGGAAGAACACTTGCTGTTCTTGACAAGAACAACAACAACTATCTGCAAATCAATAGCAAGGTATGAAGCATACCATTTCCATGCGCATACGCCGTATGCGCGAAGTTCTGCATATTGTTGATGATGCTATGTTGGAGGCCTTTGCTGTGGGGCACGACACAACACTTCCACCAGTGCACGCCATCCTTGAACGCCGCGTACAAGTGCAAAACGTGCACTTCTGCGTGCTGCATGGGTGGACAGCGGCCGTCCCGCTGCCGGTGGTGGAGTGTGGCCTCCCCACTGCATCCCCGTCACCACCGGTGCTGGTGGTTGACGCAGTGTCATCTGCATCCGCCCCCATGGACGTCGATTTGGCGGCACCGCCGCCGCCTCCACCCACTGCAGGGGCCGTTGGACATCGTTCTCCATCTTTGCTGGCGTCCGTGGTCATTGGGACCATCGCTGCCCATTGTGGGCAGCCCCCTCGCACTGTCGACGCTCCACGAGGATGCGTCATCTTCACTGGCCACCGCCCAAATGGGGTGGCCCCATCCTGCTCCTCCAATGGGAGGGCCTAATGGCCCTCGATCCGGCCGATGGCGGTTGCTGCCACGACGGCCAGTTGGGGGAGGGGGTGGGGGTGGTGCAAGAGGACGGTCGCGACGGCTAGTCTTCAGGCGCGGGTGTGGTCGGCCTTAATGCGGACGTGTCCCACGGCTTGGGGAGCAGGATGCAGCCTGGCGTGGCCGCCCATCCCGTCTCGGGCTACAGGCAGGGGCCCCTGGCGCGGCGTGGTCGGATCCGGCCATCTCGGCCACGGCGGCTCCATGCGGGCACACCACAGCGGCCAGGGCGCGTTGGCTATTCTTCATGCGCTGGCGGGCGCGACCATGGGGTAGCGCATCGCGTGCCTGGCTCGCCGGCCATGGACGGCAAAGGCAGGCCGGTCGGCGGACACCTGTGTGCGCCCTGGTGGCGCGCTAGCGCGCAGGGGTGGCGCAGGCCGCAACTGGTAGCCGACGGATGGCGGCTGCTCCCGGTGGCTCGGCGTGGCGGCCAACCCCCTGGCGCGCAAACCGGCGAGCGCGCAAGGGCGACGCGGCCATGGATACGCCCTGTGGCGGGAGCGTGCCTCCCGGTGGCCAAGCTCCTACACGGCGTTCCCGGCGTGAGAGAGCGGTCGTGGCCGACCGATGCATCGGCCTCGACGACGAGGGGCAGGCGAGCCCCCTCCTGGCGCGCGTTCCTCTGGCGGTTGCCTAGGACGCGTACTAGCTCCCTGGCGGCGGCGGCTTAGGAGGCTGGGCGGTTAGGGTTTTTAAAACCCTAACCGCCCCGTATTTATAATGGGCTTTGTGGCCTCTGTTGGGTCGCCTGGGCTGGCCAGTCAGGCTGGACCGACGTGCTAGCCACTAGGTCGTAGCCTGGCCCGCCTGCCAGGCCGCGTGGGCTACTTTTTAGGGCCCAGAATGGTCTATTTTTCCATTTTATTTATGAAATTTCAATATAAGACTATGTTTTATATGTAATTTCTGTTCTAACTTATCTTAGGCATCTAAATTCGTTATTTAGATTGCATATATTGTACAGACCTATCTGTTTTATTGTGAATATAACAGACTTTAGTTCGTGAATTATTGTTTGTTTTACATTAATAATTCATATATCTCTACTTGCTATTATTTTTGCATTCATTTATGTTTGCATATAAATATAGCATTTATTAAGTTCATACTTAATAACTCTCATGCAAAATAAAACTACATTATTTTGGATTAAGAGCATAGGGAGATAGAGTCCTAAGCATTGGCTGCGCTAAATTCTTTTATAGAATTAAGTAGCCCAGAGACCGTGCTTCAGGCAGCATTTTAAATGCCTATCTCTATAAGGTCTACATCTCTCAGGATGATTATCTATACGTGCTATCCAAAATAACGGGATATGGAGTTCTTGAATTTTACTTTGATAATTAGTCAAGCATGGGTAGTAGAGACCTAAGCATTGGATGCGGTTTGTTCATCTATGAACTTATCAGCCCAGAGACTGTGCTTTTAGGTAGCAAGTTTCTTGCCCACTACTAGAAGATCTACCTCATTAATTTAAGGATTATCTATACTATGCTCACTAATATTCAAAGTATTTATTTGATTAGAAGGTTTGGAACCTTTCGGCAACTCATAGCACATATAATTTTAAAGGTTTTTGCATTTGAGCTTACAACATCACCATTGTGACTATTAATTTATGCATAAATTAATGGATGTCCATGGTCATGACTGTAGGAACATGTCAACCAAAGAGTTCGAGGAAGTCGCCCTTGATGGGCATAACTACCCAACTTGGGCTTTAGATATTAAAATAACTTTTGCTTCTCGTGGGATCATTGATGTTATAGCAGCACCTATTACTGGTACTGCTCCAGCAATTGAAGTGAAAAAGAACACATCACTTTTCCTTTTGAGGCTTTATATCCGTAAGGACCTTAAGCAGGAGTACCTTATGGAGAGATGCCCTCACAACTTGTGGAAAGCTCTCAAAGAGCGCTATGAACAGTAGAAGGAACTCATATGGCCGTCAGCCAACCATGAGTGGAACCACCTTCGACTGCAAGATTTTAAATCTATTGCAGAATATAACCATGCTCTTCATAGTATTTGTTCTAAATTGAAGTTTTGCAAGAAAGAGCCCTCTGAAGCAGACAAGATATAGAAGACTCTATCTACCATGCTCCCAGAGGATAGGATATTGCATCAGCAGTATCGCTCTAGCAATTTCTAGAAATATTCTCAACTTATGCACACATTGACCCAAGCAAAAAAACATCATGAGCTTCTTCTAAAGAATGCTCAGCAGCGCCCTCCTAGGTTTGCCCCACTGCCTGAGGTACATTTCAATGTGCATAAGACTGAGAATAAGAAAGGATTCAAGAAAAAAATTTAAGAATCCTCCTGGACCTCGCAAATTCAATAAGCGCAAATTCCACAAGAAAGGGAAAGGAAAGGGCAAAGGCAAGCCTCTACCATCTAAGGGCAATAGGGTTTGCCATAAATTTGGTACTGAGGGCCATTTCGCTAGGGACTACACTTGCCCTAAGCACCCTGTTCTTTTGTATCAACAATCCCTAAAGAAGGAAAAGTGATAAGCCTGGTTTTGAGGCTCATTTCAATTCTGCTGAAGCATCAAGTGAGGTTGGAAGTTCTTCACTGGTTTCTACTGAATTGAAGAACACTCTTGCTGAAGAGCACCTCAATGTTGTTGACAACAAACCTCTCCTTCTACAAGAAGATGAAACTGAGGATATAATCATTGAGTATATGTCAAAGAATCCATTTGGAGATTTGGCATAATCTCTCATGCTTGGATACTTGATTCATGATCACTGTGGCTTGTGTGGTTGTCCTATACTGTATTTATAATGTTGTTGTAATAAGTAGAGATACATAAACTCATGTTCTAAGATGTAACATACTCTACAGACTAGTGTTGGGTCCTGTGAGTAGTGCGAACTCATTGGTTGAGTCGCCATACCATTATTGTAATATTGTTTCGACATTGTGATACTTAATATCATGTTATGTATTGTTGGGGGTCTTCTTCTTCGTCGAAGGTCCTTAAGAGAAAACACCTTCGGCAAAATGATACAAAGGCTCGCTGAAGCTACCATCAGACTCGGCTTAGCTCCTTAAGACAAAGACTCTATACAGAAACGACAGTGCAAGATGCCGAAGGTCAATAGCTTTGGCTCAGACCAAGCAAAGAAGGGAAAAGTGAAAGGGAAATAGGGTCAAACCTTTTCCTATATGAATTTTGCTGGTTGAATTGCCCAACACAAACAATTGGACTAACTAGTTTGCTCTAGATTATGAGTTCTACAGGTGCCAAAGGTTCACAACAAACCAATACAAGTCAAACGAAAGGGTTCAAAACAAAGGAGCAAAGTATACCGAAGGCAGCCCTGGTCTGGCGCACTAGACAGTATCCGGTGCACCAGGGTGGATCAAATCAAACTTGCCAGCTTTGGGAATTTGGGAGGCCGCTCCGCTATAGTTCACCGGACTGTCCGGTGTAACACCGGACTGTCCGGTTTGCCAGCGGAGCAATGGCTACTTTGCGCCAACGGTCGTCTGCAAGTAAACAATAAAAGCAAACACTACGCGCCTGCATGCGCAGAAGTCAGAGCAGGCGCCAGAAGGCGCACCGGACAGTCTACAGGACCTGTCCGGTGCACCACCGGACTGTCTGGTGGCCCCACAAGTCAGAGCTCCAACGGTCGAAACCCAATGGCCTGGTGACGTGGTTGGCGCACCAGACAGTGTCCGGTGGCGCAGCGGACTGTCCGATGCGCCATGCGACAGAAGCCTTCACCAACGGCCATATTGGTGGTTGGGGCTATAAATAACCCCAACCACCCCACCATCAAGGCATCCAAGCATTCACTACACCTCATTCAATACAAGAGCAATACACAACACTCCAAGACACAAATCAAAGCCTCCGATCGAATCAAAGTCCCCAATTCAACTCTAGTTCTTAGGACTTGTGAGGAGATCGACTTGTATTCTTTTGGTGCTCTTGTCGCACTTTCTTCGTTCTCTCATTCTTACTCTCCAAACCTTGTAAGTGAAGCAAGAGACACCAATTGTGTGGTGGTCCTTGCAGGGTCTAAGTGATCCGGGAAATCAAGGAAGAAAGCTCACTCGGTCTAGGTGACCATTTGAGAGAGGGAAAGGGTTGAAAGAGACCCGGTCTTTGTGACCACCTTAACGGGTAGTAGGTTTGCAAGAACCGAACCTCGGTAAAACAAATCACCACGTCTCACTCTTCATTTGCTTGTGATTTGTTTTATCCCTCTCTTTCAGACTCGATTATATTTCTAACGCTAACCCCAGCTTGTAGTTGTGCTTAAGTTTATAATGTTCAGATTCCGCCTATTCACCCCCCCTCTAGGTGACTTTTGAAGCATCCCGATCCTTTGGGACTCAAATGTGATACAATTACTAGTCCCAGGAGGCTAGTAAACACATTCATTACTTCAAATAGTACAGAGTCTAGATAAAGGTTATTACAATACTGGGGTACAAGCTCGAGAGAGAGCCAAAATAGGAAGCGTATTAGGAAAAGAAATACTAGCCCACGCCACAGGCAGAACTGGGTGCAGACACAACCCTCTTAATCAAGCATAGCAGAAAAGAAGTCTTCGATTGCTGAAAAACATAAATAAATCTGGGTGAATACACTAGGTATTCCGCAAGCCCACCCCGCTCCCGTAGAGAGAAAGAGACCTAAAATATACATGCTTTATTTGGTGTAGTTGAAGTCGCTCATCATTTTCTTAGAGAAAGGCAGTTGCTGAAAAGTTTTCCCCATAGTCTTAAAGGTAACCAAAACTCAACCACCACTCAGCTTCCCACTCCCGTGGCCTTAGTTTCTCTCTCAACACCTATTTAATCACACAGTCCCCTTTTCATGAAACTCATAGAGAAAGCTCTAATTGTCATACCGTACCAGACTCATCCATACCAGTGGACACGGACTATTCGAATAGATTTCAACTCTGCGCAGAGGTGTACACTTTACCCACTAGTCCGGTTTCTGCGATCTCACCGTCGCGAGACCCGAATGCCGGATCTCTTTCCTTACTCGTACGTCCTAACCATAACGGTTATCCGGAAGGAGTCAGGCCACCACCATGTCCAAACCGGACAAAACTTTCCCCCTCCTTATCCTCCCGGTGCTCCCTAGCCTTCTTAACCCTGGGGTTGGACCGCACGAGTTCGGATTGAGTGACTGCCCACACAGTCTCGAGTGGTTGTACGAGAAGAGGAGTACAGGTAGTGAAAATGACAAGCCGGTCCTTATATGAGGGGACAATCCTTCTGCTCACGCCTAAACCAGCTGAGCCAACACCTTAGGCCCTCCCCTAAACCAGGGAGTCCTTGATCATCCCACTACCAAGGTGATGAGGGTGAATACCCTTCATCGCATAACTTTTCAAAAGAGATCTTATTTGAAGAACACACTTCCCATCTTCCCAGTCCATCTTTCGTATCCAGTGTATAAATGTTAATGCGGGCCATCTCTCACTCACTATGCAATATTCCCCCATGATTCCTGGCTTAGGCGGTGGTAGAGAGAATAGGTAATTTATGCATCAAGGGACGGATGGACTTGCCTTCGTCGAAGCTTTCTTGGCACAGAAGATCTACTTCCGGAAGTTCGGGCTCCGGTCCTTCTCCCGGGGCTACGGGATCCGGATCCGCGGTCCCCGCTTCTTCTAGGAAACAGGCAATAAAACAATACATCACAAGGGTTTACAAATCATAACGTGTCATTTTCTAGCATCATTATGGTATGTGACCTTAGAAATCCTTTTTGATCATTTTTAGTGCATAAAACATTGAGAAAACTATTTAAATGAGAAAAGGGGGTAGAAAAGAAAAAGAAAAGAGAATTCTTCTTTCCTGGGCTGGGGACACGGCTTTTGGCCCACCCCGGGCGTGAGCGCGCGCGCTGAAGCGCTTTCGGCCCAGCGGCGGCCCACGAGCGAGGGGAGACGGCGCGGGCGCGCGAGGACGACGGCGTCGCCGCGGGCCCACTCGTCAGTGAGAGCGGAGGGAGGGAAACGGCGTCGCAGCCAGACGGCACGGGCGAACCGGCCGAGCGGGCGGGGGAGAAAGCCGGCCGCCGGGGAAGCTTGACGGCGGCTTGCCGCCGGTGGCCCGGTCCTTGGTCCAAGGGAGGGTGGTTTAGCATGGGCGGAGGCTGGCGATTCTAACGGTGGGCTCAATTTGGCCGGAGAGGGTAGGGAGGGGGCTGCCCACGGGGAGGGGGCGGAGTTCCGTGGCGGGGATCGCCGCCGGTGGGCTCTGGGTGGGGGACGGGGGCTGAGGAGTGGTGCTTCGGGTTCGTGGCCTCGTGAGGGAGCTGCTCGGCTCACTCAATTTCTTGCCGGACCAACGGAGAAGGAGAGGGAGGAGGAGGAAGGGACTCACCGGAGAGGAGGACGACGCCGGCGCTTCGCGAATTGTGCTCGGGGGAGGGGAGGAGAGGAGTGGCCGAGGCCGGTGCAGGGAAGGAGGTGTCCGGGGCAGCCTTTTATAGGCGACCGAGGGGAGGGGGGCGATGGAGCTTGGCGGACGTCGGTGAGCTTCACAGTGCCGGCATTAATGCCGCACAGCGCCGCCGATGAGACTCCACGGCGGGGGCGGTACCGGCGAGGATGCTGGTCAAGGGGGGGGAGGACGGAGCGGTGCCAAACTTCCCTGTGCAGCGAGATGACGGAGGGGAGGACAGAGGCGACGGTCGGAGGTGACTTCGGTGAGGGGACGGCGGAAGGACGATGAAGCAACTGACCAGCGGGGCCAGTCCGCCAGAGGGAGCGAGCGCGTGAGAGAGCGGCTGGCCGGTGGGGCCGGCTTGCCAGCGAGAGGGAGGCGGGGTGTGGAGCGGGCGGGCGTGCGCGTGGAGGCAGGCCGGAGATGGGCTGAAAGAGGAGGAGGAGCGCGGGCGCGAGGGGGAGGTGGCCGCGGGTTTGGGCCGGGAATTGGCCCAGCAGGGGGGGGGGAGAAAGGTTTTTCTCTTTTTCTTTTTATTTTCCAAAACCTATTTCCCTTTTTGCATCTTTTTCTTTTGAACAAAATTATTTTGTGGGTAATCTAGGTGCTGGAAAATAGAATCTAAGTGATGGTGCTTTGTGATCAAACAAAATGTATGCATATGAAGAAAGAAAATTTAGTGGAGGTCTTGGAATTAGAGGATGAAAGGAGGGGAAAGGTAGATTAGGGTTTCAAACTTGGGTTAGGATTTTTGGGATGCTACAAACCTACCCCACTTAAAGGAATCTCGCCCTCGAGATTCAGACGGGGCTCGAGAAAAGGTAAGGGTATTCCTTCCTCAGAGAATCCTCACTTTCCAGGTGGCTTCCTCTTCTCCATCTCTGCTCCACTGAACCTTACAGAGTTTCACTTCCGAATTGCGGGTCCTTCTGACTGCTGAGTCGAGAATCTTCACTGGCTTTTCCCGGTACTGGAGATCCTTTTGAATCTGAATTGCCTCTGCCTCGATGCGGGTTTCTGGTACTTTTAAGCATTTGCGGAGTTGAGACACATGGAACACATTGTGAATATCTGACATGGATTCTGGTAGCTCAAGATGGTATGCCGCGGGTCCTATTCGGGAAATGACAGGGTAGGGACCGACGAAACGTGGTGCCAGTTTTCCTTTCATTTGGAACCTTTTGACACCACGCATCGGGGAAACCTTGAGATAAACGAAATCTCCTACCTCAAATCTGAGTTCCCTTCGCCTATTGTCTGCGTAACTCTTCTGTCGACTCTGAGCTTCAAGTAACCTCCTGCGGATTAAAGCGACTTTTTCTTCGGCCTCTTTAACAAAGTCGAGTCCTTCTAGCGTCCTCTCCCCCACATTGGACCACATTAGGGGAGTCTGGCATTTTCTTCCGTATAGTGCTTCAAATGGTGACATCTTGATGCTGGCCTGATGGCTGTTGTTGTACGAGAATTCGGTGTACGGCAAATTGGATTCCCAATCTCTGTCGAAGGTTAATACGCAGGCTCTGAGTAAATCTTCGAGGACCTTGTTGACTCTTTCAGTTTGACCATCTGACTGGGGATGATAAGCGGTGCTAAAATCTAGCTTGGTGCCCATTGCTTGCTGAAGGCCCTTCCAAAATTTTGAAGTGAACTGCGTTCCTCTATCTGATACTATCTTCCGTGAAATGCCATGTAGCCTGACTATCTCTTTAAGGTATACTCGGGCAAGGGCTGCTCCTCCAAAAGTGGTCTTTACTGGAACAAAGTGGGCCACCTTGGTGAGACGATCGATTATTACCCATATGGAATCATTTCCTCTCTGTGATCTGGGCAGTCCGGTTACGAAATCCATGCCTATTTCTTCCCACTTCCATTCGGATATTGGGAGGGGTTGAAGTAGGCCTGCAGGCTTCTGATGTTTGGCCTTTGTTCGCTGACAGGTGTCACATCGGGCCACATACTGTGCTATTTCCTTCTTCATCCCTTTCCACCAATATCTGGCCTTGAGGTCTAGGTACATCTTGGTGGTCCCTGGGTGGATAGAGTAAGCTGAGTTGTGGGCTTCATCGAGCAGGGTTTCTCGTGCCTCTCCCATTGGTACACACAGACGGTTTTTGAACCAAAGAACTCCTTGTTCATCTGTCCTAAGATCCAGAAGTTGCTCCTTGCGGGCTCTTTCCATAAGTCTGGCTGTCTCTGCATCCAGGCGTTGAGCTTTGCATATGAGATCTTCTAGATTTGGCTTGACTTCGAGGCTACCGTTGTTTCTCAGACATGCATTTAGCTGAGCTGATTCTTTCTTCCAATCTTCTAAAAAGTTGGTTCCTTTAATCCCGAAGGGTTTTCGGCTGAGGGCGTCTGCTACTACGTTGGCCTTCCCGGGGTGGTAGTGGACTTCGAGGTCATAATCCTTGATCAATTCAAGCCACCTTCTTTGACGGAGATTGAGGTCCGGTTGCGTGAAGATGTACTTCAGACTCTTGTGATCAGTGAAGATGTGGCATTTATTCCCGATCAGATAATGCCGCCATATCTTTAGGGCGTGCACGATGGCTGCCAATTCCAAGTCGTGGGTAGGGTAGTTCTACTCGTGTGGCTTGAGTAGGCGGGACGCATAGGCAATAACTTTCTCATTTTGCATCAAGACACACCCTAAGCCTTGCCTTGAAGCATCACAGAAGATGACGAAATCCTGGTGTATATCTGGCAGTGTCAAAACTGGCGCGGTTGTAAGCTTCTCCTTGATGACCTGGAAACTTTCCTCACATTTTGGAGTCCAGGCAAACTTATTGTCCTTTTTGAGAAGTTCTGTCATAGGTTTTGCTATGCTGGAGAATCCCTTGATGAAGCGGCGGTAGTACCCTGCCATTCCCAGAAAGCTTCGCACTTCACTGACGTTGGATGGCTGTTTCCAATTTGAAACGGCTTCTACCTTGGATGGATCCACTTCTATTCCTTCTGCAGTCAAGATATGCCCCAAGAAGGCTATCTTCTCTAACCAGAACTCACACTTGCTGAGTTTAGCATAAAGTTGATGTGCCCTTAGTCTTCTGAGGACGATTCGAAGGTGATGCTCGTGGTCCTTGCGACTCTTGGAATAAATGAGGATATCGTCGATAAAGACTACGACAAACTTATCCAATTCTTCCATAAACACCTTATTCATGAGGTTCATGAAAAAGGCGGGTGCGTTTGTTAGCCCAAACGGCATTACTGTGAATTCATATTATCCATACCGGGTGACGAATGCGGTCTTCTGAATGTCTGCTTCCTTGATTCTTAGTTGGTGATATCCTGATCGGAGGTCTATCTTGGAGAAATATTTGGCTCCTTGCAGCTGGTCGAAGAGGTCGTCGATCCGAGGGAGTGGGTACTTGTTTTTGATTGTAACTTCATTCAAGGACCGATAATCAATACACATTCTCATACTCCCATCCTTTTTAGTAACAAAGAGGACGGGTGCTCCCCAGGGAGATGAACTGGGACGGATGTACCCTTTTTGTTGTAGTTCTGAAATCTGAAGTTTCAATTCTGCCAACTCTGAGGGGGCCATGCAGTATGGTCTCTTTGCGATGGGTGCAGTGCCAGGAATGAGGTCTATGTAGAACTCCACTCCTCTTTCTGGTGGCATCCCGGGCAACTCCTCCAGAAATACATCCTCAAATTCTTCGATTACAGACATGTTTTATGCTGCCAGATTAAACATCATCGGATCGTTTGTGGGCGGTTGGGCTTGATAGGAAACTGCCCTTCCTTGGTGATCTGTGAGGAGAACAGTTTTGCTTGCGCAGCTGATGATACCTTTGTGCTTAGCCAGCCAATCCATTCCTAGTATCACGTCAATCCCTTGGGATGGCAAGATGGTTAAGTCTGCTAGGAACACTACCCCGCTTAAAAGAATTCTGACTTGAGAGCACCTGAGTTTGCATAGGAGGTCTGATCCTGGGGTTCGGGTGACCAAAGGGACAGCTAGGGGGTAGAGGGGATGCCATGTTTTTCCACAAACTTAGCGGCTATAAAAGAATGGGATGCTCCTGAATTGAAAAGCATAGTAGCGGGAGTAAATTCAACAAGGAACTCACCAAGTACTACTCCCGGAGCTTGCTGGGCTTCTTGAGCGTCGACGTGGTTGACTCGGGCTCTACCCTGGTACTGAGTCCTGCTCTTCTGGCTGTTGGAAAGGGGTGCCTTGGAGGTAGGTGCCGAGGGAATCTTGGGGCCATTCACCGAGTTGGAGTAGGTCGGTTCGGGTGCCTTTAACTGAGGGCAGTTATTCTTAAAGTGACTGGGATCTCCGCAGTGCCAACAGGCATTAGCTGGCGGTTGGTTGCTTGCAACAGAGGGTGCCTGAAGGGAGCTCTGACTCTGCTGACTGAAGCGTGATGGAGTGGGTCCAGATGATTTATTGAAGCTTGGTCCCCTGGGTGGAAGCCCAAAGGGTCGAGCTCTCTGGTGACGTTCTTGTTGTTGAGCTCGAAGAACTTGGAATTTTCTCTTGAGGTGCCCCTTTTCTTCCTCTTTTGCCCTTTCCACTTGGATAGCTTTGTTGGAGAGGTGAGAGAAGTTGAGGAAGTCTTGGCTGGCGAGGATGGTCTTAAGCTCGGGTCTTAGTCCTTTCAGAAAACGGGCCATCTTTCTGGACTCGGTGCTGACATCCTCAGGCGCGTAGCGGGCCAGCTCTGTGAACTTGTGCACATACTCACTGACTGTTCTCCCGCCTTGGGTTAGCTCCCGGAATTCATCCTCCTTGAGTTGAACTATCCCCTAGGGTACATGGTGCTCACGAAAAGCTGTTTCGAATTCTGCCCAGGTAGCATCTCTGACGGCTTCACTGAAAGTGTCCCACCATGCTAAAGCCATTCCTGAAAGTTGATGAGCTGCCAGTTGGATACGCTGATTTTCGGGGCATCCGATGGCTTCCAGCTTCCTCTTGATCGTGCGAAGCCAGTCATCAGCATCGAGGGGATTGCTGGACCCCGCGAACGTGGGAGGCTTGAGTCTCAAAAATTCTCCCATCCTGTCCTGTGGCCTTCCACCACCTGGGCGCTGGTTTTCCAGACTTCGAGTGAGGACTTCAATGAGTCGGGTTTGATTGGCTAGAACTTGGGCCAGATCTAGTGGTAGTTCCGGAGGTGCGGGGAGGTGGGTCCCATCCCCTTCTCCGCCAGCTTCTCCTGCTGCTCCTAAGGGAAAACCTGCTCCAATCCCGGAGGCGGTAGGCGTGGTTTTATCCGAAGCCATCTGCCAGGGAAAAGAGTCACTACCATGCACATGCCATTTTTTTAACTAGTTATTTTATTCATTACATCCAGTCATTACATAACACAGCATACTGCTACCACAAGCTCGTCACATACGAGTGCTATCTAGGGTACTCCCGAACTCCTTCTCTAAAGTGTCCCCAAATTCCTTAAGAAGGTCATCAAGGCTGGCCAGGGACATGGCATCGGTGTCGGGCGAGTTCTCTATCCTGGTAGGAGATAGGGCTGGAGGGGCTTCTTCCTTCCGCTCAGTCTGGCATCCTTGGCTTTTGGTTTTCTTGCGGATTCTTCTTGCGGGGGCGAGCTTCTTCAGTTTCTTGTCGTAGTCCATCTTCAGAGTGCGGTAGGCCTCTCGGGTATTGGTTTCCTCGCCTTCAACTATTGCGAGGCTCTCTTGAAGGGACGCCTTCTCCTCTGAAAGTTCCCTGACTTTTTGCTCCAGACTTTCTACCCGGGAGGTTAGGTAGGTGCAGTGGAGGGTGAGGTCATCATATTGGTTATCAAGGGTGTGAAGGTATCCAGCCATGTAGACGATGGTAGGATCATTCTCAATAGGATCTCCTCCTGAGAGGGCCTGAAGTCTTTTCCTCCAGGTGGGGGTATTCTTGTTGCTGGGTGGGAAGTAGCGAAGGGGGGTTTCAAAGATCACCCTGTTGTAGTTCTGGCATAGTTGTCGGAGGGCTGATCGGGCAACATTCTGGCAGGTATCTGGAAAGCGATATCCGGTAAAAGTGACTTGGAAGGAAGGATGGTTTGGATAGTTTCGGCTTTCTCCCAGGTAGACTGCCATAGAGCATTTCTCCATTCCGCCCTCGAGATACTCCTTCCAGACGTATTCCGGCTTCTTGCGGATTCCCATGCGAAGCGCACAACTTCGCAAAAGGTGTGGGAACCCCTCCACCTCCGAGCAGTAGGATGTCCTAATGGCCAGAGAGTCTTCCATCTGGAATGGAAAAGAAGGGTCTGTTAAAATCGGGGGGGGGGGGGAGGAGAGAAGATTTTTTTCTTGGGGATGAAGTATTTTCTTTTTAGAGCAAGTCTTAGGGTTAGGGCTGCGACCTACGGCCAGTCCTATGGGCTCCGATACCACCTGAAGCATCCCGATCCTTTGGGACTCAAATGTGATACAATTACTAGTCCCAGGAGGCTAGTAAACACATTCATTACTTCAAATAGTACAGAGTCTAGATAAAGGTTATTACAATATCGGGGTACAAGCTCGAGAGAGAGCCAAAATAGGAAGCGTATTAGGAAAAGAAATACTAGCCCACGCCACAGGCAGAACTGGGTGCAGACACAGCCCTCTTAATCAAGCATAGCAGAAAAGAAGTCTTCGGCTGCTGAAAAACATAAATAAATCTGGGTGAATACACTAGGTATTCCGCAAGCCCACCCCGCTCCCGTAGAGAGAAAGAGACCTAAAATATACATGCTTTATTTGGTGTAGTTGAAGTCGCTCATCATTTTCCTAGAGAAAGGCAGTTGCTGAAAAGTTTTCCCCATAGTCTTAAAGGTAACCAAAACTCAACCACCACTGAGCTTCCCATTCCCGTGGCCTTAGTTTCTCTCTCAACACCTATTTAATCACACAGTCCCCTTTTCATGAAACTCATAGAGAAAGCTCTAATTGTCATACCGTACCAGACTCATCCATACCAGTGGACACGGACTATTCGAATAGATTTCAACTCTGCGCAGAGGTGTACACTTTACCCACTAGTCCGGTTTCTGCGATCTCACCGTCGCGAGACCCGAATGCCGGATCTCTTTCCTTACTCGTACGTCCTAACCTTAATGGTTATCCGGAAGGAGTCAGGCCACCACCATGTCCAAACCGGACAAAACTTTCCCCCTCCTTATCCTCCCGGTGCTCCCCAGCCTTCTTAACCCTGGGGTTGGACCGCACGAGTTCGGATTGAGTGACTGCCCACACAGTCTCGAGTGGTTGTACGAGAAGAGGAGTACAGGTAGTGAAAATGACAAGCCGGTCCTTATATGAGGGGACAATCCTTCTGCTCACGCCAAAACCAGCTGAGCCAACACCTTAGGCCCTCCCCTAAACCAGGGAGTCCTTGATCATCCCACTACCAAGGTGATGAGGGTGAATACCCTTCATCGCATAACTTTTCAAAAGAGATCTTATTTGAAGAACACACTTCCCATCTTCCCAGTCCATCTTTCGTATCCAGTGTATAAATGTTAATGCGGTCCATCTCTCACTCACTATGCAATATTCCCCCATGATTCCCGGCTTAGGCGGTGGTAGAGAGAATAGGTAATTTATGCATCAAGGGACGGATGGACTTGCCTTCGTCGAAGCTTTCTTGGCACAGAAGATCTACTTCCGGAAGTTTGGGCTCCGGTCCTTCTCCCGGGGCTATGGGATCCGGATCCGCGGTCCCTGCTTCTTCTAGGAAACAGGCAATAAAACAATACATCACAAGGGTTTACAAATCATAACGTGTCATTTTCTAGCATCATTATGGTATGTGACCTTAGAAATCCTTTTTGATCATTTTTAGTGCATAAAACATTGAGAAAACTATTTAAATGAGAAAAGGGGGTAGAAAAGAAAAAGAAAAGAGAATTCTTCTTTCCTGGGCTGGGGACACGGCTTTTGGCCCACCCCGGGCGCGAGCGCGCGCGCTGAAGCGCTTTCGGCCCAGCGGCGGCCCACGAGCGAGGGGAGACGGCGCGGGCACGCGAGGACGACGGCGTCGCCGTGGGCCCACTCGTCAGCGAGAGCGGAGGGAGGGAAACGGCGTCGCAGCCAGACGGCACGGGCGAACCGGCCGAGCGGGCGGGGAGAAAGCCGGCCGTCGGGGAAGCTTGACGGCGGCTTGCCGCCGGTGGCTCGGTCCTTGCTCCAAGGGAGGGTGGTTTAGCACGGGCGGAGGCTGGCGATTCTAACGGTGGGCTCAATTTGGCCGGAGAGGGTTGGGAGGGGGCTGCCCACGGGGAGGGGGTGGAGTTCCGTGGCGGGGATCGCCGCCGGTGGGCTCTGGGTGGGGGACGGGGGCTGAGGAGTGGTGCTTCGGGTTCGTGGCCTCGTGAGGGAGCTGCTCGGCTCACTCAATTTCTTGTCGGACCAACGGAGAAGGAGAGGGAGGAGGAGGAAGGGACTCACCGGAGAGGAGGACGACGCCGGCGCTTCGCGAATTGTGCTCGGGGGAGGGGAGGAGAGGAGTGGCCGAGGCCGGTGCAGGGAAGGAGGTGTCCGGGGTAGCCTTTTATAGGCGACCGAGGGGAGGGGGGGCGACGGAGCTTGGCGGACGCCGGTGAGCTTCACAGTGCCGGCATTAATGCCACACAGCGCCGCCGATGAGACTCCACGGCGGGGGCGGTACCGGCGAGGACACTGGTCAAGGGGGGGGGAGGACGGAGCGGTGCCAAACTTCCCTGTGCGGCGAGATGACGGAGGGGAGGACGAAGGCGACGGCCGGAGGTGATTTCGGTGAGGGGACGGCGGAAGGACGACGAAGCAACTGACCAGCGGGGCCAGTCCGCCAGAGGGAGCGAGCGCGTGAGAGAGCGGCTGGCCGGTGGGGCCGGCTTGCCAGCGAGAGGGAGGCGGGGTGTGGAGCGGGCGGGCGCGCGCGCGGAGGCAGGCCGGAGATGGGCCGAAAGAGGAGGAGGAGCGCGGGCGCGAGGGGGAGGTGGCCGCGGGTTTGGGCCAGGAATTGGCCCAGCAGGGGGGAGAAAGGTTTTTCTCTTTTTCTTTTTATTTTCCAAAACCTATTTCCCTTTTTGCATCTTTTTCTTTTGAACAAAATTATTTTGTGGGTAATCTAGGTGCTGGAAAATAGAATCTAAGTGATGGTGCTTTGTGATCAAACAAAATGTATGCATATGATGAAAGAAAATTTAGTGGAGGTCTTGGAATTAGAGGATGAAAGGAGGGGAAAGGTAGATTAGGGTTTCAAACCTGGGTTAGGATTTTTGGGATGCTACAACTTTCAATTGGTATCAAAGCCCGGTGCTTCATTAGAGCCTAACCGCTCAAAGTAATGTCGGGAGAACACGCCAAGAAGGAGATGGTGACCGGCGAGAAGCCCGCCACAAGCCACAGGAAGGCTCCATCGGGAGAGTCCCGCAACAAGAAGAAGGAGGAATCACCTCCTCACAAGTCGCATCAGAGTGGCAAAAAGAAAAAGAAGTTGAAGAAGGTGGTCTACTACGAGACCGACTCTTCGTCGCCATCCACCTCCGGCTCCGACGCGCCGTCCGTAACTTCTAAGCGCCATGAGCGCAAGAAGTTTAGTAAGATCCCCCTACGCTACCCATGTATTTCAAAACGTACTCCTTTACTTTCCGTCCCATTAGGCAAACCACCTATGTTTGAAGGTGAAGATTATAATATGTGGAGTGATAAAATGAGACACCATTTAACCTCACTCCACACTAGCATTTGGGATGTTGTTGAGATTAGAGTACAGGTACCATCGCTGGGGGATGAAGATTATGACTCGGACGAAGTAGCCCAAATCCGGCACTTCAACTCCCAAGCCACCACTATACTCCTCGCCTCTCTAAGTCGAGAGGAATATAACAAGGTGCAAGGGTTGAAGAGCGCCAAAGAGATTTGGGACGTGCTCAAGACCACGCACGAAGGAGACGAGGTGACCAAGATCACCAAGAGGGAAACGATCGAGGGGGAGCTCGGTCGCTTCATGCTCAACCAAGGAGAAGACCCGCAAGCCATGTACAACCGGCTAAAAACCTTGGTGAACCAAGTGCACAACCTTGGGAGCACCAAGTGGGATGACCATGAAATGGTCAAGGTTATTCTTAGATCACTCGTATTTCTTAACCCCACTCAAGTTCAATTAATTTGTGGTGATCTAAGATATAAACTAATGTCTCCTAAGGAAGTGATAGGAAAATTTGTGAGCTTTGAACTAATGATCAAAGGCTCCAAGAAGATCATCGAGCAAGGTGCCTCCTCCACACCCGATGTGCATCCCGTCGCATTTAAGGCGGCGGAGGAGAAGAAAGAAGATTCTACACCAAGTAGAGTCTCCATCGACGCCTCCAAGCTCGACAATGAGAAGATGGCGCTCATCATCAAGAGCTTCCGCCAAATCCTCAAGCAAAGGAGGGGGAAAGACTACAAGCCCCGCTCCAAGAAAGTGTGCTACAAGTGTGGTAAGCCCGGTCATTTTATCGCTAAATGTCCTTTATCTAGTGATAGTGACAGGGATAACGACAAAAGGGGGAAGAAGAAGGAGAAGAAGAGGTATTACAAGAAGAAGGGCGGCGATGCCCATGTTTGCTGGGAGTGGGACTCCGACGAGAGCTCCACCGACTCCTCCGACGATGAGGACGCCGCCAACATCGCCGTAAACAAAGGTCTTCTCTTCCCCAATGTCGGCCACAAGTGCCTCATGGCAAAGGACGGCAAGAAGAAGAAGGTAAAATCAAGATCCTCCACTAAATATGCAACATCTAGTGATGAGGCTAATTCTAGTGATGATGAGGATAATTTGTTTACTCTTTTTGCCAATCTTAACATGCAACAAAAAGAGAAATTAAATGAATTGATTAGTGCTACTCATGAGAAGGATGAACTCTTGGATAGGCAAGAGGACTTCCTTATTAAGGAAAACAAAAAGCATGTTAAGACTAAAAATGCTTATGCTCAGGAGATAGAGAAAAATAAAAAATTAACTAGTGAGCTAAGTACTTGCCATGACACTATCTCCAACCTTAGAATTGAGAATGCTAATTTGATTGCTAAGGTTGAGAAGTCAAATATTTGTGATGATTCAATTGTCAATCTTAGAAATGATAATGCTAGTTTAATTGCTATGATTGATAAATTGAATGTCTCTCTTGCTAGTCTTAGAAATGAGAATGAAAAATTAATTGCTAAGGCTGAGGAATTAGATGTTTGCAATGTTTCCATTTCCAATCTTAGAGATGAGAATGCCATTTTACATGCTAAGATTGTTGAATCAAATGATTGCAAACCTTCTACATCTACCGTTGATCATGTTTCTATATGCACTAGATGTAGAGATGTTAATGTAGATGTTATTCATGATCACCTTGCTTTAATTAAACAACAAAATGATCATATAGCTACATTAACTGCTAAAATCAATGAGCATGACTTGGAAAATGAGAAATTTAAATTTGCTAGAAGTATGCTCTATAGTGGGAGACGCCCTGGCATTAAGGATGGCATTGGCTTCCAACAGGGAGACAATGTCAAGCTTAATGCCCCTCCTAAAAGATTATCTAATTTTGTTAAGGGCATGACTCCCATGCCTCAGGATAACGAGGGTTACATTTTATATCCTGTCGGTTATCCTGAGGATAAGATTAGGAGAATTCATTCTAGGAAGTCTCACTCTGGCTCTCATCATGCTTTTATGTACAAGAGTGAGGCATCTAGTTCTAGGCAATCAACCCATGCTAAATTGCCTAAGAAGAAAACTCCTAAAGCATCAAATGATCATAATGTTTCATTCAAAACTTTTGATGCTTCTTATGTGCTTACTAACAAATCAGGCAAGATAGTTGCCAAATATGTTGGGGGCAAACACAAGGGCTCCAAGACTTGTGTTTGGGTACCCAAGGTGCTTGTTTCTAACGTAAAAGGACCCAATTGCAAGACCGTTTGGGTACCTAAGAACAAGGCCTAAATTTGTGTTGTAGGTTTATGCATCCGGGGGCTCAAGTTGGATCATCGACAGCGGGTGCACAAAACCACATGACTGGGGAGAAAAGAATGTTCTCCTCCTACGAGAAAAACTGAGATCCCCAAAGAGCTATCACATTCGGGAATGGAAATCAAGGTTTGGTCAAAGGATTGGGTAAAATTGCTATATCACCTGACCACTCTATTTCTAATGTTTTTCTTGTAGATTCATTAGATTACAACTTGCTTTTTGTTTCTCAATTATGCAAAATGGGTTACAACTGTCTTTTTACGGATATAGGTGTTACTGTCTTTAGAAGAAGTGATGATTCAGTAGCTTTTAAGGGAGTATTAGAGGGTCAGCTATACTTAGTTGATTTCAATAGAGTTGAACTCGATACTTTCTTAATTGCTAAGACTAACATGGGTTGGCTCTGGCATCGCCGACTAGCCCACGTTGGAATGAAGAATCTTCACAAGCTTCTAAAGGGAGAGCACATTTTGGGACTAACAAATGTTCATTTATAGAAAGACAGGATTTGTAGCGCATGCCAAGCAGGGAAGCAAGTTGGTGTTCATCATCCACACAAAAACATCATGACGACTGACAGGCCACTAGAACTCCTCCACATGGACCTATTCGGCTCGATTGCTTACATAAGCATCGGCGGGAGTAAGTACTGTCTAGTTATTGTGGATGATTATTCTCACTTCACTTGGTGTAACACCCTAAATTTGGGGGTATAAAATTTCTTTTCTAATATCCACCAAATTCAGGTGTTACCCTCTCATTTCTTTACATGCTCTTCTTCTTTTTTTCTAAATAATCGAGAGTTAGTTCGTTTTGTGTAAATATCAAGCCTAGTGAAATAAAACCCTAGGGAAGTCTCGATTGTTGCATCATGCTGGAGTACATTCTTCTCTTGATTGATGAATTTGCTTGTTGTGAATTCTTTCCATTTGTGGGATTGCACTCAAGCTTGAAATTAAATTGGAGGAAATAGAAACAAAATAGAGAGAGAAAAGAAAGGAAAATAGATAACAAGGAAAAAGCCCAACCTCTCCCTAGCCCCCCCTCGGCCGGCCCACGCCCCCTCTTCCCCGCGTGGCCCAGCTCCCCTAGCCCACCCGCGCCCCTCCCCCCAAACCCTAGTGTCGCCGCCCACCCCTGCCCCAGCCACCCCTAGCGCCGCCGCCCACTCTAGATCCCGCGCGGGCTCGCCCACCCATCTCTCCCTCCCTTTCTCATCTCCTCTCCCGGCTCCCCACGATCTCCAACTCCGGCACCAGGACACGCTCGTTCTCTCCTCTCCCAAACCGCCAGCGCCGACCTCCTCCCCGCCCCCTCCTCCCCGTGCTCGGCCGGCGCGGCCGCAGCCTTGCGCACGTGTGGCTTGGCGCGTGCGGCCGGAGCCTGCCCGGCGTGGTGACCTTCGGCTCGGGCGCGCGGCGCCGGCGTGGTGGCCCGCGGCCCCGACGCGGGTGCGCGGCGCGGCACTGGCTCGGCTGCCCGGCGTGTCTGCGTGGCACGGCACCGGCTCGGCGGCCCAGCGCGGCCAGCCCGGCGTCCCCCTGCGGTGCGGCCAAGAGGGCCGGCGCGGTGCGCGGCCAGCGTGGCCAGCGCGTGGCGCGCAGCCGGCGCGGTGCGCGGCCAGCCCGCCCGCGGCGCGCTCGCAGCAGTGGCCATGGCGTGACAGCCGGCGCGGTGGCTCGCGGCCAGTGAGTGCGACGCGTGCGGCCTAGCTCCCAGCCCGCTGCCGAGCCCTCCCCTGTGCGCCTATCCCGCGTGCCCGGGCGTCCGGCCCCCGGCTCCTCAGCCCGCCGCGGTGTGCTCCCAGCAGGCCCTAGCCGGCATCCAGCCGTCGTGGTCGACCGGAAGGCCACCCTCGCCGAGCTCCTCCCGTCGTGGTAGTTCTCATGTGCGCAGTGGATAATGAGAAGAGGAAGCAGTCGTCCTGTTCGTGGGTGAGATGGATTGTGTCCACGTGAGATCCCATCGTATCGAATCGTGAACGAGTACGTATTCAATGTGTATGCATAGCAGATACATCTGATCATGTTCTAATTGTGATAACTTCGTAATCATGCCGAATGCACGTTAATAATAGTATGTTGTCGCATCACAGGTTTTGACTAACTAGTGTATTGTTTGTTTGTCCAACGATTAATAAAATAACATTCTAATTTAGGTATAGCTATAACATGTCCTCGTATAAATACCCGTGAATGTGATTATGTCGATGTAAATGTTGTAATTAACACTCTATTAATAGGGATGCGGGATCGGTTAGCGATTCTAGCTTATCGTCGCGCTGTTTTCGCGTGTTGCTCGCATGCATTGTCGTGCGCCGTTCGCATGTGTCGCGTGCCTTGCCGCGCGCCATTCGCGTGTATCGCGCGTTGTCCGCGCGCGAGATTAAGCGGTTCGCCTATTTTGGCTCATGTCAGTTAATTAGCTGTTTGGGTAATCATTAACTATTAAAATAGTATTTCAGTCGGAACAAAGTAGTAGTTTTAATCTACATTTAATAAAGGTAGATTAATATAATCATGTCGAACTAAATGTTATAGTCAATACTTGTTTAGCGTAAACGCGATACCTTCTCGACCGTAGCTTCGAGTTCGATGTTTCTTTCTCCTCGCGTGACCGTAGTAACGCGTTCCTTTTCGTATTGCATGTTTTATTACATTTTATCTTGTATGGTGTAATGTTCTTATGCATATATATATGTTTGTTTGTTCCTATTTGTATTCGCTGTGTGTCGCGAATAGACTGCGATCCATTTCCGAGCTTCGAGGAATCGACGGTCAAGCTTCGGCGACCAAGTGATCTAGCTCTTCGAGTTCCACGAAGTTGAAGACCCTGAGCATCTGTTTGGTGAAGGCAAGTGTCCTCTCTTGCATACTATGAACAACTTAAGGATTGACTAGCTTTCTATTTACCTTGTCCTTGATTACCTTTTGGGTTGCTATGGTTAGCTTCATGCTATTGCTTTACTTTAATCAATGAACATGATGTGAACACTTATGATACGATGTTGTCATTATGATTATGATGTTGGACTGGTGATATTTTAGGGGGCTCGAGCGGTTTCTCGAGTGCCTCTCCGTAAGGACTGGTTCGTTGGATGACTGCCCGGGAAAACAGTGCAACAATGAGGGTGGAATGGGACGCCCTTAGCTGAATAATTAGAGGAACTGGGGTGTAGTTCGCTTCGCCGTCGTGCCGTTAATGGGGCTCGGTGTATGCGGCTCGCTCTGCCAAGGTTGGTTCGCCCTTTGGGGAGGAGTGCGGTGCATTTAGGAAACCTAACGGGCGGCTACAGCCTCAGGGAATCTTTGTAAAGGCTTCGTAGTGAATCCCTGGCCATTCACCTCGGGAGTGAATAAGGGTCTTGCAAGCCTGGGCTAGAGAGGGAATCACGACTTGTGGGTAAAGTGTGCAACCTCTGCAGAGTGTTATGAAACTGATATATCAGTCGTGCTTGCGGTTATGAGTGGCCAAGGGAGCTCCATTGATTAGAGATACTTGATCAGAGATGGTTTGTTTATGAATGATGATGAGGAGGATGGTTATAATTATGACTATGGTAATGGTAAGTGGTATTCTTTCCGTTTGGAAAGGGTACATTGGGTTAATAACTTGGGTTAATGCTAAAACCTGGGTTTCTACTAGTAATAATAACCTGACCAACTAAAAGCAACTGCTTGACGAAACTCCACATAAAGCTAGTCCACTACAGCCAAACGGGACATTTGCTGAGTACGTTGATGTGTACTCACCCTTGCTTTCACAAAACACCAGGTTGCCTTTGGTGCAATCCATGCTCAGGTAAAGAAGAAGGCGTCGAGGTGGATCTCCAGGAGTTCCAGGACGTCGATGAGTTCGAGGATTAGGCTAGCGACCTCCCCCAGTCAGCTGCCTGTGGTGGGTTGTTTACGTTGGCTACGTTTCGATTCTGTGTACTTTGATTTATATTATGTAAATGGCTCTAGTCCGTAATATTATTACTTACTCTTTACTGTAATTCGAAGCATTGTGCTATGATGAGTCATTTATGTAATCGCTGTGTACGTGAATTACTGATCCTGGCACGTACATGGTTTGCATTCGGTTTACCTTCAAAACCGGGTGTGACACTTGGGTATTCTTTTTACAGGATAAATCTCAAACCCAAGAGACTTTGAAAGGATTCTTGAGACGGGCTCAAAATGAGTTCGGCTTGGGGATCAAGAAAATAAGAAGCGACAATAGAACGGAGTTCAAGAATTCTCAAATTGAAGGCTTCCTTGAGGAGGAGGGCATCAAGCATGAGTTCTTTTCTCCCTACACACCACAACAAAATGGTGTAGTGGAGAGGAAGCATAGAACTCTATTAGACATGGCAAGGACCATGCTTGATGAGTAACAATACTTCGGATCGGTTTTGGGCCGAGGTGGTCAACACCGCTTGCTACGCCGTCAACCGATTATATCTTCACCGAATCCTCAAGAAGACATCTTATGAACTCCTCACTGGTAAAAAGCCCAATGTTTCATATTTTAGAGTCTTTGGTAGCAAATGCTTTATTCTTGTTAAAAGAGGTAGAAAATCTAAATTTGCTCCTAAGGCTGTAGAAGGCTTTTTACTTGGTTATGATTCAAACACAAGGGCATATAGAGTCTTTAACAAGTCCACTAGACTAGTTGAAGTTTCTTGTGACATTGTGTTTGATGAGACTAACGGCTCTCAAGTAGAGCAAGTTGATCTTGATGAACTAGATGATGAAGAGGCTCCGTGCATCGCTCTAAGGAACATGTCCATTGGGGATGTGTGTCCTAAGGAAACCGAAGAGCCTCCACAAGCACAAGATCAACCATCTTCCTCCATGCAAGCATCTGCACCAACCCAAGATGAGGATCAAGCTCAAGAAAATGAAGATGAAGATCAAGAAGATGAGCCACCTCAAGAGGAGGACATTGATCAAGGGTGAGATGCTAATGATCAAGACAAGGAAGGTGAACAAGATCCAAGACCACCACACCCAAGAGTCCACCAAGCAATCTAACAGGATCACCCCGTGAACACCATCCTAGGAGATATTCATAAGGGGGTAACCACTCGATCTCGTGTTGCTCATTTTTGTGAACATTACTCCTTTGTTTCCTCTATTGAGCCACACTGGGTAGAGGAAACACTTCAAGATTCGGATTGGGTGTTGGCGATGCAAGAGGAGCTCAACAACTTCACTAGGAATGAGGCATGGCATTTAGTTCCATGTCCTAACCAAAATGTTGTAGGAACCAAGTGGGTCTTCTCCAACAAACAAGATGAGCATGGTGTGGTGACTAGGAACAAGGCACGACTTGTGGCCAAAGGATATTCACAAGTCGAAGGTTTGGACTTTGGTGAAACCTATGCACCCGTAGCTAGGCTTGAGTCCATTCGTATATTACTTGCCTATACTACTTACCATGGCTTTAAGCTCTATCAAATGGACGTGAAGAGTGCCTTCCTCAACGGACCTATCAAGGAAGAGGTCTATGTTGAGCAACCTCCCGGCTTTGAAGATAGTGAGTATCCTAACCATGTATATAAACTCTCAAAGGCGCTTTATGGGCTCAAGCAAGCCCCAAGAGCATGGTATGAATGCCTTCGAGATTTTCTTATCACTAATGGCTTCAAAGTCGGCAAGGCCGATCCTACTCTCTTTACTAAGACAATTGAGAATGATTTGTTTGTATGCCAAATTTATGTTGATAATATCATATTTGGGTCTACTAACAAATCTATTTGTGAAGAGTTTAGTAGGATCATGATTCAAAAATTCGAGATGTCAATGATGGGGGAGTTGAAGTATTTTCTAGGATTTCAAGTGAAGCAACTCCAAGAAGGCACCTTCATCAGCCAAATGAAGTACATCCAAGATATACTCACCAAGTTTGGAATGAAGGATGCCAAGCCCATCAAGACACCCATGGGAACCAATGGGCATCTCGACCTCGACACGGGAGGTAAATCCATAGATCAAAAGGTATACCGGTCGATGATAGGTTCTCTACTCTATTTATGTGCATCTCGACTGGACATTATTCTTTCTGTATGCATGTGTGCAAGGTTCCAAGCCGACCCTAAGGAAGTTCACCTTAGGGCCGTGAAGCGAATCTTGAGATATTTAGTTCATACACCTAAGTTTGGTCTTTGGTACCCCAAGGGATCCTCATTTGATTTATTAGGATATTGCGATGCTGATTGGGCAGGGTGTAAAATTGATAGGAAGAGCACATCAGGGACTTGCCAGTTTCTGGGGAGATCCCTGGTGTCTTGGGCTTCAAAGAAACAAAACTCAGTAGCTCTTTCTACCGCTGAAGCCGAGTATATTGCCGCAGGCCATTGTTGCGTGCAATTGCTTTGGATGAGGCAAACCCTTAGGGACTATGGCTACAAATTTAGCAAAGTCCCTCTCCTATGTGATAATGAGAGTGCAATCCGCATGGCGGATAATCCCGTTGAACACAACCGCACTAAGCACATAGCCATTCGGTACCACTTTTTGAGAGATCACCAACAAAAGGGGGATATCGAGATAGCCTATATAAACATCAAAGATCAATTGGCCGATATCTTTACCAAGCCTTTAGATGAGCAAACCTTTACCAAACTTAGGAATGAGCTAAATATTCTTGATTCTAGGAATTTTGATTGATTCCTTGCACACATAGCTCATTTATATACCTTTGATCATATCTCTTTTATGTCTATGACTAATGTGTTTTCAAGTGTAATCTTATGCTTAGTCATAGAATTGAAAGGGAAATGGAGTATTCGGCAAAAGAAGGCGCTTCCATTCAACTCCATTGGTATTTGCCGGTATTCCGCATCGCTCTCCACATTGGTATAATCCTCACTCATATTTATTTGCCATTGGGGAGAAAGTAAAGGGCTTATATTTCACTCACAAGTATCTGTTTTTAGCGATTCATGCCAAAGGGGGAGAAAGTATGAGCCCAAAGCAAAAGGACCGCATCACCACCAGATTTTAAAAATGAAGCTTTTCAAATTGATATCTTATTGTGTTCAAAAGAGGGAGAAAGTAGTATCTTCAAAACTTGCAAAACCCTCTTGAACACTAAGAGGAGATTTTTATTTAGGGGGGGTTTTGTTTAAGTCAAAGGAAAAGCATTTGAAACCGGGGGAGAAAATTTCAAATCTTGAAAAATGCTTCTTTAAATCTTATTTATGTACCTTTGACTATTTGCAAAATGTTTTGAAAAGAATTTTTACAAAGGATTTTCAAAAACAAAACCCGTGGTGCAAATGTGGTCCAAAATTTTAAATAAGAAAACCATCCATGCACATCTATTGAAATAAGTATATTGGTTTCAACTCCAAGCAACCTTTGCACTTACAATTATGCAAACTAGTTCAATTCTGCACTTTTATATTTGCTTTGGTTTGTGTTGGCATCAATCACCAAAAAGGGGGAGATTGAAAGGGAAATAGGGTCAAACCTTTTCCTACATGAATTTTGGTGGTTGAATTGCCCAACACAAACAATTGGACTAACTAGTTTGCTCTAGATTATGAGTTCTACAGGTGCCAAAGGTTCACAACAAACCAATACAAGTCAAAAGAAAGGGTTCAAAACAAAGGAGCAAAGTATACCGAAGGCAGCCCTGGTCTGGCGCACCGGACTGTCCGGTGCACCACCGAACAATGTCCGATGCACCAGGGTGGATCAAATCAAACTTGCTAGCTTCGGGAATTTGGGAGGCCACTCCGCTATAATTCACCGGACTGTCCGGTGTGCCAGCGGAGCAATGGCTACTTCGCGCCAACGGTCGTCTGCAAGTAAACAGTAAAAGCAAACAGTGCGCGCCTGCGCGCGCAGAAGTCAGAGCAGGCACCAGAAGGCGCACCGGACAGTCTACAGGACCTGTCCGGTGCACCACCGGACTATCCGGTGGCCCCACAAGTCAGAGCTCCAACGGTCGGAACCCAATAGCCTGGTGACGTGGCTGGCGCACCGGACAGTGTCCGGTGGCGCACCGGACTGTCCGGTGCGCCATGTGACAGAAGCCTTCACCAACGGCCATATTGGTGGTTGGGGCTATAAATAACCCCAACCACCTCACCTTCAATTCATCCAAGCATTCACTACACCTCATTCAATACATGAGCAATACACAACACTCCAAGACACAAATCAAAGCCTCCGATCGAATCAAAGTCCCCAATTCAACTCTAGTTCTTAGGACTTGTGAGGAGATCGACTTGTGTTCTTTTGTTGCTCTTGTCACTTGGTTGACTTTCTTCTTTCTCTCATTCTTACTCTCAAAACCTTGTAAGCGAAGCAAGAGACACCAATTGTGTGGTGGTCCTTGCGGGGTCTAAGTGACCCAGGAAATTAAGGAAGGAAGCTCACTCGGTCTAGGTGACCGTTTGAGAGAGGGAAAGGGTTGAAAGAGACCCGGTCTTTGTGACCACCTAACGGGGAGTAGGTTTACAAGAACCGAACCTCGGTAAAACAAATCATCACATCTCACTCTTCATTTGCTTGTGATTTGTTTTCTCCCTCTCTTTCGGACTCGATTATATTTCTAACACTAACCCTGGCTTGTAGTTGTGCTTAAGTTTATAATTTTCAGATTCCGCCTATTCACCCCCCTCTAGGCGACTTTCAAAAAGGACTAGATAGATCTTATTAGTCTCAATTACTTGTAAACGAGTGTCTGAGGTCATGAATGTAATTTTACCCGGGCTGCGTCTCGTGCCTAAAAATAGATGAACAGTACCCCATACTGTTCATGCTGGATTGTAATCATTCTCGCATCATTCTCTCATCTTCACCTTCTGGCAAGCCGAAGGTACTACTGTAATATGAATATTATTCGTTTGTGCTCATTGAACGATTAATACAAATAGAAATAGATCATTGATATACATATAATTTCTACTTTTATTCCTTTACTTTCTTGTTTATGTTTATGTATTAAATGATGAAGGTATGTCCTTCATGATCTTCGTCTGAAGATCATTATATCCGAAAGGAAATAATGCTTCGAAGGATGAAGGTTTTTAACCATTAACAATTGTGTTGCCTTGTTCTTGATTTATAGCATTTGAGAACAAGTGACCAATATTGGCGCCCACCTCCGGTGAACTCACTTCCACAACTGCGACGATGGCTTCGCAAAGCAATCAAGATGTGGCACCTTCAGCCACGAAGCTGGTGCTTCCAATCACAGGCGGCTCAAGTTCTGAACCAGCCAACAAGAGGCAGAAGAAAGAAGCACAGAGAAGGGTACAACATGTTGGAGTGCAAGGACCCTTCATCAAGACCAAGTGGTCTCACATACCAATCACCTTCTCCCTAGAAGACCTTCAGCTCAAGGACTATCCCCACAACGATGCAATGGTCATATTTTGTGTCATCAAGGGATTTCTGGTCCATAATGTCTTGGTGGACACATGCAGTGCAGCGAATATCATTTTCGCGAAGGCTTTCAGACAAATGCAAGAACCGAATGACAAGATACATGATGCAACACATCCCCTTTGTGGTTTCGGAGGAAGATAGATTGTGGCACTCAGCAAGATAATCATGCTAATCACCTTCGGCTATGTCCACAACACAAGGACAGAACAGGTTGTCTTCGACATTGTTGATATGGAGTATCCGTACAATGCAATCATTGGTAGAGGGACGCTCAATGCCTTCGAAAGCATACCTTTGCAAGAAGATACCTTCAGAACAAGGGCCCATCGTTGTACATGGGACTCAAGAAGCTGCTAGGAGAGTCGAAGGAAGTTGGACGGATTCGAAGGCCATCCAAAATATAGATGAAGCCGAAGCTCATCAGCAATATAAGCATAAAAGAGAAAAGGCTACTTCGCAGATCAACCAAAGCCTATGCTTTTGTGTGAAGACATAGCTAAGCAAAAAGTGTTGTTGGGATCTCAACTATCTGATGAACAAGAAAAGACCTTGCTAAGATTTTTGTTTAACAACAAAGATGTTTTTGCTTGGACAACCAATGACCTCTGTGGTGTTAATAGGGATATCATTGAGCACTCACTCAATGTGGACTCGTCCTTCAGACCAAGGAAGCAGAGGCTTCGGAAAATGTCTGATGATAAGGCCGAAGGTGCACGAAACGAAGTGAAAAGACTTCTGAGTCCGGTGTTATTAGAGAAGTGACATACCCAGAGTGGCTGCCCAATACCGTTATGGTAAAGAAAGCTAACGGAAAATGGAGAATGTGTATCGACTTTACAGATCTCAATAAGGCATATCCGAAGGATGAATTCCCACTGCCAAGAATAGACTCCCTTGTGGATGCAGCAGCTACTTCGGAACTTATGAGCTTATTGGATTGCTACTCAGGCTATCATCAAATATGGATGAAAAAAGACGATGAGCCTAAGACAAGCTTTATAACTCCTAGTGGGACCTATTGTTACCTTCGGATGCCCGAGGGGCTCAAGAATGCTGGAGGAAGCTTTAGCAGGATGACTGCCAAAGTTCTTCACTCCCAAATTTGCAGAAACGTGTTGACATATGTCGACGATATCATTGTAAAAAGCATAAAACAGGAAAATCATGTTGCTGATCTACAAGAAACATTTGCCAACTTCAGAAGAGCTGGCCTCAAATTAAATCCAGAAAAGTGTGTCTTCGGAGTAAAGAAGGGCAAATTTCTTGGCTGTTTGGTATCAATGAAGGGTATTTAAGCTAACCTAAGCATCGAAGCTATCCTTCGGATGGAACCGCTAAACTCGAGAAAGGGGGCTCAGAGGTTAACAGGAAGGCTGGCATCATTGAACAGATTTATATTTCAAGATCAGCAGAGAGGAATCTACCCTTCTTTGAAGTGTTGAAATCATCCAAAGTCTTCCAATGGGGACCAGCTCAACAGAAAGCCTTCGAAGAGCTGAAGCAATATTTGATAGATTCAACAACTCTAACCCCAGCTTCGTCAGGAGCCCCATTGCTTCTATATGTGGCTGCTTCCCATGCTATGATTAGTGCGGCGCTTGTACAAGAGAAACAAGATGGCCAAGTAAAAAAGCAAGCACTAGTATACTTCATCTCTGAAGTACTCAGTCCATCAAAGAAGAATTACACAGAGTTGGAGAAGGTACTGTATGCTGTATTAATGGCCTCCAGGAAGCTTCGACATTACTTCCAAGCATACCACGTAATAGTGCCTTCATCACAACCCCTGAAGGATATAATGAGGAACAGAGAAGCTACAGGAAGGGTCGGTAAATGGGTTGCAGAACTCAATGAATTTACCACTGATTATGTTCATAGATCTTCGATCCAGTCTCAAGCGTTAGCAGACTTCATTGTTGATTGGACGCCAAGGGCTCAAGACGAAGAAAGAATAAACGGCGCTGAAGCTTGGACGGTATTTTGTGATGGGTCTTGGGGGACCTTCGGCGCAGGTGCAGCTGCCGTTCTAGTCGCACCATCTAAAGTCAGAACCTGTTATGCAGTGAAATTGGACTTTGGCTGCACAAATAATATTGCAGAGTACGAAGCCCTTCTCTTGGAGTTTCGAAAACTTAAGGCAATGGGTATAAGAAGGGTGATCCTCAAGACTGATTCACAAGCTATCTCGGGTCATGTGGACAAAAGCAGTATGGCAAGAGACCCGAAGCTTGAAAAGTACCTAGATGCAGTCCGAAGGTTGGAGGCCTCTTTTGAAGGTTTCTCTGTAAGGAATATCCCAAAGGGAGAAAATGAACATGCAGACTTGTTAGCCAAATTAGCGGCACAGTGGCCCCCACTACCTTCGAAAGTATTTTTTTGAAACAATCAAAGAACCTTCAGTCGAACTCATGGAAAGAGCGGTGCTCACAATTTCACTAGTACACAGCGAAGATTGGAGGACTGAGATTGTATCTTTCCTCCAAGACAATTGTCTTTCGGATGACGAAGTTTACAATAAAAGAATGGAAGCAAGAATAAGGTCCTATGTAATCATAGAAGGGAAATTATACAAGCATGGAGTTTGTTCTCCATTGCTCAAGTGCTTGTCCAGAGCTGAAGGCCAAGAATTGATGAAGGAAATCCATGCAGGGTTATGTGGGGCTCACATTGGGTCTAGGCCTTTGCTGGGGAAGGTTTTCAGACAAGGTTTTTACTGGCCAAAAGCAGCTTTGGATGTCGCAGATTTAGTTCAAAAATGTGAAAATTGCCAAAGATATGCCAGAGATCAGAAGCAACCTTCATCTCTAACCCAGGTAATACAGCCAACCTGGCCATTGCAAAGATGGGGCCCGGATTTGTTAGGCCCACTCTCACCAGCACAAGTCAACTTAAAATATGTTGTGGTGGCGGTAGAATATTTTTCCAAGTGGATTGAGGCAAAGCCTTTGGCTACAATAACTTCAGCCACGGTCCAGAAATTCTTCTGGCAAAATATCGTTTGTCGCTTCGGCGTACCGAAGGCTATCACTGTTGACAACGGAACTCAGTTCGATGCTGAAACATTCAAAACCTTTTGTAGCCAGATTGGCACAAAAATACACTTCGCATCAGTGAGGCATCCGGAGTCAAATTGATTGGTAGAAAGAGCAAACATGATCATAATAACAGGAATAATGAAGTCAATCTTTAATCAACCTAAAAGAAAGTGGTCAGATGAGTTAATAAAAGTAGTGTGGAATCATAACACTGCTGTATCAAGGTCAACAGGATTTACCCCGTTCAAACTTCTGTTCGGTGACGAAGCAATAGCACCGGAAGAAGCAAGAATGGATTCAATAAGAACTCTAGCTTCGACAGAGGACGAAGGTGATTGTTAAATAACAAAAGACACCATAGAAAGGACCAGACTACAAACAATAGAGCATATCAATAAATACCAGGCCGAAACAATCAAATGACTTGATAGAAAGGTAAAATTGAAGAATATCAGGCCAGGTCACTTGGTGCTTCGTAGGGTAGCCAACCCTGACATAGTGGGGAAGCTTCAGCTCAAGTGGGAAGGCCCTTTTTTGGTGGTATCTTCGTCAAGACCTGGTTCTTACAGACTAAAAGACATGGACGACAACGATATACCCAGGTCTTGGAATGCGAATGAGCTTCAGCGGTATTATGTGTAAACAATGTAATTTTTCCCTATGGCACCCTTTTTCTTTTAAGAGGGGAGAAAGGTTTTTAATGGGGTTACAGGTTATAATTTTCATTTTTAGCCCTATACAATACAAGGGCCAAATTCCCCCACATGTAAAATGTAAAATCTAGCGCTACACCATCGAGTGTAAAAAAACAAGAAAAAACTCTGAAGTCGTCCCTAAGGGGATGTAGAGCTAAGACGTCACCTAAGTAAAAGGTGAAGAAGCTCTAAAGCCGTTTCCAAGGGTAGGGTTGTAAACGGACGGAAAAAATCCCGTCCTAACCCGACCCATTTTCTACATTTAACCCGTCCATTTCTAGATTTCCGGAAAAATGCGGGTTCAGGACGAGTTACGGGTTAGGAGTCAGCAGGATTAAGACGGAAACGGGAAAGACTATTTTCCGTTCGGATTATCGGGATCCCGTATTTGATCGGGATATTTTTGGATTTAACCCGGATTTAACCTGAGGATTAAGGCCCACCACAATTCACTGTATGTGTCTGTGTCAATGTACAAGCTCATCGCGGTGTCGACCACTCACTCGTCAGGCCCAAAGCGGCCAAGCCCACCACTCCACGTCCAGTTCTCCACACACACGTGAACCCTAAGCCCATTCCCTCGGTGGCTGCCTGGCTGGACACCTCCAGTCCCCAGGCTTCAGCCCCGCCGTCCGCTGAGCGGCCGACTCACCGATGGCCGACTCGCACGCGCTTCCGCCGGCACAGCAAGCAGCAAGTAACACAGTCGGTCGGGCGTACGACAGCACAGGCCGACAGCTAAGCCAGGCAGCACAGCGTCTCCATCCTACAGGTAATACGTACTAGTATTAGCAGCGAGCTATTCGGTTCCTGCTTCCTAGGTACTACGTACTAGTACTAGCAGCAAGCTATTTGGCGCTTGGCGTTGCTGCTTCTTGCGGCCAGCAGCCCACATGGCCACATGCTTGATTGTTTGATTATTTTTTATTGTTTACTTAATTATTCAATTGTTCATAGAGCGACGTTTGATTGTTTGCAGCAGTTGAGACTCGATATGTAGGAACATGGCCGGGATAGTGATTTCCAATTCATGAATGAAGATGGCGAGCTGTGAAGAAATCTTGTAAATGTGTGTTTGATGTCATGAAGACATTGAAGAACTTTTATTGTGTCTGTGTCAGTGTGACTATTACTCTGTTAACTATTATTGTGTCTAGACTTAATTTAGGTAGACTGAGTGAGTATAAGTTTACTTGTTGGATTTGGATTTGTGCTATGTGCTCATGTACTATTGTGGACTTATTTTCCTGTTGTGTAATGGCTACGTGGTCAACTGGTCATGTAATCATGTGGTGATGTGGACTTATTTTTTTGGTTAATTTTTTCGTTCAGGCAATTTCCGTTCGTTTCCGGTTACTTAATTTTCGGTTGTTTTGGTTTGTTTCCGTAAACCCATAACTCGGACCCGTTTCCGCGTTGTTCCGCTCCCGTTTCGGACGAGGAATGACGGGAGCGGAATCGGGAGAAGGTTTTTCCGTCCGTCCGTTTCCGTCGCTACCGGCGAGAAAGCGAAGATCAGATGAGAGGAGACCCCGCTCCATCCGCCGCCTCACTCCACGACGAACTGCCCGACGACGAGCACGGAGAGCGGCCCCCTCGTGGGGCCAAACATAAACACGACGCGCCACCAGGCGAAGCGCGCGCCGGCCTCGCAGCACCAGCCGCAACGCTCGCCTAGGGAGACGAGACGCTGACTCCCAACACGACAGCCACGTCGCAGGTCCGTGAGGAGAGGCAGAGCGAGGGGAGAACTCCTCGCCGCCGTCCTAGCAGGAGCACGCGGGAATCGCCGCCGCTTTGCTTTGGCAGCGGCGAGGCCAGAGGTGGGATGGAGGGGCAGCGGCGGTGGCTAGGGTTTGCCACCCGAGCCGCCCGAGTGGGCGACGCGAGTGGGATGAGGTCTTTTCACTTTTTATTATAGACTTCTCTTTGACTTGCCATTCCATGTGAGGATTTTTGCCAGGTGGATAGGTTTCAGTTGTTGAAATCTAATGTTCCTTACGTTGTCTTCCTTTAAACTAGTTGAACAATGGACACCTACTAGAACCAACTATAAGGCTGTTCACTGTATCAACTACTCGGAAGTCGGAATACAGATTCATTTTACAGTTGATTGTCTATGATATTTCAGCAAGCTGTTAATGCACTGCTAAAAAATTAAATACATTAACTGCAACACCAAATGTTCTCAGATAGACGATGCCATGCATATAGAAAGCAGTAAGCACATTATAAAACATGCACGTGAACCTCACAAGCATATGGGATAATTACAACTTACATAGTACAAGAACAAAAGGGAAATTTCAAATGATTTACACTGCTAGCTGTCATATATGCTGACAAGGAATCAGTCACTCCCTGCTAATATAGATATATCATATGTACATATACTGATTACAAATATTGTTACTAAGAAAAAAGAAGACAAGTCATATAACAATGCTTTTTACCTGGCCGAAAACTGAGAAACTGATATGGTGGCCTTCGAGGCAGAAGACGAACTGGAGGAGGATGTTTCGCCTCGCACTCTGCTTGTTGCATCGATAAAAGTGGGCCTTGTGGGCTGGACCTCTGGATCATCTCTTGTCAACAACAACACAACCACTTCTGACATCATTGGCCTTGCAGCAACAGCTGATTGAGTGCAGAGAAGGGCTATCTCCATTATCCTTTTTACCTCGTCCGGTCTATATTCTTCAGGATCAAGTGACTCATCCAGCAAGGCCATTAAGTTGTCACTTTCATATAGCTTCCAGGCCTGTGCAAACATAGGGGGTGATCAAAAAGGGACCTAGGCACCATAAGTATTCATAGAGAACAAAATATTAATTACATTTGATCTGGTCACATTATCCAAGCCAGATCCTGATGAAAACTAATAAGAAAACACTAGAAGGCTATGCTGTGTGCTGGAACTTTGTCAATTGTTTGTTAAACCTTCAGAAGCATATAGTGAAAATCCAGTGAAGGAGTGTTCATCTCACTCAGTTATTAAGAAAGTAAAATAAAACCATAAGCATAAATTACAGACTTATAAAATCATGCATGAAAAATATGAGATATGGCAGCAATGGAGGGTAATGCATGCACCAAGAAGAGGGAGGTTTCAGAACAATGATCAATGAAGGATACCCATTCAAGCAGGTACTGTGTTTCAGGCTCAAGCCTTGTATCATTGCTCTTCCGACCACTTAATATTTCCAAGACGACAACACCAAAGCTGTATGTGTCAACCTTTTCTGATAGTTGGCCATGAATTGCATACTCTGGAGCAGTGTAGCCCCTGATCAAGAGGAAAATATAATTAAAAATATAAGTCCAGTGCATATTACTACATGCCATATTTGCATATTTAAACTTACAATGTTCCTGCAAATTTTGTACTCAAATGACTGTGATCATCAGGTAGAAGTCTAGCCAAACCAAAATCAGCAATTTTAGGCTGAAAGTCATCATCAAGAAGAACATTGCTAGATTTAATATCACGGTGTATGATACAGACGTGAAACTCTTGATGAAGGTATGCAAGACCACGAGCCATGCCAACAATAATGTTAAATCTCTGCTTCCAATTGAGGGTTCCACGTCTATCACCTGTGATGCCAAAATGAAACCATTGCACAAAGTGCATGTCAGGAATGTTTTCTTAGCCAACGCAAAGCAATTATCCTCTCATACAAAAACACTTGGAGTGGATTTAGCCTAGTTATAGGTGCGAATGTGGTATTCATATAAAAAATGGGGCCATCTGGCGCAAGCAAATGTGCACTAACAGACAATAAAATGAATTTTCACAACATGTCATAAAGTGCTCTGAAAACCAAAGAAAATAAAGCATCAGACGTCTGAGAATCATAGATTCGAGTAATATACCAAAGAGGAACTTGTCCAGGCTACCATTTGCCATGTATTCATAGACAAGTATGAACTCAGAGCCCTTCCGAGAACAACCAAGAAGCCGGACAAGATTCCGATGATGAACATTGCTGATCAACCTCACTTCACTTTCAAAATCAACTTTGGCCCGGTTAGCTTCCATTACTATTAACCTTTTTACTGCAACTGTTTTCCCATTTTTCAGCGAACCCTGTCAGAAATGAAAAGCACTGCTTATAAAATTTTCTTCACTATAAGTTTTCTAGTTACTCTAAAGCTGCGTACAATCAGCAAATTTCGATGGAGGATGAAAATTAGATGACCAGCATACCTTATATACATCTCCAAAACCTCCTTCACCGAGTTTACTTTTCTCATTGAAATTATTGGTTGCAGCCTTAAGATCATTGTAGTGGAAACTTGTTGGACCTTGTAATTCTGTTGCTCCAAGTATATCTCCTAAAGATAATACATTCAGACATGAAAATGTAAAAACAAATAAGCAATAAAGTTTGATCAGATCTCCAATTGACTTTCTGCAAGCCTATGCAATTACAAAATACAGAGACCAAACTATTTTTTTTTCATTTTTAAACACAGGACTTGATTATACTTTTTGCATATAAAACAGATATAAAAGGATCATAGATGAACTACAATACATTTTATACATAATATATCTTTGAGACTAAGAAAATTTGCAAGTTGTCATGCTGTTGTGAGCAAAAAACGAACAAACTCAGTTTTTACATAGATCATGCATCAAATTGGCTCTTACTTTACTGTGGTTCTACAATAGTCATATACAGTAAACTGTTGTAAGGCATTGCTCAGGAAGATTTGGAGTCAGCAAACATAAATGGACACAAATTTTATTTAAGGAAGAAACCAGAGTATGGTCGCTATTTAAAGGTGTTGGTTATGTAAAAGAAAACTAATTTTCTGTTTTTATTCATTAATGTACTAACCCAACTTCTTAGGCCATTATCATTCAGCAGGTTTCATAAGAGAGGAATAGCCAAAAAAAAGTTTAGTTTGTATCAATAATATGTTTGACAACTATTGGTTATAAAGGTAAACATGCTGATGCAACACAGAACAATAGGGGCATAGCATTGGGCAGTGTTCTCGTGAAAGAAACATTTGGCATGCGTTATTTTACTTAACTTGATTACCCTGTAAGAGAATTTCATGGCAAACAACAGAAATATCTGACATAGTTTATACTTCCATTGGAAAATTACACAAAAAATCATCACACTGCGAGTCTGATAAATGCTAAGACTTAACAAAATTACCTCTGCGAGGATTTGTCTTTCTAGAACGCCGTACCAATAAGAAAGTGAGCAGCCCAACAAGAAACAGGAAGGCTACACCTCCCACAATGCCTCCTATGATCGCTCCATTATGGTTCGATTTCCCTGCAAGCAATCATGTGGAACTTGTTACTTTTTTTTAAAAAAAAAAACTTTCTATTTGAATATTCATTACAAGCTAATTTCGAGCAAGACGAATCCCTGGAGCACATAAAGTGATCCTAACTTCTTGAAAAATTAGAATACACCGAAAATAATCTGAAACATTGGACTTCCTGAAATGTACACATGTATGGTAAAAGGAAATTCCAGGGCAGTGAAATAGAAATATTTGTTTGATGCTTTGAGTATTATAGCATCACATCCGGGCCCCGGCGTCTATTTTTACATGCACCAGAACAGAAATTTTCACATGCACCACATCCGGCGTCTATTTTTTTATCTGGGATAAGAATAAAATACCCCCACTGTAAAGCAGTGCGATTGACTTTTTTTTAGTGTTAGGTCACGTTTGGTTTAAGAGACTAAAGATTAGTCCCTCTATTTTAGTCCTATTTAGTCTCTAAATTGACAAATAGTTGGACTGAAACAGGGACTAAACTGTTTTAATCTCTAGCCCCTTAGGGCTTGTTCGGTTTGAAGAGGTTTAAGGGGATTGGAGGGGATTAAATCCCCTCCTATTTAAATTTGTATAGAAGTGGATTGAATCCCCTTCAATCCCTCTCAATCCACCCGTAACCGAACAAGCCCTTAAGGGGTGACTAAAAGGGACTAATGTTTCATTTAATATATTTTAAATAATTTTAATCCCTAAAATCAATTGGTTGCTTAATCCATAATACTACTCGTGCGAGTGAGAAACATCGTGGAAGTATCACGGAGCAGCCAGTATCTACTACATGGAAGGCTAAGGTTAATAAATAATAACCCACGCAAAAACACATATGAGGCAAATAAAGATGAACACTCACCGGAGCGCAAGTATATCGCGAGGTCCACAGTCGAGTTCGCTGGGAAGAAAGACCTATCAGAGTATCTCATGAAGCAGCCGGCGTCCACGGCACGGCCGTCGGAGTTGGGTGGGCACCCATCGATGTTCCCCACCGCCACGTTGAGGCACTGCGCGCAACCGGCTTCCCCGACCGTCTCCACGCACTGCGCCGCCGCGTACACGCCGCCGCTCGCGGCCGCGGCGGCTAGCCCAGGGACGCGAGGCACGGCCGCCGCGAGGTCGGCGACCAGCGCCCGCGCCGCGTCCGCGAAGCCGCCAGCTTGGACGGCGGAGCCGTTGCAGAGCTGCGTGTTGCCCGGGAGCGTAGACTGGTCGAAGAAGGCCGCGCTCTCGTACCGGAGCATGCAGCCGTCGAGGATGGCGCGCCCGCCGTTGGCCGCGCGGCCCGCGACGCAGGTGGCGCGGAGTCGCGCGGCGGCCGCGTCGAAGCAGGCGACACAGTCACGGCCCGCGACGTACGGGCGGCACTGCGCCATCGCGAACGCCGGGGCGGCAGCGCGCGGTTCCGCCGCGGTGGCGAAACCGACGCTGCTTGCAGCGGAGAGGTTAGCGCGGAGGCTGGCGAACGTGGAGTTGAGGGCGGCGATGAAGTCGGACGCGGGCGTGGCGTTGTACTGGCTGCACCCCTGGTTGAGCAGCGTGGCCTGCGGGTCGCCGAAGGTGAGCGGGGCCCACGCGGACGCAACTACCAAGGTTAGAGCCGGCAAGAGCAGGAAGCGACCCATGCGATGGTGCATAGCCAACGCCGGTGAGCGCACGGGTAGGCGATGAGGCGAAAAGGAACCACCGTCGTTGGGGCGGTGAGGTGGGGTGGTACTGCCGTACTGACGGCTCTAATGGAGTGATAGGGATTGGATTGGAATTGGAACTAGGGAGTGTGGACTGTGGAGGCAGGAGGCGTAACCTGGAACTGGAGACCTGGAGGGAGCAGGTGATTAGTTGGAGAAGGTATAAATAACCGCATGAGGGAGTGGGAGCTCGTGACACGTTAGATACTGTGTTTCAGCTGCAATCGCCCATGGAATTCCTTTCCTACTATTGTCGTTTGTTGGGCTGTGGGCTCCAGGTGTGGCTGCAACTTGATGCGTGCGCACTGCGCAGGAGGATTATCTAAAAGCCTATTTAATGAGATAGGACCGGCAGTAGTTGGCTCCAACAAAATATCTGTAAGTTTTATGTTCCATGCAAAGACCGTACAATTAGTTATGAGAAATTTAATAAGTGTATATAGACACATATTATAGTCTCACACGCTCTACTTTGACGTCTTGCCCTATAAACCCACGCACAGCATAGCGGCTTCGCAACGCGCAACCAACTACTGCGCCTGCTCAACATCTGACCCTAACCGCGCAGCTAGCACACCATGAAAGAAATAGTACAAAGCGATCACTTAAACTCATGGCCTCTGCTCCAAACATTTAGGGCTACCCACCAGACCACATATACCTTAGTGTTTAGAAATAAACAATAATTATATAACAATCATAGCAAAGCACATGCAAATGGCTAGTCGATACTGAAAAGGTTTTAGTATCGATCACAACATACCATTTAAGAAGATCTTACACGGGTTGAGAAAATTCTTGAACTCATGTCCCTCCATACACAGTGGTACCATAGGTCATATAAGAACAATCGCTACTAAGATTAGGCCCGAGGAGTGCTAATCAGACCACCTAACAAATTCAGGTAGAGACCTTTTCATACATCACTTATAATATCTTAGTACATATTTAAATTCTTATATTTGGTAGAATTACATATATTGATAGTATACATAATTCCCATTTTGATGAATTATATATAGATATATTCATAGTAATATATATATATATATATATATTATATTTGGAGCTATGAGCTTACAATAACTAGGTGAAACTTTGATCCAATAATACATGGTGGTTCAGCCGAACCACCTCAATCAGGCATGGACCCAAGCCCTGGGCCCTCTAACCCACATATAACCAGCCCCACTATCTACTACGCCACCATTTTCTCTCAACCCTAGCCATCTCATGCAAGAGTCTGCAACTGACGTGGATAGGAGGGATATCAATGCGATGTTCTAAACGGAGGCGAAGATGGTCGGCACGGTAGGTGTTGCGATGATGCAAGCACCACACTGGTGGAGAGAGCGGGCACAACCGACGGTGGTGGGATGGGCGTCAACGCCAGTGCTGCATGGGGGAAGAACTCATGCATTCGATGGCGGTGGGACGTGCGCGAGCGCCACACACGAGGAGAAGGCTAGCGCATCTGGTGGCAGCACACACCATGTGGGTGGAGAAGTGAGAGCACCTAGAGGGGGGTGAATAGGTGATCCTGTAAAATTAAACACTAAATAGCCACAAACTTGATTGTTAATGTGCTAGTGAAATCAAGTGGCTATGGAACACGCTCGTGCGAACAAAACAATCATAAGAAGCAACATACGAGACACGCGATTTTTCTCCCGTGGTTCGGCCAAGTAACACTTGCCTACTTCCACGTTGTGGCGTCCCAATGGACGAGGGTTGCACTCAACCCCTTTCAAGTGATCCAATGATCGACTTGAATACCACAGTCTTTTCTTTTAGAGTATTTTTCTCGGTTGCGAGGAATCTCCACAATTTGGAGTCTCTCACCCTTGCAATAGAGATCACAAAGAAGCACAAGAGTAAGGATGGGATAGCAACACACGCAAGGCTCAAATCCGCAGCAATACTATGCCCACAAGTGAAGAAGTGAGCACACAAACACAGCGCGAGGAGTTTACAACTCGAAAGTGCTCAAATCTCAAGAACTATGATCCAATTGCGTGAATGCAGAGTCTAGATGCCTTAGGATGTTTCTTGTAAGCTTGGTGTACTGCTCCATGCGCCTAGGGGTCCCTTTTATAGTCCCAAGGCAGCTAGGAGCCGTTGGAGATCAATTTGGAAGACCATCCTTAGCTTCTGTCGAGTGGTGCACCGGACATCCACTGTTCATGTCCGGTGTGTGATCTCCTTCCATAACGGGCGCATACGTCCATTGCTCCTCGGGGCTGATTGGCGCACTGGACACTGTCCGGTGCACACCAGACAGTCCGGTACACCCAGCCGACCGTTGAAGCTGGCCACGTGTCGCGCGTTGATCGCGCGGACGACTGTTGCCGCTGACGCCGTTGGCTCACCGGACAGTCCGGTGCACCACCGTACAGTCCGGTGAATTATAGCCACGTCGCCTTTTTTCTTTTCCCGAGAGCGACGAGTTCGTCGCTGACGACTCACCGGACAGTCCGGTGCACCATCGGACAGTCCGATAAATTATAATCGCGTCACCCGAGAGCAGCCGGTTCACCGTCGGCAAGCCTGGGGCACCGGACACTGTCCGGTGCACCACCGGACAGTCCGGTGTGCCAGGCCCGAGCAGGTGTTGGTTGTATACCGCCAACTCTTTTCTAATTCGTTTCTTCGTTTCTCGGCACTGTTTCTCGTACTTAGATAAACATGTTAGTACTTAAAAACAATTCACTAAGTCTAGAAACATACCTTGTCTTTGATTTGCACTTCTTGCTCGTTTAGCACATAAGAGTTCAACACCTTTGTATTGGACAGTTAATCACCAAAATAATTATAGAAATGGCCCAAGGGCACATTTTCCTTTCAATCTCCCCCTTTTGGTGATTTATGCCAACACATCAAAAAGCAACAAAAAGAAGTGCAACATCAATGCAAATGAAGACCAAATTATTTTTGCTTATGATTTGGCATATTTGGATCACTCTTTGCCACCACTTGGTTTATTTTTGCAAATCAAATTCTTTTTCCTATCTCTAAGTCAAACACACTTGTTTGGGCAAATAAAGAGATATTCCAAGAGTAAAATTTATCAAGTGTCAAAAACTCCCCCTTTTCCCGTAATAAAAAATTCTCCCCCATAAGAGACTAAATTTTGCAATAAGAGTATTTTGACAAAAACAAATTTCTAGCTCTTCTATTTTCAAAAAGTCACAAGTGGTTGGTTGATCCATTTTTGCTTTGGCCTTAATTTTTCCCCCTTTGGCAATAAGCATCAAAACGGAATCATTCTTGGCCCTTTAACCCCATTGCCTCACCAAAATGTCAAAATACGAGCAAAAAGGCAATGAGAGCACAAGTATGAACTTGGAATTAAATACACTAATACCGGAGTGCAGTGGAAGTCTTTGCGTCGTCCAAGTTCATTTTCCCTTTCAATGTACCTTCGCGACTACATTGAGTGTACTCAAACAAACAAGTTAGTCACGAGAGGCCAAGTTGTAGTCTATCTCCCCCTTAACATGTGCATCATTTGCATATGGACTTGTGAGGTCTGGGGATAACTTGTACAACTTGAGCACCATAAATAGACAACAAATAATGTAAATGCGCAAAGTAATATGATCAAAGGCATGAAACACATGTATGCTCTAGATCAATCCAAGTTACGCGAATCTAGGACATTTAGCTCACTACGCAACCTGCAAAACCTTTTCTCAACTAAAGGCTTAGTGAAGATATCGGTTAGCTGGTTCTCGGTGCTAATGTGGTACACATCGATATCTCCCTTTTGCTGGTGGTCTCTCAGGAAGTGATGTCGGATGTCTATGTGCTTAGTGCGGCTGTGTTCAACAGGATTATCCGCCAAGCGGATTGCACTCTCATTATCACATAGGAGTGGGACTTCACTCAGATTGTAGCCAAAGTCCCAGAGGGTTTGCCTCATCCAAAGTAGTTGCGCGCAACACTGTCCTGCGGCAACATAATTGGCCTCAGCGGTGGATAGGGCAACAGATGTTTGTTTCTTGGAACTCCAAGACACCAGGGACCTTCCTAGAAATTGGCACATCCCTGATGTACTCTTCCTATGAACCTTGCACCCGGCATAATCGGAGTCTGAGTATCAAATCAAGTCAAAGGTAGACCCCTTTGGATACCAGATCCCGAAGCAAGGCATAGAAACTAAATACCTAAGCATTCGCTTAACAGCCATAAGGTGACATTCCTTGGGGTCGGATTGAAATCTAGCACACATGCATACACTAAGCATAATGTCCGGTCTACTAGCACAAAGATACAGTAATGAACCTATCATTGATAGGTATGCCTTTTGATCAACAGACTTACCTCCTTTGTTGAGGTCAATGTGCCTGTCAGTTCCCATTGGTGTCTTCGCGGGCTTGGCGTCCTTCATCCCAAACCTCTTGAGAAGATCCTGAGTGTACTTCGTTTGGGAGATGAAAGTGCCGTCCTTGAGTTGCTTCACTTGAAATCCAAGAAAGTAGGTCAACTCGCCCATCATCGACATCTCGATTTTCTGCATCATCACTCTGCTAAACTCCTCACAAGACTCTTGGTTAGGAGAACCAAATATTATGTCATCAACATAAATTTGGCAAACAAAGAGATCGTCGTTGTATGTCTTTGTGAAAAGAGTGGGATCGGCTTTCCCAACCTTAAAAGCATTAGAAATAATGAAATCTCTAAGGCATTCATACCATGCTCTTGGGGCTTACTTAAGTCCATAGAGCGCCTTAGAGAGCTTATATACATGGTCGGGATACCTGTCATCCTCAAAGCCAGGGGGTTGTTCCACGTATACCTCCTCCTTGATTGGCCTGTTGAGGAAAGCGCTCTTCACATCCATTTGGAACAACCTAAAAGAGTGGTGAGCAGCATAGGCCAATAATATCCGAATTGACTCTAGCCTAGCTACAGGAGCAAAAGTCTCCTCGAAATCCAAACCTACGACTTGGGCATAACATTTTGCCACAAGTCGAGCCTTGTTTCTTGTCACCACTCCGTGTTCGTCTTGCTTGTTGTGGAACACCGACTTGGTTCCCATAACGTTTTGCTTTGGACGTGGCACCAGGCTCCAGGCTTCATTTCTTTTGAAGTTGTTGAGCTCTTCCTGCATTGCCAACACCCAGTCTGGATCCTGCAAGGCCTCTTCTACCCTGAAAGGCTCAATAGAAGAGACAAACGAGTAATGCTCATAGAAATTAGCTAATTTTAAGCGAGTAGTTACTCCCTTGCTGATGTCACCCAGAATCTGATCGACGGGGTGATGTCTTTGGATCGTTGCTCGGACTTGAGTCGGAGGGACCCGTGGTGCTTCTTCCTCCATAACCTGTTCTTCTTGTGCTCCCCCTTGATCCCGCTCCTCTTCTTGAGGTACCTGTTCACCGTCTTGAGTTGAGGGATGCACCATTGTCGAGGAAGATGGTTGATCTTGTTCCTGTTCCTATTGTCGCACATCACCTATCGCCATCATGCGCATTGCGGCCGTCAGAATTTCTTCTTCATCTACATCATCAAGATCAACTTGCTCTCTTGGAGAGCCATTAGTCTCATCAAATACAACATCGCTAGAGACTTCAACCAATCCCGATGATTTGTTGAAGACTCTATACTCATTTGTATTTGAGTCATACCCTAGTAAAAACCCTTCTACTGCCTTGGGAGCAAATTTAGAATGTCTACCTTTCTTCACCAAAATGTAGCATTTGCTCCCAAATACACGAAAAATAAGAGACATTGGGTTTGTTACCGGTAAGGAGTTTGTAGGAGGTCTTCTTGAGGAGGCGATGTAGATAGAGCCGGTTTATGGCATGGCAGGCTGTGTTCACAACTTCCGACCAAAACCACTCGGGCGTCTTGAACTCTCTAAGCATCGTTCTCGCCATGTCGATTAGTGTCCTGTTCTTCCTCTCTACCACACCATTTTGCTGTGGTGTGTAGGGAGCGGAGAACTCATGCTTGATGCCTTACTCCTCAAGATACTCTTCAACTTGTAGATTTTTGAACTTGGACCTATTGTCGCTTCTTATTTTCTTCACCTTTAGCTCAAATTCATTTTGAGCTCTCCTTAAGAAGCGCTTTACGGTCCCTTGGGTTTCTGACTTATCCTGCAAGAAGAATACCCACGTGAAGCGGGAAAAATCATCAACAATTACAAGACCATACTTACTTCCCCCGATGCTGAGGTAGGCAACGGGTCCGAAGAGGTCCATGTGAAGAAGCTCCAGTGGTCTTGATGTCGTCATCACATTCTTGCTGTGATGAGTGCTTCTCACCTGTTTCCCTGCCTGACATGCTGCACAAGGTCTGTCTTTCTTAAAACAGACATCGGTTAGTCCTAACACATGATCTCCCTTTAGAAGCTTATGAAGGTTCTTCATCCCAACATATGCTAGACGGTGATGCCACAACCAGCCCATATTAGTCTTAGTTATTAAGCATGCATCTAGATCGGTATTCTCTTTCGAAAAATCAACTAAATAGAGCTTGTCATCTAATACACCCTTAAAAGCTAATAAACCATCACTCCTTCTAAAGACATATACATCTACATTTGTGAATAAACAATTATAACCCATGTTACATAATTGACTCACAGATAACAAATTATACGTGAGCGATTCAACTAAAAACACATTAGAGATAGAATGCTCGGATGTGATGGCTATCTTTCCCAATCCTTTAACCTTGCCTTGGTTCCCATCTCTAAAGATAATCGCATCCTGGGAATCCTTGTTCTTGATGTAGGAGGTGAACATCTTCTTCTCCCCCGTCATATGGTTTGTGCATCCGCTATCGATAATCTAGCTTGAGCCCCCGGATGCATAAACCTGCAAGGCAATTTAAACTTGGGTTTTAGGTACCCAACTCTTGTTGGGTCCTATAAGGTAAGTCACAATAACTTTTGGAACCCAAATACAAGTCTTGTCTCCCTTGCATTTGGATCCCAACTTCTTAGCAACTACTTTTGTGTTCTTACATGAAAGAACAAAAGAAGTATTGCAAGCATGATAAATAGTAGAAGGTCCATTGCACATTCTCCTAGGCGCATGAGGCACAACATGATTTCTCCTAGGCCTTCTTCTACCATGAATAAAAGTGGAGCTAGATGCAAACATAGCATGTGAATCAATATAAGCAGCATGATCATAACATCTATCATTATAAGCATTCCTAGAATATTTCCTATCATAAATATATGCATGATTCTTTTGGGAACTACTAGCCATAGGGGCCTTCCCTTTCTCCTTGTTAAGAATGGGACCCCTTTGGATTGTTAAGTTCTTGGTTTCCTTTCGAAAACCAAGTCCATCCTTAATCGAGGGGTGTCTACCAACAATATAGGCATCCCTAGCAAATTTTAATTTGTCAAAATCAACTTTGCAAGTCTTAAGTTGAGCATTAAGACTTGCCATTTCATCGGTTAATTCAGCAATAGAAATAAGATGTTCATCACAGACATTTACATCAAAGTCCTTGCATCTATTGCAAATAACTACATGTTCTACACATGATCTAGTTGCATTTGCTTCCTCTAGTTTAGCATTTAATTCAACATTTAAATCCATTAGACTAGAGACAGATTCCTGACAAGCAAACAACTCAGAGGATAGCATTTCATTTCTTTTAAGTTCTAAAGCAAGAGATTTTTGAACACTAACAAACTTGTCATGTTCCTCATACAAAATGTCCTCTTGCTTTTCTAGTAGTCTATCTTTTTCATTTAGAGCATCAATTAATTCATTAATTTTCTCTACTTTGGCTCTATCTAACCCTTTAAACAAACCAGATTAATCTACTTCATCATCGGAAGATTCCTCATCGCTAGAAGAAGAGTACTTGGGGGTATCTCGAATACGTACCTTCTTCTCCTTAGCCATAAGGCAAGTATGGCGTTTGTTGGGGAAGAGCGTAGACTTGTCGAAGGCCGAGGCAGCTAGTCCTTCATCGTCGGAGTCGGATGAAGAGCAGTCAGAATCCTATTCCTTTCCAAGATGCGCCTCGCCCTTCGCCTTCCTGTAGTTCTTCTTCTTTTCCCTTTTCCCGCTCTTTTCTTGTCCCTGGTCATTATCATTATCGGGGCATTGTGCTATGAAATGACCAGTCTTACCGCATTTGAAGCAGAAGTGCTTTCTCCTTGTTTTATTCTTGTTGGGATACTCTTTACGTCCTTTGAGTGCGGTCCTGAAGCGCTTGATGATAAGCGCCATTTCTTCCTCATTGAGCCCGGCAGCCTCCACTTGTGCTACCTTGCTTGGTAGCGCCTCCTTGCTGCTTGTTGCTTTGAGAGCAACGGGCTACGGCTCATAGATGGGCAGTGGACCATTTAGCGCATCGTCCACGTATTGCGCCTCCTTCACCATCATGCGCCCGCTCACGAATTTTCCAAGGATCTCCTCGGGCGTCATCTTGGTGTACCTAGGGTTTTTACGAATAAGGTTGACAAGATGGGGGTCAATTACGGTAAATGACCTTAGCATGAGTCGGACGACATCATGATCCGACCATCTTGTGCTTTCGTAGCTTCGGATCTTGTTGACCAGGGTCTTGAGCCTGTTGTAGGTTTGTGTTGGCTCCTCTCCCCTGATCATTGCAAACCTTCCCAACTCGCCTTCGACCAGTTCCATCTTAGTGATCATGGTGGCGTCGTTTCCCTCATGAGATATTTTGAGGGTGTCCCAGATTTGCTTAGCATTGTCCAAGCCGCTAACCTTGTTGTATTCATCCCTGCACAGAGATGCTAGCAAAACAATAGTGGCTTGGGCATTTTTATGGATTTACTCATTAATAAACATAGGATTATCGGTACTATCGAAATGCATCCCATTTTCTATAATTTCCCAAATGCTAGGATGGAGAGAAAATAGATGACTATGCATTTTATGGCTCCAAAATGAGTAATCCTCTCCATCAAAATGTGGGGGTTTTCCAAGAGGAATAGAAAGCAAATGGGTATTCGAATTATACGAAATACGGGAATAATCAAAGGAATAGTTTTGATTAACCGTCTTTTTCTTTGACGAGGAGTCGTCGTCATCGTCCCTTGGTGAAGAAGAAGATGCATCGCTGTCGTAGTAGATGATCTTCTTGATGCGTCTCTTCTTCTTCCCGTCCCTTTTCTTGTGACTCGAGCTGGAGTTAGTAGGCTTGTCGTCTCTTGGCTCGTTGAAGAGGGACTCCTCCTTGTCGTTAATCACCATCCCCTTACCCTTAGGATCCATCTCTTCGGGTGGTTAGTCCCTTAGATGAAGAGTACGGCTCTGATACCAATTGAGAGCACCTAGAGGGGGGGGTGAATAGGTGATCCTGTAAAATTAAACACTAAATAGCCACAAACTTGATTGTTAATGTGTTAGTGAAATCAAGTGTCTAAGGAACACGCTCGTGCGAACAAAACAATCACAAGAAGCAACACACGAGACACGCGATTTTTATCCCGTGGTTCGGCCAAGTAACACTTGCCTACTTCCACGTTGTGGCGTCCCAATGGACGAGGGTTGCACTCAACCCCTTTCAAGTGATCCAATGATCGACTTGAATACCATGGTCTTTTCTTTTAGAGTATTTTTCCCGGTTGCAAGGAATCTCCACAATTTGGAGTCTCTCGCCCTTGCAATAGAGATCACAAAGAAGCACAAGAGTAAGGATGGGAGAGCAACACACGCAAGATTCAAATCCGCAGCAATACCACACACACAAGTAAAGAAGTGAGCACACAAACACAACGCGAGGAGTTTACAACTTGAAAGTGCTCAATTCTCAAGAACTATGATCCAATTGCGTGAATGCAGAGTCTAGATGCCTTAGGATGTTTCTTGTAAGCTTGGTGTACTGCTCCATGCGCCTAGGGGTCCCTTTTATAGCCCTAAGGCAGCTAGGAGCCGTTGGAGATCAATTTGGAAGGCCATCCTTGCCTTCTTTCGAGTGGTGCACCGGATAGTCCGGTGCACCACCGGACAACCACTATTCATGTCCGGTGTGCGATCTCCTTCTATAACGGGCGCAGCCGACCGTTGCTCCTCAGGGCCGGTTGGCGCACCAGACACTGTCACCGGATAGTCCGGTGCACCCAGCCGACCGTTGGAGCTGGCCACGTGTCACGCGTTGATCGCGCGGACGACCGTTGCCGCTAGCGCCGTTGGCTCACCTGACTATCCGGTGCACCACCGAACAGTCCGGTGAATTATAGCCACGTCGCCTTTTTTCTTTTCTCGAGAGCGACGAGTTCGTCGCTGACGACTCACCGAACAGTCCGGTGCACCACCGGATAGTCTAGTGAATTATAGCCGCGTCACCCGAGAGCAGCCGGTTCACTGTTGGCAAGCCTGGGGCACCGGACACTGTCCGGTGCACCACCGGACAGTCCGGTGTGCCAGGCCCGAGCAGGTGTTGGCTGTACACCGCCAACTCTTTTCCAATTCGTTTCTTCCTTTCTCGGCACTGTTTCTAGCACTTAGATAAACATGTTAGTACTTAATAACAATTCACTAAGTCTATAAACATACCTTGTCTTTGATTTGCACTTCTTGCTCGTTTAGCATATAAGAGTTCAACACATTTGTGTTGGACAGTTAATCACCAAAACTATTATAGAAATGGCCCAAGGGCACATTTCCCTTTCAAGAAGGCAGGCACGAACGCCGTAATAAGATGACCGAGGAGGATGAGGTTGGTAGCTGGGAACCAGCTATGAATGGTGAATACCGACATGGGAAGCCGTTGGAGACAGATGATGGCGACATTTGCTGTCAACCCTAACCGTCTCGCTAGTCACAACATATTATAACATACTATTTACACTAATTTTACTAAGTACTTATGATGTATAGTGATCTCCTATTTTACTCCCTCAGAGTACCGATCGTGTTATATGTTGTTACTATGTATGCTAATAATAGAAGATTTTATGCATTGTTCTTACATGTTTCAACACATTTTCGTGGACTTATGATACTCATGTAACATTTACGCTATATCTAACACTATTTACACTCGAACTTTAGGATGGCTGCCACCAACATGGGAAGCCATTGGAGGTAGATGGTGGCAGCATTTGCTATCAACCCTAGCCATCTCGCTAGCCACAACATATTATAATGTACTATTTATGATAACTTGGATAGCTATTTACGCCATTTTTACTAAGTACTTATGATGTATAGTGATCTCCTATTTTACTCCCTCGGAGTACCGATCGTGTCATATGTTGTTACAATGTATGCTAACAACAGAAGGTTTTTATGCATTCTTCTTACATGTTTCAACACATTTTCATGGACTTATGATACTCGTGCAACATTTACGCTATATCTAACACTATTTACATTCGAACTTTAGGATTTTTATGATCATTATTACAACAAGTTAGAGCTATTAACATCTCTCATGTTGGCTCGGTATACGGCTTCATGTCGTGTTGATTTTGGGTGTTTTCTCACATCCCATCTAGGAGGTAATGACACAGTTAGATTAGAAAGAAGTATAACGACTTTTTTTGCAAGAGAGAGAGAGAGAGAGAGAGTGAAAACCAAGAAAACTAGTGCTTTATAAGAGTAGAAATTTAAAAATAATATTTTTGATATTTGAGAAAGTGTTTAGGACAAAAAAGTATCAATTAATAAGAGAACATGATAAAGAAAAGAGAAACAAGAAGGTTACTAATCCAGACAGCCCATAAATCAGCCTAGATAGCCCAGATAGCCCACTAAAATTAGGTTAAGCACTTGCAGACAACTCCCCTCCACACCACCCCCTCTCCCAGCTAGGGCTGGAAACAAGTCATCTCAGCTCAACTTGCCCACTCAACGAGCTAAAAAAGGAGACTCGGATCAGTTCATGAGCTACACTTTGATAACTATTATTGTATTATATAGTGAATTAATAGTATATAAATGTGAAATATTGTCGGCGTTCCGAGACCGGGGGGTCCCCGAGCCGACGAGTGAGTGTGCCGCGTGCCCCAGCCCAGATGGGTCGAGCGCGTGGGCGAGCGCGAAGGGGGGAACAGAGAGAGCGGTCGGTGGCCGGAGCCGGGTCGTGAGGGAGTCGGAGAATTCCCGCGGCCTTCGTGTTCGTCCCGCGCCCAGGTCGGGTGCGCTTGCAGTAGGGGGTTACAAGCGTCCGCGCGAGGTGAGGGGAAGCGAGCGGCCCCGAGAGAGCGCCTGCCCCTGCCCTTCGTCCCCGCGAGGCCAACCTTCTCTAAGAAGGCCCTGGTCCTTCCTTTTATAGTCGTAAGGAGAGGATCCAGGTGTACAGAATGGGGGTGTAGCAAGGTGCTACGTGTCTAGCGAGGGAGAGCTAGCGCCTAAGTACATGCCAAGGTGGCAGCCAGAGAGGTCTTGGCACCCTGTTGGTGTGGCGTCGTGGCTGTTGGAGGAGCAACGGAGCTGGACGGGGGGGACAGCTGTCGGAGTGGCTGGGCCCTTGCTGACGTCCTCCTGCTTTCGTAAGGGAGCTGAGAGCCGCCGTCGTCATGGTCTAGCGGGGCGCCATCATTTGCCTATCTGGCGTGGCTGGCCAGATGGGACGCCGGTCTTGTTCTCTGCGACCCAAGTCGGCTCGGGGCAGGGTGATGATGACGCTCCCTGTTGACGTGGCGGTCTCGTGTCCTAGGTCGGGCGTCGTGGAGGCTCCTCCGAAGCCGAGGTCGAGTCCGTCCTGCAAGACAGAGGCAGAGTCCGAGCCCTGGGTCGGGCGAGGCGGAGATCGTTCGGCAGAGGCTGAGGCGGAGTCCGAGCCCTGGGTCGGGCGAGGCGGAGGTCGCCGTCTTCCGGGGCCTTAGCCCGAGTCCGAGCCCTGGGTCGGGTGGAGCGGAGTTCGCCGTCTTCTGGGGCCTTAGCCCGAGTCCGAGCCCTGGGTCGGGCGGAGCGGAGTTCGCCGTCTTCCGGGGCCTTAGCCCGAGTCCGAGCCCTGGGTCGGGCAGAGCCTCCTATGGCACCTCTGGCGAAGTCTGGTCGCCCGTCGGTCTTACCTTTTGCGTTAAACGCCCCGGTGACTGGGTCGGTTGGCGCGGTGATTTAGTCAGGGTTTCTTCTTATCGAAGGCGGGGCCTAGGGCGAGCCGGAGATGCGTCTGCCGTGAAAGAGGAGGCCTCAGGCGAGACGGAGTCATCTTAGGGTCGGCTGCCCTCGCCCGAGGCTAAGCTCGGGCGTGGCGTGGTCAAGTCACTCGTATGGACTGATCCCTGACTTAATCAAACCCATCAGGCCTCTGCAGCTTTATGCTGATGGGGGTTACCAGCTGAGAATTAGGCGTCTTGAGGGTACCCCTAATTATGGTCCCCGACAGTAGCCCCCGAGCCTCGAAGAGAGTGTTAACACTCGCTTGGAGGCTTGCGTCGCACTTTTTTGCAAGGGGACCAGCCTTTCTCGGTGGTACTTTGTTCCGGTGGGTGCGCGCGAGCGCACCCGCCGGGTGTAGCCCCCGAGGCCTCGGAGGAGTGGTTTCACTCCTTCGAGGTCTTAATGCCTTGCGTAATGCCTCGGCTGGTCTGGCGGTTCCCTCATGCGAGCAGGGCATAACCCAGGTGCACTGTCGGGGCCCAAGTTCTCGGGCTGGTATGTTGACGCTGTCAACGGTTCGGCCGGAGCCGGGTTTGCGAGAGCAGCCCCCAAGCCTTCGCACGGAGCGAGAGGACGATCAGGGGCAGACTCGACTTTTTATATACGCCCCTACGTCGCCTTTCCGCAAGGAGGAGGGGGGGAGTGCGCCATGTTACCCTCGATGGGCACCGAACATGGTGTCTCCGGTGAGCTGCAATCGGGTAATCCGAGTGGACGTCCGTGCCCCGTTCGTTGGGGGTCGGCTAGGGGCCCGGAGGCACGCCCAAAAGTACCTGCGGGTGATCTGCCGGACCCGGTCCCCTAGCGACGGGGTCCGAGGGCTCGTTGCCTCCCTCCGATGGGATTCCGTTACAGAGTCGTTCCCGCTGGTCTCGGAAATGTCCTAGGGTACCTCGGGAGCGCAGCCTGAGCCTTGGTTATGTATCGAACGTACCCCTGGTCATCCCTCGCTCGGTGTCTGAGGCGACTGTGAACCCTTCGACAGGCCAGCCTTCGAACCCCTGATCAGTAGGGGGCACGGAGCCCGAGTAGCCTGAGGCGGTCGTGGGACCTTTCGGGGGCCGACCTTCGAACCCCTGACCAGTAGTGGGTGTCGGGCCCACGCGATCTGAGGCGGCTGTTGAACCCTTCGGGGGGCCAGCCTTCGAACCCCTGATCAGTAGGGAGGCTCGGAGCCTAGTTCCTTCACGGGGAAGGATCCCTTTGGGGTTATCCCCCTTCTCGGTCCCTGTTGCAAGAGATAGAGAAAGAAGGAAAAGGGAAAAAGGATTCGAAATTGAACGTCGTGGCGTACCTTTTTCGGCGTGGTCGTTTTGGCGAAGGCGAAACGTCACCAGCCGCTCCCGCCCGTAGCGCTGTCCGTCGAGCCGCGGAGTTAATGCGCCGGGGTGTGTAGTTGGCGAGGTTGCCGTTGCGCGTGCGCGAGCCGTTCGAGGTACGGGTCACGGGCGCGTCGTCTTCACGCCGTGAGAGGGGGCTCTCTTGCTGCCTCCGGATGGGACATGAGCTTGGCTGATGGCGTGACCGCTGCTCTCGCGCGCCTGCCACCGTCATCACTGCCGGCCCATTCTTGACCGCGTTTGACCGCTGCGCCAGGCTGGCGCTGCTGGGTCGCGGGCTGGGTCGCCTCGAATCGCGGTATCGGTTCCGCAATCGAGGAGGTGCGGTGGTGGAGCGAGTGGCACAGCGGCTCGCCTGCAGCACCCGGCGCGCCAGTTGCACGACGCGTGGGCTTGAGCCGTCGCGCTGGCTTGTCAGGAATCGGAGAGGCGCGTCCACTTGGCGCGGTTGCATGCCGCCTGCATGGCCGCCTGCCCCTTTCGCCCGCTGGTCCGGGCAAAAGTGGAGGGTTACTTGTAACCGCTGGGTGGTTGCGTGCGTCGTGCGCGGCGGTTCGGCTTCTTCTGCTTAGAGCCGGTCTGCATGACAGGCGGGCCCCAGCCCCCGCGCCGCAGGGGGGGACTTTGGAGGTGTGTTGGAGAAGACTCAGCCCGTGACGGTTGAGGGCGCAAGCAGGGGGAGGTGCCTTTAAAAGGAGGGCGACCCCCTTCGTGAGGTGACCATGTTTCCTTCCTCCCCCATGCATTGTGTCTCTCCATCTTCCGAGGCCCCGGATGGGGGGAACCGCCGTCTTTTCGCTCCATCGCCGGAGGAACGCAACTCCGTGGGAGTTGGTACCTTTCAGCCATCGTTCGGCTTCAAGGATTTTCATCATGCAGCCCGGTTGCCCCCCTCGGCTGGGGGTCACCCGAGACGGTGACCGCCAGCTCCTGGGTGGGGAGGGGCAAACCGGACTGCGGTCCCGGCGCTGCCCTCAGTGTTGAGGGTGTTCGTCATCCTCGCCGGGGCGGGGAGCGAGGCGAGCCGGGGCCCCACCTCCTACGCGGGTCGGCGGGCCACCTCATTTTCCAGCTTCTGGTGGTGGCAATCGCCTTTTAGCCCCACGGCGGGGACATCCTCCAGTCATGTCGGGGAAGGAGAACTGCTGCTGCCCAGCTAGGATGCAACATTCCGTCTTCCTCCTCGCATTCGCAGCGAGGGCGGCTACGAGGATCTGCCGGGGTGCTTAGGGGCGTCCCGCGTTTGCTGGTGATTCGCCCAGAGCTTGTCGCTCCATGGGCTTCCCTGGCGGGGAGGTTGTCCGTACCCGCGGGGGCGGAACCGGAGTTCCGTTTGTAATGGCACTTCGAGTGCCGGGTTTTTTGTTCATCTCGGCTTTCGGGGCCTGAACATGTATGTAATTACGGCGCGGAGCCGTGTTTTTTCCTCATTTTCGAGCACTACGACTCGTCTGCTGATTGTCTGAACCGCTTCACCAAACGTGAGTTGCCCCGTGTCGAGGTGACGAGTGAGGTATCCGTATCCCGGAGGCGTAGGAATCCCTCGGCTCGGTCGGACCCGTTGCCCGAGGCTCCTCTAGCTTAGTTAGAGAAACCCCTCGGCCGCTCTTCGACGAGCCGAGGCCGGGGGTAGCGATATCAGCATGAGCAGAGGCGGAGTTGGCTCGAAAATGAAACCTGGTTGGCCGGAGCCTAGCCAGGTTGTCCGTTGGCAGGATCGTCGTCGGAGTTGCTCAGCCGAGGCTTCGGATCGAGCTGGCGCCCTCGGAGGGCGGTCGACCGAGGCCCCGGAGGTGGCCGGCCGAGCCGTCCGCTCGGGCCGGGTTCTCGGAGAAGTCCCTGGCGGAGATTGCTCGAGCGTGGTGATGACGTCGTCCTTCGGAGCAGAGGCCCTCGGACCGCGTCGCCGTCCGAGGCTAGGTCGGGCCTTGCTGAAGGTGCTACCCATGCCGAGGGTGTCATCGCCCTCTTCCAGCGTCAAGATCCGAGCCTGCAGGGTCAAATCGTCTTGTAGCGTGGGCCTTGTGCGGCCGTCGAGGCCAGAACACATACCCTTGCTGCGTTATAAAGCTGCGTCTCTTTTCCTCTTGTTTCGAGTATCTGGACTTTTTTGTCGGTAGCAGGGATGTTAGTGCGAGCAAGAGTTGCTTCTCGCGGAAGGCGATGAGTGAGGTATCCGTATCCCGGAGGCGTGGGAGTCCCTCGGCTCGGTCGGCCTTGCCGCTTACGCGTACCTTTACCCGTCCATGAGGCCCTGTCACTGGCTCAGTCGAGAAGGCTCGAAGAATCGCTTCGACAGAAGAGCTTCCGTACGTAAAGACTCGTTCGATCCGCGGATTCGCCTTATCCGAGCGAGAGTTACTTATCGCAGAAGGTGATGAGTGAGGTATCCGTATCCCGGAGGCGTAGGAGTCCCTCGGCTCGGTCAGCCTTGACTGCTTACGTGTACCCCGTCGTTTCCAGGACCCGCTTTTCTAAGTAGTCAAAAAGTACGAAAGACGTTCTGGTAAAAGAGATTTTCTTTTCGAGGAAAATTTTGACGCAGAGGGGGTTTCCCCCCTTTTAGCCCCCGAGGGAGGGTCGGGCTTTGCCGAGGCGAGGCCGACCCTTCCTTGTTGACTAAACTTTGCGTGGGCACAAGGTATATAAACAACTTGGAAACATCTTAAGGGTAGAAGCGACGTAGCTGTTGGATGTTCCAAGCGTTGCCGTAGACCTCGCCTTGACTGTTGGCCAGCTTGTACGTTCCGGGCTTCAGAACTTTGGCGATGACGAACGGCCCCTCCCAGGGGGGCGTGAGCTTGTGCCTCCCTCGGGCGTCTTGCCGCAGCCGAAGCACCAGGTCGCCCACCTGGAGGTCTCGGGGTCGGACCCCTCGGGCGTGGTAGCGTCACAGGGACTGCTGATACCGCGCTGAGTGTAGTAAGGCCCTGTCCCGAGCCTCGTCCAGCTGGTCCAGCGAGTCTTCTCGGCCAGCTTGGTTGCTTTCTTCGTTGTAGGCCCTCGTCCTCGGGGAGCCGTATTCCAGGTCCGTGGGCAAGATGGCCTCGGCCCCGTAGACCAGGAAGAACGGCGTGAAACCCGTGGCTCGGCTTGGCGTCGTCCTCAGGCTCCAGACCACCGAGGGGAGTTCCTTCATCCACCGCTTGCCGAACTTGTTGAGGTTGTTGTAGATCCGAGGCTTGAGCCCTTGTAGGATCATGCCATTGGCACGCTCTACTTGCCCATTCGTCATGGGATGAGCTACGGCGGCCCAGTCCACCCGGATGTTGTGATCCTCGCAAAAATCCAAGAATTTTTTGCCGGTGAACTGGGTGCCATTGTCGGTGATGATTGAGTTCGGGACCCCGAAGCGATGGATGATGTTGGTGAAGAACGCCACCGCCTGCTCGGACCTGATGCTGTTCAGGGGTCGGACCTCGATCCACTTGGAGAATTTGTCGACGGCGACCAGCAGGTGCGAGTAGCCCCCGGGCGCCTTCTGCAGAGGGCCGACGAGGTCTAGACCCCACACAGCGAAAGGCCAGGTGATGGGTATCGTCCGCAGAGCCTGAGCGGGCAGGTGGGTCGGCTTCGCATAGAATTGGCACCCTTCGCAGGCGCGGACAATTCTAGTGGCGTCGGCCACCGCCGTTGGCCAGTAGAAGCCTTGGCGGAAAGCGTTCCCGACGAGGGTTCGAGGTGCTGCATGGTGACCGCAAGCCCCCGAGTGTATTTCCCGCAGGAGTTCCTGACCTTCGGCGATGGAGATGCATCGCTGGAGGATGCCCGAGGGGCTACGGTGGTAGAGCTCCTTCTCATCGCCCAGCAAGACGAACGATTTGGCGCGTCGCGCTACCCGCCGAGCCTCGGCTCGGTCGAGGGGCAGTTCTCCTTGGTGGAGATATTGCAGGTACGGGGTTTGCCAATCTTGATCTGGCAGGACCCCGTTCTGCTCCTCCTCGATGCGCAGGGCTTCGCCCTCGGGCTCTGAGGGTACCTCGGGTTGAGCCGAGGATGGCTCGGGCTGGGCCGAGGTCACCTCGGACGAGGCCGAGGGTGCCTCGGGCTCGGGCGCGTCGCCTATCTTGACGGAGGGTTGGTGCAGATCCCGGGAGAAGACGTCCGGGGGAACCGTCGTTCGCCCCGAGGCTATCTTCGCCAGCTCGTCCGCAGTCTCGTTGTAGCGCCGGGCGATGTGGTTGAGCTCGAGCCCGTAGAACTTGTCTTCCAGGCGTCGAACCTCTTCACAGTAGGCCTCCATCTTCGGGTCGCGGCAGAGGGAGTTCTTCATGACTTGGTCGATGACGAGCTGCGAGTCGCCGCGTGCATCGAGGCGCCGGACCCCTAGCTCGATGGCGATTCGCAATCCGTTGATCAGAGCCTCGTACTCAGCCACATTGTTGGACGCCGGGAAATGGAGGCGGAGCACGTAGCGCAGGTGTTTCCCGAGGGGCGAGACGAAAAGCAGGCCCGCGCCGGCCCCTGTCTTCATCAGCGACCCGTCGAAAAACATGGTCCAGAGCTCCGGCTGGATCGGAGCCGTCGGCAACTGGGTATCGACCCATTCGGCTACGAAATCCGCCAGTACCTGGGACTTGATGGCCTTCCGAGGGGCAAACGAGATTGCCTCGCCCATGATTTCCACCGCCCACTTCGCGATCCGCCCCGAGGCCTCTCGGCACTGGATGATCTCCCCCAGGGGGAAGGATGACACCACAGTCACTGGATGGGACTCGAAGTAATGTCGCAGCTTTCGCCTCGTCAGGATCACTGCGTATAGCAGCTTCTGGACTTGTGGGTAGCGGATCTTGGTCTCGGACAGCACTTCGCTGACGAAGTAAACTGGCCTCTGAATGGGCAAAGCATGCCCCTCTTCCTGCCTTTCGACCACGATCGCGGCGCTGACCACCTGAGTGGTTGCGGCGACGTAGACCAAGAGGGTTTCTCCATCAGCTGGGGGTACCAAGACGGGCGCCTGGGTGAGGAGCGCCTTTAGGTTCCCGAGGGCTTCCTCGGCTTCGGGAGTCCAAGTGAAGCACTCGGCCTTCCTTAAGAGGCGGTACAGGGGCAGGCCTCTTTCGCCGAGGCGCGAGATGAAACGGCTCAAGGCCGCGAGGCATCCCATGACCCTCTGTACGCCTTTTAAGTCCTTGATGGGCCCCATGCTTGTGATGGCCGCGATCTTCTCCGGGTTGGCTTCGATGCCACGCTCGGAGACGATGAATCCCAAAAGCATGCCCCGGGGCACCCCGAAGACGCACTTCTCGGGATTGAGCTTGACGCCCTTCGCCTTGAGACACCGGAATGTCAGTTCGAGGTCGGAGAGAAGGTCGGAGGCTTTCCTCGTCTTGACTACGATGTCGTCGACGTAGGCCTCGACCGTGCGACCGATGTGTTTGCCGAACACATGGTTCATGCACCGCTGGTACGTTGCACCCGCGTTCCTCAAACCGAACGGCATTGTGACATAACAGTACATGCCGAAGGGCGTGATGAAAGAGGTCGCGAGCTGGTCGGACTCTTTCATCTTGATTTGATGATACCCTGAGTAGGCATCGAGGAAAGACAGGGTTTCGCACCCTGCAGTGGAGTCCACGATCTGATCGATGCGAGGTAGAGGGTACGGGACCTTCGGACATGCTTTGTTGAGACCAGTGTAGTCTACACACGTCCGCCACTTCCCCCCTTTTTTCCTCACAAGTACAGGGTTGGCAAGCCATTCGGGATGGAATACCTCTTTAATGAACCCTGCTGCCATCAACTTGTGGATCTCCTCGCCTATCACCCTGCGCCTTTCCTCGTCGAATCGGCGCAGAGGCTGTCTGACCGGTCGGGCCCCGGCCCGAATATCCAGCGAGTGCTCGGCGACATCCCTCGATATGCTGGGCATGTCCGAGGGACTCCACGCAAAGACGTCGGCGTTTGCGCGGAGAAAGTCGACGAGCACTGCTTCCTATTTGGGGTCGAGCCCAGATCCGATCCGAATCTGCTTGGAGGTGTCGCCACTGGGGTCGAGAGGGACGGCCTTAACCGTCTCCGCTGGCTCGAAGTTGCCGGCATGTCGCTTCACGTCCGGCACCTCTCGGGAGAGGCTTTCCAGGTCGGCAATGAGGGCCTCGGACTCGGCGAGGGCCTCGGCGTACTCCACGCACTCCACATCGCATTCGAATGCGTGTTTGTACGTGGGGCCGACGGTGATGACCCCGTTGGGGCCCGGCATCTTGAGCTTCAGGTAGGTGTAGTTGGGGATGGCCATGAACTTCGCGTAGCATGGCCTTCCCAACACCGCGTGGTAGGTTCCTCGGAACCCGACCACCTCGAACGTCAAAGTCTCCCTTCGGAAGTTGGAGGGTGTTCCGAAGCAGACAGGGAGGTCAAGCTGTCCGAGGGGCTGGACACGCTTCCCGGGGATGATCCCATGCAAGGGCGCAGCGCCTGCTCGGACGGATGACAGATCGACGCGCAGGAGCCTGAGGGTCTCAGCGTAGATGATGTTGAGGCAGCTGCCTCCATCCATCAGGACCTTGGTGAGCCTGACGTCGCCGATGACGGGATCGACGACGAGCGGGTACTTCCCTGGGCTCGGCAAGTGGTCGGGGTGGTCGTCCCGGTCGAAGGTGATGGGCTTGTCGGACCAGTCTAGGTAGACTGGCGCCGCCACCTTCACCGAGCAGACCTCCCGACGCTCTTGCTTACGATGCCGAGCCGAGGCGTTTGCCGCATGCCCTCCGTAGATCATGAAGCAGTCGCGGACCTCTGGGAACTCTCCTGCTTGGCGATCCTCCCTTTTGTCGTCGTCGCGGGCCTTGCCACCCTCTGCAGGTGGCCCGGTCCTGTGGAAGTGGTGCCGAAGCATGACGCACTCCTCGAGGGTGTGCTTGACGGGCCCCTGATGGTAGGGGCACGTCTCCTTGAGTGCCTTGTCGAAGAGGTTAGCACCTTCGGGGGGCTTCCGAGGGTTCTTGTGCTCGGCGGCGGCGACAAGGTCTACATCGGGAACGTCGCGTTTCGCTTGCGACTTCCTCCTGCCTTTCTTCTTGGCGCCGCGCGGAGCAGACGCCTCGGGAGCATCTTCCGACGGGCGGCCCTGGGGCTGCTTGTCCTTTCGGAAGATGGCCTCTACCGCCTCCTGGCCGGAGGCGAACTTGGTGGCGATGTCCATCAGCTCGCTCGCCCTGGTGGGGGTCTTGCGACCCAACTTGCTCACCAGGTCACGGCAGGTGGTGCCGGCGAGGAACGCGCCGATGACATCGGAGTCGGTGACGTTGGGCAGCTCGGTGCGCTGCTTCGAGAACCGCCGGATGTAGTCCCGGAGGGACTCTCCCGGCAGTTGCCGACAGCTTCGGAGGTCCCAGGAATTCCCGGGGCGCACGTACGTGCCCTGGAAGTTGCCGGCGAAAGCCTGGACCAGATCTTCCCAGTTGGAAATCTGCCCCGGAGGCAGGTGCTCCAACCAGGCACGAGCGGTGTCGGAGAGAAACAGGGGGAGGTTTCGGATGATGAGGTTGTCATCGTCCGTCCCACCCAGTTGACAGGCCAGGCGGTAGTCCGCAAGCCACAATTCCGGTCTCGTTTCCCCCGAGTACTTTGTGATAGTAGTCGGGGGTCGGAATCGGAGCGGAAACGGCGCCCGCCGAATGGCTTGGCTAAAGACCTGCGGACCGGGCGGTTCGGGCGAGGGACTCCGATCCTCCCCGCTGTCGTAGCGTCCCCCACGCCTGGGGTGATAGCCTCGGCGCACCCTTTCGTCGAGGCGTGCCCGACGGTCGCGATGAGGGTGCTCGTCGCCGAGGTGGCCCGGGGCCGCAGGCGCGGTGTTGCGCGTGCGCCCGGTGAAGACCGAGGCTTCCCGCGTGAGTTGGGAAGTCGCGGCACGAGGTTCCGAGGGGTACCCCTGCCTTCGGGAGGCAGAGCTCTCGGCCCGCCGGGCCGCAGCGCCTTCCAGGAGATGCTTGAGTTCTCCCTGGATTCGCCGACCCTCGGTGGTTGATGACTCCGGCATCGCGCGGAGGAGCATCGCTGCGGCGGCCAGGTCCTGACCGGTTCCGCCGGATGCGGGTGGCGGTCTGTCCCTGGCATCGTTGGCGATGCGGTGCTGGAGACCTTGGGGCAGGTGACGTATTCCTCCGGCCGGGGGTTGGCTCGCCCATACCTGCCCGATGTTCTGGCGGATTGCCTCGAGCGCTCCTGCTCCCTCATCGAGCCCGGCCTGCGCCCCGCGGACTTGCTCGAGCTGTGGGTCGTGACCCCCCGCCGGAACGGGGACCACAGCTAGCTCCCGCGGGATGTCGGCGCGAGGCGCTGGCCTAGGGGGATCGCCATCCTCCGGCATGCCGAGACAGCCGCCTCCGGAGGGATCCCCTAGCTCGATGTGGAAACATTCGCGACTCGGGCCGCAGTCCTTGTCGCCAAGGCTGCGGCTGCCGTCGGAACAGTCGGAGAGGCAGTAGTCACATGCGGTCATGAAGTCCCGCATGGCACTAGGGTTGCCAGATCCGGAGAAATCCCAGCAGATGCTGGGGTCGTCATCTTCCTCGGACCCAGAGGGTCCGTAGGTCGAGACACCCGTCAATCGGTCCCAAGGCGACCGCACACGAAACCCCAGAGAGGTTGCACTCGCCTCAATGTGAGCGCCCGCCAAAGCGAGGCCGCCAGGCGGGCTGAGGCCGAGTCGAAATGACGAAAGATGGGGAGCAGTCGGTACCTTTTTGTCGACGGGGGGCGATGAAGTCACGTCGGGGGCTGACCGCGCCGTCGTCTTGGGTACGAGGGCGACGTCCTGCAGGCCTTTCACGAGCGTGCTGGCGTCGTCCACTTGCTCGGGGTCGACGTGTTGCGGGGGGATGGCGCTCGCGTTTGCCTCGAACGCGAGGGCGACGCTTGGCGTGTCCTCCGTTGGGGCGCCGGGGATGTCGATTTGCTCGACAGCCATCGGAGCGCGGCCTCCCGCTCGGCCCTGGTTGCCCCGCCTCCTCCTCCTCCGATGGCGGGGGAGAGGATGGGGCGAGCTCGAGAGTTGTCCTTCCCCCACGCGGGAAAGACGTCGTCGATTCCGCCGCCGGCGTGCGGGCTGTCCGCCACCATTGTCGCTATCGCGCGGCGGTGGAAGGAGTACCATGTCGTAGCTGCTGTCGAGAGACATGAACTCGAGACTCCCGGAACGGAGCACCGTCCCGGGTTGAAGAGGTCGTTGGAGACTGCCCATCTGGAGCTTGACGGGAAACTGCTCGTCAACACGCAGCGGGCCCCTACCTGGCGCGCCAACTGTCGGCGTTCCGAGACCGGGGGGTCCCCGAGCCGACGAGTGAGTGTGCCGCGTGCCCCAGCCCAGATGGGTCGAGCGCGTGGGCGAGCGCGAAGGGGGGAATAGAGAGAGCGGTCGGTGGCCGGAGCCGGGTCGTGAGGGAGTCGGAGAATTCCCGCGGCCTTCGTGTTCGTCCCGCGCCCAGGTCGGGTGCGCTTGCAGTAGGGGGTTACAAGCGTCCGCGCGAGGTGAGGGGAAGCGAGCGGCCCCGAGAGAGCGCCTGCCCCTGCCCTTCGTCCCCGCGAGGCCAACCTTCTCTAAGAAGGCCCTGGTCCTTCCTTTTATAGTCGTAAGGAGAGGATCCAGGTGTACAGAATGGGGGTGTAGCAAGGTGCTACGTGTCTAGCGAGGGAGAGCTAGCGCCTAAGTACATGCCAAGGTGGCAGCCGGAGAGGTCTTGGCACCCTGTTGGTGTGGCGTCGTGGCTGTTGGAGGAGCAACGGAGCTGGACGGGGGGGACAGCTGTCGGAGTGGCTGGGCCCTTGCTGACGTCCTCCTGCTTTCGTAAGGGAGCTGAGAGCCGCCGTCGTCATGGTCTAGCGGGGCGCCATCATTTGCCTATCTGGCGTGGCTGGCCAGATGGGACGCCGGTCTTGTTCTCTGCGACCCAAGTCGGCTCGGGGCAGGGTGATGATGACGCTCCCTGTTGACGTGGCGGTCTCGTGTCCTAGGTCGGGCGTCGTGGAGGCTCCTCCGAAGCCGAGGTCGAGTCCGTCCTGCAAGACAGAGGCAGAGTCCGAGCCCTGGGTCGGGCGAGGCGGAGATTGTTCGGCAGAGGCTGAGGCGGAGTCCGAGCCCTGGGTCGGGCGAGGCGGAGGTCGCCGTCTTCCGGGGCCTTAGCCCGAGTCCGAGCCCTGGGTCGGGCGGAGCGGAGTTCGCCGTCTTCCGGGGCCTTAGCCCGAGTCCGAGCCCTGGGTCGGGCGGAGCGGAGTTCGCCGTCTTCCGGGGCCTTAGCCCGAGTCCGAGCCCTGGGTCGGGCGGAGCGGAGTTCGGCGTCTTCCGGGGCCTTAGCCCGAGTCCGAGCCCTGGGTCGGGCAGAGCCTCCTATGGCACCTCTGGCGAAGTCTGGTCGCCCGTCGGTCTTACCTTTTGCGTTAAACGCCCCGGTGACTGGGTCGGTTGGCGCGGTGATTTAGTCAGGGTTTCTTCTTATCGAAGGCGGGGCCTAGGGCGAGCCGGAGATGCGTCTGCCGTGAAAGAGGAGGCCTCAGGCGAGACGGAGTCATCTTAGGGTCGGCTGCCCTCGCCCGAGGCTAGGCTCGGGCGTGGCGTGGTCAAGTCACTCGTATGGACTGATCCCTGACTTAATCAAACCCATCAGGCCTCTGCAGCTTTATGCTGATGGGGGTTACCAGCTGAGAATTAGGCGTCTTGAGGGTACCCCTAATTATGGTCCCCGACAAATATAGAATTATCATTCAACTTCCAAGTGATCAAAATTTTAAATTGTCATATATTCAACATCAAAGGCTAAGGAACGAGTCGAATATCTATAAAATTATCCAATATCTATCGTGATTAATTTTGTGTAACTCGTGAGCCAGCTCGTGAGCCATAGGAGCTAGCTCGGCTTGATTCACCATGGAGTTCAAAAACCGAGCTCAGTTCGAGTCGCTCAAGGCTCATGATCTGCTTACGGGCCTCGAGCTTATTTTCTAATCATACTCTTTCTCTCCTAGCTCCCTCTCTCTTCTAACCACCTTCATCTCATGTGGTCATCGCCACGTTGCCTCTTTTTGCAGCAGCCGCGCCCATCACCCCTTAGTCACCCCTTAGAGCTTGTTCAGTTATTTTTAATCCATACAGATTGTATGGGATTGGTACGGATTGAAAAAGATTTTGACTTACTAGGGATTGAAACCCCATCAATCTCCCTCAATCCATGGATTGAGGGTAGAACCGAACAAGTCTTTTAGGGGATTTGGTTTGTAGGGACTAATTTTTAGTCCTTTCATTTTATTTTATTTTATTTTAGGCTCTAAATTGCCAAATACGAAAATTGGAACTCAATTTTAGTTTTTATATTTGACCACTTATGAACTAAAATTGAATAAAATAGAAGGACTAAAAATTAGTCCCCGCAAAACAAGCATCCCCTAAAAAACCATAAAAAAGTTTAGCTCCAAAATCTCCGCTGCAAGGTCACCGGTTACTCGTCCCTTTAGAAAATAATCGGAGCATGAGGCCATTCTAAAAATAAGAGAGATTAAATTAAATACAACACTGTATTGACGACGGAAAACATAATAAATGTTTAATAAAAACAGATATTTTTTATAGAGAGCACTATTTTCCACAAGGACATATCCTGTGTAATCAAATTATCCAATACATTTAATCTAGATCCAGCAGTTTTATATGGTAGGAGTTAAATGTAAAATGGGTAGGTATCATCGTTGGATTTTAATTGGATACATTAGATTGTTTGCACGCTTGCACTAAGGGTCCGTTTGGTTAGAGAGTCAAATAGAATAGAGTGGCTCCATTCCAGTATCTAAGAATGGAGCCGTTCTATTCCGTGTTTGGCAAAAAGAACAGAGTCGTTCCATTTTTTGTTTAGTTGAAGAGTAAAATAGAGCGAAGTCATTCTATTCTTTGTTTAGTTCGAGAGCTATATAAGTGTAGAGGGGAGGAGAGGAAGGAGAGCGCTCACGTCCGGGAGAGCGCTCACATCCGATCGTTTTATGGAGCGGGAGCGTTCCAACTAATTATAGTAAATTTTCATATGAAGATCTAGGAGCCGCTCCACTCTTATTTTGTTGGAAACCAAACATCCAGAAAATTGGAATGGAGCCATTCTATTCTTCCCAACTCCTCAACCAAACGCACCCTAAGGTTTAAACTAAGACTATCTTAAACAGCTTATCTACCTATATTCAAACTCCACTATATAAACAATAGAGTCTACAGTGCAAAACAATGCATATGAGTATACTGTCTTTGAGTAATCTGTTGGAGTCAGCCTGATATGATTATTTTCCCCATTTCTACACTATTTAAGACAAAAAAAGTATTGAGAATTAGAGCATGGAATTCCAGCCTGATGGCGCTGGCGCGCGTTTGTTAATTTGTGTTTGCGTGCTCGATGCCTTCATGTGGTCCGCATAATGACGTCATGCCCGCACCCCACCGCACCTGGTGCGTCAGGCTCAGAGCTCATCGAGGCGGCACGATCTTGATCCAGCGGCGGGTGTTGTGCGCTTCAGAGAGGCTCCGCCTCCGGTGGCGGCTATACGAGGAGTTGACTTGACCCGCGCTGTTTAGATCTCGGCGCAGTCGTTAGAAATCGTTGTCGACAAATTCAGCTGTGATCCCAACGGCCGCAAAAAAAAAAAATATCATGGAAAACACCGCAAAAAAACTCGACAGGTCGACATCAATATCTGGCTCGTTGACGCGCGGGTCGACGGCCGGCCGGCGGGTGAGGCTGCGTGTGGAACCCGGGGCCCACGAGACGAGAGCGACGCAGCACTCAGAACCGTGGGAATGTGCCAAACTGTCAACAAGCGTCGTGGGATGTGGACGTGGTAGGGACGTAGGGCGGGCCAAGTCCTCTATGTGTAGTAGTAGCTTGTTTGAATTTTTTAGCTTCTGGTGAATTAAAAAAAACAGCAAAAAAGACTAAAATTTTGTTGAGAAGTAAGTTTACTAGTCCCTCCGTTCTAAAAGGGTATCATTTGACTTTTTTACAAAATTTGACTGGCTCGATCTTATTCAAAAAAAATCATAATGATCATTTATTCTTATTCTGATTTCAACTATGAATTGGATTTTTTAAATATTTTCATAAATATTTTGAATAAAATGAGTCAGTCAAATTTGATGTTAAAAGTCAAAGAACATTCTTTGTGAGACGGAGGAAGTATCTATCTACGTATCCATCTATCTGTCGGGGACCATAATTAGGGGTACCCTCAAGACGCCTAATTCTCAGCTGGTAACCCCCATCAGCGTAAAGCTGCAGAGGCCTGATGGGTGCGATTAAGTCAGGGATCAGTCCATACGAGCGACTCGATCACGCCTCGCCCGAGCCTAGCCTCGGGCAAGGGCAGCCGACCCTGAGGTGTTTCCGTCTCGCCCGAGGCCCCCCTTTTTTACGGCAGACGCATCTCCGGCTCGCCCGAGGCCTTGCCTTCGTTAAGAAGCAACCCTGACTAAATCGCCGCGCCGACCGACCAAGTCACAGGGGCATTTAACGCAAAGGTAGCCTGGCACCTTTATCCTGACGCGCGCCCCCTGGCAGAGCCGAAGTGACCGCCGTCACTTCGCCGCTCCACTGACCGGTCTGACAAAAGGACAGCGCCGCCTACGCCATCCCGACTGCGGTGCCACTTGACAGAGTGAGACTGACAGGCAGCCAGGCCTTGCCAAAGGCGCCATAGGAAGCTCCGCCCGACCCAGGGCTCGGACTCGGGCTAAGGCCCCGGAAGACGGCGAACTCCGCTCCGCCCGACCCAGGGCTCGGACTCGGGCTAAGGCCCCGGAAGACGGCGAACTCCGCTCGGACTCGGGCTAAGGCCCCGGAAGACGGCGAACTCCGCTCCGCCCGACCCAGGGCTCGGACTCGGGCTAAGGCCCCGGAAGACGGCGAACTCTGCTCCGCCCGACCCAGGGCTCGGACTCGGGCTAAGGCCCCAGAAGACGGCGAACTCCGCTTCGCCCGACCCCTGGGGTCGGACTCTGCCCTGGCCTCTGCCGAACGACCTCCGCCTCGCCCGACCCAGGAGCTCGGGCTCGGCCTCGGCCATGGAAGACAGACTCGACCTCGGCCTCGGAGGAGCTTCCACGTCGCCCGACCTAGGGCACAAGTCCGCCACGTCAACAGGAAGCGCCATCATCACCCTACCCCGAGCCGACTTGGGCCGCAGAGAATAAGACCGACGTCCCATCTGGCTAGCTCCGCTAGATAGGCAATGATGGCGCTCCGCTAGACCCATGACGACAGCGGCTCTCAGCTCCCTTACGGAAGCAGGGGGACGTCAGCAAGAGCCCAACTGTTCCGACAGCTGTCCCTCCACCAGGCTCCGTTACTCCTCCGACAGCCACGACACCACACCAGCTGGGTGCCAAGTTCTCTCCGGCTACCACATTGGCATGTACCTAGGGCGCTAGCTCTCCCCCGCTAGACACGTAGCACTCTGCTGCACCCCCATTGTACACCTGGATCCTCTCCTTACGCCTATAAAAGGAAGGACCAGGGCCTTCTTAGAGAAGGTTGGCCCCGCGGGAACGAGGGCAGGGGCAGGCGCTCTCTTGGGGCCGCTCGCTTCCCTCACCCGCGTGGACGCTTGTAACCCCCTACTGCAAGCGCACCCGAACTGGGCGCGGGACGAACACGAAGGCCGCGGGATCTCCACCTCCCTCACGACTCGGCTCCGGCCACCTCGCTTTCCCCCCTTCGCGCTCGCCCACGCGCTCGACCCATCTGGGCTGGGGCACGCGGCACACTCACTCGTCGGCTTAGGGACCCCCCGGTCTCGAAACGCCGACACTATCTATCTATTTATCTATTCTACTTAGAAAGCATGAATTTCTACATTTAGCTAATCAAAAATAGAATTATACTTTTGCGAGTAACAATTTTTCTATTTTGTACTTAGAAAGCTGAAAGCCTCAAACAAGCTTGGGCCTACCAGCCTAATCTAACACTAGTCAGCAGATCGTATATGTAACCGTACAAAAAAACTATTTCACACTGTAACTGCACGATTTATAAAATAGAATTCGAAATAGAAGATAGGGATTTAGAGCATCTCCACTAGTTCCCAACAATGTATCCTATATTTTGGTTTAGGTGAATATTGACAAAAAGCTGCTCCAGTCGTTCCTTAAGCAAGTTTCTAAATTTAAAAAGTTCCTATGTAAATCTATTTCCACCCTACATGTAGCAACAGAGCTGGAACTCCCGAAAATAATCTTCCGCCAATTTTTAGCCTAAACAAAATGCACGCCATTGTTTCGCGCCCTCAAATTCTATTGCCGCCCCAACCACACACCTTTTTATCACTACCACACCCGAAGCAGACGCCCTGCTGCTTCCCTACGCACAGCAGTTTCCCTACGCGACAACGCTTCCGGCAGGGGTGGCGAGGGCAAGCCCTTTCGGTGCGCGAACTTTGAGATCATGGAGCCGGTGTCCCTCAGCGAGCAGGCATAGGTCGAGTGAACACCGCCGGTTATGAGCTCGTATGCGCCACGACAAAGGACTACAGGTGCAACACTCTCCTCCTTTGAAACTGCTAGTTCTTGTTTGTGTCGGAGGTGAAATTCTAAGGTGGCTTTGAAAGTGGCCTGGACTGCTCAATGCACGCGAAGGAACTACTTATTGTGCAGTGTGGAATACAGATCGATTTTAGATCAGTTGTAGCCTTGTAGGTTCTTCATCTGTAGGTTAGAAAAACCTAGTTTTTGTTCTTGAATGTTGCCTTCAAATTTGAATGCTGAGAATGATGGGTTCAAGTAATATGTTTGTGATATTATGGTTCTAGTTAATGAATTTGTAAGACTTCATATTTGTATTTCTTGGAATTTTTATTCAGCAATCTCTAGTCTTTGTCATTCTGATGTAGAACATATGATTTTGTTTGCATATTGTTTCAAAAATGGAAGGAGATGCTGTCAGTTTCACCCAGTTGTTGAATGAAGAAGTATATGAAGAATCTTTACAAGACATCTGTACAACCCCAGATGAGTTGCATCAGATTCCACCCATTAAGGATAATAACTCATCATCAAAGCCAAATCAGAAGCTGAAAGGTAAAAATTTCACTGAGGATGAAGATAGACTCCTTGTTTCGGCATGGTTGAATGTCAGTACTGATCCTGTTCAAGGGACAAATCAAACAAAATCTACCTTTTGGACTAGAGTCTACAAGTTTTATGATATGGATAGAGAAGAATTTGCAGAACGTAATCAAAATTCCTTGCTGCATCGTTGGGGTTGTATTCAGGAGGCTGTGAGCAAGTTCTGTGCATGTCTCACTCAGATTGAAGGTAGAAATCAAAGTGGAATGACTGTTCATGACAGAGTAAGGCATAATAGTATTTCAATTTATGTTGATTTATGGAAAAATTTCACTTACAATTTCTAGATGAATGATGCAAGTTCTTCCATTGTCTTCATAACCTTCAGGTGGAGCAAGCCGAGAGGCTTTTTAAATCTCAAAACCCCAAAGAGAAGTCTTTTCAATTCAGACATAATTGGCTTCAGCTAAGGAATCAACCAAAATGGCATGATAAGCTTCACCAGCTGACAGCTACAAAGACAAGTAACAAAAAACAGAAGACAACAAAAAATTCTACTCTAGAAACATTTGATATTACCACTCTGGAAGGCACTGAGGATCCCACTACGAATATTCCAGAAAAAGGTGCACCACAGAGACCAAATGGCAAGAAGAAGGCTAAAGAATCATTGCGTTGTGGGACCACTGATGCTTGTACAGAAGCATTGGACATTCTCTAGGCGAAGAAAATAGAGGCTGATGCAGAGAAGGAGTCGAAGAGAGACGAGAGATATTGAAAGGGAAATGTGCCTTTGGGCCATTTCTATAATGTTTTGGTGATTAAGTGTCCAACACATATTAAGTGAGTTGATTATGTGCCAAACAAGCAAGAAGTGCAAATCATGTAACAAGGTATGTTTATAGACTTAGTACATTGTTTTGAGTACTAACATATATTGTCTAAGTGCTAGAAACAGAGAAAAGAAGAGAAGAAAAGAAATGCAAAAGACTTGGCTTGGTGAAAGGGAAATGTGCCCTTGGGCCATTTCTAAGTATTTTGGTGATTTAGTGCCCAACACATGTGCTTAATTGTAAAATGGGACAAAGTACAAATCATGGAGAAAAGGTATGTTTCTAATCCTTAGTACATTGGTTTTGTGTACTAATATATTTGTCTAAGTGTTAGAAACAGAAAAGGAGATGAAAAGAAAAGAGGAGAAAGTCTTGGCTGTGCGCAGCCAAGACCCTGCTCGGCCTGGAGCACCGGACTGTCCGGTGTGCACCGGACAGTGTCCGGTGCGCCAGGCTGCCTCGGCTCGAACTGGCCGCTCTCGGGAATTCGCCGACGGCGTACGGCTAAAATTCACCGGACTGTCCGGTGTGCACCGGACTGTCCGGTGAGCCAACGGTCAGCTAGGGCCAACGGTCGGCCGCGCGATCAGCGCGCGACACGTGGCCGGGCCAACGGTCGGGAAGGAACACCGGACTGTCCGGTGTGCACCGGACATGTCCGGTGCGCCAACTGAGCGCAGATCTGGAGCAGCCAGCAACGGTCAGAAGTGCTGTTTTTGGAAACAAATCGGGCACCGGACAGTGTCCGGTGTGCACCGGACTGTCCGGTGCGCCACGAGACAGAAGGCAAAGATGGCCTTCCAGATTTGTTCCCAACGGCTCCTAGCTGCCTTGGGGCTATAAAAGGGACCCCTTGGCGCATGGAGGAAGTACACCAAGCATTCCTTGAGCACTCTTGATCACTCACACATCAATCTTGCGCACTTGTTTGAAATTCTAGTGAATTGAGCTCTGTTCTAGTGTGTTAGCCTCTTGAGCTCAAGTCTGGGTTTTGTGTGTGCGTATTCGCTGTGATCTTTGTGTTGTGTGTGAGTTGCTAATCCCTCCCTTACTCCGTGATTCTTTGTGAACATCTTTTGTAAGGGCGAGAGGCTCCAAGTTGTGGAGATTCCTCGCAAACGGGATTGAGATAAGAACAACAAAACACCGTGGTATTCAAGTGGGTCTTTGGACCGCTTGAGAGGGGTTGATTGCAACCCTCGTCCGTTGGGACGCCACAACGTGGAAGTAGGCAAGCATTGGCTTGGCCGAACCACGGGATAAACCACCGTGTCCCTCTGTGCCTGATTCTTGTGGTATTGTGTCTTGTTGAAGACTTCACCTTAGCCACTTGGCATTAACTGTGCTAACGCTTAACAAGTTTTTGTGGCTTAAGTTTGAAGTTTTTACAGGATCACCTATTCACCCCCCCCCTCTAGGTGCTCTCAATTGGTATCAGAACCGTTCTATTCACAAAGGGACTAACCGCCCGAATAGATGGATCCTAAGGGGAAGGGTATAGTGATCAACGACAAAGAAAAGGAGACCTTCGTCAACGAGCCGAAGGACGACAAGCCTACCGACTCCGGCTCGGGTCAAAGACGAAAGGATGGGAAGAAGAAGAAGACCAGGCGCATCAAGGAGATAATCTACTACGACAGCGACGAGTCTACTTCTTCCCAAAAGGATGAGGACCACAACGACTACGAGAGGAGAAAACCGGTTAACTCAAACTTTTCCTTTGATTACTCTCGTATTCCGCAAAGTTCACATTCTCATTTGCTCTCCATTCCACTTGGCAAGCCCCCACACTTTGATGGAGAGGACTACGGATTTTGGAGTCACAAAATGCGTAGTCACCTATTCTCTCTCCATCCTAGTATATGGGAGATTGTAGAGAGTGGAATGCACTTTGATAGTTCGGATAGTCCCATGTTCATTAATGAACAAATCCATAAAAATGCACAAGCTACTACTGTTCTTCTAGCTTCCTTGTGCAGGGATGAATACCATAAGGTGAGCGGCTTGGACAACGCCAAGCAAATCTGGGACACCCTCAAAATTTCTCATGAGGGGAACGACGTCACCTTACTCACCAAGATGGAGTTGGTGGAGGGCGAGCTTGGACGGTTCGCGATGATAAGGGGCGAGGAGCCAACGCAAACGTACAACCGGCTCAAGACCCTTATCAACAAGATAAGAAGCTACGGGAGCACGCGATGGACGGACCACGACGTCGTCCGCCTAATGCTCAGGTCCTTTACCGTACTTGATCCTCATCTCGTAAACAATATTCGTGAGAATCCCAGGTACACGATGATGACGCCCGAGGAAGTGCTTGGAAAATTCGTGAGCGGGCGGATGATGATCAAGGAGGCAAGATACGTCGACGACGCGTTGAACGGACCACTCCACGAGCCTCAACCCATTGCTCTAAAGGCAACGAGGAGCAAGGAGTCGCTACCTAGCAAGGTGGCGCAAGTTGAGGCGGCTGGCCTTAATGATGAAGAGATGGCTCTCATCATTAAGAGATTCAAGACGGTGCTTAAAGGTCACAAGGGACAACCAAGCAAGACCAAAGCCAAGGGGAAGCGCTCATGCTTCAAATGCGGTAAGCTTGGTCATTTCATTGCTAACTGTCCCGATAATGAAAGTGACCAGGAAAAGGGGAACAAAAGAGAGAAGAAGAAGCAATACAAGAAGGCAAAAGGCGAGGCGCATCTAGGAAAGGAGTGGGACTCGGATTGCTCCTCCTCCGACTCCGACAACGAAGGACTCGCCGCCACTGCCTTCAACAAATCAGCTCTCTTCCCCAACGAGCATCTCACTTGCCTTATGGCAAGGGAGAAGAAGGTGAGTATTCAAGACTTCACTTATGCTTCATCTAGTGATAGTGAGTCTAGTGATGATGACATAGATTATTCTTGCTTGTTCAAGGGCTTAGATAGATCTAAGATAGAGAAAATCAATGAATTGATTAATGCATTGAATGAAAAGGATAGGCTTTTAGAAAAGCAAGAAGATTTATTGTATGATGAACATGATAAATTTGTAGAGGCACAAAAATCATATGCTTTAGAAGTGAAAAGAAATGAAATGCTTTCTAGTGAAATATCTTCCTGTCATGAAACCATTTCTACCTTAAGAAGTGTTAATATTGATTTAAGTGCTAAACTAGAAGTAGCTAGTAAATCAAATTCTTTTGTTGAACATGTTGAAATTTGTACTAGGTGTAAGGATTTTGATGTTAATGCTTGTAGTGAACACCTAGTTCTAATTTCCAAATTAAATGATGAAGTGGCTAGTCTTAATGCCCAACTTAAGACTAGCAAGAATGAAGTTGATAAAATAAAATTTGCAAGGGATGCCTACACGGTTGGTAGACACCCCTCAATTAAGGATGGGCTTGGCTTCAAGAGAGAAGCCAAGAACTTAACAAGCCATAAGGCTCCTGTCTTCGTCAAGGAGAAAGGGAAGGCCCCTATGGCAAATAGTGCTAAAAAGAACCATGCTTTCTTATACCATGATAGGAGACATGCTAGAAATATTCATAATGATTTTGATTCACATGTTTATGATTCTCATGCCATGTTTGCCTCTAGTTCCTCTCATAAACATGATAGAAATATGAGTAGGAGAAATGTTGCGCATATGCCTAGGAGAAATATTGCTCATGTACCTAGAAAGAATGTTAGTCATGCTCCTAGAAAATTAGTGAATGAACCTTCTACCATTTATTATGTTTGTAATGCTCCATTTGCTATTTGTAGAAAGGGAAAGAAGGTTGTTGCTAGGAAATTAGGGGCTAGATGCAAGGGAGATAAAACTTGCATCTGGGTCCCTAAGAATATTTGTGCTAACCTTGCAGGACCCAACATGAGTTGGGTACCTAAGACCCAAGCCTAAATTTGCCTTGCAGGTTTATGCATCCGGGGGTTCAAGCTGGATTATCGACAGCGGATGCACAAACCATATGACGGGGGAGAAGAAGATGTTCACCTCCTACGTCAAAAGTAAAGACTCCCAAGATTCAATTATATTCGGTGACGGGAATCAAGGCAAGGTAAAAGGGCTAGGTAAAATTGCAATTTCTAATGAGCATTCTATATCAAATGTATTCTTAGTGGAGAGTCTTGGATATAACTTGCTATCTGTTAGTCAATTATGTCAAATGGGATATAATTGCTTATTTACGAATGTAGATGTGTCTGTCTTTAGAAGATGTGATGGTTCACTAGCTTTTAAGGGTGTACTAGACGGCAAGCTTTATTTAGTTGATTTTGCCAAAGAAGAGGCCGGTCTAGATGCATGCTTAATGGCTAAGACTTGCATGGGCTGGCTGTGGCATCGCCGCTTAGCACATGTGGGGATGAAGAATCTCCACAAACTTCTAAAGGGAGCACACGTGATAGGTCTAACCAATGTTTATTTCGAAAAAGATAGACCTTGTGCAGCTTGTCAGGCAGGTAAACAAGTTGGAGGAGCACATCACAGCAAGAATGTGATGACCACGTCAAGACATCTGGAGCTGCTGCATATGGACCTCTTCGGACCCGTCGCCTATCTAAGCATAGGAGGAAGTAAGTATGGTTTAGTTATTGTTGATGACTTTTCCCGCTTCACTTGGGTATTCTTTTTGCAGGATAAGTCTGAAACCCAAGGGACCATCAAGCGCTTCCTCAGGAGAGCTCAAAATGAGTTTGAGCTCAAGGTGAAGAAAATAAGGAGCGACAACGGGTCCGAGTTCAAGAACCTTCAAGTGGAGGAGTTTCTTGAGGAGGAAGGGATCAAGCACGAGTTCTCCGCTCCCTACACACCACAACAAAATGGTGTGGTAGAGAGGAAGAACAGGACGCTAATTGATATGGCGAGGACAATGCTTGGAGAGTTCAAGACCCCCGAGTGCTTTTGGTCGGAAGCCGTGAACACGGCTTGCCACGCCATCAACAGGGTCTACCTTCACCGCCTCCTCAAGAAGACGTCATATGAGCTACTAACCGGTAACAAACCCAATGTATCGTACTTTCGTGTTTTTGGGAGCAAGTGCTACATTCTAGTAAAGAAGGGTAGAAATTCTAAGTTTGCTCCCAAAGCTGTAGAAGGGTTTTTATTAGGTTATGATTCAAATACAAAGGCGTATAGGGTCTTCAACAAATCATCGGGTTTGGTTGAAGTCTCTAGCGACGTTGTATTTGATGAGACTAATGGCTCTCCAAGAGAGCAAGATGTTGATTGTGATGATGTAGATGAAGAAGATGTTCCGACGGCCGCTATACGAACCATGGCGATTGGAGACGTTCGGCCACAGGAACAGGATGAACGTGATCAACCTTCTTCCTCAACGACGGTGCATCCCCCACTTCAAGACGATGAACAGGTTCATCAAAAGGAGGCGTGTGATCAAGGGGGAGCACAAGGAGATCAAGTGATGGAGGAAGAAGCGCAACCAGCACCTCCAACCCAAGTTCGAGCGATGATTCAAAGGGATCATCCCGTCGACCAAATTTTGGGTGACATTAGCAAGGGAGTAACTACTCGATCTCGATTAGTTAATTTTTGTGAGCATTACTCTTTTGTCTCCTCTATTGAGCCTTTCAGGGTAGAGGAGGCCTTGCTAGATCCGGATTGGGTGTTGGCCATGCAGGAGGAACTTAATAACTTCAAGCGCAACGAAGTTTGGACGCTGGTGCCTCGTCCCAAGCAAAATGTTGTGGGAACCAAGTGGGTGTTCCGCAACAAACAGGACGAGCACGGGGTGGTGACAAGGAACAAGGCTCGACTTGTGGCAAAAGGTTATGCCCAAGTCGCAGGTTTGGACTTTGAGGAGACTTTTGCTCCTGTGGCTAGGCTAGAGTCTATTCGTATCTTGCTAGCATATGCCGCTCACCACTCTTTCAGGTTGTACCAAATGGATGTGAAGAGCGCGTTCCTCAACGGGCCAATAAAGGAGGAGGTGTACGTGGAGCAACCCCCTGGCTTCGAGGATGAGCGGTACCCCGACCACGTGTGTAAGCTCTCTAAGGCGCTCTATGGACTTAAACAAGCCCCAAGAGCATGGTATGAATGCCTTAGAGATTTCTTACTTGCTAATGCTTTCAAGGTTGGGAAAGCCGATCCAACTCTTTTTACAAAGACATGTGATGGTGATTTGTTTATATGCCAAATTTATGTCGATGACATAATATTTGGTTCTACTAATCAAAAGTCTTGTGAAGAGTTTAGCAGGGTGATGACGCAGAAATTCGAGATGTCGATGATGGGCGAGTTGAACTACTTCCTTGGGTTCCAAGTGAAGCAACTCAAGGACGGCACCTTCATCTCCCAAACGAAGTACACGCAAGATCTGCTGAAGCGGTTTGGGATGAAGGACGCCAAGCCCGCAAAGACTCCGATGGGAACCGACGGACACACCGACCTCAACAAAGGAGGTAAGTCCGTTGATCAAAAAGCATACCGGTCAATGATAGGGTCTTTACTTTATTTATGTGCTAGTAGACCGGATATTATGCTTAGCGTATGCATGTGTGCTAGATTTCAATCCGATCCTAAGGAGTGTCACTTAGTGGCTGTGAAGCGAATCCTTAGATATTTAGTTGCTACGCCTTGCTTCGGGATCTGGTATCCAAAGGGGTCTAACTTTGACTTGATTGGGTACTCAGATTCCGACTATGCTGGATGTAAGGTCGATAGGAAGAGTACATCGGGGACGTGCCAATTCTTAGGAAGGTCCCTGGTGTCATGGAATTCTAAGAAACAAACCTCCGTTGCCCTATCCACCGCTGAGGCCGAGTACGTTGCCGCAGGACAGTGTTGTGCGCAACTACTTTGGATGAGGCAAACCCTCAGGGACTTTGGCTACAATCTGAGCAAAGTCCCACTCCTATGTGATAATGAGAGTGCTATCCGAATAGCGGAAAATCCTGTTGAGCACAGCCGCACAAAGCACATAGACATCCGGCATCACTTTTTGAGAGACCACCAGCAAAAGGGAGATATCGAAGTGTTTTATGTTAGCACCGAGAACCAGCTAGCCGATATCTTTACCAAGCCTTTAGATGAGAAGACCTTTTGCAGGCTGCGTAGTGAGCTAAATGTCTTAGATTCGCGGAACTTGGATTGAATTATAGCATACATGTATTTATGCCTTTGATCATGTTCCTTCTGCATTTTGTTGCTTAATTATGGTGCTCAAGTTGTACAAACACTCCCTGGACCTCACAAGTCCGTTGCAAAGTGATGCACATGTTTAGGGGGAGATGTGTTACAACTTGACCCTTTGAGACTAACCATATGTTTGAGTTTGCTTGTGTTAGTCACAAAGGAGAATTGAAAGGGAAAAGGTGGACTTGGACCATGAAAGACTTCCACTGCACTCCGATGAGGGGTAACTTATTCCAAGTTCATCTCATGAACTCTTATTGCCATTTGATCTTAATTGAAGATTTTGGTGAGGCAATGGGGTTCAAATGCCACAATTGATCCCGTTTTGGTGCTTGATGCCAAAGGGGGAGAAAATAAAAGGCCAAAGCAATAAATGGATCAGCTACCACTTAATAAAAGGCCAAAGCAATAAATGGATCAGCTACCACTTGAGAGATTTTGAAAATAGGGCAATAGAGTTTTTGGTTTGTCAAAATTCTTATGTTGTCTCTCTTATCAAAAGTTGGCTTCTTGTGGGGAGAAGTATTGATTATGGGAAAAAGGGGGAGTTTTTGAAATCTTGATAAATCTCCTTGTAATGACTCTCTTTATGCTTTAACATGTGTGTTTAACTTAGAGATAGAGATTTGAGTTTGAGTTGCAAAAACAAACCAAGTGGTGGCAAAGGATGATCCATATATGCCAAAATTGAATAACACTTAAATTTATGTTATTTGAATTGAGTTTGCAATTGTTCTAGTGGCTTTATGAAGTGTTGGCATAAATCACCAAAAAGGGGGAGATTGAAAGGGAAATGTGCCCTTGGGCCATTTCTAAGTATTTTGGTGATTTAGTGCCCAACACATGTGCTTAATTGTAAAATGGGACAAAGTACAAATCATGGAGAAAAGGTATGTTTCTAATCCTTAGTACATTGGTTTTGTGTACTAATATATTTGTCTAAGTGTTAGAAACAGAAAAGGAGATGAAAAGAAAAGAGGAGAAAGTCTTGGCTGTGCGCAGCCAAGACCCTGCTCGGCCTGGAGCACCGGACTGTCCGGTGTGCACCGGACAGTGTCCGGTGCGCCAGGCTGCCTCGGCTCGAACTGGCCGCTCTCGGGAATTCGCCGACGGCGTACGGCTAAAATTCACCGGACTGTCCGGTGTGCACCGGACTGTCCGGTGAGCCAACGGTCAGCTAGGGCCAACGGTCGGCCGCGCGATCAGCGCGCGACACGTGGCCGGGCCAACGGTCGGGAAGGAACACCGGACTGTCCGGTGTGCACCGGACATGTCCGGTGCGCCAACTGAGCGCAGATCTGGAGCAGCCAGCAACGGTCAGAAGTGCTGTTTTTGGAAACAAATCGGGCACCGGACAGTGTCCGGTGTGCACCGGACTGTCCGGTGCGCCACGAGACAGAAGGCAAAGATGGCCTTCCAGATTTGTTCCCAACGGCTCCTAGCTGCCTTGGGGCTATAAAAGGGACCCCTTGGCGCATGGAGGAAGTACACCAAGCATTCCTTGAGCACTCTTGATCACTCACACATCAATCTTGCGCACTTGTTTGAAATTCTAGTGAATTGAGCTCTGTTCTAGTGTGTTAGCCTCTTGAGCTCAAGTCTGGGTTTTGTGTGTGCGTATTCGCTGTGATCTTTGTGTTGTGTGTGAGTTGCTAATCCCTCCCTTACTCCGTGATTCTTTGTGAACATCTTTTGTAAGGGCGAGAGGCTCCAAGTTGTGGAGATTCCTCGCAAACGGGATTGAGATAAGAACAACAAAACACCGTGGTATTCAAGTGGGTCTTTGGACCGCTTGAGAGGGGTTGATTGCAACCCTCGTCCGTTGGGACGCCACAACGTGGAAGTAGGCAAGCATTGGCTTGGCCGAACCACGGGATAAACCACCGTGTCCCTCTGTGCCTGATTCTTGTGGTATTGTGTCTTGTTGAAGACTTCACCTTAGCCACTTGGCATTAACTGTGCTAACGCTTAACAAGTTTTTGTGGCTTAAGTTTGAAGTTTTTACAGGATCACCTATTCACCCCCCCCCTCTAGGTGCTCTCACTTGGTACAGCCAAAGTCCAACTCGACTTGGCACACCGGACTGTCCGGTGCGCCAGGCCATCCTCCGGTGAACAGGCCACTCTCGGGAAAAATCGGCGGCGTACGACTATAATTCACCGGACTATCCGGTGAGCCAACGGCCGCCAGCGCAACGGTCGGCCGCGCAATCCGTGGACGACGTGTGGCCCGCGCCAACGGTCAGCAGGGGGCACCGGACTGTTCGGTGCGCCAACTGCCACGAATCTGCAACGGTCGTCTGTGCCAGAATAGGAAAGAGATCGGCACCGGACCGTCTACAGTGACTGTCCGGCGCACCGGACTGTCCGGTGCGCCACTCGACAGAAGGCAAGGATAGCCTTCCTTGTTGGTCTCCAACGGCTCCTAGCTGCCTTGGGGCTATAAAAGGGACCCCTAGGCGCATGGAGGAGTCACCCAAGCTTACAAGAAACATTCTAAGACTCCAAGACTCCAACTTCGCGCATTTGATTCTTTGAGATAGTGACTTGAGCTCCATTTGAGTTGAGAACTCCGTGCGTTGTGTTTTGAGCTCGAGTTGTGACTTATGTGCGTGATTGTGCTGTGATTTGAGTCTTGTGTGCGTTGCTCTCCCTCCCTTACTTCTGTGCTTCTTTTGTGATCATCATTGTAAGGGCGAGAGGCTCCAAGTTGTGAAGATTCCTCACAAACGGGGGAAAAGACTAAGGAAGAAAGCTGTGGTATTCAAGTTGATCATTGGATCACTTGAAAAGGGTTGAGTGCAACCCTCGTCCATTGGGACGCCACAACATGGAAGTAGGCAAGTTTCACTTGGCCGAACCACGGGATAAAAATCACGTGTCTCTTGTGTTACTCCTCTCTGTGATTAATTGTGTTCGCAAGAGATCGCTTCAAGCCACTTAGCTGCACTAACACTTATAACCAAGTTTTGTGGCTATTAGTTTTTGATTTTTATAGGATCACCTATTCACACCCCTCTAGGTGCTCTCAATTGGTATCGGAGCCGTTCTCTTCACGTAAGGGACTAATCGCCCGAAGAGATGGATCCTAAGGGAAAGGGGATGGTGGTCAACGATAAGGAAAAGGAGTCCATCTTCAACGAGCCAAGAGATGACAAGCCCACTGACTCTGGCTCGAGTCACAAGAAGAAGGACGGGAAGAAGAAGAGGCGCATCAAGAAGATCATTTACTATGACAGCGACGCTTCCTCTTCTTCACCAAGAGACGACGACGAAGACGACTCGTCTAAGAAGAAACCGGTTAATCAAAACTTTTCATTTGATTATTCTCGTATTCCTTTCAATTCCAATGCTCATTTGCTTTCAATTCCTCTTGGTGAACCTCCGCACTTTGATGGAGAGGACTACTCCTTTTGGAGTCACAAAATGCGTAGTCACTTATTTTCTCTCCATCCTAGTATTTGGGAGATAGTTGAAAACGGAATGCATTTTGACAGTACCGATAACCCTGTGTTTATTAATGAGCAAATTCATAAGAATGCACAAGCTACCACTTTTTTGCTAGCATCTTTATGCAGGGATGAATACAACAAGGTGAGTGGCTTGGACAATGCCAAGCAAATTTGGGATATCCTCAAGATATCACATGAGGGAAACGACACCACTATGATCACCAAAATAGAGTTGGTGGAAGGCGAACTGGGAAGATTCGTGATGATCAGGGGAGAGGAGCCAACACAAACATACAACAGGCTCAAGACCCTGGTCAACAAAATTAGGAGTTATGGAAGCACAAGATGGACAGACCACGACGTCGTCCGACTAATGCTAAGGTCATTTACGGTAATTGAACCTCATCTTGTTAACCTTATTCGTGAGAATCCCAGGTACACCAAGATGACGCCCGAGGAGATTCTTGGGAAGTTTGTGAGCGGTCGCATGATGGTGAAGGAGGCTCGATATGTGGACGATGCTCTAAACAGTCCACTACCCGTCCACGAGCCTCAAACCGTTGCCCTCAAAGCAACCAGCAGCAGGGAGACGCTACCAAGCAAGGTGGCACAAGTGGAGGCCGCTGGCCTCAACGAAGATGAAATGGCGCTTATCATCAAGCGCTTCAAGACCGTATTAAAAGGACGCAAGGAGTATCCCAACAAGAATAAGACAAAGGGAAAGCGCTCCTGCTTCAAATGCGGTAAGACTGGTCATTTTATTGCTCAATGTCCCGATAATGAAAATGACCAGGGGAAGAAAGACATGGGAAGAAGGAGAAGAAGAAAAGCTATAGGAAGGCAAAAGGCGAGGCTCACCTTGGCAAAGAATGGGATTCGGACTGCTCTTCATCTGACTCCGACGATGAAGGACTAGCAGCCTTTGTAACACCCTAGGTGTTTATATTCCGCTCGACAACGAGTACGGAATTAAGCACGTGATATCAGTGAATAAGACGGACACTAAGGTCTAATTATTTTCGCCTATCGCGATTTTAATATCGCACTTGTCTCATCTATCGTGAATGCGACGTCGTTATTTTTATCTGTCCGGGCTCTTCCGAAATTTTCGTGATGTTCGGAACAAAATTGTTCCGAAAATTGGTGCGTCCGGTGATTATTTAAAATTCATCGCTCGCGCGAATACGAATTCCAGAGTCCGACTCACTCGGATGATTTTTATCCCAGACAAATTCATTTGAACTCGACGATAGAAATGTTCGGAGCAAAATAATCTAAATCGCGCACTGTCCGAGAAAAATCGTGCGCGAGGCGATGATCTAATTTATTTTTCAGCACACTCGGTAAAATAATAAAATCAACTGTGCCTAGACATCGGATAAATTTTTATCCGAGTTCGACGAAACCAGTGCTGTCTCAAATAATGTATCCGATACCCAGTCTGTTTCCGTGTTGCCCGAAACAGTCACAAAAACTATCCAAACGAAATGTCGTCAGAATCGTAAACCTCGGACTCTCCATTTTGTGATCCGAGGAAATAATGTGTATAGCCATTTGCTATATCGCGCATCAATTTTTTGCTCGTCGCTAGAAATCTTGATCCGAAATATCTGCGATTTTCAGAATACAGAAAAATCTAAAAAGAAAAATATCCTGTAGCCATCACCGCTTTCTTCTCCAAATATCCCAACGCCGCCCCTGTAGATTTTTTTTAGCCGCTGTCGTTATCTCCTGTGCCGCCTCAAGCATGGAAGAAGATCTCGCCGCCGATCCCTTCTCCTTATCCCTCCCACGCGTGTTTGATTCCTCCAGCCGTGGTAGTTCTCTGTCCCAGCGCCTACTTCCTTTGCTTCTCCCTCACGGTGCTCCTGCTCCATCTCCAGCGCTCCTCCAGCTCGCCCATGGTGGCGCGCGCGCCCTCCTACTCCCTGACCGTCGCGCCATGCCGGCCGGAGCTCGCGCGACTGCAGTCTCATCCAGGCTCGGCTCGCTTCTCCCTCAAGGTCCCTCGCGCCCGCCGTGCTCCGGTCAGTGGGGATTTGCTGCGTGCCCATCTAATCCTGCTCGGGTCGCGTCCTGCTGAGCCCCTCCATGGATGGCGTCCCGGTGCTCGACGCCCAGTCCCCAGCCCGACCGGAGCTTCCTTCAACTCGAGTTCCCATCTCCCTGTGCTCTTTCTCCCTCTCCTCGCCTCCATCAGCGGTGGCGACGTGCTCTGATTTGGAGCCCCTGCCATGGCCGCGAGCTCGCTCCAGCCCTCTCCCTCTTGGTTCTCTGCTGGTCGTGCTCCTCACCATGGACACAGCACTTGCATGACCCTCTGTTCTTGCATACCAAGGATTTGTGGCGCCTCTGCCTCTGCTCCATAGCATCGGCCGGTGGATGTCCATCACTTCGCCGCGCGCGCTTTATTCCTGCGCAGAACGTCGATGACCCTGTTCCATTTTCTCATGTTCAGTTTCTGCAGCTCGTCGAGCCCTCGCTGCTTCCTGCTCCTTGTTCTTCTCTGCACGACAGAGAGTTTCCTCGCCGCGTTCGGATCTCGCCTGGTCGCCGTCGTCGCTCTGCTTGGCGTTCTGCATGCCCTCTCGGCTCGGTCATGACATCGCAGTCGTTCCTCAGCTCGCTGCGCGCTAAGCTCCCTTGTCGTAGTTTTCTACTACCTTGTCGCGTGCGCAGCGTTTCGGGGTCTCTCGTCGTGCCGAGTTCTCCTCTGCACGCAGTCGTGTCCTATTTTCTGCTCGCCAACGTGTCCTCTCGGCTCGCTTGGCCCGAATTCCCATCGCGTCATCAATCTTGCCGGGTATCGTCGTTCGTCGTCGCGTTGTGCGTGCAGCAACCCCGAATCTATGTCGCCCTGGCCTTATTGTCGACATCGCTCGCTGTAGCTCAGCTTGCTAGTTCGTCGTGCCGCGTCGTGTGCCGATATTCTCTCCCGGCAGACCTCGCCGTCGACCATGTTCAAGTGATTGCTCAGCTCCTCACCTCCCTTGCATCTTCCCCGGTAGACCGCTCGCGCTACTTCAGCTCGCGTCCAGGGATGTCGTGCCGCGCTATCATCACCTCCTATCGTAAACTCAGTCCCTGTTGTCGTCGCTTCACCATACTCGTTGGCCATACACCCTTGGAGCTCCCTGTTCAGTAAAATAAATGAACCGGAGATCATCGTCCTCTCTCATCTGCCAAGCCGATTCGGTTATGGTAAGCGATTTGTTTTTACGGTTAGTTGGATTGGTTAGTTATATTGTGGTGATGCTCTGGGAAGAATACCTTTCTCATTTCTTTTGTGTGTTATATAAGGTATTGTAGAAATATTTCCTATGCAGTAGTTATTACATTCTATGTGATTTGCTTGGGTTATTAGTTTCGAGTGAAGTTAAAATTAGTGCGGTAAACGTGTAATCGACGAAAAACCCGGATTTGTATTCGTTAATTAATGTAGTGAATCTGAGCTAAATTTATTATTGACGTGCAAGTTGTTAGCCGAATTGTTAGATAGATTAAATAAATATGTGTGATGATGAAATATTTTAATCACTTATAAAGATGTACTATAATTTATAAAGCAAGGGATAAGTTCTGAATTTAATTAATTAACTAATAAGTTGTGATTAGGCCAATTGTATTTCATATGTATAGTTTGTTGTTCGTGATGTTTGCGTTAGATTCGAGAAGCATAATTATTGCGCGTAGTCGTATATTAATAACTAGTGTTTCCGTACAAAATTGTGCAACGCCTCACCGCTAGGTGTTAAATTCGCTATCGCGTAGCACTATTTAGGTTTGTAATATTCTTGTCTATATGCATTCAAGTGCATAATGCATTTCATTCAGGTACGTTAATTAATCGCGTGATGCGGAGAACGAGCCAAGTCGACCCCAAGCACGGGCTACTCCTCAGAATAATGCTGATGGATGAACCTGCCTGAACAAATGCCAAGACAAAAAGATGATCGACAAGCGGACGTCGTCTAACAACACTAACCTAGTGTTATTCAGGCAAGCCCCGATGCATGCAACCCCTTCCTTGTGTTTTTAAATAATTTTTGCACACTTTAAGTCTAGTGAAATGTGCATTAGGTTCATAGGAGTTGCTTGGAAACCCTTTGATGCATTGCCTACCTTGATATCCACACCTTTATAGATACTTCTGATGAAGTATCAAAATATGATTTACAAAAATGCTTAGTTCTGCTTAGATCTTGTGGAAAGAAGTTGTCTTTTGCAATAAGGCCTAGCTCAGGGGTTATCCTGAGGAAAGATGGCTTCTACCTGTAAGAATATCTTCATTGAGAGCATGGTGGGATCTTACTGCAAAGTTCCCTATGATGCTCTTTTCATCCTAAGGAACACAAACAATTCTAAGGATGGAAGTACTTAAATCGAGACTTGGGCTAGAAACAGGTGATGTTCTACCCAGGTTGATTAAGGATTGGATGTGTATGTAGGCTTGATGATCGAGGACCCTTTAACTGGTCACATGCCTTGTCATGGGTAAGCTTTGCCTCGGGCAGACTAATACCAGAATAAGATACCACGCAATGGGAGTGGAGAGATGGCGAGAGTAGCGTGTACCCTCCGTGGCAAGAGGCTGGACGGTGGTGTATCTGTGCTCTCGGTTGGCGTGAACCTGATCTGGTCTGAAGAACCCCGGTGGCGGGTTGACATATGCAAGGGTTAACTGCTACATATGTCGTGTGATCGGAGATCCTCAGCTGAGTATAATCGATTCGGATCGCCGTACCTTCACGGTTATGAAGACTTGGTCACTGACCTACAACCTAAGTCAGGATGTGAACCTCATAAATAAAAATGATGTTGTATTGATGAGATGGTGAAATTAGACCAATGCAAACAGAGTCTATTAATAGTTAATCTGGCATTAAAATATTGAAAGTAAGGACTCACTTTAGTAAGCTATTTCTGCAAAAGTATCTAAGTTGATTCTTGCTAAAGCCTCTCCTTGATTCCCAATTCCAGCATACCCTTGAGAGTCTTTTCTTTAGTCGGGTAAGTCTTGCTGAGTAATTCCATACTCAGGGTTTTATTCCCTGTTGTTTTTCAGGTTATAGTTTTGTGCTACCGATGATGGTGTTAAGTGCTGGTGGGCTCGGCCTTCTTATAAGTTTAAGTAACCCTTCTATACAGCTTACTGAGGATGGTCACTTAAGCTAGCATATATTTCAAACCTATACTTTTGTAATCACTCCGATAAAATAATGTAAAATTTTTGTAACCTGTAAAATTTGGTAATAAGTTTTCCGCTGCAAAAATGTTGTGTGTGTGATTTGTGTTACTTAATCCCGCGGTTCTGGTTGTAAGTGGTTTATCCGATGTCCTTGGGCAATCGGACGGATCCTGTTAAGTTATCTGGTGCACATGCATAGTCGTCTGAGGTCTTTGAGACAAGGACAGGTGCATGTGGGCCCAATAACTTGGGAGGTTCTGCCACAGCCTCGGCCTTCAACAAGTCTTCTCTCTTCCCCAACGAACGCCACACTTGCCTCATGGCCAAGGAAAAGAAGGTAAGTGTTCGAGAAACCCCTAAGTATACTACTTCAAGCGATGATGATTCTAGTGATGATGAAGTAGATTATACTGATTTATTTAAGGGTTTAGATAGAGCAAAAGTAGATAAAATTAATGAGTTAATTGATGCTCTAAATGAAAAAGATAGATTGCTAGAGAAGCAAGAGGATATTTTATATGAAGAACATGACAAATTTGTTAGTGTACAAAAGTCTTTTGCTTTAGAAACTAAAAGAAATGAAATATTATCCTCTGAATTGTCTGTGTGCCATGAATCAATCTCTAGTTTAAAGATTTTGAATGATGATTTAAATGCTAAGCTAGAGGTAGCTAATAAATCTAGTTCATGTGTAGAACATGTTGTAATTTGCAATAGATGCAAGGATTTTGATATTGATGCTTGTGATAAACATCTTGCGTCTATTACCAAATTAAATGATGAGGTGGCAAGTCTTAATACTCAACTTAAGACTTGCAAGGTTGATTTTGATAAGTTAAAATTTGCTAGGGATGCCTACACCGTTGGTAGACACCCCTCAATTAATGATGGACTTGGCTTTCGAAAGGAAGCCAAGAACTTAACAAGCCAAAGGGCTCCCATTCCCAACAAGGAGAAAGGAAAGGCCCATATGGCTAATAGTACTCAAAGGAATCATGCTTTCATTTATAATGATAGAAAATTCTCTAGAAATGCTCATTATAATAGGAGTTATGATCATGATGCGTTTAATTCACATGCTATGTTTGCTTCTAGCTCTACTTTTGTGCATGGTAGAAGTAAGCCTAGGAGAAATCATGTTGTGCATCATGTGCCTAGGAAAGTGTGTAATAAATCCACTACTATTACCATGCTTGCAATACTTCATTTGCGCTTTTATGTAAGAATGCAAAAGTAGTGGCTAGGAAATTGGGATCAAAATGCAAGGGAGACAAGACTTGTATTTGGGTTCCAAAGGCTATTATGACTAACCTTGTAGGACTCAACAAGAGTTGGGTACCTAAAACCCAAGTGTAAATTGCCTTGCAGGTTTATGCATCCGGGGGCTCAAGCTGGATTATCGACAGCGGATGCACAAACCACATGACGGGGGAGAAGATGTTCACCTCCTACGTCAAAAACAAGGGTTCCTAGGATACGATTATTTTTGGAGATGGGAACCAAGGCAAGGTCAAAGGCTTGTGAAAGATAGCAATTTAGCATTCTATATCTAATGTGTTCTTAGTTGAATCGCTCGGGTACAACTTATTGTCTGTGAGTCAATTATGTAACATGGGTTATAATTGTCTATTTACCAATATTGATGTTTCTGTCTTTAGAAGGAGTGATGGTTCATTAGCATTTAAGGGTGTATTAGATGTCAAACTCTACTTAGTTGATTTTTCGAAAGAGGAGGCCGATCTAGATGCATGCTTAATAGCTAAGACTAGCATGGGCTGGCTGTGGCATCACCGTCTAGCACATGTTGGGATGAAGAACCTTCACAAACTTCTAAAGGGAGAACATGTGTTAGGACTAACAAATGTTTGTTTCGAGAAAGATAGACCTTGTGCAGCTTGCCAGGCAGGAAAACAAGTGGGGAGCACTCATCACAACAAGAATGTGATGACAACATCAAGACCACTGGAGCTACTACATATGGACCTCTTCAGACCCGTTGCCTACCTTAGCATCAGGGGAAGTAAGTATGGTCTTGTTATTGTTGATGATTTTTCCCCGCTTCACTTGGGTGTTCTTTTTGCAGGATAAAACAGAAACTCAAGGGACCCTAAAGCGCTTTCTAAGGAGGGCTCAAAACGAATTTGAGCTCAAGGTGAAAAAGATAAGAAGCGACAACGGGTCCGAGTTCAAGAATCTGCAAGTGGAGGAGTATCTTGAGGAGGAAGGCATCAATTATGAGTTCTCCGCTCCCTACACACCACAGCAAAATGGTGTGGTAGAGAGGAAGAATAGGACGCTTATCGACATGGCGAGGACGATGCTTGGAGAGTTCAAGACGCCCGAGCGGTTTTGGTCGGAAGCTGTGAACATAGCTTGCCACGCCATAAACCGGCTCTACCTTCATCGCGTCCTCAAGAAGACCTCGTATGAACTTCTTACCGGTAACAAACCCAACGTCTCATACTTTCGTGTATTTGGGAGCAAATGTTACATTCTAGTGAAGAAAGGTAGAAATTCTAAATTTGCTCCCAAGGCAGTAGAAGGGTTTTTACTAGGGTATGACTCAAATACAAAGGCGTATAGAGTCTTCAACAAATCATCAGGTTTGGTTGAAGTCTCTAGCGACGTTGTATTTGATGAGACTAATGGCTCTCCAAGAGAGCAAGTTGATCTTGATGATGTAGATGAAGATGATGTTCCAACGGCCGCAATACGCACAGTGGCGATAGGTGATGTGCGACCACAGGAACAACAAGAGCAAGATCAGCCTTCTTCCTCAACAATGGTGCACCCCCAACTCAAGATGATGGACAGGTTCCTCAAGAAGAGGCGTGTGATCAAGGGGGAGCACAAGAAGAACAAGTTTTGGAGGAAGAAGCACCACAGGTCCCTCCAACTCAAGTCCGAGCGACGATCCAACGACATCACCCCGTCGATCAGATACTGGGTGACATAAGCAAGGGAGTAACCACTCGCTCAAGATTAGCTAACTTTTGTGAGCATTACTCGTTTGTCTCTTCTATTGAGCCTTTCAGGGTAGAAGAGGCCTTGCAGGATCCGGATTGGGTGTTGGCCATGCAGGAAGAGCTCAACAACTTCAAGCGAAATGAAGTTTGGAGCCTGGTGCCACGTGCAAAGAAAAACGTTGTGGGAACCAAGTGGGTGTTCCGCAACAAGCAAGACGAGCACGAGGTGGTGACAAGAAACAAGGCTCGACTTGTGGCAAAAGGTTATGCCCAAGTCGCAGGTTTGGATTTTGAGGAGACTTTTGCTCCTGTGGCTAGGCTAGAGTCTATTCGCATTCTATTAGCCTATGCCGCTCACCATTCTTTCAGGTTGTTTCAAATGGACGTGAAGAGCGCTTTCCTCAACGGGCCGATCAAGGAGGAGGTATACATGGAACAACCCCCTGGCTTTGAGGATGACATGTATCCTGACCACGTTTTTAAGCTCTCTAAGGCGCTCTATGGACTTAAGCAAGCTCCAAGAGCATGGTATGAATGCCTTAGAGATTTCTTAATTGCTAATGCTTTCAAGGTTGGGAAAGCCGATCCCACTCTTTTCACTAAGACTTGTGACCATGATCTTTTTGTGTGCCAAAGTTATGTCGATGACATAATATTTGGTTCTACTAACCAAAAGTCTTGTGAGGAGTTTAGCAGGGTGATGACTCAAAAGTTTGAGATGTCGATGATGGGCGAGTTGAACTACTTCCTTGGGTTCCAAGTAAAGCAACTCAAGGACGGCACCTTCATCTCCCAAACGAAGTACACTCAAGATCTTCTCAAGCGGTTTGGGATGAAGGACACCAAGCCTGCGAAGACACCAATGGGAACCGATGGACATGTCGACCTCAACAAAGGAGGTAAGTCCGTTGATCAAAAGGCATATCGGTCTATGATAGGTTCCTTGCTTTATTTATGTGCTAGTAGACAAGACATTATGCTTAGTGTATGCATGTGTGCTAGATTTCAATCTAACCCAAGGGAATGTCACCTTGTGGCTATTAAGCAGATTCTTAGATACCTAGTTGCTACGCCTTGCTTCAGGATCTGGTATCCAAATGGGTCTACCTTTGACTTAATTGGATATTCAGACTCCGATTATGCTGGATGCAAGGTTGATAGGAAGAGTACATCAGGGACGTGCCAATTCCTAGGAAGGTCCCTGGTGTCTTGGAGTTCAAAGAAACAAACCTCAGTTGCCCTATCCACCGCTGAGGCCGAGTATGTTGCCGCAGGACAGTGTTGCGCGCAACTACTTTGGATGAGGCAAACCCTCCGAGACTTTGGATACAATCTGAGCAAAGTCCCACTCCTATGTGACAATGAGAGTGCAATCCGTATGGTGGATAATCCTGTTGAACACAGCCGCACTAAGCACATAGACATCCGGCATCACTTTCTGAGAGACCACCAGCAAAAGGGAGATATCGAGGTGTTCCATATTAGCACTGAGAACCAGCTAGCCGGTATCTTTACCAAGCCATTAGATGAGAAAACCTTTTGCAGGCTACGTAGTGAGCTAAATGTCTTAGATTCGCGTAACTTAGATTGATCTATAGCATACATGTGTTTTATGCCTTTGATCATGTTACTTATACATTTATGCAATTTGTTGCTTATTTCACTACACGACGGTTCACTTACAGCGACCTACGGTTGGTTGCTAAAACGACCTTCAGAGACCTACGGTTGGTCGCTAAAAACTTTTAGCAACCCATAAGGATGGTCACTGTAAGTACCGTCGCTAAAGGCTTTAGCGACCGACATCTTTTTAGCGACCGACCCTCCGTTGCTAATATTGTATATTTAGCGACCAACCGTAGGTTGTTGTACTTTAGATTTAGCAATCAATCGTGAGCTGTTATACTATACATTTAGCAACCAACAGAAAGTTGCCCCTAATTATAGTCATTAATAATGATAATATACCATTAATTAGCTTTCAACAACTGTTATATATACAAAAGCATCACAAATCACCAATTTTTTATACACATAATCACATAGATATACAAATTTAATTAGTATTGCACAATGATAGATCCACATCACATAAACCATCAACAAGCACCACAACAAAATCATTCACAAAACCTACACATGTTATTATGTTTTGCACATATTTGCAAACACTTTACAAAATCATTCACAAAAGTACTAACGCTTCAAGTGATTCGCAAAAGCCTTCATTGAGCAACTCAACAGGATTTTCCATAGATCTTTCTCTGCAGCTTTTGCCGCTTCATTGAGCAACTCAACAGGATTTTCTAGATAACTTATGTATTCAGAAGAGAGACGTGGAGAAATGTTTATATCCAGCTGCCCAAAGAAAAGATTCACTCAAACAATGCTCATACAAAATTGCAAAATATCACTATTTAGTGCTCGCATCAGAAAGCTTGCAAGTCAAATTGAGAAGAATTTTCAGGTTCACCTGAACATCTTTGTATGGTACTGGGACTAGGCAAAACTGATCAACCTGAAAGAGTTGAAGCAATCCTGTCAGAATTATCATGGGCAATAGCATGTCATGCAGAACTTATAGCTAGAACTTAGCTAAGAAATTACTTGATTGCTTTTATAAAGGAAAGCAATCATCCCCAATAGTTGTACTATTGGAAATCCAAATAGCAAAATACAAATGTTCTTAACTATATTTTCAGTAATCTGAAGGACTAGCCAAACAGCTTTAACTATCCTTCGAGTACTCTGAAGATTCTAATTACAATAATGTGCACCCGTGATGAATCAAGCAAAGAATAGACTGGCTTGAAAGGAGGACATGACAAGGAGACTTGTACACGAGCAAGTAGTTCAGAATAGGAATTATCTTCTTGACCATGTAAGATGCATCTCGCAATACTGAGAAATGGTCAACTCTACTGATGCAAATTTGCAAATGTGTAGCAGATGATTATATGCATTATTAGTGACTTTTGTCATATCCAACTTCTATGTTACCAATGTGGTAAGAGAAACCTGTCAGACTTTTGTCATTATTAGCAAATGATTATATGCATTATTAGCCTAACATAAATGAACCTGGCTATGCAGTTCATATATGTGCTCAGTAGCAGCAAAGTAGTTAAGAGATGGCAAGGTCAGGAATCACCTTTGTCGTTAGCCCCAATATAAATGACTTGGCCCATCATGTCTAGCTCCAGGAGCAGATGTAACACCCGGTTTTAAAGGACAAAGCCGGGTGCATCTCATACATGCGCCAAGAAGACAACATATATAATAACAGAGTGTATAGAGATAAATGTCATTAACATCAGAGTATTTATTACATAGCGGAAGACTTATTACAAAATAAAATAATAAAGATAAAACGAACTAAGGATCGCAGGCGCCAATGTCGACTGGGAAACGCCACCTAGATCAGATCGAACTCTTCAGTGTTAGGCGACTCCTCCTGAACCACCTGATCATCTCCTGTGGGGGGGGGGGGTGTGAGACAGCAAGGGTGAGCTCACACATGATCATAGCTCAACAAGTTGTGGGGAACCAGTGGACATAAACTCACAAAGGTGTGAGTTCATGTGATGTGTAAGGCTTAATCAATGACAGGGGTTAAAGCTGAGCATTGCTTTTAAGTAGTTGGTCAAAATTTTATTAGCAGTTACTAAGTGTAAGTAAATACCAAACCATAAATAAAGTAATAGAACAAAATTAATAATAAACCCATGCAATGCAAATGACAAAATTGAATTTAAGTTCCATAATTTAAACATCAGAGAGTCCTGAGCTGCTCATGACTGTGAGCTCGGCTAGTATACCAGTTTTACACTCTGCAGAGGTTGTACCCTTTACCCACAAGTCATGTTACCCATCTGCCAAGGGGTCATGAATCCCATACACCTCTACCTAGGAAGCGCGGCAGGGCAACACTACGAGGCCTTTACAAAGTTCCACTAGCTTCCGAAAACCCGCTACAGTTTATAGGAAGATCCAGTACAGGGTTCTTGGCTGACCGCCATCGCAGCAAAATCAACCAGGGACCTCCCTGCACTGACCTCTCCCCTACTGCCCTTGCCCCTTTCGGGTAAGGTAGTCTTCCACTAGCTTTCCTAATTAGTCAGCCAAGGGGTCCCATTCCTCCCTTGTGGTGGCACGTGTTACTCAAGTTAAGCTCTATGTTCCAATTGACATTAATGATATCAACATGAACATAAACAGAATAACAACAAGAATTGGAACATAGAGGTAATAAATGATTATCCCAAAACCATATAAAGCAGTAGCAAACTACCCAAGTGATTCAGGGGTAAACAAGGTAAAGAGATAAACAATCTAGGGTGACCTATTGGGTCCCATCAAAATTAACTTATGCATGGATAAGTGATATTTAAAGAACATTATTGGGTAAAAAGTGGTCAAGGGCACAACTTGCCTTCAATGAGCTCCTGCTCAGCTACTTCAACCTGCTGCTCACCAGGATCCTCAGCAACGGGCTCTTCTACTCGCCACAATACAAACAAACATAGTGCATATAGAGAAATTAACATTACACCAAACATATAAACAAAATTCACAGAGATATTCTACATATTAAAATAAAAACCTAGGAACTGGAATCATAATTTTCTGAGTTATAGATTTCAAGTTATGCATTTTCAAAGGTTTTATGTGTTTTAAATAGGATTAAGTGATAAATAAATTTCCTACTGTTGTTATACCCAAAACAGAGACACTAAGTGCTAGAGAATAAAATTACAAAATTTTAGAAACTGGAATGGCTCAATTTGGAGTTAGTATGAATTTTCTATGAATTATTGAAGTTCTAGCAATTATTTTCTTATTAAAAATCCATTTTCCAAATCCTTTATTCGATTTAATTAAGCTCTGGACTGGGCGTCAATTCCTGGAAAACACAGGGGGTTCTGGCGTAATAATACCGAGACTCAGAGAATAGGAAATGAGGACGGCGGGTTGATTCCTATGAAGTTCAGGGGCTCTTTAACAAAAATGACCCGCGAAGGGGTATGGTTGTATCCTGGCCGCTGGATCCGACACGGACGCACCGGATTAGATCGTCGGTGACCCGAACCGGTATGCGCACGGAACCACACGATCTGGATCTAACGGCTAGATTTTAATGAATCGATTTTCCCACCGGAACCGCACGATCCCAAATCAACGGCTCCTACCTAAAGTGGCGAACAGGTACGCGCAGATCTAATCGCTGCCGTTCACGCGACGATCGACGGGCGCGAATCTCTCTTCTCCCCCCCGACCGACCAAGACGGCGGCGCCGCCGCGATTCCCTCCCGGTTGAACTCCGGTGAGGTGGAATCGGTGTTCCCCAAGTGCTAAGCCTCAAATTGAATCGAGATTTACCATGCGGAAATCAAAACGATCACGAGGAACGGATACATACCGGCAATCGAGACACCGACGACGCTGGCCACGCAACGATGCGGTTCCGCGGCAGCGCCCGCGCTCCGGCGAGAAATCGACCTCGCCCTGCTGCCGGATTCGCCTCACCAAGTGCACGAACAGCTTCACCACGACCCGCACGACCGCCCGGTGTCCCGATTGGGGTCCAATTCGAGCAGCAAGTGGACGACCGCGGCGGCGGCGAAGAACAGGAAGGTGGCGGGGGTTCTAGGGAGCGATACACTTGCGAGAAGGTAGCAGGGAGGGAAACACGGTACACGAATCGCACATGAGGAAACGCGGAGAGCCCAGGGAAGGTTTTATCCCCTCGACGCGGTAGACCCGGTCGAGCTCCAAGATTTCCGCGCACAGGTGGTTGAAGTCCCGCGCGGAGTTCGGGTGAGAGAGATGACATGTGGGTCCGTCGTGGCAGTGGTAGATAGTTCACCCAGCGCGCGGTGTGAGGGCGGGGTGAGCGGCTGGCCGGTGGTCCCCGCGACGCAGTGAAAGGGGAATGCGGTGTGCGCTGGTGTGACTGCGCTATGGGCCCACCATGTCGGCGCCGATGGTGAGCGGTGGGCTGCGCGGGTGGGTTTGCATATTGGGCCGAAATGGAGGTATGGCGGCCCATGAGGCTGATTTCGTTTTATTCTTTTTATTTTCTGTTTTCTTTTCTTTTACTTTTGAATCTAAGTTTTGAATTTCAAATTTGTGATGAACTTGTACTCAAATTTTTCTGAGTATATGATTTGGATAAAGCATTGTGGAACAAATTTATCCCTTTATAAGTTTTATTTCTTTGTATTACATAGCATTTTTCTTTCTTTCTTTCCAAATTTTAGCATTTCTTTTAGGATTTAATTTCTCATTTGGATATTTAATATTTTTCTTGTCACAAAATGCACACAAAAATAAAATATCCAGCATGATGCAACAATTTAGTAGCATATCTTTTTATTAATTGTTCTTGAACATGGTGTTCTCATATGATGATGCATCAAACTCACATAAAGAGAAAATGTTTCTCTATTGATATTATTTCTAGCAATTTACAAAGTGGGTGTTACAAATCCTACCCCCCTTAAAAATAATCTCGTCCTCGAGATTTAAGAAGAACTAGAGAAAAGGTGGGGAAAATCTATACGAAGCTCTTCTTCTATTTCCCAAGTTGCTTCATCTTCACTGTGGTGACTCCATTGCACTTTACACATCTTTACCACCTTATTCCTTGTAACTCGAGTCAATGTATCCAAAATCTTGATCGGGTACTCCGTGTAAGTCAAATCACCCTGAACACTGAGCTCTTCCATTGGTAACTGTTCCTCAGGGACACGGAGACACTTCTTAAGTTGAGACACATGGAACACATTATGCACATCCGATAGACTATCCGGTAACTCGAGTTGGTATGCCATCTCCCCAACTCTCCTAAAGATCAAGAATGGTCCAATATAGCGAGGGGACAATTTACCCTTGACTTTAAATCTCCTCATTCCACGAAGTGGTGACACTTTGAGGTACACATAATCTCCCTCTTCAAATTCCAGTGGCCTCCTTCTATTATCAGCATAGCTCTTTTGCCTGGTTTGAGCCACTCTCAAATTCTCTCGAATTATACGGACTTGTTCTTCTGCTTCTTGAATCAATTCAGGCCCAAAGAATTGTCTCTCTCCAGTCTGATCCCAATATAGAGGAGTCCTGCACTTCCTCCCATATAAAGCTTCAAAAGGTGACATCTTCAGACTGGCCTGATAACTATTATTATACGAGAACTCAGCATAAGGCAGACTCTTATCCCAACTTCCTCCATGCTGAAGGGCACATGCTCTCAACATATCTTCCAATACTTGATTAGTCCTTTCAGTCTGTCCATCAGTCTGAGGGTGATAAGCCGTACTAAAATTCAACTTTGTACTCATATTCTCATGAAAGCTTCTCCAAAACCTTGAGGTAAACTGTGAACCTCGATCAGACACGATCTTCTTTGGTACTCCATGTAAACACACAATCTGAGCCATATATAACTCTGCCAGCTGAGAACCTTTATAAGTAGTCTTCACAGGAATAAAGTGAGCCACTTTAGTCAATCTATCCACAATCACCCATATAGCATCATATCCTTTCTGGGTGCGAGGCAATCCAGTAATGAAATCCATACCAATCTCTTCCCATTTCCACTCGGGTATCTTCAGTGGATGCAGTAGTCCAGCTGGCCTCTGGTGTTCAGCCTTAACTCTTTGACATACATCGCACATAGCTACATGTGCAGCTACATCTCTTTTCAATCCATACCACCAATACTTCCGTTTCAAATCCTGATACATCTTAGTACTACCAGGATGAATAGAATAATCCGAGTCATGGGCCTCCTTTAAAATAGTCTCCCGAAGGCTTTTAATATCAGGAACACACATCCTGTCCTTGAACCATACAGTGCCCTGCTCATCTTCCGTGAACTCCGGAACTCGACCTTCAGTAATCAGATCCTTAATCTCTTTTATCTTATCATCACCAATTTGTCCCTTGCGGATCTCTTGCTCTAAAGTAGGTTCCACATCAATTGTAACTCCTTCAGTATGAGCAACTATCCCCAGGTTAAGTCTCCTGAAATCCTCAACAATCTCATCGGGTAGCTGGGCAACAACGGCTGAATGAACATGCTCCTTGCGACTCAAGGCATCTGCAACCAAGTTTGCCTTGCCCGGGTGATAGTGAATCTCCAAATCATAATCCTTAATAAGCTCCAACCAACGGCGTTGCCTAAGGTTGAGATCCTTCTGAGTGAATATATACTTCAAACTCTTATGATCCGTATATACTTGGCACTTAGTTCCCATGATATAATGTCTCCAAATCTTAAGTGCATGCACAACGGCTGCCAATTCCAAGTCATGTGTAGGGTAGTTCAATTCATGTCTCCGCAACTGACGAGAAGCATAAGCAATCACATGTCCTTCTTGCATGAGCACGCATCCCAAGCCTTGACCACATGCATCACAATAGATATCAAATCCTTTTTGTAAGTCTGGCATAACCAAAACTGGTGGCGACATCAACCTCTTCTTCAATAGATCAAAGCTGTCTTGACACTTCTCGTCCCACTTAAACTCTCTTCCTTTCTCCAAAAGTGAAGTCATAGGCTTAGCAATCTTAGAAAATCCTTCGATAAACCTCCGATAATATCCAGCAAGTCCTAAGAAACTTCGAATCTCAGTAACTGTAGTGGGTACTCTCCACTCCATTATCTCCTTAACCTTAGCAGGATCCACTGCTATTCCTCCATTAGAAATAATATGACCAAGAAATGGCACTTCGCCAATCCAAAACTCGCACTTGCTGAACTTAGCATAGAGTTGATTATCTCGTAGCTTCTGTAGCACCATCCTCAGATGTTCCTCGTGATCACTTTCACTCTGAGAATAGATAAGAATATCGTCGATGAATACCACGACGAATCTGTCCAAATACTCCATAAACACCTTGTTCATTAAGTTCATAAAATAAGCTGGTGCATTGGTTAATCCAAACGACATAACAGTAAACTCATACAATCCATATCTAGTCGAGAAAGCCGTCTTGGGAATATCCGATGGTCTAATCCTTATCTGATGGTAACCGGATCGGAGATCAATCTTCGAGAACACTCTAGCACCTCTCATTTGGTCAAATAAATCTTCAATACGGGGCAACGGATACTTGTTCTTCACTGTAACATCATTAAGAGATCTATAATCCACACACATTCGTTGCGATCCATCCTTCTTCTGTACAAACAAGACCGGTGCTCCCCAAGGTGAGGAACTCGGACGAATGTACCCAGCCTCTTGTAACTCAGTTAACTGCTTCTTAAGTTCCTTCAACTCCTCTACGGACATCCTATATGGCCGTTTAGAAATAGGGGCGGTTCCAGGTAAGAGGTCAATAACAAACTCAACTTCTCTATCAGGTGGCATTCCTGGTAACTCCTCTGGAAAGACATCCGGAAAATCTCTAACCACCCGGATATTGTCACCAACAAACTCCTCAGGCATGAAGAACATTGCACGCATAGATGAGGAGGTTACTGCAATGTTAACTTGAAACCTTTCTCCTTTAGTAGTAGTGAGTTCTACGGTACCTCTACCACATGCTATAACGGCCTTTGCCTTTCTTAGCCATGACATACCAAGAATCAAATCTATACTGCTTGACTCCAATATTATAGCAGTAGCTCCAAATTCTCTACCCATAATGGTTAATGTCAATCTACGTGTCATTTGATTCGCCTCAACAGGCCCTTTAGGTGTAATTACTATCAGGGGTTTTCTCATATTTAGCAGTGGTATTTCATTTGTGTTGGCATAACGAGCAGACATGAATGAATGTGTAGCACCAGAATCAAATAATATGGTTGCAGGAATTGCATTAACATAAAACATACCAATTACGAGGTCCCCTCCATCCGGAGTAGCATCAACGCTGACTTGATTAACCTTGGCAATAGAATATCCCTTGCCAGTTCCTGGAGTTTGCTGCCTGTTCTGAACTGGAGTAGTAGCAATCCTCTGTGGGCAGACATTTGCATAATGACCAATCTTCCCACACTTGAAGCATTGAGTGCCCGGACTCTGTCCTGAAAACTTCGTCGGGGTGCCAGTAGGGGTAGCCTGTCGAGGAGGTGGAGTCCTCAGTGGTGACTGCTGAACTGGGCGTGGTCCTCCTGGTCGAGTCGGTGTACCCTGCGGTGAACTGTAGCGAGGACGAACACTGCTGCTTCCTTGTCCTTGAGATATGGCCTTTCTCTTCAAATCTCCCAGTTGAACACGCTTGTGTTCAATAGCCAGTGCCTTATCAAGCAGCCTCTGAAATGATGGAAATGTGTGTGCCACTAGAGCATACTGCAGTGGTCCATTAAGTCCTTCAATAAAATGCTCCTGCTTCCTCTCGTCTTCAGCAACTTCTTCAGGGGCATATCGGGATAACTGAATAAACTTGTCTCTGTACTCGCTGACTGACATACTCCCTTGCTTCAGCGACAGAAATTCCTTCTTCTTAATCTTTATCATACCAGCTGGAATATGGTAGTTCCTGAACTGCGTACTGAACTCTGCCCAAGTAATAGTATCTGCAGCATCGTGGGCAGCAGTATAAGAATCCCACCAGTCAGCAGCAGGACCAATCAGACGTCCAGAAGCATATAAAACCTTCTCACGGTCCGTGCACTGTGCAATATTCAGCATCTTCTCAATTGCTTTCAGCCAATCATCCGCGTCCAGTGGATCAGGTGAGCTAGCGAATGTAGGTGGCTTATGGCTCATGAACTCCCGGTGCTTATCACGAGGAGGAACTGGTGGTGGTGGTGGAGGCAGTGGTACTTGTTGCTGTTGTTGTTGTTGTTGTTGTTGCATTTGCTGTTGCAGCTGCTGTTGTTGCGCCCTCCTTTCCTGGCGTATCTCATCTCGCTCCTGGCGCAACTCTTGTCGTATATCCTCTCTTTCCTGACGCATCTCCTGGCGTTCTTGTTGCATCTGGGCACGCATATCAGCCATGGTGTCTGCCATTTGCTGCATCACCGCCATCTGAGCAGCAACCAGTGGGTCAACTCCGCCTGGTGGGGGATTGGGAGGATTCATCCCAGCAGGTTGTGGCTGAGGTTGTCTTCGAGTGTGTTGGTTGGGAGGCAGATCAATTCCACCACCACGCCTGGTATTGACCATCTGAGTTAGATACATATGGTAAGAAAATAGTAGACAAGGCAGGTATTTATAAATCAGGTTACTTTGGGGAATTTATTAGCTAAGCAGATTAATATTTCACCTATCCTAGCTAATTCAATACCTTATGGTGGTACATACTAAGATGTCCATCTATAATAATTCAATCAATCAAAGAAGCAAATCAGGCATTTAGCATCAGCACAATCAAACAACATTTTTAAAGAAAGTAGTTTTGAATTTTGTCTTAGGTCCCCTATATCTTAAAAAGATCATAGTGGTAGGATTCCAAGGTGTGAAATCCATCTTGTCTTAGAGTAGAAAAGGTGAGAATGATCAGAGTAGAACAGTAGAAGGTGAGACAAGATCAAGATGAGTGTAGAAAGAATCAGAGTAAGGTGAGTGTAGAATGAATCAGAATGAGATAAGTAGGTAAGGGTTTGTCCATTTCTATCTAGGTCTCGTCCTACAGTCAACATTCCTCTGATACCACTTCTGTAACACCCGGTTTTAAAGGACAAAGCCGGGTGCATCTCATACATGCGCCAAGAAGACAACATATATAATAACAGAGTGTATAGAGATAAATGTCATTAACATCAGAGTATTTATTACATAGCGGAAGACTTATTACAAAATAAAATAATAAAGATAAAATGAACTAAGGATCGCAGGCGCCAATGTCGACTGGGAAACGCCACCTAGATCAGATCGAACTCTTCAGTGTTAGGCGACTCCTCCTGAACCACCTGATCATCTCCTGTGGGGGGGGTGTGAGACAGCAAGGGTGAGCTCACACATGATCATAGCTCAACAAGTTGTGGGGAACCAGTGGACATAAACTCACAAAGGTGTGAGTTCATGTGATGTGTAAGGCTTAATCAATGACAGGGGTTAAAGCTGAGCATTGCTTTTAAGTAGTTGGTCAAAATTTTATTAGCAGTTACTAAGTGTAAGTAAATACCAAACCATAAATAAAGTAATAGAACAAAATTAATAATAAACCCATGCAATGCAAATGACAAAATTGAATTTAAGTTCCATAATTTAAACATCAGAGAGTCCTAAGCTGCTCATGACCGTGAGCTCGGCTAGTATACCAGTTTTACACTCTGCAGAGGTTGTACCCTTTACCCACAAGTCATGTTACCCATCTGCCAAGGGGTCATGAATCCCATACACCTCTACCTAGGAAGCGCGGCAGGGCAACACTACGAGGCCTTTACAAAGTTCCACTAGCTTCCGAAAACCCGCTACAGTTTATAGGAAGATCCAGTACAGGGTTCCTGGCTGACCGCCATCGCAGCAAAATCAACCAGGGACCTCCCTGCACTGACCTCTCCCCTACTGCCCTTGCCCCTTTCGGGTAAGGTAGTCTTCCACTAGCTTTCCTAATTAGTCAGCCAAGGGGTCCCATTCCTCCCTTGTGGTGGCACGTGTTACTCAAGTTAAGCTCTATGTTCCAATTGACATTAATGATATCAACATGAACATAAACAGAATAACAACAAGAATTGGAACATAGAGGTAATAAATGATTATCCCAAAACCATATAAAGTAGTAGCAAACTACCCAAGTGATTCAGGGGTAAACAAGGTAAAGAGATAAACAATCTAGGGTGACCTATTGGGTCCCATCAAAATTAACCTATGCATGGATAAGTGATATTTAAAGAACATTATTGGGTAAAAAGTGGTCAAGGGCACAACTTGCCTTCAATGAGCTCCTGCTCGGCTACTTCAACCTGCTGCTCACCAGGATCCTCAGCAACGGGCTCTTCTACTCGCCACAATACAAACAAACACAGTGCATATAGAGAAATTAACATTACGCCAAACATATAAACAAAATTCACAGAGATATTCTACATATTAAAATAAAAACCTAGGAACTGGAATCGTAATTTTCTGAGTTATAGATTTCAAGTTATGCATTTTCAAAGGTTTTATGTGTTTTAAATAGGATTAAGTGATAAATAAATTTCCTACTGTTGTTATGCCCAAAACAGAGACACTAAGTGCTAGAGAATAAAATTACAAAATTTTAGAAACTGGAATGGCTCAATTTGGAGTTAGTATGAATTTTCTATGAATTATTGAAGTTCTAGCAATTATTTTCTTATTAAAAATCCATTTTCCAAATCCTTTATTCAATTTAATTAAGCTCTGGACTGGGCGTCAATTCCTGGAAAACACAGGGGGTTCTGGCGTAATAATACCGAGACTCAGAGAATAGGAAATGAGGACGGCGGGTTGATTCCTATGAAGTTCAGGGGCTCTTTAACAAAAATGACCCGCGAAGGGGTATGGTTGTATCCTGGCCGCTGGATCCGACACGGACGCACCGGATTAGATCGTCGGTGACCCGAACCGGTATGCGCACGGAACCACACGATCTGGATCTAACGGCTAGATTTTAATGAATCGATTTTCCCACCGGAACCGCACGATCCCAAATCAACGGCTCCTACCTAAAGTGGCGAACGGGTACGCGCAGATCTAATCGCTGCCGTTCACGCGACGATCGACGGGCGCGAATCTCTCTTCTCCCCCCCGACCGACCAAGACGGCGGCGCCGCCGCGATTCCCTCCCGGTTGAACTCCGGTGAGGTGGAATCGGTGTTCCCCAAGTGCTAAGCCTCAAATTGAATCGAGATTTACCATGCGGAAATCAAAACGATCACGAGGAACGGATACATACCGGCAATCGAGACACCGACGACGCTGGCCACGCAACGATGCGGTTCCGCGGCAGCGCCCGCGCTCCAGCGAGAAATCGACCTCGCCCTGCTGCCGGATTCGCCTCACCAAGTGCACGAACAGCTTCACCACGACCCGCACGACCGCCCGGTGTCCCGATTGGGGTCCAATTCGAGCAGCAAGTGGACGACCGCGGCGGCGGCGAAGAACAGGAAGGTGGCGGGGGTTCTAGGGAGCGATACACTTGCGAGAAGGTAGCAGGGAGGGAAACACGGTACACGAATCGCACATGAGGAAACGCGGAGAGCCCAGGGAAGGTTTTATCCCCTCGACGCGGTAGACCCGGTCGAGCTCCAAGATTTCCGCGCACAGGTGGTTGAAGTCCCGCGCGGAGTTCGGGTGAGAGAGATGACATGTGGGTCCGTCGTGGCAGTGGTAGATAGTTCACCCAGCGCGCGGTGTGAGGGCGGGGTGAGCGGCTGGCCGGTGGTCCCCGCGACGCAGTGAAAGGGGAATGCGGTGTGCGCTGGTGTGACTGCGCTGTGGGCCCACCATGTCGGCGCCGATGGTGAGCGGTGGGCTGCGCGGGTGGGTTTGCATATTGGGCCGAAATGGAGGTATGGCGGCCCATGAGGCTGATTTCGTTTTATTCTTTTTATTTTCTGTTTTCTTTTCTTTTACTTTTGAATCTAAGTTTTGAATTTCAAATTTGTGATGAACTTGTACTCAAATTTTTCTGAGTATATGATTTGGATAAAGCATTGTGGAACAAATTTATCCCTTTATAAGTTTTATTTCTTTGTATTACATAGCATTTTTCTTTCTTTCTTTCCAAATTTTAGCATTTCTTTTAGGATTTAATTTCTCATTTGGATATTTAATATTTTTCTTGTCACAAAATGCACACAAAAATAAAATATCCAGCATGATGTAACAATTTAGTAGCATATCTTTTTATTAATTGTTCTTGAACATGGTGTTCTCATATGATGATGCATCAAACTCACATAAAGAGAAAATGTTTCTCTATTGATATTATTTCTAGCAATTTACAAAGTGGGTGTTACAGCAGAGGAGCCTAAAAAATCTTCATGCTTCCATCAGGCTCCTGTTATTCCAGATCCCTGAAAAACAAGATAGACAGCTACTAAACTTCAGACAGCTACTAAACTTCAGATAGCTGTAAGAAAACAATATGTCCAAGCAGATGTAACTCTAGCTCAGATAGTTGTATTTTACAGAAATATGGCCAAGGCGAGACGATATGTCCAAAGAAAAGAAATCAATCTGACTCACTAGTGAACATGACCCTCCAGCAGCTACCTAGAATTAGAAAATAAAAAAGCAAGCCAAAAGCTAAGCGGTAAGCGACGCCTAGATTAAGCTGGACGCCGAGAAGTGCATGCAGTACCTCCTGGACGGCGCGGGCGGGGGCTTCAGCAACGGAGCGCGTGGCGAATGGGGCTGCGGAGGCGAGGCCGCATCCATCAGTGCGCGGCCGAGTAGTTAAAACAGTCACATGTCTTGTGTTTTCATTTTTTTAAAAAAGACTCTAATAAGCAACATCAGACTTATAAATGTTTGGGATGTAATTAAGGATGAAGGTGGAGCAGATCGGAGGGGACTAAAATGTATATAACTCAGAGTAACTTACTTTAGGTCTTGCTCTAAAGGTCAAACAGAACTAAACATATATTATATCCAGATTTGGATAGAATTCGACTACTTACTTCAAAAATTCATAACTGGAGTTTCAGGCATCCAAATTAGGTGATCCTAGACTTTTTAGAAAGCTAATAGAATTGTCTACAATTCATTTATAAACATCCCAGGTTAATTCAATGCATATCAAGGTCAGAAAACATAAGAAAGGCTCTACTATCCAAATTTGGACAGATTCAGAGATCCTACACTTCAAACAGCTGTAACTTAACTTGAAATATAAATTTAACATGAGTTCTATGCATTGTTTAGAAGTGCATTTACCATGAGTTCTAACATGAAATATAAATTTAACAAAGCGTGATGAAGACTTACAAATTAAGATGCCTATTGACATCGAACATGACTATTAGTAAATCATATAGGTTAATTGAGCTCCAGGCACTCTCCACATGAACTGTGACGTCCCTATAAGGAAATCCATGGTGCCCTAACATGAGCTCTATGGAGTCAAAAAAGCACTGCAGAGAATTTTACTAGCTGAATACAATACAACTGTGCAACTACTACAGATAGGCGTACAAATTAGCACCAGGTTCCTGTTTTTGTGTGTTATATTAATGGTTCTACGATGGATAAATTAAGAACACATCATTAGGCCTAGAATTTTGTCAATTTAGACAGAACTCAATAGAAACAGATCAAGCCAAGAAGATTCACCACTATCTGACATGAGAGAATTTGTTATGCAATTAATATCTTCCAAAGCAGAAATAAAACACGGCTAGTTCATATATCTTTTGAGGCAACAAATGTCCAAATCCAGTTAACGGCAAACACAAAACGCCCTAGCTATGTTTAAAAAAAATCAAGGAAAGTATATATATGGTTAAGTCAAAAGTTGAAAATGTGGTTTCATTTCCTAGTCGGCTGCCAGTAGAAGAATAAATGAACCTGATAATATGACATACAATCTGTATGTTCCCTTTTGTTAGCACCCCCAAAATTTCGTGAGTCGTAGTACTTGTCTTGCAGGAAACTGCAGCCACTTTTGTCCCAACCTGATAGATCCAAAGATAAAAGGGTCATAAGGTATCATTTCAATCAGCTAATTACTTTACTGAACTATAAAGTTTTTATCAGGAAAGGCATTACGAGTATCAACAATACCATCCATTATTAGTTTATTACTGGTTGGTGAAATAATCCAATTAAATGCAGAGACTGCTATAAGTCATACACATATATCCTAAAGGGGTGGAAGCACAAAAGGATAATGTATCGAACTGTGTATGAGCTGAACAACATAACAGGAAACGTCGGTCTGAGTAATAGCCATTTTCGAATAGAAGTCGGGAACTAATACCATCATTATCTGAAACCCACACTAACAGAAGCGTTGCAAAATTGATAACCTGGGTATAGTGCTCCACGGAGTGAGCATTGGTGAGGACACGACGGCCGCTGATGATAAATCCGCTGCTGCTGGAGCTGTACTGCCGCTTCCACTGCCATGGTAGCGAGATGTTGGGCTCCGTGTGCACGCAGAACACCTTGACCACAGCGTCCATGCACGGCACTACCCTCACCACCTCATCCCAGCTCGCGGGGCCTGACTCCGCCACTGCCACCACATCGCCTCCGTTTGCCACCGGCTTCGGCTCCCCGCGGCGGGGCGGGGATGGAGGACGCGTGGCGTCCGCGTCGGCGAGGGCCTCATGACGTCGCGGCTTGTGGCCATGGCCCCCAGCCGGAGCGGGGGCGACCGAGGGAGAGGGGGAGGAGCGGTCGGGGGAGGGCGGCGATGCCTTGGGCTTGCGCCCCCGCTTGCGCTTGTGCTTGTTGGAGGCGGAGGAGGGATCGTCCATGGGGGCGGGCTAGGGTTTCACCGTGAGGAGGACGAGCCGAAGTGCCGAACCGGGGAAGATGAGGAGTGTCGGCTCAGTTCGAGGCGGGCCGTGCAGGCCGGATTGGGCTGGATTGATTCAGGGTTCCACTGTTTCACAGACTGGAGTGTTTTTGTCAGTTGTTTGCGCATCGTGACGTTCCATTGTTTAGAGGTTGAACTTAAATCTCATCCTGGATTGATTTAGGTTTTTTTTTCTTTTTGTTTTTTTATTTCCTTTTCTAAATTTGAAATACATTTTTAAATAACGCTACAATTCATAGTAATTAAACCAAAATTATTTATAAATAAAATATTAATTTTTGGGCTAATAATTATTATGTTTTTTATTTACTAGGATTTTCATTTAAGAAGAAATGTTATTCAATAACCAAAAATCAAACACGCGCAATAAAAAATTATTCCAAATGCAAATACATAACAAACACTTAAAAGAATCAATCATGGTCGCTAAAAATCATGTTTACTTGTTTTAATTAATTTTTAGTCACTAACATCTACAGGTATGTTCAGGCTATAAGATTTGATAGTGATCCTTGCTCTATAGTGACCCACCGCTAGTCCCCCGACGACATCTATAGCGACCAACCATAACTTGTTAAATTTCTAGACTTTTAGCGACCAATCGACCGTTGCTACAAAAGGATTTAGCGACTGACCGTCGGTCCATAACCTTTAGCAACCAACAGTTGGTACCTAATAAGGGTCGCTAAAGATCAACCGTCGTGTAGTGTTTATGGTGCTCAAGTTGTGCAAGGGATCCCCGGACCTCACAAGTCCATGTGTGAATGATGCACATATTTAGGGGGAGAAGTGCTACAACTTGACCCTTTGAGACTAATCCTTGTGTTTGAGTTACTTGATGTAGTCTCAAAGGTGCATTGAAAGGGAAAGGTAAACTTGGACCATGCAAAGACTTCCACTGCACTCCGGTATTAGTGTACTCACCTCCAAGTTCATTCTTATGCTCTTATTGCCTTTTGCTCTTAATTGACAATCTTTGGTGAGGCAATGGGGTTAAAGGGCCAAAATAGACCCCGTTTTGGTGCTTAATGCCAAAGGGGGAGAAATTAAGGCCAAAGCAAATGGATCAGCTACCACTTGAGAATTTTGAAAATAGTAGAGTTAGAATTTTTGATTTGTCCAAAATACTCTTATTGCAAAATTTGGTCTCTTGTGGGGGAGAATTTATGATTATGGGAAAAAGGGGGAGTTTTTGGCTCTTGATAAATTTTTCCATTGGAATATCTCTCTTTATACCCAAACAAGTGAGTTTGACTTAGAGATAGGAAAATGAATTTGATTTGTAAAAACAAACCAAGTGGTGGCAAAGAATGATCCAAATATGCCAAATTAGAGTCAAAAACAATTTGGTCCTTATTTGCATCGATGTTGCACTTATTTGTGTTGCTTTTCGATGTGTTGGCATAAATCACCAAAAAGGGGGAGATTGAAAGGGAAATGTGCCTTTGGGCCATTTCTAAAATATTTTGGTGATTAAGTGTCCAACACATATTAAGTGAGTTGATTATGTGCCAAACAAGCAAGAAGTGCAAATCATGTAACAAGGTATGTTTCTAGACTTAGTACATTGTTTTGAGTACTAACATATATTGTCTAAGTGCTAGAAACAGAGAAAAGAAGAGAAGAAAAGAAATGCAAAAGACTTGGCTTGGTACAGCCAAAGTCTAGCTCGACTTGGCACACTGGACTGTCCGGTGGTGCACCGGACAGTGTCCGGTGCGCCAGGCCATCCTCCGGTGAACAGGCCACTCTCGGGAAAAATCGGCGGCGTACGGCTATAATTCACCGGACTGTCCGGTGGTGCACCGGACTGTCCGGTGAGCCAACGGCCGCCAGCGCAACGGTCGGCCGCGCAATCCGCGGGCAACGTGTGGCCCGCACCAACGGTCGGCAGGGGGCACCGGACTGTCTGGTGTGCACCGGACAGTGTCCGGTACGCCAACTGCCACGAATCTGCAACGGTCGTCTGCGCCAGAATAGGAAAGAGATCGGCACCGGACCGTCTACAGTGACTGTCCGGTGCGCCACCCGACAGAAGGCAAGGATAGCCTTCCTTGTTGGTCTCCAATGGCTCCTAGCTGCCTTGGGGCTATAAAAGGGACCCCTAGGTGCATGGAGGAGTCACCCAAGCTTACAAGAAACATTCTAAGACTCCAACTTCGCACATTTGATTCTTTGAGATAGTGACTTGAGCTCCATTTGAGTTGAGAACTCCGTGCGTTGTGTTTTGAGCTCGAGTTGTGACTTGTGTGCGTGATTGTGCTGTGATTTGAGTCTTATGTGCGTTGCTCTCCCCTCCCTTACTTCTGTGCTTCTTTTGTGATCATCATTGTAAGGGCGAGAGGCTCCAAGTTGTGGAGATTCCTCGCAAACGGGGAAAAGACTAAGGAAGAAAGCCGTGGTATTCAAGTTGATCATTGGATCACTTGAAAAGGGTTGAGTGCAACCCTCGTCCATTGGGACGCCACAACGTGGAAGTAGACTAGTTTCACTTGGCCAAACCACGGGATAAAAATCGCGTGTCTCTTGTGTTACTCCTCTCTGTGATTAATTGTGTTCGCAAGAGATCGCTTCAAGCCACTTAGCCGCACTAACACTTATAACCAAGTTTTGTGGCTATTAGTTTTTGATTTTTATAGGATCACCTATTCACCCCCCTCTAAGTGCTCTTAGATATGCCAAGGCATATGCTCTCGACAAAGAAAGGCTTGAACTCGACAAAGAGAGACATGCCCTAGAGAAAGAGCGGATCCAGAATGAGACCAATAATATTTTCTTGAAGACAATTGCTGAAGAACAAAAAATTATGACCATGGACCTAACTTCCATGAGTGAGTTACAGCAGCAATACTACATGAGCTTGCAGGCTGAGATCGTGGCTCGTCGCATGAATTAGATTCTACTCTTTTGAATGTTTTCATAAATAATCTTGTGCTTATAGATCCGTTCAACTATTTGTTTCCTAAATACTACTATTTTAGTTTTGAAAATTTGTTGCATTTCAAGAATATATGATATGTCCCACTCTATTGAATATGTTCAAATTGTCTCTATGATCTGCAGACTGAATATGTATCCCCTTTTTTTTATCTAAAAATCTGGTGGTACATATATTTCTGTCCTATTCTGTAAACTGAATGTGTATCCCCTTTTTTGATCTGAAAATCTGGTAGTACATATATGTATGTCCTATTCTGCAAACTGAAAGTGTACTACTGAATTTGCAGTGCGAGTTGTTTTAGTATGGCTATAAATACTTGTCAAACAGAACCAGGATTCCACCTGAAGGGACTTACTATAATATTAGAGTCATGTAGCCTATAGTGTACAACTCAGAGCATTAACCGAATTCATTATATGCTGAAACAAGAAACACTGAATTAATAGGTATTGAAAAAGAACGTGTATCCTCTTATTGCAGATCCGAATGTAATTTTGAACATAGTATCTCAAATAAAAATATCCAAATGTATTCATTATTCGAACATAAAAAAACTAACTATATAGATCTGGATGGTGATGCCATAAATGATCCACCAGGTCTTCTCGAAGCTGATAATGAGTTTCGTTGGACCTAATATCCTTATGATTCTTGATAAATTCATCAAAATCTGCCGTGCGGCCATGGGAGGGTTCCACGTTATCTCCACCATCACTACCGGAATCAGCTTCTTTGCCGTGTGTCTGAGACACACGGCAAAGGCTATTTTACACTCGGCAAACGCTTTGCCGAGTGTAACACTCGGCAAAGAACGCTCGGCGAACTGTACATCGGCAACAGCATCTTTGCCGAGTACTTTTTGTCGGGCACTCGGCAAAGAAAAGTCACCGTCACCGCCAAGTGACGGTGACGGAACCTTCGCCGAGTGCCCACGGCGACACTCGGCAAAGGAGGTTTATTTGCCGAGTGTCTGGTGGACTGGCACTCGGCAAAGAACCCTCCAGTGGGCCCCTTTGCCAGTCCCTTTGCCGAGTGCCTTGGCAGTGGCACTCGGCAAAGACATCTTTGCCGGTTCCCAGGTTGCCTTCTTTGCCGAGTGCCATTTTCAGCACTCGGCAAAGACGGCTTTACCGGTTCCCAGGTTGCCTTCTTTGCCGAGTGCCATTGTCAGCACTCGGCAAAGATGGCTTTACCGGTTCCCAGGTTGCCTTCTTTGCCGAGTGCCATGGTCATAGCACTCGGCAAAGCGACCTTTGCCGAGTGTTACACTCGGCAAAGTGACCAGGATGTCCCTTTTTTATTTGTTTTTGCTGTTCCATCCAAACAAACAAAAGATATATATCATTCACATCACATTATATATCAATCGCATCACAGAATGAACACATTTATCATCAACACCATATATATCACAAAGTGTCACTAATATAAGTCTCACAAATACAAGTATGTGTATTTACCAAGTCTGGATCACTAGCCAAACATCACCAACCGTCACATATATATCACAAAGTGTCACTAGCCAAACATCACCAACACTCACAAGACCAAGTCTGGATCATCAACGAGGTGGGCATCTGGACTGGTTCGGCGAAGGGCTGGACGAAGCATGAGGGTTGTTCGACGCCGCCGATTGACCCTGCACAGAGAATAGATTGTATGTGTGAGAACATATGAATATATATCATGCAGTACTAAAATTTTGATACTCACAGGAGTAGTGAACTCAGCAGGGTCAGTTGCAGGGAACAACGGAGGTGGTGGAGCATGACCCTGTGCGGCGCCAAGGCTCTGCACGTACGCGAACAAATCCGCCATCCTCTTCTCCAGCTCCTCACGTTGCCTCCTCTCATCATCTAGCTGAGTCTGTAATATTTCGCCCTAATGTTACGATAATGCAAAGAGAAGATATATAAAAATTAATGAACGATGAATAGATAAGGAATAACCTGGAGTTGCTGGATACGATGCTGTGAGGTGTCCTGCCGAGGTCGTATGGCTGGGCTCGCGCTCGTGCTCCTTGCTCGCACCTGAGAGAGAGTGGGAGTGGAGGACGAGTCGATTGCCCCGTCGGCAATCCAGTACCGCCCATGCCTCTTGCCTCCTCCGACCCTCATGAGGACATCTCCGTCGATGTCCTCGGTCCTCGGATCGTAATCTGGCCCATGGACCTCCTTGGCCATTGCGGTGTACTCACTGAGTCGGCTGTGGATGGCGGGGTTGGTGTACGCCTCGGGCCCGTCATCCGGGTTGTAGGTGACGTCGGACGTCGCCTTCCCCTTGTGGGCCATGGCATATGCCGAGAACGTGGAGCAAGGCGCGCCACCATGTGCCGCCGACTGCGAGAAAACCAACGATATGGTTAGAAATCATGTCTAATCGAAAGTTATATACCTAAATAAAAAAGAGCGCGTACCCATGCTTCCGCGTATTTGCCCAGGCTGCGGCTGCCTTGATGGTGGGAGGGACCTTTGATAGTCGCCTAGAGGGGGGGTGAATAGGGCGAAACTGAAATTTACAAAAATAATCACAACTACAAGCCGGGTTAGCGTTAGTAATAAAGAAACGAGTCCGCGAGAGAGGGCGCAAAACAAATCGCAAGCAAATAAGAGTGTGACACGAGGATTTGTTTTACCGAGGTTCGGTTCTCGCAAACCTACTCCCCGTTGAGGAGGCCACAAAGGCCGGGTCTCTTTCAACCCTTCCCTCTCTCAAACGATCCCACGGATCGAGTGAGCTTTCTCTTCTTCTCAATCAACCGGGAACAAAACTTCCCCGCAAGGGCCACCACACAATTGGTGCCTCTTGCCTTGGTTACAATTGAGTGATGATCTCAAGAACAAGTGAGAAAGAAAAGAATGCGATCCAAGCGCAAGAGCTCGAAAGAACACAAGCAAATCACTCTCTCTAGTCACTATGGAATTGTGTGGAATTTGGAGAGGACTTGATCTATTTGGTGTGTCTAGAATTGAATGCTAGAGCTCTTGTAGTGGTTGAGAAGTGGAAAACTTGGATGGCAATGAATGTGGGGTGGTTGGGGTATTTATAGCCCCAACCACCACAAGTGACCGTTGGCTGGAGTCCTCTGTTTGATGGCGCACCGGACAGTCCGGTGCACACCGGACAGTCCGGTGCCCCTGCCACGTCACAGTTGCCGTTGGATTCTGACCGTTGGAGCTTCTGACTTGTGGGCCCTCCTGGGTGTCCGGTGCACACCGGACATGAACTGTTTGATGTCCGGTGCACCGGCATGGACGTGCCTGACGACTGCGCGCGCTGCGCGCGCATTTAATGCACTGCAGGGAGCCGTTGGCGCCGCAGAGAGCCGTTGCTCCGCTGGTACACCGGACAGTCCGGTGCACACCGGACAGTCCGGTGAATTTTAGCGGAGCGGCTGCCGAGCAAACCCGAGGCTGGCGAGTTCCGGAGGCCGCGTTTCCTTGGAGCACCGGACATGTCCGGTGCACACCGGACAGTCCGGTGAATTATAGCGCGCTGTCCACCGAGACATCCCGAGAGCAAAGAGTTTGAAAGTCGAAGTCCTCTGGCCGCACCGGACAGTCCGGTGCACACCGGACAGTCCGGTGCCTCCGGCCAGAGGAGCCCTCGGTTGTCTTGCTGCTCCTTTGTTGAATCCAACATTTGATCTTTTTATTGGCTGAGTGTGAACCTTTTGCACCTGTATAACTTATGCACTAGAGTAAACTAGTTAGTCCAATATTTGTGTTGGGCAATTCAACCACCAAAATTATTTAGGAACTAGGTCTAAGCCTAATTCCCTTTCAATCTCCCCCTTTTTGGTGATTGATGCCAACACAAACCAAAGCAAATATAGAAGTGCATAATTGAACTAGTTTTCATAATGTAAGTGCAAAGGTTGCTTGGAATTGAGCCAATATAAATTTATATGATGCGCATGGATGGTTTTCTTTATTTTTCACATATTGGACCACATTTGCACCACGAGTTTTGTTTTTGCAAATTCTTTTGTAAATTCTTTTCAAAGTACTTTTGCAAGATAGTCAAAGGTAAATGAAAAAGATTTTGCAAAGCATTTTCAAGATATGGAATTTTCTCCCCCTATTTCCAATGCTTTTCCTTTGACTAAGCAAAACTCCCCCTCAAATGAGGTCTCCTCTTAGTGTTCAAGAGGGTTTTCCATTAATTTTGAAAACACTACTTGCTCCCCCTTTTAGAACACAAAGAGATACCAATTTTGAAATTTATCATTGAAAATCATCAAATTTAAAATTAGGGGTGGTGGTGCGGTCCTTTTGCTTTGGGCTCATATTTTCTCCCCCTTTGGCATGAATCGCCAAAAACGGAATCATTAGAGCCCAATGAAGTACATTCTCCCCCTTTGGTCATGAAAGAAATGAGTGAAGGTTATACCAACGTTGGAGAGATGAGGCGGAGCGACGGCGAAGGGTGAGTAGTGGAGCGGAGTGGAAGCCTTTGTCTTCGCCGAAGACTCCAATTCCCTTTCAATATACCTATGACTTGTTTGAAATACACTTGGAAACATATTAGTCATAGCATATATAAAAGAGACATGATCAAAGGTATATTTATGAGCTATGTGTGCAAGACTAGCAAAAGAAGTTTCTCGAATCAAGAATATTGAGCTCATGCCTAAGTCGGGTAAAAGATTGTTCATCAAGCGGCTTGGTAAAGATATCGGCTAATTGATCTTTAGTATTAATGTAAGAAATCTCGATATCCCCCTTTTGTTGGTGATCCCGAAGAAAATGATACCGAATGGCTATGTGCTTAGTGCGGCTATGCTCGACGGGGTTGTCGGCCATTTTGATTGCACTCTCATTGTCACATAGCAAAGGGACTTTGGTTAATTTGTAACCGTAGTCCCGCAGGGTTTGCCTCATCCAAAGCAATTGCGCGCAACAATGGCCTGCGGCAATATACTCGGCTTCGGCGGTAGAAAGAGCGACCGAATTTTGCTTCTTTGAAGCCCAAGACACCAAGGATCTTCCCAAGAACTGGCAAGTCCCCGATGTGCTCTTTCTATTAATCCTACACCCCGCCCAATCGGCATCCGAATAACCAATTAAATCAAATGTGGATCCCCGAGGGTACCAAAGCCCAAACTTAGGAGTAAAAGCCAAATATCTCAAGATTCGTTTTACGGCCGTAAGGTGTGATTCCTTAGGGTCGGCTTGGAATCTTGCACACATGCATACGGAAAGCATAATGTCCGGTCGAGATGCACATAAATAAAGCAATGAACCAATCATTGACCGGTATACCTTTTGATCCACGGACTTACCTCCCGTGTCGAGGTCGAGATGCCCATTTGTTCCCATGGGTGTCTTGATGGGTTTGGCATCCTTCATTCCAAACTTGCTTATAATGTCTTGAGTATACTTCGTTTGGCTAATGAAGGTGCCTTCATGGAGTTGCTTGACTTGGAATCCTAGAAAATACTTCAACTCCCCCATCATAGACATCTCGAATTTCTGTGTCATGATCCTACTAAATTCTTCACATGTAGATTTGTTAGTAGACCCAAATATGATATCATCAACATAAATTTGGCATACAAACAAATCATTATCAAGAGTCTTAGTGAATAAAGTAGGATCGGCCTTGCCGACTTTGAAGCCATTTGCAATAAGGAAATCTCTAAGGCATTCATACCATGCTCTTGGGGCTTGCTTAAGCCCATAAAGCGCCTTAGAGAGCCTATAGACATGGTTAGGATACTCACTGTCTTCAAAGCCGGGAGGTTGCTCAACATAGACCTCCTCCTTGATTGGTCCATTGAGGAAGGCACTCTTCACGTCCATTTGGTAAAGCTTGAAGCCATGGTAAGTAGCATAGGCTAATAATATACGAATTGACTCAAGCCTAGCTACGGGTGCATAGGTTTCACCAAAATCCAAACCTTCGACTTGTGAATATCCCTTGGCCACGAGTCGAGCTTTGTTCCTTGTCACCACACCATGCTCGTCTTGCTTGTTGCGGAAGACCCACTTGGTTCCTACAACATTTTGGTTAGGACGTGGAACTAAGTGCCATACCTCATTCCTTGTGAAATTGTTGAGCTCCTCTTGCATTGCCATCACCCAATCCGAATCTTGAAGTGCCTCCTCTACCCTGGTTGGCTCAATAGAGGAAACAAACGAGTAATGTTCACAAAAATGAGCAACACGAGATCGAGTAGTTACCCCCTTATGAATGTCGCCGAGGATGGTGTCGACGGGGTGATCTCGTTGAATTGCTTGGTGGACTCTTGGGTGTGGCGGCTTTGGTTGTTCATCCTCCTTGTCTTCATCATTTGAATCTCCCCCTTGATCGTTGCCGTCATTTTGAGGTGGCTCATCTTCTTGATTTTCTTGTTCAACATCTTGAGCCTCATCCTCAACTTGAGTTGGTGGAGATGCTTGCATGGAGGAGGATGGTTGATCTTGTGCATTTGGAGGCTCTTCGGATTCCTTAGGACACACATCCCCGATGGACATGTTCCTTAGCGCTATGCATGGAGCCTGTTCTTCACCTACATCATCAAGATCAACTTGCTCGGTTAGGAGTTCATAAGATGTCTTCTTGAGGATTCGGTGAAGATATAACCGGTTGATGGCGTAGCAGGCGGTGTTGACCGCCTCGGCCCAAAACCGATCCGGTGTCTTGTACTCATCAAGCATGGTCCTTGCCATGTCCAATAGAGTTCGATTCTTCCTCTCCACTACACCATTTTGCTGTGGGGTGTAGGGAGAAGAGAACTCATGCTTGATGCCCTCCTCCTCAAGGAAGCCTTCTATTTGAGAGTTCTTGAACTCCGTCCCATTGTCGCTTCTAATTTTCTTGATCCTTAAGCCGAACTCATTTTGAGCCCGTCTTAAGAATCCCTTTAAGGTCTCTTGGGTATGAGATTTGTCCTGTAAAAAGAATACCCAAGTGAAGCGAGAATAATCATCCACAATTACAAGACAATACTTACTACCGCCGATGCTTATGTAAGCGATCGGGCCGAATAGATCCATGTGTAGGAGCTCCAGTGGCCTGTCGGTAGTCATGATGTTTTTGTGTGGATGATGGACACCAACTTGCTTCCCGGCTTGGCATGCGCTACAAACCCTGTCTTTCTCAAAATGAACATCGGTTAGTCCCAAAATGTGTTCTCCCTTTAGAAGCTTGTGAAGATTCTTCATTCCAACATGGGCTAGTCGGCGGTGCCAGAGCCAACCCAAGTTAGTCTTAGCAATCAAGCAAGTGTCGAGTTCAGCTCTATTAAAATCTACCAAGTATAGCTGACCCTCTAACACTCCCTTAAAAGCTATTGAATCATCACTTCTTCTAAAGACAGTAACACCTATATCAGTAAAAAGACAGTTGTAGCCCATTTTGCATAATTGAGAAACGGAAAGCAAATTGTAATCTAAAGAATCTACAAGAAAAACATTGGAAACAGAATGGTCAGGAGATATAGCAATTTTACCCAAACCTTTGACCAAACCTTGATTTCCATCCCCGAATGTGATAGCTCGTTGGGGATCTTGGTTTTTCTCATATGAGGAGAACATCCTTTTCTCCCCGGTCATGTGGTTTGTGCACCCGCTGTCGAGTATCCAACTTGTGCCCCCGGATGCATAAACCTACAAAACAAGTTTAGTTCTTTGTTTTAGGTACCCAAACGGTTTTGGGTCCTTTGGCATTAGATACAAGAACTTTGGGTACCCAAACACAAGTCTTGGAGCCCTTGTGTTTGCCCCCAACAATCTTGGCAACTACCTTGCCGGATTTGTTAGTCAAAACATAAGATGCATCAAAAGTTTTAAATGAAATGCTATGATCATTTGATGCATTAATAGTTTTCTTTCTAGGCAACTTGGCATGGGTTGGTTGCCTAGATCTAGATGTCTCACCCTTATACATAAAAGCATGATTAGGTCCAGAGTGAGACTTCCTAGAATGAATTTTCTTAATTTTGCTCTCAGGATAGCCGGCAGGGTACAAAATGTAACCCTCGTTATCCTGAGGCATGGGAGCCTTGCCCTTAACAAAGTTAGATAGGTTCTTAGGAGGGGCATTAATTTTGACATTGTCTCCCCTTTGGAAGCCAATGCCATCCTTAATGCCAGGGCGTCTCCCATTATAGAGCATGCTTCTAGCAAGTTTAAATTTTTCATTTTCTAAGTCATGCTCTCTAATCTTAGCATTAAGTTGTGCTATGTGATCATTTTGTTTCTTAATTAAAGCTAGGTGATCATGGATAGCATCAACATTAATATCTCTACATCTAGTACAAATGGAAATATGCTCAACATTGGATGTAGAGGGTTTGCAAGATTTTAGTTCAACAACCTTAGCATGCAACAAATCATTTTCAGCTCTAAGGTTGGAAATAGTAGCATTGCAAACATCAAAATCCCTAGCCTTAGTAATTAACTTCTCATTCTCATTCCTAAGGCTAGCAACAGAAGCATTCAATTCATCAATCCTAGCAAGCAAATCAACATTATCATTTCTAGGATCAATGCAAACATGAGAATCAACCTTAGCAATTAAGTTGGCATTTTCATTTCTAAGGTTGTCTAAAGTCTCATGGCAAATACTTAGCTCACTAGACAATTTTTCACATTTTTCTCTTTCTAGAGCATAAGCATTTTTAACCTTAACATGTTTTTTGTTTTCCTTGATTAGGAAGTCCTCTTGGGAGTCCAAGAGATCATCCTTTTCATGGATGGCACTAATCAATTCATTTAATTTTTCTTTTTGTTCCATGTTAAGGTTGGCAAAAAGAATACGCAAATTATCCTCTTCATTTTTATCATCATCCTCATCACTAGATGTTTCATATTTAGTGGAGGACTTTGATTTTACCTTCTTTTTGCCGTCCTTGGCCATGAGGCACTTGTGGCCGACGTTGGGGAAGAGGAGGCCCTTGGTGACGGCGATGTTGGCGGCGTCCTCGTCGTCGGAGGAGTCGCTTGAGCTTTCGTCGGAGTCCCACTCCCGACAAACATGGGCATCGCCGCCCTTCTTCTTGTAGTACTTCTTCTTCTCCTTCCTCTTGCCCTTCTTGTCGTTGTCCCTGTCACTATCACTTGATAATGGACATTTAGCAATAAAGTGACCGGGCTTACCACACTTGTAGCAAACCTTCTTGGAACGGGATTTGTAGTCCTTCCCCTTCCGTTGCTTGAGGATTTGCCGGAAGCTTTTGATGATTAGGGCCATCTCCTCGTTGTCGAGCTTGGAGGCGTCAATTGGTTGTCTACTTGGTGTAGACTCCTCCTTCTTCTCCTCCGTTGCCTTGAAGGCCACGGGTTGCGCCTCGGATGTGGACGGCTCGTCAAGCTCGTTGATCTTCTTGGAGCCCTTAATCATGCATTCAAAACTAACAAAATTCCCGATAACTTCCTCGGGGGTCATTTGTGTATATCTAGGATTGCCACGAATTAATTGAACTTGTGTGGGGTTAAGGAAAATAAGGGCTCTTAGAATAACCTTAACCACTTCGTGGTCATCCCATTTTGCGCTCCCGAGGTTGCGCACTTGGTTCACCAAGGTCTTGAGCCGGTTGTACATGTCTTGTGGCTCCTCCCCTTGGCGAAGACGGAAGCGACCGAGCTCCCCCTCGATCGTTTCCCGCTTGGTGATCTTGGTGAGTTCATCACCCTCGTGCGCCGTCTTGAGTAAGTCCCAAATCTCCTTGGCGTTCTTCAACCCTTGTACTTTGTTGTATTCCTCCTTGCTTAGGGAGGCAAGGAGGATTGTTGTGGCTTGGGAGTTGAAGTGCTCGATTTGGGCTACTTCGTCCGTGTCATAATCCTCATCCCCTACGGATGGTACCTGCACACCAAACTCAACAACATCCCATATACTTTTGTGGAGAGAGGTTAGATGAAATCGCATTAAATTACTCCACATAGCATAATCCTCACCATTAAAAGTTGGTGGTTTGCCTAACGGGACGGAAAGTAAAGGTGTATGTTTAGGAATGCGAGGGTAGCGTAGGGGAATCTTACTATACTTCTTACGCTCTTGGCGTTTAGAAGTAACGGATGCCGCGTCGGAGCCGGAGGTGGAGGTCGATGAAGTGTCGGTCTCGTAGAAGACCACCTTCCTCATCCTTTTGTGCTTGTCTCCACTCCGATGCGGCTTGTGAGAAGAAGATTTTTCCTTCTTCTCCTTGTGATGAGAAGAGGAAGATCTTTTCTCCTTTCGCTTGGAGGATCTCTTCTTCTTCTCCCTTCTCTTGGTGCGGGACTCTTTCGATGAAGATGAGGTGCTTCCTTGGCTTGTAGTGGGCTTGTCGCCGGTCTCCATCTCCTTCTTGGCGGGTTCTCCCGACATCACTTCGAGCGGTTAGGCTCTAATGAAGAACCGGGCTTTGATACCAATTGATAGTCGCCTAGAGGGGGGGTGAATAGGGCGAAACTGAAATTTACAAAAATAATCACAACTACAAGCCGGGTTAGCGTTAGTAATAAAGAAACGAGTCCGCGAGAGAGGGCGCAAAACAAATCGCAAGCAAATAAGAGTGTGACACGAGGATTTGTTTTACCGAGGTTCGGTTCTCGCAAACCTACTCCCCGTTGAGGAGGCCACAAAGGCCGGGTCTCTTTCAACCCTTCCCTCTCTCAAACGATCCCACGGATCGAGTGAGCTTTCTCTTCTTCTCAATCAACCGGGAACAAAACTTCCCCGCAAGGGCCACCACACAATTGGTGCCTCTTGCCTTGGTTACAATTGAGTGATGATCTCAAGAACAAGTGAGAAAGAAAAGAATGCGATCCAAGCGCAAGAGCTCGAAAGAACACAAGCAAATCACTCTCTCTAGTCACTATGGAATTGTGTGGAATTTGGAGAGGACTTGATCTATTTGGTGTGTCTAGAATTGAATGCTAGAGCTCTTGTAGTGGTTGAGAAGTGGAAAACTTGGATGGCAATGAATGTGGGGTGGTTGGGGTATTTATAGCCCCAACCACCACAAGTGACCGTTGGCTGGAGTCCTCTGTTTGATGGCGCACCGGACAGTCCGGTGCACACCGGACAGTCCGGTGCCCCTGCCACGTCACAGTTGCCGTTGGATTCTGACCGTTGGAGCTTCTGACTTGTGGGCCCTCCTGGGTGTCCGGTGCACACCGGACATGAACTGTTTGATGTCCGGTGCACCGGCATGGACGTGCCTGACGACTGCGCGCGCTGCGCGCGCATTTAATGCACTGCAGGGAGCCGTTGGCGCCGCAGAGAGCCGTTGCTCCGCTGGTACACCGGACAGTCCGGTGCACACCGGACAGTCCGGTGAATTTTAGCGGAGCGGCTGCCGAGCAAACCCGAGGCTGGCGAGTTCCGGAGGCCGCGTTTCCTTGGAGCACCGGACATGTCCGGTGCACACCGGACAGTCCGGTGAATTATAGCGCGCTGTCCACCGAGACATCCCGAGAGCAAAGAGTTTGAAAGTCGAAGTCCTCTGGCCGCACCGGACAGTCCGGTGCACACCGGACAGTCCGGTGCCTCCGGCCAGAGGAGCCCTCGGTTGTCTTGCTGCTCCTTTGTTGAATCCAACATTTGATCTTTTTATTGGCTGAGTGTGAACCTTTTGCACCTGTATAACTTATGCACTAGAGTAAACTAGTTAGTCCAATATTTGTGTTGGGCAATTCAACCACCAAAATTATTTAGGAACTAGGTCTAAGCCTAATTCCCTTTCAACCTTGCATCAGCAAACGCCGTTCCCGGCTAGCGTTGTGCGCCTCGTCCCACTCAGCCGAGCACCACCTCTGCACCATCTTCTCCCAGCACTCAGGATGCGCGGCGCACCAATGAGGAATCATCTAAAAAAATATAAGTACACCGCATATCAGAAGATAAGAATAAGCATATTTAGTACCAATAATAAAGTTTTGTATTTACCTGCAAGTACTGGTCCACAGTCAATGACATGGTTCGGGCGTCCTTCTTGTTCACCTTCTCCCCAAGGACGGAGCCGTGGTAAGTGACGATGGCCTGGATGCGCGCCTCGTAGTGCATGTCAACGACGAGCTTCTTACAGCACGTCGTAGACACCACATCCGCCCTGGCCTCGTATCCAGCATCGCACCTGAAGAAATCCTATATACAAAGACGATGTATCCATACATTATTTAAAGAATATGCAACAAATGCGACTTATTAAACAATATAGTGCGAGGAAGACTTACCCACAGCTCTTGCTTGACCCGCTTCGCCTTGTTGTTGAATTGTCTGCCGTCCCGATCTACTGCATCGGGGGCGACGGCGTAGTGGTCGAAGGTGTACGCTGGGCTCGTCACTCCGGCGTACTCGACAAGCCCAGGGAAGTGTTCCCGGCATAGAAGGCCGAGGATGCCATTGGGGTTGCGGCCGTGACCCCCTGCAGTCTCCAAAACCATCCAAGACCTGTCGAAGTGATTAAGATGAAGTATTAGTTTCTATTATTAATTTGAACATATAATATGAAAAAGCAGCAACAACATCTAAAGTTACCTACCTCTCTCCATCGGGTCGTATGAGGGGACGTCTGTCACGAAGAATGGGTCGCTTAGGTAGGCTCGCGGGACCTCGCAGGTAGATACTCCTCGAACCTGAGGAGCCAGAACCTGAGACGTCCTGCTGAGCGGCGGCGTCGTCGTCGTCGTCCTGCTGCGCCGCATCGTCGTCGTCCTGCTGTGCCGCATCGACAGCGGCTTGCTGCTCCACCTGCTGCTGTACGACGTCGTCCTGCTGCGCCTCCTCCTCCGTCCTACGGGTGCTCCTCCTCCCCCTCCCCCTCCCCCTCCTCGTCCTCGTCCCACCGCCCACCATCTTTGTCCAACAACCTGCAATTAAGAGTAAACAATTAAGCACAGATAAAATATGTATTTAGAAACATATGCAAAATAAATGAAATATAGCATTACATCGATTAAAAATAATCTTCATATGTGTCCGGGTTAGCCGGATCATAAGTGTCATCATCACTATCAACCATTTCATAGTCAACATCATCTGAAGGCGCAACTTCGTCATTGGCATTGCCTTCAAGTATTTCTAAGTCATTCTCATTTTGCACCTCATCATCCTCGTCATCAACAACCATTTCAATATCTACTTCCATTCCGATCGCTTCGGTTAAGTCTATCTCAAATTGCCCTTCGAGCCCATCTTCTTGGAAGAACTCTCCGTCATATGTGTCCGGGTCTAAGTTATAATCTTCATCGTTTGGAACAGGTAATTTAGCGTGCGGTGATACCTTATACACAACATCCCAACCCTTAAGATGTTGTTTCGTTTGGCACGCATATGGAAGATAATACACTTGTGTGGCCTGTTGGGCCACAATGTAGACATCGTCTCCTGCTAAGGTGGAATCCTGTCGAATTTCGACTATCCCAAGATTAGAATGTGTCCGTCTCATCACTTGAGGGTCAAACCAATGACATTTGAATATCACTGGAGTAAGAGGTTTGGAACCATAAAAATTGAGTTCATATATTTCTTCAATTCTTCCATAATACTCGACCTCGTCAAGCCCGGGCGTAAAGACTCCAGAACACGTGGTTTTTCGATTGGGCCGACTTTGGTCGTAGCTTGTTGTGCGAAAACGGTATCCATTGATGTCATACCCAGAAAATTTCCTGACCCTATAGGCAAAGCCATTGGCTACTTGTCTCAACTCGGCACTCATAGACGGCTCTCTTTGGCCCTGCAAGTTCAAACACGCTAGATTGTTATATTATTCGCACGTAAGAGCAACTTGGAATAACAAACTAAGCACGTACCTTATGTTTAAACCAGGAAATGAAATCGGGCAATCCATTTCCCGCACCCTTTCTAAGAAGGGTATCATATTCCTGTGGAGTTGGGTCCCTTGATCGACGCCAGAATTCATGAAGAAATTGCTCCATGTATGGCGTCACCTCTTCAAGGTTGGTCAATACATATAGCATGATATGGCGCCACTCTTCATGTCTCAGGGTCTTGGTGGTCGAACCACTCGCGCTTCCGAGTTGCCCTCGAAAAATGCTGAGGTTCGATTCATTGCCGCCATCATTGTAACGAGGGGGTGGATTATGCACGCTCGGCAGTTTGTCACCATAGTAAGTTGTTGTGAAGTTTGACACCTCCTCCAGTATGTATGCCTCTGCAATGGAAGCCTCGATTTTGCATTTATTTCTACATTTCTTTCGGATACTCTTTAGACATCTCTCGATTGGATAGCACCAACGTCCCTGCACGGGCCCCCCCATTCGTGCCTCATATGGGAGATGAATAATCAAATGCTGCATCGGATTGAAGAAGCCGGGTGGAAAGATCTTCTCCAGCTTACACAGTAACACGGGTGCCATCCTTTCCAAGTCTGCAATCATGGTCCGAGCTAACTCTTTTGCACAAAGCTGGCGGAAGAAATAGCTCAACTCTGCAAGCGCTAGCCAGACATGCTCAGGGACATAGCCTCGAACCATTGCCGGAAGAATTCGTTCAATCCATATGTGGAAGTCATGACTCTTCATCCCTAAGACTCGCAGAGTAGATAAGTTCACCCCCCTACTAAGGTTAGCTGCATACCCATCAGGGAACATTAACATCTTGATCCACTGTAGTACTTCCTTCCTCTGGGCCCTGCTCAGGACGAAATCGGCCTTAGGCCTTCTCCATGTCTTACCACCACTAGGCGGCTTCATCTCTTGGTTTGGTCTATCACATAACTCTGCCAGATCCACTCTTGCCTTTACGTTATCCTTTGACTTATCAGGAATCTCCATAATTGTCGCCCAAAGTGCCTCGGCGACATTCTTTTCAGTGTGCATCACGTCAATGTTGTGTGGAAGGAGCAGGTCATCATAATAGGGGAGCCGAGTCAAGCCCGACTTATGTGTCCACATATGTTGCTCACCATATCCCACAAAACCACCTTCTGGGTTGGCCACGAGACCATCTATCTGTTCGCGAACTTCGGCACCAGTCATCATTGCAGGTGGGCGGTCTGTCACCACGACACCTTTCGTAAAGTTCTTGATGTCTTGTCGGAATGCATGGTCAGGAGGGAGAAATTGTCGATGTTTATCGAATGACGAATATTTGCCACCCTTCTTCAACCAAATGAACCTAAGAGCTTCCTTGCAAACTGGGCATGGGAACTTACCGTGAACACACCAGGCGCAAAATAGCCCATACGCCGGAAAGTCATGCATGGAGTACTGGTACCAAACATGCATTTTGAAGTTTGTCTTCGTAGCTCGGTCGTACGTCCATACCCCTTCCTCCCAAGCACGGACCAATTCATCAATCAAAGGCTCCATGTACACGCCCATTTTATTCCCCGGGTGTCCAGGAATTATCAAGGACACGAATATGTTCTGTCTTTGAAAGCATACGCCGGGGGGGAGATTGATGGGGATAACGAACACGGGCCAACATGTGTATGGGGCAGCGGTCATTCCATAGGGATTGAACCCATCTGTGGCCAGCGCAACACGAACATGTCGAGCCTCTTTGGCTTTCTCATGGTGAATGGCATCAAAGTGGGTCCATGCTTCACCATCGGATGCGTGAACCATCTTGTTAGGATTGTATCGTTTGCCTTTTTTGTGCCATGTCATCTGTTTCGCGGATTCCTCTGTCATGTATAGACGCTGGATCCTCGGTATGAACGGAAGGTGGCCTAGGATTGTCACGGGGATGTCGAGCTGCTTCTTCTGTCCATCACCAGAGTCTACCTCCATGAACCTAGACGATTTACACTTCGGACAGTACTTTGCCTCAGTGTGTTCTTTCCTAAATAGGACGCAGCCCTTCGGACAAGCATGTATCTGCTCATACGTCATCTTGAGTGCACGAAGGAGTTTCTGTGCCTCGTACATGCTCTTTGGCAGAACGTGATCCTCCGGAAGCAGGCTGCCAATAACTGTCAACAAACCATCGAAGGCGTCTCGACTCATGCTATACTGCGACTTCAACGCCATTATACGCCCAATGGCATCCAGTTGAGAAACCTTTGTCTTGCCGTGAAGGGGTTTCTGTGCCGCGTCAAACATGTCGTAGAATGCCTTTGCGGTCGCCTCTGGCTCGTCCTCCGTACGTCCTTCGGCGAACTGTGCCTCGTGATAGTCGTTCAACATGTCTGCTACCCCGGCATCAGCATCGTAATCCTCGACGCGTTGTCTCACCACCTCCTCTCTCGTGCGATGCGCTTCACCATGGAAGATCCACCGAGTATAGTCCGGCGTAAATCCATTCTTCCAAATATGTTCTACCATGGCCTTCTTTGGTTTTCTTTTCCGGTTGTCACATTTGTTGCACGGACAAGGGACTAGGCTAGCTCCTTTAGCAGCTTCGCCATATGCCCGTTCCACGAAAGCATCGGTCTTCCTAATCCATTCTGGGGTGACATCATTACGTCGAACGCGGCCCGTGTACATCCACTCACGGTCCTCCATCCTCTAACATATATAACCGAGTATAGTTTAATATAGACATGTAATGCATGTACACTACGTTCCTACCTTCTAATAGGTGAGGATAGGTCCTAATCCCACCCGCGGTTGCGTAGATGGAGTTAGTTTCCATGCTCTACTCCGATCCGAGATAGAATTTCGGCAGCACCTCCCCGCTGTTCTCCGGATACACGTCCTGGCAGGGAGAGTGTACTGTCCGGAGAACAACAGGGAGGTGACGCCGAAACTCTTTCTCAGACCGGAGTAGAGCATGGAAACTAACACCATCTACGCAACCGCGGGCTGTCCAAAAAACGTGGACAATTCGAAACTGATACATTTGTAGATATGCAAAGATCTGCATATCTACATCGTATCACTTTCGAACGGGAGACGCCTAACTGGGTTACGTGATCTACGACCATGATGTGGATGTAGAGGTTATACCTAGGGTGGCGGTGGAGTCAGGCTAGTGGGGCTGTGGCGGGTCGGTGCAGTGGCGACGCGAGGCAGACCCGCAGCGGCTAGGAAGACCTCTGCAAAAAAAATAAACAAGTATGTCAACAAAAAAATTCGGCAGCACCTCCCCTGCACGGGGAGGTTTCCAAAACCTGCAAATAAAAGTAACAGCACGATGGCTGACATTCACACATATATCAACGGCACGATGGCCGACAATCACATTTAATCGACATCCATATCCACCATCACACAATCATATCTAATCGGCATACAACTAAAACTAGGGCCCCTACACAATCATAAACGTGACGAGACGGCTTGCTAACCTAATGGCACAGCAGAATTGACGCCCCATCAGCTAGCCTAGCCCCCGGTTGATCGATGGAGTTAGGAGTGTTGTTTGTTTCATCGTCTATCTACTGTTCTCTCTCGTGGCGATCGCTGACCATAGCGGCCACCCTCCGCTAGGTGGCCAGGTTTTCATGTGGCCCTCCACCATGTCTTCGCAGGACCCTCCGCCGGCGACGAGCACCCAAAAGGTATGCCCACCCCTTCTCTACTCTCCCTGCCGTGCGATGCCGAGTACTCAAACCCAAACTCGAGCTATTTTGTGCACTCTGATCTGATCTAATTACAAGCACGTACATGTATCATGCCTATCAAATTCGGTTTTGCTACAAAAGTTATCAGGTGACGTCGCCATGCATGCTCTCGGTCCCCAAGTTACCACTAGGCAACGATGGCAGCGTCACGTTTATGGATGGGAAATACGTTACGGTATGTATAAAATGCATGAGAACTCAACGGGTCGCTAATGCCTGGCTCCACATCACCACATGCAGTGCACTGCCGTACCGTGTACGTAGCGGCGCGACGGCGGGCTCTCCGGCGGGCTCGACGGCGGGCGCTCCGGCGGGCGCGACGGCGGGCTCCGGCGGGCGACGGCGGCGCTCCGGCGGGCGACGGCGGGTTGGGGGCAGAGAGAAAGAGAGAAAGTGAGAGTGAGAGAGAGACAGAGAGTGCGGGCGATGTAACGGTATTAAAACGTTCTTTGCCGAGTGCCCGCGATCCGGCACTCGGCAAAGATTTTTTAAAAATTAAAAAATAAACTTTGCCGAGTGCTGGATCTCGGGCACTCGGCAAAGTCGTCTTTGCCGAGTGCTGGATCTCGGGCACTCGGCAAAGTCGTCTTTGCCGAGTGCTGGATCTCAGACACTCGGCAAAGATGTGTTGTACAGACTTTGCCGAGTGCCCAAGAACAGGCACTCGGCAAAGTTGTCTTTGCCGAGTGTTAACTGGACAGCACTCGGCAAAGTATTTTTTATTTTTTTTAGTTTTTGCAACCAAACTTTTTGTGGTGTGTTTCTACACTATGTAGACCTACATGTATCATTTATGGACAATTTTAACAGAGTTTTCAATCGTTAGTAGATTTAGTTCGTTTATTTGAATTTCTTCGGAAAATTTAGATTTGAACTGTAGGTCACTCGAAACTTGGAAAACCGTGCATGCAAAAATAATATTCATGTTACTTAGCATAAGTTACGACCGATTCTAGGAGCGGATCGGAAACTTCGAGCAACATGCTCACTAAACATGGCCGTGAACTTGCCATACACATGTTTGAAAATTGTATAAAACACAAACAAAGTCAAAAAATCCTGAAACTTGTCCACGTGTCATGATATCATATGTACAGGCTGCGATAAAAATTTTAGAATGTTTGGAGAAAGTTGTGGGACACTATGTGTAGAAACCTAGGAGAACTACACATGAAATCATAGAGTTTCAATGTGGATCTCTTAGGTTTGTACACATAGTGCGTTACAGCTTTCTCGAAACTTTTTCAAATTTTTATCACAGCCTCTACATATGATATCATGACACGTGGACAGGGTTCATGATTTTCTGACTTTGTTTCTGTTTTATACAATTTTTAAACACCTGGATGGCAAGTTTACGGTCATGTTGAGTGAGCATGGTGCTCAAAGTTTCCGGTCCGCTCCTGAAATCGGTCGTAACTTGTGCTATGTAGCATGAATATCATTTTTGCATGCACGGTTTTCCAAGTTTCAACTGACCTGCAGTTCAAATCTGAATTTTCCGAAGAAATTCAAATAAACAAACTAAATGTACTAGCTATAGAAAACACTGTTATAATCGTCCCAAAATGGTACATGTAGGTCTACATAGTGTAGGAACATACCACAAAAAGTTTGGTGACCAAAATTAAAAAAATAAAAATATGCTTTGCCGAGTGTCTACATAGGACACTCGGCAAAGACTCTCTTTGCCGAGTGCCAGATACTTGACACTCGGCAAAGACTGACGGCCGTCAGTTGTAGACGGCCGCTAACGGCCCTTTGCCGAGAGCAATATTTGCCGAGTGTTGTACGCTCGGCAAAACAGTCTTTGCCGAGTGCTTGGCTGTGCCGAGTGCCCTGCACTCGGTAAACAAGATCTTTACCGAGCGCAGGACTCTGCCGAGTGCGGCACTCGGCAAAGTCGACTTTGCCGAGTGCCCGATAAAAAGCACTCGGCAAAGCCTCCGGCACTCGGCAAAGAGCCGAATTCCGGTAGTGCATTCTCAAAACATTCGTCAGGATCTACTATTTCCCCATCTTCAACAATCATGTTATGCATGATTACACAAGCTATAATAATGTCTTTGAGTGTATCTACATCCCAAAATCCACCAGGGCCTCGAACAATTGCAAAACGAGATTGCAAAACTCCAAAGGCTCGTTCCACATCCTTTCAGACTGCTTCCTGTGCTTTTGCAAAGTATCTCCTCTTGTTGCCTTGTGGTTCTGGTATGGTCTTAACCAATGTAGCCCAAGATGGATATATCCCATCAGCAAGATAGTATCCCATTGTTTATTCATGACCATTGATGTTGTATTTCACTTTAGGAGCTTCTTCATTTGCTATCTTTGAGAATAGTGGAGAACGATGTAGTACATTAATATCATTGAGTGAGCCAGGCAACAAAAAAATGCATGCCAAATCCATAGATCTTTCGAAGCAACGGCTTCTAAAATAATTATATGTGTATGATGATGACCCATATACATACCTTGCCATGTCGATGGACAATTCTTCCACTTCCAATGCATGCAATCTAGTGATCCAAGCATACCAGGAAAACCTCTTTTCTCTCCAAGTGCAAGTAACCGAGCTATATCATTCTCATTAGGAGACCTCAAATACTCCTCGCTAAAAACTTCAATAATAGCTTTAACAAACTTTTTCAAACTTTTTATAGTTGTACTTTCTCCAATACGTACGTACTCATCTATAGCATCTGCCGGTACTCCATAAGTTAGCATACGAAATACTGCAGTAACCTTCTGGAAACAACTGAGTCCTTGTTGTTGAGCTGCATTTCTTGACTGTTCGAAGTAATCATCATGTTGTTCCACATCATTCATTATACGAAGAAATAGTCGACGATTCATCCTAAATCTGTGATACCAAAAATAATAAGGCATTCGTGATACAACACTATACATGCACATTGACAACAAATAAAATAAAATAGAATGTAACCTTCGTCGGAAGAAGCTCGAGCCATATGTGGGATGTTCAGCCAAGTAATCTTGATACATTCTTGTGTGAGCTGCTTCTCTATCCTGATAAATATATAAACATCCAGGGATAGAACCTCCTCGCTTTATTGGTACAAGTGATGCACTTTGAACTGTTTGAGCCGCAGAAAGGATGAATTCATCATCGTCATCAGACGAGTCTGAATATGCCTCCAAATATTTGGAGGATAACGACGAACGGTGATTCATGTGGACTGAAAAAGAGTAATTAAGATCAGGACCATTATTATGGGACTTTGTCATACAAATAAAACTAAGTTTGAAGCTGCAAATAATAACAACCTAAAATTATAAATGGTTAATGTTACGGAACAGAGGCTACAAGAACAGGTTGATAGCGGAAGCAACAGGCTAGTACAAACTACATATCTCTACTACCTATTAAGACGGTAAGGGGTAGGCTGCCATTCCGTGTTCTGCCATTCCCATTCCGCTCTCTCCGCAAAGCCCATTCCCATTCCTGGCTGCCTGTCTTTCTCATTCCCCCTCCCTGCAAAGTCCATTCACATTTCCATTCCCGGCTGTCACGTGTCTTTCTAATTCTCCCTCCCACAAAGCTCATTCCCATTCCCACGTGCATCCCACGCCTAGCTAAAATTAAATTAACAGAGGCTACAAGAACAGGTTGATAGCGGAAGCAACAGGCTAGTACAAACTACATATCTCTACTACCTATTAAGACGGTAAGGGGTAGGCTGTCATTCCGTGTTCTGCCATTCCCATTTCGCTCTCTCCGCAAAGCCCATTCCCATTCCCGGCTGCCTGTCTTTCTCATTCCCCCTCCCTGCAAAGCCCATTCACATTTCCATTCCCGGCTGTCACGTGTCTTTCTAATTCTCCCTCCCACAAAGCTCATTCCCATTCCCACGTGCATCCCACGTCTAGCTAAAATTAAATTAAAAAAACAGGCTCCAAGGGGATTCGAACTCGCGACCCCTCAAGTAAATGGGAAAAAAATTGGCTACAGCCGCCTGCAAAGCAGCCCAAATGCAGGCTCCTTTTGATTGATGACACGTGTGTAATCTCGCACAGATCTTAAAGTAACAAAGACCCAGCCGTTCCCAGCCACGTCCCACTATTTTCTTGCTAGCTTCGGCTCGCTAGCCTCTTACTGCTAGCTTCGGCTAAAGTTTTGTCATCAATCAAAGTTGTCTGTGTAAAAACCGTTTAGAAAAATATTCAGATAATCAAATTATTGAAAAAATGGCAATTCTATTATCCAGTATGTCTTACATTCAACAGTTCTGGATCCTGATCAGGTCCCATATATTTTGATCTATTTTCCTTGAATTTGTTCCTATGCCAGACCAGACACCGGTAAATAAATCATCATCGTTTCCATTCATGTCTGGGAGGGAGATAGATTCACCACTCGAGATCCCCGTCGTCGTTTCCATGTCTGTGACAGTGACACTGGCAAACGCATGGCTTATCATCATGCCGCCTTGCCGCGACCAACGAGCAGCGATGACAACACTGGATCAGGAATGATCTGCTAGAGCAGCGATGGCCGCTAATTAGTTATAGTAATAAATTAGGGATAAATTAGGGATGGCGGCGTTAATCAGCGATGGCACCGATGATAGGAATAGCGGCGCTACCTTGTCTAATCAACATCAAGAGGTAAAAAAGGATCTGGAGTCGTATGAGAGAAGAAGCCAACGAGCCGAAGCTAGGAAGGAGATAGTGGGTTATGGTTGGGTCTCCGTTTAGCCGAAGCGAGATAGTGGGACGTGGCTGGGAACGGCTGGGTATTTGTTACTATGAGATTTGTGCGAGATTACACACGTGTCATCAATCAAAAGGAGCCTGCATTTGGGCTGCTTTGCAGGCGGCTGTAGCCAATTTTTTCCCAGTAAATGTGCTCGTAGCTACCGCTACACCACATGTGTGTTTATGTCTACATCTATTATAGTAAAAACATATACTACATCTCTCCCGAAGCCCACCTGCTAACCTTGCACAATGTGTAGTAGTAGATAAGTATCACTGAGATTATTAAATTATATTTCTGGATTGAGGGAGTAGTATTTAAATAAGAGCCTTGCATGCAATTTCTTTTGTTTGAATAATGTTTTCAACTTAAATACTTTTTTTTGCATGTGTGACATTTATTCTCCGTAATATTTTTCCATGGATCTAACTTATAAGTCATTTTCATAAACCAATGCCAAAGATGAATCCATGTTTCTTACTTGGAAACCCCGAACAAACACCACTAGCACGTGGCGCTAGCGTTGGCGTCGCTCACCGATGACGAGAAGAAACTTGGCGACTGCCAGTTCGACCTCTGGAAGCAGTCCTATGTGGCCCATGCGCCGCTGTGTATGGCAAGCTTCGGCGCAGCCGCCGCTTGGACGCGGTCCAGAGCGGATGCATCGCGCTGTCTATCGTCAAACATGGGGACCTCATGGTCGTCGCCAATGTCGACGACTCTCGGGTTGTTCTGGGCACCGCAACCTACGACGACGCCATCACGCCGTCTAGCTCATCATCCACCTGAAGCCCAACCTGCCACGTAAGTCGCTACTGACCGGCCATAAATTCTTGTGCGCTGGGATGACAACCATTGTTGCTGTTGTGTGAGTGTCCTCGAACAAGATGTATGTAGAGGAGTAGCACATCCGGTGGTGCAACGACCAGGTATACTACCTCGCTGATGAGCCCGGGGTGCATTTCATTTGGCAGCCCAGCCAAGAGTGATCGGTACTCACCATATCGCGCGCGTTCGACGACTATTATATCAAGGATTGTGGAGTCATCTTGACGCCGAAGGTCAGTAGAGGAGGACCGACAATAATGACCACTCGCCATCGTCGGGGTAGCTTTTGTGCCGGCCTACCTTTAATTCTCTTCGCAAACACACACTTGCATTTTTTGTTTAAGCAAGCGTGTATGGTGGTGCGTGCCTGATGACTAACGATGTACGACGGAACTTCTACCGGCAGGTGTGACACGTGCTCTCTAATGATGAGACCATGCAAATCATGACATATATCGAAGTCTACATGATACTGATGGTTGCAATGTAGTAGTGAAACAACTAAATTAAAATAACAAAATTTATGTATGGCTAGGATCATAAATGGATTATGAAATATTTTCTTATAACAATATAAGTCACATTTTGTATATAAGTTATCATGGTATTATATGTTCCCGTTGCAACGCACGGGTAATGACCTAGTACGATTATAATAAGCTAATCACCAAATTCAAATGTGAACGGATGCTGCTTCAACGGCGTTGGCTTGATTAATGCAAGTCAAAGAAACAAATTAAAAATTAGATGAACATGCAAGATCATATGGGAGACAAAAAGTTGGGCAGCGGATCATACCTTCAGTCCTTCACCCAAGAATACTAGATGGAGCGAACGTAGTAGCATATCGGTGGAGAAGTAGCAACCATAAAGATCACCGTGGTGCTAGCGCCCGGCGTCCTCTGATACTGTGGCCGCCTATGCGGATCTTCTCCAATATTCCAATAGAGCGAGTTACACGCGCAGCCGTGAAAGAAGTATAGTTAGAACTGAGAGATATATACAAAAATATTGACCTAGCACAATTTTAAATTATTTAACAAGATTAATATCGGGAACCGTTGGAGAGCAAGATTATTCTTGTTTCCTATATATTTAACAACTTACTAAATCTAAATTTAGGGTGTTTTTTTAGGTAACTAGTGGAGATGCTCTTAGCCATGCGTAACACACGCACAGAGTAGCAGTGACCTTAGAAATGCTCTGTGGGTTGGATGAAAGTTTAGATTATTGGACAGACCGTGATAAAAAAACGCTTAGAGCAACTCCAGTAGTTGTCTAAATAATAGCTCCTCAAACAAGCATTTACCAAGCTGCTAAATTTGCTTTAGGAGTAAAAAAAGGATCAACCTCCAACAGTTCCTGACATACAGGAAGCTAAAACTGTTTTAAATCTTGGATGGGCCTATTTGTTTCTGCGCCGCCAGCAAGTTCGTGCCAAAGTTGAGCACTAGTCGCGCTGGCGGACGAAGCCTGCGCATGCCTTCGTTTGAATCACGCCGTCCATATATATATATATATATATATATATATATAGGAATTGATCATTTGCTTTTGTTCATACGTACAGAGGATTAAAAGTGTAGAGGTACAAGTGCTACTTTCACTAGACACGTCTAAACATAAAATAATTTAAAACACACGGAATAGACAATGAGTGAAACCACCATTTGAATTAAAGCATCTTTGTTTAAAATGCACAATGCAGATGCATTTAACGTTCAATTGGAAGACCCTTGGTCTTTATCAAACCATACAGCGTGTTCAGCCTCACTATGGATACGATACAAATCCTTGCCGGCGAGAGCCAGGACGGTGTCAGGGAGGTGGCCAGGCAGATGAGTTGGGGAAGGGAAGCCCAGACCCCGCCGGCGGGGATGGAGGTCAGGCGACAGGGACGAGATCTCCCGAGGTGGAAGAGAAAAAATGGCGCGAGTGGGTTCTAGCGGCAAGGCCAACGTGCCAGAACAAGACGCGAAAGTAAAAAAAGTCATGATTGAACTTTTCGGGAGTAGGAAACTAGTTGCTACATGTAGAGACCAAATTGGCTGGGATAGCAACTTAGCAAATTTACCAAGTTGATTTCAGGAGCTGTTGGAGAGGGGATTTTATAAAAACTCTCTAAATTTCTTGTTTAGGGAATTCTTTAGGCAACTACTGGAGTTGCTCTTAGCTGCATATACATTGAAGAATAGTGTTTATAAAGAATTAGCTTCCTGCATGCCATATTGGAATTGGACCATCACTAGTTAGGTGAGAGTTTTTTTTTTCTCACGTCCACGAAATTGTTGCCTTGTGGTCTGTCACTCTATTGTAACTGCTCGTAAAAGGTACAGGTACTCGTGCATCGCAGCAGGATGTTTTAAATTTTTTTGATCCTTCTTCAAGAACGCGTGCATATATATCCTCGACCACAAGGACGCTTTGTATATCAAAGCAAACGGGGATACAGTTGCGCAAGAAATTAGAAAACGGAATACACATAATATATCCAAGTTGCCAATAGTTATTAGAGCATCTCCAACATTGTCTTAAATCAGTGCCCTATATTTAAATATAGAGCTGAACTCGAAAAAACAACTCCAATAGTGCTATATTTTATAATTTTTTATCAAAAAATACAGAACACATCATGAAGTGACCTAAATATACTATACCTCGGACTAGTGTTATATTCTTGTTTTCTACATCCTTATCAATATTTTCTTTCCTAGTATTGCAATTTACTTCCTAAAATATATGATTTATGGCTTAACTGTTGGAGCATAATTTATTTTTAGTGCCCTAAACACTTAAAATGATGTGATATTTTAAATTTTAGGGCACTATTTTAAGTCACCTTATGGGTATGCTCTTATAGAATCATAATATCCTTGTTCTAACAAAAGAATATAATCCAAGTCAAACTATCCAAGTTTAACCAAATTTATAGTAAAAAAATAATATCACTCTATACAATTAAAATAATATGTCACAAACAAATCTAGTAATACTTATTTTAGCTATTTAGGATAAAATATTAGTATATTTATAAATTTGTTCAAGACTTCATACTACCTCCATCCCAAAATATAATTCGTTTTAGACTAAATATACATTTATTAATTAACATATGAATGTAGTTTATATGTATGTTTACATTCATTATTATTCATTCAAATATGGACGAAAAAGAGAGGGTTAGAAAGAAGGATGGAGGGAGTATTATTTAGCCTAGCACTACATCTAGAGTTACATCTTTTCTAGGCCAATGGAGTATACCTTCTGTTGGCACTTTTCTTGACCAATCACCTAGTGTACAATGGACCCCGCTCACGCGAGCGAGGACCTAATCTGCTCTCGACGTGAGCGCGGACCGTCCACATTAGGTGATCAAACCGTCCACGACTTGCGCAGAAGGCATCACTCCACTTTGTGGGGGTAGTTGACCGTCTGCTCAGGGCATTAGGATCGTCCACACATGCGTAGAGGCTACGATAATCTCCTGTAGAACCTAGATCTCGCCCTCCCTAAAAGGGACCCCTCAGGGAGAAAAGATCCTAGGGTTGTCCTGGGTCTACAGGCCACCCAAGATGCCTCTAAACGATGTCGAGCCGAGGAGAGACGAAGATTGGGGATGAAGAAGACTAAGTTACTGCTACTCCTATGGCAAGAATATAAAAAATTGGTAAATAGATTGATTTGATCGATTGGGTGATGCCTCAATCGGCCGTACCCCTTCATATATACAGGGGGTCTAGACTCGTTCCTAGGCACATCCCAACAGATTCCCGCGTGATTAGTTGGATAAGAACGCGCAGGATAAGGACTCTCACCTAAGTTAATCTTACCGTGGATCGTCCGTGCTACACCCGTGGACCGCCTAGGGCACGGAACGTTCGACAACGCCCAAGTGCCAAATCTAGTGTTCAACACATGTCCCTAACTTTTGAGGAAGCTAAGCGAACCAAAAGCACTTGGTACAAGCTGTAAACAACTCGATGTGAAACCATCAGTTGTCTAAGCATCTTGCTTTAGGATGACATTGCTTTAGGAAACGACAATTCAATGCATTAGGTAACTCACCACCTTGCAACGTTTATAACATATATGCATTACCAAAGATTACATGTGTAACTCTGTAAGGCCCTTCCCAGCTTAGGGACCACTTGAGAAACTTTTGGTCTCTACTCCTTAATGGCAATACTATCTTCTAGACTAGATCTCCAACCTAAAATGACTTGGCCTTTACCTTCTTGTTATAGGCTTTGGCAACTATGATCTTGTCTTTCTCAATCTCCCTTAGAACCATCAATCTCTTGTTGGTCAATTTATCAATATGTTGTCCATCATTAGATCATGATAATCACCGATAGCTACATTCGGGCTTATCTCCACAAGCAAAACATATTCTTGTCCATACACAAGCTCAAAAGGAGAGACTTTAGTAGCACGATGCTTAGATATTATATAAGCTCATATAGCCTCAGACAAAACTTTATGCCAATGTCTAGGATGATCAGATATCTTATTTTTGATAAGGTTAAGAAATGTCCTATTACTTGACTCGGCCTGACCATTGGCCCGAGCATAATAAAGAGAGGAATTGAGTAGCTTAATCTTATATAGTTCAGCAAATTCATATACCTCTTTTGACATAAAAGAAGCCCCTTGATTCGTAGTCAAAGTCTGGGGAATGATGAATCTATGAATAATATGCTCAGCCACAAACTCAATTCGATCCTTATGTGCTATATTTTTCAGAGCAACGACTTTTGTTCACTTGGTGAAATAATCCGTGGTGACTAGTACAAACTGATGCCCCTTCGATGACGAAGAATGAATCTCTCCTACAAAGTCCAAACCCCATCCCCTAAAGTGCCAAGGTTTGATAATAGAATGTAATTCGACGGTAGGCACTAATTGTTGACCACCGAACTTTTGGCACATTTAACAACCTTTGTAGTACTTAAAACAATCGATTATCATGTCAAGCTAATAAAAACCAGATCTTTTTAACAACCACTTCATCTTTGGAGCTGACTGATGAGTACCACAAATACCTTCATGCACTTCAGTCATAGCTAATGTAGAATCATTAGGGCCCAAGCACTTGAGTAAAACATCGTTAGGAGTTTGGCGATAAAGTTCATCATTAATGAGAACATATTTAAAATCCATCCACTAAACATTCATATCTGTCCTAAAATTTGGATCACACAAATATGTAACCAAGGGTGTTCGGCTGCATTATTAGCCAATCAACCAATGTGATGCCTCTGTTGGCATTGGATAGTCCAATGACCTTGACCGGATAGTCTGACACATGCGCGGATGGTCTGGTGCCTTTGCCCTAATGGTTTAGAACCTAGTAACCTAGTGTAGTTCTACTTATCGAATTATCAGAAACATGGAATTTCCCTCGAGTTACCCGATAACCTAAAGCTTCTTGTGCCAAGTTATTAGCTCTAGAATTCTCAGTTCTAGATATATGTCGAATCTCAAATTCATCAAAAGAATGTATTATGTCCCAGCATCTTTCAAGATAATTGTTCAATACACCATCTAAACATTGATACCCTCTCAAAGTTTGTTGAACAACCAGATGAGAATCACTAAACACTTTCACATGTTTTACTCCCATGTAGTCTAAAAGTTCTAAACTGAATAAGAGAGCTTCATATTTGGCTTGATTATTAGTACAATAAGCTTTCAATTGGCTAGAGAAGTCAAAAGTGACATTCCTTGGTGAAACAAGCATGATGTCAATCCCTTGTCCTTCATTGTAAACCGATCCATCAATATATAGAGTCCAAGGAGTAACAGTAATGTATGATATATCTAGCTTAGAAGGATTATCAATCCGATGTTCTATGATAAAATCAGCTACAACCCAACCTTTCATAGATTTCAAAGACTCATAGACCCAGTCATACTCTATAAGTGTATAAGTCCATTTTCCAATTCTACCACTCATGATCGAGTTTTGCAACATATATTTAATCACATCGGTTTGATAAGAAACAATGCAATAGTAGGTAACATCTAAGTTTGGTGCATGCATAAAACAAGAATAAACGTAACTTCTCAATAAAGGTGTACCTTGTTGCAGCATCTACCAAACGTTGACTCAAATATGTTATAGCATGCTCTTTTCCTTTGGTCTCTTGAGTCAGAACAACTCCAATGACCTTGTCTTCAGCTGCAATATATAACCTAAAAGCAAGACCACTCTTCAATGTTTTTAGTACCGAAATCAAATGTAAGTAATCTTTAATAAGATCAAAAGCATGTTGTTGTTCTGCCCCCAAGTGAAATCAACATTATTCTTGAGACGAAGAATATGAGTGAATTCATCAATCTTCCTAGTGAGGTTAGAAATAAACCTACGTAAATAATTCACCTTGTCGAGAAACTTCTGTATCTTAAGCTTACAAGTAGGAGCTCCCACATTCTAAATAGCTCTAATTTTGGTCGGGGTCTACTTCTATGCCATGCTCATGAATGATAAATCCTAAGAACTTGTCTGGCGGCACTCCAAAGGCACACTTGTGTGGGTTCATTTTTAGACCATACTGACACATCTTTTCAAAAGCTTTGCACAAATCGAGTAAATGGGAGTCAAACTTGACCGATTTGACTACTATATCATCGATATAAACTTCCACGATGTTTTCTAATAGCTCATGAAAGATCAAATTCATAGCCCTTTGATAGGTGGCACCAACATTCTTTAACCCAAATGTCATAAAAACCCACTCAAATAGACCAATAAAGCCTGGACATATAAAAGCCAGTTTACGCGCATCTTTTTCGGCCATAAAGATTTTATTATATCTAACATTACCATCAATAAAACTAATGATTCTACTTCTAGACACATCATTAATCAAAATGTCAGCTACAAGCATAGGATATTCATCTTTAGGAGTTGCTCTATTCAAACTACGAAAACCAATACATACCCTCATCTTACCGGAGTCTTTCTTCTCCACCAGCATAATGTTAGAGACCCACTTAGCATACCTACATGGTCTAATTAAGTTAGCCTCCAAGAGCCATTGAATTTTGTCCTTGATCCTAGGATGCAAGTCTGAATGAAATGGTTTTTGGCCTTTGTTTGAATGGCTTGAAACCGGGTTTGATAGTAATCGATGCTCAACTAGCTCTTGGCTTAAGCCTGGCATATTAGTATAACTCCAAGCGAAACAATAATTCGATTATTTTATTCCTAGAATCAAATTTCATGTTTTTGTTTAAAGAAGTCGACCATGGAGTGTACCATATCCTATGTCAACCTCCTCCAAAGGATCAGTTGAAGTAAACCCATGTCCTAACTTTTATTGATCCCTAAATTCCTCTATTATACATACATTGGAAGATATTACCCTCTGCAGGATTGTGGACCGTCCAACCATAGGGGCTAGACCGTTCAAAAGAGAGTCTGCAAATTACAGACCTCTTTGTGGGACTTCGGACTGTTCGATCATAGGGGCCAAATAGTCCAGAAGGGTGACTTCAACTTGTAAAGCTCTCTGCTAGTCTTTAGTCCACATAGAGCCTGTACTGTTCGGAAGGGTACTCGCAACTTGCAGAACTCTGTGCAAGACTTCAGACCATCTAGTCTTAGGAGCCAGACCATCTGTGCTACTAGGAGTGATCTGTTTTTCTTATTTTGTTTTGTATTTCATTTGTGGTTTAGCCTAATTTCCATTGGCTCTAGTACTAATGAATTGATAATTAGAAAAGTCAACTTCACTTAATTAGACACTTAGCGGACTCATAGATCCAAAGTACGGGAGCATCGGCCATATCAATATAGGTCGGTGTGTCTCTATGTACAGTTTCAACTTCGTCACCTATCCATTGTATCAACATTTGGTGTAAAGTACAAGGCACATACTGATTGTCATGTATCCAATCTCTCTCTAATATAACATTGTATTTCCTTCTACTTTAGTGATGAGGAATGCGACGGCTAGGGTCTTAGTCACGATGGTCAGCTCAACGAACGTGACACCCTTGGCCTCGATCAGACTATTGGTACTAACTCTGCAAAGAGTCATGTTCATCCTGATCAGTTCATTGTCTTGCTTGTTTATCTTTTGGTATAGAGAGTAAGGCATCATGTTGATAGTCGCACCACCATCAATCATCATGTGCAAAACTGGTGTCCCATCAATATGGCCACGCACGAAGAGTGGCTTTAAATGATTGATTGATTCCTTGGGTTTATTGAAGACTGCATCCTTAGGACCAAAATCAAACCAATCCATCACAGATCCATCGTCACCGATAATATCATAATCGGTAGAAAAAGTAACAACATTAATTTCCATACTTGGGCATTCAGGGGATGCCTCCTAGTCCACCATGTCCTCATAATTTATGTCTTGAAGATCATCAAATGGGCTTGATGGACCTGTAGTAGAACCCTCATGTATGCCTATCGTAGAGTCTCTGTCGTGTGCTCCCTTTTCAGGTTTAGACGACCGGACATAGGAGCCTTATGGTCCACAAGCTGTGCAGGAGCCTGTGTTGCAGGTGTCTTGTCAAATATGGCTGCTTGTGCCTTGGCTTTAGGTGCTCCCTACATTTGATTAGACATATATGGTGGATGTGGAAAGGTAAATGCATAAGGAGGTGGGTAGATTGGTGGATACATGAGTGCATAACTAGGTGGAGGTGTCCATGATGCGGGTGGCATTGATTGTGGATTTGGGACCAGCGGGACAACATCGCTGATCGATTTATTCGGCCTTACCTCCTAAGGCAAGCTGTCACACCTGGTTTTGGAAGGAAAACCGAATGCGAACCATGTACGTGCCAGGATCAGAAACTCACGTACACAGCGATTATATAATTGGACATTATCACACAATGCTCGAAATAAATAGCGGGAAGGTACTTAATTACATCAAGATGTCCAAGACATCCACAGAGTCTATTACATATCCATTGTCTTTAACATAAACATCAAAGTGCGGAGAAACGAAACGTAGATGATAAGCCTACACTACTACAAATCGTGTTATATGAGACAGTTAATTTTTAGTTATTAAGACACTTATGATGTGTCCAAATTTGATGGAGTCGCAAAAGATGTTCTGTTTTTAAGATGGTTATAAACCGTCTTAAAAGATATTAAATAAGACATTTTTTAATTTATAACCGTCTAAAAAAGGAATTTGTTACGCCATTTTGTCCAATAAACCGTCTTACATTAGGTTTTGTTTAAGACACTTCTTTGAAAGAACTGTCAAAAATACGAACATTATAAGTCACAAAGTATTTATCAAACTGACTAGAATAGCTTATAATAATAGACACTCGCAACAGAAAAACCATCTTATTTAGGAGACTGATATTGGACGTTCTAAAAACCGTCTTATTTAGGAGACTGATATTAGACGTTTTGAGAAATGTCTTATTAAGATTTGAAACGACTTACTTGGCAGTATATTCTTCAATTACCACATTATAATAATTTAAAAGAGAAAAATACATACACATATATTTAATAACACTATAATTAATATAATATAAATAAATAACATTCAATATCTCATAAATAAGCATTGTCAAATAACTCATACATAAGTGTACTATAAATTTAAACTTGCTCATCAACTGTTTGTGCTAACATTGAGCCTAACTAAGTATATAACTTGATAAAGTCCATGAAAGGGCAAATACAACTTGATGAAGTCCATGATCTTGTTGGTCTCTAGATCGATCTTGATGGTGTCGTTGGCCTTGATGAGAGGGTCGGGGTAGCGGATGGTGCGACCGTCGTAGGTGTTCAGGTAGGGGATGCCTTTCTGGCCAAACTGAACAGACCTCACCTTGCAGAGCTTGAACTGCACACAAACCAATAGAAAAGCAGTGAGCATTTCACAGGCATACTACGAAAGGGCATGGGAATTTCCAGCGATGTAAATGGATAGATAGACAGAGCAACATCTATTAATAGTCCTAACGATTGTAGCACATGACATTTAATAGAGATATGTCCAAACAGATAAAAAAGATAAACATAAATTCAAGTAAAATATAATATAACTATTTTCAAGGCCAAGTACAAGGCAATATAGGCAGTAAGTGTTATTTGTGGGGAAAAGAGGAAAAGGGAAATTAGTCAACTAGATCCTGTTTACAGTAAACCTATGAAATGTTGTGTACACACCCTGTTAATGGACTGAATCAATCCAAATATTGCAGGGAAAAAGAGTTCATTACAAATATGCATATCTGATAACCTCTTGTAAGCTAAAAGAATGAACCTGAGATACCAAAGAATACGGTAGCTTAGTAAAGAGTGAGAAAACAAGAAAATTGTGATGCAAAGATGAATACATCAATCATAACAAGATAGTACCAAATCTGAAAGATGGAAAAATAAGGCACTAAGTTAGTGATGCAATGGTAGTTAATCATTTTTACCCATAAATAATCTTGGGTGAGAAAGCAACTCACCTCCTCAAGCAAAGGAGCTCGCTGGCTCTTCGGTTTGTGGTCATATCGCCGTAAAAGCTGAAGGCACGTTCCGAAGATAAGCTTAGTTGACATGTAATGCTCCCATGGAATATCTCGCTTCAGAACCTTGACATACAAAATCACAATACATAAATTAATTAAAAGGAATCAGACTTTTCCTTCCTGCTAACGTAATGCAACAAAAACTCCACAATCCACTGATGCGTGCGAAATTTATGTTTATCTTTTTTTATCTGGGCCTAGTAGTGACAGGAGATGACCCAGTGCTAGCGTCTGCTATAGGTGCAGAATTGACCACTGCTGGTCCTTCAGTCACGGTGCTGCCAGCCTTCGTTTGTATGACGTGACACGAGGGAACCTACTCATCGACTAAAGTTGGAGGCGTCGATGGCGAAGCAATCTTGTTGTCCCCTATGACTTCAATAGTAACACCATCCTCTTTGTCATTCTCATCAAGACAATACTTCAACCTGTTAGCCAGCGCCTGAAATGTGATGTACAGTGAAATATAAACATCCACTAGTATATGAAACATTTGCAAGTTGCAACTGCTCTACCATGAACATTGCATTACCACTTCATGTTATATCTTGACAGCGTCCTCCTGTAGGAGTATGTAAAAATTAATGAGAAAACTGACACCAACCCTACAAAGTGGCTTTTGGAAGAGAAATTTGAGCTACCTGGCTAGGCTCATTCACCAATACTGGCTGGAATCTACGAGCCAAAGCCTTATCCTTCTCAAAATGCACTGTGAGCAAAGACAAAAATAACCATAGGGAAAGAAAACAAATCTTAGGCAGCTGGGTGGCTCATGAAACACTTAATATTCTATCACATATTGGAAAACCTGTTTTACCTCAAGTAGAAGTGGCTTTCATAAAACCAAATCTCATTCAAGTGACAAAGCATACATTACAGTGTAACAAGAGCAGGGCAGGGTAAGTATCTCATGTATACAGGTAAAACGCGGTAGATACAAATGACTCATACATCACCTTACTGCCTGGTGTCTGCTGGCCTGTTGTAAATAGAACATGCTCTGCCTAGCTGAAAATAGAACAGACATGGTACAATTTAAAGCCATAATGACTAGCAAGAATTTTAATAGCATATCTGGATGGCTTCATTGTGTCCAACAGAACCATGTAAGGTAACTGGGACCATCTCCTGCAATGAATGGAGATGTAACTGGGACCATAACTGTAACACCTGGAAATCCTAATTATATGTTTATATTTTTTTAAAAAAAACCAAAGTTAAGTGTCCCATAATGAAGAATTATACTTTAGAAGATACCCTCTCTAAAATAAATGACAGTACTAAAATAATGGTAGTTTAAGGCTCAAATCTAAACTTTCAAACTAGAACTTAATTTGAAACTCTAAAAAAATAAAATAGAGAATTAGCCGATAAAAGATTAAGGATAATATAACCTTTAATTAATACTGTATGTTAGAGTTTATTTCCTCAAATTCTTGTACGTATGAGTTTCATAATTAAGAGCATTTGCACAAACAAAGATAATCAATCAATAAATAACATGAAATTATATTATACATAATCGGTTTTATTTGTGCATTTAAAATTTAGATTGAAAACTCAAAACACGTTGGAATTCAAAATCTAAAATCTGAAATAGGAAAATTGAAATTAGGAAATAGGAAAAAAAAAATATATAGGGACACAACCGTTTAGCTCATTCACCCTTCTTCCGTCAACCTACATCTGATGTTTTTTTCCTTTGTTTATTCCCTTGCCATGAACCTGCATTAGCAAATGCATGGGATGACACCATGGCGGTCACCAACTCTACTTTCGTGTGTCGCTACAACATGGACTCATGCCAGTTAGCTTCATCGAAGCAGAACGTAATCGCTGGGCTGTTAGGATTCGATCCCAAGAATATCGTAACAAACTACCTCCGTATCGTAACAACCCACCGCTGGCCAGCTAGCTGTTACGATCCCGGCTCACAGTATAAAATACTTGGAACTCCTTGCCATCTAATCATACCACCGGGAGATGAACAAGCATAGAGAGAAGCTGTCTCGCGGGCACATGGCTTGCGTCGCTGCTCGGGCTAGTGCTGCTGCCTGCGCGGGTCGCCGGAGAAACACAAAACCGTCGGTCCGTTTCTAACCGTATGCTGCTTCGCCCGGTCAGAGCCAACTGAATTGCTCGTCGGCACTGTCCAGCACCGCCGCCCGCCCCTCTCCGTGTTTGTGACCCGTACTGCACAGCCGCCGGTATGGATACGCCCTTGTAAATTTATATTTCATTCGATAATTCGGGTAGTCGCCGTCGGGATGGCTCTCGGGCCCTTGTTGCGCGTACCGAACACCTCGCCGGAGACCTCCGCCGCGGTTGGTGTACTGCCGCCGCGCTTGGCCATCAGTCTGAGCGACGGGAGGAAGGAGATGGGTCTAGGGCCGCTAATCTGATGATGAATGGATAAGAATAGGAGATGACAGTCAGCGGTTAGATCTAATGGGAACGGTTGAGATTAGATGAGGATCCCCTTCGCGGCTCGGGCGGGTGGCCATTTGATCAAGATCCAAGGGTCATGATGGAATCTCGGATAATTAAATCTGGGCCGCTGCTTGGGGATCCAACGGTCTGTGTCGCGTACCGGTTCGCTTAATAGGTGATCTAATCTGGGCCGCTATATTTCGATCGGGTGGCTGTCGTGGCTCGATGCCCCTCCACCGTTTACATTTTATAAAAGAAACCCTCTATTTTCATGAAACCAACCCGCCGTCCTGTGCGGGTGTAGCCTGAGTCTGGGGATTCTTTCGAGAAGGCCCCTGCACTTTTCTGTTATTGAGGCCCAGTCCAGTGAATAAGAAAATCATAGAAAATGATTTAGAAAATGATTTTTAGTGTTAAAATAAATCCAGAAACTTCATTAATTCATAACAAATTCATTTTAGCTCCAAATTGACCCATTCCAGTTTCTAAAATTTTGTAATAATATTCTCTATCATTTAGTGTCTCTGTTTTGACATGAACTCTGTCAGAAAATTTATTTATCATTTAATCATATTTTAATCACATTAAACCTTAGAAAAATCATAACTTGAATTCTACAACTCCAAAATTAATAATTCTTTTTCCTGTGATCTTATTTTAATATGTAAATTATTAATATGTATTTTGCATATATGTTTGGTGTAATGTTAATCTTGCCTATACCATGTATGTTTGTATTGCTACGACTAGCAGTGAGGTCACGAGGATCTGAAGAAATCATCCTGGTACCTGAATCTCAAGGCCCAGGCAAGTTGTGCCCTTGATCACTTCTTTTTACCCACTCATGTTCTGATTAATCATAATGATCTGCATAGGTTAATTTTGATGGGACCCAATAGGTTACCCTAGTTTGACTATCTTTATACCTTGTTCACCACTGAATCTTTGGGTAGTACTTGCTAGTGCTATATGTGGCTTTGGGTATAGAGATACACCTTACTATTCATGATTATACTTTTGTTATCAGTTGTTATTTATGGTTCATGTTAAGATCATTATGTTAATTGGAACATGGAGCGACCACCCAGGAAAACAGTGCTACCACAAGGGTAGTATGGGATGCCCTTGGCTGATTAATTAGGAAAGCTAGTGGAAGACTACCTTACCCGAAAGGGGCAAGGGCAGTAGGGGAGAGGTCAGTGTAGGGAGGCCCTCGGGAGGATTTTGCTGCGATGGCGGTCCTGCAAGGGATTCCTGCACTGGATCTTCCTATAAACTGTAGCGGGTTTTCGGAAGCTAGTGGAACTTTGTAAAGGCCTCGTAGTGCTACCCTGCCTCACTTCCTTGGCAGAGGTGTATGGGATTCATGACCCCCTTGGCAGATGGGTAACACGGCTTGTGGGTAAAGATGCGCAACCTCTGCAGAGTGTAAAACTGGTATACTAGCCGTGCTCACGGTCATGAGCAGCTCGGACCCTCACATGATTAATTTATGGAACTAAATTCAATTTGTCATATGCATTGCATTGCAGGTGAAGTTGTTAACTTTTGTTCTACTATTTAATTGGATTGGTATTTACTTATACTTAGTAATTGCTAATAAAATTTTGACCAACTTTAAAAGCAATGCTCAGCTCTAACCATCTTCTTTGGTAAGCCTTACACTTTATGAGCTCCCACCTTTGGTGAGTTCATGCACATTATTCCCCACAACTTGTTGAGCGATGAACGTATGTGAGCTCACTCTTGCTGTCTCACATACACCACAGGTCAAGACCAGGTACTGCAGGATGATGCTCATGGAGGATGCTGCGATGAGTTCGTGAGAGGTCTAGGTCGTCGTCTCCCAGTCAACTTTGGGTTGCTGGACCGTTGTCTCCTTATAATGTAATTATTTATTTTGTATAGAACTCCTGTTATATATAAAGATGTGACATTCGATCCTGTGCCACTATACATCATATGTGTGAGACTTGGTCCCAGCATACCTGGTGTTTATGTTAACCCCGGGTTTTGGACCCCTAAAATCCGGGTGTTACAGAAGTGGTATCAGAGGAATGTTGACTGTAGGACGAAACCTAGATAGAACTGGACAGACCCTTACCTACATACCTTACTCTTATTCTTTCTATACTTATCTTGATCTTGTCTCACCTTCTACTGTTCTAGTCTGATTAGCCTTACCTTTGCTACTCTGATCCTTTTCTACACTTATCTTGATCTTTCCTCATCTATTTCCGCTTCACTCTGATTATTCTTATCTTTTCTTTCTTAAGACAAAGGTGGATTTCACACTTTGAAATCCTGCGCCTAAAGTGACCTTTAGGAATAAGAGACCTACTCTTAGGATAAAAAAACTATTTTTATAGGTATCCATACGCTTGAGTGTTTGTTCTTATGATACTTGTTTGATTTGGATCTTTCATTGAGTGTGATGGGTTGTGGAGTAACGTCCACAATTATATCTCTATATATATAGAAAAAATGTTAATAAAATAACTAGACAAACTATATTATCTCTCATTAAAGTATCTAGCCTAACAATATCCATCTCATCTTAAAAGATTCTATCCTACACTCATAGATTCATCTTATCCCGAAAGATCCTAACTTATCCTAATATATCTAGCTTAATGGATCCATCTTATCTTAAAAGATACTCTATTACCTTAGAAGATTCATCTTATCTTAAAAGGATTTTTTATGTCATCCTAATTGACCTAATTGACCTCAAAAGATTCTACCTTATCCTTATGGATTCATCTTGCCCTCATTAGTATATGTATCCCACTCTAGAATAATGACCAAGAGATAATCCAAAATTTATGTAGATCTTATCTTATCTAAAATAGTCATATCAATTTATTCTAGATCTGATCCAACCTAATAGGTTAATCTAACAAAGTCTAACCTTAAGTTGAGCCAACCTAAGGACAGTCACTTAACAAGTTAACACTAGTGAGATAAACTGGATCCTACTCCTATAAACCTGGTTCTCCCCTCATGCACTTAAACCTAAATTAGTGCATTAGAACAACTCAACCGTGAGCATAAGAGCTAACCCAACCATAGAATCTTGAGGGATTGCATAATCTGTCTACCCTCACCTAACATCAAACAAGATTTTGACCTACATCATGTAGACTATCTCATCCATATCTATCTTAACCATATTCCCCAATCCCGATAATATACACTAAACCCAAAATCAATGAGACCAAGACCAGAAAAGGACAAGAACAACCTCGTCAAGTAAAGAGAGAAATCAAACTTGATCTTTAGATGCATCCAACACGGAGTTCTTCTCACCATAAACTGTCTTACCCCAGGCTATCCTTGCCCTAACCTTCCTATCTTTTATCCTACATAATAATATGGTTATACCCATGTATACCCATGCTTTTCTAATCACCTGATAATTTGTGATATGGAAAAAAATTGATATTAAAATCAATTATAAACTAACCCATAGACTACAAACAATTTCTTCTATATCCTTTCTCTTACAAATCTCGAGGACGAGATTTCTGTTAGGGGGATAGAATTTGTAACACCTGGAAATCCTAATTATATGTTTATATTTTTTTAAAAAAAACCAAAGTTAAGTGTCCCATAATGAAGAATTATACTTTAGAAGATACCCTCTCTAAAATAAATGACAGTACTAAAATAATGGTAGTTTAAGGCTCAAATCTAAACTTTCAAACTAGAACTTAATTTGAAACTCTAAAAAAATAAAATAGAGAATTAGCCGATAAAAGATTAAGGATAATATAACCTTTAATTAATACTGTATGTTAGAGTTTATTTCCTCAAATTCTTGTACGTATGAGTTTCATAATTAAGAGCATTTGCACAAACAAAGATAATCAATCAATAAATAACATGAAATTATATTATACATAATCGGTTTTATTTGTGCATTTAAAATTTAGATTGAAAACTCAAAACACGTTGGAATTCAAAATCTAAAATCTGAAATAGGAAAATTGAAATTAGGAAATAGGAAAAAAAAATATATAGGGACACAACCGTTTAGCTCATTCACCCTTCTTCCGTCAACCTACATCTGATGTTTTTTTCCTTTGTTTATTCCCTTGCCATGAACCTGCATTAGCAAATGCATGGGATGACACCATGGCGGTCACCAACTCTACTTTCGTGTGTCGCTACAACATGGACTCATGCCAGTTAGCTTCATCGAAGCAGAACGTAATCGCTGGGCTGTTAGGATTCGATCCCAAGAATATCGTAACAAACTACCTCCGTATCGTAACAACCCACCGCTGGCCAGCTAGCTGTTACGATCCCGGCTCACAGTATAAAATACTTGGAACTCCTTGCCATCTAATCATACCACCGGGAGATGAACAAGCATAGAGAGAAGCTGTCTCGCGGGCACATGGCTTGCGTCGCTGCTCGGGCTAGTGCTGCTGCCTGCGCGGGTCGCCGGAGAAACACAAAACCGTCGGTCCGTTTCTAACCGTATGCTGCTTCGCCCGGTCAGAGCCAACTGAATTGCTCGTCGGCACTGTCCAGCACCGCCGCCCGCCCCTCTCCGTGTTTGTGACCCGTACTGCACAGCCGCCGGTATGGATACGCCCTTGTAAATTTATATTTCATTCGATAATTCGGGTAGTCGCCGTCGGGATGGCTCTCGGGCCCTTGTTGCGCGTACCGAACACCTCGCCGGAGACCTCCGCCGCGGTTGGTGTACTGCCGCCGCGCTTGGCCATCAGTCTGAGCGACGGGAGGAAGGAGATGGGTCTAGGGCCGCTAATCTGATGATGAATGGATAAGAATAGGAGATGACAGTCAGCGGTTAGATCTAATGGGAACGGTTGAGATTAGATGAGGATCCCCTTCGCGGCTCGGGCGGGTGGCCATTTGATCAAGATCCAAGGGTCATGATGGAATCTCGGATAATTAAATCTGGGCCGCTGCTTGGGGATCCAACGGTCTGTGTCGCGTACCGGTTCGCTTAATAGGTGATCTAATCTGGGCCGCTATATTTCGATCGGGTGGCTGTCGTGGCTCGATGCCCCTCCACCGTTTACATTTTATAAAAGAAACCCTCTATTTTCATGAAACCAACCCGCCGTCCTGTGCGGGTGTAGCCTGAGTCTGGGGATTCTTTCGAGAAGGCCCCTGCACTTTTCTGTTATTGAGGCCCAGTCCAGTGAATAAGAAAATCATAGAAAATGATTTAGAAAATGATTTTTAGTGTTAAAATAAATCCAGAAACTTCATTAATTCATAACAAATTCATTTTAGCTCCAAATTGACCCATTCCAGTTTCTAAAATTTTGTAATAATATTCTCTATCATTTAGTGTCTCTGTTTTGACATGAACTCTGTCAGAAAATTTATTTATCATTTAATCATATTTTAATCACATTAAACCTTAGAAAAATCATAACTTGAATTCTACAACTCCAAAATTAATAATTCTTTTTCCTGTGATCTTATTTTAATATGTAAATTATTAATATGTATTTTGCATATATGTTTGGTGTAATGTTAATCTTGCCTATACCATGTATGTTTGTATTGCTACGACTAGCAGTGAGGTCACGAGGATCTGAAGAAATCATCCTGGTACCTGAATCTCAAGGCCCAGGCAAGTTGTGCCCTTGATCACTTCTTTTTACCCACTCATGTTCTGATTAATCATAATGATCTGCATAGGTTAATTTTGATGGGACCCAATAGGTTACCCTAGTTTGACTATCTTTATACCTTGTTCACCACTGAATCTTTGGGTAGTACTTGCTAGTGCTATATGTGGCTTTGGGTATAGAGATACACCTTACTATTCATGATTATACTTTTGTTATCAGTTGTTATTTATGGTTCATGTTAAGATCATTATGTTAATTGGAACATGGAGCGACCACCCGGGAAAACAGTGCTACCACAAGGGTAGTATGGGATGCCCTTGGCTGATTAATTAGGAAAGCTAGTGGAAGACTACCTTACCCGAAAGGGGCAAGGGCAGTAGGGGAGAGGTCAGTGTAGGGAGGCCCTCGGGAGGATTTTGCTGTGATGGCGGTCCTGCAAGGGATTCCTGCACTGGATCTTCCTATAAACTGTAGCGGGTTTTCGGAAGCTAGTGGAACTTTGTAAAGGCCTCGTAGTGCTACCCTGCCTCACTTCCTTGGCAGAGGTGTATGGGATTCATGACCCCCTTGGCAGATGGGTAACACGGCTTGTGGGTAAAGATGCGCAACCTCTGCAGAGTGTAAAACTGGTATACTAGCCGTGCTCACGGTCATGAGCAGCTCGGACCCTCACATGATTAATTTATGGAACTAAATTCAATTTGTCATATGCATTGCATTGCAGGTGAAGTTGTTAACTTTTGTTCTACTATTTAATTGGATTGGTATTTACTTATACTTAGTAATTGCTAATAAAATTTTGACCAACTTTAAAAGCAATGCTCAGCTCTAACCATCTTCTTTGGTAAGCCTTACACTTTATGAGCTCCCACCTTTGGTGAGTTCATGCACATTATTCCCCACAACTTGTTGAGCGATGAACGTATGTGAGCTCACTCTTGCTGTCTCACATACACCACAGGTCAAGACCAGGTACTGCAGGATGATGCTCATGGAGGATGCTGCGATGAGTTCGTGAGAGGTCTAGGTCGTCGTCTCCCAGTCAACTTTGGGTTGCTGGACCGTTGTCTCCTTATAATGTAATTATTTATTTTGTATAGAACTCCTGTTATATATAAAGATGTGACATTCGATCCTGTGCCACTATACATCATATGTGTGAGACTTGGTCCCAGCATACCTGGTGTTTATGTTAACCCCGGGTTTTGGACCCCTAAAATCCGGGTGTTACAATAACATTAGGAGATGGCAAAAGAAGTGGTTTCAGGAGAAAATAACCTGAAAGAGCATCTTGTCTGTCAAGGTCGTGTCACTGCACATCAAACAAAATTTGCTAAATGGACTGTATTATATAAATAAAATGAAGTGAGTATAGGTTAATTCAACAAAAGATACTGCAGTGCTAATTAAAGAAGCCTATTAGTCACCCTTCACTCATCGCTTGCACTGTTTACATAATATAGTTTAAAACAAAAGATAGGAGATGAATAAGGTGCTGTGCTGATGATAGCCCGTAAGCCACAAAGAGAAAGACACCTGAGCACTTGAATGGTCAACTGCTGCTATGTGACTACTGGCTTTGATAAGGGGATCGGAGTGGCCCCACCATCAGTTCCGTTTTGGTCAGAAAATGGGGACTTAAAACTTCTGCAAAACCACTTCATCGACCTACTCAAGCCTGAATAACCTTGCTGGTGAAAGTTCCCTTTGCCCGGGAACAGGATCTGGATGTCGCCTAGAGGGGGGGGGGGGTGAATAGGCGGATAAAAATTATCACTATAAAACTAAAATTCTTACTCTACTCGAAGGCTGGATCGTAGTGGAATGGAAAGACCCTTCGAGTAGGTTGCAGCGGAATAGAAGATCCTGTCTCAAAATGTCCTGCACTTCAAATATAACTTGTACCACAGATAAGTATTGAAGTGCAGATATAAAGAGTAGATACGACAGAGACAGCACACAATACAGAGCGAAGCACACAGACACAGGGATTTATCCCGAGGTTCGGCCAAGCCTGAAATGCTTGCCTAGTCCTCGTTGGAGTTAGCCACACCTAGGCTTGGAGTCTATTTCAACTCCTTCCTCCGTTTGCTCAAATCTGTCAGTATGACAGATAGAGTCTTCCACTATGTTGAGTTGGTTACAACGAAACCGCGGCTGCTTACAATCTTTTTGGCAGCACTCCAGCAGAGTAACGATGTGCTCAAGACTATGCTCTAGCTCTCAGCAGCACTTCTCCACTCTCTAAAGGCTTATAGTTTTGCCTTCTACACAAACTAGAGAGATTCACACAAGAGGGAGAGTGAGAATTGATCTGAGTGATGTACACTATTGTTGGCTGCCCTTGTTCTCCTGTGGGAGGCGCCTAGGAGTCCCTTTTATAGACCTAAGGGGCCTAGGAGCCATTGGAATCCCATTTGGAAGGCAATACTTGCTTTCTGTCGGGTGGCGCACCGGACAGTCCGGTGCACCACCGGACAGGTCCTGTAGCTTGTCCGGTGCGCAATCTCCTTCCAAATCGGGCTCAGCTGACCGTTGGAGCAACGGTCGTCTTGGCTCACCGGACACCGTCCGGTGCACACCGGACAGTCTGGTGCGCCAACTATCCGTTGGCTCAGGCCACGCGTCACCCACTGATTGCGCTGCCGACCGTTGGCTCACCGGACAGTCCGGTGCACCACCGGACAGTCCGGTGAATTATAGCCGTACGCTGCCAAACTTTCCCGAGAGTGGCCTGTTCACCAGAGTTCAGCCTGGCACACCGGACACTGTCCGGTGCACCACCGGACAGTCCGGTGTGCCAGACTGGGCTGAGTCTTGGCTATACACAGCCAAACCTTTTGCTTCACTTTTATTTTCTTCTCTTCTCTGTTTCTAATACTTAGACAAATATATTAGTACACAAAAACCAATGTACTAAGTGAGAGCACCTAGAGGGGATGGGAGCCTTATGACTTGTTAAGTTCTTGGCTTCCCTCTTAAAGCCAAGCCCATCCTTAATTGAGGGGTGTCTACCAATAGTGTAGGCATCCCTTGCAAATTTTAGTTTATCAAATTCATTTTTGCTAGTCTTAAGTTGAGCATTAAGACTAGCCACTTCATCATTTAATTTAGAAATGGAAACTAGGTGTTCACTACAAGCATCAACATTAAGATCCTTACACCTATTGCAAATTACTACATGCTCAATACAAGAACTAGATTTATTTGCAACTTCTAGCTTAGCATTTAAATCATCATTCAAAATCTTCAAGCTAGAAATGGATTCATTGCAAATAGACAACTCAGAAGATAGTAATTCATTCCTCTTAATCTCTAAGGCAAGAGACTTTTGAACATTAACAAATTTATCATGTTCCTCATACAAGATGTCTTCTTGCCTCTCTAGTAGTCTATCTTTTTCATTCAATGCATCAATTAATTCATTAATCTTATCAATTTTAGTTCTATCTAATCCCTTAAACAAGCTAGTGTAATCAACTTCATCATCATCACTAGAGTCCTCATCACTAGAAGTAGAGTACTTAGGAGTTTCTCTAGTGATTACCTTCTTTTCCTTTGCCATTAGGCAAGTGTGGCGCTCGTTGGGGAAGAGCGATGATTTGTTGAAGGCGGTGGCGGCGAGTCCCTCGTCGTCGGAGTCGGACGAAGAACAATCTGAGTCTCACTCTTTTCCAAGGTGTGCCTCGCCCTTCGCCTTCTTGTACGCCTTCTTCTTTTCCTTCTTCCCGCTTTTCTCTTGTCCCTGGTCACTATCATTATCGAGACAGTTAGCAATAAAGTGACCAGTCTTACCACACTTGAAGCAGGAGTGCTTTCCCTTCGTCTTGTTCTTTTTGGGATGCTCCTTGCGACCCTTTAGCGCCGTCTTGAAGCGCTTGATGATAAGGGCCATTTTTTCCTCGTTGAGCCCCGCTGCCTCAACTTGCGCCACCTTGCTAGGTAGCGCCTCCTTGCTACTTGTTGCTTTGAGAGCAACGGTTTGAGGCTCATGGATTGGGCCATTCAACGCCTCATCAATGTATCTTGCCTCCTTGATCATCATTCGCCCGCTTACGAACTTTCCAAGTATTTCCTCGGGCGACATCTTGGTGTACCTAGGATTTTCACGAATAGAATTTACAAGATGTGGATCAAGGACAGTGAAAGACCTTAGCATTAGGCGGACGGCGTCGTGGTCCGTCCATCTCGTGCTTCCATAGCTCCTTATTTTGTTGACCAGGGTCTTGAGCCTGTTATATGTTTGAGTTGGCTCCTCCTCCCTGATCATTGCGAACCTCCCTAGTTCGCCCTCCACCAACTCCATCTTGGTGAGCATGGTGACGTCATTTCCCTCATGCGAGATCCTGAGGGTGTCCCAAATCTGCTTGGCGTTATCCAAGCCGCTCACCTTATGGTACTCTTCCCAGCACAAGGATGCTAAAAGAACAGTGGTAGCTTGTGCATTTTTGTGAATTTGTTCATTAATAAACATGGGATTATCAGAACTATCAAAATGCATTCCATTCTCTACTATCTCCCATATACTTGGATGAAGAGAGAACAAGTGACTACGCATTTTGTGACTCCAAAATCCGTAGTCCTCTCCATCAAAGTGTGGAGGTTTACCAAGAGGAATGGAAAGCAAATGTGCATTTGAATTATGCGGAATATGAGAGTAATCAAAAGAAAAGTTCGAGTTAACCGTCTTCTTTTTCTCGTAGTCGTTGTCGTCGTCGTCGTCCTTTTGGGAAGAAGAAGACTCGTCGCTGTCGTCGTAGTAGACGATCTTCTTGATACGCCTCTTCTTCTTCCCGTCCTTCTTCTTATGACTTGACCCTGAGTCAGTGGGCTTGTCTTCTTTTGGCTCATTGATGAAGGACTCCTTCTCCTTGTCGTTGATCACCATCCCCTTTCCCTTAGGATCCATCCCTTCGGGCGATTAGTCCCTTTATTGAAGAGAACGACTCCGATACCAATTGAGAGCACCTAGAGGGGGGGGCGAATAGGTGATCCTGTAAAAACTTGAAACTTAAAGCCACAAAACTTGATTAGGAGTTAGCACAATGAAGTCAAGTGGCTAAGGAGAGCTCTTGTGAAGCACAATAGACACAGTGAGAACAAGCACAAGAGACACGAGGATTTATCCCGTGGTTCGGCCAAGTACAACACTTGCCTACTCCACATTGTGGCGTCCCAATGGACGAGAGTTGCACTCAACTCCTCTCAAGTGATCCAATGATCAACTTGAATACCACGGTGTTCTTCTTTTCTTTACTCTTTCCCGTTTGCGAGGAATCTCCACAACTTGGAGTCTCTCGCCCTTACAATAAGGATCAAAGTGAAAGCACTAGAGTAAGGGAGGGAAGCAACACACACAAATCCACAGCAATACGCACACACACGGCCAAGACTCGAGCTCAAATGAATATCACAAGGTTCTCACTAGAACGGAGCTCAAATCACTAAGAATGTCAAACGAGTGCGCAAAGACGGAGTGTGAATGATCAAGAATGCTCAAAGTATACTTGGTGTTCTCCTCCATGCGCCTAGGGGTCCCTTTTATAGCCCCAAGGCAGCTAGGAGCCGTTGAGAGCAATCTAGGAAGGCAATTCTTTCCTTCTGTCGGTTGGTGCACCGGACAGTCCGGTGCACCACCGGACACTGTCCGGTGCTGATTTCTTTCCTATTTTGGCGCAGCCGACCGTTGAAGATTTGGAGCCGTTGGCGCACCGGACACTGTTCGGTGCACACCGGACAGTCCGGTGCCCCTAACTGACCGTTGGCTCAGCCACGCGTCACGCGCGGATTGCGCGGCCGACCGTTGGCCCGGCCGACCGTTGGCCCGGCCGACCGTTGGCTCACCGGACAGTCCGGTGCACCACCGGACAGTCCGATGAATTATAGCCGTACGCTGTTGACTTGATTCTCGAGAGCGGCGACTTCGCCGCAGCCGACTCACCGGACAGTCCGGTGCACCACCGTACAGTCCGGTGATTTATAGCCGTACGCCACCGTCGAGACCCGAGAGTAGCCAGTTGACCAGACGCCAGCCTGGCGCACCGGACACTGTCCGGTGCACCACCGGACAGTCCGGTGCACCCACACTGAGCAACATCTTGGCTGCTCGAGCCAAGTCTTTTCCAATTGCATTTTCTCTGATTCTAGCACTTAGACAAATAAGTTAGTACACAAAAACCAATGTACTAAGTCTAGAATCATACCTTTGTGTTGATTTGCACTTTATCCTCCATTTGGCATATACTCATTCCCTTAATGTGTGTTGGGCACTTAATCACCAAAATCTTATAGAAATGGCCCAAGGGCACATTTCCCTTTCAATCTCCTCCTTTTTGGTAATTTATGCCAACACAACAAAAAGCAACTAAAAGAAGTGCAACATCAATGCAAATGAGAACACAAATTTGTTTTGATTCAAATCTGGCATATTTGGATCATTCTTTGCCACCACTTGGTTTGTTTTTGCAAATCAAACTCAATTTCCTATCTCTAAGTCAAAGTCACTTGTTGAGGCATAGAGAGGTATTCCAAGAGAAATTGATCAAAGATTCAAAAACTCCCCCTTTTTCCCATAATCAAACATTCTCCCCACAAGAGACAAACTTTTGACAATAAGAGACAATAAGAGTATTTTGACAAAACAAAAGCTCTACTCTACTATTTTCAAAATTCTCAAGTGGTAGCTGATCCATTTCTTGCTTTGGCCTTAATTTCTCCCCCTTTGGCATTAAGCACCAAAACGGGATCATTATTGGCCCTTAAACCCCATTGCCTCACCAAAATCTTCAAATAAGAGTAAAAAGGCAATAAGAATATGGAGATGAACTTGGAGTGAGTTACCCTCTCATCGGAGTGCAGTGGAAGTCTTGCATGGTCCAAGTTCACCTTTCCCTTTCTATCCACCTTTGAGACTAAATTAAGAAAACTCAAGCACACAGTTAGTCTCAAAGGGTCAAGTTGTAGCATTTCTCCCCCTAAATATGTGCATCAATCACACATGGACTTGTGAGGTCCGGGAGATCTTTTGCACAACTTGAGCACCATAAATAAGCAATAAAATGCATAATGGAACATGATCAAAGGCATAAAACACATGTATGCTCTATATCAATCCAAGTTACGCGAATCTAAGACATTTAGCTCACTATGCAGCCTGCAAAAGGTCTTTTCATCTAAAGGCTGGGTAAAGATATCGGCTAGCTGGTTCTCGGTGCTAACATAAAACACTTCGATATCTCCCTTTTGCTGGTGGTCTCTCAAAAAGTGATGCCGGATGTCTATGTGCTTTGTGCGGCTGTGTTCAACAGGATTGTCCGCCATGCGGATAGCACTCTCATTGTCACATAGGAGTGGGACTTTGCTCAGATTGTAGCCAAAGTCCCGGAGGGTTTGCCTCATCCAAAGTAGTTGCGCGCAACACTGTCCTGCGGCAACATACTCGGCCTCAGCGGTGGATAGGGCAACAGAAGTTTGTTTCTTAGAGCTCCACGACACCAGGGACCTTCCTAGGAATTGACACGTCCCTGATGTACTCTTCCTATCGACCTTACATCCAGCATAATCGGAGTCTGAATATCCAATTAAGTCAAAGGTAGACCCCTTTGGATACCAGATCCCGAAGCAAGGCGTAGCAACTAAATATCTAAGAATTCACTTAACAGCCACAAGGTGACACTCCCTTGGGTCAGATTGAAACCTAGCACACATGCATACGCTAAGCATAATATCCGGTCTACTAGCACACAAATAAAGTAAAGACCCTATCATAGACCGGTATGCCTTTTGATCGATGGACTTACCTCCTTTGTTGAGGTCGACATGTCCGTCGGTTCCCATTGGAGTCTTTGCGGGCTTGGCGTCCTTCATCCCAAACCGCTTGAGCAAGTCTTGCGTATACTTCATTTGAGAGATGAAGGTGCCGTCCTTGAGTTGCTTCACTTGGAATCCAAGGAAGTAGTTCAACTCGCCCATCATCGACATCTCGAATTTCTGAGTCATCACCCTGCTAAACTCTTCACAAGACTTTTGGTTAGTAGAACCAAATATTATGTCATCGACATAAATTTGGCACACAAATAAGTCACCGTCACAAGTCTTAGTGAAAAGAGTTGGATCGGCTTTCCCAACCTTGAAAGCATTAGCAATTAAAAAGTCTCTAAGGCATTCATACCATGCTCTTGGGGCTTGCTTAAGTCCATAGAGCGCCTTAGAGAGCTTACACACGTGGTTGGGGTATCGTTCATCCTTAAAGCCAGGGGGTTGCTCCACGTACACCTCCTCCTTGATTGGCCCATTGAGGAAAGCGCTCTTCACGTCCATTTGGAACAACCTGAAAGAATGGTGAGCGGCATAGGCTAACAAAATACAAATCGACTCTAACCTAGCCACAGGAGCAAAAGTCTCCTCAAAGTCCAAACCTGCGACTTGGGCATAACCTTTTGCCACAAGTCGAGCCTTGTTCCTTGTCACCACCCCGTGCTCGTCCTGTTTGTTGCGGAACACCCACTTGGTTCCCACAACGTTTTGCTTGGGACGCGGCACCAGTGTCCAAACTTCATTTCACTTGAAGTTGTTGAGCTCTTCCTGCATGGCCAACACCCAGTCCAGATCTAGCAAGGCCTCTTCTACCCTGAAAGGCTCAATAGAAGAGACAAAAGAGTAATTCTCACATAAATTAGCTAATCTAGAGCGAGTGGTTACTCCCTTGCTAATGTCACCCAAAATCTGGTCGACGGGATGGTTCCTTTGAATCATCGCTCGAACTTGAGTTGGAGGGGCCTGTGGTGCTTCTTCCTCTTCAACTTGGACATCCTATGCTCCCCCTTGATCACACGCCTCCTCTTAAGGTACCTGTTCATCATCTTGAGTTGTGGGGTGCACCGTCGTTGAGGAAGAAGGTTGATCTTGCTCCTTGTGTTCCTGTGGTCGCACGTCTCCAATCGCCATGGTACGAATCGCGTCCGTTGGAACATCATCCTCATCTACATCATCAAGATCAACTTGCTCTCTCGGAGAGCCATTAGTCTCATCAAATACAACGTCGCTAGAGACTTCAACCAAACCCAATGATTTGTTGAAGACTCTATACGCCTTTGTATTTGAGTCATAACCTAACAAAAACCCTTCTACAGCTTTGGGAGCAAAATTTGAATTTCTACCTTTCTTCACCAGAATGTAGCATTTACTCCCAAAAACTCAAAAATACGAAACGTTGGGTTTGTTACCGGTTAGTAGCTCGTATGATGTCTTCTTGAGGAGGCGATGAAGGTAGACCCGGTTTATGGCGTGGCAAGCCGTGTTCACAGCTTCTGACCAAAACCGCTCGTGCGTCTTGAATTCTCCAAGCATCGTCCTCGTCATGTCTATAAGCGTCCTGTTCTTCCTCTCTACCACACCGTTTTGCTGTGGTGTGTAGGGAGCGGAGAACTCGTGCTTGATTCCTTCCTCCTCAAGAAACTCCTCCACTTGCAGGTTCTTGAACTCGGACCCGTTGTCTCTCCTCATCTTCTTCACCTTGAGCTCAAATTCATTTTGAGCTCTCCTTAGGAAGCGCTTGAGGGTCCCTTGGGTTTCAGATTTATCCTGCAAAAAGAATACCCAAGTGAAGCGGGAAAAATCATCAACAATAACAAGGCCATACTTACTTCCCCCGATGCTGAGATAGGCGACGGGTCCGAAGAGGTCCGTATGCAATAGCTCCAGAGGTCTTGATGTAGTCATCACATTTTTGATGTGATGAGCACTTCCCACTTGTTTACCTGCTTGACAAGCTGCACAAGGTCTATCTTTTTCAAAAGTTACATTTGTTAGACCTAACACATGTTCTCCCTTTAGAAGCTTGTGAAGGTTCTTCATCCCCTCATGTGCTAGACGGCGATGCCACAGCCAGCCCATGCTAGTCTTAGCGATTAAGCATGCATCTAGATCGGCCTCCTCCTTCAAAAAATCAACTAAATAGAGTTTGCCGTCTAGTACACCCTTAAAAGCTAATGAACCATCACTTCTTCTAAAGACAGACACATCTACGTTTGTAAATAAGCAGTTGTAACCCATATTACATAATTGACTAACGGACAACAAGTTATAACAGAGTGATTCTACTAAAAACACATTAGAAATGGAATGCTCGGAAGAAATAGCTATTTTTCCTAGTCCTTTAACCTTGCCTTGATTCCCGTCACCGAATATGATTGAGTCTTGGGAATCTTTGTTCTTGACGTAGGAGGTGAACATCTTCTTCTCCCCCATCATGTGGTTTGTGCATCCGCTGTCGATAATCCAGCTTGAGCCCCCGGATGCATGAACCTGCAAGGCAAATTAGGCTTGGGTTTTAGGTACCCAACTCTTGTTGGGTCCTACAAGGTTAGTTATAATCGTCTTTGAGACCCAAATGCAAGTTTTGTCTCCCTTGCATTTGACCCCATCTTTTTAGCAATCACCTTTTTATTTTTGCATGAAAGAACAAATTTAGTATTGCATGCAAGAAATACAGTGGTAGATCCATTACACACATTCTTAGGTGCATGAGACACAGTTCTCCTAGGCCTACCATTAGAACTTGAAGCGGTCATGGCATGTGAGTCAAAAGCATTTTAACTCCTATCATAATGAACATTTCTAGAATATTTCATAGCCATATTTCTACCATGCATAGAAGAACTAGAAGCAGTCATAGCATGTGAATCATAAGAATAATTTCTACAAGCATTTCTAGAGAATTTCCTATCACTATAAATGAAGGCATGATTCTTTTGATTGCTACTAGTCATAGGAGCCTTCCCTTTCTCCTTAGCGGGGATGGGAGCCTTATGACTTGTTAAGTTCTTGGCTTCCCTCTTAAAGCCAAGCCCATCCTTAATTGAGGGGTGTCTACCAATAGTGTAGGCATCCCTTGCAAATTTTAGTTTATCAAATTCATTTTTGCTAGTCTTAAGTTGAGCATTAAGACTAGCCACTTCATCATTTAATTTAGAAATGGAAACTAGGTGTTCACTACAAGCATCAACATTAAGATCCTTACACCTATTGCAAATTACTACATGCTCAATACAAGAACTAGATTTATTTGCAACTTCTAGCTTAGCATTTAAATCATCATTCAAAATCTTCAAGCTAGAAATGGATTCATTGCAAATAGACAACTCAGAAGATAGTAATTCATTCCTCTTAATCTCTAAGGCAAGAGACTTTTGAACATTAACAAATTTATCATGTTCCTCATACAAGATGTCTTCTAGCCTCTCTAGTAGTCTATCTTTTTCATTCAATGCATCAATTAATTCATTGATCTTATCAATTTTAGTTCTATCTAATCCCTTAAACAAGCTAGTGTAATCAACTTCATCATCATCACTAGAGTCCTCATCACTAGAAGTAGAGTACTTAGGAGTTTCTCTAGTGATTACCTTCTTTTCCTTTGCCATTAGGCAAGTGTGGCGCTTGTTGGGGAAGAGCGATGATTTGTTGAAGGCGGTGGCGGCGAGTCCCTCGTCGTCAGAGTCAGACGAAGAACAATCCGAGTCCCACTCTTTTCCAAGGTGTGCCTCGCCCTTCGCCTTCTTGTACGCCTTCTTCTTTTCCTTCTTCCCGCTTTTCTCTTGTCCCTGGTCACTATCATTATCGAGACAGTTAGCAATAAAGTGACCAGTCTTACCACACTTGAAGCAGGAGCGCTTTCCCTTCGTCTTGTTCTTTTTGGGATGCTCCTTGCGACCCTTTAGCGTCGTCTTGAAGCGCTTGATGATAAGGGCCATTTCTTCCTCGTTGAGCCCCGCCGCCTCAACTTGCGCCACCTTGCTAGGTAGCGCCTCCTTGCTACTTGTTGCTTTGAGAGCAACGGTTTGAGGCTCATGGATTGGGCCATTCAACGCCTCATCAACGTATCTTGTGCATTTTTGTGAATTTGTTCATTAATAAACATGGGATTATCAGAACTATCAAAATGCATTCCATTCTCTACTATCTCCCATATACTTGGATGAAGAGAGAACAAGTGACTACGCATTTTGTGACTCCAAAATCCGTAGTCCTCTCCATCAAAGTGTGGGGGTTTACCAAGAGGAATGGAAAGCAAATGTGCATTTGAATTATGCGGAATACGAGAGTAATCAAAAGAAAAGTTCGAGTTAACCGTCTTCTTTTTCTCGTAGTCGTTGTCGTCGTCGTCCTTTTGGGAAGAAGAAGACTCGTCGCTGTCGTCGTAGTAGACGATCTTCTTGATACGCCTCTTCTTCTTCCCGTCCTTCTTCTTATGACTTGACCCCGAGTCAGTGGGCTTGTCGTCTTTTGGCTCATTGATGAAGGACTCCTCCTTGTCGTTGATCACCATCCCCTTTCCCTTAGGATCCATCCCTTCGGGCGATTAGTCCCTTTCTTGAAGAGAACGACTCCGATACCAATTGAGAGCACCTAGAGGGGGGGGGGGCAAATAGGTGATCCTGTAAAAACTTGAAACTTAAAGCCACAAAACTTGATTAGGAGTTAGCACAATGAAGTCAAGTGGCTAAGGAGAGCTCTTGTGAAGCACAATAGACACAGTGAGAACAAGCACAAGAGACACGAGGATTTATCCCGTGGTTCGGCCAAGTACAACACTTGCCTACTCCACGTTGTGGCGTCCCAATGGACGAGAGTTGCACTCAACTCATCTCAAGTGATCCAATGATCAACTTGAATACCACGGTGTTCTTCTTTTCTTTACTCTTTCCCATTTGCGAGGAATCTCCACAACTTGGAGTCTCTCGCCCTTACATTAAGGATCAAAGTGAAAGCACTAGAGTAAGGGAGGGAAGCAACACACACAAATCTACAGCAATACACACACACACAGCCAAGACTCGAGCTCAAATGAATATCACAAGGTTCTCACTAGAACGGAGCTCAAATCACTAAGAATGTCAAACGAGTGCGCAAAAACGGAGTGTGAATGATCAAGAATGCTCAAAGTATACTTGGTGTTCTCCTCCATGCACCTAGGGGTCCCTTTTATAGCCCCAAGGCAGCTAGGAGCCGTTGAGAGCAATCTAGGAAGGCAATTCTTTCCTTCTATCGGTTGGTGCACCGGACAGTCCGGTGCACCACCAAACACTGTCCGGTGCTGATTTCTTTCCTATTTTGGCGCAGCCGACCGTTGAAGATTTGGAGCCGTTGGCGCACCGGACACTGTTCGGTGCACACCAGACAGTCCGGTGCCCCTAACTGACCGTTGGCTCGGCCACGCGTCACACGTGGATTGCGCGGCCGACCGTTGGCTCACCGGACAGTCCGGTGCACCACCGGACAGTCCGGTGCACCATCGGACAGTCCGGTGAATTATAGCCATACGCTATTGACTTGATTCCTGAGAGCGGCGACTTCACCGCAGCCGACTCACCGGACAGTCCGGTGCACCACCAGACAGTCCGGTGATTTATAGCCGTACGCCGCTGTCGAGACCCGAGAGCAGCCAGTTGACCAGACGCCAGCCTGGCGCACTGGACACTGTCCGGTGCACCACCGGACACTGTCCAGTGCACCCAGACTGAGCAACATCTTGGCCGCTCGAGGCAAGTCTTTTCCAATTGCATTTTCTCTGATTCTAGCACTTAGACAAATAAGTTAGTACACAAAAACCAATGTACTAAGTATAGAATCATACCTTTGTGTTGATTTGCACTTTATCCTCCATTTGGCATATACTCATTCCCTTAATGTGTGTTGGGCACTTAATCACCAAAATCTTATAGAAATGGCCCAAGGGCACATTTCCCTTTCACTAAGTCTAGAAACATACCTTCTCTTTGATTTTCACTTCTTTAACATTTGGCATGATTGAGAATGATGTTGGACTCATAAATCATCAAGTCAGCTTGACTTGATCTAGATTGACATTTCTGAGCTCCAACATCATGCAAAGGTCACATAGAATATCTCCAAGCATAGGAACAACCCAAACTAAAGGTCAAGGTGCACTTAGCTCTTTTGGGCTGCTTCTAGTCCTGATTTTGACATTGGTTCTCCTTTCAGTGACCTTGTTCACTTTTTGAGCTTGGTCTTGAGCCTTATGACTTACACCACACAATTGTAGATGTTACCTCATTGGATGTAAGTCATGTCCTTATGTAGTGTTCCTCGATGTACCATAACTCTTCTTAACTCGATCAACCTTGATTCCGCAAGTCTTCTTCTTCACCCCTGGCTTTGGGTTCCTGGTCTCCTTGACTTTCTCCCGTGCACTCGGTACCTCAAAGTTCTTCTTGCTTCCATCCTTGGTCTGATCAGCTGTCTCCAAGTTATGCACATCAAGTCTCACTCAAGCAATGTCCATCTTTCTTGTGATGTCCATTATCTATAGATAATTCCGTCTTTGGACCATCACACTTGTTTACTTGTGTTGAACCCTATTAGCTTTGCATTCAGCACCTGTTCAACACTTAACACACTTGTTAGTCCTTTAATTGGGTTGTCATCCAAACACCAAAACCCACAAGAGAGCTTTCAATCTCCCCCTTTTTGGTGATTGATGGCAACACAATTAAAGCTTACATAAGAATAAGATTTAAAGCACAAATTTTAAATTCTAAGTTTATAGAATGCTCCCCCTAAATAAGTGCTTACATCAAAATCTTAATTTTTGGCCTTATATGCCAAATTGCACATACTTAGGCTAATTCGAAGCATTACTATACCTTAGCACCTGTGGAATGCATTGTGTTACTAATTAAACCGTGATGCGTATGACACACAAATGCACAGAATCAGAGTTAAACACCAATTGAATAGATATACCACAGAAATATCAGCCTACCACTATTCACTATTAAGATACCAAATTAAAACAATTTTAAAGCACCAGAACCACATGAATATCAATTGCAGAATAGATGCCAATTGATTCATGTCAACGGCCAATTGATTCATGTCAACGGAAGGCCAATTGATTCATGTCAATGGAAGCACTAGTTTTGCATCATCACCATATAATACAACACACAGAATCATATGATAAGAATTATCAACAGCACAAACTAACACATCCTTCCTTAAGATCAAAGGAACTCAAACTAACAAACTAACACATCTTTCCTTAAGATCAAAATAACTCTAACTAACAAACTAACACATCCTTCCTTAAGATCAAAAGAACTCAAGGAAACTTAAGCTTTAATGCATAAAATTCTCCCCCTTTGACATCAAGCACCAAAACCACATTCAAGCAAGAGCATAGGATGATGTCAAGGGACAGCAGGGTATTGAGCTGGTAAATTTTAACACACTAACATTACTCCCCCTTACACATTGAACATATGCAACACAAGCATTTGGAGGAAAGTTAAGATTCATATACGCAAAAGATCAATACTTCCTTTTGTACCTTTACCATGTTGTGGTGTTCTTTCAATCTTGAAAGTTTAATCTCTAGGGAGCTTCTCCACACTTGTGCCTCACCCTTTATCCTAACCTTTTCTTGTTGCTAAGACACCAAGCTTAGAGCAAGTTATAGTATTGTGGCACAAGATGAAGCTTCTATTCTAGTGATTACCAAAGATATCAATTGAAGCAAACTACCACGACTACCAATTGAAAAATCATTACTGTTATAGTTCCATGATATTTAAAGATAAGCATCTAGTATCACCAACTATTATAGAGCACGAGCAACCTTTTAAATACACAATTACTCACAACTTTAGATACCAATTACTCGACTTGTGGAGGTACCCAAGTCCTGATTGCTCCATTTCTTGCTCATCCTCCCTTTTCCACCTTGAGACTACACAGGATCACTCAAGAAACAATTAGTCTCAAAAGACACAAGTTATGTGTGCTCCCCCTAAAGTTGTGCATCAAGTATTTGAATGACTTGCACCTTGCACATTCTAGCATCCTCAGAACTAGAGGGGATCACATCATACTTTGGTCTAGACATAATATATCAATTTCATCACAAAGAGATACCAATTGAATAGTTGACTTAATACAACTTATGACTAGTGGAAATAATGCATGCCTCAAGATATATAACATTTTAATAGCAACCTAGGCACGCTTCACACATGATGATCATTGCAACACATATACCAATTGAAAAACGACAAGATCATGCATATAAAGCACAATGTTTAAGCACACCATGATTAAGAAGTATTTTCTTAGGTTCACCAAGGGAAACAACATTTTAAGGCATAAGGCACCTACGCCAAGATACTACCAATTGAAAGGCAAGAACATAGCTATGATCAGAATCAACGGAACTTCAAAATTTTCAATGAAATTACACAGTTCTATTCTCCATACCTTTGCCTTTTCCTGAATTGCCATGAGAGCACCAGTTGTCACCAATTGAGTGCTCCTTTTGCTCATGTACCTCATAACTCAAGAAGGTGCATTAGTGGCACAACATGGATTTGGTATACACACAGTATTATAATAGGGTAATTATTTGAACATGGACTTAACAAGATGTCATGCTTGCACACATAGGTTACTCATTAAATACCATATAGCATGACTTACAAAAAGATACAGGTTTATCCATGAACACATAAAGAGTTAATCATGGTAAATATATCAAATGATAAACTACTCATTGAATGATTCAAGAGATATAACACATAATCATGATTAAGCAGGCATCAATGTGATCTTTGAAATCATGAATCAATGATCAAAAAGTATTCAACACAAGCAATCTCAAAAGCATAACTACTTCGAGGACAGATACAACAATCAAACTTCAGAGCAATACTGATTTGCAATAATGTACTTAAAATACACGGGTACCGTGCTTTGGAGAGCACGTTGCATATTCTCATCAAGGTCCTTTGCTGGATTCACCAATAATGATCAAAGACCTCTACAACTTATTTTATTCAAGATGAACATGGGATTAGTATTGCACAATAATTCAACCTTGTGTCAATAAATAGATAGTAGAATTGACAACTTAAGCATAGAGTTTGAATTAACCATCTTAAGCTCTCCCATGGTCTCCAGTCCATCTCGAGGCACCTGCATGGTCTAGTTGGTACAGTTTGGTACCCATCTCGGGATGGGTCCATAACGATCATCCATAAGGGCCTTTGGTACCCAAATAACAATTGTGCTAGTTCTAGGTGATCTTATAACTGATCTAGCGCAAGTGTATGGTTTGGGTCTCCTAAGCGAATAAGATTGAGACAAATTTACTTGCTTAGGAACCTTACCTTTATTACATACCTTGGATATATGACCCTGCTCACCACACTTGTAGCAGAAATGTCGCTTAACCTGACATGACGCTTGCTGTTTGTCTTCTTTCTTGGTGGGGTCATCCCGGAGAGTGCACGTGCTTGATTTATCATTAGCGGACAAGAAGTGATTGTATGGTTCTTGTCATTGCATCTGAAGCATCTCCTTATCCCTTCATCCTTGTCGTTGTATGGACACGATGCAATGAGGTGTCCTGACTTATTGCACTTAAGGCACCTCCTTTTCCCTTTTCTCTTTTTGTTCTTGGATGACATAGAGAAATGGTTAGTGCAAACAACATGACTAATTGAATCTTTACCTTTTTCCAAGCTCATGTTGATTTCTTCACTTATTGCTTTAGGAACATCTTTCTCATCAAGGAGTTTGACCCTTGCTACGGTTTCTCCTTCCTCAAGCTTCTTCACCACGTGTTCGTAGATATCTTGAGGAAGTCGAGCAAGGCGTCTTCTCCTTAGTTGCTTTGTTTTCTTGTTCCTTTCTTTATTGATGAGCACTTTTTCTTTTGATCCTGCAGCTTGATGCTCATCCAAGAGTTGGCTTTCTTTTGAGCAATCGGGGTTAGCACATGGTGATATATTATCTAGATGTGCACGTGTGCAAGAATGAGGTTCACATGAATTTAGGTTCGCAATTACAACCTCATGAGCAACATCAAGCATGATATGTCTATCCAAGAGATTATTATGATAACAAGACAATAAATCATATTTTTTTTGTAAGAGCAAGTTTATCATGACTTAGCAATTCTACTTGCCTCTCTAGCATGGTATTTTCCATTTTAAGTTGAGCAACACAAGATAAAACATCATCATTATTTCTTTGCTCAATTAAAACTGAATCATACCGTTGGACCAAATCATCATGAGAGCACTTTAGCTCCTCATGTTCTTTGGTCATCTTCTCCAGGCTATCGTTGGTTTTGATGAGAGTCTCCTCTAGCTTGAGAAGCGTCTCGTCTTGTTCCTTGTTCCTTCTCAACAGCTTAACCAAGAGCGTTTTGTCTTCTTTGTTGAGATGGGTGTAGAAATGACGAATCTCCTCTTCTTCTACATCGTCGATCTCATTTTCCCTGTCACTATTATCAGTGGAAGCAAAATAGGAAAATGTACCTTGTGATGATGTAGACTCCTCATCCTCATATTCCTCCTCGTGATTGCTTTCATCACCATTCTCATTGTTAGCAACAAGACATGTATAACAAGTGGGAGATGAACCTGTCGGTGAGGTGGATCCATCGCTTGGTGTCCATCTCTCATGTTCTTCTCCCTTGGACAAGTTAGTACTACCAGCAATAGAGGGAGCAGAAGCAGTGCATATGGACTTAAAGAATTTTAACTTAATTTTGGTCCATAGATCATGAGCATCAACAAATAAATCACTATCACTACTCATGATTGCAAAATTGGACTTAAAGAATTTTATCTTAATTTTGGTCCATAGATCATGAGCATCAACAAATAAATCACTATCACTACTCATGATTGCAAAATAGGCACTTCTAGAAAGTGAGTCAACTAAGATGTTGCAAGCATGGTGATTGAGAGACAGACATCTTAGTTCATCATTAGAAGGATTTTGACTAAAATTAGAGGGAAAAATACTTCTACTAAAGATCTGTCTCAAATCAGGATCAACACGCATGAAGGCATTATAAATAGAGACAGACCAAGATTTATAATTAGAGCCATCGCCTAGAAGAAGTTCTATAGTTACCTCTTGTGACGACATCATCATCTCCGGACGGCTAAGCCCACACTGGTAGGCGGATAAAAATTATCACTATAAAACTGAAATTCTTACTCTACTCGAAGGTTGGATCGCAGTGGAATGGAAATACCCTTCGAGTAGGTTGCAGCGGAATAGAAGATCCTGTCTCAAAATGTCCTGCACTTCAAATATAACTTGTACCACAGATAAGTATTGAAGTGCAGATATAAAGAGTAGATACGACAGAGAGACAACACACAATACAGAGCAAAGCACACAGACACAGGGATTTATCCCGAGGTTCGGCCAAGCCTGAAATGCTTGCCTAGTCCTCGTTGGAGTTAGCCACACCTGGGCTTGGAGTCTATTTCAACTCCTTCCTCCATTTGCTCAGATCTATCAGTATGACAGATAGAGTCTTCCACTATGTTGAGTTGGTTACAACGAAACCGCGGCTGCTTATAATCTTTTTGGCAGCACTCCGGCAGAGTAACGATGTGCTCAAGACTATGCTCTAGCTCTCAGCAGCACTTCTCCACTCTCTAAAGGCTTATAGTTTTGCCTTCTACACAAACTAGAGAGATTCACACAAGAGGGAGAGTGAGAATTGATCCGAGTGATGTACACTATTGTTGGCTGCCCTTGTTCTCCTGTGGGAGGCGCCTAGGAGTCCCTTTTATAGACCCAAGGGGCCTAGGAGCCGTTGGAATCCCATTTGGAAGGCAATACTTGCTTTCTGTCGGGTGGCGCACCGGACAGTCCGGTGCACCACCGGACAGGTCCTGTAGCTTGTCCGGTGTGCGATCTCCTTCCAAATCGGGCTCAGCTGACCATTGGATCAACAGTCGTCTTGGCTCACCGGACACTGTCCGGTGCACACCGGACAGTCCGGCGCGCCAACTATCCGTTGGCTCAGGCCACGCGTCGCCCGCTGATTGCGCTGCCGACCGTTGACGCAGTCGACCGTTGGCTCACCGGACAGTCCAGTGCACCACCGGACAGTCCGGTGAATTATAGCCATACGCTGCCAAACTTTCCCGAGAGTGGCCTGTTCACCGGAGTTCAGCCTAGCGCACCGGACACTGTGCGGTGCACCACCGGACAGTCCGGTGTGCCAGACTGGGCTGAGTCTTGGCTATACACAGCCAAACCTTTTGCTTCTCTTTTCTTTTCTTCTCTTCTCTGTTTCTAATACTTAGACAAATATATTAGTACACAAAAACCAATGTACTAAGTCTAGAAACATACCTTCTCTTTGATTTTCACTTCTTTAACATTTGGCATTATTGAGAATGATGTTGGACTCATAAATCATCAAGTCAGCTTGACTTGATCTAGATTGACATTTCTGAGCTCCAACATCCTGCAAAGGTCACATAGAATATCTCCAAGCATAGGAACAACCCAAACTAAAGGTCAAGGTGCACTTAGCTCTTTTGGGCTGCTTCTAGTCCTGATTTTGACATTGGTTCTCCTTTCAGTGACCTTATTCACTTTTTGAGCTTGGTCTTGAGCCTTATGACTTACACCACACAATTGTAGATGTTACTTCATTGGTTGTAAGTCATGTCCTTATGTAGTGTTCCTCGATGTACCATAACTCTTCTTAACTCGATCAACCTTGATTCCGCAAGTCTTCTTCTTCACCCCTGGCTTTGGGTTCCTGGTCTCCTTGACTTTCTCCCGTGCACTCGGTACCTCGAAGTTCTTCTTGCTTCCATCCTTGGTCTGATCAGTTGTCTCCAAGTTATGCACATCAAGTCTCACTCAAGCACTGTCCATCTTTCTTGTGATGTCCATTATCTATAGATAATTCCGTCTTTGGACCATCACACTTGTTTACTTGTGTTGAACCCTATTAGCTTTGCATTCAGCACCTGTTCAACACTTAACACACTTGTTAGTCCTTTAATTGGGTTGTCATCCAAACACCAAAACCCATAAGAGAGCTTTCAGCTAGCTGCTGCCAATTCCAAAGCAATACCATATTCGAGCTATTCAATCTCTGATAGATCAATCACATGCATGGTTGAATCCGAATAAACTGACCTGCCACGAGTAGGAATTCGAATCAGCATCACTCTCGAATCAAACAAAGCAACGACGTCTCACCTGAACCATTCACGCGGCCACGCTGGTGGGGGAAAGAAGTCACCGATGCAGCGGCACCTACTGATTGCTGGACAGCGTCGAGCGCCTCCACGCCCACCTCTGCATCAGTTCGCCGATTTGCCGCGCGTGGAGATGGAGGAAGTTCAAAGGTATAGCTATTCGAATTTGTCAATCAAATAATTTCTTTGAGCTACTTTAGTTTTTTTGAATCATCAATCTTTGTTTCTTATTGATCTAGCAATGTTATGTAGATATATATATATATATATATATATATATATATATATATATATATATATATATATATATATATATATATATATATATATATATATATATATATATATATATATATAGGGTAGGTATAACGGGAGCCCTGGGCTTCCAATAGTTAAAGGAAGCCCAGGCCGACCACCCTGCAACGTGGTTCAGCCCAACGCGCTGACTCAATCAGGCTGTTGGGTGCGCCATCCGCCTCATGCGCGTAAAAAAGGAATGCATGCATGAGTTAAGCACGTTCCCTTGCATGCGCGTAAATTTAGGAAAGATATGTGTGACGGTTTCTGTTTTTAAATGCTTTATTTACTCCATAAATTTAGGATCGCTGTAACAGTCATGCAGCTAAACTCGTAAGGACCATTTTATGACATATACTGATACTAAATATGCTACACTGTGTAGATAATTATGCACTTCGGTATACTGCATAAAAATCTGCTACTAGCTGCATGCGCACGAATTTATGATAAAAAGAATGTGCAATGAAAGGAAATGAATTGCACGCATAGAAACAAAAAATCGTATTTAATGTTTTATTTCCTTCATAAATATAGGATCTCTCCAACAGCCATACAGCTAAACATATTAGACTAGTTTATGATTTATACTTATACTAATTATACTACACGATGTAGGTATTTATGCAATTCGGTACACTGCGTAAAAAATCTAGCATGTTGTTCACTGGTGGATGCATCTACAGGTTGGAGCGTAAAAACCTTAAGTTTTAAGCATAAAATCTCTCAATTATAAGCGTAAATATCTGGCCAATGTGAGAGGTTGATAGCTCTGGTAGGTTGTTATTACGATCCTATTTTTATGGTAGATTCAAAAAATATGGCAGCCGCATGCATGTAGTTTCTATTTTTATAACAGATCCAAAAATTATGGCAAAATGCATGTATGAGTCAAACACGTTCCCTGACATGCGCGTAAATTTAGGAAAGATATGTGTGATAGTTTCTATTTTAAAGGCTTTATTTCCTCCATAAATTTAGGATCGCTGCAACAGACATGCAACTAAAACTCGTAATGACCATTTTATGATATATACTGATACTAAATATGCTACACTATGTAGATAATTATGCAATTCGGTATACTGCGTAAAAATCTGCTACCAGCTGCATGGACACGAATTTATGATAGAAAGAATATGCAATAAAAGGAAATGAATTGCATGCATAGAAACAAAAAATCGCATTAAATGTTTTATTTCATTCATAAATATAGGATCCCTCCAATAGCCATGCAGCTAAACGCATTAGAACTAGTTTATGATGTATACTGAAACAAATTATACTACACGGTGTAGGTATTTATGCAATTCCTTACACTGCGTAAAAAATCTGGCATGTTGTTCACTGGTGGACGCATCTCCGGGTGGAGCGTAAAAACCTTAAGCTTTGAGCATAAAATCTCTCAATTATAAGCGTAAATACTGAGTCAATTAAAGGTTGATAGCTTTAGTAGGTTGTTATTACGATCCTATTTTTATGACAGATCCGAAAAAATATGGCAGCCGCATGCATGCAGTTTCTATTTTTATACAGATCCAAAAATTATGGCAAAATCGTGGGAGTTTCCATTGCATGCGCGCAAATTACGAACAGCATAAATTAAGGAATTGCCTTTCCAATGTGCATGCGGTAAACTGATATACGAACTCTGTGTTCAAGCATAAAATCGTACAGTTTTTAGCGTAAATAATACATGTGGTAGGCATAAAACACAATAATCGAAAAGAAAACTGCGCCGGATCGGAGGATGTCACGCGCGATCATCGCTGCGCGCATCTCGGTCCTTCCGTGACGCTGCTCGCTCGAAGATCGCGCCTCATGCGTCGCCGTCGCTACTCGCACGTCGACGGGCGTCGCTTGCACGCCGACCTTGGAAGTGCCGCCTCCTCGGGACCTCGGGGACGCCGCCGCTTGCCCGCACAAGGGCCCCGCTGTTGCTCGCCCTCTGGATCGGGGAGCGCCACCACCGACCTGGGAACCGCCGCCACTACTCCGGATCGAGGAATCTCCGCCACCGCGCGTCGAGGTCATGGAGTTGCGGCCACCGGCTGGGGGTCCACCGCCGCGCACGCTCTGGGGCAGCCGCCGTCGTCGCACGCGGCGTCGCTAATGAATCGGGGTGGAGCGTAAAAAACTGAACCCTAGCACTCCGGGTCCTCTTTTATAGACGTCCGGATGTGGTCCGGCTCGACCGGTTTGCACCGTCCGACCTGGGCTTCCTCTAGTTATTGGAAGCCCAGGGCTCCTAATATATAAACTATATATATATATATATATATATATATATATATATATATATATATATATATATATATAACAGGTTTAAAGACTGAAGTAATTGCCATCAATTCAAAGGTACATCTACCCTCTCTGATCAGCAATTCAAGGTCATGAAAGTTCTCAGTAAGCTATAGGACTCAGTTTGTGTACTTCTAGACTATGGTCTTGAGCAAAGCAATTGCCATCACTTAAAGAAGAGTAACACAAAAATTTTAAAAGAAAAACTATTACTCATAGAAAAAAGGAGCGTGCTCTTCCCTGTTTCCCCAGCCATCATAGGCTACATAGTATCCATTTTGTGCTATAGCTCCAACTGTTGCTTTATACCTAGCATTTTAGCCAATCAAACATGTTGTAATGAAAAGAAGTGAAAAATATTAAAGATAAGATTATCTAGACACAAACAATGATAGGTATATCAAAGAGAAGCTCACACATTCTCCATCTTCACAACACCCAGCTTGAACTCTAGTAACAACGACAAACCTATGGGAATGTGAAAGATCATCCACTCCCTGCCACAAGACTGTCAGAGTAGAGTAGGAAAGCAAGCCATTATGTCTTAATATAAGCAATGTAAATTGTAATTAGTCAGGACAATCCCTTTTATCAATGGAACAATTGCCATGTATTTATTGCTTATTCAGAATTCCAGCTAAGAAAAGAACCCATCTAACGAGTAACAAAGAATAAAGCTACCTCAGACTGGACTCTAGCTGAATAACCTAGTGGTGATAGACCTACAACATTCTGGACACTCTCGGTTTGCTTTGCAATTGTCAAAATATCTTAGGCTAACGCTATGACTTGCAATAATCACAAAAAATGATGATAAGCATTATAAACACAAGTAACCTCCTAGTAGTATTAAATATGCACCAGTATTTCAAGATCCAACTTAGATCAGCAGCACCAACAATGAAATCGGTAGGGAATATAATCTCGCTGAATTTAACCACATACTGAAGGAAGCAGTAAAAATAGAATGATGCTCAACTACTGTGTTTTGTAGAGGAAACTTAGGTTGGATGAAACCAATACACAATTTTGTTGATCTCAAGTCAGACTAAGACTAACCTTACCTACTTTCTATTGCTGATTAAAACACCATAAGTTCCTAACTAACAGCAGCTTTATGCAATTCTCCATGTCAATATAAAAAATAGAGCAAATCTAATTTATGGAGAATTAATCTAGTCCTCAACCTAATATTAATCAAAATCAGAACACTATAGGGTTAAAGGTAGCTGAGAGTACAGTGACAAGTACCAAACACTCTAAATGGTAGGGTTAAAGATACCTCTAGCACCACAGATGACAAGTATATGGATCTTACACACTGCTAATTAATCTAGGACAGAGTATGTGGATCCTACACATTGGTGTCACATACATAGGTGGTCTATACCACAGAGCGATGGAGCTCCCAGTCCCAAACCCAAAGGAAGCTGGCACGATTCCATCACATGGCAGACACAATATCTACAGGCGGTACAAGCGTACACCCCTACAGAGAGAGAAACACTGGCATTAGAGGAGAGAGCGTGAGGATCAGATAGGCATTACCAGCAGAGGAAAGGAGGAGACGCAGAGGCGACGATCGAATCCAGGAGGCCACCACGGCAGAACCCCAGTGTCCTTCGGTCCATCGTCTTGGGCGACAACTATAGGTGGACCTCCGCCGTGGGCGCATGTGGTGTGCTGGTGAATCGGCGGTGGTCCTCCGGCGCGGCAGATCGGCGGCTGGGCGAGGGCGACCACCATATGACGGCTTGGCGGTAGATCGACTATGCTCCTCCAACTTGGCCATGGGCACTGGCAGTGAGCCTCTGTCGTGGGTGCCTGTGCTGTGGCTCGTTGCCGTGTAACCACGGCCGTCACCATGGATGGTGGTTCCTATGACGCTAGGATTGGGGAATGGATACTGGGGAAGCAGGAGGCTCATCAGGGCTGGCGGCTGCGAGTCTGCGAGGGGAGCATGAGTAGGTGATTCAGGTTAGGTCACCGCTACAGTCAGGGAGGAAGATCAAGCCTGTGTTCTAATATTATAAATGTTACTGTACTAGCAACACATATTGTTGTCGCATCCTAATTAATCAATACATTCCCATAGCAACACATATTAAGTGTTGTCGCATCCTATTTAAACAATGGATGATGCTTGCAACATATATTAAATGTTGTCACCACCCTAATAACTTAATAGATGATGCTTGCAACGCATATGAAGCGGTGCCCGCTAATTTCTTACAACACATAAAACCATGTGTTGTTGTGGATGCGTTGCTATAGGGGAGTTTGTGTTGTAGTGGTCGAGCATCTCGCGTGAGCACTTCCTCGCGAGCGGCGGCCTCGGTGACGCAGAAACCTCGACGACGCGGCACTCTGGCTCCTCGTGAGCAATGTCCACCGCACGACGATGAGGAGGACCCATTCGGCGACTAGGCGCTAGCGTGGAGCTGAAGGCGCTGAAGAGGAGGGGACATGGATTAGGGTTTCTCTGGACGGAGGTGCGATCGACTTTGGAAACCAAATCCCCTTGTATCCCCTCATGTCCTAGGGTGAGTAATCCTTGGATACATTTGAATAAGATATTTAGTCAGGGCTAGTTTGGCAACCACATTTTTCCATGGGATTTTTAATTTCACAAGGGAAAATGAACTAATTTTCTTTGGGAGAACGAAAAACCCTTGGGAAAATGTGGTTCCCAAACTAGCCCTTATATGTAGGATTTTCCCTCCCTAGATTTAGCTCCCCTCTCTCCTAAACTAGGCTCTAGGAGCAGCGAGCGGCGAGGCCGAGGGGCACCCACGCCCAGCGTGGACAACAAGTTGATTTCTCAAATAACAAAGGGCCTTTTTATAAGATCATGGACGTAGACACATGTCCAGCTATGGAGGCATTATGCAAGCCGCGAAATGCAGGGTGTGAGCCCGTAGGGATTGCAGTTTTAAGAAAGTATACTAGCCGAATTCATTATTTACTACATTTTTTCATAGTATGTTTTATCAAAAATATCATATAAAGATGGTTTTATATTTAGAAGTGTCTAGTATACTCACTAACATCTAAGACAGTTGTTATAGTCTAGACGACTCTAATAATATCTTTATTTGAGATGGTTTCATATATAAAAGTGTATAATATACTAACCAGAATCTAAGACAATTCTTCCATTCTTAATGACTCAAAAGATATATTTATTTAAGACGGTTTTCAATAACAATATGTCTTAAATCAATATAAGACATTTCTTACGATGTAATTGTCTCAAAATACTTCTTTATTAAAGACATATCTCAAACAAACCATCTTATCTTACTCATCACTATATGATAAAAGACGCTTCTATAAAATGCACTGATATCCATCTTAAAATGTGCGTCTTAAATAAGCATATCTCTAGTAGTGCTACACAGGCAGCTAACTGGGGGTTTGCCACTAGGTAAACTAAAACTCGTCATAATCCTAGAACTCCTCGAAGTCCTCCATGTTGCCAGCATCACCTCCTGAGCACTGAGTACAGTGGGGGCAGCCTGGGGTGGGGGTGGTGTGTAAAGCAAGGGTGAGTACACATCAACTGTAACATCCTGAATTTGGGGTATAAAATTTCTCTTATGATCATCCAAATTCAGGTGTTACTCTTCTCTATCTCACTCTAGTTTCTCTCTCTCTCTCTAGTTTTCTCCCTCTCCTTTTCTTTTAATTAGAGTTAGTGGTATTAGTGAAGGATTATTTATTTTATTTTGCCCAAATTTTATGAGTCATGGAATGTTGCATCATATTGAGCCTAAATATTCTTTGAATTGTTGCATATATTTGATTTGGTTTGAATTTGAAACTTGATTCGAATTTGAATTGAAAACCCTAGAGAAAATAAATAGAAAAGGGAATGGAAATTCCAGGAAAAAGGAAAAGGGCATTTCAGCCTAAGTCGGCCCATTTAGCCCAGCACGCGCGCGCCCGTGCCCACACGCCCCCTGCGTCTGACAAGCGGGTCCCGCCTATCGGCGCAAGACTGCGCGCTCACTCCCCCCTCTCTCTGTCCTGTGGGCCCGAGCTATCGGCGCCGTTCTTTTCCCCACGCCCACTCTCTCTCTGCCCCACCGCCCCACCTGTCAGCCCGTCTCTAACCTCTCGCCCATGATCTCCCCGCCGTGGGCGTGCCTACGTCCGCGCGTTCTCTGGCCACGTCCGAGCCCCCGCGCCCCTTTTGAGCCCCGCGCCCTGCTCGCCCACCTCCTCTCTCTCAGTTGCACCCTCTGCCCAGCTCCCTTGACCTCTCTCTCGCTCTGCCCATGCGAACCGAGAGCTCCGCCACCGCCCGCCGACGCCCACCGCCTATTCCGTGGCCCGCGTTGCGCCCGTGCCTCGTCCAGTGCCACGGTGAGCTTCGCCTTACCGTCAGCTACTTGGGACACCCTTTGGTGTGCCCTCCCTCTCCCTGCTGCGTCCGGTCCGCGCTCACCAGAGCGTTTTCTTGCGCAGCTGGAGTCCGTCACCGTCGCCCCATCGAGCCCCTGCGCCTCCACCTCGTTTTGCGATGCCAGTGCTTCTGCTCGAGGTAAGCGACCTGCCCGTGCCCTTAATTTGGTTGTCCCCGCTCTATAGCTCACGCGATTGCTCGCCGGAGCAATCCAGCGCCACCGTTAGCCTGCTCCGTCATGGTCTGCGTCCTCTGGTGCCCCTGCGCCAGTGTGTAGGCCATGGCCGAGTTCACCAGACCTCCCTGATTGCGCCTAGGTTAGTCCCTGAGTCTCTAGTGCCGCGCCGTGGCTGGTCTGCTTGTCTCCGGCGAACTCTCGCCGCGGGACTGAGCGGCGCCACCGCGCCCAAACCAGCCCTGGTCGTTAGATCTCGACCGTCTGTCCGAGATCGGATGGTTTAGACTCAACTCGAGTAGATCTAATCCTAGCCCTTCGATCGGGATCTAACCGCCCCTCTCTTCCCCTCACCCGCGTCTCTGCCCCTGGGCTCGGCCGGTCAGCCCGCCTTGACCCGCTGACACCCTGGCCCCGCTTGTCAGCCACGCCTGTGTGCCTGCGCCCGCGTGCGCGATCTAATCTCAGTCGTCGGTTCCTGATCCAACGGTTGAGGGAGCCCAATACCCCTTCGCGTGGTTGTTTTGCTTAAGAACCCCCTGGTTTTAGGAAATCAACCCACCATCCTCTGTTTTAGCGCATAGGTCCCTAGATTGTTTTAGTTAGACCCCTGGACTTTTATTTAATCATAGATTTACCCTAATTTCATATTTCAAACTTTAAAACTTGTTTATTTCATATCTTTTTCATATGAACTCCAAATTTAGTGGTTCAAATTGCAAAATGTTCACAAGATTATTCTCTATTCAAATAAAATATGACCAACTGTAATCTATATACTTTAATTTTTACACTTAGAATATAGAATTAAAGTATATGTTGATTTATTTATTTAATGAAATAAATAAAAGGAGAATCCTAAGAATAAAGTATATTCAATTTTATGAGATTAGTGTTATGCAATACATGGATTTATTTTTGACTTAACCTTTAGGTCTTAATGACATAAATAGAATTAGGAATGTAGTTATGGATAACACTTAAAAGATAATTAAATTCCTAAATAAGAGTAGTTCACCTTATAATTTAATCTTTTCTTGTTTAGTTACCACTTAACCCTTTTGAGCTATGTTCCAAACACTTAGAGAGTAATCAATTCTCCAATTAGAATTAGTCCATTTTATAACTTGACCTTATTCCCCTGTACTTAATACTATACCTTTTTGAGTTGTATGCCAATGTTTGTACATGTATGATGTGATGTTCATTTTTACTTTCCAAATGTATTGAATGTATGCTCGCTTTTCCTAGACAACGAGCAGCTCGTGGTTCCTAATTGTGTTGCCGAAGATCCCTCTGAGCAACAACCTGGTGAAGGCAAGTGTCCTCAGACCTATAATGTCCTACTTTACTTTATAATTCACTGTCCCGCATTACTTTATTGAAACCTAAGGATTGACTAGTCTGTATTTCCCTTACCCTTGTTTACCTTTTTGGGTTAATCATGGTTAGCTTATACTATTGCTTTAACTTAATCAATAAACATGATGTGATCTTTTAGGATACAGTGATGTTATCTCGATGGGGTCCTTGTGATTAGTTTATGGGGCTCAGGCTGTTTCCTGAGTACCTCTCCGTAAGGACCTGTTTGGGGAGTGACAACTAGGGATAACAGTGCAACCATGAGGGTGGAATGGGACGCCCTTAGCTGATTAATTAGAGGAACCAGAGGAGTAGTTGGCTTCGCCGTAAGCTGGTTGCTCTGTTATCCCGAGTTTCTTTGATTTGGGTCCGGGCACAGTACTTGCTCTGCCGAGGCTGGTTGCAGAGGTTCTTTGATTTGGTTTTGTTAGTCACCCTTTCTCTGGGGAGATGTACTATGTTTATCAAACTGGAGAAACCTGACGGGCGGCTATGACCTCTGGGAAATCTTTGTAAAGGCTACGTAGTGAGACCCTGCTAGGTCACCTTGGTAGTGATCAATGGGGAAGCTAGAACCCAAGGCAGAATGGGAATCACGACTTGTGGGTAAAGTGTGCAACCTCTGAAGAGTGTTAGAAACTGATATATCAGCCGTGTTCATGGTTATGAGCGGCCTAGGGATTCTCTTCGATTAGAAGAACTTTGGTTACTTTGATGATGATGATTAGCAATGATGATTATAATTCTGATCTCTGGTATTCCTCTTGGAGGGAGTGCCTCTGGGTAATAACTGAGTTATTACTAAAATTTGGCTATACTTATAGTAATAAAACTTGACCAACTAAAAGCAACTGCTTAACCTTAACTCCACATACAACTAGTCCACTTTAGCCAAACGGGACATTTGTTGAGTACGTTGATGTGTACTCACCCTTGCTTTACAAACCACCCCACCCCAGGTTGTCCCCATTGTACTCAGTGCTTAGGAGGTGAAGCTGGCAACATGGAGGACTTTGAGGAGTTCTAGGACTACGACGAGTTCTAGTTTACTTTAGCGTCAAACCCCCAGTCAGCTGTCTGTGTAGGCTTACATTCTACGTTTCGTTACTCCGCACTTTGATTTAATGTTAAACACTATGGTTATGTATTAGATTATGTGGATGTCTCAGACATCTTGATGTAACTAAGTACCTTTCCGCTATTTAATTCAAACATTGTGTGATGATGTCCAATTATGTAATCGCTGTGTACGTGAGTTCTGATCCTGGCACGTACATGGTTTGCATTCGGTTTACCTTCCAAAACCGGGTGTGACATAAGTGGTATCAAAGCCTTGCTGAATGTAGGACCGCTAACCTAGACTAGAATGGTCACCCTAAGGACTACATACCCCTACTCTTACCTTGACCTCAGTGTCTTCTCAAAAGTTGGTCATCTTGATCAACTCTATGTTATTTACTTATCTTAAAAAGTTTTGTCTCACTTTTCTTTCTATTTACTTTCTGGTCTCATAGTTCTACTCTTACTCTTGTGCTTACGACGTCTTTTGTATATGGCCCGTATCAGGTGCACTACATGTAAGTCTGTGATCCCCTTTTTGCCTTCTCGCTTGGCGGAGCGTCCACTATGTCACACGGTGTCAGGTCAGTCTAGCCACCTAGAGAGACTGCATCATCGCCTGCACAAGGAGCAGGAGCGCCGATGCCAGGAGCAGGAGCAGGAGCAGCAGGACTCTTCCCCCTCGCCTCAGCGGGAGGTGGAGTCTGAGAGGCCTCCTTCCCCTACACCTCAGCTAGAGATGCCCCCTACACCACCTCAGGGCATCCCAGCTACTGGAGGAGACCCTGACAGAGACAGAGACGACGACGACACCGGTGGCAGTTTGAGCCACGGCACGGTGCGCTCGGAGGAGCCGGAGCCAGAGGGATAGATCGCTAGACCCACCACTCGTGACGCTGCTCACGGGTGTCACTTCCACGACGCTCTCGATACCCTATTGCGTCGGGCCTTTGACCGACTCACTTGGTCTATTGAGTACCGTTGTGTAGTCTACCAGCATCGTCGTGGGTTATACCCAGACCAATGGGAGGCTACTTGCTTGGTGCGCCGTCCGGACGATGATCTCCGGGGTGCAGAGGCCTTCTCAGAGCACTATTCTATCACTGAGAGGGACACTGCCGAGGCAGCCATGCAGGATGCAGCACGACAGGCACTTTCTCAGTATTGCTCATTGTTTAGTGGTGTAGCTGATGGTCTTGACCTGAAGTATTACCCTCGCCGTTCGACCGGCAGTGCTGGAGGTGTGATTGTCTCGCCAGTTGGTGAAGGCAATCCCAGGCTGAGCAGCATGGTCAACCTGGCCGCCGTACTCAACACAGAGCTAGACCACGCCCTTGACGAGTTGGGCAAGGTTCGGGCGGAGGTTGCGGAACTGCATGTTGAATGCGCGGCATGCCACTATCTTGATGGTGGTTCTCCCGCCCCTGTAGGGATTCAACACCCTTACCGTTCACCGCCCCATGGTCGCTTCGACTATGGTACCCCAAACTGCAGGACCCGCATAGATTTAGATCCATAGATCGATGGAGTCGGAGTCTGTAATAATGCTTAATTCAGTGTCATAGTCTAGTTAGTCTTAGTTAGAGTTAGTTTGTTTATCTTATGTTGGATGCTTGTTATGATGGACATGTAATGAAGTTGGATCTTTGTAATGATTGTCATCAAGCTGTGGGTATCCCCTACAACTTGGTGTAGTTATTAATAAAGTCAGTTATTTAGTTGGGTAATCCATGTGTTTCCACTTTCCACTTCATCTGAGAAGTTGTCAGTGAAGATGATCCATTGTTCAATGCAGTGAAGATTTCCGTATATCTTTTCTTATGCTGAAAGACTGTAGAGTCAGATCTGATATGTGTATGGTTTCTACAGATGTCTGAGAACAGGCGTAGATGTGCGAGGCGTGCTCAGCCCGAGCAGCAGGCACCCCAGGAAGAGGCAGCTCCGCAGCAGCAATTGCCACCGCCACCCCCGATGACCATTGAGCAAATGTTCTTGATTTAGACTCAGGCAGTTCAAGCAATTGGTCAAGACTTTAGTAGCGATGCAGCAGGTGCAGCAGCAGCCACCACCACCTCAGCCTCCAGTGCAAGTTCAGAAGCCACAAGTGCCCAGAGACAAGCGGGCAGAATTCATGAGGGGCCATCCCCCTGTCTTTGCCCACTCAGCAGATCCCATGGACGTGGAAGATTGGTTGTGTACCATGGAGCATGAGTTGCACACTGCCCAGTGCAACGATCGTGAGAAGGTGTTGTATGGTCCCCGACAGCTGAGGGGAGCAACCCAGTCTTGGTGGGAGTCTTACCTCGCCACCCATGCCAACCCTGAAGCCATTACTTGGGAGGAGTTCAGGGACAACTTCCGTCGCTACCATGTGCCCGAAGGACCGATGATAGTGAGGAAGGAGGAGTTTCTCGCCCTGAAGCAAGGTCCCCTGTCCGTTAGTGAGCACAGGGATAAGTTTTTGCAGTTGTCACGTTATGCCCCAGAAGACGTCAACACAGATGCCAAGAGGCAGTACCGCTTTCTGAGAGGATTGGTTGATCACCTCCACTACCAGCTTATGAACCACACTTTTCCCACCTTCCAGCATTTGATAGACAGAGAAATCATGACTGAAAGGAAGCGCCAGGAGATGGAAGATAGGAAGCGCAAGATTGGTGGACCTCAGGCCAGGAGTAGCAGCCGTCCCCGCTACTTAGGCAACTCACCATAGCAATTCAAGCAAGGTCACCAGCACCAGCACCAGCATCAGCGTCAGCACCAGCATCAGTACTAGAGGCAGTTTCCTCAGTAGCAGCAACAGCAGCAGTACCGTTAGAACACTCAGGCAGGAGGAAATCAGTACCCGCGTCAGAACAACTAGGCAACTCGCCTTCCTGCCCCAGCAACCAACCAGAATGGCCAAACAGCCCCAGCACAACTAGGAGGTCGTGCATGCTTCTACTGTGGAGAACAAAATCACTGGGCGAAGAACTATCCCAAGAAAGCAGCTCAGTAGCCGCCAGCAGTCAATGCCCCAGCAAGACAAGGAGCGCCACAACAAGCACCAAGAGTCCATGGTCAGGCCTACAACCGTGGAAAGGTGAACCACCTAGAGGCCGAAGCAATCTAGGATGCTCAGGACGTGGCAGTAGGTATGTTTCCAGTCGAATCCTACCCAACAAAAGTATTATTTGATAATGGTGCCACACATTCTTTTGTTTCTGCATCTTGGGTAGAATCACATAACATCCCCACAGAACCAATGATCCCACCTCTAAGAGTTAATTCAGTTGGGGGAAAAGTTCAGTCCGATAGGATTTGTCCGAATCTAAGGATTGAAATAAGGGGGATAGACTTCCCCGCTAGCCTAGTAGTCATGGGAACTCAAGGGTTAGATGTCATCCTAGGGATGAATTGGCTACATAGAAATCAAGCCACTGTTAGTTGTGACAAGAGGACAGTCAAGTTGGTGTCCCCATCAGGAAAGGAAGTAGTAACCAAACTGTACTTACCTGATCTAGAAGAAGAAGCCTATCACCATTTATCAATAGATGACAAGGAGTCCAATTCGATTAAGGCAATTAGGATTGTGTCAGAATTCCTTTTTGTATTTCCTAAGGAGTTACCAGGCATGCCACCTGAAAGGAAAGTTGAATTTGCCATAGAGCTTATTCCAGGCACCGCCCCTATTTCCAAGAGAGCTTATCGAGTGTCTGGACCAGTGTTGGTGGAACTCAAGAAGCAAATCGATGAGTTGTTGGAGAAAGGCTATATCAGACCAAGTACCTCACCTTGGGCAGCCCCAGTGTTATTTGTGGAGAAGAAGGATGGCACGAAGAGGATGTGCATTGATTACAGAGCTTTGAATGAAGTCACTGTCAAGAACAAGTACCCCCTGTCGCAAATTGAGGACTTATTTGATCAGTTGAGAGGAGCCAGTGTGTTCTCCAAGATAGATCTGAGGTCAGGCTACCATCAGCTCAGAATCCGACCCGCAGACATACCGAAGACATCATTCATCACCAAATATGGACTATATGAGTTCATGGTTATGTCATTTGGATTGACGAATGCGCCAGCTTACTTCATGTATCCGATGAACAGTGTGTTCATGGACTACCTCGACAAGTTCGTAGTGGTGTTCATTGATGATATTCTCGTATATTCCCAGAATTAGCAAGAGCATGAGGAACATTTGAGGAAAGTACTTCAGAGGCTACGAGATTGCCAGTTGTATGCCAAGCTTAGCAAGTGTGAGTTCTGGATTAGCGAAGTTCTATTCTTGGGTCATATTATAAACCGAGATGGACTAGCTGTGGATCCAAAGAAGGTAGCAGCGATTCTGGACTGGAAAGCATCAAAAGATGTCCGAGGAATCAAGAGTTTCATTGGAATGGCCGGTTATTATTGGTGTTTCATTGAGGGTTTCTCCAAGATTGCCAGACCAATGATAGCCCTGCTAGCAAAGAAGGTTGATTTCAAGTGGACCCCAGCGTGCCAAGAATCATTTGAGATGTTGAAGCAGAAGTTGACAACAGCGTCGGTGTTAGTTCTACCAGATGTTCACAAGCCATTCTCAGTATACTGTGATGCTTCGTACACCAGACTAGGATGTGTGTTAATGCAGGAAGGGAAAGTAGTGGCATACTCGTCCTGACAATTGAAAGTTCATGAGAAGAATTAACCCACTCATGATTTGGAGCTAGCAACAGTGGTTCATGCACTGGAGACCTGGAGACATTATCTTTATGGGCAGAAGTGTGATATTTACATGGACCACAAGAGCCTCAAGTACATATTCACTCAGTCAGAGTTAAACATGAGGCAGCGAAGATGACTAGAATTGATCAAGGACTATGAGCTGGGGATTCATTATCACCCAGGCAAAGCAAATGTGGTTGCAGATGCTCTTAGCAGGAAGAGTCAAGTCAACATGTTGGCCGCTCAACCGATGCCGTTCGAGCTAGCAAAAGAATTCGACAGGCTGAGTCTCGGATTTCTGAACAACACTCAAGGAGTGACAATTGAGCTAGAGCCCACTCTGGAGCAAGACATCAGGAAAGGTCAGAAGGATGATGAGAAGATCAACAAAATCTGACAGCTGATTATAGATGGGAAAGGTCCAGATTTCTATGAAGATGCAGAAGGAGTGGTATGGTTCAAGAATAGGCTGTGTGTTCCCGACATCACCTCGATCCGGGAACTGATTCTCAAGGAAGCTCATAAGACAGCGTATTCTATACACCCTGGTAGCGAGAAAATGTACCAAGACTTGAAGAAGAGATTCTAGTGGTATGGTATGAAAAGAGAGATAGCAGAGTATGTGGCTAGATGCGACAGTTGTCAAAGGATCAAGGCAGAACATTAGAGACCCGCAGGATTGTTATAGCCGTTGCAGATTCCACAGTGGAAATGGGATGAGATTGGGATGGACTTTATAGTTGGTCTGCCCCGCACTCGAGCTGGTTATGACTCCATCTGGGTAGTAGTGGACCGTTTAACAAAGACTGCCCATTTCATACCAGTCAAGACCACCTATAACAGTGCAATGTTGGCAGAGTTGTACATGTCCCGGATTGTGTGCTTGCATGGTATTCCAAAGAAGATAATATCGGATAGAGGCACCCAGTTTACTTCTCACTTTTGGCAGCAGCTACATGAAGCTTTGAGTACTCACTTGAAATTCAGTTCAGCTTATCACCCACAGACAGATGGTCAGACTGAGAGAACCAACCAGATTCTTGAGGATATGTTGAGAGCTTGTGCTTTGCAAGACCAGTTAGGTTGGGACAAGAGGCTACCGTATGCAGAATTCTCCTACAACAACAGTTATCAGGACAGTCTGAAGATGTCACCATTTGAAGCACTCTATGGGTGGAATTGCAGAACTCCATTGCATTGGGACCAACCCGGCGAGAGACAGGTGTTCGGTCCAGAGATTTTGCTTGAAGCTGAAGAGAATATCAGAATGGTCCGGGAAAATCTGAAGGCAGCACAGTCCAGACAGCGAAGCTATGCTGACACCAGAAGAAGGGAACTTAGTTTTGAAGTGGGAGACTATGTCTATTTGAAAGTGTCACCCATCAGAGGAACCAAGAGATTTGGAGTCAAGGGCAAGCTAGCCCCTCGCTATATCGGGCCGTATCAGATTCAGGCAAGACGTGGAGAAGTGGCTTATCAACTCAACTTACCAGAAAACCTGTCCGCAATGCATGATGTGTTCCACGTGTCTCAGTTGAAGAAATGCTTGAGAGTGCCAGAAGAGCAGTTGCCAACGGAAGACCTTGAAGTTCAAGAAGATCTTACTTATATTGAGAAGCCGACACAGATTCTGGAAACAACAGATCGGGTCACTCGGAGGAACACCATCAGAATGTGCAAAGTCAAATGGGGCCATCACTCAGAGGAAGAAGCAACCTAGGAAAGAGAAGATGATCTAAGAGCCAAGTACCCTGTACTCTTTGCTAGCCAGCCTTGAATCTCGAGGGTTCTTTCTAGGGGGATAGGTCTGTAACACCCTGAATTTGGGGGTATAAAATTTCTTTCTTATGATCATCCAAATTCAGGTGTTACTCTTCTCTATCTCACTCTAGTTTCTCTCTCTCTAGTTTTCTCCCTCTCCTTTTCTTTTAATTAGAGTTAGTGATATTAGTGAAGGATTATTTATTTTATTTATCCCAAAATTTATGAGTCAAGGAATGTTGCATCATATTGAGCCTAAATATTCTTTGAATTGTTGCATATATTTGGTTTGGTTTGAATTTGAAACTTGATTTGAATTTGAATTGAAAACCCTAGAGAAAATAAATAGAAAAGGGAATAGAAATTCTAGGAAAAAGGAAAAGGGCATTTCAGCCCAAGTCGGCCCATTTAGCCCAGCCCGCGTGCGCTCGCGCCCGCGCGCCCCCTGCGTATGACAGGCGAGTCCCGCTTGTCGGCGCAAGACTGCACGCTCACTCCCCCTCTCTCTCTCTGTCCTGTGGGCCCGAGCTATCGTCGCCGTTCTTTTCCCCGTGCCCACTCTCTCTCTCTCTGCCCCGCCGCCCCCACCTGTCAGCCCGTCTCTAACCTCTCGCCCACGATCTCCCCGCTGTGGACACGCCCACGTCCGCATGTTCTCCGGCCACGTCCGAGCCCCCACGCCCCTTTTGAGCCCCGCGCCCTGCTCGCCCACCTCCTATCTCTCAGTTGCGCCCTCTGCCCAGCTCCCTCGCCCTCTCTCTCGCTCTGCCTACGCGAACCGAGAGCTCCGCCACCGCCCGCCAACGCCCACCGCCTGTTCCGTGGCCGCCGTTGCACCCGTGCCCCGTCCAGTGCCACAGTGAGCTTTGCCTTACCGTCAACTACTCGGGACACCCTTCGGTGTGCCCTCCTCCTCCTTGCTGCGTCCAGTCCGCGCTCACTAGAGCATTTTCTTGCGCAGCCGGAGTCCGCCACCGTCGCCCCGTCGAGCCCCTGCGCCTCCGCCTTGTTTCGCGACGCCAGCGCTTCTGCTCGAGGTAAGCGACCTGCCCATGCCCTTAATTTGGTCGTCCCCGCTCTATAGCTCGTGTGATTGCTCGCCGGAGCAATCCAGCGCCGTCGTTAGCCCGCTCCGCCGTGGTCTGCGTCCTCTGGTGCCCCTGCGCCAGCGTGTAGGCCATGGCCGAGTTTGCCAGACCTCCCTGATTGCGCCTATGTTAGTCCCCGAGCCTCTAGTGCCCCGCCGTGGTCGGTCTGCTCATCTCCGGTGAACTCTCGCCGCGGGACCGAGCGGCGCCACCGCGCCCAAACTAGCCCGGACCGTTAGATCTCGGCCGTCTGTCCGAGATCGGATGGTTCGGACTCAACTTGAGTAGATCTAATCCTAGCCCTTCGATCGGGATCTAACCGCCCCCTCTCTCCCCCTCACCCGCGCCTCTGCCCCTGGGCCTGGCCGGTCAGCCCGCCCTGACCCGCTGACGCCCTGGCCCCGCTTGTCAGCCGCGCCTACACGCCCACTCCCGCGTGCGCGTCCGCGCGATCTAATCTCAGCCGTCGGTTCTTGATCCAACGGTTGAGGGAGCCCGATAACCCTTCGCGTGGTTGTTTTGCTTAAGGAACCCCTTGATTTTAGGAAATCAACCCGCTGTCCTCTGTTTTAGCGCATAGGTCCCTGGATTGTTTTAGTTAGACCCCTGGACTTTTTTTAATCACAGATTTAGCCCTAATTTCATATTTCAAACTTTAAAACTTGTTTATTTCATATATTTTTCATATCAACTCCAAATTTAGTGGTTCAAATTGCAAAATGTTCACAAGATTATTCTCTGTTCAAATAAAATATGACCAACTGTAATCTGTATACTTTAATTTTTACACTTAGAATATAGAATTAAAGTATATGTTGATTTATTTATTTAATGGAATAAATAAAAGGAGAATCCTAAGAATAAAGTATATTCAATAAAGTATAATCAATGAACATGATGTGATCTTTTATTATACGGTGATGTTATCCCGATGGGGTCCTTGTGATTACTTTAGGGGGCTCAGGCTGTTTCCTGAGTACCTCTCCGTAAGGACCTGTTTGGGAAGTGACAACCCGGGATAATAGTGCAACCATGAGGGTGGAATGGGACGCCCTTAGCTGATTAATTAGAGGAACCAGAGGAGTAGTTGGCTTCGCCGTAGGGCCGTCAATGGGGTCCAGGCACAGTACTTGCTCTGCCGAGGCTGGTTGCAGTGGTTCTTTGATTTGGTTTTGTTAGTCACCCTTCCTCTGGGGAGATGTACTGTGTTTATCAAACTGGAGAAACCTAACGGGCGGCTATGACCTCTGGGAAATCTTTGTAAAGGCTACGTAGTGAGACCCTGCTAGGTCACCTTGGTAGTGATCAATGGGGAGGCTAGAACCCCGGGCAGAATGGGAATCACGGCTAGCTTGTGGGTAAAGTGTACAACCTCTGCAGAGTGTTAGAAACTGATATATCAGCCGTGCTCACGGTTATGAGAGGCCTTGGGATCCTCTTCAATTAGAAGAACTTTTGTTACTTTGATGATGATGATTAGCAATGATGATTATAATTCTGATCTCTGGTATTCCTCTTGGAGGGAGTGCCTCTGGGTAATAACTAGGTTATTACTAAAATTTGGCTATACTTATAAACTTGACCAACTAAAAGCAAGTGCTTAACCTTAACTCCACATACAACTAGTCCACTTTAGCCAAACAGGACATTTGCTGAGTACGTTGATGTGTACTCACCCTTGCTTTACAAACCTGTCACACCCGGGTTTCGGGGCACCAAGACCCGGGCGCGAACATAATCACCAGGTGTGCTGGGACCAAGTCTCACACATATGATGAATCATGGCACATGATCGAATGTCACATCTTTACTATGTAATAGGAGTTCTGTACAAAATAAATAAATAATTACATTATAAGGAGACAATGGTCCAGCAACCCAAAGTTGACTGGGAGACGACAGCCTAGACCTCTCACGAACACATCACATCATCCTCCATGCGCCTCATCCTGCGGTACCTGTTCTTGACCTATGGGGGGGGGTGAGACAGCAAGAGTGAGCTCACATACGTTCATAGTTCAACAAGTTGTGGGGAATAATGTGCATGAACTCGCCAAAGGTTGGAGCTCACGTGAAGTGTAAAGCTTACCAAAGAGGATGGTTGAAGCTGAGCATTGCTTTTAAAGTTGGTCAAAATTTTATTAGCAATTACTAAGTATAAGTAAATACCAAACCCAATTAAGTAGTAGAACAAAAATAACAACATCACCTGCGATGCAATGCATATGACAAATTGAATTTAGTTCCATAAATTAATCATGTGAGTGTCCGAGCTGCTCATGACTGTGAGCACGGCTAGTATACCAGTTTTACACTCTGTAGAGGTTGCGCATCTTTACCCACAAGTCATGTTACCCATCTGCTAAGAGACGGCCAATCCCATACACCTCTACCGAGGAGGCGAGGCAGGGTAACACTATGAGGCCTTTACAAAGTTCCACTAGCTTCAGAAAACCCGCTACAATTTATAGGAAGCTCCAATGCAGGAATCCCTCGTCTGACCGCCATCGCAGCAAAATCAACCCGAGGACCTCCCTACACTGACCACTCCCCTACTGCCCTTGCCCCTTTCGGGTAAGGTAGTCCTCCACTAGCTTTCCTAGTTAGTCAGCCAAGGGCATCCCATTAAACCCTTGTGGTAGCACTGTTTTCCCGGGTGGTTCTCCATGTTTCAATTAACATAATGATCTTATCATGAACAATAAATAACAAATGATAATAAAAGTATAATCATGAATAATATGTATCTCTATACCCAAAACCACATAAAGCAATAGCAAGTACTACCCAAAGATTCAGTGGTGAACAAGGTATAAAGATAGTCAAACTAGGGTAACCTATTGGGTCCCATCAAAATTAACCTATGCAGATCATTATATTAATTAGAACATGACTGGGTAAAAAGAAGTGATCAAGGGCACAACTTGCCTGGGACTTGAGATTCTAGGTACCAACTTGCTTTTCAGATGACACGTGTCCTCGCTGCTAAACGTAGCAATACAAACATACATGGCATAGGCAAAATTAACATCACACCAAACATATATGCAAAATATATATTAATAATCTACATATTGAAATAAGATCACAGGAACATGAATTATTAATTTTAGAGTTATAGATTTTAAGTTATGGATTTCCAAAGATTATATGTGCTTTGTACAAGATTAATTAAGATAACGATTTGAATGTGGCTTTTATGTCAAAACAGTGGCACTAAATGATAAACAATAATATTACAAAATTATAGGAACTGAAATGGGTCAATTCAGACTTAGAATGAATTAAATATGAATTAAACAAGTTTATGGATTTATTTTTATACTAAAAACCTATTTTCCGCATTAATATAGTTATTTTATTCAACTTCTGGACCGGGGCCACTATTTCAGAAGAATCCAGGGTCTATTTCATAAATTTCAGGACCCTGATGCAATTATTTTCTAATACCAGAGGATGGCGGGTTCATTTGCGAAAAGGGTAGGGGCTCATGTGAAAAACATAACAGCCGAAGGGGTATCGGGGATCGTGAGTCATCCGATCATGTTTCAATGGCCCATATTACACCAGACCCATGCTGAATCGGTATGCGACCGCAGTCGTCGGATTAGAGACCTATGGCCACGATTTTAAACAAACCGAACCGGATCTAGATCCAACGATCGAATTGAGATGAGTGAAGGGGGTATGATGAATCTAATCTTGGTCGCACGTATTCTAATCAACGCCCCTGTCAACTTACGTCTAGACTCGATCAGAGCCATGCACCAAGATCTAACGGTCCACCGGTCGTCTTCCACCGCTAATAGCTGAGCGCAGCAGAGCTCTGCACCAGCGGCGACAGTCATCGCACTCTGTTTCCCCATCACATGATCAGAGAACGCACTACATCCCGGACTGCAAACTCAGTACGACGTTTACCTGGCGTGCCTGGCACCTTCTCGACAGAGAGCCCCAGAGTTCGCCTATTGCATATGGCCCTGGCATGAGGCGGCACGGCCGCAGAGGCCAAATCCGTCGAGCAATTGGAGGCAGTCTGGAGATGCGGGCGGCGAAGAAGGGCTTGAATTGGGGCTCGGCGGAGGCGTATGTCCCCACGGCCAGTGCGGGCAGCGCTGACGCGGTATCCCCGTCAATGGTGAGAACGGACCCAAGCTGCACTGGAGGAGCCCTGAGGCAGAAGCCGAATCCAGGAGGCCAAGGCCGCGGTGGAGCATGCATCTGAGACGCGATCGCCCCCACAACAGCATAGGCGCCCGCGAGGTGGGAGTGGCTAACAGCTTGAGCCGTGGCGGCATGGAGGGGAGAGAATTCTGTGAACTAACGGGAGGTGGTGGCGTCTAGTTTTATACAGGGAGAGACGAAGCTGGGTGCAGAATTTACGCGAAGCCCGCGGAATCTAGTTCGATTTCCGTAACGAGAAGCATGGAGTTGATCCTATCTGGTAGCTACAATTCCGCGTGCGGCAATCGGAGGTTCCAACAGATCTCACAGACTCAACATTTCTAGCCATAGGTGGGAGAAGGTTCTGACGAGGCGGGCCCACCTGTAGGTGACTGGGACGGAGTCTGCGCGGGTAGACAGTGGCTGACCTGGTGGGGTCACACTGTCAGCGTGTGGGTATGTCTGGCTTTCCATTCTAGGCCGCACGGGGAAAAAATGAAGTGGGCCGCGTGGGGAAGGAAATCGGCCTAGGTGGTTGTTTCGTTTATTCTTTTTTTTATCCAATTCAAGTATCCTAACTCAATTTAAATCCTTGTTTTGAATTCTAGATTTAAAAATCACACAATAGTATAATAATACTTCTTCTACCTGCACTAATATTATTTATTTATTGTTATTATTATTTATTATTCTCCCAATTGTTTAATTAGGGAAGAAAGGAATAGCTTTATTAAAATCCCTTTTTCATATATATTTTCATTTATAAGTTAAGGTAAATTTAAATTATGATTCCTTGATTCAACTAGAATGCATCACAGGAATAACATCCGCATGAGATGCACATTTATTTATTTCTTTATTTGTTATTATGCTATTAGTTGAGTATGTAGAGAAAAATAAAAAGAAAATCAAGGGATCCCCAAAACACCCACTTATAAATTTACTTATTTATTTTTTTTATTATTTTTTTCTTATACCAATTTTGGGCTTTACAAAACCACCCCACCCCAGGTTGTCCCCATTGTACTCAGTGCTTAGGAGGTGAAGCTGGCAACATGGAGGACTTTGAGGAGTTCCAGGACTACAACGAGTCCTAGTTACTTTAGCGTCAAACCCCCAGTCAGCTGCCTGTGTAGGTTTACATTCTACGTTTCGTTACTCCACACTTTGATTTAATGTTAAACACTATGGTTATGTATTAGACTCTGTGGATGTCTCAGACATCTTGATGTAACTAAGTACCTTTTCGCTATTTAATTCAAGCATTGTGTGATGATGTCCAATTATGTAATCGCTGTGTACGTGAGTTCTGATCCTGGCACGTACATGGTTCGCATTCGGTTTACCTTCCAAAACCGGGTGTGACATCAACATACTCAGCAAATGTTCCGTTTGGCTAAAGTGGACTAGCTGTATGTGGGGTTGAAGTTAAGCAGCTGCTTTTAGTTGGTCAAGTATTTATTATTATTAGTAGAGCCAAGGTTTAGTAATAAACCTAGTTATTACCCAAAAGTACTCCCTTAAAAGAGGAAATACCAGAGATCAGATTTATAACATCGTTGTTAACCATCATCATAAAAGTATCCAAAGTTTTTCTAATCAAAGAGGATCCCAAGGCTGCTCTTACTGTGAGCTCGGCTGATATACTAGTTTCTAACACTCTGTAGAGGTTGTACACTTTACCCACAAGTCATGATCCCTTTCCAGCCTGGGTTGTACAGACCCGATCTTCACTACCGAGGTGAATGGCCAGAGATATACTACATAACCTTTACAAAGACTCCCCTGGTGCATAGCTGCTCGTTAGGTTTCGCCAGTCGTACAAACGCAGTACACCTCCCCAGGGTGGGTGACTAACAAAACCAAATCGAAAGAATCTCTGCACCCCAACCTTAGCAAAGCGAGCACTACGCCCCGCCCCCCATTGACGGCCCTCCGGCAAAGCCAACTACACCCAAGGTTCATCTAATTAATCAGCTAAGGGCGTTCCATTTCACCCTCATGGTTGCACTTTTATCTCGGGTGGTCACTCCACGAACAGGTCCTTACGGAGAGGTACTCAGGAAAAAGGCCTAAGCCCCCTAGAGTATCACAAGATCATCAACATAATCAGGATAACAGTATTGTTGGGGGCCTTCGGCTTCCGAAGGTCCTCAAAAATATGATTTAAACAATGTTTCGGGAGTATAATGTGTGAACAGGTATCTTCGGACTCGAATCGATATCACAGTGGGGGAAGCCCAAAGAATACGAAGGTTGATACAGCACTGAAGCTGTGAGCAGGAAAGCTTCGGCGTGATAGCAGAAAATGAAACCGACTTAAAGATGAAAAGGCTATTCAGACCTCGGTGAATTACTATAGAATTACTACCAAATGAAAAGGACATGGATGTAATTTTACATGGGCTGCGTCCCGTGCCTATAAATAGGTGAACAGTGCTCCCGTACTGTTCACGCTGACTTGGCATTTACTTTTACATCACGCTTGTACTTTTACCTTCTTTCGAGCCGAAGGTACGCTTGTAATTTGATATCATTTCCATTTTCCTATAATAATAGGATAGAAATGAGTTGATAATTATACAAAATTGTTTATGATATCTCTTGTATTACATATGATTCCTTCTTCATTATGATATGTTGTGTTGATGAAGGTTTGTCCTTCATAACCTTCGTCCGAAAATCATTATATCCCAAGGGAAATAATGCTTCGAAGGACGAAGGACTTTGACGTTTAAAATTTTTTTGTGTTGCCTTGTTCTTAACTCATAGCATTTGAGAACAAGTCCCCAACAAGTATCGTATCATAAACAACCATATCATATTCATTGATTAAGTTAAGGCAATAGCAAAATGCTAACCATGATAACCCAAAAGGTAAACAAGGATATGGTAAATACAGACTAGTCAATCCTTAGGTTTCATAAAGTAATGCGGGACAGTGAATTATAAAGTAAGTAGGACATAATAGGTTAGAGGACACTTGCCTTCACCAGGTTGTTGCAGGGAGGTCTCCAACAACACATTCAGGAACCTCGGACTGCTCGTTGTCTAAATAAAGCGAGCATGCATTCCACACATTGGGGAAAGTACAAATGAACAATACACCAAACATGTTCAAGCATAGGAATACACCTTAAAAGACACAATACTAAATAAGGAACAATGAGATTAAAGTGTAACATGAACTATAACATAAACCAATTTACTTTGGAAATAGATTATCATTTCTCTAAGTATTACCCACAAATACATAACATAGTCCAATTTATTTTATTATGTCCTAAAATTAGACCAAAGATGAATTCATGTAATACACATTATTAATCTCACAAGATTAAACATGTTCAAATCTCTAGAGTTCTCCTTTTATTTATTTTATTAAATAAATAAATCTACCCTTCACTAGTTCATAATTAACCATAAAAATTAGAATATGCAGACAGTGACTAAAACTAATTTATGTAAACAGAGAATAATCCTGTCGGAGAGAAAATCCTCCGGCCGAGTGGCGGAATGCACCCGCCCTAATCCTTAGATGAGGAGGGGGCCTAAGCGGTTGCCTGTTTGGTGAATTCGCAATGAACACAAGAACACTCGAGGGTTTATAGTGGTTCAGGCCACTGGAGCGTAATAACCTACCTCCACTGTGTGTAAGTTGTATTGAGTGTGTTGAGCGTGTCCCTTGTAACGCTGTGTCCCTTCCCTTTTATAGTTTAAGGGAGGTACATACAAGGATGCTGAGCCCCGACATGCGGGCCTAGGAGCATAATGGTAGGAATATATTATGTGAATAGTAAATGCTGACAGCACACACAGATCCTTCGCCTTAGTAACGCGTGAGTAATCAGCGGGAGTCATGATGACCGCGGTCCATGCAGCATTGATAGTCAGTAACCCTTTTCTTGGAAACGTGCGAGTAATGGTGAGTAACAGCACGACCCACGTAATGTGGACTGGGCGCATCGCCTGTCACTGGAATGGATATGTGCACGTCTTATCCGTAATAAATGCAAAGACGCACGTAGCCTAGAGGCTTTATGTCAAGTTCCGCCAGTTGGCTTATGCCGCGCGCAATAAGCCACATGGCAGCACTAGGCCTCCGCCTGGGCGGGGAGCAGGAGTGTATGCGGATAGGTTCGGATCCCACCAGACCAGGTTTGGACACGTGTTGGCACCGGACCCCGCCTGGGCCCTGATTAAGTTCCAGGTATGTTCTGTCCTGGAACCTTGGGACCCCATCGTGGCCGTCCTGGACCCATACAGGGAGGTCCGAACCCATTCTAGGGGTCCAGTTCGCACACGTGGGGGTCCTAGACCAAACTTGGAGGCCCGGACCATATATACAGGGGTCCGGCACCTTCCCATGGGGGTCCGGACACATGGCCGCACCGGACCCGCCCATGTGGTGGGGTCAGGCGCTGTTGCTGGCCCAGAGTAGTCGCCCGAGGCTGGGGCTAGTCATGGCCTAGTCCCACATACAACTCTTTTACCACGCGACTAAAAATAGCCGCGTTGATACTGCGTCTTTATACAGTAGTAAGGGGTACCCTAGTTTCTGGGTACCGACAAATCCTATGAACATTTTGCAATTTGAATCACTAAATTTGGAGTTCATATGCAAAAGATATGAAATAAACAAGTTTGGAATTCAAAATATGAAATTAGGTCTAATTCTATGAATATTTAAAAGTCCAGGGTTCAATCTGCAAGAATACAGGGGCCTGCACGCGAGAACCAGGGACGGCGAGTTGATTCCCAACAAACCGAGGGTTTCTTACGCAAAACAACCACGCGAAGGGGTATCGGGTGATTCTAAGCGTTAGATCAGAAACCGACGGCCGAGATTAGATCTGTGGCCGAGGGCGCGCGCGCGAGCGGGCGAGCTCTGTCAGGCGGGCCAGGGGCATCAACGACCGAGGGGGAGAGCGCACTGACCGAGCGGGCCCAACGCCAGGGAACACGGGCACTGACAGGCGGGCCAGGGGGGCAGGGCACGTGTGCGCAAAGCGGTATCCACGTTTTGGGCCGTGCGGTCAAGATCGGACGAAGGAGATCAGACCGGGGAGGGCTGAACGGCTACGGGCGGCGTTGCTCCTCTCCACGATGGTGAGGTCATCGGAGTTGGGGCAGGCGCGTGCTAGGGTGGCTCTAGGGTCGCCGGAGTTGGGCAGAGAAGGAGAGAATGCACGACAAACTCAGTGGCAGGGAAAAGACCATGAATCCATGGACAGAGAGGGAAGAACGGTGGGGAGAAAGCCTCGGGCGGACCGGAGGAACTCCGATGAGGGATTCCGGCCACGGGGAGGGGGCTTGAGGCGTGCTATGGCTTGGGAAAGCTTCAGCAGAGGCAGGGGTGACACAGGAACCTACACTGGGGAACTAGACCGGGCTAAATTGGCCGGCCACCGCGCGAGCACGGCGGACCGCCACGGCCGAGCACCGGTGATGCCAAAATTGGTCGAGCATAGAGCGAAACTAGAGAAATTAAGCACGGGCATAGGTGTCTCACCTCGGGGCGGAGCTTGGGGAGGCTTGGCGCGGTCTAGCGGCGTGGGCAGAGCGCGAGAGAGGGTGGAGCTATGCGAAATGAGGCGGGGGAGTGAGTGCAGGCTCTGGCGGCCTGTCAGGCGGCGTGGGCGCGCGACCTAACTGGGCTAAGCTAGGCTGCTTTTCCTTTTTCCTTTTTCTCTAGATTTTCTAATTCCTTTTCTATTTCTTTTCTATAGGGTTTTCAATTCCAAATTCAAATTAGGTTTCAAATTCAAATAAATTCAAACATGTGCAACACTTCAAAGAATATTTTAAGCTCAGCATTATGCAACATGTCATGACTCATAGTGTTTTGGCAAAAATAAATAATTAAACCTCCCTAACTTAAGCTAATTCTACTTAAAAGGGAAAAAGGGAGAGAGAATCTAGAGAGAGATAAAACCTAGGGTGAGAGAGAGAAGAGTAACACCTGAATTTGGATGATAATTAGAAAAAAAATTTATACCCCCAAATTCAGGGTGTTACACAAGCAGTTTTCCTTCACTTGCCTCTGTCGGGTAGGCAAATGAGGTAGCTTTGCTGGCCGGTCACGTGGAACAACCTTTTTATTGACATGTTTAGAAAGAAGTTGATCAAAATAGGGTCACATTTAATCAGACGACTATGTACTTTAGCTACATTTTTTCCATGTACCTATCTTGGGTCATTGTGGCTTGAATGTGCGTGGTCATGGTTGTGGACATCTCTGATTGCCCCCAGATCGTTTGGATGAAGATCCTGAACTGTTCGCTCATTGCCAGGACCATACTGAAAGGGAAATAGGGTTAACCTTTTCCTACAATTAATTTTGGTGGTTGAATGTCCAACACAAACATATGGACTAACTAGTTTGCCCTAGAACTCATGTATTACAGGTGCATAAGGTTCACCACAAACCAATAAAAGATTCAAGTTAGGGACTAAATTGAGCCAGAGCAAAGATTTGAGTGTGCTGTGGTCTGGCGCACCGGACTGTCCGGTGTGCCACCAGACAGTGTCTGGTGCACCATGCCCGTACAAATCCGAAGTAGCCACTCTTGAGAATTTGAAGGCGCCCTTCGCTATAATTCACCGGACTGTCCGGTGTGCCAGTGGAGCAACGGCTAACTCACACAATGGTCGACTCTGACAGGAGCTACAGAGAGCAATAGTGCCACGCAAAAGTTAGAGCAGCAAAGTCAGAGGGGCACCGAACCGTCCGGTGCCGCAAGAGGACAAAGCCCCAATGGTTGACTCGGCTCCAAACCCTAACGGTTGGGTGACGTAGCGGCTCACCGAACAATGAACAAGACCTGTCCGGTGGCGCACCAGACTGTCCGGTGCGCCCCGCCAACAGCCTCCCCAACGGCTTCTTTGGTGGTTGAGGGCTATAAATACCCCCCAACAACCACAACTCCAAGCATCCAAGTATTCTGAACTTTGCATTCAATACAAGAGCAAAAGACTCCACTCCAAGACACATCAAATAGATTAAATCCTCTCCAAGCCACCAAATCAACTCAATTCCATTAGGGACTTGAGAGAGGGTGTTTTGTGTTCTTTTGTTGCTCTTGTCACTTGGATTGCCTTTCTTTTTTCTCTTTCTTATTCTCAAGTGACTTGTAATCAAAGAAAGATACACCTAAGTGTGTGGTGGTCCTTACGGGGTCTAAGTGACCCGTTTGATTAAGGAGAAGGCTCACTCGGTCTAAGTGACCGTTTGAGAGAGGGAAAGGGTTGAAAGAGACCTGGACTTTGTGACCACCTCAACGGGGAATAGGTTCTTTGGAACCGAACCTCGGTAAAACATATCACCGTGTTCATTCACTTGATTCCCATTTGATTTGTTTTCCCCTCTCTCCCGAACTTGAATTTAATTCTAACGCTAACCCCAGCTTGTAGTGTGTGTTTTAAGTTATAAATTTCAGGTTACGCCTATTCACCCCCCTCTAGGCGACTTTCAATTGGTATTAGAGCCCGGTGCTTCATTAGAGTCTAACAACTCAAAGTGATGTCGGGAGATCACGCCAAGAGGGAGATCATGACCGACAACAAGCTCGCAAGCTCAGGGAGGACTCTCTCAAGGGAGTCCTGCAACAAGCATAAGGAGGAATCCTCTTCCTCCATCAAGTCCCATCGAAGAGGCGACAAGAAGAAGAAGATGAAGAAAGTGGTCTACTACGAGACCGACTCATCGTCGCCCTCCACATCAAGCTCCAACTTGTCCGTCGCTTCTAAGCGCCATGAGCGCGAGAAGTATAGTAAGATGCCCCATCGCTATCCTCGTATTCCTAAGCGCGCTCCTCTACTTTTCGTTCCCTTCGGCAAAGCACCATTTTTTGATGGTGAAGATTATTCTATGCGGAGTGATAAAATGAGGCACCACCTTACCTCACTCCACGAAAGCATATGGGATATTGTTGAGTTTAGAGCACAGGTACCACAGGTGGGGGATAAGGACTATGACTCGGACGAGGTCGCTCAAATACAGCAATTTAACTCCCAAGCAACTTCTATACTCCTCGCCTCTCTATGTCGAGAGGAGTATAATAAGGTGCAAGGGTTAAAGAGTGCCAAAGAAATTTGGGATGTTCTCAAGACCGCGCACGAAGGAGATGAGGTGACCAAGATCACCAAGCGCGAGACAATCGAGGGCGAACTTGGTCGATTCGTCCTCAACAAAGGAGAAGAGCCGCAAGCGATGTACAACCGGCTAAAGACCATGGTGAACCAAGTGCGCAACCTCGGGAGCACCAAATGGGACGACCATGAAATGGTCAAGGTTATTCTTAGATCCCTCGTATTTCGTAATCCTACTCAAGTTTAATTAATACGTGGGGATCCTAGATACAAGCTAATGTCTCCCGAGGAAGTGATTGGTAAGTTTGTGAGCTTTGAGCTAATGATCAAAGACTCCAAACACATCGTCAACTTGGAGTAAGGCGCCACCTCCACACCCGAGGTGCAACCCGTCGCATTCAAGGCGATGGAAGAAGAGAAGAGGGAGTCTACACCAAGTAGGCTTCCAATCGACGCCTCCAAACTCGACAACGAGGAGATGACGCTCATCATCAAGAGCTTTTGCCAAATCCTCAAGCAAAGGAGGGGGAAGGACTACAAACCCCGCTCCTAGAGGGTGTGCTACAAATGTGGTAAGCCTGTTCATTTCATTGCTAAATGTCCAAATTCTAGTGGAAGTGACACGGACGATGACAAGAAAGGGAAAAGAAAGGAAAAGAAGTACTACAAGAAGAAGGGCGGCGATGCCCACGTATGTCGGGAATGGGACTCCGACAAGAGCTCCACCGACTCTTCCTTCAACGAGGACGCCACCAACATCGCCATCAACAAAGGCCTCCTCTTCCCTAATGTCGGCCACAAATGTTCCATGGCTAAGGACGATAAGAAAAAGAAGCACTGGTACAATTTGGCTCTATACAAGCGGTAGACTTTTTACATCACAGGCGGTTCAGTTATAAAACCGCCTGTGATGTCCCAGGCGGTTCAGTACGCCTGTGATGTAATAGTATCACAAGCGGTTTTTGTTTAGGACCGCCTGTGGTGCTCTATCCTTTTCACAAGCGGACCCTAAGACAAAACCGCCTGTGATTGTAAAAATATGAAAAATACAATTTAAATATGAAAATAATTTTAATTTTTAACAGAAATATGCAAATACAATTTAAATGAATTAATATTTAATTTTTAACAATAATATGCAAATACAATTTAAATGAATTATAATAGCACACATAGATAACTAGAGAGATTTTAAATTAATTGGCAACCATAATTCATAGTCGATCATACATGATAACAAATACAATTTGATTCATACAATTTTTCATGAACTACCATTTTCCGCATGTATGGCTTTAAGTTCTTATCAATTTTCTTTTCCACACGCTTGATTCTCTCTGGACCGTTAAAGACGAACATCTCTTCATACTTATTGTATTCCTCATCTTGGTCTCCCACATTCTCAACTCCAACAATTTTTTGCTTTCCAGAAATAACTACATGCATCATCTCATCTGCTGGATCGAGTACATAGAACACTTGTGCAACACATTCGGCAAGAACCCACGGGTCATCTTTATATCCTACTTTCTTTAAGTCTACCAGTGTGAGTCCGTAGTTATCCACTATCACCCCCACGGGATGTTGTACCCATTGGCACTTAAATAAGGGTATTTTCATGCTTGGGCCATAATCAAGTTCCCATATTTCCTCTATGAATCCAAAATATGTGGTCTTCTATCCATGTAGGTCAAAAGCATCGATACGAACACCGCTATTTTGTGCAACACTTTTCATGTCTTTTGATTTAGTGTAGAATGTGTACCCATTGATGTCATATGCTTGCCATGATGTCACAAAACACGATGGCCCAGAAGCCAAATTCTTCATTGTTTTCTCTTCCGAAGAGTCTCCGAATGGGATGTTTTTGTCCATTAACCATTCGCTGAAACGATGTTTGTGCTCCCTCATGATCCAGTCCTCTGTGCGGTTCTGATTTTCTTTACGAAGCTCATTCAGGTGTTCCTCTATGTAAGGCTCGGCTATCGTGAGATGTTGTAGTACACTACCATGAGCACAATGTACTAGCTTGTAATCCTCAACGCGAAAAGTTTTCTTGCCCATTCTCCCTCTCCCACATAGTTTACCCTCATGTTTAGGTACAGGCACACCTATCATTGTTCCGTCACTGATGTAATCTATACAGCTCTCAATCACTTCTTCTGTAGTGTATCCCTCCATGATTGAACCCTCTGGGTGAGCGCGATTTCGCACATAACCTTTTAATACCCCCAGGTATCGCTCCAACTGAAACATATGATGTAAATATAGTGGCCCTAATATTTTTATCTGATCCACGAGATGTATGATTAGGTGTACTTGCATATCAAAAAAATGATGGAGGAAAACACATTTCAAGCTTGCACATAGTCTCGATGATGTATGCCTTTAGATAGTCCAAGTCTTCTAAAGCTATTACTTTTTGTGAAACCACATTGAAAAAGTAACACAAGCGTGTGATGACAACTTTGACATGCTCTGTTTCGAGGGCTCTTACCGCAATTGGGAGGAACACCGTCATCATCACATGGCAGTCATGAGAGTTGTAGCCAAATAGAGACAAGTCCTTCATCCTGACTAGTCTGCTGATATTGGATGAGAAACCTGTGGGCACTTTGACCCCACGCAAACATTTGCAAATCTTTGTTCTCTCCTCAACTGACAAGTTGTAGCTAGCTGGGGGGAGGTAAGGCTTCCCTTTGCCACTATCCACTGGATGAAGTTCCGGTCTGATTTGAAGATCTACTAGATCATTGCGTGATTTAAGTCCGTCTTTTGTCTTACTCGGCATGCCCAGCAAGGTTCCAATGATGCTGTCAAAAACATTTTTTGTTACATGCATCAAATCAATGCTGTGGCAAATTTCCATATCCTTCCAGTATGGGAGGTACTTGAAAAATATTGATTGCTTCTTGAAAGTTGTGTAAGTTGAAGGGTCAGTTCTCTTTCTCTTTTCTCCTTTGTTTTTTCCCTTTCCGAATACAACATGAATGTTCTTTACAATTTCAAAAACAAGTTTCCCACTATAAGGCTTTGGTGCACCTTCACTTTCCAGTTGATTGTTAAATTCCTCTTTCATCTTTCGGTACTTATGCTGCTTCATCAAGAACCGTCTGTGTCCCATGAACACCAACTTCTTGGATGATTTAAGGTACATGGAAGCAGTTCCATCGACGCACACTACACAACCATTCTTTCCTTTAGTCTTTTGCCCTGATAGTGTGGCGCCACCGGGAGAATCATGGATGGTAACAAATATAATTGCTCTTAAGTTGAAATACTCACGACAATACTCATCCCATATTCTAACTCCTTCATTCCAGAGCTTTGTCATATCTTCCATAAGAGGTTCTAGGAACACATCAATATCAACACCAGCTGATTTCGGACCTTGAATAAGAATAGTCAACATAATATACTTTCTTTTGTGACACAGCCATGATGGAAGGTTGTACATCGTTAAAGTCACGGGCCAGGTGCTATGTACACTTCTTTTTTCACCAAATGGATTCATTCCGTCTGTACCCAAAGCAAATCTTACATTTCTGGTTTCTTTGGCAAACTCAGGATACATAAGATCGAAATTTTTCCATTGTGATGCATCAGCAGGGTGTCGAATCTGTTTGTTATTCTGCTTGCGATTTTCAGCATGCCAACGCATAAGCTCAGCCTCCCTAGGATTTGAGAACAAACGTTTTAAGCGATCAATTACTGGAAGATACCACATCACCAAAGCTGGGTTCTTTGACTTCTTTTTCCCATCCATGTCATCAAAAGTGTCATCGTCACTTTCAGGTCCAATAGTGGATTTCTTGTTTTTATTTTTCTTCGGGAATTTTTTTACACAGTCTTGATTGTAGCTCTTCTTGTATCGACTGACATTGCAAACTGGGCATCTTGATGCGTTCTCAAAATCGCCACGATACAGAATACAATGGTTCGGACATGCATGAATTTTTTGCACACCCAGAGCTATGGGAGATATAAGCTTCTTCGCTTTATAAGTGCTTGTTGGTAGTTTGTTGGGTTTTGGTAGTAATTGAGACAGAAAATTCAAAAGATCTGTGAAGCTAGTATCAGACCATCCGGCGCTAGCCTTCAACTTCAGAAGTTCTAGAAATGTACGCAGTGTAGTAAACTCTTTGTCACAACCCTTTGATTCATCATATAAAGGTTCTTTTGAGGCACTTTCCAGTCCCTCCATTTTGGATAGCCCTTTCTGCGATCCCACAGAACTTAACATTTCTGGTTCCATATGGCGCAACATCTCTTCACAATCAAATTCTTCAAAATCTTGATTAGCATCCACATTATCCACTTTACCATCAACTTTAAGATCTAAAATTCCGACAACTCTCTCGTCATTACCAGGCACTTCACACGGATCCAACTCACCATGTTCTGACCATATCGTGTAATTGTTTTTAAACCCTCTTTTTAGCAGATGTGATTGGATTACTCCTATATCTCTCCAAGCTATCTTATTATCACAATCGATGCACGGACATAATATCTCCTTGCTCTTTCGCAAATTCGCGTGCTTGTTGGCCGCTTCAATAAAGCTTCTCAAATTTCGAATGTACGACAGATGTGGTCTTGGCACATTGTACATCCAACCTCGGTCCATTACCTATCCCTATATTGATTAACGTCAATATCGAGATGTAACATGAAAAAATAAATGTTCATGAAAGTGAAACAAGATCATATCGAGATGTACCTAGCACATGAGACAAAATTTTTTTAAAATATCCCTAATTAATTGAATTTAATCCCTAAATCATGAACGAATTAATGTGCATGAAAATGAAACAAGATTGCAGCAATATAGGTACCTTGAGGTGAGACAACTCTTGATAAAAAATCTTTAAATTAGATCAACTACAAGTCCAAATCTTGGAATTCCTGAGTTTTTCTTCAATTCCGGTCTATATTACAAAATTGAGGCAAAAAATCGTATCAAAATGAGAAAGAAAACAAATGGAGATCATATATATGCATAAACTCTTCAAATCAAGCCCGAAAATCAAAAACAAAACCTTCTCCCCGTAGATCAAAAAAATCCGCCGCCGCTACAGTGCGCAGCCTAGCGGCGTGTCGGGCTCCGGAAGTTAGGGTTCCTGCGCTGGAACCATCGAGCCTTTTATACTTACATACACATCACAGGCGGATTTTTAGAAAAACCGCTTGTGATGTTTAACATCACAAGCGCTTTTCTATTTCGACCGCCTGTGAAGTTTACATATCACAGGCGGTCGGAATAGAAAAGCGCTTGTGATGTTATACATCACAAGCGATTTTTCTAAAAATCCGCCTATGATGTGTTTACAATATAAAAGCCTCGGTACGGTGGTTTAGGGTTTAGGTTTCGCCCGGAGCTGATACTACGCCGCCAGGCTGATACTGCGCCGCCGTTCCCGTCCCCGTCTCCGAGCCGTGAGCGCCCGCCACGCCGTCGCCGAGCCCGAGCCCAAGCGCCACCGTCTCCGAGCTGGGCGCCCGCCACGCCGCGCCGTCCCCGAGCCCAACTCCGCCGTCCCCGTCCCCATCTCCGAGCCCGAGCGTCGCCGTCTCCATCTCCAAGCCCGAGCGTCGCCGTCTCCATCTCCGAGCCCGAGCGCCTCTGTCCCCGTCCCCGAGGCCAAGCGCCGCCGTCCCCGTCCCCGAGCCCGCGCGCCGCCGAGCCCGAGCGCCGAGTGCGCCGCCGTGCCCATCTCCGAGCCCTCGGTGCACTCCTTGATCATGCCTTAATTACTTGTTACAAATTCATGCCTTGATTACTTGTTTTTGCTAGTCATGCCTTGATTCCTCGGTCCACTCCATGATCATGCCTTGATTACTTGTTACAAATTCATGCCTTGATTACTTGTTTCTGCTAGTCATGCCTTGATTCCTCAGTGCACTCCTTGATCATGGTGCACTACATTGCAGATAGTGTACATTAGATTAATTATCAGTGCTTAGATTAATTATTGTTAATCTTATATTGTTAATGTTGGTCATTATGCTTATATTGTTGGTGTTTTCACTTACATATTTTGTTAAGGTCACCATTTTTGCTTTATTAGCTTGTATCCCTTGTGATTAAATGTTTGTATACCATTAAGGTGTTAGTATCCTTCGAATGAAGAATTTTGTGTCCCTCCATCGATGTCAGTTGTTTGATGTTGTCATGGATAGTTGATGCAACTACTAGGACCCCTTCTTGGTAGAAAATCTCCATAGTGATTGGGGCAACAAGTCTATTTTTAGTGTTTTTTGACTACCTATCTTTGTTTGATAATCATTAGGGCAAATGTGCTTATGGCCACATACATCATGGAAGTACATAGCCATGACAATGTTATTATCTCCCTATGTTATAAGACTTGTTCTTATCTCCCTTCTTAGTTTTTTGACTACCTATCTTTGCTTCCCAACCCTATGTTATAAGACTTGTTCTTATCTCCCATCTTTGACTTGTTCATAGCCATGACAATGTTATTTGGACCCCTCTTTTTGCCCTATAAGCCACATCCTTGTTTTCCCTCTGATCCCTGCCTTTGTTGCGATCTCAATTTTGATTGTGAGACTTGGCCATTTTCAGTTTTAGAGATGGAAAAAGAGCCACTTGACATGGTTGAGAGCTCAGTTCGAGTCATCGAGACACATGTTGACATCATTCGCAGTCTAGTGACTGATGGGGTTGTGGATACTAGTGAACCGGAATCAGTGTACACACTTAAGACCACTTTGTTTCAAATTGGAGATGTATGCGACATGCTTGAGAAGTGTGCTCTGTCCATCAAAAAGTATGCTGACTCCAAGAGGGCTAAAATTATTCAAGATGAAGCCCTGCAATATGCTGAAGATGATGAAGCTGCAGATGATTTGGAGGAACTCCCAAGCCCAGATCTCCTTACTCAAGCCGACATATTGGAAAAATATTTTGGAATTGAGTATGATAGCGACCAGTCAAGGGGTTGTTGATGTTTAGTCCTAAACAACACGATATGAGTATCGTAGGTTTCACTCTTAGAGATAATGTATTTTGTATGAACCTCTTAGAGAGTGTCAAGTCAATGAACTATCTTCGAGTACTATTGGGAAGTGGATCTCTTTGATGTATTTTTTTTTCTAGTGATATCGATGGTGCCGAGTAGCACCAAATTTGGACTTGTGTCCATATCTATAGATGCTAGTAGTTGAGCACTAGCGCCTACAATCTTGACTACCTCATCCCTATTATCTGTTTGGGACTTATATGGAGAATGCCTGAATCGGGTCGGGAAGCAAGCTCGCAGATAGAAGTGCACTTTCCAATGCAGTTAGACAGAGAAGGCATGGCTGTGATGTTATAATGCTGAAGGACCCCAAGAAGAGATTAAGTCCTGTAGTCTACCACCTCCCGTTATTTGTGGGCTTCACCGATGGCTGGAAACATTTGGTGATAGCAAACGACCTTCGGGCTGAAGACGTCTGCGAGCTTGTTAAGGGGCCAGACGATGTTGAGCCGGTGTACTATGTCCGGATGTGTGGTCACAAAATTAAAAGCCGCCCCGGCTGCATGTGTGTGCTTCTCTTCTCTTAGGTGGGGTGCTAAGTGATCTTAGTAGCCGACATAAGAGAAGAGAAGCGCACAGATGAAGCCGGGGCGGCTTTAAATTTTGTGACCACACATCCAGACAGAGTACACCGGCTCACCATCGTCTGGCCCCTTAACAAGCTCGCAGACGTCCCCAGCCCGAAGGTCGTTTGATGTCACCAAATGTTTCCCGCCCTCGGTGAAGCCCACAAATAACGGGAGGTGGTAGACTACAGGGCTTAATCTCTTCTTGGGGTCCTTCAGCATTATAACATCACAACCATGCCTTCTCTGTCTAACTGCATTGGAAAGTGCACTTCTATCTGCGAGCTTGCTTCCCGACCCGATGTGGTGCCCCGGAGGCGGGTTTGGGCTCGATTTCTTTTGAATCACCTTTTCTCCAAGTTCCCTTATTGATGGAACCTACAATCTTGACTACCTCATCCCTATTCTCTGTTTGGGACTTATATGGACAATGGCATCGGCGGAATGCCTGAATCGGGTCGGGAAGCAAGCTCGCAGATAGAAGTGCACTTTCCAATGCAGTTAGACAGAGAAGGCATGGTTGTGATGGTATAATGCTGAAGGACCCCAAGAAGAGATTAAGCCCTGTAGTCTACCACCTCCCGTTATTTGTGGGCTTCACCGATGGCTTGAAACATTTGGTGATAGCAAACGACCTTCGGGCTGAAGACGTCTGCGAGCTTGTTAAGGGGCCAGACGATGTTGAGCCGGTGTACTATGTCCGGATGTGTGGTCACAAAATTAAAAGCCGCCCCGGCTGCATGTGTGTGCTTCTCTTCTCTTAGGTGGGGTGCTAAGTGATCTTAGTAGCCGACATAAGAGAAGAGAAGCGCACAGATGAAGCCGGGGCGGCTTTAAATTTTGTGACCACACATCCGGACAGAGTACACCGGCTCACCATCGTCTGGCCCCTTAACAAGCTCGCAGACGTCCCTAGCCCGAAGGTCGTTTGATGTCACCAAATGTTTCCCGCCCTCGGTGAAGCCCACAAATAACGAGAGGTGGTAGACTATAGGGCATAATCTCTTCTTGGGGTCCTTCAGCATTATAACATCACAACCATGCCTTCTCTGTCTAACTGCATTGGAAAGTGCCCTTCTATCTGCGAGCTTGCTTCCCGACCCGATCCTGCCCCGTAGGGGGGTTTGGGCTCGATTTCTTTTGAATCACCTTTTCTCCAAGTTCCCTTATTGATGGAACCAGTATATCAGACTAACAGTATATCCCTTTATCGATGGAACCAGCTTGAATGGCAGACAACGAGCAGCCTAGTATGGATGTTGTCTGCACCGGTGCGTCTAACAAAGTTGATGAAGACGCGACCAAACTTGAATGGCAGACAACGAGCAGCTCCGGTGAAGGGAGCGGGGAGGATAGTTCTAGTGACGACAATCCTTGTACTCCTATACCTCCAAGGAAGAAAAAAACATCAGATGAGCTTGATGCCGACTATATTCCCAACGATGAAGAGGTAAATATGCCGACTATATTGTAAAATAATGTTCATATATGAAAGGCCATTAATTTTTTCACTATATAGATTTCAAATGAAGAGAAGAAAGAGGATGCATCTTCTACACGAAACACGGAGGATGCTCCGATGCCTGAATCATCCGTTTCACATAAGCGGAAACGAGGGCGACGAGGTCCAAATCAGATGAAAGAAGGTGCAGTTATGTACGTAACAAAACTAAATGCAGAGGGGTTTCCTGAAGAACCACTTAACGTGGTTACAAAGTTTCGAAATTCCTGCGGGTCTACTGTTAGAGATATAGTGCCAATCACACTTCAAAAATGGAAGGATTTAGATGAAGACACCCGCAACAAGCTATGGGCTAAGTTGTCTGAGTCATTCAAGTTCCCAAAAGGCACAGAGGATGCAGTAAGGAAGTCGATGCTCTCTGCTATGGCCAAGATGTTTCGTGGGTGGAAGGCCGAGATGAATAGGGACTTTGTTAAGAAGAATAAGGTTCCTCCGCCCAAGAAAATGGGGAAAATCACTCAAGCTCAGTGAGAGGAATTTGTTCGTCAGAAGACCAAACAGAAGGCCAAAGAACTGGGCGAAACTAATTCTCAGAGAGCGAAGATGAACAAACACCCCCATCGCCTGGGGTCAAGCGGATATCACCATAAAGTTGTGCAGTGGAACAGGATTATCGAGGAAGCTATAACTAACGGCACTTTGGACCCAATATTAAAAGATATCGATGAGAGAGCTATTCGTTGGATCTTAGGTCGGGCAGGTTTGAGTGAGGACGGCAAACTTTTGCATCCAGAATTGGTAGGCGAAGTTTCGACAAAAATTCAAGAATATGCAGATAAGAGAAAAAAGGAGAATTTAAGCCTCGGAGGGAGAATGACATACTAACTGCAGCACTAGGCAATCCTGAACACACTGGACGGGCTTGGGGAATCTCTTCTAAGATTTCCTGGAGAGAGGCGTTTCCAGAGTATGCGTCGTCATATAGGAAACACGAGAAGTCAAAAAGGACCCTTGAAGAGACTATTGATGAAAGGGTACAAAAGGCTATTAATGACGTGATGAACAAAATGAAGAAAACAGAATGCATATCATTTGAACTCAAGCCAAGCCACATGAGTCCACCTATAGTCCCTAGCAGCGTTGGATCTGTGCAAGACTTGACCAAGTACCCTGTAGACGATATTGTTGAGGACAAGCCTTGCTTTCTTCATATTCCAATCAATCGATCTGGGACAAAAACAAAGCAAGCTGCTACTGGTTTGGTAAAACCAGGACTTGTTAACTACAAGGACAATCCTGTCCCGCCACACTATGCTGTGGTCCAAGTTCTAGAAATCACAGACAGTGGTTGTGAAGATTGGGAGATAGATTTTCCAGTTGAGGGGATCATAACTTTGCAGGAGGCAATGAACGAGTTGGTCCTTTAGCATCGATGCGACATCAAGTTTGGTGATGAGCCGAATTCAACACCAATGCAACAAAAAGCTAGTTCGATCATTCCACACCCCATGGTGCAGGAAAATATGACACCGACCTCCAAAATTGTTCACCAGAATGTCGACGAGGGGGACGTAGACAAAATTGTTCCTCAGAATGTCGACGTCAACATCAAAAAGGAACCAAAGGTTGGCACCAATGTTGAAGGGCCAACTATTTCAAAGAAAATTCATAAGCGAATCTCCACTGACGATGTCAAGAAACCGTCAGAATCAGTGGCACGCTACCTGCATAAATTGCAGAGAGTTATGACTAATCAATCAAAAGCGGTATCAGCATCTCATGGAGTAGGCACACGGTCGACCCAAATAGACAATTTCAAAGTATGGAAAGAAGATGGAATGATTCATACTCGAGAATCATTACGTCTTAAAACCAATATCTCGGTATACAAGAAGGAGGATGTTCCTCCTAAATTTGTGAATGGGAGGCCGTTCTTAACGACGGTGCAACTTTCTAAGTTGTCGACTCCGGAGATTAGAATGCATGAGTGGTACATGGTGGCTAGCAACAAATACAAACTCGAGGAATTCACATTTGTTGTGCCAGAAGATGCATTTTGGAGCAATGATCATATAGATCCTGTGTGGCATTTATTCTTTGACGATCTCTGGTCGTTGTACCACCGACAAAGGATGGAAACCAACTACTTAACCCTCTTTTGCTTGTAAGTACCTCTAAACTTTCATATTTGTTAGTTTTGTACACGCACACATAAACGAGAGTCTAACGATTAACACTATTACACGTAGGATGCAATACATGGATGATAAGAAGAAACAACTTAAGACAGGGTTTCTTGACCCGTTGATGATATCCCAAGCTCGCTACAAAGTAGTTGCTCGGAGGCAAGGAGAAGAATACAAAGACTTGGACGATGCTGAATTTGAGAAAGCCGTCAAACAGAATCAGAGAAAGAAAATGAAGGTAATGGCGGCATACATTGGACGAGCCATGTATAATCATGTACAACATGGCAAGGACTTAATAATAGCTCTGCACCACTTTAAGTAAGTTATCGACATGGTTTAATTTTGAACTATAAATTATGGCAATCGTGATATTAACATGTGTTTTCGTCTATGTCTATATAGTGACCACTACATTTGTATCATGATCTGGCCAAAGGATGGTAAAGTCGTGGTCTTCGACTCACTGAGAATGGAAAAGACTACGTATAATGACTTCTTGAAGATTTTAGAGAAGTATGATTATTATTGCACACTTGTACTTATTACAACTTAACAAATGTATTCTTAATCTCACAATGCTATTCTTATATGCAGTGCATACCGTTTTTATTGGAAAGATCTTGGCGGCGAACATCCAGAGGACAAGCCTAATTTGTCAATATCATTATTTCCATATGGTGACAAACAACCTCCGGGTACTGTCCTGTGCGGTTATTATGTATGCGAATGGTGTCGTGTCACCTTCCATTACATGGTCAATCGTGAGGATGTAAGTTCGCTATCATTGTCTATGTTGCAATTTTTATGTTATATTGTTGCTCATCACATTACTCTTAGCACCGATTGCCTTTTGCTTTCATTGCAGGTTCCTAAATTTAAGATCAATGCTGAATGGTTAGAAAGAGATATGGTTTCCACCGGTGTGGCTAAGGTTGTAAGAGACTTGCTTTACTTTATGCGCCGTGAAGTTCTTCATCAACAAGGGCTATTCTACAATGTAAATGGAAATTTGCAAAAATTCCCAGAACTAAGTTTGTACACAATATCACACAGTCTTTAGGTCTTTAGTTAGGAACTTTAGATGTTTAGTTGTCTATGGAACTTTGAGATGTTGAGTTGTTATGCAACTTGATGTGTATAAATCTGTGTATGATGGAACTTGATATATATGTGGATGAATCTGTGTATGGAACCTGCTATAGAACTTGTTTGAATCTGTGTATGGAATCTTTGTATGATGAATATGTGTATGGAATATGTGTTTGAATCTGTGTTTGAATCTGTTATTAATTCTGTTTCTGTATATGAATCTGGAATCTAAATATGAATCTGGAATCTGCATATTGAAATACAGTCGGACTTATAATTAAAACCGCTTGTGATGTGTGCTAACACAGGCGGTTCTTTTAAACCGGACCGCTTGTGATGTGTGCTATCACAGGCGGTTCTTTTAAACCGGACCGCCTGTGATGTGTGTCTATCACAGGCGGTTTTTGATTGACCGCCTGTGATGTTGTTTTACATCACAGGCGGTGCACCACAAGCGGTTCCTGGAACCGCCTGTGTAGAGGCTAACCGGACCGCCTGTACAGAGGATCCCTGTAGTAGTGAAGGTACATTCTAGAGCCACCCCCAAATATACAACATCTAGTGATGAGGGTAGCTCTAGTGAAAATGAAGATGATTTAGTTACTCTTTTTGCCAACCTTAGCATGGAACAAAAGAAAAAATAAAATGAATTAATAGAAGCTATTCATGAGAAGGATGAACTTTTGGATAGCCAAGAGGAATTCCTTATTAAAGAAAACAAAAAAAAAACATGTTAAATTGAAAAATGTCTATGCTCAGGAAGTAGAAAAATGTGAAAACTTAACTAAGGAGCTTAGCATTTGTCATGACTCTATTTCAAGCCTTAGAACTGAGAATGCTAGTTTAATTTCTAAGGTTGAAAAGTTAAATGTTTGCAATGATTCAATTATCTATCTTAGAAATGAAAATGCTAGTCTAAATGCTAAGATTGATGAATTGAATGTTTGCAATAATACAATTTCTAGTCTTAGAATTGAGAATGATAGTTTAAATGCTAAGATTGAGAAATTGAGTGTTTGCAAACCATCTACATCTACTGTTGAGCATGTTTCTATTTGCACTAGATGTAGAGATGTTAATGTAGAAGCTATGGATGATCAGCTTGCCATGATTAAACAACAATATGATCACATAGCTAAATTAACTGCTAAAATTGCCGAGCATGAGCTCGAAAATAAAAAATTTAAATTTGCTCATAGCATGCTTTATAATGTGAGACGCCCTGGCATCAAGATGGCATTGGTTTCCAACAGGGGAGCAACTTCAAGCTTAATGCCCCTAAAAGATTATCTAACTTTGTCAAGGGTAAAGCTCCCATGGTTCAGGATAATGAAGGTTACATTTTGTATCCTGCTAATTATCCTGAGCACAAAATTAGGAAAATTCATGCTAGGAAGTCTCATTCTATTTCTCAACATGCTTTTATGTATAAAATGAGGCTTCTAGTTCTAGGCATACCACATATGTTAAAATGCCTAAAAAGAAAATTCCTTCTGTATCAAATGAGCATAACATTTCATTTAAGACTTTTGATGCATCCTATGTTTTAACTAACAAATCAGGCAAAATAGTTGCCAAATATGTTTGGGGCAAACACAAGAGCCCAAAGACTTGTGTTTTGGTACCCAAGGTGCTTTTTATAATGTGAAAGGACCCAAGACTATTTGGGTACCTAAGAATAAGGCCTAAATTGTTTTGCAGGTTTATGTATCCGGTGGTTCAAGTTGGATAATCGATAGCGGATGCAGAAACCACATCACAGGGGAGAAGAGAATGTTCTCCTCCTATGAGAAAAACGAAGATCCCCAACGAGCTATCACATTCGGGGATGGAAATCAAGGTTTGGTCAAAGGTTTGGGTAAAATTGCTATATCACCTGACCACTCTATTTCCAATGTTTTTCTTGTAGATTCATTAGATTACAATTTGCTTTCAGTTTCTCAATTATGCAAAATGGGCTATAACTGTCTATTTACTGATATAGGTGTTACTGTCTTTAGAAGAAGTGATGATTCAATAGCATTTAAGGGAGTGTTAGAGAGTCAACTATATTTAGTTAATTTTAACGATAACCAAGCTGAACTCGACACTTGTTTAATTGCTAAGACTAATATGGGCTGGCTCTGGCATCGCCGACTTGCCCATGTTGGAATGAAAAATCTTCACAAACTTTTAAAGGGAGAGCACATTTTAGGGCTAACAAATGTTCATTTTGAGAAAGACATGATTTGTAGCGCATGCCAAGAAAGGAAGCAAGTTGGCGCTCATCATCCACACAAGAACATAATGACAACGGACAGGCCACTGGAGCTACTCCACATGGATCTATTCGGCCCGATAGCTTACATAAGCATCGGCGGGAGTAAGTACTGTCTTGTAATTGTGGATAATTATTCTTGCTTCACTTGGATATTCTTTTTGCAGGAAAAATCACAAACCCAAGATACACTAAAAGGATTCTTGAGATAGGCTCAAAATGAGTTCGGTCTGAGAATTAAAAAGATAAAAAGCGACAATGGGACGAAGTTCAAGAATTCTTAAATAGAAGGATTTCTTGAGGATGAGGGCCTCAAGCATGAATTTTCTTCTCCCTACACACCTCAACAAAATGGTGTAGTGAAGAGGAAAAATAGAACTCTACTGGACATGGCAAGAACCATGCTTGATGAATACAAGACACCGGACCGGTTTTGGGCTGAAGCAATCAACACCGCTTGCTACTCCATCAACCGGCTCTACCTTCACCGAATCCTCAAGAAGACATCATACGAACTCCTCACTAGTAAAAAACCCAATGTTTCATATTTTAGAGTCTTTGGGAGCAAATGCTTTATTCTTGTTAAAAGAGGTAGAAAATCTAAATTTGCTCCTAAAGCTGTAGAAGGCTTTTTACTAGGTTATGACTCAAACACAAGGGCATATAGAGTCTTTAACAAATCCACTGGATTAGTTGAAGTCTCTTGTGACATTGTGTTTGATGAGACTAATGGCTCCCAAGTGGAGCAAGTTGATCTTAATGAGCTAGATGATGAAGAGGCTTCGTGCGTCCCGCTAAGGAACCGAATTTTTTGTTTTAGCCCCTTTTGTGACATAAATTTACGTTTGGACCCCTAGAAATTTTATTTGCACGTTTGGACCCGATGCTCGGCGCCAGCGCCAGAGCCTATGGCACCGAGCTATGTGACGTGGAAGTCCGCGTGGCACCTAGCTCGGCGCCACAGATCTTGGCGCCGAGCTAGGAAATAACCGGGAGACTGCTTTCTCTCTGTGTTTCTTCTCTGTTTCGTTTCACTTCTACCCGCCACCGCCGTTCCGAGCAAGGAAATCGCCGCTGCCCTTAGCTCCGGCCACCCCGCCCGCCCAGCTCCGGCGACCGCGCTCGGTGTCCGGCGGGCCGCCGAGCTCGCCCACCGACCGCGCGCACGGCACCGCCCGCCGAGCCGCCGCACCGGCCTCGCCAGCGTCGGCCCGCCACACGCACGGCACCGCGCCACTGCGCCACCGCGCCCGCTCGCCACCGCGCCACCGCGCCTACTTCTGCCCTCGCCCGGCCACCGCGCCATCTCCCACCCCGGCAGCTCCCACCCCGGTAATTTTTTTTTTAATTTCTTAGTTAGTAAACTGTTAGCTATTGTTAGTGTTTAGTAATTAGTTAGCTATCCACTTATTTATTGTTTAGTAAATAGTTAGATATTTTATTGTTAGTGTTTATTAAAATAGTTAGCTAGTTTCTAGCTTAGCATATTGTTAGTGTTTAGTAAATTCTTAGTGATTATATAGTTAGCATTTTGTTTAGCGCATTGATATTACATGTTTTCTGTGTTGGCAACCATCGTGTTGTCGTTTATTCGCAGGTTCTATAAACATCACTTTACAGGGGAGGTGCTGCCAAATTTTTTATTGACAATAGTTTTTTTTTGTACGTAGGTGTTCGTCCGACTTGACCTTCTCCACCGTTAGCTGGACTCGTACGTGATCTCAGGTATACATTGTTTTCGTACATTATTCATAGATTATGTAATTTCGTTTGATGTGTTCATTTAATATTTACTATATAGTTATTAGTTAATATATATTTATTACTTAGTAAGTTTGTAGGCTTAAGTATATAGCTATTATTGAGTTAGTAATCCATTTTTGCAATAGATGGACAGCCTAGTAACACTATACCATGGAGGAAGGGTGGAGATAGATGCTTATGGGAATGTTACTTTTGATGGTATGAAGATAGTGACCATGTTGTTCGATGAAAGACCATCTTTTGACAAGCTTTTGGGTCGAGCTTGTGAGGATATTAGTTGCGACATAAACGACCCTAGAATATCAATTCAGGGTTTGTTGTCCCATATTACATATGGAACTGTTGTCCGACGGTTGATCTCCATTACCTCAGAAGATGATTGGGTGATATATTTAGGAATTGTGAAGACGATGGTTCCACCATGTTTGGATGTGGTTGTTCAAAAGTTACCTGTTAGTCATTGCAATGGTCCAGTCGGGTTGTCTCCACAAATGCCAAATGCATCTCGTATTGAAGCTCCTTTGGTAGAGCTTCATGAAGAAGTGGTTGTTGTGCCCGATGCTCAATCGGGTCCGCACGAGTATGGGATTTCTCGTCCTCTTCCTAGCGTTTGTGGGGCTTCTAATCCGGTGGTACCCCCCCAAGAGATCCCATTGGCCCAGGATCCAGTTCACGATCATCCTAATAAGTGTCTTTGACACGTTGTTCGTATCCATCGTTATTTCGTTTGATTAGACTTTTTAATGTGGTTTTTCTTGCTTCGACCCGATGCAGGATCTCCACATATCGATAATGCTGCTTATCTTGATGTGCCTGTGTCATATAATATGGACAACATATGCAGGGCATCCAATAGTGTTGATGTTCAGATTGAGGATGAGGAGGAGCCATATGAGGCTGCACGGGCCTTAGATTCTGATGATGACCGTCCGGTTCAAGAAATGACCGAGCAAGAAATTGAACTCATAAGACGTTTGTGTCCGGAGCGTGACCCTGCAGTACATGAATTTAGCAGTTTAAGTCATTCCACCCGTGCATATGCTGAAGGACGTGATGATGAACTGCTAGAGGCTCCGGATAACGCCGACAACATTGAGATTAAGGTAGGCTTACTTTTCAAGGACCTGTCTACACTAAGACGATGGCTACAGGAATATTCTATGAACCGCAAGAGGCCGTTCAAGGTGAGACATTCGTATGCACAACGTCGTTACACTGTTGTGTGCGAGGTGTCAGAATGTAATTGGAGGGTATGTGCCCGAAGGCAGAAGGACACCGACAAGTTTAAGATCACCAAAATTGTAGGTCCACACACTTGTGCCCAGACAGAGCTGAGCTCTAAGCATCGTCAGTTGACATCTACCCTGATTGTGAAAAGGATATTGGGGATATTCAAGGGTCAGCCAAACTTGAAGGTGAAGTCAATTATGACCATGACTTCAGAGTTGTTTGGTTACAGGATCAAATATGGGAAAGCATGGAGGGCAAAGCAGCGAGCATGGAAGATGATATACGGGGATTGGGAGGAGGGTTATGAGAAGTTACCAGCATTGTTCAATGCAATGAAAGCAAAAAACCCAGGCATGCATTACGAGTACATCCCCAAACCTAATGAATGGAGGAACGACAGAGAGATATTTTTTCGTGCTTTCTGGTGTTTCTCGCAGTGCGTAGAGGCCTTCAGGCATTGTCGTCCCGTGCTCTCTATTGATGGTACTTTTCTGCTTGGGAAGTATAAGGGCACATTGTTGGTTGCCATATCATGCGACGCAGACAACGCACTGGTTCCTTTGGCATTTGCTTTGGTGGAGAGGGAGAACAGAGATAGTTGGTCTTGGTTCTTGCGGCTTGTACGCATCCATGTCGTAGGCCCTGGACGCGAGGTTGGTGTCATATCTGACAGACACCAAGGTATTCTTAATGCAGTGCAAGAGCAGATTCCTGGCTACGCACCCATGCACCACAGATGGTGCACTCGACATCTAGCAGAAAATCTTCTTCGAAAGGATCATAGCAAGGCTAACTTCCCCCTTTTTGAGGAGGTATGTCGACAGTTGGAGGTTTCGTTTTTCGAGGATAAGTTGAAGGAACTAAAAGATGCAACAAATGCTGAAGGTAAGAACTGGATTGCTAGATTGCTGAGGGAATCGCAGAAATGGACAAGGGCCTACGACGAAGGTGGCTAGCGGTTTGAGTTTCAGACTAGCAACATGGCCGAGTCATTTAACAGTGTGCTCAAGGGTATACGGGGCATGCCAGTCAATGCTATAATAACATTCACTTTTTATAGGCTTGTGGCTTGGTTTAATGATAGACACGCGCAGGCCAAGGCAATGCAGACGCGAGGGCAGAGATGGGCACCTAAACCAACATCACACCTTAATAATGCAAAGGAACGTGCCCATAGACATGAGGTACAATGCTTTGATGAGGAGTTGGGTAAATACGAGGTAACAACACTAGGCGGCATAACTTCCGACGGTGAGGTGCGACCTTCGAGGACACATGTCGTGTTACTTGATGCATTCTCGTGCGGTTGTGGTAAACCTAGACAATACCATTTTCCATGTTCTCATTATGTTGCGGCCGCACGTCATCGTAACTTTGCATTTGAGAGCAGAATACCTTCTGAGTTCAGTGTAGAGAGCTTAGTACGTACCTGGAGCCCTCGTTTTGAGCCATTTCTTGATGAGTCACAATGGCCAACGTACACCGGTCCGGTATACGTTGCTGATCCAGTGCATCGATGGGACAAACGTGGTAGTAGGAAAAGGAGCCGGTGCAACATGGTTATGGATCAGGTTTCCGGTCGCAGTAGGAGAGGTCAAGCGTCCCCCTTTCTCGTGGACCCAGAGCACAATGAATGCGGAAAATGCGGTAGACTTGGCCACAACTCACGTACATGCATTTGGACACTTAGTCAGGTGTGATATATTTTATTGTACACAAATTTTATTCTAATATGTCGATGTTTTTGTTACACTTTGTACACAACTTATATTCTAATATGTTGATATCTTAATTTGCAGGATGGCGTAGTTCCACTTGCTGGACCCTCACTACGACGAGCACCACAGGGGCCGTCTCACCGCAGAGGGAGAGGTAATCTTTTGCACATATATTAAATTTTCGAATTAATATATGCGACCTATATTTGACTAATGAAATTCTTTTGATTGCTAGGTGTTGCCCGTTCTGCGGGTCCGGACCCACGACCGGTTTCTGGAGGAGATGAGGTACGATGAGAGGTACACTCCTCTCCTACAGAGGGCTGGCTTGGACGTCTTATCGTACCAGGTTCGCCGTGGGCTGCCCACTTTCAACCCAGCGGCGTTGACGGCTTTGGTCGACAGGTAAAGACTTCTCTAGTTGTTTAATATTTACAATTATCAAATCTACTTTGCATACTAATGATTTTGTATTCGTTTGTCTTCCAATAGGTGGTGGCCAGAGACTCACACTTTCCACCTTCCCTGCGGTGAGATGACCGTGACGCTTGAAGATTGCCAGAAGATTCTTGGTCTCAGCATTATTGGTCGTCCAGTGACTGGTCAGGCATCACCAGGCGGTTGGAGGCAGAGGGTGGAGGCCTTTCTTGGGAGACTGCTTCCGGATGAGCTACGAGGTAGCCACAACACCGGAGTCCCACTGACCTGGCTTAGGCAGACCTTTGGGCAGTGTCCACCTGGTGCAGACGAGCAGACGGTTGGATACCATTGTCGAGCTTGGATTCTCCATCTCTTTGGTTCAATTCTTTTTCCAGACGCGACAGGCGACAGCGCGTCATGGATGTTTCTGCCCTGCCTGACTGACTGGGATACGACAGGAGGTTACAGCTGGGCTTCAGCAGTGTTGGCCTTCCTGTACAGGCAACTTTGCGAGGCTTGTCGTCGTTCGTCGAGGACCACCAGCTTAGGTGGATGTGTCTACCTACTACAGCTGTGGATGTGGGCACACATACCCATCGGGCGACCCAGAGAGTTTCCTCCTCGTGAGTGGTTCGTGGTAGCCGGACATCGGCTTAAGTCCACGGCTGCTTACCGCTGGGACCTGGTCGAGGAGCCATTCGCACGACACCAGCGTGCTTACGTGGAGTACTCAAACGAGCTCGACGCACTTACTCCTTCGATGGTGAGTTGTCTACTTTTATCTTTTTACATGTGCTTTCTACTTTTATCGCACGACACCAGCGTGCTTACATGTGCTTTCTAAAACTTTTGCAGGTGACCTGGCAACCGTATCTTGATCCATATTTCGTCAGCATACAGTTGAGCAGCATGTGCTCAATAGACGAGGACCTCTACCTCATGAGGTGTCCCCTCATCTGTTTTTATGCTGTTGAGTACCACTTGCCCCGCAGAGTTGCTCGACAGTTCGGATTGCGCCAGGAGTTTCCGGTGGAGCCATTCTCGACTTCAATAGAACTTCATAAGTGAGTTACTACATGCACTTGTTATTCTAACTAATAATTGAAATATCAGTTAGTCGCTAATATATGTTTCTAACTTTTGCAGGTTCGACAGACAGAGACAGAAGAAGGTCACGGACTTCGAGACCCACCACCGTGATTACATTGATGAATGGGAACAGCAGGGGGATCTTAACTATGAGAACGACCAGGCGCACACAAACTACAACTTCCGGAGGTATTTGAGTTGGTATGCTGGTGTGACTAGGTGCAAGCTGAAGGGACAGTGGACAGCTGCAGACTACGCCGAGCAAGAATCGTCAGACGACGAAGACACAGCTTTCGACATAGCTGCTCGGCACGGGTCCCAAATTGAGGCTGCTCCAATCCTTGATAGAGTGGTAACTATTTCTTTACTAAAATTAGAGATTTCAATTCAATGCTTTATGTCTAGTTTTGAGCATCCTAATGTTTTAACTTGTGATAGGGAAACTCTATGCTCGTATCTGTTGTTGAACTTGAGCGTATCTCACAGAGAACTTCAGATAGTACTACGCTATCGTTACTATCAGTGAGTATCAATGTCTAAAAGAAAACTTGTTTATTTGTATGTTGTAACATATGTCTGTAACTAATATTTCAATTACAGAGGGTATCACGTCGTCTTCGTCGTGCAGCGGCTCAGTGTGGATGCCGGTCTCTAGCGGGCGTTGACGTGCAGCTGCCAGTGCCTCGTATGCAGCAGGACATTCAGCCTCCCACTTGTGCAGTTGGACCATCTACAGCAGGACTGAGCTCCTCGCGATCGATGTGGGACACGTTTGAGGACGTGGCCCACGACGACGAGGATGACGACGATGACGACGACGCTGGCGCTGGCGCCGCAGGTCAGGAGGAGATTGGACCATCTCAGTTGCAGGATGCTCCTACAACTCAGCCATCACAGCTGACACCACGTCGAAGGCGTCCATGAGACCCTTACACTCCAGGCACCGACGCTCTTGGGGCCAAGGGCAAGGGTAAGACTAGGAGGAAATGAATACTTTTGTGATGTTGGTCTTATGCTGAAAACTGTGTGATTTGGACTCATGCTGGAGACGTTGTAATATGAACTATGTTATGTGTTTTGGACTATGTGTTGTGGACATTGTATTTTGGACTTTGTTTGTGGACATTGTATGAAGAACTATGTTCTGTGGATGTTTTTATATTCGATGTTATTTTGTGATGTATTATATGTTGAAATGCTTACATGTCTTATAATATGTGATTATTTGAACTGTGGTTGTTAATAAAACAAGGGGAACTCTTGCAAATTTTTTTTGTGAATTGTAAAAAACATAACAAGCAATAAGTAACGCATCTTTAGAGTTCTAAATTATTTTTAATACGAAAATACTACGTAACAGGCTACAATTCTTCAGTCTGAATCACAATCTATGAGTAACTCATCTTCGGAGTCATCCGTCGCGCAATCCTCAACGACAACCTCATTCCACTTGCTGCATTGTCCTGCATCACACTTGTCACCAGTTCTCTTGTAATAATTGGCTTCTGCTTCATCTGCAGCTTGGGAGAATAGCTCATCCTCAGCCTCAGCCTCATCAGACTTCTTCTTGTAATAAGCCGCCTCTACCTCTTCGGCGGCCTGAGACATAAACTCATCCTCTTCCTCTTGAGCATGTAATCCTGCCTCAGCTAGTGTGATGAGCTCACTCAACCTTGATGTGTCGTCCTCCTCTTCTTCATGTAATCCTGCCTCTGCGAGAGTGATAAGCTCACTCAATCTAGATGTGTCGTCCTCCTCCTCCATCAGCTCAACCGTTGCCATTTTATCCTGAACATATCTCGCATGCGCCTCATCGGCCAAATAGTTTACGCCGCTTCCAATCTCTGCAAATATAATGAGAAAAATAAGTTAGCAAAGTCAAGATAAATAAATTGTACTAACATAATTATAATATCATTTATCTCACTTACTTCCCTTGAGGCGATCAGCAAGATTATCCAACATCTGTTTCTCGGCTTGAGCCGCTTCCCATTCCCTTGCATCCTGTGCTCTCTTCTCATCTGCCGCCTTCAACCTCCTATACTCTGCACGCTTCGGGCTATCATAAAAGGCAGATTTTGCTTCCCTACGCATGTCGCGTATGCGATCGTTAATGTACGAATCGATGAGCCGAGATCCACAACGCATCTTCTGTCCCATTATTCTCTTGGACTCTATTCTGCGCATCACCTCTCCTTTGTCGTCGTAACTCTCCCAACTGCATTTCCTCGTCTCCTACAAAAAAATAGTAAGTACCACTATAACATTACAGATGGTGCAAAAACAAAAATACCAACCTCATCGTAATCGACCATATGTCCACAAAAATATCCAACACCAAGCTCGGAAGGAACTAATCCATACTTAGCTTCAATACCACATTTGCAGAGTACTGGATCAAATTTCACCTCTTCTTCGGGCCACTGATTGTATCTCTTTTCCTTTACCTCTGGCTCTGGCCAATGGGACAAAGGACCATACAACCACTCTCTGAAACGACACTTACGCCACCCGTATGGCTGCAGGAGACAAAATTAGTAATTTATTGTAAATAAAAAATAGTTCATAAATTTAGCGTATCGATGGGCTCACATAATCAATGTTCGGACAACAGAATTGCTTCTCATAGTCTTCATCGATGACAGCACGGTCTCCACAATCGCATCGAGGCGGTGAGTCCATCCGTCTTTCTGTTGCTACCTCCTTCTCCGCATCCGTCATTGGTGGAGGATTCGAGGGAGGAGGTACCCAACGCTTAAAACGATCATGACTAGTCCTTCCACTCAACCAATTAACGAAAAGAAGATATTGAGGGTCAAATTTATTAGGACCATCGATCCACTGGAAAAAGAAACACCTCTGATGCCCCTAAAATAATGGAAATGAAGCACTATTACACATCTACAAAATAATGAATGCGAACAAAATTAAGTGACAAGTCATAAGCTACGTACGTCCAAACCGCCACAAAGGTAGTAGCAGCGAGCAGCCGTGTCTGGATGTTGTGATTGATGTACCCAAGCCAGTCTGCCACAGTCACAGTTAGGCACGGGGAATTCAGGAGGAACAGGAGCATCCTTACTAGATACGTCCAGATATAACTCCCGAGGACGACCTCTCTTCTGCCACAACTCCTCTCTATACATGTCTTTCATCTAATAAATGATTATAATTATCACTTGTACCTAATATGCTTTATAATAAATTTACACAAACTAATAATCAAAATGATAATATAATAGGTTTATACAAACTATTAAACTATGAGCAACTATGAAACTAACAACCCAATATACAAAACGAATCAGTTGGGCACCATACCTTGGTCTACGAAGCGAACCAACACAAATCTTTGAATCCAGCAAATTTTTACGAAGTTTGGAAATGAAATGTGCTGCTCTCGGCCAGCCGCGCGGCCGTTTTTATAGGCATTCGTAGCTCAGCACCAAGATCTGTGGCGCCGAGCTAGGTGCCACGCGGACTTCCTAGCTCGACGCCAAGATCTGTGGCGCCGAGCTAGGTGCCACGCGGACTTCCACGTCACATAGCTTGGCGCCATAGGCTATGGCGCCGAGCTGTGTTACCTCGGCGCCACAGCCTATGGCGCCGAGCATCGGGTCCAAACGTGCAAATAAAATTTGTGGGGGTCCAAATGTAAATTTGTGTCACAAAAAGGGCTAAAAAACAAAAAATTCGGCGCTAAGGAACATGTCCATTGGGGATGTGTGTCCTAAGGAATCCGAAGAGCCTACACAAGCACAAGATCAACCGTCATCTTCCAACCAAGCATCTCCACCCACTCAAGATGAGGATCAGGCTCAAGTTGATGAAGATGAAGATCAAGAGGTTGAGCCACCTCAAGAAGAGGTCAATGATCAAGAGGGAGATGAAGATAATCAAGACAAGGAAGATGAGCAAGAAGTTCAGAGTCAAAGACCGCCACACCCAAGAGTCCACCAAGCAATTCAACGAGATCACCCCGTCAACTCCATCCTTGGTGACATTCATAAGGGGGTAACTACTAGATCTCGGGTTGCACATTTCTGTGAGCATTACTCTTTTGTTTCCTCTATTGAGCCATACAGGGTAGAGGATGCATTAAGAGATTCGGATTGGGTGGTGGCTATGCAAGAGGAGCTCAACAACTTCACGAGGAATGAGGTATGGCAGTTGGTTCACGTCCTAATAAAAATGTTGTAGGTACCAAATGGGTATTCCGCAACAAGCAAGATGAGCATGGTGTGGTGATAAGAAACAAATCCCGACTTGTGGCCAAAGGATATTCACAAGTCGAAGGTTTGGATTTCGGTGAAACTTATGCACCCGTAGCTAGGCTTGAGTCAATTCGTATATTACTTGCCTATGCTACTTACCATGGCTTTAAGCTTTATCAAATGGACGTGAAAAGTGCCTTCCTCAATGGACCAATCAAGGAAGAGGTATATGTTGAGCAACCTCCTGGGTTTGAAGATAGTGAGTACCCTAACCATGTTTATAAACTCTCAAAGGCGATTTATGGGCTCAAGCAAGCCCCAAGAGCATGGTATGAATGCCTACGAGATTTTCTTTTCACTAATGGCTTCAAAGTCGGTAAAGCCGATCCTGCTCTCTTCACTAAAACTATTGAAAAAGACTTGTTTATATGCCAAATTTATGTTCATGATATCATATTTGGGTCTACTAATAAGTCTACCTGTGAAGAGTTTAGTAGGATCATGGTACAGAAATTCGAGATGTCTATGATGGGGGAGTTGAGATATTTCCTAGGATTTCAAATCAAGCAACTCCAAGATGGCACCTTCATCTCTCAAACAAAGTACATTCAAAACATACTTAAGAAGTTTGGAATGAAGGATGGCAAACCCATCAAGACACCATGGGAAGCAATGGGCATCTCGACCTCGACACGGGAGGTAAATCCGTAGATCAAAAGGTATATCGGTCGATGATAGGATCTTTACTCTGTTTATGTGCATCTCGACCGGATATTATGCATTCTGTATGCATGTGTGCAAGGTTCCAAGCCAATCCTAAGTAAGTTCACCTTAGGGCCGTAAAGAGAATCATGAGATACTTAGTCTACACTCCTAAGTTTGGGTTTTGGTATCCTAAGGGATCCACTTTATTTAATAGGATATTCCGATGCCGATTGGGCAGGGTGTAAAATTTATAGGAAGAGCACATCTGGGACTTGTCAATTTCTGGGGAGATCCCTGGTGTCTTGGGCATCAGAGAAACAAAACTCCATAGCTCTTTCTACCGCCGAAGCCGAGTATATTACCGCAGGCCATTATTGTGCGCAATTACTTTGGATGAGGCAAACCCTCAGGGACTATGGCTACAAATTGAGCAAAGTCCCTCTTCTATGTGATAATGAGAGTGCAATCCGCATGGCGGATAATCCCATTGAACACAGCCGCACTAAGCACATAGACATTCGGTATCACTTTTTGAGGGATCACCAGCAAAAGGGAGATATCGAAATTGATTATGTTAATACCCAAAACCAATTAGCCAATATCTTTACCAAGCCCCTAGATGAGAAAACCTTTAGCAAACATAGGAATGAGCTAAATATTCTTGATTCTTGGAACTTTGATTGAAACATTGCACACATAGCTCATTTATATACCTTTGATCATATCTCTTTCTTTTGGTATGATTGCATATTTTTTACTCTTCTTGTGCCAAAACTATGACTAATGTGTTTTTAAGTGTATTTCTATTCCAATTCGCAGATTGAAAGGGAAATGGAGTATTTGGCAAAGACAACGCTTCCACTCAACTTTAACGGTAGTATCTACCCTTTGCCGGTATTTCACAAACTCTCAATGGTATGACCTTTCACTCGTATTTATTTTACCATTTGGGAGGTAATGTTAGGCCCCAAAGGGGGAGAAAAATGCATAGGGCTCCAAAGTTCTCCGTTTTTGGCGATTAATGCCAAAGGGGGAGAAAATATTAAGCCCAAAGCAAAAGGACCGCACCACCATTTCAAAATTTTCGAAATGAAGATTTAATTGGTTTTCACAAATGTTTGTTTTCAGTTGGTATCTATGCTTATGAAAATAAGATTTCAAAATTGGTATCCATTTAAAAAACCCTCTTGAAAGCTAAGAGGAAAATTTCATTCAGGGGGAGCTTTTATTTAGTCAAAGGAAAATCATTTGAAACAGGGGGAGAAATTTCAAATCTTGAAAATGCTTCTCGCAATCTTATTCATATACCTTTGACTATTTGCAAAAGAATTTTTAAAAGATTTTGAAAGGATTTGCAAAAACAAAACATGTGGTGCAAATGTGGTCCAAAATGTCAAATAAAAGAAAGCAATCCATTCATATCTAGTAAGATTATCAATTGGTTTAATTCCATGTAACCTATGCACTTACCATATGCAAACTAGTTCATTTCTGCACTTTATATATTTGCTTTGGTTTGTGTTGGCATCAATCACCAAAAAGGGGGAGATTGAAAGGGAAATAGGGTTAACCTTTTCCTACAATTAATTTTGGTGGTTGAATGTCCAACACAAACATATGGACTAACTAGTTTGCCCTAGAACTCTTGTATTACAGGTGCATAAGGTTCAACACAAACCAATAAAAGATTCAAGTTAGGGACTAAATTGAGCTGGAGCAAAGATTTGAGTGTGCTGTGGTCTGGCGCACCGGACAGTGTCCGGTGCACCATGCTCGTACAAATCCGAAGCAACCACTCTCGGGAATTCGAAGGCACCCTCCGCTATAATTCACCAGACTGTCCGGTCTGCCACTAGACTGTCCGGTGTGCTAGCGGAGCAACGGCTAACTCACGCAACAGTCGACTCTAACAAGAGCTACAGTGAGCAATAGTGCCACGTAGAAGTCAGAGCAGCAAAGTAAGAGGAGCACCGGATTATCCTATGTGGCACCGGACTGTCCGGTGCCGCAAGAGGACAAAGCCCCAACGGTCAACTCGGCTCCTAACCCTAACGGTTGGGTGACATGGCGGCTCACCGGAAAGTGAACAGGACCTGTCTGGTGGCGCACCAGACTGTCCGGTGCGCCAATCGCCAGCAGCCTCCCCAATGGCTTCTTTGGTGGTTGAGGGCTATAAATACCCCCAACAACCACAACTCCAAGCATCCAAGTATTCTGAACATTGCATTCAATACAAGAGCAAAAGACTCCACTCCAAGACACATCAAATAGATTAAATCCTCTCCAAGCCACCAAATCAACTCAATTCCATTAGGGACTTGAGAGAGGGTGTTTTGTGTTCTTTTGTTGCTCTTGTCGCTTGGATTGCCTTTCTTTTTTCTCTTTCTTATTCTCAAGTGACTTGTAATCAAAGCAAGAGACACCTAAGTGTGTGGTGGTCCTTGCGGGGTCTAAGTGACCCGTTTGATTAAGGAGAAGGCTCACTCGGTCTAAGTGACCGTTTGAGAGAGGGAAAGGGTTGAAAGAGACCCGGTCTTTGTGACCACCTCAACGGGGACTAGGTTTTTTGGAACCAAACCTCGGTAAAACAAATCACCGTGTTCATTCGCTTGATTCCCATTTGATTTGTTTCCCTTCTCTCCCGGACTTGAATTTAATTCTAACGCTAACCCCGGCTTGTAGTGTGTGTTTTAAGTTATAAATTTCAGGTTACGCCTATTCACGGTCCCTCTAGGCGACTTTCACATACAGAAGTGGTGATCGGACCAACTGTGCAGTGCTAGATAGGAAGCCTTGATAGGTGGTCTGATTAGGCTTGCCCCTAGTGTCTTCACTTCTGATTATGAATTTTAGCGTCTCCCCTCCATTAGGGGTCTTCTCAGTCACCACCTCTCTAGAGAGGACTCTCATGCCATCATCGAGGACCCAAGGTTCGCCGACGACAATGCACTTCTCGTTGTCTTTATAGGCCACATACGACTGAATCAAGACTTTATTGTCATCCAGATCTATCATATTGATAGGGAAGGACTATTTGTCAATCTGCATTTCCTAAAAGCTCAATCAGTCCTCATTTATGGCTGATTGTACCTATCGATGAAATACATTACAATCATTATTAGTGGCATGAGAAAAAGAATTATGCCACTTACAACAGGCTTGCCTTTTTAATTCATCGACAAGTGGAATAATATGAGTTATCTTAACGTTATTGCTTTTAAGTACTTCATCAAATATCTTATCGCATTTAGCAACATTAAAAGTAAATTTGACCTCTTCTTGTTGATTTTTTTTGAACTGGCTGTAAAGAGGAGCAAGGTGGAGGTTTGGCTTTGGTGTGCCAAACTAGCTTAGCAGCATATACTTTCTGTTGAGGACTTGTTCTCAAATGCTATGAGTTAAGAACAAGGCAACACAAATATTAATGGTTAAAGGCCTTCGTGCTGCGAAGCATTATCTCCCTTAGGTTATAATGATCTTCAGATGAAGGTCATGAAGGGCCTTCATCATCTCAATACTTAATAGAAAGCAGAAGCATGAGTTATATATAAAGAATATGAATAATCATCTTAAATCATTAGATCATTTGTATTCTTATTGAATAATCATGAATGAATATTAACAATATTGAATTACATTTGTACCTTCCGCTTGACAGAAGGCAAAAGTCTGAGAGTGACGTGCAGGCGATTACAAGTCAGCGTGAACAGTACGGTGCTACTGTTCATTTATTTATAGGCACATGACGCAGCCTGTGTAAAATTACATCCTTGCCCTTGACACTTACTATTGACTAAGGGGTAATTTAGCGAGGACTAAACAACCTTTTCCCCTTTAAGTCGGTTACATTTTCCACTGCTAAGCTGAAGCTCCTTCGTCCGTAGCTTCGGAACTGGTTCATCCTTCTCCCGAATCGCGCCATTCACACCATGCGTACCTTCATCTCAAGGCTGAAGGTTCCTGTGACAGTATGTTATACTTGGAAAACATGTTAGTCGTGTTTTTGAGGACCTTCGGAAGATGAAGGTCCCCAACAGTAGCCCCTCGCAGTATTAATTTGTTACTGTAACAACAAATTCAGACTGCGATGTGAACGAAGGCCTTAAGCCGAAGGTCCGAAAAAATACCTTCCCTTCGCTAGAATAGTGAAAGTCAATGACAAATGGGGCCCGCCAAGTTGCAATGCACTGGACGTATAAATAGAAGCCCACAGTGGCGGCATTTGATGCGCCATTTCTATTGCTTGCATTATTTTCTCAGATTTTTAACTCTTGCTTATTAGTCCTCGCCTGATTTTCGAGCTTCGTCTTAAAGTCAAGTGTTTGTTCCTCGTCTGAAGAGAAGATGTCTAAGGAGAAGAAGATATCCGAGGAGGAGATGTATGAGAAGAAGAAGGTTGTGGACCCTTTTATTGCTGGGTTTTACGAATCCATGGTAAAAACCAATACAGAGAAAATTACAAAAGAGATAATGGCAGACCTATCTGAAGATTCTGATGACAGTGATGACTTTGATGTGGAAAGTGGAGATGAAGATTCTGAGGACCGGCCATGGCGACCAAGCCACAGCATCTTCAGAAAATCGACTATTAAGCAAAGCCATGTTGATGCTATGAGGGGAAGATACTTTCGTGACATGTCTATTGTGAGGGTTGGAGGAGACAGCACCGCCCTTGCTCCTGAAGAGAATGAGGTGGTTATTTACAAAAGCTTTTTGAAGGCGGGTCTTCGGTTTCCATTAAGCAGATTTTTGGTTGAAGTACTAAAGATATTTCAGATCTTTCTTCATCAACTTACTCCCGAAGCTATAATTAGAATGGGCTTATTTGTTTGGGCTAGGGATGAAAACGGTCGGAAACGACATTTATTCGGTAATCAGTTTTTTAGTCGTTTTCTTCGATTGCTAATAAATATGATATAGAATATACAATACAAATTTGTATTCTTTTATTTAACATCCAGCTTGTTAAGATTCATAAAAGGTAAACCTCAAATTCATCCTATATTTTCTCAAATAATAGATATAAACTTCAGTATGGATTCAGAAATAAATTCGGTAATTTTTTTCAACTTTTTGTGTTGTAGGGAGCAAATAATACATAAAACAATGTATGTAATATTTTATTCATATATACTAATGTTTTTGATAACATAAGAAAAGATCAACATCAAATTTTATACATATCTATTTTAAAATATTAAATTTGTCCTAACAGTTCGGATTACCACTTTCATCCCTAGTTTGGGCTGTAAGAAGCCTGGGGTTGGAACCGAGCGCGAAGTGTTTTTGCAGTACACATGAACTTTTGTATGAGATGAAGGCCACCGGCTGTTGGGGGCTTTCGGCTTCCGAAGGTCCTCAAAAACATGATTTAACAATGTTTCTGGAAGTATAATGCATGAACAGGTACCTTCGGACTTAAGTTGAAACCATAGCGTAAAGAAGCACAAGAAGGAGTATGAAGGATAGCGCGAAGCCAAAGCTGTGTGCAAGAGAGCTTCAGCATTGTTGGGGACTTGTTCTCAAATACTACGAATTAAGAACAAGGCAACATAAAGTGTTAAATGTTAATGCCCTTCGTCCAACGAAACATTATTCCTTTAAGGACTAATGAACTTTGGACGAAGGTAAAAGTCAATACAATTACGAAGGTTAAGTCTTCGTAATTGAATTCTAGTAGATTGTACAAAGTAATATGAAATGTCAAAGGTAGACAAATTATAAACGAGCAACATTATTTTCACACTATCTATATTTAATGTATTATAACATTGGATACAATTATACCTCTGCCTTGACAAAGATCGTTTCCCGAATGATGCGATTGCAATTACAGGAATGCGTGAACAGTAAAGGAATACTGTTCACTATTTATAGGCACGGGACACAGCCTGTGAAAAATTACAATTATGCCCCTCATAAGGGATTACAACAACGACTCAAACATTTATAGACTAAAAGGTCATTCTACTCTTAAGTCGGTTTGCGATGCCGAAGCTTCATGAAGAGGAACCTTCGGTCATCACATGCGGACAGCTTCAGCCGAAGCCGTTTCTCCCTGCAAGACCTTCGGCGACGAAGCATAATCCCAACAGTAGCCCCTTCACGGTGCTAGATCGTTTTTCGTAACGAGCTTGATCCGTGAAAAAAGTCTCTTAGGCTTCGGGAGGCCGAAGGTCCGAAAAACACCTTCCCTGGGCTCGTTGTCGAGAAACGATTTAGTTTCCGAGCGCGTAGCGGTCCCACCTTGCAGCGAGTGCAAACAGCTGTTCGCCTGGTGTAAAAAATCCTGGCGATTCACCTCCTTACCTGCATCACTATAAACAGATGGGTAGATGTGAAGTTACCACAGCATTCATTGCTATTTGCACTGTTTTGCTGCCAAAATCTTTAACCATAGCCGAAGGTTAACTCTCGGAATCAAACGAAGCTCCAGCCTGAAGCCTACTTCGTCAGAAGAAAAAGCTTCGGAAGAAAAAGTATTTAGTTCCCACAAAATTCAGAATTAAATGGCCAGAGTGCGCTCTACCGCTAGAGTTGAGCGTGAGGAAGGCGAAGTTGAAGGATCGGATACTGTTCCCATCTCCGAAGCGATGCAACGATCCGGACTGGTGACCTCGGAAGGAATCCGTACCGCCGAGACAGAGCAGACTGCTCCCATCTCCGAAGCTGCTGCCGAAGCGGAAGAAGGAAATATTGAAGAAATTGATCCCGAAGATGATTATCATATTGCCGTGCCAAGTAAGCCCAGTCACTTGGACTTCAGCAAGTCGACTGTCTCTAAGGCTGATCTCTCCAAGATGGTGAAGTCAGGCTATTTCAACGGGAGTCAGAAGAAGCTACTTCGCTTCGGGGGGGAAGAAACCACCCCGAAGCCAGAGAAGGATGAAATAGTCATTTTCAAGAGTTTTCTAAAGGCTGGGTTGAGATTCCCCCTCCATGGGATTATTGCAGATGTATTGAAGGAGTTTGGGATCTACTTTCATCAGCTGACTCCTAACGCTATCGTTAGACTTAGTGTTTATATCTGGGCCCTCCGAAGCCAGGCGGTTGAGCCGTTTGCCGACAGCTTTTGTCGAGTTCATGAACTACACTACCAGACGAAGGCTAGAAAAGATGGATTACATGATAACTTTGGTTGCTATAATTTTGCCTATCGGAAAACCACAAAGTTTCCTGTAATTAGCTACCGAAGCAAATGGCCGGCAGGCTGGAAGTCAGAGTGGTTTTATGTGAAAGTTGACGAAGACAAAGAGAAGCTGGTACAAAGCCCACTTGAATTGATCTTTGGAGAAACAAGACCGTGATGCCACATGACATTAGAAGGTCCCACTTGGCCTGCACTGGGTGAGTTTAAAATTATTTCAGAGCATATCAGCACTAGGGACCTGGTTCAAGAGTTCTTGGCCTTCAGGGTTTTCCCTACTTTAAAAGAATGGGAAATGCCGAAGCTAGAGGGGGAGAAGAAGAAAGGGGAGCTTGTGCGGCTACCTTACTATTACAAGTTTAAGAAATACTTTAAAACACCTTGCCAAGAGTGGCTGGACACAATTGAAGTAATGTGCAATGAAATACTTGGTAATTACTCCAAAAAAGAAGATCAGTTGATGACTGCGGCCTTCGGTACCCGTCCGAAGCGAAGACTGAATCGAGTGCTGGACGCCTTGGGTTTTGAATACCCTGACTACGAACAACTGAATAAAATTGTCAAAGGCCGAAAAAGAAGGGTAGCCGAAGCTTTAAATGAAGATGAGAAAGAACCACCAAAAAAGAAAAATATTCTGAAGAAAAGAAAAGTAACATCTCCGAAGCGAAAAGCATCTGACGAAGAAGAGACTGCCGCATCACGCTCTGCCACTGACGTGGAAGAGATTTTGAAGGTAATGACTGAATCCCTGCCTGTGAAGCTAAGTCCATTAGGGCCTCAACTGACGAAGTTTTTTCAGAAGGAAAAGGAGCCCGAAAAAACGAAGAAAACAACAAAGAGACAAAGAATCATCGCAGTGACTGAAGTCATTGATAAGACACCACCGAGAGCTTCAGCTCGGAAGATAGCAGCGGCTGAGGAAATATCAAATGTTGAAGTCGCACCTTCGGAAATCGCAGCTACCGAAGCTACCTCAGCCGAAGATTTGAACTTGGAAACTACGATTGAACATATCGACAAAATACTACTAGAGATGGCCACAGAAGAAGGTACTACTGCCGCCGAAGAGACCATGGCCGCAGTGTCTGGGAAAGGAAAAGAAATAGCTGACGATACTTCGGAGGACGAAACCTTCATGTTTCAAAATTTAGCTGGACAAGAATTGTCAAAAACCGAGATAGAAGAGCTTAAAGAATATGCCAAATCTTGCGGATATAAACCAGGAGCACTCCTCTTCGGAGGTATTGACGATGAAAAATTAGGCTGTATCCGGGATCAGACTGGAGCTAAGATTATCGGTACTCTATCAAAGAGTATCGGTTTTCCGAAGCTAGAAACAGATATTAGCCGCTACCGACGACAACATATTGTTGGTAGTTTATTTTATTCCAATTTCAAGGTGAATTACTTTTCCCTTGACATTTATTGTTTTTTAATAATGAAAACATTTCTAACAAAGGTTGTTTATGTGCAGAGTATGCTGTTGAGTAAGGCTTTGAAAATGCAACAGGATCTGGAAGACAAAAAACAGGAGGTTATGATTGGAAATTTAGAGAACAAAATAAAAGAGCAATCAGCTGCTATTGAAAAGAAAGACTTCAAGCTTCAGTCAACTGAAGGCTTATTGGCAGAAGCCGAAACTAAAATAGCAGAATTGAATACGAAGCTTCTCTGCCAATCTGAACAATTTGTACAAGAAAAGCAAGAACTTAATGCAAAACTTGAAGCCGAAGTCCAACAAAATTCAAAGTTGAAAAAATCATTGGCAAGCCTTCAAGACAAATGTTTGGAGTTTAGCAATAAATGTATTGAGCGACTGAGAAAGATCTTCCACTCAGTTGGGGCTAGCAGCGAGAAATTCACTCCGTCAACTGAAGATTTACAAAAGACCTTCGAACATATTGAGGGTGAAATTGATGAGCTTGACGAAGTTATAGCCGGGCATGGTGACTTCTGTGCCTGGGTAGCTTCTCGGGGCACTGCTGCAGCTTTTCTGAAAGCTGGCTGCGACCATGGAAAAATTGTTAACAGGCCCAATTTCACCCTATCACCATCAATTTTAGATGACATTCTTGACCTCGCCCGAAGCATTTCTAATAGATTTGTAAAGATGATATGGACAAAAGGCGGGCGAGAAAAGGCTGGAAACGAAGCTCGGAGTCATCTTGAATCAGTAAGAAATCATACCTTGTGTTTTACCTTTTCCTTCAAACTCGGTTTTGACTCACAACTTAATTCATGTAGGGTGATGAAGCCGCCGAGACCGACGCTTGAAGAGTATGACGCCGAAGCTGAGGCCCCATGAAGATCAGTAGAAATAGACTGTAGAAAAACTCAAGAAACTTTTGAAATGACTTTTGTAAATATGGCTAAACTGTTCTTAATGAATTTTGTTCATACCTTGTAACATGCTCTTACCCTTCCATTAATGTGTGGGATGCTTTGATGTGGACGAAATTATCTTTTTGAGCCTAAGGCGAAAAAAACACCTTCCCTTCTTTTCGTACACAGCGAAGCATAAAAACATGTTTTCCTTTCCGCCGAAGCTCTTCTTTTCGTATATGACGAAGTACAAAAGACAGTTTTTTCCTTTTTGCCGAAGCAGCCTACTTATGCTATGATGATGGTTAACCTACATATGCCTGGATGAATGTTTATGAATGCAAATGTTATGATGTAATGTGGTGTGCAAATGAATGTTCAAACACATATCCGAAGCCGTAATCACAACCATTATTTCCTTAGAAACAATCACATATCAGCGTTGACTTTTCGCTGAAAGCCTCCCTTAGGAGCTTCTTCGCCTTTTACTTTCGGCGGTATCAGCGTTGATTTTTCGCTGTAAGCCTCCCTTAGGAGCTTCTTCGCCTTTTACTTTCGGCGGTACCAGCGTTGATTTTTCGCTGTAAGCTCTGCATTCCCTTTGGAACGACTTCTGAGCAGAAAACTTACACTGCGCCCCCTTTGGAGCGACTTCTTTAGTAGCTTCGTCGTGCTCCGCATCCCCTTAGGGACGACTTTCGAGCTTCTTTCCTGTTTCTTCTCTTTTTTTTCTCTTTTTCGGCACTCGATGGTGCGTTCTCAGTTTTTACATTTACATCTCTTGGGGGATTTTGCTCTTATAGAGGTAAAAATAAAAAAGAAATTACATGTGATGGCCCCATTAAAAACCTTTCTCCCCCTTTAGAAAGGAAAAGGGTGCCATAAAAGAAAAATAAAAAATATAAAAAATTACATCGAGTTATACATAAAATCGCCGAAGCTCATCCGCATTCCAAGATCTAGGAATGTCGTTGCCGTCCATATCCTTCAATCTGTATGAACCGGGTCTTGACGAAGATGCTACCAAAAAAGGTCCCTCCCATTTCAACTGCAACTTGCCTACTGTATCTGGGTTTGCCACTCTCCGAAGCACCAAATGTCCTGGCTCAATATTCTTTAGCCGAACCTTTCTATCACGCCATTTGATTGTTTTGGCTTGATATTTATTGATGTTCTCCACAGCTTGAAGCCTGATCCCTTCTATAGCATCTTTTTCTACAGAGTGATCAGCTTTGAAATCTTATTCTGCCGAAGCTACTACTCTTATTGATCCGGTTTTAGCTTCCTCCGGAGTTATTGCTTCGTCACCAAATAATAATTTGAATGGAGTAAAGCATGTTGACCTTGATGTTGTTGTATTGTGGCTCCACACCACTTTGATTAATTGATCTGGCCACTTTCCCCTGGGTTGATTGAAGATTAACTTCATTATTCCTGTCATTATGATGCCATTGGCTCTTTCAACAAGTCCATTTGACTCCGGATGTCTAACTGATGCAAAATGGATCTTCGTGCCAATTTGATCACAAAATTGTCTGAAATCTTCGGAGTCGAACTGTGTTCCATTATCTACAGTGATGGCCTTTGGTACTCCGAAACGACAGACAATATTCTGCCAGAAAAACTTTTGAATGGTGGCCGAAGTTATTGTGGCTAAAGGCTTTGCCTCAATCCATTTAGAAAAATATTCCACGGCCACAACAACATATCTTAAGTTTCCTTGAGCCGGTGGTAACGGACCCAACAAGTCAAGGCCCCACCTTTGCAATGGCCAGATGGGTTGTATCAGCTGAGTTAGAGACGAAGGTTGTTTTTGATCTCTTGCACATTTCTGACAACCTTCGCACTTTTGAACTAATTCCGCTGCATCCGAAGCTGCCTTCGGCCAATAAAACCCTTGACGAAAAACTTTTCCATGTAACGGCCTAGATCCAATGTGAGATCCACACAGGCCTGCATGTATTTCCTTCATCAATTCTATGCCTTCAGCTCTGGACAAACACTTGAGTAATGGAGCACAAACTCCATGCTTGTACAACTCTCCTTTTATGATGACATATGGACGAGCTCTTGCCTCTATCCTTTTGTTATAAACTTCGTCATCTGAAAGGAAGTTACCCTGAAGGTAAGAGATGATCTCGGTTCTCCAGTCTTCACTATAAACAGGAGATATATTGAGAACTGCTCTTTCAAGAAGCTCCACTGAAGGTGCTTTGATTGTTTCGAAGAACACATCCGAAGGTAAGGGCAACCCCTGTGCCGCTGACTTAGCTAGCAAATCAGCATGCTTATTTTCTCCTCGAGGAATATTTTTGACAGAAAATCCTTCGAAGGAGGCTTCAATCCTTCGGACCGTATCTAGATATTTTTCGAGCTTCGGATCTTTGGCCTTACAACTCTTTGTCAATATGACCGGAAACAACCTGGGAATCAGTTTTAAGAATGGCCCTTCTGATTCCCATTGCTTTTAACTTCTGAAGACCCAAAAGCAGGGCTTCGTATTCAGTAATACTGTTTGTGCAACTAAACTCAAGTCTTGCCGCATAACAAGTTTTAACTTTGGATGGTGAGACCAACACAGCAGCTGCTCCTGCTCCGAAGGTTCCCCACGACCCATCGCAAAACACTGTCCATACTTCAGCATCTTTATTTGTTTCTTCATCCTGAGCCCCTGGCGTCCAGTCGGCAATGAAATCTGCCAATGCTTGAGACTGGATCGAAGATCTATGTACATAATCAATGCAAAATTCATTGAGCTCCGCAGCCCATTTTCCAATCCGTCCAGTAGCTTCTCTATTTCGCATAATATCCTTCAACGGTTGCGAAGAAGGAACAACAATATTATATGCTTGAAAGTAATGCCGAAGCTTCCTGGATGCCATCAAAACAGCATATAACACCTTCTCCAATTCTGTATAGTTTTTCTTTGATACATTAAGAACTTCAGATACAAAATATACTGGAACCTACTTCTTAACTTGGCCATCAAGCTTTTCCTGGACAAGTGCTGCACTTACCGCTGAGTGCGAAGCTGCCACATATAATAACAAAGGAGCCCCTGGCGTTGGTGGGGTTAATGTTGTTAGATCCATCAAATATTGCTTCAGTTCCTCGAAGGCTTTTTGTTGGCTTGGTCCCCATTGGAAGACTTCGGCTGATTTCAGTACTTCAAAGAATGGTAAATTTCTCTCTGCTGATCTGGATATGAATCTATTGAGAGATGCCAGCCTACCCGTCAATCTTTGGGCCCCCTTTTTTGTATTTGGTGGCTCCATTCGGAGTATAGCTTCAATTTTACTTGGATTAGCTTCAATTCCCTTTGTTGAAACCAAGCATCCAAGAAATTTCCCCTTCTTTACTCCGAAGACACATTTTTCTGGATTCAGCTTTAGACCAGCTTGTCTAAAATTGGCGAAGGTCTCCTGCAGATCAGCAATGTGATTTTCTTGCTTCGTGCTTTTAATAATGATATCATCAACATAAGTTAGCAAATTTCTGCCTATCTGATACTGAAGAACCTTCGAAGTCATTCTGCTGAAACTTCCTCCAGCGTTCTTAAGCCCCTCAGGCATCCAAAGGTAACAATATGTTCCACTAGGGGTTATGAAACTGGTCTTCGGCTCATCCTCCTTCTTCATCCAAAAGTGATGATAGCCTGAATAACAGTCCAAAAGACTCATAAGCTCTGACGAAGCTGCTGCATCAACTAAGGAGTCTATCCTTGGCAATGGGAATTCGTCCTTCGGACAGGCCTTGTTGGGATCTGTAAAATCGATGCACATTCGCCATTTGCCATTGGCCTTTTTTACCATAACAGTGTTAGCTAGCCATTCTGGGTACTTTACTTCTCTGATAACTCCTGCACTGAGGAGTCTTTTGACTTCATTCCGAGCTCCTTCGGCCTTGTCATCAGACATTTTCCGAAGCCTCTGCTTTCTGGGTCTGAAGGATGGATCAACATTGAGCGAATGTTCAATAACATCCCTGTTAACTCCTCAAAGGTCATTAGCTGACCATGCAAAAACATCTTTGTTGTTGAACAAAAACCTTATCAAGGTTTTCTCCTGTTCTTCGGATAATTGGGAGCCCAACAGCACCTTCTGCTCTGCTATGTCCTCACATAAGAGCATGGGCTTCGGCTGATCTGCCGAAGCTGCTTTCTCCCTTCTGAATTTGTACTGTTCACAAGCTTTAGCTCCATCTATATTATGGATTGCTTTTGAGTCAGTCCAGTTTCCTTCGGCCCTTCTGGCAGCTTCCTGACTTCCATGAATAGCAATGGGTCCTTGATCTGAAGGTATCTTCATACAAAGATAAGCAGGATGAAGACTTGCTTCAAAAGCATTGAGGGTGCCACGACCAATAATTGCATTGTAAGGGTATTCCATATCAACAATATCAAACACAACTTGCTCAGTTCTGGTGTTGTTGATGAAACCGAAGGTCACTGGCATGGTGATCTTGCCCAGTGCTACAATTTGTCTTCCTCCGAAGCCACAGAGAGGGTGTGTAGCATCATTAATCTTGTCTTCGGGCTCTTGCATTTGTCTGAAAGCTTTGGCAAATATGATATCAGCTGCGCTGCCTGTGTCAACCAAGACATTATGGACCAGAAACCCTTTGATCACACAAGAGATAACCATAGCATCATTGTGTGGATAATCCTTGAGTTGAAGATCCTCTTGGGAGAAGGTAATTGGAATGTGGGACCATCTTGACTTGATGAAGGGTCCTTGCACCCCAACATGCTGTACCCTTCTCTGTGCTTCTTTCTTCTGCTTTTTGTTGGCTGGCTCTGAGCATGAACCACCTATTATCGGGAGCACCAACTTTGGGGCCGAAGCAGCTCCAACTTGATCGTTGAACGAAGCCATCAGCTCAAAAAGTGGAAGTGAGTTGACCGGAGGTGGGCGCCAATGTTGGGGACTTGTTCTCAAATACTACGAATTAAGAACAAGGCAACATAAAGTGTTAAATGTTAATGCCCTTCGTCCAACGAAACATTATTCCTTTAAGGACTAATGAACTTTGGACGAAGGTAAAAGTCAATACAATTACGAAGGTTAAGTCTTCGTAATTGAATTCTAGTGGATTGTACAAAGTAATATGAAATGTCAAAGGTAGACAAATTATAAACGAGCAACATTATTTTCACACTATCTATATTTAATGTATTATAACATTGGATACAATTATACCTCTGCCTTGACAAAGATCGTTTCCCGAATGATGCGATTGCAATTACAGGAATGCGTGAACAGTAAAGGAATACTGTTCACTATTTATAGGCACGGGACACAGCCTGTGAAAAATTACAATTATGCCCCTCATAAGGGATTACAACAGCGACTCAAACATTTATAGACTAAAAGGTCATTCTACTCTTAAGTCGGTTTGCGATGCCGAAGCTTCATGAAGAGGAACCTTCGGTCATCACATGCGGACAGCTTCAGCCGAAGCCGTTTCTCCCTGCAAGACCTTCGGCGACGAAGCATAATCCCAACAGGCATGATAGCAGAAAAGGGAAACCGACTTAAAGATGAAAAGGCTATTTAGACCTCGATGGACTACTATAGAGTTATTAGCAAATGTAAAGGGCATGAGTGTAATTTTACATGGGCTGCGTCTCGTGCCTATAAATAGATGAACAGTAACTCCGTACTGTTCACGTTGACTTGGCATTGATCCTTGCGTCACGTTGGTACTTTTACCTTCTTTCAAGTCGAAGGTACACTTGTAATTTGACATTATTTCTATTTTTCCATAGTAATAAAATAAAAATGAGATAATGATGATATGTGACCGCTTATGTTGTTTTTTATGCTTTATATGATTCTTTCTTCATCCTTATAAGTTATGTTGACGAAGGTATGTCCTTCATTACCTTCATCCGAAAATCATTATATCCTAAGGGAAATAATGCTTCGAAGGACGAAGGGCTTTAACGTTTAACGTTTTCCGTGTTGCCTTGTTCTTAACTCATAGCACTTGAGAACAAGTCCCCAACATTGGCGCCCACCTCCGGTGAACCCTTTTTCGACCACCTTCAGCAAGCATCGACCTTCGTCATGCCACCAAAGAAAGCTTCGGCAACAGGGGCTACCGTTCTGTAGCCGCTGGACTCGAACCAGGAGACCCTTTCTCTTCGGGAAGCCCGAAGCCAGAAGAGGAAGGCCACTAGTCCAACACCACAAGAGGATGAGTTGGACTAGGAAATCAGGAATATGGAGATGCTTCATCAGCAGGTCCAGAAGAAGAAGGAGAAGATGGCTCGGTTAGCTGACCTGCAAAGGCAGATTGACGAAGCTACCGAAGAAGTGCGTCATCTTGCTCAAGATGAGCAGAATCGAAGGCCATACCACAGAGAATTGCACCAAGAGGGCTTCTTCAACGAGGAAGACTGGTATGAGAATTTCCATCATGGAAATTTTGCTTTTGATGATGCTTCTCCTCTGTCAGCAGAACTGCAGGCTATGCCCTGGCCCCCGTCTTACAAGCCACCCCAACTCCCCATGTATGATGGACACTCAGATCCGAAGCAGTTTCTGATGAGCTACGAAGCAACTATATCTTCGTATGGTGGCAACACTGCTGTCATGGCAAAATCCTTCGTCATGGCAGTCAAAAATGTTGCACAAACTTGGTACTCCTCTCTTCGGCTAGGAACAATCACATCATGGCAGAAGCTGAAGGACATGCTGATCACTAGTTTTCAAGGGTTTCAGACGAAGCCGGTTACCGCTCAAGCCTTGTTCCAGTGCACACAAGACCAAGAGGAATACCTCCAGGCATATGTTCGAAGGTTTTTGCGTCTGAGGGCACAAGCGCCAACAGTGCCCAATGAAATTGTCATTGAGGCCATGATTAAGGGGCTTCGGCCAGGACCTTCAGCCTAGTACTTCGCCAGGAAACCCCCTCAAACCCTGGAGAAATTGCTTCGGAAAATGGATGAATACATCCGTGCTGACAATGATTTTCGACAGAGAAGGGAGGAAGCTTACATGTTCTCCAAATGGCCAGGGGCTTCGGAGGGAGGATCCACCCTAGGCACGTCAGATCGATTCATTCCACTCAGAATGACGACAGGGGAAGTCAACAACAGAGGCCGCAATATTCTTCCCAGGCTTTGGGGCAGCAACAGAGCTATCCTCGGCCCCCAGCTCCAAGGGGCAGAGGCGCTAGGGGCTTCGAAGGAAGGTTTGGGGATCAGCCTAGGAAAATTTATTGTCTATTCTGTGGTGAGGACAAGGGCCACACTACCAGGATGTGCCATGTCACCATCCAGAAACAGAAAGAGATAGCAGAAGCAGCAGCCCAACAGAGCCAGCCGAAGCAAGTCATACATACTGCTTCGTACCACTCGCCGTACATTCCAGAGTTCGTGGGTAACCATCCTGCAGCCTCTGTTGCTTTGGCAAGCCAACCTCAGGCATCTTGGCAACAGCCTCCACCCCCACCACCATTGCAACGAGGCCAGCAGCCAGAAGGGAGCCAACACATTCATCAGCAACGAGACTTCAGAGAGGAGTCTGAAGCTCGCACAGTCAACAGTATTGTGCCAGAATCGAAGCACATCTACTAGAAGATATGCTACTTCTGAAATAGTTCTAGCATTCGTTATCATTTTTCTTTTTAATAGAGAACAATCGTTAAAGGCTTAAATTTTTTCCTGTCGTTTTCAATTTCTTGTAATAGCTTCGTTTTGGTCATAGTGGAAATATATCCCTTTTACAGACTCACGAAATTCAAAAAAATTGGCGAAGCACGAAAGTTGCTCTCAAGAGGGAGCGGGGTTCATAATCACATTACAAGTTTTGCCGAAGCAATAGAAAGTCGTTCTAAGGAACGCAGTGTAAGTCTCCCGAAGCAACAAAAAGTCGTTCCTAAGGAAGCGTAGTATAAGTTTTCTGCTCAAAAGTCGTTCCAAAGGGAATGCAGAGCTTACAGCGAAAAATAAACGCTGATTCTGCCGAAGTAAAAGGTGAAGCGCGAAAAGTCAACGCGAATACCGCTGAAGTAAAAGGCGAAGAAGCTCCTAAGAGAGGCTTACAGCGAAAAATAAACGCTGATTCCGCTGAAGTAAAAGGCAAAGAAGCTCCTAAGGGAGGCTTACAGCGAAAAGTCAGCGCTGTTACACCGAAAAATAAGCGGTGAAGCCAAAAAATAAATGGCAAAAAGATTGTGCTTCATTGAGGGAATGGGTGTGTATCTTCGGCACAAATACCATTTTGCATAGCATAACATCATTACATCATTTTGCATAGCATAACATCATACATCATCTTGCAACAATGTCGCGAGAAGGGGATTCAATGTTGATCTTCGGGGATTGATTCGAAAAAGCAGTGCCAAGGCACAGCATAAGTATTGAAGAAGTATAGCTTCGTCAAACTCTAAAATGAAAAGGTGATCTATTGCTTACGAAGCATAATGATTTTACGAAGATTGGATGTTTTTACGAAATATGGATGTTCTTCACAACGCATGAAAAGAAGGGAAGGTGTTTTTTCGCCGAAGGCTCAAAAATGGTATGTACGTAAGGTTTCATGCATCGTAAAGAATTCAGTTACAAGCAGCTTAAATATTGCATTCAAAATTATAAAAATACTACACACTTTGTTCAGCAAATATTACATTACAAATGTTTTTACAATAGAAGCTATTCTTCTTTTAAAACTGCTTCTGCAGCTTCGTTCAGCAATCGATTAACAGCTTCGTCCAGAATAGCTTCGGCCACTTTAGTAACTTCATCTTCTTTTTCTGCTTCTGGGTTGGCCATCAACTCGAGGGGATCTGGAGGAGGAGATAGTTCAGCTACGATATAAGACGTAAATAAGTCCAAAGTCGCAAAATTAGTAAATAAAGTTAAAAAGTTATTAAGTAATACCTATTCGCCTCTCAAGTTCCGCCGCTTTCTCAGCTGCCTTCATCGCTTCTTTTGAATCATGGGAATCTTTTTCACTCTTTTTTATCATCTCGTGCGCCATCCCTCGGCCGCCATTCTCCCAGATGTCAGTAAAGAATTTTCCGCCAATTAAGCTTGCTTCGACCGAGGGATCTTTTGTATCTTCAATAGATAAAGTAGCTTCGGCTTGAGCCAAAGCTTTCACATGGTCACAGCCTGATTTCTCTAAAATAGCTACGATTCCCCTAGCACCCGAGAAAGCATAGATATCCCCGCGACCACTCAAAACTTCTTCAAAAGCTTCAGCTTCATTATTGATCCAATCAATTGGGCCTTCAGGATCACCCCTTACGAAGTTGTCTTTATTAGAAAATGCGCCAACATTGGCGAAACTAGTTTTTATTTTCTTAACACACTCTATAGACTTTTCATAGCACCTCTCCTTGGATGCACGAAGTTCATCAACTGTTTTTTGTAAGTGGTTCCTCCAATATACACTTATATCTCGACTAGCCTCTACAACACCGCATTTTTCTTTAGCTTTGAATAGTTGTTTCTGAAGATCTTCGATTTCGTATTTTTGAGCTTCAGCTTGGGCTTTGGAAGCAACTTCGTCTTTCTCTTGTTTTGTTCAACAATGAATGTAATATTTTATCTTTTTCAAGACCTTTGTTCCTTAGTTCAATCACTTCGGAACGAAGGTTGTTCAAGGCTATGGTATACCCTTCATCTTCGGCACTTTTTTGTGCCCTGAGGGCGTTGCTAAGAATAAGGCCCTGCAAAAAATGCGGTATTAAGTGTAAGCAAATGGAAAATTTTGTTTTTAAATACAAAAATCTAATTTTCTCACTTTTAAACTATTGTATGCTAAGCTGTCGGCCAACTCATCTTTTGATAACACTGAGAGCCCATCTTCTAGTGTAGGGAAACCGAAGCTCTTGCCCATCTCTCGACTGACAGAAATCTCTTTGCTGTCTGGGAGACAATACAAAAAGTCTTCTTCCCCGGTGTCGTTGAATACCAGTGCCCCCTTTGGATATTTCAATCTTTGAGCATAGAATTGAGCCTCTTGCTTTTCTTTTTCAGATAATCTTTTTCCCGAAGCATGTCGTATAATATAATCAGGAGCTTCAGATGATGCTTCGGGAATAGGAATGGCGGTTTTTCTAGTCAGAATTACTTCTGCAGCTTCCTTCTCTGTCTTTTCTCCGATTTCCAAGGATTTCTCCTTGGCAGGCTCTGAAGGCCTAGCTTTGGTCTCGACTTGGACTTTGGCAGCTTCGGCCTCAATGTGTGTTTCCGAAGCTTTGGCAGCTTTCTTCGGAGTAGAGCTTGAAGTTTTTATTGTTTCTAGCACATCTAATACGTTGACCATTCTCTTCCTCTTGGGGGTCATCGAAAGATCCTTTTGTGCCTTCGGCATTGTCACCTCTGCCGAAGGACTTATTACTTCCAATATTCTCGTTTTCTCAACCTTCATCTCTTTAATGTTAATGGCCTTCGGCTCATCTGATTTGGATGATGATGCCTTCGGTGATACAGACGGTTCAATTTTTTGCGTAATCGCAGGTTTCTTACCTTTGGTCACTGAAGAGGTCTCACCGCCAAAGTCAGGCACTATGGCCGGTTCAATATAGCGTGGTCGCTGAGTAAGGACCTTCACCCTTTTCCTCTTCGGTGCGGGCTCGCTCGGAGCAGCTGAAGCATCATCTCTCCCAAAACCTCCACTTTTTCTTTTTTGCCCCCGGGGCGGATAACGGTAGTCAGGATACATGAACCAAAGGGCATCAAAAACTCTGTTTAGTCTCTTCTTTTTCCGGTTCCCGAAGGCCGCAGATAATGCGTTATCTTCTGCTCTGGAGTACAGCCCAAGCAGATCATCGCTTGTAGCTTCGACGCTTTTCAGCCAGTCATCGTCTGGCTCGATAAACTGGTCTCTAAACCTGAAGGTATATTTTAGCCGAATCAAACCACCTTCGTGGGGATTGCTGATGGATTCTTTAGGCATCTCTCAGTCGGCTAACAATGGCCATATCCTGTAGGCCACGTGCTCTTGAACTAAGTCCCTTGTCCCGATGAAAGAGCAGATTAAGTCGAAGGCCTTGCGGCATTCTTCGGCCGCTTCGTCAATTTCTACCTTCGATTTCCGGAGCCCGAAGCGTTGCCAGATAGGGCGCATGATTATATCTTTAATGTCTTCTCGTGCCTTCAAATCATTTTTTACATAAAACCATTCTTTCGTCCAGTCTCCGGGCCATCTCTTCTGAAAAGTCGGTACTGGGGAGCTTGAGCCAGAACGAGCAACGAAGCTATAGCAGCCGAAATTGTTATGATACTGTTCTTTACCCCAGGGCTTCGTCTCATATAACAGTTCATGCATACTGCAGAAACTTTTTGCATTTGGCTCCAAGCCCTGACTCCTTAAAGCCCAAACGAACATTCCCATTCTTATAATAGCTTCGGGGGTAATCTGGTGACGGTAAATCTGAAATATCTTCAAAACCTCGACTACGAAGCTGCTCAGAGGAAGCCGAAGCCCAGCCTTCAAAAAGCTTCGGAAGATCATGACTTCATTCTCCTCTGGAGTAGGACAAGTCTTCTCTCCGTCGTTAGCCCTCACAATAGACATATCCCGAAAGTATCTCCCCCTCATGTTGTCAAGATGGCTTTGTTTAATAGTTGATTTTCCAAAAACTGCATGGCTCGGTCGCCAGGGTCGATCTTCGGAGTCTTCCCCGCTGCTCTCCACATCATAGCTGTCACTATCACTAGTGTCTTCAGACAAACCCTCCAAAGTTTCCCTAGCAATCTTCTCTGCATTTGTCCTTGCTATTGATTCAATAAAGCCAAGATTCATCTCCTCAGAAAGGCTCAGCTTCGGTTCAGCGATAGCTTTCTTATCCTCAGACATCTTCGAAAGTGCTGAGAAAAGTACTCTTAAGGCCGAAGCTTAAAAATTTAAAAAAGCTAAGCAACTGTTGATGCGCAAGAGCTAAAAATTGAGTAAGCAAGAGCAGATGGCAAGAAAGCGTGCCAAATGAGCTCGTGGTGTGCTCTTATTTATACGCCTGGTGCGTTGCGTGCTGGACGGCCCGCTTGTCAGTGGCTGTTGCTATTCTAGCAAAGGGAAGGTGTTTTTTCGGACCTTCGGCTCAGGGCCTTCGTCCTTGTCGCAATCTGAATTTATTATTCTAACAAATTAATATTGCAAGGGGCTACTGTTGGGGGCCTTCGGCTTCCGAAGGTCCTCAAAAACATGATTTAACAATGTTTCTGGAAGTATAATGCATGAACAGGTACCTTCGGACTTAAGTTGAAACCACAGCGTAAAGAAGCACAAGAAGGAGTACGAAGGATAGCGTGAAGCCGAAGCTGTGTGCAAGAGAGCTTCTACATGATAGCAGAAAAGGGAAACCGACTTAAAGATGAAAAGGCTATTTAGACCTCGATGGACTACTATAGAGTTATTAGCAAATGTAAAGGGCATGAGTGTAATTTTACATGGGCTGCGTCCTGTGCCTATAAATAGATGAACAGTAACTCTGTACTGTTCACGTTGACTTGGCATTGATCCTTTCGTCACGTTGGTACTTTTACCTTCTTTCAAGTCGAAGGTACACTTGTAATTTGATATTATTTCTATTTTTCCATAGTAATAAAATAAAAATGAGATAATGATGATATGTGACCGCTTATGTTGTTTTTTATGCTTTATATGATTCTTTCTTCATCCTTATAAGTTATGTTGACGAAGGTATGTCCTTCATTACCTTCGTCTGAAAATCATTATATCCTAAGGGAAATAATGCTTCGAAGGACGAAGGGCTTTAACGTTTAACGTTTTCCGTGTTTCCTTGTTCTTAACTCATAGCACTTGAGAACAAGTCCCCAACACCGGCAAGGAGCAGTATCACAACAACTTCGGTTGTTACGGATTCATTGCTCGCTCTAATGCAAGCTACCCGGTTCCAACATACTGGAAAAGATGGCCCGGGGCCTGGATGGAGGAATGGTTTTATGTTAAGAATAATCTGATTGAGATGGAGGATATTAAGGAAATTATCCAGCGCCCCATCTGGTCTCGCTTCGGCCTTCGAAGGCCAAAGGGGGCTATTGAAAGTGATGCCGAAGCATGTCAGAAGGCTTTTAGCAATATCTGTGCCTTCATTGGCACAAGAGACATAATTCAAGAGCACATAGCCTACAGAGTATGGCCACTTATGGACAGCTGGGAGATTCCGAAGGAGACTACTGCTGAATCCAGTGAAGGTGGGCTAGTTCGATTGAAATATACCTTTAGATTCAGGGACCGGTTTGACGAACCAAATGATGACTGGTTGAAATGCATTGAGACTACTAGCGACGAGTTGCTTGTGGCATATACTAGAGCCGAGGATGATGCCTTGTCCTCAGCCTTCGGGGTTCGGGCAAGAAAAGATTGAACATGGTTTTTGATGCAATTGGCTTCATATATCCTGATTACTGCTACCCCTTGAGATGGCAAGGAAAAAAGAGAAAAATTGCCGCTTCGACCTCCACTGCTGTACCGAAGGGCAAGAAAATAAAGGTTTTGACCCACCGGCCTTGATATATTGAAACGGCCGTAGTGCCTGAATTTGGTGAGGGGACTTCCTCCACGGCCGAAGCAAAACGAGATGCTCCAGCCGCACGGAGCGCTGAAGGATCGATTGTAGTGCCGAAGGTGCCTATAGTCGAGGCAACCGAAGCCAAAGATGATGCGACCAGAGAGCCAGAATTGGAAAAAACTGTGATGTCAGAAATTCTGAGCCCACCGGTAGAGGCAGAATTGCTGAAGGTGACAAAGGCTCCCGCCACAACTCCCAAGAGAAGGAGAATGGCCAGCGTGCTAGACGCAGTCATGGAGGCCACAAGAGCTTTGACTCCTATCCCTACAAAGAAAGTTGCCAAAGCTGTGACAACCCAGGCCAAAGCCGAAGCTGGGCCTTCAATGCCCATTGAGACGAAGCCTGCCGTGTCTGAGTATAAAGCTGAGCAACAAACTTCGGATACCGGCATGGCATCGGGGTAGGACATGACAGAAAAAGCTAAATCTCCTGCTCCCGAAGCCCCATCTGAAGATGTTGATTACATTATTCGACATGCTTCAGGGAAAAGATTGTCCGAAGAAGAAATCTTAGAAGCCAAATACTACGCCCAGAAACTAAAATATCCGAAGGGGGCCTTAGTGTTCAATGGCACGGATGAAGATGATTTCCTGTACTGTCTCCCGGACAACAAAGAGATATCCGTTTGCTGGGAGATAGCCAAGAGTATGGGATTTCTGAAGCTCGAGACTGGCCTCGCCGCCATGCCAAAGGATGACCTTGCGGATATCCTCGCATACAACAATATAAAGGTACAGAAGCTGTTAACTTTAAAGTTGAAAATGAAGTATTTCATTGTCATGCTTAATTCTTTTTTTTTCTGGCAGGGCTTAATTCTTAGCAATGCCTTGAGGGCACAAAAGAACGCCGAAGACGAAAGCTGCACAATAGCTCTCAGCAACCTTTGTTCAGAGGTAATTGAGCTGAGAAACAAAGCTTTGGAGAAAGACAAGATTTTAATTTCATTAGTGAGTAAAGTGAAAGAAGATGAAGCTAAATACAATGCTCAGGTCAAAGCTCAAAAAGCCAAGATCGAAGATCTTCGTAAAAAACATGCTGAGGCCAATGAAAATTGTGAGGTCGTAAAAGCCAGCCAAGAAATTAGTGAATGGTGGAAGGCCAGGCTAGAGAAAAATATTGAGGAGCTTCGTGAATCCAAGGAAAGATGTTTTGAAAAATCCTTGGATTGCGTGAAGAAACTAAAAACCGGCTTTTCCAAAGTGGGTGCGTATTCCTCTGAGGAAAATTTTATCTGAGGCGACCCCGAGGGCGTTATTGAGTGGATAAGCGGGGAAGCCAAAGCTTTTGAGGAAATTTTGAACGATCGCGGAGATATTTGCGCCTTCTCCGGCGCCCGGGGGATTGCGGCTATTCTGGAGAAGGCTGGATGCGATCACGTCAAAACTACAGCCCAAGCCGAAGCTGCCTTCTCCATAGACGACACAAAAGATCCTTCAGCCGCAGCGACTTTGATGGGCAGAAAGTTTTATTCTGATGTCTGGGTGAACGGTGGTCGAGAATTGGCCAACGAAATTATAAGGAAGAATGAAAAATACACCCATGATGCCTGAGAAGAAGCTAGGCGAGCTGAAGAAGCTGCTAAACGCGAAAGGCACATAGGTATTGTTTTTGAATTCTAGCTTCGGTACTTACTTTATGGCTTCGAACTAATAGTTTACCTACTACAGTTGAGCTATCACCACTGCCGGAGCCATACAATCCCCTGGCTGATCTAGAGATGAAGGAAGCACTGGATGTTATAAGCATTGCTAACTCCATTATCGATGAAGTCGTCGATAAACTATTGAACGAAACCACAGAAAAAATTCTTAGGGAAGATTAGATGTTATTGTAATAATACTTTGTAACATTTGATGTATGAAGCAATTAATCAGACATGTAAATTTCTGTAATATATTTCTTTACGATGCATGAAATTTACGCACGTACCACTTTTAAGCCTTCGGCAAAAAAACACCTTCCCTTCTTTTCATTCTTCGTAAAGAAAGAAGCCCCTTCTATGGCAAGTCTGATAAAACTGTATTTCCCGAAGTTTACTTCGTGCCACAGCACATTTTCATTTTGACAAAGTATTTTCCAAAGTTTTGTTTCGTATCCAATCTTTGTGTCGTTGATGCGATATGATGTATGATGTAATGTTATGCAAAATGATATGATGACATGATGCAAAATGATGGCGATGCCGAAGACACACACGCGCGCGCCCACACTGGAATACACAAGACTCTGCATCCCCTTAGGAACGTCTTTTGAGTCTCTAAGCTCTGCATCCCCTTAGGAACGACTTTTGAGCTTCTTCACCTTATATTTCGGTGGTATTTGGCTCTGCATTCCTTTAGGAACGACTTTTGAGCAGAAAACTTACGCTGTACTCCCTTAGGAACGACTTTCTTGCAGCTTTGGATCATAATTTTTGGCTCTGCATTCCTTTAGGAACAACTTTTGAGCTTCGGAATTTACTACGCTTTCTTAGAAACGTCTTTCGATCTTCGTAAGTCCATGAGGAAGATATATTTTACTCTAATGCAAGCACAATTATTACATGAAATTGAAATTAAGTTCTTCATTACTTGTTTCTCGCATAAAAAATAAAATGGCATAAAAGATAAAGGTACATCAACAGTAGGACATTCCTTAGTATATATGCTTCGATTCTGGTACTGTGCTATTGACTGTACGAGCTTTGGACTCCTCCCTGAAGTTGCCTGTTGTTGGGCGTGTTGGTGCCCTTCTGGCTGCTGGCTTTGGGTATGAGTAGGTGGCAATGGTGGTGGTAGTGGGAGCTAGGGCCAGGAAGCTTGTGAATGACTTGCCGAAGCAACAGAGGCTACAGGTTGATTACCCACGTATTCTGGTATATAGGGAGAGTAGCACGAAGCAGTATGTAAGACCTACTTTGGCTGATTCTACCACGCCTCTGCTTCGGCAATCTCCTTTTGCGTTTGAATGGTGACCTGGCATGTTCTTGTAGTGTGGCCCTTGTCCTCACCACAAGATAAGCAATAGAGTTTTCTAGGCTAATCCGCAAACCTTCCTTCGAAGCCCCTGCCGCCTCTGCCCCTTGGGACTGGTGGCCTGAAAGAGCTTTGCTATTGCCCTAAGGATTGTGAGCTATGTTGTGGCCTTTGAAGCTGGCTTCCTCTGTCATCACTCTGACTGGAGTTGTGTATTGATCTAGCATGCCTAGGGTGGATTCTTCCTCCGAAGCCCCTAGTCATCTCAGAAAACCTATAAGCTTCTTCCCTTCTCTAAAGGAAATCATTATCAGCCCGGATGTACTCATCCATCTTCTGAAGAAGCTTCTCTAGGGTCTGAGGGGGTTTCCTGGCAAAGTATTGAGCCGTAGGTCCTGGTTGAAGCCCTTTGATCATGGCTTCAATGACAATTTCATTGGGCACTGTGGGTGCTTGTGCTCTTAGACGCAAGAATCTTCGGGCATACGCTTGAAGGTATTCTTCGTGGCCTTGCGTGCACTGGAACAAGGCCTGAGCAGTGACTGGCTTCATCTAAAACCCTTGGAAACTGGTGACCAACATGTCCTTAAGCTTTTGCCATGACGTGATTGTCCCTGGTCGGAGAGAAGAGTACCATGTCTGGGCCACACTTTGGACTGCCATGACGAAGGACTTTGCCATGACAGCGGTGTTGCCTCCATATGAGTATATTGTTGCCTCATAGCTCATCAAAAATTGCTTTGGGTCCGAGTGCCCATCATACATTGGCAACTGGGATGGCTTATAGGATTATGGCCATGGAATAGCCTGTAATTCTGCTGCCAGGGGAGAAGCATCATCAAAAGTAAAATTACCATGATGAAAGTCATCGTACCATTCATCTTCGTTGAATGAGCCCTCTTGACGAAGCTCCATGTGCTGAGGCCTTCGGTCCTGGTCATCTTGAGTGAGATGACACATTTCTTCAGCGGCCTCATCAATCTTCTTCTAAAGATCGGCGAGACGAAGCATCTTCTCCTTTTTCCTCTGGACCTGTTGATGAATGGCTTCGAGGTCCCTGATCTCTTGGTCCAATTCTTCTTCCTGAGGTGACAGACTGGTAGCCTTCCTTTTTTGGCTTCTAGCTTCACGTAATATGTCTTGGTTGACATCCAGTGGCTGCAATGCAGCCCCTAGTGTTGAAGTTTTCTTCGGTGGCATGACGAAGGTCACAACTTGCCGAAGGTGGTCGAATGAGTTCACCGGAGGTGGGCGCCAATGTTGAGGACTTGTTCTCAAATGCTATGAGTTAAGAACAAGGCAACACAAATGTTAATGGTTAAAGGCCTTCGTCCTGCGAAGCATTATCTCCCTTAGGATATAATGATCTTCAGACGAAGGTCATGAAGGGCATACCTTCATCATCTCAATATATAATAGAAAGAAAAAGCAAAAGTTATATATAAAGAATATGAATAATCATCTTAAATCATTAGGTCATTTGTATTCTTATTGAATAATCATGAATGAATATTAACAATATTGAATTACATTTGTACCTTCGGCTTGACAGAAGGCAAAAGTCTAAGAGTGACGTGCGGGCGATTACAAGTCAGCGTGAACAGTACGATGCTACTGTTCATCTATTTATATGCACATGACGCAGCCTATGTAAAATTATATCCTTGCCCTTGACACTTACTATTGACTAAGGGGTAATTTAACGAGGACTAAACAGCCTTTTCCCCTTTAAGTCAGTTACATTTTCCACTGCTAAGTCGAAGCTCCTTCGTCCGTAGCTTCGGAACTGGTTCATCCTTCTCCTGAATCACGCCTTTCACACCGTGCGTACCTTCATCTCAAGGCTGAAGGTTCCTGTGATAGTATGTTATGCTTGGAAAACATGTTAGTCGTATTTTTGAGGACCTTCAGAAGATGAAGGCCCCTAACACTTTCTGTGGCTCGTCATTAGAGCTACTTTGGTCATAATTAACTATGTGGACATTATGGCGAGTCATTTTAGGTGTATCTTTGCATCGGCTTTCACAAGCCAAGGCTCACTGATGCAATTGAGTTCATGTAGAAAATTGGGTACCATCTAAATTTTCCTTTAAATATGACTGTAACCCATTAAAAGCTAACCCTGCTAGCTACTTGTTAGCGACCTAGATTTGGAAACATCGGTTTCTAGTATCCCAGAACCTCCAGATATAATCATTAACCGATTCCTCATGCCCCTATCATCGTGAGTCAAAGTCAACTAGCTCTAACTCATATTCTCCTAAGAACAAATGTTCATGAAATTTTTGGTCTAATTCCTCCCAAGAGTTACTAGAGTTAGGTGGCAGGGCAGCGTATCATGTGAACGCAGTACCAATTAGGGATAATGAGAATAGGTGGACGTGGAAGGCTTCCCTGATAGAGGGCAAGGCCCGATCTTTTGTGAGGTACGATAACTTGATTGTGTGGAGACCTTGACGTTGATGATCCAATGCTCTGAGTGAACGGATGCTCGCAATCACTACACCATTGCTCCATTGGTTGTCACCCGTGACACATGAGTTACCTTGCCACAAAGGCTTATCCCTGCAAGCGCAATCAAGAACACAAGCAAGAACGGGAAAAACACAATCAAAACTACATTGATCTTGAGGTGGGATCTCACAAACCGATGAACGATGACACTGTTCGATGATAGATATGATCTAAGTAAAATCCAAATGCTAATGTGGCGGTGGCTACTAATTAAATAGAGGTTAGGGCATGCACAACCCCTGGAGGTACCCCTAATGGGCTCCAAGACGATACACGGTCCAACAGCCCAACTGACGGTGTCACAGCAACAAAACAGAATCTAAACACTGACTTGTTTTGACAATTCCCATTGACTTTGGATGAATTTTAAGGTGGTTTTAGTTGGGATGGAATTATTATATCCTTATCTTTCTATCCATATAAAGCCCAACCTTCGGAGTTCGGATGCATCTTGGGCATGCATTTTAGTGCGGATAGGTCCTAGACTTTGAGGTGGAGATGAAGTTGAGTCAGACTTGGCTTTCTCTTGTTGTGAACATTCTAGCTCCTCCTCCTTGACATCCTGACATTTCCCAAGTCCTTGATGGTCCTCTCTGAGGTTTCTAATCATCAAAACATCCATGGCACAAAGTGTAAGCTCTAAAATATAATTGACTAGGTAAGAACAAACCTAGAGATTTAGCTATCATACACGTGCTCGTGTTGTCGGCCTATGTATTACTTGTATGGGAGTGATGTCCTCATCATCCTCCTCACTTGAATTGAAGTCGTCCTCGACTCATGCGGCTGTATGGGAGTGATGTCCTCATCATCCTCCTCACTTGAATTGAAGTCGTCCTCGACTCATGCGGTGCCCAAAGGGGTGGCCGAGCAACCCTAAGATGTACAAGGCCTTTAGGCCCAAAAACAAGCGTCACTGATTTTTGGCAAATTCTAGACGTTAATTTGTTATGGTGATTCTAATCAACTCCGAGTATATTTTGACGTGGGACCAGTTGGGTTAGAAAGCTGATCTGTGTAGCTTTCCAACAGTATCTAGAACGTCGAAAACAGAGTCTATATGTTGCTTGGGCGTCCGTTTTTGTGAGACCCACTCCTGCAGTCCAAACCGGATTTGCGAATAAACTGGACTTTAACTCCCCTTGAGCTTGGGACTCTATGATTGATTGAGCCTTCACCATATAGTTGACATCCATGTAATCATCATTCTCCCCTTCTTGGTTTTGAGTCGTCCTCGACTCAAAGTCGTTGGTGCCTGCAAAAGGTATTGATGTAGTGCTTGATGTTGTCCAACCTTGCTCCCCTTCTTGAAGTTGACCCTATTGTTGTAAAACATACAAAGAAGGACAAGTGGAACTAGACATGATATGGTTATCTTTAACATAGTCCTCTAATTGGTCATAATGTTTTATGACAAAAGGATATTTCATATTTGAACAAATATATACTCGATGTATCATATATTCTCCTTTCCAATTTTATTTCCAATAACATGATATGTATGTTTAAATAACCATGGCGAATCAGTAATAAAAGAAAGTTTCTCCTCTAAATTATCTAGATTACATAGAACATGATATTCAATATACCCCAAAGTATTTAAAGAAGATAACAATTTCAGCTCATCATGCACACTAGTTATAGGATTGAATGTTCTAATTCTGGCATAATTAATAGGATCAGAAGAAACAACATCAAGTTTGTTCTCTAGTTAAGGCATAAAAATAATAGTATTATCATCACACAACTCTTCTTTATCATAAGGAACAACAAGATAATCCTCTTGTAACAAAGGCAACTCAGATTTATCTGAAGGCATGATATCAATAAAATTACTCAAATTATTTTTAGTATCATCCATAGAAATAAATCGTTGTTTCATTAGTGCTTTCACATTAGTCCAAGTTTGTGGTCTCCCATAGTCATGCAAATTATTCCACCAAACTAACGCATCATTTGTTAAAATACTAGCCACAATTTTAATTTTTTGCCTATCACATATACGAGGTCTTGCAAAAATCTTATACATTAATACTTCCCATTCAGTATATTCATTTGCAATATTTGCATCAAAAGAATAGAAAGATGGATTTATAGAACCTGAGGGAGATGAATCAACATCAATGGTGTGGCTCTCAAAAGCTTTAATCGATGCATGCATCATCTCCTTCAAATCCAGATGGGAGACACACTCACCATTAGTAGGCTTAGGGCCCTTATACTTGTCTGTTTGGGTTTTTGGTCCTGTCATTGTTAGTATAAAACAGAAACAAAGGCAACAAATAAACTGTATAAACCCTACAACTACTCTTGGGGGTGGTGGTGGAACATAAGTTATGAAGCATCTTACCCCGCCCTTAACAAAGTTCTTACCAGCACTCTAGGTGGCAAACAGTGGCCGGTGCGACAACACTTAGATCGCGAGTGTGATTGCCAAGCAGTACCTGTTCTGCTCGAGAGAAAGGTTCAGCTTTGGGAAGGCTCACTAAATATATATATATATATATATATCTATGGTACATAAGTCAGTAACAAATAGTAATGTTGAATAAGTGTTCCAAGTACTTGTCCTAGTTGCTAGGCTAGAGAATGGGTTAGCACAGTTGGAGGAAGACACAAAGGAGGTAACAAGGATCTAGAACCAACAAGGGAACAAGTTAGAATGAAAAGCAATCACAGAGGTGAATAGATCAATGGTGTTCCTGCTTATGCACACTCCTATTCTTTTTTCTTTGTTTTGTGCAACTTTTTTTGCACTTGTATTTGTATATTCTCTTCTTTTTTACACATGTGTGCTGCAAAAACAAGATATAACATAAGAGTAGCAAAAAAATTATCGTCTGTCTGTCATAGATTTTCTGCTCTAACTTCAACAGAATGTTTATTAAATTTAGATACCTCAAACACAAAACCTCACAACACAAAAGTTGTAGGCCTCATTTTTTCTCTTTCTTTTAAATATATGGATTGATTATTTTGGATAAAGGAAATGGGAGGTATTGACCCCAAAATACAGATTGGTCCAAAATTTTAGGATCACAAACAGATTTACTTCCAATACCAATAACTCCTTGATACTGACAGTTTATGGAAATCTCATAAATAAAGAAGTTTTAGATAATTTTCTAAGCTTTCCAGAAAGTACAAGAACACTAAATTCTGACTTCGAATGCAAGATTTATGCTCAAAATATGAAACTGGACATAAACTAATCTGATAAGCACGAGATGATGAGATGAAAAATGATGGGTGAATGGGTTTGGTTTATGGATAGGGTCGGTATCGTTGATGGGATCGGTTTATCGAGATTGAGTTTGTGGGATGACATCGGATGGTAATGACTAAACTGACCCAAAACAAATCTAAACCAGCAATCTAATTAGGGTTGTTGGTGAGGTAAATGAATGATGAATGGGTCGGGTTTATCGATAGGGTCAGCTTTATAGATGGGATCGATTTATCGAGGTTGAGTTTGTGGGATGGTAGCTGATAGAAAGGATTAAACTGAACCAAAACAAATCTAAACTAGCAACAAGGCCTTGACCTAGGACACAAACTCAATACGGCGGAATGTGAAACCAAATGGTGCAAAGGCTAAGGCGAAGGTTGTAGGTCAAGATATTAATGATTCTTAAGGTTATGACGAAGTTTGTAGGTCATTAGTGATGGTTTTTTGGCTTTTTGTGAGTTATGGGACAAACAAAATGAATCGAAAGGTAGGATTTTACCACACGGGCAACCTGAATCTTGATACCACTTGATAGAAGGCGAGGCCCGATCTTCCGTGAGGTACGATAACTTGATTGGGCGGAGATCTCGACGTTGATGATCCGAAACTCCGAGCGAATGGATCCTCACAATCACTACACTACTGCTCCATTGGTTATCACCCATAACACATGAGTGACCTCGCCATGAAGGCTTATCCCTGCAAGCGCAAACAAGAACACAAGCAAGAACAGGAAGAACGCAATCAAAACTGCATTGATCACGAGGTGGGGTCTCACAAACTATGAACGATGACACTATTCGATGACAAATATGATCTAAGCAAAACAAAAACCCTAATGTGGTAGGGGATGCTGATTAAATAGAGGTTAGGGGGTGTGCACAACCCCTGGAGGTACCCCTAATGTGCTCCAGCACGATACACGGTCCAACAGCCCAAAAGATGGTGTCACAACACCAAAATAGAATCTAAATGCTGACTTGTTTTGACGATTCACGTTGACTCCAGATGGACTTCAAGGTGGTTCATGTTGGGTTAGAAAGCTTATCTCCTTATCTTTCCATCCATATAAATCCCAACCTAATCGGAGTTTGGATGCGTCTTGGACGTCCATTTTAGTGCAGATTGGTCCTAGGCTCCAAGGTGGAGACAAAGTTGAGTCAGACTTGACTTTCTCTTGTTGTGAACGTCCTAGCTTCTCGTACTTGACATCTTGGCATTTCCCAAGTCCTTGATGGTCCTCTCCAAGGTTCCTAATAATCAATACATCCATGTCACAAAGTGTAAGCTCTAAAATACAATTAACCATGTAAGAGCGAACCTGGAGATTTAGATGTCGTGCACGTGCTCGTGTTGTCGGCCCATGCATTATTTGTATTGGAGTAATATCCTCATCATTCCCTATATATCGACTAATTCCCCTCGTTGTGCTAGGAACTGGCCTATGTGCACATGTGTGCTTTTCTCACAATCACTGGAAAACTTGGAGAAATCTGGTATCCTAGTTCCCTATGGATATGGCACGATGTGAAATCGGTAGTCATATGACTTCCTATATGGATATCCCATGCTTGACACTCTAACGCCAAGTTTGTCCCTGAATAAACCAACTACCTCCTTCCCAAGAAGGTGGCAGGACATCGTTTCTACAACATCTGGTGACCATCCACTAAGCTTGGGTGTGAAGACTTCAGGTGGCAGGACATTGTTATGCTAGCCTTCTTCCCAAGGATGCTCCAAGTGTGACCTTGGTGTATGACAAGTGCCACCTCCCATTGTCTTATATCTCTCTGGTTCCCTAGAAGCCAAAGAGTATTCGATCCCATGGGTAGGAAGTGGTGTTGCATGGCTATAAAGTGCGGCAGGTGGGATGATATAATGTTGCTACAATGGATGTGGAAATTGTGCATATGGTGCAGCTCCCTATTTTGTATACACATAGCCGTACTATCCAGGATAGGGCACCGGACGATCTGACCGGACTTTGGATAGTCCGGCATGCGTTGTCGGACGGTCCGCTATTGGGTCACTGAGTCTAGTGCTATAACCAGACTGTTTGACTATATATGGCGCTACCAAGGTGGCGTGTGTAGCTTGGTGTAGAGTCGGATGGTCCGACAAAGGATTTCGAATGGAGCATGAGGTGGCTAGATTGTCTGAGATTAGGCTCGAACGGTCTGGTCGTGCCTAGAGCCGACCGTGAGCTAAATGCTGGCGACGACGGTTGTGGTTGTGTTGTGAACATGTTCATCGGCATACTATATGATGGTTGGGCTAGTGATGACTTATTTATAGCTGATGCGGTGAGTAAAGGTGGTTTTGTATTAGGGTCATGTGAGGTGAAACTTAGGACAATAGATTTTTCATATGAACGTGTTAGCCCTTTAATATATTCATCTATATATTGGTTTAACTGATCTCCCACTATTCTATAAAAGATTTAAAAGATAGATCTAGAATACTTACAGTGGGCTGATGCAAAGGTAGGAGAGATGCGACCTCGATCTCCCCTTGAAGTATGATATTCTAGTGGTGATTCACCATGATGTGTGACAGGTACTTCTTCACCTTCTTCATCGTTCGACGAGTTGTTGCAACGCTTGCTCCTCATCTTGCTTCATGATGTACTCAAAGCATTGTTGATCATCATCCGATAGTGCCTACAGGGTTAGCTTGATGATGTTGGTGGTGGAGACTTCGATATCATCATTAGAACCATCCATTGGAAGTTGGTTTTTAGTAGACCAAACACCCTTGTCCCCAGTGGAGTCACCAAAAAGTGTGTTGGCTATCATCAAATGAACCCTAAAGTCGACATATGACGTGCGAGTCCTTTGGGTTGTCTCTGTGTGAGCATGGACCGTCCATGATGTGTGGCTGAATCATCCACAACTACATAGAGGGGCTTCGGTCGTCTCTGTAGGCATGTATACCATCCACATATGAGCAGTAGACCGTCTCTGAGGCGCATAGAGGGCTTCATGGATCTCCTGTAGAACCTGGATCTCGTGCCCGAGAAGGACACTATCAGGGAGGAAAGATCCTAGGGTTGTATTGGGGTCGGTAGGCCAGCTGTCGGTGTTTATGTCCTGACTGCGCACTACGAGATAACCCACGCAGTGCTTTTTGGAAGGACGGTGTCATTGATCATGACTCGATTGTACGTGCAGGAGCACATCGGAACACAAGGAAATTATACAGGTTTGGGCCGCCTGAATGCGTAATATCCTATGTCTTGTTTTATGCTGAGTATTGAGTTTACTGGTGGTGCACAGATTACAGGTGAGTTGCGGGTGATGATGGATGAGATCTCCTATCAATCTAATGGTGGTGTGGTTCCGATGAGAAGAATGTCAAGAGAGTTTTGAAGGGGTATCCCCTCAGCCTTATATAACTGGCTGGGGAGATATCCTTTTATAGATCGTGAGAGCTTATCTAGATCTATTTACTTTCGCTACTATTGTGGCGTCAAGTGATCTACTATCCGGTTGCATGCTGGGCGTGTTACTCAGAATCTTGTTGGCTTCTTTGCGATACAAGCGCATGGATAATGCCTTGATGACGTGCTCTTTGGAATCCTCCTGACTGAGTCATGTTTATCCTCCCGGTAGCACTTACTTACCTTGAGGATCGGCCCAATAGCACATCATGGCGGACGACTTTTCGGGGGTCTGTTCAAGTGGCCCATGGGGCGTATCCATGGGACAATGACCCATGGTATATCTATCTCCCACAAGCCCCCGAGGCTCGAGCCAATTTCTGAGGATACTTGGTTCGAGACTCCAAGAATGGTTGGGTTACTTTTCTTTAAGGGCATATTTCTTCTTTCTCTCTCTTTTCGACATTCTGTAGGTGCACGCAGTGGATGTAACCCTCGAGCTTCAAGCTGATTTAAGTATTTAATCAACTCAAAGGTCCCAAGATCCTGTCGTTGTGGTATTCATTTTGTTTCTCTGGTTTGTCAGTGGACCATGCTTCAGGCCCGATGGCACTTTGCCAACTGACTTTGGCTTGAGTGCGACTCGGCCGACTGAATGTTAAAAGACTGAAGCCATACCAACTGAACTCTAGTCTGAGTGCATCTGACCGAGAGCTTGCTGAGGCCACCGACTGAACTCAACCGATCGAGGTCTAGTTGACTCAGGGTTGACCAGTAAGCTTCTGCCAATCTTGAGTTTGTCATTTTGTAGGACTGCCATTTGATATTTCGCTGATTGCGTTTTCCAGAAAACCCAATATTTGCACCCAATGGGTGGATGTGTACGTCGTCTTGTCCAAAAAATAGTTGCTTGAGGTGACGGGGTGTAATGATGCATCTAAGCGGTTGATTTACTGAATCCTAGTGTTGTGTTATGCCAAAAGGTGACAAAACTGTGCAGCTCTTGGAAATTTAAGCATCTCTTGAAGGCTGGCAACTGTTCATTGTATGGCCATAATACGAAGGGGTGCCCCTTCGCTTCCTTAAATAGGCCATCGAGTGCTGCTGACTCCTCTACTCGCCTTTGCCTCTCCTTTCTCATTTCTTCTTCCCTTCCTCGAAAAGCCTGGATGGTAGGAAAAAAGACGATAACGGCAGCAAGAAGGCCAAGGGCGAGAAGAGGAAGCATCTCTGACTCCCCCGTCGGAAGACTTGAGCCAGGTTACCTCCCTCATCTAGGTCAAGATGTCCATTAGTTGGCATAGGTGTCTTGATTGGTTTGCACTTCTCCATGTTGAATCTTTTCAACAAGTCTTTGGTATACTTCTCTTGTGAGAGGAAGTTACCATCTTTCATTTGCTTGACTTGAAAACCAAGGAAGTACGTCAGCTCACCAATCATAGACATCTCAAACTCCTTCGACATCAACTCACCAAATACCTTGCAATGATAATCATTTGTCGAGCCAAAGATTATATCATCAACATAAACTTGACAAATGAAAATATCACTGTTATGTTTCTTTATGAATAAGGTTGTATCGACGGTCTCGATCTTGAAGCCCTTTTCAATGAGGAAGTCGCAAAGACGCTCATACCAAGCCCTTGGAGCTTTCTTTAACCCATATAGCGCCTTGGACAACCTGTAAGCATGATTAGGATATCTAGGGTCTTCAAACCCGGGTGGTTGCTCAACATATACAAGTTCATTTATGAAGCCATTTAAAAATGCACTTTTTACATCCATTTGATAAAGCTTTATGTCATAGCATGATGCATATGCAAGTAGAATATGGATGGCTACGAGTCTAGCAACCGGTGCAAAGGTCTCTCCAAAATCTAAGCCTTCAACTTGAGATAAGCCCTTTGCAACAATTCTTGCCTTGTTCCGCACAATCATGCCTTGATCATCTTGTTTGTTTCTGAACACCCATTTTGTTCCAATGATCCTTGCATCTTGTGGAGGCTTCTCCAGGGTCCAAACTTGGTTGCGGGTGAAGTTGTTTAGTTCTTCATGCATGGCATTCACCCAGTCCAGATCCTGTAGTGCCTCATCTATACATGTAGGCTCAACACAAGAAACAAAATAGTGATGTTCAATAAATGAAGCATGTTTATGTGAACGAGTGATAACCCCTTGTGAAGGACTCCCAATGATTTGATCTTGTGGGTGTGCTTGAAGTAGTGATGAGTTTCTCCTGTCAACCACTTGGGAAGTAGGTCTTGGAGCATCAACATCTTCGACTTGTACCCTTGCTTGTTCATGAGAGACAAATGTATCTTCATTTTCATGCCTCTCATCTTTTTCATCATCTTGTGGTACATTTGATAAAGAAGGCCTGTCAATATTTTGCACCTCTTTTTCATCTTCTTTTGGTTTGATGGCTCCAATTGACATGTTCTTCATGGCTTCCCTAAGTGGCTCATCACCTACATCATCAAGATTTTCAAGTGCTCCTTGGGAGCCATTAGTCTCATCAAACTCCACATCATATGTTTCTTCTACCACGCCAGTGCCATGATTGAATACTCGATATGCTTTGGATTTCGATGAATAACCAAGTAGAAAACCAATATCACAACGTCTTTGAAACTTCCCTAGGTGATGGCGCTTCTTGTAGATGTAGCATTTGCATCCAAACACCCGAAAGAAGGAGACGTCTGGCTTTTTCCCATTTAGCAGTTCATAGGGAGTCTTCTCAAGTAGCCAGTGAGGAAATAGCATGTTTGATGCATAACATATAGTGTTGACAGCTTCGGCCCAAAACCTCTCCGGTGTGTTATACTCATCAATCGTTGTCCTTGCAAGTGTGATCAAGGTCCTGTTCTTCCTTTCAACAACTCCATTTTGTTGAGGTGTATATGTTGCTGAAACTTCATGCTTGATCCCAATCTCATCACAATATTCATGTATGTTGGTGTTATCAAATTCTTTTCCATTGTCACTTCTAATCTTCTTGATCTTGCAATCAAATTCATTTTGAGCCTTCTTAGCGAACTTCTTGAATATAGATGCAACTTCAGATTTATCATGGAGAAAGAACACCCAAGTGTATCTTGAAAATTCATCAACTATAACCAGACAATAGAGGTTGCCACCAGCACTTGCATAAGTTGTTGGTCCAAATAGATCCATGTGAAGCAGTTCCAGCGGCCTTGATGTTGACATGAAAGCTTTTGTAGGATGTGTGTTAGCAACTTGCTTTCTAGCTTGACATGCACTACAAGGCTTGTCCTTTTCAAATACAACATCCTTTAGTTCTCTAACCATGTCCTTCTTTAGTACTTTCTTGAGTGTGCTCATTCCAACATGTGCAAGCCTTCTATGCCATAGCCATCCAAGTGATGCTTTGGTAAAGAGGCAAGTTCTTAAGTCTGCATCTTCAGAGGTGAAATCCACTAAGTAGAGATTGCTGTATCTAAATCCTTTGAACACCATTGACTCATCATCCATTTTTGACACAACAACCTCTGTAGGAGTGAATAAGCATTGAAGGCCAAGATCATAGAGTTGACCCACTGATAGTAAGTTGAAGCTCAAAGGTGCAACCAAGAGAACATTTGAAATTGAGAGATCATTTGAAATAGCCACCTTGCCATGTCCTTGAACTTTTCCCTTTGAATTGTCCCCAAGAGTGATTTTATCTTGTCCATCAACATTCGCATCAAGTGAGGTGAACATCCGTGGGTTGCCAGTCATATGTTGAGTGCATCCACTATCAATAACCCAATGGCTCCCACCGGTCTTGTAGTTCACCTACATCAATAGACAAATCAAGCTTGAATTTTGATGGCCCTATTTTGCATAGGACCAATGACTTTCTCAATCAAAGACTTTGCAACCCAAATTTGTCTAGGTCTACTCTTGCTTGGTGGACCTAGGAATGTAACTTTAACTTTTCCATTTGCTACTTTTCTTAGAACATAATGAGCATTGAAAGCAAATGGTCTTGAGTGCTTTGGCAAGGGAGTTGGTGGTTTGGCTTTGCAGTTATGGGCAAAATGGCCTTCTTTTCCACACTCGAAACATTTGATAGGCTTATGAGTCTGCTTTGGCTTGTATTGAGTTGTAGCTTTCTTTTGCACAAAAGAGTTATATCCAATACCACTCTTGTTGTTTTTCATGACAGTGTTCATGAGCAATTCATTTTGGAGGTATTGGCCTTTGTTGAACTTTTGCACACTTGTGGCAAGATGTTCATTTTCATTCTTAAGTTTCTTGACCTCATTTCTAAGCCTTTCATTATCCACTGCCAACTCATTGTTGAAGTCATTGTTCTCAATGGCAACATTTCCTCTAGTAGTTGCATCAGTCAAGTATCTCTTCAGTTTTTGGTTGTCTAATGTCAAGACTTCAACTTTTCCAGTCAGTTCATCATGAACACTAGTTTGGTCATTGTTGGGGGCCTTCGGCTTTCGAAGGTCCTCAAAAACATGATTTAACAATGTTTCTAGAGTATAATACATGAATAGGTACCTTCGGGCTTGGATCAGAACCTCAGTGTGAAGAAGCACAAAGAATACGAAGGTTGGCGCAGAGCCGAAGCTATGTGCAGGAGAGCTTCGGCATGAAAGCAGAAAAGGAAACCGACATAAAAAGGAAAAGGCTATTCAGACCTCGATGGGTTACTATAGAGCCATTAGCAAATGTAAAGGGCATGGGTGTAATTTTACATGGGCTGCGTCCCATGCCTATAAACAGATGAACAGTGCTCCCGTACTGTTCACGCTGACTTGGCATTTGCTTTTGCGTCACGCTTGTACTTTTTACCTTCTTTCAAGCCGAAGGTACACTTGTAACTTGATATCATTTCTATTTTTCCATAATAATAAGATAGAAATGATTCGATAATAATACATAACTGTTTATGTTATCTTTTATATGATTCCTTCTTCATTATTATATGTTATGCTAATGAAGGTATGTCCTTCATAACCTTCGTCCGAAAATCATTATATCCTAAGGGAAATAATGCTTCGAAGGACGAAGGACTTTAACATTTAACATTTTCTGTGTTGCCTTGTTCTTAAGCCGAAGCATTTGAGAACAAGCCCCAATAGTCATCTTGGCTCAAATCATCACATGAGGTTGCTACATCAATCTTAACAGTAGGGTTAATAGCCTCATGTGTATTGCAAGATAAAAGTTCATTTGCAACAAGAAGATTATCATGATCAATTTTAATCTTTGTATAGTCTTCCTTAATTTTAACAAGTCTATCTTTCAACTCCCTATTTGCTTCATTTAATTTGTCAAACTTATCCTTAGCATCTTTTAGGGAGGTTTTAAGCTCACTTACAGTGGATGACATAGTTTTGTTTTCTTCTTTCATCTCATCACTAGCTTTTACAACTATGTCATATTTGGTAGTTAAAAATTCATTTTCATCTTTCAACTTATCACATTTAGCTTTTGACTTCCTAATGATTTAAGTGTATTCCTTAAGCAAGTCAGCTAATTCATCATAGGAAGGTGAAGCAAATTCATCATCACTATCACTATCATCAATAATATCATTATCAATTTGTACCTTCCGTTCACCTCTAGCCATGAGGCATAGGTGAAAAGTCGATGAGGGTGATGGTGGTGGTGAAGAGAAGTCCCCAGCAATAGCGGCAACTTTTTCATCATTTTCTTCTTCACTTGAAGAAGACCCGCTTGAGAACTCAATGTCAGTGAGCCAGTCACCAACAATGTATGCCTTTCCATTTTTCTTCTTGTGGAACCTTTTGTGCTTCCCATCCTTCCTCTTGAAGAATTTCTTTTCCTTTTTCTCGTCATCACTGTCATCATCTTTCTTGCCCTTGAACTTGTTCTTCTTGGGCTTATTGCACTAATGAGCAAGATGACCAAGCTCTCCACAATTGTAGCAGTCCATTTCAGAGATGGGCTTTCTTTTACTGGAGAAGAATTTCTTCTTTCTTGAGACAAACTTGATGCCTTCTCTGTTGAGCTTCTTTAACATCTTGGTGGTCTTTCTCACCATCAAAGCAATGTTAGTATCAAGATCATCATCACTTGAGGATTCCTCCTCAATTTGCACTTTAGCTTTTCCTTTATTTTCTTGATTGGCTTTGAGAGACAAATCTTTTCTCTTGGAAGATGACTCATCCTTGTCATTTATGTGCATGTACATCTCATGAGCATTGATCTTTCCCAATATTTGTGTAGGAGTAGCAACTGAAAGATCCATCTGATGTAGCACTGTGACAATGTGTCCATATTTGTCAATTGGAAGGACACTGAGAATCTTCCTCACAACATACGGTTGTGAAATTTGAGTGAGCCCCAAACCATTTACTTCCTCTACAAGAATATAAAGACGTGAGTACATAGCATTGGCATTTTCATTTGCAAGCATCTCAAAAGAATTTAATTTTCTCATAGCAATATGATATCTCTCCTCACGCTCACTTCTAGTCCCTTCATGTAGAGCACATATATCCATCCACAAATCATTAACATTTCTATGGTTTCTAACTCTATTAAAGACATCTTTGCAAAGGCCTCTAAAAAGAGTGTTTTTGGCCTTAGCATTCCATTTCTCATAGTTAAACTCTTCTCCTACAAGATTTGCGGGATCTCTAGGTTCGAGGAACCCTTGTGTCACACCTGGTTTTGGAAGGTAAACCGAATGCGAACCATGTACGTGCTAGGACCAGAACTCACGTACACAGCGATTACATAATTGGACATCATCACACAATGCTCAAAGTAAATAGCGGAAAGGTACTTTAATTACATCAAGATGTCTGAGACATCCATAGAGTCTAGTACATAATCGTAGTGTTCAACATTAATATCAAAGTGCAGGAAACGAAACGTAGAAGATAAGCCTACATAGGCAGCTGACTGGGGGTTTGCCACTAAAGTAAACTAGAACTCATCTGTAACACCCCAGGTGTTACTCAGGGTGTCCACCTAGGGCTACACCATTTAACCTACTATCACATGTGGGTTAGTTTGAGCAAAGTGCATCAAACTTAGAATTCAAGGTCCTAAGCAAGTGCAACCCATCTTGGATATCATGCCCTAGCTTGTCATGCATCTAAAGGGGAGAATTGCCCAAAACCCTAAAGCAAACCCCTTTGGACAATAGGAACCCTAGGTGTAAGTAGGATCAAAAGGTCATGAAAACCTTATGATCATGACTTGGGCCAAATATAAAAGTTGTAGTATACTTCATAACCTACAAATAATAGTAAGAAAGTAACCCCAAAAATATTTCAGAAAAGCCCCAAAAAGTTTACCAAAGGTTTGAACACAAAAGAAAAATCAGAAAATGCCTAAGTCCAAAACTAACCCTTGGACAAAGATCACACATGTTCACCCTCATCCAAAATTCAAAACACTTCGACCCAATTGACAAAGTGGCGCCAAATTACCCCTAGAATGCCCTGGAGGAAGTTGACACCTACCCTAAGTCATTTGACACGACTTGGCATAGCTTTTGTCCCGGTTTGGACACCTATGACATAGGCAACTTCTCACCCCTCTATCTCCCTACCCCGACCGTATCTTGGCTTGGAACTCACAGCAAAAAGATAGGATTTGGAGCAGAGAAGAGACCGTACACAGTGGTTTTGCCAAGATACGCACGCTATGGTGCTCAAAATCGCCGTTGAAACATGGCAGAAGCAAGCTCCCACGTGTTCGACGCGGGCTGACACTCGGGGGCGCGCTAAGACCATGCCCGCGCGCGAACCCCCGCGCGCCCACGGCTGCCTGTGACCACGCCCGCGCCACGGCTATAAAGCCCGTCCCAGTGCCCGGCTGCCTTCCCCGTTGCCTCCTCCGTACCACACCTAACTCCCCCGAGCTAGCCCTTAGCTCTGGCGACCTCCCCGCGACCCGCCAGAGCCGCCCGAGGGCAACCACCGCGGCCAGCCCCTTTCCCGCCCTCCTCCGCTCGATCCAAGCCTTCGGATAGCTTCCCTGGGAGGCCGTAAAGCTTGCCAAGGCTTAAACCGAGGACCCGCACCACCGGAATAGCGAAATCGTGCTCGCCGGAGTTCAGAACCCCGCCGGCGCACGCGGACCGGGTAAGCCACTGCGCCATTTTTTGATTCAATGCACAGATAGCCTCTACATCACCCCGTGAAGCTCACCGTGCCATTGGATTGGACTAGGTCGCCGTGGTTTGGCCGGCACACCCGCCGCCGACGAGGACACCTGCCTGCGCACGTGGACCGGGCGATTCCGGCCATCCCCGCCGTCAAGCCGTACATCGTTGTGACCGCCAGGACCTCCCAGAGCCAACCCCGCCCCTCGCCGGACCTCTCTCGCCGCCGGTAAGTCGCACCACCCTTTCCTTTCGCGCGGGTACTGTTTAAACCTAGGAAGGGACCGCGGGGGAGAAGAAAAGAAAGCTAGGGGGTTTTGCGCAATGTCAGTGACTCGGATGAATAGTAGCACGGGGGTATAACTGAGAGAGTTAGTTTAGAAATAACCCAAGGACCTCGGTGCAAAGTGGTTTTCCAGAAAACCTTTTATTAAATCTGATTTAAAATTTGAACAGAACTTGAATAATTCATAACTTCTGTTTTATTCATCCAAACTTAGTCAAACCAATTTTGTTAGATCTTAGATAATATAAACTACTTAGAAAAAAATATAAAACCCCTATGCACTACAGAAAACTTTAGGGTTCTGATTTAATTATTGTTTTGGCTAAAAGCTAAATAATAGGAAGAAAAATAGTTGCACTATTTGACTAAGGTTAAGAAAATTTGGAGAAGTTTATGTCCACCTACTGACCTGTTTAAAAATGCTAAACCTCTCTGCCCACCCCATTAAGGTAGCTTTTGCCATTTATTTTACAATATGCTTAAGGTTAAGAAAAATAGAAAAGGTGATTAAAATGATGAACCAGGGGGCACTCCTATTTTTGTTAGGGTACTTATTCAGTGTAGTTCACTAGAAAAATCTATTATACCCTGGTTTAGTATAAAATAAATGGGATACCTTATATTTTAAGAAAATAAGGAAAACTTGGAAAAACCCTAGAAAAATAACCCCAAGGTGAAAACACCCCAAACCTTGGGATAACTAATGTTTTGTTATTATAAACATAGGAAAAATACAAAATCTATTGTTTGATATTTTTCAAATGACAAGCTAGTTATAAGCACCTTTTGACATAAAACTTTGAAAAATCACAACTAAATAACCACCAATAAACTTTCTGTGATTTTTGGCACAGAAGCTTATTATTACTGTTAGATGCCAACAAAAATAACCCTTAGGGCAGAACCTACCCCTAGTTAAGAGTTGTAGTGTAAAGTGGCCCATTTACACAACTTTTGTTATTTTTGTCCAAAACATAACCTTTTTATTTTGAACCTCAAACTCCTAGAACAGACTATATTGACCAATGACAAGCCACTGTAATTTTTACCAGATTTTTTGAAAATTTTGAAATCATTGTTGTAGTTCAAACCCACACTAAAATTTATAAATAGAAAATAAAGAAGGGGAAAAGGATATGATGGAAATTAGGGTGACCCTAAAACCCTTTGTAAATTGTCCACTAAAGTATATAAGGGGAATTACAAATCCACTATGCTAATCCTTAACAAAACCTAAACCGAGAGTGATAAGCATAAACTACTAAAAGCCACATATGACCAAGAAACCCTAAGTTACGGATTAACTTAGTTCTTTTCCTTAGCATAATGTTATTAAATCCTGCATAATCATGAGATACATATTCATTGCATTTCGATAGACTGTAACCTCGCTGACGGAGAGTACGTCCTCGTGCTAGAGCAAGGAGCTGCTCAGGAGGTAGCCCTAGATCCAGCACCAGAGCCTGCACCAGAGGATCTGCCTGCCCCAGCTTTGGAAGGCAAGCCCCGGTTTTATGCATAACCTGTTATATATGCTATTTTACTATACTTAATGATTGTAGGATTGAATGTGCACTTAGGTGTAGGAGTTGTTTGAAACCCTAGTTGCATGATCTCAGGAAATCCTTTTGAGATGGATACTAGTATGCTAGGTCGAGTAGCTGCTTTATTAACTAGGATCTCGGTAGAGGTCGAGTGGTTTTTCTAGCACTCGCGCGAGGTCAGGAATTGGTTGTACCCACTTTCATATCACATTGATAGTTGGTTTGTGGATACGGATCCATGGGGATGCGTGGTCTACGAGAGGAAAATGAAATAAGGATTAACGTGCGGATACCTGTGTCAAGCGTTTGAATGTACTAAGCACATGCCGAGAAATATGGTAAATCGGTAAGCCTAGTACCTGATTGAACCTGGCAGTGGACTTTACCCCTCACGCGACCTGAGACGTGGTCTCCCATTCCGGTTATGGTGGGTACAAGTGCGGTCACTGCACGACGGCAATCGGGGTCAGTGAGGCATTATACGACAAGGCGGTGAGCCCTGATCCGCTGACAGGGAATCAATGGGGACAGTTGATGTGTGTGGGGACGGAGTGCCCCTACATGTCGTGTGTTTAGGTTTACCTTGCAAGGATAAAACTCGATTCGAATCGTCTGCTTCTCGCAGCTAATGAGACTACTTGATCCATTGTACTGTATTGAGTAACAAGTGGAAATATGATGAGTTGATACAAGATGTTGATTGCTAAAAATGTTTGCTACTATGTATGAGTAGATAGTACACATTTAGCCTTAAGAGAGTCACACTTAATTTGGCAAAGTTAAAACTTGACATAGAAACTCAGCTAGTGCTTTTGGCAACCCAACCCCACAGCCAAACAACTACATGGTTAGAGGTAGAGGAGTAGACTCCTCACACCGGGTAAGTCTAGCTGAGTATTAGTATACTCAGCCTTGCTTGTGGCATAATTTTTTACAGGTTCTCTGGAGGACATGGTTGCCGGAGTAACTTGGTCGTCCATCTTGCCACCGGGTTGGACTGTCGAGTGGGACCCCGCCTCGGCTGAGGAGGAGCATGAGGAGTGATGGGACAGGCTTCCCCATCCCTCCATTTATCTATCGTTAGCTTTATTCCGCTGCACTTCAAACAATGATGACTACTTTTGCAAAACTCCGATGGTGATGTAATAATTTAATACTCCTTAATGTATGGTTTTATGCTTTATTGTATTTGCTCTGTGACTCACCTTCGAGTGAGATTGTGGTACTTGATCCTGTCAGTGGCCTCGTCGGACTAGATCTGAGGGATTGACGGGTTATTCCCATTTAAGTGTGGTCTAGCCTCTCAGGTGGGACTTAGGCACTTAAGTCGGAATAATTCGGGCAGTTCCGCCACAACTGGTATCGAAGCTTGTACCACCACAGAGGAATCAATAAAATATAAATACCATCCTTTTCCGAAGTAAAAATTGATAGAAACGATGTGGATAGATCGTAGGACGATCAGGATAGACCTAGGACGTGAAGCCTTAGGATGATAGAAGGGTAGCTAGGTGGCTAAGTGATTAAGCCCTATAGGCTACTATAAGGGATGGGAGTCCTTCCCTATTCCCTTTACCTTGATGTGAGGTCGTTCAGGACGAGCATGCATGCATTCTTAATTAAACAAATAGATAATTGAGTAAAGACTTAAATACAAAATGATGACCAACTGAGTACCCGAGTACCCTTGTCATAATTAGAGAGAGGCTGAGTTGTGTTTCCTTTTTCTTTTTATTTTACTTACGCTTAATCGTACACAGATGACTTCCCACGGATCCTCAAACGACGGGAATGCTTTGACCCACACTGACAGGCTTGCACGAGAGGGCTTTCCCCGCATCTTGTGGGAGGTACTTCAGGGGGCCGGATACACGACACCTCCTCAGTACACGGTGCAGCAGTTCGAGAAGCACCGAGTGCCCCGCTGTAGGGTGAGGATGACCTTGGAGCCTCATCCCCTGCAACCAGGCTGGCGTTCGTTGGACTCTGAGTCCTTTGGATACCGGGCTAAGGACACGATTGAGGCGATTGCTCTGCACGGATTGACCACTTTCTGCGGATTCCATCCCTTGGAGCTGTCCACCCACCCCATTGGCTTGTTCCCCACTGAGAAGGAGGACGACCCAATGTGGAAAGATTGGGTGGAGCATGCCAAGGACATCTGGGCTCTCTACCCAGGCCAGACTGCTCACTTGACGGTACGATGCATGAATGCCCTGTATCGTCTGCAAGTGATGCGTGGTGAGGCAATGTCCCATCTGATGGCATTATTGCAGGCAACTAAGATCACCCTGGACAACAGAGAGGAGCTTGTGGTTGATTTGTCCCAGGAGATGGTGGAAAAGGACTTACAAGTAGAGCAGTTATCGGATGAGATCCAAGAGCTGGAGGAATTAGTGGGGACAAGGGAGAACACCATCGAGGTTCTCGAGGATCAGCTCATCAACACCCAACAGCAGCTTGCCGAGGCTAATGAGCACCTGGATATGCATCACCAGGAGATCTAGGATGTGGAGGCTAACGAGGACGTCGACATTGAGGGAGGGGAGGAGCCTGCTTCCAGTGTGGACACTGCTGGCTCAGGGAGGCCACCTTCCCCCGAGTCGAGTGTTGCCTCGTTTGCTCACTAGGTATCAGGGGTAGAGCTAGAAATCGGTAATGGTAGGACTCCTCGAGGCTAGCTTAGCTTTTGCACCCTTGGGGTACTAGGCTAGATAGAGTTGAGTCTGTTGGGCCATTGATGTAATCATTATAAACTCTTTTGGAAGCATGGTTGATGGATGCTCTCAGTTTTAAATTGGAAAGAAAAGTTTATGCCTTTTTAAATCTTTTATGTCTATGTCGGAATCTATCAATTCGCCTTTTGACTCTTTCACCGCGATTAAACCTTAAACTTGAAGATGTGTTATTGAGATATATGTGATTTTTCAGATGGCTGGGAGAGCGCGTCGTGGACAGAATGAACGCATTCCTCCACCCCCGCCACCGCCTCCCACTCTGCAGGAGCTAATGGCTCAGCAGAATGAGATCTTGAGGCAGCTAGCTCAGCGCCAGCCACCACCTCAGCACTATGGTGGTGGAGATCATCAGCGTCACCCCGCAGTAGCCACTTACCAGGAGTTCCTCAGTACTCAGCCGCCCTTGTTCACCAGGGCAGAGGACCCACTTGATGTTGATGTATGGCTGAGGGTAGTGGAATCTAAATTCCCACTACTCAATGGAGTTTGTTCCGAAGTAACTAAGGTCAGGTTCGCCACTCAGCAGCTTTGCGGACCCGCGCGAACATGGTGGGACCACTATCTTGCTATGCAACCAGTTGACCATGAAGTGGATTGGAGAGAGTTTAAGGCAGCTTTCAGGGGACACCATATCCAGCTGGCATTATGGACCGTAAGCTCAACGAGTTTCTGGCACTTACTCAGGGCAACAGGACAGTGTTGCAGTATGCTCAGGCTTTTAATGATCTGTGCCAGTATGCCGGGTATCATGCAGATACGGACGAGAAGAAGAGGGACAGGTTCAGAAGGGGGCTCAGCACTAAGCTCCGTGACCGTCTCAACACCGTCAGGGCCAACAACTACAATGAGTTGGTCAACATGGCCATCTCCCAGGAGGACTGTATCACAGCTCGTCAGGCAGAGAAGAAGAGGAAGACCCCTATGGCAGGACCTTCAGCTCAGCCACAGCGTTTCCGGATTGTGTCTGACACTCAGAACAGGGAACCTCAGCAGCAGCAAGGGCGTAGGGTGATCCGACCACAGCAGCAGCAGCAGGCACCCAACTGTACCCAGTTTCCAGCTCAGAGGAACAATCAGCAGAAGCAGTATCGCCAGGAAAATGACAACAGGTGTTTCACATGTGGCAACACCGGGCATTATGCCAAGAATTGCCCCAGAAACCAGCAGGGGCAGAATGTCAATCAGAACCAGGGCAAGAGGCAGAAGGTGCAAGTGAGGCAGGGCAAGCTGAACTTTACCACCATGGCTGATATTCCAGAGGGAGCACCCGTCATGACTGGTATCTTTACAGTTTTGAATTGTCCTGCTATTATTCTTTTTGATTCTGGTGCATCACATAGCTTTATTAGTACCAAATTTAGTGCCAAGTGTCAATTGCCTTTTCATCACACTAATGGGGGTATCACAATTTCAACACCTGGAGGCAGGATTGCCACCAATCAAATCAGCAGGCATGTGCCCATAAAGTTTGGTAGTCTAATAATTAAAACCACCCTCCTCATATTGGGTTTGGATAGCGTGGATATCATATTGGGAACTGACTGGTTAACAAGGCATCGGGCAGTTATTGATATTGCAGCTAGGGCCATTGAGGTGCACTCACCGACTTGTGGTGAAACCACACTATATTTGCCTGACCAAGGTTGTACCCGTTCCTGTGCCTTCGTTATGCTAGAATCCCCAGTGGAAAAGATCCTAGTGGTCTGTGACTACCCAGATGTTTTTCCAGACGAATTGCCAGAAATGCCACCTGACAGAGACGTTGAGTTTGCAATTGAATTGCAACCCGGGACTGCTCCTATCTCCAAGAGACCCTATAGGATGCCTCCCGCAGAATTAGCAGAGCTGAAAAAGCAACTGCAAGAATTGTTGGACAAGGGGTTTATTCGCCCAAGTACTTCACCATGGGGATGTCCTGATTTATTCATGAAGAAAAAGGATGAGAGTCTGAGAATGTGTGTTGATCACCGCCCTCTCAATGCGGTGACCATCAAGAACAAATACCCACTGCCCCGCATTGATGTATTGTTCGATCAGTTGGTAGGAGCCAAGGTATTCTCCAAGATAGATCTTCGCTCAGGTTACCATCAGATCAAGATCTGTGCCAGTGATATTCCCAAGACGGCCTTCTCAACCAGATATGGGCTTTATGAGTTTTTGGTGATGTCTTTTGGGCTGACCAATGCCCCGGCTTATTTTATGTACTTGATGAACTCAGTATTCATGCCAGAATTGGACAAATTCGTGGTCGTTTTCATTGATGATATTCTGGTCTATTCTAAGAATGAAGACGAACATACTGAGCATCTGCACATCGTGCTTCAGCGACTGCGCGATCATCGTCTTTAAGCTAAGTTGTCTAAATGTGAATTCTGGCTGAAGGAAATTAAATTCTTGGGTCACACAATTTCTCAGGATGGGATATCAGTTGATCCTGAGAAGGTACAAGAGGTAATGGATTGGAAACCCCCGACTACAGTGAGGCAAATTCGGAGTTTTCTGGGATTGGCAGGGTATTATCGACGATTTATTCCGGATTTCTCCAGAATTGCCAAGCCAATGACTGAGTTATTGAAGAAGGGAGCCAAATATGATTGGATCCAGAAGTGCAAAGATGCTTTTCATACACTGAGGCAGCATTTGACAACAGCCCCAGTGCTGGCCCAACCTGATAACACCAAGCCCTTTGAAGTTTATTGTGATGCTTCCGGCACTGGATTGGGATGTGTATTAATGCAAGATAACAGAGTGATTGCTTATGCCTCCCGAGCACTCAGACCCCATGAGCAGAACTACCCTACACATGATCTGGAGTTGGCAGCTGTGGTTCATGCTCTCAAGATATGGAGACACTACCTGATGGGAGCTCACCGTAACATTTACACGGATCACAAGAGCCTCAAATACATTTTCACTCAGGCGGATTTGAACATGAGGCAAAGGAGATGGTTGGAGTTAATCAAGGACTATGATTTGGAAGTGCATTACCATCCGGGCAAGGCCAATGTTGTGGCAGATGCCTTGAGCAGAAAGGCCCAGTGCAATTGTATGAGCATGGATGCAAGAGTTACCACCTTGTGTGATGAGTTGTGCAAATTGAACCTGGAAGTTGTTTCTTCTGGTGACTTAAACTATATCTCGGTGGAGCCCACATTGCAAGAGCAAATAGTCAGGGCACAGATTGAAGACAAGGGTGTTCAGGTTATCAAGGAAATGATCGAGCAGAAGGCAGAGAAATACAAGTGCTTCCGTCAGGACAGCAAGGGAATTTTATGGTTTGGAGATCGATTGGTTGTTCCTAAGGACCCTGAGCTCAGAAAGAAGATACTGGATGAAGCTCACCTTTCAAAATTCTCCATGCACCCTTGTAGCAACAAGATGTACCATGATATCAGATCCTTATACTGGTGGACCAGGATGAAGAGGGAAATTGCCAAGTACATATCCGAGTGCGATACCTGCCAGAGAATCAAAGCCAGTCATTTGAGGGCAGCAGGCCCTTTGCAACCCCTTCACATACCATCATGGAAATGGGAGGACATTTGCATGGACTTTATCGTGGGATTTCCCAATACTTCCAGGCACCATGATTCCATTTGGGTTATTGTGGACAGATTGACCAAGACTGCTCATTTCTTACCAGTGCATACCACCCACAAGACAGAGAAGTTTGCAGAAATTTATGTTGATCAAATAGTGCGGTTGCATGGTATTCCAAAGACCATTGTATCTGACAGAGGAGCACTGTTTGTGGCACGCTTTTGGGAGCAGCTGCAAGAATCACTTGGGACCCAGGTAATACGAAGCTCAGCATACCATCCCCAAACCGATGGCCAGACAGAGCGGGTAAACCAGATTTTGGAAGACATGTTGCGGGCATGTGCACTACACTACGAAAAGGATTGGGACAAGTGTCTTTCTTTGGCAGAGTTTTCTTATAATAACAGCTATCAGTCCAGTCTAAAGATGGCACCTTTTGAGGCCTTATATGGGAGAAGATGTAGAACCCCGCTAAATTGGTCTCAAGCAGGAGAGAGGGAAACATTTGGCCAGATTTGGTACTTGAGGCATAGGAAAAGGTCAGAGTTATTACAAAGAACTTAGAAGCTGCTCAGACCAGGCAAAAGAGCTATCATGACAAGAGGCGAAAGCCTCTACAGTTTGAAGTGGGAGATCATGTTTATCTTAAGGTGTCACCCACCAAGGGTGTCCAGAGATTCGAAATCAAGGGCAAGTTAGCTCCTCGCTACATTGGACCCTATAGGATCAAAGCAAGTTGTGGAACCATGGCCTATCAATTGGAATTTCCACCTCACATGTCAGCTATTCATGATGTGTTCCATGTATCTCAGCTGCAGAAATGTGTCCGCCTACCCACTGAAGTGCTACCTGAACCAGACATTGAGATAGAACCAGACTTGTCCTATCAAGAGTACCCCGTCAAGGTATTGGATCAGAAAGAAAGGTCAACGCAGGCAAAGTCAACCAGAATGTATAAGGTTCAGTGGAGTCACCATTCAGTAGAAGAAGCTACATGGGAAACTGAGGATTTTCTACGCTCTCGCTTCCCCGACTTTCTGCCCAAAGGAGTCGGTACGTAACCCAAAACCCCACCCCCACCTGCCCTTTGAATACAATTATAAGGAAAACTTAGATAACAAGGATAGTCTAAGTTGTGGTCTTAACTTAAAAAGGACTTCCTTCTGAAGTTGCAAAGAGAATGACATTCGAAGAGCAGTTAACAAGAGAAATTTGGATAAAAGAAAGAGTAGCACACCAACACACCTTTAAGCACCCCTCCAAGGGCTCTACCTGAAATCTCGGGACGAGATTCCTTTAAGGGGGGAGGGCTGTAACACCCCAGGTGTTACTCAGGGTGTCCACCCAGGGCTACACCATTTAACCTACTATCACATGTGGGTTAGTTTGAGCAAAGTGCATCAAACTTAGAATTCAAGGTCCTAAGCAAGTTCAACCCATCTTGGATATCATGCCCTAGCTTGTCATGCATCTAAAGGGGAGAATTGCCCAAAACCCTAAAGCAAACCCCTTTGGACAATAGGAACCCTAGGTGTAAGTAGGATCAAAAGGTCATGAAAACCTTATGATCATGACTTGGGCCAAATATAAAAGTTGTAGTATACTTCATAACCTACAAATAATAGTAAGAAAGTAACCCCAAAAAGATTTCAGAAAAGCCCCAAAAAGTTTACCAAAGGTTTGAACACAAAAGAAAAAACAGAAAATGCCTAAGTCCAAAACTAACCCTTGGACAAAGATCACACATGTTCACCCTCATCCAAAATTCAAAACACTTCGACCCAATTGACAAAGTGGCGCCAAATTACCCCTAGAATGCCCTGGAGGAAGTTGACACCTACCCTAAGTCATTTGACATGACTTGGCATAGCTTTTGTCCCGGTTTGGACACCTATGACATAGGCAACTTCTCACCCCTCTATCTCCCTACCCCGACCGTATCTTGGCTTGGAACTCACAGCAAAAAGATAGGATTTGTAGCAGAGAAGAGACCGTACACAGTGGTTTTGCCAAGATACGCACGCTATGGTGCTCAAAATCGTCGTTGAAACATGGCAGAAGCAAGCTCCCACGTGTTCGACGCGGGCTGACACTCGGGGGCACGCTCAGAGCACGCCCGCGCGCGAACCCCCGCGCGCCCACGGTCGCCCGTGACCATGCCCGCGCCACGACTATAAAGCCCGTCCCAGTGCCCGGCTGCCTTCCCCGTTGCCTCCTCCGTACCACGCCTAACTCGCCCGAGCTAGCCCTTAGCTCCGGCGACCTCCCCGCGACCCGCCAGAGCCGCCCGAGGGCAACCACCGCGGCCAGCCCCTTTCCCGCCCTCCTCCGCTCAATCCAAGCCTTCGGATAGCTTCCCTGGGAGGCCGTAAAGCTTGCCAAGGCTTAAACCGAGGACCCGCACCACCGGAATAGCGAAATCGTGCTCGCCGGAGTTTAGAACCCCGCCGGCGCACGCGGACCGGGTAAGCCACTGCGCCATTTTTCGATTCAATGCACAGATAGCCTCTACATCACCCCGTGAAGCTCACCGTGCCATTGGATTGGACTAGGTCACCGTGGTTTGGCCGGCACACCCGCCGCCGACGAGGACACTCGCCTGCGCACGTGGACCGGGCGATTCCGGCCATCCCCGCCGTCAAGCCGTACATCGTTGTGACCGCCAGGACCTCCCGGAGCCAACCCCGCCCCTCGCCGGACCTCTCTCGCCGCCAGTAAGCTGCGCCACCCTTTCCTTTCGCGCGGGTACTGTTTAAACCTAGGAAGGGACCGCGGGGGAGAAGAAAAGAAAGCTAGGGGGTTTTGCGCAATGTTAGTGACTCGGATGAATAGTAGCGCGGGGGTATAACTGAGAGAGTTAGTTTAGAAATAACCCAAGGACCTCGGTGCAAAGTGGTTTTCCAGGAAACCTTTTATTAAATCTGATTTAAAATTTGAACAGAACTTGAATAATTCATAACTTCTGTTTTATTCATCCAAATTTAGTCAAACCAATTTTGTGAGATCTTAGATAATATAAACTACTTAGGAAAAATATAAAACCCCTATGCACTACAGAAAACTTTAGGGTTCTGATTTAATTATTGTTTTGGCTAAAAGCTAAATAATAGGAAGAAAAATAGTTGCACTATTTGACTAAGGTTAAGAAAATTTGGAGAAGTTTATGTCCACCTACTGACCTGTTTAAAAATGCTAAACCTCTCTGCCCACCCCATTAAGGTAGCTTTTGCCATTTATTTTACAATATGCTTAAGGTTAAGAAAAATAGAAAAGGTGATTAAAATGATGAACCAGGGGGCACTCCTATTTTTGTTAGGGTACTTATTCAGTGTAGTTCACTAGAAAAATCTATTATACCCTGGTTTAGTATAAAATAAATGGGATACCTTTTATTTTAAGAAAACAAGGAAAACTTGGAAAACCCCTAGAAAAATAACCCCCAAGTGAAAACACCCCAAACCTTGGGATAACTAATGTTTTGTTATTATAAACATAGGAAAAATAAAAAATCTGTTTTTTGATATTTTTCAAATGACAAGCTAGTTATAAGCATCCTTTTGACATAAAACTTTAGAAAATCACAACTAAATAACCACAAATAAACTTTCTGTGATTTTTGGCACAAAAGCTTATTATTACTGTTAGATGCCAACAAAAATAACCCTTAGGGCAGAACCTACCCCTAGTTAAGAGTTGTAGTGTAAAGTGGCCCATTTACACAACTTTTGTTATTTTTGTCCAAAACATAACCTTTTTATTTTGAACCTCAAACTCCTAGAACAGACTATATTGACCAATGACAAGCCACTGTAATTTTTACCAGATTTTTTGAAAATTTTGAAATCATTGTTGTAGTTCAAACCCACACTAAAATTTATAAATAGAAAATAAAGAAGGGGAAAAGGATATGATGGAAATTAGGGTGACCCTAAAACCCTTTGTAAATTGTCCACTAAAGTATATAAGGGGAATTACAAATCCACTATGCTTATCCTTAACAAAACCTAAACCGAGAGTGATAAGCATAAACTACTAAAAGCCACGTATGACCAAGAAACCCTAAGTTACGGATTAACTTAGTTCTTTTCCTTAGCATAATGTTATTAAATCCTGCATAATCATGAGATACATATTCATTGCATTTCGATAGACTGTAACCTCGCTGACGGAGAGTACGTCCTCGTGCTAGAGCAAGGAGCTCGGGAGGTAGCCCTGGATCCAGCACCAGAGCCTACACCAGAGGATCTGCCTGCCCCAGCTTTGGAAGGCAAGCCCCGGTTTTATGCATAACCTGTTATATATGCTATTTTACTATACTTAATGATTGTAGGATTGAATGTGCACTTAGGTGTAGGAGTTGTTTGAAACCCTAGTTGCATGATCTCAGGAAATCCTTTTGAGATGGATACTAGTATGCTAGGTCGAGTAGCTGCTTTATTAACTAGGATCTCGGTAGAAGTCGAGTGGTTTTTCTAGCACTCGCGCGAGGTCAGGAATTGGTTGTACCCACTTTCATATCACATTGATAGTTGGTTTGTGGACACGGATCCATGGGGATGCGTGGTCTACGAGAGGAAAATGAAATAAGGATTAACGTGCGGATACCTGTGTCAAGCGTTTGAATGTACTAAGCACATACCGAGAAATATGGTAAATCGGTAAGCCTAGTACCTGATTGAACCTGGCAGTGGACTTTACCCCTCACGCGACCTGATACGTGGTCTCCCATTCCGGTTATGGTGGGTACAAGTACGGTCACTGCACGACGGCAGTCGGGGTCAGTGAGGCATTGTACGCCAAGGCGGTGAGCCCTGATCCGCTGACAGGGAATCGATGGGGACGGTTGATGTGTGTGGGGACGGAGTGCCCCTACATGTCGTGTGTTTAGGTTTACCTTGCAAGGATAAAACTCGATTCGAATCGTCTGCTTCTCGCAGCTAATGAGACTGCTTGATCCATTGTACTGCATTGAGTAACAAGTGGAAATATGATGAGTTGATACAAGATGTTGATTGCTAAAATGTTTGCTACTATGTATGAGTAGATAGTACACATTTAGCCTTAAGAGAGTCACACTTAATTTGGCAAAGTTAAAACTTGACATAGAAACTCAGCTAGTGCTTTTGGCAACCCAACCCCACAGCCAAATAGCTGCATGTCTAGAGGTAGAGGAGTAGACTCCTCACACCGGGTAAGTCTAGCTAAGTATTAGTATACTCAGCCTTGCTTGTGGCATAATTTTTTACAGGTTCTCTGGAGGACATGGTTGCTGGAGTAACTTGGCCGTCCATCTTGCCACCGGGTTGGACTGTCGAGTGGGACCCCGCCTCGGCTGAGGAGGAGCATGAGGAGTGATGGGACAGGCTTCCCCATCCCTCCATTTATCTATCGTTAGCTTTATTCCGCTGCACTTCGAACAATGATGACTACTTTTGCAAAACTCCGATGGTGATGTAATAATTTAATACTCCTTAATGTATGGTTTTATGCTTTATTGTATTTGGTCTGTGACTCACCTTCGAGTGAGATTGTGGTACTTGATCCTGTCAGTGGCCTCGTCGGACTAGATCCGAGGGATTGACGGGTTATTCCATTTAAATGTGGTCTAGCCTCTCAGGCGGGACTTAGGCACTTAAGTCGGAATAATTCGGGCAGTTCCGCCACATCATCATAGTCCTAGAACTCCTCAAAGTCATCCATGTTACCAACATCTCCTCCTGAGCACTGAGTACAGTGGGGACAACTTGGGTGGGGTGGTTTGTAAAGCAAGGGTGAGTACACATCAACGTACTCAGCAAATGTCCCGTTTGGCTAAAGTGGACTAGCTGTATGTGGAGTTAAGGTTAAGCAATTGCTTTTAGTTAGTCAAGTTTTATTTCTACAAGTAAAGCCAAATTTTAGAAATAAACCCAGTTATTACCCAGAGGCACTCCCTCCAAGAGGAAATACCAGAGTTGAAAATTATAGCCATCATTGCTAATCATCATCATAAGAGTAACCAAAGTTCTTCTAATCGAAGAGGATCCCAAGGCTGCTCATAACCGTGAGCATGGTTGATATACCAGTTTCTAACACTCTGTAGAGGTTGCACACTTTACCCACAAGTCGTGATTCCCATTCTGCCCGGGGTTCTAGCCTCCCCATTGGTCACTACCAAGGTGACCTAGTAGGGTCTCACTACGTAGCCTTTACAAAGATTTCCCAGAGGTCATAGCCACCCGTTAGGTTTCTCTAGTTTGATAAACAAAGTACATCTCCCCAAAGGAAGGGTGACTAACAAAAACCAAATCGAGAACCTCTACAACCAGCCTCGGCAGAGCAAGTACTGTGCCTGGGCCCCATTGACGGCCCTACCGCGAAGCCAACTACTCCTCTGGTTCCTCTAATTAATCAGCTAAGGGCGTCCCATTCCACCCTCATGGTTGCACTGTTATCCCGGGCTGTCACTCCCCAAACATGTCCTTACAGAGAGGTACTTAGGAAACAGCCTGAGTCCCTTAAAGTAATCACAAGAACCTCATCAGGATAACATCATCATATCATAAATAATCACATCATGTTCATTGATTAAGTTAAAACAATAGCATAAGCTAACCATGATTAACCCAAAAAGGTGAACAAGGGTAAGGTAAATTTAGACTAGTCAATCCTTAAGTTTCAATAATGTAATGCGGGACAGTGAATTATAAAGTAAAGTAGGACATGATAGGTCTGAGGACACTTGCCTTCACTAGGTTGTTGCTCAGAAAGATCTTCAGCAACACACTCAGGAACCACGGACTGCTCGTTGTCTAAATAAAGCGATCACACATTCAATACATTTAGAAAATACAAATGAACAACACATCAAACATGTACAAACATTGGAACACACCTCAAAAGGTATTGTATTAAACAAAGGAGAATGAGGTCAAGTTATAAAATGAACTAATCCTATTTAGGAGTTGATTACTCTCTAAGTGTTTGGAATATACCTCAAAAGGTAAAGTAGTACTTTAAACAAGAAAGAGATTAAATCATAAGATGGACTAATCTCATTTAGGAATTTGATTATTCTTTAAGTGTTATCCATAATTACATAACCTTATTCTATTCATTTCATTGAGACCTAAAAGTTAAACCAAAAATGAATTCATGTAATGCATGTCACTAATCTCACAAGATTAAATATATTTTAACTCCTAGGGCTTTCATTTTATTTATTTTATTTAATAAATAAATTAACATATACATTAATCTTGTATCCTATGTGTAAAATTAAAGTATACAGACTATAGCTAATCATAATTTATTTGGGCAGAGAATAATTTATGAACATTTTGCAATTTGAACCACTAAATTTGGAGTTCATATGAAAAAGATATGAAATAAACAAGTTTTGAAGTTTGAAATATGAAATATGAAATTAGGGTTAATTCTGTGATTAAACAAAAGCACAGGGGGCTATTTAAAATAAACCAGGGGCATGCACGCTAAAACCAGGACGATGGGTTGATTTCCTAAAACCCGAGGGTTTCTTAAGTAAAACTCACACGCAATGGGGTACGGGGTAACCTCGACCGTCGGATCAGATATCAACGGCCAGGATTAGATCGCGCGAGCGCGCGCGCGGGTGCGGGCGCGCGGACACGACTGACAGGCGGGGACAGGGCGTCAGCGAGCCAGGGCGAGATGACCAGCTAGGCCCAGGGGCAGGGGCACGGGTGAGGGGGAAGAGAGAAGGGCGGTTGGATTTGGATCGAAGGGTTGCGATCAGATCCGCTCTGGTTAAATCTAAACCGCCCGATCTCGGACGGACGCCCGAGATCTAACGGCTGGGGGCGGACACAAGCGCGGTGGCGCCGCTTGGTCCCGCGGCGAGAGCTGCCGGAGACGAGGGGGTTGGCCTGGGCGGGGCTCCAGAGGCTTGGGGACTAGCTCGAGCGCGTTCAAGGCGGTCTCGCGGACTCGGCTCGGGCATCACGCCGACGTGGGAGCACCAGAGGGCGCTGCACACGGTGAGGCAGGCTAACGGCGGCATGGGGCAACTACGACGAACAATCACACGCTAACCAGGGCAGTAACGGCCGAATTAAGGGCACGGGCAGGTTGCTCACCTCGAGGGGAAGCGCTGGAGTCACGGGGCAATGGCGGTGGTGCAAGGACGCGACAGGGTGACGGTGGCGGAGCTCCGGCTGTGCAAGAACCGCTCCAGTGAGCGTGGGCCGGACAAACCAGAGGGGGAGGGCACACCGAAGGGTGTCCCGAGCAACTAATGGTGAGGTGGAATTCACCGAGGCAAAGGACGGGGCGCGGGCGTGACGGAGATCGCAGAACGGGCAGCGCGACGGTGAGCGGTGGCGGAGCTCTCTGTTCGAGCGGGCAGAGTGAGAGAGGGAGAGGGGGTTTGGCTAAGGGCACAAGTGGGCGAGGGGAGGTGGGCGAGTAGGGCACGAGGCTCAAAAGGGGCGCAGGCGCGAGGACGTGGCCGAAGAACGCGCAGACATGGGCACGTCCACGGCGAGGGATCGTGGGCGAGAGGTTAGGTACGGCTGACAGGTGGGGTCGGTGGAACAGAGAGGGAAGCGAGCGCGCGGGCGAGAGAAACGGCGCCGACAAGCCTGGCCCACGGGGCAGCAAGAGAGAGAGGGGGGAGAGGGCGCGCTGGAGTTGGCGCTAACAGGCGGGGCCCGCCTGTTAGGCACCGGGGGCGCGCGTGGGCTAGGCTTAGTGGGCCGACTCGCGCCCGCGCGGGCTAGGCTTAGTGGGCCGACTTGGGATGAATTAGGTTTTCCATTTTCTAGGGAATTTCTAATTGCTTTTCTATTTATTTTCTCTAGGGTTTTCAATTCAAATTAAAATCAAGTTTCAAATTCAAACCAAATCAATCATGTGCAACAATTCAATAAATATTTGAGGTTCAACATGATGCAACATTTTATGACTCATATGTTTTGGGCAAAATAAAATAAATAATCCCTCACTAATTAAGCTAACCCTAGCTAAAAGAGAGAGAGAGAGACGAACTAGAGAGAGATGGAAACTAGAGTGAGATAGAGAAGAGTAACACCTGAATTTGGATGATAATAAGAAAGAAATTTTATACCCCCAAATTCAAGGTGTTACAGACCTATCCCCATTAAAATAATCTCGCCCTTGAGATTCAGGGTTGGCTAGCAAAGAGTTCGAGGTACTTGGCTCTCAGATCATCTTCTCTTTCCTAGGTTGCTTCATCTTCTGAGTGGTGACCCCATTTGACCTTGCACATCCTGATGGTGCTCCTCTGGGTGACCCGATCTGCTGTCTACGGAATCTGCGTTGGCTTCTCAATGTACGTCAGGTCTTCTTGAATTTCAAGGTCCTCTGTTGGCAACGGCTCTTCTGGTACTCGCAAGCATTTCTTTAACTGAGACATGTGGAACACATCGTGCACTGCGGACAGATTCTCTGGTAAGCTGAGTTGATAAGCCACTTCTCCACGTCGTGCTTGAATCTGATACGACCCAATGTATCGAGGCGCTAGCTTGCCTTTGACTCCAAACCTTTTGGTTCCTCTGATGGGTGACACTTTCAAGTAGACATAGTCTCCCACTTCAAAACTGAGTTCCCTTCTTCTGGTGTCAGCATAGCTTCGCTGCCTGGACTATGCTGCCTTTAGATTTTCCCGAACCATCCTGATATTCTCTTCGGCTTCAAGCAAAATCTCTGGACCGAACACCTGCCTTTCGCCGGGTTGGTCCCAATGCAACGGAGTTCTGCAATTCCTCCCATAGAGCGCTTCGAATTGTGACATCTTCAGACTGGCTTGGTAGCTGTTGTTGTAGGATAATTCTACATACGGTAGCCTCTTGTCCCAACCTAACTTATCTTGCAAAGCACAAGCCCTCAACATATCTTCAAGAATCTGGTTGGTTCTTTCAGTCTGACCATCTATCTGCGGGTGATACGCTGAACTGAACAGGTGTGTGCCCAAAGCTTCATGTAGCTGCTGCCAGAAATGAGAGGTAAACTGGGTGCCTACGTCCGATACTATCTTCTTTGGAATGCCATGCAAGCACACAATCCGAGACATGTACAATTCTGCCAACACCGCACTGTTATAGGTGGTCTTGACTGGTATGAAATGGTCCGCCTTTGTTAAACGGTCCACTACTACCCAGATGGAGTCATAACCGGCTCGAGTGCAGGGCAGACCGAGTATAAAGTCCATTCCAATCTCATTCCATTTCCACTGAGGAATCTGCGACGGCTGCAACAAACCTGCGGGTCTCTGATGTTCTGCCTTGATCCTCTGACAACTGTTGCATCTGGCCACATACTCTGCTATCTCTTTTTTCATACCAAACCACCAGAATCTCTTCTTTAGGTCTTGGCACATTTTCTCGCTACCAGGGTGTATAGAATATGCTGTCTCATGAGCTTCCTTGAGAATCAGTTCCCGGATCGATGTGATGTTGGGAACGCACAGCCTATCCTTGAACCATACCACTCCTTTGGCATCTTCATGGAAATCTAGACCTTTCCCATCGATGATTAGCTGCCAGATCTCATTGATCTTCTCGTCATCTTTCTGACCTTTCTTGATGTCTTGTTCTAGAGTGGGTTCTAGCTCAACTGTCACTCCTTGAGTGTTGTTCAGAAATCCGAGACTCAGCCTGTCGAATTCCTTTGCTAGCTCGAACGGCATCAGGTGAGCGGCCAACATATTGACTTGACTCTTCCTGCTCAGAGCATCTGCAACCACATTTGCTTTTCCTGGGTGATAATGGATCTCCAGCTCATAGTCTTTGATCAATTCTAGCCATCTTTGTTGCCTCATGTTTAACTCTGACTGAGTGAATATGTACTTGAGACTCTTGTGGTCCATGTAGATATCACACTTCTGTCAATAAAGATAGTGTCTCCAGGTCTTCAGTGCATGAACCACTGCTGCTAGCTCTAGATCGTGAGTGGGGTAATTCTTCTCATGAACTTTCAGTTGTCGGGATGAGTATGCCACTACTGTCCCTTCCTGCATTAACACACATCCCAATCCGGTGTACGAAGCATCACAATATACTGAGAACGGCTTGTGAACATCTGGCAGAACCAATACCAGCGCTGTTGTTAACTTCTGCTTCAACATCTCAAATGATTCTTGGCATGCTGGGGTCCACTTGAACTCAATCTTCTTTGCTAGTAAGGCTATCATGGGCCAGGCAATCTTGGAGAAACCTTCAATGAAACGTCGATAGTAACCGGCCATTCTAATGAAACTCTTGATTCCTTGGACATCTTTTGGTGCTTTCCAGTCTAGAATCGTTGCTACCTTCTTTAGATCCACAGCTAGTCCATCTCGGTTTATTATATGACCCAAGAACAGAACTTTGCTGATCCAAAACTCGCACTTGCTAAGCTTGGCGTACAACTAGCAATCTCGTAGCCTCTGAAGTACTTTCCTCAAATGTTCCTCATGTTCTTGCTCATTCTGGGAATATACCATAATATCATCAATGAACACTACTACAAACATGTCGAGGTAGTCCATGAACACACTGTTCATCAGGTACATGAAGTAAGCTGGCGCATTCGTCAAACCGAATGACATAACCATGAACTCATATAATCCATACTTGGTGATGAATGCGGTCTTCGGTATGTCTGAAGGTCAGATTCTGAGCTGATGGTAGCATGACCTTAGATCTATCTTTGAGAACACACTGGCTCCTCTCAACTGATCAAATAGGTCTTCGATTCGAGGCAGGGGGTACTTGTTCTTGATAGTGACTTCATTCAAAGCTCTGTAATCGATACACATCCTCTTCGTACCATCTTTCTTCTCCACAAATAGCACTAGGGCTGCCCAAGGTGAGGTACTTGGTCTGATGTAGCCTTTCTCTAACAACTCATCAATTTGCTTCTTGAGTTCCACCAACTCTGGTCCAGACACTCGATAGGCTCTCTTGGAAATAGGGGCGGTGCCTGGGATAAGCTCTATGGCAAATTCAACTTTCCTTTTAGGTGGCATGCCTGGTAACTCTTCAGGGAATACATCGGGGAATTCCAACACAATTCTGATTGCCTTGATCGGATTGGACTCCTTGTCATCTACTGATAAATGGTGACCTGCTCCTTCTTCTAGTTTAGGCAAGTACAGCTTAGTTACGACGTCCCTTCCAGATGGGGACACCAACTTAACTGTTCTCTTGTCATAACTGACAGTGGCTTGATTTCTGTGTAGCCAATTCATCCCTAGGATAACATCTAACCCTTGAGTTCCCATTACTACTAGGCTAGCGGGGAAGTCTATCCCCCTTATTTCAATCCTTAGATTCGAACAAATCCTATCGGACTAAACATTTCCCCCAAGTGAATTAACTCTTAAAGGTGGGATCATTGGTTCTATGGGGATGCTATGTGCTTCTACCCAAGATGTAGAAACAAAAGAATCTGTGGCACCAGTGTTAAATAATACTTTTGCTGGATAGGATTCGACTAGAAACATACCTACTGCCACATCTTGAGCATCTTGGATTGCTTTAGCCTCCAGGTGGTTCACCTTTCCATGGTTGTAGGCCTGACCACGGCCTACTGGTGCTTGTTGTGGCACTCCTTGTCTTGCTGGGCCATTGACTGTTGGCGGCTGCTGAGCTGCTTTCTTTGGACAGTTCTTCTCCCAATGGTTTTGCTCTCCATAGTAGAAACATGCGCGGCCTCTCACTTGCGCTGGGGCTGCTTGGCCATTCTAGTTGGGTGATGGGGCAGGAAGGCAAGTTGTCTGATAGTTCTGACACTGGTACTGATTTCCTCTAGGTTGGGCATTCTGACGGTACTGCTGCTGAGGAAACTGCCTCTGGTACTAGTGTTGGCACTGATGCTGGTGACCTTGCTTGAATTGTTGTGGTGAGTTGCCTGAGTAGCGGGGACGACTGCTACTTCCGGCCTGAGATCCTCCGATCTTGCGCTTTCTATCCTCCATCTCCCGACGCTTCCTTTCTGTCATGATTGCTCTGTCTATCAAATGTTGGAAGGTAGGGAAAGTGTGATTCATCAGCTGGTAGTGGAGGGGATCAACCAATCCTCTCAGAAAGTGGTACTGCCTCTTAGCATCCGTGTTGACATCTTCTGGGGCATAACGTGACAGCTGCAAAAACTTATCCCTGTACTCACTGACGGACAGGGGACCTTGCTTTAGGGCAAGAAACTCCTCCTTCCTCACTATCATTAGTCCCTCAGGCACATGGTAGCGACGGAAGTTGTCCCTAAACTCCTCCCAGGTGATGGCTTCAGGGTTAGCATGCGTGGCGAGGTAAGACTCCCACCAAGACTGTGCTGCTCCCCTCAGCTGATGGGGACCATACTACACCTTCTCACGATCGTTGCACTGAGCAGTGTGCAACTCACGCTCCATGGTACACAACTAATCTTCAGCGTCCATGGGATCAGCAGAGTGGGCAAAGACAGGGGGATGGCCCCTCATGAATTCTGCACGCTTGTCTCTAGGCACCTATGGCATCTGGACTTGCACTAGAGGCTGAGGTGGGGGTGGCTGCTGCTGCATCTATTGCATCGCTGCTAGGGTCTGACCAATCGCTTGAACTGCCTGAGTTTGCATCATGAACATCTGCTCCACTGTCGTCGGGGGTGGTGGTGGCAACTGCTGCTGAGCTGCATCTTCCTAGGTGCCTGCTGTTTAGGCTGAGCACGCTTTGCACCTCTGCGCCTGTTTTCAGACATCTGTAGAAAGCACACACATATCAGATCTAACTCTACAGTCTTTTAGCATAAGAAAAGATATATGGAAATCTTCATAGCATTGAACAAATGATCATCTTCACTGACAACTTCTTAGATAGAGAGGAAAGTGGAAATAAATGGATTACCCAACTAAATAACTGACTTTATTAATAACTACACCAAGTTGCAGGGGATACCCACACCTTGATGACAATCATTACAAAGATCCAACTTCATTACATGTTCATCACGACAAGCATTCCAACATATGATAAGCAAACTAACTCTAACTAAGACTGACTAGACTAAGACACTGAATTAAGCATTATTACAGACTCCGACTCTGTCGATCTATGGATCTAAATCTATTCGGGTCCTACAGTCTGGGGTACCATAGTCGAAGCGACCACGTGGCGGTGAACGGTAAGGGTGCTGAATCCCGACAGGGGCGGGAGAACCACCATCTAGATAGTGACGTGCAGCGCACTCAGCACACAATTCCGCAACCTCCGCCCGAACCTTGCCCAACTTTTCAAGGGCGTGGTCTAGCTCTGTGTTGAGCACGGTGGTCAGGTTGACCATGTTGTTCAGCCTGGGATTGCCATCACCAACTGGCGAGACAATCACACCTCTAGCACTGCCGGTCGAACGGCGAGGGTAGTACTTCAGGTCGAGGCCATCAGCTACCCCACTAAACAACGAGCAATACTAAGAAAGTGCCTGTCATGCTGCATCTTGCATGGCTGCCTCGGTAGTATCACTCTCAGTGATAGAATAGTGCTCTAAGAAGGCCTCTGCACCCCGGAGATCATCATCCGAACTCCCACTGGTCTGGGTATAACCTGCGACGATGCTTGTAGACTACATAACGGTACTCAATAGACCAAGTGTGTCGGTCGAAGGCCTGACGCAACAGGGTATCAAGAGCGTCGTGGAAGTGACACCTGCGAGCAGCGTCACGAGTGATGGGTCTGGCGATCCATCCCTCCGGCTCCTGCTCCTCTGAGAGCTCCATGCCGTGGCTCGAACTGCCACCGACATCGTCGCCTCTATCTCCGTCAGGGTCTCCTCCGGCAGCCAGGATGCCCTGTGGTGGTGCAGGAGGCATCTCTGGCTGAGGTGCAGGGGAATACGACCTCCCAAACTCCACCTCCTGCTGAGGTGAGGGGGAAGAGTCCTGCTGCTCCTGCTCCTGGCGTCAGCGCTCCTGCTCCTTGTGCAGGCGATGATGCAGTCTCTCCAGATGACTGGACTAACCTGGCACCATGCGACGCAGTGGACGCTCCGCCAGGCGAGAAGGCAAAAAGGGGATCACAGACTTACGTGTAGTGCACCTAATATGAGCCATCTACAAAAGACATCGGAAGCACAAGAGTGAGAGTAGAACTATAAGACCAGAGAGTAAACAGAAAGAAAAGTGAGACAAAACTTTTGAGATAAGTAAATAACATAGAGTTGGTCAAGATGACCAACTTTTGAATGGACACTAAGGTCAAGGTAAGAGTAGAGGTCTATAGTCCTTAGGGCGACCTTTCTAGTCTAGGTTAGCGGTCCTACAGTCAGCAAGGCTTTGATACCACTTATGTCACACCCAGTTTTGGAAGGTAAACCGAATGCGAACCATGTACGTGCCAGGATAAGAACTCATGTACATAGCGATTACATAATTGGACATCATCACACAATGCTCAAAGTAAATAGCGGAAAGGTACTTTAATTACATCAAGATGTCCAAGACATCCACAGAGTCTAGTACATAATCGTAGTGTTCAACATTAATGTCGGTGTTTCGGGACCGGGGGGTCCCCGAGCCGACGAGTGAGTGTGCCGCGTGCCCCAGCCCAGATGGGTCGAGCGCGTGGGCGAGCGCGAAGGGGGGAGAGAGCGAGAGCGAGGTGGCCGGAGCCGGGTCGTGAGGGAGTCGGAGATCCCGCGGCCTTCGTGTTCGTCCCGCGCCTAGGTCGGGTGCGCTTGCAGTAGGGGGTTACAAGCGTCCGCGCGGGTGAGGGGAGCGAGCGGCCCCGAGAGAGCGCCTGCCCCTGCCCTTCGTCCCCGCGAGGCCAACCTTCTCTAAGAAGGCCCTGGTCCTTCCTTTTATAGGCGTAAGGAGAGGATCCAGGTGTACAAATGGGGGTGTAGCAAGGTGCTACGTGTCTAGCGGGGGAGAGCTAGTGCCCTAAGTACATGCCAAGGTGGCAGCCGGAGAGATCTTGGCACCCGGCTAGTGTGGCGTCGTGGCTGTCGGAGAAGCAATGGAGCTTGGCGGAGGGACAGCTGTCGGAGTGGTTGGGCCCTTGCTGACGTCCTCCTACTTTCGTAAGAGAGCTGAGAGCCGCCGTCGTCATGGGTCCAGCGGGGTGCCATCATTGCCTATCTGGCGGAGCTAGCCAGATGGGACGTCGGTCCTGTTCCCTGCGGCCCGAGTCGGCTCGGGGTAGGGTGATGATGGCGCTCCCTGTTGACGTGGCGGACTCGTGCCCTAGGTCGGGCGTCGTGGAGGCTCCTCCGAAGCCGAGGTCGAGTCTGTCCTGCATGGCCGAGGCCGAGCCCGAGCTCCTGGGTCGGGCGAGGCGGAGGTCGTTCGGCAGAGGCCAGGGCGGAGTCCGAGCCCTGGGTCGGGCGAGGCGGAGTTCGTCATCTTCCGGGGCCTTAGCCCGAGTCCGAGCCCTGGGTCGGGCGGAGCGGTGTTCGCCGTCTTGCGGGGCCTTAGCCCGAGTCCGAGCCCTGGGTCGGGCGGAGCGGAGTTCGCCGTCTTCCGGGGCCTTAGCCCGAGTCCGAGCCCTGGGTCGGGCGGAGCGGAGTTCGCCGTCTTCCGGGGCCTTAGCCCGAGTCCGAGCCCTGGGTCGGGCGGAGCGGAGTTCGCCGTCTTCCGGGGCCTCAGCCCGAGTCCGAGCCCTGGGTCGGGCGGAGCGGAGTTCGCCGTCTTCCGGGGCCTCAGCCCGAGTCCGAGCCCTGGGTCGGGCGGAGCTTCCTATGGCGCTTTTTGCCAAGCCTGGCCGCCCGGCAGTCCCACTCTTTGCGTCAAATGCCCCAGTGACTTGGTCGGTCGGCGCGGTGATTCAGTCAGGGTTGCTTCTCAACGAAGGCAAGGCCTCGGGCGAGCCGGAGATGCGTCTGCCGTAAAAAGGGGGCCTCGGGCGAGACGGAAACACCTCAGGGTCGGCTGCCCTTGCCCGAGGCTAGGCTCGGGCGTGGCGTGATCGAGTCGCTCGTATGGACTGATCCCTGACTTAATCAAACCCATCAGGCCTCTGCAGCTTTATGCTGATGGGGGTTACCAGCTGAGAATTAGGCGTCTTGAGGGTACCCCTAATTATGGTCCCCGACAGTAGCCCCCGAGCCTCGAAGGGAGTGTTAACACTCGCTTGGAGGCTTTCGTCGCACTTTTTTGCAAGGGGACCAGCCTTTCTCGGTTGCTCTTTGTTCCGGTGGGTGCGCGCGAGCGCACCCGCCGGGTGTAGCCCCCGAGGCCTCGGAGGAGTGGTTTCACTCCTTCGAGGTCTTAATGCCTTGCGCAATGCTTCGGCCGGTCTGGCGGTTCCCTCATGCGTACAGGCCGTAGCCCGGGTGCACTGTCGGGGCCCAAGTTCTCGGGCTGGTATGTTGACGCTGTCAACGGTTCGGCCGGAGCTGGGTTTGCGAGAGCAGCCCCCGAGCCTCCGCACGGAGCGAGAGGACGATCAGGGACAGACTCGGTTTTTTTACATACGCCCCTACGTCGCCTTTCCGCAAGGAGGAGGGGGGAGAGCGCCATGTTACCCTCGATGGGCACCGAACATGGTGTCTCCGGTGAGCTGCAATCGGGTAATCCGAGTGGACGTCCGTGCCCCGTTTGTTGGGGGTCGGCTAGGGGCCCGGAGGCACGCCCAAAAGTACCTGCGGGTGATCTGCCGGACCCGGTCCCCTGGCGACGGGGTCCGAGGGCTCGTTGCCTCCCTCCGATGGGATTCCGTTACAGAGTCGTTCCCGCTGGTCTCGGAAATGTCCTAGGGTACCTCGGGAGCGCAGCCCGAGCCTTGGTTATGTATCGAACGTACCCCTGGTCATCCCTCGCTCGGTGTCTGAGGCGACTGTGAACCCTTCGGGGGGCCAGCCTTCGAACCCCTGATCAGTAAGGGGCACGGAGCCCGAGTAGCCTGAGGCGGTCGTGGGACCTTTCGGGGGCCGACCTTCGAACCCCTGACCAGTAGTGGGTGTTGGGCCCACGCGATCTGAGGCGGCTGTTGAACCCTTCGGGGGGCCAGCCTTCGAACCCCTGATCAGTAAGGAGGCTCGGAGCCTAGTTCCTTCACGGGGAAGGATCCCTTTGGGGGTATCCCCTTTCCCGGTCCCTGTTGCAAGAGATAGAGAAAGAAGGAAAAGGGGAAAAAGGATACGAAATTGAACGACGTGGCGTACCTTTTTTGGTGTGGCCGTTTTGGCGAAGGCGAAACGTCGCCAGCTGCTTCCGCCAGAAGCGCTGCCCGTCGAGCCGTGGAGTTAATGCGCCGGGGCGGGCGGTCAGCGAGGCTGCCGTTGCGTACGCGAGCCGTTCGAGGAATGGGTCACGGGCGTGTCGTCTTCACACCGTGAGAGAGGGGGTTCTCCTGCTGCCTCCGGATGGGACGTGAGCTTGGCTGATGGCGTGACCGCTGCTCTTGCGCGCCTGCCATCGTCATTACCGCCGGCCCACTTTTGACTGCGTTTGACCGCTGCGCCCGGCTGGCGCTGCTGGGCCGCGCGCTGGGCCGCCTCGGGTCGCTGTATTGGTTCCGCAACCGAGGAGGTGCGGTGGTGGCGCAAGTGGCATAGTGGCTTACATGCAGCATCCGGCGCGCCGGTTGCGCGACGCGTGGGCTTGAGCCTCCGTGCTGGCCTGTCAGGAGTCGGAGAGGCGCGTCCACTTGGCGCGAGTGCATGCTGCCCGCATGGCTGCCCGCCCCTTTCGCCCGTTGGTCTGGGCAAAGGTGGAGGGTCACTTGTAACCGCTGGGTAGTTGCACGCGCCGCGCGCGGCGGTTCGGCTTCTTCTGCTCGGAGCCGGTCTGTATGACAGGCGGGTCCCAGCCCCCGCGCCGCTGGGGAGGACTTTGGAGGCGTGTTGGAGAAGACTCAGCCCGTGACGGTTGGGGGCGCAAGCAGGGAGAGTTGCCTTTAAAAGGAGGGCGACCCCTTTCGTAAGGCGACCATGTCTTCTTCCTCCCTTATGCATCGTGTCTTTCCACCTTTCAAGCCCCCGGATGGGGGAAACCGCCGTCTTCGTGCCTCATCGTCGGAGGACACCGCTCCGCGGGAGTGGGTACCTTTCAGCCATCGTTCGACTTCAAGGATTTTCATCATGCAGCCCGGCTGCACCCCTCCACCGGCGGTCACCCAAGATGGTGACCTCCGGCTTGATGGTGGGGGAAAGCGAGCCGGGCTGCGGCCTCTGCCCCTTCCTCGGCCTCAAGGACTTTCATCACCAGGCCAAGAGGGAGGACGAGGCGAGTCAGGGGGCTGCCTCCGTGTGGGTCGGTTGCCCTCTTCTTCCCCGTGCGTCCGGGGGAGAACGGCATCCTCCAGCTTCACGGAGACTTCCTCCAGCCATGCCGGAAGAGGCGGGTCGTCGTCGCACAGCCAGGGCGCCACGCCGCGTCCTCCGTCCGGACGACGATTGCGCCGCGCACCGCGAGGGCAGTGCCCACGCCCTGGACGGCCCCGGCATGGGCGAAGACTTGCCGGCGCGTTCCGAGGCGTCGGCGGACGGAGGTGGCTTCTCTACCGATGAGATTACCAACTCCGTCAATAGCCCTGGGTCTCCGTCTCCTGGCCTGAATGGCTGTCTCTCGTCCTCGGGGGGTGAGAGTTCTTCTGCCGCCCCGCAGGCCCGCCCCTATCGAGTGGGGTTGTTCGTACCTGCGGGGGGGGGGGGGAACCGGAGTTCCATTTGTAATGGCACTTCGAGTGCCGGGTTTTTTGTTCATTTTGGCTTTTGGGGCCTGAACATGTATGTAATTACGGCACGGAGCCGTGTTTTTTCCTCATTTCCGAGCACTAAGACTCGTCTACTGAGTGTCTGAACCGCTTTACCAAGCATGAGTCGCCCCGTGTCAAGGTGACGAGTGAGGTATCCGTATCCCGGGGGCGTAGGAGTCCTTCGGCTCGGTCGGCCCTTTTGTCCGAGGCTCCTCTAGCTTAGTTAAAGAGACCCCTCGGCCGCTCTCCGACGAGCTGAGGCCGGGGGTAGCGATATCAGTATGAGCAGAGGCGGAGTTGGTTCGGAAATGAAACCTGGTTGGCCGGAGCCTAGCCGAGCTGTCCGTTGGCAGGATCGACGCCAGAGTTGGTCAGCCGAGGCTTCGGACCGGGCTGGTGCCCTCGGAAGGTGGTCGGCCGAGGCCCCGGAGGTGGCTGGCCGAGCCGCCTGCTCAGGCCGGATTCCCGGAGAAGTCCCTGACAACGATCGCCCGGGCGCGGTGATGACGCCGTCCTTCGGAGCGGAGGCCCTCGGACCATGTCGCCGTCCGAGGCTAGGTCGGGCCTTACCGAAGGTGCCGTTGATGCCGAGGGTGTTGCTGCCCCCTTCCCGAGTCGGGACCCGAGCCTACAGGATCAGCTTGTCTTGTAGTGTGTGCTTTGTGCGGCCGTCGAGGCCAGAACACACACCCTTGCTGTGTTGTAAAGCTGCGTCTCTTTTCCTCTTGTTTCGGGCATTTGGACTTTTTGTCGGTAACAGGGATGTTAGGTCGAGCGAAAGTTGCTTGTCGCGGAAGGTGAGGAGTGAGGTATCCGTATCCCGGAGGCGTAGGAGTCCCTCGGCTCGGTCGGCCTTGCCGCTTACGCGCACTTTTACTCGTCCATGAGGCCCTATCACCGACTTGGTCGAGGAAACTCGAAGAATCGCTTCGACAGAAGGGCTTCCGAATGTAGAGACTTGTTCGATCCGCGGAGTCACCTTATCCGAACGCGAGTTACTTATCACAGAAGGTGATGAGTGAGGTATCCGTATCCCGGAGGCGTAGGAGTCCCTCGGCTCGGTCAGCCTTGACTGCTTACGTGTACCCCGTCGTTTCCAGGACCCACTTTTCGAAGTAGTCAAAAAGCACGGAAGATATTCTGGTAAAAGAGATTTTCTGTTTGAGGAAAATTTTGACGCAGAGGGGGTTTCCCCCCTTTTAGCCCCCGAGGGAGGGTCGGGCTTTGCCGAGGCGAGGCCGACCCTTCCTTGTTGACTAAACTTTGCGTGGGTGTGAGGTATATGAACAACTTGGGAACATCTTAAGGGTAGAAGCGACGTAGCTGTTGGATGTTCCAAGCGTTGCCGTAGACTTCGCCCTGACTGTTGGCCAGCTTGTACGTTCCGGGCTTCAGAACTTTGGCGATGACAAACGGCCCCTCCCAGGGGGGCGTGAGCTTGTGCCTCCCTCGGGCGTCTTGCCGCAGCCGAAGCACCAGGTCGCCCACCTGAAGGTCTCGGGGTCGGACCCCTCGGGCGTGGTAGCGTCGCAGGGACTGCTGGTACCGCGCCGAGTGTAGTAAGGCCCTGTCCCGAGCCTCGTCCAGCTGGTCCAGCGAGTCTTCTCGGCTAGCTTGGTTGCTTTCTTCGTTGTAGGCCCTCGTCCTTGGGGAGCCGTATTCCAGGTCAGTGGGCAAGACGGCCTCGGCCCCGTAGACCAGGAAGAACGGCGTGAAGCCCGTGGCTCGGCTCGGCGTCGTCCTCAGGCTCCAGACCACCGAGGGGAGTTCCTTCGTCCATCGCTTGCCGAACTTGTTGAGATCATTGTAAATCCGAGGCTTGAGCCCTTGTAGAATCATGCCATTGGCACGTTCTACTTGCCCATTCGACATGGGATGAGCTACGGCGGCCCAGTCTACCCGGATGTTGTGGTCCTCGCAAAAATCCAAGAATTTTTTGCCGGTGAACTGGGTGCCGTTGTCGGTGATGATGGAGTTCGGGACCCCGAAGCGATGGATGATGTTGGTGAAGAACGCCACCGCCTGCTCGGATCTGATGCTGTTCAGGGGTCGGACCTCGATCCACTTGGAGAATTTGTCGACGGCGACCAGCAGGTGCGTGTAGCCCCCGGGCGCCTTCTGCAGAGGTCCGACGAGGTCCAGACCCCACACAGCAAAGGGCCAGGTGATGGGTATCGTCTGCAGAGCCTGAGCGGGCAGGTGGGTCTGCTTCGCATAGAATTGGCACCCTTCGCAGGCGCGGACAATTCTAGTGGCGTCAGCCACCGCCGTCGGCCAATAAAAGCCTTGGCGGAAAGCGTTCCCGACGAGGGTTCGAGGTGCTGCATGATGGCCGCAAGCCCCCGAGTGTATTTCCTGTAGGAGTTCCTGACCCTCGGCGATGGAGATGCATCGCTGGAGGATGCCCGAGGGGCTACGGTGGTAGAGCTCCTTCTCATCGCCCAGCAAGACGAACGACTTGGCGCGTCGCGCTACCCGCCGAGCCTCTGCCCGGTCGAGGGGCAGTTCTTCTTGGCGGAGATATTGCAGGTACGGGGTCTGCCAATCTTGTTCCGGCGTGACCCCGCTCTGCTCCTCCTCGATGCGCAGTGCTTCGCCCTCGGGGGCCGAGGGTTCCTCGGGCTGAGCCGAGGATGGCTCGGGCTGGGCCGAGGCTGCCTCGGACGGGGCCGAGGGCACCTCGGGCTCGGGCGTGTCGCCGATCTTGACGGAGGGTTTGTGCAGATCCCGGGAGAAGACGTCCGGGGGAACCGTCGTTCGCCCCGAGGCTATCTTTGCCAGCTCGTCCGCAGTCTCGTTGTAGCGCCGGGCGATGTGGTTAAGCTCGAGCCCGTAGAACTTGTCTTCCAGGCGTCGAACCTCATCACAGTAGGCCTCCATCTTCGGGTCGCGGCAGTGGGAGTTCTTCATGACTTGGTCGATGACGAGCTGCGAGTCGCCGCGTGCATCGAGGCGTCGGACCCCTAGCTCGATGGCGATTCGCAATCCGTTGATCAGAGCCTCGTACTCAGCCACATTGTTGGACGCCAGGAAATGGAGGCGGAGCACGTAGCGCAGGTGTTTCCCGAGGGGCAAGACGAAGAGCAGGCCCGCGCCGGCTCCCGTCTTCATCAGCGACCCGTCGAAAAACATGGTCCAGAGCTCCGGTTGGATCGGAGCCGTCGGCAACTGGGTGTCGACCCATTCGGCTACGAAGTCCGCCAGTACCTGGGACTTGATGGCCTTCCGAGGGGCGAACGAGATTGTCTCGCCCATGATTTCCACCGCCCACTTTGCGATCCGTCCCGAGGCTTCTCGGCACTGGATGATCTCCCCCAGGGGGAAGGATGACACCACAGTCACCGGATGAGACTCGAAGTAATGTCGCAGCTTTCGCCTCGTCAGGATCACTGCATACAGCAGCTTCTGGACTTGTGGGTAGCGGATTTTGGTTTCGGACAGCACCTCGCTGACGAAGTAAACTGGCCTCTGAATGGGCAAGGCATGCCCCTCTTCCCGCCTTTCGACCACAATCGCGGCGCTGACCACCTGAGTGGTAGCGGCGACGTAGACTAGGAGGGCTTCTCCATCAGCAGGGGGTACCAAGACGGGCGCCTGGGTGAGGAGCGCCTTCAGGTTCCCGAGAGCTTCCTCGGCCTCGGGAGTCCAGGTGAAGCACTCGGCCCTCCTTAAGAGACGGTACAGGGGCAGGCCTCTTTCGCCGAGGCGCGAGATGAAACGGCTCAAGGCCGCGAGACATCCCATGACCCTCTGTACGCCTTTTAAGTCCTTGATGGGCCCCATGTTTGTGATGGCTGCGATCTTCTCCGGGTTGGCTTCGATGCCCCGCTCGGAGACGATGAATCCCAAAAGCATGCCTCGGGGCACCCCGAAGACGCACTTCTCGGGATTGAGCTTGACGCCCTTCGCCTTGAGACACCGGAATGTCAGTTCGAGGTCGGAGAGAAGGTCGAAGGCTTTCCTCGTCTTGACTACGATGTCATCGACATAGGCCTCGACCGTGCGACTGATGTGTTCGCCGAACACATGGTTCATGCACCGCTGGTACGTTGCACCCGCGTTCCTCAAACCGAACGGCATGGTGACATAACAGTACATGCCGAAGGGCGTGATGAAAGAAGTCACGAGCTGGTCGGACCCTTTCATCTTGATTTGATGATACCCTGAGTAAGCATCGAGGAAAGAAAGGGTTTCGCACCCTGCAGTGGAGTCCACAATTTGATCGATGCGAGGTAGAGGGTAGGGGACCTTCGGACATGCTTTGTTGAGACCAGTGTAGTCTACACACATCCGCCACTTCCCCCCTTTCTTCCTCACAAGTACAGGGTTGGCAAGCCATTCGGGATGGAATACCTCTTTTATGAACCCGGCTGCCATCAGCTTGTGGATCTCCTCGCCTATCACCCTGCGCCTTTCCTTGTCGAATCGGCGCAGAGGCTGTTTGACCGGTCGGGCCCCGGCCCGAATATCCAGCGAGTGCTCGGCGACATCCCTCGGTATGCCGGGCATGTCCGAGGGACTCCACGCAAAGACATCGGCGTTTGCGCGGAGAAAGTCGACGAGCACTGCTTCCTATTTGGGGTCGAGCCCGGAACCGATCCGGACCTGCTTGGAGGTGTCTCCACTGGGGTCGAGAGGGACGGCCTTAACCGTCTCCGCTGGCTCGAAGTTGCCGGCATGTCGCTTCACGTCTGGCACCTCCCGGGAGAGGTTTTCCAGGTCGGCGATGAGGGCCTCGGACTCGGCGAGGGCCTCGGCGTACTCTACGCACTCCACATCGCATTCGAACGCGTGTTTGTACGTGGTGCCGACGGTGATGACCCCGTTGGGGCCCGGCATCTTGAGCTTCAGGTAGGTGTAGTTGGGGATGGCCATGAACTTCGCGTAGCATGGCCTTCCCAACACTGCGTGGTAGGTTCCTCGGAACCCGACCACCTCGAACGTCAAAGTCTCCCTTCGGAAGTTGGAGGGTGTTCCGAAGCAGACAGGAAGGTCGAGCTGTCCGAGGGGCTGGACGCGCTTCCCAGGGATGATCCCGTGGAAGGGCGCAGCGCCCGCTCGGACAGATGACAGATCGACGCGCAGGAGCCTGAGGGTCTCGGCGTAGATGATATTGAGGCAGCTGCCCCCATCCATCAGGACCTTGGTGAGCCTGACGTTGCCGATGATGGGATCGACGACGAGCGGGTACTTCCCCGGGCTCGGCACGTGGTCGGGGTGGTCGTCCTGGTCGAAGGTGATGGGCTTGTCGGACCAGTCTAGGTAGACTGGCGCCGCCACCTTCACCGAGCAGACCTCCCGACGCTCTTGCTTACGATGCCGAGCCGAGGCATTCGCCGCATGCCCTCCGTAGATCATGAAGCAGTCGCGGACCTCGGGGAACTCTCCTGCTTGGTGATCTTCCTTTTTGTCGTCGTCGCGGGCCCTGCCACCCTCCGCGGGTGGCCTGGCCCGGTGGAAGTGGCGCCGAAGCATGACGCACTCCTCGAGGGTGTGCTTGACGGGCCCCTGATGGTAGGGGCACGTCTCCTTGAGTGCCTTGTCGAAGAGGTTGGCGCCTCCGGGGGGCTTCCGAGGGTTCTTGTATTCGGCAGCGGCGACAAGGTCGGTGCTGGCGGCGTCGCGTTTCGCTTGCGACTTCCTCCTGCCTTTCTTCTTGGCGCCGAGCGGAGTAGACGCCTCGGGAGCATCTTCCGACGGGCGGCCCTGGGGCTGCTTGTCCTTTCGGAAGATGGCCTCGACCGCCTCCTGACCAGAGGCGAACTTGGTGGCGATGTCCATCAGCTCGCTCGCCCTGGTGGGGGTCTTGCGACCCAACTTGCTCACCAAGTCACGGCAGGTGGTGCCGGCGAGGAATGCGCTGATGACGTCGGAGTCGGTGATGTTGGGCAGCTCGGTGCGCTGCTTCGAGAATCGCCGGATGTAGTCCCGAAGGGACTCTCTCGGCTGTTGCCGGCAGCTTCGGAGGTCCCAAGAATTCCCGGGGCGCACGTACGTGCCCTGGAAGTTGCCGGCGAAGGCTTGGACCAGATCCTCCCAGTTGGAAATCTGCCCCGGAGGCAGGTGCTCCAACCAAGCACGAGCAGTGTCGGAGAGGAACAGGGGGAGGTTGCGGATGATGAGGTTGTCGTCATCCGTCCCACCTAGTTGACAGGCCAGGCGGTAGTCCGCGAGCCACAATTCCGGTCTCGTTTCCCTCGAGTACTTTGTGATGGTAGTCGGGGGTCGGAAACGGGGCGGAAACGGCGCCCGCCGAATGGCCCGGCTGAAGACCTGCGGACCGGGTGGTTCGGGCGAGGGACTCCGATCCTCCCCGCTGTCGTAGCATCCCCCACGCCTGGGGTGATAACCTCGACGCACCCTTTCGTCGAGGTGGGCCCGACGGTCGCGATGAGGGTGCCCGTCGCCGAGGTGGCCCGGGGCCGCCGGCGCGGTGTTGCGCGTGCGCCCGGTGTAGACCGAGGCTTCCCGCATAAGTCGGGAAGTCGCGGCGCGAGGTTTCGAGGGGTACCCCTGCCTTCGGGAGGCAGAGCTCTCGGCCCGCCGGGCCGCAGCACCTTCCAGGAGGTGCTTGAGCTCTCCCTGGATTCGCCGACCCTCGGTGGTTGATGACTCCGGCATCGCGCGGAGGAGCATCGCTGCGGCGGCCAGGTCCTGACCAGTCCCGCCGGATGCGGGTGGCGGTCTGTCCCTGGCATCGTTAGCGATGCGGTGCTGGAGACCTTGGGGCAGGTGACGTATTTCTCCGGCCGGGGGCTGGCCCGCCCATACCTGCCCGACGTCCCGGCGGATTGCCTCGAGCGCTCCTGCTCCCTCATCGAGCCCGGCCCGCGCCCCGCGGACTTGCTCGAGCTGTGGGTCGTGACCCCCCGCCGGAACGGGGACCACAGCTAGCTCCCGCGGGATGTCGGCGCGAGGCGCTGGCCTAGGGGGATCACCATCCTCCGGCATGCCGAGACAGCTGCCTCCGGAGGGATCCCCTAGCTCGACGTGGAAACATTCGCGGCTCGGGCCGCAGTCCTTGTCGTCAAGGCTGCGGCTGCCGTCAGAACAGTCGGAGAGGCAGTAGTTGCATGCGGTCATGAAATCCCGCATGGCACTGGGGTTGCCAGATCCAGAGAAATCCCAGTAGATGCTGGGATCGTCATCTTCCTCGGACCCAGAGGGCCCGTAGGTCGAGACGTCCGTCAATCGGTCCCAAGGCGACCGCACACGAAACCCCAGAGAGGTTGCATTCGCCTCAATGTGAGCGCCCGCCAAAGCGAGGTCGCTAGGCGGGTTGAGGCCGAGTCGAAATGACAAAGGATGGGAATCAGCCGGTACCTTTTGGTCGACGAGGATCGACGAAGTCGCATCGGGGGCTGATCGTGCTGTCGTCCTGGGTGCGAGGGCGACGTCCTGCAGGCCTTCCGTGAGCACGCTGGCGTCGTCCACTTGCTCGGGGTCGGCGTGTCGCGAGGGGACGGCGCTCGCCTTCGCCTCAAACGCGCGGGTGATGCCCAACGCGTCCTCCGTTGGGGCGCTGGGGATGTCGATTTGCTCGACAGCCGACTGAGCGCAACCTCCCGCTTGGCCCCGGTTGCCCCGCCTCCTCCTTCGATGGCGAGGGAGAGGATGGGGCGAGCTCGAAAGTCGTCCTTCCCCCACGCGGGAAAGACGTCGTTGATTCCGCCGCCGGCGGGCGGGCTGTCCGCCACCATTGTCGCTGTCGCGCGGCGGTGGAAGGAGTATCATGTCGTAGCTGCCATCGAAAGACATGAACTCGAGGCTCCCGAGACGGAGCACCGTCCCTGGTTGAAGAGGTCGTTGGAGACTGCCCATCTGGAGCTTGACGGGAAACTACTCGTCAACACGCAGCAGGCCCCTACCTGGCGCGCCAACTGTCGGCGTTTCGGGACCGGGGGGTCCCCGAGCCGACGAGTGAGTGTGCCGCGTGCCCCAGCCCAGATGGGTCGAGCGCGTGGGCGAGCGCGAAGGGGGGAGAGAGCGAGAGCGAGGTGGCCGGAGCCGGGTCGTGAGGGAGTCGGAGATCCCGTGGCCTTCGTGTTCGTCCCGCGCCCAGGTCGGGTGCGCTTGCAGTAGGGGGTTACAAGCGTCCGCGCGGGTGAGGGGAGCGAGCGGCCCCGAGAGAGCGCCTGCCCCTGCCCTTCGTCCCCGCGAGGCCAACCTTCTCTAAGAAGGCCCAGGTCCTTCCTTTTATAGGCGTAAGGAGAGGATCCAGGTGTACAAATGGGGGTGTAGCAAGGTGCTACGTGTCTAGCGGGGGAGAGCTAGTGCCCTAAGTACATGCCAAGGTGGCAGCCGGAGAGATCTTGGCACCCGGCTAGTGTGGCGTCGTGGCTGTCGGAGAAGCAATGGAGCTTGGCGGAGGGACAGCTGTCGGAGTGGTTGGGCCCTTGCTGACGTCCTCCTGCTTTCGTAAGAGAGCTGAGAGCCGCCGTCGTCATGGGTCCAGCGGGGTGCCATCATTGCCTATCTGGCGGAGCTAGCCAGATGGGACGTCGGTCCTGTTCCCTGCGGCCCGAGTCGGCTCGGGGTAGGGTGATGATGGCGCTCCCTGTTGACGTGGCGGACTCGTGCCCTAGGTCGGGCGTCGTGGAGGCTCCTCCGAAGCCGAGGTCGAGTCTGTCCTGCATGGCCGAGGCCGAGCCCGAGCTCCTGGGTCGGGCGAGGCGGAGGTCGTTCGGCAGAGGCTAGGGCGGAGTCCGAGCCCTGGGTCGGGCGAGGCGGAGTTCGTCGTCTTCCGGGGCCTTAGCCCGAGTCCGAGTCCTGGGTCGGGCGGAGCGGTGTTCGCCGTCTTGCGGGGCCTTAGCCCGAGTCCGAGCCCTGGGTCGGGCGGAGCGGAGTTCGCCGTCTTCCGGGGCCTTAGCCCGAGTCCGAGCCCTGGGTCGGGCGGAGCGGAGTTCGCCGTCTTCCGGGGCCTTAGCCCGAGTCCGAGCCCTGGGTCGGGCGGAGCGGAGTTCGCCGTCTTCCGGGGCCTCAGCCCGAGTCCGAGCCCTGGGTCGGGCGGAGCGGAGTTCGCCGTCTTCCGGGGCCTCAGCCCGAGTCCGAGCCCTGGGTCGGGCGGAGCTTCCTATGGCGCTTTTGGCCAAGCCTGGCCGCCCGGCAGTCCCACTCTTTGCGTCAAATGCCCCAGTGACTTGGTCGGTCGGCGCGGTGATTCAGTCAGGGTTGCTTCTCAACGAAGGCAAGGCCTCGGGCGAGCCGGAGATGCGTCTGCCGTAAAAAGGGGGCCTCGGGCGAGACGGAAACACCTCAGGGTCGGCTGCCCTTGCCCGAGGCTAGGCTCGGGCGTGGCTGAGAGCACCTAGAGGGGGGGGTGAATAGGTGATCCTGTAAAAACTTCAAACTTAAGCCACAAAAACTTGTTAAGCGTTAGCACAGTTAATGCCAAGTGGCTAAGGTGAAGTCTTCAACAAGACACAATACCACAAGAATCAGGCACAGAGGGACACGGTGGTTTATCCCGTGGTTCGGCCAAGCCAATGCTTGCCTACTTCCACGTTGTGGCGTCCCAACGGACGAGGGTTGCAATCAACCCCTCTCAAGCGGTCCAAAGACCCACTTGAATACCACGGTGTTTTGTTGTTCTTATCTCAATCCCGTTTGCGAGGAATCTCCACAACTTGGAGCCTCTCGCCCTTACAAAAGATGTTCACAAAGAATCACGGAGTAAGGGAGGGATTAGCAACTCACACACAACACAAAGATCACAGCGAATACGCACACACAAAACCCAGACTTGAGCTCAAGAGGCTAACACACTAGAACAGAGCTCAATTCACTAGAATTTCAAACAAGTGCGCAAGATTGATGTGTGAGTGATCAAGAGTGCTCAAGGAATGCTTGGTGTACTTCCTCCATGCGCCAAGGGGTCCCTTTTATAGCCCCAAGGCAGCTAGGAGCCGTTGGGAACAAATCTGGAAGGCCATCTTTGCCTTCTGTCTCGTGGCGCACCGGACAGTCCGGTGCACACCGGACACTGTCCGGTGCCCGATTTGTTTCCAAAAACAGCACTTCTGACCGTTGCTGGCTGCTCCAGATCTGCGCTCAGTTGGCGCACCGGACATGTCCGGTGCACACCGGACAGTCCGGTGTTCCTTCCCGACCGATGGCCCGGCCACGTGTCGCGCGCTGATCGCGCGGCCGACCGTTGGCCCTAGCTGACCGTTGGCTCACCGGACAGTCCGGTGCACACCGGACAGTCCGGTGAATTTTAGCCGTACGCCGTCGGCGAATTCCCGAGAGCGGCCAGTTCGAGCCGAGGCAGCCTGGCGCACCGGACACTGTCCGGTGCACACCGGACAGTCCGGTGCTCCAGGCCGAGCAGGGTCTTGGCTGCGCACAGCCAAGACTTTCTCCTCTTTTCTTTTCATCTCCTTTTCTGTTTCTAACACTTAGACAAATATATTAGTACACAAAACCAATGTACTAAGGATTAGAAACATACCTTTTCTCCATGATTTGTACTTTGTCCCATTTTACAATTAAGCACATGTGTTGGGCACTAAATCACCAAAATACTTAGAAATGGCCCAAGGGCACATTTCCCTTTCAATCTCCCCCTTTTTGGTGATTTATGCCAACACTTCATAAAGCCACTAGAACAATTGCAAACTCAATTCAAATAACATAAATTTAAGTGTTATTCAATTTTGGCATATATGGATCATCCTTTGCCACCACTTGGTTTGTTTTTGCAACTCAAACTCAAATCTCTATCTCTAAGTTAAACACACATGTTAAAGCATAAAGAGAGTCATTACAAGGAGATTTATCAAGATTTCAAAAACTCCCCCTTTTTCCCATAATCAATACTTCTCCCCACAAGAAGCCAACTTTTGATAAGAGAGACAACATAAGAATTTTGACAAACCAAAAACTCTATTGCCCTATTTTCAAAATCTCTCAAGTGGTAGCTGATCCATTTATTGCTTTGGCCTTTTATTTTCTCCCCCTTTGGCATCAAGCACCAAAACGGGATCAATTGTGGCATTTGAACCCCATTGCCTCACCAAAATCTTCAATTAAGATCAAATGGCAATAAGAGTTCATGAGATGAACTTGGAATAAGTTACCCCTCATCGGAGTGCAGTGGAAGTCTTTCATGGTCCAAGTCCACCTTTTCCCTTTCAATTCTCCTTTGTGACTAACACAAGCAAACTCAAACATATGGTTAGTCTCAAAGGGTCAAGTTGTAACACATCTCCCCCTAAACATGTGCATCACTTTGCAACGGACTTGTGAGGTCCAGGGAGTGTTTGTACAACTTGAGCACCATAATTAAGCAACAAAATGCAGAAGGAACATGATCAAAGGCATAAATACATGTATGCTATAATTCAATCCAAGTTCCGCGAATCTAAGACATTTAGCTCACTACGCAGCCTGCAAAAGGTCTTCTCATCTAAAGGCTTGGTAAAGATATCGGCTAGCTGGTTCTCGGTGCTAACATAAAACACTTCGATATCTCCCTTTTGCTGGTGGTCTCTCAAAAAGTGATGCCGGATGTCTATGTGCTTTGTGCGGCTGTGCTCAACAGGATTTTCCGCTATTCGGATAGCACTCTCATTATCACATAGGAGTGGGACTTTGCTCAGATTGTAGCCAAAGTCCCTGAGGGTTTGCCTCATCCAAAGTAGTTGCGCACAACACTGTCCTGCGGCAACGTACTCGGCCTCAGCGGTGGATAGGGCAACGGAGGTTTGTTTCTTAGAATTCCATGACACCAGGGACCTTCCTAAGAATTGGCACGTCCCCGATGTACTCTTCCTATCGACCTTACATCCAGCATAGTCGGAATCTGAGTACCCAATCAAGTCAAAGTTAGACCCCTTTGGATACCAGATCCCGAAGCAAGGCGTAGCAACTAAATATCTAAGGATTCGCTTCACAGCCACTAAGTGACACTCCTTAGGATCGGATTGAAATCTAGCACACATGCATACGCTAAGCATAATATCCGGTCTACTAGCACATAAATAAAGTAAAGACCCTATCATTGACCGGTATGCTTTTTGATCAACGGACTTACCTCCTTTGTTGAGGTCGGTGTGTCCGTCGGTTCCCATCGGAGTCTTTGCGGGCTTGGCGTCCTTCATCCCAAACCGCTTCAGCAGATCTTGCGTGTACTTCGTTTGGGAGATGAAGGTGCCGTCCTTGAGTTGCTTCACTTGGAACCCAAGGAAGTAGTTCAACTCGCCCATCATCGACATCTCGAATTTCTGCGTCATCACCCTGCTAAACTCTTCACAAGACTTTTGATTAGTAGAACCAAATATTATGTCATCGACATAAATTTGGCATATAAACAAATCACCATCACATGTCTTTGTAAAAAGAGTTGGATCGGCTTTCCCAACCTTGAAAGCATTAGCAAGTAAGAAATCTCTAAGGCATTCATACCATGCTCTTGGGGCTTGTTTAAGTCCATAGAGCGCCTTAGAGAGCTTACACACGTGGTCGGGGTACCGCTCATCCTCGAAGCCAGGGGGTTGCTCCACGTACACCTCCTCCTTTATTGGCCCGTTGAGGAACGCGCTCTTCACATCCATTTGGTACAACCTGAAAGAGTGGTGAGCGGCATATGCTAGCAAGATACGAATAGACTCTAGCCTAGCCACAGGAGCAAAAGTCTCCTCAAAGTCCAAACCTGCGACTTGGGCATAACCTTTTGCCACAAGTCGAGCCTTGTTCCTTGTCACCACCCCGTGCTCGTCCTGTTTGTTGCGGAACACCCACTTGGTTCCCACAACATTTTGCTTGGGACGAGGCACCAGCGTCCAAACTTCGTTGCGCTTGAAGTTATTAAGTTCCTCCTGCATGGCCAACACCCAATCCGGATCTAGCAAGGCCTCCTCTACCCTGAAAGGCTCAATAGAGGAGACAAAAGAGTAATGCTCACAAAAATTAACTAATCGAGATCGAGTAGTTACTCCCTTGCTAATGTCACCCAAAATTTGGTCGACGGGATGATCCCTTTGAATCATCGCTCGAACTTGGGTTGGAGGTGCTGGTTGCGCTTCTTCCTCCATCACTTGATCTCCTTGTGCTCCCCCTTGATCACACGCCTCCTTTTGATGAACCTGTTCATCGTCTTGAAGTGGGGGATGCACCGTCGTTGAGGAAGAAGGTTGATCACGTTCATCCTGTTCCTGTGGCCGAACGTCTCCAATCGCCATGGTTCGTATAGCGGCCGTCGGAACATCTTCTTCATCTACATCATCACAATCAACATCTTGCTCTCTTGGAGAGCCATTAGTCTCATCAAATACAACGTCGCTAGAGACTTCAACCAAACCCGATGATTTGTTGAAGACCCTATACGCCTTTGTATTTGAATCATAACCTAATAAAAACCCTTCTACAGCTTTGGGAGCAAACTTAGAATTTCTACCCTTCTTTACTAGAATGTAGCACTTGCTCCCAAAAACACGAAAGTACGATACATTGGGTTTGTTACCGGTTAGTAGCTCATATGACGTCTTCTTGAGGAGGCGGTGAAGGTAGACCCTGTTGATGGCGTGGCAAGCCGTGTTCACGGCTTCCGACCAAAAGCACTCGGGGGTCTTGAACTCTCCAAGCATTGTCCTCGCCATATCAATTAGCGTCCTGTTCTTCCTCTCTACCACACCATTTTGTTGTGGTGTGTAGGGAGCGGAGAACTCGTGCTTGATCCCTTCCTCCTCAAGAAACTCCTCCACTTGAAGGTTCTTGAACTCGGACCCGTTGTCGCTCCTTATTTTCTTCACCTTGAGCTCAAACTCATTTTGAGCTCTCCTGAGGAAGCGCTTGATGGTCCCTTGGGTTTCAGACTTATCCTGCAAAAAGAATACCCAAGTGAAGCGGGAAAAGTCATCAACAATAACTAAACCATACTTACTTCCTCCTATGCTTAGATAGGCGACGGGTCCGAAGAGGTCCATATGCAGCAGCTCCAGAGGTCTTGACGTGGTCATCACATTCTTGCTGTGATGTGCTCCTCCAACTTGTTTACCTGCCTGACAAGCTGCACAAGGTCTATCTTTTTCGAAATAAACATTGGTTAGACCTATCACGTGTGCTCCCTTTAGAAGTTTGTGGAGATTCTTCATCCCCACATGTGCTAAGCGGCGATGCCACAGCCAGCCCATGCAAGTCTTAGCCATTAAGCATGCATCTAGACCGGCCTCTTCTTTGGCAAAATCAACTAAATAAAGCTTGCCGTCTAGTACACCCTTAAAAGCTAGTGAACCATCACATCTTCTAAAGACAGACACATCTACATTCGTAAATAAGCAATTATATCCCATTTGACATAATTGACTAACAGATAGCAAGTTATATCCAAGACTCTCCACTAAGAATACATTTGATATAGAATGCTCATTAGAAATTGCAATTTTACCTAGCCCTTTTACCTTGCCTTGATTCCCGTCACCGAATATAATTGAATCTTGGGAGTCTTTACTTTTGACGTAGGAGGTGAACATCTTCTTCTCCCCCGTCATATGGTTTGTGCATCCGCTGTCGATAATCCAGCTTGAACCCCCGGATGCATAAACCTGCAAGGCAAATTTAGGCTTGGGTCTTAGGTACCCAACTCATGTTGGGTCCTGCAAGGTTAGCACAAATATTCTTAGGGACCCAGATGCAAGTTTTATCTCCCTTGCATCTAGCCCCTAATTTCCTAGCAACAACCTTCTTTCCCTTTCTACAAATAGCAAATGGAGCATTACAAACATAATAAATGGTAGAAGGTTCATTCACTAATTTTCTAGGAGCATGACTAACATTCTTTCTAGGTACATGAGCAATATTTCTCCTAGGCATATGCGCAACATTTCTCCTACTCATATTTCTATCATGTTTATGAGAGGAACTAGAGGCAAACATGGCATGAGAATCATAAACATGTGAATCAAAATCATTATGAATATTTCTAGCATGTCTCCTATCATGGTATAAGAAAGCATGGTTCTTTTTAGCACTATTTGCCATAGGGGCCTTCCCTTTCTCCTTGACGAAGACAGGAGCCTTATGGCTTGTTAAGTTCTTGGCTTCTCTCTTGAAGCCAAGCCCATCCTTAATTGAGGGGTGTCTACCAACCGTGTAGGCATCCCTTGCAAATTTTATTTTATCAACTTCATTCTTGCTAGTCTTAAGTTGGGCATTAAGACTAGCCACTTCATCATTTAATTTGGAAATTAGAACTAGGTGTTCACTACAAGCATTAACATCAAAATCCTTACACCTAGTACAAATTTCAACATGTTCAACAAAAGAATTTGATTTACTAGCTACTTCTAGTTTAGCACTTAAATCAATATTAACACTTCTTAAGGTAGAAATGGTTTCATGACAGGAAGATATTTCACTAGAAAGCATTTCATTTCTTTTCACTTCTAAAGCATATGATTTTTGTGCCTCTACAAATTTATCATGTTCATCATACAATAAATCTTCTTGCTTTTCTAAAAGCCTATCCTTTTCATTCAATGCATTAATCAATTCATTGATTTTCTCTATCTTAGATCTATCTAAGCCCTTGAACAAGCAAGAATAATCTATGTCATCATCACTAGACTCACTATCACTAGATGAAGCATAAGTGAAGTCTTGAATACTCACCTTCTTCTCCCTTGCCATAAGGCAAGTGAGATGCTCGTTGGGGAAGAGAGCTGATTTGTTGAAGGCAGTGGCGGCGAGTCCTTCGTTGTCGGAGTCGGAGGAGGAGCAATCCGAGTCCCACTCCTTTCCTAGATGCGCCTCGCCTTTTGCCTTCTTGTATTGCTTCTTCTTCTCTCTTTTGTTCCCCTTTTCCTGGTCACTTTCATTATCGGGACAGTTAGCAATGAAATGACCAAGCTTACCGCATTTGAAGCATGAGCGCTTCCCCTTGGCTTTGGTCTTGCTTGGTTGTCCCTTGTGACCTTTAAGCACCGTCTTGAATCTCTTAATGATGAGAGCCATCTCTTCATCATTAAGGCCAGCCGCCTCAACTTGCGCCACCTTGCTAGGTAGCGACTCCTTGCTCCTCGTTGCCTTTAGAGCAATGGGTTGAGGCTCGTGGAGTGGTCCGTTCAACGCGTCGTCGACGTATCTTGCCTCCTTGATCATCATCCGCCCGCTCACGAATTTTCCAAGCACTTCCTCGGGCGTCATCATCGTGTACCTGGGATTCTCACGAATATTGTTTACGAGATGAGGATCAAGTACGGTAAAGGACCTGAGCATTAGGCGGACGACGTCGTGGTCCGTCCATCGCGTGCTCCCGTAGCTTCTTATCTTGTTGATAAGGGTCTTGAGCCGGTTGTACGTTTGCGTTGGCTCCTCGCCCCTTATCATCGCGAACCGTCCAAGCTCGCCCTCCACCAACTCCATCTTGGTGAGTAAGGTGACGTCGTTCCCCTCATGAGAAATTTTGAGGGTGTCCCAGATTTGCTTGGCGTTGTCCAAGCCGCTCACCTTATGGTATTCATCCCTGCACAAGGAAGCTAGAAGAACAGTAGTAGCTTGTGCATTTTTATGGATTTGTTCATTAATGAACATGGGACTATCCGAACTATCAAAGTGCATTCCACTCTCTACAATCTCCCATATACTAGGATGGAGAGAGAATAGGTGACTACGCATTTTGTGACTCCAAAATCCGTAGTCCTCTCCATCAAAGTGTGGGGGCTTGCCAAGTGGAATGGAGAGCAAATGAGAATGTGAACTTTGCGGAATACGAGAGTAATCAAAGGAAAAGTTTGAGTTAACCGGTTTTCTCCTCTCGTAGTCGTTGTGGTCCTCATCCTTTTGGGAAGAAGTAGACTCGTCGCTGTCGTAGTAGATTATCTCCTTGATGCGCCTGGTCTTCTTCTTCTTCCCATCCTTTCGTCTTTGACCCGAGCCGGAGTCGGTAGGCTTGTCGTCCTTCGGCTCGTTGACGAAGGTCTCCTTTTCTTTGTCGTTGATCACTATACCCTTCCCCTTAGGATCCATCTATTCGGGCGGTTAGTCCCTTTGTGAATAGAACGGCTCTGATACCAATTGAGAGCACCTAGAGGGGGGGGGTGAATAGGTGATCCTGTAAAAACTTCAAACTTAAGCCACAAAAACTTGTTAAGCGTTAGCACAGTTAATGCCAAGTGGCTAAGGTGAAGTCTTCAACAAGACACAATACCACAAGAATCAGGCACAGAGGGACACGGTGGTTTATCCCGTGGTTCGGCCAAGCCAATGCTTGCCTACTTCCACGTTGTGGCGTCCCAACGGACGAGGGTTGCAATCAACCCCTCTCAAGCGGTCCAAAGACCCACTTGAATACCACGGTGTTTTGTTGTTCTTATCTCAATCCCGTTTGCGAGGAATCTCCACAACTTGGAGCCTCTCGCCCTTACAAAAGATGTTCACAAAGAATCACGGAGTAAGGGAGGGATTAGCAACTCACACACAACACAAAGATCACAGCGAATACGCACACACAAAACCCAGACTTGAGCTCAAGAGGCTAACACACTAGAACAGAGCTCAATTCACTAGAATTTCAAACAAGTGCGCAAGATTGATGTGTGAGTGATCAAGAGTGCTCAAGGAATGCTTGGTGTACTTCCTCCATGCGCCAAGGGGTCCCTTTTATAGCCCCAAGGCAGCTAGGAGCCGTTGGGAACAAATCTGGAAGGCCATCTTTGCCTTCTGTCTCGTGGCGCACCGGACAGTCCGGTGCACACCGGACACTGTCCGGTGCCCGATTTGTTTCCAAAAACAGCACTTCTGACCGTTGCTGGCTGCTCCAGATCTGCGCTCAGTTGGCGCACCGGACATGTCCGGTGCACACCGGACAGTCCGGTGTTCCTTCCCGACCGATGGCCCGGCCACGTGTCGCGCGCTGATCGCGCGGCCGACCGTTGGCCCTAGCTGACCGTTGGCTCACCGGACAGTCCGGTGCACACCGGACAGTCCGGTGAATTTTAGCCGTACGCCGTCGGCGAATTCCCGAGAGCGGCCAGTTCGAGCCGAGGCAGCCTGGCGCACCGGACACTGTCCGGTGCACACCGGACAGTCCGGTGCTCCAGGCCGAGCAGGGTCTTGGCTGCGCACAGCCAAGACTTTCTCCTCTTTTCTTTTCATCTCCTTTTCTGTTTCTAACACTTAGACAAATATATTAGTACACAAAACCAATGTACTAAGGATTAGAAACATACCTTTTCTCCATGATTTGTACTTTGTCCCATTTTACAATTAAGCACATGTGTTGGGCACTAAATCACCAAAATACTTAGAAATGGCCCAAGGGCACATTTCCCTTTCAGTGGCGTGATCGAGTCGCTCGTATGGACTGATCCCTGACTTAATCAAACCCATCAGGCCTCTGCAGCTTTATGCTGATGGGGGTTACCAGCTGAGAATTAGGCGTCTTGAGGGTACCCCTAATTATGGTCCCCGACAATTAATATCAAAGTGTAGGAAACGAAACGTAGAAGATAAGCCTACACAGGCAGCTGACTGGGGGTTTGCCACTAAAGTAAACTAGAACTCGTCGTAGTCCTGGAACTCCTCAAAGTCCTCCATGTTACCAACATCTCCTCCTGAGCACTGAGTACAGTGGGGACAACCTGGGTGGGGTGGTTTGTAAAGGAAGGTGAGTACACATCAACGTACTCAGTAAATGTCCCGTTTGGCTAAAGTGGACTAGCTGTATGTGGAGTTAAGGTTAAGCAGTTGCTTTTAGTTAGTCAAGTTTTATTTCTACAAGTAAAGCCAAATTTTAGTAATAAACCCAGTTATTACTCAGAGGCACTCCCTCCAAGAGGAAATACTAGAGTTGAAAATTATAGCCATCATTGCTAATCGTCATCACAAAAGTAACCAAAGTTCTTCTAATCGAAAAGGATCCCAAGGCTGCTCATAACCGTGAGCACGGCTGATATATCAGTTTCTAACACTCTGCAGAGGTTGCACACTTTACCCACAAGTCGTGATTCCCATTCTGCCTGGGGTTCTAGCCTCCCCATTGGTCACTACCAAGGTGACCTAGCAGGGTCTCACTACTTAGCCTTTATAAAGATTTCCCAGAGGTCATAGCCGCCCATTAGGTTTCTCCAGTTTGATAAACACAGTACATCTCCCTAAAGGAAGGGTGACTAACAAAAACCAAATCGAGAACCTCTGCAACCAGCCTCGGCAGAGCAAGTACTGTGCCCGAACCCCATTGACGGCCCTACGGCGAAGCCAACTACTCCTATGGTTCCTCTAATTAATCAGCTAAGGGCATCCCATTCCACCCTCATGGTTGCACTGTTATCCCGGGCTGTCACTCCCCAAATAGGTCCTTATGGAGAGGTACTCAGGAAACAGCCTGAGTCCCTTAAAGTAATCACAAGAACCTCATCGGGATAACATCATCGTATCATAAATAATCACATCATGTTCATTGATTAAGTTAAAGCAAGAGCATAAGCTAACCATGATTAACCCAAAAAGGTGAACAAGGGTAAGGTAAATACAGAATAGTCAATCCTTAAGTTTCAATATTGTAATGCGGGACAGTGAACTATAAAGTAAAGTAGGACATGATAGGTCTGAGGACACTTGCCTTCACTAGGTTGTTGCTCAGGAAGATCTTTAGCAACACACTCAGGAACCACGGACTACTCGTTGTCTAAATAAAGCGATCACACATTCTGTCGGTGTTTGGGACTCGACCGCGCACCCTGGGTTGCCCCTCGAGGTGCTTTTGGGTAGGACGGTGTCGTTGATTGTAGCTCGATGGTTCGTGCGAGACGCACGAGAGACGATAGACAATTTTCTACAGGTTCGGGCCGCTTGGAGATGTGTAACACCCTACTTCCTGGTGTGGATCTTTATGTGGTAGGTTACAGGGGGATTCTCTAGTACGAAGATTGCTAGAGAACCAAGTAGATGATTGATGAATGACCTCTTTTTTGATGGGGTGCCCCCCTAGGCCTTATATATTCGACCGTGGGGCACTTACATGCGTGTATGATAATGATGTATTCCTAAGTAATAGTGAATCGACCGAACTTATTTTCCTACAATCTTGCCGACTTATCCTCACTTGGTTCTGATGTCCAAGGTGGTCGCGTGAGAGAATCAGATCAGAGCTGTGGATAACGCTCAAAACCCCGCGAGCCGCCTTGGCTCGCGTTCTCTCATTCCCTGCGTCGGTCCATTCTGCTAGCAGTTCTCCCCTGGCCCACGAAGGGGTAGCCTTACAAAACAATAGGCCCAAAGCTGTTCGCGGGGCCTTCTAGCCTTCTAGTGGACCCAGGGGATATCTATCCCCCACAAGCCCCCAATCTTTGAGTTGATTTTGAAATAATCGGCCTAAAGATTCTAGGTCCATGTGGTTTTGATTTTCATTTTAGCAATGCGCGCTTCGAAGATGCACTTGTTGAACGTTGCTTTCGAACTCTGAATGTCTCAATAAAAACAATCTTCTGTCGTCCTCCTTCGGTATATTCAACGATCTTCGTTTCATGCCTCGGAAATCGATACTCTGCCATCAGCTTATGCTTTAGAGATCGGCATTCTGTCCTTTAGAGTTAAGGATTCATTTGGTGCACCGGAGGTGCACCCAATGGGTGTAGCCCCCGATCTTTGAGTGGATTGTTGAAAATAATCCACTTAAAGATCTTCATCTCATGCTTTTGGGGATCAACATTTTATCTTCGTCTCATGCTTTAGAAACCAGCATTTTATCTTCGTCTTATGCTTTAGAGATCAGCATTTTATCTTCGTCTTATGCTTTAGAGATCAGCATTTTACCTTTGTCTCATGCTTTAGAAATCAGCACCTTGCCTTCTTCATGGTATTGCGGATTTAAACAATGTTATCTGCCCATGCCTTGTTAGGTTTGAAATTTATTTGATCGGCGACAGATTGGACGTCTGGTAGATAGCTCTCGGCTGGCCTTAACTTTGCTCTGTGCTTTAATGCTTCTGCTGACTAGACTTGCGGTTCAGTAGCTATATTTGGATTTCCTTTGATCTCTACCGATCTCTTCTTTCTGTCTTAATACATTCATTGCGTATACTGTATGGGTGTGACTTGTTTAGAAAATCTATGGAAAATTCCTGGCCGTCCCCCCAATGGGTGTGTCTAAAGGATGTCTTGGTACGCAGAGCGTTTAGCATATTGTCCTGGAGTAGTAACTCGATGTGACCATGGAGCGTAATCATATCGCCCGAGCAGTTGACTTTAGTCCAAATGACGTCGTGTTATGCGAAGCGGCGTCTGTTGCCTGACTTGCCTTCAAGCGGTTTGAATTGCTTATTGAATACTTGCGACTGTTCAGTGAGTGTGGTAGGAGATGAACAGTCGCTTACAGCCTCTATAAATAGCCTGTTTGCACCGTTGTTCTTTCCACACGTCTCCGATCATCTGTTGCTTCTCTTCCAACTTTCCTCTTCTCCTCCAACTGACCATTGGCATGGACAAGAAAGGTCTTGCTCCGGCGACAAGCGGAAGCGCGAGCCAAGTCCTCCCTCGAAGGACTTCGGTGACTCCGAGTAGTCGGAGGAGGAGGTCTCCTCCGAGTCTGAGGGATCGCCGGTGTATGCCTCCCCCCCCCCCCCCGGCGTCGTCCGATCCCAAGGGATAGCTGCCGAGGTGTGGACGTACATCTGATCCGTCGAGCGCGCCGGGCTCGAGGGCTCGGATGAGTCGGAGGTCTCCTCGGATGAGGAGAACTCTTCCAACTCGTCCGAGGAAGGGAGCAACGGCAACGGCGACGATGGAGGCGACGGTAGTGGCGGTGATGGCGGTGGCAGCGACGGTGACAAGGGCATCGGTGATAGCGACAGGGGCAGCGGCGACGGCAGAAGCGGCGACGGCAGGAGCGGCGATGGTGGCAGGGGCGGTAGCAGCAGCAGCAGCAAGGCTAGTGGCAAAGCACCACTGGCTTAAATATTAGTATAGGCAATTAGTGGTAGTCGTAGTAGTAGTAGAATAATGTAGTAGTAGTTAGTAGTATAGTGTAGCGTAAGTAGCGTAGTAATGTAGTGTAGGGTAATATAATGTAGGGAAAAAAGGGAAAGAAAGATTGACTCATAATGAGTCAGTCTTTAAGTTTGTGTAACTTCCCTCTGCTAATGAAGAACCTCGGTTGCTTTTACTGCTTTTTCTGTGTACATAATTTGGTAGTTTGTTTTCGTGTCTGCTGCTACCGGTGTTTTTAGAAATAATTGCCGACCAATAGCTGATGATATCGGCGTTTTAGAGGTAACAGCCGAGTCATGTTCAATTCCACCAGTGTTTCAAAGGTAACCATCGGGCGATAGCTGATGTTATCAGCGTTTTAGAGGTAACGCTGAGTGGTGCTTGACACTGCTGACGTTTTAGAGGTAACGCCGAGTGGTGCTTAACACTGCTAGCGTTTTTTTAGAGGTAACGCCGAGTGGTGCTTGACACTGCCAGCGTTTTAGAGGTAACGCCGAGTGATGCTTGACACTGTCGGCGTTTTAGAGGTAGCGTCGAGTGGTGCTTGACACTGCCTGTGTTTTAGAGGTAACGCCGAGTGATGCCTGAAGATTTACTTTCCCGAGTGATGACTTGGCACTTTTTAGAAATAGCGCTTCACCCAGGAAAACCCCATTTATACTCGCGTCGACGTGCGTTTTTGATTTTCATGCCCTAATTTCACTTTTCCGCCTCGAAACACTCTCTGCTTCCCTGGGATCTTGCTCCCATTCGTTCTGCCAGCAAGATTACAATGGCGCCGAAACGAAAGAGGCAGAATTCTGCCGCGGCGATCATTCCTCCCATTGACCCCAACAGTCAGTTGCCATTCGCGGGTAACCACATGTCTGTTGTTTTAGAATCTGATCTTTTCCATCTTGTTGATGTTGGGGTTCTACTTCCGAAAGAGCTCTGCTCTTGGTGGATTTACCGTGGGGTCGCTGTTCCGACAGAGGACACCCACGAGTCTGTCATCTACGATCCTTTTCTTATCCGTGGCCTTGCTCTTCCTGTTTCTCTCTTCTTCCGTGGCCTCCTTGATTTCTATGATCTGAATTTGACCCATTTGAACCCTAATTCTATCCTGCAAATTTCCATCTTTGTGCATATGTGTGAGGCCTACCTCGGGACACTCCCCCATTTTGGCCTTTGGAAGTATTTGTATCATTGTCGGCCTGGGATGGCTGGGGGGCAGCACCAGCTCGTTGGTGGTGCCAGTCTAGAGATGTGTCGTGGGAGGAAGACAGAGTACCTCGACATCCCCCTCAAGGACAGCATCAAAGGGTGGCGCCTTGAGTGGTTTATTGTGGAAAATCACTGCAAGACCCTCCCCCTCGATCGAGGAGGCAACCATATGTTCGTACTCCGAGCTGGGTTGAATCTCTGACTCCTTCGGAGGTTGCAGAGGCCAGAGTTCTGCTTGTTGAAGAACAGAGGTCTGACTGTTGAGGCTGTGGTTGTCGATTTCGTCTTCAAGAATATCCAGCCTTTGAAGGACAGAGTGTATCCTGCTTATCTGTACAGTGGCATCAACGATTCAACCCGAGTAACAAACAGGAGAATCCCCACTGCAGATCTGATGAGTCGACTAGATATGATCTTGAGGGGCAGAGTTTCTAACGCTGGTGCTCCTGTTGCCTATTCTGCTTGGAACCTGCCACCACATAGGCCATTTTCTGAGTTTGTGTCCAACCCTCCTGCTCGTGATGGTAGCCTGGGTCTTAGAGTGCGACCCTCTTCTGAGGACATTGAAGCTCTAATTGCCCCACTCCGGAGTCTCCTAGGGAATGAGAGGCAGACTCATTTTGAAATGCCAACCGGCACTGACGACGCAGAGATGGACGCAGTACTTAGCTTGCTGGCTGGGGAATCGTCTGACTCCACCCTCGCCGAGCCAATGGCTATCACATATGGGCAAGAACCTGGTGAAGTGGTGAAAGCCTAGAAACCCAAAGGTGCTCGACCAAAACGTCAGCGCTGAGTGAGCCGACAGACTGCACCCGTTGAAGAAAAAAGGAAGAAAAGGCGGCTTCGGCGACTGTCAAGCTTGGACCAGGATGAGGGTCCTTTTGCTCCGGTTCCAGATGAGACGCCGGCGGAGGCCCCTCCTAAAGTTGACGCCAAGGGTTGTGATCATGCACCAGCCGCTGCTTTCATATTTGATGAAGATGAGGAGGAAGAAGAGGAAGAAGTCTCGCTGGTCCGAAAGAATAGAAGGCACTATAGAGGTAGTGAGGGGGAGAAGTGATATTCCTTCTCCAGCTCTGTCAGCGCTTGTCAGCCTTCAGGGACTGTCAATATCGGATTTTGATCAAGCACTTGAGGACGTCGTCCCCGAGGACATGCTGTTAGAGCCGACTGCCGATGATGTGATGGTTGTTTGCTCAGAGGCTCCAGGCGATGGATTGGGGGTATCTCAAGCGGTGTCTCGCGCATCGTCGACTTTGGAAGGCAGTCTTTGATGTCAAGATGCTGGTTCGAGTCACCTGACTCTCATGGGGGTCATAGAAGAGCTCTTAGCCTTAGAGGTGGCTACTGCGGAGGACCCAGCCCCTGAGGGTGGTGCTGCCGGTTACCCAGCCCCCGAGGGTGTTGCCGGTAGTGATCCGACCCTGGTGGGTAGCGCAAGCTGCAACCTGGCCCCCGAGGCTGTTCAGGTGGGCTCTCCTTCCCATACTTCCATGGACGTCCACATCGGGTCGTCACCACCTCGGTTTGATGGGGCGAAGATAGTGCATGTTTCCCCAATTTTGAACGAACAAGTCGCCTTGGAGGTCAGCGATCCAGATGCGAGAAACTTGCTATCCACTGATGAGGCTGAGATCACCCTGATAATGCCCTTCAAATTGTTTCTGTTGATCTTCCCTCGTCAAGCCATGGCGTAGCTTCTCCTGCCTTGGGTCTGCCATCGTTTCTCTCCAATCTTCAGGTGAGTCATCCTCTTGCCTTATATCGCCCATAATAGCGAATTGTCTTCATTCTGCTCATCTGTCTGCGCTCGCAGGCTTTGGTTGATGGAATGTCTGCCCAGCTAAGGTCGTGCGGTGCCGCTGACCCAGAGGAAGCTCTGTCTCTAGGGCAGTGGAACCCCTTGTTGCTTCAGAAACAGATTGCTGACTTGAAGGCATCGAACGCTGGTTAGTGACCTTATAACGTTCTTAGTTGCTCTTATTGATCATTCTTGTTCTTAACTACGCGTCCCTTTTTCAGCTGCATTATCGGACATGGTTCAGCGGTGCTCTGATCTTGAGGAAAAACATTCAAGACAGTGCTTCGACCTCAAGGAGAAGTATTCTCAGAGCCAAACCGACCTGGCCCAAACTTCTACTGCATTGGATGATGCGCGATTTTTGAATTCTTCCCTCACTTCTCAACTTGACTCTGAAAGTACAGCACATGAGGTAAGCTTTCTTGGTTGACTTCGCCGTGCTTACTGTTTACTGGATGCTGAAAGTTGCTTCTTGCTCGTAGGAGCAGAAACGAGCACTCGCGACCTCTCGTGACAATCTGGACATGTTATATCGTGATGCCAGTAATTCCTTAGCCATCTTGGAGAGGAGCCACCGCTTCACTATGTCAGACCTCAGTTGGTGTCAAGCAAGGACTCCACCATCAAAGATCTGCGTGCCTCCAAGAAGCTGGTCACCCAGGAGCTAGAGTCCGTTGACTGGCTACTAAAGTTTTAGAGGACAACTGTGCCATTTTGAAGGCTTAGCACGACAAGGCCATTCACGCTGGATGGATCTTGATGAGGTGGCCTGGCGTCGTGGTGCCCGACGATATCATCGCTAATGTCAAGGCTGCACCTGATGCTTCGAGCCGTCCTTCCTCTTCTGTTGCTCCTATGAAGGACATTGCTAGTAAAGATGTTTCAATGCAGCAATGTCCTGCAAAACACTTGATGTAATATGAAGTTTATATGTATGTGAGGGTTATGTTAGAACGCGAATATTCTATGAGCAGAGCGTCAGACAGTGCCCCTAATGTCAACGAGTAAGATGTTCTTTTTTGCTCCTGGAATGTTAATTGCTATGATATTAGGGTATAGAAATCACCCTAAACAGTTGCGAAAGTAAGAGTGTTGTGTCGGTTTCAAAGCATTTTCCGACCTAAACTGATCACCTGACTGGTAGGGCATAGTGGTCACCCTAAGGTAGGTGGGTATGAATATACCGTACCGACTTAAGTCATCGCCGACTTAAGCTGATTGCTCCGTTAGCAGGGTATAGTGGTCACCCTAAGTCAAGTTAGCACGAGCATGTTGCACCAACTTAAGTCATCGTCGACTTAAACCGATTGCTCCATTAGTAGGACATAGTGGTCACCCTAAGTAGAGTTAGCGTGAGCATGTTGCACCGACTTAAGTCATCGCCGACTTAAGCCGATTGCTCCATTAGTAGGGTATAGTGGTCACCCTAAGTAGAGTTAGCGTGAGCATGTTGCACCGACTTAAGTCATCGCCGACTTAAGCCGATTGCTCCGTTAGTAGGGTATAGTGGTCACCCTAAGTAGAGTTAGCGTGAGCATGTTGCACCGACTTAAGTCATCACCAACTTAAGCCGATTGCTCCGTTAGTAGGGTATAGTGGTCACCCTAAGTAGAGTTAGCGTGAGCATGTTGCACCGACTTAAGTCATTGCCGACTTAAGCCGATTGCTCCATTAGTAGGGTATAGTGGTCACCCTAAGTAGAGTAAGTGCATTGATTCCAAGTCCAATCGAATCGAAGTCCGTTGATAGTCAACAATTTGAATGTCTTTGAAAACAAAAACTTTATTGATGACGGACTCTCCAATTATAGAGTACAATGTTGCTCTGATAGCTTTTGAGGCCTTGCTAAGGGTAAAACTTTCTAAGATGCTCTATGTTCCATGAATTCCCCACTTCAGTGCCATCCATTTGAGTAAGCCGGTATGACCCCGGCCGAGTGACCTTTGATACAACGAATGGCCCTTCCCATAGTGGTGATAACTTGTGTCGTCCTTCCCCCGTTAGAATTCGGCGAAGGACTAAGTCTCCCACTACAAAGGATCGGTGTCGTATGGATTTATCATGATAGCGCCTCAAGGTCTGCTGGTATCTGGCTGACTGAATTACTGTGTTCAATCGCTCCTCCTCCAACACATCAATATCTTCTAGTCTGGTAGCTTCTGCCTCCGCTATGCTTTCAAAGACCAGCCTTGGTGCCTCGAACCTAAGGTCGGCGGGTAGCACTGCCTCCGAACCATAAACCATGAAGAATGGGGTATTTCCATGTAGAGTTAGACTAGGTTGAGTTCTCAAGCTCCAAACCACATACGGTAGTTCTCTGATCCACTTCCCTACAATCTTTTCGTTTTTGTCGAACACTTTCTTCCTGAGTGCTTCCAGTATCATTCCATTGGCCCTTTCCACCTGACCATTGGCTCTTGGGTGTGCTACTGATGCGTACTTGATCTAGATACTCCGTTGTTCATAGAACTCAAAGAATTCAGAGCTAGTGAAGTTAGATCCCAGGTCGGTTATGATGCTATTTGGTATCCCAAACCTGAATATTATGTCTTGTATGAACTCCACTGCCTTGGCTGAGGTTAGGGAAGCAATAGGCTTGTACTCTATCCATTTGGTGAACTTGTCAATGGCGACTAGCACGTGAGTATAGCCTCCCTGAGCTTTCTTGAAGGGTCCAATCATGTCTAGTCCCCAGCATGCAAATGGCCATGTTACAGGTATGGTCTGCAGCTGCTGTGCCGGTAAGTGTTGTTGTTTTGACAAGAACTGGCAAGCTTCACATCTCTGGACTAACTCGGCTGCATCACTCTTTACTGTTGGCCAATAGTAACCAGACCTAAAGACTTTCCCAACCAGAGTTCTGGATGTTGTGTGTATTCCACACAGTCTGGCGTGGATCTCATCTAATAGCTGCTTCCCAGTAGCCGAAGAAATGCACTTCATGTGGACTCCTGCTGCACCCCTTCTGTACAGTGTGCCCCTTATGAGGGTGTAGTGGGCCGATTGTCTTGTGGTGCGTTCTGCTGTAGCCTTATCATCTAGTTCTTCTTCATTTTTATGTACCTAATGATAGGCTCTCTCCAGTCATTAGGGTCTGATTCTGGTTGGCGCAAGGCGTTGCATTCTTCCGCCTGATCTGAGGGTATACTTGGGCGTGATACTTCTTGGACGAAGATGTGGCGGAACCGCCCGAATTATTCCAGCTTAAGTGCCCAAGTCGCACCCTTAAGGGCAGCAACACACTTAAACAGAAATAACCCGTCAGTCCCTCGGATCTAGTCCGATAAAGCCACTTATCCAGGATCGAATACCACTAGCTCACACGAAGGTGAGGCACAGAGAAATACAATAAAACATAATACCACAAATTTAATAAGTATCATTAGTGATTACATTATCGGAGTTTCAGAAATAATAACCATAAATTTTAATGCAGCGGAAATAACTAACGGGGGAAACCGAGTAACATGGCGAAGCCTGGCCACGCTACTCCTCCTGGTCCTCTCCTGCGGAAGTAATAACCCACTCGACCGTCTATCCCGGTGGCAGTGATGGAGGCCAAGTCACACCAGCAACCAATCATCCTAAGGAGGTACCTGCAAAAATTATGCCACAAGCAAGGCTGAGTATACTAATGTCGGGGACCATAATTAGGGGTACCCTCAAGACGCCTAATTCTCAGCTGGTAACCCCCATCAGCATAAAGCTGCAGAGGCCTGATGGGTGCGATTAAGTCAGGGATCAGTCCATACGAGCGACTCGATCACGCCTCGCCCGAGCCTAGCCTCGGGCAAGGGCAGCCGACCCTGAGGTGTTTCCGTCTCGCCCGAGGCCCCCTTTTTTACGGCAGACGCATCTCCGGCTCGCCCGAGGCCTTGCCTTCGTTAAGAAGCAACCCTGACTAAATCGCCGCGCCGACCGATCAAGTCACAGGGGCATTTAACGCAAAGGTAGCCTGGCACCTTTATCCTGACGCGCGCCCCCTGGCAGAGCCGAAGTGACCGCCATCACTTCGCCGCTCCACTGACTAGTCTGACAAAAGGACAGCGCCGTCTGCGCCGTCCCGACTGCGGTGCCACTTGACAGAGTGAGACTGACAGGCAGCCAGGCCTTGTCAAAGGCGCCATAGGAAGCTCCGCCCGACCCAGGGCTCGGACTCGGGCTAAGGCCCCGGAAGACGGCGAACTCCGCTCCGCCCGACCCAGGGCTCGGACTCGGGCTAAGGCCCCGGAAGACGGCGAACTCCGCTCCGCCCGACCCAGGGCTCGGACTCGGGCTAAGGCCCCAGAAGACGGCGAACTCCGCTCCGCCCGACCCAGGGCTCGGACTCGGGCTAAGGCCCCGAAAGACAGCGAACTCCGCTCCGCCCGACCCAGGGCTCGGACTCGGGCTAAGGCCTCGGAAGACGGCGAACTCCGCTCCGCCCTACCCAGGGCTCGGACTCGGGCTAAGGCCCCGGAAGACGGCGAACTCCGCTCCGCCCGACCCAGGGCTCGGACTCGGGCTAAGGCCCCGGAAGACGAACGACCTCCGCCTCGCCCGACCCAGGAGCTCGGGCTCGGCCTCGGCCATGTAGGACAGACTCGACCTCGGCTTCGGAGGAGCCTCCACGTCGCCCGACCTAGGGCACAAGTCCGCCACGTCAACAGGAAGCGCCATCATCACCCTACCCCGAGCCGACTCGGGCCGCTGAGAACAGGACCGACGTCCCATCTGGCTAGCTCCACCAGATAGGCAATGATGGCGCCCCGCTGGACCCATGACGACGGCGGCTCTCAGCTCCCTTACGGAAGCAGGGGGACGTCAGCAAGGGCCCAACCGCTTCGACAGCTGTCCCTCCACCAGGCTCCGTTACTCCTCCGACAGCCACGACACCACACCAGCTGGGTGCCAAGATCTCTCCGGCTGCCACCTTGGCATGTACTTAGGGCACTAGCTCTCCCCCGCTAGACACGTAGCACTCTGCTGCACCCCCATTGTACACCTGGATCCTCTCCTTACGCCTATAAAAGGAAGGACCAGGGCCTTCTTAGAGAAGGTTGGCCCCGCGGGAACGAGGGCAGGGGCAGGCGCTCTCTTGGGGCCGCTCGCTCCCCTCACCCGCGTGGACGCTTGTAACCCCCTACTGCAAGCGCACCCGACCTGGGCGCGGGACGAACACGAAGGCCGCGGGATCTCCACCTCCCTCACGACTCGGCTCCGGCCACCTCGCTTCTCCCCCCTTCGCGCTCGCCCACTCGCTCGACCCATCTGGGCTGGGGCACGCGGCACTCTCACTCGTCGGCTTAGGGACCCCCCGGTCTCTGTAACACCCCTGGTGTTACTATAACTAAAACTTGAGCATGGCATCATGAGTATGGGCATTACATATGTTTGATACACCTAGAGTGCATTCACTAGGCAAAAATTTCAAACAAGTTGTATTGTTTTACTGTTTTACAAATAGGACCCTGGTTTAAGGACTTAACCCTAAATAGTGGTTAAAGGGGTAAAACTTAACCCAAGTTGAGAAAAACCTTAGGACTTTTGAGAAAAGTCATAAAATATCCCCAAACACTAAATTGAATCACATTTATAACCCTGGGATATTAAAAACCCTAATCAGAACCCTGGAAAACCCTAAAACCAAACCCTAGGGGCCTATGTGCAAAATTAACCCACTTTTGGGCTAAAGTGCAAAAACCAAGCCAAATAAGTATTTTAAGTCCTTTGGTTCACAAAAATGTGGACTTGAAAGCAAAACCCTAAGTTTTGGACCTAAATGCAAAATAGACCTCATATGAGTTTATTCTAAGTCTGAAAATCAGTGGATGGGCTCAACTTTGGGGCTTTGTAACTTACAAAGTATAGGGTTTTTACCCTAGGTCACCACATCAAAGTTGAAGACCCATTATAGGAGAACAACTTTGCTTAAGGTTGTGAGCTTAGTTGTTAAGAAGAATTTAGAGAAAACCCAGCCTAAAGTTGGGCTGTCAGGCTGTTATGTCTGAATTTTCAGACAAGCAGTAAACTGACCTCGACTTCGAGCTAGGTTTTGAGCATGATCCTGTGCTCAAATGTGATCATGTCCTATAGTGGAGTTGTAGCTGGTATGTAGCACTACAACTTTGGTACAGAGACTAGGACCTGTTGTCACATGAAATCTGGAGAAAAAGGACTCTAAACTCGCTCGGTCAGAATCTCTGATGAACGCATGGCCATGGTACAGTGACCGGTTTAACTGAAGAAGAATCCCTTCGTCCTCACCGCCGGTAGCCGCCGCCGTTGATCGCGACTCATCACGATTCGTGCTCGGTGGTCTTTGGATAAGCACTGCCGATACGTGTCCTCAACGCCGGTGAGCTGGAAGTCACCCCGCTCGGCCACGGCACGTTTTCCCCCCTGGCTCACCGCCCGCGGTAAGAACTCGTCGTCGACCGCCGCCTCTCGGCCGGGTGCCGCGTGGCTCTACACTTTCACCGTGTCGCCATGACCTTCTCTGAACCCTCCGTAGCTCACCGGAGTTACCGCCACGTCGTTGGCCACGTACTCGCGAAGCCAGTGTTTCTTCCTCCTCTCCGGCCGTCGACACATCGTGATCAAATTAAGCGCCACCGCTTCGGAGTTCTATAAATTGACCCCGCCGTGGGCTTCACCATATCCTTACGCATCCAGCCACCGCTAATCGGCCACAATCATCCACTCGAGCGCTCGAATTTCGCGTTGCCCCCAAATCTGTTTTCCGCCGCCGTTGTAGTGAGCTCGCCGTGGTCAGCCCTCCACAGGTCAGTTCCTGCCCTCTGCGCCTTCGTTTGAGCATGCTCATGTCTCCGTGATGCTTGCCGAGCCCTTTTATTGAACTAGACCGGCGCCCATCGCCGGGAACACGGCTGTCTCGCCGTGATGCTTACGGCCACCGTGGCCGGAGCTCCCTAGTCCACCATTAGTGCAATTAGGTTAGGGGAAATGCTCCTTAGAGGTTTAATCCTACGTATGTCGCTCGAGAGCGCTGGTTACTGCCTCAATCGGCCGGTCTGCTGGCTCGCCGGAGCGCGGCCGTGCCTGAACGCCGTCGGGGACTGCGAGTTGTGAATTGACAGAAACCCGGGGACCTTTTCGTGAACTGTCAGCGACTTAAAACAATAGTGAATGGCCCTATTTCTGTTTAGCCGTTAAGCCGAGGGCCTCTGCGCAAAGTCGCCTCGCGGGCGCGGGCGCGCGCGTGATTTCGCGCGGGCCTGGGCCGCTGGACTTGAAATCGGCCCAGTACTGTTGCTATTTTTCCTTTTTCTTTTTCCGCAGAACTTTAGAAATCGGTAGAAAATTGTAGAAAAATCCTAAAAATATGAGACCAATTTTCCTAGGCTTGTTATTTTCCATAGTATTTAATAAAAATAGTTTTATGATTTTTAGTTGGAATAGGGAATTTTAGGATATTTAAAATAGCCTAAACCAATGGTTCTGGATTTTTAGAAAATAAATAATAAGTCCAAAATTCCCCAAACTTTTTATGTGAGCTTTTCACATTATTTAGAAGCCATGGGTAGAGTTTGGTTTGATTTGGGCCTTGTTTGATCACTAAACCCAAAACCACCCCCCCTGCTCCATGAACTCCTTTACTGACTCCGGAAACCCTAGGTTCTCGGAGTACCGTGAAGGAAAGTTGTACTCAAGACATAAATAACAAGTTTATGTTATCTTTGCATCCCCATGAGCATTCCATGACATCCATTCTTATGCATGTATATGGTTATATTAGAGCACGAAGAAGAAGAGGAAGTTTCTGAAGAAGGGATACCACCCACCTCTGATCCCCAGGCGGATAACTGCTTTTATTTTGAAATCTGTGGATCCGAGCAAGACACCTCTGATAACAAAGGCAAGCCCCGGTGCATTTGCCACCTCCCTTGATGTTTTAAAAGCTTTCTCACTTGCTTGCTGCATTAGGTGATAGGAGTTGATTGATTAAACAATTCCTGCATTACCTTCCTTGATCTTAATTACCCTCCTTGAAATCCTGTTTTTTTACAAAAAGGTTTTACTATGCTTAGTATTGCTTTAGAAAAACAAAAGGATTTGTTTTACAAAAGATGTTTGGCAAAGTGGGAGGGATGTTTTCAAAAACAAAATTTGATGGTGGATCCATCAAGGCCTTGATGGGTCCAACATTGGAAAAGATGTACCTCTGTCAGGTACCAAGTTTTTTGGTTGAAATGATTAAGCTGAGACCGGGCGGGTGACTTGCACGAGAGAGAGTCTCGGTGTAGTGTCTCCGTCTGAGTCGATTAAGGACCTTGTCGATGTAGGCCTGCTGACCGAGGACCCTTTAACTGGTCACATGCCTCGTCATGGGTAAGCCTTGCCTCGGGCAGACTAAGGCCGGAATAAGATAACACGAAATGGGAGTGGAGCGGTGGCGAGAGTAGCGTGTACCCTCCGTGGCAAGAGGCTGGACGGTGGTGTATCTGTGCTCTCGGTTTGCGTGAACCTGATCCGGTCTTAAGAACCCCGGTGGCGGGTTGACATATGCAAGGGTTAAGTGCTACATATGTCGTGTGATTGGAGATCCTCAGCTGAGTATAATCGATTCGGATCGCCGTACCTCCGCGGTTATGGAGACTTGGCCACTGACTTACACGTAGCATTCCACTAAAGATGATGGGTTTTTGGTTAAGAAATTGGCTAGTGCAGGACCAGTGATTGAACTAGGGTAGAAAGAACTCTAGTGCAGGTAATTTTACCTAATTTGACAAATAAAATTGGGGTTTTAAGGATCCACTTTAGTAAGCATTTCTGCAAAACAGAGTCTTTGACTTTTGGGAAGCCTCACCTTGACTCCCATATATCCAGCATACCCTTGAGAGTCTTTTCCTTAGTCGGGTAAGACTTGCTGAGTAATTCCGTACTCAGGGTTTATCCCTTTGTTGTTTTTAGGTGGGGAAGTAGCAGACTTTTGCTGCTTCTGTGCTAAGGTGGTTCCCAACGAAGAAAAACAAGACTGAAGTGCGGGAGGACTCGGTCCTCCACTTAGAATCTTTTGTTTATAGTCTTTCGGGAGAAGTTTGTGTCTCCCTGGTTTGTATAATTATTACTTTTATGCACTCACTTTAGCCTGGTCTGTAATAATATAACTCAAGCTTACTTTTGAAATAAATGTAAGTTTATGTAATTCGCTTCCGCATATCTTCATCTCCGATGGTCTGTAATGTCTGCAAGACGGGTGAAACGTTCCTGGTGAGGTAAGGAAAGATACCGAGCTTGTCAAGTAACTTAGGAACATCTACAGGGTGTCTGATGTCTGCTAGACAAGGACAACTGTAGGTGGGCCTGATTACTTGGGAGGTTCCGTCACAGCTGGTATCGGAGCGTAGCCCTTCTTTGCAGATATTACGAGGCATCTTCAAAAAGATTTTCAAAAGTCTTACCTAAAGATTCTTTTCTCTTCTTACCTAAGTATTCTGAAGAGTTTATCTTAAAGACCAGTTAGGAAGAGTGCAACGTATAGGAGGTTGAATCGACCAAGGTTGATTCTGTACTTACTCATGCATCATGCTAAGAATTATGCTAATAAATTTTCCCCCTTAGAAAGATGCCGCCACGCACGAGGCTAACGGCACGAAAATCAACGGGACCAAGGGGAGTACCCCGGCATCAACTGGCCCCTCGACATGAGAGCAGTAGCAGTGGGAGTAATGATCCCATAGGAGACTTGGAAGCCGAAGTGAGTCGACTTCAAGCAACGTTGCGACACAGGACCAATGCGTGGATTGCCGACGGAGACAGAATTAATGATCTAAGAAGGGACCTCCGTCACCTGCGGGATCAGCTGGCTGATCGGGACTTGGCACTTGACTGGGCAGTACAGTCACATATGTTGGTATGTGCTAAGGAAGCAAGGGCTCAGGCCCGAATTAAGGAACTCAGCTCGGCTGTCGACAACCTGCAGGTTTACTGCAATACATTGCATGAGGAAGTCCATGTGCTCTACTCGCAACTACACCCTGGTGAGCCTGCACACTCTGCTGAGGCGGAAGCCGGACCCTCTCACGTTGCGGGACGCGCGTTGGGTGGGGAGTTAGATCTTTTTGAACCCCCTCCTTCTTTGAGGTTGGTGGACGTCTGGACTCCCACACCTGACAATGAAGCCGCCAAAAGCAACGGGAAGCAGGACTAATAGTGTAATAAAAGTAGAGTAGTGTATTATAGGGTGTACTGTTGTATAATAGGTTAAACTTTTGTAAAATGGGTAATGATGGGTACGTTCCCTGTGGCCAGTCACCCTGCAATTATTCTTTTTGATTCTGGTGCTTCGCATACCTTCATTAGCAAGACATTTGTGGAGCAACATCACATTGCATGTCATGAATCAAAAGAGGGATTTAAAATTCATTCACCTGGGGGACACATTTTTACTAAAGAAGTGGCCTATGGAGTGCCAGTAACTATGGCCGGACGGAACTTTCCTGCTAACATGATTGTTCTGAAAGGCCAGGATATAGATGTAATTTTGGGTATGAATTGGTTAACTCAACACAAGGCAATTCTCAACACTGAACTCAGAACCGTCAGGTTGAGTTATAATCAAGAAGAAATTCTCTTGTCTCTCCCCAAAACCAATCCAGTCAAAGCTTCTGGTAGAATATTTGAAGCCATTATACCGGAGATCAAGAACATTCCGGTAGTATGTGAGTTTCCAGATGTATTTCCGGAAGATTTGCCTGGACTACCCCCTGAAAGAGATGTAGAATTCGTAATTGAGCTGAAGCCCGGTACGGCTCCCATCTCTCGAAGATCGTACCGTATGCCCCCTAATGAGTTGGCAGAATTGAAGATTCAATTACAAGATCTGCTAAATAAGGGATTTATCCGGCCAAGCTCGTCCCCGTGGGGTTGTCCCGCCATCTTTGTGAAGAAGAAGGATCAAACCTTGCGCATGTGCGTGGACTATCGGCCCCTAAATGAGGTCACCATTAAGAATAAGTACCCTCTTCCAAGGATCGATATCTTATTTGATCAACTGACTGGGGCGAGGGTATTTTCCAAAATTGATCTCAGGTCGGGCTATCATCAAATCCGTATTCGGCCCGAGGATATACCGAAGACCGCATTCACTACGCGGTATGGATTATTCGAATATCTAGTAATGTCTTTCGGGCTCACAAATGCTCCTGCCCACTTCACCTATTTGATGAACTCGGTGTTCATGCCCGAGTTAGACAAGTTCGTGGTGGTCTTCATCGACGATATTTTGATATATTCTAAAAATGAAGAGGAGCATGCTCAGCATCTACGGATTGTATTGACGCGCCTGAGGGAACATCAGCTGTATGCCAAGTTCAGCAAGTGCGCGTTCTGGCTGGAAGAAATTCAATTTCTGGGGCACGTGTTATCAGCTAAAGGAATTGCGGTAGATCCTAGCAAGGTCAAGGATATTCTGGAATGGAAACCTCCAACAACTGTTCACCAAGTCCGGAGTTTTCTTGGACTAGCGGGGTATTATCGCAGATTCATACCTGATTTTTCTAAGCTTGTGAAGCCAATCACAAGTTTATTGAAGAATGATACAAAGTTCAATTGGTCTTCTAAATGTAATGAAGCCTTTGAGCAACTGAAGACACTATTGACCACTGCTCCGGTATTGGCCCAACCGGACATCACTAAACCTTTTGATGTATATTGTGATGCGTCAGGCAGTGGACTCGGCTGTGTGCTGATGCAAGAGGGCCGAGTAATTGCGTATGCTTCAAGGCAGTTATGCCGACATGAAGAGCATTATCCAACACATGATCTCGAGCTAGCTGCTGTGGTTCATGCCCTGAAAATATGGCGTCACTATCTGCTGGGAAATATCTGTCATATACATACAGATCATAAGAGTTTGAAGTATATATTTACCCAGTCAGAGTTAAATATGAGGCAAAGACGATGGCTTGAGCTCATTAAAGACTATGAACTGGAAATCCATTATCACCCAGGCAAGGCCAATGTGGTGGCAGATGCTTTGAGTCGTAAGACTTCCTGCCACTGTCTTATGGAAAAAACCTCCGAGAACACTTTATGTCAAGAAATGGAGAAGCTGAACCTGGGGATAATCCAACAAGGAACTCTGAATCAGCTAAAGCTTGAGTCAGCCATTTTGCAAAGGATAATTGATGCTCAAAAGGACAATCTGGGCATGAAGCACATACGCGAGAAGATAAGGGCTGGAACAGCCAAATGTTTCAAGGAAGATGATCAAGGTGTGTTATGGTTTAATAACCGCATAGTTTTGCCGAAGAGTGAAGAGCTCCGCCAGCAAATCTTAGATGAAGCGCATCTTAGTCGCTATTCTATTCATCCAGGAAGCACTAAGATGTATCACGATCTAAAACAGCACTACTGGTGGACGAAGATGAAGATTGAAATTGCACGCTATGTGGCTAAGTGTGACACTTGCAGACGTGTCAAAGCCATACACATGAAAGCTGCCGGTCCATTGCAGTCATTATCAATACCAACATGGAAATGGGAAGACATAAGCATGGACTTCATCGTGGGATTGCCCAGGACCGCAAAAGGGTATGACTCTATCTGGGTGATTGTTGATCGACTTACAAAGATTGCTCACTTTCTGCCGGTCAAGACAAATTCCCCGGTTACTGTCTACGCCCAATTGTACATTGATCGTATTCTTAGTCTGCATGGTGTTCCAAAGACCATAGTGTCGGATCGTGGACCTCAATTTGTAGCCAAGTTTTGGGAAGCACTTCACAAATCTTTGGGTACTAAGTTACTCCACAGTTCGGCCTATCATCCTCAAACCAGTGGGCAGACTGAGAGAGTGAACCAAATACTGGAAGATATGTTGCGGTCATGTGTCCTGGATTTCTCACAGAAATGGGATGAATGCTTACCTTTGGCGGAGTTTTCATATAATAACAGTTACCAGGAAAGCATCAAGATGGCACCTTTTGAAGCTTTGTATGGGCGACGGTGTCGAACTCCGCTAAATTGGTCTGAACCTGGTGAAAGATATTTCTTTAGACCTGATATGGTAAAAGAAACCGAAGAAAAGGTTCAGAAAATAGTTCATAATATGAAGAAGGCACAGGCTCGTCAGAAAAGTTATGCAGACAAACGGCGAATGCCCTTATACTTCTTAGAAGGAGACTACGTCTACTTAAAGGTTTCACCAATGAAAGGCGTATCGCGTTTTGGGGTTAAAGGAAAACTTGCACCCAGGTACATTGGTCCATTCCTGGTACTTGAGCAATGTGGACCAGTGGCATACCGACTCCAGCTCCCTGAAACATTGTCTGCTATACATAACGTGTTCCACGTGTCACAATTGAAGAAGTGTCTTCGGGTTCCCAATCGAACCGTTGAAGTGACTGAGGTTGTCCTGGAACCAGATTTAACATACTCGGAACATCCCATTCGAGTTCTGGATCAAAAGGACAGGGTTACTCGGAGAAAGACTCTCAAGTTTTATAAGATACAGTGGAACCAGCATTCGGAAGATGAGGCTACATGGGAAACCCAAGATTTCTTAGATAAGAATTTCCCAGGCTTTCTAGCCTCTTGTAAGTTGTAAAGTTTGTATAGCTGTGTAATAAAGGAATGAACCCCCACACCACCCCTGCTTTGTACCAGAAATAAGGAAATAAAAATGTGACACATTTCCTTTTCCATTACTCACCCTAGGACTTTAAATCTCGGGACGAGATTCTTTTATGGGGGGAAGGATGTAACACCCCTGGTGTTACTATAACTAAAACTTGAGCATGGCATCATGAGTATGGGCATTACATATGTTTGATACACCTAGAGTGCATTCACTAGGCAAAAATTTCAAACAAGTTGTATTGTTTTACTGTTTTACAAATAGGACCCTGGTTTAAGGACTTAACCCTAAATAGTGGTTAAAGGGGTAAAACTTAACCCAAGTTGAGAAAAACCTTAGGACTTTTGAGAAAAGTCATAAAATATCCCCAAACACTAAATAGAATCACATTTATAACCCTGGGATATTAAAAACCCTAATCAGAACCCTGGAAAACCCTAAAACCAAACCCTAGGGGCCTATGTGCAAAATTAACCCACTTTTGGGCTAAAGTGCAAAAACCAAGCCAAATAAGTATTTTAAGTCCTTTGGTTCACAAAAATGTGGACTTGAAAGCAAAACCCTAAGTTTTGGACCTAAATGCAAAATAGACCTCATATGAGTTTATTCTAAGTCTGAAAATCAGTGGATGGGCTCAACTTTGGGGCTTTGTAACTTACAAAGTATAGGGTTTTTACCCTAGGTCACCACATCAAAGTTGAAGACCCATTATAGGAGAACAACTTTGCTTAAGGTTGTGAGCTTAGTTGTTAAGAAGAATTTAGAGAAAACCCAGCCTAAAGTTGGGCTGTCAGGCTGTTATGTCTGAATTTTCAGACAAGCAGTAAACTGACCTCGACTTCGAGCTAGGTTTTGAGCATGATCCTGTGCTCAAATGTGATCATGTCCTATAGTGGAGTTGTAGCTGGTATGTAGCACTACAACTTTGGTACAGAGACTAGGACCTGTTGTCACATGAAATCTGGAGAAAAAGGACTCTAAACTCGCTCGGTCAGAAGCTCTGATGAACGCATGGCCATGGTACAGTGACCGGTTTAACTGAAGAAGAATCCCTTCGTCCTCACCGCCGGTAGCCGCCGCCGTTGATCGCGACTCGTCACGATTCGTGCTCGGTGGTCTTTGGATAAGCACTGCCGATACGTGTCCTCAACGCCGGTGAGCTGGAAGTCACCCCGCTCGGACACGGCACGTTTCCCCCCCCCCCCCCCTGGCTCACCGCCCGCGGTAAGAACTCGTCGTCGATCGCCACCTCTCGGCCGGGTGCCGCGTGGCTCTACACTTTCACCGTGTCGCCATGACCTTCTCTGAACCCTCCGTAGCTCACCGGAGTTACCGCCACGTCGTTGGCCACGTACTCGCGAAGCCAGTGTTTCTTCCTCCTCTCCGGCCGTCGACACATCGTGATCAAATTAAGCGCCACCGCTTCGGAGTTCTATAAATTGACCCCGCCGTGGGCTTCACCATATCCTTACGCATCCAGCCACCGCTAATCGGCCACAATCATCCACTCGAGCGCTCGAATTTCGCGTTGCCCCCAAATCTGTTTTCCGCCGCCGTTGTAGTGAGCTCGCCGTGGTCAGCCCTCCACAGGTCAGTTCCTGCCCTCTGCGCCTTCGTTTGAGCATGCTCATGTCTCAGTGATGCTTGCTGAGCCCTTTTATTGAACTAGACCGGCGCCCATCGCCGGGAACACGGCTGTCTCGCCGTGATGCTTACGGCCACCGTGGTCGGAGCTCCCTAGTCCACCATTAGTGCAATTAGGTTAGGGGAAATGCTCCTTAGAGGTTTAATCCTACGTATGTCGCTCGGGAGCGCTGGTTACTGCCTCAATCGGCCGGTCTGCTGGCTCGCCGGAGCGCGGCCGTGCCTGAACGCCGTCGGGGACTGCGAGTTGTGAATTGACAGAAACCCGGGGACCTTTTCGTGAACTGTCAGCGACTTAAAACAATAGTGAATGGCCCTATTTCTGTTTAGCCGTTAAGCCGAGGGCCTCTGCGCAAAGTCGCCTCGCGGGCGCGGGCGCGCGCGCGATTTCGCGCGGGCCTGGGCCGCTGGACTTGAAATCGGCCCAGTACTGTTGCTATTTTTCCTTTTTCTTTTTCCGCAGAACTTTAGAAATCGGTAGAAAATTGTAGAAAAATCCTAAAAATATGAGACCAATTTTCCTAGGCTTGTTATTTTCCATAGTATTTAATAAAAATAGTTTTATGATTTTTAGTTGGAATAGGGAATTTTAGGATATTTAAAATAGCCTAAACCAATGGTTCTGGATTTTTAGAAAATAAATAATAAGTCCAAAATTCCCCAAACTTTTTATGTGAGCTTTTCACATTATTTAGAAGCCATGGGTAGAGTTTGGTTTGATTTGGGCCTTGTTTGATCACTAAACCCAAAACCACCCCCCCTGCTCCATGAACTCCTTTACTGACTCCGGAAACCCTAGGTTCTCGGAGTACCGTGAAGGAAAGTTGTACTCAAGACATAAATAACAAGTTTATGTTATCTTTGCATCCCCATGAGAATTCCATGACATCCATTCTTATGCATGTATATGGTTATATTAGAGCACGAAGAAGAAGAGGAAGTTTCTGAAGAAGGGATACCACCCACCTCTGATCCCCAGGCGGATAACTGCTTTTATTTTGATATCTGTGGATCCGAGCAAGACACCTCTGATAACAAAGGCAAGCCCCGGTGCATTTGCCACCTCCCTTGATGTTTTAAAAGCTTTCTCACTTGCTTGCTGCATTAGGTGATAGGAGTTGATTGATTAAACAATTCCTGCATTACCTTCCTTGATCTTAATTACCCTCCTTGAAATCCTGTTTTTTTACAAAAAGGTTTTACTATGCTTAGTATTGCTTTAGAAAAACAAAAGGATTTGTTTTACAAAAGATGTTTGGCAAAGTGGGAGGGATGTTTTCAAAAACAAAATTTGATGGTGGATCCATCAAGGCCTTGATGGGTCCAACATTGGAAAAGATGTACCTCTGTCAGGTACCAAGTTTTTTGGTTGAAATGATTAAGCTGAGACCGGGCGGGTGACTTGCACGAGAGAGAGTCTCGGTGTAGTGTCTCCGTCTGAGTCGATTAAGGACCTTGTCGATGTAGGCCTGCTGACCGAGGACCCTTTAACTGGTCACATGCCTCGTCATGGGTAAGCCTTGCCTCGGGCAGACTAAGGCCGGAATAAGATAACACGAAATGGGAGTGGAGCGGTGGCGAGAGTAGCGTGTACCCTCCGTGGCAAGAGGCTGGACGGTGGTGTATCTGTGCTCTCGGTTTGCGTGAACCTGATCCGGTCTTAAGAACCCCGGTGGCGGGTTGACATATGCAAGGGTTAAGTGCTACATATGTCGTGTGATTGGAGATCCTCAGCTGAGTATAATCGATTCGGATCGCCGTACCTCCGCGGTTATGGAGACTTGGCCACTGACTTACACGTAGCATTCCACTAAAGATGATGGGTTTTTGGTTAAGAAATTGGCTAGTGCAGGACCAGTGATTGAACTAGGGTAGAAAGAACTCTAGTGCAGGTAATTTTACCTAATTTGACAAATAAAATTGGGGTTTTAAGGATCCACTTTAGTAAGCATTTCTGCAAAACAGAGTCTTTGACTTTTGGGAAGCCTCACCTTGACTCCCATATATCCAGCATACCCTTGAGAGTCTTTTCCTTAGTCGGGTAAGACTTGCTGAGTAATTCCGTACTCAGGGTTTATCCCTTTGTTGTTTTTAGGTGGGGAAGTAGCAGACTTTTGCTGCTTCTGTGCTAAGGTGGTTCCCAACGAAGAAAAACAAGACTGAAGTGCGGGAGGACTCGGTCCTCCACTTAGAATCTTTTGTTTATAGTCTTTCGGGAGAAGTTTGTGTCTCCCTGGTTTGTATAATTATTACTTTTATGCACTCACTTTAGCCTGGTCTGTAATAATATAACTCAAGCTTACTTTTGAAATAAATGTAAGTTTATGTAATTCGCTTCCGCATATCTTCATCTCCGATGGTCTGTAATGTCTGCAAGACGGGTGAAACGTTCCTGGTGAGGTAAGGAAAGATACCGAGCTTGTCAAGTAACTTAGGAACATCTACAGGGTGTCTGATGTCTGCTAGACAAGGACAACTGTAGGTGGGCCTGATTACTTGGGAGGTTCCGTCACAGTCTCGAAACGCCGACAGTTGGCGCGCCAGGTAGGGGCCTGCTGCGTGTTGACGAGCAGTTTCCCGTCAAGCTCCAGATGGGCAGTCTCCAACGACCTCTCCAACCTGGGACGGTGCTCCGTTTCGGGAGTCTCGAGTTCATGTCCTTCGACGGCAGCTACGACATGATACTCCTTCCACCGCCGCGCGACGACGACAATGGTGGCCGACAGCCCGCCCGCCGGCGGCGGAATCGACGACGTCTTCCCCGCGTGGGGGAAGAACAACATTCGAGCTTGCCCCATCCTCTCCCTCGCCATCGGAGGAGGAGGCGGGGCAACCAGGGCCGAGCGGGAGGCTGCGCTCCGTCGGCTGTCAAGCGAATCGACATCTCCAGCGCCCCATCGGAGCACGCGTCGGGCGTCACCCTCGCGTTTGAGGCGAAGGCGAGCGCCGTCCCCCCGCAACACGCCAACCTCGAGCAAGTGGACGACGCCAGCACGCTCACGGAGGGACTGCAGGACGTCGCCCTCGTACCCAAGATGACGGCGCGATCAACCCCCGATGTGACTTCGTCGCTTCTCGTCGACCAAAAGGTACCGACTGATTCCCATCCTTCGTCATTTCGGCTCGACCTCAACCCACCTAGCGACCTCGCTCTCGCGGGCGCTCACGTTGAGGCGAGTACAACCTCTCTTGGGTTTCGTGTGCGGTCGCCTTGGGACCGATTGACGGGCGTCTCGACCTACGGGCCCTCTGGGTCCGAGGAAGATGACGACCCCAGCATCTGCTGGGATTTCTCTGGATCTGGCAACCCCAGTGCCATGTGGGACTTCATGACCGCATGCAACTACTGCCTCTCCGACTGTTCCGACGGCAGCCGCAGCCTTGACGACAAGGACTGCGGCCCGAGCCGCGAATGTTTCCACGTCGAGCTAGGGGATCCCTCCGGAGGCAACCGTCTCGGCATGCCGGAGGATGGTGATCTCCCTAGGCCAGTGCCTCGCGCCGACATCCCGCGGGAGCTAGTTGTGGTCCCCGTTCCAGCGGGGGGTCACGACCCACAGCTCGAGCAAGTCCGCGGGGCGCAGGCCGGGCTCGACGAGGGGGCAGGAGCGCTCGAGTCGATCCGCCGGTACGTCGGGCAGGTATGGGCGGGCCTGCCCCCGGCCGGAGAAATACGTCACCTGCCCCAGGGTCTCCAGCACCGCATCGCCAACGATGCCAGGGACAGGCCGCCACCTGCATCCAGCGGGACCGGTCAGGACCTGGCAGCCGCAGCGATGCTCCTCCGCGCGATGTCGGAGTCATCAACCACCGAGGGTCGGCGAATCCAGGGAGAGCTCAAGCATCTCCTGGAAGGCGCTGCGGCCCGGTGGGCCGAGAGCTCTGCCTCCCGAAGGCAGGGGTACCCCTCGGAACCTCGTGCCGCGACTTCCCGACTCATGCGGGAAGCCTCGGTCTACACCGGGCGCACGCGCAACACCGCGCCTGCGGCCCAGGGCCACCTCGGCAACGAGCACCCTCATCGCGACCGTCGGGCCCGCCTCGACGAAAGGGTGTGCCGAGGCTACCACCCCAGGCGTGGGGGACGCTACGACAGCGGGGAGGATCGGAGTCCCTCGCCCGAACCACCCGGTCCGCAGGTCTTCAGCCGGGCCATTCGGCGGGCGCCGTTTCCGCCCCGATTCCGACCCCCGACTACTATCACAAAGTACTCGGGGGAAACAAGACTGGAATTGTGGCTCGCGGACTACCGCCTGGCCTGTCAACTGGGTGGAACGGACGACGACAACCTCATCATCCGCAACCTCCCCCTGTTCCTCTCCGACACTGCTCGCGCTTGGTTGGAGCACCTGCCTCCGGGGCAGATTTCCAACTGGGAGGATTTGGTCCAAGCTTTCGCCGGCAACTTTCAGGGCACGTACGTGCGCCCCGGGAATTCCTGGGACCTCCGAAGCTGCCGGCAACAGCTGGGAGAGTCTCTTCGGGACTACATCCGGCGATTCTCGAAGCAGCGCACCGAGCTGCCCAACATCACCGACTCCGATGTCATCGGCGCGTTCCTTGCCGGCACCACCTGCCGTGACCTGGTGAGCAAGTTGGGTCGCAAGACCCCCACCAGGGCGAGCGAGCTGATGGACATCGCCACCAAGTTCGCCTCTGGCCAGGAGGCGGTCGAGGCCATCTTCCGAAAGGACAAGCAGCCCCAGGGCCGCCCGTCGGAGGATGCTCCCGAGGCGTCTACTCCGCTCGGCGCCAAGAAGAAAGGCAGGAGGAAGTCGCAAGCGAAACGCGACGCCGCCGACGCAGACCTTGTCGCCGTCGCCGAGTACAAGAACCCTCGGAAGCCCCCCGGAGGTGCCAACCTCTTCGACAAGATGCTCAAGGAGACGTGCCCTTACCATCAGGGGCCCGTCAAGCACACCCTCGAGGAGTGCGTCATGCTTCGGCGCCACTTCCACAAGGCCGGGCCACCCGCAGAGGGTGGTAGGGCCCGCGACGACGACAAAAAGGAAGATCACCAAGCAGGAGAGTTCCCCGAGGTCCGCGACTGCTTCATGATCTGCGGAGGGCATGCGACGAATGCCTCGGCTCGGTATCGTAAGCGAGAGCGTCGGGAGGTCTGCTCGGTGAAGGTGGCGGCGCCAGTCTACTTAGACTGGTCCGACGAGCCCATCACCTTCGACCAAGATGACCACCCCGACCACGTGCCGAGCCCGGGGAAGTACCCGCTCGTCGTCGATCCCGTCATCGGTGACGTCAGGCTCACCAAGGTCCTGATGGATGGGGGCAGCTGCCTCAATATCATCTACGCCGAGACCCTCAGGCTCCTGCACGTCGATCTGTCCTCCGTCCGAGCAGGCGCTGCGCCCTTCCACGGGATCATTCCTGGGAAGCGCGTCCAGCCCCTCGGACGGCTCGACCTTCCTGTCTGCTTCAGAACACCCTCCAACTTCTGAAGGGAGACTTTGACGTTCGATGTGGTCGGGTTCCGAGGAACCTACCACGCGGTATTGGGGAGGCCATGCTACGCGAAGTTCATGGCCATCCCCAACTACACCTACCTGAAGCTCAAGATGCCGGGCCCCAACGGGGTCATCACCGTCGGCCCCACGTACAAACACGCGTTCGAATGCGATGTGGAGTGCGTGGAGTACGTCGAGGCCCTCACCGAATCCGAGGCCCTCATCGCCGACCTGGAAAACCTCTCCCGAGAGGTGCCGGACGTGAAGCGACACGCCGGCAACTTCGAGCCAGTGGAGACGGTCAAGGCCGTCCCTCTCAACCCCAATGACGACACCTCCAAGCAGATCCGGATCAGTTTCGGGCTCGACCCCAAATAGGAAGCAGTGCTCGTCGACTTTCTCCGTGCAAACGCCAACATTTTTGCGTGGGGTCCCTCGGACATGCCCGGCATACCGAGGGATGTCACCGAGCACTCGCCGAATATTCGGGCAGGAGCCCGACTCGTCAAATGGCCTCTGCACGGACGACGCCCGGGGGCTGCGCCCTTCCCCCGCTCACACACGAGTATCAGTCATCAAGGAAGGGTCGGCCTCGCCTTGGCGAAGCCCGACCCTCCCTCAGGGGCTAAAAAGGGGGAACCCCTCCGCGTCGAGATTGGATGCACTTTTTCGCGTCAAAAAATTTTCGATCAAGAAGGGGCTTTTGCGTTCTCCCGGATGTGTCAGAAGCAGGGTCCCGAGGAGCGAACGTGGGTACAAATAAGTGGCGAGACCGACTAAGCCGAGGAACACCTATGCCTCCGGGCTAGGGACACCTCACTCATCGCCTGCCACGAAAAAGGACCCAACTCGGGAAATCACCCTATTGTTGACAAGTCAGGCCAGGCGCGCAAATTGAAAGAGAAGAGAGTACGACTTCACGCAAGAAAAGTAAAGTGTCCAGGCCTCGGCGGCCGCGGTAAAGCGCACATCCAACAGAAACTGCCCCAACAAAAGTCAGGCGCCGCCTTGGGAAGGCGCCGCGCCCTCAGTTCCGCCCCCGCCGTTGGTAAGGTCCACCTCCGCTTCCAGCGGCGGCGCAGGAGGAAGGATCTCCGCCTCAAAGGTGGTCGCCAGCGCCGCGCTCGGACCCGCGGCGACCGCGTCGAGCCGCTGAACTTCTGCCAGGGCGGCTTCGTCTTCGTCAGGAAGACAATACCCCTCACTGACCCGCTCCAGGTCCACAACATAATGGGAAGCGAGCACGGCGAAGGCCCGCCTGACGCCGTGGTGTAGCGCCCCGCGGACTTTACCGCGCGCGTAATCACCTAAGGCTTGAAGACGGCTTTGAGGGGAGCTTCCTGAAGGGACGTCGCCGGGGCCGAGGATCCGATAAACATCCGAGACGGCCTCGGACATGGCCGCGAAGTCGGCCTCCCTCTGCTCGGCAGCTCCAGCAAGCACCTCGGCGAGCGCTTTGGCAGACTCGTCAAGGGCAGACTCGAGCTCTACGAATAACCAGAAGAAAGACCTCAAGCGCAAGCAGAAGAAACGGACAAGAACAAGAACCGAGGACGGTCGAGGCATACCTCCGGCTCGGACGCACTGCTCCGAGGCCGCGACTTGGGCTGCGGCTAGATCGGCCGCGAGGGTCTTAGCCCGGCTTTCGGCCTCGGCAGCTTGGCCCCGAAATTGGTCCCGCTCCTCGGCAACCTGGACGAACTCTGACCGCTGCCGTAGCGCCTCCACGCGCGCCGCCGCCGCCTCGGCCCTCAGGTCAGCGCAGAGCAACTGGAGGTCCGCTATCTTAGCGTCCTGCTGAGAAAGGCGCGCGGTAGCCCCGGCGAGCGAGGTCCTCAGGGATCGCAGCGAGCCCCAGACATCGGCCTCGCGGCGGATGAACGACGACTTGGCGGTGCTCCGATCCGTCAGATCCTGGGAAAGGAAAACAAGGCGTCACGACGAACGCCTCACTCACAGAAAGGAAAAGGTATGCCTGAAACCATTACCTGGAGGATTTTGGGGACGTCCCTGCAGAGAACCTCCAGCGACGATCGGAGCGACCCCACCGTTGCTTCCGCACGCTTGCGGAGCTCGTCCCAGGACTAGTCCTCCTGTTCATCGTCAAGAACGAAGATAGGGTCCGAGGCCTCGCGGGTCCGAAATCGGAGCAACTGGCGCCGGGCCTCGAGACTCCGCCGCACAGCAACGAGGCTGCCGCCCGTCTGGATGAACTACGCGTCCACGCCCACCTCTTCCGAGGCCCTGGGCACCGACGCTGCAGCCATCTCGACGCTGGCAGCAACCAGCTGCTCTCCGACCGGGACGGCGGCGACTGCGGTGGCGGCAGGCGCCGGCATTGCCGGCACGGCAGGCGGGCTCGGGACCGTGTCGGCGCCGGCCACCTCCCCGATCACGATGGCCGCCTCGGCAGAAGAGCCCGCCTCGGGAACCTGCTCCCCCGAGACATGCGACGCCCGAGCCCCATGCGGCGAAACGCCCTGCGAAAGGGTCGGCTGAGCGGCAGGGCCCGGGGTGGCGCCAGCCGCCCGGACCGACGCCGTTTTAAGGGCTTTCCGGGGCGCCAGGTCGGTATGACCATGGCTTCGCTTGCTAGAAAAAAGAAAGAAAGGGAAAATCACGGCCGGGACGTATGAATGAAACGCCGGGACGAAGACATTCTAAGATACTTACCCGCTCCGGGCCATAATCAACCGTGCCTGGGGGGAGGTCTCTTGGCTCCCGCTCCCTGGAACCGCCGCCGAGGTCCGCTTCGCCGACATCCTCAGCACCACCCTCGCTTTGGGCGCCCCTGGCGCCCGGGAGGCGGACTGCCCAGGCGCCGCCATGGCGGCCTGAGGACCGCTCCCCCGCGCTGCCGGCGCGGGTGGCGGCTCTCGAGGGACGGGTACCTCGGCCCGGCTCCCTGGAGTCGCGTCAGCTCCTCCAGCCGAGGGGTCAGGTACCCTCTCGGGTTGCCCCCGCCCCTCGGGTCGGGGATCCGGCGTCCCGGCTCCAGGAACCGACGGCATCGGCCCGCTCGGGGGCTGACTCGACGGCTCCTGGCCACACCCCAAGCTGGGGCTGAGGCCGAGACGGGCGGCCATGTCGTCCTCCTCCTCCTCACCATCGTCATCATCGCCATCGGATGTCTCCGGCGACGACTCCCTTGGGAGTCCTTCCCTCTCCTGCTGGCGACGGCGTTTCTCCAAGGCGTCCCGAGCCCGCCTCCGCTTGCGGGCCCGGGCCTTCTCCGCATCCTTCTTCTTCTTCTCCTCCTCCGCGGCGACCCGCCGCGCAGCCCGATCCACCGCGTCCTCCGGGACCCGCGGCAGGGAGGGTTTGTGCCACCCCACCTCCTAAAGAGGGGGGAAAGGAACCCAGTCGTGAGAACCAGGAGCAACCCGGTGTATGAAGAAGGAAGGAGCGAACACTCACCAGAGTCACGCACCCCTGGTCGGGGCGCATCCGAGGCTGGGAGAAGGCGTGGGGGTCCGGCTTCCCCATCGCGGCCGACACCCGCCATTGGAGGGCGTCGAGGGGAAGGGAATCAGGGGACATTTGCGACCCCTCCCAGTCAGCCTCCAGGGTCATCTCCCAAAGCGGCAGCCGCCGCTCCGCCAAGGGGAGCACTCTCCGACGGTGGATGGCAGCAACCACTCCCGCGGCGGTGAGTCCTCCCTCCCGCAACGCCTTCAGGGCCTGGAGAAGAGGTTCGAGGTTCTTCTGCCTCTCGTGTGGAGTCCCGTGGCGCCAGGCGTCAGTGGCGGCGGTGACGACCCGCTGAGAGAACGGTGGGAGCAACTCTTCGTCATTCCGGAGGTAGAACCACCGGCGCTGCCACCCCTTGTTCGAGGATGCGAGGACGGCAGGGATGTACTACGACGACCGCGACTGCCTCAACAAAAGGGTGCAGCCGCCGGCCCGCACCGCTGCGCGGACCTTCCTCTCCCCCGTCGGCAAGGCAAAAAGCTCGGCGAAGAAGAGATGGGTCCACAAATCCCAATGGGGGGCGATCCCCAAATACCCTTCGCACACCGCTACGAAGATAGCGGCCTGCGAGATGGAGTTGGGGGTGAGGTTATGCAACTCCACCGCATAATGGAACAGGATAGCCCGCATAAAGCGGCTCGTCGGCACACCAAATCCCCGCTCATGGAAGGAGACGAAGCTCACAACGTAGCCAGGCGGTGGGGATGGAGTGACTCCGCCCGTGGGAGGAATCCATTCCGGCCGCTGCTCATCGGTGAGGGGGCGGAGCAAACCCTCGCCGACGAGATCCTCCAGATCACTCGCCGTCACCGTGGAGAAGGGCCATGGGTCGCGCAGCGAGATGATGGTCACCCGGTCAGCCATCGCCGGGCGGGAAGGGTGGCGGCGCGAAGGACAGAGAGGGTGGTTTTCTTTTCCCTGGCTAGATCTCTCAGGCTGCAAAAAACCTAAGAGGGAGACAAGAAGCGGAGTCAAGAACCGTCACCGGACCCTCTCCGGGGTATATAAAGACCAAGGCGAAGACGGTTCCAACGTTCCGCCCAGACCGGACGCGGGGTTCAAAAAACGCGAAGCGAAACAGCCGTTCCTCGAACGGCTCGCGCACGAAACGGTGGCCCCGCCAACTACTCGCCCCGTCGCATTAACTCCGCGGCTGGAGAGGCGGCGCTTCTGGCAGGAGCAGCTGGCGACGCTTCGCCTTCGCCAAAACAACCGCGCCAAAAAAGGTACGCCGCGACGTTCAATTTCATATCCTTTTTCCTTTTTCCTCTTTCTCTATCTCTTGCAACAGGGACCGGGAAAGGGGATACCCCTAAAGGGATCCTTCCCCGTGAAGGAACTAGGCTCCGAGCCTCCTTACTGATCAGGGGTTCGAAGGCTGGCCCCCCGAAGGGTTCAACAGCCGCCTCAGATCGCGTGGGCCCGACACCCACTACTGGTCAGAGGTTCGAAGGTCGGCCTCCCGAAAGGTTCCACGGCCGCCTCAGGCTACTCGGGCTCCGCGCCCATTACTGATCAGGGGTTCGAAGGCTGGCCCCCCGAAGGGTTCACAGTCGCCTCAGACACCGAGCGAGGGATGACCAGGGGTACGTTCGATACATAACCGAGGCTCGGGCTGCGCTCCCGAGGTACCCTAGGACATTTCCGAGACCAGCGAGAACGATCCTGTAACGGAATCCCATCGGAGGGAGGCATCGAGCCCTCGGACCCCGTCGCCAGGGGACCGGGTCCGGCAGATCACCCGCAGGTACTTTTGGGCGTGCCTCCGGGCCCCTAGCCGACCCCCAACGAACGGGGCACGGACGTCCACTCGGATTACCCGCTTGCAGCTCACCGGAGACACCATGTTCGGTGCCCATCGAGGGTAACATGGCGTTCTCCCCCCCCTCCTCCTTGCGGAAAGGCGACGTAGGGGCGTATGTAAAAAAGCCAAGTCTGTCCCTGATCGCCCTCTCGCCCTGTGCGGAGGCTCGGGGGCTGCTCTCGCAAACCCGGCTCCGGCCAAACCGTTGACAGCGTCAACATACCAGCCCGAGAACTTGGGCCCCGACAGTGCACCCGGGCTACGGCCAGTTCGCATGAGGGAACTACCAGACCAGCCGAAGCATTACGCAAGGCATTAAGACCTTGAAGGAGTGAAACCACTCCTCCGAGGCCTCGGGGGCTACACCCGGCGGGTGCGCTCGTGCGCACCCACCGGAACAAAATGCAACCGAGAAAGGCTGGTCCCCTTGCAAAAAAGTGCGATGAAAGCCTCCAAGCGAGTGCTAACACTCCCTTCGAGGCTCGGGGGCTACTGTCGGGGACCATAATTAGGGGTACCCTCAAGACGCCTAATTCTCAGCTGGTAACCCCCATCAGCATAAAGCTGCAGAGGCCTGATGGGTGCGATTAATTCAGGGATCAGTCCATACGAGCGACTCGATCACGCCTCGCCCGAGCCTAGCCTCGGGCAAGGGCAGCCGACCCTGAGGTGTTTCCGTCTCGCCCGAGGCCCCCTTTTTTACGGCATACGCATCTCCGGCTCGCCCGAGGCCTTGCCTTTGTTAAGAAGCAACCCTGACTAAATCGCCGTGCCGACCGACCAAGTCACAGGGGCATTTAACGCAAAGGTAGCCTGGCACCTTTATCCTGACGCGCGCCCCCTGGCAGAGCCGAAGTGACCGCCGTCACTTCGCCGCTCCACTGACCGGTCTGACAAAAGGACAGCGCCGCCTGCGCCGTCCCGACTGCGGTGCCACTTGACATTGTGAGACTGACAGGCAGCCAGGCCTTGTCAAAGGCGCCATAGGAAGCTCCGCCCGACCCAGGGCTCGGACTCGGGCTAAGGCCCCGGAAGACGGCGAACTCCGCTCCGCCCGACCCAGGGCTCGGACTCGGGCTAAGGCCCCGGAAGACGGCGAACTCCGCTCCGCCCGACCCCGGGCTCGGACTCGGGCTAAGGCCCCGGAAGACGGCGAACTCCGCTCTGCCCGACCCAGGGCTCGGACTCGGGCTAAGGCCCCGGAAGACGGCGAACTCCGCTCCGCCCGACCCAGGGCTCGGACTCGGGCTAAGGCCCCGGAAGACGAACGACCTCCGCCTCACCCGACCCAGGAGCTCGGGCTCGACCTCGGCCATGTAGGACAGACTCGACCTCGGCTTCGGAGGAGCCTCCACGTCGCCCGACCTAGGGCACAAGTCCGCCACGTCAACAGGAAGAAGCGCCATCATCACCCTACCCCGAGCCGACTCGGGCCGCAGAGAACAGGACCGACGTCCCATCTGGCTAGCTCCGCCAGATAGGCAATGATGGCGCCCCGCTAAACCCATGACGACGGCGGCTCTCAGCTCCCTTACGGAAGCAGGGGGACGTCAGCAAGGGCCCAACCGCTCCGACAGCTGTCCCTCCACCAGGCTCCGTTACTCCTCCGACAGCCACGACACCACACCAGCTGGGTGCCAAGATCTCTCTGGCTGCCACCTTGGCATGTACTTAGGGCACTAGCTCTCCCCCGCTAGACACGTAGCACTCTGCTGCACCCCCATTGTACACCTGGATCCTCTCCTTACGCCTATAAAAGGAAGGACCAGGGCCTTCTTAGAGAAGGTTGGCCCCGCGGGAACGAGGGCAGGGGCAGGCGCTCTCTTGGGGCCGCTCGCTCCCCTCACCCGCGTGGACGCTTGTAACCCCCTACTGCAAGCGCACCCGACCTGGGCGCGGGACGAACATGAAGGCCGCGGGATCTCCACCTCCCTCACGACTCGGCTCCGGCCACCTCGCTTCTCCCCCCTTCGCGCTCGCCCACGCGCTCGACCCATCTGGGCTGGGGCACGCGGCACACTCACTCGTCGGCTTAGGGACCCCCCGGTCTCGAAACGCCGACACCTACCCCGAGCCGACTCGGGCCGCAGAGAACAGGACCGACGTCCCATCTGGCTAGCTCCGCCAAATAGGCAATGATGGCGCTCCGCTGGACCCATGACGACGGCGGCTCTCAGCTCCCTTACAGAAGCAGGGGGACGTCAGCAAGGGCCCAACCGCTCCGACAGCTGTCCCTCCACCAGGCTCCGTTACTCCTCCGACAGCCACGACACCACACCAGCTGGGTGCCAAGATCTCTCCGGCTGCCACCTTGGCATGTACTTAGGGCACTAGCTCTCCCCCGCTAGACACGTAGCACTCTGCTGCACCCCCATTGTACACCTGGATCCTCTCCTTATGCCTATAAAAGGAAGGACCAGGGCCTTCTTAGAGAAGGTTGGCCCCGCGGGAACGAGGGCAGGGGCAGGCGCTCTCTTGGGGCCGCTCGCTCCCCTCACCCGCGTGGACGCTTGTAACCCCCTACTGCAAGCGCACCCGACCTGGGCGCGAGACGAACACGAAGGCCGCGGGATCTCCACCTCCCTCACGACTCGGCTCCGGCCACCTCGCTTCTCCCCCCTTCGCGCTCGCCCACGCGCTCGACCCATCTGGGCTGGGGCACGCGGCACACTCACTCGTCGGCTTAGGGACCCCCCGGTCTCGAAACGCCGACAACTAATACTCAGCTAGACTTACCCGGTGTGAGGAGTCTACTCCTCTACCTCTAGACATGCAGCTGTTTGGCTGAGGGGTTTGGTTTGCCAAAAGCACTAGCTGAGTCTAAAAACAAGTTTTAGCTTTCCAAGTTTTAGTAGAATCCTTTAGACTATATGTGTACCTAGCTAATCATACATGGTATCAAACATTTTATCAATCAACATCTTTTGCCAGTCACCTCATTTCCACTTATTACTCAATGTAGCAGCATTGTCGGCGTTTCGAGACCGGGGGGTCCCTAAGCCGACGAGTGAGTGTCGCCGTGTGCCCCAGCCCAGATGGGTCGACGCGAGGTCGAGCGCGAAGGGGGGAAGTGAGGTGGCCGGAGATGGGCGTGAGAGAGGTGGAAATCCCGCGGCCTTTGTGTTCGTCCCGCGCCCAGGTTGGGTGCGCTTGCAGTAGGGGGTTACAAGCGTCCACGCGGGAGAGGGAAGCGAGCGGCCCCAAGAGAGCGCCTGTCCCGTCCTCGTCCCCGCGCGGCCAACCTCCTCTAAGAGGGCCCTGGTCCTTCCTTTTATAGGCGTAAGGAGAGGATCCAGGTGTACAATGGGGGTGTAGCAGAGTGCTACGTGTCTAGCGGGGGAGAGCTAGCGCCCTAAGTACATGCCGATGTGGCAGCCGGAGAGATTTTGGCACCCAGCTGGTGTGATGTCGTGGCCGTCGGAGGAGCGATGGAGCCTGGCGGAGGGACAGCTGTCGGAGCGGTTGAGTCCTTGCTGACGTCCTCCTGCTTCCGTAAGAGAGCTGAGAGCCGTCGTCGTTACAGAGCATGTGGGGCGCCATCATTGCCTATCCGGTGGAGCTAGCCAGATGGGACACCGGTCTTGATCTCTGCGGCCCGAGTCAGCTCGGGGTAGGGTGATGATGGTGCTTCCTGTTGACGTGGCTGGCCTGCGCCCTAGGTTGGGCGACGTGGAGGCTCCTCCGAAGCCGAGGTCGAGTCTGTCTTCCATGGCCGAGGCCGAGTCCGAGCCCCTGGGTCGGGCGAGGCGGAGGTCGTTCGACAGAGGCCAGGGTGGAGTCCGAGCCCTGGGGTCGGGCGAAGCGGGGTTCGTCGTCTTCTGGGGCTGAGCCCGAGTCCGAGCCCTGGGGTCGGGCGAAGCGGAGTTCGTCGTCTTCCGGGACTTAGCCCGAGTCCGAGCCCTGGGTCGGGCGGAGCGGAGTTCGTCGGCTTCCGGGACTTAGCCCGAGTCCGAGCCCTGGGTCAGGCGAAGCGGAGTTCGCCGTCTTCCGGGACTTAGCCCGAGTCTGAGTCCTGGGTCGGGCGGAGCGGAGTTCGCCGTCTTCCGGGGCTTAGCCCGAGTCCGAGCCCTGGGTCGGGCGGAGCGGAGTTCACCGTCTTCCGGGACTTAGCCCGAGTCCAAGCCCTGGGTCGGGCGGAGCGGAGTTCACCGTCTTCCGGGACTTAGCCCGATTCCGAGCCCTGGTTCGGGCGGAGCGGAGTTCGCCGTCTTCCGGGACTTAGCCCGAGTCCGAGCCCTGGGTCGGGCGGAGCTTCCTATGGTGCCTTTGGCAGGGCCTGACTGCCTGTCAGTCTCACTCTGTCAAGTGGCACTGCGGTCGGAGTGGCGCAGGCGGCGCTGTCCTTCTGTCAGGCCGGTCAGTGGAGCGATGAAGTGACGGCGGTCACTTCGGCTCTTCCGGGGGGCGCGCGTCAGGACAAAGGTGTCAAGTCACCTTTGCATTAAATGCTCCTGCGACTTGGTCGGTCGGTGCGGCGATTTAGTCAGGGTTGCTTCTTAGCGAAGGCAGGGCCTCGGGCGAGCCAGAAATATGTCTGCCGTTGGAGGGGGGCCTCGGGCGAGACGGAAATCCTCCGGGGTCGGCTGCCCTTGTCCGAGGCTAGGCTCGGGCGAGGCGTGATCGAGTCGCTCGAATGGACTGATCCCTGACTTAATCGCACCCATCAGGCCTTAGCAGCTTTATGCTGATGGGGGTTACCAGCTGAGAATTAGGAGTCCTGAGGGTACCCCTAATTATGGTCCCCGACAGTAGCCCCTCGCTTGGAGGCTTTCGTCGCACTTTTTTGCAAGGGGACCAGCTAGCCTTTCTCGGTTGCATTTTGTTCCGGTGGGTGCGCGCGAGCGCACCCACCGGGTGTAGCCCCCGAGGCCTCGGAGGAGTGGTTTAACTCCTTCGAGGTCTTAATGCCTCGCGTAATGCTTCGGCTGGTCTGGTTGTTCCCTCATGCGAACTGGCCATAGCCCGGGTGTACGGTCGGGGCCCAAGCTCTCGGGCTGGTATGTTGACGCTGTCAACGGTTCGGCCGGAGCCGGGTTTGCGAGAGCAGCCCTCGAGCCTCCGCACAGGGCGAGAGGGCGATCAGGGACAGACTCGGCTTTTTTACATACGCCCCTGCGTCGCCTTTCCGCAAGGAGGAGGGGGAAAAAGCGCCATGTTACCCTCGATGGGCGCCGAACATGGTGTCTCCGGTGAGCTGCAAGCGGGTAATCCGAGTGGACGTCCGTGCCCCATTCGTTAGGGGTCGGCTAGGGGCCCAGAGGCATGCCCAAAAGTACCTGCGGGTGATCTGCCGAACCCGGTCCCCTGGCGACGGGGTCCGAGGGCTTGATGCCTCCCTCTTATGGGATTCCGTTACAAGATCGCTCCCGCTGGTCTCGGAAATGTCCTAGGGTACCTCGGGAGCGCAGCCCGAGCCTTGGTTATGTATCGAACGTACCCCTGGTCATCCCTCGCTCGGCGTCTGAGGCGACTGTGAACCCTTCGGGGGCCAGCATTCGAACCCCTGATCAGTAATGGGCGCGGAGCCCGAGTAGCCTGAGGCGGCCGTGGAACCCTTTGGGGGGCCGGCCTTCGAACCTCTGACCAGTAGTGGGTGTAGGGCCCACGCGATCTGAGGTGGCTGTTGAAACCCTTCGGGGGGCCAGCCTTCGAACCTCTGATCAGTAAGGAGGCTCGGAGCCTGGTTCCTTCACGGGGAAGGATCCTTTTCGGGGTATCCCTCTTTCCCGGTCCCTGCTGCAAGAGATAGAGAAAGAGGAAAAAAGGAAAAGGGTACGAAATCGAACGACGCGGTGTACCTTTTTTTTGTCGCAGTTATTACGGCGAAGGCGAAGCGTCGCCCACTGCTCCCGTTGGAAGCGCCGCCTGTCCTGCCGCGGAGTTAATGCGACGGGGCGAGCGGTTGGCGGGTCGGCCGTTGCGCGTGCGCGAGCCGTTCGAGGAACGGATCACGGGCGCGTTGTCTTCACGCCGTGAGAGGGGGTTCTCTTGCTGCCCCCGGATGGGACGTGAGCTTGGCTGACGACGTGACCGCTGTTCCCGCCCGCCTGCCACCGTCATTACTGCCGGCCCACTTTTGGCCGCATTGACCGCCGCGTCAGGCTGGCGCTGCTGGGTCGTGCGCCTGGTCGCCTCGAGTCGCGGTATTGGTTCCGCAATCGAGGAGGCGCGGTGGTGGCGCAAGTGGCGGTGCAGTTGCTTGCATGCAGCATCCGGCGCGCCGGTTGCGTGACGCGTGGGCCTGGGCCTCCATGCCGGCGTGTCAGGAGTCGGAGAAGCGCGTCCACTTGGCGCGGTTGCATGCCGCCTGCATGGCTGCCCGCCTCTTTCGCCCGTTGGTCTGGGCAAAAGTGGAGGGTCACTTGTAACCGCTGGGCGGTTGTGTGCACCACGCGCGGCGGTTTGGCTTCTTCTGCTCTGAGCCGGTTTGCATGACATGCGGGACCCAGCCCCCACGCCGCAGGGGAGGGCCTTGGAGCGTGTTGGAGAAGACTCAGCCCGTGACGGTTGGGGGCGCAAGTAGGGAGAGTTGCCTTTAAAAGGAGGGTGACCCCCTTCGGAAGGCGACCATGTCCTCTCGCTCCCTTATGCATTGCGTCTTTCCGCCTTCCAAGCCCCCGGATGGGGGATACCCGCCGTCTTTTCGCCTCATCGTTGGAGGAACGCAACTCCGTAGGAGTTGGTACCTTTCAGCCATCGTTCGGCTTCAAGGATTTTCATCATGCAGCCCGGCTGCACCCCTCCACCGGCGGTCACCCAAGATGGTGACCTCCAGCTTGATGGTGGGGGAAAGCAAGCCGGGCCGTGACCTCTGCCCCTCCCTCAGCCTCAAGGATTTTCGTCATCCAGGCCAAGATGGAGGATGAGGCGAGTCGGGGGGCTGCCTCTGCGTGGGTCGGTTACCCTTTTCTTCCCCTGGCGTCTGGGGGAGAATGGCATCCTCCAGCTTCGCAGAGACTTCCGCCAGCCATGCCGAGATAGGCGGGTCGCCGTCACTCAGCCAGGACGCAGCACTACGTCCTCCGTCCGGACGACGGTTGCGCCGCATACCGCGAGGGCAACGCCCACGCTCCGGGCGGTTCTGGCTAGGGCGAAGACCTGCCGGCGCGCTTCGAGGCATCGGCTGCCGGAGATGGCTTCTCTACCGATGAGATTGCCAACTCCGCCAGTAGCCCTGGGTCTCCGTCTCCTGGCCTGGATGGCCGGCTCTCGTCCTCGGTGGGTGAGAGTCCTTCTGCCGTAGCACCTGCCCCGAAGCCGCTGCTGAAGCTACTTCGTCGCCCGGGGCGGGGGTGGTTGTCGTTGTTGCCGGATTGGGCGGCGGCGGGCCGCCCGTCGGTCCGCGATCGCTCCGCGGGTTCCCCAATCTTGTGGGGTTGTTCGTACTCGCGGGGACGGAACCGGAGTTCCGTTTGTAATGGCACTTCGAATGCCAGGGTTTTTTGTTCATTGCGGCTGTCGAGGCCTGAACATGTATGTAATTTTGGCACGGAGCCGTGTTTTTTTCCTCATTTTCGAGCACTAAGACTCGCCTGTTGGTTGTCTGAACCGCTTCACCAAGCATGAGTCGCCCCGTGTCAAGGTGACGAGTGAGGTATCCGTATCCCGGAGGCGTAGGAGTCCCTCGGCTCGGTCGGCCTTGTTGTCTGAGGCTCCTCTAGCTCAGTTAAAGGGACCCCTTGGCCGCTCTTCGACGAGCCGAGGCCAGGGGTAGCGATATCAGCATGAACAGAGGCGGAGTTGGCTCGAAAATGAAACCTGGTCGGCCGGAGCCTAGCCGGGTTGTCCGTTAGCGGGACCGACGCCGGAGTCGATCAGCCGAGGCCTCGGGTCGGGCTGGCGCCCTTGGAAGATGGTTGGCCGAGGCCCCAGGGGTAACCGGCCGAGCCGCCTACTCGGGCCGGATTCCCGGAGAAGTCCCTGGCAGCGATTGTCCGGGCGTGACGATGATGTCGTCCTCCAGAGTGGGGATCCTTGGACCGCGTCGCCGTCCGAGGCTAGGTCGGACCTTGCTGAAGGTGTCGTCGATGCCGAGGGTGTTACTGCCCCCTTCCAGCGTCAAGACCCGAGCCTGTAGGATCAGAGTGTCTTGTAGCGTGTGCCTTCTGCGGCCGCTGAGGCCAGAATATACACACCCTCGCTGTGTTGTAAAGCTGCGTCTCCTTTCCTCTTGTTTCGAGTATCTGGACTTTTTTGTCGGTAACAGGGATGTTTGTGCGAGCGAGAGTTGCTTCTCGCGGAAGGTGATGAGTGAGGTATCCGTATCCCGGAGGCGTGGGAGTCCCTCGGCTCGGTCGGCCTTGCCGCTTACGCGCACTTTCACCCGTCCATGAGGCCCTGTCACCGACTCAGTCGAGAAGGCTCGAAGGATCGCTTTGGCAGAAGAGCTTCCAAACGTGAAGACTTGTTCGGTCCGCGGAATCACTTTATCCGAACGCGAGTTACTTATCACAGAAGGTGATGAGTGAGGTATCCGTATCCCGGAGGCGTAGGAGTCCCTCGGCTCGGTCAGCCTTGGCTGCTTACGTGTACTCCGTCGTTTTCAGGATCCACTTTTCGAAGTAGTCAGAAAGCACGAAAGATATTCTGGCAGAAGAGATCTTTTTTTTGAGGAAAATTTCAACGCAGAGGGGGTTCCCCCCCTTTTAGCCCCCGAGGGAGGGTCGGGCTTTGCCGAGGCGAGGCCGACCCTTCCTTGCTGACTAAACTTTGCGCGGGTGCGAGGTATATGAACAACTTGAAAACATCTTAAGGGTAGAAGCGACGTAGCTGTTGGATGTTCCAAGCGTTGCCGTAGACCTCGCCTTGACTGTTGGCCAGCTTGTACGTTCCGGGCTTCAGAACTTTGGCGATGACGAATGGCCCCTCCCAGGGGGGCGTGAGCTTGTGCCTCCCTCGGGCGTCTTGCCGCAGCCGAAGCACCAGGTCGCCCACCTAGAGGTCTCGAGGTCGGACCCCTCGGGCGTGGTAGCGTCGTAGGGACTGCTGGTACCGCGCCGAGTGTAGCAAGGCCTTGTCCCGAGCCTCTTCCAGCTGGTCCAGCGAGTCTTCTCGGCTAGCTTGGTTGCTTTGATCGCTGTAGGCCCTCGTCCTCGGGGAGCCGTACTCCAGGTCAGTGGGCAAGACGGCCTCGGCCCCGTAGACCAGAAAGAACGGCGTGAAACCCGTGGCCCGGCTCGGCGTTGTCCTCAGGCTCCAGACCACCGAGGGGAGTTCCTTCATCCATCGCTTGCCGAACTTGTTGAGGTCGTTGTAGATCTAAGGCTTGAGCCCTTGTAGAATCATGTCGTTGGCACGCTCTACTTGCCCATTCGACATGGGATGAGCCACGGCGGCCCAGTCCACCCGGATGTGGTGATCCTCGCAGAAGTCCAAGAATTTTCTGCCGGTGAACTGGGTACCGTTGTCGGTGATGATGGAGTTTGGGACCCCGAAGCGATGGATGATGTTGGTGAAGAACGTCACCGCCTGCTCGGACCTGATGCAGTTTAGAGGTCGGACCTCGACCCAGTTGGAGAATTTGTCGATGGCGACCAGCAGGTGCGTGTAGCCCCCGGGCGCCTTCTGCAAGGGGCCGACGAGGTCCAGCCCCCACACAGCAAAGGGCCAGGTGATGGGTATCGTCTGTAGAGCCTGAGCGGGCAGGTGGGTTTGCTTCGCATAGAATTGACACCCTTCGCAGGTGCGGACAATTCTAGTGGCGTCAGCCACCGCCGTTGGCCAGTAGAAGCCTTGCCGGAAAGCATTCCCGACAAGGGCTCGAGGCGCTGCGTGATGGCCGCAAGCCCCCGAGTGTATCTCTTGCAGGAGTTCCTGACCTTCGGCGATGGAGATGCATCGCCGGAGGATGCCCGAGGGGCTGCGGTGGTAGAGCTCCTTCTCATCGCCCAGCAAGACGAACGACTTGGCGCGTCGTGCTACCCGCCGAGCCTCGGCTCGATCGAGGGGTAGCTCTCCTTGGCGGAGATATTGCAGGTACGGGGTCTGCCAATTTCGATCAGGCGTGGCCCTGCTCCGCTCCTCCACGATGCGCAGTGCCTCACCCTCGGAGGCCGAGGGTACCTCGGGTTGAACTGAGGCCGCCTCGGGCCGAGCTGAGGGTGCCTCCGGCTGTGCCGAGGGCACCTCGAGCTGGACCGAGGGCGCCTCAGGCTCGGGCGCGTCGTCGATCTTGATGGAGGGTTGATGCAGATCCCGGGAGAAGACGTCCGGGGGAACCGTTGTTCGCCCCGAGGCTATTTTTGCTAGCTCGTCCGCAGTCTCGTTGTAGCGTCGAGCGATGTGGTTAAGCTCGAGCCCGTAGAACTTGTCTTCCAGGCGCCGAACCTCATCGCAGTAGGCCTCCATCTTCGGGTCGCGGCAGTGGGAGTTCTTCATGACTTGGTCGATGATGAGTTGCGAGTCACCGCGAGCGTCGAGGCGCCTGACCCCTAGCTCGATGGCGATCCACAACCCGTTGACCAGAGCCTCGTACTCAGCCAAATTGTTGGACGCCGGGAAGTGGAGGCGTAGCACATAGCGTAGGCGTTTCCCGAGGGGCGAGATGAAGAGTAGGCCCGCGCCGGCTCCCGTCTTCATCAGCGACCCGTCGAAAAACATGGTCCAGAGCTCTGGTTGGATCGGAGCCGTCGGTAGCTGGGTGTCGACCCATTCGGCTACAAAGTCCGCCAAGACCTGGGACTTGATGGCCTTCCGAGGGGCGAAACGAGATTGTCTCGCCCATGATTTCCACTGCCCACTTTGCAATCCTGCCCGAGGCCTCTCGGCGCTGGATGATCTCCCCCAGGGGGAAGGATGACACCACAGTTACCGGATGAGACTCGAAGTAGTGTCGCAACTTCCGCCGCGTCAGGATCACTGCATACAGCAGCTTCTGAACTTGTGGGTAGCAGATCTTGGTTTCGGACAGTACCTCGCTGACGAAGTAAACTGGCCTCTGAATGGGCAATGCATGTCCCTCTTCTTGCCTCTCGACCACAATCGAGGCGCTAACCACCTGAGTGGTCGCGGCGACGTAGACCAAGAGGGGTTCTCCGATAGCTGGGGGCACCAAGATAGGCGCCTTTGTGAGGAGCGCCTTCAGGTTCCCGAGAGCTTCCTCGGCCTTAGGGGTCCAAGTGAAGCGCTCGGCCTTCCTTAAGAGGCGGTACAGAGGCAGGCCTCTTTCGCCAAGGCGTGAGATGAAACGGCTCAGAGCCGCGAGACATCCCAAGACCCTCTGTACGCCCTTTAAGTCCTTGATGGGACCCATGCTGGTGATGGCTGCGATCTTCTCGGGGTTGGCTTCGATGCCCCGCTCGGAGACGATGAACCCCAAGAGCATGCCCCGGGGCACCCCGAAGACACACTTCTCGGGATTGAGCTTGACGCCTTTCGCCTTGAGACATCGGAATGTCACTTCAAGGTCGGAGAGGAGGTCGGAAGCTTTCCTCGTCTTGACTACGATGTCATCGACGTAGGCTTCGACCGTGCGACCGATGTGTTCGCCGAACACATGGTTCATGCACCGCTGGTACGTCGCGCCCGCATTCCTCAAACCGAACGGCATGGTGACATAGCAGTACATGCCGAAGGGCGTGATGAAAGAAGTCGCGAGCTGGTCGGACTCTTTCATCCTGATTTGGTGATACCCTGAGTAGGCATCGAGGAAAGACAGGGCTTCGCACCCAGCAGTGGAATCCATGATTTGATCGATGCGAGGCAGAGGGTAGGGAACCTTCGGACATGCTTTGTTGAGACCAGTGTAGTCTACACACATCCGCCATTTCCCCCCTTTCTTTCTCACAAGCACAGGGTTGGCAAGCCATTCGGGATGGAATACCTCTTTGATGAACCCGGCTGCCATTAGCTTGTGGATCTCCTCGCCTATCGCTCTGCGCTTCTCCTCGTCGAATCGGCGCAGAGGCTGCTTGATGGGTCGGGCTCCGGCCCGAATATCCAGTGAGTGCTCGGCGACATCCCTCGGTATGTCGGGCATGTCCGAGGGACTCCACGCGAAGACGTCGGCGTTCGCGCGGAGAAAGTCGACGAGCACTGTTTCCTATTTGGGGTCGAGCCCGGAACCGATCTGGATCTGCTTGGAGGCGTCGCCACGGGGGTCGAGGGGGACGGCCTTAACCGTCTCCACTGGCTCAAAGTTACCGGCATGACGCTTCACGTCTGGCACCTCTTTAGAGAGGCTTTCTAGGTCGGCGATGAGGGCCTCGGACTCGGCGAGGGCCTCGGCGTACTCCACGCACTCCACGTCGCATTCGAACGCGTGTTTGTACGTGGGGTCGACGGTGATGACCCCATTGGGGCCCGGCATCTTGAGCTTCAGGTAGGTGTAGTTGGGGACGGCCATGAACTTCGCGTAGCATGGCCTCCCCAGTACCGCGTGGTAGGTTCCTCGGAACCCGACCACCTCGAACGTTAGAGTCTCCCTTCGGAAGTTGGAGGGCGTTCTGAAGCAGACAGGAAGGTCGAGTCGTCCGAGGGGCTGGACGCGCTTCCCGGGAATGATCCCGTGGAAGGGCGCAGCGCCTGCTCGGACGGAGGACAGATCGACGCGCAGGAGCCTGAGGGTCTCGGCGTAGATGATGTTGAGGCTGCTGCCCCCGTCCATAAAGACCTTGGTGAGCCTGACGTCACCGATGACGGGGTCGACGACGAGCGGGTATTTCCCCGGGCTCGGCACGTGGTCGGGGTGATCGTCTTGGTCGAAGGTGATGGGCTTGTCGGACTAGTCTAGATAGACCGGCGCCGCCACCTTGACTGAGCAGACCTCCCGGCGCTCTTGCTTATGGTGCCGAGCCGAGGCATTCGCCACTTGCCCACCGTAGATCATGAAGCAGTCGCGGACCTCGGGGAACTCTCCTGCTTGGTAATCTTCCTTCTTGTCGTCGTCGCGGGCCCTGCCACCCTCCGCGGGTGGCCCGGCCCTGTGGAAGTGGCGCCGAAGCATGACGCACTCCTCAAGGGTGTGCTTGACGGGCCCCTGATGATAGGGGCACGGCTCCTTGAGCATCTTGTCGAAGAGGTTGGCACCTCCGGGGGGCTTTCGAGGGTTCTTGTGCTCGGCGGCGGCGACAAGGTCCGCTTCGGCGGCGTCGCGTTTCGCTTGCGACTTCTTCTTGCCTTTCTTCTTGGCGCCGCGCTGAGTAGACGCCTAGGGAGCATCTTCCGGTGGGTGGCCCTGGGGCTGCTTGTCCTTTCGGAAGATAGCCTCGACCGCCTCCTGGCCAGAGGCGAACTTGGTGGCGATGTCCATCAGCTCGCTCGCCCTGGTGGGGGTCTTGCGACCCAACTTGCTCACCAGGTCGCGGCAGGTGGTGCCGGCAAGGAACGCGCCGATGACATCCGAGTCGGTGATGTTGGGCAGCTCGGTGCGCTGCTTCGAGAATCGCCGGATGTAGTCCCAGAGAGACTCTCCCGGCTGCTGTCGGCAGCTTCGGAGGTCCCAGGAATTCCCGGGGCGCACATACGTGCCCTGGAAATTGCCGGCGAAGGCTTGGACCAGGTCATCCCAGTTGGAGATCTGCCCCAGAGGCAGGTGCTCCAACCAGGCGCGAGCGGTGTCGGAGAGGAACAGGGGGAGGTTGCGGATGATGAGGTTGTCGTCGTCCGTTCCACCCAGCTGGCAGTCCAGGCGGTAGTCCGCGAGCCACAATTCTGGTCTCGTTTCCCCCGAGTACTTTGTGATAGTAGTCGGGGGTCGGAACCGGGTCGGGAACGGTGTCCGCCGGATGGCCCGGCTGAAGGCCTGCGGACCGGGTGGTTCGGGCGAGGGACTCCGATCCTCCCCGCTGTCGTAGCGTCCCCCACGCCTGGGGTGATAGCCTCGGCGCACCCTCTCGTCGAGGTGGGCCCGACGGTCGCGATGATGGTGCTCGTTGCCGAGGTGGCCCGGGGCCACAGGCGCGGTGTTGCGCGTGCGCCCGGTGTAGACCGAGGCTTCTCGCATGAATCGGGAAGTCGCGGCATGAGGTTCCGAGGGGTATCCTTGCCTTCGGGAGGCATAGCTCTTGGCCTGTCGGACCGCAGCGCCTTCCAGGAGATTCTTGAGCTCTCCTTGGATTCGCCGACCCTCGGTGGTTGATGGCTCCACCATTGCGCGGAGAAGCATCGCTGCTGCAGCCAGGTTCTGACCGACCCCACTGGATGCGGGTGGCGGCCTGACCCTGACGTCGTTGGCGATGCGGAGCTGGAGACCCTGGGGCAGGTGACGTATTTCTCCGGCCGGGGGTTGGCCCGCCCATGCCTGCCCGATGTCTCGGCGGATCGGCTCAAGCGCTCCTGCTCCCTCGTCGAGCCTAGCCTGCGCCCCGCGGACTTGCTCGAGCTGTGGGTCGTGACCCGCCGCCGGAACGGGGACCACAGCTAGCTCCCGCGGGATGTCAGCGCGGGGCAGCGGCCTAGGGAGATCACCGTCCTCCGGCATGCCGAGATGATTGCCTTCGGAGGGACCCTCTAGATCGACGTGGAAACATTCGCGGCTTGGGCCGCAGCCCTCGTCGTCGAGGCTGCGGCTACCGTCGGAACAGTCGGAGAGGCAGTAGTCACATGCGGTCATGAAGTCCCGCATGGCACTAGGGTTGCCAAGTCCAGAGAAATCCCAACAGATGCTGGGGTCGTCGTCTTCCTCGGACCTGGAGGGCCCATAGGTCGAGACGTCCGTCAGCCGGTCCTAAGGCGACCGCGTGCGAATCCCCAGAGGGTTTGAACTCGCCTCTACGAGAGTGCCCACCAAAGCAAGGTCGCTAGGCGGGTTGAGGCTGAATCTAAATGACGTAGGATGGGAATCGGTCGGTACCTTTTGGTCGACGAACGGCGATGAAGTCACGTCGGGGACTGACTGCACCGTCATCTCAGGTACGAGGGTGACGCCCAGCAAGCCTTCCGCGAGCGTGCTGGCGTCGTCCGCTTGCTCGGGATTGGCGTGTCGCGGGGAGACGGCGCTCGCCTTCGTCTCAAACGCGAGGTCGACGCCCGACGCGCCCCCCGTTGGGGCGCTAGGGACGTCGATTCGCTCGACAGCCGACGAGGCGCGGCCTCCCGCTTGGCCTTGGTTGCCCCGCCTCCTCCTCCGTTGGCGGGGGAGAGGACGGGGCGAGCTCGAATGTTGTTCTTCCACCACGCGGGGAAGACGTCGTCGATTCCGCCGCCGGCGGGCGGGCTGTCGGCCGCCATTGTCGTTGTCGCGCGGCGGTGGAAGGAGCATCATGTCGTAGCTGCCGTCGAAGGACATGAACTCAAGACTCCCGAAACGGAGCACCGTCCCGGGTTGGAGAGGTTGCTGGAGACTGCCCATCTGGAGCTTGACGGGAAGCTGTTCGTCAACACGCAGCAGGCCCCTATCTGGCGTGCCAACTGTCGGCATTTCGAGATCGGGGGGTCCCTAAGCCGACGAGTGAGTGTCGCCGCGTGCCCCAGCCCAGATGGGTCGACGCGAGGCCGAGCGCGAAGGGGGGAAGTGAGGTGGCCGGAGATGGGCGTGAGAGAGGTGGAAATCTCGCGGCCTTCGTGTTCGTCCCGCGCCCAGGTCGGGTGCGCTTGCAGTAGGGGGTTACAAGCGTCCACGCGGGAAAGGGAAGCGAGCGGCCCCAAGAGAGCGCCTGTCCCGTCCTCGTCCCCGCGCGGCCAACCTCCTCTAAGAGGGCCCTGGTCCTTCCTTTTATAGGCGTAAGGAGAGGATCCAGGTGTACAATGGGGGTGTAGCAGAGTGCTACGTGTCTAGCGGGGGAGAGCTAGCGCCCTAAGTACATGCCGATGTGGCAGCCGGAGAGATTTTGGCACCCAGCTGGTGTGATGTCGTGGCCGTCGGAGGAGCGACGGAGCCTAGCGGAGGGACAGCTGTCGGAGCGGTTGAGTCCTTGCTGACGTCCTCCTGCTTCCGTAAGAGAGCTGAGAGCCATCGTCGTCACAGAGCATGCGGGACGCCATCATTGCCTATCCGGCGGAGCTAGCCAGATGGGACACTGGTCTTGTTCTCTGCGGCCCGAGTCAGCTCGGGGTAGGGTGATGATGGCGCTTCCTGTTGACGTGGCTGGCCTGCGCCCTAGGTTGGGCGACGTGGAGGCTCCTCCGAAGCCGAGGTCGAGTCTGTCTTCCATGGCCGAGGCCGAGTCCGAGCCCCTGGGTCGGGCGAGGCGGAGGTCGTTCGGCAGAGGCCAGGGCGGAGTCCGAGCCCTGGGGTCGGGCGAAGCGGGGTTCGTCGTCTTCTGGGGCTGAGCCCGAGTCCGAGCCCTGGGGTCGGGCGAAGCGAAGTTCGTCGTCTTCCGGGACTTAGCCCGAGTCCGAGCCCTGGGTCAGGCGGAGCGGAGTTCGTCGTCTTCTGGGACTTAGCCCGAGTCCGAGCCCTGGGTCGGGCGGAGCGGAGTTCGCCGTCTTCCAGGACTTAGCCCGAGTCCGAGCCTTGGGTCGGGCGGAGCGGAGTTCGCCGTCTTCCGGGGCTTAGCCCGAGTCCGAGCCCTGGGTCGGGCGGAGCGGAGTTCGCCGTCTTCTGGGACTTAGCCCGAGTCTGAGCCCTGGGTCGGGCGAAGCGGAGTTCGCCGTCTTCCGGGACTTAGCCCGAGTCCGAGCCCTGGGTCGGGCGGAGCGGAGTTCGCCGTCTTCCGGGACTTAGCCCGAGTCCGAGCCCTGGGTCGGGCGGAGCTTCCTATGGTGCCTTTGGCAGGGCCTGACTGCCTGTCAGTCTCACTCTGTCAAGTGGCACTGCGGTCGGAGTGGCGCAGGCGGCGCTGTCCTTCTGTCAGGCCGGTCAGTGGAGCGGTGAAGTGACGGCGGTCACTTCGGCTCTGCCGGGGGGGGCGCGCGTCAGGACAAAGGTGTCAGGTCACCTTTGCATTAAATGCTCCTGCGACTTGGTCGGTCGGTGCGGCGATTTAGTCAGGGTTGCTTCTTAGCGAAGGCAGGGCCTCGGGCGAGCCGGAAATATGTCCGCCGTTGGAGGGGGGCCTTGGGCGAGACGGAAATCCTCCGGGGTCGGCTGCCCTTGTCCGAGGCTAGGCTCGGGCGAGGCGTGATCGAGTCACTTGAGTGGACTGATCCCTGACTTAATCGCACCCATCAGGCCTTAGCAGCTTTATGCTGATGGGGGTTACCAGCTGAGAATTAGGAGTCTTGAGGGTACCCCTAATTATGGTCCCCGACAAGCATGGATCAAGCAGTCTCATTAGCTGCGAGAAGCAGACGATTCGAATCGAGTTTTTAAACCTTGCAAGGTAAACCTAAACACACGACGTGGCGAGTCACTCCGTCCCCACACACATCAACCGTCCCCATCGATTCCCTGGCAACAGATCAGGGCTCACCGCCTTGGCGTACAATGCCTCACTGACCCCGACTGCCGTCGTGCAGTGACCGCACTTGTACCCACCATAACCGGAATGGGAGACCACGTCTCAGGTCGCGTGAGGGGATATGTCCGCTGGCAGGTTCAATCAGGTACTAGGCTTACCGATTTACCATATTTCTCGGCATATGTTTAGTACGTTCAAACGCTTGACTCACGGTACCACACCTTAATCCTTATTCCAATTTCCGTCTCGTAGACAACGCATCCCCATGGACTGTTATCCACAGACCATCATCATCCTGATATAAAAATGGATACAACCAATTCCTGATCTCGCGCGAGTGCTGGAAAAATCACTCGACTTCTACCGAGATCCCTAATTAGTAAGCAGCTACTCGACCTAGCATACTAGTATACATCTCAAAAGGAATCCTGAGTTCATGCAACTAGGGTTTCAGTCAACTCCTACACTTAAGTGCACAGTACAAGCCTACAAACATTAAGTGTAGTAAAATAGCATATATAAACGGTTATGCATAAAACCGGGGCTTGCCTTTAATTTAACACTTATATAGTGTTTGCTGGGGGGTGTACTGCTTGGCGAGCATCCACTGGTTAAGTCCATCATTCTTCAGGTTGTCCACCAACTGCATCTTGTGGTTGGCACCACATCAGTTGCTCGATCATCATCTCTCGATCCTATATTAGATGCAAGATGCATATGTATGAATATAATGAAAGTAGCACAAAGTAGCACAAGATATACAAGGACACAGTGGCGAACTAAACATTAAGTTGTAAGAGATCGCAACAACCGTATGCTAGCATTAGCTATCTACACTTCATCGAGTGCATCACATCAACACCACTGGAAGGATGACGATTGCTACCTATAATTTACCAACACAACACGACATCACGAGTACAAGCATTTATTTAATTGGATACGACTTTTCATTAGTTCTCCTATTGATCGCGCATAAGCATCATCGACAACACAAATTCAATAGAGGACATAAGCGTCAATGTCTAAGGAACTCCTATATCGCACCACTAGATAAAGGAACATATAAAACAAGACACACATGTCATCTCTAGCTTAGCCATGGCAAGTCTGTATTACTTAAGAGCAAACCAAACATTTTTAGCGAGAAGGGTGAACTACACATTCAAATGCGCACTTGCAGATTTTTAGGACAGCAACACAGCAGCTACTTGTTTTAATCATAACTTTTCAAATATTAGTCCAAAAATTGCAAGCTAGAACTTTCTGGAAAGCTTAAAAAGTGCTCTATATTTTTGGTATTGTCATCACAACATGATTAAACACTTAGCAAGGTCAAAAAGCGTTAACACAACAGCGCTGTCCAGATTTGGACAGATTCAGACTTGCAACTTCAAAAATTCACAACTTAAGATTCAGACATCCAAACAAAGAGATCCTAGACTTTCTGGAAAGATAATTAAATTGTCTACATCTCATTTATAAACATCTCAAGGTGATTTAATATTTAATTAAGGATAAAAGACACTAGAAGGCCTGCTGTCCAGAATTGGACAGATTCAGTCTTCAGACTGTAAACATTCATAACTTATTCTTCAGACCACCAAAAAGAGTGATCCAAGACTTTTTGGAAAGCTTGGCAAAAGCACTACATAACTTCTATAATCACCAAGAAGTGGTTCAAGGTTTAATCAAATCAAACATTACAGTTTTCGAAATCTGTTCTGACAGTGGACAGAACACAGCAACCAGTTTGTAAAATTCATAATTCTTAAACTGTCAGGCCTATGGTTATGAAATTTTAACACAAGTAAGATCAGAAAAGAATCTACAACTTTCTTATAACGACCATGAACAGATTGCAACATTAAATTGAGCAAACAATGCAGTTTCTGAAATCTGTACAGAATTTGGACAGATTCAGTTACTGAATTTGTAAAAAGCATAACTCCTAAACTGTCAGACCTATGGTTGTCAAATTTTAACACCAGCAAGATAATAAAGTTGTCCATAACTTTCTTGTGACCACCAATCACTGATTTCAAAATTAACTTAAGCAACTATTGCAATTTCTGAAATCTGTTTAGAAATTCGACAGATTCAGGTGCTGGGCTTGTGAAAAGCACAACTCCTAAACGATCAGGTTTATGGCTGTCAAATTTTAGTACAAGCAAGATAATCATGTTATCTACAACTTTTCTATAGCACATATCTATAGAAAACACAATTTAGTTCATCAAACATACAGCACACCGAAAACAGTACGTGCAGCCCAAAACAGCAATCAATACATTTCAGCTTCTATACAATTCAAGAATTGCCGCATTCTAGAGACTTGAATTATTGTAACATTTTGACATTTGTTAGAGTTAAAATAACCAAGTGAGAACTAACAAGTGGACTTACTAATTTTTATCCGTGTCATTATGAGCACTAGAAGTACTATATTTAATTAACAACGCATTATCCCTGATAATCGATATCGAAGTGTTGTTCACACAATAATTTGTATTTTAACTTAGACCTCACATGAGCACTAATACTTTTTATTCGCGACCATAACCATACGTATTTAGACTATAACAAGCAAATCATCGTGACCACGAGCTTAACTAAAGTCATCTAACAAGTTGGTTAACCAGTATAAAACTTAGCAAGTATTTTAAACTTCGCAACTCAAAAACATAGGTGGGAGCAGGTTAATTAGTTTTTCTTAACCATTTCTCTACTCGAATTAGTTAACACGTAAGTCACTTAAAACACCATATTTTAGGAGGTCTAACATAGAGACATTAAAACATGGCATAAAACTCCATAAGACTTACACTGGCTACTGAAGACCTAAAGCACTTATGTGCATATGTTATCGGACTGTTCTTCAATTTTAGCAAGGATTGACTCATGAACGCTACTTGCCCCCAATAATTATTGGGCTGCGATAACATTCGTATAAGACCTCTAATCGATCAACAAGACATTTATTTATCCAAAGGGGCATGGAATGTGATGATTGACAAAGCGAAGCATCACATTGCCATACCACAAAAATCATGACAACACCGAGATACTACCCCCGAATCGTTTGAAAATTAAACTTACTTCTCGCCTGCCACTACATCACTCCTTAATCACATAACCATCACGAGCATCCTTCACACGATTATATAATAGCGACCTAAACGTCGTGTTACACAATACATACATCTTTCCTCGTCGCGAGTATAACCATATTACGGCATATACCCGCGCACCTCAAACAAATATCTCACACCACCACTACTATAATACACCACGACACACACACATACGTGTACTAATTCAATCCTCACATCACATATATTTCCAAACTTACTCGTCACATAAAACACGCACGACACACGTGGTTACCAAAATGTGAATGCGACCTTGCCACGGCATATAATCCAAACATTTTATACCCACATCTAATCAAACACCACTATACACCACATCGACCAAAACGTAATTAGACAAACTACAAATCGCACACATCAACAACCTCTTGTTCTCTAACGGCAAGTGCGATCCTACCAATGCGTATAGCCAAAACATATTACACACATCCACATATATACATGCACTGCCTGACATCAACCAAAGCATATGTATTATAAACTATAAATCATTCAACCTGAACGAGTCATGACTAGACGCATGGGCTGTCCACATGGCTTGGCATTTCATCGAACGGGCAAGGCGCGAAGCGCGGCGTCGACCACTAGCTGCGATTAGACACACGCAACAGTTCAACATTTTTCCGAGCACAAAAATATGATAATAGCAAGGGCAGCGGGGTGTTTCTCACCACGGTTTTCGACGGTGTCGCGGATGGGGCCGCGCAGCGAGCACAAGAGCAATGTCACGCGACGAGGGGAGAGGCTGCTCGCCATGGACGACGGTGGCTCGCTGCGGCTGCTGTTTTGTGGGGCAGAGGGGAGGAGCAGGGGCCTAGGCGGCATGGCTCCTGCTGCTTTCCATGGAAAAAATATGCAGGGCGCAGGGGACAGCAGGGGGAATCGGCTGGGTGGAAAAACAGACAGGGCGCTGCAGGGAGATGGGAGCGGCTGGAGGTTGAAGACAACCGATAACGCTGCTCGCAGGGGGAAATGCCATGGGAGATGACTGGAAAAAAAACCTGGGCGCCATTGTTGGGCTTGGCAGCCAAGGGAGATGAGAAAGCAGAAAGGGGCTTCGGCTTCCATGGGGAAGAAGGGGGGAAGAAGGAAGGGGAATATTGCAGTGGCGCCATGGATAGGGAGCTGCTGCTCGCCTGTAGCAAGGGCGCCGAGTTGGGGAGGCTGAGCGCAGGGAGAGGCGCTGCTCCACCCAAACCAGAGAGAGCGCGAGTTCCAGTGTTGCCCAGCCTAGGCGTCCATGGCTGCTGGACTGCTACCTGCACTTTGGGAGGAGGAGGGAGAGGATGGGGACCCACGCCCATGGAGAGCAGGAGGCGAGGGCGCCATGGCCATCAGGGAGGGATTCCGTTCCAGCATGCTTGAGAGGAGGGAGGCATTGGCATGCTTGCTGCAGTGGAGAAGAGAGGCGTGGGGGAGAGGATAGAGTGGCTGGTGGCGGCTGCTTAGGGGCTAGGGGTGGGAGTGGAAAATTGCCAATTTGCAAGGGAGAGAGGTCCTATTTATAGAAGGGCCACTAGGGTTAGGGTTTTCTCATGTGCCAAATGGCCCGGGCTGAAATGGGCTTGGCCCAAAACACGTACTCGAGTCGCGCTAATTATTTTTCCGAATAAAATTGCTCGCGTGGAATCCGTTTCTACGAAGGACAGAGCGCATTAGAGTTCGGACGAATGGACGATTGAGCGATTAATTCGACCGAGAGTCTAATTTGATTTTTCTCAAAAATCATTCCCTACGCGTGATTCGAAAATAAATTACCTCGGGATACGACCAGCTTTCGGATTTTTAGTCGGAGAAGGTGAATCGTGGCATTTTAAAATCGTTGTCGATACGGGGTTTTGAATTCGGTTCAGACATGAGATATTTAGCCGAATCGGATAAAATTGGTTAGAGGATGACAAATTGAGTATTCTGTTTGAGAGTACGGACTCGGATTAAAATAGTCGGACATCGATCGAGGTTCGAGGAATTAGACTCGGGCTCAGATCAAATAGCAGCCATCGAGAGTTTGATTAAATGAGCTTCAGATGAGATTTATAATTCGAGATGGATTATCGAGTTCATATTCGTGCCGAGAATTAAAAGTTTTAACAGGCTCCAAATTCGGTTGTTCTCACGATCGAATAACTTCAAAATTCGGTGAAACCTTCACAAGTAACTTGATAAATGGAGATAAACGCGATCGAGAAATAGAAATTTCCACTGAGCATCCGAGATTAGGATAAATCTCGCGACGTAACACGAAACTGACACCTAGGGTGTCACAGCCTTCCCCTCTTAAAAAGAATCTCGTTCCGAGATTCGAATGAGGATCTTCAAGGGTGGAGAAGCATGTAACGTCCAGGCTAAAGATAGATGCAAATTCATGAGAGGGTATCTGACAAGATACTGAAGATAGATTTGGATAGAATATCGTGGCATGTTGAGACAAAATGCAACGATCACTTTGAGAGAATATCCACAAAAGATAGCACATTAGTATAATCTCGTAATGGACCACGACTATTAACCGCGATACCAGCGCGTGCCGAGTAGCTCAACCATGTGTGCACCATAGTAGGCTCTCGGTCTCGTCGCGGCACCATCAGTCGTTAGTCATGACGTCATTACCAAACGCAACCAATAAGAAATTCACATAGCACAGATAGATGGAGCCCATGAGAGTATGGCTCAGAAAATGTGACTAAAGTTGAAGCAGAGATTGCTGGCCCAAAAGAGCAGCACATAAGAATTTTCTTCAATTCAGAGAACTATTTTATTATCAACATGGAGATTATCAGGCAAGAGATTTATACGAGATTTTGATATGAGGAGGAACCACCCATGAGATCAGGATTGATGAGCTTTTTGAGACATGAGAGATCCAAAAATAACAGCAACATGATCCATTAATTCACATGGAGATCGATGTCGTTTAGAGATAAGTTGATAAATTCACGTCATGATCCTTAGAGAAAGAGTATGAGAATGATCAGAAATGAGAGATTTAGGCAGATCATCATCTGATACTTGAGAACGGGTTATAGCAGATAACCAGATAACGAGGCAGAATCAATAGGGGATCCCAAGATTCGGATGATAAAGCCAACATTATTCACAAGAAAAAGGATTACCAGATCCAGGCAAAAGGAGAGGTAGTCATATGAGATCGATTAGGATGAGCACAAGAAAGTTTATGAAGATTCGGGACAGGATCTATGGAAAGAAACATGGCCTTGATAGGGTTTGCGCAACTAGACACCAACAACAATTTTTTTTGACACAACAAGTGCACAAGGAGACTGGGGTTAGTCTGGCGGTCAAGCTATGGGCATCTATAGGTTGTGCGGGTGTATTACCAATAGCGCAACACACAAGGGCTACAAAAACACCAACACAAGCAGGTGATTTGATTCTTTTTAAAGGTTTCGCTTGCTAACCACTAGGTTGGTTAAAGTGGGGGTCTTTTATGGGCCAAACAGGCAACAATTTTTATTGGTTAGAGGCAAAATGTACTAAATCGTTACCGTACCTCCTAGACGGCATGGCAAGGAGAACACATAACACAACCTAATCAAGACTATCATAACAACACAGGACAAGGCACTTCTTATAGCTCCAAACATAGCAGTACATCACATTATTCACAAGTTATCATTATTGGAATAAAGGTGAGAGAAGCATGTTGATGCGCAAGAGACAATTATAATGCGACAATCATGATGCATGCTCATTCTAGTCGTCTTCTCAGACCTAACTAATTTTTCGGGTGCTTCTACAGCATCCTTATTAATAGTAGTAGTAGCCTTTATGGCCTATATACATAGCCACCTAGCTACCCATCTATTTCCTAAGGCTTCACGTCTTAGATCTATCCTTATCGTCCTGATGGTCTATCCAACATTGGTTTCTAGCAAGTTTTACTTTAGAAAAGGTTGGTAATCATGACTTATTGACTTCTCTGTACTGGTATTCGCTCCGATACCAGCTGTGGCGGAACCGCCCGAATTATTCCAGCTTAAGTGCCCAAGTCACACCCTTAAGGGCAGCAACACACTTAAACAGTTATAACCTGTCAGTCCCTCGGATCTAGTCCGATAAAGCCATTTATCCAGGATCGAATACCACTAGCTCACACGAAGGTGAGGCACAGAGAAATACAATAAAACATAATACCACAAATTTAATAAGTATCATTAGTGATTACATTATCGAAGTTTCAGAAATAATAACCATAAATTTTAATGCAGCGGAAATAACTAACGGAGGAAACCGAGTAACATGGCGAAGCCTGGCCACGCTACTCCTCCTGGTCCTCTCCTGTGGAAGTAATAACCCACTCGACCGTCTATCCCGGTGGCAGGGATGGAGGCCAAGTCACACCAGCAACCAATCATCCTAAGGAGGTACCTGCAAAAATTATGTCACAAGCAAGGCTAAGTATACTAATACTCAGCTAGACTTACCCGGTGTGATGAGTCTACTCCTCTACCTCTAGACATGCAGCTGTTTGGCTGAGGGGTTTGGTTTGCCAAAAGCACTAGCTGAGTCTAAAACAAGTTTTAGCTTTCCAAGTTTTAGTAGAATCCTTTAGACTATATGTGTACCTAGCTAATCATACATGGTATCAAACATTTTATCAATCAACATCTTTTGCTAGTCACCTCATTTCCACTTATTACTCAATGTAGCAGCATGGATCAAGCAGTCTCATTAGCTGCGAGAAGCAGACGATTCGAATCGAGTTTTTAAACCTTGCAAGGTAAACCTAAACACACGACGTGGCGAGGCACTCCGTCCCCACACACATCAACCGTCCCCATCGATTCCCTAGCAACAGATCAGTGCTCACCGCCTTGGCGTACAATGCCTCACTGACCCCGACTGCCGTCGTGCAGTGACCGCACTTGTACCCACCATAACCGGAATGGGAGACCACATCTCAGGTCGCGTGAGAGGATATGTCCGCTGGCAGGTTCAATCAGGTACTAGGCTTACCGATTTACCATATTTCTCGGCATATGTTTAGTACGTTCAAACGCTTGACTCACGGTACCACACCTTAATCCTTATTCCAATTTCTGTCTCGTAGACAACGCATCCCCATGGACCGTTATCCACAGACCATCATCATCCTGATATAAAAATGGATACAACCAATTCCTGACCTCGCGCGAGTGCTGGAAAAATCACTCGACTTCTACCGAGATCCCTAATTAGTAAGCAGCTACTCGACCTAGCATACTAGTATCCATCTCAAAAGGAATCCTGAGTTCATGCAACTAGGGTTTCAGTCAACTCCTACACTTAAGTGCACAGTACAAGCCTACAAATATTAAGTGTAGTAAAATAGCATATATAAACGGTTATGCATAAAACCGGGGCTTGCCTTTAATTTAACACTTATATAGTGTTTGCTGGGGGGTGTACTCGCTTGGCGAGCATCCACTGGTTAAGTCCATCATTCTTCAGGTTGTCCACCAACTGCATCTTGTGGTTGGCACCACATCAGTTGCTCGATCATCATCTCTCGATCCTATATGAGATGCAAGATGCATATGTATGAATATAATGAAAGTAACACAAAGTAGCACAAGATATACAAGGACATAGCGGCGAACTAAACATTAAGTTATAAGAGATCGCAACAACCGTATGCTAGCATTAGCTATCTACACTTCATCGAGTGCATCACATCAACACCACTAGAAGGACGACGATTGCTACCTATAATTTACCAACACAACACGACATCACGAGTACAAGTATTTATTTAATTGGATACGACTTTTCATTAGTTCTCCTATTGATCGCACATAAGCATCATCGACAACACAAATTCAATAGAGGACATAAGCGTCAATGTCTAAAGAACTCCTATATCGCACCACTAGATAAAGGAACATATAAAATAAGACACACATGTCATCTCTAGCTTAGTCATGGCAAGTCTATATTACTTAAGAGCAAACCAAACATTTTTAGCGAGAAGGGTGAACTACACATTCAAATGCGCACTTGCAGATTTTTAGGACAGCAACACAGCAACTACTTGTTTTAATCATAACTTTTCAAATATTAGTCCAAAAATTGCAAGCTAGAACTTTCTGGAAAGCTTAAAAAGTGCTCTATATTTTTGGTATTGTCATCACAACATGATTAAACACTTAGCAAGGTCAAAAAGTGTTAACACAACAGCGCTGTCCAGATTTGGACAGATTCAGACTTGCAACTTCAAAAATTCACAACTTAAGATTCAGACATCCAAACAAAGACATCCTAGACTTTCTGGAAAGATAATTAAATTGTCTACATCTCATTTATAAACATCTCAAGGTGATTTAATATTTAATTAAGGATAAAAGACACTAGAAGGCATGCTGTCCAGAATTGGACAGATTCAGTCTTCAGACTGTAAACATTCATAACTTATTCTTCAGACCACCAAAAAGAGTGATCCAAGACTTTTTGGAAAGCTTGGCAAAAGCACTACATAACTTCTATAATCACCAAGAAGTGGTTCAAGGTTTAATCAAATCAAACATTACAGTTTTCGAAATCTGTTCTGACAGTGGACAGAACACAGCAACCAGTTTGTAAAATTCATAATTCTTAAACTGTCAGGCCTATGGTTATGAAATTTTAACACAAGTAAGATCAGAAAAGAATCTACAACTTTCTTATAACTACCATGAACAGATTGCAAAATTAAATTGAGCAAACAATACAGTTTCTGAAATCTGTACAAAATTTGGACAGATTCAGTTACTGAATTTGTAAAAAGCATAACTCCTAAACTGTCAGACCTATGGTTGTCAAATTTTAACACCAGCAAGATAATAAAGTTGTCCACAACTTTCTTGTGACCACCAATCACTGATTTCAAAATTAACTTAAGCAACTATTGCAATTTCTGAAATCTGTTCAGAAATTCGACAGATTCAGGTGCTGGGCTTGTGAAAAGCACAACTCCTAAACGATCAGGTTTATGGCTGTCAAATTTTAGTAAAAGCAAGATAATCATGTTATCTACAACTTTTCTATAGCACATATCTAGAGAAAACACCATTTAGTTCATCAAACATACAGCACACCGAAAACAGTACGTGCAGCCCAAAACAGCAATCAATACATTTCAGCTTCTATACAATTCAAGAATTGCCGCATTCTAGAGACTTGAATTATTGTAACATTTTGACATTTGTTAGAGTTAAAATAACCAAGTGAGAACTAACAAGTGGACTTACTAATTTTTATCCGTGTCATTATGAGCACTAGAAGTACTATATTTAATTAACAACGCATTATCCCTGATAATCGATATCGAAGTGTTGTTCACACAATAATTTGTATTTTAACTTAGACCTCACATGAGCACTAATACTTTTTATTCGCGACCATAACCATACGTATTTAGACTATAACAAGCAAATCATCGTGACCACGAGCTTAACTAAAGTCATCTAACAAGTTGGTTAACCAGTATAAAACTTAGCAAGTATTTTAAACTTCGCAACTCAAAAACATAGGTGGGAGCAGGTTAATTAGTTTTTCTTAACCATTTCTCTACTCGAATTAGTTAACACGTAAGTCACTTAAAACACCATATTTTAGGAGGTCTAACATAGAGACATTAAAACATGGCATAAAACTCCATAAGACTTACACTGGCTACTGAAGACCTAAAGCACTTATGTGCATATGTTATCGGACTGTTCTTCAATTTTAGCAAGGATTGACTCATGAACGCTACTTGCCCCCAATAATTATTGGGCTGCGATAACATTCGTATAAGACCTCTAATCGATCAACAAGACATTTATTTATCCAAAGGGGCATGGAATGTGATGATTGACAAAGCGAAGCATCACATTGCCATACCACAAAATCGTGACAACACCGAGATACTACCCCCGAATCGTTTGAAAATTAAACTTACTTCTCGCCTGCCACTACATCACTCCTTAATCACATAACCATCACGAGCATCCTTCACACGATTATATAATAGCGACCTAAACGTCGTGTTACACAATACATACATCTTTCCTCGTCGCGAGTATAACCATATTACGGCATATACCCGCGCACCTCAAATAAATATCTCACACCACCACTACTATAATACACCACGGCACACACACACATACGTGTACTAATTCAATCCTCACATCACATATATTTCCAAACTTACTCATCACATAAAACACGCACGACACACGTGGTTACCAAAACGTGAATGCGACCTTGCCACGGCATATAATCCAAACATTTTATACCCACATCTAATCAAACACCACTATACACCATATCGACCAAAACGTAATTAGACAAACTACAAATCGCACACATCAACAACCTCTTGTTCTCTAACCGCAAGTGTGATCCTACCAATGCGTATAGCCAAAACATATTACACACATCCACATATATACATGCACTGCCCGACATCAACCAAAGCATATGTATTATAAACTATAAATCATTCAACCTGAACGAGTCGTGACTAGACGCATGGGCTGTCCACATGGCTTGGCATTTCGTCGAACGGGCAAGGCGCGAAGCGCGGCGTCGACCACTAGCTACGATTAGACACACGCAACAGTTCAACATTTTTCCGAGCACAAAAATATGATAATAGCAAGGGCAGCGGGGTGTTTCTCACCACGGTTTTCGACGGTGTCGCGGATGGGGCCGCGCAGCGAGCACAAGAGCAATGTCACGCGACGAGGGGAGAGGCTGCTCGCCATGGACGATGGTGGCTCGCTGCGGCTGCTGTTTTGTGGGGCAGAGGGGAGGAGCAGGGGCTAGGCGGCATGGCTCCTGCTGCTTTCCATGGAAAAAATATGCAGGGCGCAGGGGACAGCAGGGGGAATCGGCTGGGTGGAAAAACAGACAGGGCGCTGCAGGGAGATGGGAGCGGCTGGAGGTTGAAGACAACGGATAAGCGCTGCTCGCAGGGGGAAATGCCATAGGAGATGACTGGAAAAAAAATCTGGGCGCCATTGTTGGGCTTGGCAGCCAAGGGAGATGAGAAAGCAGAAAGGGGCTTCGGCTTCCATGGGGAAGAAGGGGGGAAGAAGGAAGGGGAATATTGCAGTGGCGCCATGGATAGGGAGCTGCTGCTCGCCTGTAGCAAGGGCGCCGATGTAACATCCCAAAATCCTAATTTTGGGTTTAGGAAAATTTAAAAAAAAGAATTAAATTAGCGTCTCCTAATAAAGGATGATACCTTTCGAGCTGCCTTTCCTAAAGCCAATAAGTGGTAATATTAGATGTTTAAATCCAATTTAAAGTGTGAGACCGGAATGTGAATTGAAACAAAAAAAAAGAGAGCGAGAGGAAAAAAAATTTAAGTTATTTGAGTGAATTATCTTTCCTTGAATTGTATATATAGAGAAGTATTTATCTAAATGGATACATAACTAAAATAAGAATTTAACTTTGCATTCCTTTTGAGATTTTGATTATTGCACTAAGATCTGAATTTAAATTTACGAACCGGAAATTGATTTGAATCTAGAATAGAAAACAGAAATCTAAAAAATAAAAGTAAAAAAAATGGAGAACCACCCGGGAAAACAGTGCTACCACAAGGGTTTAATGGGACGCCTTGGCTGATTAATTAGGAAAGCTAGTGGAAGACTACCTTACCCGAAAGGGGCAAGGGCAGTAGGGGAGTGGTCAGTGTAGGGAGGCTCTTGGGATGATTTTGCTGCGATGGCGGTCATGCGAGGGATTCCTGCATTGGAGCTTCCTATAAACTGTAGCGGGTTTTCTGAAGCTAGTGGAACTTTGTAAAGGCCTCGTAGTGTTACCCTGCCTCGCCTACTCGGAAGAGGTGTATGGGATTGGCCGTCTCTTGGCAGATGGGTAACATGACTTGTGGGTAAAGATGCGCAACCTCTGCAGAGTGTAAAACTGGTATACTAGCCGTGCTCACGGTCATGAGCAGCTCAGACCCTCACATGATTAATTTATGGAACTAAAATTCAATTTGTCATATGCATTGCATCGCAGGTGATGTTGTTACTTTTGTTCTACTATTTAATTGGGTTGGTATTTACTTATACTTAGTAACTGCTAATAAAATTTTGATCAACTTTAAAAGCAATGCTCAGCTTTAACCATCCTCTTTGGTAAGCCTTACACCTCACTTGAGCTCCCACCTTTGGCGAGTTCATGCACATTATTCCCCACAACTTGTTGAGCTATGAACGTATGTGAGCTCACTCTTGCTGTCTCACACCCCCCACAGGTCAAGAACAGGTACCACAGGATGAGGCGCATGGAGGATGCTGTGATGTGTTCATGAGAGGTCTAGGCCGTCGTCTCCCAGTCAACTTTTGGTTGCTGGACCGTTGTCTCCTTATAATGTAATTATTTATTTTAACAGAACTCTTATTATATAGTAAAGATGTGACATTCGATCTTGTGCCATGATTCATCATATGTGTGAGACTTGGTCCCAGCACACCTGGTGAATATGTTCGCGCTCGGGTTTTGGTGCCCCGAAACCCGGGTGTGACAGAAGTGGTATCAGAGGAATGTTGACTGTAAGACGAAACCTAGATAGAACTGGACTACCAATACTTGCTTACCTTTGCTACTCTGATTCTTTCTAAACTTCTCTTAATCTTTTCTCATCTATTTCCGCTTTACTCTGATTATTCTTACCTTTTCTTTTCTAAAGACAAGTGGATTTCACACTTTGAAATCCTATACATAAAGTGACTTTTAGGAATAGGAGACCTAATCTTAGGAACAAAAACAAAACTATATTTTTTATACCTATGAATTTGAATGTTTGTTCTTTTGATACTTGTCTGATTTAGATCTTTGATTGAGTGTGATGAGTTGTGGAGTAATGTCCACAATTGCATCTACATATACTTATAGGCATAAATAAATAAATTCATAGGATAACTAAAACAGCCTAGATTATCCTTCATTAAATTATATTTACCTTAATAGATTCATCTTACCTTGAAAAAGATTTTATCTTATCCTAATAGATCTAACTAACCTCAAAATATTCTACCTTATCCTTATGAATTCATCTTGCCCTAATTAGCATATTTATTCCACTCTAGAATAACAACCATGAGCTAATCCAAAATTTATTTAGATCTTAACTAGTCTAATCTAGTCATATCCAACCTAATCTAGATTTTATCTAATCTATGATGATCTAATCTAGAGTAAGTTACTTAATGCTGGTACAAAAGATAAGACCATACCCCTCATGCACTTAAAACTAAACTAGTGCCTTAAACCAACTCAGCCACATGCATGAGATCTGATCCAACCAATAGAGTCATAAAGAATTGCATAATCTGTCTATCCCCACCTAACATCAAACAAACCTTTACCTACATCATGTAATCTATTTCATCCATATCTATCTTAACCATATTCCTCACCCCGATGATATACACTAACCTTCAATCAATAAGACCAAGACTGAAGAAGAAAAGATCAACCTCGTCAAAGAAGGAGAGAAGTCAAACTCAACCTTCAGATGCATTACCACCCAGCACGGAGTTCTTTCCCACCATAAACTTTCTTACCCCAGGCTATTCTTGCCCTAACTTATCCATCTCTTAGATCCTACATAATAAGTGGCTGAATACCTATGCTCTCCTAATCAACCCCTATTGACTAAAAAAATGAGACTCTGGACTTTTGGTACAATTATAAGACTAAAAGTTGAATTACAAACCAATCCTTCAGTAATCCCTTTTCTTACAAATCTCGAGGACGAGATTATTTTTAAGGGGTAGAATTTGTAACATCCCAAAATCCTAATTTTGGGTTTAGAAAAATTTTAAAAAAAAGAATTAAATTAGCGTCTCCTAATAAAGGATGATACCTTTCGAGCTGCCTTTCCTAAAGCCAATAAGTGGTAATATTAAATGTTTAAATCCAATTTAAAGTGTGAGACCGGAATGTGAATTGAAACAAAAAAAAGAGAGCGAGAGGAAAAAAATTTAAGTTATTTGAGTGAATTATCTTTCCTTGAATTGTATATATAGAGAAGTATTTATCTAAATGGATACATAACTAAAATAAGAATTTAACTTTGCATTCCTTTTGAGATTTTGATTATTGCACTAAGATCTGAATTTAAATTTACGAACCGGAAATTGATTTGAATCTAGAATAGAAAACAGAAATCTAAAAAATAAAAGTAAAAAAAATGGAGAACCACCCGGGAAAACAGTGCTACCATAAGGGTTTAATGGGACGCCCTTGGCTGATTAATTAGGAAAGCTAGTGGAAGACTACCTTACCCGAAAGGGGCAAGGGCAGTAGGGGAGTGGTCAATGTAGGGAGGCTCTTGGTATGATTTTGCTGCGATGGCGGTCATGCGAGGGATTCCTGCATTGGAGCTTCCTATAAACTGTAGCGGGTTTTCTGAAGCTAGTGGAACTTTGTAAAGGCCTCGTAGTGTTACCCTGCCTCGCCTCCTCGGAAGAGGTGTATGGGATTGGTCGTCTCTTGGCAGATGGGTAACATGACTTGTGGGTAAAGATGTGCAACCTCTGCAGAGTGTAAAACTGGTATACTAGTCGTGCTCACGGTCATGAGCAACTCGGACCCTCACATGATTAATTTATGGAACTAAAATTCAATTTGTCATATGCATTGCATCGCAGGTGATGTTGTTACTTTTGTTCTACTATTTAATTGGGTTGGTATTTACTTATACTTAGTAACTGCTAATAAAATTTTGATCAACATTAAAAGCAATGCTCAGCTTTAACCATCCTCTTTGGTAAGCCTTACACCTCACTTGAGCTCCCACCTTTGGCGAGTTCATGCACATTATTCCCCACAACTTGTTGAGCTATGAACGTATGTGAGCTCACTCTTGCTGTCTCACACCCCCCACAGGTCAAGAACAGGTACCACAGGATGAGGCGCATGGAGGATGCTGTGATGTGTTCGTGAGAGGTCTAGGTCGTCGTCTCCCAGTCAACTTTTGGTTGCTGGACCGTTGTCTCCTTATAATGTAATTATTTATTTTAATAGAACTCTTATTATATAGTAAAGATGTGACATTCGATCATGTGCCATGATTCATCATATGTGTGAGACTTGGTCCCAGCACACCTGGTGAATATGTTCGCGCTCGGGTTTTGGTGCCCCGAAACCTGGGTGTGACAGCCGAGTTGGGGAGGCTGAGCGCAGGGAGAGGCGCTGCTCCACCCAAACCAGAGAGAGAGCGCGAGTTCCAGCGTTGCCCAGCATGGGCGTCCATGGCTGCTGGACTGCTACCTGCACTTTGGGAGGAGGAGGGAGAGGATGGGGACCCACGCCCATGGAGAGCAGGAGGCGAGGGCGCCATGGCCACCAGGGAGGGATTCGGTTCCAGCATGCTTGAGAGGAGGGAGGCATTGGCATGCTTGCTGCAGTGGAGAAGAGATGCGTGGGGGAGAGGATAGAGTGGCTGGTGGCGGCTGCTTAGGGGCTAGGGGTGGGAGTGGAAAATTGTCAATTTGCAAGGGAGAGAGGTCCTATTTATAGAAGGGCCACTAGGGTTAGGGTTTTCTCATGTGCCAAATGGGCCGGGCTGAAATGGGCTTGGCCCAAAACACATACTCGGGTCGCGCTAATTATTTTTCCGAATAAAAATGCTCGCGCGGAATCCGTTTCTACGAAGGACAGAGCGAATTAGAGTTCGGACGAATGGACGATTGAGCGATTAATTCGACCGAGAGTCTAATTTGATTTTTCTCAAAAATCATTCCCTACGCGTGATTCGAAAATAAATTACCTCGGGATACGACCAGCTTTCGGATTTTTAGTCGGAGAAGGTGAATCGTGGCATTTTAAAATCGCTGTTGATACGGGGTTTTGAATTCGGTTCGGACATGAGATATTTAGCCGAGTCGGATAAAATTGGTTAGAGGATGACAAATTGAGTATTCTGTTTGAGAGTACGGACTCGGATTAAAATAGTCGGACATCGATCGAGGTTCGAGGAATTAGACTCGGGCTCAGATCAAATAGCAGCCATCGAGAGTTTGATTAAATGAGCTTCAGATGAGATTTATAATTCGAGATGGATTATCGAGTTCATATTCGTGCCGAGAATTAAAAGTTTTAACAGGCTCCAAATTCGGTTGTTCTCACGATCAAATAACTTCAAAATTCGGTGAAACCTTCACAAGTAACTTGATAATGGAGATAAACGCGATCGAGAAATAGAAATTTCCACTGAGCATCCGAGATTAGGATAAATCTCGTGACGTAACACGAAACTGACACCTGGGGTGTCACAGAAGATTCCGGGTGGGGCCTGGGCCCAACCGGATCCTAGCTTCGATAATGCGTCTGCTGCTACATTGTGGTCTCTTTCCACGTGATGGGATTCCAACCCTTCAAACTTGTTTTCTAATTTTCGAACGGCTGTGCAGTACTTGTCCATAGAATCAGTCTAGCAATCCCAATCTTTATTTATCTGGCTTATGACCACTAGTGAATCTCTGTATACCATCAGCCTCTTAATGCCCAGTGTTGTGGCGATGTTCAACCCATGGATCAGTGCCTCATATTCTGCTGCATTATTTGATGCTGGGAATAATAGCTGAAGAGCGTATTTGAGTCGTTCACCCCCAGGGGCAATGAAGAGGATCCCTGCGCCTGCTCCCTACAACTTTAGCAAGCCATCGAAATACATTCTCCATACTTCAGTAGCCTCCGGGTTGTTAGGAACTTGTTGCTCAGTCCATTCGGATACGAAGTCAACTAGTGCTTGGGTCTTTACTGTTGTGCGAGGCCGGAACTCTATGTCATGAGCACCTAGCTCGCAGGCCCATTTGGCTATTCTTTCGATGGCTTCTTTGTTGTGAAGGATATCCCCTATTGGAAACCCAGTGACTACTATGACTTTGTGGTCGTCAAAGTAGTGACGGAGCTTGCGGGTGGTTAGAAGTACCACGTATAGTAGTTTTTGAACTTGGGGATACTTCTTTTTAGAGGGTACCAGAACTTCGCTGATGAAGTAGACCAGATGTTGTACTGGATATGTGTGTCCTTCCTCCACCCGCTCGACTACTAACGCGGCGCTCACCATGTGAGTCGTGCAGGAGAAGTATAACAACAGATCCTCTACCGGCTGATTTGGTGTGGCTCGGCGTGGCGGCTTCAGTACTGGTGGCGTGGTCAAGAATTTTTTTCAATGCTTCGAGAGCTTCCTGTGCTTCTGCGGTCCACTGAAACTTGTCTACCTTCTTGAGCAATTTGTAGAACGGTAAGCCTCTTTCGCCTAGCCTTGATATGAACCTGCTCAAGGCTGCCATGCATCCAGTAAGCCTCTGCACTTTCTTCTGCGATTGCGGTGCTTCCATCCTCATGATGGCCTCGATTTTTTCTAGGTTGGCTTCAATTCCTCGGTGACTGACAATGAATTCGAGTAACTTCCCTGCTGGTACTCCGAAGACACATTTTTCTGGGTTGAGCTTCCACCGGTATCGCCTCAGGCTATTGAAGACCAGCTGCAAATCTTCAATGAAGTTCTCTGAGTTTTCTATTTTGATCACCACATCATCAACATAAGCTTCAATTCGCTTGCCCCAGTGATTGGCTAAGCATGTTTGAATAGCTCTTTGATAAGTCGCTCCTGCGTTCTTGAGACCGAACGGCATGGAGGTATAGCAGAAAGCTCCAAACGGGGTAATGAATGTAGTTTTTCCTCATCTTCTTTTGCTAAGCTGATCAGATGGTATCCAGAATAGCAGTCCAAGAAGGACATCATAGAACATCCAGCGGTCGAATGAACCACCTGATCTATCCTAGGGAGTCCGAAGGGATCCTTCAGACAGTGTTTGTTGAGATCAGTATAGTCAACACACATGCGCCAATCCACTTTATTCTTTTTGAGTACAAGAATAGGATTTGCTAGCCACTCAGGATGTAGTACTTCCCTAATGAACCCTGCTGCCACTAAGCGCGCTAATTCAGCGCGAATAGCTTCTCTTTTGTCAGGCGTGAAACGACGCAGCCTTTGTCGAATCGGCCTTGCTTGAGTATAGACCTTCAATTTGTGCTCGGCCAGTTCTCTTGGGACTCTCGGCATGTCCGCAGGTTTCCATGCGAACACGTCTCGATTATCTTGTAGGAACTGGACGAGCGCACTTTCCTATTTGTCGTCGTGGCTGGAGCTGATGATGGCGGTCTTGCGTTCATCAGCAAACCCAAGGTTGATCCTTTTCATCTCCTCGGTCGGCCGCATAGAGGTCATGGCTTGAGCTTCGTTCGCAGATACCGCGAGGTCTCCCTCAGGCTTTGAGTTTGCCTGCGCGGGGGAAGTCATCGGTGGCATGGCTACTCGGAAACATTCTGCGGTGCCTTGGAAGTTGGCGCGCACGGTGATGATCCCTTGTGGCCCTGGCATCTTCAATATCATGTACAAATAGTGCGGAATGGCCATGAATTTCGCCAATCCAGGCCTACCGATGATGGCATTGTATCCGCAATCGAAGCTAGCCACCTCGAACCTCAGGAACTCGGTTTTGTAGTTTTCTGGAGTTCCAAAGGTAACAGGCATGTAGATGTGTCCGAGCGGGTATTCTCCTTCGGTCGGCACAATGCCGAAGAAAGGAGTGTCCGACTCGTGGAGCTCTTTGAGTGCAACTCCCAAGCCCAAGAGTGTCCGGGGGAAGGTGACGTTGATGCTGCTTCCCCCGTCCACTAATACTTTCTTTACCCTGCTTTCTTGGATCACCGAATCGACGAGGAGTGGGTACTTGCCTGGATGATCGAAGTTGAGCCATTGATCCGCCCGGGTAAAGGTGATCGAGTGTTCCAACCACCGATAAGGGGTGGGGGTACTGGTGGTTGCCACTAGTATCTGCCGGTCATTGAGCTTTTGTTGCCTCTTGTTCTCTTGTGACCCATGTCCTCCGAAGATGACATTGACCTCTCCGTCGACGCGCGGGAATGCTCCACCTCCTCCCCCTTCCTGTTGCTAAGGTCGTCGAGGTTCACCAGGCCCTCCTCACGGTGGGGGAGGTGGTAGAGGTTGGAAGGGTCGGCCATTCATGATGGGATGCTTGAAATCTCTGCAGTTCCACAAGGTGTGGCGCATATCCTTGTGATACGAGCATTAGGCATCGAGGATGTCGTCCAGTGTCTGCTCGCCTCCACGGGGTGCGCCTTGGGCACGAGAGACGGGCAGCCCGGCGGCATGGACCTCTTCACAAGGTCTCTTCTCCCAGCGCTTGTCCGTTTGTTGGTTCACGTCACGCCGTGGTGCCATCGAAGTAGGCTTCACTCCTCCGATGAGGTCCTGAGCCTGTTCGTCGGCGGTGATGTAGAGGTCCGCTTCCCGGAACAGCTGCTCGGAGGTGGTCGGCGCCTTTTGCAGTATAGCTCGGACGAAGGCTGGGTCATTGGATCCCCGGTAGAAGTCCTCAATCACTGCTGCCTCAGTGACCTCGGGGATGCGATTCCTCATGGTCTGAAACCTCTTGAGGTATGACCGAAGTGTTTCATCTCCCCGGCGCCTAATGGATTTGAGGTCCCATGGCTGCGTCGGCTTGTCGGAGAGGGATTGGAAGCTGGCAATAAAACGCCGACTGAAGTCGCTCCAATCGTCGATGCAGTGCCACGGTAGGTGTCGTAGCCATTGCAACGCATCTTGCCCAAGAACGATGGGAAAGTATGCAGTCATTACATCTTTAGTTTCCCCAGCGGCTCGGGCGGCGATGGTATAGACGGCTAACTAGTCTCCTAGGTCCTGCTTGGGCTCGTATTTGTCGACATTAGAGACCTTGAAGTTTGGGGCCACTGGATGGCCCTGAGACGCGGAGTAAGCGCGGATACTCCACACGTGTCCTCCTATCGGCGATTGTGGTGCTAGTTCCGGGGAGGGGAGTTGCTGATGTGCTGTCTCGACCGTCCCTGGGTAGTGCCTCTAGTTGAATCTGCTGCCGGCTCAACTCTAGTGGCCTGACTTTGCGCCGGAACGCCATGGTCCCGATCGTACTCCTCTCAGCGCCGAATCTCATTCTTGTGTCTTCGTTCGCGTGAAGCATTGATGGAACTCCATGCATCCCACCGACTGTTGATGGCATGCCGCAGATCGCCTAGAGGATGAGCGAGGGGTAGAAGATGATAAGCTACCCAAGTGAGCAGCCGCCGATAGCCTTCGGCGTCGGGAGTCTGGGGTAGTACATTAGCTATCCGAGCCAGCACTCCTCCGACTTCACTCGGTGTGTTCATTGCACGGGTGAAGTCAGGGTTCAGGTTTCGCGCGAAGAGAGGGTTCTCTCGGCGTAGCCTCGCGTCTTGTTCAGCTTGCTCTTGAGCTTGCCGGCGATCACGTCGGCGAGAGTTCCTCCTTTCTCTCAGGACTCGCTCGTCAGGAGTTTCTCCTACTTCCGAGATTTCATCTCGGGATACAGGCTGCGCCGGATCCCGTTCCCTGGCTTCGTGATGTCGCCGAATATTCCAGCGACGGTTCCTCCGTCAGCAAGCTTCTCGCTGAGGAGGTTCTTCCCTAGGCATGGTTGGCTCGTCGTCGGAGATGGAAGATGTCGGCGTCTCAGACCCGGGGGGGTCCCTTGGACCGTCCAGTGAAATCGCTGTGTGCCCCTGCCCAGATGGGTTGACGCGGGATGGAACACAAGAGGTGGGACAAGCCTTGTATTATCCTGTACCAGGGGTGCCGCTCGTAGTAGGGGTTACAAGCGTGTTGCGTGGGAGAGAGAGAGACACAGAGTTCGTCCACCGCTTCCCCCCGCGAACCCCCCTCAGGGTGGCCCTGGACCTCCCTTTTATAGAGGCAAGGAGAGGGTCCAGACGTACAACGGGGGGCGTAGCTATGCGCTAACGTGTCTGGCAGTGGAGTGCCTAAGCCCTGTGTACATGCCAACGTGGCCGTTGGGGGAGAGCTTGGGCCCTGTACATGTGATGGCATGGCCATCGGAGGAGCGCCTGAGTCCTGCTGGCAGCGCGGCAAGGATCCTGCTGACGTCTCCTTGCTGTCGTAAGGGGCTGAGAGCCACCGGCATCATGGTGCACGCGGGGCACCATCATTACCCGTCACCGGGGTAAGCCAGATGGGACGCCAGTCTTGTTCCTTGTAGCATGAGCAGGCTAGGAATAGGGAAACGATGTATCCCCTGTTAGCGCGGTCGGTCCGAGCCCAGGGTCGGTCGAGGCAAAGACTTCTCTTGAGGCCGAGGCCGGGGTCGGGCGAGGACGCGATCCCTCCCGAGACCGGGGTCGAGGCCGAGTCCGGGGGTCGGGCGAGGCAGAGACCTCCTCCCGAGGACGGAGCCTGAGGTCGGGCGAGGCGGAAACCTCCTCCCGAGGCAGGAGCATGAGGTCGGGCGAGGCGGAGCTTCCTGTTGTGCCCGAGGCTGAACTCGGTGGTTGATCGTGACTTGTTGTCAGTCATCGCCGGGGTGGCTGACACGGCAGTCGGAGCGGAGCGAGCGGCGCTGTTTTCCTGTCATATCAGACAGTAAATAAGAGGGGCGAAGTGACTGCGGTCACTTCGGCCTGCCCGACTGAGGCACGTGTATCAGGATACGGCATCAGGCATCCCCTGCATTTAATGCGCCTGCGAAGCGGTCGGTTGGTGAGGCGGTCTGGCCAAGGTTGCTTCACAACGAAGCCTACCCAAGCCGGGCCTCGGGAGAGCTGAGGGGGTGCCCGCTGCCTAAGGAGGCCCTCGGGCGAGGCGTGAACTCGTCTGGGACTACTGTTCTCACCCGAGGCTGGGCTCGGGTGAGATCGCGTCCCTTGGGTAGACGAAGTCTTGACTTGAACCGCACCCATCAGTTGGTCTGAGGGTGTTTACCAGCCATGATCAGGAGCGTTGGGGGTACCCCTAATTATGGTACCCGACAGTAGCCCCCGAGCCTCGAAGGGAGTGTTGGTACTCGCTTGGAGGCTTTTGCCGCGTTTTCGGTGAGGGGACCGACCCTTCTCGGTTTTTGCCTTGTTCTGGTGGGTGCGAGCGAGCACACCCGCCAGGTGTAGCCCCCGAGAGCCTCAGAGGAGTGGTTTGACTCCTATGAAGTCTGAATGCTTTTCGTGGTGCTTCGGCCGGTCTGATCGTTCCCTCATGCGGCCCTGCCGTAGCCCAGGTGCGTGGTCGGGTTCCAAGTTATCAAGCTAGTTTGTTGATGCTGTCAACAGTTTTGGCTGTAGCCGGGTGCAAGAGCAGCCCCCGAGCCTCTGCACGGAGCGAGAGGACGATCAAGGACTTTCCCGACTTTTATCATACGCCCCTGCGTCGCCTTTTCGCAAGGAGGAGGGGGGAAGCGCCACGTTGCCCTCGGAGGGCGCCGAACATGGTGTTTCCAGTGAGCTGCTAACGGGTGATCCGAGTGGACGCCCGTGCCCCGTTCGTTAGGGGTCGGCTGGTGGCCCAGAGGCACGCTCCAAAAGTACCTGCGGGTGATTTGCTAGACCCAGACCCCTTCGACAGGGTCCGAGGGCTCGATGCCTCCCTCCGGTGGGATTCCGTTACAAATCGTTCCCGCCGGTCTCGGAAATGTCCTAGGGTACCTCGGGAGCATAGCCCGAGCCTCGGCTATGTATCGAACGTACCCAGAGTCATCCCTCACTCTGCGTGCTCTAGGGCGACTCTCGAACCCTTCCGAGGGGCCAGCTAACGAACCCCTGATCAGTAGTGGGCACAGAGCCCGAGCGCTCTGGGGCGGCTGTCGAACCCTTCCAAGGGGCCAGCCTTCGAACCCCTGATCAGTAATGAGCTTGAGGTCCGAGTGCTCTGGGACGGCTGTCGAAACCCTCCCGAGGGGCCAGCCTTCGAACCCCTGATCAGTAGGAGGGCTCGGGGCCCGCTTCCTTCGCCGAGAAGGATCCTTTCCACAACATCCCCTGTCCCGGTCCCTGTAGCAAGAGAGAGAGGAGGAGGGGAAGGATATGAATTTAAATAAGGTGGTGCACCTTTTTTGACGCGGTCATTATGGCGAAGGCGAAGCGACGCCCACCTCGCCTGCCAGAGGTGTCGCCTGCTCCGTCGGGGAGTTAATGCGACGGGACGGGCGATTCGCGTGGCGCCCGTTGCGCGCGCGAGCCGCTCGAGGAATGGGGCTCGGGCGCGTCGTCTTCACGCCGTGGGAGAGGGCTCTCTCGTCGCTTCAGGAGGGGACGCGCCTCCGCTCGTCTGTCACTGCAGTTACTACCGGCCCGCTTTTGACCATGCCAACCGTCGTGCCTATCCCGCGGCTGACTGGCCCGTGGCCGTCACCTTTAACTGGCACTGTTGGGTCATGCGCAGGGCTACCTCGAGTCGCGGTACTAGTTTTGCAGTCGAGGAGGCGCAGCATTGGCGCGATTGGCGGTGTAACTTCTCGCACGTCGTAACCGGCGCGCCAGTTACATGACATGCGGGCCCACTTCCTTTGCGCTGGTCCGCCGGATGTGGTCGAAGCCGAAGGGGCGCACAGTTGCGGTGCAATTGGATGCCTGTCGCGTGGCAGTCCACCCTTTCGACCACCGGTTTCTGCGAAGATGGGAGAGCGCTTGTAACCGCGGGACAGTTACATGCCTCGTGTGCGGTGGTTCGCCTCCTTCGTGCTTCGGATCAGCTCGTATGACGTGTGGGTCCCAGCCCCCGTGTCGTAGGGGGAGAACCCTGGAGGATGTCAGTGGAGATTTCGCCCGTGACGCTAAGGGGTGCAAGTGAGGAGGTCTGCCTATAAAAGGGGGATCGATCCCCTGGGCAGTGGCCATGCCTTCGTTCTCCCCTCATGCATTGTGCCTTCCACCTTTTGAGCCCCCGGATGGGGTGCACCAGCATCGCCTTGCTCTTGCTGTCGTTGGACGAGCGCGGCCTCATGGAGATCGGCACCTTTTAGCCATCGCTCGGCTTCAAGGATTTTCGTCGTGCAGCCCGGATGCATTCCCTCACCAATGGGCAGTTTGATGGGGAGAAGCAAGCCGGGTTGCAGCCTCCGCCCTGCCCTTAGCTTCAAGGATCTTCGTCATCCGGGCTGAGGCGGAGGAGCGCACCGAGTGGGGGGTTGCCTCCGCGTGGGTCGGTAACCCTTTTCTTCCCCCAACGTTTGGGGGAGAAAGGCATCCTCCAGCCCTACGGAGGCTTCCTCCAGCCATGCGGGGGAAGGCGAACTACTGCTCCCTGGACAGGGTGCAGCTTTCCATCCTTCGTCCGGGCGGCGGCCGTGCCGCGCACGGGCCGGCCACGTCCAGGTCTTCCTCGCACCGTCAGCCACGCCGGAGGGTTGCCCAGCATGTCGTACGCCGCGAGGGCGGTGCTCATGTTCTGGGGCAGCCTCGGTGAGGACGGGAGCAAGGACCTGTCGGTGCGCTTTGGGGCGTCCGCCATTCGTTGGCGTGGCGTCGGCGCGCAGGTGTCCGCTGTCGTCGGTGCTGAGGTGGTGGCAGCCGGAGAAGGTTTCTCCACCGACGAGACCATCAGCGCCAGCTGAGGCCGGACCCCCGGCTCTTTGGCTTTGATGGCTTGTCCTCGCCCCTCGAGCGGAGACGTGGGCGAGGACCTTGTCACAGCAGTGTCGGCCCTGAGGTCATCGCTGCTGCTGTTTAGCCGCCCGGAGCAGGGGTCGTTGTCGCTGTTGGTGTAGTGGCTACTGGCGAGCCACCCGGAGTTTGTTATCCCGTAGGCCCTCTGGTGTGAGGTCGTTCGTACCTGCGGGAATGGAACCAGAGTCCCGTTTGTAAGGAGATGTACCGGGTTTTTGCCGGAGCAAAATGTAACCGCTTCAAGTACTTAGACACTTGTCGTAGGTCGGGAGAACCGCCGAGGGTTCTACCGACGTCTAAGTCTGTGTAGCATAGTTACCCCAAGTATATGTGTTTGTTCTTTGTGGCTGTTGAGGCCTAAACATTTGGGTATTCGAGAATGAAGCTGTGTGTCTTCCTCATTTCGAGCGCTGGGACTTGTCTGTTGGCTAGCCGAACCACTTAACCGAGCGTCGGTTGCCTTTCACGGAAGGTGATGAGTGAGGTGTCCGTATCCTGGAGGCGTAGGAGTCCCTCGGCTCTGTCGGCCTTGCCGCTCTAGGCTTCTCTTGCTCAATTTTTGGAACCCTCGGCTGCTCTACGATGAGCCAGAGCCGGAGGCAGCGGTGTTAGCGCGGACAGACGCGAAGTCGGCTCGGAAAGAGACTTCGTCGGCCCAGGAGATGGCGACTTCCTAGGCCGAGGAAGATGTGGTAGCAGCCGCTGGAGCTTGGCCAAGACATCTGTTGGCGCGGTGTTGGCGTCCTCCCTTAGGTGAAGGTCCTTTTGCCCGGGTCAATGAAAGGGAAATGTGCCCTTGGGCCATTTCTAAGTATTTTGGTGATTGAGTGCCAACACAAGTGCTTTTGTGTTAATCTATATAAAGTGGTGGACAAAGTACAAATCATGTCAAAAGGTATGTTTCTAGACTTAGTACATTGTTTTATGGACTAATGTATTGTGTCTAAGTGCTGGAAACAGGAAAAATTGAATTGGAAATGAGATGGCTCTGTTCAGCGCATCGGACTGTCCGGTGGTGCACCGGACAGTGTCCGGTGCGCCAGGCTGGCTCTGGCGAACAGACTGCTCTCGGGACTTCGACGGCAGTGTATGGCTAAAATTCACCGGTCTGTCCGGTGGTGCACCGGACTGTCTGGTGAGCCGTTCACAGGCGAACTCGTCGCTCTCGGGAGATGATTAACGGCGTACGGCTAAAATTCACCGGTCTGTCCGGTGGTGCACCGGACTGTCCGGTGAGCCAACGGTCAGCCGGGGCAACGGTCGGCCGAGGATTCCGCGCGTGACACGTGGCCGAGCCAACGGTCACATTGGGGCACCAAACTGTCCGGTGTGCACCGGACAGTGTCCGGTGCGCCAACGGCTCTCAATCAGCAACGGTCGACTGCGCCATAGAAGGAAAGAAATCCGCACCAGACAGTGTCCGGTGGTGCACCGGACTGTCCGGTGCGCCAGTCGACAGAAGGCAAGATCTGCCTTCCAGGAATGTTCCCAACAGCTCCTAGCTGCCTTGGGGCTATAAAAGGGTCCCCTAGGCGCATGGAGGAGAACATCAAGCATACAAAAAGCATTCCTAAGCACCAAGACTTCGATTCCACGCATTTGTTTCTTCGTGATAGCATCTAGAGCTCTTATTGAGTTGTGAACTCATCTGGTTGTGTTGCGAGCTCTTGTTGCGACTTGTGTGCGTGTTGACATTCTGATTCTTGTGTCTTGTGTGCGTTGCTCATCCCTCCCTTACTCCGTGCTTCTTTGTGAACTTCAAGTGTAAGGGCGAGAGGCTCCAAGTTGTGGAGATTCCTCGCAAACGGGATTAAGAAAAGCAAAGCAAAACACTGTGGTATTCAAGTAGGTCTTTGGACCGCTTGAGAGGGGTTGATTGCAACCCTCGTCCGTTGGGACGCCACAACGTGGAGTAGGCAAGCGTTGGTCTTGACCGAACCACGGGATAACCACCGTGCCATCTCTGTGATTGATCTCTTGTGGTCATTGTGTTTTGTTGAGACTCCTCTCTAGCCACTTGGCGACTATTGTGCTAACGCTTAACCAAGTTTTTGTGGCTTAAGTTTCAAGTTTTACAGGATCACCTATTCACCCCCCCCCTCTAGGTGCTCTCAGTCACCGTCCGAGGCTGGGCCAGGTTTCGCCGAGGGTGGAAACAACGCCGAGGGTGCTGCTGCTCCCCCTGCCGATGCCCGAACCTACAGGAACAGTTCGTCTGTAGCATGTGCATGCTTTTTCACGGCCGCCAAGGCCTAAACACTTTATCGTCATGTTTAAAAAGCTGTGTCTTCTCTCCTCTTGTTTCGAGCATCACGACTTGTCTGTCAATAGCAGAATCGTTTATCCGAGCGAGAGTTACTTTTTGCGGAAGGTGATGAGTGAGGTATCCGTATCCCGGAGGCGTAGGAGTCCCTCGGCTCGGTCGGCCTTGCCGCTTACGTGCACTCTCATTTGGTCGAAGGATTCCATTATTGGTACAGTCGAGAAGGCGCAAAAGTCGTTTTCTACCCGAGTGTTAGGACTTGTTTGGTAGCAGGATCGCTTATCCGAGCGTGAGTTACTTCTCGCGGAAGGTGATGAGTGAGGTGTCCGTATCCCGGAGGCGTAGCAGTTCCTCGGCTCGGTCGGCCTTGCCGCTTTATGTGTACTCTCGTTGTTCTCAGGATCCCGCTATCGATACTGAAGTCGAAAGCACAAAGGTTGTTTTGGTAGAAAATTTTTCCAAGGAAAATTTTGACGCAAAGGGGGTTCCCCCCTTTTAGCCCCCGAGGGAGGGTCGGGCTTTGCTGAGGCAAGGCCGACCCTTCCTTGACGGTTAGACTTTGTGTGTGTAAACGAGGTACATGAACGACTTAAAACATCTTAAGGGTAGAAGCGACGTAGTTGTTGGATGTTCCAAGCGTTGCTGTAGACCTTGCCTTGGTCGTTGGCCAGCTTGTATGTTCCGGGCTTCAAGATCTTGGTGATGATGAAGGGCCCTTCCCAGAGAGGAGTGAGCTTGTGGTGCCCTCGGGCGTCCTGTCGCAGGCGAAGCACCAAGTCTCCCACTTGGAAGCCTCGGGACCGAACGCTTCGGGCGTGGTAGCGCCGCAGCGACTGCTGGTACCGTGCCGAATGTAGTAAGGCAACGTCCCGAGCCTCCTCGAGTTGGTCCAGCGACTGCTGGTCTGGTTGCTTCGGTCGTCGTACGCCTTGGTCCTTGGGGAGCCATATTCTAAGTCCGTGGGGAGGACGGCCTCGGCCCCATAGACTAGAAAGAATGGCGAAAAACCCGTGGCGCGGCTCGGCGTCGTCCTCAGACTCTAGACTACCGAGGGTAACTCTTTCATCCACCGCTTGCCAAACTTGTTGAGGTCGTTGTAGATCCTTGGTTTGAGTCCCTACAAAATTGTACCGTTGGCATGCTCCACCTGCCCATTCGTCATGGGATGAGCTACGGCGGTCCAGTCCACACGGATGTGGTGGTCGTCGTAGAAGTCTAGGAACTTTTTTCCGGTGAACTGTGTGCCATAGTCGGTGATGATTGAGTTTGGGACCCCGAATCGATGGATGATGTTGGTGAAAAACGCCACCGCCTGCTCGGACCTGATGCTGGTCAAGGGTCGGACCTCGATCCACTTGGAGAATTTGTCGATGGCGACCAGAAGGTGCGAAAAGCCCCTAGGTGCCTTCTGCAAGGGACCGACGAGGTCTAGACCCCACACAGCAAATGGCCAAGTGATGGGTATCGTCTGCAAGGCCTGAGTGGGTAGATGCGTCTGCTTTGCATAGAATTGACACCCCCAGCAGGAGCGCACAATCCTAGTGGCGTTGGCCACCGCGGTTGGCCAGTAGAAACCTTGTCGGAAGGCATTCCCCACGAGGGCTCGAGGTGCTGCATGGTGGCCGCAAGCCCCCGAGTGTATTTCTTGCAACAGCTCTTGTCCTCGGGCGATAGATATGCATCGTTGGAGGATGCCCGCCGTAGATCATGAAGCAGTTATGGACTTCCGGGAATCCCTCTTCCTTGCTGCCCTCCTTCTTGTCGTTGTCATGGCCCTTGCCATCCTCCGCCGGGGGCCCGGTCTTATGGAAGTAGCGCCGAAGCATGACACATTCTTCGAGGGTGTGCTTGACAGGCCCCTGGTGATAGGGACATGGCTCTTTGAGCATTTTGTCGAACATGTCAGCCCCTACAGGAGGTTTCCGAGGGTTCCTGTGCTCGGCCGCAGCGACGAGATTCGCGTCTGCGGCGTCGCGCTTCGCTTGCGACTTGTTTTTAGCCTTCTTCTTCGCGCCCCGCTGGGCGGACGCCTCAGGGGCATCTGTCTTTGGCTCTCCCTGAGGCTGCTTGTCCTTTTGGAAGATGGCTTCGACCGCCTCTTGACCCCAGGCGAACTTGGTGGCGACGTCCATCAGTTCGCTCGCACGGGTGGGAGTCTTGCGCCCCAGTTTGCTCACTAGGTCTCGGCAAGTGGTGCCGGCAAGGAAAGCCCCGATGACATCTGAGTCGGTAACGTTGGGCAGCTCGGTGCGCTGCTTTGAAAACCGCCGGATGTACTCTCGGAGGGACTCCCCTAGCTGCTGGCGGCAGCTTCGGAGGTCCCACGAGTTCCCAGGGCGCACGTACGTGCCTTGGAAGTTTCCCGCGAAAGCTTTGACCAGATCGTCCCAGTCGGAGATCTGCGCAGGAGGCAGATGCTCTAGCCAGGCTCGGGAGGCGTCGGAGAGGAAAAGGGGTAGATTACGGATGATGAGGTTGTCATCATCCGCCCCTCCCAACTGGCATGCCAGTCGGTAGTCCGCGAGCCACAGCTCCGGCCTCGTCTCCCCTCGAGTACTTGGTGATGGTAGTCGGGGCTCGGAAACGGGCAGGGAACGACGCTCGTCGTATGGCCCGGCTGAAGACTCGCGGACCGGGTGGTTCGGGCGAAGGACCGCGATCCTCCTCACTGTTGCAGCGTCCCCCATGCCTGGGATGGTAGCCTCGGCGCACCTTCTCATCAAGGCGGGTTCGATGGTCGAGATGGTGGTGCTCGTTGCCGAGGCATTCCCGGGCAATAGGCGCCTCGTCCCGCGCGCTCGGGATGGACCGAGGCTTCCCGAATGCGCCGGGAGGACACTGCGTGATGCTCCGAGGGGTCAGCTCACCTGCGGGAGGCGGAGCTCTCGGCTCATCGAACCGCGGCGCCTTCTAGGAGATTCTTGAGTTCGCCCTGGATACGCTGTCCCTCGGTGGTGGATGGCTCCGGCATGGCTCGAAGCAGCATCGCCGCTGCAGCTAGGTCTTGGCTGGACCCACTAACGGCCGGGGGCAACGCTGCCCTGGCATTGTCGACGATGTGGCGTCGGATGTCTTGGGCCCAATGACAGGCTTCTCCAGCAAGTGTTTGGCCTGCCCACTCCTGTTCGATGTTCTGTCGAAGCTGTACAAGTCGGCCTGCTTCCCCGTCGACCCGGGCCTGCATCTCATGGATTTGCTCGAGCTGTATGTCCTGACCCACCGCAGGGACTGGGACCACAGCTAGCTCCCGCGGGATGTCAACACGAGATGCAGGCCCAGGGGGATCGTCAACGTCTGGCATACCGAGGTGGTTGCCTTCGTTGTGATCTCCCAGATCAACGTGGAAACATTCGCGACTTGGGCCGTAACCCTCGTCGTCAAGGTCATGGCCATCGTTAGAACAACCGGAGAGGCAGTGGTCACATGCGGACATGAAGCCCCGCATGGCACCGAGGTCATTGAGGGCAGAGAAATCCCAACCGGAGTCGGGGTCATCCTCTTCCTCAGAACCCGCCGGTCCGAAGGTTGAGACGACTGTCAGTTGGTCCCAGGTCGACCACATGTGGTACCCCGGAAGGTTTGGATACGCCTTTACGAAGGCGCTCACAATAGCGAGGTCGCTAGGTGGATCGAAGCTGAACCGAAAAGGTACGAGATGGAAAACGGACGGTACCCCTTGGTTGATAGACGGTGGTGAAGTCGCGTCGGGGGTGGAGCACACCGTCATCTCAGGTACGAGGGTAATGCCCAGCAGGTCCTCTGCAAGGGTGCTGGCGTCATTAGTCCGCTTGGGGCTGACACGTCACTGGGAAGTGACACCCGCCGTCGCCTCAGGTGCGAGGACAATGCCCGACATGTCCCCCGGGGGAGTGCCGGCGTCGTCGACTCGCTCTGGTGCGACAGCCGACAAGTTGCCGCCTCCTGCGTGGCCATGGTTGCCTCGCCTCCGCCTCCTCCGACGAGGAGGGTGGCGGGGACGACCAGAGTGCTCCTCTTCTGCCGCGGGGAGATGCTGCCGTAGAGCTCGCCGCCGCCGGGCGAGTCGGAGATCGTCGTTGTCGTCACGTCGCGGGGGGAGGAGTACCATGCCGTAGCTGCCGTCGAGGGACATGAACTCGAGACTCCCGAAGCGAAGCACCATCCTGGGTTGAAGAGGTTGCTGAAGACTCCCCATCTGGATCTCAACGGGAAGGTGTTCGTTAACACGCAGCAGGCCCCTACCTGGCACTCCAACTGTCGGCGTCTCGGACCCGGGGGGTCCCTTAGACCGACCAGTGAAATCGCTGCGTGCCCCTGCCCAGATGGGTTGGCACGGGATGGAACACAAGAGGTGGGACAAGCCTTGTATTATCCTGCACCAGGGGTGCCGCTCGTAGTAGGGGTTACAAGCGCGTCGCGTGGGAGAGAGAGACATAGAGTTCGTCCGCCGCTCCCCCCCCCCCCGCGAACCCCCCCTCAGGGTGGCCCTGGACCTCCCTTTTATAGAGGCAAGGAGAGGGTCCAGACGTACAACGGGGGGCGTAGCTATGCGCTAATGTGTCCGGCAGTGGAGTGCCTAAGCCTTGTGTACATGCCAACGTGGCCATTGGGGGAGAGCTTGGGCCCTGTACATGTGATGGCATGGTCGTCGGAGGAGCGCCTGAGTCCTGCTGGCAGCGCGGCAAGGATCCTGCTGACGTCTCCTTGCTGTCGTAAGGGGCTAAGAGCCACCGGCATCATGGTGCACGCGGGGCACCATCATTACCCGTGCCGGGGTAAGCCAGATGGGACGCCGGTCTTGTTCCTTTTAGCCTGAGCAGGCTAGGAATAGGGAAACGATGTATCCCCTGTTAGCGCGGTCGGTCCGAGCCCAGGGTCGGTCGAGGCGGAGACTTCTCTTGAGGCCGAGGCCGGGGTCGGGCGAGGACGCGATTCCTCCCGAGACCGAGGTCGAGGCCGAGTCCGGGGGTCGGGCGAGGCGGAGACCTCCTCCCGAGGCCGAAGCCTGAGGTCAGGCAAGGCGGAAACCTCCTCCCGAGGCCGGATCATGAGGTCAGGCGAGGCGGAGCTTCCTGTTGCGCCCGAGGCTGAACTCGGTGGTTGATCGTGACTTGTTGTGAGTCGTCGCCGGGGTGGCTGACACGGCAGTCGGAGCGGAGCGAGCGGCGCTGTTTTCCTGTCATATCAGATAGTAAGAAGAGGAGCGAAGTGACTGCGGTCACTTTGGCCTGCCCGACTGAGGCGCGTGTGTTAGGATACGGCGTCAGGCATCCCCTGCATTTAATGCGCCTGCGAAGCGGTCGGTTGGTGAGGCGGTCTGGCCAAGGTTGCTTCACAATGAAGCCTGCCCGAGCCGGGCCTTGGGAGAGCCGAGGGGGCGCCCGCTGCCTGAGGAGGCCCTCAGGCGAGGCGTGAACTCGTCTGGGACTACTGTTCTCACCCGAGGCTGGGCTCGGATGAGATCGCGTCCCTCGGGTAGACAAAGTCTTGACTTGAACCGCACCCGTCAGTTGGTCTGAGGGTGTTACCAGCCATGATCAGGAGCGTTGGGGGTACCCCTAATTATGGTACCCGACAGGAGATGATTCTACTCTTCCCCCGATGAAGAGGATGTCGGGGTAGAAAGGAGTTGCTACGGTGACGAATTTCTTTCTATCCTCCTTTGAGGGCGAAGGTGCCGGAAGAATAGCTTGGCAGGCCTTTATCTCGTTTGTGTGACACCCCAGTGTCACTTAGGGTTTCTTCCTTAGGCTAACCACAAATCATTATCACATGTAAGCCAAATGAAGGGATAAACATCAAAAGGTAAGAACATAGAATTATAATGAGTCTTCTCAAACTCTCCTTACTCTTGCCATGAATCTAAGGATGGAAAACTCTCAAACCCTAATTAATCCTAAGTCAGCAAATTAAGCATAAAGGGTAATTGGGAGAAAATCTTGGGGGAAAAATACAAATTTTGGTAAAATCCAAATTACAAAGTTTTAGTTCACCAATTAACCAATAAAGCATAGTAAAGAAGTTTTGCCATTTGAAATTTTCAAAATCCCCAAAACAGCCCCTAAACTAATGCACTTGGGGGAAATTCAGAAATCTGAATTTCAGCCCCTTTCCAAAGATCAATCGCGTTCTCTGTTTTTCAAAACTCAAAACCAAGAAGTCCAAATATCAAAGTAGTGCCAAATTTCCTTGAACATGCTCTGGAAAAATTTGAACTCAAACCAAATTCATTTGGCACAGTTTTGGCACCGTTTGACCTCGAGACCAGGCACTCTGACACTGGCACCTTGGTGACGCTACAACTCTCTGTCCCTAGCCTAAAACTGCATGACGTCCATACACAAAAGACAAAGCACTATCAGGGGAACAAATCCTTCACAGCGATCTTGCCCAAATTCGCGAAGATTTGTGCCCAATCGGCATTAGAACTCGGGCAGAAGCAATGGTTCCACGTGTTCGACCGTGGCTGACACCCCCGGTTCACGCCCGTTCGCGCACCCGCGCTCCCCAGTGCACGCCCGTGCGCTTACCGGTCCACGACCACCCGTGCACCGCGCCGTGCCTATAAAGCAGCCCCGAGCCTCAGTCGTACCTCCACGCGCGCTCACAAGTCCTGTCCAAGCCAAAGATTGCCAGAATTTGCCCCGAGCACACCGCGCCACCGCCCGCAAAGCCTTCCGAGCCTCGGCCACCGTGGCCAGCCTTCTCCGGTCACTTCTAAGCTGCGCCACCCGCTCTGTTAGCTTCGCCAAGATCTTATGAAGCTTTCCATGTCCTCGGACCTGGCAGAACTTCACCGGAGGCCCAAGATCGTCCTCGCCGGACTTCGGTCGCCTGCCGCCACGCGTGGACCGAGCAATCCAGTAAGCCATTTTCAAATTCCTTGCACCCACGTCTTCCCTAGCACCCAGTGAAGCTCTCTGACCCGTTTGATTGAACTATCACGCCGTGAGTAGGCCGGATTCCTCGCCGCCGACGAGCACCCCCGCCTGCGCACGTGGACCGGCCGACTTCGACCATCCCCGACGGCAACCCGCACATCGCTGTGATCCTCGAGACCTCCCCTACGTCCTCGACCACCTCACCGAAGCAGTCTCGCCGCCGGTAAGCCCCTCCGCCCTTTTCCCCGCTGCGGGTACTGTTTAATTAGGGAAAGGACCGCGGGTTCGATTTCCAGAAACCCTAGGGGGTTTTCTGCAGAGACGTAGACTCAAATGAATAGTGCCCCAGGGACCTATATGTAATTCCTTTAAAATCTTTCGCCAGGGACCCCAGCGCAAAACTGCTTTTCTTTAAACCATTTCTAATTAACCTTTTATTATTCAGCAAAGAACTTAGGAAATTCATAACTTGAGGAATATTTAACTAAAAGTTGTCAAACCAATTTTGCTGGATTCAAAATATTATAGATTATCAATTAAAAATACTGAACCTCATGCCTTATGTTTTGAATTTTAGAGTTTGAAATTAATTACAGAAACTAACCAAACCTTAATAAATTAAAGAAAATTAGTTATGCTTCTGTGCTGAACTTGAGAAAAATTGTAGATGTTCAAACCCCAATTAGGAACTGTTTAAAAATGCTAGACACCCTAGTATTGAAAATTTATGTAGGGTTATCCAATAAAAGCCATTTCTGCCCAAAACTTAAGAAAATCAGAAAGGTATTAGAAAGTGATGATTAGTGACTGCAATTATTTTTCCTAGCCTACTTAAGTAACAGAGAACCTAGGAAAAATAAAGGGACCTCTAGCCCAGAACAGAATCAAGGTGAAATATTTTATTTAGCATTATTCCAACCAGAAAAACAATTATTAGAATTATAAAAACAATTTTGAAATTTGTCAAAAAAATCGAGTGGACTTGTAACCACTAGAACCCCACTACAAAAATGATAACCACCCCAGTCCATCATTTTAGGTAGGGTGAACAATAAAGATTGATACTGGGTCATATTTCAATTAAATCATGAGCAAATAAAATTTTGCTAGATAAATAATGAGATAGGCCACCAGAGGAAAATGAAAAACCCAATTGGAAACTGCAAAAGAATACCCATTGCCATACTTCATGAAAAAGGCCATTTAATCCAAATAATTTCTACCACCCCTTCCCTTAAGCAAAAAGATGCCAAACTTCAGAATGATTGCTCTTACACAAAAATGAAACTAGGAAAAATCATAAATATGTTGTTTGATATTTTTCAAATCTAGTGGTAGTAGAAAGCACCCCTTTGACTAGACACTTTAGAAAATCATAGTAAAATAACTAAAGGATGTTAGTGGCTAAACGTTTGTACAAGGTCATGTCATAACTTCTAAATGCCAGCAAAAATAAGTCTTAGAGAATAACCTACTGTTAAATGGTAGTTTTAGTTCAAAGCACCCCTTCTGCCCTAATATTTGATAATTTTGTCCAAAGAGAACTATCCACTCTTTATGCCCCACATTTAGGATAGAGAATTATACACCAGTAAGAAGCCACTATAATTTTTGCAGAATTTTTGGAAAATTATTAAGACAACTTGTAGTTCAAACCCACTCAAAAAACATAAAAGAAATAGAGGGAAAGAAATAAAAGATAAACCTCGCTCCAATAAGTTCAACTAGAAATCTTGATAAATTCTCACTAAGACATTAAAAAGAATTCAGTGGAACACCAAAATGGACTATCCACTTGGTTTAACTAAGTTGACCCTAAATTACTAAGTCTACCACAAAAAGCTTAGTAGCAAGATTAAGCCCTCCCTTAGTAAAGTAATCCTTCACCATCAAAGTTTAATTGTTTAAGCACATGTCATATCATGCATGTATCTTACTCGTTGCATTCATTAGATTGTAATCTCGCTGACGGAGAGTACGTGCTCATCCCTGAGCAAGGAACTGTCCAAGAGGAAGACTAGGAGCAAGCTCCCGAGGCTGCCATCGAGGATCTCCCCGCAGCCCTAGCTATTGAAGGCAAGCCCTGGTTTTATGTATAACCGTTTATATATGCTATTTTACTACACTTAATGTTTGTAGGCTTGTAATGTGCACTTAAGTGTAGGAGTTGCTTGAAACCTTTAGTTGCATGAACTTAGGATTCCTTTTTGGGATGAATACTAGTATGCTAGGTCGAGTAGCTGCTATGCTAACCAGGATCTCGGTAGAAGTCGAGTGATTTTTCTAGCACTCGCGCGAGGTCAGGAATTGATTGCATTCATCTTGATAACGAGATCTATGATGGTCTATGGACTTGGATCCGGGGAGGATGCCTTGTCCATGAGACCGGAAAAAGGAATTAAGGATTAATGCGTGGATACCTGAGTCAAGCGTTTGAACGTACTAAACACATGTTGGGAAATATGGTAACCGGTAAACCTAGTACCTGAGTGAAGCCGGGCGTGGACTTTACTCCTCACACGACCTGAGACTGAGTCTCCCATACTAGCTATGGTGGGTACAAGTGCGGCCACTGCACGGCGGCAGCCGGGGTCATTGTATGCCAAGGCGGTGAGGCCTGGCCGCGAATGGGGAATCGATGGGGACGGTTGATATGTGTGGGGACGGAGTGCTCCTACATGTCGTGTGTTTAGGTTTACCTTGCAAGGTTAAAAACTCGATTCGAATCGTCTGCTTCTCGCAGCTAATGAGACTGCTTGACCCCTTGTACTACATCGAGTAAGAAGTGAAATGAGGCTTACATGAGAAACTTGTTGATTGCACTAAATGCTTGATACCATGTATGCTTAGAAGGAGCAAACGTAGCTAAGATAATGATACTAGAAACTGAAAAGCTAAAACTTGATTTTTAGACTCAGCTAGTGCTTTTTGGCAAACCAAACCCCTCAGCCAAACAGATGCATGGTCTAGAGGTAGAGGAGTAGTTTCCTCACACCCGGTAAGTCTAGCTGAGTATTAGTATACTAAGCCTTGCTTGTGGCATAATTTTTGCAGGTATGCTTCAGGATACGGTTGATGGTGTGACTTGGCCTACCACCCTACCACCGGGTTGGACGGTCGAGTGGGATGCTGCTCCGGCAGGAGAGGAGCAGGAGAAGTAGTGGGCTAGGGCTTGCCCATTTCCTTGTTATCGACGATATCGATTATCCGCTGCATCTTATTTTATGAACTTATTTCAGCTACTTGAAAAACTCCGATTTATGTAATAACTCTAGTACTTTAATTCGAGGTTTCCTGTTTTATTGTATTTCTTCTGTGACTCACCTTCAAGTGAGATTGTGGTATTTGATCCTGGTTAAGTGGCTCTATCAGACTAGATCTGAGGGACTGACGGGTTATTCCGATTTAAGTGTGTTACGGCCCCTGAGGCGTGACTTAGGCACTTAAGCTGGAATAATTCGGGCGGTTCTGCCATAGCTGGTATCAGAGCAAATACCACCACAGAGAAGAACAATAAACCATGAATACCAATTTTCAAAATCTAAAACTTGCTTAGAAACTGATAAGAATCGTCAGGACTAGACCGCTAGACCTAGGACGAAAGGCCTTAGGGATAGTGAGAGAAATAGGTGGCTAACTAAGTAGGCCCTGTGGGCCAGTCCTTAGCTTTTTGAAGGATGCCCTAGGAGCACCCTTTTGTTTCGGAGAGGAGCCATTATTTTCAGCATGCATGCATTATAAAGATTTGGAAGATTAAGAACTAAAGAAGTAAAACTTGAGCTAACCCACTTCCTTTCAAACCGTCCAGGCTCTTTTATTTTATTTTCCTTCCATCATAATCTTTTCATCTGATCCCCTTCCGCAGATGAATTCACCCACCCCCGCTAGTGGAGGAGACACTCATTTCAGCTCTGACTTCCTTTCTCACGATGGCTTTCCTTCCATCTTGTGGGAAGTGCTTAACTCCGCCAGTTACCCTACACCCCCTTTGTACACGGTGCAGTTGTACGAGGAACATCGGGTACCCCGTTGCTGAGTCTGGCTGACCTTGGAGGCTCATCCCCTTCAGCCAGGTTGTCGTTCTCTTGACTCTGAGACGATTGGATTCAGGACGGATGACACCATTGAAGCAGCAGTCATGAAGACCCTGACAACTTTCTGTGGCTATCATCCCTTGGAGATGGTGATGCACCCCTTGGGACTCTTCCCTGCTGAGAAGAAGGATGACCCCATGTGGTGTAACCGTGTGAGCCATGTGCAGGATGTGTGGGCGATGTATCCCGACTTGGTTGGGAGGGTCACTGTGCAGTGCATGAGTGCGCTGTACCGCCTTCAGGCCCTACAGAGTGACGCTATGGCACATCTTGCTAACATCGCTCAAACCACCAAGCTCACCCTCGACAGCTGAGAAGATTTTGTGGTCGACTTGTCCTCCGAGTTGGTGGAGAAGGATTTGCAGGTGGAAAGGCTAAGCCAGCGCATTACCACCTTGGAGCAGCAGGTGGAGATCCGAGACAACACTATTGATGTCTTGGAGAACCAGCTCCACGATGTGCAGCGGGAACTCGAAGAAGCTAATGACCACCTGGACATGCACCACTTAGAGATGGAGGTCAATGAGGCCAGAAGCGAGGGAGAAGAGGCTCCCAAGGAGTTAGGACCAGCCCCTGGTGCTAATGGGACTACCTCCGCGATGCCCCCTTCACCCGCATCCAGTGTCGCTTCCACCGCTCAGGGTTGATTAGTCGTTTTGACGCTTTAGGCGGATAGAAACCTACGCGAGCTTAGTTATGGCAGATTTTGGACTAGGCTTACGGGTACCTTCCCCTAATTGATGTAACCCTTGAAAGCTTTTGAGATCTGTGGGATGATGTAACCATGTTACCTTCATTTTGAACTTAATGTTATGATTATGGCAAATTTCTTTCCATATGAGACAATAGCATGACGTTGAACTGGTGAATTGAGATAACATTGGTGACACTCTCTGTTTTCAGATGGCAGCTATGCAGCGTCACGGGCAAAATGAGCAAGTTCCCCCGCCACCTCCTCCAGCTCCCATAGTGCAGGAGCTGATGGCCCAGTAGAATGAGATTCTGCGACAGCTCTTGCAGCGCCAGCCCCACCCTCACCAGTATGGTGGAGGCCAGCAGCAGCGACCTCCAGCAGCGGCAACCTACCAGGAGTTCCTGAGTACGCAGCCACCTCTGTTCACCAAGGCAGAGGATCCGTTGGATGCCGACGTGTGGCTACACGTTGTGGAATCCAAGTTTCCCCTTCTCACGGGAGACTGCCCTGATGCTACCAAGACTCGCTTTGCCGCGCAGCAGCTTCGTGGACCTGCTCGGACTTGGTGGGACCACTTCTGTGCTATGCTCCCTGCTGATCATGAAGTGTCTTGGGAGGAATTCAAGACTGCTTTCAGAGGGCACCACATTCCAGCAGGAATTCTTGATCGCAAGCTGAATGAGTTCCTGGCACTTAATCAAGGAACCCGCACGGTATTGCAGTACGCCCAGGCCTTCAATGACCTGTGCTAGTATGCAGGTTACCATGCTGATTCTGATGAGAAGAAGAGAGACCACTTCCGCAGGGGTCTCAACACCAAGCTGTGGGAACGTCTTAACACTGTCCGGGCTGATAGCTTCAATGAGTTGGTCAACTTGGCCATCTCCCAGGAGGATTGTATTATAGCTCACCGGGCAGAGAAGAAGAGAAAGGCACCAATGGCAGCACCATCCGCTCAGGCCCAGAGATTCCAGATTGTTTCTCACAATCAGAGCAGGGGTTTTCAGCAGCAGGCAGACAGATGGGTGATCAGGCCACCTCAGTAGCAGCCAGCACCCACTCGTTTCCCAACTCCCGCTCCCAAGAACAATCAGCCTCTGCAGCAGCAGTTCCACTAGGGAAATGGGAACCAGTGCTTCACTTGTGGCAAGGTGAGCCACTATGCCAAGAATTGTCCAAGGAATCAGCAGAGGCGGATGCCAGCACCCAATCAAGATAAGGGGAGGAAGTAGAAGGTGCAAGTCAGGCAGGGGAAGCTCAACTTCACTACTCTAGAGGAGTTACCTGAGGGAGCCCCCATCATGACTGGTATCTTTTTAGTTTTAAATCAACCTGCTTTAATTCTGTTTGATTCTGGTGCATCTCATAGTTTTATTAGCCAGAAGTTCAGTGCAAAATGTCAATTGCCTTTCTGTCATGCAAAAGGATCATTCATGATAGCCACACCTGGGGGTAAAGTTGCAACTAATCAATTTAATCAAAATGTGCCTATTCAATTGGGAAGCCACATTATCAAGACCACCCTCCTTATTTTGGGTTTGGAGAGTGTGGATATTATTCTGGGAGCCGATTGGATGACTAGACATCGAGTAATGCTTGACGTAGCCAGCCGCATCGTCGAAATCAATTCCCCAACCTGTGGGAGTTTCATCTTGTTTCTGCCCAATCAGAACTCTACTCAGTCATGTGCTTTTGTTATGATGGAGTCACCCCTGAAGGAGATTCCAGTGGTCTGTGAGTATGCAGATGTTTTTCTTGATGAATTGCCAGGAATGCCACCAGACCGGGACATCGAATTCGCCATCAAATTGCAACCGAGAACGGCACCCATTTCCAAGAGGCCCTACCGGATGCCACCCGCTGAGTTGGCAGAATTGAAGAAGCAATTGCAAGAATTGCTGGACAAGGGTTTTATTCGCCCAAGTACTTCGCCTTGGGGATGTCCAGCCTTGCTTGTGAAGAAAAAGGATGAAAGCTTGAGGTTGTGCATAGATTACCGCCCTCTCAATGCGGTGACTATCAAGAACAAGTATCCTTTGTCTCGTATTGATGTTCTTTTCGACCAGTTGGTCAGAGCCAAAGTGTTTTCCAAGATAGACCTTCGCTCCGGCTATCATCAGATCAAGATACGGGCAAGTGATATTCCGAAGACAACTTTCTCGACCAGATATGGGTTGTATGAATTCTTGGTGATGTCATTTGGGCTGACCAATGCACCAGCATATTTCATGTATCTGATGAATTCTGTGTTCATGCCTGAACTGGACAAATTCGTGGTGGTTTTCATCGATGACATCCTGGTGTACTCAAAGAAAGAAGAAGAACATGCCGGGCATTTGCATGTAGTGCTTCAACATCTGCGAGAGCACCGTCTCTATGCCAAATTGTCAAAGTGTGATTTTTGGCTAAAGGAGATTAAATTCTTGGGTCACACTATCTCTCAGGCAGGCATAGCTATTGATCCTGATAAGGTGCAAGAAGTGATGAACTGGAGGCCACCCACTACTATCCGTCAGATTCGGAGTTTTCTGGGATTAGCTGGTTATTACCGAAGATTCATTCCAGATTTCTCTCGAATTGTGAAGCCCATAACTAAACTGTTGAAGAAGGAAGCCAAGTTTGTTTGGGGTCAAAAGTGCGAAGAAGCCTTCCATGCATTAAGGCAACATCTGACCACAGCACCGGTGTTAGCGCAACCCGACAGCAGCAAGCCATTTGATGTGTATTGTGATGCCTCTAGCATTGGACTGGGTTGTGTCTTGATGCAGGACAACCGAGTCATTGCTTACGCATCAAGAGCACTCTGACCTCATGAGCAGAATTATCCCACTCATGACTTGGAGTTGGCAGCCATGGTTCATGCATTAAAAATGTGTAGACACTATTTGATGGGAACCCACTGCAACATCTTCACTGATCATAAGAGCCTTAAGTATATCTTTACTCAGGCTGATCTCAACAGGAGGCAGAGAAGATGGCTAGAACTGATCAAGGATTACGACCTTGAGGTACATTATCACCTAGGAAAAGCCAATGTGGTAGCAGATGCCTTGAGTCGAAAATCGCAATGCAACCGTGTTATGATGGATTCTCGCATTAACACCTTGTGTGATGAGTTGAGCAAAATGAAGATCGAAGTGATTCCTTCTGGTGCTTTGTATCATATTTCTGTTGAGCCAACTTTGCAAGACCAGATCATCATGGCCCAGCTCAGTGACAAGGGAGTACAGATTATCAAGGAGAACCTCCATCAGAAGACCGAGAAGTATAAATGTTTCCGCCAAGATGGAAAGGGTATATTGTGGTTTGAAAGCAGACTGGTAGTTCCTAAAAATGAGGATCTCAAGAAGAGAATCTTGGATGAGGCCCATCTCTCCAAATTCTCCATGCATCCAGGAAGCACCAAAATGTACCATGATATGAAGCCCTTGTATTGGTGGACCAGAATGAAGAGGGAGATAGCCCGATATGTATCGGAATGTGACACCTGTCAGAGGATAAAGGCAAGCCACTTGAAATTAGCTAGAGCTTTGCAACCCCTATCGATACCTTCGTGGAAATGGGATGACATCAGCATGGATTTCATTGTGGGTCTGCCCAACACTTATCGACATCATGATTCGATTTGGGTAATTGTGGACCGGCTGACGAAAGTAGCACATTTTCTCCCAATGCACACCACTGATAAGGCTCAAAAGTATGCAGAGTTGTACATTGACCGGATCGTGTGTTTGCACGGATTGCCCCAGACCATTGTTTCTGACCGAGGAGCCCAATTTGTTGCCAGATTTTGGGAACAACTGCAAGAGTCTTTGGGAACCAAGCTAATCAGAAGTTTAGCTTACCACCCACAGACTGATGGTCAGACTGAGAGGGTGAATCAAATTCTTGAAGACATGCTGAGGGCTTGTGCAATCGATTGTGGCAAGAACCGGGATAAGCACCTCTCCTTGGCAGAGTTTGCTTATAACAATAGTTATCAATCCAGCGTAAAGATGGCACCCTTTGAAGCTCTCTATGGAAGAAGGTGTAGAACACCACTCATTTGGTCTCAGCCTGGAGAAAGAGAAGTTTTCGGACCTGACTTAGTGACTGAAGCCGAAAGGAAGGTCAAACTAATCAGGAAAAATCTAGAAGCTGCTCAGGCTAGGCAAAAGAGTTACCATGGTAAAAGAAGGAAACCTCTCCAGTTCGAGGTGGGAGATTTTGTGTATTTGAAAGTATCACCCACCAAGGGAGTGCAGAGGTTTGGAATCAAAGGCAAGTTAGCCCCTCGTTACATTGGACCTTATGAGATCATAGAGGCATGTGGACCCATGGCTTACAAATTGAAGTTACCTCCAACAATGTCTGCCATCCACAATGTGTTCCATGTGTCTCAACTGAAGAAGTGTGTTCGATTGTCGACCGAGATCATAGCAGAACTAGAATTGGAGATAGAGCCAGATCTATCGTACCAAGAGTACCCTTCCAAGATTCTGGATTGCAAGGAAAGATCAACTCGGGCTAAATCGATCAAGATGTATAAGGTCCAGTGGATTAATCACTCAGAGGAAGAGGCTACTTGGGAGACTGAGGAATTCTTGTGTTCCAACTTTCTCGATTATCTGCCTAATGAAATTGGTACGTAATCATGCCCAACCCCTCCCCTGCCCTTCGAATCTAAATTTCAGAAAAATGATCTTAAAATAAAGAGAGTTAATTAAAAGACAAAATTTAAAAGGACTTCCTTCTAAAGTTGCAAAGAGAATGACATTCGAAGCGCAGTTTGCCCTAATAATAGAGCACCCACTTCCTATAAGTCTCACCCTTCGCTTCACCCCGGGTGGACTCCGACCCGAATCTCGGGACGAGATTCCCTTAAGGGGGGAGGCTGTGACACCCCAGTGTCACTTAGGGTTTCTTCCTTAGGCTAACCACAAATCATTATCACATGTAAGCCAAATGAAGGGATAAACATCAAAAGGTAAGAACATAGAATTATAATGAGTCTTCTCAAACTCTCCTTACTCTTGCCATGAATCTAAGGAAGGAAAACTCTCAAACCCTAATTAATCCTAAGTGAGCAAATTAAGCATAAAGGGTAATTAGGAGAAAATCTTGGGGGGGGGGATACAAATTTTGGTAAAATCCAAATTACAAAGTTTTAGTTCACCAATTAACCAACAAAGCATAGTAAAGAAGTTTTGCCATTTGAAATTTTCAAAATCCCCAAAACAGCCCCTAAACTAATGCACTTGGGGGAAATTCAGAAATTCAGAAATCTGAATTTCAGCCCCTTTCCAAAGATCAATCGCGTTCTCTATTTTTCAAAACTCAAAACCAAGAAATCCAAATATCAAAGTAGTGCCAAATTTCCTTGAACACGCTCTGGAAAAATTTGAACTCAAACCAAATTCATTTGGCATGGTTTTGGCACCGTTTGACCTCGGGACTAGGCACTCTGACACTGGCACCTTGGTGACGCTACAACTCTCTGTCCCTAGCCTAAAACCACGCGACGTCCATACACAAAAGACAAAGCACTGTCAGGGGAACAAATCCATCATAGCGATCTTGCCCAAATTCGCGAAGATTTGCGCCCAATCGGCGTTAGAACTCGGGCAGAAGCAACGGTTCCACGTGTTCGACCGTGGCTGACACCCCCGGTTCACGCCCGTTCGCGCACCCGCGCTCTCCAGTGCATGCCCGCGCGCGCTTGCCGATCCACGGCTGCCCGTGCACCGCGCCGTGCCTATAAAGCAGCCTCGAGCCTCGGCAGTACCTCCACGCGCGCTCACAAGTCCTGCCCAAGCCAAAGATCGCCAGAATTCGCCCCGAGCACGCCGCGCCACCGCCCGCCAAGCCTTCCGAGCCTCGGCCACCGTGGCCAGCCTTCTCCGGTCACTTCCAAGCCGCGCCACCTGCTCGGTTAGCTTTGCCAAGAGCTTGTGAAGCTTTCCAAGTCCTCGGACCCGGCAAAACTTCACCGGAGGCCCAAGATCGTCCTCACTAGACTTCGGTCGCCCGTCGCCGCGCGTGGACCGAGCAATCCAGTAAGCCATTTTCAAATTCCTTGCACCCACGTCTTCCCTAGCACCCAGTGAAGCTCTCTGACCCGTTTGATTGAACTATCGCACCGTGAGTAGGCCGGATTCCTCGCCGCCAACGAGCATCCCTGCCTGCGCACGTGGACCGGCTGACTCCAACCATCCCCGACGGCGACCCGCACATCGCTGTGATCCTCGAGACCTCCCCTACGTCCTCGACCACCTCACCGGAGCAGTCTCACCGCCGGTAAGCCCCTCCGCCCTTTTCCCGCCGCGGGTACTATGTAATTGGGGAAAGGACAGTGGGTTCGATTTCCAGAAACCCTAGGGGGTTTTCTGCAGAGTCATAGACTCAAATGAATAGTGCCCCGGGGACCTGTATGTAATTCCTTTAAAATCTTTCGCTAGGGACCCCAGCGCAAAACTGCTTCTCTTTAAACCATTTCTAATTAACCTTTTATTATTCAGCAAAGAACTTAGGAAATTCATAACTTGAGGAATATTTAACTAAAAATTGTCAAACTAATTTTGTTGGATTCAAAATATTATAGATTATCAATTAAAAATACTGAATCCCATGCCTTCTGTTTTGAATTTTAGAGTTTGAAATTAATTACAGAAACTAACCAAACCTTAATAAATTAAAGAAAATTAGTTATGCTTCTGTGCTGAACTTGAGAAAATTTGTAGATGTTCAAACCCCAATTAGGCACTGTTTAAAAATGCTAGACACCCTAGTATTGAAAATTTAAATAGGGTTATCTAATAAAAGCCACTTCTGCCCAAAACTTAAGAAAATCAGAAAGGTATTAGAAAGTGATGATTAGTGACTGCAATTATTTTTCCTAGCCTACTTAAGTAACAGAGGGCCTGTTTGGTTCAGCTTTTTTCTGACCAGCTTTTCTGAGAATCTGGCTGTAGGGAGAATCTGGCTGTGTAGAGAATCTGAGTATCATTAGGATTACGTGCGGAAGAAGATAAAGGTGTCCATAGGACTCAGGATCTAGAAAGTGACGGATTCCTTACTATTGCAACGACTCAACTGATTATGTGTTTATGTTGATTTTAAATGATTTTTGCCTAAACGAATTTTATAGAAGCTGACTGAAAAGCTAAGCATTTGGCAGTCCGTAGCTGCTTTTGGTGGCCAGAAGCTCCAAAAAGCTAAAACAAACAGGGGCAGAGAACCTAGAAAAAATAAAGGAACCTCTAGCCCAGAACAGAATCAAGGTGAAATGTTTTATTTAGCATTATTCCAACCAGAAAAACGATTATTAGGATTATAAAAACAATTTCAAAATTTGTCAAAAAAATCCAGTGGACTTGTAACCACTAGAACCCCACTACAAAAATGATAACCACCCCAGTCCATCATTTTAGGTAGGGTGAACAATAAAGATTGATACTGGGTCATATTTCAATTAAATCATGAGTTACCCAAAAATAATGCAATAATAGGCAAATAAAATTTTGCTAGATCAATAATGAGATAGGCCACCAGAGGAAAATGCAAAACCTAATTGGAAACTGCAAAAGAATACCCATTGTCATACTTCATGAAAAAGGCCATTTAATCCAAATAATTCCTATCACCCCTTCCCTTAAGCAAAAAGATGCCAAACTTCAAAATGATTGCTCTTGCACATAGATGAAACTAGGAAAAATTAGAAATCTGTTGTTTGATATTTTTCAAATCTAGTGGTAGTAGAAAGCACCCCTTTGACTAGAAACTTTAGAAAATCATAGTAAAATAACTAAAGGATGTTAGTGGCTAAAAGTTTGTACAAGGTCATGTCATAACTTCTAAATGCCAGCAAAAATAAGTCTTAGAGAATAACCTACTGTTAAATGGTAGCTGTAGTTCAAAGCACCCCTTCTGCCCTAATATTTGATAATTTTGTCCAAAGAGAACTATCCACTCTTTAAGCCCCAAATTTTAGGACAGAGAATTATACACCAGTAAGAAGCCACTATAATTTTTGCAGAAATTTTGAAAATTTATTAAGACAACTTGTAGTTCAAACCCACTCAAAAACATAAAAGAAATAGAGGGAAAGAAATAAAAGATAAACCTCGCTCCAATAAGTTCAACTAGAAATCTTGATAAATTCTCACTAAGACATTAAAAAGAATTCAGTAGAACACCAAAATGGACTTTCCACTTGGTTTAACTAAGTTGACCCTAAATTACTAAGTCTACCACAAAAAGCTTAGTAGCAAGATTAAGCCCTCCCTTAGTAAAGTAATCCTTCACCATCAAAGTTTAATTGTTTAAGCACATGTCGTATCATGCATGTATCTTACTCGTTGCATTCATTAGATTGTAATCTCGCTGACGGAGAGTACATGCTCATCCCCGAGTAAGGAACTATCCAAGAGGAAGACCAGGAACAAGCTCCCGAGGTTGCCATCGAGGATTTCCCCGCAGCCCCAGCTATTGAAGGCAAGCCCCGGTTTTATGCATAACCGTTTATATATGCTATTTTACTACACTTAATGTTTGTAGGCTTGTAATGTGCACTTAAGTGTAGGAGTTGCTTGAAACCTTTAGTTGCATGAACTTAGGATTCCTTTTTGAGATGAATACTAGTATGCTAGGTCGAGTAGCTGCTATGCTAACCAGGATCTCGGTAGAAGTCGAGTGATTTTTCTAGCACTCGCGCGAGGTCAGGAATTGATTGCATTCATCTTGATAACAGGATCTATGATGGTCTATGGACTTAGATCCGGGGAGGATGCCTTGTCCATGAGACGGGAAAAAGGAATTAAGGATTAATGTGTGGATACCTGAGTCAAGCATTTGAACGTACTAAACACATGTTGGGAAATATGGTAACCGGTAAACCTAGTACCTGAGTGAAGCCGGGCGCGGACTTTACTCCTCACGCAACCTGAGACTGAGTCTCCCATGCTAGCTATGGTGGGTACAAGTGCGGCCACTGCACAGCGGCAACCAGGGTCAGTGGGGCATTGTATGCCAAGGCGGTGAGGCCTGGCCGCGAACGGGGAATCGATGGGGACGGATTATATGTGTGGGGACGGAGTGCTCCTACATGTCGTGTGTTTAGGTTTACCTTGCAAGGTTAAAAACTCGATTCGAATCGTCTACTTCTCGCAGCTAATGAGACTGCTTGACCCCTTGTACTACATCGAGTAAGAAGTGAAATGAGGCTTACATGAGAAACTTGTTGATTGCACTAAATGCTTGCTACCATGTATGCTTAGAAGGAGCAAACTTAGCTAAGATAATGATACTAGAAACTAAAAAGCTAAAAATTGATTTTTAGACTCAGCTAGTGCTTTTTGGTAAACCAAACCCCTCAGCCAAACAGCTGCATGGTCTAGAGGTAGAGGAGTAGTTTCCTCACACCGGGTAAGTCTAGCTGAGTATTAGTATACTCAGCCTTGCTTGTGGCATAATTTTTGCAGGTACGCTTCAGGATATGGTTGATGGTGTGACTTGGCCTACCACCCTGCCACCGGGTTGGACGGTCGAGTGGGATGCTGCTCCGGCAGGAGAGAAGCAGGAGGAGTAGTGGGCTAGGCCTTGCCCATTTTCTTGTTATCGACGATATCGATTATCCGCTGCATCTTATTTTATGAACTTATTTCAGCTACCTGAAAAACTCTGATTTATGTAATAACTCCAGTACTTTAATTCGAGGTTTCCTGTTTAAGTGGCTCTATCAGACTAGATCTGAGGGACTGACGGGTTATTCCGATTTAAGTGTGTTACGGCCCCTGAGGCGTGACTTAGGCACTTAAGCTGGAATAATTTGGGCGGTTCCGCCACAGTTTGTTTCCTTTTTCCTTGTGATCCGTGTCCATTCTTCTGTGGATGAGGTGGATGACGGGGTTCTTTGGGTAAATGAATTCCCAGTCCCTGATTTGCAGGAGGTAGTCTTTGCCTAGGGTGACGAAGATTTCAATGTCCTCATTCTGGCTTTCGCGGAGATTTTTGGGGAAAGCTTCTTCTCCGATGGATCTGCTATATGGTGCAGAATTCCTTCTTCATCTGCCATGGACGAGATGGTCCCAAAGCAGAACATGGAAATAGGGTGGAAAGCGATCTTTCACTGGAAAGTGACAGCCATTGAACTAGCTTGGACCAACGACACACCCCCTACCTGGCGTGCCATCTGTCGGTGTTTGGGACCTGACCGCGCACCTAGGGTTGCCCCTCGAGGTGCTTTTGGGTAGGACGATGTCGTTGATTGTAGCTCGATGGTTCATGCGAGACGCACGAGACGATAGATAATTTTCTATAGGTTCAGGCCGCTTGGAGATGCGTAACACCCTACTTCCTAGTGTGGATCTTTATGTGGTAGGTTACAGGGGGATTCTCTAGTACGAAGATTGCTAGAGAACCAAGTAGATGATTGATGAATGACCTCTTTTTCGATGGGGTGCCCCCTAGGCCTTATATATCCGACCGTGGGGCACTTACATGCGTGTATGATAACGATGTATTCCTAAGTAATAGTGAACCGACCGAATTTATCTTCCTACAATCTTGTTGACTTATCCTCACTTGGTTCCGATGTCCATGGTGGTCGCGCGGGAGAATCGGATCAGAGCTGTGGATAACGCTCAAAACCCCATGAGCCGCCTTGGCTCGCATTCGCTCATTCCCTGGGTCGGCCCATTCTGCTAGCAGTTCTCCCCTGGCCCACGAAGGGGTGGCCTTACGAAACAATAGGCCCAAAGCCGTTCGCGAGGCCTTCTAGCCTTCTAGTGGACCCAGGAGATATATGTCCCCCACACAATCAATACATTTGGAAAATACAAATGAACAGCACATCAAACATGTACAAACATTGGAACACACCTCAAAAGGTATAGTATTAAATAAAGGAGAATGAGGTCAAGTTATAAAATGAACTAATCATATTTAGGAGTTGATTACTCTCTAAGTGTTTGGAATATACCTCAAAAGGTAAAGTAGTACTTTAAACAAGAAAGAGATTAAATCATAAGATGGACTAATCTCATTTAGGAATTTGATTATTCTTTAAGTGTTATCCATAATTACATAACCTTATTCTATTCATTTCATTGAGACCTAAAAGTTAAACCAAAAATAAATTCATGTAATGCATGTCACTAATCTCACAAGATTAAATATATTTTAACTCCTAGGGCTTTCATTTTATCAATTTCATTAAATAAATAAATTAACATATACATTAATCTTGTATCCTATGTGTAAAACTAAAGTATACAAATTATAGCTGATCATAATTTATTTGGGCAGAGAATAATTTTATGAACATTTTGCAATTTGAACCACTAAATTTGGAGTTCATATGAAAAGATATGAAATAAAGAAGTTTTAAAGTTTGAAATATGAAATTAGGGTTAATTCTGTGATTAAACAAAAGCACAGGGGGCTATTTAAAATAAACCAGGGGCCTGCGCGCTAAAACCAGGACGACGGATTGATTTCCTAAAACCCGAGGGTTTCTTAAATAAAACTCACACGCGAAGGGGTACGGGGTAACCTCGACCGTCGGATCAGATATCAACGGCCAGGATTAGACCGCACGGGCGCGCAGACGCGACTGACAGGCGGGGACAGGGCGTCAGCGAGCCAGGAAGGGCTGACCAACCAGGCCCAGGGGCAGGGGCGCGGGTGAGGGGAAGAGAGAAGGGCGGTTGGATCTGGATCGAAGGGTTGCGATCAGATCCGCTCTGGTTAAATCTAAACCGCCCAATCTCGGACGGACGCCCGAGATCTAACAGCTAGGGGCGGACACAGGCGCGATGGTGTCGCTCGGTCCCGCGGCGAAAGCTCGCCGGAGACGAGAGGGTTGGCCACGACGGGGCTCCAGAGGCTTGGGGACTAGCTCGAGCGTGTTCAGGGTGGACTGGCAGACTCGGCCATGGGCATCACGCCGGCATGGGAGCACCAGAGGGCGCTGCACACGGCGAGGTGGGCTAACGGCGGCACGGGGCAACTCCGACGAACAATCACGCGCTAACCAGGGCAGTAACGGTCGAATTAAGGGCGCGGGAAGGTTGCTCACCTCGAGGGGAAGCGCTGGAGTCACGGGGCAACAACGGTGGCACAAGGACACGACGGGGCGACGGTGGCGGAGCTCCGGCTACGCAAGAACCGCTCCGGTGAGCGCGAGCCGGACAAATTAGAGAGGGGGAGGGCACACCGAAGGGTGTCCCAAGCAGCTAACGGCGAGGCGGAACTCACCGAGGCAAAGGACGGGGTGTGGGTGCGACGGTGATCATAGAACGGGCAGCGGCCGACGGTGAGCGGTGGCAGAGCTCTCTGTTCGCGCGGGCAGAGCGAGAAAGAGGGCGAGGGGGTTTGGCTGAGGGCACAAGTGAACGAGGGGAGGTGGGCGAGCAGGGTGCGGGGCTCAAAAGGGGCGCGGGCGCGAGGACGTGGCCGGAGAACGCGCAGACATGGGTGCTTCCACGGCGGGGGATCGTGGGCGAGAGGTTAGGGACGGCTGACAGGTGGGGTCGGCGGAACAGAGAGGGAAGCGAGCGCGCGGGCGAGAGAAACAGCGCCGACAGGCCTGGCCCACGGGGCAGTGAGAGAGAGGGAGAGAAAGGGCGCACTGGAGTTGGCGTCGAGGGCGTGCGGGCGCGGGTGCGGGCACGCGCGCGGGCTGGGTTTAGTGGGGCCGATTTGGGCTGAATTAGGTTTTCCATTTTCTAGGGAATTTCTAATTGCTTTTCTATTTATTTTCTCTAGGGTTTTCAATTCAAATTCAAATCAAGTTTCAAATTCAAATCAAATTAATCATGTGCAACAATTCAATAAATATTTGGGGTTCAACATGATGCAACATTTCATGACTCATATGTTTTGAGCAAAATAAAATAAATAATCCCTCACTAATTAAGCTAACCCTAGCCAAAAGAGAAAGAGAGAGAGAAACTAGAGAGAGATGAAAACTAGAGTGATATAGAGAAGAGTAGCACCTGAATTTGGATGATAATAAGAAATAAATTTTATACTCCCAAATTCAGGGTGTTACACCTTGTGTGGCAGCTTTGTAGACACCAATGTCTATAGCCTCTAAATAAGCTTCCATACGAATTTTCTAATATAGAAAATCGTCACCATCAAAAACGGGTGGAGGTCCATCCCCACCGGACATCGTTACTCTAGCGGTTAAGCTAATCTAAGAGTAACAAGGCTCTGATACCAATTGAAAGGACCACGTTGTCCAAGAGGGGGTGTGAATTGGGCTTTTCTAAAATTCAACAATAATTAAACCCTAAGCAAGAGCCCAACTTCACCCCAACAACTAGCAATAAGAGAATACTATTAGAAATACAACAATACTAAGACAATGCTTCAACTACTTGCTAAACAAATACACAAGGTAAAGTGCTTGAATTAAGTGCGGAATGTAAAGCAAAGTTTAGAAGACTCCTCCAATTTTTTCCCGAGATATCGAAGAGTCGGCACTCTCCCCTAGTCCTCGTTGGAGCACCCGCGCAAGGGTATCGCTCCCTCTTGGTCCTCGCAAGAACCAAGTGCTCACTATGAGATGATCCTTTGCCACTCCAGCGCGGTGGATCTCTCACGACCGCTTACAATCTCGAGCCGGGTCACCAACAAGTCCTCCAAGGTGATCACCGAGCTCCCAACGCCACCAAGTCATCTAGGTGATGCCGATCACCAAGAGTAACAAGCCATAGACTTTCACTTGACTAAGAGAAGCCTTGCGGTGTGTGCTCTAGGTGGCTCTCACTAGCACTAATGAGGTCCAAATGCGTGATTAAGATTTTCTAATCACCTCACTAAGCTTTGTGGTGCTTGCAATGCTCTAGCAATGTATGGGAGTAAATGTGGGCAGGAAGACATTCAATATGGTGGGTGGAGGGGGTATAAATAGCCCTCACCCACCAACTAGCCGTTACTAACCCTGGCTGCGCATGGGCGCACCAGATAGTCCGGTGCGCCAATGGTCACTTCCAACGGCTAGTTCTGACAGCTAGCCATTGGGCAGTTGGCATACCGGACAGTGAATAGTCATAGTCCGGTGCACACCGGACAGTCCGGTGTGCCGGCTATAATTCAATTTCCTGAACTCTCCGCTCTCGGGTTTCTGTGGGAGAAGAAGCACTTCCCCGGGCTAGCCTGGCCCCACTGTCAGAGGGCATACCGGACAGTCCGGTGCACATCAAACAGTCCGGTGTCCCAAAGACAGAAACCCTAGTTTTCTTTTTCTTTCTGATTTTCAAATTAGTTTTCGTTATAACTCGTGAGTGTGTTATAGAGTGACACCTAGCACTATATGTGAGTGTGAATATGCACCAACACTACACTAGAAATCTCTTGGTCAAACTACTCATTGACAACCCCTCTTTATAGTACGGCGAAATCAAAATAAAGGACCTAACTCTATACCGAATGTCTGCAACTCCTTGACACTCGAAATATGAAGACCTTCATCTTTTTGTTTCATCGTTTCAGCCGTCGCTTCAAGTTCTTATCTTAGGGATTGTTTTTCACCGTTGTAGTACATCTTTCTGTAATGCAACCTAACTTAACATTTGTCTCTGTAAAACACACGTTAGTCACATATAATATTATGTTGTCATTAATCACTAAAACCAACCAGGGGCCTATATGATTTCATATATGTTAATTAATATAAATCATGCGAGAATTAATTAAACTTTAATCCAAGATATAACTTGATTATAGGTTGTATTTTTAGTCAGGTTATAACCATGGACAGTTAACTTTGATTAGCAAGATAAATCAATAATCATAAGATAAACAATATAAAAGTAAGTAATATGTTGTAAATAATATTGTTATTGCGTAGACAACTTTAATACGAGACAAACACAACTTAAGCAGACTAAATCGGAGTTAAAACGAGCAATATAGGGATTAATTTAGTTTTCAGTCATTTTTATAATTAAATCGAGCTCTAGGGACTTATTTGCAATTCTCAGGGACTGCTAGGTAATCATCTTACCGCACAGGTGGACAGCAGGTTGATTAATATAGAGCACATGGTCTCTTTTGCAAAGGTAGACGGCAGAAGCGGTATGGGATTTTGTAGACCGTTGGATCGATAGTCTATGGTGCAGATTAGATCAAAGTCTCGGTCGTTGGATCGGAGATCGATGATATAGATTTTTTGATAGCAGATCGAATTTCCCCCACCAGATTGAATCGGACGGCTCACGGCCTCAGCTGAATCGGTACGCGACCGATCCCACCGCAGCCGTCGGATAAAAAATCAACGCTTGAGATTAAAGGATCCCATGATCTGATCTTAGCCAACAGATCTGATATCAATAGCTACGATTTTCGGTCACGATGGGGTATTTGAGATTCAATCGTGAGCGCTCATCACCGGATCGACGGCCAGGGCCGTTTCTCCCCTGCACGATCCTGTTCACGCCGAAACGGGGCTGCGACATCCTGTCCGCGTGGCAGACCCACCGGCGAGCGGTGGCTGCTGCGAGACGATGGATGAGATGAGTCTTTGATTGATGGCTTGAGGTGTTATGGTGCCATGTATTTATATAGGCTGTGAGGTGGGTGGTTACATGATAGATCTAATCTGGTACTTTTCTGTTACAACCATATCTTATATATTAGGAACTTTAACAAACTCGAAACCAAATATTTTACATGATAGATCTAATCTAGTACTTATCTGTTATAATCATATCCTATCTATTAGGAACTCTAACAAACTCGAAATCAAATCGGTTACATGACAGATCTAATCTGGTACTTATCTATTACAATCCTATCTTAGGTGGGTGGTTACATGACAGATCTAATCTGGTACTTATCTGTTACAATCATATCCTATATGTTAGAAACTCTAACTTATCTCTTTTATTCCAATACTATCGTTGTTAATTTGTAATAATCATATTAGACCTTCAATTTAAATAAATCTTAGAATATATTTTTATTTAAATTTTTAAATTAATTTTTTGGGTGTTATATGCGAGCTGAAAGGAGTATTTTCTTAAATATCTTATTGTGATATCCTAATTTGTATTGACTTTACCTAAATGACGTCGTGTACAAACAAACCAACCAAACATACATCAATCCATTATATTAGCTTATATTTCTAATTTCTGCTTTCTATTTTAAATTTAAAATTCAAGTCTAATTTAGAGATGAGTTATATTTTTTATTTCAAACATAAATTGCAACAAACAAAAACTCAACATAAATGTAAAGCATTTTTATTAATTAATTTATCCATTTAAGCAAATTAAATTAGTAGGAATAATTAAAGAAAAAAATTCAAACACATAACCATATTTTAGAAGTACAATAAAATAAATTTATAATCTTCACATATTTATTTAAAAGTATATAATTTTTTATGTAAAATCTATATTAAGAGATAGTTTAACTTAATTTTTTTTTGGATAATAAATCTTTAACACAAAGGATAGTTCACATAAAAATCTTTTAGGTAATCTATTATTTGAAAACACATTTATCTAGATAATAAAATGAGTTTTTCTAATTTATCCATAATATGATTTTGGAGTGTTACACATGTGTTGCTTCCTCAGCTGCGGCTTAACGATGCTCTGATACTGAAGAGAGGCTTGCTCGAAGCCAAGCAGAACTCGACTAGGTCACTAGATTCCTTGATAGAGCACGCGACAATGAACTCCTCCTTGCAGTAAAAAATGGACATGGAAAAGAAAACTGATGAGGTAACTCGTCGAGAGCTCCAGGAAGATTATTCCATGTTATGTTCTCTCATCTTGAGGAGAATCAGATGTTGACCTTTTCTCGCGATAACTTGGACGAGCTGTACAGAGAGTCAGAGACGTTTGCAATCTATTCTAAAAGAGTAGAGATATATTCCTAGCTTTTTTCTAAATCAATTTTGAAAAGTTATTTTCTTCGTATGATCTTTAAATAATATGATCTAGAAATATTTTCTGCCCATCTTGATGATAGAAATATATGAATACGACCAATGCGCGCGTGTATTTTGTCACGTGTGGCTAAGACATCGACACATCTATATACTCCTTTAAAGCAACAGTTTCATGCGGTATGTGTGAAGCACGCCTTATTTTTTGCCCCTTTAAAACAACAGCTTTGTATATTATGTATGAAGTGTGTAGATTTGTTTCTCTTCCCCCACTTATCGCCCTATTGTGGACTGTTACATCATAGATGAGTCATAAGAAACCACTTAAGCTTAACATGACAGGAAACCACGAGCGCTCCCATGTAGTACCATTTCGCTAGCTGAATAAGGACGAGCGATTGAACGTGCTATAAACAAGAGTTAGGCTCCTTTTTAACTTATATCTTTCTCAACATTTACCTCAGATAAAATGTAATATTTGTTTTTATCAGAATATGTGGACCATAGGTTGGTTTTGATATTAGGGTTTTTTAAATTGGTGCTCTCAATTTTGGTGGTGTGCTCACCTATACCCTTAGTCGTGTTTTTTACTCAGCTGTGCCCTTCCAGTGCTATAGAACAGAAGGGCACAGCTGAGCAAAAAACACGATTAAGGGCATAGGTGAGCACACCACCAAAACTAAGGGCACCAATTTAAAAAACCCATGAAAACCAAGTATGATTGAGTGTCGTCGCAACACACGTACATTAAAATAGTTTAGATTTAAGGGACTAAATTTTCAGTTACATTGTATCAGATGTTTAATACTAGTTAGACGTATAAGATTCATCCTCATACCTATACCTGTACTCATCATGGGTATAAGATTCATCTCATACCCATTCCCATTTGGGTATCAGATCGTCAATAGGTCCTCATCCCCCTAGAAGAAAAATATTATTACATTATATTTATATGACATTAACAGCCACACAACACTTAGTAACAATACATAACCAATAAATCTAACATGTAACAAGAAAAATATTGATTAACCATTTAAAACAATAAAAACAAAGTGACACATTGACTGGTGGGTGGGGTGGCTGATGGTTTACCTAGGTTAGATGGATGAGTGTTTAAAAGGATCCAAAGAGGTAGTGTGAGTTGTTGCACTTATTGTCTATTAGGCTCCACACCTAATTTTACTAGGTGAATATTAATATGGGTAATCGGGTTCGGATGATTGCTTACTAAACAATACCTGCTTACCTAATAGTGAGGATTTTGTTCCATTTTATACCCATAGAGATGTAACACCCCTGGTGTTACTGTAACTAAAACTTGAGCATGGCATCATAAGCATTGACATTGCATATGTTTGATACACCTAGAGTGCATTCACTAGGTAAAAATTTCAAACAAGTGTATTGTTTTTGGTGTTTTGCAAATAGGACCCTGGATAGGGAAGCTAACCCTAAATAAGGCTCAAAGGGGGTAAAACTTAACCCAAGGTGAGAAAACCTAAAGGCTTTAGGGAAGAGTCATAAAATGTCCCCAAAAACAAAGTTGAATCACATTTATACCCCTGGGATAACAAAAATCTCAATTAGAACCCTTGAAAACCCTAAATCCAAACCCTAGGGACCTATGTGCAAAATTAGTCCACTTTTGGACTAAAGTGCAAAAACCAAGTCAAATAAGTATTTTAAGTCATTTGGTTCACAAATGTGTGGACTTGAAAGCCAAATATTGAGTTTTGGACTTAAATGCAAAATGGACCTCAATTAGGTTCTATTCTAAGTCTGAAATTCAGTGTTGAGGGCTCAACTTTGGAGCATTGTATCTTGCAAATTCTAGGGTTTTTGCCCTAGGTCACCACATCAAAATTGTAGCCCAATTATAGGAGAACAACTTTGCTTAAGAGTGCAAGCCATGTTCTTATGAGAAATTTGGAGATAATCTAGCTCAAAGTTGGACTGTCAGGCTGATGGGTCTGAATTTTCAGACTAACAGTGAACTACCACCAACTTCAAGCCCCATTTCAGACATGATCCAATGATTTTCAGTGGCAATACCATATGGCAACATTGTAGATGGTACATTACTCTACAATTTTGCTATAGAGCTTGACATGGGTTATCACTAAGAATTGAGAGTAAAATCGACCCAAACATTGTCTGTCAGACGCTCTGAACAAGTTCTTCGATGGTACAGTGCCACCCAAAATATCCCAGGTTCAGATCCCCTCGCCGCCGATGATCCCGCGCCGCGATCCTCGTCGCCGTTGCGATTCGTGCGTCATGGGTTGCAGATAACTCATAAGGGTAGGAAATAACGCGGCGTGGGTGAACTCAGGTCACTATTCTACTCCGGCCGCCGTACCAAGCTTGGATCACGACCACTTCGGATAAGCTCGTCGGAGTTAGCCACTTCGCGACCATGCGCCACGTGCCTCGGTGGTTTACCACATCGCAGTAGCTCACCTTGTGCATATCCGGTGATCGCCGGTGACTCCGCCACGGTGACAGCCACTAATCTCTTGCAACAGCACTCTTTTCTCTCTCCGACCGCCACCGCGCCATCCGAAATTTACAGGCCACCGCCCCCGGAGCCTATAAATTGAGGGCAGGGTTGGTTGCGCCATGTAATCGTCAAGCTGTAGCACCTACTCTCATCTCCACTCGTTCACCGTAGCTCCGCAATTCGGGTTTTCCCCCAAATTGGTCTCCGCCACCGTAAAGCACCACTCCACCGTGGCCAGTCTGTTCTGGTAAGGCACCATCCAATTCGCGCATTGTTCTCATGTCCCTGTATACTGGTGATGCTCTCCAGACCGTCCAATTAAACTAGAAGCCCACCAAACCACTGGGAACACGAATGAATGTTCATAGCTTTCGCTGTCCCCGTGGGCAGAGGGTTGTAGAGCTCCAATTCTGAAATTGAGTTGGGGAAAAGGCTTGGGATGGATTCAATTAGGTGTTAGTCGCTCGGGAGCGCCGGTCATAGCCCCGTTTGGCCGGTACAGTTGCTCACCGGAGCGAGGCCGCGTTCACCGCCGTCGAGGACCTCCTACTGCGAAGAAATAGAAGTTTGAGGACTTCTTTGCAATTTGTCAGTGACTTAAAGAAACAGTAACGGGACCCGTTTCTAGTTAGCTAGAACCCCGAGGGTGTCTTCGCAAAACGACCAGCACGGGCGCGCGTGGGCGCGCTTCTGCCCGGGTCTGGGCCAGCTGGGCTAGATTCAGCCCAATACTGTTGGGTATTTTCCTTTTTCTTTTTCAGGAGAACTTTAGAAATAGGTAGAAAAATGTAGGAAAATCCTAAAATTGTGAAACCAATTTTCCTAGGCTTCTTATTTTCCCTAGAATTTAATAAAAATAGTTTCATGATTTTTGGGTTAAACAGGGAATTTTAGGGCATTTAAAATAGCTTAAAGAAATGGTTCTGGAATTTTAAAGAATTAATAATAATGCCAAAAATGTTCAAAATTTTTATATGAACTCCCCACATTATTTAGAAGCCTTGGGTAGAGTTTGAATTAATTTGGACCTTGTTTGATCACCAAACCCCAAAACACCCCCTGCTCTGTGAACTCCTTTACTGACTCCGGAAACCCTAAGTTCTCGGAGTTCCATGAAGGAAAATTGTATTCAAGACTTAGATAATAAGTTTATATTATCTTTGCACCCTCATGAGCATCCCATGGCATCCATTCTTATACACATATATATATATATATGGTTATGATTAGACCACGAAGAAGAAGTGGAAGCCACTGAAGAGCAAGTACCACCACCTTTGGAAACACAGGCTGAGAACTGTTTCTACTTCGATATTTGTGGATCTGAGCCTGACTCACCCATAAACAAAGGCAAGCCCCGGTGCATTTGCCACCCCCCTTGTGTTTTAAAATCTTTCTCACTTGCTTGATGCACTAGGTGATAGGTGTTGATTGCTTAAACAATTCCTGCATTACCTTCCTTGGAATTTGATTACCTTCCTTGAAATCCCTGTTTTACAAAAGATTTTTGATGCTTAGCCTTGCTTTAGAAAAACAAAATGTTTTGTTTTTACAAAAGATGATGTGGCAAAATGTGGGTGGGATGTTTTCGAAAATAAAAACTTGATGGTGAATCCATCACGGCCGTGATGGATTCAACATCGGAAAAGATGTACCTCTGCCAGGTACCAACCTTTGGGGTTAAATGATTAAGCTGAGACCGGGCGGGTGACTTGCACGAGAAAGAGAGTCTCGGTGTAGTGTCTCCGTCTGAGTCGATTAAGGGCCGTCTCGATGTAAGCCTGCTGACCGAGGACCCTTTAACTGGTCACATGCCTCGTCATGGGTAAGCTTTGCCTCGGGTGGACTAAGGCCAGAATAAGATAACACGAAATGGGTGTGGAGCGGTGGCGAGAGTAGCGTGTACCCTCCGTGGCAAGAGGCTGGACGGTGGTGTATCTGTGCTCTCGGTTTGCGTGAACCTGATCTGGTCTTAAGAAACTCGGTGGCGGGTTGACATATGCAAGAGTTAAGTGCTACATATGTCGTGTGATCGGAGATCCTCAGCTGAGTATAATCGATTCGGATCGCCGTACCTCCGCGGTTATGGAGACTTGGCCACTGACTTACACGTATCAATCCAGTGAAGATGAAGGGTTGATAAGAAATTGGCTAGTGCAGGTCAAGTGATTGAACTAGGGTAGAAAGAACTCTAGCTGCAGGTAATTTTACTTAACCTGACACTAAAATTGGATTTTAAGGATCCACTTTAGTAAGCAATTCTGCAAACAAAGTCTTTGATTATTGAAAGGCCTTACCTTGACCCCCATATAACCAACATATCCTTGAGAGTCTTTTCTTTAGTCGGGTAAGACTTGCTGAGTAATTCCATACTCAGGGTTTATTCCCCCGTTGTTTTTAGGTGAGGAGACAACAAACTTTTGTTGTTTTTGTACCAAGGTGGTGAAAAGTGAAGATAATCAAGAGTGAAGCTGCCGGAGGACCGGGCCCTCCTTAAAAACTTTTGTGTAAAGAACTCTATGGGAGGAGTTTTTACCTCCCAGGTATTGTAATAATACTTTTTAGCACTCTCTGGTCTGTACAAATAACTTACTCTTACTTTTAATAAATGTAAGTTTATGTAATCACTTTCGCATTTCCGCATCTCCGATGAACATACTGTCTGTCAGACGAGTGAAACGTTCCTGGAAAGGTAAGGATAAAGATACCGAACTTGTCAAGTGATTCAGGAACATCTACAGGGTTGTCTGATGTCTGTTGGACAAGGACAACTGTAAGTGGGCCTAATGACTTGGGAGGTTCCGTCACAAGAGACAATTTTGTCTCGTACCCTAACGCTAAGAGCTTGTTCGTTTTGCTCTCAATCCATGTGAATTGGATGAGATTGAATGTGTTTAAATCCCAAACAAGTCAAAATCTTTTAGACTTTGTTTGTTTACACCAATCCAGCTCTGGATTAGCATGTATTGGAATTAAATCCATGTCACAATCCATGGCCCCAAAATAATCCAAGACTACTCAATTTTTTTGTTCGGTTAAACCAATCATGGAATATAATCCAAGGGTTTGGGAATTTTTTAAACTATGAAAGGCATGTATTCTATCCATAGCTTATTAGGTATGGAACAAATCCATGAAGATATTCCACAAGTTTATATTAGAATCAATGGATCAAAAGAATAACTATCTTTGAGAGACACATGGATTAGATAATAGATTTAATCCTATCATGGGATTGGGTGTGAGGTATGGATTCAACCAATCCAGACCCGTATTAAATCCATGGTGGATTTCGTCCCATGTAACCGAACAAGGCCTTATATTTTTCCAACTCCCATCCAATCCATATGAGATAAAAATAACCAAACAAGACCTAAGCCCTAATAGGAAAATTTCTCATGATTTAGGTTTTGTTCGGTTATTACTATCTCATGTGGATTTGATGTGATTGGAAAAATTTATAAAAGATTTTAATTTATTTAGTATTAGAACATATTCAATCATACCTAATATATATGGATTGAGAGCAAAACCATGAATCACTCCCATCCCATCGACACCTCTACCCACCACACAGACGAGCACGAGTTTCCACTCGCGCACGCTGTAGACAGAGCCCCGCGCCACCCGTTCATCGCAAATCGGACGGGCGAGAAACCCTCAGGGTTAAAACCCTAAACTAGAAAGGGCCTCAGCCAGTCAGCCAGCCTCCCGAGCCCTATCCTTTTCCCCACTCCCGGGTCTCCAGCATTCCTATCCTCTCCCCGCCCGCCCGTGCCGCCGCCGCCGCCGCCGCGGCTTCCCTTTCTCTCCCGAGCCAAGGTGAGCTTCCTATCTCCATATATCCAGTCCCGTGGAGTAGCGACGGTATCGTGGGTAGCTTCCTTCTCGCATCGACTAGCAGTGTTTCACGCGGTTTTGTTTGGCCTAGGAGCTGCTGGATCTGCACGTTTAGCCCGGTTACTTACATGTGCGTTTGCACGATTTAAGGTCATTGTAACTGGAGGCTATCTTTGGGCTGTTTTGTTGTTTGATTTGTGGTCGGAACTAGCGGGAAAGCACTGGGGCTTATTAGATCCCATGTTTATTAGATTTGTGATATCGTGTTCGGAGAAAAAGACGTACCTTGGTCCTGATTAATCGCTTGATATGCTGTTTGAAAGCAGGAGCCGTGCTAGATTACGCAGTGTTGGAGGGTACAAGAAGTCATTGGTTTAGTTTCCGCACTCTGGGAGTGATACTGTGGTAGACTTGTAGCGTTTTATCCTAGGTAACAGCTGCATGGATAGTTCTAGTAAATGAATGGGTAGTTAGCTCCAGAGAAGTTATGTTAAGACCGATTTACTAGTGGCTCAGAAGATTTCTACTGCGTGGCTTCCCTTAAGCACTGCGTCTGCCATGTTTTATTGTTCAAATAATCAGGGTGCATGCGTATTTTTATTGCTGAAATAGCCAGGGTCCATGCTATTGGTTGTCTGAACTGGTGCGATTTGGCATTTTGCCGTTTTTGTCTATGGTTACTTGTTTATGTCGTGGCATATCGTTGTATTTTGCCACTTTTTATAACTTCCTTTATGCACTTCTACGCTATGTTATAGCATTTATTTTTGATTGCACCTTTTCCTTTTCTAGTGCAAATATGTTTTATTTGACATTGTAATTTCTGCTTCCGTTACTTCTTCCGGACAAATGTTACTACATATAGGTTCTGTCCGCTGCCGTTACTGAACAAATTGTGTACTGATTCCGGACAAATGTTACTACATATTGGTTCTGTCCGCTGCCGTTACTGAACAAATTGTGTACTGATTCCGGACAAATGTTACTACATATTGGTTCTGTCCGCTGCTGTTACTGAACAAATTGTGTAATGATTTTTTGTGTTTCATACAGATGAATGTTGAAAAGCTCAAGAAGATGGCAGGTGCTGTGCGCACCGGGGGGAAGGGTAGCGTGCGCAGGTGTTTATGCTTCTAAATTTATTCAAGATGACCTATCAACAGTTCTGCAGAGCTTTACTTACTATTTAGTGCTTTTGCTTTGTGTTAGCACATATGTTTCTATTGCACTCACCGCCTTTGCATATATTGACTTATGTGGAGTAATTACTCTTTCGGTTTAAGAGGATCATTTTTTTCCAATTGCCTTTGTTTATTTATGTATGCCTGTTTTTGTTTTCCCGTTTTTGTTTTTGTACATGAGCTTGCCTAAAATAATTTCTTATTCATTGTACTGTCTGCAGATATGTGCAATTACACCTGTTAATCAGCTATGATCTAAAATGGTAGTAAAATGATGTTATATAGTTCAGATCATGTTGTTCTACTAATGAACTTACTTTGAATCACTGCCTAATCATACTCGTGCTGGTGCTGTCATATATATGGTACCAATGCTGTCATACGTATGATACCGGTCTATGGAAGTCCTGGATTCTGTACTTATAATTATATTTGATTGGTGGCAGGAAGAAGAAGGCAGTCCACAAGACTACAACCACAGATGACAAACGGCTTCAAAGCACCTTGAAAAGAATAGGAGTGAACAGCATTCCTGGTATTGAAGAGGTCAACATCTTTAAGGATGATGTTGTTATTCAGTTTGTAAATCCTAAAGGTATGATACTCCGGACTCCAGTACTCAACAAGATTAGTATTTCACTTATTTCTAAAAATATTTTGTGGGTTCCCCTCCAGTGCAAGCGTCAATTGGTGCTAATACATGGGTGGTCAGTGGAACTCCACAGACAAAGAGTATGTTCTCATGACTTGCATTATCTGCTTAACTAGCTTCTGTTAAGATGCTCTTAATGGCATAATATTATTCATGGCATAATATTATTCATTCTGTTGTGCTGGCTTTCTACTTAACTAGGTAGTAATGATGTCCTATAATCCTGTCACACTGGCAGCTGATGCTTTGGTTATGCATGACTTTTGTCAATTTGAATTTTCAGGGAGAAAATAGTTGTAAATTTCTCTTGAGCTAGATTTGCACAACAGCACAACAGTATTCTTATGTAGCATTTTTTCTTATTTGAACAGAGCTGCAAGATCTGCTTCCGTCGATTATCAACCAGCTTGGTATGTTTCTCTTTACTCATGTACCTATTGAATTCAAAACCTATATTACTAGATATGTCTCCTTTTGTGTTCTTGATCCTATCCTTTTTGCTGTACAGTACTTGAGAATCACTGAAATCTTATATATAGTTATGACTTGTGAGCTCCATAACTACGCTGTACTATAAATGATTTTGTTTTACCTTCGATTGTTACTCCCATTCAGGTCCTGACAACCTGGACAATCTGCGGAGGCTCGCAGAGCAATTCCAGAAGCAGGCCTCTGGTGCTTCTGGTGCAGAGGCTGGTGCCAGCGCCGGGGCTGTTCAGGACGATGATGACGACGTTCCTGAGCTTGTCCCTGGAGAGACATTTGAGGAGGCCGCGGAAGAGAAAAAGGAGTCCTCATGATTTTGCTACATGCCTGCTGTTAAACCATGCCATTAGAAGGGACCTGTTGAGAACTCTGACCTACCTTATTTGTGCCTGTGGGACTGGTTTGTCATGATCGAGAATTTGGTAGGGCGTGCTGGTGGGATTTTACATGAAGTATGCCTCTTTTTTTTCATCCATATCTCCCTTGCTTTTGTGTGGTAAAAGTCTTGTTAATGGTAAAGGCCACACTTTAGACCAAATCAAGGTACCGTGATGCATGAAGATGAATACCAGATATCAATTCACCTTCCATTTATTTGTCTGGGCTGCAGAAAATATATCATCATTTCATGCTTATGTTTCATTTGTTGTCCTTACCTGGTACTCATGTTAGCACCCGCTAAGGCCCTGTTCGTTTACATCGGATTGCACCCGGAATTATTCCAGCTAATCAAAGTTTATATAAATTATAGAAGCAATCCGGCTCGGAATCGTTCCGACCTACCAATCCGACACAAATGAACAAGGCCTAAGTGCCCGTTCGGTTACCTCGGATTATGATCTGAAACTATTCCTGCTCATCAGTTTTAATACAAATAAAACTAACGTTCCACGTGAAACCGTTCCGAAGAATGCGTTCTGAACAAAACGAACGGCCCCTAAGTAGGGATGGCAATCAGGTGGCTAGGATCCGGATATAAGTAGGGATGGCAATCAGGTGGCTAGGATCCGGATATATGGTTTGTGAACTTGTACCCGTGAAATAAAACTCAATCTATATTCGTATCCATACATGTTTGTGGGTATAGATTTGTACCGTATGCTATATATATGTTTGTGGGTATAGATTTGTACCGTACGCTATATGGTGGATATCCGTTATCACATGTCTATTATAATTTTAGCATTCAACATAAAACAATAATTTTACCATATTTAATTTTTTATCATTTCAATAGCATCAAACGATAATTTCAGCACCAAACAAGTGTTATGGATGAAAATTTAAAAAATGAATTTTATGATAATGTATTGAATTCGAATGGTCTAAATGTTAGATACGCATCGGGTAATAGATATGGATACTGGATATGTATACTCGCAAAAAAATATTCATAGGTACCTTATTATATCTATACCTGAACCTATGGATAGCAAATTTTATCATACCCGTGTCCAATGAACAATTATCCGTAGTTATTTACCTATACACGTACCCATTGTCATCCCTAGCTTCAAGTAGCTGCTACCTGTGTAGTGTAACATTGTTGCTTAGCCTAAAGTGCTGTTTGGTTCAGCCAAAAAATGGCAACCTTAGGCTGTCTCCAGCAACGTCCCCTAAATTCCATCCTCTAAAAGAATATTCTCTGTACTTTACAGCACGCTCTAAAAGATTCCGTCCTCTATATCTTATCAGTCTCCAGCAACGTCCTCTAAATTTGGTCCTCTATATCTACAATGTTACCAGATTTCATTATTTATATTGTTTTTACCTATCGCTTTTATAAAAAGAATATTTTTTTTGTACATCACGAAATTGAAATACTTATTACAATACATTTTCATTTTATAGAGAAATTATTCATCATTCATATATAGCAAAACAATGTATCACAAATTTGTATTATATATTTTCCTTCTTGTATACGCAAACAAAAAATCGTTAGTCTCTACCAAAATTAAAATACTTTGACTAAGCTATTCGCAACTGCATTATGCAACGATCCAGCATCGGACACCATTTTTTTTAACACAATATGCATGCATGCAACGTGGGTAAGTCAATCAACAGTGGTCGTCACGTGCACAAGTGCCAGGCATGTACGGTATAGCGAATGTCTGGAATGCGCTACATGTAGCGTCTGCTGTGACGCACTGTAAATTTAGCGGTTGGTTTAGAGTACGTTGTTGGGGGCTTAGAGGATGCTGGTGTGCGCTAAATATAGAGGACAGGACAGTTTACAGTGTGCTGTTGGAGAGAGTCTTAATGGAAATAGCTACTCCTGGTATCTATTATGATGCAGTGATCAATGGTTTTTGTTTGGTTGCAGTCAACATGAGCAGTGCAATAGCTTGGCATTGGATCACGACCTGTAGCAGGCGTCATATTAGCGTTGTAAACTATGGGGATGACATTGTTGCTTAGCCTAAGCTATTGTGCCTTGTAGTAGTGTTGGAGAAACTATAGGGATCAGCTGTTTAGCAATTAGCTTATACTTGCAAGATCTCTCTTATCTTGTTAGCTCCCACGCCCAGGACCAAGGCCCACGTAGAGTGAGAAACGTAGGTTGAAGGTACACTCTCTTATCTTGTTAACCTCACGTCTAGGACCAAGGCCTATATAGAGTGAGAAACATAGGTCGGAGGTACGCTCTCTTTTATCTTGTTAGATTGTCTCTAGTAGAGTGTGTAAAATAGGGAATACAGAACTTTAGATGACACTGTTTGCATAGAGAAGCTTAAAATAGAGGATGAAATAGGGAATGTGATAGGGGATCTGCTAGAGATAGCCTTAGCTCCCATGCCTAGGACTAAGGTCAGCATAAAGTGAGAAACGTAGGTTAGAGGTACATTGATATTAGGTGCAGCATAATTACCAGGACACAGGATCTAGACCGTAAGGTGTGTAATATCCTGTTTCCTTTTCCAGTACGATGGATTGATTGTCACAGAAGTGAAGAAGATATCAACTGAGCATATTAATCACCTAGCTCTCTCTTTCATTTTAGTTCTGTGAAAGTTCTAGACTATTGGTCTATAGTTCACCTCAGTATATCGACGAAACCAAATAGTAAGAGTCCTCTCGCATCGACCCTTGAACGTAAAAGTCTAAAAGTAAGAAGCCCTTTCTAAGTTGCTCTACACTCTTATATAGACTAAGGAAAGATAGAGTGATACATGTCTACTGGATGTGAGCCCTGTTCATCAAAGTCGCAACTACTCATATCTTGCCATAGATGTGAAGTTGTAGGATAGCACGGTTTGGACGTGTTATAGTGTTAATCATCTCTTGATGATTTGGCAGATATGTATTGTCGTAGTCGCAAGTACCAAAATCCACATCGTTGGGTACAAAATAGTTGGTAACCAATGTAGCAATCTATGCTTTAAAGTCTTTGTGGCATGACATGTTCAAGCGTGGCTACAAGGATGGTCACATGTAATGCATAGCGAATAGTGATCGTGTATGTGCATACTGCCTGCGTCATGGTAACAGTGTATCTTCTTGATCGCAATGATGGCATCACATTTAATACGATGGACTCTTGTCAATATGTATCCTTGTAAAGTGCATGCTTATCTTTGTGGACTTCTACCTGTCTCTTTCATATCACTTAGAAAATAGGTTAATTCACCTAGTTGTCTTAATTACCGAAACCGCACATGGAGCTTTCAATCTCTATCTTTTTGGTAATTGATGACAACTCTACAAAGATAGTTTCTCTTTTATGTTTTTTTTTCATTTTTCAAGTTAGTGCTTCATATGGTTGTGAACTACTCTCTCCGTTCTTAAATATATGACACCGTTGACTTTTTTAGAAACTTTGACCACTCGTCTTATTCAAAATATTTATTCAAAAATGTAAATTTTCAAGTCATGCTCAAACAACCTTAAGTGATAAAACAAATCATAACAAAATAAATGATAATTTACAATTTTTTTAATAAAATGATTGGTCAAAGTTTTTTAAAGTCAACGGTGTCATATTTTTAAGAACGGAGGTAGTACTAACTTGATTTTAGACTTCTATTGCTTGTCCAATCAATTTTAACTAGTTATCAAGTTTGGTAAAGTTTCACAAATCTATCTACGTAGTGTTTGCTCCCTCTACATATGTGCTATGTATGTGAACTTTATATATGATACATATGTTGAATTTGGAATTTATAAAGAAAGCTTTACTACCAAATTGAAAGGGAAATGGTGAACTTGAGCCAAAAGGACGCTTTCACTGCCATTTGGTATCAAAGGGCTCAAGTCACAAGGTTTGCATTACTCATGTGTCCATTTGTCATTTACTTTGGAGTAATGTGAAAGGTCACATGGATTTCTCCATTTTTGGTGTTTAATGCCAAACAGGGAGAAATTAGAGGCCAAAGCAAATGGACCAACTCACCACTTGAGTTTTTCAAAATATTTTTGTTTGACTATGTTTAAACTTGTCTTTTGATCCAAAACCCGCTTGACAACAAAGAAGAGCTCTTAATTGTGAAAACTACTAAAAGATGGAGTTTTTGTCAAAAGAAAGTTGTTTTATGTCAAAACTATTTTGATTTGTCAAACTTAAAGTTTATTTGACTTAGAAGGTAGAAAATGTTGAAAAATGTCTTGTATTGCAAAATAAAAAAAACAAGTTGTGACTCAATGGTCCAAATATACCAAATCTAAGGCACGAAAAGGCTTCATTAAAACCACACTTCATTCCACACATTCATGTACTTGATAAAGAACGCAAAGCTAGAGATGATGCTAGTTATGTTTTTTGCAGTTTTGAATTAGAGTATGTAATGTAATTTTACTTTTGTTATAAATATTACATAATGAACTAAACTTACGAACTCTGTATGGAGCTGTTATACTCTTTTTCCTTCCAACAAAAGGAGTTTTTAACGAGATACATTATATAGCTCTAGTAACTTAATAGGAGCATTAAGTTTCTTTTGGTCAAATTTATTTATCTTGTCTATTATTATTTTTTATTAAATCTGTTTTGAATTTCGAGCTCTGATGTAAATTTTGGATCAGGACATGGGTCAGTCTAACACGGCCCGAAATAAATACGGGTCAACCCAACCCAATGTTCAAACGGGTCAGACCTTTTCGGGTTTGGATCGAGCTAGGTCGGGTGGTCCGAATGTAGTGGGGCATGCAAAAAGGATAGGGCGAGGTTGGTGCTTGCTTAAACATTGACCCAACAATCGATCATGTCCCCAGATTTTCCTCCACGAAATTTGACTCCGCTTCGTGTTGGTCCTTGTCCTAGCCAGTTGCTGTCATGGATGGTTACATTACATACATTGCAGCACCTGATGTATTTTTTTCCGGCAGCGGTCGATGAAAGAACTTTTCGTCATGGAATATCAAATTAGGAACTAGGGTCTTTGGTTCAAGGAATGAGTTAATTCTTGTCTTCTCACTCCTTATTTTTTATTTGGTTTGTGGAATGAAATGAATTGATCATCCCCACATCATTCCTCATAGTTAGTTAGTAATAATATGAAGAATGAGATTATCCTAGCAAATTTGAGGAATGTACCCATGATGCACTACCTCATTTTGGATGGAGTGATTCCTCAAACTAAACACCCTATAACTAACTATGTGGAATGAGGTGGTGATGGATTAACTCATTCCATTTCTACAAACCAAACAAAAAAGTATGGAGTGAGAAGATGAACTAGCTTATTCCTCAAACCAAACACCCTATAAATAGATCCTAATTCCTTTAGACTGTGTTTAGTTTGAGGAATGATGTGGTCCATCTTCTTCTTACTCACTTTTTTATTTGATTTGTGGAATAAAATGAGTTGATCCATCACCACCTCATTCCTCATAATATAATAGTCTATACTACTTATTAAGAAGGTAAGAGTAGTCTGCCGTTCTGCCGTCCCTCAATCTCCACCGTCCATCCCACGTCCCTGTTTTTCGTGCGTCGTCCGTCAGCCGTCCTGCGTTGCCTCCCATCCGCGCGAGCAACCTAGCTCCCTCTGCCCCTCCCGTTCGCAGTTCTCCTCCGCACGCTGGCAACCGCTCCCTCTCTCCGCCTCCACCTCCACCGTCGGGCGCACCCTTCCCCTCGCTTTGGACCTCCCCAAGACGTTGGAGTCCTTCGTCCCCACGCCTCGTCGGACCCGCCATCACCGCCTCCCTGTTGGGCCATGAAACCCTAGCGGTGCTTGTAGCCCCTAGATATCGCCCGGCCTGGCGTGCAGCACGGGGCTCCTCGACGCCGCTGCCACCTGCCCTAGGGGCAGGCAATCCAACAACGGTGACCATGGCGGTGTGGGTGCGGGGGCTGGGAGTCTGTGTCCTGCTAGATCCAGTTGACGCCGACTCATTGAGGCCCTCTGTAAACATCATCTTCGCCTGTTATTGGCGGGAGAAGCAGCAGCCGCCTCCAGGACACCGGCTGGCGCGGATGTTCCACCCGAGCTCGCTGCTCTGCTCCACCTGCAACAGCACCGACGTCGCATCCTCATCCTACTACTCGTCTCCTGCAGGCGACGACCAAGGCTCCTCTAGCCACACACTGCTGGTCGTGAATGGCGCCATTGACAGGGACCTATTTGTTGCCTCCTTGCGCCGCGACCTGTCGGCCGAACCAAGTCGATCTCCATTGTTGTCGACCACCTCAGCCATGGTGGTGTCAACGATGGAGGAGCAGGTGCACAGAGGGTTCGCGGTGGTAAAGCGGTCGTGAGACCCGTACAACAACTTCCACTCCTCCATGGTGGCAATGATCGTGTAGCCGCAACTGCTGGGCACACCAAGGGGAAATGAATCTTGCAGTGTTTGCTTTCAACAATTCCTGTAGGCCAGTCAAAATGGAAGGTGTTATGAGGGTGATCACTTTGGACAACGATTGCTTCGTAAATGTTGTGGGGTAAGTTTTTGCCGTACTGTAATATTTGATGATTTTAGCAAATGGAGAGGTCACATATGGTGCTTTATAACACCTATGTTTTGATATAGTATGTGATGGAACACCACCAGAAAAAGGCTCTAGATCATGAATTTTCTTGTGCCTGAAAAATGGTAGACAACCTAATTGATACTTCATACTTTATCCCTCTATGATTTTGACTGTCTATAAAGTGATCTATACCAAATGATTTGACAATAATATAGGAACATATCAATGTAGAGGAATAGCTAGATGTTAATCGAGTCCATGTATATAAATTTTCTTTGAGGGCTATTCTGAAGTCACGTCTAAAAAGTTTGTGCAAGATATGATGGTCCACCCACTGTGTCAATTTCAAACCATAACTATAATTTTTATAGCCTTATTAAAGTCTTATTCATGCTCCATGGTGCCTCTTTTATTGCTTTAGCTATGAAATATTGTGAACATAATGCAAATGGGCACTAGCTATGGCTATCTTTTCTACTATCTGGACTTCTATATTGTTGATATTGCTATGTTTTTTCTTCCCTATCTACTTGAAGGTTATAGCAGCACGAGTTGCTTGTAACCCTGGAAACAAAATGAAGCCTACTCTGCTTGGATTTTGGATCTTAAAAAATGGGGATGTCGGTTTTAGTAGTTTTAATTTGCAATCATAGCATTTTTGTGGTGTGAGATTTTGTGGCTCGAGATTGGATGATGAAAAAGTTTGGATTTAATCTAGGAAACAACACTTTAATACTGTGAAGATTACTGGGCTGCTAGGTGATGGATTTGGCTCAACACCAGAGTTGAGTAAACGGAACTTCTTGTGGGTGGTTAGCCAAATGCAGGTCATCATTGAGCGCTAACCTTGCTGGTATGGTTTACAACATCATATCATCTTATGATCTTGTTCAATTTTCTTATCGCGATTTCAGCTTGAAATAATAACACCATGTGGTTATTTTTTTGGAGACATGTAATTAATAATGATTATATGGTTTATTTCCTCAGTGCTAGGTATTGAATGATCAGTTAATGGGTTTTCAAGTTGCTTTTTTGTGCCCACAAAATGAATGGACTAAAAATAGTTGCTCTTAAGATGTTGATTGATGCTCCCGAAAGCACATTTTATTTTACTTTAACCAAAGGAGAACCAAGTTGGCAGCTGTCTCCCACTACGATACTAATGTTTGGGTTAAAAGTATAGAACCGTCGTGATTTAAAAAAAAGTTACAGTTGAGACTCTTGAGACATAGAGATAAAAACCAATATGCCTCGCATCTGACATGATTGGCATGACCATAACTCATCAAAAACAACTGAAATAAATTTTTCACTCCAATCTAATCAGAATACTAGATCTTCATAAGAAGAGCATGGTGTATTTTGCTTTTTTGTGTGCCCACAAAATGACTGGACTAAAAGTAGCTGCTCTTAAGATGTTGGTTGATTCTCCTGAAAGCAGATTTTCATCAAGTCTGCTATATATGTGGCCAGATTTTCTTATTTTGTCGAGTTACTTTTTATCATTTCGTTAATGAAAATTGACCGTTACATAAAGCAGGAGCATTAAGCTCTGTATTTGACAATTGACAGATATGTATGTTTGCTGGCTGCTCATATGCCCAGTTCTCTGTGTAGCACTTGTTCCGTAAATTGGTAATCCTTGTAGTTTCTCAAAAGATCTCAAATATGTCTAAAAGATTGCTATTGGTTGATCCGTTTGATAATGCTTTCCCCGATATGCATAACAATATATTCGTCATGTAAGTTGATCTTCATCTCTTTCTAATTTAAATTTCATTCGAAGAATCTTAACTTCTTCACTCAATCATGAGTGTCCAGTGTGTTCTCGAGATTTGAGAACAAATATCGGATTTATTTCCAAAAGAAACTTCTTTTAAGATGACATTCGACACCGTAAAACTTTAATTTATTACGTCCTAACGTGATCAGTTCATTCCTTAGGGACTATGGAAGATATATAAAATACAGATGCAAGATGCCACATTTTTTAGAATTTTAGCGATCTGTTTGGAATATACTACTAGAGATATCATTCATACCCTGTGCAATATAGGCAAGTGCTATGTGGTCTTACTACAGTTTTGAATAGAAATCTGAACCTACGGGCCATTATTGTATTCAGTTTCGAATATGGAACATCTTAGGTTTTAAATTGTTTAGTACCAATGCATCATTTCAGTTAAGAAAATAACAATTAAGTGCGCAAGTGGGTGTTGTGGGTTGTCTGCCTTTTTTGTAACATTAGTATGAGTATCTCACTGGAGAAGAAGGTGGCGATCCCGCTGGTGTGCCACGGTCACTCGCGGCCGGTGGTGGATCTCTTCTACAACTCTGTCACACCCGATGGTTACTTCCTCATCAGCTTCAACAAGGGTAAGCGAATCCCCGACCTCCCCTCCCATGTGATAGTTACATTTTAATTTGCTGATTGGTTTGGATCGGATTGGCATGGTGAACGAGTTATTTTGATACGATGGATTGCTGTTAGCTATATGTGTTTAGGAGATGTTGGCTAGGATGCATGTATTTGAGCGTTGCAATTTCAATATATTTTCATGTGAATGTAAGAGTTAACTGGCAGTACAATTTGTGCGATGATAGTCTCCTGATGCTTTCAACTATGTAGTTTGGTTGGTGTTGGGGCTCAATATTAGTAAACTACATATACTGTAGAAGTTGGACAGTGTTCTTTTGCTGCTCCAGTAAATACAACTAAAAACCCATGTTGTGTAAGGTAACACTATTATTGCCAGTTACTCTGAGTGCTGATTATTTAACCTGACACATGTTTATTGGTTAGGCAGAAAATAGTTAGCACTTGGCAGGATATACCTTAATGGATAGGTAGGCCACATAATTGATTTCTGGAGAACACAAGGAATTTTAACCATTATTTTTACTAATCCCATTCCTTGATTCCTGAGCAAGAGGAACTCATTAATTATTTGATTTATTTCATTGTGATTGTCCTGCTACATCCATATGCTTTTACATTGCTTTATGTTGCTATGTCAAAAATTCAAAATTACGTTTCTCCCAACATTCGGCTGCCAAAGTAGCTTCGAACAGATTATGGTTATGAAGGGTACTGATATTGAGTAATCTGTGTTGCTGGTAAGGAAGGGTGTTGTCTCTGGTATACATGTGACCATGTGATTATGTGTTGTTTCAATCTTAGATGTGCAGTATTCAACAATGTCTGACGAGTAATTGCCAAAGTGCTACTCTGTCCATGTTCGTTTTCCCCTACATTCCAATTGTTTTGGGGCAGAAATTTCTCTGCGATCTTGACTCTGTTTTTAGAGATTCGGTGTGGTAGACCTCTTCTCGTAGAAGGCGGATTCTCATGCTGGAGGAAAAGGAGGGTTCTCCCAATCAGATGGAGCTCATTACCTTAGCAACAAGCCTGTGAATGGTCTTCTCTTTTCCCTCTCCCATTTATTATTTTTCAGAACAGCATTTTTGCATTGTCTGACTACTGATTGGCAAAGGGCTACTCTCGGATCATGTCTTATTTTCCTTTCGCTCCAATTGTTTTGGGGTCAGATATTGCTATGCTGTCTTGACTTCATTTTTCTGAGGTTCAGTTTGGTAGACTGGTATTGGAGTGGCAACAACATATGAGACAGAGAGAACCTTTCTGTTTTCTGCTTGTTTGATTTGGAAACATAGATGATATTTAGTGGATTCGTTGGGCGTTGTAGATTTCCTTGATCTGACCAACTTGTTTGTTGCCTGGGACTGGCATCGAAATCCACACTGTTTAGTCTTGCATTATATACAATCCAGCTCCTGAATAATTGAATTGAGGTCCATGTTTCTTTTGGACTTAAAAAGGTTGACAAAGAACATAATCCCTGTACCATGGTTGAACAGTCAGTGTCTTGTCTGGTAGAGTTGCTTGTCTTCTTGAATGAGATTGAGTTCTGATATGGCTACTACTGTCAACAACAAGGGGGTTCAATAACAATACTTGGTTATTTGCTAATACAATGGCTATGGGCATTTAACCTTGACTTGAGAGTCCCTTGGATATGACTACAAGTACTATCATCAGGAGGATTGTTGCTAACCATGAAGCTTACCTGGTAATTGTTGTGATCTGGCCGCTATGGGTCCTTTATAAGTTGGAAGAGTTTTGATTTGCATGAAGGATAGGTGAACTGTGCTCAACTCACATATATTTCTTCTATGTATACTAAATTGAAGCAAATTTATAGGTCCTCAACACAGTTCAGTAGAGATGCTGGCTCTATGCCCAAGGTGTGGACAGGAAAGGAGGACATAAAAGCCATAACTAAAACTGCTCGCTCAGTTGTACGTTAGATGCTAATATTTAATACTCTATATATAGAATAGTAAGGAGTTGTCTTAAGAACTGAAGCATATCCGTTCTCCCATTACATAATTTGCAAATGTGTTTTTATGGTCATGTTTTAGGCTTGATTCAGATCCACTTCTATTTGTTTTAGCTGTTGAAGATGCTTCTGAAGCATAGCGAAGAACTATGTGCTGATAGGTTCCTCATAACCTACAAAAATAAAAGAAGTGCTGAATTACAGCGCAAACGTGAAAAACCCCCGGCTAATGCAGCAGTGCAAATCTCAGCAGTCGTCACAGCCTATGCGAGGATACATATGTATCCATATATAGCAAGGGAGGATTGCTACTATACTGATACAGATTCTACTGTTGTTAAGCACCCTCTTCCCGCTGATGAAGTATCTGCGACCAAATTAGGTGCTTTCAAGCTAGAACACGATGTTACTAAAGGGGTCTTCCTAGCTCCCAAGTCCTACATGCTACAGACGGTAAGAGATGAGCAGATCGTGAAGCATAAAGGTGCTAGAAAAATAATGGCTAATGAGAAGTGGTTCATAAACCAGCTAGATGACCCTCATAGCCATTTAGGATGACAAAGCCACAAGGGTGTCCTTCATCAAGGCTATGCTAGAAGCCTCAAACTTGTGTCTGAGTAAAATTCATAAAAATGGTACACAGAAGGTACACGGAAGAGCCACTGCTTGATGTATCTGGTAGAATCATTGAATGCACAACATGCATGTTGCTTTTCTAACCTCTATCAATACATAGCGATGGCTAACTTAGTCTCTTTTCTGACTATTTATAGGAGGCTGGGAAGAAAGTGGAAGAGGAATTTAGCACTTGCCCTCTGTCAGTCCTAATGATGAGCGTTAAAAACAACACCAAGGTATGCAATTTATCCAGGGTTCAAGGGTGAAACTTGGTTTGGCAGTCTGGATTCTTTCTGCTTGTCTAGTGAAGGAAGGTACTTGAGATGCTAGAAATTCAGTCTACCACCATGTGGAAATGAGTCAAATAATGTGCATTCATTCTTTTGCATGTACCTACCATAGCACTATCAACGATGTAAATCAACAAAGGAAATGTAGCCAATGTATACCACATGCATTACACTATCAGACACCAAATATGTACTCTTTGAATTTGAGTAGTCAGCCAAGTTACGCACCAGACAGCTAGAGACATTGTGATGTATAGCGATCAAGTCTGTTGATGTGTTTAATAATTAATTTGAAATATAGTTTTTATTAGTTATTGCTTGTTTTAAGAGATTTCTTGTGAGGCATGCTTCTTTATCCAAATGCAAGAACTTGAAGTCCCTTGTAAAAGGACAGCAGCTTAAATACCCCATGCTTTACATGTTGATGCACCAATCGGGCAGCGGCAGCAGAGGGGTGGGGCCAATGACGGAGGCGGAGAGGAGAACCCATCGATTTGGTGGCGTAAGTGGGAGCTCATCGAGGCCGGTGCGTTTGGGCAGGTCTACCGCAGGATGAACCTATACTCGGGTGAGATCCTAGCTGTCAAACAGGTGGGGGCGAGGCAGGGGGTTCGGCACGCCGGACCATTATTATGTTTTCATCGTTTATGAAGTTTTGTGGATAGGCTCATATTAAAGAGCCCGAAGAAGTGAAGCTGCTCAAGAACCTGTCTCGCCCCAACATTGTTGTGAGTGGATGCAATTTTTTGCTCTCATTAGGTAATTGCTAAGTTGTTTGATTTACTCTCTTTGGTCTAAAAAGAGATATCTTGTGACTGTTCGTGAGGAAGACACACTAAACATTTTGCTAGAATTTGTTCCTGGAGGGCCTATTAATTCAGTCACTTTTGGGGAAGCTCGGTTCATTCCCAGAGCATTTAAGTAATCATCAAACTGTGTGACTTGCAATTCTTGTGAGTACATAGTGGTAGAACTTATCCATTATATATGTTCTTTTTATGGCAACTCACAACAAGACAGATAAATTTAACAATTGAAAAAGATGATTTAGAAGAATATGGATATTCAATTTATATGTTTATTATACTATTATCTCACTTTAAGGGCTTGTTCAGTTATTCCTATCCCATGTGGATTGGATGAGATTGGAACCTTTTGCGAGATGTTCCTGTTTGTCAGGTAACCGTTAGAGTAATTTATTTTTTTCATTTACATGCTCCCTTTTTGTTCTTAAATAAAATATCCTTTGTAGATTTTTATCACAGTTTACTTCTTCAAAGCAACCTTGGATGAAAATTCCAGTTTAGCTGATATTGAGGTAGCTCTGATCCCAATCTTGGCAAGGTCATGTGAATAGGTTAGTGCCTTAGTGGAGATTATTTGATATGACCTTCAAAGTTCAAACATTTCTTACAATAATAATTGATATCTGTTACTCAGAACCACATTCGAACCTTGTATATGACTTAAAGGTTTTTAATAAAACCATACTCCACTCCACCAGGTATGACCGCCCTAATCCCCGTCCTCACCTTCATGACATCAGTATTTTCATGTTAGTACACTAACTGCACCCTCATGTAGGCTTTATGTGCGCTCCTGGACAAGCAATTGCAGTTTGGAAGGATAAGCAATTGTGGCCTCATGTAGGGTTTCTGTCTTCTTATATTTAACAACTCTTTCATCGGACGTCTTGAGGTGACTTTAGTTTCTTGTCTTTTATATGTATCTTGACATAAAACCAATGCTTATTTTCTATTCGTGCATGTGCAAGTGTTGTACTGTTTCTTAGAATTTTCCAGCAACTTCGATGGGAGGAATTTTGTTTGAGCTTGTGGGCCCAATTCATATCTGTCGCGATCCTGGGACTATCCCACGGCCTGCGGTGAGCTTGCAGCGCTGCTGCGCCTCAGATACGCGGACAAGTCACTACTTGGGACTATTTACACCCCTAAAAGGGAAACACACAGGTACTTGATATCCTCTCCTTATCCACTAGACCACAAATTGTTTTTGTTGTTTACCAGCAAAATCAAGGGGTTGTCTATTTCTTACAAACAGTTGAAGTTTCATATGGGAATAAACTGATAGTACACACGGGATTAGAAAATTTACACAATTAAATGCATACAAGAAATAAGCATCTCGAATTTTTACCAAAAACATAGTGTGTTCGACATATATGCAACAATTTTTTTGCTAAACATCTACACTAGATTCCATATGGAAGAGAAATGTGATAACCACTATTGGCTATTTACGACACGTTTCATGCAAATATGTTAGCATATCTAATTTGTGTCTAATTTTGTAGATGAAGTTGCTAAATCCAAGCAATCAACTGTCTCCACAAAAACAAAGAAGGTATGCCTGAAAGCAGATAAATGATTCTTCTTCTCTAATTGCGTACTCTTTACCTGATTTACATTACTCCCCACTTGTTATTTTTTGGCTACTCAAACCCACATTTTCTGTTCTTTACAGTTTAAGGAAATTCAATTTCAGAAACTTCAGAGATTGCCAGATGGGTGCCATCCTGATTTTGATAATGATCATCTGTGTTCTGTAAATAATCATGACCTGCTTCCTGAAATGAGTACTCCAAGTGCTGACCTTCATCTATTTCCTGAGACAGGTAAAACAATCTGAAATTACAATTTGAAAGTAGTATTTTTGTTATGTAGGAGTAGATATTACATTTTTCTAATAAATTCATTCTGAAGGAGTGGAAAACATGAGGACACCTAAAAGTCTTCACGCTGAACTTAAGCGTGAGCTGTCAAAGCTAAATACGGTGTTAAAGCTACCATTATGTATAATCTTTCTGCTAAATTTTTCCCTCCCTCTCTGTTCCTATTGTTGCATTTAGTGTCCTTCTGATATCATTATTTGTGGAAGTATCTGATCCTCTGGTTCTGAACTATTTTTTCATTATTCACAACTGCAGGATAATGTACTCTTTCTGGCCAACCAGTTCCTTGAATATCTTTTAAATAATCATTTAGTTGTGCGGGAGCCACGGAGCATACTGCATGCGTTCAACATAGCCTTGGTAAGCTAGGCACCAACCGGTGTTACTTTGTTTGCTTTTACATTGAATTTACCAAATATGATAAATTTCTTTATTACTTGTTTTAGTGTTGGCGTGCTGCTTCTTTTTCTGAAATACACTGAGTTGGATCATCGAGAATCACTTGCCCTTGCTTCAGATGGATTGAATTATGAATGCAATGAGGCTCCATCATAGGCAGGCTTATAGATATAAATAGGATGATAATACCGTATCAGTTTACTCGTTACAAAACAATTGTCATAGCTTGTGCATGAGTTATCTCTTTATTTTTTAAAGAAAAAATATCAAACAGGAGCATTGCTATTGCATATCTCTACTACTCCTTAAGGCCATGTAGATTGCTGGTATTTCAACAATGCTCTTTGCTTCACTCAGTGTTCAATGCAAACTTATGTTTGATTATTTGTTAAAAATGTGTAGGCATTTGCTGGAGTTATGCTGGACCCTCGATCCATTTCTCCTTGTTTTGACAATACTGTGATGACAAAATTTACACTGCATTACCAGGAGCTGGGCCAACATTTACCATCCTAATCAATTGTAGATTCTTAGCAATTCTTGACATCATTGTAATAATTGTATTATGCTGTAAAATTTTTAATTAAATAACGTCACTGAAATGACATTTGCATTGAGAATTGCATGTGGGTAAATGGATCTTGTTCATTGGCGCATAATCCATGCGTACTGAGTTTGTGAATCTTTGTTTAATGGCCGCAGCTGCTTTATACAATTATTCCTACTTATGCTAGATTGTGAGACATTGTATATCAATGTATTCATATTGATTCCGTTGCAACGCACGAGCACTCACCTATTAGTATATACATGAAGAATGAATTGATTCCACCATAATTAATTTATGTGCTGAACTCATGATGCGTCATCTTATGAAGCATAAGTTGACCCCACGAACCAAACACACCATTAAAAATCATAACGGTCCCTAGCTACATGAAACTAATAGTGTTGGATAAATATGGGCTTAGCTGAAACTAATAGTGTTGGATAAATATGGGCTTAGCCTAATTAATTTATTCAATAGAAGTCAATGCTAACGACTCACTTTAAATGCTATTGTGTACTAATAAATTAGCACGTATTGGAAGTTCAAGAGACAATCAAGTAGAAGTTGAGAAATGATAAAGGCTAGCCACACGCGCGCGCCACCTCCGCCCGGGCCGGCCAGGGCTTGTTACTTATGGTAGATCGGACCTTGGTCCGAATATTCCTTTCAAACAGTTGCATATTTTACCTGGAGTGATGACCGTCCATTTCCTGTTTTATGCTTGATAACGGTTGGTAACAGACGTCAGTTACTGTGTCCGTTATCAGTAACAGGTCGTCGGTTTCCAGTATTCATACGTGACCATTTCTTTCCTTTGTCTTCCTCCATCCTTCTGACCGCATATAAGAATGGAGAGGGAGGGCTCTTCCAGTTATGCGAAATCTCTCACGCAATTTGCAAACAATACTCCATGTTCCTCTTCTGCGAGCACAGAGAGAGTGGGAGAGGAGGCCTCCAAAATCACCGTCCACAGAGATACACTTGCACGGATGTGCGAGCAATCAAATTTTTGGGGAGCATATTCGCGACTGCTCGCGTGATCTGCTCGACCCCGCGCTGCTGTTCATCTCGCTGCTTTGTCTACATCATGTTGTTCGTCGTCTTCCCAGAGCGACGCGTGCTGTTGTTGTTGTTCCGGCGACGATTTGAGGGACTGCAAGGCGTACATCTTCCTGCATCGACTTCATATGAGTACATCGAACAAACACACAAGATGTCTATTCCACCTGATTGGTTACCTGCACCATTTCATCCCGAATCATCGCGTGCGTTGACTTTGGCTGAGCGTCTGTTTGGTTGCCTGTACGCAAGAAACTGTGGCTACATGAGTGGATGCAAAATAAGTCATTCTGAGGCCATTTACATGCATCTACACATACGCCAGAAATGGTCGTACCTAACTAGCTAGGCTCGCGTGAAAGTGAATGTGCGGGCGCACTAAACCAATCAGATGCATTGTGAATGGAGCTACTGATGCCTTGAGCATTTGTACCTCTGCAGGGTATACTCTGTTCTTTGTATTTCTGCATGTTTCATTGCTGTTTACTGTTTATGCGAATAGTTATACACACATGCAGTTACATGTCATCACATATATCACACTATTTTTTTGAATTAAATTAAAACTGAAAATGCCTAAATGTCTAACAATCCAAAAATATGATATTAGGCATTTTTCTGTTAGTGGTTTTGCTGCTGCGTTAAAACCAAGTGAACCATTTGATGGGATATTTTATAAGAGATGGCGTAGTGAGATGATACTGTGGTTGACATCAATAAAATGTTATCACGCCGTACAGGGAAACCCGAACAATTCACTCCTGAAGAGGAGAGAAAGTTCGATGTTGCCGATAACCTGTTTCGGGGCACCGTGATTGGCGCTCTTGCTAATAAGTATGTTGATTCTTATATTACGTGCACATCTACAAAACAATTATGGGACGCATTAGATGAGAAATTCGGTGTTTCTGATGCCGATAGCGAGCTGTACATCATGGAGCAGCTGTTTGACTATAAGATGGTGGAAAACTGTCCTGTAGGTGAACAAGCTCATGAAATACATGCATTGATAAAGGAACTCGAACAATTTCCATGTGTATTGCCTGACAAGTTCGTGGCCGGCGGTATTATCGCCAAGTTGCTGCCTTCTTGGACGGACTTTCCTACCACTCTCAAACACAAGATACAAGAGTTTAGCGTGGCTGGTCTTATTGGTACTCTTGATGTTGAGGAGCGGGCGAGAATAAAAGACAATCAAGGAAAAGGAATTGAGACATCTAGTGCCAATGCGGTACAAAAGAAGAATTCAAATGCATCACGTAATAATAAAAAGAAGAACAAGCAACAGAATGCCATGAAGCCCAAGCAGGCAACCACATTCAAAATGAAGAACAAAGGAGCTGGTTGCTTTGTTTGCGTGAGTACTGATCATTGGCGCGCTTGTCCAGACCGCAAATTTAAGCAAGAGAAAAAACTATCTCAAGAGAAGAAAGCAACAAATATGGTTATTAGCGAGACTAGAGAAGGAACATCGGGTATGGTAATCTTTTACCTATTGTTTTTTCAGTGTGTCATTCACCTGAGTGGTGGGCGCATACTAGTGCTAATATTCATGTTTGAGCTGATATTTCTTTGTTTTCTTCTTAACAGTGCAACGGGACTGGAGCCTTGCTGATGAGGAACGGATCACATTCCCGTGTTCTTGGTGTTGGTACAATCATTCTAAAGTTTACTTCGGGAAAGACTGTGCTATTGAAGAATGTGCGGCATATCCTCTCCATCAAAAAAATCTAGTTAGTGGTTCTCAATTATGTCGAGATGGCTACAGACTTGTTTTTGTGTCTAATAAATGTACAATGTCTAAGTATGGAACATTTATTGGAAAAGACTATGACAGTGGAGGCTTCTTCCGCTTATCTTTGCATGATACATGTAATAAGTCTGTGAACAATATTGTTTCAAATGAGTCGAATATTTGGCATTTACGACTTGTCATATCAATTTTGGCTGTGTCTCGCGGTTAGCAAATTTACATTTAATCCCGAAATTTGATGTAGTCACAGGTTCTCAGTGCCAGGTGTGCGTACAATCCAAGCAATCTCGCAGGCCTTATAAGGCCGCGGATGCGAGGAATTTGGCACCACTAAACTTAATACATTCCGATTTATGTGAGATGAATGAAATATTGACTAAAGGAGCCAAGCGATATTTTATTACTTTTATCGATGATTCTACTAGATTTTGTTATGTGTATCTTTTAAAATAAATAGATGAAGGTTTGCATTATTTAAGATCTAAAAAGCTAAAGTTGAAAATCAACTCGAGAGGAAATTAAACGGTTAAGGTCTGATCGTGGTGGAGAATATTTTTCGGGTGATTTTTTTTTTGATTTTTGTGTGGACCACGGTATTATTTATGAGAGGACACCGCCGTACTCACCACAATCCAATCCAATGGGGTTGCTAAAATAAAGAATCGTAATCTAACTGATTTGGTTAACACCATGTTAGAGACTTTAGAACTATCTAAGGAATGGTGGGGTGAGGCGACCTTGACTACGTGTCATGTCCTAAATAAATTTCCCACAAATAACAAAGAAATCACACCGTTCGAGGATGGGGAAAATAAGAAATTAAATATCTTCTATTTGCGCACCTGGGGTTGTTTGGCTAAAGTGAATGTGCCAATTAACAAGAAGCGCAAATTAGGACCGAAAATTGTTAATTGTGTTTTCCTTGGGTATGCTTTCCACAATATTGGATATAAGTTTTTAATTATAAACTCTGGAGTACCGTACATGTTGGTTGGTACAATTATGGAGTCCAGAGATGCTACATTTTGGGAACGAATTACCTTTGAAAATTACACATGATGCGTCTAGTAATGAACCAACGAGGCAACGATACCCTATGAGCATTTTATTCCGGTAGAACACACTAAGGTATCCCATATACGAAATCCTATGGAAGATGACAATGTAACAACTCGAACGAGTAAGAGACCAAGGACTGCAAAGTCCTTTGATGATGACTACATTATATATCTTGTGGATGACATATCAAGTACCATTGAAGAGGCATATTCCTCTCCTGATGCTGATTTTTTGGAAGGAAGCAATAAGGAGTGAGATGGATTCTATTATGTCTAATGCAACTTGGGAGGTCACTGAGCATCCTCATGTGTGTAAGCCCATTGTGAGTAAATGGTTGTTCAAGAAAAAGCTTAGGCCTGATGGTAATATTAAAAGGTACAAGGCGAGACTTGTAATTAAAAGCTATTCAGAGAAGGAAGGTGAGGATTTCTTTGATACTTACTCACCTGTGGCTCGATTGACCACAATTCGTGTGCTACTTTCATTGGCTGCCTCTCATGGTCTTCTCGTCCATCAAATGGATGTTAAGACAACATTCCTAAATGGAGAACTAGATGAGGAAATTTACATTAAGCAGCTAGCTGGGTTGGTAGCTGAAAGGGAATTAGGCTTACACCTATTTCCTAATTGATTTTGGTGGTTGAATTGCCCAACACAAATAATTGGACTAACTAGTTTGCTCTAGATTATACATTCTACAGGTGCCAAAGGTTCAACACAAACCAATAAAAAGAACAAGCCAGGGTTCAAAAGAAAGGAGCAAAAGGAAACAGAAGTGCTCCCTGGTCTGGCGCACCGGACTGTCCGGTGCACCAGGGAAGAACGACTTCAAACTCTTCACCTTCGGGTTTCCCAGACGCACCTCCGCTATAATTCACCGGACTGTCCGGTGTACCACCGAACTGTCCGGTGCACCAGCGGAGCAACGACTATCTGCGCGCAACGGTCGACTCTGCAAAGTGAACAGTGGATTTCAGATGTCAGAGCAGCAAGTCAGAGGGGCACCAGACTGTACGGTGCGTCACCGGACTGTCTGGTGCCACATGAGGACAAAGCCTCCAACGGTCGACCAGCTCCAACCCTGACGAACAGGATGACGTGGCGGCTCACCGGACACTGTCCGGTGGCGCACCGGACTGTCTGGTGCGCCCATCGCCAGCAGACTTCTCCAACGGCTACAGTTTGGTTGGTGGCTATAAATACCACCCCAACCGGCCACTTCAAGGTGTGGGAGCCCAAGCAACATTCCAAGTCATCTAGCTGACATACTCAAGCCCTCCCAACCGCATATATTCATTGATCCATCCTATACACAAGATTTAGACCACTACAACCAACACAAGTGCAACAAAAGAGAAAGCAAGCAAGAGAGAGCTACTCACTTGAGTTTAGCGCTAGTGCCTTGTGAGATTCCTTGAGAGATAGTGTGTGCTACATCTTTGTGTTCATTTGTGCGTGGAGTTTTGACTCCCATTGAACTTCCTCCAAAGCTTTGGAGGGTTGTAAAAGCTAGCAAGAGACACCAAAGAGTGTGGTGGTCCTTGCGGGATCGAGAGTGATCCTTGAGAAGAAGAAGAGCTCGCCGATCCTTGTGTGATCGGTGGAGAGAGGGAAAGGGTTGAAAAAGACCTGTCCTTAGTGGACTCCTCAACGGGGACTAGGCCTTCGAGGACCGAACCTCGGTAAAGCAAATCACCCGTGTCATTTGTGTTTATTGCTTGTGATTTGTTTGCTTTCCCTTACTCTAAGTTTTCTTGTGCTATTATTTGTTAATATCATTTGGTGTTGCTTCAAGTTAAATTCTCATTTATTGAAGCAACACTTCGCAAGAAACAACTTGACTTATTGCTCTTCTCATTTAAGCCTTCTTGCTTTATTATCATAGACTTATTAGTTGTATTGTCTTATCAATTCCGCATTATTTGAAAGCAATACTCTTTTCAAGCAAGGACTTAGTTTTTATACTCCGATAATTGTATATCTTATTCTAACCACTAATCAAGGGATCTAGTTGGGGGATAAAGTTTTAATTTTTAGGTTCCGCCTATCCACCCCCCTCTAGGCGACTTTCAATTGGTATCAGAGCTAGGCAGTTCATCTTGAGTCTAACAACTCGAAGTGATGGCTCGTAGTAGATCCCAAAAGAACAAGAAGACCCAGGAGAACAAGGAGGTAACTCTTGAGATATTACTTCCCGATTGTTCTAATTATGATTCATGGTCTACTAGGGTGATAAATGCTTTTAGGACCATAGATCCTCAATTAGAACAAATTTTAGACAAGAGTATCATTCCTTCTAACTATGCTAGGGAAAATGCCTCCGAAGAAGATTTAAGATGTATACGCTTAAACTATCTAGCTTATGACATCTTAAGTAAATCCCTTAGCAAAGAAGATTATCATGCCTTCATAATAAAATATGACAAACCTATTTGTGATGTGCATGATATTTGGACTAGAATTAAAAGCAAATTTGATGAGTCCAAACATGATAGTTCATTTTGTGCTTCTACTTCCTTTGGTCTTTGTGATACTAACCCTTGCAAGGAAGAAGAAGAGAATGAACGATGGAGACCAAACGATGAATCCACCTCTCCAAGAGGTTTGTCTTCCCATTTCGATTCCCACATATGTTGTGTGGCTAATGAAAATGATAGCAGAAGCACAAACGAGGATGAGGAGGAAGAAACAAGCTTCATGCAACTCTACGCTCTCCTAAGCCAAGAAGATAAGGAGGTCATGCTCAAACTTCTAGAAAGAGCGAGAGAGCAAAGCGAAGCTCGTCAAAGGCTAGAAAATGTCCTCTCCATGAAAATGCTACACTTTGACGAGTTGACTAAAGAACATGAGGAGCTAAAGTGCTCTCATGTTGATTTGGTCCAAAGGTATGAAACTATTTCAATTGAGCAAGATAACACTTTACATTGTATCACTCAATTAGTAAATAGGAATGCCTTACTTAAGGACCAAGTAGAAAAGCTAAAAGATGATAATCTAGCTTTTCAAGAAAAATATGATATGCTTCTATGTTCTCATAAAAATCTTATGGATGATCATATCATATTAAATATTGCTCATAAGGTTGTGATAGAAAACTTAAAATCCCAACAACCTCACTCATGCACATGTATTCAAATTGAAACTACATTACCATGTGCTAATGCTTGTTGTCCATCGACAAGCAAATCTTCCTTTGAGCTAGAATTTGCAGGAACAAAAGATGACACATATCAAAAGCTCAAAGAAGAAAACGAGAGGCTAAATATGAACTTGACACAACTAAAAGGGAAGTGTATTGCTCAACCTTCTCAAGATAACTGTGATCACATGGTGAAGAAGCTTGAGATGGGAACAACCGTGGCATGCACTAAATTCCTTGAAGAAAATGTCAAGAACTTGAGGATTGCCAAGAGGAGGGAACAAAAGAAGAAAATCAATACCTCTTCCAAAAGGCTCAACCATGCCTCCATAAAAGGTAACATCCAAGGTAATAATCAAGTTACACTTCATACAAATGAAAATAAGAAGTGTAGTGAATGCTTTGAAAAAGGGCACTTGATTAGATCATGTCCCTATATTAAAAGTGGCTTGATTATTAGCAATGATTAGGGATGAAAACGGTCGGAAACGGTATTTATTCGGTAATTAGTTTTTTCTTTGATTGCGAATAAATAGGATATAGAATATACAATATAAATTTGTATTCTTGTTTTTAACATCTAGCTTGTTAAGATTCATAAAAGGTAAACCTCAAATTCATCCTACATTTTCTCAAATAATAGATATAAACTTCGGTATGGATTCAGAAACAAATTCGGTAATTTTTCAACTTTTTGTGTTGTAGGGAGCAAATAGTACATAAAACAACTTATATAATATTTTATTCATATTTGTAATAATGTGCTAGATAACATAAGAAAAGATCAACATCAAATTTTATAAATATCTATTTTAAAATATTAAATTTGTTCTAATAGTTCGGATTACCACTTTCATCCCTAGCAATGATGATAAACTGTGTTTTAAATGCTCCAAGAAGGGACACTTATTTAGATCTTGTCCCCATTTAAAACAAAAAGGCATAAGGTTAGAAAAGAAAATATTCACTAACCATGTAGCAAGCAAGAAACAAGGAAGGAAGAAATCTTCAAGACTTGAAAAACGCCTATGCTACACATGCCGAAAGAAGGGACATCAATGCAAGGATTGTCCCATTGGTAACTATTCCGCTTCTAGCTTATCAATTAATTCTCATATAACTAGGCAACTCAAAATTGCAACTTGTGCTAGAAAGGTAATAAATGCTAACACAAAGGACTTTTGGGTTCCTAGATCTTTGTTGACTAACCGTAATGGACCCATCAAGCGATGGGTACCAAAATATGCTTGACAAGCTTTGCAGGAGAAGGAGATGATATGATGCCTTGGGGTGCTTGAGAGAGTCCATTCAATTCTTATTAACTCAAGCTATCAATCTTCAATGATCGATATATCTAAGATTGACCCAAGGTTATTTCAAATTGTTATGTCTAAACTCATATCATCTCGTGGAAGATATTAATGTTGTAGGAAATAAAGAATTATCTTGTGCGAAAAAATCAAGGCCTACAACTTGGAGGAAAGCCGAAGAATGGTAACACTTGTGTTTTGAGTGCAAGTAATTTAAATTATCATTTCTTATGTGTCTTGTGTAGTCACATAGAAAAATGAAGCACTTCAAATGTCTTTAAATTTATATTATCATTCTTTGAAGAATTTCTTCTCATATGGTAGATTGCATACTCATCATTTCCATACTATGACAATCTACATGCTTTAAAATGTTGCAAGTATCTCATGGCATGTTTTTCACTAAGTTGTTTTATTATTGCCATGATTCTAGATATAGAGAGATATTTCAAATTCTTAAAAGGATAAGGTGTCATGTAAGGAATTCAAATCCTTAGGACACTTATAAAAAGAAAAACTCTCTCTATAACTAGAATAGTGAGACTAATGATTTTATCTAAATAACCCAAGTAGTCTCACATGTAGAGAATAAGTTTCTCTTTGGAAATGTGTAATCTAACATGAAAAGAAAAATCAATCCAATGATTTATGATGTATTTCTACTTGCTCAAATTGGATATGATTCTTTCTCATTTATCGCTTTCCAAATCATGAATTAGATTTATTCCTATAATCTTAAGGGATTATTTATGCTTGTTTTATGAGTTAAAATTGAGCATAACATCATCTATAGGATAATCTAGTTCATGCTATGAAGTTTTCATGTTTGAGTAATCCATCTTTTCATTCCTTATCAAAAATGATTACAACAATGGAAACTAGTGCTTATGTTACTAACAACGTATCTCTTGAGCTTACTTATGAATATCTACAAAAGAGAAAGTGCACAAGCCTCATGGGTTGCTCTTCACCCAAAGGAAGAAAGGTAAAAGCAAAGGTATGAGAACTCATCTTCTTAATCAAATTTAGTTCCCATCTCAATGGGTATTTAATCTAAACTATCATATTCTACCCATGTAAGGAATAGATTCTTTATTGGACCTAAATTTGTCTAGGTGTGCATTCAATCACATTCTCATAAATGCACTCGTCCATTAGAATCCAATTCATGCCTTTGCTATATTTGCTATCATATTGATTTGCTTCCATGTAATGATTACTAAATTCAATATGATGAAGTAAAATCTCCAATGATTATTAAAATGCTTAAAAAGTGCATATTCCTCTTTCTCAAATGAAATGCACTAATGTTAAGGATTTTACTTCATGTCTGTGTGACTTATAAATAATGAATTGTTTATATTTCCTATCTAATGAGATCATCTTTCATCATATACTCCCTTGTGCTATTAACATCTTTCTTGAGTATTTTCAATAAGTTTGAAAGGAAAAGGAATCAACTACAAAGGGAGGACACTCACATGAAAAAGAAGGACATCAAGAACAACAACATCCACTTGAATAATAAGATCCTCAAAACGATCAATGGGGTAGTTGTGAGTATTCTAAACCTTTTTCATTGTGAGAAATCCAGGCTTAAGTTGTTTATTGCAAATCTTATAAGCCTTGATCAAGATGTATAATGCTTCTCCCTATTTGTCTTTAAAGTAAATACATCCATTCAATTCATTCAAATACTTGATGTATATCTTTAGGGGGAGCATCTTCCTATATCTTGATTTTGTTGAGACTATCGCTTTATCTTTAATAATCTCATATAGTCTCTTACATAAGAATAAATTTCTCATGAAGTATGCTACTACAAATCAATCCTTCTCGTTAAAGTAATGTCATCTTTATAAAGGATTGTTGCTTTCATTACTAAAGTAGCATATGTAATGAATTCTCCTGTTTTAAGCTTATCTCGTGCATATGTTGTTCTTTTGATCTCATCTGTTATTTGTTTGATCATTGAATAACTTCAATTAACACTTATGTTTCTTAGTGCCGCATATACTATCAATCGATATCTCTTGATATGCACTAAGTTAAGAGGAGAATTCATGATACATTTATACAATTTGTGATCCATTTGATATATGCTAACAATGACTTAGAAAAGGATCACTAGTTATAAAACTCTCTCTTGTGCAAAATATTTCCATATATTGACTTTGAGTATAGGTCTTAAGCATCCAAGACTAAGGACAAAGCACAACGAAGAGAGCGTCTCTATGTGAAGGTACAAAAGGGTAAAACTATCTCCTTTCATTTAAACTTGTACCTAAATCTTCCTATACTTTCTTTACATATCTTGTATAAAAGGAAGAGAAAGCATGTCCATGCATTATCCCTGCTTCATACCTAGTTTAACCTCTTAAAATTTCACTCCTGCATTAATGCATCTTTGCTTAAACTAGATGAAGTGATTTTATTGTCAAAGAGCTTAAAGCTTAACCTTGTAACAAGGATAAGCTACCTTTGTTCCAAAGGTGGATGGTCCTTAAGCCTCTTTGAAATCCTTAAGGGAAATGCTTAAATTGTTCATAACATGCTTTCATAAGTGCATAAACTGTCATGAGCATCACCCTTATACTATGACACAAACACACTTCACATTCTCTATGATATAGAATTGCTCTCAGTAACCTAATTATGTGCAACTGGCATTTAAGGCCAAAATATGTTTTCATCTCAATGCATATATTTAGGGGGAGCAATCTATGTTATATAGAACTATGATCATGCTTAATTTGATATATCCTTTGATCATATCTCTTTTATGTCTATGTCTAATGTGTTTTCAAGAATATTCTCATGTTTAGTCATAGAATTGAATGGGAAATGGAGTATTCGGCAAAGACGACGCTTCCACTCAACTCCTTCAGTATTATCCACTCTTTGTCAGTATTTCGCATGATTCTTCATTTTGGTACAATCTTCACTCACATATTCTTTACCAAAGGGAGAGAAAGTATTAAAAGGGCTTATATTTCACTCAAAGTATCCGTTTTTGGCGATTCATGCCAAAGGGGAGAAAGTATTAGCCCAAAGCAAAAGGACCGCACCACCACCTAATTTTAAAACTCATGATTTTCAAATTGGTATTGCATTGTGTTCAAAAGGGGGAGAAAGTAGTATTTTCAAAATTGATGTCTTAAAACCCTCTTAACACTAAGAGGAACTTTTTTTAGGGTGAGTTTTGTTTAGTCAAAGGAAAAGCATTTGAAACAGGGGAGAAAATTTTCAAATCTTATAAATGCTTCTCAAAAATCTTATTCATTTACCTTTGACTAGTTGCAAAATGTCTTTGAAAAGATTTTACAAAAAGAATTTGCAACAACAAAACATGTGGTGCAAGCATGGTCCAAAATGTTAAAAATAAAAGCAACAATCCATGCATATCTTATGAGTATTTATATTGGTTCAATTCTAAGTAACCTTTGCACTTACAATTATGCAAACTAGTTCAATTATGCACTTCTATACTTGCTTTGGTTTGTGTTGGCATCAATCACCAAAAAGGGGGAGATTGAAAGGGAATTAGGCTTACACCTATTTCCTAATTGATTTTGGTGGTTGAATTGCCCAACACAAATAATTGGACTAACTAGTTTGCTCTAGATTATACATTCTACAGGTGCCAAAGGTTCAACACAAACCAATAAAAAGAACAAGCCAGGGTTCAAAAGAAAGGAGCAAAAGGAAACCGAAGTGCTCCCTGGTCTGGCGCACCGGACTGTCCGGTGTGCCACCGGACAGTGTCCGGTGCACCACCGGACAATGTCCGGTGCACCAGGGAAGAACGACTTCAAACTCTTCACCTTCGGGTTTCCCAGGCGCACCTCCGCTCTAATTCACCAGACTGTCCGGTGCACCAGCGGAGCAACGGCTATCTGCGCGCAACGGTCGACTCTGCAAAGTGAACAGTGGATTTCAGATGTCAGAGCAGCAAGTCAGAGGGGCACCAGACTGTCCGGTGCGTCACCGGACTGTCCGGTGCCACATGAGGACAAAGCCTCCAACGGTCGACCAGCTCCAACCCTGACGAACAGGCTGACGTGGCGGCTCACCAGACACTGTCCGGTGGCGCACCGGACTGTCCGGTGCGCCCATCGCCAGCAGACTTCTCCAACGGCTACAATTTGGTTGGTGGCTATAAATACCACCCCAACAGGCCACTTCAAGGTGTGGGAGCCCAAGCAACATTCCAAGTCATCTAGTTGACATACTCAAGGCCTCCCAACCGCATATATTCATTGATCCATCCAATACACAAGATTTAGACCACCACAACCAACACAAGTGCCACAAAAGAGAAAGCAAGCAAGAGAGAGCTACTCACTTGAGTTTAGCGCTAGTGCCTTGTGAGATTCCTTGAGAGATAGTGTGTGCTACATCTTTGTGTTCATTTGTGCGTGGAGTTTTGACTCCCATTGAACTTCCTCCAAAGTTTTGGAGGGTTGTAAAAGCTAGCAAGAGACACCAAAGAGTGTGGTGGTCCTTGCGGGATCGAGAGTGATCCTTGAGAAGAAGAAGAGCTCGCCAATCCTTGTGTGATCGGTGGAGAGAGGGAAAGGGTTGAAAAAGACCCGTCCTTAGTGGACTCCTCAACGGGGACTAGGCCTTCGAGGGCTGAACCTCGATAAAACAAATCACCCGTGTCATTTGTGTTTATTGCTTGTGATTTGTTTGCTTTCCCTTACTCTAAGTTTTCTTGTGCTATTATTTGTTAATATCATTTGGTGTTGCTTCAAGTTAAATTCTCATTTAGTGAAGCAACACTTCGCAAGAAACAACTTGACTTATTGCTCTTCTCATTTAAGCCTTCTTGCTTTATTATCATAGACTTATTAGTTGTATTGTCTTATCAATTCCACATTATTTGAAAGCAATACTCTTTTCAAGCAAGGACTTAGTTTTTATACTCCGATAATTGTATATCTTGTTCTAACCACTAATCAAGGGATCTAGTTGGGGGATAAAGTTTTAATTTTCAGGTTCCGCCTATCCACCCCCCCTCTAGGCGACTTTCAGTAGCAAATGGTTAAGAAGGCATGGTGTGTAAATTATTGAAATCTTTATATGGTCTAAAACAAGCACCTAAGCAATGACATGAAAAGTTCGATAAAACTTTGACGTCTGTCGGCTTTGTTGTGAATGAAGCAGATAAATTTGTATACTATCAGTATGGTGGGGCGAGGGAGTAATTTTTATGCCTATATGTTGATGACATTCTAACATTGGGGACTAGTCTTGATGTGATTAAAGAAACAAAAGACTTTTTGTCTAATAATTTTGAAATGAAAGATTTGGAAGAAGCTGATGTTATTCTTAAAATTAAGCTACTGAGAGAAGGCAATGGTGGGATCACACTTGTGCAATCCCATTATGTGCAAAAAGTTTTGAGTCGCTTTGGTTTTAGCGAATGCAAACTTGCTCCAACACCTTATGATCCTAGTAAGCTATTGAAGAAAAATCGAAGAATAGTAAGGGATCAATTGAGATATTCCTAAATAATTGGTTCACTCATGTATTTAGTTAGTGCTATGAGGCCTGACATCTCGTTTGCTGTGAGCAAACATAGCCGATTTGTTTCAAACCGGGGAGATGATCACTGTGGTTCTCTTGAGAGAATTTGTTGCTATCTAAAAGGTACTATGAGTTTAGGCATCCATTATACCTGGTACCCAACAGTACTAGAGACTTATTGTGATGCAAATTGGATATCTGATGCTGATGAGATATATGCCACAAATGGATATGTGTTTTCACTTGAAGGTTGTGCTGTTTCATGGAAGTCTTGCAAGCAGCCATCTTAATGAGGTCGATTATGGAAGCAGAACTCACATCATTAGATACCGCTTTAGTTGAGACTCGGTGGTTTCGTAAACTCCTTATGGATTTACCGGTGGTTGAAAAACTTGTGCCGGCTATTTCCATGAACTGTGATAATTAGAGTGTGATAATTAAGACAAAGAGTTCTAAGGATAACTTGAAGTCGACAAGGCATATAAAGAGGCGTTTGAAGTCTATCAGGAAATTGAGAAACTCTGGAGTAATAGCATTGGATTATGTCCATACGTCTAAAAATATGGCAGATCAATTTACTAAGGGGCTATCACGTAGTGTGATAGATCGTGCATCAAGTGAGATGGGCCTAAGACCCATCCAAAGTTTATCATAGTGGTAACATGTTCTATGTTATCGGAGATCTTGTGAATTAGAATGGTGAAACAAGCTAGTGGTAGACTGAGAGGAAATACCCTTAATAAGGCTCATTTCAGATGCATGTCTTTCCTTACTGTAAGGTAGGTTGGTGTTTACACCTTAATATGTTCCAAGTGGCTTCGTGAAGTAATGATGTTGTCCTACTAAACATCTTTAGATGAACATACCTATATGGGTTAACTGCTATTCACAGGTTATGAGATCTGGGTGGTCTCTAGATACCCACGAAAGGCTATGGAGTTTGACTTATATGCTCCAACCGAAGGGGATGCGTTTGGCAATCTAGTAACGGTAAAGAGTTTAGATGAAACTCATTCCACGCAAAACTGTCAATTCAAAGCCTAGTCCATTGCACAGTTGTGGTTAAGTGTTGTCTATGCTATAGGTGGATGTTCAACTTAACAATCTCCATTGAAACACCAGTATATCAAACATTTGAGATGATGAGAGCATTTTTCGTGTGGCTTAGCATTTGGTGGTGATTGTTGGATAAATGTGGGCTTGGCACAATTAATTTATTCCATAAAACTCAATGCTAATGACCCACTTTAAATGCTATGGTGTACTAATAAATTAGCACTGCATTAGATGTTCAAGAGATAATCAATCAATTTAAATAGGTGGACCGTTGGTGTATCTATTGAGAAGTTGAGAAATGATGAAGGACTGCCACACGCGCGTGCCTCCGTCGGCCGGGCCGGGCCGTGGTAGATCGGACCTTGGTCATCGTGGCTTGTGGTAGATTAGACTTTGGTCCGAATATTCCTTTCAAACGGTTGCACATTTTTGCCTGGAGTGATGACCGTCCGTTTTCTGTTTTCTGGCTAGTATCGGTTGGTAACGAATGTCATTTACTGTGTCCGTTATTAGTAACGGGTCGTCGGTTTCCATTCATGTGTGACCGTTTCTGTTGTTGTCTTCCTCCCTCCTTCTGATTGACTATAAGAATGGAGAGGGAGGGCTCTTCTAGTTACGCGGAATATCTCACGAGAATTCAAACAACACATCCCTGTTCCATCTTTTTCTCACGAGAATTCAAACAACACATCCCCGTTCCATCTTTTGCAAGCACAGAGAGAGTGAGAGAGCATGCCTCCAAAATCGCCGTCCGCATAGATACACTTGCATGGGTGTGCGGTCGATCAGATTTTTGGGGAGCATATTCGTGACTGCTCACGTGATCTGTTCGACTCGAAGCCGCTGTTCATCCTGCTGCTTCGTCTACATCCTGTTGTTCGTCGTCTTCCCCAGGCGACGCGTGCTGCTGTTCTTCTTCTAGCGACTGTTCGAGGGACTGCACGGCGTACATCTTTCTGCATCGACTTTGTACGGTTACATCGAACAAACACACGAGATGACTCTTGTGAATGAAGTCACTGATGCCTTGAGCATGGGTCCTTCCGTAGGGTACACTCTGTTCTTCGTATTTGTGCATGTTTTATTGCTCTTTACTGCTTATGTGAGTAGTTATGCACAAATGCACATACATGTCATCACATATATCACACAGTTTTTTTGGATTAAATTAAAATTGAAAATTGCTAAATTTCAAACAAATAGTACACGATAACCTCGATCATTTTCTTCGCATGCTCCATATTAGCCCCCCCCACCCCACCTCTTTACGCTTTAAAAAAAATCTCTGATTAGTATTATAACTATTCCATCATTCGCTTAGACTGTCTTCAGCGGTTCCCCCTAAATTTCTCCCCCTATATCCCACTCACGTGCCACGTCAGCGTTCTCTCTCCCCCTATATCTCCACGCTCTACAGCGGTTCCCCCTATATGAAACCTCTATACCCCACAACAACAATATTATATACTTTCATCATCAACTAACTCAACTACCATCCAATAATAATTTTATTTTTATTTCTTATTTGCACAGTTCACGGGCGAAACATGGACGACAATTAATTAACAAACTTCATAATTAGTATTAATACGTTAGTATATTTACGGTCGAATTTTTTTAAAAAATAAACAGAAATTCGCATTCTTCTCGTACACGACACGAGTGGCTTCCAGCACACGACTGGCTTCTACGGCAAGCCACGACCCTCTGTCTTCCTTCACACACCCAAGGCATGTATAAATATGCTACCCCTGCGGCCATGCTCCACTCGACTCCACAGTCGTCTCTTCTGTATCATCCGCCATTGCAACTGAAGTACGTAGTACGTAGTCTTAGTTGAGGTCGTCATGGACTCTTTGCGAAGCCTAGTGTTTTCTTCGTCATCCGACGATTCGGACGATGAGATCGATAACTTGTTGCTTTCGCAACATGTTGACCACCTAGTACTCGGAGACACGAGCACGCGTCGTAGGCGCTCCTCATTGCCTCGCCGTGTTATCCATAGGGACCACGCTGCTGGCGAAAATCTCATCAAGCACCACTACTTCGGACCAAATCCAGTGTATCCAGCCCATGTATTTCGTCGAAGGTACGTTTCCTAAGTACTGTTTGAACTTCGATGTCGAGCTTCATATTCTTATTTGTTTGCGTTGTTCTCCATTTTAGGTTTCGGATGCAACGTCCTTTGTTTCTACGTATCCTTCGTTCCGTTCAACGAGAAGACGATTACTTCACAGTACGATGTGATGCAACTGGTTTAGCAGGTCTTGGTCCATTGCAAAAAGTGTGTGCTGCTTTGCGTATCCTTGCGTACGGGTTACCAAGCGATGCGGTCGATGAGTACATACAAATCGGACAGACTACGGCTAGGGACTGCCTTATCCGTTTCTGTCGCGCAATCATATCTTCCTTTAGCCAACGATACCTCCGTATCCCTAACCACGACGACATTGCTCGCATACTTAGTGTTAACGCGGACAGGGGGTTTCCGGGTATGCTAGGCTCCATCGACTGTATGCATTGGGAATGGCGCAACTGTCCTACTGCATGGCGCGGACAGTTTTGTGGGCGCAATTCGAGGCCAACAATGATACTAGAGGCAGTCGCAGGGTACGACCTTTGGATTTGGCATGCCTTCTTTGGAATGCCTGGTACTAACAATGATCTCAACGTCCTTCATCGATCACCAGTGTTTGATCCGTTACGTAATGGGACGATGCCACCAGTGCACTTCACTATTAATGGTACCACGTACAATTTCGGATACTACTTAGCCGATGGTATATATCCCAATTGGCCTACCTTTGTAAAAGCAATTCGTCACGCTTTTGAGGAAAAAAAGGTTCACTTCACAACCAAGCAGGAGAGTTGTCGAAAGGACATAGAGCGAGCATTTGGGGTTTTGCAGGCGAGGTGGGCAGTTCTACGTGGGCCTGCTTATGGTTGGGATCGTACTCACCTCGCAGAGATGATGACTGCTTGTATTATTATGCACAACATGATTGTCGAGGACGAAGGTGATGGTGCAGCAAATCTGGATTTCGTTGGCCCCACAGGTCCCCCCGAAGTTTGTAACAATATTCCTGAGGTCCGCAACGAGTGGCTGAACAACCATATCCGTTCAGAACTACCCAACGACCCCGACCAGGACATCACATCTCAGACCACATACTTGTCTTTGCAGCACAACCTGATAGAACACCTTTGGGCACGTCGAGGGTCGATGGGTTGAAGTCTTTCATCCATATTATGTGGGTCAGCAATGTTGTTATATTTGATCTATGAACTAAGTACAAGTAGTTGTAGCAATGGAATTCATGTATGTTGGGAGTCAGTGAAGAAGTCATGCTACCTGTCCTCTGTAATGCATATGCTACAAATAATTAGCATATGTTGCCAAACGTTGAGTCATGTATGACAGCAACGTTATTATGAATATCAATATTATTACAATAAACAATGTTCAAAAACCATGCTCATGTTCTCAAAATAGTAAGGAAATGTTCAGACTACTCGAAATTGTGTAAAGTGCAAACAGAACAGACTTAAGGGTACGCCGATACACAGGTGAGCAACACCTTAAGAAATATATAACTACTCTTCAGATAGGATTGTTGATGAAAAAATCAATTAAACCTTTTCTCCTGGCCATGTATACAGCTCTCAACTCTTCTGGTAAAGCATCCATATCCATGGCATAAAGTTTGTTGAGCTCTTCATCCTTTTGCTTCCTGTCTTCCATCATCAATTTTTTTCCTGCACTTCTATTTCCTTGGACTGAACCTCCAACTTCTTGAGTTCAACTTCCTTCATGAACTCAATGTTCTGTTGTTTGAGTTCTGATTTTTCTTCACTTTGCTTCAATCTTGCTATTTGAATGTCATGGATTCTGGAGAGGTAGTCAGTAGACTGGGATGAACTGGACATTGACTTCTTCCTGGATGCTTTCGTCGAGTCACGTCCTAATGGTCTCTTGCCTTTCGAACCACCTTCATCAGATTCTACTTCATTGACAGAACCTGTAGGTGTTAAACTACGAACAGGCTCGGTCCCCGCATTGCCTCGCCATGGGCTGCCATGAACCATGGCGTCCCATTTGGGTTCGTCTTTCAGGCGCGTCCAGCAGTGCATGAAATGAAATGGCTTTTTCTGTGAAGTTGCATACAAAGTTGCTGCTTTTGAAGTCTACACAATATGTATAACCACTAGTAAGTGCATGAATAATAGTAAGATCACATAAACCATGAGCAAACGTACAGTACTACAAATTAATATAAGTTTACCTTGTCGTTATCGGTGAGGCCACTCTGGTTTTCCCTTAACACTCTAGCGTAGAATCCAGCAAATTTGCCTGTTTCAGCTCTGATTTTGTCCCACCTGCTGCTCAGGGCCCTATTAAGTCTCATTGGAAACTCACCTCTAAGTTCATTATACCTTTTCTCAATTCTAGCCCATAACCCCTCCTTTCTCTGGCCTGTGCTAATTACTGGGTCACTACTAATCTCTAGCCATGTTTTGCAAAGCAACAGGTCTTCAGCGGGTTTGAAGTTCTGTTCCTTTGTCCTTCTAAATGTGATTGGTGTGTCTGAAGGTTTCGTTGGGCTGTTAACTTCGTGGACACTATGTTCTGCTTCCGATTCAAAAGTAATTGGGTCAGTCTGGTTGGGAACTTGGGTACAAACCTGTGGACTTGGAATGGGAGGTGCAAACTGGGGTTGATTGAATGATGGTTGCAGTGGAGGACCCCCAGGATTGATCATACCAAAATATGGGTTCCATGGACTACGAAAGGTATATGTAGATGGGTCATTACCTCCCTGGGACCAGGTAGGATTACTCATAGGGTTTGTAGGAGTACTAAATGTAGAAGGATGGGTTGGGTCGAAACCTTGGCCCTGCCACATCTGAGGATCCCACATGGGTGGGGGGAAAGACTGGTTACCTGAATTGGGGCTGGCACCAGTTGGTCGAAAAGGTGTGTTTGAATTGTTGTCAGCCATTCTGGAATGAAATACAGGAATACATTAATTTGGACAACACAGAACAGACTTGAACTGTAAAGTATGAACTGTAATGCATTGCACATAAAGGTTCATAGCAAAGGTACACAATGACGGCGAATTGGAGACAAAGGTTCATACGAAACCAACGTAACGATTAAGCATTGCACATAAGGTTCATACAAAGTAAACATAAGGTAGGAGCATTCGTACATCGGTCACCCATGCATGACATACATAAGACACAAGTCCTTATTTCATTTCGACGCCTTACTACCAGTAACACCGTAGTCTACGTACCACAATTACAGGTTCCAAATGCTATACCTAGTGGACCTGTCTGAGTCGTACGAGTCATTGTCACTGGCCTCATACAGTTCTGGGGACGAAGGGGGGGGTGAAAGTAATATGTCTAGGCCTTGGCTTCACAGGCTCCGCAAGGCTAATTTGTTCCTCCATCCTCTCCTTCTCTGGGTCAGACCTTGCTTTGGTCTCAAGTGCGTCCTGCTCCATCTGGTCTACCTCCTTTCGAATTGCAAGTAGAGCATTGAGAAGGTAATGCTCGTCACCCAAATGCCGGAAAGCCTCTTCTAGATAGCTTCTAATATTGAAAGCACCAGTTTCCACTGAGGATGCAAGATTGAGGACCAAGTGTTGCAGCACTTTGGCATCATGGCTGCTCATCTTGATTCGTATACTCAACCAGTACCTACTTGGCTAGACAAGGTGCATACATGAAAAAATTAGGGGCATTCTTCTTCCTAATTGGTGAAATTAAAGTGTTCATGGCACTTAGGAAACATCTGTGGGTTGCAATATACAAAAGTAATAATTGAATTTAAGAAACTAATGTGCTCATGGCAGTTACCAAACTAGTGTTGGTTGTTTTTGTATGCACTGGTAAAGTATTTGTACACATGTATCGTGGCTTTGGTACGTGAGATGGTTGCATATAATAAGGTACAGCTGCACAGAACACATGAAAGCACAGAGAGAGAGTTCATGGAGACAGACGTATGCAATTCATACAAAACAATGTACTATAGCGAAAAAGGAGTTAGAACCTCAATTAGTTGAAGAGGACGTCAAATAATCAAAATATTTTATCGAGCTGCATAATAAGTAAAGGTTTCGTTAGTTGCATGCAACAGTTGGTCATGTAAGGAAAGACTACTCAAAATTGAAGGGTGAGATGTCCAATTCGTAGACACAGGAACTAACACCAATTTGAAGTAATTAATCGTGAAGGAACAAGGGGTTGTGTTGGGGAATTGAACGACACTTGTACTTAGTTCTTATACTAGGAACATTAACATGGATATCTGTACCAGGAACATTCAACAAAAAACATTCAATCCACATGACTGCAAATCATTTCGCAAAAGAGAAAATGGTGGATTCACAAACATGAGTAAACGAGGATCAGGATTATGCAAATCACACTCAAGTCTCAATGTTGTTTCGTTTGTACCATAGTAAGGAAGCATGAATTTTGTAATTCGAAAGCACGGATCAGTTAGCAATACGTGGTTGAGGACAGGTTCAGATCTATGTGTACCACAATATGAAACTTGGTTCTTGTACCTAAACAATCATCGCATCGAATGTCGGACATAACCGCAACCCTAACTAGTGAAACTTGGCGATGAACACATAAATCGTAGCGCACATTAAAGGAAAAGTACTAGTAAACCCTAGTGGTAACCCTAGGTACGGTTTCGAAGGAACTCGGATCAAGCCGAGGTGTAGACGAAGGCGATGCGACGAAGCTTACCTTGGACCTTGTACCTCGAAGGACGCAGATCGGCTGAGCGTAGATCTATCCGCGAATGGATGACCTCCCTTGGACCTCGACCCCAACCCAAACGCTCCGGCCGACAGCGACGAACGGCGCCGGCGTCTTCGCACGGAACGGCCGGGTCGCCGCTCCGCGAAGGTTAGGGGCGGAGTCGCTTGGACGAGCCCCACTGCTGCTCGTCGGCCGGAGGAAGACAAACGCTTCGCGGGCGACGGCGGATCGACGCGTACCTTCTCCGGCGGTGGTTCGGTCGCCCGCGGATCGCCACGGGCGTCTTCCTCGGAGTTGTCCGACCGCGCGCTCTTGTCTGGGAAGGAAGCGGGTGCGAGAAACGTCTCCGCCGTAGCGTCGCCCTCCATTTACCGGGAGAGAGAAGAAATCGGGAGGGAAGAGGAGGAGGAGGAGGAACGCGATGAAGGGGATAGAGGGCTACTGTAGCCCCTATCCCAGCAACAGTAATAGGGGAGGGGGCGCGTGGGGGCAAGCGTTGAACAAAGTCTTACCACAATAACTGTTATTTCATCAGTAGGCCCGATAATTATCTTGAGACAAGTCTATTTGGTTTCCCTAAACAGGGACAGATTTAGCGGTGGGTTGGGTTGGACGGTGCTCGATAGTGCTCGGAATTGGGCCGGGTCGGGCCAGCCTGGCCCAAGCCCATCGTGCTTCGTGCTAAACGGGTTCGGGCTAGGAAAGCCCAAGCAATTTTTGGGCCGTGCCGTGCCAGCCCGAAGTGTAAAAACAGTGGCCCAATCCGGCCCTAAACTACGTCGTGCCTTCGTTGGGCCGTGCCGGCCCAAGCCCGGCCCGTATATTTGACCATATAAAATTAAAATATTATAACCATATAAAGTTCATAGCTTACAAAATTAAAGATATTAAATAATTCTAACATCATTTAACCACATAAACTCCAAATATAACAACAATATAAAGTCGATATCTTACTAAATTAAAGAAATTAAATAGATTGGGCTTAATTGGGCCGTGCCGGCCCAAGCCCGGCCCATCTATGTGGGCCGTACTGGGGGCCCGACGGGTCGGAATTTGAGGCTCGGCCCAGGCCCGTCTTCGGGCCGTGCTAGCCCAGCCCATATTATTTCGTGTCGGGCCGTGTTTTGGGCTCTTATTTTCGGGCCGTGCTCGTGCTAGCCCGAAAAGCCCAGCCCAGATTCCCAGCACTGGTGCTCGAGCCCTTCCACCGTTTTCGATTCTATAGAGTTCCACTAGAGTCTGCCTAAAATTTAAAATATACATAATATAACATAGAATTATACTACAGTAGTTTAATTTAGTCCTTCCTAAACATTTTTCTGCCTCCTTCCCTGCCCCTAAACTTTTCCCTGTGTTTGAAATCCCGTTTAATTCCAATACTACGACAAACTACACGTCTTTTGACGTCCAAAACTGGGCAAAATCCCCTATTTTATACCGTTTCAAAGCGGTTTTCTCATATGTCTTTGGCTGATGTGGCATGTGGGGCCACATCTTATCTATTTTTACCATGCCATCTTTTATTAAATACATCGTTTACTAATTACTTTAGCTCTTAAGTGATCTCAAATATTTGTGTCTCTCCTGTTTCTCGACCCATAAAAAGTGACAAAAATGACTCAATCGTGCATATCATAATCATTTTTTTCGAACAGCATTGGCAGACGCTTTGTCTTGTCTATCAACTAAGAAAGGAAAGCAAATAATGCGCAAGATTGCAATTAAAGGCCGTAGAATAACCTTAGGCCCTATTTGGTTTCACCTTAGCTAAACTTTAGCTAAAAGTATTTGCTAGCAGTGGAATATTTGGTCTCCTGGAGTAGCTAATAGTGGTGGTAATGGGCTCTAGATTTTACACTTTAAACTTTAAGGATCGAATCGGATTATGATCAGTTCCTATTCCTATTCATTTTGAACTAATATTATTTGAGGAATCTAACTTTTTGTGAAGGGGCATTTGGATCCTAATCCATTACCACCCTGCTAACTAATACAAATAAAATGTCATGAGTACCCTTTTGATTTGACCATGTTAGTGAAAACCATCAGTATATCAGTCAATCGACGAGTATTACCTGTCACTAGGTGATGTTGAGGAGATAATAAAATGGTAAAATCTAAACTCTAGCTAAATTTTATCTAGTATTGGATAATGATTATGAACTAAATAGTAAATATGGGTATAGGACTAGTTTATGAGCAAGGGGATTGAATAGAAAGAGGATTTGGCCCCCTCAATCCCCTCCAATTCTCTTGCTCCCAAACTAGTCTTTAGGGTTAATTTAGGATCAAGTGAATTAAATGGGATTAAGGGTTTGTTTGAGAGCCAACAAAATTGAGAGGATTGGAGGTGCTAAAATCCCTTTGCTGTTCAATTTGGTATTTTAGCCCCTCCAATCCTCTATAATCCCCTTTGTCCCAAACATGTTCGGAGGGGGCTAAAATTCTCTTTCTATTCAAATTCCCCTCCTCAATCCTTGGTCACCAAACCTTAAGGCTTGTTTATTGACAAGGTAATTGACTAGAAATTAGGAAATTAGTCCATTTCTCCCTCAATTCCCTTGTCACCAAGGGCTAGTTTGGAAGAAATGGAAGACAAACCTAGGGAGAGAAAACATCCCATAAATAACTAAATATCTTATTCATATGATACCTCTTGAGATTGCTACCCGAGAAAATGACAAGGATCTCGTAGAAGATTTGGGTTTCTGTTGAGCACCATTTATGTCAGGGTGGACGGTCCAGCCATGAGGCTAGACAGTCCACGTCCGAACGGTCCATGGGTAGAGCCTGGATGGTCTGCAATTAGATCAGATCAGGCATGAGTCCTTATCCTGCACGTGCTTAAACGGCTAATCGTGCGGGAATCTGTTGGGAACCGCCTAGAAACGGGTCCAGACCTCCATCCCTTATAAAAGGGTACAGTCGATTGAGGGCACCCACAATCAAACTAATCAATCTATTTATCCATTCCTTTACTTTCTTGCCCTAGGAGTAGTAGTAACTTAGCCTAGATTAGTTTTCCCACCCCAATCTTCACCCATTTCGTCTCGACGTCCTCTAGAGGCGTCTTGGGTGGCCTGCCGACCCCAAGACAACCCTAAGATCTCTCCTCCCCGATGGGGTCCCTCCTATGGGGCAAGATCTAGGTTCCTACAAGGAAGAAGAAGGCTATAATCCATTGCGGACCGTCTAGAAGCATGCAAAGAGGACCGCTCCTATAGCGAGATCATGGACTGTCCGGCCTAGAGTCGCAGACCGTTCACGCTCACATAGAGAGCATCGTCAGGTGGTTCATTCCAACATACTTTTTGGTGACTCCGTTGGGGATAAGTGCGCTCTAGATCTATTATAATCGATTGTAGATGGGCGGTTCTAAATATCACGCCGATGTTTCCCAAGATAATATCCTTAGGCCGAGTGTTGAGAGTTTGTCGACCTATGAGCAATAGCGATATCGGGATCTCATGAGCCAATTGAAAGAGTACGCATGCCACCAACTCAACAAGGTTTAAGAGGAGGCGAAGGAGAAATTTTTATCACAATTCACAGTGGATCGCCACCAGAAGATTACCAAGCATGGAGGGATCGAGATCGCTCTCCTACCTTTTCTTCAAATCTCTGATGTAAGTAAATCTAACGACATCCAATCTATTAAACAATATGTAGATCATCAACAAAATCAAATGAAACAATAGATTGGAGGGTTAGAAGAAACAATTAGAAAAATAACATGCACATTTGATAAATCTAGTGCTCCTAGTTTTTTGGCATAGGAAACTAGTGATAGGATATTTGTACCTAATACATCGGCATCAAATGGGGATTCATAGCCTTGACCATTATATGATATGCCGATGAATTCATATCCAAGGAAAATACCACCACCACAGTTCTTGCTTGATAGATCAACGACACTTGATGTGTCCAGACCGTCCGCATCTAATCTCGGACCGTCCGACCCTAACGAGGACAGTCTGACGGTCCCTGTCAGATAGTACGGAGCCATGTCGAGACCACCATGTGCCCCCCAGTGGTAAAAAACATGACTGGACAGTCCGGATATACACTTGGACCGTTTGTTATCACACGCCCGTCCAGTCACCTAGGGCGGACCGCTTGAATAGACACACGCAGAACCTATTGTTGCACATAACACACCAATTTATTATGCCACATAACAGCAATACGTTTCTCCCCTACATATCAAAGCCTCAACGCACCATGCGATCCAAGGCCAAACATCGTTTTCGATCGGCCATGGCAAGAAGGCCGGCATAATAATGTCTGGCCAAATGAGCCCCACATCCCAACGACTGGTGGCCTGCCACTGGACACTATGGAAAAAATTAGGGAATAAATGGCCAAAGTACTATTCCAAGAAAGGATCGAAGTAAGTGTGGCTAGATTGGGACAATCTATCGGTGTTTGGGACCCGACCGTGCACCCGGGGTTACCCCTCAGGGTGCTTTTGGGTAGGACAGTGTAACCGACTGTAGCTCGATGGTTCGTGCTGGGCGCACGAGAGACAGTAGACAATTTTTTATAGGTTCGGGCCGCTTAGAGAGGCGTAATACCCTACTTCCTGGTGTGGATCTTTATGTGGTGGGTTACAGGGGGATTCTCTAGTATGAAGGACGCTAGAGAATTGAGCAGATGGCTAATGAATGACTTATCCTTTGATGGGGTGCCCCCTAGGCCTTATATATTCGACCGTGGGGCATTACATGCGGGTATGATAACTATGTGCTCCTAAGTAATAGTGAACTGACTGAACTTATCTCCCTATTATCCTGCTGACTTATCCTCGTTCAGTTTCGACGTCTGGGGTGCTGCGCGGGAGAATCGGATCAATGCTGCGGATAACGTTTAAATCCATTGAGCCACCTAGGCTCGAGTTGATCCAATCCTGTGTCGATCCATTCTGCCAGTGATTCCTCCCCTAGCCCACAAAGGGGTGGCCTTGCAAAATAATAGGCCCAGAGTCTTTCGCGAGGCCTTCCAACCTTTTAGTGGACCCGGGGGATATCTGTCCCCCACAAGCCCCCAATCTTTGAGTTGATTTTAAAACAATCGGCCCAAAGATTCTAGGTCCATCTTGCAGTTTTGATTTTAGACTGTGGATGCTTTGACAGTACACCTGTCAAGTCGTTGCTTCTGAACTCTGATCGGTCCAGTAAAAACAAACATCTGTTATGTTCTTCGGCTCTTTTAGCGGTCTTCACTTTATATTTCAGAGATTAGTGCTTGGTTACCAGCTTATGCTTTAGAGATCAGCATTTCGTCTCTAGGGGTTGAAGATTCATTGGGTGCACCGGAGGTGCACCCAATGGGTGTAGCCCCCGAGCTTTGAGTGGATTACTGAGAATAATCCACTCAAAGGTCTTCATCTCTTGCTTTTTTAGAAGTCGTTGGTTCATCTTTGTTCCATGCTTTAGAAATCAGCATTTCTTCGTTGTTCCATGCCCTAGAGATCAGTGTTCTGCCTTCGTGGTTGAGAACTCATTGGGTGCACTGGAGGTGCACCCAATGGGTGTAGCCCCCGAGCTTTGAGTGGATTACTAAAAATAATCCACTCAAAGGTCTTCATCTCATGCCTTAGAGTTTGGCATTATATCATTAGCTTATGCTTTTAGAGATCAGCCTGTTGTCTTTAATTCTTGCCTTTGAGATTAGCAACGCGGTCTAGCCATGTCCTGTTAGGTTTGAAATTTATTTGATCGTCGACAGATTGGACGTCCGGTAGATGGCTCTTGGCTGGTCTTCATTTCGCTTCGTGCTTTAATGCTTCTGTTGATTAGACTTGTACTTAAGTAGCTATTTTTGGCTTTCCTTCGATCTCTATTGATATCTTCCTTCTGTCTTGATACATTCATTGCGTATACTGTATGGATGTGACTGCTTAGGAAAATCTATTGAAAATTCCTAGACGTCCCCCCTAATGGGTGTAGCCAAGGGACAGCTTGGTGCACTGAGCATTTAGCAAACTGTTCTTGAGTAGTAACTTGATGTGACCGTGGGGTGTAATCATATCGTCCAAGCAGTTGACCTCAGTCCCAATGGTGTCGTGTTACGTGAGGCGGCGTCTGCCGCCTGACTTGTTTCTAGGCGATTTGAATGGCTTATTGAATACTTGTGACTGTTCAGTGACCGTGGTAGGAGATGAGCGGTTGCCTCCCGCCCCTACAAATAGACTGCCTGCTTCACTGGTGTCTTCACACATCTCCCGGCCGTTTGTTGCTTATTCTCCACTTTTCTCTTCTTTTTCGATCAACTATGGGCAAGAACAAGAAAGGCGGAAGTTCGTCGCACCACTCCGGTGACAAGCGGAAGCGTGAGCCAAGTCCCCCCTCGGAGGACTTCGGTGACTCCGAATACTCGGAGGAGGAGTTTTCCTCTGAGTCTAAGGGGTCGCCGGTCTATGCCTCTCCCCCGGTGTCGTCCGATGACTCGGACGATTCCCAGGGGATCACCGCCGAGGTGTGGACGTACATCCGGGCCATCGAGCGCTCCGGGCTCGAGGGCTCAAATGAGTCAGAGGTCTCCTCGAACGAGGAGAACTCCTCCGACTTGTCTGAGGAGGGGATCAGTGGTGACGGCGACGACGAGGGCGACGACGACGGTGGCAAGGGTGACGGCGGCAAGGGCGACGGCGACGGCGGCAAGGCCAGTGGCAGAGCGCCACTAGCTTAAATATTAGTATAGATAACTAGTAGTAGAAGTAGTATTAGTAAAAGTGGAAAAATGTAGTAGTAGTTAGTAGTATAGAGTAGTGTAAGTAGTGTAGTGATGTAGTAGTGTAATGTAGCGAAAAAGGGAAGGAAGGCTGGCTCATAATGAGTTGGTCTTTGAGTTTGTGGAAGAACTTCCCTTCTTTATATTGAAGAAAATTTCAGCTTGTTCTGAGTATCTCTTCCGCTTTTCCATCGTTCTTTTATAGTCAATCGATAGCTTGTATTCATGCCCAGCGCTGCCGTTGTTCTTAGAGATAACACCCGAGTAACGACTGGTAATTGTTGAGTCGTATTTGGTTTTGCCGGCATTTACGTAAAGAAAAACGGATGAAATATGGCAGGCATTGCCGGCGTCTTTTAGAAGTAACTGCCGAGCTGCTCTGGACCACGCCGGCGTTTTTGAGGTAACAACCGAGTTATGCTAGATCGTGTCGGTGTTTTAGAAGTAACAGCCGAGTTACTCTAGGCTACGTCGACGTTTTAGAGGTAACAACCGAGTTATACTGAGCCACGTAGGCGTTTTAGAGGTAACAACCAAGTTATGATGGGCCACGTCGGCGCTTTAGAGGTAACTGCCAAGTTATGCCAGGAAATTTGTCTTTCCTGAGTGATGACTTAGCACTTTTTAGAAACAGTGTCCAACCCAGGAAAACCCCATCTTTATCACGTCGTCACACGCCTCTGTGTTCTGAGCCCTAACTTCATCTTTCCGCCTCAAGCCATACCTCTGTTTCTCTCTGATTTCGCTTCTGTTCAATCCGCCGACGATATTGCGATGGCGCCCAAGCGGAAGAGCTAGAATTTTGCTGCGGTAGTGATCCCTCCCATCTACCCCAACAGCCAGTTGCCTTTCGCAGGTAACCATATGTTTATTATCTCTAAATTGGATCTCCTCCGCCTTGTCGATGTTGGAGTTCTTCCTCCGAAGGAGCTTTGTTCTTGGCGGATTTGCCGTGGGGTCACCGTTCCGACAGAAGATACCCACGAGTCCGTTGTCTATGTTCCTTTTCTTATCCGCGGCCTTGCTCTTCCCATTTCTCCCTTCTTTCGCGGTCTCCTTGACTTTTATAATCTGAACCTGACTCATCTGAATCCCAATTCCATTTTGCAAATTTCTATCTTTGTTCATCTGTGTGAGGCCTACCTCGGAATTCTTCCCCACTTTGGTTTATGGAAGTATCTGTATCACTGTCGACCTGGGATGGCTGGGGGTCAGCACCAACTCGTGGGTGGTGCGAGTTTGGAGATGCCCCGTGGGAGGAAAACAAAATACCTTGACATCCCGCTTAAGGACAACATTAAGGGGTGGTGCCTAGAGTGGTTTATTCTGGAAAACCATGGCAAGTACCTCCCCCCTCGGTCGGGGAGACAGCCAGATGTGCGTACTCCGAGTTGGATTGAGTCTCCTACTGCCTTGGAAGTAACAGAAGCTAGGATTCTGCTTGCTAAAATCTGTCTGCTGAAGGAGAGAGGTTTGACCGCCGTGGCTGTGGTTGCTGACTTTATTTTTAAGAATATTCAACCCCTGAAGGACAGAGCATACCTAGCTTACTTGTATAGTGGTGTTACCGACTCGACTCGGGTTACCAATAGGAGAATTCCTGCTGAGGTTCTGGTGAGCCGATTAGAGAGGATCTTGAGAGGCAAAGTATCAAATGTTGGTGCTCCTGTTGCCTACTTTGCTTGGAATCTGCCACCTCCTAAGTCCTTTTTCAATTTTGTGTCCAATCCTCCTGTTGGTGATAGTGGTCTGGGTCTTAGAGTGCAACCCTCTCCTGAAGATATTGAGGTCTTAGTTGCTTCTCTTTGTGATCTTCCTAATGATGAGAGGCAAGTTCATTTTGAGATGCCAACGAGTCCAGATGATGCGGAAATAAATGTTGTACTCGACATGTTGGCTGGAGAATCTTCTAACTCGGCCCCTGCTAAAACAATGGCTGTTGCGGTTATACCAGAGACTGACAAAACAGTGGACACCCGAAAGCTTGAGGATATTCGCCCAAAGCGTCTTCATCAAGTCAGCCGCCCAACCGCGCCTGCTGAGGAGAAGAAGAAAAGGAAACGGCTTCAGCATCTGTCATGCTTGGATCAGGATGCTAGACCTTCTGCTCCTGTTTGCGAAGGAGTACCAACAGAGGTCTTTACTGAAGTTGACCCCACTGGTGGTGTACCTGCTGAAGCTGACCCCAATGGGTGTGATCCTATTGAAGCTGACCCCAATGGGTGTGATCCTGCATCATCTATTGTCCACATTTTTGACAAGGACGAAGAAGAGGAAGAAGAAGTCCCGCTAATTCGTAAGAATAGCCGGCGTTATAGAGGTAGTAGGGGGGATAGTGATATTTCTTCTCCAGCTCTGTCTACTCTTGTTAGCCTTCAAGAATTATCCATAACAGATTTTGATCAAGCCCTTGAGGATGTCGTTCCTGAAGATATGCTGTTGGAACCGACTGCTGGTGATATGATGGATGTTTGCTTTAACACTCCAGACGTGGGATTAGAGGTATTCCGGGCGGTATCTCGCGCATCGTCGACTTTGGAAGGCAGTCTTCGGTGTCAAGAAGTTGGTCAGGATTGCCCGACTCCCATGGAGGTGACTGAGGATCCTTTGGCCTCAGAGGTGGTTGTTGCAGGAAACCCAGCCCCCGAGGGTGATGCTGGCGATTACCCAGCCCCCAAGGGTGTCGCAGGTAATGATCCGGCTCTAGTGGGTAGCGCAAGCTGTAACCCAGCCCCCGAGGGTGTTGCCGGTAGCGATCTGGCTCTGATGGGTAGTGTGAGCTGCAACCTAGCCCTCGAGGGTGTCCAGGCGAGCTCTCCTTCCCATACCTTCATGGACGTCCACGTCGGGTCGTCTCCCCCATGGTATGATGGAGTGGTAGTGATGCATACTTCTTTAGCTTCGAGTGAGGGAGTCACCTTAGAGGTCGGCGAGCCGGATGCCAGAATTCTGATATCTGCTAGTGGGGCTGAACCAACCCCCAACGATGCTCTTCAGATTGTTCCAGTTGATCTTCCTTTGTCGAGCTACAACACAGCTTCTCATGACTTGGGATTGCCCTCATTCCTTTCTAATCTTCAAGTAACCTAGCTCTTTTCGTTCCGTCATTCTTCCTGGTAAATCACTTTCTATGTACTCATTTGTTTTTAATAACAGGCTTTGGTTGACGGGATGTCTGCTCAATTGAGATCACATGGTGCCCCTATCCCAAAAGGAGCTCTGTCTCTGACGCAGTGGAATCCATTGCTGCTTCAGAAGCAGATAGCTGATTTGAAAGTGTCAAATGCTGGTTGGTATCTTTGTTTCTTCCTTGGCTGATTGATTAATTTGTTCTTAAGCGTGTATCCTTTTTTGACTGCTTTTTGTTAGATATGGCCTGGCGGTATTCTGAGCTTGAGGAGAAACATCTTCAACATCAAGCCAACTCAACCCGGCGGTACTCTGAGCTTGAGGAGAAGTATTCCCAAGGTCAGATCGACCTGGCTCGGGTTTCTGATTCTTTAGACGATGCACATTCTTTGAATTCTTCTCTTAATGCTCGGCTTGATTCTGAAAGGGCGGCTAACGAGGTAAGCTTACTTAATTGGATCTGCCGTGAATTTACTGCTTACTGGATGCTTGAGAGTTGATTCTTGTTTGTAGGAGGAGAAACGAGCACTTGCTGCCTCTCGCGAAAATCTGGATAGGTTGTATCATGATGCCAGCACTTCCCTAACTATCTTGGAAAGGAGCCACCGTTTTACCATGATAGATCTGGATCATCATCGTCATGCATTGCAAGTATCCCAAGATGAGATCCTGCGGCTTAGGCAGTTGGTGTCAAGCAAGGACTCCATCATCAAAGATCTGCGTGCTTCTAAGAGGTCAGTCGCCCAGGAGCTAGAGGCCGCTCGACTGGCTACCAAAGTTGCAGAGGACAACTACGCTGCTCTGAAAGCCCAGCGTGACAAGGCTATGGACAAAGCCATTCGCGCAGGGTGAATTTTGATGAGAAGGCCCGGTGTAGTTGTTCCTGATGACATTGTTGCGGACGTCAAGGCTACACCTGATGCTTCGAGTTGCCCTTCCTCCTCGATTGCTCCTACGAAAGACATTGCCAAATAGAGAAGTTTTGCTGTGTTAAGAAGATACTGAATGCATTTGTGAACTATATGTGTGTGATCAGTGCGCTCAAATACTCAGTAGGATATTAGAATGTGTTCTTAGCGCTGAAAACTATAACTTTTTGTCTCTGAACGTTTGCAGAGGTAAGTGTGGCATGCTGGTTTTTGGAATCTTTTCCTAATTTATGCCAATTGATCAGCTGGTAAGGCATAGAGATCGCCTTATGACAAGTAGTTGTGAGCATGTTACGCCGTCTTAAGTCATTGCCGACTTAAACCGACTGCTCCGTTAGTAGGGTATAGTGGCCATCCTATGTCAAGTAAGCGCGAGCATGTTGCACCGTCTTAAGTCGTTGCCGACTTAAGCCGATTGCTCCATTAGTAGGGTATACTGGTCACCCTATGTCGAGTAAGTGCGAGCATGTCGCACCGTCTTAAGTCATCGCCGACTTAAGTCGATTGCTCCGTTAGTAGGGTATAGTGGTCACCCTATGTCGAGTAAGCGCGAGCATGTTGCACCATCTTAAGTCGTCATCGACTTAAGCCGATTGCTCCGTTAGTAGGGTATAGTGGTCACCCTATGTCGAGTAAGCGCGAGCATGTTGCACCGTCTTAAGTCGTCGCTGACTTAAGCCGATTGCTCCGTTAGTAGGGTATAGTGGTCACCCTATGTCGAGTAAGCGCGAGCATGTTGCACCGTCTTAAGTCGTCACTGACTTAAGCCGATTGCTCCGTTAGTAGGGTATAGTGGTCACCCTATGTCGAGTAAGCATGAGCATGTTGCACCGTCTTAAGTCATCGCTGACTTAAGCCAATTGCTCCGTTAGTAGGGTATAGTGGTCACCCATTGTCGAGTAAGCGCGAGCATGTTGCACCGTCTTAAGTCGTCCTCGACTTAAGCCGATTGCTCCGTTAGTAGGGTATAGTGATCACCCTTGATTGAGTAAGCGTTCTGATTCCAAGTTTAATCAAGTCAAAGTCGATGGATAACCAATAGTTTGAATGCTTTTGAGAGTGAGAGCTTTTATTGATGACGTATTTTCCAATTACAAAATACAACGTTGCTCCGATAGTTCTTGCTAAGGGTAAAACTTCCTGAGGTGCTCTATATTCCAAGAATTCCCTACTTCTGTGCCATCCATTTGAGTAAGCCGATATGATCCTGGCCGAGTGACCTCCGACACCATGAATGGCCCTTCCCATAGCGGCGATAATTTGTGCCATCCTTCTCCTGTTAGAATTCGGCGAAGGACCAAGTCTCCCACTATGAAGGATCAACGTCGTATAGTCTTATCATGATAGCGCCTCAGGGTCTACTGATATCTAGCTAACTGAATTACTGTATTCAACCGCTCTTCTTCTAGTACGTCAACATCTTCTAGCCTGGTAGCTTCCGCTTCAGCTATGTTTTCGAAGACCAGCCTTGGTACCCCAAACCTGAGGTCAGCAGGTAGCACTGCCTCCGAACCATAGACCATGAAGAAGGGGGTGTTTCCATGCAGAGCTCGACTGGGTTGAGTTCTTAGGCTCCAAACCACATAAGGTAATTCTCTGATCCACTTCTCTGCAAACTTTTCATTCTTGTCGAAGACTTTCTTCCTGAGTGCTTTCAGTATCATTCCATTAGCCCTTTCCACCTGACCGTTGGCTCTTGGATGTGCTACTGACGCATACTTGATCTGAATGCTCCGTTGTTCGCAGAAATCAAAGAATTCAGAGCTAGTGAAATTGGATCCCAGGTCAGTTATGATGTTATTCGGTATCCCAAACCTGAATATTATATCTTGTATGAATTTCACTGCCTTGGCTGAAGTTAGAGAAGCAATGGGTTTTTATTCTATCCATTTGGTGAATTTGTCAATGGCGACCAACATGTGAGTGTAGCCTCCCTGAGCTTTCTTGAATGGTCCAATCATGTCTAGTCCCTAGCATGCAAATGGCCATGTTACGGGTATGGTCTGCAGTTGCTGTGCTGGCAAATGCTGCTGCTTTGATAAAAATTGGCAAGCTTCACATCTCTGGACTAACTCGGCTGCATCACTCTTTACCGTCGGCCAGTAGAACCCAGACCTGAAGACCTTCCCAACCAGAGTTCTAGATGCTGCGTGTATCCCACACTGTCCGGCGTGAACCTCATCTAGCAGTTGCTTCCCAGTAACCGAAGGAATGCACTTCATGAGGACTCCTGTTGCACCCCTTCTGTACAGTGCGTCCCCTATGAGGATGTAGTGGGTTGACTGCCTTGCGATGCATTCTGCTGTGGCTTTATCATCCGGTTCCTCTCCGTTCTTTATATACCTGATGATAGGCTCCCTCTAGTCATTAGAGTCTAACTCTGGCTAGCTCAAAACATTGCACTCTTCTGCTTGATCTAAGGAAATGCTCGGGCGTGGCACCTCCTGGACGAAAACTCTAGGTGGAACCTGAGTTCGTGAAAGGGAAATGTGCCCTTGGGCCATTCCTAAGTATTTTGGTGATTTAGTGACCAACACAAGTGCCTAAGTGTAAAAAGGTGGACAAAGTACAAATCAAGGATAAAGGTATGTTTCTCAGACTTAGTACATTGTTTTAGAGACTAATGTATTGTGTCTAAGTGCTGGAAACAGAAAAAATCGAGTTGGAGAAGAGATGGCTCAAGCAGCCAAAGTCTGCTCAGTCTGGGTGCACCGAACTGTCCGGTGGTGCACCGGACAGTGTCCGGTGCGCCAGGCTGGCTCGAGGGAAAAGGCTGCTCTCGGGACTTCGACGGCAGTGTATGGCTATAATTCACCGGACTGTCCGGTGGTGCACCGGACTGTCCGGTGGGCTACTCACAGGCGAACTCGTCGCTCTCGGGAAGTCATCGTCGACGTACGGCTATAATTCACCGGACTGTCCGGTGTGCACCGGACTGTCCGGTGAGCCAACGGTCGGCAGGGCCAACGGTCGGTCGCGCGATCTGCGGGGGACACGTGGCCGAGCCAACGGCTAGAAGGGGGCACCCGTCTGTCCGGTGTGCACCGGACATGTCCGGTGCGCCAACGGCTCTCAGGCTGCCAACGGTCGACTGCGCCATTTATGGAAGGAAATCGGGCATCGGACAGTGTCCGGTGTGCACCGGACTGTCCGGTGCACCAGTCGACAGAAGGCAAGATCAGCCTTCCTAGATTGCTCTCAACGGCTGCTAGCTGCCTTGGGGCTATAAAAGGGACCCCTAGGCGCATGGAGGAGTACACCAAGCATTCCTACAACATTCCTAAGCACCAAGACATCGATTTCGCGCATTCGTTTCATTGTGATAGCATATAGAGCTCTAGTGGAGTTGTGAACTCATTGAGTTGTGTTGCGAGCTCTTATTGCGACTTGTGTGCGTGTTGACACTCTGATTCTTGTGTCTTGTGTGCGTTGCTAATCCCTCCCTTGCTCCGTGTTCTTTGTGAATTTCAAGTGTAAGGGCGAGAGGCTCCAAGTTGTGGAGATTCCTCGCAAACGGGATTGAGAAAAAGCAAGCAAAACACCATGGTATTCAAGTGGGTCTTTGGACCGCTTGAGAGGGGTTGATTGCAACCCTCGTCCGTTGGGACGCCACAACATGGAGTAGGCAAGCGTTGGTCTTGGCCGAACCACGGGATAACCACCGTGCCATCTCTGTGATTGATCCTTGTTGGTTATTGTGTTTTGTTGAGGATTCCTCTCTAGCCACTTGGCAATTATTGTGCTAACGATTAACCAAGTTTTGTGGCTTAAGTTTTGAAGTTTCACAGGATCACCTATTCACCCCCCCCTCTAGGTGCTCTCAGTTCGATTGGATCCTAGTTTCGACAACGTGTCTGCTGCTGCGATGCGATCTCTTTCCACATGATGAAATTCTAGCCCTTCAAATTTATCTTCCAGTTTTCGGACGACTGTATAGTACTTGCCCATAGAATCATTCGAGCAATCCCATTCTTTATTTATCTGACTTATGACCACTAGTGAATCTCTGTATACCATCAACCTCTTGATGCCCAGTGATATGGCAATGTCCAATCCGTGGATCAAAGCTTCATATTCTGCTGCATTATTGGATGTTAAGAATAACAACTTAAGAGCATATTTGAGTTGTTCACCTCTAGGGGCAATGAAGAGGATCCCTGCGCCTGCTCCCTACAGTTTCAACGAGCCATAAAAATACTGAGAGCACCTAGAGGGGGGGTGAATAGGTGATCCTGTAAAACTTAAAAACTTAAGCCACAAAAACTTGGTTAAGTGTTAGCACAGTAAATGCCAAGTGGCTAGAGAGGAGTCAAAACACAATAACCACAAGAAATCAATCACAGAGATGGCACGGTGGTTATCCCGAGGTTCGGCCAAGACCAACGCTTGCCTACTCCACGTTGTGGCGTCCCAACGGACGAGGGTTGCAATCAACCCCTCTCAAGCGGTCCAAAGACCCACTTGAATACCACGGTGTTTTGCTTGCTTTTTCTCAATCCCGTTTGCGAGGAATCTCCACAACTTGGAGCCTCTCGCCCTTACACTTAAAGTTCACAAAGAAGCACGGAGCAAGGGAGGGATTAGCAACACACTCAAGACAAGAAATCACAGCAACACCACGCACACAAGTCGCAACGAGAGCTCACAACACAACTCAATGAGTTCACCACTCAACTAGAGCTCTAATTGCTATCGCAAAGAATCAAAGGCGCGGAATCGATGTCTTGGTGCTTAGGAATGTTGTAGGAATGCTTGGTGTACTCCTCCATGCGCCTAGGGGTCCCTTTTATAGCCCCAAGGCAGCTAGGAGCCGTTGAGAGCAATCTAGGAAGGCTGATCTTGCCTTCTGTCGACTGGCGCACCGGACAGTCCGGTGCACACCGGACACAGTCCGGTGCCCGATTTCCTTCCATAAATGGCGTAGTCGACCGTTGGCAGCCAGAGAGCCGTTGGCGCACCGGACATATCCGGTGCACACCGGACAGTCCGGTGCCTCCTACTAGCCGTTGGCTCGGCCACGTGTCCCGCGCAGATCGCGCGGCCGACCGTTGGCTCACCGGACAGTCCGGTGCACACCGGACAGTCCGGTGAATTATAGCCGTACGTCGTCGATGAATTCCCGAGAGCGACGAGTTCGCCTGTGAACGGCCCACCGGACAGTCCGGTGCACCACCGGACAGTCCGGTGAATTATAGCCGTACACCGCCGTCGAAGTCCCGAGAGCAGCCTGTTTGCCAGAGCCAGTCTGGCGCACCGGACACTGTCCGGTGCACCACCGGACAGTCCGGTGCTCCAGACTGAGCAAAGTCTTGGCTGCTCGAGCCAAGGCATTTCCAAATGGATTTTTCCTGTTTCCAGCACTTAGACACAATACATTAGTCTCTAAAACAATGTACTAAGTCTGAGAAACATACCTTTATCCTTGATTTGTACTTTGTCCACCATTTTATACTTAGGCACTTGTGTTGGACACTAAACCACCAAAATACTTAGAAATGGCCCAAGGGCACATTTCCCTTTCAATCTCCCCCTTTTTGGTGATTTATGCCAACACAACATAAAGCAAGTAGAACAAGTACAAAATCACTTCAAATAAGAACTCAAATTGTTTTGATTCAAATTTGACATATATGGATCACTCTTTGCCACCACTTGGTTTGTTTTTGCAAATCAAACTCAAATTTCTATCTCTAAGTCAAACACACATGTTAAGACATAAAGAGAGTCATTCCAAGAGAAATTGATTCAAGATTTCAAAAACTCCCCTTTTTCCCATAATCAACACTTCTCCCCACAAGAAGCCAACTTTTGACAAGACCAAAAACTCTTTTCTACTATTTTCAAAATCTCTCAAGTGGTAGCTGATCCATTTATCGCTTTGGCCTTTATTTTCTCCCCCTTTGGCATCAAGCACCAAAACGGGATCAATCTTGGCCCTTTAACCCCATTGCCTCACCAAAATCTTCAAATGAGAACACAAAGGCAATAAGAGGTCGTGAGATGAACTTGGAATTAGTTACCCTCTCATGGGAGTGCAGTGGAAGTCTTTCATGGTCCAAGTCCACCTTTTCCCTTTCAAACCTTATTTGAGACTAAAGCAAGCAAACTCAAGCATATGGTTAGTCTCAAAGGGTCAAGTTGTAGCACAACTCCCCCTAAATATGTGCATCACTTGCACAAGGACTTGTGAGGTCTGGGGAGAGATTGTACAACTTGAGCACCACAATAAGCAACAAAATGCAGAATGAACATGATCAAAAGCATAAACACATGTATGCTACAATTCAATCCAAGTTCCGCGAATCTAGGATATTTAGCTCACTTCGCAGCCTGCAAAAGGTCTTTTCATCTAAAGGCTTGGTAAAGATATCGGCTAGCTGGTTCTCGGTGCTAACATGAAACACTTCGATATCTCCCTTTTGCTGGTGGTCTCTCAAAAAGTGATGCCGGATGTCAATGTGCTTTGTGCGGCTGTGCTCAACAGGATTTTCCGCTATTCGGATAGCACTCTCATTATCACATAGGAGTGGGACTTTGCTCAGATTGTAGCCAAAGTCCCGGAGGGTTTGCCTCATCCAAAGTAGTTGCGCGCAACACTGTCCTGCGGCAACGTACTCGGCCTCAGCGGTGGATAGGGCAACAGAGGTTTTTTTCTTAGAGTTCCACGACACCAGGGACCTTCCTAAGAATTGGCACGTCCCCGATGTACTCTTCCTATCGACCTTACATCCAGCATAATCGGAATCTGAATATCCAATCAAGTCAAAGTTAGACCCCTTTGGATACCAGATCCTGAAGCAAGGCGTAGCGACTAAATATCTCAAAATTCGCTTCACAGCCACTAAGTGACACTCCTTAGGATCGGATTGAAATCTAGCACACATGCATACGCTAAGCATAATATCCGGTCTACTAGCACATAAATAAAGCAAAGAACCTATCATGGACCGTTATGCTTTTTGATCAACGGACTTACCTCCTTTGTTGAGGTCGGTGTGTCCGTCAGTTCCCATCGGCGTCTTTGCGGGCTTGGCGTCCTTCATCCCAAACCGCTTTAGCAAGTCTTGCGTGTACTTCGTTTAGGAGATGAAAGTGCCGTCCTTGAGTTGCTTCACTTGGAACCCAAGGAAGTAGTTCAACTCGCCCATCATCGACATCTCGAATTTCTGCGTCATCACCCTGCTAAACTCTTCACAAGACTTTCGATTAGTAGAACAAAATATTATGTCATCGACATAAATTTGGCACACAAAAAGATCACCATCGCAAGTCTTAGTAAAAAGAGTTGGATCGGCTTTCCCGACCTTGAAAGCATTAGCAATTAAAAAGTCTCTAAGGCATTCATACCATGCTCTTGGGGCTTGCTTAAGTCCATAGAGCGCCTTAGAGAGCTTACACACGTGGTCGTGGTACCGTTCATCCTCGAAGCCAGGGGGTTGCTCTACGTACACCTCCTCCTTGATTGGCCCGTTGAGGAAAGCGCTCTTTACATCCATTTGGTACAACCTGAAGGAATGGTGAGCGGCATATGCTAGCAAAATAGGAATTGATTCTAGCCTAGCCACAGGAGCGAACGTCTCCTCAAAGTCCAAACCTGCGACTTGGGCATAACCTTTTGCCACAAGTCGAGCCTTGTTCCTTGTCACCACCCCGTGCTCGTCCTGTTTGTTGCGGAACACCCACTTGGTTCCCACAACATTTTGCTTGGGGCGAGGCACCAGTGTCCAAACTTCATTGCGCTTGAAGTTGTTGAGTTCCTCCTGCATGGCCAGCACCCAGTCCGGATCCAGCAAGGCCTCTTCTACCCAGAAAGGCTCAATAGAAGAGACAAAAGAGTAATGCTCACAAAAATTAACTAATCTTGAACGAGTAGTTACTCCCTTGCTAATATCACCCAAAATTTGATCGACGGGATGATCCCTTTGGATCGTCGCTCGAACTTGGGTTGGAGGTGCCTGAGGTGCTTCTTCCTCTTCAACTTGAACATCCTGTGCTCCCCCTTGATCATGCGCCTCCACTTGAGGTACCTGTTCGTCATCTTGGGTTGGGGGATGCACCATAGTTGAGGAAGACGGTTGATCTTGTTCCAATTGTTCCTGAGGCCGTACATCTCCAATCGCCATGGTGCGTATTGCGGCCGTTGGAACGTCTTCTTCATCTACATCATCAAGATCAACAACTTGCTCTCTTGGAGAGCCATTAGTCTCATCAAATACAACGTCGCTAGAGACTTCAACCAAACCCGATGATTTGTTGAAGACCCTATACGCCTTTGTATTTGAATCATACCCTAATAAAAACCCTTCTACAGCTTTGGGAGCAAATTTGGAATTCCTACCCTTCTTCACTAGAATGTAACATTTACTCCCAAATACACGAAAGTACGATACATTGGGTTTGTTACCAGTCAGCAGCTCATATGAAGTCTTCTTGAGGAGGCGGTGAAGGTAGACCCTGTTGATGGCGTGGCAAGCCGTGTTCACGGCTTCCGACCAAAAACGCTCGAGGGTCTTGAACTCTCCAAGCATAGTCCTCGCCATATCAGTGAGCGTCCTGTTCTTCCTCTCTACTACACCATTTTGTTGAGGTGTGTAGGGAGCGGAGAACTCGTGCTTGATCACCTCCTCCTCAAGGAACTCCTCCACTTGAAGATTCTTGAATTCGGACCCGTTGTCGCTTCTTATCTTCTTCACCTTGAGCTCAAACTCATTTTGAGCTCTCCTTAGGAAGCACTTGAGGGTCCCTTGGGTTTCAGACTTATCCTACAAAAAGAACACCCAAGTGAAGCGGGAAAAGTCATCAACAATAACTAGACCATACTTACTTCCTCCTATGCTCAGATAGGCGACGAGTCCGAAGAGGTCCATATGCAGCAGCTCCAGAGGTCTTGAAGTGGTCATCACATTCTTGCCGTGATGTGCTCCTCCCACCTGTTTACCTGCTTGACAAGCTGCACAAGGTCTATCTTTTTCGAAATGTACATTGGTTAGACCTATCACGTGTTCTCCCTTTAGAAGCTTGTGGAGGTTCTTCATCCCCACATGTGCTAAGCGGCGATGCCACAACTAGCCCATGCAAGTCTTAGCCATTAAGCATGCATCTAGACCGGCCTCTTCTTTTGCAAAATCAACTAAATAAAGTTTGCCGTCTAGTACACCCTTAAAAGCTAGTGAACCATCACATCTTCTAAAGACAGACACATCTACATTTGTAAATAGACAATTATATCCCATATTACATAATTGACTGACAGAGAGTAAATTATATCCAAGAGACTCAACTAAAAACACATTAGAGATAGAGTGCTCATTAGATATTGCAATCTTGCCTAAACCTTTCACCTTGCCTTGGTTCCCATCACTGAATATGATTGAATCTTGGGAATCCTTATTCTTGACGTAGGAGGTGAACATCTTCTTCTCCCCCGTCATATGGTTTGTGCATCCGCTGTCGATAATCCAGCTTGAACCCCCGGATGCATAAACCTGCAAGGCAAATTTAGGATTGGGTCTTAGGTACCCAACTCTTGTTGGGCCCTACAAGGTTAGTCACAATTTCCTTAGGGACCCAAATGCAAGTTTTATCACCCTTGCATTTTGCCCCTAATTTCCTAGCAACTATCTTCCTATCCTTTCTACAAATAGCAAAGGAAGCATTTAAAGCATGATAAATTGTAGAGGGTCCATTCATAACTTTCCTAGAAACATGAACACTATTCTTTCTAGGCACATGATGAATATTCTTCCTAGGCATATCTCTACCATGCATATAGGAAGAACTGGGAGCAAACATAGCATAAGAATCATAGGCATGTGAATCAAAAGCATTACAACTCCTATGAGATTGTCTTCTATCATTGTACATAAAAGCATGGTTCTTTTTAGTACTACATGCCATAGGGGCCTTCGCTTTCTCCTTGGCGGAGATGGGAGCCTTATGGCTTGTTAAGTTCTTGGCTTCCCTCTTGAAGCCAAGTCCATCCTTAATTGAGGGGTGTCTACCAATCGTGTAGGCATCCCTAGCAAATTTTAGTTTATCAAAATCACTTTTGCTAGCCTTAAGTTGGGCATTAAGACTAGCCAGTTCATCATTTAACTTTGCAATTGAAGCTATGTGTTCACTACAAGCATCAATATCGAAATCTTTACATCTATTGCAAATAACAACATTTTCTACACAAGTTGTTGATTTACTAGCTATTTCTAATTTAGCATTCAAATTATCATTAATGCTCCTTAAGCTAGAAATCGTCTCATGGCAAAAAGATAATTCACAAGAAAGCATTTCATTTCTCTTAACTTCTAAGGCATGAGATTTTTGTGCTTCTACAAATTTATCATGTTCTTCATACAACAAGTTCTCTTGTTTTCTAAAAGCCTATTCTTATCATTCAAGGCATCAATTAATTCATTAATTTTATCTACCTTGGTTCTATCTAGGCCCTTAAATAAACATGAATAATCTATTTCATCCTCATCACTAGATTCGTCCTCACTTGAAGAAGCATAGGTAGAGTTTCGAGCACATACCTTCTTCTCCCTTGCCATAAGGCATGTGTGACGCTCGTTGGGGAAGAGGGATGACTTGTTGAAGGCGGTGGCGGCGAGTCCTTCATTGTCGGAGTCGGACGAGGAGCAATCCGAATCTCACTCCTTGCCAAGATGTGCCTCGCCCTTTGCCTTCTTATAGTTCTTCTTCTTTTCCCTCTTGTTCCCTTGATCCTGATCACTATCATTGTCGGGACAGTTAGCAATAAAATGACCAAGCTTACCACATTTGAAGCATGAGCGCTTCCCCTTTGTCTTGGTCTTGCTTGGCTGCCCCTTGCGACTCTTTAGCGCCGTCTTGAATCTTTTGATGATGAGGGCCATCTCTTCATCATTAAGTCCGGCCGCCTCAATTTGTGCTACCTTGCTGGGTAACGCCTCCTTGCTCCTTGTTGCCTTGAGAGCAACGGGTTGAGGCTCCGTTTAGAGCGTCGTCCACGTACCTCGCCTCCTTGATCATCATTCGCCCGCTTACGAATTTTCCAAGGACTTCTTCGGGCGACATTTTGGTGTACCTGGGATTCTCACGAATATTATTCACCAAATGAGGATCAAGAACGGTAAAGGACCTTAGCATCAGTCGGACGACGTCGTGGTCCGTCCATCGCGTGCTTCCTTAGCTCCTTATTTTGTTGATAAGGGTCTTGAGCCGGTTGTATGTTTGTGTCGGCTCCTCGCCCCTTATCATTGCGAATCGTCCAAGCTCGCCTTCCACCAACTCCATCTTGGTGAGCAAGGTGACGTCGTTCCCCTCATGTGAAATCTTGAGGGTGTCCCAGATCTGCTTGGCGTTATCCAAGCCACTCACTTTGTGGTATTCATCCCTGCACAATGAAGCTAGAAGAACAGTAGTAGCTTGTGCATTCTTATGAATTTGCTCATTAATGAACATGGGACTATCCGTACTATCAAAGTGCATTCCACTCTCTACAATCTCCCATATACTAGGATGGAGAGAGAACAAGTGACTACGCATTTTGTGACTCCAAAATCCGTAGTCCTCTCCATCAAAATGAGGAGGTTTACCAAGTGGAATAGATAATAAATGAGCATTTGTACTTTGAGGAATACGAGAGTAATCAAAAGAAAAGTTCGAATTGACCGGTTTCCTTCTCTCGTAGTCGTTGTGGTCGTCGTCCTTTTGGGAAGAAGTAGACTCATCGCTGTCGTCGTAGTAGACGATCTCCTTGATGCGCCTTGTCTTCTTCTTCTTCCCATCTTTCCGTCTGTGGCCCGAGCCTGAGTCGGTAGGCTTGTCATCCTTCGGCTCGTTGACGAAAGACTCCTTCTCTTTGTCGTTGATCACGATTCCCTTCCTCTTAGGATCCATCTCTTCGGGCGATTAGTCCCTTTGTGAAGAGAACGACTCTGATACCAATTGAGAGCACCTAGAGGGGGGGGGGTGAATAGGTGATCCTGTAAAACTTGAAAACTTAAGCCACAAAAACTTGGTTAAGTGTTAGCACAGTAAATGCCAAGTGGCTAGAGAGGAGTCAAAACACAATAACCACAAGAAATCAATCACAGAGATGGCACGGTGGTTATCCCGAGGTTCGGCCAAGACCAACGCTTGCCTACTCCACGTTGTGGCGTCCCAACGGACGAGGGTTGCAATCAACCCCTCTCAAGCGGTCCAAAGACCCACTTGAATACCACGGTGTTTTGCTTGCTTTTTCTCAATCCCGTTTGCGAGGAATCTCCACAACTTGGAGCCTCTCGCCCTTACACTTAAAGTTCACAAAGAAGCATGGAGCAAGGGAGGGATTAGCAACACACTCAAGACAAGAAATCACAGCAACACCACGCACACAAGTCGCAACGAGAGCTCACAACACAACTCAATGAGTTCACCACTCAACTAGAGCTCTAATTGCTATCGCAAAGAATCAAAGGCGCGAAATCGATGTCTTGGTGCTTAGGAATGTTGTAGGAATGCTTGGTGTACTCCTCCATGCGCCTAGGGGTCCCTTTTATAGCCCCAAGGCAGCTAGGAGTCGTTGAGAGCAATCTAGGAAGGCTGATCTTGTCTTCTGTCGACTGGCGCACCGGACAGTCCGGTGCACACCAGACACTGTCCGGTGCCCGATTTCCTTCCATAAATGGCGCAGTCGATCGTTGGCAGCCAGAGAGCCGTTGGCGCACCGGACATATCCGGTGCACACCGGACAGTCCGGTGCCTCCTACTAGCCGTTGGCTCGGCCATGTGTCCCGCGCAGATCGCGCGGCCGACCGTTGGCCCGGCCGACCGTTGGCTCACCGGACAGTCCGGTGCACACCGGACAGTCCGGTGAATTATAGCCGTACGTCGCCGATGAATTCCCGAGAGCGACGAGTTCGCCTGTGAACGGCCCACCGGACAGTCCGGTGCACCACCGGACAGTCCGGTGAATTATAGCCGTACACCACCGTCGAAGTCTCGAGAGCAGCCTGTTTGCCAGAGCCAGTCTGGCGCACCGGACACTGTCCGGTGCACCACCGGACAGTCCGGTGCTCCAGACTGAGCAAAGTCTTGGCTGCTCGAGCCAAGGCATTTCCAAATGGATTTTTCTTGTTTCCAGCACTTAGACACAATACATTAGTCTCTAAAACAATGTACTAAGTCTGAGAAACATACCTTTATCCTTGATTTGTACTTTGTCCACCATTTTATACTTAGGCACTTGTGTTGGACACTAAACCACCAAAATACTTAGAAATGGCCCAAGGGCACATTTCTCTTTCAAATACGTCCGCCACACTTCTGCAACCTCCGGGTTATCTGGTACTTGTTGCTCGGTCCACTCTCACACGGAGTCAACTAGCGCTTGAGTCTTTATTGCAGTGCGAGGCCAAAACTCAATGTCGTGAGCTCCCAGCTCGCAGGGCCATTTGGCTATTCTTCCAATGGCTTCTTTGTTGTGGAGAATATCCCCTATTGGAAACCTGGTGACTACTATGACTTTGTGATCGTCAAAGTAGTGACGGAGCTTGCGTGCAGTTAGAAGTACTGCGTACAATAGTTTTTGAACATGGGGATACTTCTTTTTAGAGGGTCCTAGAACTTCACTGATGAAATAGACGGGATGTTGTACTAGATATGCGTGTCCTTCCTCTGCCCGCTCGACTACTAACGCGGTGCTCACCACGTGAGTCGTGCAGGAGATGTATAACAGCAGATCTTCTGCCAGCTGGTCTGGCATGGCTCGGCGCAGCGGCTTTAGCAGTGGCAGTGTAGTCAAGAACTTTTTCAGTGCATCAAGAGCTTCCTGAGCCTCTGAGGTCCACTGGAACTTGGCCACCTTCTTGGGTAATTTATAGAACGGTAGGCCTTTTTCTCCTAACCTTGATATGAATCTGCTTAAAGCTGCCATGCATCCAGTAAGCCTCTGTACTTTCTTTTGTGATCGCGGTGCTTCCATCCTCATGATAGCTTTGATTTTTTCTGGGTTAGCTTCAATTCTCGGTGGATGACAATGAATCTGAGCAACTTCCTAGCTGGCACTCTAAAGACACATTTTTCCGCATTGAGCTTCCACCGGTACCGCCTCAGGCTATTGAAGACCAACTGTAGATCCTCGATGAAGTTTTTTGAGTTTTCTATTTTAATCACCAAGTCATCAACATAAGCTTCTACCCGCTTGCCCTAGTGATCGGCTAAGCATGTTTGAATAGCTCTCTGGTAAGTCGCTCCAGCGTTCTTGAGGCCAAACGGCATGGAGGTATAGCAGAAAGCTCCAAACGGGGTAATGAATGCAGTTTTTTCCTCGTCTTCTTTTGCCAGGCTAATTTGATGGTATCTAGAGTAGAAATCTAGGAATGACAACATAGAGCATCCGGCGGTCGAATCTACCACCTGATCTATTCTAGGAAGTCCGAAAGGATCCTTCGGACAGTGTTTGTTGAGATCTGTATAGTCGACGCACATGCGCCAATCCACTTTATTCTTTTTTAGTACAAGAACAGGATTTGCTAACCACTCAGGATGCAGTACTTCTCTAATAAAACCAGCTGTGACTAATCGAGCTAGCTCGGCACGAATAGCTTCTCTCTTGTCGGGCATGAAACGACACAACTTTTGTCGGACCGGCCTCACCTGGGGATAGACCTTCAGTTTGTGCTCGGCCAGTTCTCTCGGGACTCCTGGCATATCTGCAGGCTGCCATGCAAATATGTCTCGGTTATCTTGCAGAAACTGGACGAGCGTGTCTTTCTATTTGTCATCCAGGCTAGAGCTGATGCTAGCAGTCTTGTGTTCGTCAGCGAACCCGAGGTTGATTCTTTTTGTTTCCTCAATCGGCCGCATAGAGGTCATGGCTTGAGCTTCATTCTAGGTATCGCGAGGTCTTGCTCAGGCTTTGAGTTCGCCTGCACAGAGGAAGTCGTCGGTGGTTTGGTGGTGAGGGCTGCCTGAATGGCCACTCGGAAGCATTTTGCAACGCCTTGGAAGTCAGCGCGCACGGTGATGATTCCTTGTGGTCCTGGCATCTTTAATATCATGTATGAGTAGTGCGGAATGGCCATGAATTTCGCCAATCTCGGCCTGCCGATGATGGCGTTATATCCGCAGTCGAAGCCTACTACCTCGAACCTTAGGAACTCGGTTCTGTAGTTTTCCGGAGTCTCGAAGGTAACTGGCATGTAGATGTGTCTGAGTGGGTATTCCCCTTCAGTCGGCACAATGCCGAAGAAAGGAGTATCTGACTCGTGGAGCTCTTTGAGTGTGACTCCCAAGCCTAAGAGTGTTCGGGGAAGGTGACATTGATGTTGCTTCCTCCGTCCACTAACACCTTTTTTACCCTGCTCTCTCGGATCACCGGATCAACGAGGAGCGGGTACTTGCCCGGATGATCGAAGTTGAGCCATTGATTCACCCGAGTGAAGGTGATCGGGTGTTCGGACCATCGATATGGGGTGGGAGCACTGGTGACCGCCACTAGTATCTGACGATCATTGAGCTTCTGCTGCCTCTTGCTCTCTTGTGACCCGTGTCCGCCAAAGATGACGTTGACTTCTCCGTCGACACGCGGGAATGCTCTGCCTCCTCCCCCTTCCTGCTGCTGAGATTGTCGAGGTTCTCCAGGTCCTCCTCGCGGTGGGGGAGGTGGCAGAGGTTGGAAGGGTCAGCCATTCCCGACGGAGTGCTTGAAATCTCTGCAGTTCCGAAGAGTATGACACATGTCCTTGTGGTACGGGCACTGGGCGTCGAGGATGTTGTCCAATGTTCATTCGCCTCCGCAGGGTGCCCCTCGGGCACGAGAGACGGGTGGTCCAGCGGCATGAACTTCTTCGCGAGGCCTCTTCTCCCAGCGCTTGTCGGTTTGCTGGTTCGTGTTGCGCTGCGGCGCAGACGGAGCCGACTTCGTTCCTCCGATGAGGTCCTAGGCACGTTCATCGGCAGTGATGTAGAGGTCCGCCTCCCTGAACAGCTGTTCGGAGGTGGTCGACGCTTTTTGTAGTATGGCTCGGACGAAGGCCGAGTCATTAGATCCTCAGTAGAAGTCCTCGATCACTGCAGCTTCTGCAACTTCAGGAATACGATTTCTCATGGTCTGAAATCTTTTGAGGTACGACCGAAGGGTCTCATCTCCTCGGCGCCTGATGGATTTGAGGTCCCATGGTTGTGCCGTCTTGTTGGAGAGAGATTGAAAGTTGGCGATAAAACACCGACCGAAGTCGCTCCAGTCGTCGATGCAGTGTCGGGGTTGGTGTCGTAGCCACTACAGCGCATCTTGCCCAAGAACGATGTGCAAGTATGCAGTCATCACATCTTCAGTTGCCCCAGCGGCCTAGGCAGCGGTGGTATAGACAGCCAGCCAGCCTCCTGGGTCCTGCTTAGGCTCGTACTTGTTGACGTTGGAGACTTTGAAGTTAGGAGGCCACTAAATGGCCCTGAGACGCAGAGTGAGCACTGATACTCCACATGTGTCCTCTTGTCGACGATTGTGGTGTCGGTCCCGGGGAGGGGAGTTACTGATGTGCTGCCTCGATCGTCCCCGGGTCGTGCCGCCAGTTGAAGCTGTTGTCGACTCAACCCTGGTGGCCTGACTTCATGCAGGGATGCCGTGATCCCAATCATACTCCTCTTGGCGCCGGATCTCGTTCTCGTGTCGTCGTTCGTGTGAAGCATTGATGGAGCTCCGCGCATCCTGTCGACTATTGATGGCGTGTTGTAGATCGCTCGGAGGATGAGCGAGAGGCAGAAGATGATTAGCTGCCCGAGTGAGCAGGCGCCGATAGCCCTCGGCGTCTGGAGTCCGGGGGAGGCCATCGGCTATCCGGGCTAGCACTCCACCAACCTCGCTCGATGTGTTCATGGCTCGGGCGAAGTCAGGGTTCAGGTTTCGTCCGAAGAGAGGATTCTCTCGACGCTGTCTCACCTCCTGCTCGGCTTGCTCCTGAGCTTGTCGACGATCACGTCGGCGGGAGTTCCTCCTTTTCTTGAAGACTCATTCATCTAGAGTTTCTCCCACCTCTGAGATCTCATCTCGTGATACAGGCTGCGCCGGATCTCGTTCTCCAGCTTCATGATGTCGCTGGGCGTTACAGCGTCGGTTCCTCCATCGGTGAGCTTCCCGCTGAGGAGGTTCTTCCCCAGGCACGGTCGATTCATTATCGGAGATGGGGGACGATTCCACTCTCCCCCCGATGAAGAGGACATCAGGGTAGAATGGAGTTGTCGTGACGACAAGCTTCTTTCTGTTCTCCTTTGATGGCGGAGGTACCAGAAGGGCAGCTTGATGGGTCTTTGTCTCGTTTTTCCTTGTAATCCGTGTCCATTTTTCCGTGGATGAGGTGGACAACGGGTTCCTCTGGGTAAACGAATTCTCTGCTCCTGGCTTGCAGGAGGTAGTCTTCACCCGGAGCGCTGGAGGTCGCACTATCTCCTGCTTCGTTCCTGCCTTCTCGGAGATTTTCGAGGAAAAGCTTTTTCTTCGGCAGATCCGCTATACGATGTAGAGTCCCTTCTTCGTCTGCCATGAACGAGATAGTTCCGAAGCAGAACGCGGATCTAGGGCGGAGAGCGATTTTGTGCTGGAAAGTGATGGCCATTGAGCTAGCTTGGATCAGTGACACACCCCCTACCTGGCGCGCCAGTTGTCGGTGTTTGGGACCCGACCACGCACCCGAGGTTACCCCTCAAGGTGCTTTTGGGTAGGACAGTGTAACTGACTGTAGCTCGATGGTTCATGTTGGGCGCACGAGAGACAGTAGACAATTTTTTACAGGTTCGGGCCGCTTAGAGAGGCATAATAAACTACTTCCTGGTGTGGATCTTTATGTGGTGGGTTATAGGGGGATTCTCTAGTATGAAGGACGCTAGAGAATTGAGCAGATGGCTAATGAATGACTTGTCTTTTGATGGGGTGCCCCCTAGGCCTTATATACTCAACCGTGGGGCGTTACATGCGGGTATGATAACAATGTGCTCCTAAGTAATAGTGAACCGACTAAACTTATCTCCCTATTATCCTGCCGACTTATCCTCGTTCAGTTCCGACGTTTGGGGGTGCTGCGCGGGAGAATCGGATCAATGCTGCCGATAACGTTTAAATCCATTGAGCCGCCTGGGCTCGAGTTGATCCAATCCTGTGTCGATCCATTCTGCCAGTGATTCCTCCCCTAGCCCACAAAGGGGTGGCCTTGCGAAATAATGGGCCTAGAGTCTTTCGCGAGGCCTTCCAACCTTTTAGTGGACCCAGGGGATATCTGTCCCCCACACAATCATATCAAAAGCCATATGATCATCGGTTTGACACTATGCATACCCACAGGGGACTAAGATACCAGAGTTTTCTAAATTCTTTAGTGAATGCGGTAAAAGCACACACGAACACATAGGCGAGTTCCTAGCACGAGTTGGCTAATTGACTAATAGGGAAGCCTTCCATGTTCATTTATTTTCTTTATCCCTTACTAGTACCGCTTTTGCAAGTACGCCGCTCTCCCTCCTAATTCTATTAGTTCCTGAAATGAATTAGAGAGTAAATTCCATGATCATTTCTTTTATGGTGAGTATGAATTGTAATTATCTGATTTAGCTTCAATCCAACAGGGGAGCGAATAATTGGTTAATGACTATATGCGAAGATTCCAAGATATTAGAAACCGATGCTTTCAAAATCATGTCACAGACAAATAGTTAGCTGGGTTGGCTTTTAATAGGTTACAGCCTTAAAAGAAAAATTAGAAGTCATCCAATTTTCAATAGCACAGCTACATCATCGGACTTTGGCCTATGAAAGCTAGAGTAAAGAAACATCCAAATCGACTGGCCATAATGTGCATAGTGGATCGCGATCCAATTAGTTCAGACGATGAATCCACATATGTGTTTACCGCTAAACTTGTTTGGCCAACAAAGCCTAAACCTTTAGCATGTTCTTCTTTACAACTGATTCAAAAGAACTAACATGAAGAAGTTAAATTTACTTTTAATGTTGTCAAGTATGATAGAAAATTTGACGAGCTATTAAAAAGTGGCAACATTAAGGTAACTCATACTATTCCTCATCTAGATGAACTAATGAGACATGCTTATTGTAAGTGACATAATTCTTTTTCTCATGTCACTAATGATTGTAATGTTTTTCATTAGCGGATACAATCGGTCATAAATGAGGGTCGGTTGAGTTCTAGGAGATGCAAATTGACAAGCAACCATTTCCTATCAATATAATAGAACTGATGGACGAAAAAGTCTTGCTTCGACTGAAAGTGGTCGATAAAGACAAAAGAAAAAAAATATTATCATTGGTTATCCTCGCACGCTAAATATATCACGATGTCGGTGTTTAGTCCTAACTGTGCACTATAGGGTAGCCCACGTAGTGCTTTTGGGAGGACGGAGACGTCGATCGCTGCTCAATGGTATGTGTGGATGCATGTCGAAACATAGGGTTTATACAGGTTCAGGTCGCTTGAACGCGTACTACCCTACGTCGTGTGTGGTGTTGAGTGTTTGATTGCTCTGAGTTTATAGATTATAGGTAGTTGTGGAGGTGAATGAAAGAGTTCCTATCGATCTAAAGGCCAGCGAGAGAGAGTTTTTGGTAGGGGTACCTCTGAATCCTTATATAGGTGACTGAAGAGATATCCACTTTTACAGATTGTTTGAGTCTATCTAAGTCTATCATCTTGCACTGCGAGTGCGCCTACTCTTCCAGTGCACAGTTGCTATCTTCCGAGTTATCCTCCGGGTAGGTTGCTATCTGGTCGCGCCCAAGACGCATCTCAAACTCCCAGCCAACCTGTTGCGACAAATACACACGGATATAGTTCTTCGTACTGTAGTCTTAAAGTTTGTTTTGCCTGAATGCGACCCGATAGCACGCACTGCCAGTTGACTGATCAGTGGCCTGTCAGGCGGCCCATGGGACATATCCACATTATAGTGACCCATGGGATATCTACTTCCCACACACGGAGAGTAATTACTCGAAAGGCTTTGGACAAGAGGTCAGCCCTACTTTTGATCAATTACTCTCCAAATATATTAATAAGAAGGTCGTTCCCCGTGGTCGCCCAACAAATCAACCCCGATCACCCGCAAAAGCAACATGATCAAATAAAACGACCCAAAAGGCGATGCAACAAGTATCGCCTGTTTATCCGGTGTCCGGGTACTTTTCAATAGCCTACCCGTCACCGATGTATTGTCCTGTTCAAGTATGGAATAGTACGACAATGAACTATGTTACATGTATAATCCCTTTGCTTATTCGAGCTAGGGGACATCATAATTCTATGCTTTTTGAACCATTGACCAAATAGTCGCGATCGAGAAAGATGCAATCCTAAACGACATTTATGTATTAGAATTCTATTAAATGATTACCCTATTAGATTAAAAAAAGCTGGTGATTTGCATCAAGAGGAGTTATTACTTTGTGAATAAAATAACTTATGAGATTTATTGTTTCTTGAAGGGTGTTGATAGTACATGTGCTTTTGGTTTGTCAACCTCCACCGAAAGGCAGGGAGACATATGTTGAGTACCATTTATGTCAGGGCAGACAGTCTAGCTACAAGGCTAGACAGTTCGTGCCCCGGACAATCCGTGTGTAGAGCCCAGACAATCGCGATTGGTCATATCAAGTGAGAGTCCTTATCACGCATGTGCTTATTTGGCTAATCGTGTGGAAGTCTGTTGGGAGCCGTCTAGGAATGGGTCCAGACCTTCCCTTATAAATATGAAGGGTACGACTGATTGAGGACACTCACAATTGAACCAATCAATATATTTATCAATTCCTTTACTTTCTTGCCCTACGAGTAGCAGTAACTTAGCGTATATTAGTTTTCCCACCCCAATCTTTACTCTTCTCAGCCCGATGTCATCTAGAGACGTCTTGGGTGGCATACCGACCCCAAGACAGCTCTAAGATCTCTTCTTCCTGACGGGTCCGACCTAGAGTCGTGGACCGTCCGCGCTCCCGTAGAGAGCATCGCCAAGTGATTTGTTCTAGTGTTTGATACCAAACGAGCGGCTCAGCGTCAACAAACGGGGAAAAGTTATATAAATACAACACTTCATGGCGCAAGCCTCTTACTGACCTGAAGTGAATCAAACATATCTTTAACCATTGCTTGAGGCATGTCATATTTCCGTGCTAAATGATTTTCGTTCTGATGAAATCACGAGTTTAGGATCAAACAATCCACTATTCCTTCACCCTTCTTTTCTAAGACTAGAATAACGAGTGACGACCTATGAGCCTATCGTTGTAGGCAGAGGCGAATTTGGGCCCTGGGCCACCTAGGCCGTGGCCCGGGACGTAGCCCAATATTTGTTTTTATAGTTAGGGTTTCCTCAGTCAAAAATTGGCCCATAGATCTAGTAAAATTATGTCCTAACGGCTGTCGACGCGGCTTCTCTCTCGTTCCTCTATCCCCGCGTGTCCTGGATTGGAATTGATTGTTCGAGTCTCCAATCCTCCACCGTGGCGACTGGGCAACTCGCTGAGGGTGCGTGGCGATAGCGAGCTCTGGTCCTGGCGTCCTGGGCGCGGCAACAGTGAGCTCGCTGGCCAAGCTCCAGCGCATCCGCACTCCGCTAGTCACCCATTTCGTCTCCACCGTTGAACAGTAATGTGTAACCTCGCCCTGTTAAAATTTCGCATCCTTTTATTTTTCTTCTCATGAAAAATACACCTTCAATCTTCATGGCAGGTAGTGCGATTAGATGAGTAGCACACTGCACACAACACGAAGGGGCTGGCAGCTTGGTCCGGTGATCCTTGTGCGCTCTTGAATGCACTAGTACAACAATACAACATGTGCAGTGGGTATATTTTGTGATTATCATTTTTTGCATTCATGAGTTGTATTATCATATTGCATCTCTCATTTATTGCAAATGTTTAACTTGTAGTGTAGGTTCAAATTCATGTGCTAATGTTGATGAAGCTATTAGAGGTAAGGATGGACCAAATCGCTTTTAATTAGGGACTTTTATCTTTTTATCAATTTTGTTGTATTTTTAGATGTTAAGTTAAGATAAATACTATTTTAGTCTATGTTTGTAGTATATTATAATCTTAGTGGTATATTTAGCGGTACAATATCTTAGAGAGCGTTTTAAAGTTACCTTCCATTTTTATAATGTGGCCTGGGACGACAATTTTATAGAGCTCTGCCATTGGCTGTAGGCTGTGGAGATCGGCAAGAAGCTCGCAAGAAAGCACTTCATCCACCGTGTCTTCAGGTCGGTGCGCCATCCCCCATAGGCCATAGCCAATGGTGTACCAAACATGAGCTCAGCTCGCGACCATCTTTTGCAATGCCATTGAGCTGACGGGTCCATGACGCTGTGCTGCGTGTGCAGGGAGAACGACTTGAGGACGGGACTCAGAATCTATACCCCTACTCCCTCGCGGCGATCAGGAACGGTGTCCTCGGGGCCAACCGGCGGCAGCCCTACACGCTGGCCAAGCCATTCGGCTCCAACGACAGGAGGCTGGAGGTATGCTGCACATGCCAGTTCGGTCGGTGTCAGTCAGCTCTAGAATATTGCATTGCTCTTCTTTCTCTAGCTTACCATATCCCGCACTACGTGCAGTTTGTTAGTTAATCCCGTGCATGATTTGCATTCCCATTCATGTAATTTGGTAGTGCATGTTTGCTTAACTATTTTTAGCTAGTTGCATGTGAGAATGAGCGGTGTTGAAGCTAGAACTGTGTTGCGTTCAAGGTGCGGCAAGGAGTGGTCATCGCCATATTGTGCGTTTTAGGCAGGCACGATGCAGCGTGAGCACACCTGGCGGGAGGATCGTGAGGCTCAGACCATATAAACACCAATATATAAGAGGAACAAATAAAACCAAAAGGTTGCAACTCTTGGCAGTGTCATTCTTCTATGTCCATGTGTGTTAGAGGATTGTGCGACGCCGTAGGCACGATTCCTGTGTTGCCGATCGCCGTCGAGCTACGCATTCTGGCAGCCGACACCAACATCTGGTATCGGAGCTCAGTGTGTAATCGCACGCACAAGTCCGGCAACGACGGAGATGGGCGACAACAGATCGTCAAGCACCGTGGCATGTGGCGTGCGAGAGAGCTTGCTCATGTGGCCGATGCTCACCCGCTCCAATTATTCAAAGTGGGCCATGGAGATATGTGAGGTCATCGAGCCTGGAGGCGATGGCGTGAAGCGCGCTCATGATCGGCAAGCATTGGGCGCTATCTTGCGTTTTGTGCCAAGAGAGATGTGGGCGACGCTAGGGAGTAAGAAGACTGTAAAGGAGGCTTGGGAGGCTGTAAAAAGCATGCATGTGGGGGCTGATCGCGTAAAGGAAGCCCATGCCCAACGCCTGCTGCAGGAATTTGAGAATATCTCCTTCAAGGACGATGAGCTCGTAGATGACTTTGCGTTGCGTATCAATGCGCAAGCAGAGGATCTACGCGGGCTCGAGGAAACCGTCGACGACACCTACGTTGTGAAGAAGATGTTACATGTTCTCCCAAAGCGCTACTCCTAGATCACGGTCTCAATTGAGATGCTACTCGATCTGAAGACACTGACGGTAGAAAACTTGGTCAGGCGTCTAAAGGTTGCTGAAGATCGAATTGAGATCGACTCCATCATGGAGAAGACAGGGCATCTCATGCTCTCAGAGGAGTGGTTGTCAAAGTACCGCCATCGACTCACCCCTGAGTCATCCTCGACAGGCGGAAGCAAGAGACAAGGTGGCTCCAACCATGCCAAGTCAAAGGGCGGCTGGCGCAACGACAAGAAGGATCATGTCATCAAGATAACGTCTGAGGGAACACCAAGACAGAAGGGAAGATGTCGTAATTGTGGTATCTATGGTCGCTGGAAGCAAGATTGCAAGCGACCCAAGATGGAGCACAAGGAAGAGGCACATCGTGTGCAGGCAGAGCCAGAACAGCCAACGCTACTGCTGTCCACGGTTAACACTATGCATATCAAGGGGAGCTCGTGCGAGGTCATGACATCTAGGGTGCACATGGATGATCAAGTCATGCATCTTAATGAGAATAAGGTGGTCTGTATTGATCATGACAAAGGCAACAATGTTTGGGTCCTTGATACAGGTGCTAGCAATCACATGACGGGGTGCCTCGAGGCCCTCACATCACTCGACAAATCTGTGCGTGGCACAGTGCGTTTCGGTGATGGATCACTCGTCGAGATCGAGGGCATTGGCTCTGTGATGCTCCAGACCAAGACAAATGCCACAAGGTACTTACTGAAGTCTGTTTTATTCCAAAATTGAAGAGCAATATAGTAAGTCTAGGCCAATTGGAGGAGGGGGCTGCAAGATTGTGATTGAGGATGGATTCTGCAATGTGTTCGATGTCGAGCGCTCGTTGCTAGCTCAAGCACCTCGTATCAAGAATCGTTGAAGATGCAGTTTGCTGCTCCTATCTGTCTGGTGGCAAAGGCGGATGATGAGGCCTGGCTATGGCATGCTCGCTATGGTCATCTCAATTTCCGGTCACTTTGAGAGCTCAGCGTGAAAGGGATGGTCCAAGGACTTCCTTTGGTGAATCGGATGGAAGAATTCTATGACGGTTGTGCACATGGAAAACAACGTCGACATCCATTCCCATAGGTGGCAAATTATAGGGCTGAGAAGCCACTCGATCTGTTCCACACAGATCTCTGTGGGCAGATTAGATCAAAGACACCAGGGGGAAAGAGCTACTTCCTGCTTATTGTTGATGCTCATAGTCGGTACATGTGGGTGGAATTTTTACAATAAAGGTTGAGGCCTTCAAGTGCTTCAAGCGTGTGAAGGCACTTGTAGAAACTGAACATGGTGGCAAGCTTCATGCCTTCCGTAGTGACCGTAGTGGAGAGTTCAATTCTAATCAGTTCAAAGAATATTGTGATGAGAACGGCATAAAGCATTTCACCACCATGCAAGACACACCACAACAAAATGGCGTCGTGGAGCGTCGTAACCGAACACTGGTAGAGATGGCAAGATGTCTACTAAAGAGCAAGAGTGTGCCTGGAGAGTTTTGGGGAGAAGCAGTGTACACGACAGTGTATTTGCTGAACCGTGCCCCAACAAGAAGTCTCCAAGGAAGGACACCATATGAAACATGGCACAACAGGAAACCCAAGATACATCACGTTCGAACATTTGGTTGTGTAGCACATGTTAAGAAAGTTGGCCCTGGTATTTCCAAGTTGTCAGATAGGTCCACATCAATGATGTTTATTGGCTATGAGTTTGGTACAAAGGGCTATAGGTTGTATGATCCTGTAGCCAAGAAGCTCCACATATCTCGAGATGTAATATTTGAAGAGAATCGAGCTTGGAGGTGGAATGAAGAGGTCCCAAATATAATCTATTGCTCCTATGTTGTTTGAATTGGAGTTTTATACAATTGCCAGACATGGAACAATAACTGACAATGAGATGTGAGATGCAATGCCTGAAGATTCTCTTGATCCAGGATCACCTTCCCCTAGTCAGTCACCAGCTCAATCAACACCTCCAGGAAGTCCTGCTGTACAGGCAATCGAGTTTGCAACACCACCAATTGGAGAATCAGTGAACTCTGATGGGGTGCCAATGAGATTTAGAACATTAGTAAACATTCATGAGACCACCGAAGAGGTAACATATTTTGAGTATAGTGGGTTGTGTTATCTATCAGTAGAAGAACCTAACAGTGTGGAGGATGCCTTGAGAGAACGTGCTGGAGGGAGGCAATGATAGCTAAAATGGAGTCGATTCAGTCCAATAAAACCTGAGAGCTAGCAGTGTTGCCTACTGGTCACCGTGCTATAGGCTTCAAGTGAGTCTTCAAGGTGAAGAAAGACCCAAAAGGCAATGTGATCAAGCACAAGGCCAGGTTAGTAGCAAAAGGCTATGCTCAGCGTGAGGGGTGGACTTTGAAGAGGTGTTTACACCTGTAGCCCGTATTGAGACAGTAAGGTTGATAATATCTCTAGCAGCTAGAAGTGGTTGGAAGGTGCATCATATGGATGTCAAATCAGCATTTCTTAATGGAGACTTGGTTGAGGAGGTATATGTTCAACAACCTGGATTTGTTGTAGAAAAAGGGAATGGAAAGGTTCTTAGACTGAATAAAGCTTTGTATGGGCTGCGTCAGGCACCAGGGCTTGGAATGCAAGACTTGATAAGGAGCTGTTGAAACTTGGATTTATCAAAAACCCACTTGAGCATGCAGTGTATAGGCGATCGGATAATAATGGCAACTTTCTATTGGTGTGCGTGTATGTTGATGATCTAATTATCATAGGACCAAGTCAAGACAATATTGATGCATTCAAAAAGAAAATGATGAAAAGTTTCAGTAAGAGTGACCTAGGTTTACTCACATATTACCTAGGAATTCAGGTAGATCAGAATGAGAGAGAGACAACCTTTGTGTCAGAGTTGTTATGCTCTGAAGATTCTTGAGCAAGCTGGAATGAAAGGGTACAATCTCTGTCATGTTCTAATGGAGAACAAGTTGAAATTGAGCAAGGAAGATAAGAGTCCCCTTGTTGATGCAACAAAGTACAGGAGTGTGATTGGGAGCTTCAGATATCTGGTCAACACCAGGCCAGATATTGCTTTTGCATTAGGTGTCGTGAGGAGATACATGGAGACACCAAGGGTGAGCCACTTGGCAGCAGTTAAGCAGATACTTCAATATATTGCTGGAACTCTATACTATGGTTGCAGATACGCGAGATCTAGAGCCTCTTAACCCATATTACTTGGCTTCAGTGACAGTGACTTAGCTGGCAACATCGATGACATGAAAAGTACTAGTGGCTCGATCTTTTTTGTTGGTATGAATTTGGTCACATGGGTGTCACAGAAGCAAAGAGTGGTTGCTCTTTCATCATGTGAGGCTGAGTACATTGCAAGTGGAAATGCAGCTTGTCAAGGAATTTGGCTTAGTCGTCTGTTGAGTGTATTGCTCGGTATTAAGGCTCCAAAAGTTAATCTCCTAGTTGGCAACAAGTCTGCCATAGCACTAAGTAAAAATCCAGTTCATCATGAACGAAGCAAGCACATAGATACAAGGTATCATTTTGTTAGAGAATGTGTTGATAAAGGCATGATTGACATCAACCATGTGAGCACACATAACCAGTTAGCCGATATCTTGACAAAGGCACTTAGCAAGGTTAGGTTCATCAAGCTAAGGCAGCAGCTAGGAGTGATCGATGTGCAACGGGATTAGGGGGTGATTTGTTAGTTAATCATGTGCATGATTTGCATTCCCATTCATATAATTTGGTAGTGCATGTTTGCTTAACTATTTTTATCTAGTTGCATGTGAGAACAAGCGGTGTTGAAGCCAGAACCGTGCTGCGTTCACGGTGCGGCCAGGAGTGGTCATAGCCATATCGTGCATGAAACATCCTCGCATTTTAGGCAGGCACGACGCAGCGTGAGTACACATGGTGGGAGGATCGTGAGGCTCAGACCGTGTAAACACCATTATATAAGAGGAACAAATGAAACCGAAAAGGCTGCAACTCTTGGTAGCACCATTCTTCTGTGTTCGCGTGTGTTAGAGGATTGTGCGACGCCATAGGCACGATTACTGTGTTGCCGATCGCCGTCCAGCTGTGCATTTTGGTAGCCGGCGCCAACATAGTTGGCGCAGCCGCGCGCGAATCCGCTGGTGCACCTCGCACTGTGCGACGCGACGCGGTCCAGCCTGACCGTGCGGTTCTACACGGCGTAGGGCGTGGAGCCGGAGCTCCGGCACGTGGCCAGGGAGTTCTTTCTCCATGACGGCGTGGAGATCGACTTGGAGAGCCGGACCGAGCACCTCACCAAGATCATCAAATGGTGAGTTTTTCAGAAGTTCATCGTTTTTCGGTCATCTTTTGAGTTCATTGTGGTTTCAGTCAGTGGACAAAAAGACCCTGATCAAGATGAGCGTGGCTTGTCTTAGGTACAACGCTGATTTTGGGCCGGACATTGGACCCTGATCAAGATGAGTGTGGCTTGTCTCAGGTACAACGCTGATCAAGGTTATGTCTGACAGCTTGTCTGACAACCGTGGGACGTATATTTTTATGTCCAATGACTGTCTATAGCTGTCGGACATAATACGACCGTCGAAGATTTTTTTTATTTTTTATTATGGTTGATTTGATGACAAGGGGATCATGGAGGGATTAAAGAAGTTTATTTTCCACTCAATCCCCTTCAATCATCCTGTGATCCCTTGTCACTGTTAGAATTATAGGCATTTTCTGTATTATTTTAATTCCATAAATTAACATTATGACGATGACATATAATAAACAATTAACCATAGAAATCGTTATCTTAAATTGATCCATACCAATATGAATCAAGAGAACATAGAGCATGTGAATTATATAAATCATATAAATACGATAAACATGTATACTGACTGAATAAATGAAAATAAACAGATAGAAACATAAATAGCATGACTGTAAAATTAAAACAGACAGATATATCATATTATAATAAGACATAACAGATAAGATAAAATCATTCGTAAATATGAAACAACATAGATGAATATATGAAACATATATAATCTCCAGAACACAAAACAGTAAGTAAATAAACTGATCATACCCTCCTATGCGCTCTGATGATCCAGATCCTTGGCCAGCTTCCTTTGTCATGTTGAAGATGTTTTGGGCAGTCACGTAGACGCTCCCCAAAAACATAATTGCCGATCCCCCGTGCAAGGTCTCGAACGGCACCGGCTTCGGAGGCACCTGCCCTCTCGCTTCTCTGTGCGCGCAGAGTCACGAGATGGAAATACCCTCACTCGGGCGGCTGGACTGTGAGACTGAAAGTGTTTCTCGCGTGTACCGAGTGACAAGGGTGCTCCTCTATTTAACCTCTCGCAGAGGGAAGTTGAAGGAGAAAGGTCGCCGAGTCACGCCAAGAGTCGGCCAGCTCTCGCCGAGTCATGCCATGAGTCGGCCAGCACTCGCCGAGTCATGCCATGAGTCGGCCAGCTGAAGGAGAAGGGTCACTCGGCTGGCTGACGAAGAGACAGGGTCACTCGGCAGACGAAGAGACAGGGTCACTCGGCTGACGTACGCGGTTAGTGAGTGCTAAAAATTAACACAACCACACCACGCCCACTCGCCTGCCTGCCTGCCTGCCTGCCTGCCTCGCCTCGCCACGCCACGCCACGCCCGGCCCGGCCCGGCCGGCGGCGGCGGCGGCGGCGCGCGCGCGCGCGTGTGGCACGCCCTTGTCCATTTCTTGACTTCTCAAGTTAAGTGGAATAAATCCCACCATATAAGTCAAGGCAAAAGACCCTTGGACTTCCAATGTGGTACTATTGGTATTCTCCACCATTACACACCTTAGAGTTTATTCAATAAATGGGCCAAGCCCATAAAAGATCCAACAACCCCCACACTCTAGGGTTTGTAATGATGAAGTATCAGAATCACAATCCTTTGATATACCAGTTTTTTGATGGAGACTGTTAAGTTGAACATCCATCTAGAATAAGAGTTTCACTCATTCACAACTGAACAATGGACTATGCCTTGAATTAACAGTTTTGTGCGAAATAAGATTCACTCAAATCCTTTGCTGATACTAGGCTGCAAAAGGGTATTCCCGCTTTTTAGAAACATATAAGTCACACTTCAGTGCCTTTCATGAGTATTTAGGGATTACCCAAGTCCCATAGACTGTGACCAGCAGTCTGACTCATATAGGTGTATTCCTCAAAAGATGTTCTGTAGGGCAACATCTCACCTTTATAAGACTCTTGGAATACATTAAGGTAAAAACCATCCTGCCTTACAGATAGGAAAGATGTGCATCAGAAATGAGTTAAAGAAGGGATCTTTCCTCACAATCTACTCCTAGCTTGTTTCTCCACTCTACTTCACGGGATCTCCGATCACATAGAGCAGGTTAACACTAGAGTAGATCTCACATGGGTCTCATACCCATTTCCCTCGATGCACTTTCTATCACATTGCGTGATAGACCCTTAGTGAATTGATCTGCCAGATTATTTGATGTGTGGACATAATCCACAGTTATAACTCCGGAGTTTTTCAACTTTCTGACTGTCGGCGTTCCGAGACCGGGGGGTCCCCGAGCCGACGAGTGAGTGTGCCGCGTGCCCCAGCCCAGATGGGTCGAGCGCGTGGGCGAGCGCGAAGGGGGGAGAGATAGCGAGAGAGAGCGAGGTGGCCAGAGCCGGGTCGTGAGGGAGTCGGAGAATTCCCGCGGCCTTCGTGTTCGTCCCGCGCCCAGGTCGGGTGCGCTTGCAGTAGGGGGTTACAAGCGTCCGCACGAGGTGAGGGGAGCGGGCGGCCCCGAGGGAGCGCCTGCCCCTGCCCTTCGTCCCCACGAGGCCAACCTTCTCTAAGAAGGCCCTGGTCCTTCCTTTTATAGTCGTAAGGAGAGGATCCAGGTGTACAAAATGGGGGTGTAGCAAGGTGCTACGTGTCTAGCGAGGGAGAGCTAGCGCCCTAAGTACATGCCAAGGTGGCAGCCGGAGAGATCTTGGCACCCTGTTGGTGTGGCGTCGTGGCTGTTGGAGAAGCAGTGGAGCTTGACGGAGGGACAGCTGTTGGAACAGCTGTGCTCTTGCTGACGTCTCCCTGCTTTCGTAAGGGAGCTGAGAGTCGCCGTCGTCATGGTCTAGTGAGGCGCCATCATTGCCTATCTGGCGGAGCTGGCCAGATGGGACGCCGGTCTTGTTCTCTGCGACCCGAGTCGGCTCAGGGCAGGGTGATGATGACGCTTCCTATTGACGTGGCGGTCTTGTGTCCTAGGTCGGGCGACGTGGAGGCTCCTCCGAAGTCGAGGTCGAGTCCGTCCTGCATGACAGAGGCCGAGCCCGAACTCCTGGGTCGGGCGAGGCGGAGGTCGTTCGGCAGGGGCCGAGGCGGAGTCCGAGCCCTGGGTCGGGCGAGGTGGAGGTCGTCGTCTTCCGGGGCCTTAGCCCGAGTCCGAGCCCTGGGTCGGGCGAGGCGGAGTTCGCCGTCTTCCGGGGCCTTAGCCCGAGTCCGAGCCCTGGGTCGGGCGGAGCGGAGTTCGCCGTCTTCTGGGGCCTTAGCCCGAGTCCGAGCCCTGGGTCGGGCGAGGCGGAGTTCGCCGTCTTCCGGGGCCTTAGCCCGAGTCCGAGCCCTGGGTCGGGCGGAGCGGAGTTCGCCGTCTTCCGGGGCCTTAGCCCGAGTCCGAGCCCTGGGTCGGGCGGAGCGGAGTTCGCCGTCTTCCGGGGCCTTAGCCTGAGTCCGAGCCCTGGGTCGGGCGAGGCGGAGTTCGCCGTCTTCCGGGGCCTTAGCCCGAGTCCGAGCCCTGGGTCGGGCGGAGCTTCCTCTGGCGCTTTTGGCCAAGCCTGGCTACCCGTCAGTCTTACCTTTTGCGTTGAAGGCCCCAGGGATTTGGTCGGTTGGCGCGGTGATTTAGTCAGGGTTACTTCTTATCGAAGGCGGGGCCTCGGGCGAGCCGGTGATGCGTCTGCCGTGAAAGAGGAGACCTCAGGCGAGACGGAGTCATCTTAGGGTCGGCTGCCCTCGCCCGAGGCTAGGCTCGGGCGTGGCGTGATCAAGTCGCTCGTATGGACTGATCCCTGACTTAATCAAACCCATCAGGCCTCTGCAGCTTTATGCTGATGGGGGTTACCAGCTGAGAATTAGGCGTCTTGAGGGTACCCCTAATTATGGTCCCCGACAGTAGCCCCCGAGCCTCGAAGAGAGTGTTAACACTCGCTTGGAGGCTTGCGTCGCACTTTTTTGCAAGGGGACCAGCCTTTCTCGGTGGTACTTTGTTCCGGTGGGTGCGCGCGAGCGCACCCGCCGGGTGTAGCCCCCGAGGCCTCGGAGGAGTGGTTTCACTCCTTCGAGGTCTTAATGCCTTGCGTAATGCCTCGGCTGGTCTGGCGGTTCCCTCATGCGAGCAGGGCGTAGCCCAGGTGCACTGTCGGGGCCCAAGTTCTCGGGCTGGTATGTTGACGCTGTCAACGGTTCGGCCGGAGCCGGGTTTGCGAGAGCAGCCCCCGAGCCTCCGCACGGAGCGAGAGGACGATCAGGGACAGACTCGACTTTTTACATACGCCCCTACGTCGCCTTTCCGCAAGGAGGAGGGGGGAGAGCGCCATGTTACCCTCGATGGGCACCGAACATGGTGTCTCCGGTGAGCTGCAATCGGGTAATCCGAGTGGACGTCCGTGCCCCGTTCGTTGGGGGTCGGCTAGGGGCCCGGAGGCACGCCCAAAAGTACCTGCGGGTGATCTGCCGGACCCGGTCCCCTAGCGACGGGGTCCGAGGGCTCGTTGCCTCCCTCCGATGGGATTCCGTTACAGAGTCGTTCCCGCTGGTCTCGGAAATGTCCTAGGGTACCTCGGGAGCGCAGCCCAAGCCTTGGTTATGTATCGAACGTACCCCTGGTCATCCCTCGCTCGGCGTCTGAGGCGACTGTGAACCCTTCGACAGGCCAGCCTTCGAACCCCTGATCAGTAATGGGCACGGAGCCCTAGTAGCCTGAGGCGGTCGTGGAACCTTTCGGGAGGCCGACCTTCGAACCCCTGACCAGTAGTGGGTGTCGGGCCCACGCGATCTGAGGCGGCTGTTGAACCCCTCGGGGGGCCAGCCTTCGAACCCCTGATCAGTAGGGAGGCTCGGAGCCTAGTTCCTTCACGGGGAAGGATCCCTTTGAGGGTACCCTCTTTCCCGGTCCCTGTTGCAAGAGATAGAGAAAGAAGGAAAAGGGAAAAAGGATTCGAAATTGAACGTCGTGGCGTACCTTTTTCGGCGTGGTTGTTTTGGCGAAGGCGAAACGTCGCCAGCCGCTCCCGCCCGTAGCGCTGTTCGTCGAGCCGCGGAGTTAATGCGCCGGGGTGAGTAGTTGGCGAGGTTGCCGTTGCGCGTGCGCGAGCCGTTCGAGGTACGGGTCACGGGCGCGTCGTCTTCACGCCGTGAGAGGGGGTTCTCTTGCTGCCTCCGGATGGGACATGAGCTTGGCAGATGGCGTGACCGCTGCTCTCGCGCGCCTGCCACCGTCATTACTGCCGGCCCATTTTTGACCGCGTTTGACCACTGCGCCAGGCTGGCGCTGCTGGGTCGCGGGCTGGGTCACCTCGAATCGCGGTATCGGTTCCGCAATCGAGGAGGTGCGGTGGTGGAGCGAGTGGCACAGCGGCTCGCATGCAGCAACCGGCGCGCCAGTTGCACGACGCGCGGGCTTGAGCCGTCGCGCTGGCCTGTCAGGAGTCGGAGAGGCGCGTCCACTTGGCGCGGTTGCATGCCGCCTGCATGGCCGCCCGCCCCTTTCGCCCGCTGGTCCGGGCAAAAGTGGAGGGTCACTTGTAACCGCTGGGCGGTTGCGTGCGTCGTGCGCGGCGGTTCGGCTTCTTCTGCTTGGAGCCGGTCTGCATGACAGGCGGGCCCCAGCCCCCACGCCGCAGGGGAGGACTTTGGAGGCGTGTTGGAGAAGACTCAGCCCGTGACGGTTGAGGGCGCAAGCAGGGGGAGTTGCCTTTTAAAAGGAGGGCGACCCCCTTCGTAAGGTGACCATGTCTCCTTCCTCCCCTATGCATTGTGTCTCTCCATCTTCCGAGCCCCCGGATGGGGGGAACCGCCGTCTTTTCGCTCCATCGTTGGAGGAAAGCAACTCCGTGGGAGTTGGTACCTTTCAGCCATCGTTCGGCTTCAAGGATTTTTCATCGCACAGCCCAGCGGCTCCCCTCCGCTGGTGATCACCCAAGACGGTGGCCTCCAGCTCCCGAATGGGGAGGGGTAAACCGGGCTGCGGTCCCGGCCCCGCCCTCAGTGTTGAGGGTGTTCGTCATCCTCGCCGGGGCGGGGAGCGAGGCGAGCCGGGGCCCCACCTCCTACGCGGGTCGGCGGGCCACCTCATTTTCCAGCTTCTGGTGGTGGCAATCGCCGTTTAGCCCCACGGCGGAGACATCCTCCAGTCATGCCGGGGAAGGAGAACTGTTGCTGCCCAGCTAGGATGCAACATTCCGTCTTCCTCCTCGCGTTCGCGGCGAGGACGGCTGCGAGGATCTGCCGGGGTGCTTAGGGGCGTCCCGTGTTTGCTGGTGATTCGCCCAGAGCTTGTTGCTCCACGGGCTTCCCTGGCGGGGAGGTTGTCCGTACCCGCGGGGACGGAACCGGAGTTCCGTTTGTAATGGCACTTCGAGTGCCAGGTTTTTTGTTCATTGTGGCTGTCGGGGCCTGAACATGTATGTAACTACGGCGCGGAGCCGTGTTTTTTCCTCATTTCCGAGCACTAAGACTCGTCTGCTGGTTGTCTGAACCGCTTCACCAAGCATGAGTCGCCCCGTGTCAAGGTGACGAGTGAGGTATCCGTATCCCGGAGGCGTAGGAGTCCCTCGGCTCGGTCGGCCCTGTTGTCCGAGGCTCCTCTAGCTTAGTTAAAGAGACCCCTCGGCCGCTCTTCGATGAGCCGAGGCCAGGGGTAGCGATATCAGCACGAGCAGAGGCGGAGTTGGCTCGGAAATGAAACCTGGTTGGCCGGAGCCTAGCCGGGTTGTCCGTTGGCAGGATCGACGCCGGAGCTGGTCAGCCGAGGCCTCGGACCGGGCTGGCGCCCTCGGAAGGTGGTCGGCCGAGGCCCCGGGGGTGGCCGGCCGAGCCGTCCGCTCGGGCCGGATCCGGAGAAGTCCCTGACAGCGATTGCTCGAGCGTGGTGATGACGTCGTCCTTCGGAGCGGAGGCCCTCGGACCGCGTCGCCGTCCGAGGCTAGGTCGGGCCTTACCGAAGGTGTTGTCGATGTCGAGGGTGTCATCGCCCTCTTCCAGCGTTAAGATCCGAGCCTGCAGGGTCAAATCGTCTTGTAGCGTGGGCCTTGTGCGGCCGTCGAGGCCAGAACACACACCCTTGCTGCGTTATAAAGCTGCGTCTCTTTTCCTCTTGTTTCGAGTATCTGGACTTTCCGTCGGTAGCAGGGATGTTAGTGCGAGCAAGAGTTGCTTCTCGCGGAAGGTGATGAGTGAGGTATCCGTATCCCGGAGGCGTGGGAGTCCCTCGGCTCGGTCGGCCTTGCCGCTTACGCGTACTTTTACCCGTCCATGAGGCCCTGTCACCGACTCGGTCTAGAAGGCTCGAAGAATCGCTTCGACAGAAGAGCTTCCGTACGTAAAGACTCGTTCGATCCGCGGATTCACCTTATCCGAGCGCGAGTTACTTATCGCAGAAGGTGATGAGTGAGGTATCCGTATCCCGGAGGCGTAGGAGTCCCTCGGCTCGGTCAGCCTTGACTGCTTACGTGTACCCCGTCGTTTCCGGGACCCACTTTTCGAAGTAGTCAAAAAGCACGAAAGATGTTCTGGTAAAAGAGATTTTTTTTGTTCGAGGAAAATTTTGACGCAGAGGGGGTTTCCCCCCTTTTAGCCCCCGAGGGAGGGTCGGGCTTTGCCGAGGCGAGGCCGACCCTTCCTTGTTGACTAAACTTTGCGTGGGTGCGAGGTGTATGAACAATTTGGAAACATCTCAAGGGTAGAAGTGACGTAGCTGTTGGATGTTCCAAGCGTTGCCGTAGACCTCGCCTTGACTGTTGGCCAGCTTGTACGTTCCGGGCTTCAGAACTTTGGCGATGATGAACGGCCCCTCCCAGGGGGGCGTGAGCTTGTGCCTCCCTCGGGCCTCCTGCCGTAGCCGAAGCACCAGATCGCCCACCTGGAGATCTCGGGGTCGGATCCCTCGGGCGTGGTAGCGTCGCAGGGACTGCTGATACCGCGCCGAGTGTAGGAAGGCCCTGTCCCGAGCCTCGTCCAGCTGGTCCAGCGAGTCTTCTCGGCTAGCTTGGTTGCTTTCTTCGTTGTAGGCCCTCGTCCTCGGGGAGCCGTATTCCAGGTCCGTGGGCAGGACGGCCTCGGCCCCGTAGACCAGGAAGAACGGCGTGAAACCCGTGGCTCGGCTTGGCGTCGTCCTCAGGCTCCAGACCACCGAGGGGAGTTCCTTCATCCATCGCTTGCCGAACTTGTTGAGATCATTGTAAATTCGAGGCTTGAGCCCTTGTAAGATCATGCCATTGGCACGCTCTACTTGCCCATTCGACATGGGATGAGCTACGGCGGCCCAGTCCACCCGGATGTTGTGATCCTCGCAAAAATCCAAGAATTTTTTGCCGGTGAACTGGGTGCCATTGTTGGTGATGATGGAGTTCGGGACCCCGAAGCGATGGATGATGTTGGTGAAGAACGCCACCGCCTGCTCGGACCTGATGCTGTTCAGGGGTCGGACCTCGATCCACTTGGAGAATTTGTCGACGGCGACCAGCAGGTGCGTGTAGCCCCCGGGCGCCTTCTGCAGGGGGCCGACGAGGTCCAGACCCCACACAGCGAAGGGCCAGGTGATGGGTATCGTCTGCAGAGCCTGAGCGGGCAGGTGGGTCTGCTTCGCATAGAATTGGCACCCTTCGCAGGCGCGGACAATTCTAGTGGCGTCAGCCACCGCCGTTGGCCAGTAGAAGCCTTGGCGGAAAGCGTTCCCGACGAGGGTTCGAGGTGCTGCATGATGACCGCAAGCCTCCGAGTGTATTTCCCGCAGGAGTTCCTGACCTTCGGCGATGGAGATGCATCGCTGGAGGATGCCCGAGGGGCTACGGTGGTAGAGCTCCTTCTCATCGCCCAGCAAGACGAACGATTTGGCGCGTCGCGCTACCCGCCGAGCCTCGGCTCGGTCGAGGGGCAGTTCTCCTTGGTGGAGATATTGCAGGTACGGGGTTTGCCAATCTTGATCTGGCACGACCCCGTTCTGCTCCTCCTCGATGCGCAGTGCTTCGCCCTCGGGCTCCGAGGGTTCCTCGGGTTGAGCCGAGGATGGCTCGGGCTGGGCCGAGGTCACCTCGGACGAGGCCGAGGGTGCCTCGGGCTCGGGCGCGTCGCCTATCTTGACGGAGGGTTGGTGCAGATCTCGGGAGAAGACGTCCGGGGGAACCGTCGTTCGCCCCGAGGCTATCTCCGCCAGCTCGTCCGCAGTCTCGTTGTAGCGCCGGGCGATGTGGTTAAGCTCGAGCCCGTAGAACTTGTCTTCCAGGCGTCGAACCTCCTCACAGTAGGCCTCCATCTTCGGGTCGCGGCAGAGGGAGTTCTTCATGACTTGGTCGATGACGAGCTGCGAGTCGCCGCGTGCATCGAGGCGTCGGACCCCTAGCTCGATGGCGATTCGCAATCCGTTGATCAGAGCCTCGTACTCAGCCACATTGTTGGACGCCGGGAAATGGAGGCGGAGCACGTAGCGCAGGTGTTTCCCGAGGGGCGAGACGAAGAGCAGGCCCGCGCCAGCTCCCGTCTTCATCAGCGACCCGTCGAAAAACATGGTCCAGAGCTCTGGTTGGATCGGAGCCGTTGGCAACTGGGTATCGACCCATTCGGCAACGAAATCCGCCAGTACCTGGGACTTGATGGCCTTCCGAGGGGCGAACGAGATTGCCTCGCCCATGATTTCCACCGCCCACTTCGCGATCCGCCCCGAGGCTTCTCGGCACTGGATGATCTCCCCCAGGGGGAAGGATGACACCACAGTCACCGGATGGGATTCGAAGTAATGTCGCAGCTTTCGCCTCGTCAGGATCACTGCATATAGCAGCTTCTGGACTTGTGGGTAGCGGATCTTGGTCTCGGACAGCACTTCGCTGACGAAGTAAACTGGCCTCTGAATGGGCAAAGCATGCCCCTCTTCCTGCCTTTCGACCACGATCGCGGCGCTGACCACCTGAGTGGTTGCGGCGACGTAGACCAAGAGGGTTTCTCCATCAGCTGGGGGTACCAAGACGGGCGCCTGGGTGAGGAGCGCCTTCAGGTTCCCGAGGGCCTCCTCGGCCTCGGGGGTCCAAGTGAAGCACTCGGCCTTCCTTAAGAGATGGTACAGGGGCAGGCCTCTTTCGCCGAGGCGCGAGATGAAACGGCTCAAGGCCGCGAGGCATCCCATGACCCTCTGTACGCCTTTTAAGTCCTTGATGGGCCCCATGTTTGTGATGGCCGCGATCTTCTCCGGGTTGGCTTCGATGCCCCGCTCGGAGACGATGAATCCCAAAAGCATGCCCCGGGGCACCCCGAAGACGCACTTCTCGGGATTGAGCTTGACGCCCTTCGCCTTGAGACACCGGAATGTCAGTTCGAGGTCGGAGAGAAGGTCAGAGGCTTTCCTCGTCTTGACTACGATGTCATCGACGTAGGCCTCGACCGTGCGACCGATGTGTTCGCCGAACACATGGTTCATGCACCGCTGGTACGTTGCACCCGCGTTCCTCAAACCGAACGGCATGGTGACATAACAGTACATGCCGAAGGGCGTGATGAAAGAAGTCGCGAGCTGATCGGACTCTTTCATCTTGATTTGATGATACCCTGAGTAGGCATCGAGGAAAGACAGGGTTTCGCACCCTGCAGTGGAGTCCACGATTTGATCGATGCGAGGTAGAGGGTAGGGGACCTTTGGACATGCTTTGTTGAGACCAGTGTAGTCTACACACATCCGCCATTTCCCCCCTTTTTTCCTCACAAGCACAGGGTTGGCAAGCCATTCGGGATGGAATACCTCTTTGATGAACCCTGCTGCCATCAGCTTGTGGACCTCCTCGCCTATCACCCTGCGCCTTTCCTCGTCGAATCGGCGCAGAGGCTGTCTGACCGGTCGGGCTCCGGCCCGAATATCCAGCGAGTGCTCGGCGACATCCCTCGGTATGCCGGGCATGTCTGAGGGACTCCACGCAAAGACGTCAGCGTTTGCGCGGAGAAAGTCGACGAGCACTGCTTCCTATTTGGGGTCGAGCCCGGATCCGACCCGAATCTGCTTGGAGGCGTCGCCACTGGGGTCGAGGGGGACGGCCTTAACCGTCTCCGCTGGCTCGAAGTTGCCGGCATGTCGCTTCACGTCCGGCACCTCTCGGGAGAGGCTTTCCAGGTCGGCAATGAGGGCCTCGGACTCGGCGAGGGCCTCGGCGTATTCCACGCACTCCACATCGCATTCGAATGCGTGTTTGTATGTGGGGCCGACGGTGATGACCCCGTTGGGGCCCGGCATCTTGAGCTTCAGGTAGGTGTAGTTGGGGATGGCCATGAACTTCGCGTAGCATGGCCTTCCCAACACTGCGTGGTAGGTTCCTCAGAACCCGACCACCTCGAACGTCAAAGTCTCCCTTTGGAAGTTGGAGGGTGTTCCGAAGCAGACAGGGAGGTCGAGCTGTCCGAGGGGCTGGACGCGCTTCCCGGGGATGATCCCGTGGAAGGGCGCAGCGCCTGCTCGGACGGATGACAGATCGACGCGCAGGAGCCTGAGGGTCTCAGCGTAGATGATGTTGAGGCAGCTGCCCCCATCCATCAAGACCTTGGTGAGCCTGACGTCGCCGATGACGGGGTCGACGACGAGCGGGTACTTCCCCGGGCTCGGCACGTGGTCGGGGTGGTCGTCCCGGTCGAAGGTGATGGGCTTGTCGGACCAGTCTAGGTAGACTGGCGCCGCCACCTTCACCGAGCAGACCTCCCGACGCTCTTGCTTACGATGCCGAGCTGAGGCATTCGCCGCATGCCCTCCGTAGATCATGAAGCAGTCGCGGACCTCTGGGAACTCTCCTGCTTGGCGATCCTCCCTTTTGTCGTCGTCGCGGGCCTTGCCACCCTCTGCGGGTGGCCCGGCCCTGTGGAAGTGGCGCCGAAGCATGACGCACTCCTCGAGGGTGTGCTTGACGGGCCCCTGATGGTAGGGGCACGTCTCCTTGAGTGCCTTGTCGAAGAGGTTGGCGCCTCCGGGGGGCTTCCGAGGGTTCTTGTGCTCGGCGGCGGAGACAAGGTCTGCATCGGGAACGTCGCGTTTCGCTTGCGACTTCCTCCTGCCTTTCTTCTTGGCGCCGCGCGGAGTAGACGCCTCGGGAGCATCTTCCGACGGGCGGCCCTGGGGCTGCTTGTCCTTTCGGAAGATGGCCTCTACCGCCTCCTGGCCAGAGGCGAACTTGGTGGCGATGTCCATCAGTTCGCTCGCCCTGGTGGGGGTCTTGCGACCCAACTTGCTCACCAGGTCACGGCAGGTGGTGCCGGCGAGGAACGCGCCGATGACATCGGAGTCGGTGACGTTGGGCAGCTCGGTGCGCTGCTTCGAGAACCGCCGGATGTAGTCCCGGAGAGACTCTCCCGGCAGTTGCCGACAACTTCGGAGGTCCCAGGAATTCCCGGGGCGCACGTACGTGCCCTGGAAGTTGCCGGCGAAAGCCTGGACCAGATCTTCCCAGTTGGAAATCTGCCCCGGAGGCAGGTGCTCCAACCAGGCACGAGCGGTGTCGGAGAGGAACAGGGGGAGGTTGCGGATGATGAGGTTGTCATCGTCCGCCCCACCCAGTTGACAGGCCAGGCGGTAGTCCGCAAGCCACAATTCCGGTCTCGTTTCCCCCGAGTACTTTGTGATAGTAGTCGGGGGTCGAAATCGGGGCGGAAACGGCGCCCGCCGAATGGCTCGGCTGAAGACCTGCGGACCGGGTGGTTCGGGCGAGGGACTCCGATCCTCCCCGCTGTCGTAGCGTCCCCCACGCCTGGGGTGATAACCTCGGCGCACCCTTTCGTCGAGGCGTGCCCGACGGTCGCGATGAGGGTGCTCGTCGCCGAGGCGGCCCGGGGCCGCAGGCGCGGTGTTGCGCGTGCGCCCGGTGTAGACCGAGGCTTCCCGCGTGAGTCGGGAAGTCGCGGCACGAGGTTCCGAGGGGTACCCCTGCCTTCGGGAGGCAGAGCTCTCGGCCCGCCGGGCCGCAGCGCCTTCCAGGAGATGCTTGAGTTCTCCCTGGATTCGCCGACCCTCGGTGGTTGATGACTCCGGCATCGCGCGGAGGAGCATCGCTGCAGCGGCCAGGTCCTGACCGGTTCCGCCGGATGCGGGTGGCGGTCTGTCCCTGGCATCGTTGGCGATGCGGTGCTGGAGACCTTGGGGCAGGTGACGTATTCCTCCGGCTGGGGGCTGGCTCACCCATACCTGCCCGATGTTCTGGCGGATTGCCTCGAGTGCTCCTGCTCCCTCATCGAGCCCGGCCTGCGCCCCGCGGACTTGCTCGAGCTGTGGGTCATGACCCCCCGCCGGAACGGGGACCACAGCTAGCTCCCGCGGGATGTCGGCGCGAGGCGCTGGCCTAGGGAGATCGCCATCCTCCGGCATGCCGAGTTGGCTGCCTCCGGAGGGATCCCCTAGCTCAACGTGGAAACATTCGCGGCTCGGGCCGCAGTCCTTGTCGTCAAGGCTGCGGCTGCCGTCGGAACAGTCGGAGAGGCAGTAGTCACATGCGGTCATGAAGTCCCGCATGGCACTGGGGTTGCCAAATCCGGAGAAATCCCAGCAGATGCTGGGGTCGTCATCTTCCTCGGACCCAGAGGGTCCGTAGGTCGAGACACCCGTCAATCGGTCCCAAGGCGACCGCACACGAAACCCCAGAGAGGTTGCACTCGCCTCAACGTGAGCGTCCGCCAAAGCGAGGTCGCCAGGCGGGTTGAGGCCGAGTCGAAATGACGAAAGATGGGTAGCAGTCGGTACCTTTTTGTCGACGAGGAGCGATGAAGTCACGTCGGGGGCTGATCGCGCCGTCGTCTTGGGTACGAGGGCGACGTCCTGCAGGCCCTCCGTGAGCGTGCTGGCGTCGTCCACTTGCTCGGGGTCGACGTGTTGCGGGGGGATGGTGCCCGCCTTTGCCTCGAACGCGAGGGCGACGCTTGGCGTGTCCTCCGTTGGGGCGCTGGGGGTGTCGATTTGCTCGACAGCCGTCGGAGCGCAGCCTCCCGCTCGGCTTTGGTTGCCCCGCCTCCTCCTCCGATGGCGAGGGAGAGGACGGAGCGAGCTCGAAAGTTGTCCTTCCCCCACGCGGGAAAGGCGTCGTCGATTCCGCCGCCGGCGGGCGGGCTGTCCGCCACCATTGTCGCTGTCGCGCGGCGGTGGAAGGAGTATCATGTCGTAGCTGCTGTCGAGAGACATGAACTCGAGGCTCCCGAAACGGAGCACCGTCCCGGGTTGAAGAGGTCGTTGGAGACTGCCCATCTGGAGCTTGACGGGAATCTACTCGTCAACACGCAGCAGGCCCCTACCTGGCGCGCCAACTGTCGGCGTTCCGAGACCGGGGGGTCCCCAAGCCGACGAGTGAGTGTGCCGCGTGCCCCAGCCCAGATGGGTCGAGCGCGTGGGCGAGCGCGAAGGGGGGAGAGATAGCGAGAGAGAGCGAGGTGGCCGGAGCCGGGTCGTGAGGGAGTCGGAGAATTCCCGCGGCCTTCGTGTTCGTCTCGCGCCCAGGTCGGGTGCGCTTGCAGTAGGGGGTTACAAGCGTCCGCGCGAGGTGAGGGGAGCGGGCGGCCCCGAGAGAGCGCCTGCCCCTGCCCTTCGTCCCCGCGAGGCCAACCTTCTCTAAGAAGGCCCTGGTCCTTCCTTTTATAGTCGTAAGGAGAGGATCCAGGTGTACAAAATGGGGGTGTAGCAAGGTGCTACGTGTCTAGCGAGGGAGAGCTAGCGCCCTAAGTACATGCTAAGGTGGCAGCCGGAGAGATCTTGGCACCCTGTTGGTGTGGCGTCGTGGCTGTTGGAGAAGCAGTGGAGCTTGACGGAGGGACAGCTGTTGGAACAGCTGTGCTCTTGCTGACGTCTCCCTGCTTTCGTAAGGGAGCTGAGAGTCACCGTCGTCATGGTCTAGTGAGGCGCCATCATTGCCTATCTGGCGGAGCTGGCCAGATGGGACGCCGGTCTTGTTCTCTGCGACCCGAGTCGGCTCAGGGCAGGGTGATGATGACGCTTCCTGTTGACGTGGCGGTCTTGTGTCCTAGGTCGGGCGACGTGGAGGCTCCTCCGAAGTCGAGGTCGAGTCCGTCCTGCATGACAGAGGCCGAGCCCGAACTCCTGGGTCGGGCGAGGCGGAGGTCGTTCGGCAGGGGCCGAGGCGGAGTCCGAGCCCTGGGTCGGGCGAGGCGGAGGTCGTCGTCTTCCGGGGCCTTAGCCCGAGTCCGAGCCCTGGGTCGGGCGAGGCGGAGTTCGCCGTCTTCCGGGGCCTTAGCCCGAGTCCGAGCCCTGGGTCGGGCGGAGCGGAGTTCGCCGTCTTCCGGGGCCTTAGCCCGAGTCCGAGCCCTGGGTCGGGCGAGGCGGAGTTCGCCGTCTTCCGGGGCCTTAGCCCGAGTCCGAGCCCTGGGTCGGGCGGAGCGGAGTTCGCCGTCTTCCGGGGCCTTAGCCCGAGTCTGAGCCCTGGGTCGGGCGGAGCGGAGTTCGCCGTCTTCCGGGGCCTTAGCCCGAGTCCGAGCCCTAGGTCGGGCGAGGCGGAGTTCGCCGTCTTCCGGGGCCTTAGCCCGAGTCCGAGCCCTGGGTCGGGCGGAGCTTCCTCTGGCGCTTTTGGCCAAGCCTGGCTACCCGTCAGTCTTACCTTTTGCGTTGAAGGCCCCAGGGATTTGGTCAGTTGGCGCGGTGATTTAGTCAGGGTTACTTCTTATCGAAGGCGGGGCCTCGGGCGAGCCGGTGATGCGTCTGCCGTGAAAGAGGAGACCTCAGGCGAGACGGAGTCATCTTAGGGTCGGCTGCCCTCGCCCGAGGCTAGGCTCGGGCGTGGCGTGATCAAGTCGCTCGTATGGACTGATCCCTGACTTAATCAAACCCATCAGGCCTCTGCAGCTTTATGCTGATGGGGGTTACCAGCTGAGAATTAGGCGTCTTGAGGGTACCCCTAATTATGGTCCCCGACACTGACAGATTTCAATCTCCTCTTAACATGCCTTGTAGACTTCATGTTATTCCTAGAACTGTTAACCTTTGTAATCACCGTTTGGTTGTCACAGTTCATGGAAATAGCCGGTATCGGTTTTTCAACTACCGGTAAGTCCAATAGGAAATCACGAAGCCACTCGGCCTCAGCCCCAGTAGTGTCTAATGCTGCGAGTTCTGCTTCCATTGTAGACTTCGTTAAGATAGTCTGCTTGCAAGACTTCCAGGAAACAGCGCCACCTCCAAACAGAAACACATATCCGCTTGTGGCATAAAGCTCATCAGCATCAGAAATCCAGTTGGCATCACAATAGCCTTCCAGCACTTTTGGGTTTCCGGTATAATGAATACCGTATGTCATAGTACCTTTCAAATACCGCAACACTCTCTCAAGAGCACGCCAGTGATCATCTCCTGGTTTCGACACAAACCGACTTAGCTTACTCATAGCATAAGAGATGTCTGGCCTTGTTGCACTTGCAAGGTACATGAGCGAGCCAATAATCTGGGAGTATGTCAATTGATCCCTTGCTATTCTCCGATTCTTTCTTAATAGCACACTGGGGTCATAAGGTGTTGGAGCAGGATCAAAGTCACTAAAACCAAAGCGACTCAATACCTTTTCCACATAATGGGATTGTAACAAAGTTACCCCACCATCAGCTTCTCTAACAAGCTTGATGTTTAGAATGACATCAGCCTCTCCCAAATCTTTCATCTCGAAATTGCTCAATAGAAGATTTTTAACTTCCTCAATCACATTGAGATTTGATCCAAAGATCAAAATGTCATCAACATAAAGGCACAGCATAACAGACTCACCCCACCATACCGATAGTATACACACGTGTCAGATTCATTTACAACAAAGCCAGCTGCTGTAAGAGTATTATCAAACTTTTCATGCCATTGCTTAGGTGCTTGTTTTAGGCCATACATTGATTTTATCAACCTACACACCTTGTTCTCTTGACCATCCGCAATGAACCCTTCTGGCTGATCTATATAGATCTCCTCATCCAACTCTCCATTTAGGAAAGCTGTCTTAACATCCATCTGATGAATGATAAGACCATAAGAGGCTGCCACGGCTATTAATGTGCGAATTGTAGTCAATCGAGCCACTGGCGAGTAGGTGTCAAAGAAATCTTCACCCTCCTTTTGGGTATATCCTTTGGCCACAAGCCTTGCCTTGTACCTCTCGATTGTACCATCAGGCCTAAGCTTTTTCTTGAAGATCCATTTGCAACCTATAGGTTGACAACCATAAGGACGGTCAACGACCTCCCAAGTTCCATTAGACATAATAGATTCCATCTCACTCCTTACTGCTTCCTTCCATAAGTCAGCATCAGGAGAGGAATATGCCTCACTAATGGTAGTTGGTGTGTCTTCCACAAGGTACACTATAAAGTCATTACCAAAGGATTTTGCAACCCTCTGTCTCTTGCTCTTTCGAGTGACTGTAGTGTCATCCTCCTCAGGGATGTGCACGTGAGAATCCTCAGCATGATCTATAGGAATCGACAGTTCGTGCTCATGGGGAATTATAGTCTCATGACTTGTATCACTAGGTGTATTCTTCATGGGAAACTCATTCTCCAAAAATGTTGCATCTCTTGATTCCATGATAGTATCAACATACATATCAAGCACATCAGATTTTATAATTAAGAACCTATACCCAGTGCTGTGAAAAGAGTACCCAAGGAATATACAGTCAACAGTTTTAGGCCCAAGTTTACGCTTTTTGTTGATTGGCACATTCACTTTAGCCAAGCAACCCCAAGTGCGCAAATACGAGAGATTTACTCTTCTCTTTTCCCATTCCTCAAATGGAGTGATCTCTTTGTTATTTGTTGGAACTCTATTCAGGACATGACATGCTGTCAAAATCGCCTCACCCCACCATGCCTTGGATAATCCCGCTGTACTCAACATGGCATTCACCGAATCTGTTAGAGTGCGGTTTTTCCTTTCAGCAATCCCATTGGATTGTGGTGAGAATGGCGGTGTCCTCTCATGAATAATACCATGTTCCACGCAGAACTCATCGAACACATTAGAGAAATAATCTCCACCTCGGTCGGACCTTAAATGTTTTATTTTCCTCTCAAGTTGGTTCTCAACTTCAGCTTTATAGGCCTTAAAATAATTGAACGCTTCATCTTTTGTTTTTAAGAGATACACATAACAAAATCTAGTGGAGTCATCTATAAAAGTGAGAAAGTATCTTTTACCACCTTTGGTCAAAATTCCATTCATCTCGCACAGATCAGAATGAACAAGTTCTAGAGGTGCCAAACTCCTCGCCTCAGCAGCCTTGTGAGGCTTGCGGGGTTGTTTTGATTCAACACACACATGGCACTTAGACTTTTTGACCAAGTTAAATTTAGGAATTAAATTTATATTTGCTAACCGCATAAGACAGCCAAAGCTTGCATGACAAAACCGTGAATGCCATAAATCTGACTCATCAGAAAAATGAACAGAATTCACCAGTTTATTACACACATCATGCAGTGATAAGCGGAACAAGCCTCCGCAGTCATATCCTTTACCAACAAAAGTACCATGTTTCGACACAACACATTTATTAGACTCAAGAACAACTTTGTATCCATCTCGACATAGCATAGAAGCGCTAACAAGATTCTTCTTGATAGAGGGCACATGCTGCACGCTCTTCAATGGCACCGTCTTTCCCAAAGTAAACTTCAGAATGACCGTACCAACACCAAGAACATGAGCACGCGACCCATTTCCCATCAACAAGGCGCCAGACCTCCCGACCTGATAGGAAGTGAACATAGAGGCGTCAGCACACACATGAATGTTTGCACCACTGTCCATCCACCACTCAGGTGAATTACAGACTGAAAGAACAAATGGTAAAGAATTACCATACCCAGATGTTCCTCCTTCAGTTTCAGTGGTTACAACATTAGCTGATTTCTTGTCTTGAGTGAACTTGCGATCAGGGCACTCTCTTGCCCAATGTTGATCACTGCCACAGACAAAGCATCCTCCCTTTCCCTTGTTATTGTTGTTCTTCTTTTTAAACTGTGCTGTTTGAACAGGTTTATTCGCGTTCTCTGGTTTGTTCTGGTTTTTCTTCTTGTTAAACTTGCGGAAGTTTCTCTTCTGCACCACATTAGCAGTAGAGGTCTCAATACCTTTTCCACTGTCCTTTGTTCTAGCCCTTTCCTCAACATCAAGAGTACCAATGAGCTCTTCCACATTGAACTCTTGTCTCTTATGTTTGAGAGAGGTAGCAAAGTCCTTCCAAGAAGGTGGTAACTTGGCGATTATACCGCCAGCCACAAACTTGTCAGGCAAAGGACAAGAAAAAAGTTCGAGTTCCTTAGCTAGTGCCTGAAACTCATGAGCCTGTTCCACTACAGACCGGTTCTCAACCATCTTGTAGTCATACAGCTGCTCCATGAGATACAGCTCGCTACCAGCGTCAGTTACTCCAAACTTTCCGACAAGTGCATCTCACAGCTCTTTCCCTGTGGGAAGGATGATATAGCTTTTCTGGAATTTTGTATCCAGTGCGCTAATTACTGCTCCTCGAAAGAGGTTGTCTTCAGCCTTAAACTTAGCCTCATCCTCAGGAGGTAAGTTGGCAGGCTTACCCTCAGCGGCATGAAAACAAGACATTGCAGTTAGCCACAATTCCATTTTAGCTTTCCATATCAAGAAGTTTTTACCATCAAAAGGATCAGGCTTTAGCACAGCAGCAAAACCTCTGACAGAAAAATGCCTAACATTAGGTTTTTGGATTGTTAGAATTATAGGCATTTTCTGTATTATTTTAATTCCATAAATTAACATTATGATGATGACATATAATAAACAATTAACCATAGAAATCGTGATCTTAAATTGATCCATACCAATATGAATCAAGAGAACATAGAGCATGTGAATTATATAAATCATATAAATACGATAAACATGTATACTGACTGAACAAATGAAAATAAACAGATAGAAACATAAATAGCATGACTGTAAAATTAAAACAGACAAATATATCATATTATAATAAGACATAACAGATAAGATAAAATCATTCGTAAATATGAAACAACATAGATGAATATATGAAACATATATAATCTCCAGAACACAAAACAGTAAGTAAATAAACTGATCATACCCTCCTATGCGCTCTGATGATCCAGATCCTTGGCAAGCTTCCTTTGTCATGTTGAAGGTGTTTTGGGCAGTCGCGTAGACGCTCCCCAAAAACCTAATTGCCGATCCTCGTGCAAGGTCCTCTGTGCGCGCAGAGTCACGAGATGGAAATACCCTCACTCGGGCGGCTGGACTGTGAGACTGAAAGTGTTTCTCGCGTGTACCGAGTGACAGGGGTGCTTCTCTATTTAACCTCTCGCAAAGGGAAGTTGAAGGAGAAAGGTCGCCGAGTCACGCCAAGAGTCGGCCAGCTGAAGGAGAAGGGTCACTCGGCTGGCTGACGAAGAGACAGGGTCTCTCGGCTGACGTACGCGGTTAGTGAGTGCTAAAAATTAACACAACCACACCACGCCCGCTCGCCTGCCTCGCCACGCCCGGCCCGGCCCGGCCGGCGGTGGGCGCGTGTGGCACGCCCTTGTCCATTTCTTGACTTCTCAAGTTAAGTGGAATAAATCCCACCATATAAGTCAAGGCGAAAGACCCTTAGACTTCCAATGTGGTACTATTGGTATTCTCTAACATTACACACCTTAGAGTTTATTCAATAAATGTGTCAAGCCTATAAAAAATCCAACAGTCACCAAATCAGTCCTTATGGACAGGGACATCCTCCCGTGGCTCCACAATTACCTCGACCCGACCAAAACTGGGCTCCTGACGCTTGTCCTGAACGACGGCGGCCCGATCAGCACCTCCCACATGAACTACGACTGGTCTCTGAATTCGTCCGGGATGCCGCCGGATGCGTACTGTGGTGAAACTTGGGGCTAGCCAGGAATCCCACGATATCCGTTCAGAGCTGAGGTTGATCAGCGGCTGGTTAATGGCCAGGTGGACCGATGACATATATATATATATATATATATATATATGTTTGCAATCAGCATACTGAACTTATTCAGTAGAGAGAAATCTAAACATGTATATAGAATTCTGAATGATGATTTTGTACTCATGACAATATGCCCCACGCGCGTCTCTTGCGGAAGGCACATGAGGGTAAATTTTCTGCACTGGAGTTGTGGATGTTAATTTTGCTCCACAGGGAAAAAGAGTAGATTTTATACTCCCTCTGTCTTCAATTAAAATTCGTTTTAAATAATTAATAAATTCATATAATACAAAATGTATATGTTTTATATATATCTAAATTTATCATCATTTGTTTCAATATAGATATAAAAACTAAGAGTTAAAAATAAATACGAGAGTATCATTTATGTATGCCGGGGAAATGCATTAGTTGGCGTGAAATTTCCACGATGAAGAGGGGCGCTTTCTTGGGCCACCAACTTTTCTTCAACCTGTTGACAGGCTCGTGTTGGGGTCGTGCTTCGGTGCGCCGAAGGTCTCACACGAAGAAGCAGCTTCGGCTGAAGTCGTCTCCAAGAGATAGCCGAAGGTTCCTTTTCATGGAGCTTCGGCGTTTTAAACCGACATAGAGATAGAATGACCTTTTTATTCATATAGGTCTGAGTCAATGTTGTAAACATTTGTAAGGGGCATAATTGTAATTTGTCACAGGCTGCGACCTGTGCCTATAAATAGATGAACAGTACCTCTGCACTGTTCACGCGAACCTGTCATTTGCCTTCGCATCACACTTGTACTCCTGCCTTCCTCAAGGCCGAAGGTACATCTGTCATTTATATTCATTCGTATTAATAGAAATGGAAATGATTCTATGTTAACATTTGAATGTCCATTTTATACCTCATGATTTATATGAATGCTTCATTCTACGTTATTATGTTTACGAAGGTGCGTCCTTCGTAACCTTCGTCCGAAGTTCCTTATGTCCCGAAGGGATATAATGAAGTGGAGGACGAAGGACCTTAATATTTAACATTTTCTGTGTTGCCTTGTTCTTAACTCTTAGCATTTGAGAACAAGCCCCCAACATTGGCGCCCACCTCCGGTGAACTCACTTCCACTTTTCTGAGCTGATGGCTTCGTTCAACAACCAAGCTGGAGCTGCTTCGGCTTCGAAGCTGGTGCTCCCGATAACAGGCGGTTCTTGCTCAGAGCCGGCTAACAAGAAGCAGAAGAAGGAGGCTCAGAGAAGGGTGCAGCATGTTGGAGTGCAGGGACCCTTCATCAAGTCAAAATGGTCCCATATTCCAGTTACCTTCTCTCAGGAAGACCTTCAGCTTAAGGATTATCCCCACAATGATGCCATGGTTATCTCTTGCGTGATCAAAGGATTTCTGGTCCACAATGTCCTAGTTGACACAGGCAGTGCAGCTGACATTATATTTGCTAAAGCCTTCAGACAAATGCAAGAGCCCGAAGACAAGATTCATGATGCTACGCACCCTCTTTGTGGCTTCGGAGGGCGGCAGATTGTGGCACTTGGGAAGATTACCATGCCGGTAACCTTCGGGTTTGTTAACAACACAAGGACTGAGCAAATTGTGTTTGATATTGTTGACATGGAATATCCTTACAATGCTATCATTGGTCGCGGAACTCTTAATGCTTTCGAAGCAATTCTTCACCCAGCTTATCTCTGCATGAAGATACCTTCGGACCAAGGACCTATTGCTATTCATGGAAGCCAGGAAGCTGCTAGAAGGGCCGAAGGAAGCTGGACTGACTCTAAGGCAATCCATAACATAGATGGAGCTGAAGCTTGTGAACAGTACAAATTCAGGAGGGAGAAGGCAGCTTCAGCAGACCAGCCGAAGCCCATGTTATTGTGTGAAGACATAGCAGAGCAGAAGGTGCTGTTGGGCTCGCAACTATCTGAAGACCAGGAGAAAACCTTGATAAGGTTTTTATTCAACAACAAAGATGTTTTTGCATGGTCAGCCAATGATCTTTGTGGAGTGAATCGGGATGTTATTGAACATTCGCTCAATGTTGACCCATCCTTCAGACCCCGAAAGCAGAGGCTTCGAAAAATGTCTGATGACAAGGCCGAAGGGGCTCGCAATGAAGTAAAAAGACTCCTCAGTGCAGGAGTTATCAGAGAAGTGAAGTATCCAGAGTGGTTAGCTAACACCGTTATGGTGAAGAAGGCCAATGGCAAGTGGAGAATGTGTATTGATTTCACAGATCTCGGAGCTCATGAGTCTCCTGGACTGCTACTCAGGCTATCATCAAATCTGGATGAAGAAGGAAGATGAGCCGAAGACTAGCTTCATAACCCCAAGTGGTACATATTGCTATCTTCGGATGCCTGAGGGGCTCAAGAATGCTGGAGGGAGTTTCAGCAGAATGACTGCGAAGGTTCTCCAATCTCAGATAGGCAGAAATGTGTTGACCTATGTTGATGACATCATTGTAAAGAGCACGAAGCAAGAAAATCATATTGCTGATCTGCAGGAGACCTTCGCCAGCTTCAGACAAGCTGGTCTGAAGCTAAATCCAGAAAAATGTGTCTTCGGAGTGAAGAAGGGCAAATTTCTTGGATGCTTGGTTTCAACAAAGGGAATCGAAGCTAATCCAAATAAAATCGAAGCTATACTTCGAATGGAGCCACCAACCACAAGAAAGGGGGCCCAAAGATTGACAGGAAGGCTGGCATCCCTCAACAGATTTATATCCAGATCAGCAGAAAGAAACTTACCATTCTTCGAGGTGCTGAAGTCAGCTGAAGTCTTTCAATGGGGCCCAAGTCAGCAAAAAGCCTTCGAAGAGCTGAAGCAATATTTAATAGATCTCACAACATTAACTCCACCAACGCCAGGGGCTCCTCTGTTGTTGTATGTGGCAGCTTCGCACTCAGCAGTAAGTGCGGCACTTGTTCAGGAGAAGTTTGATGGACAAGTCAAGAAGCAGGTCCCAGTATATTTTGTGTCTGAGGTCCTCAGTGTCTCAAAGAAAAATTATACAGAGCTGGAGAAGGTGTTGTATGCCGTTTTAATGGCATCCAGGAAGCTTCGGCATTACTTTCAGGCATTCAACATTATTGTTCCTTCTTCACAGCCGTTGAAGGACATCATGAGGAATAGAGAAGCTACTGGGCGTATTGGAAAATGGGCTGCGGAACTCAATGAATTTTACATTGATTATGTGCATAGATCCTCAATTCAGTCTCAAGCATTGGCAGATTTCATTGTCGACTGGACGCCAGGGGCTCAGGACGAAGAAGCGAATAAAGATGCCGAAGCATGGACAGTGTTTTGTGATGGCTCTTGGGGAACCTTCGGAGCAGGTGCAGCTGCTGTGTTGGTCTCTCCATCAAAAGTTAAAACTTGCTATGCAGCAAGACTTGACTTCAGCTGCACAAATAATATCGCTGAGTACGAAGCCTTGCTCCTGGGTCTTCGGAAACTAAAGGCAATGGGGATCAGAAGGGCGATCCTTAAAACTGATTCTCAGGTTGTTTCGGGTCATATTGACAAAAGTTGCAAGGCTAAAGACCCGAAGCTTGAAAAATACCTAGACACGGTCCGAAGGATCGAAGCTTCCTTCGAAGGATTTTCTGTTAAGAATATCCCTCGAGGACAAAATGAGCATGCTGATTTGTTGGCCAAGTCTGCAGCACAGGGGCTGCCGCTACCTTCGGATGTGTTCTTCGAAACAATAAAGGCACCTTCAGTGGAGCTACTTGAAAGAGCAGTCCTTAACATTTCTCCTGTGTACAGTGAAGATTGGAGAACTGAAATAATCTCTTACCTTCAGGGTAACTTCTTATCAGATGACGAAGCTTATAATAAAAGGATAGAGGCAAGAGCTCGTCCTTATGTCATGATAGAAGGGGAATTATACAAGCATGGAGTTTGTGCCCCGCTGCTCAAGTGCTTGTCTAGGGCCGAAGGTATAGAGTTGATGAAGGAGATACATGCAGGCCTGTGCGGATCCCACATCGGATCCAGGCCGTTACTTGGAAAAGTGTTCCGCCAAGGATTTTATTGGCCGAAGGCAGCTTCGGATGCAGCGGAGTTAGTTCAAAAGTGCGAAGGTTGTCAAAAATGTGCAAGAGATCAAAAGCAACCTTCGTCTTTGACACAGCTGATACAACCCATCTGGCCATTGCAAAGGTGGGGCCTCGATTTGCTGGGTCCATTACCACCGGCTCAAGGCAATCTGAAATATGTTATAGTGGCTGTGGAGTATTTTTCCAAGTGGATTGAGGCGAAGCCATTAGCCACAATAACTTCGGCCACTGTCCAAAAATTTTTCTGGCAGAATATTGTCTGTCGCTTCGGAGTGCCGAAGGCCATCACTGTAGATAATGGAACACAGTTCGACTCCGAAGATTTCAGAAATTTCTGTGACCAAATTGGCACGAAGATCCACTTTGCATCAGTCAGGCTTGTTGAAAGGGCCAACGGCATCATAATGACAGGAATAATGAAGCTAATTTTTAATCAACCAAGGGGAAAATGGCCAGATCAGTTGACCAAAGTGGTGTGGAGCCACAATACAACAACATCAAGGTCTACAGGCTTTACCCCATTCAAGTTATTATTCGGTGACGAAGCGATAACTCCAGAAGAAGCTAAAGCTGGATCAATAAGAGTGGTAGCTTCGGCAGAATCAGGTGCCGAAGATACTTGTCTTGTGGAAAAAGATGCCTTAGAAGGGATCAGGCTTCAGGCCGTGGAAAATATCAACAAATACCAGGCTGAAACAATCAAATGGCGAGATAGAAAAGTCCGGCTAAAAAATATTGAGCCAGGACATTTGGTGCTTCGGAGAGTGGCCAACCCGGATACAGTAGGCAAGTTGCAACTGAAATGGGAAGGGCCTTTCTTAGTAGCATCTTCGTCAAGGCCTGGTTCGTACAGACTGAAGGACATGGATGGCAATGAAATTCCAAGATCTTGGAATGCGGATGAGCTTCGGCGGTTTTATGTATAACTTGATGTAATTTTGTCTTTTCTTTTCTTTTTCATGGCACCCTTTTCCTTTCTAAAGGGGGAGAAAGGTTTTTAATGGGGCCATCATATGTAATTTTCCTTTTTAGTTTTATAAGAGCAAAATCCCCCAAAGAATGTAAATGTAAAAGCTGAGAGCGCACCATCGAGTGCCGAAACTGAAAAAGAGAAAAAAGCTCCGAAGACGTCCCTAAGGGGATGCAGAGCTTACAGCGAAAAGTCAACGCTGATTCCGCCGAAAGTAAAAGGCGAAGAAGCTCCAAAGACGTTCCCAAGGGAATGCAGAGCTTATACCGTCTAAGTAAAAGGCGAAGAAGCTCCAAAGACGTCCCTAAGGGGATGCAGAGCTTACAGCGAAAAGTCAACGCTGATACTGCCTAAGTAAAAGGCGAAGAGGCTCCAAAGTCGTTCCTAAGGGAATGCAGAGCTAATGTGTGGTTGTTTCTAAGTAATGGCTGACAATGTGGCTTCGGACATATGCTTCGGACATTCATTCGCGCATTACATTACATCATAACATTTGCATGCATAAGCATTCATTCATAGCATTTGAGTTCCCAAGTGGCTGCTTCGGCAAAAAGCTTCGGAGAAGAGGTTTTTTATGATTCGTTATGTAAAAGAAAAGCTTCGGAGAAGTGCGTTTTTATGATTTGTTATGCTATGTTGTGTACAAAAGAAAAAAGTTTCGTTGCTCGGCAAAAAGAAGAATTGTTTTTATGCTTCGTTGTGTACGAAAAGAAGGGAAGGTGTTTTTTCGCCTTCGGCTCAAAATACTGATTTCGTCCACATCAAAGCGCCTCAATCGAAGGGTAAGAATATATTACAAGGTATGTACAAAGTTCCTTGAAGAACAGTTTAATTCTATTTACAAGAGTTGTTACAAAAATATCCTGAGTTTTTCTATAGCACACTTCTACTAATCTTCATTAAGCTTCAGCTTCGGCGACAGCTTCGGCGACATATCTTAGGCATCATCTTCACCTTCGTCATCCTACATGAATCAAGGAATCGTAAGTAAAAATCAAGCCCAAAGGAAAAGGTAAGTACGAAATATCATTTCTTACTGGTTCAAGATGACTTCGGGCTTCGTCTCCAGCCTTCTCCCGCCCGCCTTTTGTCCATATCATTTTTATAAATCTATTGGAGATACTTCGGGCGAGGTCAGGCATATCATCCAGGATTGATGGAGATAAGGTGAAGTTGGGCCTGTTGACAATTTTTCCATGTTCGCAGCCGGCCTTCAGAAATGCAGCAGCGGTACCCCGAGAAGCTACCCAGGCACAGAAGTCGCCGTGCCCGGCTATAACTTCGTCAAGCTCTTCGATTTCAGCTTCAATATGATCGAAGGCCTGGGGTAAATTTTCTGCTGAAGGGTTAAATTTCCCGCTGCTGGCTCCAACAGAGTAAAATATCTTCTTTAATCGTCCAATGCAATTATTGCCAAAGTTCAAGCATTTGTCTTGAAGGCTTGTTAATGTTTTCTTCAACTCTGAGCTGGTCTGGACTTCGGCTTTAAGCTTCGAATTCAGTTCTAGCTTCTCCTGGTCGAATTGTTTTGATTGATTGATAAGCTTCGAATTCAACTCTGATAATTTAGCCTCAGTCTCAGCCAGTAAGCCTTCGGTCGATTGGAGCTCGAAGTCTTTCTTTTCAATGATGGCAGATTGCTCTTTTATTTTGCTTTCTAAGTTTTCAATTATAGCTTCGTGCTTTTTGTCCTCCAAGTCTTGTTGCATCTTCAGAGCTTTGCTCAGTAGCATGCTCTGTACAGAAACAACTTATATTAGTAATATTTTCATTGTTAACAGCAATAAAAACCAGAGAAAAGGTTGTTTACCCTGAAGTTAGAATAAAATAAGCTGCCGACGATATGTTGTCGTCGGTAGCGGCTGATGTCTGTCTCTAGCTTCGGAAAACCGATACTCTTTGATAGAGTACCGATTACCTTAGCACCAGTCTGGTCTCGAATGCAGCCTAGTTTTTCATCGTCTACACCTCCAAATAGGAGGGCACCTGACTTGTAGCCGCAAGATTTGGCATAGTCTTTAAGTTCTTCTATTTCGTCCTTCGTCAGTTTTTGTCCAATTAAATTCTGAAAGGAGTAGGCTTCGTCATCCGAAGTATCTTCGGCTATTTCTTTTCCTTTTTCAGGCACTGCGGCCATGGATTTTTCAGTAGCAACACCAGCTTCTTCTGCATCTATGTCTTCCAAAATTTTGTTAATATCCTCAATGGTTGTTTCTAAATTAACACCTTCGGCTGTAGCGGCTTCGGTAGCCGCGACCTCCGAAGGTGCGACTTCGACGTTTTTGGTGCTTTCGGCAGCTGCTGTTTTCTGAACTGACACCCTTGGCGGCGTCTTATCGATAACTTCAGTTACCGTAATGATTCTTTGCCGCTTGGGTTTGCTTATCTTCGTCTGATCCGGCTCGTCCACCTTTTGAAAAAGCTTCGTCAGATGGAGCCCTAATGGACTTAGCTTCGCGGGCATGGGTTCAGTCATTACCTTTAAAATTTCTTCCACGTCGCTGGTAGAAGGTGGTGTGGGGGTCCCCTCTTCTTCGGATATTTTCTGTTTCGGAGTTGATATTTTCCTTTTCTTGGGAATCTTCTTCTCTGCTGCTGGTTGCTCTTCATCCTTGGTCAGACTTTCGGCCACTCTTTTTCTTTTGTGGCCCTCGGCACCCTTGTTCAACTGCTCATAGTCTGGGTACTCGAAGCCCAGGGCATCGAATACTCGGTTCAGCCTTCGCTTCGGTCGGGCGCCGAAGGCCGCTGTCCTTAATTGATCCTCTTTTTTGGAGTAATTCTCCAAGATTTCATTGCACATTGTCTCAACTGTGTCTAACCACTCTTTGCAGGGTTTCTTAAAGTACTTCTTGAATTTAAAGTGATAGGGCAGACGGACCAGCTCCCCCTTCTTCTTTTCTCCCTTCAGCTTCGGCATTTCTCACTCTTTTAGAGTAGGGAAAACTCTGAATGCCAAAAATTCCTGAACTAGATCCCTGGTGCCAATATGTTTTGAAATGATTTCAAATTCACCCAGAGCAGCCCAGGTGGGACCTTTTAGATCGCCGATGCGGCATCGTGGCCTCGTCTCTCCGAAGATTAACTCCAAAGGGCTTTGTACCAATTTTTCTCTGTCTTCGTCAACTTTCACATAAAACCACTCAGATTTCCAGCCTGCTGGCCATTTGCTTCGGTAGCTGATGACAGGACATTTTGTTGTCTTCCGGTAGGCAAAATTATAGCAACCGAAATTATCATGTAGCCCATCTTTTCTGGCCTTTGTTTGGTAGTGTAATTCGTGAACTCGGCAGAAGCTGTCAGCAAACGGTTCCACGGCCTGGCTTCGAAGGGCCCAGATATAAACATTGAGCCTAACGATGGCGTTAGGAGTCAATTGATGAAAGTAGATACCAAACCTCCTCAATATCTCTGCAATAATATTGTGCAGAGGAAATCTCAGCCCAGCCTTTAAAAAGCTTTTGAAGATAACAATCTCATCCTTCCCTGGCTTCGGGGTGGTTTCTTCTCCCCCGAAGCGGAGTAGCTTCTTCTGATCTTCATTGAAATAACCTGCTTTCACCATCTTCGAAAGATCAGCTTTTGAGACAGTTGATTTCCCAAAATCCAGGTGACTGGGCTTGCTGGGCATGGCAATGTGGTAGTCATCTTCGGAGTCAGTCCCATCAATGTTTTCTTCTTCTTCTTCGGCTGTTGTCGGGTTTGCTTCGGCAGCAGGCCTTTCTTCCGCAGTCACTAGACCGGAGCGCTGCATCGCTTCAGAGATGGGCACGGTGTCCGAACCTTCGGCTTCGTCTCCCTCACGTACAACTTTGGCAGTAGATCGCACTCGTGCCATGTGATTCTGAGTTTGGGGAAGTCAGAAACGTTTTTCTTTTTTCTTTTCTCCGAAGCTCTCCTTTCTGACGAAGCAAGCGTCGAGACGGACCTTCGTTCGACTCTGAGAGTCAAGCTTCGGCTATGGTGGAAAATTTTGGCAGCAAAACAGTGCAAATAGCAATGAATGCTGTGGTAACTTCACACCTACCCGTTTGTTTATATAGTGCTGCAGGTAAGAAGGCGAAGCGGCAAGATTTTTACACCAGACGGGCGGTCACTTGTACTCGCTGTGCAGTGGACCGCAAAGATCAAACAGTACTCTGCAAGGTGGGCCTGGTACGTGCTCGGAAGCCGGATCGTTTCTCCGCAACGAGCTCAGGGAAGGTGTTTTTTGGACCTTCGGCTTCCCGAAGCTGAAGAGGCTCTTTTTTCACGGGTCAAGCTCGTTACGAAAAACGATCTAGCACCGCGAAAGGGGCTACTGTTGGGGTCGTGCTTCGGTGCGCCGAAGGTCTCACACGAAGAAGCAGCTTCGGCTGAAGTCGTCTCCAAGAGATAGCCGAAGGTTCCTTTTCATGGAGCTTCGGCGTTTTAAACCGACATAGAGATAGAATGACCTTTTTATTCATATAGGTCTGAGTCAATGTTGTAAACATTTGTAAGGGGCATAATTGTAATTTGTCACAGGCTGCGACCTGTGCCTATAAATAGATGAACAGTACCTCTGCACTGTTCACGCGAACCTGTCATTTGCCTTCGCATCACACTTGTACTCCTGCCTTCCTCAAGGCCGAAGGTACATCTGTCATTTATATTCATTCGTATTAATAGAAATGGAAATGATTCTATGTTAACATTTGAATGTCCATTTTATACCTCATGATTTATATGAATGCTTCATTCTACGTTATTATGTTTACGAAGGTGCGTCCTTCGTAACCTTCGTCCGAAGTTCCTTATGTCCCGAAGGGATATAATGAAGTGGAGGACGAAGGACCTTAATATTTAACATTTTCTGTGTTGCCTTGTTCTTAACTCTTAGCATTTGAGAACAAGCCCCCAACAGCTCGCTTCCTCCGTTCCAACTTCCAAGTAGAGATGGCAAAGAGTACATACCCGTCGGGTAGTACCATTTCATACTCATACCCATAAAAAATTCTACTCGTCGGATTATCCATATATGCTCGCGGGTACAAAATCTTATCCGTACTCGTACCCACGCGGGTAATTTTACCTGTCAGGTAAACCATACCCGCTAGAAAAGTCTTAAATTCCAATATATCAATCACTCCAAATATTCAATAAACATACAAAACAAGTTCAACTTCACATATAACAAATCATATGATTACAAAACTTGGTATCTAGACAAATGATAGCTAGAGAAAGGTTTCATTTTAGCTAAGTTGGGCTCTATTAGATGATTATAGTGGTATTAATGCGGGTATATTTTACCTATGGGTAGACGGTTATGGGTAGTACCAACCCGTACCCATACCCGTCTACCCAACGGGTAGAGGTTTTTACCCATTAACATATCCGCGGGTAGAGAAATCATACCATACCCGCCTTCATATCGAGTAAAAACCATCGGGTATTCGGGTTTCGGGTACCCATTGCCATCTCTAGTTACAAGCTCCGTTTCTCATATTAGAATTTGGCTCCTTTTGGTTTCTTTAGTCACATAACTAAACTAAACCTTAGTGACTAAAGTTTAGTTACCAAAGTACCATGTTTGGTTCCAATGATTAAACCTGACTAAAGAGCATTGATTAGTGTGAATAATGACCACATTACCCTTATTAAATGACGTTTGCTCCACATGCATTAAAGGGAGGCGCAGGCTTGAGTAGCGGCATGCAGTTGGTGGGGCCCAGCGGTGAGGCGAGGCACACGCCACCTGCGTGTTGCGCGGAGAAAGAGGGAAGGGCAAGTGGGGTAAAATCCTACTTTGGTCCCTTTTAGTTACCCCTTTAGTGACTAGAGAACTAAAGTTTAGTCACCCCACTTTAGTCACCATGTTTGCTTCCTTAGTGACTAAAAATGACAAAAGTTTAGTCACTAAACTTTAGTCACCCAAACCAAACGGGGCCTTTGTCAATGGCAATTCAAAGTTTGTGGGATTTGGACACGAATGGTTGCTCCCTCGTTAAAAACCTACTCCGCCGTCTCGTGCCTATCCGGTACTCCACATAATGTGGCACCTAGAGAGCTTGTAAACTGTGTAGAAGTGGTTGAGTCTTCATCTGATATGTTTGGTGTGCCACTAGACATGGCACTAGTGTAGAGAGTATGTTTACTATGCATTTCAATTTATACTCATCAAACACATCTAGTGTAGCACCAATGCTCACAATAGATATGAGTCACAATAAATACTAGTTTAGAAAACTAACCGTTGCAAAGGCATTAGCATGTTGGATGCAGTGGGAAAGTTGGCACCTATCATGTCTAGTGCCCTAGAAAATGTTGAGTGGAGTTATAAAGGCTAGTTTGAGCCCTTAGGGCTATTTATACCTCCAATATCAACTTATTAAGGTGTCTTGCCACTTTAAACAGCTGATGCAATCCCTTAAGATAAAATAAAACCCTTTTCATAGTGAATAAATTAGAGAAGTGATAATCTTGACACCTAAGAAGAAGGGTAAATTAGGATTTCTATTTTTCTCTCTGCTATTGGCCTCTAATTATCTCTTAAACAAAACCTATGTAGATAACCAAACAAACTAGTGTGACTAATGTTTTGTCTAAGTGTTTCTACCTCTACAAATGGAGTTTTATAGCCTAGGTTCCAATCCTATCAACTAAGCTAATATAATAAAGCACACAACCAAAGGTAACATTATCAATGAGGAAGCTTAAATGCGATAGAGATACAAAATCACGTAGACATGCGGTACTTTTAACAAGGTATCAAGAATCATGCAAGGTTCTTAGTAATCCTCATTGGTGCCCCTACGTAAAGAAAAGTCCACGCGAGGGCTAAGCACCCAATCAAGTAATTCCATAGTTAGCTGCAGGCATTCTCCACATGCAAGTGGTGTTTGCTTCCATCTATACTCGAATGCTCCCTATCGTCTTCTCTATCAAGCTTCCGGCTGAAAACATCATGGGCCTCATCCCCTATAGTACATCATGGCGACCATACCACAAACGTGATTGGTGTGATCTTGCAAGACCCTTGCCCCACATGGTCTAATTACAACAATGTGCGCAAGCGTTGAGTGGTTTAAGTGTGTCTAACCTCACTTTAATGAACTAGGACTAAGCCTAGAGCAAGCACTATAGCACTTCATAAAGTACCTATGCTAATCACCAAGTGATTCTGTTAAGTACTTGGGTGTCTAAGAGTTATGGAATGAAGTTTTAACTTCTTGGCAATGTATCTGAGCTCACACACTAGGGATTGGCTAGTTGGGGTGGTATTATAGCCCCCACACTTAAAAGAGCCACTAGAAATGTGGTAGACTTTTCTGCGCTGCATCGAACATGTTCGGTGTGCCATCGATGTGTCACCGGACACGTCTAGTGCCTTCCACATTGACTAGCCATTAGAGACAAGCCGTTATAGACCGTTGAGCCTTTGGGTATCCATTGTGCCGCCGATGATACACCGAAGATGTTTGGTGCCTTATACTCGATTTAGTTACATTTTGCAATGTCTTTGAGTGACATATCTAGTGCGGAGTCTTGCACTACACTCAACGCGTTCGGTGCCCTTCGATTCCCAAGGTTGCTCTAAAGTACTCTCTGTGCGTCCTATCCAGTGCCATATATCCGATGTACACCATGGTAATTGGTGCACTTAGTTCTTCAGCCCAGGCAACACACATGTCCAGTGTGACATTTGGTGTGCCACGGGACACGTACGGTGCACTATGTGTAGCATGTTTTCTTTGTGTCTTTGTGTTTCTTTTCTTCGGCTTCTTTTGTCTTATGTTTTGGACTTTTGCATGATCTTGATAAGTCTTCAGAGAGTCTTCTAATGTATTGCTTTGAGGTGTTGATCTCCATGATCACCTCTTTGCCTTTATTGAAGTTCAAGATGCCTTAATTGAATTATAAACATAAACACTAGCAAACACATTAGTCAAATTAATGGTTATATTGATCATCAAACACCAAAACATTTAATCAAATGGGCCTGGGTCCATTTTTATTACGTTGCAGACTTGTGGTTAGAAACCACATTAGTTCATAGAGAGAGACTTGTGTGCATTCACCACTCGCATTAGTCTTATCATGGTCAAGTAAGACTATAGTGCTTAATTGACATCATCTAGTCGAATCGATGGCAACCATGTGTGTGGTGATCACATGGAAAGGGTGTGGTGTACCAGGACCGTACAACTCAAACCAGCCACTCTCGGGAAAATGAAGGCGTGCTCCGCTATAATTCACGGACTGTACGGTATGCCACCAGACTGTCCGGTGAGCCAGCGGGCAACGGCTAACTGCGCGCAACAATCGACTCTGCAAAGTGCTACAGTGCAGCTACAGTGAACAGCAGAAGTCAGGGCAGCAAAGTCAGAGGGCACCGGACTGTCCGATACCGCAAGAGAACAAAGCTCCAACAGTCGACAGAGCTCCGAACCCTGATGGTTGGGTGACGTGGCGGCGCACCGGACACTGAACAATGTCTGTCCAATGGCGCACCAGACGCCCATTGCCAGCAGCCTCCCAACTGCTACCTTGGTGGTTGAGGGCTATAAATACCCCCCAACTACCACAGCCTCAAGCATCCAAGTTTTCTGAAGATCACATTCAATACAAGATCTAGTGCATTCACTCCAAGACACATTTCCAAAGATCAAATCCCCTCCAAATCTAGAATTCATTCCAACCACTTAGTGACTTGAGAGAGAGAGGGTGTTCGTGTTCATTTACGCTCTTGTTGCTTGTATCGCTTTCTTCCTTTCTCATTCTTGTTCCCAAGTGACTTGAAATCAAAGCAAGAGACATCTAAGTGTGTGGTGGTCCTTGCGGGGTCTAAGTGACCTGTTTGATTAAGGAGAAGGCTCACTCGGTCTAAGTGACTGTTTGAGAGAGGGAAAGGGTAGAAAAAGACCCGGTCTTTGTGACCACCTCAACGGGGACTAGGTTCTTTGGAACCGAACCTCGGTAAATCAAATCATCATGTTCATTCGCTTGATTCCCATTTGATTTGTTTTCCCCCTCTCTCCCGAACTTGAATTTAATTCTAACGCTAACCCCGGCTTGTAGTGTGTGCTTAAGTTTATAAATTTTAGGTTTCGTCTATTCACTCCCCCCCTCTATGCAACTTTCAACTTCACCATGCCGGAGCAACAAAGAACCAGCTCATAGAGAGCACATGGTCTTTGTGGGGATTAAGGGGTAGTGATACCCACGAGTGCTCCAACGAAGATTATTGGAGAGAACAAACTCTTTGAAACCTAAAAAACTTCTAAATACTTGCTTTAACTTTCCGCAATTATATTTGTGTAATTTACTTTGAGTATTTATATTGCTAGACTTGACATGACAACATAATATTTAAATTAGGGTCCAAAACTCTTTGTGTATACATTAGGCACTCAGATAAAGTTGAGCTTGCTATTAAGATTCAATTATAAAAAAATAGAGAAACTCAATTCACTCTCTTTCTTGGGCATGATGATCCTTTCGACTTTCAAAAATGATGAGATCGGCACTAGCGGACCCTGCAACGATTTGCTCAAGCTTCAACCATGCCTCTGATCTAGATCTAGGAGAACGCTAAAAACCTAAGCCGTGAATGAGGGTGTCGTAGTCGCATCCCGCTTACATGGCCACCACCGGTTCACCTACGTCGTTGTTGTCGCCTCACTGGGGTTAGGGTTAATGGAGAGAGGAGGCAAGAGGAAGGAAATGAGCTGTTCAGCGCTGCACAGTTTATCCGCGGAGGCAGGTGCAACATGGTCCATATGGAATACTGAGACGTCTATGTACGCCTGCAGATGGGTTACATCATTAGAGCATCTCCAAGAGTCTTTGTAAATTTCACTCTCTAAATTGTTATTTGGAGAGTCATTTGCATGAAAATCACTTTCTATATGTTTTCAATCTCCGCATGTCTTTCTATTTCTTGTTTGCACTCTAGAGATCCATTCATGTTTTTTATATTTGGCTAGCGAGAAATCCAGAATAAAATATGGCTATATTTGGATAGCCATTTAGATAAGATGTTGGAGAGTATTTTTTATAATAATATCTACTTATATAGATTAGGAATAATATAAATAGTTTCTTGTAGTTGCTCTTAATTACATGTCGATATATCCACGCTTACAAGCTAAAAATTTGGTTTCAAAAAGACGAATTGTAGTGTGGCGTTTCTCATGGTTTTTGAAATGACGACACCATTTCAATTAACCCTAAAATATAATGTCAAACCGACTCAAACCCATAGGAGATTCATGTACAAGCACTTATATATAAGCCGTCGCACTACATCTTGTACAAGCGAATGTAGCAACAACACATTACACATACAGACATAAGCAACTAATGATAGGAGACGACAACTAGGCGAGAGGTCTCTGATTCAGCACATCGAATTAAACTCCACACTCGTCTAGCAAACGCAAAGCTTCACGTCTAGCTCGTCTCAGCTAGACATCGACGGGCGGTCCGTCAGAGTGCCCATCCACGCAGGCGGCAGCATCCCAGTCTGCTCGTGCACCGTGGTCAGCAGCGGCGGCAGCATCTTATACACACCAGCCATCTCCTTCATCGCACCGCCGCCGCTCGCATTGCCGGCCTCTCCGTCGGTACCACTGCTCCATACGCTAATCTTGGGCTCCAGCCCCTTGATGGCGTCGGCGTTGATGCGGGCCATCTCCTGGTACACACCCGAGCTGATCATGAGGTAGTCCCGCAGAGCGCCGTAGCTGCCTCCCAGCGCGCCGAGCATGGCGGAGAGGTAGGCGCTCTGGGCCTCGCCCATGGCCGCTAGCCCCTCGGCTTCTTTCTGCTTCGCGTACAGCTCCGCCTCGGCTTCGCGCTGCCGCGCGAAGAAGGCCGCCTCAGCTGACGCCCGGCGTGCCTCCGCCTCCTTCTCCTGCTCGAACAGCCGCGCCTCCGCGGCCTTCTGCCGGTTGTACAGCTCCCAGTTTGCTTGTTGCACCTACACGTATATATTATTTACATACGCAGAAACATACATGTCTTGTGAGATCGATTTCACGTACTGGTTTCCTGTTGTTTACTGCTTCATCCTTTAAAAATTTTCTAGTTTTACAGTTTTATATATTTGATGGTAATCTAATTATATTTATTTGCTATTATAAATATTGTATATATTTGTATAAACTTGATCGATCAAATTTAAGATGGTTGACCGACCCACTCTTTTTTTTAAACAATTGTAGTACAAAATATACAAACTTATTTTAAAAAGGACAATTCTCATTTATCTCTCCTGCAACTTTTACGAGAAAAATCAAGTCTTATTGCATTTGCTTTATTACATGTGTGTAGTGTTGTTATATTTTTTTTGTTACAATGGTTGTTGCAATTTCTTTTTGTTATAATAAGGTTGCATTTTCTTTTTATTAATGCTATTTGTGGCCTACGTTTCTTATCTTCCACTATTTGTCTATTTTTTCTATTTAGAATTAGGGATGACGGTTGTGATATATCCCGGCATGTTCTGTTCCACTCTGATTTCTATATCGATCCATTCGAATTTGTATTTATGAATATTTCGTTCGTTTTTGGTTTTGACAATTGTGAAAATGGGACAAAAACAATAAGTATGTATGCTTTGCTTTTCATCTGTTTTCGCTTTTCTTGTTTTTAGTTGGGATATTCCTTTTTTATCCGTATATAATATCCAGTTTGAGATAATACAATGAAAAACCATAGACGACTATGTCATATTGCAACAAACTAACCCATAAATGATTATTTTATTCGGTAGGCATATGTATATTATAATATATTTCTTTCATATATCTAGACGCGACGTTTCAATTAATAGCAATACTATTTTATTTTAATACTCTATGCGGCAACATTTTTGTTTTTATGTCCGTTTTTGTCAGTTATCGATATATTCCGTTCGTTTTGGTTAGTTTTAGTCTCGTTAGTCTCGTTTTCGATGGTATTATTTCCGATCATGCTTTCAAAATAAATTATAAAAATGAAACGAGATAAAAGTTATCTCGATCGATCAAGTACCCTTTCATCCCTATTTAGAATAAAAGTAACGATTGAATTGCCCTTGCCCATCATGCTTGTCCTCTCCATCCTTCTTCATTTCCCCTCAAGATTTAAGGTTTTGTCTTTGACTTTCAAGTATTATATTTTGTTTAGTTCAACTTCATTAGGGATTGTAATATCATTAATGTTTATTTTCTCACAAAAAATGTGATTGATGCACATCATGTGCTTTCTTGGGTTGTAAGTTCATTTAATTTCATGTAATACAGTAAATTATTATTACTGATGTTTTCATTTAAAGTATATAATATTTGTTGTTATGTATATCTGAACTTTTTCTAAAAAAATTTTGTGTTAGTTAGAAAGGATGTCCATCATTGTTTTTGACTTTTTATTTTGTAGTTCACATGAATCATAGTCTAGTTACAAATTTCCTAATTTATAATTTCTATATATGTGAACGTAACTTGCTTATTGTAAAAGTTCAATTACCTAATTTGTGTTTTATAGGCTACATTTCTAGAACTTAATAATTTTTTACTGGCTTCTTTCTTCTGTACTTTTATGTCCTGAACAATAAGTAAACACCAATTATTTCAATAGATTAATTATACATTAATATAAACTTCTTTGAAGCTAAGTGAAGTGTAGTTATATTTCTTGAATGTCATCGAGGACATTGGTCATTGTAATAGAAATTTACAGTTTAACATTTTCTAATATATTATGTTCATGTTCCTTTATGATTTTAGAATTGAATATATGATTTGCTTTTTTCTAGCTTTGATATGTTAGTTGTGCATACATTTGTGCTTGTAATCCATTTTCCGATTATTTCAAGAGTTAACAATAGTTAATTTACCTTTTCTATTTTATTAATGTAGATGTTGGTGCTATGAAATATAATTATGTTATTTAATGATCATTGAAAGTTAAAGTAACTCAATCGTGCTTAATTTCTGATCCAAATAAATGGTTCCACAATATTCCCCACATACCATAGTTTTGTTAGATTTGATGACTATAAACATAATATGTTTTCATTATCATTAAAATCTATGTTTTTTCAAGCTTTGTTGTAGTAGTGCATGATGCATTCTATCTTTTGATCGAGTAGATGTATTTGTGCTTCTCATGTTAGTTTTTATCATAATTGTTATGTATTATAAATCGATATACTTAGTGAACATATTTATTTTTTTAGCCATGGAAATATGATGGATTAGGTTAAACCACAATCACTTTCCTTAGCCATTTAGTGTATTAAAAATATGTGAAGTTAGGGACTTAGTGTACCAAAAAAAATACACAGTGTGATTGAATCAAAGAGTCAGACTACCATATTACAATGATGCTATGTGATAGACACTACTAAAAATATGATTTGTAAAGACATCTTTTTTATAGAAGTGGCTTAATCTACAACCACCTCTAAATATGGTTTTAGAAATAAGCGACCTCTAGAGATACATATATAGGGACAAACTGTAATTTTCAACCACCTCTAAAATACCACTATTATATGAAAAATGGACCCCATGACCTGAATTTTGGTTTTGGTGATCAACATGACCATTTGTACTAACACTATTTGCTAGATATAGTTTAAATAGATGTAAACTAGACTAGGACTAAAACAAAGAGGTGATTCAAATGATTAATACCTTAAACAAGACATTAAGTTTAAGACATTAATAGACATGTTGTAGACTTATAAGACATGCTAAAAGTCTAAAACATAGGATGGAAGAAACACAGATGAAGATACGCCAAGCAATAGAGTCAAACATGTGTTGCATAGAGAAGTCCAAACCTATCTAGTGGTTTCAAGGTGAAGGCATCAAACAACATTGTGTTGTGGCCCACATGCAACTACAACAATTGCATCAGACTTGTCAAGTGGTGTGCTTTGTGGAGCACCAGATCACTTGCTGACAACTAGAGCATGGGTGAAAGACCCATTGGACTGTTCGATGTAGATACCAGACTAAGCTGTAGAATATTCTACTAGAGATGTTGTAGTAAAGGTTGGAGTCATCTACAAGGCACTATACGTGTACGATGGTGCACCAGACTTGCACTAGATCATTACATTGCTCCAGTAGTCGACAACATCTATCTCAAACAACTAGTTATGGGAATATGTACCAGACTTGTCAAGTGGCCCCATTAGACATGTTTGGTGATTGTGCAGACTAGTTGTGTAGGTTTCAACGACTAGTTTACCTCCTATACTCGCTATTTGAGAGTGCGTGAAATTCAAACTAGAAGAGCTAAATGTGACTAAACTATTGTAGTGATCTTAGGTCATCATATGTTTGGATTTTCTAGTCACTTTTATTTTTTTATTTTAGCTCCTTAGCATTGGAGGGAGCAGGAGAGGCTTGCCTAGCCACCTCTGCAGAACATCTATACCCTGTAGTTGCTGTCAACATGTATTGTTAATAGATTTTGGAACCGGCGACGATTAGGATTCTTTTCATAATCTATTGGCTACCTAGAGATGCAAAGAAAAAACATAGCAATTTCCATGTTCCATAAGAAATGTCAAAACCATGTATATATACATAAGTACAAATGTACGCGGTCAGCACATGCGGCTACGTTACGTACGTACGTACCTTCATCTCGTAGTCAACGACGGCCTTGCTGAGGTGCTCGGCCTTGAGCTTCTCCGTCTGCCTAGCCGCGTTCCGGCGCTCCACTTCCACCTGCAGCTCGGCGTCCCTGATCGCCACGGCCTTGGCCGCCTCGACCTCAGCCACCCGCGCCTGCTGATCCCACCCGGCCTTCTTCATGGCCAGCTCCGAGTTGGCCGCCGCCACCTCCGCCTCCCTCTCGTTCTCGAACACCTTCACCTCGGCCTTGACCCTGGCCTCCTCCTTGGCGCCCTCGCCCTGCCGCTTCACCGTGTACACCTTGGTCTCCGCGTCCACCTTGGCCGCGTTCTGGCGCGTGGTCCCCTCCCGCTGCTTTGCGCCGACCTCCCCCTTCATCCGCGCCTCGGCGACGTCCACCTTGGCCTGGTTCACCGCCTCCTGCTGCGTCTTCTGGCCCAGGTAGGAGAAGTACTCGTGCCCCGGCACGTCCACCAGCTGCTTCACGTTGGCGTTGTAGATGATGAGGCCGAACTGGTTCAGCTCCAGCTGCACGTTCTCGAAGACGGCCTGCTTGAACGACTTGGTGCCGCGGAAGATCTCCTCCATGGTCATGGATGCAGCCAGCACGCGGGTCTCGCCCTCGATCACGCCCTTCACCAGCTCGTTCACGTGGTGGGACAGCTTGTCGTGCGGGGAGATGAGCTTGGCGTAGCGGAGGAGGCACTCCTCGTCGTCGGCGCGGGGCCCGATGGTGAAGACGGCCGGGAGGATGAAAGGCAGCTTCTCGGCGCTCATGGCCTGCACCTCGAACGTGTAGTTGACGGGGGACATGTCGAAGCGCGTGCAGCGCTGCCCCGGCGCGATCCACGCCTTCTTAGCGAGCTTCACGTCGTTGATGCCGTATCCCGTGATCGCCAGGTACTCCGACGGGCTCGCGATCCGGTAAACGAACCCCATCGTCGTCGTTCCTCTGCTGGATGTGGAAGCACAGAACCCGACTACAGACAGGTTCGATCGATCGAGGTGCACGAACCACGAAGCAACTAATAGGATTATTGTGAGTTACTGGAAGCAGGGCGAGGATGTATATATATACACACTCCTTCCGGTCGGATTATGTGAGGTTCCAACCAGAGGGATTGGTTCAATTGACCTCGATGATGCTATAGGACGACGCCTCCTAGCTCTGCATTTCCTCGTCATTGACGAAGAAATATCGCCTCCACAAAAACAAGAATTTTCGATGGTCTAAGCCGGTCGGAGATAACATAACATAATTATGTCCGACGGTCGGCATGCGGATCGTCGAACATAAGGTGCCCGTACGGTCGGACATTATACCATGTTACAAAAGTAAAATAAATAATGTAAGTTTCTTGAACTTGGAACTCACAACCTTTTAACCTTGCATTTACTTCCTATCTCTATATTGCACACTAATTTATAACTTTGAGTAGGATGCTATCTTTTTATATTAAATTTGAGAATCTTGTATAAAATATCTTAGCCTATAAATTATTTGAAATGAAAATTTTTAACTACAATGTTATAGTTCTTGCTAAGCTCTATAATTTTGGTATAGGATGTGTTTCCATTCGATATAGTTTAGAAATATCAAAATTTTCAGTATCAAAACCTAAGAATTTTAAGACAAATATTTAGGACTCTAAATTTTTAAATTAAAACCTCATCAACTGCAAAGTTATATATTGTGTTGACAACTACAAAGTTGTATACTATATTGACAACTACATTTTTATATATATCGTGTCAACATTCAAAGTCCTTTAAAAATTCAAAATTTAGTACATCAAATAAATATTTAGGAATCCAGATAACTTCAAATAAAAATTTATTAACTATGAAGTTGTAGATCATACTAAGAGCTACAACTTTAGTATAGACCATGCGAACATCCGTTATTTGAAAGTTTTAAATTCCAAATTTGAGAACTTATAATCATTTTTGGAACTCTAAATATATTCAATTCAAAGTGTTAACAACTACTCCCTTTCTTATAAATTGTAAGGCGTTTTGGATTTTGTGCGCCTAGATATATATTATCTCTAAATATACAATAAACGTTATGTACTTAAAAGAGAACACAACGGATTGCAATTTAGAAAGAGACTACAAAATCTCTACTATACTTAAAGCATCAGTTTCAATGGTCGTCATGCGTCATCTTTTTACAAAAAAAAGTCTCTACATTTTTTCTAAATCAACTCAACATAAAATGTTAAAAAGCGGTGCAGGACGAAGCTGTCTAACCAATAGAACATCATACTCAGGTGTTTATAATATTGAATATAAATTGTACATATGTATTTATGATTTTTTTGTAAAATAAAAGAATAATCGTGTCGGGCCGGGCCAGCACTGTGGGCCGAGACTATAGCCCAAGCACCGCACGACGCTCGTGCCGGGTTGGCCCAGACACTATTAAATGGGTCGTGCCTCGGGCCGGCTCGCTAGATACGGCCAATTTGGCCATCTATACCTCCACACGATAATGATGATCCTCGTCTCACTTACCACCACCTCGTTCGCCATTCTACTTCTTTTCTCTCTCTCTCCTCATGCCTCCACCTCTGCGCCACCCCATTCTCGGCAGAGGGCCTAGGAGCATGCGCCTCCTTCCCCGTATTCGTCCGAAACCAGCCCCGACACTGACTCACACAGTGGCTATTGCACGTTCACGAGGACGTTTCACATCATGCGTGCAACATCGTTTTCGCCTTCGTTGGACGTCCCATTCATCTTCCCGGCCTTCGCCATGTTCTTCCTCCCCAACCTGCTGCCTCCGCCCATGGTCGCAGCCGCGAGCCGACCGACGCTGTAGCACCCGGTTTTAAGGGACAAGCCGGGTGCATCTCATACACGCGCCAAAGAAGACAACATATATAATAACAGAGTGTATAGAGATAAATGTCACAATATAATCAAAGTATTTATTACATAGCGGAAGTCTTACAAAATAAAAGGTAAATATACAAGGATCTAAACTCCATCCTTGGCGCCACAAAGTCAACTGGAAGACGCCACCTAGATCGAATCGAACTCCTCGTTGTGTGGCTCCACTTGAACCACCTGTTCTTCTCCTGTGGGGGAGTGTGACTGTGTGAGACATCAAGGGCGAGCTCACACATGTTCATCGCTCAACAAGTTGTGGGGAATAATGTGTATAAACTCACCAAAGGTGGGAGTTCATGTGATGTGTAAGGCTGATCAACAATAGGGGTTAAAGCTGAGCATTGCTTTTAATAAGTTGGTCAAAAATTTATTAGCAATTACTAGATGTAAGTAAATACCAAACCATAATAAATAATAATAGAATAAAATTAATAATAAACTCATGCAAATGCAAATGACAAATTGAGTTTAAGTTCTATAAATTAATCAAGCGAGAGTCCTGAACTACTCATGGCCGTGAGCTCAGCTAGTATACCAGTTTTATACTCTACAGAGGTTGTACCCTTTACCCACAAGTCATGTTTCCCATGTCGCTAGGGCTAGCTAGACCCTTAGACACTACCGAGGTAAATGGCTAGGGATCCACTACGAGGCCTTTACAAAGTTCCACTAGCTTCCAAAAACCCGCTACAGTTTATGGGAAGAGCACTTGCAAGAATTCCCCGTCTGACCGCCATCGCAGCAAAATCAACCCGAAAACCTCCTTGCATGCAACTCCCCTACTGCCCTTGCCCCTTTCGGGTAAGGTAGTCTTCCACTAGTTTTCCTAATTAGTTAGCCAAGGGGTCCCATTCCTCCCTTGTGGTGGCACGTGTTTCTCAAGTTAAGCTCCATGTTCCAATTAACATTAAAGATGATCTTAACATGAACATAAATAGAAAACAAAAAATTTGGAACATGGATATAATGAAATATTATCCCAAAACTATGTGATTCAGGGGTAACAAGGTAAAATGGATAAATAGTCTAGGTGACCTATTGGGTCCCATCAAAATTAAACCTATACATGAACATGTGATATTAAATAAAATTATTGGGTAAAAAGTGGTCAAGGGCACAACTTGCCTGGCACTTGAGATTCCAGTTACCAGGGTGATCTTCAGGTGACTCGTAACCTCGCTGCTAGTCGTAGCAATTCCAACAAACATGGCATAGACAAAATTAACATCACACCAAACATAAGTACAAATTGAATAATAATGATCTACACGAAGCTACGAGATCGTGGGATCGAGAACTACTATGATTGGAGTCGTGGTCATCAAGTTATGAGGTGACTCAATGATTAAAACTAGGTTCTGTGTTTATTTTATAATTCCAGAGAAAATATAATCTAAAGTAGTAATTAATTCAACTTTATCTAAATTATAAATTGACCATAGATCATATTTTAGTAGATTCTAATGGTAAGTAGATAACAAGACTAACTAACATAAGTTAAATAAAGACCTAATTATAGGTACAATAAATGTTGTTTTTGCATAGTAAATATTCATATGAAGCTAACACGACTTGAATGGACCAAATCAGAATTTAAATGAGGAAGTTATGAATTTCCTAAGGTTTTATGTATTTGATATAAGATTAGTTAGGAAATAAATTTTAATGTGACTTTCATGTAAAAACAGTGGTACTAAGTGATGAAAAATAATATTACAAAATTATAGGAATTGGAATGGACTCATTTGGACTTAATATGAATTAAACAAGTCCTAGTATTTTTTTACATTCGAAATTCCTTTCCTAATTACTTTTCTGGATTTTTTCTTATTCCCAGGACTGGGCGCATGAATATATAAAAGGCCAGGGGCTAAAGGGCAAAAGCGTCACAGACTCAGGGTGCCCCCGAGTGGACGGCAGGTTCTATTTCTTAAAAATACAGGGATTCATCTGCAAAACAGCGGATGAAGGGGTACGAGCTCATTTGAGCCATTAGATCACAATTTGATAGCCCCGATTAGATTTATTGTTATACGAACTGGTTCGCAACCGAGAGCAGTACGATCATGATTCGACGGTCGTGATTTAAAATCTTGTGGTCTAATCTCACACGCTAGATCAGGACTGGACGACTGAAAGGGAAATGTGCCCTTGGGCCATTTCTAAGTATTTTGGTGATTGAGTGCCAACACATGTGCTTAATTGTGAATTTATGTACATGGATGAACAAGGTGCAAATCATGAGATAAAGGTATGTTTCTAAGCCTTAGTACATTGGTTTAGTGTGCTAATATATTTGTCTAAGTGTTAGAAACAGGAAGAAGAAGAAAAGAGAAGAGGAGAAATGAACTTGGCTGTGTGCAGCCAAGACCCAGCTCGGTCTGGAGCACCGGACTGTCCGGTGTGCACCGGACAGTGTCCGGTGCGCCAGGCTGCCTCGACTCAAACTGGCCGCTCTCGGGAAATTGGCCGGCGGCGTACGGCTAAAATTCACCGGACTGTCCGGTGTGCACCGGACTGTCCGGTGAGCCAACGGTCGGCCGGGCCAACGGTCGGCCGCGCAATCTGCGCGGGACACGTGGCGGAGCCAACGGTCGGAAGACGGCACCGGACTGTCCGGTGTGCACCGGACATGTCCGGTGCGCCAACGGCTCCGAGATCTCCGACGGTTTGCAACGGTCGGAAGCGCCAGATAAGGAAACAAATCGGGCACCGGACAGTGTCCGGTGTGCACCGGACTGTCCGGTGCCCCCGACGACAGAAGGCAAGGATGGCCTTCCGGATTTGCTCTCAACGGCTCCTAGCTGCCTTGGGGCTATAAAAGGAGCCCCTAGGCGCATGGAGGAGACACACAAGCAACTCTTGAGCATTCTTGATCATCCACACTTAGTCTTTGCGCGTTCATTTGTGATTCTAAGTGATTCGAGCTCCGTTCTAGTGAGAACTTTGTGATACTCTTGTGAGCTCGAGTCTTGGCCGTGTGTGTGCGCGTGTTGCTGTGGATTTGTGTGTGTTGCTTCCCTCCCTTACTCTGTGCTTCTTTGTGATCATATACTTGTAAGGGCAAGAGACTCCAATTTGTGGAGATTCCTTGCAAACGGGATAGTGAAAGGAAAAACACAACACCGTGGTATTCAAGTGGGTCTTTGGACCGCTTGAGAGGGGTTGATTGCAACCCTCGTCCGTTGGGACGCCGCAACGTGGAGTAGGCAAGCGTTGGTCTTGGCCGAACCACGGGATAAATCACTGTGTCTTCTCTGTGTTGAATTCTTTGTGATTATCGTATTGTGCAAGACCTTCTCTCTAGCCACTTGGCAATTATCGTACTAACACTTAACAAGTTTTTGTGGCTTTAAGTTTGAAGTTTTTACAGGATCACCTATTCACCCCCCCCCTCTAGGTGCTCTCAATTGGTATCAGAGCCGTTCTATTCACAAAGGGACTAACCGCCCGAATAGATGGATCCTAAGGGGAAGGGTATAGTGATCAACGACAAAGAAAAGGAGACCTTCGTCAACGAGCCGAAGGACGACAAGCCTACCGACTCCGGCTCGGGCCATAGACGGAAGGAAGGGAGGAAGAAGAAGACAAGGCGCATCAAGGAGATCATCTACTACGACAGCGATGAGTCTACTTCCTCCCAAAAGGACGACCACAGCGACTACGAGAGGAAGAAATCGGTTAATTCGAATTTTTCTTTTGACTACTCTCGTATTCCGCAAAGTTCACATTCACATTTGCTCTCCATTCCACTCGGCAAGCCCCCACACTTTGATGGAGAGGACTACGGATTTTGGAGCCACAAAATGCGTAGTCACCTATTCTCTCTCCATCCTAGTATTTGGGAGATTGTAGAGAGTGGAATGCATTTTGATAGTTCGGATAGTCCCATGTTCATTAATGAACAAATTCATAAGAATGCACAAGCTACTACTGTTCTTCTAGCTTCCTTGTGCAGGGATGAATACCATAAGGTGAGCGGCTTGGATAACGCCAAGCAAATCTGGGACACCCTCAAGATTTCTCATGAGGGGAACGACGTCACCTTGCTCACCAAGATAGAGTTGGTGGAGGGAGAGCTCGGACGGTTCGCGATGATAAGGGGCGAGGAGCCGACGCAAACATACAACCGGCTCAAGACCCTTATCAACAAGATAAGAAGCTACGGGAGCACGCGATGGACGGACCACGACGTCGTCCGCCTAATGCTCAGGTCATTTACCGTTCTTGATCCTCACTTGGTGAACAATATACGTGAAAATCCCAGGTACACCAAGATGTCGCCCGAAGAAGTTCTTGGGAAATTCGTTAGCGGGCGAATGATGATCAAGGAGGCAAGATATGTGGACGACGCCTTGAATGGTCCGATCAACGAGCCGCAACCCCTTGCTCTCAAGGCAACACGAAGCAAGGAGGCGCTACCTAGCAAGGTGGCACAAATTGAAGCGGCTGGCCTTAATGATGAAGAGATGGCTCTCATCATCAAAAGATTCAAGACGGTGCTTAAAGGTCACAAGGGACAACCAAGCAAGACCAAAGCCAAGGGGAAGCGCTCATGCTTTAAATGCGGTAAGCTTGGTCATTTCATTGCTAACTGTCCCGATAATGAAAGTGACCAGGAAAAGGGGAACAAAAGAGAGAAGAAGAAGCAATACAAGAAGGCAAAGGGCGAGGCGCATCTAGGAAAGGAGTGGGACTCGGATTGCTCCTCCTCCGACTCCGACAACGAAGGACTCGCCGCCACTGCCTTCAACAAATCGGCTCTCTTCCCCAACGAGCGTCTCACTTGCCTTATGGCAAGGGAGAAGAAGGTGAGTACTCAAGACTCCACTTATGCTTCCTCTAGTGATAGTGAGTCTAGTGATGATGACATAGATTATTCATGCTTGTTCAAAGGCTTAGATAGATCTAAGATAGATAAAATCAATGAATTAATTGATGCATTGAATGAGAAGGATAGGCTTTTAGAAAAGCAAGAGGATTTATTGTATGATGAACATGATAAATTTGTAGAGGCTCAAAAATCATATGCTTTAGAAGTAAAAAGAAATGAAATGCTTTCTTATGAACTATCTACTTGTCATGAAACCATTTCTACTTTACAAGGTGTTAACAATGATTTAAATGCTAAGTTAGAAGTAGCAAATAAATCTAATTCTTGTGTAGAACATGCTAAGATTTGCACTAGGTGTAAGGATTTCGATGTTGATGCCTGTAGTGAACACCTAGTTTTAATTTCTAAATTGAATGAGGAATTGGCTAGTCTTAATGCCCAACTTAAGACTAGCAAGAATGAAGTTGATAAAATAAAATTTGCAAGGGATGCCTACACGGTTGGTAGACACCCCTCAATTAAGGATGGGCTTGGCTTCAAGAGAGAGGCCAAGAACTTAACAAGCCATAAGGCTCCCATCTTCGTCAAGGAGAAAGGGAAGGCCCCTATGGCTAGTAATGCTAAAAAGAACCATGCTTTTATGTATTATGATAGGAAAAATGCTAGAAATGCTTATAATGATTTTGATTCACATGTTTATGATTCTCATGCCATGTTTGCCTCTAGTTCTTCTTATAAGCATGATAGGGATATGTGTAGGAGAAATGTTGTACATATGCCTAGGAGAAATATTGCTCATGTGACTAGAAAGAATGTTATTCATGCTCCTAGGAAAGTAGTGAATGAACCTTCTACCATTTATTATGCTTGTAATGCTCCCTTTGCTATTTGTAGAAAGGGTAAGAAAGTAGTTGCTAGGAAATTAGGGGCTAGATGCAAGGGAGATAAATCTTGCATTTGGGTCCCTAAAGATATTTGTGCTAACCTTGCAGGACCCAACATGAGTTGGGTACCTAAGACCCAAGCCTAAATTTGCCTTGCAGGTTTATGCATCCGGGGGTTCAAGCTGGATTATCGACAGCGGATGCACAAACCATATGACGGGGGAGAAGAAGATGTTCACCTCCTACGTCAAAAATAAGGATTCCCAAGATTCAATTATATTCGGTGATGGGAATCAAGGCAAGGTAAAAGGGTTAGGTAAAATTGCAATTTCTAATGAGCATTCTATATCAAATGTATTCTTAGTAGAAAGTCTTGGATATAATTTGCTATCTGTTAGTCAATTATGTCAAATGGGATATAATTGTTTATTTACAAATGTAGATGTGTCTGTCTTTAGAAGATGTGATGGTTCACTAGCTTTTAAGGGTGTACTAGACGGCAAGCTTTATTTAGTTGATTTTGCAAAAGAAGAGGCCGGTCTAGATGCATGCTTAATCGCTAAGACTTGCATGGGCTGGCTGTGGCATCGCCGCTTAGCACATGTGGGGATGAAGAACCTCCACAAGCTTCTAAAGGGAGAACACGTGATAGGTCTAACAAATGTTTATTTCGAAAAAGATAGACCTTGTGCAGCTTGTCAGGCAGGTAAACAAGTGGGAGGAGCACATCACAGCAAGAATGTGATGACCACGTCAAGACCTCTGGAGCTGCTGCATATGGACCTCTTCGGACCCGTCGCCTATCTAAGCATAGGAGGAAGTAAGTATGGTCTAGTTATTGTTGATGACTTTTCCCGCTTCACTTGGGTGTTCTTTTTGCAGGATAAGTCTGAAACCCAAGGGACCCTCAAGCGCTTCCTCAGGAGAGCTCAAAATGAGTTTGAGCTCAAGGTGAAGAAGATTAGGAGCGACAACGGGTCCGAGTTCAAGAACCTTCAAGTGGAGGAGTTTCTTGAGGAGGAAGGGATCAAGCACGAGTTCTCCGCTCCCTACACACCACAGCAAAATGGTGTGGTAGAGAGGAAGAACAGGACGCTAATCGATATGGCGAGGACGATGCTTGGAGAGTTCAAGACCCCCGAGTGCTTTTGGTCGGAAGCCGTGAACACGGCTTGCCACGCCATCAACAGGGTCTATCTTCACCGCCTCCTCAAGAAGACGTCATATGAGCTACTAACCGGTAACAAACCCAATGTATCTTACTTTCGTGTTTTTGGGAGCAAGTGCTACATTCTAGTGAAGAAAGGTAGAAATTCTAAGTTTGCTCCCAAAGCTGTAGAAGGGTTTTTATTAGGTTATGATTCAAATACAAAGGCGTATAGAGTCTTCAACAAATCGTCGGGTTTGGTTGAAGTCTCTAGCGACGTTGTATTTGATGAGACTAATGGCTCTCCAAGAGAGCAAGTTGTTGATTGTGATGATGTAGATGAAGAAGATGTTCCGACGGCCGCTATACGAACCATGGCGATTGGAGACATTCGGCCACAGGAACAGGATGAACGAGATCAACCTTCTTCCTCAACGACGGTGCATCCCCCAACTCAGGACGATGAACAGGTTCATCAAAAGGAGGCGAGTGATCGAGGGGGAGCACAAGATGATAAAGTGATGGAGGAAGAAGCGCAACCGGCACCTCCAACCCAAGTCCGAGCGATGATTCAAAGGGATCATCCTGTCGACCAAATTCTGGGTGACATTAGCAAGGGAGTAACTACTCGATCTCGACTAGTTAATTTTTGTGAACATTACTCTTTTGTCTCCTCTATTGAGCCTTTCAGGGTAGAGGAGGCCTTGCTAGATCCGGATTGGGTGTTGGCCATGCAGGAGGAACTTAACAACTTCAAGCGCAATGAAGTTTGGACGCTGGTACCTCGTCCCAAGCAAAATGTTGTGGGAACCAAGTGGGTGTTCCGCAACAAACAGGACGAGCACGGGGTGGTGACAAGGAACAAGGCTCGACTTGTGGCAAAAGGTTATGCCCAAGTCGCAGGTTTGGACTTTGAGGAGACTTTTGCTCCTGTGGCTAGGCTAGAGTCCATTCGTATCTTGCTAGCATATGCCGCTCACCATTCTTTCAGGTTGTACCAAATGGATGTGAAGAGCGCTTTCCTCAACGGGCCAATAAAGGAGGAGGTGTACGTGGAGCAACCCCCTGGCTTCGAGGATGAGCGGTACCCCGACCACGTGTGTAAGCTCTCTAAGGCGCTCTATGGACTTAAGCAAGCCCCAAGAGCATGGTATGAATGCCTTAGAGATTTCTTAATTGCTAATGCTTTCAAGGTTGGGAAAGCCGATCCAACTCTTTTCACTAAGACTTGTAATGGTGATTTGTTTGTGTGCCAAATTTATGTCGATGACATAATATTTGGTTCTACTAACCAAAAGTCTTGTGAAGAGTTTAGCAGGGTGATGACGCAGAAATTCGAGATGTCGATGATGGGCGAGTTGAACTACTTCCTTGGGTTCCAAGTGAAGCAACTCAAGGACGGCACCTTCATCTCCCAAACGAAGTACACGCAAGATCTGCTAAAGAGGTTTGGGATGAAGGACGCCAAGCCCGCAAAGACTCCGATGGGAACCGACGGACACACCGACCTCAATAAAGGAGGTAAGTCCGTTGATCAAAAAGCATACCGGTCAATGATAGGGTCTTTACTTTATTTATGTGCTAGTAGACCGGATATTATGCTTAGCGTATGCATGTGTGCTAGATTTCAATCCGATCCTAAGGAGTGTCACTTGGTGGCGGTGAAGCGAATTCTTAGATATTTAGTCGCTACGCCTTGCTTCGGGATCTGGTATCCAAAGGGGTCTAACTTTGACTTGATTGGGTACTCAGATTCCGACTATGCTGGATGTAAGGTCGATAGGAAGAGTACATCAGGGACGTGCCAATTCTTAGGAAGGTCCCTGGTGTCATGGAACTCTAAGAAACAAACCTCCGTTGCCCTATCCACCGCTGAGGCCGAGTATGTTGCCGCAGGTCAGTGTTGCGCGCAACTACTTTGGATGAGGCAAACCCTCAGGGACTTTGGCTACAATCTGAGCAAAGTCCCACTCCTATGTGATAATGAGAGTGCTATCCGAATAGCGGAAAATCCTGTTGAGCACAGCCGCACAAAGCACATTGACATCCGGCATCACTTTTTGAGAGACCACCAGCAAAAGGGAGATATCGAAGTGTTTTATGTTAGCACCGAGAACCAGCTAGCCGATATCTTTACCAAGCCTTTAGATGAGAAGACCTTTTGTAGGCTGCGTAGTGAGCTAAATGTCTTAGATTCGCGGAACTTGGATTGAATTGTAGCATACATGTATTCATGCTTTTGATCATGTTCCTTTCTGCATTTTTGTTGCTTATTATGGTGCTCAAGTTGTACAAACACTCCCTGGACCTCACAAGTCCGTTGCAATGTGATGCACATGTTTAGGGGGAGATGTGTTACAACTTGACCCTTTGGGACTAACCATATGTTTGAGTTTGCTTGTGTTAGTCACAAAGGAGAATTGAAAGGGAAAAGGTGGACTTGGACCATGAAAGACTTCCACTGCACTCCGATGAGGGGTAACTAATTCCAAGTTCATCTTATGAACTCTTATTGCCATTTTCTCTAAATTGAAGATTTTGGTGAGGCAATGGGGTTAAAGGGCCAAAATTGATTCTGTTTTGGTGTTTGATGCCAAAGGGGGAGAAAATAAAGGCCAAAGCAATAAATGGATCAGCTACCACTTGAGAAATTTGAAAATAGTAGAGTAGAGCTTTTTGTTTGTCAAAACTCTCTTTGTTGACTCTCTTTTCAAAGTTGGCTTCTTTTGGGAGAAGTATTGCTTATGGGAAAAAGGGGGAGTTTTTGAAATCTTTGATCTTGCTTATGGGAAAAAGGGGGAGTTTTTGAAATCTTTGATCAATCTCTTTTGGAATGACTCTCTTTATGCTTCAACATGTGTGTTTAACTTAGAGATAGAGATTTGAGTTTGATTTGCAAAAACAAACCAAGTGGTGGCAAAGGATGATCCATATATGCCAAAATTGAATAAAACTTAAATTTATTTTAAGTGAGTTTGCACTTGTTCTAGTTGCTTTATGTTGTGTTGGCATAAATCACCAAAAAGGGGGAGATTGAAAGGGAAATGTGCCCTTGGGCCATTTCTAAGTATTTTGGTGATTGAGTGCCAACACATGTGCTTAATTGTGAATTTATGTACATGGATGAACAAGGTGCAAATCATGAGATAAAGGTATGTTTCTAAGCCTTAGTACATTGGTTTAGTGTGCTAATATATTTGTCTAAGTGTTAGAAACAGGAAGAAGAAGAAAAGAGAAGAGGAGAAATGAACTTGGCTGTGTGCAGCCAAGACCCAGCTCGGTCTGGAGCACCGGACTGTCCGGTGTGCACCGGACAGTGTCCGGTGCGCCAGGCTGCCTCGACTCAAACTGGCCGCTCTCGGGAAATTGGCCGGCGGCGTACGGCTAAAATTCACCGGACTGTCCGGTGTGCACCGGACTGTCCGGTGAGCCAACGGTCGGCCGGGCCAACGGTCGGCCGCGCAATCTGCGCGGGACACGTGGCGGAGCCAACGGTCGGAAGACGGCACCGGACTGTCCGGTGTGCACCGGACATGTCCGGTGCGCCAACGGCTCCGAGATCTCCGACGGTTTGCAACGGTCGGAAGCGCCAGATAAGGAAACAAATCGGGCACCGGACAGTGTCCGGTGTGCACCGGACTGTCTGGTGCCCCCGACGACAGAAGGCAAGGATGGCCTTCCGGATTTGCTCTCAACGGCTCCTAGCTGCCTTGGGGCTATAAAAGGAGCCCCTAGGCGCATGGAGGAGACACACAAGCAACTCTTGAGCATTCTTGATCATCCACACTTAGTCTTTGCGCGTTCATTTGTGATTCTAAGTGATTCGAGCTCCGTTCTAGTGAGAACTTTGTGATACTCTTGTGAGCTCGAGTCTTGGCCGTGTGTGTGCGCGTGTTGCTGTGGATTTGTGTGTGTTGCTTCCCTCCCTTACTCTGTGCTTCTTTGTGATCATATACTTGTAAGGGCAAGAGACTCCAATTTGTGGAGATTCCTTGCAAACGGGATAGTGAAAGGAAAAACACAACACCGTGGTATTCAAGTGGGTCTTTGGACCGCTTGAGAGGGGTTGATTGCAACCCTCGTCCGTTGGGACGCCACAACGTGGAGTAGGCAAGCGTTGGTCTTGGCCGAACCACGGGATAAATCACTATGTCTTCTCTGTGTTGAATTCTTTGTGATTATCGTATTGTGCAAGACCTTCTCTCTAGCCACTTGGCAATTATCGTACTAACACTTAACAAGTTTTTGTGGCTTTAAGTTTGAAGTTTTTACAGGATCACCTATTCACCCCCCCCTCTAGGTGCTCTCAACGACCCACCTCATCCTAACCCAAACGTGGTCCTTGATTTAATCTCTACCGCACACCGCGCATCCAACGGTGGGCGCGCATCTCCAGCTTTCCCCTCGCTCGCCACGGCGTCGCAGAGCCCACGCGGCAACACCCTCGCCAGAGCAACGCGAGCTAGCGCACAGGCGTCTCAACACAAATTTAACTAGTGCTAAACAAGAAACAGGGAAGCACAAAGTACCTAGATGAGTTCTTACCTCCATTGCCAGCGCTAATGCTCCTGCCCACGGAGCAGGGCGGGTCCACGGCGTCGTTGGACACATGGCGAGAAATTGCGGCACCGTTGGCCCCCAATCACGCCCAGAATGTCCCTGTGCACCATCAGTGTGCCTCCCCGAAGCGCTCCGACCCAGATTTGAGGCCTCGTCGGTGACGCAGCCTCGGGTCGACGGCAACGGCTTCCATGACCCTCACGGCGGCGCCCTTCTCCCCCGATTTCGGTGGCTAACCCGGGCGTTGTTGTGATGGCGGTGCACGGAACGGCGAGGTCATCGCGGTCCCCAATTTATGGGCGCGAGGCGAGATACCGAGGCACGATCGCACGGACGGCCCGAGGTGCGGAGATTCGTTGGAGAAGATCTACAGTACGACCCGGGCACGCGGAAAGAGTCACTGCAAGTGTGGTCCCACCCGCAGAGTAACGCGTGCCATCGCGGAGGGCTGGCCGACCCGCGGGTCCCTCTAGTCAGGTCCGAGAGGACGGCGTCACTGTGTGGTTGCGCGGTGGCCCCGGGGTGTCGGCGCTGTTTCTAGGTTTGGGCCACGCAGAAGGATAGGTCTGGTGGGCTGGATCGATCTAGCAGGCCCAGCAGGTTGTTTTCTCTTTTTTTCTTTTTCTTTTCTTTTCTAGTTTTCTTTTCCTTTTTCTCTTAAATCTCAAGTTTGAATTCACATTTTGTGGGAAATTTGGTACTTGCATAATTTGAACATACTAATTTGGGATGATTTTATTTATTTATAATTTACTTTGCATGTAGTCTCCCTTTTCTATTTCGTCTCCAAATTCTAAGTTTTAAATTAGGTCAAAACCTTCTTTCCATTCTTATACCCCCATATTATTCCTTTTTGACTTACAAAATTCAAATTCCAATCTAAGATGAAGTTTAAGAATTTCAATTTGATTCCCACTAAAATCAATCATTATGAAGTAGATACCTATTTATTCTAATTAATTTATTTGTTTGATAAATGTTTGAAATATGAGACACACTCATTGTTTTATCTCTTTGTAGGAAAAAATAGTATTTTGAATGTGAAATAGGAAGTAAAAGTTACTTCCAAATTTATTATTCATGTAAATAAAGGCTTATGGTGCATCATTTACTGATGCGCATAATGATTTAGTTGAATAGAACACTTTCCTATTACTCCTTTTCTAAAATAATTCTTGGTTTTTCAAAATTGAGTCCTCAAATTTTAATAATCGAGTATAATTTGAGATATCTGACTTTACTATTTCATTTCTTCATATATTTATTTTATTATTTTTATACACATTTTGGGCCTTACAAATCCTGCCTCCCTTAACAAGAATCTCGTCCTCGAGATTTAGGAAGGACTAGGGAAAAGATGGAGAAAATCTATCCGAAGCTCTTATTCTCTCTCCCAAGTAGCTTCATCTTCTCCATGATGGCTCCATTGTACTTTGCACATCTTTATAACCTTATTTCTTGTAACTCGAGTCAATGTATCAAGAATCTTGGTAGGATACTTCGTGTAAGTCAAATCACCCTGAGCACTGGGTTCCTCCATTGGTAGCTGTTCCTCAGGGACACAAAGACACTTCTTAAGTTGAGACACATGGAAAACATTATGTACATCAGATAGATTATCAGGTAGCTCGAGTTGGTATGCCATCTCCCCAACTCTCCTAAAGGTCATGAATGGTCTAATAAAGCGAGGAGCCAATTTGCCTTTGACTTTAAACCTCCTCATTCCACGAAGTGGTGACACCTTGAGGTACACATGATCTCCTTCCTCAAATTCCAGTGGTCTTCTTCTATTATCAGCATAGCTCTTTTGTCTGGTCTGAGCTACCCTCCAGTTCTCCCTGATTATACGGACTTGTTCTTCTGCCTCTTGAATAAGTTCAGGTCCAAAGAACCGTCTTCCCCTAGTCTGATCCAATATAGAGGAGTCCTGCATTTCCTGCCATACATAGTCTCGAACGGTGACACCTTCGGACTGGCCTGATAACTATTATTATATGAGAACTCAACATAAGGTAGGCTCTTGTCCCAACTACTACCATGCTGAAGGGCACAAGCTCTCAACATGTCTTCTAATACTTGATTAGTCCTTTCAGTCTGTCCATCAGTCTGAGGATGGTAGGCCGAACTAAATTTCAACTTTGTATCCATTTTCTCATGAAAACTTTTCCAAAATCTGGAGGTAAACTATGATCCTCTATCTGAGATGATCTTCTTTGGTACACCGTGTAGAGACACAATCCAAGCCAGATATAGCTCTGCCAATTAAGATCCCTTATAAGTAGTCTTGACCAGAATGAAATGAGCCACTTTAGTCAGTCTATCCACAATAACCTATATAGAATCGTATCCTTTCGAGGTGCGAGGCAATCCAGTAATAAAATCTATACCAATCTCTTCCCACTTCCATTCGGGTATCTTCAGTGGATGCAGTAGTCCAGCTGGCCTCTGATGTTCAACCTTAACTCTTTGACACACATCGCACATAGCCACATGTGCAGCCACATCTCTCTTTAATCCATACCACCAGTATTTCTGCTTCGAATCCTGATACATCTTGGTACTACCAGGATGAATAGAATAGTTTGAGTCATGGGCCTCCTTTAAAATAGTCTCACGAAGGCTATCAATCTCAGGGACACATATCTTGTCCTTGAACCATACGGTGCCTTGCTCACCCTCCGTGAATTCCGAACCTCGTCCTTCAGTAATCAGATCCTTAATCTCTTGTATTTTAGCATCACCAATTTGTCCTTTGCGGATTTCTTGTTCCAAAGTAGATTCCACATCAATAGTAACTCCTTCCGTGTGAGCAACTATCCCCAGGTTAAGTCTCCTAAAATCCTCAACAATCTCATCGGGTAGCTGGGCAACAATAGCTAAATGAACGTGCTCCTTTCGACTCAAGGCATCTGCAACCAAATTCGCCTTGCCCGGGTGATAGTGAATCTCCAAATCATAATCCTTAATAAGCTCCAACCATCGGCGTTGCCTAAGGTTGAGATCCTTCTGAGTGAATATATACTTCAAACTCTTATGATCTGTGTACACTTGGCACTTGGTTCCCATGATATAATGTCTCCATATCTTAAGTGCATGCACAACGGCTGCCAGTTCTAAGTCGTGAGTGGGGTAGTTCAATTCATGTTTCCGCAACTGACGAGACGCGTAGGCGATCACATGTCCTTCTTGCATGAGCACATATCCCAAGCCTTGGCCACATGCATCACAATGAATGGCAAATCCCTTATGTAGATCTGGCATAACCAACATTGGTGGTGACATCATCCTCTTCTTTAATTGATCAAAGCTATCTTGACACTTCTCGTCCCACTTAAACTCTCTTCCCTTCTCCAGAAGCGAGGTCATAGGCTTAGCGATCTTAGAAAATCCTTCAATAAATCTCCAATAATAGCCAGCAAGTCCCAAGAAACTCCGGACCTCAGTAACTGTAGTGGGTATGATCCACGCCATTATCTCCTTGACTTTAGCAGGATCCACTGAATTCCCTCCATTAGAAATGATATGACCAAGGAATGGCACCTCGTCAATCCAAAACTCGCATTTACTGTACTTGGCATAGAGTTGATTATCTTGTAGCTTCTGTAGCACCAATCTCAGATGTTCCTCATGATCGCTATCACTCTTGGAATAAATAAGAATATCGTCGATGAATACTACGACGAATCTGTCCAAATACTCCATAAACACCTTATTCATCAAATTCATAAAACAAGCTGGTGCATTAGTCAGTCCAAATGACATAACCGTGAACTCATATAATCCATATCGAGTCGAGAAAGCCGTCTTGGGAATATCTAATTGCCTAATCTTCATTTGATGGTATCCCGATCGAAGATCAAATTTCGAGAAGACCCTATCACCTCTCATCTGATCAAATAAATCCTCAATACAGGGTAACGGATACTTGTTCTTCATAGTAACATCATTAAGGGATCTATAATCCACACACATCCTTTGTGATCCATCCTACAAACAGAATCGGCGCTCCCCAAGGTGAGAAACTCGGACGAATGTACCCAGCCTCTTTTAACTCCGTTAACTGTTTCTTAAGTTCCTCCAGTTCTTCTACAGACATCCTGTATAGCCGTTTAGATATAGGAGCAGTTCCAGGTAAAAGATCAATTACAAACTCAACTTCCCTATCTGGTGGCATCCCTGGTAACTCCTCTAGAAAGACATCCGGAAAATCCCTAACCACACGGATGTTATCACCAACAATTTTCCCATCTACTAAAGATGCCACTAGTCTGGTGGTGGTAGTTACTGCAATTTCAACTTCAAATCTTTCTCCTTTGGAACTGATGAGTTCTACGGTTCCCTTAGCATAGTGTATAAACTGCCTTTGCCTTTCTTAACCATGACATAACAAGGGTCAAGTCTATACTGCTCTCTTCTAACACTATAGGGGTAGCCCATCTAGGTTAGAAACACAGGGTAAGAAAGCAAGAATTATAGACAAGGCAAGTAATTACGAGGAATGTTACTGCGGGGGATTTATTAGCTAAGTAGATTAGTGTGTCACCTACTAAAGCTAATACATTACCTTATTGTGGTACATGCTAAGATGCCCAACTATAATGTTTCAATCAATCAAAGAAGCAAACCAAGCATTTATCATCAGAACAATCAACCATCTTTTTTTAAATAGAGAAAATAGTTTTAATTTTGTTTTAGGTCTCCTATCTCTTAAAAGGTCATAAATGTAGGATTCCAAGGTGTGAAATCCATTTGGTCTCGGAGTAGAAAAGATAAGAGTAATCAGAGTAGAACAGTAGAAGGTGAGACAGGATCAAGATGAGATAAGTATAGAATGAATCAGAGTAAGGTAAGTAGGGAAGCGTTTTGTCCATTTCTATCTAGGTTTCGTCCTAGAGTCAACATTTCCTCTGATACCACTTCTATAACACCCGATTTTAAGGGACAAGCCAGGTGCATCTCATACATGCTCCAAAGAAGACAACATATATAATAACTGAAAGTCGCCTAGAGGGGGGGTGAATAGGGCGAATCTGAAATTTACAAACTTAATCACAACTACAAGCCGGGTTAGCGTTAGAAATAGAAACGAGTCCAAGAGAGGGCGTAAAACAAATCGCGAGTGAGTGAAGAAGTGAGACGCAAGGATTTGTTTTACCGAGGTTCAGTTCTTGCAAACCTACTCCCCGTTGAGGAGGCCACAAAGGCCGGGTCTATTTCAACCCTTTCCCTCTCTCAAACGGTCCCTCGGACCGAGTGAGCTTCTCTTCTCAAATCAACCGGGAACAAAACTTGCCCGCAAGGACCACCACACAATTGGTGTCTCTTGCCTTGGTTACAATTGAGTTTTGATCACAAGAACAAATGAGAAAGTAAAGAAGCAATCCAAGCGCAAGAGCTCAAATGAACACAACAAATCTCTCTCAGTAGTCACTAAAGCTTTGTGTGGAATTGGAGAGGATTTGATCACTTTGGTGTGTCTAGAATTGAATGCTAGAGCTCTTGTAAGGTGTAGAAGTGTGAAAACTTGGATGTCTTGAATGTGGGGTGGTTGGGGGTATTTATAGCCCCAACCACCAAACTAGCCGTTTGGTGAAGGCTACTGTCGCATGGCGCACCGGACAGTCCGATGTGCCACCGGACAGTGTCCGGTGCGCCAGCCACGTCACCCGACCGTTATGGTTCGACCGTTGGAGCTCTGACTGGTGGGGTCGCCTGGCTGTCCGGTGGTGCACCGGACAGGTACTGTAGACTGTCCGGTGCGCCGTCTCGCGCGTGCCTGACTTCTACGCGCTCTGGCGCGCATTAAATGCCTCTACAGGTGACCGTTGGCGCTGATGTAGTCGTTGCTCCGCTGTCACACCGGACAGTCCGGTGTGCACCGGACACTGTCCGGTGACTCACCGGTCAGTCCGGTGAATTATAGCGGAGCGATTTCCCTAAGCTGGCGAGTTCAGAGTCGCTCTCCCCTGGAGCACCGGACACTGTCCGGTGGTACACCAGACAGTCCGGTGAATTATAGCGAAGTGTCTCTGAGATTTCCCGAAGGTGAAGAGTTCAGCTTGGAGTCCCCTGGTGCACCGGACACTGTCCGGTGGTGCACCGGACACTGTCCGGTGGCACACCGGACAGTCCGGTGCGCCAGACCAGGGTGCCTTCGGTTGCCCCTTTGCTCTTTTGTTTGAACCCTTTTTCTTGGTCTTTTTATTGGCTTATTGTGAACCTTTTGCACCTGTAGAACTTATAGACTAGAGCAAACTAGTTAGTCCAAATATTTGTGTTGGGCAATTCAACCACCAAAATCAATTTAGGAAATAGGTGTAAGCCTAATTCCCTTTCAATCTCCCCCTTTTTGGTGATTGATGCCAACACAAACCAAAGCAAATATAGAAGTGCATAATTTGAACTAGTTTGTAAAATGTAAGTGCAAAGGTTACTTAGAATTGAGCCAATAAATATTGTTGGGGACTTGTCCTCAAGTGCTATGATTTAGGAACAAGGCAACATAGAAAGTCAGATGTTAAGGCCTTTCGTCCGCTGAAGCATTATTCCCCAAGGATTTAATGAACTTCGGATGAAGGTTTTGAATAATATGTCACGAAGGTACTTTCATGATTAAAGATAAAATAATGCAAAATATAAAACATTATAGAATAAGAATAATAAATAATATTATTTAAATATTTCGTAATGTGAACTTAAATATCAAAATATAATATTTGGGCACATTTATACCTTTGCCTTGACAGAGAACGTTAATTCCAGAGTAGCACGTCAGCAATTACAAGATTGCGTGAACAGCAAAGAAGTACTGTTCACCTATTTATAGGCACAGGATGCAGCCTGTAAGAAATTACAATCATACCCCTTACAGAAGATCACAATAGTAACTCAGACTCTTATGGACTAAAAAGTAATTCCATCTTTAAGTCGGTTCGATTCTTCGTCTTTGGATACGCTATAGCGTCGAAGCTTTATGAGTGGTAGCTTCGGTATCTCATATAAACAGATTTGCTGAAGGTGTCTTCTTCCTGTAGGACCTTCGGCGACGAAGCATGATCCCAACAGTAGCCCCTTCGCGGCGCCAGATCGTTTTTCGTAACGAGCTTGACCCGTGAAAAAGTCTCTTAAGCTTCGGGTAGCCGAAGGTCCGAAAAACACCTTCCCTGAGCTCGTTGCGGAGAAACGATACAACTTCCGAGCGTGGAGTAGTCCCATCATGCATATTTACCTTCCCGGGTTTTGTGGCCCACCGTTCAGTGGGTGCGGGCGAGTGTTCGTCTGGTGTAGGAGGCTTGACGATTCACCTTTTTACCTGCAGCGCTATATAAACAGACAAGTAGGTGTAAAGTTACCACAGCATTCATTGCAATTGCACTGTTTTGCTGCCAAAAATTTCACCATAGCCGAAGCTTGATCTTTGCACTCAAACGAAGCACCACTCCAGACTCTGCTTCGTCACAAAAAGAGCTTCGGAAAAAAGGTCATTAATTTCAAAAAACTTTAGGAATTCATAATCAAATGGCTAGATTGCGCTCCACTGCCAGGACTGAGCGTGAAGGAGACGAGGCCGAAGCCACTGAAACTGTTCCGATTTCCGAAGCAATGAGGCGTTCCAGGCTCGTTGCATCAGAGGACACACCTGCTGCCGAAGCAACATAAGCTGTTGTCGAAGAAATTGGTTCCGAGGATGAGTACAGCTTTGGGATGCCAAGTAAACCTAGTCATCTGGACATTGGAAGGTCCACCATCTCTGAGGCTGATCTTCCTAAGATGGTGAAGCTGGGTTATTTTAGCGAGGCCAAGAAGGAATTAATTCGTTTTGGTGGAGAAGAAACTATCCCAAAACCAGGAAAGAATGAGGTAGTAGTCTTCAAAAGTTTTCTGAAGGCTGGTTTAAGATTCCCCCTCAACAAGATGATTGCTATTGTACTGAAGAAGTTTAGGATTTACCTTCATCAGCTGACCCCTAACGCTATCGTTAGGTTAAGCGTTTATATTTGGGCCCTTCGTAGCCAGGGAGTGGAACCGTTTGGTGAGGGTTTCTGCCGAGTTCATGAATTACACTACCAAACTAAAGCCAGAGGAGACGGTCTACACGAGAATTTTGGCTGCTACAACTTTGCTTATCGCAAGACCACGAAGTTTCCAGTGATAAGCTATCGAAGCAAATGGCCAGCCGGATGGAAGTCTGAATGGTTTTATGTTAAAGTTGACGAAGATGAGGATAAATTGGTCCAGAGTCCGCTAGAACTGACCTTCGGAGAAACGAGGCCCCAATGCAACATGATAATGGGGAGCCCGAGTCAGATTGCTTTGGCTAAATTTCGAGTGATTTCAGATCATATCGGCACTAGAGACTTAGTGCAGGAATTCTTGGCTTTTAAAGTATTCCCAACACTGAGGGACTAGGAGATGCCGAAGCTAAAAGGAGAAAAGAAGAATGGAGAACTTGTTCGATTGCCTTATCACTACAAATTTAAGAAACATTTTAAAGCATCATGCCAAGAATGGCTGGACACAATTGAGGTTATGTGCAACGAGATTCTCGGCTGCTATTCTAAGAAGGAAGATCAGTTAATGACTGCGGCCTTCGGCACTCATCCGAAACGAAGATTGAATCGGGTGCTGGATGCCTTGAATTTTGATTATCCTGATTATGAGCAACTGAGCGGAGATGCCGAAGGCCAGAAAAGAAAAAGGATTGCCAGCGTCCTTGATAAAGAAGGCACTAAATCGGCTAAAAAGGACAAAGAAAATTCTGAGAAAAGAAAATTGAGCCCTGAGGCGAAGATAGCTGCTCCAAAGAGAAGAAAAGCTGCATCCCCAAAACCGAAAACGCCAGCCCAAGAGGAGGAAGCTCCTGCAACACCTTCTACTGCCGAAGTGGAGGAGATTCTAAAGGTAATGACTAAACCTTTGCCTATCAAGCTAAGTCCGCTGGCGCCAGAACTGACGAAGTTTTTTCAAAAGGAAAAAGAACCTTCGGCAACAGAAAGTCCTGCCAAGCCAAAGAAGAAAAGAAGAATTATGCAAGTGGCCGATGTTATTCATTAGACACCACCACCAACATCGGCGGCGAAAATAATTGAAAGCGCTGTTACTGCCGAAGCCACAGCCACCAGAGCTGAAACTACTGGAGCCGAAGCCACCGGAGTGACCGCCGAAGCTGAAGCCACCGGAGCCGAAACTGAGATCATCGAAGATCCTAATCTAGAAACCACACTTGGTGATATTGATAACATACTTCTAAAAATGGCTGAAGAAGAAGCTGCTACGGTCGCAGTGGACACGACGATTGAGAAAGGAAAAGGGCAGATTGAAGACACTTCGGAAGAAGAAAACTTCAATTTTCAAGATATACTTAGACAAGAGTTATCAGAAGCTGAAAAAGAAGAAATAAAGAAATATGCTATATCCTGTGGATACAAACCAGGGGCTCTGCTGTTTGGCGGAGTCAATGAAGGAAAACTGAGATGCCTTCGGAATCGAACCGAGGCTAAAGTTGTTAGGACTTTCTCAAAGAATGTTGGGCTGCCGAAGATTGAAGCGGATTTATGCAGATACCAGCGACAACATATCGCCGGGAGCTTGCTCTATGCTAATTTCAAGGTAAAAACTCTCAACTTTTATTGTTTTTTGAACTAATATGTTTTCTGACGAAGGTTGTTTTGCCAGAGTATATTATTAAGTAAAGTGCTGAGGATGCAACAAGATCTCGAAGATGAGAAAAAGAAGCTACTATCAGAGATCTAGAAAATAAACTCGAAAGCTACGAAGCTGCTATGAAGAAAAAGGACCTCGACATTCAAGAACTCGAACATAAAGCTAAAGATCACGAGGCTGCCTTGGAGAAAAAGGACTTCGTAATTCACTCTATGGAAGGCTCGCTAGCTGAAGCTCAAGCTGAAATTGACAAATTAAACAACGAATTGCTCATAAAATTAGAGAAATCTGAGTAGGAAAACAAGAATCTTGAAACAAGTCTCAAGGCCGAAATTGAGAAGAATTCAAATTTGCAAAAATTACTGAAAGAGCTTCAGGAAAAATGCTTAGATTTCGGCAACTGATGCGTGCAACGGCTGAAGGATGTGTTTCACTCAATTGGAGCCAGCTTTGATAAATTTACACCTTCAGCTGAAAACCTGCCAAGCACCTTCGAATACATTGAGGGCGAAGTTGATGCACTTGATGAAGTTATCGCTGGGCATGCTGATTTCTACGCCCTGCTAGCTTCTCGAGGCACAGCTGCTGCTTTCTTGAAGGCTGGTTGCACGCACGGGAAAATTGTCAATAGGCCAAACTTCAGCTTGTCACCAGCAGATTTAATTGACATTCCCAGCCTAGCTCGAAGCATAGGAAACAGATTTATGACCCAGATTTGGATAAACGGTGGGCGAAAAATGGCTGGTGACGAAGCTCGGAGCCACCTCAAGCTAGTGAGAAACTCATACTTGTTACTTTTACCTTCTCCTTGAACTCTGCAGTTTTCTTATTCCGTTTTAACATGTATAGGATGATGAAGCTAAAGAATGAGAAGCTGAAGCTTTAACAGATATCCCGAAAGACTCTGCTGCACAAGATATTAAAGAAAATTCTGTAATATAATTGTAAAGAAACTTATGTAAATTTGTGCGTACCTTGTAATATATCTTTCCCCTTTGTCCATGTACAAGCTGCTTTGCTGTGGACGAAACTTTCTTTTTGAGCCGAAGGCGAAAACACCTTCCCTTCTTTTCGTACACAACGAAGCATGAAAATTCTTTCTTTCTGTTTTTCTTCGAAGCTTTATCCTCATAACCGAAGCATCTATCTTTTCTGAATGATATGATGATAATGATCCTATGTATGTCTAAATGAATGTTTATGAATGCAAATGTCATGATGTGATGTATCGTGCAAATGAATATTCGGATATATATTCGAAGCCATAATCATAGACTTCATTCTCTTAGGAATGACTCAAATCTTTTTGCCGCTTATTTTTCGGCTTCACCGTTTATTTTTCGGTGTATCAGCGTTGACTTTTTGCTGTAAGCCTCCCTTAGGAGCTTCTTCGCCTTTTACTTCAGCGAAATCAGCGTTTATTTTTCGCTGCAAGCCTCCCTTAGGAGCTTCTTCGCCTTTTACTTCAGCGGAATCAGCGTTTATTTTTTGCTGCAAGCCTCCCTTAGGAGCTTCTTCGCCCTTTACTTCAGCGGAATCAGCGTTTATTTTTCGCTGTAAGCTCTGCATTCCCTTAGGAACGGCTTTTGAGCTTCTCCCTGTTTTCTTTTCTTTTTTGTTTTGCACTTGATGGTGCATTCTCAGCTTTTACATTTACATCTTTGGGGGATATTGCTCTTATAGAGGTGAAATAAGAAAAAAGAGAAATTACACGCTATGGCCCCATTAAAAACCTTTCTACCCCTTTGGAAAGGAAAAGGGTGCCATAAGAAAAAACTAGAAAAATAAAAAATAAAAAAGATTACATCAGGTTACACATAATACCGCCGAAGCTCATCCGCATTCCAAGATCTAGGAATGTCGTTGCCGTCCATATCCTTTAATCTGTAGGATCCGGGTCTTGACGAAGATACTACCAGAAAGGGGCCTTCCCACTTTAGCTGTAGCTTGCCCACTGTGTCTGGGTTGGCCACTCTTCGAAGCACCAAATGTCCTGGCTTAATGTTCTTCAACCGAACCTTTCTATCACGCCATTTTATTGTTTCGGCTTGGTATTTATTGATGTTTTCTACAGCCTGAAGCCTGATCCCTTCTATAGCATCTTTGTCCACAGAACAATCAGCTTCGTCTTTCGCCGAAGCCACTGTTCTTATTGACCCTGCCTTAGCCTCTTCTGGGGTTATTGCTTCATCACCAAACAACAATTTGAATGGTGTAAGACCTGTTGACCTTGATACTGTTGTGTTGTGGCTCCACACCACTTTGATTAATTCATCTGGCCACTTTCCCCTTGGCTGATTGAATATTAACTTCATTATTCCTGTCATTATGATGCCATTAGCCCTTTCAACTAGTCTATTTGATTCCGGATGTCGAACTGATGCAAAATGGATTTTTGTGCCAATTTGTTCACAAAATTCTTTGAAGGCTTCGGAATCAAACTACTTTCCATTGTCCACAGTGATGGCCTTCGGCACTCCGAATCGACAAACAATGTTTTGCCAGAAAAACTTTTGAACAGTAACCGAAGTTATTATGGCTAAAGGCTTTGCCTCAATCCATTTAGAAAAATATTCCACTGCCACTACAACATATCTTAAGTTGCCTTGTGCTGGTGGTAGCGGACCTAACAAATCAAGGCCCCACCTTTGCAATGGCCAAGTGGGTTGTATTAACTGGGTTAGAGACGAAGGTTGTTTTTGATCTCTTGCACATTTCTGACAACCTTCGCACTTTTGGACTAACTCCGCTGCATCCAAAGCTGCTTTTGGCCAATAAAATCCTTGGCGAAAAACTTTTCCCAGCAAAGGCCTAGATCTAATGTGAGATCCACACAGGCCTACATGTATTTCTTTCATCAATTCTATACCTTCGGCTCTGGATAAACATTTGAGTAACGGAGAGCAGACCCCATGCTTGTACAGCTCTCCTTCTATTATTACATATGGACGAGCTCTTGCCTCTATTCTCTTGTTATAAGCTTCGTCATCTGAAAGGAAATTACCCTTAAGGTAGGAGATGATCTCAGTTCTCCAGTCTTCACTATAAACAGGAGATATATTGAGGACCGCTCTTTCAAGGAGTTCAACCGAAGGTGCTTTTATTGTTTCAAAAAATACTTCCGAAGGTAAGGGCAGCCCCTGTGCTGCTGACTTGGCTAGCAAATCAGCATGTTCATTTTCTCCTCGAGGAATATTTTTTACAGAAAACCCTTCAAAGGAAGCTTCAATCCTTCGGACCGTATCTAAATACTTCTCAAGCTTCGGGTCTCTTGCCTTACAACTCTTGTCAATATGACCAGAGATAACCTGGGAATCAGTTTTAAGAACCGCCCTTCTGATTCCCATTGCCTTTAACTTCCGAAGACCCAAAAGTAAAGCTTCATACTCAGCAATGTTATTTGTGCAGCTAAAATCAAGTCTTGCTGCGTAGCAAGTTTTAACTTTGGAGGGTGCGACCAACACAGCGGCTGCCCCTGCTCTGAAGGTTCCCCAAGAACCATCGCAGAATACTGTCCATGCTTCGACATCTTTACTTGCCTCTTCTACCTGAGCCCCTGGCGTCCAGTCAGCAATGAAGTCAGCTAACGCCTGGGACTGAATCGAAGATCTGTGCACATAATCAATGCAGAATTCATTAAGCTCCGCAACCCACTTTCCAATCCTTCCAGTAGCTTCTCTATTTCTCATAATGTCCTTCAATGGTTGTGAAGAAGGGACAATTATATTGTATGCTTGGAAATAATGCCGAAGCTTTCTGGAAGCCATCAAAACAGCATATAGCACCTTCTCCAATTCTGTATAATTTTTCTTTGATAAACTAAGAACTTCAGATACAAAGTATATTGGAGCTTGCTTCTTGACTTGCCCTTCAATATTCTCTTGGACAAGTGCCGCACTTACCGCTGAGTGCGAGGCTGCCACATATAACAACAGAGGAGCCCCTGGCGTTGGTGGAGTTAACGTCGTTAAATCTATCAAATATTGCTTCAGCTCTTCGAAGGCTCTCTGCTGAACTGGTCCCCATTGAAAAACTTCGGCTGATTTCAGCACTTCGAAGAATGGTAAATTTCTCTCTACTGATCTAGATATGAATCTGTTGAGAGATGCCAATCTTCCTATCAATCGTTGAGCCCCCTTCTTTGTGCTTGGTGATTCCATTCGAAGAATAGCTTCGATTTTATTTGGATTAGCCTCAATTCCTTTTGTTGAAACTAGGCAACCAAGGAATTTCCCTTTCTTTACTCCGAAAACACACTTTTCTGGATTCAGTTTTAGACCGGCCTGTCTAAAATTAGCGAAAGTCTCCTGCAAATCAGCAATGTGATTTTCTTGCTTCGTGCTTTTTACAATGATATCATCGACATAAGTTAGCACATTTCTGCCTATTTGAGAATAAAGAACCTTTGCTGTCATTCTGCTGAAGCTTCCTCCAGCATTCTTGAGCCCCTCAGGCATCCGAAGGTAACAATATGTTCCGCTAGGGGTTATGAAGCTGGTTTTTGGCTCATCCTCCTTCTTCATCCAAATCTGATGATACCCTGAATAACAGTCCAAGAGACTCATAAGTTCTGATGAAGCTGCTGCATCAACTAGGGAGTCTATCCTTGGCAATGGAAACTCATCCTTCGGACAAGCCTTGTTGAGATCAGTGAAATCAATACACATCCTCCATTTGCCGTTGGCCTTTTTTACCATAACAGTGTTAGCCAGCCATTCTGGATATTTCACTTCTCTGATGACTCCGGCACTGAGGAGTCTTTTTACTTCATTTCGAGCTCCTTCGGCCTTGTCATCAGACATCTTCCGAAGCCTCTGCTTTCTGGGCCTAAAGGATGGATCAACATTGAGCGAGTGTTCAATAACATCCCTGTTGACACCACAAAGATCATTAGCCGACCATGCAAAGACATCTTTGTTGTTGAACAAGAATCTTATCAAGGTTTTCTCTTGTTCCTTAGACAATTGAGATCCCAGCAGCACCTTCTGCTCTGCGATATCTTCGCATAAAAGCATGGGTTTCGGCTGATCGGCCGAAGCAGCCTTCTCCCTTCTATGCTTGTACTGCTCACAAGCTTCGGCTTCATCTATGTTGTGGATTGCCTTTGAATCAGTCCAATTCCCTTTGGCCTTTCTGGCGGCTTCCTGACTCCCATGAATAGCAATAGGTCCCTGATCCGAAGGTATCTTCATGCAAAGATATGCTGGATGAAGAATTGCTTCGAAAGCATTGAGTGTTCCGCGACTAATGATAGCATTGTAAGGATACTCCATGTCAACAATGTCAAACACAATTTGCTCAGTCCTTGTGTTGTTGACGAATCCGAAGGTCACTGGCATGGTAATCTTACCAAGCGCTACAATCTGTTGCCCTCCGAAGCCACAAAGAGGGTGCGTAGCATCATGAATCTTGTCTTCGGGCTCTTGCATTTGTCTGAAGGCCTTAGCAAATATGATATCTGTTGCACTGCCTGTATCAACCAAGACATTGTGGACCAGAAACCCTTTGATCACACAAGAGATAACCATAGCATCATTATATGGGTAATCCTTGAGCTGAAGATCCTCTTGAGAGAAGGTAATTGGGATGTGAGACCATCTTGACTTGATGAAGGGTCCTTGCACCCCTACATGTTGTACTCTTCTTTGCGCCTCTTTCTTCTGCTTCTTGTTAGCCGGCTCTGAGCATGAACCGCCTGTTATCGGGAGAATCAGCTTCGGGGCCGAAACAGTTCCAGCTTGGTTCTTGAACGAAGCCATCAGCTCAAAAAGTGGAAGTGAGTTCACCGGAGGTGGGCGCCAATGTTGGGGACTTGTTCTCAAGTGCTATGAATTAGGAATAAGGCAACATAGAAAGTCAGATGTTAAGGCCCTTCGTCCGCTGAAGCATTATTCCCCAAGGATTTAATGAACTTCGGACGAAGGTTTTGAATAATATGTCACGAAGGTACTTTCATGATTAAAGATAAAATAATGCAAAATATAAAATGTTATAGAATAAGAATAATAAATAATATTATTTGATTATTTCGTAATGTGAACTTAAATATCAAAATATAATATTTGGGCACATTTATACCTTTGTCTTGACAGAGAACGTTAATTCCCGAGTAGCACGTCAGCAATTACAAGATTGCGTGAACAACAAAGAAGTACTGTTCACCTATTTATAGGCACTGGACGCAGCCTGTAAGAAATTACAATCATACCCCTTACAGAAGATCACAATAGTAACTCAGACTCTTATGGACTAAAAAGTAATTCCATCTTTAAGTCGGTTCGATTCTTCGTCTTTGGATACGCTATAGCGTCGAAGCTTTATGAGTGGTAGCTTCGGTATCTCATATAAACAAATTTGCTGAAGGTGTCTTCTTCCTGCAGGACCTTCGGCGACGAAGCATGATCCCAACAAATATTACTTACTAGATATGCATGGATCGTTTCTTTATTTTTTAACATTTTGGACCACGCTTGCACCACATGTTTTGTTTTTGCAAATTCTTTTTGTAAATCCTTTTCAAAGTCCTTTTGCAAAATAGTCAAAGGTAAAGGAATAAGATTTTGCGAAACATTTTCAAGTTTTGAAATTTTCTCTCCTTGTTTCAAATGCTTTTCCTTTGACTAAACAAAACTCCCCCTTAATGAAATCCTCCTCTTAGTGTTCAAGAGGGTTTTAAGATATCAATTTTTGAAAATACTACTTTCTTCCCCTTTTTGAACATAAAGAGATACTAATTTGAAAATCATAAGTTTTAAAATTTGGTGGTGGTGCGGTCCTTTTGCTTTGGGCTCATACTCTCTCCCCCTTTGGCATAAATCGCCAAAAACGGAATCATTAGAGCCCTTTGTTACTACTTTCTCCCCTTTGGCAAATAATATGAGTGCGGATTATACCAAAGTTGGAGAGTTGCTCGGAGCGACGGCGAAGGAAGAGTGATGGAGTGGAGTGGAAGCCTTTGTCTTCGCCGAAGACTCCAATTCCCTTTCAATACACCTATGACTTGGTTTGAAATTCACTTGAAAACATATTAGTCATAGCATATATAAAAGAGACATGATCAAAGGTATATTTTTGAGCAATGTTTACAAGACATCAAAAGAAATTTCTAGAATCAAGAATATTTAGCTCATGCCTAAGTTTGGTAAAAGTTTGTTCATCTAGTGGCTTGGTAAAGATATCGGCTAATTGATCTTTAGTATTAATGTATGCAATCTCGATATCCCCCTTTTGTTGGTGATCCCTAAGAAAATGATACCGAATGGCTATGTGTTTAGTACGGCTATGCTCAACGGGATTATCCGCCATGCGGATTGCACTCTCATTATCACATAGAAGAGGAACTTTGGTTAATTTGTAACCATAGTCACGCAGGGTTTGCCTCATCCAAAGCAATTGCGCGCAACAACCTGCGGCAATGTACTCGGCTTCGGCGGTAGAAAGAGCGACCGAATTTTGCTTCTTTGAAGCCCAAGACACCAAGGACCTTCCCAAGAACTGGCAAGTCCCCGATGTGCTCTTTCTATTGATTTTGCACCCTACCCAATCGGCATCGGAATAACCAATTAAATCAAATGTGGATCCCCGAGGGTACCAAAGCCCAAACTTAGGAGTATAAGCCAAATATCTCAAGATTTGTTTTACGGCCGTAAGGTGAGATTCCTTAGGGTCGGCTTGGAATCTTGCACACATGCATACGGAAAGCATAATGTCCGGTCGAGATGCACATAAATAAAGTAATGAACCTATCATCGACCGGTATACCTTTTGATCAACGGATTTACCTTCCGTGTCGAGGTCGAGATGCCCATTGGTTCCCGTGGGTGTCTTGATGGGCTTGGCATCCTTCATTCCAAACTTGTTTAGAATGTCTTGAGTATACTTCGTTTGGCTGATGAAGGTGCCTTCTTGGAGTTGCTTTACTTGGAATCCTAAGAAATACTTCAACTCCCCCATCATCGACATCTCGAATTTCTGTGTCATGATCCTACTAAATTCCTCACATGTAGATTCGTTAGTAGACCCAAATATGATATCATCAACATAAATTTGGCATACAAACAAATCATTGTCAAGAGTTTTAGTAAATAAAGTAGGATCGGCCTTTCTGACTTTGAAGCCATTAGCAATAAGGAAATCTCTTAGGCATTCATACCATGCTCTTAGGGCTTGCTTGAGCCCATAAAGTACCTTAGAGAGCCTATAGACATGGTTGGGGTACTCACTGTCTTCAAAGCCGGGAGGTTGCTCAACATAGACCTCTTCCTTGATTGGTCCATTGAGGAAGGCACTCTTCACGTCCATTTGGTAAAGCTTGAAGCCATGGTAAGTAGCATAGGCTAATAATATACGAATTGACTCAAGCCTAGCTACGGGTGCATAGGTTTCACCGAAATCCAAACCTTCGACTTGTGAATATCCCTTGGCCACAAGTTGGGCTTTGTTCCTAGTCACCACACCATGCTCATTTTGTTTGTTGCGGAAGACCCACTTGGTTCCTACAACATTTTGGTTAGGACGTGGAACTAAATGCCATACCTCATTCCTCGTGAAGTTGTTGAGCTCCTCTTGCATCGCCATCACCCAATCCGAATCTTGGAGTGCTTCCTCTACCCTGTGTGGCTCAATAGAGGAAACAAAAGAGTAATGCTTACAAAAATGTGCAACACAAGATCTAGTGGTTACCCCCTTATGAATGTCGCCGAGGATGGTGTCGATGGGGTGATCTCGTTGGATTGCTTGGTGGACTCTTGGGTGTGGTGGACTTGGTTCTTCATCCTCCTTGTCTTGATCATTTGCATCTCCCCCTTGATCATTGCCGTCATCTTGAGGTGGCTCATCATTTTGATTTTCTCCTTCATCAACTTGAGCCTCGTCCTCATTTTGAGTTGGTGGAGGTGCTTGCGTGGAGGAGGATGGTTGATCTTGTGCATGTGGTGGCTCTTCGGATTCATTAGGACACACATCCCCAATGGACATGTTCCTTAGCGCGATGCATGGAGCCTCTTCATCACCTATCTCATCAAGATCAACTTGCTCTACTTGGGAGCCGTTAGTTTCATCAAACACAACGTCACAAGAAACTTCAACTAGTCCTGAGGACTTGTTAAAGACTCTATATGCCCTTGTGTTTGAATCATATCCTAGTAAAAAGCCTTCTACAGTCTTAGGAGCAAATTTAGATTTTCTACCTCTTTTAACAAGAATAAAGCATTTGCTACCAAAGACTCTAAAATATGAAATATTTGGCTTTTTACCGGTTAGGAGTTCGTATGATGTCTTCTTGAGGATTCGATGTAGATATAACCGGTTGATGGCGTAGCAAGCGGTGTTAACCGCCTCGGCCCAAAACCGATCCGGCGTCTTGTACTCATCAAGCATGGTTCTTGCCATGTCCAATAGAGTTCGATTCTTCCTCTCTACTACACCATTTTGTTGTGGGGTGTAGGGAGAAGAGAACTCATGCTTGATGCGCTCCTCCTCAAGGAAGCCTTCAATTTGTGAATTCTTGAACTCCGTCCCGTTGTCGCTTCTAATTTTCTTGATCCTTAAGCCGAACTCATTTTGAGCCCGTCTCAAGAATCCCTTTAAGGTCTCTTGGGTTTGAGATTTTTCCTGCAAAAAGAACACCCAAGTGAAGCGAGAATAATCATCCACAATAACTAGACAGTACTTACTCCCGCCGATGCTTATGTAAGCTATCGGGCCGAATAAGTCCATGTGTAGGAGCTCCAGTGGCCTGCCAGTCGTCATGATATTCTTGTGTGGATGATGAGTGCCAACTTGCTTCCCTGCTTGGCATGCGCTACAGATCCTGTCTTTCTCAAAATGAACATTTGTTAATCCTAAAATGTGCTCTCCCTTTAGAAGTTTATGAAGATTCTTCATCCCAACATGGGCTAGTTGGTGGTGCCAAAGCCAACCCATGTTAGTCTTAGCAACTAAGCAAGTGTCGAGTTCAGCTCTATCAAAATCTACCAAGTATAGCTGACCCTCTAACACTCCCTTAAATGCTATTGAATCATCACTTCTTCTAAAGACAGTGACACCTACATCAGTAAAAAGACAGTTGTAGCCCATTTGACATAATTGAGATACGGAAAGCAAATTGTAATCTAATGAATCAACAAGAAAAACATTGGAAATGGAATGGTCAGGAGATATAGCTATTTTACCCAAACCTTTGACCAAACCTTGGTTTCCATCCCCGAATGTGATAGCTCGTTGGGATCTTGGTTTTTCTCGTAGGAGGAGAACATCTTCTTCTCCCCTGTCAATGTGGTTTGTGCACCCGCTATCGATGATCCAACTTGTGCCCCCGGATCCATAAACCTACAAAACAATTTTAGTTCTTGACTTTAGGTACCCAAACGGTTTTGGGTCCTTTGGCATTAGACACAAGAACTTTGGGTACCCAAACACAAGTCTTGGAGCCCTTGTGTTTGCCCCCAACAAACTTGGCAACTACCTTGCCGGATTTGTTAGTCAAAACATAAGATGCATCAAAAGTTTTAAATGAAATGCTATGATCATTTGATGCACTAGGGATTTTCTTCTTAGGCAACTTAGCATGGGTTGGTTGCCTAGAGCTAGATGTCTCACCCTTATACATAAAAGCATGATTAGGGCCAGAGTGAGACTTCCTAGAGTGAATTTTTCTAATCTTGCTCTCGGGATAACCGGCAGGGTACAAAATGTAACCCTCGTTATCCTGAGGCATGGGAGCCTTGCCCTTAACAAAGTTAGATAATTTCTTAGGAAGGGCATTAAGTTTGACATTGTCTCCCTTTTGGAAGCCAATGCCATCCTTGATACCAGGGCGTCTCCCATTATAAAGCATACTACGAGCAAATTTAAATTTTTCATTTTCAAGTTCATGCTCGGCAATTTTAGCATCTAATTTTGCTATATGATCATTTTGTTGTTTAATTAAAGCCATATGATCATGAATAGCATCAATATCAATATCTCTACATCTAGTGCAAATAGAAACATGCTCAATAGTAGATGTAGAGGATTTGCAAGATTTTAGTTCTACAACCTTAGCATGTAATATATCATTTTCACTTCTAAGGTTGGAAATAGTAACATTGCAAACATCAAAATCTTTAGCCTTAGCAATTAATTTTTCATTTTCATTTCTAAGGCTAGCAAGAGAATCATTCAATTCTTCAATCTTAGCAAGCAAATCAACATTATCATCTCTAAGATTGGGAATTGAAACATTGCAAACATGAGAATCAACCTTAGCATTTAAGCTAGCATTTTCATTTCTAAGGTTGGCAATAGTCTCATGGCAAGTGCTTAGCTCCCTAGATAATTTTTCACATTTCTCTACTTCTAGAGCATAAGCATTTTTAACCTTAACATGCTTTTTGTTTTCTTTAATAAGGAAGTCCTCTTGGGAGTCCAAGAGATCATCCTTCTCATGAATAGCACTAATTAATTCATTTAACTTTTCTTTTTGTTGCATGTTTAGGTTGGCAAAAAGAATACGCAAGTTATCCTCCTCATTACTAGCATTATCCTCATCACTAGAGGTTTCATATTTGGTGGAGGATCTTGATTTTACCTTCTTCCTTTTGCCGTCCTTGGCCATGAGGCATTTGTGGCTGACGTTGGGGAAGAGAAGACCCTTGGTGACGGCGATGTTTGCGGCGTCCTCGTCAGAGGAAGAGTCGGTGGAGCTCTCGTCGGAGTCCCACTCCCGGCAAACATGGGCATCGCCGCCCTTCTTCTTGTAGTATCTCTTCTTCTCCTTTCTTCTATCCTTCTTGTCGTCGCCCCTGTCACTATCACTAGATAATGGACACTTTGCAATAAAATGACCGGGCTTACCACATTTGTAGCACACTTTCTTGGAGCGGGGTTTGTAATCCTTCCCCCTCCTTTGCTTGAGGATTTGGCGGAAGCTCTTGATGATGAGCACCATCTCCTCATTGTCGAGCTTGGAGGCGTCGATGGGTGTTCGACTTGGAGTAGATTCCTCCTTCTTTTCTTCCTTCGCCTTGAATGCGACCGGTTGTGTTTCGGACGTGGAGGGGCCGTCAAGCTCGTTAATCTTCTTTGAGCCTTTGATCATCAATTCAAAGCTCACAAAATTCTCGATTACTTCCTCGGGGGTCATTAGTGTATATCTAGGATTGCCACGAATTAATTGAACTTGAGTAGGGTTAAGGAAAACAAGTGATCTAAGAATAACCTTAACCACTTCGTGGTCATCCCATTTTGTGCTCCCGAGGTTGCGCACTTGATTCACCAAGGTTTTGAGCCGGTTGTACATGTCTTGTGGCTCCTCCCCTTGGCGAAGACGAAAGCGACCGAGCTCCCCCTCGATCGTTTCCCGCTTGGTGATCTTGGTCACCTCATCTCCTTCGTGCGCGGTCTTTAGCACGTCCCAAATTTCCATAGCACTCTTCAACCCTTGCACCTTATTATACTCCTCTTGACTTAGAGAGGCGAGGAGTATAGTTGTGGCTTGGGAGTTGAAGTGTTGGATTTGGGCCACTTCGTCCTCATCATAATCTTCATCCCCTACGGTTGGTACCTGTACACCAAACTCAACAACATCCTATATACTTTTGTGGAGTGAGGTTAGGTGATATCGCATCATATCACTCCACCTAGCATAATCTTCACCATCAAATGTTGGTGGTTTGCCTAATGGGACGGAAAGTAAAGGTGTATGTTTAGGAATGCGAGGGTAGTGTAGGGGGATCTTACTAAACTTCTTGCGCTCATGGCGCTTAGAAGTTACGGACGGAGCGTCGGAGCCGGAGGTCGATGGTGATGAAGTGTCGGTCTCATAGGAGACCACCTTCCTCATCTTCTTGTGTTTATCGCCTCTCCGATTGTAACACCCGGATTTTAGGGGTCCAAAACCCGGGGTTAACATAAACACCAGGTATGCTGGGACCAAGTCTCATACATATGATGTATAGTGGCACAGGATCGAATGTCACATCTTTATACATAACAGGAGTTCCATACAAAATAAATAATTACATTATAAGGAGACAACGGTCCAGCAACCCAAAGTTGACTGGGAGACGATGGCCTAGACCACTCACGAACTCATCACAGCATCCTCCATGAGCATCATCCTGCAGTACCTGGTCTTGACCTGTGGTGTATGTGAGACAGCAAGAGTGAGCTCACATACGTTCATCGCTCAACAAGTTGTGGGGAATAATGTGCATGAACTCACCAAAGGTGGGAGCTCACGTGAAGTGTAAGGCTTACCAAAGAAGATGGTTAGAGCTGAGCATTGCTTTTAAAGTTGGTCAAAATTTTATTAGCAATTACTAAGTATAAGTAAATACCAGCCCAATTAAGTAGTAGAACAAAAGTAACAACATCACCTGCGATGCAATGCATATGACAATTTGAGTTTAAGTTCCATAATTTAATCATGTGAGGGTCCGAGCTGCTCATGACCGTGAGCACAGCTAGTATACCAGTTTTACACTCTGCAGAGGTTGCGCATCTTTACCCACAAGCCGTGTTACCCATCTGCCAAGGGGTCATGAATCCCATACACCTCTACCAAGGAAGCGAGGCAGGGTAACACTACGAGGCCTTTACAAAGTTCCACTAGCTTCCGAAAACCCGCTATAGTTTATAGGAAGATCCAGTGCAGGAATCCCTTGCAGGACCGCCATCGCAGCAAAATCCTCCCGAGGGCCTCCCTACACTGACCTCTCCCCTACTGCCCTTGCCCCTTTTGGGTAAGGTAGTCTTCCACTAGCTTTCCTAATTAATCAGCCAAGGGGTCCCATTCCTCCCTTGTGGTAGCACTGTTTTCCCGGGTGGTCGCTCCATGTTCCAATTAACATAATGATCTTAACATGAACATTAAATAACAACTGATAACAAAAAGTGTAATCATGAATAGTGTATCTCCATACCCAAAACCACATATAGCACTAGCAAGTACTACCCAGAAAGATCAGTGGTAAACAAGGTATAAAGATAATCAAACTAGGTAACCTGTTGGGTCCCATCAAATTAACCTATGCAGATCATTATGATTAATCAGAACATGGCTGGGTAAAAAGAAGTGATCAAGGGCACAACTTGCCTGGGCCTTGAGATTCCAGGTACCAGGATGATCTTCAGATGACTCGTGACCTCACTGCTAGTCGTAGCAATTCAATCAAACATGGTATAGGCAAAATTAACATTACACCAAACATAAGGACAAAATACACATTAATAATATACATATTAAAATAAGATCACAGGAAAAAGAATTATTAATTTTTGAGTTATAGAATTCAAGTTATGAATTTCCTAAGATTTAAGGTGATTATAATAGGATTAGATGATAAGTTAATTTCCTAACAGAGTTCATGTCAAAACAGTGATTCTAAAAGGTAGAGAATATTATTACAAAATTTTAGAAACTGGAATGGCTCAATTTGGATTTAAAATGAATTAGATATGAATTTTCCAAGTTCTAGCATTTGTTTTTGTATTAAAATTGCATTTACTAATTCATTTACTTATTTTAAATACGCTATGGACTGGGCCTCATTTACTGAAAAGTGCAGGGGTCTCTGCGCAAATAAACCTAAGACTCAGAAAACTATTCCCAGGACTGCGGGTTGATTCACAGATATTCTAGGGGTTCTTATGCAAAACGGATGGCCGAAGGGGTACAGGACGATCCTAGCCGTCCGATTGAAATCTGGTGGTCCAGATTAAATCGCGCCCAGGACAAACCGGTACGCTATCAGGAACATCGGATCCCGATCCAACGGCCGACATTAACCCACGCGAGTGTGCCCACAGACCCGTTGGATCAACATCACACGGTCCCGATCAAATGCCTGAAACGGTACACCTCGATCTAATCTCACACGTTCGTGGTCTGATCGACGACCCAGGAAGCGCCACGCCGAGCGGTACCGCGGGCTAATCCTAGCCGTCCACTGAATCCGACGGCCGCGCTCCTTCCCCCTTCCCTCGCCGGCCCGAGGCGGCGCCAGGACCCCTCTCACGGCGGAGCTCTACCGGCGTACGGTCGATTCGACGCCCAGGTACCTAATCCCCCTAACGGAAGCGAGAACCACGTAGAGCAGAGAACAGGGAACATTTTGGGGGTGATTTCTTACCAAGAAGGAGCTGTGACGTAGTTGGCCACGGAAGCAGGCGGAACCGCGGCGACGATGCATCCATGGCAAGCGATTCCAAGGGCTTCGTCCACGATGAGGCCACAACGGTACACCGAGCGGCATGGTGAGGCCCGTGGGTCCAATTCTGAAGACCCGCCATCGCCATAAGCTCAAATCTCCCGCAGCGGCATCTCACGTTTTCTCTCTCTCTCTCTGCGTTCTCGGCGACGATGGGATTCCATGGGTTATATAGGCGCACGGCACTGGGCAACGGTCCGCGGATTGCGGTACCAGCGGGTGAGACCCTCCACGACGAGCAGCGCGGATTTCGGCATCCAGTGAGGGTTCGGTTGAGGAATTTCTGGAGTCCGCGCGCCACGAGCAGTGCTTGTTCCGAACTCGGCGCGAGATGGGAGGAAGATCTGACATTCGGACCCCACAAGTCAGCGTCACAAGAAAGTGGAGACCGACCAGTGGGTCCCACGTTGCATACTGACGAGCGGCGCGGCGCCCAGCTCCCAGATGGCTGACGATCTGGGCCCAGTTGGCAGTGTCAGGTGAGGGCTGCGCGCGCAGGAGGTGGTTTGGGCCGAGGTGGGCTAAGGCGTGGAGAAGGTGGGCCGGCGGGGTAAGAAAACTTGGGCCGAGCCAATGTTGAATGTTGGCCCAAGCGCAGTTCTCCTCTTTTTCTTTTCTAATTTTCTGTTTGTATTCCATTTTGAATTCACGTTGAACTCAAATTTGAATCCTTGTTTGAGTTTCAAATTCCAAGAGCCAAATATTCTTTAATGTGAATATAACTTTAGTGTTTTAAAATATTATGATTCACTCACTTCCCTTTTATTCATGGGAGGAATAAAAGGGTTTCATGAACTTTTCCTTTCTCATTTTTTTTATACTCTTATCCATGTTATTATTTTATTAAGTGCACAAACAAAAACTCCAATAGGATGCACTTTATTTTATTTTTGTATCATTTGTTTTTAATCAAGTACTATTAATTATATGTGCTCTTTTTATGATGCAAATAAGGCACATAAAATGAGAAGATCTCTCTATATTCTTTATTTAGAATTTTGAGTATTACAAATCCTACCCCCCTTAAAAATAATCTCGCCCTCGAGATTTGTAAGAAAGAGGATATAGGAAGAGTGATTTGAAATCTAGCTTTTAGTTTCTAATTAGTTCAAAATCAAGAGTCTCTCTTTTTTTTTAGTTATTAGGAGAGCATAGGTATATATGGTTATAGACACTTTATTATGCAGGATAAAAGATATCTTTTAAAGCCTATATAGGTTTGGGCAAGAAAGAGTGGGGTAAAGAAAGACTCCATCCAAGATTGTGGATCTTGACTCATCTTGGTGACCTCACTTGATCCTTGAAGACTTGAGTTGGTGCTCATCCTCCCTTGATGAAGTTGATCATCTTCTTCGGTCTTGTCTCATTGATTAGGAGTTAGTGTATATTATTGGGCTGGGGGATATGGTTAATATAGGTATGGATGAGATAGACTACATGATGTAGGTCAAAAGTTTGTTTGATGTTAGGTGGGGATAGGCAAACTATGCAATTATTCATGACTCTATTGGTTGGATCAGATCTCATGCATGTGGCTGAGTCGGTTTAAGGCACTAGTTTAGTTTTAAGTGCACGAGGGGTATAGTCTTATCTTTTGTACCAACATTAAGTAACTTGCACTAGATTAGATCATAATAATTTAGATATGATCTAGATTAGACTAGTTTAAGTTAGATAGATTTATCAGGGTAAAATATATCTTGTTAGGATATGTTAGAATCTTTTGAGATAGGATGGGGTATACAGTGTAGGTAGGTCAGAAGCTCTATTAGGTTAACACAGAGGGATTATGCAACTATCGGATGGGTAAGGTGGTTGCATATGTATATGGTCAAGTTAATCTAGGGCATCAATTTAGCTTAAATCATTTTTATAGGAGTGAGGTCTAGTCCATTTCACTAGTTTTAACTAATCTATTGAATGACTCACTTTAGATTGGATCCTATTAGATTAGATGAGATCTAGATTAAATTGGATATGACTAGATGAGGCCAGTTAAAGTTTAGATAGATCTTCCTGGGTAGGATATATTTTATCAGGATATGTTAAAAATCTCTGTTAGGTTAAAACAGAGGGGTTATGTAACTATCAGATGGTTAAGGTAGTTGCATATGGCCAAGTCGATCTGTCATCCTTAATTTAGTGCAGGGTGAACTAAGTTAAGACCTGTTCTATAGGGGTAGAGTCTAAACTATTTCATCAGTATTATCTAACATGTTTGATAAGTCACTTTAGATTTGATCAGATCTAGGTTAGATTGGTGTGACTAGTTTGACTAGATAAGATCCAATTAATTTGCATTAGATCATGGTTGTTAAACTAGGGTGGATAAGTATGCTTATTAGGATAAGATGGATCCATAAGGACAAGATAGAATCTTTTTGAGATCAGTTAGATCTATTAGGATGAGATAAAATCTTTTCAAGATAAGATGAGTATCTTTTAAGATGAGATGGATCTATTAAGATAAGAGAGAATCTTATAAGATACGATGAATCTATTAAGATATGGGAGAGTCTTTTAAGATTAGGGGGATCTCTATGAGATAGATACATTTTAATGGAGGATAATCTAAGTTGCTTAGTTTTCTTATGAATTCTATTTATGCCTATACGTATATGCAGATGTAATTGTGGACATTACTCCACAACCCATCACACTCAATCAAAGATCCAAATCAGACAAGTATCATAAGAACAACATCCAAGTACATAAACATTTATAAAAATAGTTTTGTTTTTGTTCCTAGGATTAGGTCTCCTATTCCTAAAGGTCACTTTAGGCACAGGATTTCAAAGTGTGAAATCCACATTTGTCTTTAGAAGGATAAGGTAAGAATAATCAGAGTAAGCGGAAAGATTAAGAAAAGTTTAGAAAGAAATCAGAGTAAGGTAAGTAGGTAATGGTTGTCCAGTTCTATCTAGGTTTCGTCCTACAGTCAACATTTCCTCTGATACCACTTCTGTAACACCCGGATTTTAGGGGTCCAAAACCCGGGGTTAACATAAACACCAGGTATGCTGGGACCAAGTCTCATACATATGATGTATAGTGGCACAGGATCGAATGTCACATCTTTATACATAACAGGAGTTCCATACAAAATAAATAATTACATTATAAGGAGACAACGGTCCAGCAACCCAAAGTTGACTGGGAGACGACGACCTAGACCACTCACGAACTCATCACAGCATCCTCCATGAGCATCATCCTGCAGTACCTGGTCTTGACCTGTGGTGTATGTGAGACAGCAAGAGTGAGCTCACATACGTTCATCGCTCAACAAGTTGTGGGGAATAATGTGCATGAACTCACCAAAGGTGGGAGCTCACGTGAAGTGTAAGGCTTACCAAAGAAGATGGTTAGAGCTGAGCATTGCTTTTAAAGTTGGTCAAAATTTTATTAGCAATTACTAAGTATAAGTAAATACCAGCCCAATTAAGTAGTAGAACAAAAGTAACAACATCACCTGCGATGCAATGCATATGACAATTTGAGTTTAAGTTCCATAATTTAATCATGTGAGGGTCCGAGCTGCTCATGACCGTGAGCACGGCTAGTATACCAGTTTTACACTCTGCAGAGGTTGCGCATCTTTACCCACAAGCCGTGTTACCCATCTGCCAAGGGGTCATGAATCCCATACACCTCTACCAAGGAAGCGAGGCAGGGTAACACTACGAGGCCTTTACAAAGTTCCACTAGCTTCCGAAAACCCGCTACAGTTTATAGGAAGATCCAGTGCAGGAATCCCTTGCAGGACCGCCATCGCAGCAAAATCCTCCCGAGGGCCTCCCTACACTGACCTCTCCCCTACTGCCCTTGCCCCTTTCGGGTAAGGTAGTCTTCCACTAGCTTTCCTAATTAATCAGCCAAGGGGTCCCATTCCTCCCTTGTGGTAGCACTGTTTTCCTGGGTGGTCGCTCCATGTTCCAATTAACATAATGATCTTAACATGAACATTAAATAACAACTGATAACAAAAAGTGTAATCATGAATAGTGTATCTCCATACCCAAAACCACATATAGCACTAGCAAGTACTACCCAGAAAGATCAGTGGTAAACAAGGTATAAAGATAATCAAACTAGGTAACCTGTTGGGTCCCATCAAATTAACCTATGCAGATCATTATGATTAATCAGAACATGGCTGGGTAAAAAGAAGTGATCAAGGGCACAACTTGCCTGGGCCTTGAGATTCCAGGTACCAGGATGATCTTCAGATGACTCGTGACCTCACTGCTAGTCGTAGCAATTCAATCAAACATGGTATAGGCAAAATTAACATTACACCAAACATAAGGACAAAATACACATTAATAATATACATATTAAAATAAGATCACAGGAAAAAGAATTATTAATTTTTGAGTTATAGAATTCAAGTTATGAATTTCCTAAGATTTAAGGTGATTATAATAGGATTAGATGATAAGTTAATTTCCTAACAGAGTTCATGTCAAAACAGTGATTCTAAAAGGTAGAGAATATTATTACAAAATTTTAGAAACTGGAATGGCTCAATTTGGATTTAAAATGAATTAGATATGAATTTTCCAAGTTCTAGCATTTGTTTTTGTATTAAAATTGCATTTACTAATTCATTTACTTATTTTAAATACGCTATGGACTGGGCCTCATTTACTGAAAAGTGCAGGGGTCTCTGCGCAAATAAACCTAAGACTCAGAAAACTATTCCCAGGACTGCGGGTTGATTCACAGATATTCTAGGGGTTCTTATGCAAAACGGATGGCCGAAGGGGTACAGGACGATCCTAGCCGTCCGATTGAAATCTGGTGGTCCAGATTAAATCGCGCCCAGGACAAACCGGTACGCTATCAGGAACATCGGATCCCGATCCAACGGCCGACATTAACCCACGCGAGTGTGCCCACAGACCCGTTGGATCAACATCACACGGTCCCGATCAAATGCCTGAAACGGTACACCTCGATCTAATCTCACACGTTCGTGGTCTGATCGACGACCCAGGAAGCGCCACGCCGAGCGGTACCGCGGGCTAATCCTAGCCGTCCACTGAATCCGACGGCCGCGCTCCTTCCCCCTTCCCTCGCCGGCCCGAGGCGGCGCCAGGACCCCTCTCACGGCGGAGCTCTACCGGCGTACGGTCGATTCGACGCCCAGGTACCTAATCCCCCTAACGGAAGCGAGAACCACGTAGAGCAGAGAACAGGGAACATTTTGGGGGTGATTTCTTACCAAGAAGGAGCTGTGACGTAGTTGGCCACGGAAGCAGGCGGAACCGCGGCGACGATGCATCCATGGCAAGCGATTCCAAGGGCTTCGTCCACGATGAGGCCACAACGGTACACCGAGCGGCATGGTGAGGCCCGTGGGTCCAATTCTGAAGACCCGCCATCGCCATAAGCTCAAATCTCCCGCAGCGGCATCTCACGTTTTCTCTCTCTCTCTCTCTGCGTTCTCGGCGACGATGGGATTCCATGGGTTATATAGGCGCACGGCACTGGGCAACGGTCCGCGGATTGCGGTACCAGCGGGTGAGACCCTCCACGACGAGCAGCGCGGATTTCGGCATCCAGTGAGGGTTCGGTTGAGGAATTTCTGGAGTCCGCGCGCCACGAGCAGTGCTTGTTCCGAACTCGGCGCGAGATGGGAGGAAGATCTGACATTCGGACCCCACAAGTCAGCGTCACAAGAAAGTGGAGACCGACCAGTGGGTCCCACGTTGCATACTGACGAGCGGCGCGGCGCCCAGCTCCCAGATGGCTGACGATCTGGGCCCGGTTGGCAGTGTCAGGTGAGGGCTGCGCGCGCAGGAGGTGGTTTGGGCCGAGGTGGGCTAAGGCGTGGAGAAGGTGGGCCGGCGGGGTAAGAAAATGAGAGCACCTAGAGGGGGGGGGGGTGAATAGGTGATCCTGTAAAAACTTCAAACTTAAGCCACAAAAACTTGTTAAGCGTTAGCACGATTTATGCCAAGTGGCTAAGGTGAAGTCTCAACAAAACACAATACCACAAGAATCAAGCACAGAGGGACACAGTGGTTTATCCCGTGGTTCGGCCAAGCCAATGCTTGCCTACTTCCACGTTGTGGCGTCCCAACGGACGAGGGTTGCAATCAACCCCTCTCAAGCGGTCCAAAGACCCACTTGAATACCACGGTGTTTTGTTGTTCCTTTCACTATCCCGTTTGCAAGGAATCTCCACAAATTGGAGTCTCTTGCCCTTACAAGTATATGATCACAAAGAAAGCACAGAGTAAGGGAGGGAAGCAACACACACAAATCCACAACAAAAGCGCACACACACGGCCAAGACTCGAGCTCGAATGACTATCTCAGAGTTCACACTAGAACAGAGCTCGAATCACTTAGAATCACAAACGAATGCGCAAAGAACTTGTGTGGATGATCAAGAATGCTCAAGAGTTGCTTGTGTGTCTCCTCCATGCGCCTAGGGGCTCCTTTTATAGCCCCAAGGCAGCTAGGAGCCGTTGAGAGCAAATCCGGAAGGCCATCCTTGCCTTCTGTCGTCGGGGGCACCGGACAGTCCGGTGCACACCGGACACTGTCCGGTGCCCGATTTGTTTCCTTTTCTGGCGCTGCCGACCGTTGCAGCCCGTTGGAGATCTGCGAGCCGTTGGCGCACCGGACAGTCCGGTGCACACCGGACAGTCCGGTGCCGTCTTCCGACCGTTGGCTCGGCCACGTGTCTCGCGCGGATTGCGCGGCCGACCGTTGGCCCTGGCCGACCGTTGGCTCACCGGACAGTCCGGTGCACACCGGACAGTCCGGTGAATTTTAGCCGTACGCCGCCGGCCAAAATCCCGAGAGCGGCCAGTTCGAGTCGAGTCAGTCTGGCGCACCGGACACTGTCCGGTGCACACCGGACAGTCCGGTGCTCCAGACCGAGCTGGGACTTGGCTGCACACAGCCAAGTCATTCTCTCCCCTTTTCTCTTTTTCTTCTTTCTGTTTCTAACACTTAGACAAATATGTTAGTCCACAAAACCAATGTACTAAGGCTTAGAAACATACCTTTACTTCATGATTTGCACCTTGTTCATCCATGTACACAAATTCACAATTAAACACATGTGTTGGCACTCAATCACCAAAATACTTAGAAATGGCCCAAGGGCACATTTCCCTTTCAATCTCCCCCTTTTTGGTGATTTATGCCAACACTACATAAAGCCACTAGAACAAGTGCAAACTCAATTCAAATAACACTTAAATTTATTTTGAATCAATTTTGACATATATGGATCATCCTTTGCCACCACTTGGTTTGTTTTTGCAAATCAAACACAAATCTCTATCTCTAAGTTAAACACACATGTTTAAGCATAAAGAGAGTCATTCAAAAAAGAGATTGATCAAGGATTTCAAAAACTCCCCCTTTTTCCCAGAATTACTACTTCTCCCCACAAGAAGCCAACTTTTGACAAGAGAGACAACAAAAGAGTTTTGACAAACCAAAAGCTCTATTCTACTATTTTCAAAATCTCTCAAGTGGTAGCTGATCCATTTATTGCTTTGGCCTTTATTTTCTCCCCCTTTGGCATCAAACACCAAAACGGGATCAATTTTGGCCCTTTAACCCCATTGCCTCACCCAAAATCTTCAATTAAGAGCAAATGGCAATAAGAGTTCATGAGATGGACTTGGAATAAGTTACCCCTCATCGGAGTGCAGTGGAAGTCTTTCATGGTCCAAGTCCACCTTTTCCCTTTCAATTCTCCTTTGTGACTAACACAAGCAAACTCAAACATATGGTTAGTCTCAAAGGGTCAAGTTGTAACACATCTCCCCCTAAACATGTGCATCACATTGCAACGGACTTGTGAGGTCCAGGGAGTGTTTGTACAACTTGAGCACCATAATAAGCAACAAAATGCAGAATGAACATGATCAAAGGCATGAATACATGTATGCTACAATTCAATCCAAGTTCCGCGAATCTAAGACATTTAGCTCACTACGCAGCCTGCAAAAGGTCTTCTCATCTAAAGGCTTGGTAAAGATATCGGCTAGCTGGTTCTCGGTGCTAACATAAAACACTTCGATATCTCCCTTTTGCTGGTGGTCTCTCAAAAAGTGATGCCGGATGTCAATGTGCTTTGTGCGGCTGTGCTCAACAGGATTTTCCGCTATTCGGATAGCACTCTCATTATCACATAGGAGTGGGACTTTGCTCAGATTGTAGCCAAAGTCCCTGAGGGTTTGCCTCATCCAAAGTAGTTGCGCGCAACACTGACCTGCGGCAACGTACTCGGCCTCAGCGGTGGATAGGGCAACGGAGGTTTGTTTCTTAGAGTTCCATGACACCAGGGACCTTCCTAAGAATTGGCACGTCCCCGATGTACTCTTCCTATCGACCTTACATCCAGCATAGTCAGAATCTGAGTACCCAATCAAGTCAAAGTTAGACCCCTTTGGATACCAGATCCCGAAGCAAGGCGTAGCGACTAAATATCTAAGAATTCGCTTCACCGCCACCAAGTGACACTCCTTAGGATCGGATTGAAATCTAGCACACATGCATACGCTAAGCATAATATCCGGTCTACTAGCACATAAATAAAGTAGAGATCCTATCATTGACCGGTATGCTTTTTGATCAACGGACTTACCTCCTTTGTTGAGGTCGGTGTGTCCGTCGGTTCCCATCGGAGTCTTTGCGGGCTTGGCGTCCTTCATCCCAAACCGCTTCAGCAGATCTTGCGTGTACTTCGTTTGGGAGATGAAGGTGCCGTCCTTGAGTTGCTTCACTTGGAACCCAAGGAAGTAGTTCAACTCGCCCATCATCGACATCTCGAATTTCTGCGTCATCACCCTGCTAAACTCTTCACAAGACTTTTGATTAGTAGAACCAAATATTATGTCATCGACATAAATTTGGCATACAAACAAATCACCATCACATGTCTTTGTAAAAAGAGTTGGATCGGCTTTCCCAACCTTGAAAGCATTAGCAAGTAAGAAATCTCTAAGGCATTCATACCATGCTCTTGGGGCTTGTTTAAGTCCATAGAGCGCCTTAGAGAGCTTACACACGTGGTCGGGGTACCGCTCATCCTCGAAGCCAGGGGGTTGCTCCACGTACACTTCCTCCTTTATTGGCCCGTTGAGGAACGCGCTCTTCACATCCATTTGGTACAACCTGAAAGAATGGTGAGCGGCATATGCTAGCAAGATGCGAATGGATTCTAGCCTAGCCACAGGAGCAAAAGTCTCCTCAAAGTCCAAACCTGCGACTTGGGCATAACCTTTTGCCACAAGTCGAGCCTTGTTCCTTGTCACCACCCCGTGCTCGTCCTGTTTGTTGCGGAACACCCACTTGGTTCCCACAACATTTTGCTTGGGACGAGGCACCAGTGTCCACACTTCATTGCGCTTGAAGTTGTAAAGTTCCTCCTGCATGGCCAACACCCAGTCCGGATCTAGCAAGGCCTCCTCTACCCTGAAAGGCTCAATAGAGGAGACAAAAGAGTAATGTTCACAAAAATTAACTAATCGAGATCGAGTAGTTACTCCCTTGCTAATGTCACCCAGAATTTGGTCGACGGGATGATCCCTTTGAATCATCGCTCGAACTTGGGTTGGAGGTGCCGGTTGCGCTTCTTCCTCCATCACATGATCGTCTTGTGCTCCCCCTTGATCACATGCCTCCTTTTGATGAACCTGTTCATCGTCTTGAGTTGGGGGTTGCACCGTCGTTGAGGAAGAAGGTTGATCTCGTTCATCCTGTTCCTGTGGCCGAATGTCTCCAATCGCCATGGTTCGTATAGCGGCCGTCGGAACATCTTCTTCATCTACATCATCACAATCAACAACTTGCTCTCTTGGAGAGCCATTAGTCTCATCAAATACAACGTTGCTAGAGACTTCAACCAAACCCGATGATTTGTTGAAGACCCTATACGCCTTTGTATTTGAATCATAACCTAATAAAAACCCTTCTACAGCTTTGGGAGCAAACTTAGAATTTCTACCTTTCTTTACTAGAATGTAGCACTTGCTCCCAAAAACACGAAAGTAGGATACATTGGGTTTGTTACCGGTTAGTAGCTCATATGACGTCTTCTTGAGGAGGCGGTGAAGATAGACCCTGTTGATGGCGTGGCACGCCGTGTTCACGGCTTCCGACCAAAAGCACTCGGGGGTCTTGAACTCTCCAAGCATCGTCCTTGCCATATCGATTAGCGTCCTGTTCTTCCTCTCTACCACACCATTTTGTTGTGGTGTGTAGGGAGCGGAGAACTCGTGCTTGATCCCTTCCTCCTCAAGAAACTCCTCCACTTGAAGGTTCTTGAACTCGGACCCGTTGTCGCTCCTAATCTTCTTCACCTTGAGCTCAAACTCATTTTGAGCTCTCCTGAGGAAGCGCTTGAGGGTCCCTTGGGTTTCAGACTTATCCTGCAAAAAGAACACCCAAGTGAAGCGGGAAAAGTCATCAACAATAACTAAACCATACTTACTTCCTCCTATGCTTAGATAGGCGACGGGTCCGAAGAGGTCCATATGCAGCAGCTCCAGAGGTCTTGACGTGGTCATCACATTCTTGCTGTGATGTGCTCCTCCAACTTGTTTACCTGCCTGACAAGCTGCACAAGGTCTATCTTTTTCGAAATAAACATTGGTTAGACCTATCACGTGTTCTCCCTTTAGAAGCTTGTGGAGATTCTTCATCCCCACATGTGCTAAGCGGCGATGCCACAGCCAGCCCATGCAAGTCTTAGCCATTAAGCATGCATCTAGACCGGCCTCTTCTTTTGCAAAATCAACTAAGTAAAGCTTGCCGTCTAGTACACCCTTAAAAGCTAGTGAACCATCACATCTTCTAAAGACAGACACATCTACATTTGTAAATAAACAATTATATCCCATTTGACATAATTGACTAACAGATAGCAAATTATATCCAAGACTCTCCACTAAGAATACATTTGAGATAGAATGCTCATTAGAAATTGCAATTTTACCTAACCCTTTTACCTTGCCTTGATTCCCATCACCGAATATAATTGAATCTTGGGAATCCTTATTCTTGACGTAGGAGGTGAACATCTTCTTCTCCCCCGTCATATGGTTTGTGCATCCGCTGTCGATAATCCAGCTTGAACCCCCGGATGCATAAACCTGCAAGGCAAATTTAGGCTTGGGTCTTAGGTACCCAACTCATGTTGGGTCCTGCAAGGTTAGCACAAATGTCTTTAGGGACCCAAATGCAAGATTTATCTCCCTTGCATCTAGCCCCTAATTTCCTAGCAACTACCTTCTTACCCTTTCTACAAATAGCAAAGGGAGCATTACAAGCATAATAAATGGTAGAAGGTTCATTCACTACTTTCCTAGGCTCATGAATAACATTCTTTCTAGGTACATGAGCAATATCTCTCCTAGGCATATGTACAACATTTTTCCTACACATATCTCTATCATGCTTATAAGACGAACTAGAAGCAATCATGGCATGGGAATCATAAACATGTGAATCAAAATGATTATAAGCATGTCTCCTATCATAATACATAAAAGCATGATTCTTTTTAGCATTACTAGCCATAGGGGCCTTCCCCTTCTCCTTGACGAAGATGGGAGCCTTATGGCTTGTTAAGTTCTTGGCTTCCCTCTTGAAGCCAAGCCCATCCTTAATTGAGGGATGTCTTCCAATTGTATAGGCATCCCTTGCAAATTTTATCTTTTCAACTTCACTCTTGCTAGTCTTAAGTTGGGCATTAAGACTAGCCACTTCATCTTTTAGTTTTGAAATTGAAACTAAGTGTTTGCTACAAGTGTTAACATCAAAATCCTTACACCTAGTGCAAATTGTAACATTTTCAACACAAGACTTAGATTTATTTGTTACTTCTAATTTAGCATTTAAATCATGGTTAACACTTCTTAAGGTAGAAATGGTTTCATGACAGGAAGATATTTCACTAGAAAGCATTTCATTTCTTTTCACTTCTAAAGCATATGATTTTTGTGCCTCTACAAACTTATCATGTTCATCATACAATAAGTCTTCTTGCTTTTCTAAAAGCCTATCCTTTTCATTCAATGCATCAATCAATTCATTGATTTTATCTATCTTAGATCTATCTAAGCCCTTGAACAAGCAAGAATAATCTATATCATCATCACTAGACTCACTATCACTAGAAGAAGCATAAGTGGAGTCTTTAGTACTTACCTTCTTCTCTCTTGCCATAAGACAAGTGAGACGCTCATTGGGGAAGAGAGCCGATTTGTTGAAAGCAGTGGCGGCGAGTCCTTCATTGTCAGAGTCGGAGGAGGAGCAATCCGAGTCCCACTCCTTTCCTAGATGCGCCTCGCCCTTTGTCTTCTTGTATGCCTTCTTCTTCTCCCTCTTGTTCCCCTTTTCCTGGTCACTTTCATTATCGGGACAGTTAGCAATAAAATGACCAAGCTTACCGCATTTGAAGCACGAGCGCTTCCCCTTGGTCTTGGTCTTGCTTGGCTGCCCCTTGCGACCATTTAGCGCCGTCTTGAATCTCTTGATGATGAGAGCCATCTCTTCATCATTGAGCCCGGCCGCCTCAACTTGCGCCACCTTGCTAGGTAGCGATTCCTTGCTCCTTGTTGCTTTTAGAGCAATGGGTTGAGGCTCGTGGAGTGGTCCGTTCAACGCGTCGTCGACGTATCTCGCCTCCTTGATCATCATCCTCCCGCTCACGAATTTTCCAAGTACTTCCTCGGGCGTCATCATCGTGTACCTGGGATTCTCACGAATATTGTTCACGAGATGAGGATCAAGTACGGTAAAGGACCTGAGCATTAGGCGGACGACGTCGTGGTCCGTCCATCGCGTGCTCCCGTAGCTCCTTATCTTGTTGATGAGGGTCTTGAGCCGGTTGTATGTTTGCGTCGACTCCTCGCCCCTTATCATGGCGAAACGTCCAAGCTCTCCCTCCACCAACTCCATCTTGGTGAGTAAAGTGACGTCGTTTCCCTCATGAGAAATCTTGAGGGTGTCCCAGATTTGCTTGGCGTTATCCAAGCCGCTCACTTTATGATATTCATCCCTGCACAAGGAAGCTAGAAGAACAGTAGTAGCTTGTGCATTCTTATGAATTTGTTCATTAATAAACGTGGGACTATCCGAACTATCAAAGTGCATTCCACTCTCTACAATCTCCCATATACTAGGATGGAGAGAGAATAGGTGACTACGCATTTTGTGGCTCCAAAATCCGTAGTCCTCTCCATCAAAGTGTGGGGGCTTGCCGAGTGGAATGGAGAGCAATTGAGAATGTGAACTTTGCGGAATACGAGAGTAATCAAAAGAGAAGTTCGAATTGACCGGTTTTCTCCTCTCGTAGTCGTTGTGGTCCTCGTCCTTTTGGGAAGAAGTGGATTCATCACTATCGTCGTAGTAGATGATCTCCTTGATACGCCTCGTCTTCTTCTTCTTCCCTTCCTTTCGTCTATGGCCCGAGCCGGAGTCGGTAGGCTTGTCGTCCTTCGGCTCGTTGACGAAGGTCTCCTTTTCTTTGTCGTTGATCACTATACCCTTCCCCTTAGGATCCATCTATTCGGGCGGTTAGTCCCTTTGTGAATAGAACGGCTCCGATACCAATTGAGAGCACCTAGAGGGGGGGTGAATAGGTGATCCTGTAAAAACTTCAAACTTAAGCCACAAAAACTTGTTAAGCGTTAGCACGATTTATGCCAAGTGGCTAAGGTGAAGTCTCAACAAAACACAATACCACAAGAATCAAGCACAGAGGGACACAGTGGTTTATCCCGTGGTTCGGCCAAGCCAATGCTTGCCTACTTCCACGTTGTGGCGTCCCAACGGACGAGGGTTGCAATCAACCCCTCTCAAGCGGTCCAAAGACCCACTTGAATACCACGGTGTTTTGTTGTTCCTTTCACTATCCCGTTTGCAAGGAATCTCCACAAATTGGAGTCTCTTGCCCTTACAAGTATATGATCACAAAGAAAGCACAGAGTAAGGGAGGGAAGCAACACACACAAATCCACAACAAAAGCGCACACACACGGCCAAGACTCGAGCTCGAATGACTATCTCAGAGTTCACACTAGAACAGAGCTCGAATCACTTAGAATCACAAACGAATGCGCAAAGAACTTGTGTGGATGATCAAGAATGCTCAAGAGTTGCTTGTGTGTCTCCTCCATGCGCCTAGGGGCTCCTTTTATAGCCCCAAGGCAGCTAGGAGCCGTTGAGAGCAAATCCGGAAGGCCATCCTTGCCTTCTGTCGTCGGGGGCACCGGACAGTCCGGTGCACACCGGACACTGTCCGGTGCCCGATTTGTTTCCTTTTCTGGCGCTGCCGACCGTTGCAGCCCGTTGGAGATCTGCGAGCCGTTGGCGCACCGGACAGTCCGGTGCACACCGGACAGTCCGGTGCCGTCTTCCGACCGTTGGCTCGGCCACGTGTCTCGCGCGGATTGCGCGGCCGACCGTTGGCCCTGGCCGACCGTTGGCTCACCGGACAGTCTGGTGCACACCGGACAGTCCGGTGAATTTTAGCCGTACGCCGCCGGCCAAAATCCCGAGAGCGGCCAGTTCGAGTCGAGTCAGTCTGGCGCACCGGACACTGTCCGGTGCACACCGGACAGTCCGGTGCTCCAGACCGAGCTGGGACTTGGCTGCACACAGCCAAGTCATTCTCTCCCCTTTTCTCTTTTTCTTCTTTCTGTTTCTAACACTTAGACAAATATGTTAGTCCACAAAACCAATGTACTAAGGCTTAGAAACATACCTTTACTTCATGATTTGCACCTTGTTCATCCATGTACACAAATTCACAATTAAACACATGTGTTGGCACTCAATCACCAAAATACTTAGAAATGGCCCAAGGGCACATTTCCCTTTCAGAAAACTTGGGCCGAGCCAATGTTGAATGTTGGCCCAAGCGCAGTTCTCCTCTTTTTCTTTTCTAATTTTCTGTTTGTATTCCATTTTGAATTCACGTTGAACTCAAATTTGAATCCTTGTTTGAGTTTCAAATTCCAAGAGCCAAATATTCTTTAATGTGAATATAACTTTAGTGTTTTAAAATATTATGATTCACTCACTTCCCTTTTATTCATGGGAGGAATAAAAGGGTTTCATGAACTTTTCCTTTCTCATTTTTTTATACTCTTATCCATGTTATTATTTTATTAAGTGCACAAACAAAAACTCCAATAGGATGCACTTTATTTTATTTTTGTATCATTTGTTTTTAATCAAGTACTATTAATTATATGTGCTCTTTTTATGATGCAAATAAGGCACATAAAATGAGAAGATCTCTCTATATTCTTTATTTAGAATTTTGAGTATTACACCGATGCGACTTGTGGGAAGAGGATTTCTTCTCCTTCCCCTTTCCCTTGTTGCGGGACTCTTCCGATGAAGTCTTCCCGTGGCTTGTAGTGGGCTTGTCGCTGGTCTCCATCTCCCTCTTGGCGTGATCTCCTGACATCACTTCGAGTGGTTAGGCTCTAACGAAGCACCGGGCTCTGATACCAATTGAAAGTCGCCTAGAGGGGGGGTGAATAGGGCGAATCTGAAATTTACAAACTTAATCACAACTACAAGCCGGGTTAGCGTTAGAAATAGAAACGAGTCCGAGAGAGGGCGTAAAAAATCGCGAGTGAGTGAAGAAGTGAGACGCAAGGATTTGTTTTACCGAGGTTCGGTTCTTGCAAACCTACTCCCTGTTGAGGAGGCCACAAAGGCCGAGTCTATTTCAACCCTTTCCCTCTCTCAAACGGTCCCTCGGACCGAGTGAGCTTCTCTTCTCAAATCAACCGGGAACAAAACTTCCCCGCAAGGACCACCACACAATTGGTGTCTCTTGCCTTGGTTACAATTGAGTTTTGATCACAAGAACAAATGAGAAAGTAAAGAAGCAATCCAAGCGCAAGAGCTCAAATGAACACAACAAATCTCTCTCACTAGTCACTAAAGCTTTGTGTGGAATTGGAGAGGATTTGATCACTTTGGTGTGTCTAGAATTGAATGCTAGAGCTCTTGTAAGGTGTAGAAGTGTGAAAACTTGGATGTCTTGAATGTGGGGTGGTTGGGGGTATTTATAGCCCCAACCACCAAACTAGTCGTTTGGTGAAGGCTGCTGTCGCATGGCGCACCGGACAGTCCGGTGTGCCACCGGACAGTGTCCGGTGCGCCAGCCACGTCACCCGGCCGTTAGGGTTCGACCGTTGGAGCTCTGACTGGTGGGGTCGCCTGGCTGTCCGGTGGTGCACCGGACAGGTACTGTAGACTGTCCGGTGCGCCGTCTCGCGCGTGCCTAACTTCTGCGCGCTCTGGCGCGCATTAAATGCCTCTGCAGGTGACCGTTGGCGCTGATGTAGCCATTGCTCCGCTGTCACACCGGACAGTCCGGTGAATTATAGCGGAGCGATTTCCCGAAGCTGGCGAGTTCAGAGTCGCTCTCCCCTGGAGCACCGGACAGTCCGATGAATTATAGCGAAGTGTCTCTGAGATTTCCGGAAGGTGAAGAGTTCAGCTTGGAGTCCCCTGGTGCACCGGACACTGTCCGGTGGCACACCGGACAGTCCGGTGCGCCAGACCAGGGTGCCTTCGGTTGCCCCTTTGCTCTTTTGTTTGAACACTTTTTCTTGGTCTTTTTATTGGCGTATTGTGAACCTTTTGCACCTGTAGAACATATAGACTAGAGCAAACTAGTTAGTCCAAATATTTGTGTTGGGCAATTCAACCACCAAAATCAATTTAGGAAATAGGTGTAAGCCTAATTCCCTTTCAATAACAGAGTGTATAGAGATAAATGTCACAATATAATCAGAGTATTTATTACATAGCGGAAGTCTTACAAAATAAAAGATAAATATACAAGGATCTAAACTCCATCCTTAGCGCCAGAAAGTCAACTGGGAGACGCCACATAGATCAAATCGAACTCCTCGTTGTGTGGCTCCACTTGAACCACCTGTTCTTCTCCTGTGGGGGGTGTGAGACAGCAAGGGTGAGCTCACACATGTTCATCGCTCAACAAGTTGTGGGGAATAATGTGTATGAACTCACCAAAGGTGGAAGTTCATGTGATGTGTAAGGCTGATCAATAATAGGGGTTAAAATTGAGCATTGCTTTTAATAAGTTGGTCAAAATTTTATTAGCAATTACTAGATGTAAGTAAATACCAAACCATAATAAATAATAATAGAAAAAATTAATAGTAAACCCATGCAAATGCAAATGACAAATTGAGTTTAAGTTTCATAAATTAATCATGCGAGAGACCTGAGCTGCTCATGATCGTGAGCTCGGCTAGTATACCAGTTTTACACTCTGCAGAGGTTGTACCCTTTACCCACAATTCGTGTTTCCCATGTCGCCAGGGCTAGCTAGACCCTTAGACACTACTGAGGTGAATGGCTAGGGATCCACTACGAGGCCTTTACAAAGTTTCACTAGCTTCCGAAAACCCGCTACAGTTTATGGGAAGAACACTTGCAAGAATCCCCCGTCTGACCACCATCGCAGCAAAATCAACCCGAGAACATCCTTGCATGCAACTCACCTACTGCCCTTGCCCCTTTCTGGTAAGGTAGTCTTCCACTAGCTTTCCTAATTAGTTAGCCAAGGGGTCCCATTCCTCCCTTGTGGTGGCACGTGTTTTCCAAGTTAAGCTCCATGTCCAATTAACATTAAAGATGATCTTGACATGAACATAAATAGAATAACAAAAAAATTTGAAACATGGATATAATGAAATATTATCCCAAAACAATGTAAAGCAATAGCAAAACTACCCATGTGATTCAGGGGTAACAAGGTAAAATGGATAAATAGTCTAGGGTGACCTATTGGGTCCCATTAAAATTAAACCTATGCATGAACATGTGATATTAAACAAAATTATTCAGTAAAAAGTGGTCAAGAGCACAACTTGTCTGGCACTTGAGATTCTAGTAACCAGGGTGATCTTTAGGTGACTCGTAACCTCGCTGCTAGTCGTAGCAATACCAACAAACATGGCATAGACAAAATTAACATCACACCAAACATAAGTACAAATTGAATAATAATGATCTACACGAAGCTACGAGATCGCGGGATCGAGAACTACTAAGATTGGAGTCGTGGTCATCAAGTTATGAGGTGACTAAGTGATTAACACTAGGTTCTGCGTTTATTTTATAATTCCAGAGAAAAGATAACCTAAAGTAGTAATTAATTCAACTTTAATCTAAATTATAAATTGACCATAGATCATATTTTAGTAGATTCTAATGGTAAGTAGATAACAAGACTAGCCAACATAAGTTAAATAAAGACCTAATTATAGGTACAATAAATGTCGTTTTTGCATAGTAAATATTCATATGAAATCTAACGCGACTTGAATGGACCAAATCGGAATTTAAATGGGGAAGTTATGAATTTCCTAAGGTTTTATGTATTTGATATAAGATTAGTTAGGAAATAAACTTTAATGTGACTTTCATGTAAAAACAGTGGTACTAAATGATGAAAAATAATATTACAAAATTATAGGAATTGGAATGGACTCATTTGGACTTAATATGAATTAAACAAGTCCTAGTATTTTTTAAATTAGAAATTCCTTTCCTAATTACTTTTATGGATTTTTTTTCTAATTCCCAGGACTGGGCGCATGAATACATAAAAGGCCAGGGGCTAAAGGGCAAAAGCGTCACTGACTCAGGGTGCCCCCGAGTGGACGGCGGGTTCTATTTCATAAAAATACAGGGATTCATCTGCAAAACAACGGATGAAGGGGTACGAGCTCATTTGAGCCATTGGATCACAATTTGATTGCCCCAATTAGATTTATTGTTATACGAACTGGTTCGCAACCGAGAGCAGTACGATCATGATTCGACGGTCGTGATTTAAAATCTCGTGGTCTAATCTCACACGTCAGATCAGGACTGGACGGCCCACCTCATCCTAACCCAAACGTGGTCCTTGATTTAATCTCTACCGCACACCACACATCCAACGGTGGGCGTGCATCTCCAGCTTTTCCCCCGCTCGCCACGGTGGCGCAAAGCCCGCGCGACAACACCCTCGCCAGAGCAACGCGAGCTAGTGCCCAGGCGTCTCAACATGAATTTAACCGGTGCTAAACAAGAATTAGGGAAGCACAAACTACCGAGATGAGTCCTTAAAATAAAGGCTTATGGTGCATCATTTACTGATGCACATAATGATTTAGTTGAATTGTAAACTTTTCTATTACTCCTTTTCTAAAATAATTCTTGGTTTTTCAAAATTGAGTCCTCAAATTTCAATACTCGAGTATAATTTGAGATATCTGAATTTACTATTTTATTTCTTCATATATTTATTTTATTATTTTTTATACACATTTTGGGCCTTACAGACGCTCGTCGACGCGGGTACGTCGTGAGTCAGTCATGCTTCTAGCCTTTCTCCGTGCGTGCCATCGAGGAGGACATGGTAGCGCCTGACACGCTTAGGTTATCTTGGCGATGAGGAGTCCAGGTCTGAAATATTGAACAACCTAGGTCCGTAGCGTGACAGTAGTCGACATATGCTACAAAGTTGGTGGTGGTGTTGTGTCGCTTCGGCGGGTCTAGGGCTAGGAAGACACTCGCATTTTCTCGCCCTTCTCTGATTGACGCCTGGTGCGGGTTCCTCTAGGTTTAGAGCTGCTCCGGCTGGGCTTCTTTCTCTGCTTGCGTGCTCTCTCCCTATATATCTAGCGGTATACTACCTATATCACCTCCAAAAGCCCAGGTCTTCGTCATGCCCTTCTCCGGCAACGAACATGTATGTTCATCTCTTCCCTTCCCCTCCTACTCTACGAAACCTTGGATGTGGGGGAGGCGAGGGATGTGAGTCTCTGATTTGCTGCCTATGGTATTGTAGCATCCCAAAAATTCAAATCCTGAAATTTTCTCAAACTCGCTCTAAATTCAAAATGAATTTCAAATTTCATTTCAAAATGTTTGTTTGCGAGTTGATATCAGCAAATAAATTATAGTGGTCTATATTCTCTCTAAAATCCTCCTCAAAATATCCTACAAATATTTCCTCAGTGACCCCCTCAAATTCGTTCCAGAAATACTACCCAGATATTTCCCCAGTAATCCCCCTCAAGTTCTTTCCAGAAATACTGCCTAGATATTTCCCCAGTAATCCCCCTCAAGTTCTTTCCAGAAATATTGCCCAGATATTCCACTGATATATCTCCAAGTATTTTCCTCTTAAGAAATACCTTCAAAATCATTTTTCAAGTCCCTATAAATATTTTGTTCATAACTTTCTTCATGCTCATACGTATACGTATGCCTCCAGTGTCATACGGTGAGCTCTACAAGCTAATCTCACTTATATAAGACAAATACATGCTAATCTCCCACTAATCCTCTCATCCTCCCACTAATCCTCTCATCCCTCCCCCTAATCCCCCCACCATGGCTATAAATAGAGGGGCAAGGGCCTCCTCTCATCCCACCCAAGCCATTTCATGGCAACTCTCTTCCCCCCCCCCACACACACCCACTCCATGTTCCACACAAGCACACACTAGCACAAGGATCGTTCGATCGTTCTTCGATCGTTCGTCCCCTGTTCTTAGTTTGATCGTTCGTTCGTTCGATCATTCGATCGTTCATCGTTCGTTCATAGTTCCTATTCATCGTTCATCGTTGGTTCATAGTCCCTATTCATCGTTCTTCCAGATAATCTTTGTCCTGCCGTTATGCTGCCGAAATTCCGATCGTTAGTTCGTCCGATCATTCGATCGTTCGTCCGTTCATTCATCCAAATAATCTTTTTCCTGTCGTTATGCTGCTGAAATTCCGATCGTTCGTTCGTTCGATCATTCGATCGTTCATTGTTCCTTCATAGTTCCTATTCATCGTTCATCGTTCGTTCATAGTTCCTATTCATCGTTCATCGTTCGTTCATAGTCCCTATTCATCGTTCTTCCAGATAATCTTTGTCCTGCCGTTATGCTGCCGAAATTCCGATCGTTCGTTCGTCCGATCATTCAATCGTTCGTTCGTTCGTTCATAGTTCCTATTCATCGTTTATCGTTCGTTCATACGAACTATTCACCATCACTATTCACCGTTACTATTCATCATTACTATTCACTGACACTATTCACCATCGTTACTATTCATCATCGTTACTATTCATCATCGTTACTACTCATCGATGATATATATGTAACTTTTTTTGTCGTCACTATTCATCGTTACTATTCATCGATTAGCCGATCACCCCAAATTTCAACTACTCATACATCATGTTGTCCAGTCCGCCTAAGACCAGCCAGACCCATATTCCAGTCATACGAACTCCGGTGACTGTGATTTTCCTTCCAGTGGGAACTTCCCATCTGGTCACCCATCTCAGGTTTCTCCAAGTTGAGCACGCTTAACTTTGAGATTCCTTCGAACCAGGCTCCCAAACTCCGATTCCAATAATTCTTGTTTCTAAATTCTTATCGAATTATTCCCTATCCAACCATGTCATCCCTTAAGCATGGTTCATATTCTAGAAAACTCCCAAAATACTCTTGTCCCATATTCTGCCTATAACTCTCTTGTTCATACTAAGTCATACGATTCATTCGTCACTATTCTCACCAACAATGAACTTCACTGTGCTACACCACATACACCCATCTATAAATACCCCCAGCTACCCTCTCCCACTCCACACACTCAACACCCTCCGCCAAGGCAAACACCCCACCCACTCAGTTACTCTGCTCTGCCGGCTACACGCATAGTGTCGTTTCGCCTCCAGTCCACCCTCCTGGTAAGCACCTCCACTCCACCATCAGTAATATCACAACACCACATGACACAGATTCTACTCAAGACTCTACCCATCCATATATCACTATTCTGACCACTATACTAAATATTTGTTGGTATATTTGCTTGTTTGTATGTTTGCTTATTCATGTTGCATAGTTATCGGAGCGTTCGTGCCGTCTCGTGGAGGCCAGATCTGCAAGTCTACGCCAGGCAGTGGAGCTAGAAGCCAGTTCCGCGAGCTCCCCTTTCCCCTTCGCCAAATAAGCACGGCAAGCTCACTGGTTCTCTTTGATGCATAAATTACCTATGTTTTACAACCACAACCCTCAGCCTGTTATTTTATGCATGATATGATTTTGAGACAAGTTATTATGGCCACCCAAGCCGCTTGCCGCAATCAATCCTTAATATATTTGTTACAAAAGATTTGAGAAAGGGTGTGAGTTTCCAAAAGAAAATGCTTTTCAAAATGTGTATGATGAAGGGTTTTCACCCTTATCACCTTGTGAGTGGGATAATCAGGGACTCCCTGGTTTAGGGGAGGGCCTAAGGTGATGGCTCAGCTGGTTTAGGCGTGAGCAGAAGGATTGTCCCCTCGTATAAGGACCAGTTTGTCATCTTTCACTACCTGTACTCATGATAAGTACAACCACTCAAGACTGTGTGGGCAGTCACTCAATCTGAACTCGTACGGTCCAACCCCAGGGTTATGAAGGCTGGGGAGCACCGGGAGGATAAGGAGGGGGAAAGTTTTGCCCGTTTGGACATGGCGGTGGCCTGACTCCTTCCGGTATAACTGTTAAGGTAGGACGTGCGAGGAAAGAAAGAGATTCGGATTCGGGTCTTACTAGCTATGAGATCACAGAGCCGGACTAGTGGGTAAAGTGTACACCTCTGCGCAGAGTTTGAAAACCTATTCGAATAGTCTGTGTCCACAGGAATGGATGAGTCTGGTATGGTATGGCAATTAATGTTTTGTTTTCAAAAAAAAGGAGGTGCGTTTGAGAAAAGTGGTTTTTAAAAGGTTCGGTGGTTGAGCCGTGAGCTACGGTGGACGGGAAGTCCAGTGGCTGTTGTTGAAAATGAAAACTAGTGGGAAACTGCTGAGATATCTGGATGGTTTAGTCCAGGGAATTTTGTTCTAATATTGAAAAACTTACTGATCCTTTGGGAGAGGATGCGCTTTGAAAAATACAAAATGTTTTACAAAACAACCCTGCATAAAATATTGCTGTTTCTGCAAATATCCTGAGCTCCACATATTCCATGCATTATATCTGATTTCCCCATTCCGCGGGTGAAGGTGGGCTGCTGAGTACGTTTGTACTCACCCTTGCTTATTTGTTGTTTTTCAAAAAAAGGAGATCGGGTAAGAGTTACGACTGTTCCCAACCTTGCCTAAGGCTGTTGGACCGCTGATTTGCTTCGCTGCGTATATCGGGCTGCTTCAGCCCCACTCTGATGATATGTCCCGAGTTGTGGACCAACTCTTAAAGTTGTTCGCCACCTTTATAGGTTTGTCTCGTTTAAGCAAATCTAGAATCATCTGATGTATAAATATGTTTACTAGCCTCCTGGGACTAGTAATTGTATCACATTTGAGTCCCAGAGGATTGGGGACGCTTCAGGTGGTATCAGAGTTGTTAGGTTGGCCGCAGGACGTAACCCTTAGCCTGATCCAAAAGTTTTTGAGTCAAAACTATTTTCTTAAAAAAAATCTTGCTCTTATCCCTTCATTTAAAAAATGGTTTCCTCCTTTCCTTCTCTCAGAAGTCAGATGGAGGTTTGCTGCCAAACCAGCTTTTGCCAGAATGAAGATGGTTTTCCCAAGTTGCTGAAAGCATGCACAGTTCACCTTGGAATCAGGAGCCAGCCAGAGTATGATGGTCGTGAATTCATCGAGCATGGCACGGAGATGTGTGTCGTGACTGTATACATTGGATCCAGTCCGCACCATGTGGAATGGAGTGTCACTGCTGCTGGGCACAGATTCAAAGACACCTGCCAAGTCGTCGCTCGCAAGGCATTGAGGACCCTGTGTCAACTGTATGAAGAAGAAGTGGCCGACACCCCGCTCAGATTTTTTCCACCCTTTCAGAGAGACCGTCCCGTTTGGATGGCCAGGATGCGTGCATTGGAAGGGCAACAGCTGCTTGAGGATGACCCCACAGTCGTGTACCTCACTGCATACCTGCTCACCCTAGATGCACAGTATGATTTCTTGGCTCGGCACCACCGTCAGATAATTGCTCGAGCAGAAGATGAAGAGAAGCTCAACCGTAAGCTCCATGTGGATCTCACCACAGCTCAAGCCCGTGTAGCTGCCTTGGAAAGTCGTTAAGTCATTGCTATTGAAGCCCTGAAGCAAGCCAAGGATGAGCATGTCCAGAAGTTGATGGAGGCCTACTTGGTAACCCATAACCAACGTAGAGCCCTGCGGATCCAAGAGCCCGCTCCATCCAACCCAGTTCAATCCATGAGAGTTGAAGATTCCCAGATTCTTGAAGGTCACCCGGTCTCTATCAGAGGAGAGAAGAAGACTTGGGAACTCCCAGAAGGAGCCATAGTCTTGGAAGGAATTCCAGTCTTCCCTCAGGCTATGGATAAGCAAGAGCACGCCGAGTCCTCCCAAGATCCTCCGCCAGAGTTGTTTGAGCCCCTCACCATGAAGAATATTCTAGCACCATCCCTTGAAGTCAAGGAAGAAGCTGCAAGCACCCCGCCAGCACCGCCGCCCTCTAAGGAGCTACAAGAGCCAGTCCAGCTTGAAGAAGAGTTCAACCCTGTGTTGCCATCTCAGTCGCCGCCAGAAGAAGTCATCAACATCAGCTCTCTCTTGACCCATTCAGGAGATGTCTCAGATTGAAGTTGTGTGCAAGCCTTGCCAGAAGAGAAGCTGCCAGATCTGAGTTAGTTATGCCTAGTCCTCTGCATGCATTGGGTAGTGGAGTTTTTCTTCACTTTGGCCAGAGCCCTGCATGTAAGAAAGGTAATCGTGTAGACTCGTGTTTTGCAAAACTCTAATTGTGTGGCCCCCTAGGGCATTTCAAAATGAATTTCGCTTGATGTTTTCTCCTCTTTTGAGTGCATATGTGATCCTTTAACGTTAGTGCTCATAAGTCCTGTTTAGCATAGTTCTTAGTTCAGGAGCCGAGCAATAGTAGTTATGCTTAGCCCCCGAATCTGAGTAGTTCGTGATTTGGAAAAATCTATTCTTCTCTTATTCAAGACATTTGATTTGTTTGTGCTTATCATTGCTGAGCTTGTGTGTTTTCTTTCCTTTTAAGAAAGGTTTTCTCTAAAAACATAGATAACAAATTAGATCCAATCCTCACCTTATGCTTCCATTCTTATCTTAACCCATCTCAAGAGAAAAGTACCTTACCCAAGAAGATACCGGGAAACTTACCCTTGAAGCCTGGAACAAACTACAGAAGAAACCAGTCCAGCCGCTCAGTTAAAAGGACCGACCGTGGGAATCAAAGCACTGCCCCTGATTCAAAGTAAACAGGAAAAGAGGACATAAGGAGTTATTACCATACAGAGATGCAAAGATTCTTGGAACCAGAGACCACAAACATCAGGGTCATTGACCCCACCACTCACTCGTGCCCCCCCCCCCCCCCCCCCCGCACTCATGCCTCGCCTCCATGCGCACTACCACCGCCACCCACCGCCCCCCTTTGCAGCGCACTACCGCCACCCACGCCCCCTTTTGCAGCGCACCCACCGCCATCGTCACCGGCAACAGGCCCCCCTTCCCCTTGTCGCACCTGCTGCCTCGTGTCACCTGCTCCGTCATCGCCACTCCACACCCGAGCACCCCCACTCGCTTATAAATTCCCCCACCAGCTCCCTCAACTCCCATCTCGCTCAAAGAAAAACGCTCCCAATAAAATTCCCTCTGCCAAATCGCAAGCAACTCCAGTTTCCACTCCCTCGCCCCTAAGATCACAATGCTTGGTGATTCTTGGGTTGAAGACTGTTGTACATGGTTCATAGTCTTTGGTTTCCTCCTTTGTATGATGGTAATACTCTTTGATAGAATCCTCCAGTGGGAATAGCAAAGAGAAAGAAAGAGGCAGTAAGAAGAGAAAAGAAGATAGTGAAGAGAAGATAAGAAGAAGGTTCTCCCAAAATCAACTCTGTGTCAGTCATCTCTCAACAGCCTGCTCAAGCAGCAACAGCAGGAGAAGGCCCTGTAACACCCTTGTTATGAGGTACTTCAAGGATTTTAAATCCCTGAGATTCAAGAGTTCTACCCTCATTCTTTTTAAGTGGGGTAGTGTTCCAGTAAAGTTCCTGCTTTGGAGAAAAAGAAGAAGGCATGTAGCAAGCTTGTGGAAGACTAGATCATCGAAGCATATAAGTTTCTGGATGAGAAGTGGTCACCCAAGTTCCGTTGATGAAGCACCAGAAGACCAATCAAGGAAGGAATCCATGTGGGAGTTCGCAAGAGAAAGGTTTGCGTGTTGGCATCGTTGCTTCCTCAATAAGCTAGCTGCCAAGCGAAACCTAGAAGCCTGAAGATGATCTTTGAGTAGCCAGAATCAGCGTATGCAATTAGCAACCAGATGCTCCTCAAAGGCCAGATTTTGTTGAAGTTCCATCTCCTCGAAGAGTCTGCAAAGTGAAGATATGTAGCTGAAGTAAAGCTATACCCATAACCCTTCTAAGCCGAATCTCGAGGACGAGATTCCTTTTAAGTAGGGTAGATTTGTAGCATCCCAAAAATTCAAATCCTGAAATTTTCTCAAACTCGCTCTAAATTCAAAATGAATTTCAAATTTCATTTCAAAATGTTTGTTTGCGAGTTGCTATCAGCAAATAAATTATAGTGGTCTATATTCTCTCCAAAATCCTCCTCAAAATATCCTACAAATATTTCCTCAGTGACCCCCCTCAAATTCGTTCCAGAAATACTGCCCAAATATTTCCCCAGTAATCCCCCTCAAGTTCTTTCCAGAAATACTGCCCAGATATTTCCCCAGTAATCCCCCTCAAGTTCTTTCCAGAAATATTGCCCAGATATTCCACTGATATATCTCCAAGTATTTTCCACTTAAGAAATACCTTCAGAATCATTTTTCAAGTCCCTATAAATATTTTCTTCATAACTTTCTTCATGCTCATACGTATACGTATGCCTCCAGTGTCATACGGTGAGCTCTACAAGCTAATCTCACTTATACAAGGCAAATACATGCTAATCTCCCACTAATCCTCTCATCCTCCCACTAATCCTCTCATCCCTCCCCCTAATCCCCCCCACCATGGCTATAAATAGAGGGGCAAGGGCCTCCTCTCATCCCACCCAAGCCATTTCATGGCAACTCTCTTCCCCCCCCCACACACACCCACTCCATGTTCCACACAAGCACACACTAGCACAAGGATTGTTCGATCGTTCTTCGATCGTTCGTCCCCTGTTCTTAGTTTGATCGTTCGTTCGTTCGATCATTCGATCGTTCATCATTCGTTCATAGTTCCTATTCATCGTTCATCGTTGGTTCATAGTCCCTATTCATCGTTCTTCCAGATAATCTTTGTCCTGCCGTTATGCTGCCGAAATTCCGATCGTTCGTTCGTCCGATCATTCGATCGTTCGTCCGTTCGTTCATCCAAATAATCTTTTTCCTGTCGTTATGCTACCGAAATTCCGATCGTTCGTTCGTTCGATCATTCGATCGTTCATCGTTCCTTCATAGTTCCTATTCATCGTTCATCGTTCGTTCATAGTTCCTATTCATCGTTCATCGTTCGTTCATAGTCCCTATTCATCGTTCTTCTAGATAATCTTTGTCCTGCCGTTATGCTGCCAAAATTCCGATCGTTCGTTCGTCCGATCATTCAATCGTTCGTTCGTTCGTTCATAGTTCCTATTCATCGTTTATCGTTCGTTCATACGAACTATTCACCATCACTATTCACCGTTACTATTCATCATTACTATTCACTGACACTATTCACCATCTTTACTATTTGGTGTTACTATTCATCATCGTTACTACTCATCGATGATATCTATGTAACTTTTTTTGTCGTCACTATTCATCGTTACTATTCATCGTTACTATTCATCGATTAGCCGATCACCCCAAATTTCAACTACTCATATATCATGTTGTCCAGTCCACCTAAGACCAGCCAGACCCATATTCCAGTCATACGAACTCCGGTGACTGTGATTTTCCTTCCAGTGGGAACTTCCCATCTGGTAACCCATCTCAGGTTTCTCCAAGTTGAGCACGCTTAACTTTGAGATTCCTTCGAACCAGGCTCCCAAACTCTGATTCCAATAATTCTTGTTTCTAAATTCTTATCGAATTATTCCCTATCCAACCATGTCATCCCTTAAGCATGGTTCATATTCTAGAAAACTCCCAAAATACTCTTGTCCCATATTCTGCCTATAACTCTCTTGTTCATACTAAGTCATACGATTCATTCGTCACTATTCTCACCAACAATGAACTTCACTGTGCTACACCACATACACCCAGCTATAAATACCCCCAGCTACCCTCTCCCACTCCACACACTCAACACCGTCAGCCAAGGCAAACACCCCACCCACTCAGTTACTCTGCTCTGCCGGCTACACGCATAGTGTCGTTTCGCCTCCAGTCCACCCTCCTGGTAAGCACCTCCACTCCAAAATCAGTAATATCACAACACCACATGACACAGATTCTACTCAAGACTCTACCCATCCATATATCACTATTCTGACCACTATACGAAATATTTATTGGTATATTTGCTTGTTTGTTTGTTTGCTTATTCATGTTGCATAGTTATTGGAGCGTTCGTGCCGTCTCGTGGAGGCCAGATCTGCAATTCTACGCCAGGCAGTGGAGCTAGAAGTCAGTTCCGTGAGCTCCCCTTTCCCCTTCGCCAAATAAGCACGGCAAGCTCACTGGATCCCTTTGATGCATAAATTACCTATTTTTTACAACCACAACCCTCAGCCTGTTATTTTATGCATGATATGATTTTGAGACAAGTTATTATGGCCACCCAAGCCGCTTGCCGCAATCAATCCTTAATACATTTGTTACAAAAGATTTGAGAAAGGGTGTGAGTTTCCAAAAGAAAATGCTTTTCGAAATGTGTATGATGAAGGGTTTTCACCCTTATCACCTTGTGAGTGGGATAATCAGGGACTCCCTGGTTTAGGGGAGGGCCTAAGGTGATGGCTCAGCTGGTTTAGGCGTGAGCAGAAGGATTGTCCCCTCGTATAAGGACCAGTTTGTCATCTTTCACTACCTGTACTCATGATAAGTACAACCACTCAAGACTGTGTGGGCAGTCACTCAATCTGAACTCGTACGGTCCAACCCCAGGGTTATGAAGGCTAGGGAGCACCGAGAGGATAAGGAGGGGGAAAGTTTTGTCCGGTTTGGACATGGCGGTGGCCTGACTCCTTCCGGTATAACCGTTAAGGTTAGGACGTGCGAGGAAAGAAAGAGATTCGGATTCGGGTCTTACTAGCTATGAGATCACATAGCCGGACTAGTGGGTAAAGTGTACACCTCTGCGCAGAGTTTGAAAACCTATTCGAATAGTCTGTGTCCACAGGAATGGATGAGTCTGGTATGGTATGGCAATTAATGTTTTGTTTTCAAAAAAAAAGGAGGTACGTTTGAGAAAAGTGGTTTTTAAAAGGTTCGTTGGTTGAGTCGTGAGCTACGGTGGACGGGAAGTCCAGTGGCTGTTGTTGAAAATGAAAACCAGTGGGAAACTGCTGAGATATCTGGATGGTTTAGTCCAGGGAATTTTGTTCTAATATTGAAAAACTTCCTGCTCCTTTGGGAGAGGATGCGCTTTGAAAAATACAAAATGTTTTACAAAACAACCCTGCATAAAATATTGTTGTTTCTGCAAATATCCTGAGCTCCACATATTCCATGCATTATATCTGATTTCCCCATTCCGCGGGTGAAGGTGGGCTGCTGAGTACGTTTGTACTCACCCTTGCTTATTTGTTGTTTTTCAGAAAAAGGAGATCGGGTAAGAGTTACGACTGTTCCCAACCTTGCCTGTGGCTGTTGGACCGCTGATTTGCTTCGCTGCGTATATCGGGCTGCTTCAGCCCCACTCTGATGATATGTCCCGAGTTGTGGACCAACTCTTAAAGTTGTTCGCCACCTTTATAGGTTTGTCTCGTTTAAGCAAATCTGGAATCATCTGATGTATAAATGTGTTTACTAGCCTCCTGGGACTAGTGATTGTATCACATTTGAGTCACAGAGGATTGGGGACGCTTCAGGTATCCATGCGTTCATAAAAAATATTATGCGAAGAGCGGAGACAATCAATAAAAAATCTTGAGATCTTTTTGGTGGATAATTTACGTGGGTATTGTTGTGAGCCGTCACAACGCACGGTTAATCGACTAGTTTTAGTATAATGGTTGTCTTTATTTTTTATTTGAGCTCAAATGGCTTCAAATAAAGATTTAATTAAATACAAATTTATTTATTGTACTATAAGCAACAACTCTGGTAAAGGCCGTGTGAATATCCGAGATTATTTGGAAATTTTAAATTCCAGAATCCGAGAACTTAAAAACGATTTTTGGAACTCTAAACAGATTAAAATCGAAATCTTATCCGCTACTGGCTCCCTTATATTAAGTTGTAAGCCATTTTACCTTTTCTAATTGCATATTTTTTTACTACACATCTAGATATACATTATATCTGAATATGAACGAATACAATTTGGAAAGAGAGGTTTAAAAAGTTGTAGACCACATCACAATTTTGGCTTTATTTGAGTTCGTATATAGAAGTTAGGCTATCCGCAGTCATACTACTCTAAATTTGTACTCTAAAAGAAATATTCTATCCTCGTCAGCAAGATTATCTACTCTATACCACAATCCTCCGCAGTCATGTTTACTCTATATCTCAACTCTATACCAACTACCACATATTATATTCTTTTTTTTACACGTCACTCCCTTTGCTTGCGTGCCTCGTACCGCTTTGAAGCCCATGCTGACAGGAATCACAGATTCACAGGATAGCGTTCTTACATACACACGCTACATTTGCCGTTCAGACCAGCCTACGGTAAAATAGCGTCCCAGATAGAGTATACGGCTGCAGCAGTTCAGTCTACTCTATACCTGGTAGCGTGCGGTTTAGCGCACCTCAGTGCGGACAGCCTTATGATTTTTTGCAACTATTTCTAAAGGTGAGGCGAGCCTCTTGAGCGTGCTGCCTCTATTAATCTATACTACCTATTAAGACTCTAAGGGGTAGGCTGCCCCATTCCTGGTTCTGCCATGTGTTTTCATTCCCATTCCCAACTGTGTCCTGACCCGTTTCCTATTTCCAATTGTGTCTCTCCCCTCCCATTCCCACGTGCATCCCACGCCTAGCTAAAATTAAATTAAAAAAACACAAATGTGGCCCCCTAATGGGATTCGAACCCGCGACCTCTCAAGTAAATGTGCTCGTAGCTACCACTACACCACATGTGTGTTTATGTTAATATTTGTTACAGTAAAAATATATACTACATCTCTCCCAAAGCCTACCTGCTACCCTTACACAATGTGTATTAGTAGATAATTATCAACGAGATTCCCGAATTATATTTTTGGATGGAGAGAGTAGTATTTAAAGAAGAGCCTTGCATGCAACTTCTTTTATTTGATTAAGTTTTCAACTTAAATTTCTTTTTTATATGTGTGACATTCATTCTCCGTAATATTTTGTCCATGGATCTGACTTGTGAGTCATTTTTATAAACTAACGCCAAAGATGAATCCATGTTTCTTACTTGGAAACCCCGAACAAACACCACTGGCAGGAGGCGCTCGCGTTGGCGTCGCTCATCGACGATGAAAAGAAGCTTGGCAACTGCCAGTTCGACCTCTGGAAGCAGTCCTACTTGGCCGCATGCGTCGCTATGTTTGGCAAGCTCCGGTGCAGCCGTCGCTTGGACGCGGTCCAGAGCGGCTACACCGCTGTCCATATTCAAACGAGGGACCTCATAGTCGTTGCCAACGCCGGCGACTCTCGGGTTGTTCTGGGCACCGCATCCGACGACGGCGCCGTCACGCCATCTAGCTCATCATCCACCTGAAGCTCAACCGGCCACGTAAGTCGCTACTGACCGGCCATAAATTCTTGTGCGCTGGGACGACGGTTGTTGTTGATGTTGTGTGAGTGTCCTCGAACAAGATGTATGTAGAGGAGTAGCACATCTGGAGGTGCAACGGCTAGGTGTACTACCTCGCTGATGAGCTCGGGGTGCACTTCGTTTAGCAGCCCAGCCAAAAGTCATCGGTACTCGCCATGTCACGCGCGTTCGACGACTACTATATCAAAGACTGTGGCGTCATCTTAGCGACAGAGGTGACGCAAAGGAGGACCGACAACAATGACCACTTGCCATCGCCGAGGTAGCTTTTGTGCTGGCCTGCCTTTAATTCTCTTCACAAACGCACACACTTGCCTTTTTATTTAAGCAAACATGTATGGTTGTGCGTGCCTGATGACTGATGATGTACGAGGGAACTTCTACCGATAGGTGTGGCACGTGCTCTCCAATGATGAGACCATGCAAATCATGGTATATATCGAAGTCTGTATGATACTGATGGTTGTAATGTAGTAGTGAAACAGTTAAATTAAAATAACAAAATTTATATATGGCTAGGATCACAAATGAATTATGAAACATTTTCTTATAACAATATAAGACACATTATATATATAAGTTATCATGGTATTGTGTGTTTCCGTTGCAACGCACGGGGCACTCATCTAGTTGATTTTTAAAGAAGGTTCCTTAAATGTCCGTCTTTGTTTATAGCTATTTGGAAAACGGATGCTTTAAAATATTCATCTCTATCCATGACGTGTATTCTAAGGATATGTACAACACTATTTAATACGTTATACGTAGTCTTTAAGGATCTAAGTAAAAAATATAAAAGATGAGCTCTTCGTAAAGAGTCTGTCTCTTCACAACTTTCCATACAAGTCTCTTAGCTACACTAATGATCCAGTCTCAATTTTATCATGCAATCTTTTAGCCGTCTCTTATACTTGGAAAGCCGAACTGGTGTCTCAGTGTTGTACATATCATAAGGGCATGTATGATTGGAACTGTTTTTTAAGTACAAGAGACAACAAAAAACTACATAATACAACCCTGAATATTTGAATCATAAATACAGTTAAGAGACAATGCATATAGAGAATCGTGTAAAGACGAACTCTTTGCGAAGAACCCATCTCTTGTATTTTTTCAGTTAATCCTCTAGAGACCCCTCAATAAACGCGTATGAAATGGGGTTGTACACGTCCTAAGGGCATATATAGTAAAGATACATCAAAACGGTTCTCGAAGCACAAGAGACAATTAAGACGCTCTATTTTCTATAAATGTAGTCTATTAATAAATGCAGAAGTCAATGTGCCTATAGAGCATCAAATCGATAGAACAGACTACGAATTCGTAAAAGCTAAGTGAAGGCATCTGTTACTATTTAGGTTACGAGTCAGAGATGTCTCTTCACGAATAGACGACTCCACGATTTTTTTACAAATACACCTTTAAACACCTCAAAAGCCTTTGTATTAAATACCACTGCACATGTCCTAAGATGGATACATTTTTAAATAGTCAATTGATAGATGATATTTTCTTACTCCCTCCGTCCTAAAATATTAATGATTTTAGCCCTTATTTTTTATGTCTATATTCAAACGAATAATGATAAATCTAAACACATATATAAAACAAATATATAATTATTGTACAAATCAAGTAAAAAGATAAAACATATTTTATTTTGGTACGGAGGAGTATAATACTTGACTTTATAAATAATTAATAGAGGTGGACGTTTACCTAAGATCTGTCTAACTACTGCGGTGTGTTTGAATTCTAAATATACCCGTCAATAGAATGTGTTTGGAAGTGCTCTTACAAAATAGTTTCGTCTCTTCTTTCTTTTGGTGAAAAAAAGCTCCAAACAGCTTCAAACAGATCATACCAAACAGTCTTAGTAATTGATTGTCCTTTAAAATTCCCTTAACCATTGTCTAGTTATGCGATGCATCAATAATCGAGGTGGATAAGGGAAAAGACATTATACAAACAATGTATATTCGATTATTTATATCAATATCTCTTCGATCAGATCTCTTATGAGCCATTTCGATTCCACGCAGGTAGGGACGGATCCATAGGGGGCCAAAGGTGGCTATAGCCTTCCTCAATTTTTGTAAAACCTTTTATATATAATGATCATTTAATGTTAAGTATATAAAAAAGAAGTTTTCGGTGAACTAAATCAGCCATGTCCTGCTAATCTCCTCATCAGATCAGTCTAATCCTCCCAACTTCTCGTCCTCCTCTTTGATCTAATCCTCACATTTATCTGTTTGGTCATATTCTATCTAATGCCCCGTCTAAGCTAGTCTGCCCTACTGCCCGTCACGGTGACGCCTCTCGACCTCAAACCCTCCCAACACCCTCACTCCATTTATCATCGTCGTGATGCCAACATATCTGGTAGGACCGTTATCACTCGACACGACGACGCGACCCATTCTCAGCAGTCGGTAAACTTAGTGAACTGGTGAGCTCTGCCTTCATGTCGGAGAGGTCGCCTGACACCGCTCCCTTCTCGATGCCTCCGCCGTTTAAGGAGATAAACATTCGATAGGTACGTATGACTTCGGTCAGCAAGAATTTGGCACATATTTGCTTCTATTGTTTATACCATTTTTTTAATTTGTATTGTTATTGATATAAAATTTGGATTTTATACAACACTAGTTTTTATAGTCTTACTTGATTTTTGTTAGGTGGTTTTTTGAAACCTGTGAATTCTCATCCTGTGTCTGCTCTGCACGCAGGTCACCAAGTTCTCGATCACATGGCACATTGCATTTCACGCATGCAATTGCTGCGTAAGTACTCCCTTATCTCAAAATAACAATATATATCTTATCGTCAGTAAGTCAAACGTTTCAAATACCTTTTTTTATTAATGTTTATATCTTCAAACGCCTTTACTATAAAATATACTTCAGTATACTTATTTATATTTTTTACATACTACAAATATTAATAATTATATATATGACCAAATATGAATAAAATTCGATTCCTTATAAAATAAGGGATGTGCAGGTAGCTGCGTGCTAGTAAAAAACCATGTTGGCCTGCGAAACCTACAGAGTACGTTGTTGAATGTTGACATATATATTGTTGGTGTACTCTACCCCAGCCGATAAATGAGACCGGGAGCCCCAATGCCCGGCCGCTCACTGAATCTTTCTAGGTGATTTCCCTTCTGCTTGTCTGTAGTTGCTTCGTTGACTAAACCGGTCAGCTACTAACAAAGAGTAAAGGTACGTTTGGTTTACTATATATTTAACTTATCACAATTTCTTTAACTTTTCTGTCTAAAATTCGTTCTTTATTTTAACCGATTAATATTAAGCAAGTTGTGACGTAGTTAACTATGAAACAAACATGCTTTAAGTTATGTCGTTCATGTTTCCTAATTTTTTTAAAACTATATCTATATGTCATATACTATATATATTAATACTAGGTATGTGCCCGTGCGTTGCCATGAAAGTTTAAAAAAATAATATAAAACATAGATATAGAACGAAAACATTAATATAATATGCAAATCCGTATGACTGTGCACTCTGATGACATATAATATGAACGCTCGTGGACAAAACAGAAATATTACTTCAGCAGCTAGATTTAGACAGGAAATTGGAAATTTAACAAGCTATGCCACATTTCCAGCATTAGAAATAGACAACGCTACAGGTTTACGTTCATAGGCCTAGCAAAACTGAAGTGGTTACAAATTTGAAATTTTAGCCTCTAAGTCCACAATCATTGTTTGACGTCAAGAAGTGCAGAGAACTACTACAAAATAAATGGAAAAGAAATATCATTACGTTGAGATTCATACATTTCAATTTTTCACCATAAAACAGATAATAAAATGATTCATCACAGTTATACCCTGCAGGAACAATACAAACAGTTAATAAAATGATGTAAGTTCTCCATTACAGATGACAGAAATAAGGGAATAGCTGATTTGGAATCTTCATCATAAGGCTATATGTGATAGCCAAAAATAGCAGGAAAGCCCAGCTTTAAGCCATTTAGGTTCATCCCACCTTGAAGCTCTATCTGTATTGATTGGTAGCATGTATTTGCCTGAGCATCGGTGTCTGCCTGAGGGTTCATCAAGCCATCCATGCTAGAATATACCATTTCACCTCTGATTGACAACGTATTGTATTAGTACACAGAAATGAATCAGTTTTAACATATGTTGCCAGATGCCTCAGGGGATAAAAAAACATGTCCAGTAAATAATGACAGTTAACAAATGCACAGACTAACAAGGGCAGATATGGGCCTGAGCAGCAGTTTAGCATGGGCCTGAGCAGACTAACAAATCAATCAAGATCCTATTTTATGGAAAAAAAGGGAAATAGACTAAAGGAAATAAATCCTGATCATAACACAACATCAGTGACGCACTATCAATCTATCATGAAGGAAAGATATTCGATAAACTGGAAAGCTCATACCTGCTGCATCGTAGTAGGTATGTGCAGAGAAGATGTCTACAATCCCATCGTTCCCATCAGCACCCATAGGGAGTGTCTCGTCAATGTCATCACATTTGGCGTAATAAACAGCAGAAACATCTTCTGGTGGAACCCAATCTTTAGGCCTCTCACCTCTTGCACTGATCACGACAGATTGACCAAAAACATAAGCTACTACATACATACAGAGGTGAAATGGTATAGAGAATTATGAACATATAGATGGGATGTCATAGTTTTTACAGTAGAACAAGAACAGTATAGAGAACAACAATACCATTGGCATCCTTTGTAGCCTGATTACTCTCAAGCAAAGCCTATAGGTAGTTTAAGAGGTTGAGTACAATGAGAAACATTTCAATCATTATTTGCAAAAGAAACATTTTGATCATATTGAGGAAAATCATAGGAGTGAAAGGAAAACAATGTGTGCAACTAACTGAACCTCCTGCAGCTCCATCATGCTGCTCAAAGTATGCTTCGACGAATTCAAAAGATCATCATATGCTTGCTCTATTTGCTTATCATGATTGCAAAACCTTGTTCTGATGGGTTCCTGCAACAACATAGTACAAAACAAACTGGAGTTTAGAATTCAACTTAGCCACAATCCTGCATCAAAAGGGGGACAATTAAGAAGAACCTAGGGAGATGCTTGCTACAACCTGGGGTAACTTGTTGGAAGTAGAAAACGCCTTCTGCAGCAAGAATCTCATTTCCAAGGTCTTGTCCCATATCGCCTTGAAGGAGCATAAATCAAACAAAGGTAAGAATTTTGATAAGATTATATATATGTAGCACATGTTAATACCAAGATGCAAAGAAGGTGGGTCAGCACCTTCTGGTTTTTGACCGCTTGACCTCTCAAGGCATCCTCCTCTCTGTGCTCGTTCATCATGTTTCAATTGAGTGCTCTAACAGGATTTATTAGTAAGCAGATTAAACAGTAACCATTAAGGCATAAATTGTATTATTTTTCTCAAGTTTAAGATGTTTATGAATCTGGTAACCAGCAACCACTAACCAGTGAGCATGTATAATGTTGTTATATATGATTCCATTTAGGTTGTCAAGCTTGGTCTTAGCCTCTTTGAACAAGTTGTCTGCAGATCTTCCAGAACAAGAAATGATGTTAGAAAGACTACATATGAAAAGGCCATGTGATCTGTTGCCTAAAAGTGTCTAAGGCTCAGTATGTTATATGAAAGTGTAGACGTTCAGTTATAGCTATATTGAAATTCTGGAGAAAAAACATGTTCAGTAGCACATAGAGCAGAGTTAAAGAACTGTGAAAAAAGAAAATACTCACTGAGCATCATTAGTTTTGCCATATCCTGAAATAAGGATACTATAAGTAACAACTATCATTTCGATGCCTTCAGATTTCATTTCCTCAACGCATGACAGTGCCCCACGCATATCTCCAGCAACTGCATAAGCGTGAACAAGGATGCATGAAATGAATTAAACTTAATGCAGCATACAAGGTACATAGAGACATTGCTAGAGCTAGTTTGTCACTCATTCACACATACATCTGTATGATATTAGTAAAGTAAAAGTAAAGAAGAAGATAACAGCATATCCCCACCTCCCTCCCTCCTGTTTTTAGAACAACCCCCTTTACATCTCAATAATGTTACAAGCCAAACTTTGTTTTATCTCAAATAGTCAAGCAAGCATAGAAGTGATCAGGCACAAAGTTTCTTGGTAGGTTATTGCCTATATTCTTCACAGGGTAGCTTCTCGTGATGCCATCATGCAAGATCATTTCATAAGTATTCTTTACATATTAAAATTACCATTTATTCAGATAGCAATTTATACAGGTAATTTGGTGGCATTACCAAGAGAAAGTTCACTGTGGATCTCTGAACTTGAGTCAGAGCTCCAAACCATAACAAGCAAAAATAACATATCCGTACTGTGCCAAACCTCACTTGACCTATTTAAATTAGTTTAGTAGTTTAAATGATTTTTTTCTTTTCAGTAAGTCAATTTAGTTGGCCCAGCTGTGTAAGTTTAGGTTGCCATGGTGCATTTTACCATGTGATGAAGAAAAAACAAGAAATAACTACTAAACAGAAGTAACAATGCACCCACCTTGTGAAGACAAACGCATTGGGTTCTATTCCCCTTGCTCTCATGTTCTCAAATGTTGCACGAGCGTGATGCTTATTACCTCGCTTGGCATAATACACAACCATCAGACCAAATTCCCTCCTTGATGGCTAAACAAGCAAAGTAGAAAATAAGACTATAATCAGTGCCACCAAAAGAGAAAAGTTAACACTAACACTGAGACAACTTTATACTCTAAGCATAAATTCCTAGAAATAATTGAACCTACATACTCCTCCCTTTTGAAGCCTAGAAATGGAGTAAAGGAGGTACGATACTTTCCTAGGAAGTTGCTAAAACATTTATTGAGTTATAAGGAAAATAGAAAGGGGCATGGGCAGTGCGCATCATTTGAGCACCTGGAGCTGTACCTAAAGCAACTATTCACCAAGATTTAGACTGGTTTTTATTTAAAATATGTCATTGCAGTTATGCCAGTGTCCAAATCTTTTTATCTACTACTTTTGGTCATAGAGGTGACATTGGTGAGGGGTTAGGGTGTTGGAGGGGTTACTGCCAAAGCCCTTGCCCAACATAAGTGGGGCTTTCACTGAATATAGGTAATACCACATTGCAATATAGTAAATGTTTGCATACTTTATGGACCAAACAAAATGTTTGCTTCTAGCACCTACTTGAACAGCTGGATTGCCTGCATCTAACTGAGAGCACCTAGAGGGGAGGGGTGAATAGGTGATCCTGTAAAAACTTAAACTTAAAGCCACAAAAACTTGATTAATTGTTAGCACAATAATGCCAAGTGGTTAGAGAGGAGTCTAAGCAAGACACGATAACCACAAGAAGATCAACACAGATAGAACAGTGGTTTATCCCGTGGTTCGGCCAAGTTCAACGCTTGCCTACTCCACGTTGTGGCATCCCAACGGATGAGGGTTGCAATCAACCCCTCTCAAGCGGTCCAAAGACCCACTTGAATACCACGGTGTTTTGCTTTGCTTTACTATATCCCGTTCGCGAGGAATCTCCACAACTTGGAGCCTCTCGCCCTTACACTTGAAGTTCACAAAGAAGCACGGAGTAAGGGAGGGATGAGCAACTCACACAAGACACAAAGATCACAGCAAATACGCACACACAAGACCCAGACTTGAGCTCAAAAGAGTATCACGAGTTTCTCACTAGAACGGAGCTCAAATCACTAAGAATGTCGAACAAGTGCGCAAGTATGAAGTGTGAGTGATCAACAATGCTCAAAGGATGCTTGGTGTGCTCCTCCATGTGCCTAGGGGTCCCTTTTATAGCCCCAAGGCAGCTAGGAGCCGTTGAGAGCATTCCAGGAAGGCAATTCTTGCCTTCAGTCGCCTGGCGCACCGGACAGTCCAGTGCACCACCGGACACTGTCCGGTGCAGATTTCTTTCCTTCTTTGGCGAAGCCGACCGTTGGAGATTCAGAGCCGTTGGCGCACCGGACACTGTCCGGTGCACACCAGACAGTCCGGTGCCCTCTTGTGACCGTTGGCTCGGCCACGCGTCACGCGTGGAATCCTCGGCCGACCGTTGGCCCGGCTGACCGTTGGCTCACCGGACAGTCCGGTGCACCACCGGACAGTCCGGTGAATTATAGCCGTACGCCGTTAATCATCTCCCGAGAACGACGAGTTCGCCTGTGAACGGCTCACTGGACAGTCCGGTGCACCACCGGACAGTCCGGTGATTTATAGCCATACACCGCCGTCGAAGTCCCGAGAACAGCAAGTTCGCTAGAGCCAGCCTGGCGCACCGGACACAGTCCGGTGCACCACCGGATAGTCCGGTGCACCCAGACCGAGCTGACTTTGGCTGAACAGAGCCATCTCTTTTCCAAGTCGATTTCTCCTGTTTCCAGCACTTAGACACAATACATTAGTTCTCAAAACAATGTACTAAGTCTAGAAACATACCTTTAGACTTGATTTGCACTTTGTCCAACATTTGGCATATATTTTCACTTAAGCACTTGTGTTGGCACTCAATCACCAAAATACTTAGAAATGGCCCAAGGGCACATTTCCCTTTCAATCTCCCCCTTTTTGGTGATTTATGCCAACACAATAAAAAGCAACTAATAGAAGTGCAACATCAATACAAATGAGAACTCAAAGTTGTTTTGATTCAAATTTGGCATATATGGATCACTCTTTGCCACCACTTGGTTTGTTTTTGCAAATCAAACTCAATTTCCTATCTCTAAGTCAAATTCACTTGCAGAGACATAAAGAGAGGTATTCCAAGACAAATTGATCAAAGATTTCAAAAACTCCCCCTTTTCCCATAATCAACCATTCTCCCTACAAGAGGCCAACTTTTGACAAGAGAGACAATAAGAGAGTTTTGACAAACCAAAAGCTCTATTCTACTATTTTCAAAATTTCTCAAGTAGTAGCTGATCCATTTCTTGCTTTGGCCTTATTTTCTCCCCCTTTGGCATCAAGCACCAAAACGGGATCAATTCTTGGCCCTAGAACCCCATTGCCTCACCAAAATCTTCAAATAAGTATACAAAGGCAATAAGAGTTCATGAGATGAACTTGGAATAAGTTACCCTCTCATCGGAGTGCAGTGGAAGTCTTTCATGGTCCAAGTCCACCTTTTCCCTTTCAAACCTCCTTTGAGACTAAATTAAGAAAACTCAAGCACATGGTTAGTCTCAAAGGGTCAAGTTGTAGCACATCTCCCCCTCAATGTGTGCATCACTTGCAAATGGACTTGTGAGGTCCGGGGAGTGTTTGTACAACTTGAGCACCATAAATAAACAAAATGCATAAGGAACATGATCAAAGGCATAAACACATGTATGCTATAAATCAATCCAAGTTCCGCGAATCTAAGACATTTAGCTCACTACATAGCCTGCAAAAGGTCTTTTCATCTAAAGGCTTGGTAAAGATATCGGTTAGCTGGTTCTCGGTGCTAACATAAAATACTTCGATATCTCCCTTTTGCTGGTGGTCTCTCAAAAAGTGATGCCGGATGTCAATGTGCTTTGTGCGGCTGTGTTCAACAGGATTTTCCGCTATGCGGATAGCACTCTCATTATCACATAGGAGTGGGACTTTGCTCAGATTGTAGCCAAAGTCCCGGAGGGTTTGCCTCATCCAAAGTAGTTGCGCGCAACACTGTCCTGCGGCAACATACTCGGCCTCAACGGTGGATAGGGCAACAGAAGTTTGTTTCTTAGAATTCCATGACACCAGGGACCTTCCTAAGAATTGGCACGTCCCCGATGTACTCTTCCTATCGACCTTACATCCAGCATAGTCGGAGTCTGAATATCCAATCAAGTCAAAGTTAGACCCCTTTGGATACCAGATCCCGAAGCAAGGCGTAGCGACTAAATATCTAAGAATTCGCTTCACGGCCACAAGGTGACACTCTCTTGGATCAGATTGAAATCTAGCACACATGCATACGCTAAGCATAATATCCGGTCTACTAGCACATAAATAAAGTAAAGACCCTATCATTGACCGGTATGCCTTTTGATCAACGGACTTACCTCCTTTGTTGAGGTCGGTGTGTCCGTCGGTTCCCATCGGAGTCTTTGCGGGCTTGGCGTCCTTCATCCCAAACCGCTTTAGCAAGTCTTGCGTGTACTTCGTTTGGGAGATGAAGGTGTCGTCCTTGAGTTGCTTCACTTGGAACCCAAGGAAGTAGTTCAACTCGCCCATCATCGACATCTCGAATTTCTGTGTCATCACCCTGCTAAACTCTTCACAAGACTTTTGATTAGTAGAACCAAATATTATGTCATCGACATAAATTTGGTACACAAAAAGATCACCATCGCAAGTGTTAGTGAAAAGAGTTGGATCGGCTTTCCCAACCTTGAAAGCATTAGCAATTAAAAAATCTCTAAGGCATTCATACCATGCTCTTGGGGCTTGCTTAAGTCCATAGAGCGCCTTAGAGAGCTTACACACGTGGTCGGGGTACCGTTCATCCTCGAAGCCAGGGGGTTGCTCTACGTACACCTCCTCCTTGATTGGCCCGTTGAGGAAAGCGCTCTTCACATCCATTTGGAACAACCTGAAAGAATGGTGAGCGGCATATGCTAGCAAAATACGAATGGACTCTAGCCTAGCCACAGGAGCAAAAGTCTCCTCAAAGTCCAAACCTACGACTTGGGCATAACCTTTTGCCACAAGTCGAGCCTTGTTCCTCGTCACCACCCCGTGCTCGTCCTGTTTGTTGCGGAACACCCACTTGGTTCCCACAACATTTTGCTTGGGACGAGGCACCAGTGTCCAAACTTCATTTCTCTTGAAATTATTGAGCTCCTCCTGCATGGCCAACACCCAGTCCGGATCTAGTAAGGCCTCTTCTACCCTGAAAGGCTCAATAGAAGAGACAAAGGAGTAATGCTCACAAAAATTAACTAATCTAGAACGAGTAATTACTACCTTGCTAATGTCACCCAAAATTTGGTCGACGGGATGATTCCTTTGGATCGTCGCTCGAACTTGGGTTGGAGGTGCCGGTTGTGTTTCTTCCTCCATCACATGATCATCTTGTGCTCCCCCTTGATCACACACCTCCTTTTGATGAACCTGTTCATCATCTTGAGTAGGGGGATTCACCATCGTTGAGGAAGAAGGTTGATCTTGCTCCTTTTGTTCCTGTGGCCGCACATCTCCAATCGCCATGGTGCGTATCGCGGTCGTTGGAACGTCTTCTTCATCTACATCATCAAGATCAACAACTTGCTCTCTTAGAGAGCCATTAGTCTCATCAAATACAATGTCGCTAGAGACTTCAACCAAACCTGATGATTTGTTGAAGACTCTATACGCCTTTGTATTTGAGTCATAACCAAACAAAAACCCTTCTACAGCTTTGGGAGCAAACTTAGAATTTCTACCTTTCTTCACTAGAATGTAACATTTGCTCCCAAATACATGAAAGTTAGATACATTGGGTTTGTTACCGGTTAGAAGCTCATACGAAGTCTTTTTGAGGAGGCGATGAAGATACACCTGGTTGATGGCGTGACAAGCCGTGTTCACGGCTTCCGACCAAAAGCACTCGGGAGTCTTGAACTCTCCAAGCATCGTCCTCGCCATATCGATGAGCGTCCTGTTCTTCCTCTCTACCACACCATTTTGCTGTGGTGTGTAGGGAGCGGAGAACTCGTGCTTGATCCCTTCCTCCTCAAGATACTCCTCCACTTGAAGGTTCTTGAACTCGGACCCATTGTCGCTCCTTATCTTCTTCACCTTGAGCTCAAACTCATTTTGAGCTCTCCTTAGGAAGCGCTTGAGGGTCCCTTGGGTTTCAGATTTATCCTGCAAAAAGAATACCCAAGTGAAGCGGGAAAAATCATCAACCATAATAAGACCATACTTACTTCCTCCTATACTTAGATAGGCGACGGGTCCGAAGAGGTCCATATGAAGCATCTCCAAACGTCTTGATGTGGTCATCACATTTTTGGTGTGATGAGAGCTTCCCACCTGTTTACCTGCTTGACAAGCTACACAAGGTATATCTTTTTTTGAAATGCACGTTTGTTAGACCTATCACGTGTTCTCCCTTTAGAAGCTTGTGAAGGTTCTTCATCCCCACATGTGCTAAACGGCGATGCCACAGCCAGCCCATGCAAGTCTTAGCAATTAAGCATGCATCTAGACCGGCCTCCTCTTTTGCAAAATCAACTAAATAAAGTTTGTCGTCTAGTACACCCTTAAAAGCTAGTGAACCATCACACCTTCTAAAGACAGACACATCTACATTTGTGAATAAACAATTATATCCCATATTGCATAATTGACTAACGGATAACAAATTATATCCAAGTGACTCAACTAAAAACACATTAGAAATAGAGTGCTCGGATGAAATAGCAATTTTTCCTAACCCTTTTACCTTGCCTTGGTTCCCATCACCGAATATTATTGAATCTTGGGGATCCTTGTTCTTGACGTAGGAAGAAAACATCCTCTTTTCCCCCATCATGTGGTTTGTGCATCCGCTGTCGATAATCCAGCTTGAGCCCCTTGATGCATAAACCTGCAAGGCAAATTTAGGCTTGGGTTTTAGGTACCCAACTCTTGTTGGGTCCTACAAGGTTAGTCACAATGGTTTTAGGGACCCAAATGCAAGTTTTATCTCCCTTGCATCTTGCCCCTAATTTCCTAGCAATTACCTTCTTATCCTTTCTACAAATAGCAAAGGAAGCATTGCAAGTATGAAAAATTGTAGAAGGTTCATTAATTACTTTCCTAGGAACATGAAAAATATTCTTTCTAGGCACATGATGAATATTTTTCCTAGGCATATCTTTACCATGCACAACATGGGAACTAGAAGCAGTCATAGCATATGAATCATAAGCACAGGTCCTATACGCATTTCTAGAAAATTTTCTATCACCATAAATGAAAGCATGTTTCTTTTGAACACTACTAGCCATAGGGGCCTTCCCTTTCTCCTTGATGGAGATGGAAGCCTTATGGCTTGTTAAGTTCTTGACTTCCCTCTTGAAGCCAAGACCATCCTTAATTGAGGGGTGTCTACCAATCGTGTAGGCATCACTTGCAAATTTTATTTTATCAATTTCACTCTTGCTAGTCTTAAGTTGGGCATTAAGACTAGCCAATTCATCATTCAATTTAGAAATTGAAACTAGGTGATCACTACAAGCATCAACATCAAAATCTTTACACCTATTACAAATTGTAACATGTTCTACACAAGATGTTGATTTATTTGCTATTTCTAACTTAGCATTCAAATCATCATTTATGCTCTTTAAGCTAGAAATAGAGTCATGGCATGAAGACAATTCACTAGAAAGCATTTCATTCCTTTTAATTTCTAAAGCAAGGGATTTTTGTCCCTCTACAAACTTATCATGTTCTTCATACAAAAGATCCTCTTGCTTTTCTAATAACCTATTCTTATCATTCAAGGCATCAATTAATTCATTAATTTTATCAACCTTGGTTCTATCTAGGCCCTTGAATAAACATGAATAATCTATTTCATCATCATCACTAGACTCATCCTCACTTGAAGAAGCATAAGTAGTATTTCGAGTACATACCTTCTTCTCCTTCGCCATGAGGCATGTGTGACGCTCGTTGGGGAAGAGGGCCGATTTGTTGAAGGCTGTGGCAGCGAGTCCTTCGTTGTCGGAGTCGGACGACGAACAATCCGAGTCCCACTCCTTGCCAAGGTGTGCCTCGCCCTTAGCCTTCTTGTAAGCTTTCTTCTTTTCCCTCTTGTTCCCTTGTTCCTGGTCACTATCATTATCGGGACAGTTAGCGATAAAATGACCAACCTTACCATATTTGAAGCATGAGCGCTTCCCCTTCGTCTTGTTCTTATTAGGCTACCCCTTGCGTCCCTTTAGCGCCGTCTTCAAGCGCTTGATGATGAGGGCCATCTCTTCATCATTGAGCCCGGCCGCCTCAACTTGTGCCACCTTGTTAGGTAGCGTCTCCTTGCTTCTCGTTGCTTTGAGGGTGATGGTTTGAGGCTCATGGATTGGGCCATTTAGCGCATCATCCATGTACCTTGCCTCCTTGATCATCATTCGCCCACTTACGAACTTCCCAAGAACTTCTTCGGGCGACATCTTGGTGTACCTAGGATTTTCACGAATATTGTTCACAAGATGTGGATCAAGTACAGTAAAAGACCTTAGCATTAGGCGAACGACGTCGTGGTCCGTCCATCGCGTGCTTCCGTAGCTCCTTATCTTGTTGATGAGGGTCTTGAGCTGGTTGTATGTTTGGGTTGGCTCCTCTCCCCTTATCATTGCGAATCTTCCAAGCTCGCCCTCCACCAACTCCATTTTGGTGAGCATGGTGACGTCGTTCCCCTCATGTGAGATCCTGAGGGTGTCCCAGATCTGCTTGGCATTGTCTAAGCCGCTCACCTTATTGTACTCTTCCCTGCACAAAGATGCTAAAAGGACAGTAGTAGCTTGTGCATTTTTATGGATTTGTTCATTTATAAACATGGGACTATCCGAGCTATCAAATTTCATTCCACTCTCTACAATCTCCCATATGCTTGGATGGAGAGAGAACAAGTGACTACGCATTTTGTGACTCCAAAATCCGTAGTCCTCCCCATCAGTGTGGAGGTTTGCCAAGAGGAATGGAAAGAAAATGAGTATTTGAGCTATGCAGAATACGAGAATAATCGAAAGAGAAGTTTGAATTAACCGTCTTTCGTTTGTCGTAGTCGTTGTCGTCGTTGTCCTTTTGGGAAGAAGTAGACTCGTCGCTGTCGTCGTAGTAGACGATCTCCTTGATGCGTCTTGTCTTCTTCTTCTTCCCGTCTTTTCGTTTGTGGCCCGAGCCCGAATCGGTAGGCTTGTCATCCTTCGGCTCGTTGACGAAGGACTCCTTCTCCTTATCATTGATCACAATCCCCTTGCCCTTAGGATCCATCTCTTCGGGCGATTAGTCCCTTTGTGAAGAGAACGACTCTGATACCAATTGAGAGCACCTAGAGGGGGGTGAATAGGTGATCCTGTAAAAACTTAAACTTAAAGCCAAAAAAACTTGATTAATTGTTAGCACAATAATGCCAAGTGGCTAGAGAGGAGTCTAAGCAAGACACGATAACCACAAGAAGATCAACACAGATAGACACAGTGGTTTATCCCGTGGTTTGGCCAAGTCCAACGCTTGCCTACTCCACATTGTGGCGTCCCAACGGACGAGGGTTGCAATCAACCCCTCTCAAGCGGTCCAAAGACCCACTTGAATACCATGGTGTTTTGCTTTGCTTTACTATATCCCATTCGCGAGGAATCTCCACAACTTGGAGCCTCTTGCCCTTACACTTGAAGTTCACAAAGAAGCACGGAGTAAGGGAGGGATGAGCAACTCACACAAGACACAAAGATCACAGCAAATACGCACACACAAGACCCAGACTTGAGCTCAAAAGAGTATCACGAGTTTCTCACTAGAACGGAGCTCAAATCACTAAGAATGTCGAGCAAGTGCGCAAGTATGAAGTGTGAGTGATCAAAAATGCTCAAAGGATGCTTGGTGTGCTCCTCCATGCGCCTAGGGGTCCCTTTTATAGCCCCAAGGCAGCTAGGAGCCGTTGAGAGCATTCCAGGAAGGCAATTCTTGCCTTCAGTCGCCTGGCGCACCGGACAGTCCGGTGCACCACCGGACACTATCTGGTGCGGATTTCTTTCCTTCTTTGGCGAAGCCGACCGTTGGAGATTCAGAGCCGTTGGCGCACCGAACACTGTCCGGTGCACACCGGACAGTCCGGTGCCCCCTTGTGACTGTTGGCTCGGCCACGCATCACACGCGGAATCCTCGGCCGACCGTTGGCCCGGCTTACCGTTGGCTCACCGGACAGTCCGATGCACCACCGGACAGTCCAGTGAATTATAGCCGTACGCCGTTAATCATCTCCCGAGAACGACGAGTTCGCCTATGAACGGCTCACCGGACAGTCCGGTGCACCACCAGACAGTCCGGTGATTTATAGCCGTACACCGCCGTCGAAGTCCCGAGAACAGCAAGTTCGCCAGAGCCAGCCTGGCGCACCGGACACTGTCCGGTGCACCACCGGACAGTCCGGTGCACCCAGACCGAGCTGACTTTGGCTGAACAGAGCCATCTCTTTTCCAAGTCGATTTCTCCTGTTTCCAGCACTTAGACACAATACATTAGTTCTCAAAACAATGTACTAAGTCTAGAAACATACCTTTAGACTTGATTTGCACTTTGTCCAACATTTGGCATATATTTTCACTTAAGCACTTGTGTTGGCACTCAATCACCAAACTACTTAGAAATGGCCCAAGGGCACATTTCCCTTTCACTAACAGCATAAGAAATTCTATCGAAGGGGAAAACAAATCATAATGTGTTCCTTTATGTTCAACTTCAGCAATAAAAGGCATACTTTTAAAAAAAATATCAGACAGTTTAGAAACAAACACCATCCATCTTGCTGTCCTACTCGAAAATTAATCGAACAATACATGCAAAAATAGAAAGCACAAATAAAGTTAAGTAACACAAATAGTTACTTTAATAAAAGGATTCTTACTCTAGGGCATGATATGCGAAGGCTTGACATGAGTTCAAGTGCAAGTGGACAGACATATCTTAAGTCTGGTTCGAGACTGAAGTCTGCTATCTTTGCCTTGAAGTCTTCAAACAAGATGTTATTATTGATCTATTACCCATATGGACAATGGAATGATGAACTTTCCCATGAAAATATCGAGTCCTTTTGTAGCATCAACAACAATTTGCATTCGTTGCACCCAACCATAAATACCTTCACCTACCAAGGCTCTTGAACCAAGTCAATAGTTTTTTATCAGATCATCCAAGGATAGAACAGGGACATCGATAGGGGGAGCATCATCGTGTGGCTCGACTTTTGCAGTAGCAGAATCCCTCAAACCCTTCGTCACCCCTAGTGAAAAGGATACAATGACATCAAATTTTCTATAGACTTTAGAAGATGGAATTTTAAATACAGCAGCACAAGGATGTTTCACATTTTTAATAACTGCCAACAGGTTATGAACGTATGAACAGATGGTACAAGTACATTGAAATGAACATACCGTCGATTTTGTTGGTTGTGGCCTTGACATGACCACTCTCACACTGATTTGTTCCATCCACTTGGCAATTGCAGCAACAGAGGCGCCACATCACTACCTTTGTATTTAATTTACACATATTCTGGAAACCACAAATATGTCATCAGGAGGAGAACTATCACGTTTTTAGCACTACAAGCATTTAGGCATCGTGCACCACACACAAGGCAAATCACTCAGTATTTTCTACATATCTCAGCACAGAGTATGAAGCATGAAGCATGAAGAAGAAACAAGATGACCAGCAATGTGTGCTAGTCATTTTTTCAAATATTTAGAAGAATTGTGTTAGTTATTACAGCATGATGTCTCCCTTCTCATGATAGCAAATATAAACTATCAAGAGATTCTCATCTCTAGAATAACCATGTTCTTAAAATTCGAACTGTGCATATATCCAATTTTGTGGAAGAACATACAACCCATGGTGAAATTGTACTAATTATCGATGGTGTTAGTAATGTATTTCAATATTCAGAAGAAATGCAACAGAATATAGCAACATTACTTCTCTTTTGTCATGATATTAAGTACCAACTATCAAGCCAAGACTTCTCTTTTAAGGGAGAACAAGTCCATGTGATCAGAGATCATATTATTACGTTAGAAAGCAAGATGAAGATTTTACACAGAACATTTTTGGGAAGTAAGGTTATAGGTTTTGACCAAGCATCTCAAAAGCTATACACCGATGATTTTGAAATGACAGATAATCAAGCACACTGACAAATTTCTCATTTAACTGCAAGTACATCCAAAGTCTCCTACAGAAGCATTTCCTTGATAATAAATCTAGATATATTAATTTTCAAAGAGGTAGTAGCCCAACCTTTGCACCACCACGTTGTAAAAGTCTCCTACATCTACTCCCTCCACTTGACGTCGTTGACGACGAAGATGTTGTCCCCGAGCAGGTCCCCGCTGTTGATGAAGCAGGTCCCCGACGACGACGAAGATGTTGTCCTCGAGCTAATCGTTGATGAAGCAGGTCCCCGAGTGTCCTTGTCGTAGTTGGTGAAGTTGGCCCAGAGGATGTGCTCCACAACCACCAGGTCGCATGTGTATATGAGCTATCGGCCGGGCTAGGTCCTGCGGCGCGAGTGGGCGCGGCAGATCCCCGCGACCGACCGCCTTGGGCGTAGGCCCTGCTTCATCTACCAGCGCCTCCTGCGGCGCCGGTTCTTGGAGCTTGGTGTCGCAGGCATTTGAGGCGAGGAGCCGGCACCGGGGAGGGAACATGTGGAGTCATTGGGTGGATCCCTACAAGCGGAGGCACTTCACACCAAAGCCGCCCATGGACCAGTGCGCCTCGCGTGCCCACTCGAGGAGCGGGTCGGTGACGGACATTGCCGCGTCCACGCGGTCGCCCGAGAAGATCTGGTGGAAGGGGATCGATGTGGGGCAATGATGGAGGGGCGCCAATGGAAGCGATCACGGGGGTGGGGGCGAGGATAGCGGGGGTGGGGCCGGACGTGGGGGCAACCTGGAATGTCGTGGCGAGATCCGTTGGCATATGGGCGAGATCCACGGCGGGAGAAGGGGCGCGGTGGAGGTGTGCGCCGGGGGCAGGCGGCGCAGTGAGGGGGAGAGGAGGAGGAGGTGGCGTAGGGGCGCGGACGCGCAGACCTTCCATACACGGATGCGAGATTTCGGGGCTCGGGCGCGGACGCGCGGGTGGAGGCCGGAGGCGCCAGGGCGGGGGCACGGTGGACTTGCGGCGTCTTCCATGACGGTCGTTGGGGAGGATGGCAGGGGCACGGTGAATCCGCGGGCGTTGATGGCGGGGACCGAGGCAGAACCGTGCGCGACGGGTATACTGTGGACACCTACAGTAACCTCTTAAGGAGTAGTAGAGATTGACAACGACTGCTATGCAAGCAGTCATTCTTTGCAAGCGTGCAAACAAACCATCTGGTCCATTAGATCGTGATCCAACCATAGATCACATTTAATACTTAAACCCTTCCACCACCAGCTCTATAATCTTTATAAAAAAACCCTAACAAACCATGGTTGTATCTGTGGTTGGATCGTAATCTAATGAACCAGATGGTTTGCTTGCACGCTTGTAAAGAAGGACTGCTTGCATAGCAGTCGTTGTCGTTAATATTAAAGAGAGAAAAAATCGCGCATTCTTTAGACTAGCCTAACTTTCTAACCGAACAACTTGTTGGCTCATGTTCTTTCCCTCGGTAGGGCAAGTTTGGAAGTAAGGAGAGACAAACCTAGGGAGAAAAAACATCTCTTAAATAACTAAATATATTATTTAAATGACACCCTTGTGATTCTTACACTAGAAAAGACAGGAATACTAAAGAAATTTGAGTTTTCAAAACTAGCCCGTAAATTGAAGATCCAACGAGCTCCAGCCATGATGGAGCATGCCTATAGCGAGTGATTGAATGAACCAGAGACAAAGCCAACACATCGAAGTAATGTCATGTTCAACGAAATTTATAACTAACAAACAAAATAAATATTTTCTATATAGAATGAACAGTAAAGACTATTTTCTATCTCTTAAAAGCTCTATCCTTCCATAGTTTTTTTTGGTTCCAATAATTTCTTCATGTGTTTAATCCAATAGAATAGCAATCACGTACCACATCGCCACATGTTCTATGTGATTGTTAGCGTCCAAGAAAGGTGATATCTCTAAAAGCTACCAAGACAACTTTCAACGAAAGAATTTAGCGAAAGCCCAACTTGAAAAGGATCAAGATGTTTAAAGGGGAGGAAGTGAATTGAGCTTCTCTAAAATTTCTTGCTCAAATTAAAGCCTATTAGTAAACTCACTCCACCTCTTAATGCCCAGAATTTGTTTCTATGTAACAATCAAGATTTTTTTCATCATAGATTTTAATCATATACTACCATAACAGTTCTAACATTATAAAAACTTAAAAGTACAAACAACAACAACAACAAGCCTTTTTGTCCCAAGCACGTTGGGTAGGCTAGAGATGAAACCCTGTATGAAAACCTCAGAGCTCAACCCCCAAAGAAAAGAAAAGGGAAACAAAGACAAAGGAGAATCGAAAAACGACGAAATGGGGAAACGCATAAAAAGAGATAAAACCCACAAGAACCATCAAGATCTAAAGGGGCACAAAAAAAGGTCAAACGATTAAGAAGGAAAAGCGAAACTATAAATCAGGGTTCTGGCACGTGAATTGCACACTTTCACCCCTTCCTATCCACAGCGAGCTCTTTATCAATATTCCACTCCTTCAGGTCCCTCTTCACAGCCTCTATCCACGTCAAGGTTGGTCGACCTCTACCTCTCTTCACGTTCTCGGGACGCCTAATTATTCCGATATGCACTGGTGCCTCTTCAGGTCTTCGTTGGATATGTCCAAACCATCTCAAACGATGTTGCATAAGCTTCTCCTCAATTGGTGCCACTCCTACTCTCTCTCGTATATCATCATTCCGGACTCGATCTCTCCTTGTGTGGCCACATATCCAGCGCAACATACGCATCTCTGCCACACTTAGTTGTTGGACATGTCGTCTTTTAGTGGGCCAACATTCTGCTCCATACAACATAGCCGGCCGGATTGTTGTCCTGTAGAATTTGCCTTTTAGTTTGTGTGGCACCCGAGGGTCGCATAAGACACCCGCAGCTTGCCGCCACTTCAACCATCCAGCTTTAATTCTATGACTGACATCCTCATCGATGTCTCCCTCCTTCTGAAGCATTGATCCTAAATAACGAAAAGTGTCTTTCTTGGATACCACTTGCCCATCAAGACTAACATCGCCATCCTCATACCACATGGCACTGAAATCACACTTCATATACTCTGTTTTAGACCTACTAAGCCTAAAACCTTTTGCTTTCAGCGTCTGCCTCCACAATTCCAACTTTTGCGATCACACCACTCCTACTCTCCTCAATAAGTACCACATCATCGGCAAAAAGCATACACCACGGTATATCTCCTTGTATGTCCCTTGTGACCTCATCTATCACCAAAGCGAAAAGATAAGGGCTCAAAGCCGACCCTTGATGTAGTCCTATGTTAATTGGAAAGTCATCGGTGTCTCCATCACTTGTTCGGACACTTGTCACAACATTAGTGTACATATCTTTAATAAGATTAATGTACTTTGTTGCTACTTTGTGTTTTTCCAAGGCCCACCACATTACACTCCTAGGTACTTTGTCATAAGCCTTCTCCAAGTCTATGAAGACCATATGCAGGTCTTTCTTTTGTTCTTTGAATCTCTCTATAAGTTGTCTTAGTAAGAAAATGACCTCCATAGTTGATCTCCCAGGCATGAAACCAAACTGATTTTGGGTCACGCTCGTCATCTTCCGCAGGCGGTGTTCAATGACTCTCTCCCATAGCTTCATTGTATGGCTCATGAGCTTAATTCCACGGTAATTAGTACAACTTTGAACATCTCCTTTGTTCTTGAAGATTGGTACTAACGTACTCCACCACCACTCGTCGGGCATTCTGTTTGTCTGAAAGATGGTGTTGGAAAGCTTAGTCAGCCATACTATCGCTATGTCTCCAAGGCATCTCCATACCTCGATAGGGATACCATTAGGGCGCATCGCCTTTCCTACCTTCATCCTTTTTAGCGCCTCCTTAACTTCATATTCTTGTATCCTTCGTACAAAACCCCTGTTGTTGTCATTGAATGGTTCGTCCAATTCTATTGTAGAACTCTCATTCCCTCCATTGAACAATTTGTTGAAGTACTCCTTCCATCTGTTCTTGATCTCTTCATTCTTCACTAATAGTTGGTTTGCTTCATCCTTGATGCATTTGACTTGGTTGACATCCATTGTCTTTCTTTCACGAATCTTGGCCATCCTATAGATATCCTTTTCTCCCTGCTTTGTGTCCAACCGTTGATAAAGGTCGTCATAGGCTTGACCCTGGGCTCTACTAACCACTCGCTTTGCAGACTTCTTCGCTATCCTGTACTTCTCTATGTTGTCTGCACACTTGTCATGATGTAAGCGTTTGTAGCAATCTTTCTTCTCCTTGATAGCCTTTTGGACATCTTCGTTCCACCACCAAGTGTCTTTAACTTCCCTTCTATTTTCTTGACTCAACCCAAACTCTTCTGAAGCTATCTTTCGGATGCATGTTGCCATCTTCCTCCACATGATGTTTGTGTCTCCCTCTTCTGCCCAAGGGCCCTCCTCGATAACTCTCTCCTTGAAAGTTTGGGCCACATCCCCTTTAAGCTTCCACCACTTTGTTCTAGTGACCTTGTTATGCTTATTCCGTTGTAAACGAATCTTAAACCGGAAGTCAGCTATGACAAGCTTATGTTGGGTTACCACACACTCTCTAGGTATAACCTTGTAATCTAAGCAGGCATATCTGTCCTCTTTTCTCAAGAGTACGAAATCAATCTGGCTAGTGTGTTGGCCACTACTGAAGGTCAACAGGTGGGATTTCCTCTTCCTAAAGAAAGTGTTTGCTATAAACATGTCATAGGCTAGGGCAAAGTTCAAGATTTCCTCTCCTTCTAGATTCCTAGTCCTAAAGCCGAAGCCTCCATGCACACCCTCGAAACTAGTGCTAGATGTACCCACATGGCCATTGAGATCTCCTCCTATGAAGAGCTTCTCGCCAACTGGCACACTACTAACCATGTCCTCCAGGCCTTCCCAGAACTCCCTCTTTGAGTTCTCATTAAGGCCTACTTAAGGAGCATACGCGCTGATAACATTGAGAACCAAGTCCCCAATGACCAGTTTGACTAGTATGATTCTATCTCCTAGCCTCTTAACATCTACTACCCCATCTTTAAGGCTCTTGTCGATCAAGACGCCTACTCCATTCTTGTTTGCTACAGTCCCCGTGTACCACAACTTGAAGCATGTACCTTCCACTTCCTTCACCTTCTGTCCTTTCCACTTGGTCTCTTGAACGCATAAAATATTTACCCGTCTCCTCACCGCAACGTCGACTATTTCTCGTAACTTACCTGTTAAGGAACCTATGTTCCAACTACCTACACGGACCCTAGTTGGCTCGACTAGCTTCCTTACCCTTCACACCCGCCGAGGAAGATGCAAAGACCCTTGCTCATTTTCCACTACACTCGGGCGCCGATGTAGCGCGCCACTAAGGATGCGACGACCCGATCCTTGCTCACTTATCACCGGCTCCAGATCAAGAGACGGCGCGTCACTTAAGGGTGACGACCTGGCCCTTGCTCATTTAACACCATACCTGGGTTCCGATATGGCGCGTCACTAAGAGGGTTACGCCCCAACGATTTTCTTTTTGGTTTTATCTCCATAAGATTTGGCTGGTTTTTACGTTGGTTTGCCGGACCTAACACAACCCTCCTCCTTTACCGGGCTTGAGACCGGCTATGTTGAAATGACTCAAGGAAGTCTTCCAATCAACATAGGCGGAGTTATTATAAAAACTTAAAAGTAAATACTCAAAATAAAGTAAGAATTAGATTTATCTCGATAGTTTACCTAGGTGTTGAAGAGTTGTCACTCTCCACTAGTTCTCATTGGAGCACCTGTGTAAGGTTGTCTTCTCCCTTGATAGGTTCTTTGCCACATTGGCATAGCGCACCGCCCAAAACCATGTATACCTCAAGTTGGATCACCCACAAGCTCTTTAGATGATCGTTGAACTACTAATCACCATCAAATTGTATAGGTGATGTAAATCATTAAGAGTCACAAACAAGAACTATCACTTGACCTATCCAAAGCTAATGAGAATGATGGATGCACACTTGCATCTCTCAATGTGATAATGAGGTTGCTAATCATGTAGTAACCATCTCTCAAATTCCTCACTAGGCAAAATCTCTTCTTCACACTCCAAAGGATTTCTTGAGCTGTTGAAAGGGAATTAGGCTTAAGACCTAGTTCCTAAATAATTTTGGTGGTTGAATTGCCCAACACAAACATTGGACTAACTAGTTTACTCTAGTGCATAAGTTATACAGGTGCAAAAGGTTCACAATCAGCCAATAAAAAGACCAAGTGTTGGATTCAACAGAGGAGCAGCAAGGCAACCGAGGGCTCCTCTGGCCGGAGGCACCGGACTGTCCGGTGTGCACCGGACTGTCCGGTGCGGCCAGAGGACTTCGACTTCAAACTCTTCGCCCTCGGGATTTCTCGGGAGCCGGCGCGCTAAAATTCACCGGACTGTCCGGTGTGCACCGGACATGTCCGGTGCTCCAAGGAAACGCGGCCTCCGGAACTCGCCAGCCTCGGGTTCGCTCGGCAGCCGCTCCGCTAAAATTCACCGGACTGTCCGGTGTGCACCGGACTGTCCGGTGTGCCAGCGGAGCAACGGCTCTCTGCGGCGCCAACGGCTCCCTGCGGTGCATTAAATGCGCGCGCAGCGCGCGCAGACGTCAGGCTCGCCCATACCGGTGCACCGGACATCAAACAGTACATGTCCGGTGTGCACCGGACACCCAGGAGGGCCCACAAGTCAGAAGCTCCAACGGTCAGAATCCAACGGCAATGGTGACGTGGCAGGGGCACCGGACTGTCCGGTGTGCACCGGACTGTCCGGTGCGCCATCGAACAGAGGAGTTCCAGCAACGGTCACTTTTGGTGGTTGGGGCTATAAATACCCCAACCACCCCACATTCATTGCCATCCAAGTTTTCCACTTCTCAACCTCTACAAGAGCTCTAGCATTCAATTCTAGACACACCAAATAGATCAAGTCCTCTCCAAATCCCACACAACTCCATAGTGACTAGAGAGAGTGATTTGCTTGTGTTCTTTCGAGCTCTTGCGCTTGGATCGCATTCTTTTCTTTCTCACTTGTTCTTGAGATCATCACTCAATTGTAACCAAGGCAAGAGGCACCAATTGTGTGGTGGCCCTTGCGGGGAAGTTTTGTTCCCGGTTGATTGAGAAGAAGAGAAAGCTCACTCGATCCGTGGGATCGTTTGAGAGAGGGAAGGGTTGAAAAAGACCCGGCCTTTGTGGCCTCCTCAACGGGGAGTAGGTTTGCGAGAACCGAACCTCGGTAAAACAAATCCTCGTGTCACACTCTTATTTGCTTGCGATTTGTTTTGCGCCCTCTCTCGCGGACTCATTTCTTTACTACTAACGCTAACCCGGCTTGTAGTTGTGATTATTTTTGTAAATTTCAGTTTCGCCCTATTCACCCCCCCTCTAGGCGACTATCAATTGGTATCAAAGCCCGGTGCTTCATTAGAGCCTAACCGCTCGAAGTGATGTCGGGAGATCACACCAAGAGGGAGATGGAGACCGGCGACGACAAGCCCACTACAAGTCAAGGGAGCACTTCATCTTCATCGGAAGAGTCCCGCACCAAGAGAAGAGAGAAGAAGAAGAAATCCTCCAAGCGGAAGGAGAAAAGATCTTCCTCTTCTCACCACAAAGAGAAGAAGGAAAAATCTTCTTCTCACAAGCCGCATCGGAGTGGGGACAAGCACAAGAGGATGAGGAAGGTGGTCTACTACGAGACCGATACTTCATCGACATCTACCTCCGGCTCCGACGCGGCGTCCGTCACTTCTAAACGCCAAGAGCGTAAGAAGTATAGTAAGATCCCCCTACGCTACCCTCGCATTCCTAAACATACACCTTTACTTTCCGTCCCTTTAGGTAAACCACCAACTTTTAATGGTGAAGATTATGCTATGTGGAGTAATTTGATGCGATTTCATCTAACCTCTCTCCACAAAAGATTATGGGATGTTGTTGAGTATGGTGTACAGGTACCATCCGTAGGGGATGAAGACTACGACACGGACGAAGTGGCCCAAATCGAGCACTTCAACTCCCAAGCCACAACCATTCTCCTTGCCTCACTAAGCAAGGAGGAATACAACAAAGTACAAGGGTTGAAGAACGCCAAGGAGATTTGGGACCTACTCAAGACGGCGCACGAGGGTGATGAACTCACAAAGATCACCAAGCGGGAAACGATCGAGGGGGAGCTCGGTCGCTTCCGTCTTCGCCAAGGGGAGGAGCCACAAGACATGTACAACCGGCTCAAGACCTTGGTGAACCAAGTGCGCAACCTCGGGAGCGCAAAATGGGATGACCACGAAGTGGTTAAGGTTATTCTAAGAGCCCTTATTTTTCTTAACCCTACTCAAGTACAATTAATTCGTGGCAATCCTAGATATACACAAATGACCCCCGAGGAAGTCATCGGGAATTTTGTTAGTTTTGAATGCATGATTAAGGGCTCCAAGAAGATCAACGAGCTTGATGAGCCTTCCACATCCGAGGCGCAACCCGTGGCCTTCAAGGCAACGGAGGAGAAGAAGGAGGAGTCTACACCAAGTAGACAACCAATTGACGCCTCCAAGCTCGACAACGAGGAGATGGCCCTAATCATCAAAAGCTTCCGGCAAATCCTCAAGCAACGGAAGGGGAAGGACTACAAATCCCGTTCCAAGAAGGTTTGCTACAAGTGTGGTAAGCCCGGTCACTTTATTGCTAAATGTCCATTATCAAGTGATAGTGACAGGGGCGACGACAAGAAGGGCAAGAGGAAGGAAAAGAAGAAGTACTACAAGAAGAAGGGCGGCGATGCCCATGTTTGTCGGGAGTGGGACTCCGACGAAAGCTCAAGCGACTCCTCCGACGACGAGGACGCCGCCAACATCGCCGTCACCAAGGGCCTCCTCTTCCCCAACGTCGGCCACAAGTGCCTCATGGCCAAGGACGGCAAAAAGAAGGTAAAATCAAAGTCCTCCACTAAATATGAGACATCTAGTGATGAGGATGATGATAAAAATGAAGAGGACAATTTGCGTATTCTTTTTGCCAACCTTAACATGGAACAAAAAGAAAAATTAAATGAGCTAATTAGTGCCATCCATGAAAAGGATGATCTCTTGGACTCCCAAGAGGACTTCCTAATCAAGGAAAACAAGAAACATGTTAAGGTTAAAAATGCTTATGCTCTAGAAAGAGAAAAATGTGAAAAATTGTCTAGTGAGCTAAGCACTTGTCATGAGACATTAGACAACCTTAGAAATGAAAATGCAAATTTGTTAGCTAAGGTTGATTCTCATGTTTGCATTGATCCTAGGAATAATAATGTTGATTTGCTTGCTAGGATTGATGAGTTGAATATTTCCATTGCTAGCCTTAGAAATGAAAATGAGAAATTAATTGCTAAGGCTAAGGATTTTGATGTTTGCAATGCTACTATTTCCGACCTTAGAACTAAAAATGATGTGTTGCATGCTAAGGTTGTTGAACTAAAATCTTGCAAACCCTCTACATCTAATGTTGAGCATATTTCTATTTGTACTAGATGTAAAGATATTAATGTTGATGCTATCCATGATCACCTAGCCTTAATTAAACAACAAAATGATCACATAGCTCAACTTAATGCTAAAATTAGAGAGCATGACTTAGAAAATGAAAAATTTAAATTGGCTAGAAGCATGCTCTATAATGGGAGACGCCCGGGCATTAAGGACGGCATTGGCTTCCAAAGGGGAGACAATGTCAAAATTAATGCCCCTCCTAAGAACTTGTCTAACTTTGTTAAGGGCAAGGCTCCCATGCCTCAGGATAACGAGGGTTACATTTTGTACCCTGCCGGGTATCCTGAGAGTAAAATTAAGAAAATTCACTCTAGGAAGTCTCACTCTGGCCCTAATTATGCTTTTATGTATAAGGGTGACACATCTAGATCTAGGCAACCAACCCATGCCAAGTTGCCTAGAAAGAAAACTATTAATGCATCAAATGATCATGCCATTTCATTTAAAACCTTTGATGCATCTTATGTGTTGACTAGCAAATCTGGCAAGGTAGTTGCCAAAATTGTTGGGGGCAAACACAAGGGCTCCAAGACTTGTGTTTGGGTACCCAAAGTTCTTGTATCTAATGCCAAAGGACCCAAAACCGTTTGGGTACCTAAAACAAAGAACTAAACTTGTTTTGTAGGTTTATGCATCCGGGGGCTCAAGTTGGATACTCGACAGCGGGTGCACAAACCACATGACAGGGGAGAAAAGGATGTTCTCCTCATATGAGAAAAACCAAGATCCCCAACGAGCTATCACATTTGGGGATGGAAATCAAGGTTTGGTCAAAGGTTTGGGTAAAATTGCTATATCCCCTGACCATTCCATTTCCAATGTTTTTCTTGTAGATTCTCTAGATTACAATTTGCTTTCCGTATCCCAATTATGTCAAATGGGCTACAACTGTCTTTTTACTGATATAGGTGTAACTGTCTTTAGAAGAAGTGATGATTCAATAGCTTTTAAGGGAGTGTTAGAGGGTCAGCTATACTTAGTAGATTTTCATAGAGCTGAGCTCAACACTTGCTTGATTGCTAAGACTAACTTGGGTTGGCTCTGGCACCGTCGACTAGCCCATGTTGGAATGAAGAATCTTCACAAGCTTCTAAAGGGAAAACACATTTTGGGACTAACCGATGTTCATTTTGAGAAAGACAGGATTTGTAGCGCTTGCCAAGCTGGGAAGCAAGTTGGTGTCCATCATCCACACAAAAACATCATGACTACCGACAGGCCACTGGAGCTCCTACACATGGATCTATTCGGCCCGATCGCTTACATAAGCATCGGCGGTAGTAAGTATTGTCTTGTAATTGTGGATGATTATTCTCGCTTCACTTGGGTATTCTTTTTGCAGGAAAAATCACAAACCCAAGAGACCTTAAAGGGATTCTTGAGACGGGCTCAAAATGAGTTCGGCTTAAGGATCAAGAAAATTAGAAGCGACAACGGGACGGAGTTCAAGAACTCTCAAATTGAAGGTTTTCTTGAGGAGGAGGGCATCAAGCATGAGTTCTCTTCTCCCTACACTCCACAACAAAATGGAGTAGTGGAGAGGAAGAATCGAACTCTATTGGACATGGCAAGAACCATGCTTGATGAGTACAAGACACCGGATCGGTTTTGGGCCGAGGCGGTCAACACCGCCTGCTACGCCATCAACCGATTATATCTTCATCGAATCCTCAAGAAGACATCCTATGAACTCCTAACCGGTAAAAAGCCCAATATTTCATACTTTAGAGTTTTTGGTAGCAAATGTTTTATACTTGTTAAAAGAGGTAGAAAATCTAAATTTGCTCCTAAAACTGTAGAAGGCTTTTTACTAGGATATGACTCAAACACAAGGGCATATAGAGTCTTTAACAAGTCCTCAGGACTTGTTGAAGTTTCTTGTGACGTTGTGTTTGATGAGACTAACGGCTCTCAAGTAGAGCAAGTTGATCTTGATGATGTAGGTGAAGAACAGGCTCCATGCATAGCGCTAAGGAACATGTCCATCGGGGATGTGTGTCCTAAGGAATCCGAAGAGCCTCCAAATGCACAAGATCAACCATCCTCCTCCATGCAAGCATCTCCACCAACTCAAGTTGAGGATGAGGCTCAAGATGTTGAACAAGAAAATCAAGAAGATGAGCCACCTCAAAATGACGGCAACGATCAAGGGGGAGATTCAAATGATGAAGACAAGGAGGATGAACAACCAAGGCCGCCACACCCAAGAGTCCACCAAGCAATACAACGAGATCACCCCGTCGACACCATCCTCGGCGACATTCATAAGGGGGTAACTACTCGATCTCGTGTTGCTCATTTTTGTGAACATTACTCGTTTGTTTCCTCTATTGAGCCAACCAGGGTAGAGGAAGCACTACAAGATTCGGATTGGGTGATGGCGATGCAAGAGGAGCTCAACAATTTCACGAGAAATGAGGTATGGCACTTAGTTCCACGTCCTGACCAAAATGTTGTAGGAACCAAGTGGGTCTTCCGCAACAAGCAAGACGAGCATGGTGTGGTGACAAGGAACAAAGCTCGACTCGTGGCCAAGGGGTGTTCACAAGTCGAAGGTTTGGATTTTGGTGAAACCTATGCACCCGTAGCTAGGCTTGAGTCAATTCGCATATTATTAGCCTATGCTACTTACCATGGCTTCAAGCTTTATCAAATGGACGTGAAGAGTGCCTTCCTCAATGGACCAATCAAGGAGGAGGTCTATGTTGAGCAACCTCCCGGCTTTGAAGACAGTGAGTATCCTAACCATGTTTATAGGCTCTCTAAGGCGCTTTATGGGCTCAAGCAAGCCCCGAGAGCATGGTATGAATGCCTTAGAGATTTCCTTATTGCAAATGGTTTCAAAGTCGGCAAGGCCGATCCTACTTTATTCACTAAAACTCTTGACAACGATTTGTTCGTATGCCAAATTTATGTTGATGATATTATATTTGGGTCTACTAACAAATCTACATGTGAAGAATTTAGTAGGATCATGACACAGAAATTCGAGATGTCGATGATGGGGGAGTTGAAATATTTCTTAGGATTTCAAGTCAAGCAACTCCAAGAGGGCACCTTCATTAGCCAAACGAAGTATACTCAAGACATTCTAAGCAAATTTGGAATGAAGGATGCCAAGCCCATCAAGACACCCATGGGAACTAATGGACATCTCGACCTCGACACGGGAGGTAAGTCCGTGGATCAAAAGGTATACCGGTCGATGATTGGTTCATTGCTTTACTTATGTGCATCTCGACCGGACATTATGCTTTCCGTTTGCATGTGTGCAAGATTTCAAGCCGACCCTAAGGAATCACATCTTACGGCCGTAAAACGAATCTTGAGATATTTGGCTTTTACTCCTAAGTTTGGGCTTTGGTACCCTCGGGGATCCACATTTGATTTGATTGGTTATTCGGATGCCGATTGGGCGGGGTGTAGGATTAATAGGAAGAGCACATCGGAGACTTGCCAGTTCTTGGGAAGATCCTTGGTGTCATGGGCTTCAAAGAAGCAAAATTCGGTCGCTCTTTCTACCGCCGAAGCCGAGTACATTGCCGCCGGTCATTGTTGCGCGCAATTGCTTTGGATGAGGCAAACCCTGCGGGACTACGGTTACAAATTAACCAAAGTCCCTTTGCTATGTGACAATGAGAGTGCAATCAAAATGGCCGACAATCCCGTCGAGCACAGCCGCACTAAGCACATAGCCATTCGGTATCATTTTCTTCGGGATCACCAACAAAAGGGGGATATCGAGATTTCGTATATTAATACTAAAGATCAATTAGCCGATATCTTTACCAAACCACTTGATGAACAATCTTTTACCCGACTTAGGCATGAGCTTAATATTCTTGATTCTAGGAATTTCTTTTGCTAGTCTTGCACGCATAGCACATGAATATACCTTTGATCATGTCTCTTTTATATATGCTATGACTAATGTGTTTTCAAGTGTATTTCAACCTAAGTCATAGGTGTATTGAAAGGGAATTGGAGTCTTCGGCGAAGACAAAGGCTTCCACTCCGTTCTACTACTCATCCTTCGCCGTCGCTCCGCATCATCTCTCCAACGTTGGTATAACCTTCACTCATTTATTTCATGACCAAAGGGGGAGAATGTACTTCATTGGGCTCTAATGATTCCGTTTTTGGCGATTCATGCCAAAGGGGGAGAAAGCGTGAGCCCAAAGCAAAAGGACCGCACCACCACCTAATTTCATAAATTTGATAATTTTATATTGGTAAACTTCAAAATTGGTATCTCGTTGTGTTCTAAGAGGGGAGTAACGAGTATTTTCAAAATTGATGTCTCAAAACCCTCTTGAACACTAAGAGGAGACCTTATTTGAGGGGGAGTTTTGCTTAGTCAAAGGAAAAGCATTGGAAATAGGGGGAGAAAATTCCATATCTTGAAAATGCTTTGCAAAATCTTTTTCATTTACCGTTGACTATATTGCAAAAGTACTTTGAAAAGAATTTACAAAAGAATTTGCAAAAACAAAACTCGTGGTGCAAATATGGTCCAATATGTCAAAAACAAAAAACCATCCATGCGCATCATATAAGTTTATATTGGCTCAATTCCAAGCAACCTTTGCACTTACATTATGTAAACTAGTTCAATTATGCACTTCTATATTTGCTTTGGTTTGTGTTGGCATCAATCACCAAAAAGGGGGAGATTGAAAGGGAATTAGGCTTAAGACCTAGTTCCTAAATAATTTTGGTGGTTGAATTGCCCAACACAAACATTGGACTAACTAGTTTACTCTAGTGCATAAGTTATACAGGTGCAAAAGGTTCACAATCAGCCAATAAAAAGACCAAGTGTTGGATTCAACAGAGGAGCAGCAAGGCAACCGAGGGCTCCTCTGGCCGGAGGCACCGGACTGTCCGGTGTGCACCGGACTGTCCGGTGCGGCCAGAGGACTTCGACTTCAAACTCTTCGCCCTCGGGATTTCTCGGGAGCCGGCGCGCTAAAATTCACCGGACTGTCCGGTGTGCACCGGACATGTCCGGTGCTCCAAGGAAACGCGGCCTCCGGAACTCGCCAGCCTCGGGTTCGCTCGGCAGCCGCTCCGCTAAAATTCACCGGACTGTCCGGTGTGCACCGGACTGTCCGGTGTGCCAGCGGAGCAACGGCTCTCTGCGGCGCCAACGGCTCCCTGCGGTGCATTAAATGCGCGCGCAGCGCGCGCAGACGTCAGGCTCGCCCATACCGGTGCACCGGACATCAAACAGTACATGTCCGGTGTGCACCGGACACCCAGGAGGGCCCACAAGTCAGAAGCTCCAACGGTCAGAATCCAACGGCAATGGTGACGTGGCAGGGGCACCGGACTGTCCGGTGTGCACCGGACTGTCCGGTGCGCCATCGAACAGAGGAGTTCCAGCAACGGTCACTTTTGGTGGTTGGGGCTATAAATACCCCAACCACCCCACATTCATTGCCATCCAAGTTTTCCACTTCTCAACCTCTACAAGAGCTCTAGCATTCAATTCTAGACACACCAAATAGATCAAGTCCTCTCCAAATCCCACACAACTCCATAGTGACTAGAGAGAGTGATTTGCTTGTGTTCTTTCGAGCTCTTGCGCTTGGATCGCATTCTTTTCTTTCTCACTTGTTCTTGAGATCATCACTCAATTGTAACCAAGGCAAGAGGCACCAATTGTGTGGTGGCCCTTGCGGGGAAGTTTTGTTCCCGGTTGATTGAGAAGAAGAGAAAGCTCACTCGATCCGTGGGATCGTTTGAGAGAGGGAAGGGTTGAAAAAGACCCGGCCTTTGTGGCCTCCTCAACGGGGAGTAGGTTTGCGAGAACCGAACCTCGGTAAAACAAATCCTCGTGTCACACTCTTATTTGCTTGCGATTTGTTTTGCGCCCTCTCTCGCGGACTCGTTTCTTTACTACTAACGCTAACCCGGCTTGTAGTTGTGATTATTTTTGTAAATTTCAGTTTCGCCCTATTCACCCCCCCTCTAGGCGACTATCAGCTGTTCAAATGAGCAAGAGACCTCAAATGGATGAAGTGGAGGATATAAATAGCCCCAAACTAAGGAACTAGTCATTGGCCCTCCACTTAGGTTTCACAGGAGCATCGTGCATGTCCTATGCACACCAAACTACTAGCACTAGACACATTCGATGCAACTCTAATGACTAGTTTAAGAAATTAGTTGTTAGTGCACTTGAATTTGAAGTTCTGTTGGGTGCCTCACCGGATATGGCCGGTGAGCATACTACTCAAATATATAGTTTGCAGACCTTTCTGAGTTCCCTATCGGATGCCATGTTCGATGTTACACCAGACACATAGTGAATACTCAACCTCTCCTACTCATTTTGCAGCCTTTCTAGTGCCTTGTATGGTGTCATGCTCGATGCTATACCATACTCATCTAGTGAGTGTTAGGCTTTGAACACTTGCCTTCATAACTCTCTAGGTGCCCTAGGTGCCCTATTTGCACAATAGATGTCAGGTGCTAGCACTATTCTAATCAGGACAGTTCCCTATCAAGTGCATATGTCAGGTGCACACCAAACATGTCCTATGCCTCCATAACACCGCTAACTTGCTTGTTTCAACAATGTTTCGAGTTGGGTTTGATCTCAAACTTCTTATGGGCCCTCATGAGATTATCTAACACTAGTTTTTATATATGTGCATCTCCACTCTACACTAGACTTGTCTAGATCAAGCCACCCACCCTTGCCCCCTTTATAGTATAGTCAAAGGTAAAATAAATGTCCTATCACTAATCTATGTATTCAACTACATCTTGGCACATAGAATTAATTGATCCTTAACATTCTCGCTCATCTTTTGAAAACTGATAATTGATCTTCATCAATTGGGGCACGAATATCACATAAGCCTAATTAATCTCTATTATCGTGACCTAAATAAATTTTCCTCTATAAAACACATGTTGGTCACAATAATCTTGCATTGTTATTAATCACCAATAACCAACTAGGGGTCCTAAATGCTTTCAATCTCCCTCTTTTTGGTGATTGATGATGACACGTCCTAGAGTATGTGAAACTTTTGAGGTTTTTAAAGTGTTTGATTTGCATGAACTTTGTGGTATTAGGAACATGAATGTTAAAATAAGTTCATAGAAGCCAAGTCCACAAATGTACTGTATGAGTGAAAGGTTAAGCGCAAGTACATGATTAAGCTTATTTGCATGATATGTAAAAGTAAGAGCATAAACCTAAATGGAGTTCACCTTGCCCTACCAGAGCCTAGCGGCAATTCCTAGCGCCTGTCATGTCTTGAGTCATCCGGTCTAGCTTTTGTCGGTGATCTTCTACCACGGGAAGCATCACTATCATTCTCCCACCACCCTCAGTTCCCTAATCTAATCTGAGTTGTCCACATAAGGTCCAATGGCCCCAGATCATTTTCACTAGGTCAATAATGGTCAGCGCTGTGCTGATAGCCACAATTTTGTTAAAGAGTCACTCAACTTTTCTGATATCAACCTCTAGTCCAACTCAGTTATAACAAGGGGCCTAGAATATTCTTTTTAAATCCTAAGCTATGTAAATAATTAAAGATATGCCCTTAGAATTTGTAAAATGAATAACTAATTCATGTGTAATCCAAATTTGATGTTTTGGTCACATTTAAATGGTTTTGTTATGTAGATTTTTTCCAAAGCTATTTTTTCATAATGTTTTCTTGGTTGGTGTACAATTTTTCTTATTTTGTTCCTATTGTCTGTATTGTTGCTATGATTAGACTCGATGGTTTGCCATTATTCGGAAGGCCCAACTTTGGAAGAATCCGAGCTGGTTGACGAAGGAAAATATCACATAATATTCTGCCAAAGTTATTGCTCCTATATAGGATTTCTAGTCATTGTTATGCCATGTCCATGTTAACTAGGAAGTGGGATGTTTTTTCTTGTGTTGATGCTAGTGCTCAACTTTACAAAAGTGCAATAAGACTCAATTGATTTAAAAGATGTTTTTTCTAGAAATATAGAATTGGGAGGATTGAGCGTGTTGGATTTTGATTACTCAAGTTACTCACCCTTGGGACCAGTTCGCCAAGCAACCACCAGAGAAAACAGTACAACCACAACACCTATATGGGCACTATGCTTGACAAATTAATTAAACAAACTAGAGTGGTGTTTGCTTAGCTTAAATGGGCCATAAGGTGGGAGGCTTTTAAAAGGGTAACAAATTCATTGCCTAGGGGATACAACTTTACAACATGGTTTATTTAAAGTTTATTAGTCACTCACTAGGAGGACTTCACATACCTGCTGGTTGGATAAACCCAGAATGAACGACCATACTCTATTAAGTTTTTGTAAAGGTTTCACAGGTTACCTTGCTACACTTTCTTGAAATAGGTGAATGGGCTATGCACACCCTGGCACATGTGCAACATGACTTGTGCGAAATGATATACGATCTCTATGGAGAAGTTTAAACTGATATAACAATCGTGCTCACGGTCATGAGTGGCTTGGACCCTCATATATTAGAGTTTTAAAATAGAATAGAGATGCTGGTTACGTACGTGATATGTAATGTTGATACAGTAGGTTCACTATGCTTGCATAGTGAATATTTTATGGTTAGTTTAAGGTAACTACTTTATGATATTGTATAGTTCTTGACAAAAAGAGGATATTAGTTGTGCTTTACTATCTAAATTAAAACTTGACAAACTAAAAGTAATTGCTTAAGCTAGTCTACTATAAAGCCAATCAACTTTACTAAAGCGAGATACTTGTGTGCAAAAGTACTCACTCTTGCTATTTCTTCCACAACTATGTTGCGACCATTGCTCAGAAAAAAGGAGAACAAGAAGCCTAGACCCAAGAGTTCTAGGGCTACGGTGAGTTTTAAGGCACATGGTCAACTAGTGAGTATTCTTGTGGAGTTATGGTCATCTTCCATTGTTAATGCCTACAGGAGTCATCTACTAGTGGAGACCTTTTATAAAATATTTGGTTATGTACTATTAATAAAGTATTGTGGTTTTGATATAGTGGATCCACTATATGACAAAGTTATACATGTGATTTTGATTCTGGCACATGTATGGTGAGCGTTTAGTTTTGTCCTTAAAACCAAGTGTGACACAAGCGTACTACAAGCATTACAAGCGAACTACACCGTTTACCAACTATGTTGTACCTAATAACATGGACTCTAATACTTGCCGCTATGACAATATATATCTATCACTACATCAAGACATGCTCAACACTGTGGCATGTTCAAGGTCTGTCGCCACATATGACTATATGACATGCTCAACACTGTGGCATGTTCAAGGTCTGTCTCCACATATGACTATATGATAATATAGGTGTTGTTGAGCCTCTGCTGGGCAAAGCCTACTATCCAACAAGCATGTATCACTCTTCTCCCTTCAGCTATAAAAGGGAGGGGTAGAACGATGTATAACATGCTTTTCCACGTCCAGGCTTCATCTTAGCTTCTAGTTTTACAAGATACATAGAGATGAATTAGGGACCAGATAGCCTAGAAATTTCATTAGGACCAAAAGGAATGGAAGTGTTAGTCGGTCTGCAGCTCAGTTGATACCGAAGCTTATAATTTTATTCATCTTAACATTTGTCAATCCGCATATACAAAGATGATGTATGGTATTATACATCTTGCGGTCTCAATCTCTTGTATTATACATCTTGTGTGGTCTGAATCTCTGTAAATCAATAGTGTGCTTGTAGATAGTATCTAAAATCAGCATGCCCTCCAAATTACGCCCTCACTCTATTCGTCAACTCTTTGGTTATCTATATGTATGACAATGTGTTCTAAATTTTACACTATAAGATTTAAGGATCAGATCAGACCCTATTTCTATTCGTTTTAGCTAAAATTTATTTAGGACCCTACTATTTTATGAAGAATCATTTGGATCGTGATTCATTACCACCCCTAGTTATCTAGGATACCCTAACGTCGTTACGTGATGACAGTTGATCTGCTGCAAAAAGTGTTCATTATTTAACCAGTAGTGAACACATTTGTTTCATGGATTACACAACAGAAGTGTGAAAACGTGGCATTGCATGTATTAGAATGATCTTGCAGTTCTTTGTGATCCAATTCAAAATCTTTTCTTTATTTGATCAGTCGTTAACACCTTATAGTACACTGGATCAAACAACAAAAGTGCGAAAACGTGGCACTGCATATACTAGAATGATCCTGCAGATAAATTTAAAAGATTAAAATTATCTGTGGATATTGGAATTGTGTCAGTTTGACTGTTCATAGCCCTCTTGTTTTGTAGGACGATAACCTAGATATATAGGCATCTTAATTTGAACAGGTTACTAAAGATCCTAAGTAATCTGAATGAAATCCTAATCCATTTAAAAGAAAACAATATCAGTAGAAATTTAGTTTTCTTCCTTTGCGTTTTTTTTTCGTTTTACCAACAACCTCAAGCTCAAGCTTTTATGTTATCATGGTGGTTTAAACCTCACGTAACATGACTGCTAAACTTAGGCTCGGTTTGGTTTGAGGGACTAAAGATTAGTCCCTTCATTTTAGTTTCATTTAGTTCCTAAGGCCCTGTTTGGTTTCTTTAGTCTAGGGACTAAAGTTTAGTTAGAGGACTAAAGTTTAGTTCCTAACATGTTTGGTTCTAGGGACTAAAATTAGTAAGAATATACTAAATGACTCATAAGAAGACTAAAATGACATTTAATATTCTCATGCTATTAGTACAATTGAACTAAATGATGGGCAAATGTGGAATTAATATGGTTTAGTCCCTTTTAGCCACATCTTGAGGGACTAGGGACTAAAACAGTTTAGTCCTTATTTTAGTCCCACCGTTTGGTAATTTAGGAACTAAATAGAACTAAAATGAAGGGACTAATCTTTAGTCCCTCAAACCAAACGGGGCCTAAATTGCCAAACGGTGGGACTAAAATAAGGACTAAACTGTTTTAGTCCCTAGTCCCTCAAGATATGGCTAAAAGGGACTAAACCATATTAATTCCACATTTGCCCATCATTTAGTTCAATTGTACTAATAGCATGAGAATATTAAAGGTCATTTTAGTCTTCTTATGAGTCTTTTAGTATATTCTTACTAATTTTAGTCCCTAGAACCAAACATGTTAGGAACTAAACTTTAGTCCCCAAACTAAAGAAACCAAACAGGGCCTTAGATGTTTTTAGATGTGTATTTTGAAAATTTAGAACATATTCCGAGCAAAGAGGGTGTTTGGTTAGAGGGACTAAAAATTAGTCTCTAGTTTTTAGTCCCATTTAGTTTCTTTTTTGCCAAACACTAGGACTAAAATATGGACTAAAATGATTTAGTCTTTAGTCCTTCACATAGGTGCTAAAAGAGACTAAAAGCCCATAATTATCATGTTGCCCTTACCTTTTTGTATAGATAACTAATATTATGAGTATATTCTAAGGGCATTTGAGTCTTTGGACAATGTATTTAATGACTTTAGAATCTATTTAGTCCCTAGAACCAAACATGTAGGGACTAAAGTTTAGTTCTAGGACTAAAGTTTAGTCCTAGTACTAATTGAAACCAAACATGGCCAAAGTTAGATAACTGGTGTGGTGCATTGTACTCTCCAACGAATGAGAGCATTTGTCAACTTCCACGAAATTTGAAATTCGTATATAGGCTTGTCTCTTCAACACCGTACTACTATGAATAAACAAGGATTTCAAAAATTGTACATGGTTGACACATCAACACGTACGGTGCTACTAATGTTTCTCTCCTAAGTTTCCACGATGTATCCCAATCAAACATCTTTGTCTTTGATCACATGGGAGAACTCGTTCGCGAGTGGGCCACAGCCTGGTATATATTCTTCGTCTGCTCATATATCTACGACTCTACGTACGTAGCTAGTACATGGTTTGGATCGCGATCGGCTTTTCCGATGGCTAGCCCCATTTCGATTTTGGATCCCCATTGTCAAGCACGCTTTGAAAAAGAGATGTAGTCAATCGTTGCATGCCATGGATCCCCATTGTCATGCACGCTTTGACAAAGAAATGTAGTCAATCGTTGCATGAGCGCAGGTGCTCTTTGACAGGGATAAAAACAGGATGGATACAACCGGATACAGGATCATCTCATATTCTACTATAATATATTTCTCTTAGATAAAAGACCGGATATGAGTAGTTAAGATTCGGGACGGATACAGGACGGGACCGGGTAATAATCCGGGCGGGTAAGAAACAGATAACGAATACTACTCGGGTACGTACCGTATAGTTGTCGGTTAGTTCGTCTCGATGATATTAATTGCCCAACCATCCAACAAACATATAAATTAAGCAATACATAACCATGTATATGATAGATCTAGGAAATGAAAACGATAAAATTAATATCATGCAGTTCAAAGTTACTAATCACAAGAACATTGTGGAACCAATACCACAATATTAAAATTCATAAAATATTCTAGTTTCACTAAAAAATTACAAATATGTTACAAAAACTAATAAACATTTTATACGAAGATAACTAAAGTCCTCATATAAAAATGATAAAGTAAAGTACTGATGATGTTGAAACTTGGATACTTACAGTGATTTCACATGTAACTCATACAAATAAATCAAAGTGAAATGGAAGAAATGCGAACATCTTATAGATCTTATGATCCAAAGTTTTTTATGGTTATATATAGACATATGTTGTGACTCTGTAAAATTTCACGATTTTTTGAGGCTATTTATGTATTATTAATTTCTTGTAGTAGAAAATCATCAAAATATAATTAAATCCATAAAATATTGTAGCGTCCGCCGAAAATTACAAATAAGTTACCAATACTAATAAATAGTCTATAAAAATATAACCTTAAGTTCCCACATGGAGATAACCTTAAGCCCCCCACATAAAAGTTATAAAGTCCATTAATTTGATATAAATTTGGACATTATTTCAATGATTTTGGGCTAAAGATGTGTTTAAATAAAAAATTGATGTACTACAAAGTTATAGATCTCTTCGAGCTCTATAATTTTATATAAACTTTATCTTCATCCGATTTCATATGTAAAAGTTATGATTTTATAACTATATTATGCAGAAAAAGGAAAAACGGGTACCCGAATTCCAGTTACCTGTATCCGACCCGAATATCCGGGTATTTATCGGGTAGTCATCGCTCCGTATCCGACCCGAATCCAAAGTTGCAATATCCGGGTATTATCTGTATCCGTCCCGTATATAAAAATACCTGAATCCGTATCCAAAAAACGAGTATTTGCACTATCCGTATTCGGTACCCAACGGGTATACCCGACCCGTTTTCACCTCTACTCTTTGGTTCATATAATTGCAACCTAATGGATAATAGATAATGTTAAATCATAATTGTTTAAGTCCAACAATTAATATCAGATATCACATTGAAAATTAATATCAATCCTGTTGGTCACTTGCTTTTTTACTGCTGTGAACCAAAAATAAGGCAACACAATCGTTATACGTTAAGGATCTTTGTCTTTCGAAGCATTATCCTCTTTCAGGGATAATGAATCTCGGACGAAGGTCATGAAGAACAAGTATTCATTATTTATAGATACAATATTAGAATGTAACATTATATTAATTATTTATTTTATATCGCATGTCAAAACAAGATTATAATCCATATTATGTATTAACAAAATGGTGCAAAATGTACATTACATTTATACATTCGGATTGCTCGAAGGTAAAAGTGCAAATAAAATTTCTCCAGTCAGCATGAACAGTACTGGGGTACTGTTCATCTATTTATAGACAAGGGACACAGCCTAAGCAAAAGTACATTTATGACCCTGACATCTATACATTATTCTAATATAGTTATCATGGATAAACAAGTCTTTTCCATGCTAACTCGACGTCACGTATGTGTATAACCTTTGTGACCATCTTAAGCCGAAGCTCTAACTCTTCGGCGTTTTGCACACGCATGTTGTAGCTTCGGCGCTCAGTCCCTCTTGTTGCAAACAATTTCTTCATCCTGAGAACCTTCAGCAAAGAAGGAGGTCCCTAACAGTAGCCCCTTCGCGGTGCTAGGTCATTTTTCATAACGTGCTCGATCCGCGAAATAGACAAAGGCTTCTGAATATCGAAGGTATGAAACACACCTTCGCTGAGCTTGTTATTAAAAAACGAATTACAAGTTACGATCTGTGCCAGTCCACTGATCAGTCAGTATGAGCGGCACGGCGGTTCACCTTCTTCACCTGCAGGACTATATAAACAGATGGGTTGGTAAGAAGTTACCACAATGTTCATTGATATTGCGTTGTTGCGCTGCTAAAATTTTTTACTGAAGCCGAAGCTGTCTGCGCTCTGTGCACTTGCTGATTGGTCTTCGAACAAACGTCAAGTCAATTGAAAGTTAGCTTTGTCTTAAGAACTGAAATGGGTAGAATTAGATCTACTGCAAGTCTGACAAACGAGGGTGGGGAGACTAAGGCCACTGAAATAGCTTCGATTTCAGAAGTTATGAGGCGCTCTATGTTGGTTATTCAAGAGGAAGAAGAACCTTTTCTCGAGAAGGATAACACTAATGCCGCAACTAAAAATGTTATGGCTGAAGCTAGAAGTGACGACGAAGAAGATGATGGCATCCTGAGTCCAAGTAAGCCCAACCATATCGAGTTTGGCAGATCCACAATGAAACCTGATGACTTAGTTTTAATGAAGAAGCTTGGTTATTTCGGAAAGAACGATGATGACTTGATAAGGTTCGCAGGTGAAAAGATAATTCCAGAGCCAAAGGATGATGAGGTGGTGGTTTTCATAAGCTTCTTCCGTGCCGGGCTTCAATTCCCGTTGTACGAGGTGATTGGTGAAGTACGAAAAAGATTTGAGATATATCTTCATCAGTTGACACCAAACGCTACAGTCAGAGCTCAGTATCTACATATGGGCTCTCCGAAGCCAGGGAAAAAGTGTCAATGCTAAATGATTCTACAGAGTCCATGAACTCCACTATCAGACCAAGGCGAGAACAGATGGTATGCATAAAAACTTCGGATGCTATAACTTTGCATATAAAAAAGATACGAAGGTCTTGTGATTGAGTACCGCACCAAGTGGCCTACTGGCTAGACAAACGAGTGGTTTTATGTAAAGGTTGACAAGAAGAGAAGGGAGAAACTTATGAGCATGGTGATGAGTCCCTTGAAGTTAAGCTTCGGCATGACGAGGCCACTGTGCAACATGCAACTCGGCTCCTCATGCCAGTTAGCTGAAGTAGAATTCAGAGTTGTGGCCGAGCACATTAGTACTCAGGATTTAGTGTAAGAATACTTGGCCAACAAAACTTTTCCCACATCAGGTTGGTGGGGAATACCAAAGAGAAAAGATGAAGGGAAAAAATTGAACTTGTGAGACTGCTATACCGCTTTAAATTTCATAAACCTTCAGCGGCCCTTGTGTCAAATGGTTGGAAGTTATTGAAACAATGTGCAATGAAATCCTTAGGAACTATACCAAGAAGGAAGACCAGTTGATGACTGTTGCCTTCGGCACATGGGAGAAACGAAGGTTAAACCGAGTGATGGATGCCCTCGGCTTTGAGTATCCTGATTATGATAGACTTGACGAAGAGACCTGAGAGAGAGGAAGAAAAGAGTTGTAAGTATCCTAAAAAGACAAGCAATAAGATCCATCGAGAAGGATAAAAAGAAAAGACTAACAAAAAGATCGAAGGTTTCAGAAGAAACTGAAGCTTCCAAGATGTAGCTGAAACCTTCGGTATCTAAGAAACAAAAAATTGTGGAGTCCAGCCATAATGAAGAAGAAAAGTCTTCTCCACCGAAGCGCTCTGTCGAAACTCCTTCGGCATCTTCCATTGGCGTAACAGAAATCTTGGAGGTAATGACTGAACCCTTGCCTTTCACCATGGTAAGCCCTCTAGGATCGGAGCTAACAAGCTTATTACAGCTAAAGAAAAAAGATGCTAGGGAAGCTGCCGAAGCAAAAACAGGAAAAGGTCCTTCGGCACCCGGTGGGGGAAATGCCCAAAAGAAGCGCCATATGATGACTATGATGAGGGTCGTTCTTGATACCCCCCACCGACAATTCAAAAGAGGATTGCCCCCTCTGCCGCTGACAAAGCTACTGAAGCGCCTTAACAGGCTGAAAGTAGTGGCGGTCCTCTCGAGACAACTTTATCAGAGATTGAAAGAATTATTTTGTTGTATCAGAGTTGAATGAATTTGCTGTATCTAGTGGTTACCAGCCTGGATCCGTTCTCCTTGGCGGGGTAGACGATGAAATCTTGGGATGCATCCCTGATCGCACCGGAGCAAAAATTGTGAATACCTTGGCCAAGAGTATCGGATTCCCCAAACTTGAAAGGAACATTAGTAATTATAGAAAACAACATATCACCAACAATTTGTTTTACTCAAACTTTAAGGTATGATTTTTCTGTTGTTCCTGCTTCATCCAATTAGCTTTAATGTTTTAGGAATAAAAATCTAATGCAACTTCGTCTTTGCCACAGGGTCTGCTTTTGAGCAAAGCTTTGAAATTACAACAAGAGAATGAATATAAAAAAAACGTCATCAGCGATTTGGAGAAAAAGATTAAGAATCTTGAAAATTCTTTGAAGGAAAAAGACTCTCTACTCAGTATTGCCGAAGGCTCTCTTGCTAAAGCTCGTCTTCAAAGCGAGAAACAAAGCATTCAAATTTTAGATAACGCAAGAATTGAAAGGTTGAGTAAAGAGCTAGAAAAAGCAAAAAACAACTTTGCAAGATAGTACAAGCCAGTTCAATCGTCAATCCGAAGTTTTACACATGAAAGCCAAAGCCGAAGCCGAAAAGAACTTTAAACTTAGCGAAACACTGAAAACACTTCGAGATAGATGCTTCGGCTTTGCAATGCAGTGCTCCTCTCAGTTAAGGAGCATTTTTAATTCTGTTGGGGCTACATCCGAGAAAGTCAATCATTCTGCCGAAGATATTCGAAGGGCACTTGAATGGATTGAAAAAGAAATTGAAGATCTTGACGAAGTCATAGTCGGCCACGGTGACTTTTGTGCAATAGTGGCTACCCGTGGAACGACCGCTGTTTTCGCCAAGGCTGGATGCAACCACCTGAAAACTGTCAGTAAACCAACCTTCGACCTTTCAGCATCAGACTTGGACAACATCCCGGCCAAGGCTAGAAGCGTAGGCAACAGATTTATCACTCAAATCTGGACAAAGGGTGGACGATAAGTCGCTGGAAACGAAGCTCGGGCACTAATTGACAAGGTATGAAGATTCTCCTACTTTCATGCTTCTTCGCATTTATCACATTGTGTTTTATTATATCTTTTTGCCACATTGTTGTTTCCTGGGCGAGGTTGATGAAGATTGAGGAATCGAAGCTTATCTCAATGGTCCTTAAGAATACACCGAGTCTATCTTGTACTTTTGCCAATAGTCTTGAAAGATGCTCTTAGAGGTCTTTTTTGTAAATGAAAAACATTAAATCTGGCAAAAAAGATTTGTCGAAGTATGTAATATCTTTGTAAACATTTATGAGTACCTTGCAATATTACCTTTCTTCTGATGTTACTTGCTTTGCTGGGGACGAAACCAGTGTTACCGTTTTTTGAGCCAAAGGCAAAAAACACCTTCTCTTCATTTCGTTCACAGCGAAGCATTTTAGACTTCTCGTCAGTCTCATGCAAAGTGTCATCATGCGGTGAAGCTAGAAATGTCTAATGAATGCTTGGATGAATGCGAAGTATGATGTGATGAAATATGCAAGTGCAAGCTGAAGATAACAAAATTCACACAAACGCGCACAAACTATGCATCCCCTTAGGAACGACTTTGAAGTCTCTTCACCTTCATTTGGTGGTATTTTAGCTCTGCATCCCCTTAGGAATGACTTTGGAGTAAGCTCTGCATCTGTTGGTCACTTGTTCTCAAATGCTATGAATCAAGAACAAGGCAACACAATTGTTAAAGATTAGGGACCTTCATCCTTCGAAGCATTATCTCCTTTTGAATACAATGATCTTCAGACGAAGGTCATGAAGGACACACCTTCATCATTCGTAAGAATAACAATTCATAGAGATGATAAATATTATCCATTCATATGTCGATTTATATATTTATTTCATGATGAACCTATGAATATAAACAACATTTCTTGATACCTTCGTCTTGTTCGAAGGTGTTGACGCGAGAGCAATAACAATTCAGCATGAACAGTATGGGGTACTGTTCACCTATTTATAGGCACAGGACGCAGCCCGGGTGAAAATACATTTATGACCTTAATGTGTATACACAATCATAACATAAATCGTTGGGGATTAACTAGTCTTTTCCTCTTTAGTTCGACGTCATACTTGACCTTCATTGCCACCCTAAGCCGAAGCTGTCGTCTTTTAGCTATAGCTTCGGCATTCATTGTTATCGTTTTTAGACAATGTCTTCGTCTCAATGACCTTCAGCGGGGCAAAAGATACTCATCACGAAGCTTTTATTATGATGAAGGTTGTGTAATATTCAATAATATACTAGAAACAAAAGGTTAGTTGTGTCTTTGAGGACCTTCGGAAGAGGAAAGCCCCCAACAGCATCCCCTTATGAACGACTTTGGAGCTTCTTCATCTTTATTAGGTCGTATCTTAGCTCATCCACGTAGGAACGACTTTGGACCTTCTCCACCTTCATTGGTTGTCCATGCAAAAACATCCTTGTTAAACAGAAATTTTAGCAGAGTTTTCTCTTGTTCATCGGACAACTGAGACCCTAATAACACCTTCTGCTCAGCTATGTCTTCGCACAGAAGCATAGACTTTGGTTGATCCACTGAAGCAACTTTGTCTCTTATATGCTTCTAATGAGCTTCGGCTTCATCTATGTTGTGGATGGTCTTTGAATCTATCCAGTTCCCTTCGGCCCTTCTAGCGACCTCTTGACTCCCATGCACAGCAATAGGACCTTGGTCAGATGGTATCTTCATGCACAGATATGCTAGGTGGAGCACCGCTTCGAAGGCATTCAATGTCCCTCAACCAATGATTGCATTGTAAGGATAGTCCATGTCAACGATGTCAAATAAAACTTGTTTTGTTCTTGTATTGTTAATATAACCAAAGGTGATCGGCATTGTTATCTTTCCAAGTGCCACTATCTACCTTCCTCCAAAGCCACACAAGGGGTGCGTTGCATCATGTATTTTGTCATCATGCTCTTGCATCTGCCTGAAGACTTTTGTGAAGATATTTGCTACACTGTCTATGCCTACAAGAACATTGTGAACCAGGAATCTTTTGATAACACATGATATGACCATTGTATCATTATGGGGGTAATCCTTGAGCTGAAGGTCTTTCTGAGAGAATGTGATTGGTACATGAGACCATTTGGATTTGATGAAGGGTCATTGCACTCCAACATGATGTACCCTTCTTTGTGCTTCCTTCTTCTGCTTCTTATTGGCTGGTTTAAAACTTGAGCCGCCTGTGATTGGGAGCACCAGCTTTGTATCCGAAGGTGTCATAACTTGGTCACCTTGCGAAGCCATTGTCGTGATCATGGAAGTGAGTTTACCGGAGGTGGTGGGTACCAATGTTGGTCACTTGTTCTTAAATGTTGTGAATCAAGAACAAGGCAACACAATTGTTAAAGATTAGGGACCTTCGTCCTTCGAAGCATTATCTCCTTTTGGATATAATGATCTTCAGACGAAGGTCATCAAGGACCTACCTTCATCATTCGTAAGAATAACAATTCATAGATATGATAAATATTGTCCACTCATATATTTATTTCATGATGAACATTTGAATATTAACAAGATTTCTAGATACCTTTGGCTTGTTCGAAGGTGTTGACGCGAGAGCGATTACAATTCAGCGTGAACAGTACGGGGGTACTGTTCTCCTATTTATAGGCACGGGACGTAGCCTGGGTGGAAATACATTTATGACTTTAATTTGTATACACAATCGTAACATAAATCATCGGGGATTAACTGGTCTTTTCCTATTTGGTTCGGCATCATACTTGACCTTCGTTGCCACCCTAAGCCAAAGCTGTCGTCTTTCAGCTATAACTTTGGCATTCATTGTTATTGTTTTTAGACAATGTCTTCGTCTCAATGACCTTTGGTGGGGCAAATGATACTCATCACAAAGCTTTTCTTATGATGAAGGCCCTGTAATATTCAATAATACACTAGAAACAAAAGGTTAGTTGTGTCTTTGAGGACCTTCGGAAGATGAAGGCCCCAACAGTAGCCCCTTCACGGTGCTAGATCGTTTTTTCATAACAAGCTCGATCTGCAAAAAAATACGAAGGCTTCTGGGTGCCAAAGGTCCAAAAAACACCTTCCCTGAGCTTGTTATTAAAAAATGAATATAAAACTTACGCCAGTTTTCGACCCTCGATCAGTCAGTGCGCGTGTCTCGGTGGTTCGCCTTCTTCACTTGCGAGGCTATATAAACAGATGGGTTGGTGAGAAGTTACCACAATATTCATTGCTACTGCGACATTGCACTGCTGAAAAAAATCTACTGAAGCCGAAGTGTAACACCCCATTGCTCCCACACAATGAATGTTACCAAATACCCTTCCCACAAAACTTAAACAAAATAAGAAAAGAAATAAAGACAAAAAGTAAAGCAAAATCCGGCAGCACCTCCCTTGAAAGTAGCATAACGAGAGGAACATAAAGTTTATACATAATGTAAAAGATAGATAATCCACATAGTATAAACAGAATGCAGAGATAGTAATAAATATTCATGACCAAATAAAAACAAAGGGAATCCAGCCAACCCAAAAGCAATTTCGACTATCATGAAGACTAGAACATATTAATCTCCTAGACTTTAACCCTGTTTAACCACATTACTAAGCAGTGATACATTTATTTAAGTGTGTAGTGGTTGTGCTGCTACTTCCCTCCTTTCCCAAAAGCAAGGATCAAGTGCCTGCATCAAAAAATGCAAGAGTGAGATGACACATCTTAGCAAGTAAAAAGATCAACAACGACTGAACAATGTAAATAGGCCGTGCTTAAACAACCACGTAGTTCACAATTTCCCTCTTTAATATTAAATTGCAGCAAGTAAACAAGTAACCAAATACTCAGTTCCAAAATGAATCACAAAGTAAAGATCCACACCATCCACACCACCATAACAGGTTCCACACTTCACCCATGAATGAACATGGCTACAGATGCAGTAATGACTTCTGCCTTTATACCTCTAAGGATATGAAGCTGCATCATACCCCTTCTCGGGCAACGTATGATGCTTATTGTACCGGTATGGTCGGACCATAAGATCGCGACGAAACTTTCATGCAAAGGATGATGAATGCACTATGCATGTCAACAACATGAGTCCTTCCCAAATAAAATGTGTTAAACATATACTCCCACCCATTCCAAATAATAAACAACATGGGTAACTTGATCAAACCACACCCTCAACATATGTAATCAATAGAACATGGATAGCTTCAAACGATGGTACCCAACAAGGAATATGAGGAAGGACACAGATAGTATAAATATAATCAAGTATAAAACACATTAATCGACCGACAGAATAACCATCACTATTTTACTTGCCTTTGCCGGGGAATTTGGACAAAGCCCTAAGTGCGATCCGAAAGTCCACCACCTATTTTTGACACACCACTTAGTGCACAAATTCACATAACAAACTCTCATAAACGACGCCGCACCTACACACAATTCCAAACCTGTCGCAAGCGACTTATCACCCCCATCACCCACCAACTGCAACGGCGCTGCTTGTCAATTTCATATCTTTAAAATTATGACAGCAGTGGTAACAAACAAAAACTCCATAAGCATCTACATAAAATTCCCCACAAGTTTTGTATACAAATGATAATTAAATTCCAACTCCTAATTAGCCCAAAACAGTCCACAAGATAAACTTTGCAATCTGTTTTTGGACAGCAACATACCCGGATTCAAACAGCGATATCTCCTAAAATATAACTCCGAATCGAGCGCATAAGTACTCGTTGGAAAGGTATGACAAAGCTCTACATGATTCTCCCACTGATTACCACTAATTACCCACAAAAAATTCCCAGAAACTACTAGAACTACTGCTGTTCGCCCACCCACAAATTTCTGGACATCACCTCTACCGATTCGCATAGGTAAACATATAATCAATTGGATTGCAGCACAATTAAACACAAGATACAATCTCAAAATCACCTTGAATTCTCCCCCTTTCCTCCCTTCTTCTTCCCTCCACCAAAATCCAATTGGAGACTTGCACCAACACGACGTAGATCCAAGCGGGAAAGGAATGGCACCTTGGAGAGGAGGAGATGGGGGACGACTAGGGTTAGGTGGTGTGGCTGCAATCACTTAGGAGGAGAGGGAGAGAGAGGGTGGGTGGCGGCCTAGTCTAGAGGGAGGGGGTGGCGGCCACACAAGGGGGAGGAAAGAATAGAAGTGGTCAGCTAGGGTTAGGGAAAAGAAATAGGGGCTCCCCACCGCCGGATTGAGATCAACGGCCCAAACCCACACTCATGCCTAAGCTCCCGTCCCCTGCGCACAAAACCAGCATAAATTCTACTATTTTACTGAGGTTTACCTCCCAAAATTCCAATCCCCACTAGCACGGCACCCGAAAGAGAAAAACAAAGAAAGAATAAACTCCATCTTCTCTTTTTTGCAAAATGGGTATCACACTCTACCCCCCTTAAAAGAATTCGACCTCGAATTCCGACGCTTCTATCGGAACAACAAAAGAAAGATTAATGAATCAACAACACTCACCCATAACGAAAAGTTTAGGATATTTTTACCGCATCAGCTCCTCAAGTTCCCAAGTAGCCTCGCGCTCAGACTGATTAGTCCATAAGACCTTAACATACTTAACTGATCTCCTTCTCAACACATGCTCCGAGGACTCCAAGATACGCACCAGACGACACTCCAGAGTCAGATCCTGCTGCACCACAATTGGTTCCATCTTGATGTGATGGTCCGAATCCCGCAAAAACTTCCGCAACATAGAGACATGAAATACCGGGTGCACCCCTGCCATGGAATCCGGCAATTGCAAGCGATAAGCCAAGCTGCCCACCCGGACCAAGATAGGGAACGGTCCAATGTATCTCGGGCTAAGCTTTCCGGAGACGCCGAACCAAACAACTCCTTTAGTAGGTGATACCCTGAGAAGGACTTGGTCACCCACTGCAAATTCCAAGTCCCTTCTCCTCACATCAGCATAACTCTTCTGACGGCTCTGAGCGGCCAAAATATTCTGTCGAATTTCCTGAACCTTCTCCGATGTCTGCTTAACCCAATCAGGACCAACCAGGGATCTCTCTCCCAATGTCTCCCAGCACAGAGGGGAGATACACCGCCTGCCATATAAAGCCTCAAATGGTGCCATCTTGATGCTAGCCTGGTAGCTGTTGTTATAAGCAAACTCGGCCAACGCGAGATGATCCTCCCAGCTACCCTTCCATGATAGAACACAAGCATGCAACATATCTTCCAAGGTTTGGATCGTTTGCTCTGACTGACCATCAGTCTGACGGTAAAAAGCGACACTAAGTGAGAGCTTGGTACCCAATGCACTGTGAAGACTCCCAGAATTTGGATACAAATTTGGAGTCTCATTCAGAAACAATGGACTTAGGCACCCCGTGAAGCCTGACTACTTCCTTCATATACAAGGGAACCAATTCTGAAGCTGAATTTGTGGTCTTCATGGGAATAAAGTGCACAGACTTAGTCAAGCGATCCACTACCACCCATATAGCATCCCTACCCCGAGGAGAACGAGGTAAGCCCACCACAAAATCCATGGTGATATGCTCCCATTTCCACTCCGGAATTTCCAATGGCTTCAGTAAACCTGCAGGCCGCTTATGCTCGGCTTTCATGCGCTGACATACTTCACAGGCGGCCACATACTTAGAAACATCAACCTTCAACCGCTTCCACCAGAAGTTTTGCTTCAAATCTCTGTACATTTTGGTTTTGCCAGGGTGAACGATGTAAGGTGTTTATGAGCTTCTCTCAAGATATCCATCTTCACCTCTGATTTCTGAGGCACACAAAGACGGCCCCTAAAGCGAACCAAATCATTCTCATCAATGGTGAACTCCCGGAGTTTACCATCGCCAACCCTCTTTCGAGCTTCCTGCAATAAACGATCCTACTGCTGAGCCGCACACACTCTCTCCATGAGGGAGGATTGAATAAGCATCCGAGTCTCCTCACTAGCGGTGCCGACATAGCACAAAGCGATCCCCAAACGGTCCAGATCAGCGATCAAAGGCAAGGCCACTTTTGGAACCCCGGACCTGCTAAGGGCACCAGCCACCACATTTGCCTTCCCCGGGTGATAATGAATGGACAAATCATAATCTTTAATCAATTCGAGTCACCGTCGATGCCTCAAATTCAGCTCCTTCTGAGTGAAAATATACTTGAGACTTTTATGATCGGTGTAAATGTCACAAGACTCTCCATAAAGATAATGCCTCCACGATTTTAGAGCAAAGACCATCGTGGCCAATTCAAGATCATGAGTTGGATAATTCCCCTCATGCTTCCTCAACTGCCTTGAGCCATAAGCAATCACTCTGCCTTCTTGCATCAACACACAGCCAAGACCAATTCGAGAAGCATCCGTAAAAACTGTGAAATGTTTACCACTCTCAGGCAAAGCTAGGATAGGGGCGATCACCAACTTGTTCTTCAATGTCTGATAGCTGACCTCGCAATCGCTGGACCAGACGAAAAGAACACCCTTCTCCAAGAGTCTAGTCAAAGGCTTAGCAATGCTGGAAAAATTTAGTACGAAGCGTCGATAATATCCGACGAGCCCCAAGAAACTTTGGATTTTAGAGACACTAGAGGGTCTCTTCCACTCCACCACAGCCGCGACATTCTTGGGATCAACCGCAATGCCCTGCTGATTAATCACATGACCCAGGAAAGCCACTTCGGACAGCCAAAAGGCACACTTCTTCAATTTGCCATAAAACTGATTCTTCCTATGAGCACTCAGAACGAGACGGAGATGTCGCTCATGCTCTTCCTCGGTCTTTGAATAGATCAGAATATCATCTAGGAACACAACCACAAAGTCGTCCAAGAACTCATGTAACATCCTATTCATTGCTTCCATAAAAGCAGCAGGGGCATTAGTTAAGCCAAAAGACATGACTATGAACTCGTAATGCCCATACCTGGTGTAAAAGGTTGTCTTCTCAATATTCTCCTCACGAATCCTCAATTGATGATAACCAGAGTTCAAATCAATTTTGGAGAACACCTGGGCACCCCTCAACTGTTCAAAGAGAACCTCAATACGGGGTAGCGGATATTTATTCTTGATTGTCACTTGATTCAGAGCACGATAATCCACATATAGTCTCTTGCTTTTATCCTTCTTCTCAACTAACAATACTAGGGAAGCCCATGGCGACCTGCTAGGCCTAATGAAACCCTTAGCTAGTAGATCATCCAATTGCTGCTTCAATTCAACCTGCTCCTTTGGAGCCATCCGATACGGGGCCTTATGAATAGGCTGCGTACCCAGAATCAGCTTGATTTCAAAAGCTGCATTGCGCTTCGGAGGAATGCTTGGAAGCTCTGCTAGAAACACGTCGGCAAAGTCACACACCACACAGATGTCTTGCACCCACAAGGCAGCCTCATCCTCCACCACCATGGAGTAAAGAATTCCCGACTTCCTTGACCGATGATCCGGAAGCAATTGCGACAACAAGGATAACGTGAACTTTGGAGAACTTCCCAAGAATATCACCTCCCTACCCGACGGCGCCTACAATAACACTATCTTCCAAAAACAGGATATAACTGCGTGATACTGAGATAACCAATCCATACCCAAGATAACATCGAATGCCCCCAAGGAAATCACAACAAGATTGGCCGAAAAGACCTCATCGGCAAGAATGACAGAACATACCTAACAAACTGAACAGCTACTAATGGAGCCATTAGCAGAACTAACCAAAATTGGGTGACCCAACCTCTGCATCGAAAGACCAGCCCGCGACACAAAATTCTCCGAAACAAACGAATAGCTAGCGCCAGAGTCAAAAAGAGCATGGGACACAAATGAATCAACTGAGATTGTACCTGTCACCACGTCTCCTTGCTCTCTGCCATCCGTAGAGGGTAGCACATAAGCTCCAGAAATATCCGCAGAAGAGGAAGCTCCCGGAGTGAAGTTAACAGAAGAACCCCACTGAGCCGTCAGGTGAGGCAGACGCGGAGCTCCAAACTGAGATGACATAGGAGTAGTCGGTGCAGGAGTAGGCGTAGCCAGATACTGAGGAAAACCCTGCATCGGCACGAACTGAGAAGCCCCAGGCACATAGAACTGCTGCGGAGGGAGTGGAACTGAAAATTGCTGCTCAGCGCTTAACATCAGGTTGACAGTGCCCTGCGAAGAGGAGGAAGTCACTGGCTCCCATCTGAGCTTCCCATTGGGATTCCTCCTACACCACATCCTTGTGGTCCTGACTGCAGATAGAACACCTGCCACTCCACTGACACTCAGCACGGCGATGCACATCACCACAACAGAAACACACCAGCCCCAGCTTGGGCTTAGGAACAGTCTGATACCTCTAAGTACTTCCTCCCGAAGTACCCGATGCAGAGGATTTGCCACGGTAGGGGTGGTGGCGCTGGTGCTGAGACTTGCCCCTCTTATGGGCTGGACCCCCAGTGTTGCCCCTCCTCGCGTCCTGGCCACGAGGCTGATCAACACCCGAAGACTTATGTGACTCCATGGTCTATTGATGTTGCTTCTCCACACCCAATGCCTGCTCCACTATAGTACGGAAATCCACGGAAAGGCTCCTAGGGCATGCCTGATAGAAGGTTTCAGGCCTTGACGGAACTGGCTCGCTTTCTCCATCTCATTGTAAGCCACATGAGGAACAACGCGGACCATCTTGTTAAAGCCCACTTCATACTCTGTGATAGACTTCTTCTCTTGCTTGTAGGACTGCAAATAATTCTTCATTTTCTCCAGGAAGGTAACCGGGTAGAACCTCCTCTCAAACTACCTGATGAAAACATCCTAGGACAGGACTCCTAGTGAAGAGGAGTGAGCTGCCTGCACGCCTCTCCACCAAATTTGAGCCTCTCCCTTCAGCAGCTGTGTGCCAAAGTGAACACGATCTCCATACACAATCTCAAAGACATTCATCTTATCCTCCACGTAAGTTAGCCAATCCGCCACCTCGACCGGAGTACCACTACGATCAAAAGTGTCCAACTTCATGCCCATCCACTGCATCAGAGAAAGACCACTGACGAGAAGAGGCACCTCAGCCCCGCCACCTGGAGCAGCACCCATAGGGACAGCGCCCCGGGCACTCCCCCACCACCAGCACCCTAAGCAGCATCTGCAGGGGCAACAGGAATAGCTTGCCTCAGAATGGCCAACTCCTGCTGCATGGCCTGCATCGCGGCTAACATTGCCGCCGGACTCATCGAGTCCCCACTAGGACTTGTGGGCTGCCACGAGCCCTATGAGGCGGCATAGCTGCAGCCACAGGGGTGAGAAAATAAGTAAATAAGATTGGCATAACACCTCATCAGATAATGTCAAACCAGCACAGACAATAACATAATATATCAATAGTAAAGCAGGAAACTCATCCTACATGTGCAGTGTGTCAATTTATTATTATTCCACTTGCTAGGACCTACAGCCTATTCCTTTGATACCAACTGTAACACCCCATTGCTCCCACACAATGAATGTTACCAAATGCCCTTCCCCCAAAACTTAAACAACATAAGAAAAGAAATAAAGATAGAAAGTAAAGCAAAATTCGGCAGCACCTTCCTTAAAAGTAGCATAACGAGAGGAACATAAAGTTTATACATATTGTAAAAGAAAGATAATCCACATATGAAAAGGAAATATGCCCTTGGGCAATTTCTATAAGTATTTTGGTGATTAGATGCCCAACACATATTAATTGAATCCTTGTGTACTAAATGTGGGAAAAGTACAAATCAAGGCACGAGGTATGTTTCTAGACTTAGTACATTGTTTTTGAATACTAATGTGTTTATCTAAGTGCTAGAAACAGAGCCAAGAAGAAAAAAGTTGAATTGAAGAAGAGTTGGCCGTGTACAGCCAACTCCAGCTGGGCCTGGCACACCGGACTGTCCGGTGGCGTACCGAACAGTGTCTGGTGGTGCACTGGACAGTGTCCGGTGCCCCAGGCTGGCCTCCAGTGAACTATCTGCTCTTGGGAATCAATGGAGTCGTACGGCTATAATTCACTGGACTGTCCGGTGAGTCATCCGCGACGAACTCATCGCTCTCGAGAAAAGAAACAAGGTGATGTGGCTATAATTCACCGGACTGTCCGGTGGTGCACCAGACTGTCCGGTGAGCCAATGGCGCCAGCGCCAATGGTCGCCGAGCGATCAACGCACGACACGTGGCTCGCTCCAACGGTCGGCTTGGTGCACCGGACTGTCCGGTGTGCATCGGACAGTGTCCGGTGCGCCATCTGGCCCGGAGGAGCAACGGTCGGCTGTGCCCGATTTGGAAGGAAATCACGCACCGGACATGCTACAGTGCCTGTCCGGTGGCGCACCGGACTGTCCGGTGCGCCACTCGACAGAAGGCAAGGATAGCCTTCCATGTTGATCTCCAACGGTTCCTAGCTGCCTTGGGGCTATAAAAGAGACCCCTAGGTGCATGGAGCAGTACACCAAGCATTCTCCAAGCATACTAAGACATCCAGACTCCGCTCCCACGCATTTGATTCATTATGATAGTGATTTGAGCTTCATTTCGAGTTGTGAACTCCCTGTGTTGTCTTTTGAGCTCAAGTCTTGACTTGTGCGTGTGTGTGTGTTGCGGATTGAATCTTGTGTGTGTTGCTTCTCCCAACCTTACTCTGTGCTTTCTTTGTGATCTCTATTGTAAGGGTGAGAGACTCCAAATTGTGGAGATTCCTCGCAAACGAGAAGATACTCTAAACGAAAAGACTGTGGTATTCAAGTTGATCATTGGATCACTTGAAAGGGGTTGAGTGCAACCCTCGTCCATTGGGATGCCACAACGTGGAAGTAGGCAAGTGTTACTTGGCCGAACCACGAGATAAAAATCGCGTGTCTCTTGTGTTGAATTTTCTGTGATTGTTGTGTTCACAAGAACTCGCTTCAAAGCTACTTAGTCACGCTAACACTTCAATATCTAAGTTTTGTGGCTATTTAGCTCTTGATTTTACAAGATCACCTATTCACCCCCCCCTCTAGGTGCTCTCAATTGGCATTGGAGCCGTACTCTTCATTTAAGGGACTAACCGCCCGAATAGATGGATCCTAAGGGTAAGGGGATGGTGATTAACGACAAGGAGAAGGAGTCCCTTCTCAACGAGCCAAGAGACGACAAGCATGCCGACTCTGGCTCGAGTCACAAGAAGAGGGACGGGAAGAAGAAGAGACGCATCAAGAAGATCATCTACTACGACAGCGATGCATCTTCTTCTTCACCAAAGGACGACGACGACTCCTCGTCAAAGAAGAAAACGGTCAATCAAAACTATTCTTTTGATTACTCTCGCATTCCCTATAATTCAAATGCTCATCTTCTTTCAATTTCCCTTGGAAAACCTCCACACTTCGATGGAGAGGACTATTCGTTTTGGAGCCATAAAATGCATAGTCATTTATTCTCTCTCCATCCTAGCATATGGGAAATTGTAGAAAATGGGATGCATTTTGATAGCATTGATAATCCTATTTTTATAAATGAACAAATCCATAAAAATGCCCAAGCTACTATTGTCTTGCTAGCTTCACTTTGTAGGGATGAATATAATAAGGTGAGTGGCTTGGACAATGCTAAGCAAATCTGGGACACCCTCAAGATATCTCATGAGGGAAACGACGCCACTATGATCACAAAGATGGAACTAGTGGAAGGCGAGCTGGGGAGATTCACGATGATCAGGGGAGAGGAGCCAACTCAGACCTACAACAGGCTCAAGACCCTGGTCAACAAGATTCAAAGCTATGGAAGCACAAGATGGACGGATCATGATGTTGTCCGACTCATGCTAAGGTCATTTACTGTAATTGACCCCCATCTTGTGAATCTTATTCGTGAAAACCCCAGGTACACCAAAATGACGCCCGAGGAGATCCTTGGAAAATTCGTAAGCGGGCACATGATGGTTAGGGAGGCAAGATATGTAGATGACGCCTTGAATGGTCCACTACCCATCTACGAGCTGCAGCCCATTGCTCTCAAAGCAACAAGCAGCAAGGAGGTGCTACCAAGCAAGGTAGCTCAAGTGGAGGCTGCCAAACTCAACGAGGACGAAATGGCGCTTATCATCAAACGCTTCAAGACCACTCTTAAAGGACGCAAGGAGTACCCCCAACAAAAACAAAACAAGGGGAAAGCGCTCCTGCTTCAAATGCGGTAAGACTGGTCATTTCATTGCACAATGCCTCTATAATGATAATGACCAGGGACAAGAAAAGAGTGGGAAGAAGGAAAAGAAGAAGAATTATAGGAAGGCGAAGGGCGAGGCGCATCTAGGAAAGGAATGGGATTCCGACTGCTCGTCATCAGACTCTGATGATGAAGGACTTGCTGCCTTGGCCTTCGACAAGTCTTCACACTTCCCCAACAAACGCCATACATGTCTTATGGCCAAGGAAAGGAAGGTACATGTTCGAGATACCCCTAAGTACACTTCTTCTAGCGATGAGGAATCATCTAATGATGAAGTAGATTACTCTGATTTATTTAAGGGGTTAGATCGAGCTAAAGTAGAGAAAATTAATGAATTAATCGATGCTCTCAATGAAAAAGATAGATTGCTAGAAAAGCAAGAGGATATATTATATGAGGAACATGACAAATTTGTTAGTGTGCAAAAATCTCTTGCTTTAGAAATTAAGAGAAATGAAATGTTGTCTTCTGAGTTATCTGCTTGCCATGAATCTGTCTCTAGTTTAAGGAGTTTAAATGATGAATTAAATGCTAAGCTAGAGGAAGTTAACAAAACTAGTTCATGTGTAGAGCATGTTGCTATTTGTAATAGATGTAAGGATTTTGATGTTGATGCCTGTGATGAACATCTTGCTTCTATTACTAAATTGAACAATGAGGTGGCAAGTCTTAATGCTCAACTTAAGACTTGCAAAGTTGATTTTGATAAATTGAAATTTGCTAGGGATGCCTACACAGTTGGTAGACACCCCTCAATTAAGGATGGACTTGGTTTTCAAAAGAAAACCAAGAACTTAACAAGCCAAAGGACTCCTATTCTCAACAAGGAGAAAGGGAAGGCCCCCATGGCCAGTAGTCCTAAAAGGAATCATGCCTTTATTTATGATACGAAAATTGCTAGTCATTCTCATAGGAGTTATGATCATGCTGCTTATTATGATTCAAATGCTATGTTCGCTTCTAGCTCCACTCATGATTATGGTAGAAGTAGGCCTAGGAGAAATCATGTTGTGTCTCATGCTCCTAGAAAAATGTGCAATAAACCCTCTACTATTTATCATGCTTGCAATACTTCTTTTGTACTTATATGCAAAAATACAAAAGTAGTGGCTAGAAAATTGGGATCCAAATGCAAGGGAGACAAGACTTGTATTTGGGTTCCAAAAGTTATTATGACTAACCTTGTAGGACCCAACAAGAGTTAGGTACCTAAAACCCAAGCTTAAATTGCCTTGCAGGTTTATGCATCCAGGGGCTCAAACTGGATTATCGACAGCGGATGCACAAACCACATGACGGGGTGAAGAAGATGTTCACCTCCTACGTCAAGAACAAGGATTCCCAAGATACAATCATATTTGGAGATGGGAATCAAGGCAAGGTCAAAGGTTTGGGAAAGATAGCATCACAAGCGAGCACTCCATTTCAAATGTATTTTTAGTAGAGTCGCTAGGATACAACCTTCTGTCTGTAAGTCAATTGTGCCACATGGGTTACAATTGTTTATTTACAAATATTGATGTATCTGTCTTTAGGAGTGATGGTTCATTAGCTTTTAAGGGTGCATTAGACGACAAGCTCTATTTAGTTGATTTTTCGAAAGAGAATGCCGATCTAGATGCATGCTTAATGGTTAAGACTAGTATGGGCTGGCTTTGGCATCGCTGTCTAGCACATGTTGGGATGAAGAACCTTCATAAACTTCTAAAGGGAGAACATGTGTTATGACTAACCAATGTCTGTTTTGAGAAAGAGAGACCCTGTGGCATGTCAGGCAGGGAAACATGTGGGAAGCACTCATCACAGCAAGAACGTGATGACAACATCAAGACCACTGGAGCTTCTTCACATGGACCTCTTTGGACCCGTTGCCTACCTCAGCATCGGGGGAAGTAAGTATGGTCTTGTAATTGTTGATGACTTTTCCCGCTTCACTTGGGTGTTCTTTTTGTAGGACAAATTAGAAACCCAAGGGACCCTAAAGCACTTTCTAAGGAGGGCTCAAAACGAATTTGAGCTAAAGGTGAAAAAGATAAGGAGCGACAACGGGTCCGAGTTCAAGAATCTGCAAGTTGAGGAGTTTCTTGAGGAGGAAGGCATCAAGCACGAGTTCTCCGCTCCCTATACACCACAGCAAAATGGTGTAGTAGAGAGGAAGAACATGACGCTAATCGACATGGCGAGAACGATGTTTGGAGAGTTCAAGACGCCCGAGCGGTTTTGATCGGAAGCTGTGAACACAGCCTGCCACGCCATAAACCGACTCTACCTGCATCGCCTCCTAAAGAAGACCTCCTATGAACTCCTTACCGGTAACAAACCCAATGTCTCTTACTTTTGTGTATTTGGGAGCAAATGCTACATTCTGGTGAAGAAAGGTAGACATTCTAAATTTGCTCCCAAGGCAGTAGAAGGGTTTTTACTAGGGTATGACTCAAATATAAAAGCGTATAGGGTCTTCAACAAATCATCAGGATTGGTTGAAGTCTCTAGCGACGTTGTATTTGATGAGACTAATGGCTCTCCAAGAGAGCAAGTTGATCTTGATGACATAGATGAAGATGAAGTTCCGACGGCCGCAATGCGCACGATGGCGATAGGTGATGTGCAACCACAGGAACAACAGGAGCTAGATCAGCCATCTTCCTCCATGATGGTGCATCCTCCAACTCAAGATGATGAACAGGTACCGCAAGAAGAATGGCATGATCAAGGGGGAGCACAAGAAGATCAAGCAATGGAGGAAGAAGCACAACGGCTCCCTCCAACTCAAGTCCGAGCGACGGTCCAAAGACATCACCCCGTCGATTAGATTCTAGGTGACATCAGCAAGGGAGTAACTACTCGTTCACGATTAGCTAATTTTTGTGAGCATTACTCGTTTGTCTCTTCTATTGAGCCTTTCAGGGTAGAAGAGGCCTTGCAGGATCCGGACTGGGTGTTGGCCATGCAGGAAGAGCTCAACAACTTCAAGAGAAATAAAGTTTGGAGCCTGGTGCCACATCCAAAGCAAAACATTGTGGGAACCAAGTGGGTGTTCCACAACAAGCAAGACAAGCATGGGGTGGTGATAAGAAACAAGGCTCGACTTGTGGCAAAAGGTTATGCCCAAGTCGCAGGTTTGGATTTCGAGGAGACTTTTGCTCCTGTGGCTAGGCTAGAGTCTATTCGAATATTATTAGCCTATGCAACTCACCACTCTTTTAGGCTGTTTCAAATGGACGTAAAGAGCGCTTTCCTCAACGGGCCAATCAAGGAGGAGGATACATAGAACAACCCCCTGGCTTTGAGGATGACAGGTATCCCGACCACGTGTATAAGCTCTCTAAGGCGCTCTATGGACTTAAGCAAGCCCCAAGAGCATGGTATGAATGCCTCAGAGATTTCTTAATTGCTAATGCTTTCAAGGTTGGGAAAGTTGATCCCACTCTTTTTACAAAGACTTGTGATGGTGATCTCTTTGTGTGCCAAATTTATGTCGATGACATAATATTTGGTTCTACTAACCAAAAGTCTTGTGAGGAGTTTAGCAGGATGATGATGCAAAAGTTCGAGATGTCGATGATGGGCGAGTTGACCTACTTCCTTGGATTCCAAGTGAAGCAACTCAAGGACGGCACCTTCATCTCCCAAACAAAGTACACTCAGGATCTTCTCAAGAGGTTTGGGATGAAGGACGCCAAGCCCGCAAAGACACCGATGGGAACTGACGGGCATGTTGACCTCAACAAAGGAGGTAAGTCCGTTGATCAAAAGGCATACCGGTCCATGATAGGTTCATTGCTTTATTTATGTGCTAGTAGACCGGACATTATGCTTAGTGTATGCATGTGTGCTAGATATCAATCTGACCCCAAGGAATGTCACCTTGTGGCCGTTAAGCAAATTCTTAGGTATTTAGTTTCTACGCCTTGCTTTGGGATCTGGTATCCAAAGGGGTCTATCTTTGACTTAATTGGATACTCAGACTCCGATTATGCCGGGTGCAAAGTTGATAGGAAGAGCACATCGGGGACGTGCCAATTTCTAGAAAGGTCCCTGGCGTCCTGGAGTTCAAAGAAACAAACATTCATTGCCCTATCCACCGCTGAGGCCGAGTATGTTGCCGCAGGACAATGTTGCGTGCAACTACTTTGGATGAGGCAAACCCTCTGGGACTTTGGCTACAATCTGAGCAAAGTCCCACTCCTATGTGACAATGAGAGTGCAATCCGCTTGGCGGATAATCCTGTTGAACACAGCCGCACTAAGCACATAGACATCCGGCATCACTTCCTGAGAGACCACCAGCAAAAGGGAGATATCGAGGTGTACCATATTAGCACCGAGAACTAGCTAGCCGATATCTTCACTAAACCTTTAGATGAGAAAATGTTTTGCAGGTTGCGTAGTGAGCTAAATGTCTTAAATTCGCGTAACTTGGATTGATCTATAGCATACATGTGTTCTATGCCTTTGATCGTGTCACTTTATGCATTTAAATCCATTATTGTTTATTTGTGGTGCTCAAGTTGTACACGTCATCCCCGGACCTCACAAGTCCATATGCAAATGGTGCACATATCAAGGGGGAGATGTGCTACAACTTGACCCTTTGAGACTTACCTATTTGGTTGAGTACCCTTGATGCAGTCTCAAAGGTGCATTGAAAGGGAAAAATGTACTTGGACGATGCAAAGACTTCCACTGCACTCCGGTATTAGTGTATTTAATTCCAAGTTCATTCTTATGCTCTATTTGCCTTTTGCTCTGAATTGACATTTTTGGTGAGGCAATGGGGTTAAAAGGGCCAAAAATGATCCCGTTTTGGTGCTTAATGCCAAAGGGGGAGAAATTAAGGCCAAAGCAAATGGATCAGCCAACCACTTGTTAATTTTGAAAATAATAGAGTTAGAATTTTTGATTTGTCCAAAATGCTCTTATTGCAAAATTTGGTCTCTTGTGGGGGAGAATTTTGATTGTGGGAAAAGGGGGAGTTTTCGGGCACTTGAATCAATTCTACTCTTGAAATATCTCTCTATGTGCCCAAACAAGCGTGTTTGGCTTAGAGATAGACAAATGAATTTGATTTGCAAAAACAAACCAAGTGGTGGCAAAGAGCGATCCAAATATGCCAAATCATAAGCTAAAACAATTTGGTCTTAAATTGTTTTGATGTTGCACTTTTTAGTTGCTTTTTGATGTATTGGCATAAATCACCAAAAAGGGGGAGATTGAAAGGGAAATATGCCCTTGGGCAATTTCTATAAGTATTTTGGTGATTAGATGTCCAACACATATTAATTGAATCCTTGTGTACTAAATGTGGGAAGTACAAATCAAGGCACGAGGTATGTTTATAGACTTAGTACATTGTTATTAAATACTAATGTGTTTATCTAAGTGCTAGAAACAGAGCTAAGAAGAGAAAAGTTGAATTGAAGAAGAGTTGGTCGTGTACAGCCAACTCCAACTCGGCCTGGCACACCGGATTGTCCGGTGGCGCACCAGACAGTGTTCGGTGCCCCAGGCTGGCCTCCGGTAAACTATCTGCTATCGGGAATCGACGGAGTCGTACGACTATAATTCATCGGACTGTCCGGTGAGTCATCCGCGACAAACTCGTCGCTCTCGGGAAAAGAAACAAGGCGACATGGTATAATTCACCAGGCTGTCCGGTGAGCCAACGGCGCCAGCGCCAACGGTCGGCCGAGCGATCAACGCGCGACACATGGCTCGCTCCAACGGTCGGCTGGGTGCACCGGACTGTTCGGTGTGCACCGGACAGTGTCCGGTGTGCCATCTGGCCCGGAGGAGCAACGGTCGGCTGTGCCCGATTTGGAAGGAAATCACGCACTGAACATGCTATAGTGCCTGTCCGGTGGCGCACCGGACTGTCCCGTGCGCCACTCGACAGAAGGCAAGGATAGCCTTCCATGTTTATCTCCAACGACTCCTAGCTGCCTTAGGGCTATAAAAGAGACCCCTAGGCGCATGGAGCAGTACACCAAGCATTCTCCAAGCATACTAAGACATCCAGACTCTGCTCCCACGCATTTGATTCATTGTGATAGTGATTTGTGCTTCATTTCGAGTTGTGAACTCCCTATGTTGTCTTTTGAGCTCAAGTCTTGACTTGTGTGCGTGTGTGTGTTGTGGATTGAATCTTGTGTGTGTTGCTTCTCCCAACCTTACTCTATGCTTTCTTTGTGATCTCTATTGTAAGGGCGAGAGACTCCAAATTGTGGAGATTCTTCGCAAACGGGAAGATACTCTAAACAAAAAGACCGTGGTATTCAACTTGATCATTGGATCACTTGAAAGGGGTTGAGTGCAACCCTCGTCCATTGGGACGCCACAACGTGGAAGTAGGCAAGTGTTACTTGGCCGAACCACGGGATAAAAATCGCGTGTCTCTTGTGTTGAATTTTCTATGATTATTGTGTTCACAAGAACTCGCTTCAAAGCTACTTAGTCACGCTAACACTTTAATATCTAAGTTTTGTGGCTATTTAGCTCTTGATTTTATAGGATCATCTATTCACCCCCTCCCCTCTAGGTGCTCTCAACATAGTATAAATAGAATGCAGGGATAGTAATGAATATTTATGACCAAATAAAAAGGAAGGGAATCTAGCCAACCCAAAAGCAATTTCGACTATCATAAAGACTAGAACATATTAATCCCCTAGACTTGAACCCCTGTTTAACCACATTACTAAGCAGTGGTACATTTATTTAAGTGCGTAGTGGACATGCTGCTACTTTCCTCCTTTCCCAAAAGCAAGGATCAAGTGCCTGCATCAAACAATGCAAGAGTGAGATGACACATCTCAGCAAGTAAAAAGATCAACAACGACTGGACAATGTAAATAGGTCGTGCTTAAACAACCACATAGTTCACAATTTCCCTCTTGAATATTAAATTGCGGCAAGTAAACAAGTAACCAAATACTCAGTTCCAAAATGAATCACAAAGTAAAGATCCACACCATCCACACCACCATAACAGGTTCCACACTTCACCCATTAATGAACATGGCTACAGATGCAGTAATGACTTCTGCCTTCATACCTCTAAGGATATGAAGCTGCATCATACCTCTTCTCGGGCAATGTATGATGCTTATTGTATCGGTACGGTCAGACCATAAGATCGCGACGAAACTCCCATGCAAAGGATGATGAATGCACTATGCATGTCAACAACATGAGTCCTCCCCAAATAAAATGTGTTAAACATATACTCCCACCCATTCCAAATAATAAACAACATGGGTAACTTGATCAAACCACACCCTCAACTATGTAATCAATAGAAAATGGATAGCTTCAAACGATGGTACCCAACAAGGAATATGAGGACGAACACATATAGTATAAATATAATCAAGTATAAAACACAGTAATCGACCGACGGAATAACCATCACTATTTTACTTGCCTTCACCGGGGAATTTGGACAAAGCCCTAAGTACGATCTGGAAGTCCACCACCTATTTTTGACACACCACTTAGTGCACAAATTCACATAACAAACACTCATAAATGACGCCGCACCTACGCACAATTCCAAACCCGTCGCAAGCGACTTATCACCCCATCACCCACCAACTGCAGCAGTGCTGCTTGTCAATTTCATATCTTTAAAATTATGACAGCAGTGGTAACAAACAAAAACTCCAGAAACATCTACATAAAATTCCCCACAAGTTTTGTATACAAATAATAATTAAATTTCAACCCTAATTGGCCCAAAACAGTCCACAAGATAAACCCTGCAATCTGTTTTTGGACAGCAACATACCCGGATTCAAACAGCGATATCTCCTAAAATATAACTCCGAATCGAGCGCATAAGTACTCGTTGGAAAGGTATGACAAAGCTCTACATGATTCTCCCACTGATTACCACTAATTACCCACGAAAAATTCCCAGAAACTACTAGAACTACTGCTGTTCGCCCACCCACAAAATTTCTGGACAGCACCTCTACCGATTCGCATAGGTAAACATATAATCAATTGGATTGCAGCACAATTAAACAAGATACAATCTCAAAATCACCTTGAATTCTCTCCCTTTCCTCAAATCTTCTTCCCTCCACCAAAATCCAATTGGAGATTTGCACCAACGCGACGTAGATCCAAGCGGGCAAGGAATGGCACCTTGGAGAGGAGGAGATGGGGGCGGCTAGGGTTAGGTGGTGTGGCTGCAATCACTTGGGAGGAGAGGGAGAAAGAGGGGGCGGTGGCCAAGGCTAGAGGGAGGGGGTGGCAGCCACACAAGGGGGAGGAAAGAATAGAAGTGGTCATCTAGTGTTAGGGAAAAGAAATAGGGGTTCCCCACTATTGGATTGAGATCAACGGCCCAAACCCATACTAATGCCTGAGCTCCCGTCCCTTGCGCACAAAACCAACATAAATTCTACTGTTTTACTGAGGTTTACCTCCCAAAATTCCAATCCCCACTAGCGCGGCACCCGAAAGAGAAAAACAAAGAAAGAATAAACTCCAACTTCTCTTTTTTGCAAAATGGGTATCACACGAAGCTTCCTACTCCCTGTGAACTTGTTGCTCAAGCTTCGGACAGACGTTCAATCGTTTAAGCTTCGTTTATCAAGAACTAAAATGGCTAGAGTATGGTCCACTGCTAGGGTAACACATGAAGGGGAAGAGGCCAGGACTTCTGAGACAGCCCCCATCTTAGAAATGATGAGGCATTCTGGGTTAATTGTACCAAAAGAAAAGAAACAGTCCCACCAGAAGATGTTGTTGATGCCGAAGTTGAACCAACCACTGCTGAAGCTGACATGAAGACGAGGATGATGATGGCATTTTAAGTCCGAGCAAACCCAGCCATATTGAGTTCGGGAAATCCATAGTTATGGCTGAAGATCTAGTTTTAATGAAAAATTAGGATATTATGGGGAGAATGATGACAAGCTAGTTCGGTTTGCTAGGGAAGAGGTGATTCCAGAGCCAAAAGATGACGAAGTTGTAGTCTTTAGAAGCTTCTTTAGGGCAGGACTTCGGTTCCCCCTATACGAAATGATTAGCAAGGTTCTGAAGAAGTTCGAGATTTACCTTCATCAACTCACCCCCCGATGCCATTATTAGACTCAGCGTATACTTATGGGCTCTCCGAAGCTAAGGGAAAAGTGCGAATGCTAAAGGGTTTTGCTGGGTGCACGAACTCCACTATCAGACGAAGGCTAGAGCTGATGGTCTGCACAAGAACTCTAGATGTTACAACTTCACATATCGAAAGGATACTAAAGCTCCTGTGATTGGTTATCGCACAAAATGGCCGACTGGCTGGACCAATGAACGGTATTATGTGAAAGCTGACGAAAAGAAAAGGGAGAAGCTTATAAGTATGGTGATGAGCCCCTTAAAACTAAGCTTTGGCATGACGCGGCCCTTGTGTAACATGCAGCTTGGGTCCCCCTGCCAGCTAGCCGAGGTGGAATTCAGAGTTGTGGCAGAGCATATTAGCACTAGGGACTTACTGCAAGAATACTTGGCAAATAAAACATTTCCAACTTCTGGAGGATGGGGGATGCCGAAGAAAAAGGAAGAAGGGGAAAATATGAACTTGTACGGCTTCCCTACTGCTTCAAATTCCAAAAGAGTTTTGGCAAGCAATGTGCCGAGCGGTTGGAATTGATAGAGAAGATGTGCAATGAAATCCTTGGAAACTATACAAAGAATGAAGATCAACTAATGACAGCTGCCTTCGGCACACAAGAGAAGCGAAGACTAAATCGGGTGATGGATGCCCTAGGTTTCGAGTACCTTGATTATGAAAGACTTGATGACGAAGCTGGGGGATTGAAGAGAAAAGGGCTATGAGTGTGTTAACAAGGCAAGCACAGAGGTCAGTTGAAGTAGGCAAGAAGAAGTTAACAAAGAAACCGAAGCTGGCATTAAAGCCTTCGGCACCAAAGAAAAGAAAGGTTACAAGTTCCGAGCGTGGAGATGAAGGGAGACCTTCTTCGCCGAAGCACTTAGAGAAGACCCCTTCGGCAACTTCTGTTGGGGTAACAGAAATTTTAGAGGTAATGAATGCACCCTTACCTTTCCCAATGCTGAGTACTCTAGGGTCCGATCTAACAAGCTTGTTACAGCCATAGAAGAAAACTATTGAGGGAAGTGCCGAAGCAGAGGTAGGTAAAGACCCTTCAGCACCCAGCGGAGGAAACGCTCAGAAGAAGCGTCGAATGATGAACGTGATGAGGGCCATCCTTGATACCCCTCCTCTAGTGATTCAAAAGGAAATTACTCCTACTATAGCTGACGAAGGTGCCCAACAAGCTGATAATAGTGGCGGTCCCCTTGGTACAACTATGTCAGAAAGTGATAGACTTATTGCGAACGTTGCGCCTGGGAAGAATACTGAGGGGGCAGTTCTGTAGAGACTTCAATGCAAAGGGAAAGAGAACTAAGGAAGCCTCTTCGAAAGATAGAAGCTTTGATCTTCGGCACTTGGGCGGCCAACAACTTTCTGAAGAGGATATATCAGGACTGAAAGAATTTGCTATATCTTGCGGCTATCAGTCCGGATCCATACTCTTTGGCGGCGGCGATGAAGAGATTTTAGGTTGTATTCGCGACCGCGCTGGGGCTAAAATTGTAAGCACATTATCAAAGAGCATAGGATTCCCGAAGCTGGAGAAGGACATTAGCTGCTACAGAAGACAACATATTATTGGCTTCTTATTCTACTCAAATTTTAAGGTAAAACTCCTTTACTAATCTTTCTTTCGTTATGCCAACTTAAATATTTTAGTAATGAAGATCTAATTTAATTCGTCTTTTAGAGCCTACTGCTGAGCAAGGCCCTAAAATGCAGCAGGACGACGAAGACAGGAAGAATGAATTTGTTATTCAAGGCTTGGAAAAGAGGATTGATGAACTTGAAACTTCATTGAAGGAAAAGGACATCCTGCTCCATTCGACTGAAGGTTCTCTTGCCGAAGTTCGTTCTCAGAATGAAAAATTAAGCAAAGAGCTAGAAGAAGCTCGAACAGTTTTGGAAGAGAAGTCAAATCAGTTCAACTGGGAGTCCGAAGCTTTAAACGCGACAATCAAGACCGAAACTGAAAAGAATCTTAAACTGAGCGAAACAATCAAAACTCTTCAAAATAAATGCTTCGGCTTTGCTACTCAATGCATCGCTCGGCTAAAGGGTATCTTCAATTATGTTGGAGCTGTATCTAAAGAAGTTAATCTTTCAACTGAAGATATCCCTTGAGCTCTTGGATGTATTGAGAAAGAGGTTGACACTCTTGACGAAGTTATAACTGGCCACAATGATTTCTGTGCGCTAGTGGCTTCTCGCGGCACAGCTGCTGCTTTTGTCAAGGCTGGGTGTAATTACATAAGAACTGTTAATAGGCCCAACTTTAGCCTCTCACCGTCTGACCTAGTTAATATTCCAACTGAAGCCAGAAGCATAGATAACATATTCATTACTCAAATCTAGGCTAAGGGCGGCTGACAAATTGCTGGGGACGAAGCTCGAGCTTTACTTAACAAAGTATGGCAAATCTTTTTACTTTCATGTTTTCATTTTAGATTTTTCCTTATTACATTCCTCAATATCTTTTCCTTGTTGTTTTTTAGGGTGATGTTGGCGACTGATGAGTCAAAGGTTACTCTGACGATCTGAAGGAAGCTTCGGAAGTTTTTCTTTCTTGTGCTGATGACTGAAAAAACACTTCTAGGGCTTCTTTGTACAAGAAAACATTGTATTCAGCAAAAAGTTGGGATTGAATGTCAAGAATTTTGTAAATATGTATGAATACCTCGCAATGTTGCTTTTACCTTTTATCCCGCTGTTGTTTGCTTTGCTGTAGATGAAATCGATGCTCGCAGTTTTTTGAGCTAAAGGCAAAAAACACCTTCCCTTCTTTTCGTTCACATCGAAGCATCTTTGGATCAAAAGATGCCCCCTCATACATAACAAAGTGTTTTCCTTCTTTTCCTGTTAAACGTCTTCGTTTATAACGAAGCATCTTCATTCACAACGAAACATTTTCACATTGAAAGCAGGAACCTTCTCTTCCTTTCTGCTAATGCCTTATGCGATATGTCATGATGCGATGAAGCTATAGATGTCTAGTGTATGTTTGTATGAATGTAAAGATGATGTGATGGAGTATGCGAATGTATGGCGAAGATAAAAAGCACACACAAATACACACCCAAACTCTGCATCCCCTTAGAAATGACTTTGGAGTCTCTTCACCTTTTACTTAGGTTGTATTTTAGCTCTGCATCCCCTTAGGAACGATTTTGGAGCTAAGCTCTGCATCCCCTTAGGAACGACTTTGGAGCTTCTTCACCTCTGACTTAGGTGGTATTTTAGCTCTGCATCCCCTTAGGAACGACTTTGGAGCTAAGCTCTACATCACCTTATGAACGACTTTGGAGCTTCTTCACCTCTGACTTAGGTGGTATTTTAGCTCTGCATCCCCTTAGGGACGACTTTGGAGCTTTTTCATACACTTTTACACTCGATGGTGTAATCTCAGATCTTTTCATTTTACATGTGGGGGAAGCTGGCCCTTGTATTGCACATGGCTGCGCAAGAATAAATGAAAAATTACAACCTGTGGCCCCATTAAAATCTTTCTCCCCTCTTGAAAGGAAAAGGGTGTCATAGGGGAAAGAAAGAAGATTATATAGTTTATATGTAACATCTCTGAAGCTCATCTGTATTCCAAGATATTGGAACGTCATTCCCATCCATGTCCTTCAGCCTGTATGAACCGGGTCTTGACGAGGACACTACCAAGAAGGGACCTTCCCACTTAAGTTGCAGCTTCCCCACTGTGTCTGGGTTGGCTACTCTTCGAAGCACCAAATGTCATGGCTTGATATTTTTCAATCTCACTTTTCTGTCTCGCCACTTGATTGTTTTGGCTTGATATTTATTGATGTGGTCTATATCCTGAAGTCTGACTCCCTCTATAATGTCTTTTGTTATTTTGCAAGCATCTTTGTCCTCTGTCAAAGCTAGAGTCCTTATTGATCTTGTTCTTGCTTCTTCCGGTGTTATTGCTTCATCCCCAAATAAAAGCTTGAACGAAGTAAACCCTGTTGATCTTGAGACAACAGTGTTACGATTCTATAGCACTTTTACCAATTCATCTGGCCACTTTCCTTTTGGCAGATTGAAGATTGACTTCATTATTCCTGTGATGATGATTTCGTTAGCTCGCTCTACCAATCCATTAGATTCTGGATGCCTGACAGATGCAAAATGTATCTTTGTGCCAATTTGGTCACAAAAAGTTTTGAATGTTTCAGCATCAAATTGAGTTCCATTGTCATCCGTGATAGCCTTCGGCACACCAAACTGGCAAACGATATTTTGCCAGAAGAACATCTAGACTGTGGCTGTGGTGATCATAGTTAGGGGTTTAACTTCGATCCACTTTGAAAAGTACTCCACTGCTACCACAACATATTTCAAGTTCCCTTGCGCTGGTGGAAGTGGGCCTAGTAAGTCTAGGCCCCACCTTTGCAGTGGCCAGGTGGGCTGGATTAGCTGGGTTAGAGACGAAGGTTGCTTTTGATCTCTGGCACACTTCTGGCAGTTTTCACATTTTTGAACTAGATCCGCTACGTCCAAAGCTACCTTCGGCCAGTAAAATCCTTGTCTGAATACCTTTCCAAGAAGGGGCCTGGATCCGATATGAGCTCCATATACCCTGCATGTATTTCTTTCCTTAGTACCTGACATTTGGCTCTAGATAGACATTTTAATAGTGGAGAACAAACTTCTTGTTTGAACAACTCCCCTTCTATGATCATATAGGGTCTTGTCCTGGCTTGCATCCTTTTTATGTAAGTTTCGTTCTCTGATGGATAATTGCCTTGGAAGAAAGATACAATCTCGGTTCTCCAGTCCTTGTTGTGCACATGTGAAATTGTAAGCACTGCTCGCTCCATGAGCTTGACTGAAGGTGCTCTGAAAGTTTCGAAGAACACTTCTGGGGGCAGCGGAAGCCCCTATGCCGCTGATTTAGCTAGTAGATCTGCCTGCTCATTTTCCCCTCTTGGAATGTTCTTTACTAAGAAACCTTCGAAGGAGGCTTCCATTCTTCGGACTGTATCAAGATACTTTTTAGGCTTCGAGTCTCTTGCTCTGCTGCTTTTATCAACATGCCCTGTGATGACTTGTGAGTCAGATTTGAGAACTACCCTTTTTATTCTCGTTGCCTTAAGCTTTCAAAGCCCCAAAAGAAGAGCTTCATACTCTGCAATGTTATTTGTGCAGTTGAACTCCAATCTGGCTGCATAGCAAGTTTTGATTTTAGATGGTGAAATCAGAATAGCAGCTGCACCTGCACTAAAGGTTTCCCATGGTCCATCACAGAACACTGTCCAAGCTTTGGTGTCTGTTGTGTTTCCTTCTTCCTGAGCCTCTGACATCCAATCAGCAATGAAGTCTGCTAACGCTTGGGATTGGATGAAGAATCTATGGACAAAATCAATAGTGAATTCATTCAGTTCTGTAGCCCATTTTCCAACTCTTCCTATAGCTTCTCTATTTCTTATAATGTCCTTGAGAGGCTGAGATGAAGGTACTAAAATGTGACGTGACTGGAAATAATGCCGAAGTTTTCTGGAGGCCATCAATACAGCATATAGTACCTTATCCAGCTCTGTGTAATTCCTTTTTGATGGACTTAACACTTCGGAAACAAAGTATACTTGGACTTTCTTCTTTGCTTGATCATCTTGTCTCTCCTGCGCTAGCGCTGCACTGACTGCAACGTGGGAAGCAGCCACATACAGTAGCAATGGGGCTCCTGACGAAGGTGGAGCCAATGTTGTTAGCTGTATCAAATATTGCTTCAGATCTTCAAAGGCATTTTGCTGAAGTGGTCCCCATTAGAAGACTTTGGTCGATTTTAGCACTTCGAAGAATGGCAAATTCTTTTCTGCTGATCTTGAGATGAATCTATTTAAAGACGTCAGCCTTCCTGTTAGTCTCTAGGCACCTTTTCTTGTCCTTAGTGGATCCATCTGAAGTATAGCTTCTATTTTGCTTGGGTTTGCCTCAATCCCTTTTGTGGATACTAGGCACCCAAGGAATTTTCCCTTCTTTACTCTGAAAACACATTTTTCTGGATTTAGCTTGAGGCCACCCTTTCTAAAGTTGGCAAATGTTTCTTGCAAGTTGGCAATGTGATTTTCTTGCTTCATGCTTTTTACTATGATATCATCAACATATGTCAGAACATTCCTGCCTATTTGAGAGCTGAGGACTTTTGAAGTCATTCTGCTGAAGCTTCCTCCAGCATTCTTGAGCCCCTCGGGCATCCAAAGGTAACAGTAAGTTCCACTAGGGGTTATGAAGCTTGTTTTAGGCTTATCCTCCTTCTTCATCCAGATTTGATGATAGCTTGAGTAGCAGTCCAATAGACTCATGAGCTCCGAAGTGGCTGCTGCATCTATGGGGGAGTCTATTCTTGGCAAGGGGTACTCATCCTTCGGGCATGCTTTATTGAGATCTGTAAAATCAATACACATTCTACACTTTCCATTGGCCTTCTTTACCATAACAGTGTTGGCTAGCCATTCTGGGTATGTTACTTCCCTGATTACTCCAGCACTGAGAAGCCTTTTAACTTCATTTCTTGCCCCTTCGGCTTTATCATCAGATATCTTCCAAAGCTTCTGCTTCCTTGGTCTGATGGCTAGGTCTACATTGAGAGAATGTTCAATAACATCTCTATTGACACCACAAAGATCATTGGCTATCCATGCAAAAACATCCTTGTTGTTAAACTGAAATTTTAGTAGAGTTTTCTCTTGTTCATCGGACAACTGAGACCCTAATAACACATTCTGCTCAGCTATGTCTTCGCACAGAAGCATAGACTTTGGTTGGTCCGCTGAAGCAGCTTTGTCTCTTATATGCTTCTGATGAGCATCAGCTTCATCTATGTTGTGGATGGCCTTTGAATCTGTCTAGTTCCCTTTGGCCCTTCTAGCGGCCTCTTGACTCCCATGCACAGCAATAGGACCTTGGTCAGATGATATCTTCATGCACAGATATGCTAGGTGGAGTATCGCTTCAAAGGCACTCAATGTCTCTCGACCAATGATTGCATTGTAAGGATAGTCCATGTCAATGATGTCAAATAAAACTTGTTCTGTTCTTGTATTGTTAATATAACCAAAGGTGATCGGCATTGTTATCTTTCCAAGTGCCACTATCTGCCTTCCTTCGAAGCCACACAAGGGGTGTGTTGCATCATGTATTTTGTCATCCTGTTCTTGTATCTGCCTGAAGGCTTTTGCGAAGATGATATCTGCTGCACTGTCTATGCCTACAAGGACATTGTGAACCAAAAATCCTTTGATAACACATGATATGACCATTGCATCATTATGGGGGTAATCCTTGAGCTGAAGGTCTTCCTGAGAGAATGTGGTTGGTACATGAGAACATTTGGATTTGAAGAAGGGTCCTTGCACTCCAACATGTTGTACCCTTCTCTGTGCTTCCTTCTTCTTCTTTTTATTGGCTGGTTCAGAATTTGAGCCGCCTGTGATTGAGAGCACCAGCTTTGTAGCCGAAGTTGTCACACCTTGGTCACCTTGCGAAGCCATTGTCGTGATCGTGGAAGTGAGTTTACCGGAGGTGGGCGTCAATGTTGGTCACTTGTTCTCAAATGTTGTGAATCAAGAACAAGGCAACACAATTTTTAAAGATTAGGGACCTTCGTCCTTCGAAGCATTATCTCCTTTTGGATATAATGATCTTCAGACGAAGGTCATCAAGGACGCACCTTCATCATTCGTAAGAATAACAATTCATAGAGATGATAAATATTATCCATTCATATGTCGATTCATATATTTATTTCATGATGAACATATGAATATTAACAAGATTTCTTGATACCTTTGGATTGTTCGAAGGTGTTGACACGAGAGCGATTACAATTCAGCGTGAACAGTACGGGGTACTGATTACCTATTTATAGGCACGGGACGCAGCCCGGGTGAAAATACATTTATGGCCTTAATTTGTATACACAATCATAACATAAATCACCGGGGATTAACTGGTCTTTTCCTCTTCAGTTTGACATCATACTTGACCTTCGTTGCCACCCTAAGCCGAAGCTGTCGTCTTTCAGCTATAGCTTCGGCATTCGTTGTTATCGTTTTTAGACAATGTCTTCGTCTCAATGACCTTCGGTGGGGCAAAAGATACTCATCACGAAGCTTTTCTTATGACAAAGGTCGTGTAATATTCAATAATACACTAGAAACAAAAGGTTAGTTATGTCTTTGAGGACTTTCGGAAGAGGAAGGCCCCCAACAGCATCCCCTTTGGAATGACTTTGGAGCTTCTTCACCTTTATTAGGTGGTATCTTAGCTCTGTATTCCCGTAGGAACGACTTTGGACCTTCTTCACCTTTATTATGTGGTATCTTAGCTTTTCATCTCTGTAGGAACGACTTTGGAGCTTCTTCATATTTTTACACTTGATGGTGCAATCTCAGATCTTTACATTTTACATATGGGGGGAATTTGCCCTTGTAGTGAATAGGGCTGCGAAAAGAAAATGAAAACTACAACCTATGGCCCCATTAAAAACCTTTCTCCCCTCTTGAAAGGAAAAAAGGGTACCATAGGAAAAGAAAAGTTACATGATTACTACACATAGTATCTCCAAAGCTCATATGCGTTCTAGGACCTTGGAATATCATTTACATTCATGTCTTTTAATTTGTATGATCCTGGTTTTGATGAAGATGCTACCAAGAAGGGGCCATGTTGGCCACTTGTTCTCAAATGTTGTATACCAAGAACAAGGCAACATAATTGTTAATTGTTATAGGCCTTTGTCTTCCAAAGCTTTATTTCCACATGGGAATAACTCTCATCAGACTAAGGTCAAGAAGGACATACCTTCATCATTTAATATATGCATCTTATTAATTCATTCATATATTCTATTCCATAGAATATGAATATGTATAATTGTTAACATAATCAATATTACATTGACACCTTTGGCTTGCTCGAAGGCAAGAATGCAAGAGAGCGATTACAATCCAGCGTGAACAGTACAATGCTACTGTTCATCTATTTATAGGCATGGGACGCAGCCCGAGTAAAAGTACATTTATGTCCCTAACATTCATCTATTATCATAATACAAAACATTAAGGACTGAGTAATCTTTATCCCTTTTCGGTTATCATCATACTTGGTCTTCGTCATCACATCAAGCCGAAGCTCTTCGGCCACAGCTTTGTCGTCCATTCTTATCACCTTTGGGCTACATCTTCATCCTATCATGAGAGAAGACCTTCATCTCGAAGCCAAAACTCCCTGTTGAAAGGGAAATGTGCCCTTGGGCCATTTCTAAAGTGTTTTGGTGATTAAGTGCCCAACACATATTCTCTAAGTGTTAATTTGTGCCAAAGATTGAAGAAGTGCAAATCATGTAACAAGGTACGTTTCTAGACTTAGTACATTGATTTCGGTACTAATGTATTGTGTCTAAGTGCTTGAAACAGGAGAAAATAGATTGGAAAAGATTGGCTTTGTACAGCCAACTGCTGCTCGGTCTGGGTGCACCGGACTGTCCGGTGGTGCACCGGACGGTGTCCGGTGCGCCAGACGAGTCCAAGGTGAACCGGCCGCTCTCGGGACTCGACGGTGGCGAACGGCTATAATTCACCGGATTGTCCGGTGGTTCACCGGACTGTCCGATGAGTCGTCCGCGGCAAAGTCTTCGCTCTCGGGAAAAGTTCAACGGCGTACGACTAAAATTCACCGGACTATCCGGTGGTGCACCGGACTGTCCAGTGAGCCAACGGTCGATTGTGCAATGGTCGGCAGCGAAATCGGCGGGTGACACGTGGCCCGCACCAACGGTCAGAAGGGGGCACCGGACAGTGTCCCGTGCGCCAACCGACACCGAGGTGCAACGGTAGTCTGCGGCAAAATAGGAAGGAGATCCGCACCGGACATGCTATAGTGACTGTCCGGTGGCACACCGGACTGTCTGGTGTGCCACCCAACAGAAGGCAATCTTAGCTTTCCTTGTTGGTCTCCAACGGCTCCTAGCTGCCTTGGGGCTATAAAAGGGACCCCTAGGCGCATGGAGGAGTCACCCAAGCTTATAAAAAATATCCTAAGACTCCAAGACTCCATTCTTACGCATTCGATTCTTTGAGATAGTGACTTGAGCTCCATTTGAGTTGAGAACTCCTTGCGTTGTGTTTTGAGCTCGAGTTGTAACTTGTGTGCATGATTGTGCTCTCGTTTAGAGTCTTGTGTGTGTTGCTCTCCCCTCCCTTACTTTCGTGCTTCTTTGTGATCATCAATTGTAAGGGTGAGAGGCTCCAAGTTGTGGAGATTCCTCGTAAACGGGAGAAAGTCTAAGAAAGAAGAACACCGTGGTATTCAAGTTGATCATTGGATCACTTGAAAGGGGTTGAGTGCAACCCTCATCCATTGGGACGCCACAACGTGGAAGTAGGCAAGTGTTACTTGGCCGAACCACCCGGGATAAACTCGCGTGTCTCTTGTGATTGCTTTTCTGTGATTACTTGTGTGTTCGCAAGAGCTCGCTACTTAGCCGTACTAACACTTAACCAAGTTTTGTGGCTATTAGTATTTGATTTATTTAGGATCACCTATTCAACCCCCCCTCTAGGTGCTCTCAATTGGTATCAGAGCCGTTCTCTTCATGCAAGGGACTAATCGCCCAAAGAGATGGATCCTAAGGGAAAGGGAATGGAGGTCAACGACAAGGAGAAGGAGTCCATTGTCAACGAGCTAAGGGATGACAAGGCCACTGACTCTGGCTCGAGTCACAAGAAGAAGGACGGGAAGAAGAAGAGACGCATTAAGAAGATCATCTACTACGACAGCGACGAATCTTCTTCTTCACCAAGAGACGACGACGAGAAAAAGAAACCGGTTAATTCAAATTTTTCATTTGATTATTCTCGTATTCCTTTTAATTCCAATGCTCATTTGATTTCAATTCCTCTTGGTAAACCTCCACACTTTGATGGAGAGGACTACACTTTTTGGAGTCACAAAATGCGTAGTCACTTATTTTCTCTCCATCCTAGTATTTGGGAGATAGTTGAAAATGGAATGCATTTCGACAGTACCGATAACCCTGTGTTTATCAATGAGCAAATTCATAAGAATGCACAAGCTACCACTATTCTGCTAGCATCCTTGTGCAGGGACGAGTACAACAAAGTGAGCGGCTTGGACAACGCCAAGCAAATCTGGGACACCCTCAAAATATCATATGAGGGAAACGACACCACCATGATCACCAAAATGGAGTTGGTGGAAGGCGAACTTGGGAGATTTGCGATGATCAGGGGAGAGGAGCCAACACAAACGTACAACAGGCTCAAGACCCTGGTCAACAAGATTAGAAGCTATGGGAGCACAAGATGGACAGACCATGACGTCGTCCGACTAATGCTAAGGTCATTCACCGTAATTGACCCCCATCTTGTTAACCTTATTCATGAGAATTCCAGGTACACCAAGATGATGCCCGAGGAGATTCTTGGGAAGTTTGTGAGCGGGCGCATGATGGTGAAAGAGGCTCGCTATGTGGACGATGCTCTAAACGGTCCACTACCCGTCCACGAGCCTCAAACCGTTGCCCTCAAAGCAACCAGTAGCAGGGAGACGCTACCAAGCAAGGTGGCACAAGTGGAGGCCGTGGGCCTCAACGAAGATGAGATGACGCTAATCATCAAGCGCTTCAAGACCGCACTAAAAGGACGTAAGGAGCACCCCAACAAGAGCAAAACAAAGGGAAAGCGCTCCTGCTTCAAATGCGGTAAGACTGGTCACTTTATTGCAAATTGTCCCGATAATGATAGTGACCAGGGACAAGAAAAGAGTGGGAAGAGGGAAAAGAAGAAGGCCTACAAGAAGGCGAAGGGCGAGGCGCACCTTGGCAAAGAATGGGACTCAGACTGCTCTTCTTCCGACTCCGATGACGAAGGACTCGCTGCCTCGGCCTTCAACAAGTCCGCTATGTTCCCCAATGAATGACACACTTGCCTCATGGCCAAGGAGAAGAAGGTAAGTGTTCGTGATACCCCTAAATACACCACTTCTAGTGATGATGATTCTAGTGATGATGAAGTAGATTACTCTAGCTTATTCAAAGGTTTAGATAGAGCTAAAGTAGATAAAATCAATGAATTGATTGATGCTTTAAATGAAAAGAATAGACTCTTAGAAAATCAAGAGGATATTTTGTATGAAGAGCATGATAAGTTTATTAGTGTGCAAAAGTCTCTTGCTTTAGAAATCAAAAGAAATGAAATGCTTTCTTCTGAGTTAACTGCTTGTCATGAATCCGTTTCTAGTTTAAAGATTTTGAATGATGATTTAAATGCTAAGCTAGAGGTTGCTAATAAATCTAGTTCATGTGGAGAACATGTTGTAATTTGCAATAGATGCAAGGATTTTGATGTTAATGCTTGTAATGAACATCTTATTGCTATTACAAAATCGAATGATGAAGTGGCAAGTCTTAATGCTCAACTTAAGACTTGCAAAAATGATTTTGATAAGCTAAAATTTGCTAGGGATGCCTACACCGTTGGTAGACATCCCTCAATTAAGGATGGACTTGGCTTTCGAAAGGAAGCCAAGAACTTAACAAGCCAAAGGGCTCCCATTCTCGCCAAGGAGAAAGGGAAGGCCCCTATGGCTAGTAGCATTCAAAAGAATCATGCTTTCATGTATAATAGGAAGATTGCAAGTCATAATAGGAGATATGATCATGATGCTTTTGATTCAAATGCTATGTTTGCTTCAAGTTCTAATTTTAATGGTAGGCCTAGGAGAAATTTTGTGTCTCATGCTCCTAGGAAAATGTGTAATAAACCTACCACTGTCTTTCATGCTTGCAACACTACGTTTGTACTTTCATGTAAAAATGAAAAAGTGGTTGCTATAAAATTGGGATCCAAATGCAAAGGAGACAAGGTTTGCATTTGGGTACCAAAAGCTATTGTGACTAACCTTATAGGACCCAACAAGAGTTGGGTACCTAAAACCCAAGCCTAATTTGCCTTGCAGGTTTATGCATCCGGGGGCTCAAGCTGGATTATCGACAGTGGATGCACAAACCACATGACGGGGGAGAAGAAGATGTTCACCTCCTACGTCAAGAACAAGGATTCCCAAGATTCGATCATCTTTGGAGATGGGAACCAAGGCAAGGTTAAAGGACTGGGAAAAATAGTCATTTCATCCGAGCATTCTATCTCAAATGTGTTCTTAGTTGAATCGCTCGGATATAACTTATTGTCTATAAGTCAATTATGTAACATGGGTTATAATTGTCTATTTACCAATGTAGATGTGTCTGTCTTTAGAAGGAGTGATGGTTCACTAGCTTTTAAGGGTGTACTAGACGGCAAACTCTACTTAGTAGATTTTTCAAAAGAGGAGGCCGATCTAGATGCATGCTTAGTAGCTAAGACTAGTATGTGCTGGCTATGGCATTGCTGTCTAGCACATGTTGGGATGAAGAACCTTCACAAACTTCTAAAGGGAGAACATGTGTTAGGACTAACAAATGTTTGTTTCGAGAAAGATAGACCTTGTGCAGCTTGCCAGGCAGGGAAACAGGTGGAAAGCGCTCATCACAACAAGAATGTGATGACAACATCAAGACCACTGGAGCTTCTCCACATGGACCTCTTCGGACCCGTCGCCTACCTTAGCATCAGGGGAAGTAAGTATGGTCTAGTAATTGTTGATGATTTTTTCCGCTTCACTTGGGTATTCTTTTTGCAGGATAAATCAGAAACCCAAGGGACCCTCAAGCGCTTTCTAAGGCGGACTCAAAACGAATTTGAGCTCAAGGTGAAAAAGATTAGAAGCGACAACGGGTCCGAGTTCAAGAATCTACAAGTGGAGGAGTACCTTGAGGAGGAAGGCATCAAGCACGAATTCTCTGCTCCCTACACACCACAGCAAAATGGTGTAGTACACTACAGGAAATCACTTAATTCCCGTCGGCCAGGAACCGACGGGAATAAGCACTAAACCAAAGGGAATAAGTAATTCCCATCGGTTTAGGGCTTATTCCCGTCGGTTGTCAGCTGACAGGCGTTTCTTGTCGGGGATAAGTTTATCCCCGTCGGCGGCTGACGGGAATAATTAATTCCTGTCGGCCACTAACTAGCTGACGGGAATTAAGGCTAACTCCCGTCGGTTTTGCTGGCCGACGGGAGTTATTAATTAATTCCCGTCGGTTCCCCAGGCCGATGGGAATTATTGGTTAACTCCCGTCGGCCACGTAGGGCCAACGGGAGTTAACTGGGCCGACGAGCGTTATTAGTTAATTCCTGTCGGTTCGACCATAGCCGACGGGAATTAACTGGGCCGACGAGAATTACCCTATACTGCTACAAAAACAGCACTAAATTAGGTCACTATTTCTGCACACATAACATAAATCACAGATAACAGTCACATTACAAAATGCATTCATAATTAAAACATCCACCAACAAGTACGACATAGTATTGAAACATAACATCCACCAACGAGTACGACATAGTATTGAAACATAAACATCCACCAACGAGTACGACATTTCAAACATGAGTTTGTTTAGAGATAACCACCACTTGGGTGGTTAGAGCTTTGACCGCTGCCACCACCACCACCAGGAGGAGGGAATGCGAAGAGCGAGTCAACAAATCTAGTCCCTGCTGCGGGATCGGACCCACTACCACCCGCTTCAGGCGTAACCTATGCAAGTTAGCAAATATCAACACGTTAAATGCAAATATCAAAAAGTATACAAGTGTATAAATTAATCGAGAGTTATGAAACGTACCCTATCTCCAGGTGCAGGTATATGTAGCGGAGGGGTGTTGAACTGTGGTGGTGGAACTGGTGTGTTTGCAAATTGGCTCCATTGTGGTGGCGGTGGAAAATTTGTTGCCATGCCCTGTTGCTGCATTAACTGTTAAACATATGTGTTACTACTGAAGATGTTGTATTGAAATATAATAATTTAGAGTTCGGATTATGTGTACTCACTTGATACATCACTTGGTTATGAGCATTGCAAGCCTCCATAAATTCGCGTTGTTGTCTCATCTCTTCACGCATCCTCATAATCTCCAACTCCTGCTCGTTTAGTCGATGAGAACATGAGCTACGGGAAGACAAACCCGTCCTCTAAGATCTCACCGACGACGAGTCAATGAATCCGTCGAAGAGTGCGTATCTATAAGTGATTCAAAAAATGTGATTACTGCATAATCAATTTAGTGTCAACCATATAATTTCATAAGTTAGAGCTTACTGTCCATGCGCTTTGCCACCACCACTTGCGTACACCACCGAGGGATCCACCGGTTCATGACGCCAGTCAAAGTCAGGGCCATGGCGACGAACCATCTCCTCCCCATATGCCGCCTATACATCATTCACAACCTTACAAATGCAGAAATTTCTATACTTTGAACGTTTGTACTTTTGGGCCAAAACTCACCAAGCGATCTGTGGCTGTCTGGCTGTAGAGCTGGTTAGGGTTGTTCGGGTCTGGTCCTTTGTGGCCTCCTGGTAGACCTCAATGTCACTAGGCTTTTGGCCAGTCGTAGCTTCCTGTATAAACAAAAAACATTCATAAGAAATCGTACTATTTGCTGATCGACATAGCTAGATCAAACTTACCATTCTTTTAGCTTTTCGTATCATGTCGTCACCGCCAAACTTGTGGTTAGGATTGGTTCCTCGACATTGTCTGTGATGCGCTGACTCTTTCTGGAAGCCTTCGGAAGCCCAATATCGACACCAAGCATAGTACGCATCAGGCACGGGTGCCATCCATGGAACCATCACCTGCACACACAATGTTACATATTATATCAATCACAACAATCAATATAAAGGGTAAAACAAATTGAATACTAACCTCATGATATTGATCCTCAATCAAATATATCTTTGAGGACCCTTCCTTTTTACTCAAGGGGCCTGCTTCTTCCGGATGCTTTTGAAAATACAGGTTTGTAGCCTGAATTCTCGCATAGTATATGGCATCCTTCACCAGCTTCTTTGCATTGTTTTGGAAGACACGTTCAGCGTGCCCCATGTAATCCTCTCTGTTAGGCAACCGATATCGAATATACAACATAAAGAATACAAATACAATGGTATAAGTCATAGATTTACAATATTAAGAAACATAACAAAAATAATAAAGAATTCATACCCAAAAGTCATTACGCACAAGTCCCTGTCTGTCGGTGTGGTTTCATTCCTTTTTAAACTTGTACTCGTCCCAGGTATTGACGAGCACCTCAACCTCGGTATCACCGTTTGACACCTTCACTATACCAGGGTAGTGAAGGCGGCAAAGAGAACCCAACGTAAGGTTAACCTGAGTGTGGTGTCCCTTGCCGTCAAAGGACAGGTCCTCCCAATTCCTGCATTACACAAAAACATTAATAATACACATAATAGTTATATGAGATAAGTTAATATATTACACTCACCGATCTCCATGTGGCATGATTAAAGTCCTATCAGCCTCTCGCTCTATCGCGTGACGAGGCTTTACTGAGTGGCTTTTTCTTGAGCGACATGTGTGTGTCGCTGAAGAGCCTCCCGAGCCATCATCCATCGGGTTGTCAGCCGGTTCGCCCTGTTAGCCCCACTGGTCCCACGCCTGTTGCTGCTCTCTCTGGTGGTCCCACTGGTCCCATGGCTGGTGATGCTGTGCGGCCTGGTCCCATGTCACGTGCTCCACCTCCTCATTGTGCTCCACCTCCTCATTGTGCTGCTCCTCCTCAATGTGTCGCTCCTCAGTGTGCTGCTCATCCTGGTACATACAACTCAAGATTTATTTGTAAATATGTAAACAAATTTATTTGTACAAGATATGTTACCTCATCTCCATGTACCGCGCTCAACAGCTCTCGACGTCTGCTGCTGCTAGAAGAACTGCCCTATAAAAGGCCCAGGCCCTTGAACAACCCCTTCACTGACTTCTTTGATTTTGGCGTCATCCTGCATAAAAAATAAGAAATTATTCATTAGTACATCAAAAATGACATAATACTTAAAAATAGAAACAAATGAAATAACAAAACAACTTTACTTGTTAAATATCATCAAAATCAGGATCTATTTGTTCTCTTCTATGCAGTGGTCGCCATTTAACTTTTCTCCTAACAGGTTGTCTTCTCCGTCTCTCGGGAAAAGTTAAGTCGTTATGTCTGCAACTAGTGAATCTAATGCCGGTGCAGGATCAATATGAAAACTAGTTGGCAACTCTTCTTCTTGAAACACCTCATCAACCTGCTTAAGGTGACCAATTTGATATTCGTCCTCACCAGGAGTGTATAGGCATTCGCGGGGATTTACATTGTACACAACCCTCCATTTAGACAACTTTTTGCATGGATATGTCGAGAAATAAACTTGGTCTGCTTGATGGGCAAGGATATACGTGTCGTGTCCTTGAAGCAATTTTTCCGGTTGGATCTGTGTCATCCCAAATTCGGTCCTATAATACTTTGGGTCATACCATTTACACTCAAAGAAAACTAGCGCTAAAGGCTTATTTCCAGCAAATGTAATCTCGATTATATTTTTGATTTTCCCGTAATAGCAGGCTTCGTGTCCTTCCATGTCGGTTGCCCTAGTAACGACTCCACTATTTTGAGTGGCAGCCATAGGATGACTTAATTCGAAAATGCTTGAACGAAAGCGATATCCATTGACGTCGTAACGTCCATAGCTTTTGGCAGTTACGCTTCCAATAGATAACTGACGTAAGTCATCATTCAAATTCATTTCCTCCCCAAACTGTCAATTATGCCACAAAGAATTAGCAAATTCTGTAATATTAGTTAACTGAAATTAGCTCTCGGAGCCACATAATTAAGACTTACATGGTCCCGAAGCCACATAATGAAATTAGGTCGCCCATGCATACCATCGCGTCGCAATTTGTCTATGTCTCTCGCTGTTGGCCTACCGAGACACCTCATGTTTTGTTCATCAAACTCGCTGTCAAATATTATTGTATGACATGAGATATTTGATAACATAAACTAATTCACATATGAACAGTTTAAGAAAATAAGTCTTACACAAAGTATTTCTCCACCTCAGGCATATTCGTGAACATGTACAGTAAAGCAGACTTCCGTTCTTCCATACTGAGGTGATATGCCTTGGGTGGACCAACGGCTTTGTCGTTTGTCTGAAAAATCGAAAGACCACTACACGGAGGCATCTCTCGTTCATCATCATGGTACCTTTTCTTTCGAGCAAATACATTATGTTCTTTTGCAAAGTAACAACTTGTGAAGTGTGCTACCTCCTTAAGTTTAAATTGTTTCGCAATACATCCTTCAACTCTTGCCTTATTGCCCACCATTGCTCTAAGCTTCTTTAAAGCTCTTTCTATATGAAACATCCACCTATACTGGATCAAATTTGTCAAGAGCCTTCCATGCATCACCATCTGACGGGTGCACCATTAACCCATCTTGTTTGTCTGTACAATCTTTATGCCACCTCATGTGCATAGCGGTCTTCCTCGAGAGAAACAAACGTTTCACTCTAGGAGTGAGAGGCAAGTACCGAAGCTATTTATGTGCAACCTTTGTCACCACCTTCTCCCCATCTTCATTTACAAGCTCCACGTACCTCGACTTCCCACATTTTAAGCATTTCTGTTCGCTGCCATGTTCCTTCCAAAAAAAGCATACAGTTGTCTTGGCAAACATCAATCTTCTCATACTCCATACCAAGACCTTCAAGCAATTTCTTGGACTGGTACATGTCTTTGGGCATCTTGTGACCCATAGGAAGAACCTCGCTAATCAAATCCACAAGCTCCTTGTAACAATTAATTGAGAATGCAAACTTGGACTTGATTGACATCAGCCGGGTCACGAATTCGAGTACAGTCACGTCAGTGTGCCCGTGAAGAGGCTCTTCTGACGCTTTGAGTAGGTCGAAGAACTTCTGAACCTCCGATGTAGGTGAATCATGATGATCTGGTGCCAGTTCAGGCTGCAGATCATCAAGCATCTGGTCCATCCTATCAACATCATCTTCACCGTCATCAACTTCTACTTCTGCTGCTCGTTCAACATCTTCACCATGAAGATACCAGACCTTATAGCCTAGCACAAAACCATGCGAGCACAGGTGTAGTGTGACCTGCCTCTTGGTGTGGCTCGTCATATTTCTACATTTATTGCATGGACACCTAATATTATCTATTTGTGACAAAGCAGCTGCATGGTCCAGAAACATCTGCGTCTTGGCAAACCATTCACTTGTGTGACACCCACCCTTCTTGAAACCTTCATACATCCAATCACGTCTATCACCCATTATTGCGGCTGTGTGTACGAGTAAAGAGTGCGTGTGAGACATTCATGTTTCTACACGTCACACATACATCTATAGGTAAGTAGTAAAACTATATATATATATACATAACATCACCTTCATCACATTAACATGATAATAATTAATTAACAATATTGCAACATCCAAATTTAAGTCAAATCATACTAACAAATAACATGTGATATTAAAACCGACGAAAATTAACATGTGATATTCAACTAACAGATTGTAATCGTATTACAGTTAACTCCCGTCAGCCATAAAAACCAACGAAAATAAACAAAAATCACACTCTAATCAAGCCACATAAACTAACTCTAATCACATATTATATTAAACTAACTCTAATCACATATTATATTAAACTAACTCTAATCACATGAAAGCTAACTCCCGTCGGTCATAAAAACTGACGAAAATAAACAATAATCACACTCTAATGAAGCCACATAAACTAACTCTAATCACACTCTAATCACATGTTATATTAAACTAACTCTAATCACATGAAAGCTAACTCCCGTCGGCCATAAAAAACCGACGAAAATAATCACATGTATTTACATATAGGTAGGATTATACCTCGACGAGTCTACGTCGGACGATGAACGACGGCGGGTTGGAGACAGCGACGCTCGGGGGCTAGAGGCGGCGTTCGGGCGGACGGCGGCGCTCCGGGACGAGCAGAGGGCGTTGGCGGCCTCGGGGGCGGCGTTCCGGCCTCGGGTGGCGCGGCGGCGTGGAGGAGCGGTGGCGCGCAGCCTGCGCGGCGGCGCGGTGGCGCGGCGGTGCGGCAGCGCGGTGGCGCGGCTGCGCAGTGGCGCCGGGGTGCGGGGGCGCGGTGGCGTGGGGGCGCGGCGGTGCGGTGGCCCGGCGGCGCGGAAGCATGGCAGCGCGGCGGCTCGGGCGGGCGGCGGCGGTGGCTCGACGGTTTGAGTGGAGAGAGAGGAGGAAGAATGAGTCCGCGCGCGGCCGCTGGTGGCTCTAAAACCATTAATCCCCATCGGTTTGTGACATGGCCGACGGGAATTAAATAACCCCCGTCGGCTGCGGGACAAAGCCGACGGGAATTAGGTAACCCCGTCGGCTCGGTGACGTGGCTGACCGGAATTAAATTAATCCCCGTCGGCCTCTAGTTGGGCCGACGGCAATTAAATTCATTCCCGTCAGCTAGTCGACGGCCGACGGGAGTTACTTAATTCCCGTCGGCTTTTGCACGGGCCAACGGGAGTCAACGGGATTCCTGTAGTGGTAGGGAGGAAGAACATGACGCTTATCGACATGGCGAGGACGATGCTTGGAGAGTTCAAGACGCCTAAGCAGTTTTGGTCGGAGGCTGTGAATACAGCTTGCCACGCCATAAACCGAGTCTACCTTCATCGCCTCCTCAAGAAGACCTCGTATGAACTTCTAACTGGTAACAAACCCAACGTTTCATACTTTCATGTATTTAGGAGTAAATGTTACATTCTAGTAAAGAAAGGTAGAAATTCCAAATTTGCTCCCAAAGCTGTAGAAGGGTTTTTGCTAGGTTATGACTCAAATACAAGGGCGTATAGATTCTTCAAAAATCATCGGGTTTGGTTGAAGTCTCTAGCGATGTTGTAGATGAAGATGATGTTCCAACGACCGCAATACGCACCATGGCGATTGGAGATGTGTGACCACAGGAACAACAAGAGCAAGATCAACCTTCTTCCTCAATAATGGTACACCTCCAAACTCAAGATGATGAACAGGTTCCTCAAGAAGAGGCGTGTGATCAAGGGGGAGCACAAGAAGAACAAGTTATGGAGGAAGAAGCACCACGGGCCCCACCAACTCAAGTCCGAGCGACGATCCAACAACATCACCCCGTCGATCAGATATTGGGTGACATAAGCAAGGGAGTAACAACTCGCTCACGTCTAGCTAATTTTTGTGAGCATTACTCGTTTGTCTCTTCTATTGAGCCTTTCAGGGTAGAAGAGGCCTTGCTAGATCCGGACTGGGTGTTGGCCATGCAGGAAGAGCTCAACAACTTCAAGCGAAATGAAGTTTGGACCCTGGTGCCACGTCCAAAGCAAAATGTTGTGGGCACCAAGTGGGTGTTCCACAACAAACAAGATGAGCACGGGGTGGTGACAAGGAACAAGGCTCGACTTGTGGCAAAAGGTTATGCCCAAGTTGCAGGTTTGGATTTCGAGGAGACTTTTGCTCCTGTGGCTAGGCTAGAGTCTATTCGCATTCTGTTAGCCTATGCCGCTCACCACTCTCTCAGGTTGTTTCAAATGGATGTGAAGAGCGCTTTCCTCAACGGGCCAATCAAGGAGGAGGTGTATGTGGAACAACCCCCTGGCTTTGAGGATGACAGGTACCCCGACCATGTGTGTAAGCTCTCTAAGGCGCTCTATGGACTTAAGTAAGCCCCAAGAGCATGGTATGAATGCCTTAGAGATTTCTTGATCGCTAATTCTTTCAAGGTTGGGAAAGCCGATCCCACTCTTTTCACTAAGACTTGTGACGGTGATCTTTTTGTGTGCCAAATTTATGTCGATGACATAATATTTGGTTCTACTAACCAAAAGTCTTATGAGGAGTTTAGCAGGGTGATGACATAGAAATTTGAGATGTCGATGATGGCCGAGTTGAACTACTTCCTTGGGTTCCAAGTGAAGCAACTCAAGGACGGCACCTTCATCTCCCAAACAAAGTACACTCAAGATATTCTCAAGCGGTTTGGGATGAAGGACGCCAAGCCCGCGAAGACACCGATGGGAACCGACGGACATGTCGACCTCAACAAAGGAGGTAAGTCTGTTGATCAAAAGGTATACCGGTCCATGGTAGGGTCATTACTTTATTTATGTGCTAGTAGACCGGATATTATGCTTAGCGTATGCATATGTGCTAGATATCAATCCGACCCAACGGAATGTCACCTTGTGGCCATTAAGCAGATTCTTAGACATTAGTTGCTACGCCTTGCTTCGGGATCTAGTATCCAAAGGGGTCTACCTTTGACTTAATTGGATATTCAGACTTCGATTATGCTGGATGCAAGGTTGATAGGAAGAGTACATCAGGGACGTGCCAATTCCTAGGAAGGTCCCTAGTGTCGTGGAGCTCAAAGAAATAAACTTCCGTTGCCCTATCCACCACTGAGGCCGAGTATGTTGCCGCAGGACAGTGTTGCGCGCAACTACTTTGGATGAGGCAAACCCTCCGGACTTTGGCTACAATCTGAGCAAAGTCCCACTCCTATGTGACAATGAGAGTGCAATCCACATGGCAGATAATCTTGTTGAACACATCCGCACTAAGCACATAGACATCCGGCATCACTTCCTGAGAGACCACCAGCAAAAGGGGGATATCGTGGTGTACCATATTAACACCGAGAACCAGTTAGCCGATATCTTCACCAAGCCTTTAGATGAGAAAAGGTTTTGCAGGTTGCGTAGTGAGCTAAATGTCTTAGATTCGCGTAACTTGGATTGATCTATAGCATACATGTGTTTTATGCCTTTGATCATGTTAATTTATGCATTTCAATCTATTTTTGTTCATTTGTGGTGCTCAAGTTGTACACATGATCCCCGGACCTCACAATTCCATCTGCAAGTGATGCACTTATTTAGGGGGAGGCATGCTACAACTTGACCCTTTGAGACTAACCTTTGTGTTTGAGTCTACTTGATTTAGTCTCAAAAGTGAATTGAAAGGGAAAGGTAAACTTGGACCATGCAAAGACTTCCACTGCACTCCGGTTGTCGGGGACCATAATTAGGGGTACCCCCAAGACTCCTAATCTCAGCTGGTAACCCCCATCAGCACAAAGCTGCAAAGGCCTGATGGGCGCGATTAAGGTCAAGGCTCAGTCCACCCAAGGGACACGATCTCGCCTCGCCCGAGCCCAGCCTCGGGCAAAGGCAGCCGACCCCGGAGGATTCACGTCTCGCCCGAGGGTCCCCTCAAGCAACGGACACACCTTCGGCTCGCCCGAGGCCCAGTCTTCGCGGAGAAGCAACCTTGGCCAGATCGCCACGCCAACCGACCGGATCGCAGGAGCATTTAATGCAGGGATCACCTGACATCTTATCTTGACGCACGCTCCAGTCAACAAGGCCGAAGTGACCGCAGTCACTTCGCCGCTCCGCTGACCGACCTGACAGGAATACAGCGCCGCCTGCCCCGCTCCGACTGCCGTGCCACTCGCTAGAGTGAGGCCGACAGTGGCTAAGTCCAGCCTCAGGCGACATAGGAAGCTCCGCCTCGCTCGACCCCAGGGCTCGGCCCCCGTCTTGGCCTCGGAAGATGGACTTCGCCTCGGCTACGGAAGACGACGGACTCTGCCTCGCCCGACCCCAGGGCTCGGACTCGGCCTCGGCCCCGGAAGACGACGAACTCCGCCTCGCCCGACCCCAGGGCTCGGACTCGGCCTCGGCTCCCGAAGACGACGAACTCTGCCTCGCCCGACCCCAGGGCTCGGACTCGGCCTCGGCTCCGGAAGACGACGAACTCCGCCTCGCCCGACCCCAGGGCTCAGACTCAGCCTCGGCTTCGGAAGACGATGGACTCCGCCTCGCCCGACCCCAGGGCTTGGACTCAACCTCGACCTCGGAGGAATCGCCACCTCGCCCAAAATCGAGTTCGGACCAGCCACGTCGCGAGGAGGGCCATCATTACCCTACCCCTAGCTAGCTTAGGCTACGGGGAACAAGACCGGCGTCCCATCTGGCTCGCCCCAGTAAACAAGTAATGATGACACCCCGTGTGCTCCATGACGACGACGGCTCTCAGCCCCTTACGGAAGCAAGGAGACATCAACAAGGATTCGACAGCCCCGATAGCTGTACTTCCGCAGGGCTCCAGCGCTCCTCCGACGACCACGACATCACATGAACAGGGTGCCAAAACCTCTCCGACCGCCACGACGGCATGTACTTAGGGCTTTAGCTCCTCTCTGCTAGACACGTTAGCACATTGCTACACCCCCATTGTACACCTGGGCCCTCTCCTTACGTCTATAAAAGGAAGGACCAGAGCTCTCGTACGGAGGGGTTGGCTGTGCGGGAGAACGGGCCGGCGCATAAGGCTCCCGCTCTCTCTCTCACTCCCGCGCGAACGCTTGTAACCCCCTACTGCAAGCGCACCCAGCCGCCCTGGGCGCAGGACAACACGAAGGCCGCGGTTTCCCCTCGCTGTTCTCCCCCTTTGTGTCCTGTCTCGCGCCGACCCATCTAGGCTGGGGCACGCAGCGACAATTTACTCGTCGGTCCAGGGACCCCCCAGGGTCGAAACACCGACAGTTGGCGCGCCAGGTAGGGGCCTGCTGCGTGTTGACGAACAGCTTCCCGTCAAGCTCCAGATGGGTAGTCCCCAGCAACCTTTCCAACCCGGGACGACGCTCCGTTTCGGGAGTCTCGAGTTCATGTCTCTCGACGGCAGCTACGACATGATACTCCTTCTTCCGCCGCGTGACGACGACAATGGCGGCCGTAAGCCCGCCCGCCGGCGGCGGAATCGACGACGTCTTCCCCATGTGGTGGAAGAGCAACATCCAGTTCTGTCCCGTCGCCTCCCCCGCCGACGGAGGAGGAGACAGGGCAGGCATGGCCAAGCAGGAGGCGACACCTCGTCGGCTGTCGAGCAAGTCGACGGCGCCGGCGCCCCAGCGAGGGACACGCCGGGCGTTGACCTCGCGTCGGAGACGAAGACGAGCGCCGTTTCCCCACAACACGCCAACATCGAGCTGACGAATGACGCCAACACGCTCGCGAAGGGCTTGCTGGGCATCGCCCTCGTACCTGAGAGAACGGTGCAATCCGCCCCTGACGCGACTTCGTCACCACCCGTCAATCAAGAGGTACCGTCCGTTTCCCATCCCATGCCTTTTAGATTCAGCTTCGATCCACCAACGACCCCGCTTCGGTGGAGGCTTTCGCAGAGGCATGTCCAAACCCTCCGGGGTACCATGTGTGGTCACCCTGGGACAGACTGACGGCCATCCCGACCTACGGGCCCTCGGGTTCCGAGGATGATGACGAGCCCGACTCTGGTTGGGATTTCTCCGGGCTTGGTAACTCCAGTACCATGCGGGACTTCGTGACCGCATGTGACTACTGCCTCTCCGATTGTTCCGATGGTAGCCACAGCCTCGGCGACGAGGACTATGGCCCAAGTCGTGAATGTTTCCACGTCGATCTACGGGGTCCCAGTGAAGGCAACCACCTTGATACGCCGGAAAATGGTGATCCCCTAGGCCTGTGCCTCGCGTTGACATCCTTCTGGAGCTAGCTGTGGTCCCAGTCCTTGCGGGGGGTCAGGACGCACAGCTCGAGCAAATCCGCGAGATGCAGGCCAGGCTCGACGAGGAGGCAGGAACACTTGCGTAGCCTCAGCTGAACCTACGACAGGAGTGGGCAGGCCGAGCTCCGGCCGGAGAAGCGCGTCATCTGGCCCAGGACGTCCAGCCCCGCATCACCGACGATACCAGGCCAAGGCTGCCCCCGGTTTCCAGTGGGGTCGGCCAAAACCTGGCTGCAGCTGCGATACTACTCCGAGTGATGCCGGAACCCTCCACCACCGAGGGGCGGCGTATCCAGGGAGAGCTCAAGAACCTCCTGGAAGATGCCGCGGTCCGACGGGCTGAAAGCTCTGCCTCCCGAAGGCAGGGGTACCCCCGGAGCATCGCGCCGCGACTTCCGAGTTCGTGCGAGAAGCCTCGGTCCACACCGGGCGCACGCGCAACACGGTGCCTGCGGTCCCGGGCCGCCTCGGCAACGAGCTCCACCACCGCAACCGTCGAGCCCACCTCGATGAAAGGGTGCGCCGAGGCTACCACCCCAGGCGTGGGGGACGCTACAACAGCGGGGAGGATTGGAGCCCCTCGCCCGAACCACCCGGTCCGCAGGCTTTCAGCCGGGCCATACGACGGGCGCCGTTCCCGACCCGGTTCCGAACCCCAACTACCATCACAAAGTACTCGGGGGAGACGAGGCCGGAACTGTGGCTCGCGGACTATCGACTGGCCTGCCAGCTGGGTGGAACGGACGATGACAACCTCATCATCCGCAACCTCCCCCTGTTCCTCTCCGACACCGCTCGAGCCTGGCTGGAGCATCTGTCTCCGGGGCAGATCTCCAACTGGGACGACCTGGTCCAAGCCTTCGCCGGCAACTTCCAGGGCACGTACGTGCGCCCTAGGAACTCCTGGGATCTCCGAAGCTACCGACAGCAGCCGGGAGAGTCTCTCCGGGACTACATCCGGTGATTCTCGAAGCAGCGCACCGAGCTGCCCAACATCACCGATTCCGACGTCATCGGCGCGTTCCTCGCCGGCACCACCTGCCGCGACCTGGTGGGCAAGCTGGGTCGCAATACTCCCACCAGGGCGAGCAAGCTGATGGACATCGCCACCAAGCTCGCCTCTGGCCAGGAGGTGGTTGAGGCCATCTTCCGGAAGGACAAGCAGCCCCAGGGCCGCCAGCCGGAAGACGTCCCCAAGCCGTCCGCTCGGCGTGACACCAAGAAGAAGAACAAGAAGAAGTCGCAAGCAAAACGCGACGCCACCGACACAGACCTTGTCGCCGCCGCTAAGTACAAGAACCCTCGGAAACCTCCTGGAGGTGACAATCTCTTCGACAAGATGCTCAAGGAGCCGTGCCCCTATCATCATGGGCCCATCAAGCACACCCTTGAGGAGTGCGTCATGCTTCGGTGCCACTTTCACAAGGCCGGGCCACCGGCGGAAGGTGGCAGGGCCCACAACAACGACAAGAAGGAGGACCACAAGGCAGAGGAGTTTCCCGAGGTCCACGACTGCTTCATGATCTATGGTGGGCAAGTGGCAAATGCCTCGGCTCGGCACCGCAAGCAAGAGCGTCGAGAGGTCTGCTCCGTAAAGGTGGCGGCGGCAGTCTACCTAGACTGGTCCGACAAGCCCATCACCTTCGACCAAGGCGACCACCCCGACCGCGTGCCGAGCCTGGGGAAATATCCGCTCGTTGTCGACCCCGTCATCGGCAACGTCAGGCTCACCAAGGTCCTCATGGATGGAGGCAGCAGCCTCAACATCATCTACGCCGAGACCATCGGGCTCTGGCAGATCGATCTGTCCTCGATCCGGGCAGACGCGGCACCTTTTCACGAGATCATCCCCGGGAAACGCGTCCAACCCCTCGGACAACTCGATCTGCCCGTCTGCTTCGGGACTCCCTCCAACTTCCGAAGGGAAACCCTCATGTTCGAGGTGGTCGGGTTCTGAGGAACCTACCACGCAGTGCTGGGGAGACCATGTTACACCAAGTTCATGGTCGTCCCCAACTACACCTACCTCAAACTCAAGTTGTCGGGCCCCAACGGGGTCATCACCGTCGGCCCCACGTACCGACACGCGTACGAATGCGACGTGGAGTGCATGGAGTACGCCGAGGCCCTCGCCGAATTTGAGGCCTTCATCGCCGACATGGAAAGCCTCCCCAAGGAGGTTCCAGATGCGAAGCGCCACGCCGGCAACTTCGAACCAGCAGAGGCGGTCAAATCCGTCCCTCTCGACCCCAGCAACGACACCTCCAAGCAGATCCAGATCGGCTCCGAGCTCGACCCCAAATAGGAAGCAGTGCTCGTCGACTTTCTCCATGCAAACGCTGACGTTTTCGCGTGGAGTCCCTCGGACATGCCTAGCATACCGAGGGAAGTCGCCGAGCACTCACTGGATATCCGAGCTGGAGCCTGACCCGTGAAGCAGCCTCTGCGCCGATTCGACGAAGAAAAGCACAGAGCCATAGGCGAGGAGATCCACAAGCTGATGGCCGCTGGGTTCATCAAGGAGGTATTCCATCCCGAATGGCTTGCCAACCCTGTGCTTGTGAGAAAGAAAGGAGGGAAATGGCGGATGTGTGTAGACTACACTGGTCTAAACAAAGCATGTCCGAAGGTTCCCTACCCTCTGCCTCGTATCGATCAAATCGTGGATTCCACTGCTGGGTGCGAAACCCTGTCGTTCCTCGATGCCTACTCAGGGTATCACCAAATCAGGATGAAAGAGTCCGACCAGCTCGCGACTTCTTTCATCACACCTTTTGGCATGTACTGCTACGTTACTATGCCATTTGGTTTGAGGAATGCAGGTGCGACGTACCAAAGGTGCATGAACCACGTGTTCGGAGAGCACATTGGTCGAACCGTCGAGGCTTACGTCGATGACATCGTAGTCAAGACGAGGAAAGCCTCCGACCTCCTCTCTGACCTTGAAACGACATTCAAGTGTCTCAAGGCGAAAGGCGTAAAACTCAACCCCGAGAAGTGCGTCTTCGGAGTCCCCCAAGGCATGCTCTTGGGGTTCATCGTCTCAGAGCGGGGCATCGAGGCCAACCCGGAAAAAATCGCGGCCATCACCAACATGGAGCCCATCAAGGACTTAAAAGGCGTACAGAGGGTCATGGGATGTCTTGCGGCTCTGAGCCGCTTCATCTCGCGCCTCGGCAAAAGAGGCCTACCTCTGTACCGCCTCTTAAGAAAGGCCGAGTGCTTCACTTGGACCCCTGAGGCCGAGGAAGCCCTCGGGAACCTAAAGGCGCTCCTTACGAATGCACCCGTCCTGGTGCCCCCCGCTGCAGGAGAAGCCCTCTTGATCTACGTCGCCGCTACCACTCAGGTGGTCAGCGCCGCGATCGTGGTCGAAAGGCGAGAAGAAGGGCACGCATTGCCCGTCCAGAGGCTGGTCTACTTCATCAGTGAGGTACTGTCCGAGACCAAGATCCGCTACCCACAAATTCAGAAGCTGTTGTACGCGGTAATTCTGACGCGGCGAAAGTTGCGACATTACTTCGAGTCTCATCCGGTAACTGTGGTGTCATCCTTCCCCCTCGGGGAGATCATCCAGTGTCGAGAGGCCTCGGGTAGGATTGCAAAGTGGGTGGTGGAAATCATGGGCGAGACAATCTCGTTCGCCCCTCGGAAGGCCATCAAGTCCCAAGTCTTGGCAGACTTTGTGGCTGAATGGGTCGACACCCAGCTTCCGGCAGCTCCGATCCAACCGGAACTCTGGACCATGTTTTTCGACGGGTCGCTGATGAAAACAGGGGCGGGCGCGGGCCTGCTCTTCATCTCGCCCCTCGGGAAGCAACTCCGCTACGTGTTGCGCCTCCATTTCCCGGTGTCCAACAACATGGCTGAGTACGAGGCTCTGGTCAACAGGTTGCGCATCGCCCTCGAGCTAGGGGTCCGACGCCTCGACGCTCGCGGTGACTCACAGCTTGTCATCGACCAAGTCATGAAGAACTCCCACTACCGCGACCCGAAGATGGAAGCCTACTGCGACGAGGTTCGGCGCCTGGAAGATAAGTTCTACGGGCTTGAGGTCAACCACGTCGCCCGATGATACAACGAGACTACGAACGAGCTAGCAAAGATAGCTTCGGGGCGGACAACGGTTCCCCCGGACGTCTTCTCCTGAGACCTACATCAACCCTCGGTCAAGACCAGCGACACGACCGAGCCCGAGGCACCCTCGGCAGAGCTCGAGGCACCCTCGGCTCCGCCCGAGGCACCCCCGGTTACCGAGGGTGAGGCTCTGCGCATCGAGGAAGAGCGGAATGGGGTCACGCCTAATCGGAACTGGCAGACCCCGTACCTGCAATATCTCCACCGAGGAGAGCTGCCCCTCGACCGAGCCGAAGCTCGGCGACTGGCGCGGCGCGCCAAGTCGTTCGTCTTGCTGGGTGACGGGAAGGAGCTCTACCACCGCAGCCCCTCCGACATCCTCCAATGATGCATATCCATCGCTGAAGGCCAGGAACTCTTACAAGAAATACACTCGGGGGCTTGCGGTCACCATGCAGCGCCTCGAGCACTTGTTGGAAACGCTTTCCGACAAGGTTTCTACTGGCCGACCGTGGTGGCCGATGCCACTAGAATCGTCCGCCCCTGCCAAGGGTGTCAGTTCTACGCAAGGCAGACGCACCTACCCGCTCAGGCTCTGTAAACAATACCCATCACCTGGCCGTTTGCTGTGTGGGGTCTGTACCTCATCGGTCCCTTGCAGAAGGCACCCGGGGGCTACACGCACCTGCTGGTCGCCATCGACAAAATTCTCCAAGTGGATCGAGGTCCGACCCCTAAACAGCATTAGGTCCGAACAGGCAGTGGCATTCTTCACCAACATCATCCATCGCTTTGGGGTCCCGAACTCCATCATCACCGACGGCACCCAGTTCACCGGTAGAAAGTTCCTGGACTTCTGCGAGGATCACCACATCCGGGTGGACTGGGCCGCCGTGGCTCACCCCGTGACAAATGGGCAGGTAGAGTGTGTCAACGGCATGATTCTGTAAGGACTCAAGCCGAGGATCTACAACGACCTCCACAAGTTCGGCAGGCGATGGATGAAGGAACTCCCCTTGGTGGTCTAGAGCCTAAGGACGACGCCAAGTCGAGCCACGGGTTTCACGCCGTTCTTTCTAGTCTATGGGGTCGAGGCCATCTTGCCCACAGACTTAGAATACGGTTCCCCAAGGACAAGGGCCTACGACAACCGACGCAACCAGACCAACCGAGAAGACTCACTGGACCAGCTGGAAGAGGCTCGGGACATGGCCTTACTACACTCGGTGTGGTATCAGCAGTCCCTGCGACGCTACCACGCCCAAGGGGTTCGGTCCCGAGACCTCCAGGTGGGCGACTTGGTGCTTCGACTACGACAAGACGCCCGAGGGCGGCACAAGCTCACACCTCCCTGGGAAGGGCCATTCATCATCGCCAAAGTTTTGAAGCCCGGGACATACAAGCTGGCCAACAGTCAAGGCAAGGTCTACAGCAACGCTTGGAACATCCGACAGCTACGTCGCTTCTACCCTTAAGATGTTTTCAAGCCGTTCATATACCTCGTTTACATATGAAGTCTAACCATCAAGGAAGGGTCGGCCTTGCCTCGGCAAAGCCCGACCCTCCCTCGGGGGCTAGAAGGGGTGAACCCCCTCTGCGTCAAAATTTTCCTCGAAAAAAGTCTTTCGGCAAGAACATTTTTCGTGTTTTTCGACTACTTCGATGGTGGGATCCTGAAAACGACGGAGTACACGTAAGCAGGCAAAGCTGATCGAGCCAAGGGACTCCTACGCCTTCGGGATATGGAAACCTCACTCATCACCTTCTGCGATAAGTAACTCGCACTTGGATAAACGATTCCGCTGATCGAACAAGTCTTAACACTCGAAGACTCTTCTGCCGAAACGATTTTTCGTGCCATCTCGACCATGTCGACAAAGGAATCCTACGGACGAGTAAGAGTACACGTAAGCGGCAAGGCCGACCGAGCCGAGGGACTCCTACGCCTCCGGGATACGGATACCTCACTCATCACCTTCCATGAGAAGTAACTCTTGCTCGAATGAACGATTCTGCCACCGACAAGCAAGTCTTGATACTCGAAACAAGGGGAAAAGAAACGCAGCTTTACGACACGACGACAGTATGTTTGGGCCTCGGCGGCCGCAAAAAACATACGCATACTACAGGTGAACCGATGCTGCAGGCTCAGATGTCGATGGAGAGGGAGCAGCAGCACCCTCGGCGTTAACTCCACCTTTTGCGAAGTCCGACCGAGCCTCAGACGGCAACATGGGCGAAGGATCTCTGAGGCCTCGGGGGCTACACCGAAGGACGACGTCAGCACCTCGCCTGGGCCATCGCCGCCAGGGTCTCCTCCAAGAACCCGGCCCGAGCAGACGCCTCGGCTGGCCGCCCCAAAGCCTCAGCCATCTATCCCCCGAGGACACCAGCCTGGCTCATGGCCTCGGCAACCCGACTCCGGCGCCGGTTCCGCCAGTGGACGGACCGGCCAGGCTCCGGCCGACGAAGCTCCCTTTTTTCGAGCCAACTCTACCTCTGTCCGTGCTGGCACCGCTGCCTCCGGCTCCGGCTCATCGAAGAGCGGCTGAGGGTTTCTTTGACTAAACAAGTGAGGCCTCGTGCGGCAAGGCCGACCGAGCCGAGGGATTCCTACACCTCCGGGATACGGATACCTCACTCGTCACCTTCCGCATAGAGCAACACACATTTGGTTAAGCGGTTTGGCTAGCCGACAGGCGAGTTCTAGTGCTCAAAATGAGGGAAAAACATGGTATTACACCCAAAAATACCTACATGTTTAGGCCCCGACAGCCACAATGAACAAACACCGGCACTCAAGGTGCCATTACAAACGGAACTCCGGTTCCACCCCCGCAGGTACGAACAACCCCCCCACGTTGGAGGGCCTGCGGGGCGACAAGACCCCTGGTGGCTCGCCGATGCCCGCTCCGGCAGCAGCGGCAACAACCTCCGTCCCGGGTGGCAAGACAGCTGCAGCAACGGCTTCCGGGCAGACGCTGCGGTGGAAAGGCTTTCGCCCACAAAGGACAAGAACCAGCCATTCAAGCCATGGGGACGGAGGTCCAGGGGTGCAGGCGGAGTTGGCGGTCTCGTCAGCAAAGAAACCTTCTCCGGCTGCTGCTGCCTCAAAGCGCACCGGCAGGTCCTCGCTCCCGCCCATGCCGAGGCCGCCCCAGAACATGAGCGCCGCCCTCGCGGCACACGACGTGCTGGGCAACCCTCTGGCGCAGCTGTCGGTGCGAGGAAGACCTGGGCATGGCCGGCCCGTACGAGGCGCGACCATCGCCCGGACAGAGGACGGAATGCCACACCCTGGCTGGGCAGCAGCAGTTCGCCTTCCCCGGCATGGCTGGAGGAAGCCTCCGCGGGGCTGGAGGATGCCTTTTTCCCCCGAACGCCGGGGGAAGAAAAGGGTTACTGGCCCACACGGAGGCAACCCCCACTCGGTGCGCCCCTCCACCTCAGCCCGGATGACGAAAATCCTTGAAGCTGAGGGCGGGGCGGAGGCCGCAGCCCGGCTCGCTTCCCTCCACCAAACTTCCCATTGGTGGGGGAATGCAGCCGGGCTGCACGACGAAAATCCTTGAAGCCGAGCAATGGCTGAAAGGTACCAACTTCCGCGAAGTTGTGTTCCTCCAACGACAGCAAGACAAAAGCGACGCAAGCGCTCCCCATCTGGGGGCTCAGAAGGTGGAAGGACGCGACGCATGAGGAAAGTGCGAAGACATGGTTCCCGTCCAAGGGGGTCACCCTCCTTTTAAAGGCGACTCTCCCCACTTGCGTCCTTAGCCGTCGCGGACTGAGTCTTCTCCAACACGCTCCAAGGTCCTCCCCCTACGACGCGGGGGCTGGGTCCCACGCGTCATGCAAGCTGCCCCAGGACAGAAGAAGCCAGACCGCCGCGCTGGAGCGCACAACGGCCCAGCGGTTACATGCATTCCTCCACTATTGACCGGACCAGCGGGTGAAAGGGCGGACCGCCATGCAGGCAGCATGCAACCGCACCAAGGGGGCGCACCGTTTCGACTTCGACACGTCCAGCTTGGAGGCCCAGGCCCACACGTCATGTACCCGGCGCGCCGGTTACTACGAGCGAGAAACAACACCGCCACTCGCGCCAGTCCTGCGCCTCCTCGATTGTGGAACCGGTGCCGCAACTCGAGGCAACCCTACGCACGGCCCAGCAGTGCCAACCAGGCACGCCGGTCACGGGTCAGTCAGCCGCAGGAGAAGGCGTGACGGTCGATACGGCCAAAAATGGGCCGACAGTAATGGCGATGGCAGGCGGGCGGAAGCAGCGGTCAAATCATCTGCAGGCTCACGTCCCCTCCTGGAACAGCGAGAGAACCCTCTCCCACGGCGTGAAGATGACGCGCCCGTGCTCTGTTCCTCGAACGGCTCGCGCACGCACAACGGCTGCCCCGTGAACCACTCGTCCCGTCGCATTAACTCTGCGGCAGGGCAGGCGGCACCTTTGGCAGGCAAAGCGGGCGACGCTTCACCTCCGCCATAATGACCGCGTCAAAAAGGTATGCCACGACGTTCGATTTCGTATCCTTTTCCACTTCCTCTTTCTCTCTCTTGCCACAGGGACCAGGAAAGGGGATACTCCGAAAGGGATCCTTCTCCACGAAGGAAATGGGCCCCTGAGCCCCCCTACTGATCAGAGGTTCGAAGGCTGGCCCCTCGGAAGGGTTCGACAGCCGCCTTAGAGCACTCGGGCTCCGCGCCCACTACTGGTCAGAGGTTCGAAGGCTGGCCCCTCGGAAGGGTTCAATAGCCGCCTCAGGCCACTCGGGCTTCGCGCCCACTACTGATCAGAGGTTCGTAGGCTGGCCCCCAAAGGGTTCGACAGCCGCCTCAGAGCACACAGAGCGAGGGATGACCCTGGGTACGTTCGATACATAACCAAGGCTCGGGCTACGCTCCTGAGGTACCCTAGGACATTTCTGAGACCAGCGGGAGCGATTTTCGTAACGGAATCCCACCAGAGGGAGGCATCGAGCCCTCGGACCCCGTCAAAAGGGGACCGGGTCCGGCGAATCACCCGCAGGTACTTTTGGAGCGCGCCTCCGGGCCACTAGCCGACCCCTAACGAATGGGGCACGGGCGTCCACTCGGATTACCCGCTAGCAACTCACTGGAGACACCATGTTCGGCGCCCTCCGAGGGCAGCATGGCGCTTTTCCCCCTCCTCCTTGCGGAAAGGCGACGTAGGGGCGTATGAAAAAAGCCGAGTCTGTCCTTGACCGTCCTCTCGCTCTGTGCGAAGGCTCGGGGGCTGCTCTCGCGAACCTGGCTCCAGCCAAACCGTTGACAGCATCAACATACCAGCCCGAGAACTTGGGACTCGACTATGCACCCGGGCTACGGCCAGTTCGCATGAGGGAACAACCAGACCGACCGAGCCATCGCGAAAGGCATTAAGACCTCGAAGGAGTCAAACCACTCCTCCGAGGCCTCGGGGGGTACACCCGGCGGGTGCGCTCGCGCGCACCCACCGGAACAAAATGCAACCGAGAAAGGCCGGTCCCCTTGCAAAAAAGTGCGACAAAAGCCTCCAAGCGAGTGCCAACACTCCCTTCGAGGCTCGGGGGCTACTGTCGGGGACCATAATTAGGGGTACACCCAAGACTCCTAATCTCAGCTGGTAACCCCTATCAGCACAAAGATGCAAAGGCCTGATGGGCGCGATTAAGGTCAAGGCCCAGTCCACCCAAGGGACACGATCTCGCCTTGCCCGAGCCCAGCCTCGGGCAAAGGCAGCCGACCCCGGAGGATTCACGTCTCGCCCGAGGGTCCCCTCAAGCAACGGACACACCTTCGGCTCGCCCGAGGCCCAGTCTTCGCGGAGAAGCAACCTTGGCCAGATCGCCACGCCAACCGACCGGATCGCAGGAGCATTTAATGCAGGGATCGCCTGACATCTTATCCTGACGCGCGCTCCAGTCGACAAGGCCGAAGTGACCGCAGTCACTTCGCCGCTCCGCTGACCGACCTGACAGGAATACAGCGGCGCCAGCCCCGCTCCGACTGTTGTGCCACTCGTTAGAGTGAGGCCGACAGCGGCTAAGTCCAGCCTCGGGCGACATAGGAAGCTCCGCCTCGCACGACCCCAGGGCTCGGCCCCCCGTCTCGGCCTCGGAAGATGGACTTCGCCTCGGCTACGGAAGACAACGGACTCCACCTCGCCCGACCCCAGGGCTCGGACTCGGCCTCGGCCCCGGAAGACGACGAACTCTGCCTCGCCCGACCCCAGGGCTCGGACTCGGCCTCGGCTCCTGAAGACGACGAACTCCGCCTCGCCCGACCCCAGGGCTCGGACTCGGCCTCGGCTCCGGAAGACGATGAACTCCGCCTCGCCCGACCCCAGGGCTCGGACTCAGCCTCGGCTCCGGAAGACGATGGACTCCACCTCGCCCGACCCCAGGGCTCGGACTCAACCTCGACCTCGGAGGAATCGCCACCTCGCCCAAACTCGGGTTCGGACCAGCCACGTCGCCAAGAGGGCCATCATTACCCTACCCCTAGCTAGCTCAGGCTACGGGGAACAAGACCGGCGTCCCATCTGGCTCGCCCCAGTAAACAAGTAATGATGACACCTCGCGTGCTCCATGACAACGGCGGCTCTCAGCCCCTTACGGAAGCAAGGAGACGTCAGCAAGGATTCGATAGCCCGACAGCTGTACTTCCGCAGGGCTCTAGCGCTCCTCCGACGACCACGACATCACATGAACAGGGTGCCAAAACCTCTCCGATTGCCACGATGGCATGTACTTAGGGCTTTAGCTCCTCTCTGCTAGACACGTTAGCACATTGCTACACCACACATTGTACACCTGGGCCCTCTCCTTACGTCTATAAAAGGAAGGACCAGGGCTCCCGTACGGAGGGGTTGGCCGCGCGGGAGAACGGGCCGGTGCATAAGGCTCCCGCTCTCTCTCTCTCACTCCCGCGCGAACGCTTGTAACCCCCTACTGCAAGCGCACCCAGCCGCTCTGGGCACAGGACAACACGAAGGCCACGGTTTCCCCTTGCTGTTCTCCCCCCTTTGTGTCCCGTCTCGCGTCGACCCATCTGGGCTGGGGCACGCAGCGACAATTTACTCGTCGGTCCAGGGACCCCCCCGAGGTCGAAACGCTGACACCGGTATTAACTCCAAGTTCATATCTATGCTCTTATTGCCTTTGTGCTCTTAATTGACAATTTTGGTGAGGCAATGGGGTTAAAGGGCCAAGAATGATCCCGTTTTGGTGCTTAATGCCAAAGGGGGAAAAATTAAGGCCAAAGCAAATGGATCAGCTACCACTTGTGAAATTTCGAAAAGAGTAGAGTTAGAACTTTTTGATTTGTCCAAAACACTCTTATTGCAAAATTTGGTCTCTTGTGGGGAGAATTTATGACTAATGGAAAAAGGGGGACTTTTGGCTCTTAATCAATTTTACTCTTGGATTATCTCTCTTTGTGCCCAAACAAGTGAGTTTGTTGTAGAGATAGGAAAATGAATTTGATTCGCAAAAACAAACCAAGTGGTGGCAAAGTGTGATCCAAATATGCCAAATTAGAGTAAAAACAATTTGGTTCTCTTTTTGCATTGATATTGCACTTCTTTTGGTTGCTTTTGGATGTGTTGGCATAAATCATCAAAAAGGGGGAGATTGAAAGGGAAATGTGCCCTTGGGCCATTTCTAAAGTGTTTTGGTGATTAAGTGCCCAACACATATTCTCTAAGTGTTAATTTGTGCCAAAGATTGAAGAAGTTCAAATCATGTAACAAGGTACGTTTCTAGACTTAGTACATTGATTTGGGTACAAATGTATTGTGTCTAAGTGCTAGAAACAAGAGAAAATAGATTGGAAAAGAGTTGGCTTTGTACAGCCAACTGCTGCTCGGTCTGGGTGCACCGGACTATCCGGTGGTGCACCGGACAGTGTCCGGTGCGCCAGACGAGTCCAAGGTGAACCGGCCGCTCTCGGGACTCGACGGCGGCGTACGACTATAATTCACTGGACTGTCCGGTGAGCCATCCACGGCGAAGTCGTCGCTCTCGGGAAAAGTTCAACGGCATACGGCTAAAATTCACCGGATTGTCTGGTGGTGCACCGGACTGTCCGGTGAGCCAACGATCGACTGCGCAACGGTCAGCAGTGAAATCGGCGGGCGACACGTGGCCCGCACCAACGGTCGGAAGGGGGCACCTGTGACGGAACCTCCCAAGTCATTAGGCCCACCTACAGTTGTCCTTGTCCAACAGACATCAGACAACCCTGTAGATGTTCCTGAATCACTTGACAAGTTTGGTATCTTTTCTCTTACCTTTCCAGGAACGTTTCACCCGTCAGACAGATAATATGTTCATCGGAGATGCGGAAGTGATTATATAAACTTACATTTATTTAAAAAGTAAGAGTAAGTCATTTATTACAGACCAGAGCGTAAAGCGAGTGCTGAAAAGTATTATTACAATACCTGGGAGGCAAGAACTCCTCCCATTAAGTTCTTTACATAAAAGTTTTTAAGGAGGACTCGGTCCTCCAGCAGCTTCATTCTTGATTGTCCTCATTTTTCACCACCTTGGTACAAAAACAACAAAAGTTTGTTGTCTCCTCACCTAAAAACAACAGGGGAATAAACCCTGAGTATGGAATTACTCAGCAAGTCTTACCCAACTAAAGAAAAGACTCTCAAGGGTATGCTGGTTATATTGGAGTCAAGGTAAGGCCTTTCAATAATCAAAGACTCTGTTTGCAGAATTGCTTACTAAAGTGGATCTTTAAAATCCAATTTTATTGTCAGGTTAAGTAAAATTACCTACAGCTAGAGTTCTTTCTACCCTAGTTCAATCACTTGACCTGCACTAGCCAATTTCTTATCAACCCTTCATCTTCACTGGATTACTACGTGTAAGTCAGTGGCCAAGTCTCCATAACCGCGGACGTACGGCGATCCGAATCGATTATACTCAGCTGAGGATCTCCGATCACACGACATATGTAGCACTTAACCCTTGCATATGTCAACCCGCCACCGGGTTTCTTAAGACCAGATCAGGTTCACGCAAACCGAGAGCACAGATACACCACCGTCCAGCCTCTTGCCACGGAGGGTACACGCTACTCTCGCCACCGCTCCACGCCCATTTCGTGTTATCTTATTCTGGCCTTAGTCTGCCCGAGGCAAAGCTTACCCATGACGAGGCATGTGACCAGTTAAAGGGTCCTCGGTCAGCAGGCCTACATCGACAAGGTCCTTAATCGACTCAGACGGAGACACTACACTGAGACTCTCTTCTCGTGCGAGTCACCCGCCTGGTCTCAGCTTAATCATTTAACCCCAAAGGTTGGTACCTGGCAGAGGTACATCTTTTCCGATGTTGGACCCATCATGGCCATGATGGATCCACCATCAAGTTTTGTTTTCAAAAACATCCCAACCACTCTTGCCACATCATCTTTTGTAAAAACAAAACATTTTGTTTTACTAAAGCAAGGCTAAGCATCAAAATCTTTTGTAAAACGGGTGATCAAGGAAGGTAATCAAACTCAAGGAAGGTAATGCAGGAATTGTTTTAGCAATCAACTCCTATCACTTAATGCACCAAACAAGTGAGAAAGATTTTAAAAACATCAAGGAAGGTGGCAAATGCACCGGGGCTTGACTTTGTTTATGGGTGAGTCAGGCTCGGATCCACAAATATCAAAGTAGAAACAATTCTCAGCCTGAGTTTCCAAAGGTGGTGGTACTTGCTCTTCAGTGGCTTCCACTTCTTCCTCGTGTTCTAATCATAACCATACATATGTATATATGAATGAATGCCATGTAATACTCATGAGAGTGCAAAGATAATACAAATTTATTATCTAAGTCTTGAATACCACTTTCCTTCACGGAACTCCGAGAATTTAGGGTTTCCAGAGTCAGTAAAGGAGTTCACAGGGCAGGGGTGGGGTTTTGGGGTTTAGTGATCAAACAAGGTCCAAATCAACCCAAACTCTACCCAAGGCTTCTAAATAATATGAGGAACTCATATAAAAAGTTTGAGCATTTTTGGGATTATCATTTATCTTTTAAAAATCCAGAACTAGTATTTTATGCTATTTAAAATGCCTTAAAATTCCTTATTTCCTCTAAAAATCATAAAACTATTTTTATTAAATTCTAGGGAAAATAATAAGTCTAGGAAAATTAGTTTCACAATTTTAGGATTTTTCTACCATTTTCTATAATTGTTTTGGCTCTGGAATAAAAAGAAAAGGAAAAAAACTGTTGAATAGTACTGGGCAGATTTCAGCCCAGCGGCTCAGTCCAGAGGGGAAAGGCGCCCGCGCTGGCGGCCTTGCGGAAAGACCCTCGGTGTTTACACTAACTGGGGATGGGTCCTTCCACTGTTTAACACAGTCACTGACACTTTGCAAAAGAGTCCCTGAGGTTCTATTCCTTTACCGCGCTAAGTCCCTGACGACGGTGAGCACGGCCGAGCTCCAGCGAGCTCGCGCACCGGCCTAATCGCACCAAGACCGGCGCCCTGCTTCGGCCTAAACCAAATTCACGCCCCAATCAGCGTTTCCCCTAAGTCAATTGCATGAATGGCGACCCTAATCTCCCTAGCCACGGTGACCGCGTGGATGATCCATAGAACAACGCGTTCCCGACGGTCAGTGGACCCCGAGTCCAATTGGACGGGTCAGCAAGCATCGTAGGCATGTGAGAAAGCTTAAACGAGGGAGAGGGAGGGTTGGACTGACCGGGAAGGGAGCTGGCCGCGTTGAGGTCGGTTTCGGGTGGCGGAAAAATTGATTTGGGGAAAGTTGGAAATTGGGACTCACTGGCGATCGACTGAGGACGATTCTTGGTGGCTGGGTGCTGGATGACTTAGCGGAGCTGGTGGAGGGTTCAATTTATAGGGAGAGCGAGCGGTGTCCGGGAATTTTAACGGCGACGTGCGGCGGTCGGAGATAAGGAAGAACCGTGGCGCAGTGGATTCATGTCCACAGTCGTGGCGAGCTCACCGGCAACGATTTGACGGCTGTAAGGAGCCACGACGACGTGGTGGAAAGCAAAGCCACGCGGCACAAGACCGGGAGGCGGTGGCTCACCGGCGAGCTAATCCGCTTCAGCCGTAAAATGGAAGGGGCAGCCACGGTGAGTCACCGGAGTTATCCCCAGGGGGTGGCTTTTACCTGGCGGCCCTATCGGTTCATCAGCAATGCGAATCCTACAGCGGTGGCGTGAATCACGGCGAGGGGCAATCAACGGCGACGGCCACCGGCGACGAGCAAGGGATGGGATCTTTTTCAGTTTAACATTTACTGTACCATGGCGTCCCATTTCAGTTAACCTGACAGAGCAACTTGGAGCAGGATTTACTCTCAATTTCCAATGACAACTCCTCCCAAGCTTTGCAGCAAAATTGTAGAGCTATAAACCAGCAATAATTCGACTATAGGGCTTGAACTCATTTGAGCACTAGATCAAGGTTGAATTCATACTCAAAGTTGGCTCTGTTACATTGAACATCTGAATTTCAGAGGGGAACCAGCCTGACAGCCAAACTTTAGGCTTAATTATCTCCAATATTTTCTTAACAACTATGCTCACACTCTTAAGCAAAGTTGTTCTCCTATGATTGAGCTACAATCTTGATGTGGTTACCTAGGGCAAAATCTCTTTTGTTTAGAAGTTACAAGGTCACAAAGATGAGCACAATACACTGAAATTCAGACTTAGTCAAAAGAGTTTAAATGTGGCTCTTTTGCAAATAAGTCCAAAACTCAGGGTTTGGCTTGCAAATCATCCTAAATGTGAACCATGTGACTTTATATATTTAAACATAGTAGTTTTTACACTTTGGTCCAAATATGCACTATCTTTGCACATAGGCCCCTAGGGTTTGGATTTAGGGTTTTCCATGGTTCAAATGGGGATTTTTGGTACCTTAAGGGTATAAATGTGAGTCAAGTTTATTCTTAAGGTCATTTTATGACTTTTCCCTTAAAGTTTTTTTAGGTTTCATCAACTTGGGTTAGGTTTTACCCCTTTAATCCCTAGTTAGGGTGAAGTTCCCTATTCAGGGTTCTATTTGCAAAATACCAAAACAATACAACTTGTTTGAAATTTTTACCTAGTGAATGCACTCGAGGTGTATCAAACACATGCAATGCCAATGCTTATGATGCCATGCTCAAGTTTTAGTTACAGTAACACCAGGGGTGTTACATCCTTCCCCCCATAAAAGAATCTCGTCCCGAGATTAAAAGTCCTAGGGTGAGTAATGGAAAAGGAAATGTGTCACATTTTTATTTCCTTATTTCTGGTACAAGGCAGGGGTGGTGTGGGGGTTCACTCCTTTATTATAATAACTATACACACTTTACAAATTACATGAGGCTAGAAAGCCTGGGAAATTCTTATCTAAAAAGTCTTGAGTTTCCCATGTAGCCTCTTCTTCAGAATGTTGGTTCCACTGTATCTTATAGAACTTGAGAGTTTTTCTCTGGGTAACCCTATCCTTTTGATCCAAAACTCGAATAAGATGTTCCGAGTATGTTAAATCTGGTTCCAGGACAACATCTGTCACTTCAATGGTTCGATCGGGAACCCAAAGACACTTCTTCAATTGCGACACATGGAACACATTATGGATAGCAGACAGAATTTCAGGGAGCTGCAGCCGATACGCCACTGGTCCACATTGCTCAATTACCAGGAATGGACCAATGTACCTGGGTGCAAGCTTCCCTTTAACCCCGAAACGCGATACTCCCTTCATTGGTGAAACCTTCAGGTAGACATAGTCCCCTTCATGAAAATACAAGGGCATTCGCCGTTTGTCTGCATAACCCTTCTGACGAGCTTGTGCTTTCTTCATATTATGAATAATTTTCTGAACCTTTTCCTCGGCCTCCTTCACTATATCAGGCCTAAAGAAGTGCCTTTCTCCAGGTTCAGACCAATTTAGCGGAGTTCGACACCGTCGCCCATATAAAGCTTCAAAAGGTGCCATCATGATACTTTCTTGATAGCTACTATTATATGAAAACTCCGCCAAAGGCAAACATTCATCCCATTTCGGTGAGAAGTCCAGAACACATGCTTGCAACATATCTTCGAGTACTCGATTAATCCTCTCAGTCTGTCCACTGGTTTGTGGATGATATGCCGAACTATGGAGCAACTTAGTACCCAAGGATTTGTGAAGTGCTTCCCAAAACTTGGCTACAAATTGAGGTCCACGGTCCGACACTATGGTCTTCGGAACACCATGCAGACTAAGAATACGAGCAATGTACAATTGGGCATAGACAGTAACCGGGTGATCTGTCTTGACCGGCAAAAAGTGAGCAATCTTCATAAGCCGATCAATTATAACCCAGATAGAATCATACCCTTTTGCAGTCCTGGGCAATCCCATGATAAAGTCCATACTTATGTCTTCCCATTTCCATGTTGGGATCGGCAAAGATTGTAATGGACCAGCAGTTTTCATGTGTATGGCCTTGACACGTCTGCAGGTGTCACACTTAGCCACATAGCGTGCAATTTCAATTTTCATCTTCGTCCACCAGTAGTGCTGCTTTAGATCATGATACATCTTAGTGCTTCCCGGATGAATAGAATAGCGACTAAGATGCGCTTCATCTAAAATTTGCTGGCGGAGTTCTTCATTCTTCGGCACCACTATGTGGTTATTGAACCATATCACACCTTGATCGTCTTCTTTGAAACATTTGGCTGTTCCAGCCCTTATCTTCTCCCGTATGTGCTTCATACCCGCATTATCCTTTTGAGCATCAATTATCCCTTGCAAGATGATTGACTCAAGCTTTAGCTGATTCAGGGTTCCTTGTTGGACCATCCCTAGGTTTAGCTTTTCCATCTCTTGACATAAGGTATTGTCAGAGGTCTTCACCATAAGATAGTGGCAGGAAACCTTACGGCTCAGTGCATCTGCCACAACATTAGCTTTGCCTGGGTGATAATGAATTTCTAGTTCATAGTCCTTAATAAGCTCAAGCCATCGCCTTTGCCTCATGTTCAATTCGGACTGGGTGAAGATATACTTCAAGCTTTTATGATCTGTATAAATGTGACAGATATTTCCCAGCAGATAATGACGCCAAATCTTCAGGGCATGAACCACAGCAGCTAGCTCCAGATCATGAGTTGGGTAATGCTCCTCATGTCGGCGCAACTGCCTTGAAGCATATGCAATTACTCGGCCTTCTTGCATTAATACACAGCCGAGTCCACTGCCTGATGCATCACAATATACATCAAAAGGCTTGGTGATGTCCGGTTGAGCCAATACCGGAGCTGTTGGGGGCCTTCGTCCTCCGAAGGTCCTCAAAAACATGGTTTGACAATGTTTTCCAAGTGGATTATGTGAACAGGTATCTTCGGACTCAGAATTATGAACATGAAGTACGGTCAGGACGAAGCCTGAATCAGACGAAGGGGGATTAAAATGGAGGACGGGCTGATTACCAAGCTCCACGAAGGATGGTGCACAGCCGAAGCTGTGCGCAGGGAAGCTTCGTCGCGATAGCAGACAGGGGAACCGACTTAAAGATGAAAAGACTACTTGGGCCTCGACAGATTTCCATAAGTCATTGGCAAATGTAATGGACATGAATGTAATTTTACGTGGACTGCGTCCCGCGTCTATAAATAGATGAACAGTACTCCCGTACTGTTCACGCTGACTTGGCATTTGCTTTTGCGTCACGCTTGTACTTTTTACCTTCTCTCAGGACCGAAGGTACATTTGTAATTTGAAATCATTTCTATTTTTCCATGTTAATAAAATAGAAATGATTTTATGATGATGTCTATATTATATTTCATGCTTTATATGAATCCTTCGTCATTGCTTGTTATATATTTACGAAGGTATGTCTCTTATGACCTTCGTCCGAGACTCATTATTTCCCGAAGGGGCATAATGTTTCGAAGGACGAAGGACTTTAACACTTAACACTTTTTATGTTGCCTTGTTCTTAACTCTTAGCATTTGAGAACAAGTCCCCAACATTGGCGCCCACCTCCGGTGAACTCACTTCCACTTCGAGTTTTTTGAACACCTTCGGAAGCTATAGACCTTCGCTATGGCGCTGAAGAAAGCTTCAGCGACTGGGGCTGCAGCACTGCAACCGCTGGACCCCAACCAGGAGACCGTCTCTCTTCGGGAGGCCCGAAGCCAGAAGAGGAAGGCCGTCAGCCCGACGCTTCAGGAGGATGAACTAGACCAAGAGATCAGGGATATGGAGATGCTTCATCAACAGGTGCAGAGGAAAAAGGAAAAGATGGCCAGGCTAGCTGAGCTGCAAAGGCAGATAGACGAAGCTTCTGAAGAAGTTCGTCATCTTACCCACGATGAGCAGAACCGAAGGCCTCAACAAAAAGACCTTCATCAGGAGGGCTTCTTCAACGAAGATGACTGGTATGACAATTTCCATCATGGAAATTTTGTTTTCGATGATGCCTCTCCTCTGTCCGCTGAGCTGCAGGCTACACCCTGGCCTCCATCCTATAAGCCACCCCAGCTTCCCATGTTCGACGGCCACTCAGACCCGAAGCAGTTCTTGATGAGCTACGAAGCAACAGTGTCTTCGTATGGGGGCAATGCTGCAGTCATGGCAAAGTCTTTCGTCATGGCCGTCAGGAGTGTTGCTCAGACCTGGTATTCCTCCCTTCGACCAGGAACTATCACCTCATGGCAGAAGCTGAAGGATATGTTGTTAACCAGCTTTCAAGGATTTCAGACGAAGCCGGTCACTGCTCAAGCCCTGTTCCAGTGCACTCAGGATCATGAAGAATACCTTCAGGCGTATGTCAGAAGGTTCTTGCGTTTGAGGGCGCAGGCACCAACGGTGCCCAATGAAATTGTCATCGAAGCCATGATCAAGGGGCTTCGTCCTGGACCTGCAGCTCAATACTTTGCTAGGAAGCCTCCTCAGACTCTGGAGAAGCTGCTCCAAAAGATGGACGAGTACATTCGTGCCGACAATGATTTTCGCCAAAGAAGGGAGGAGGCTTTCAGATTTTCTGAAATGACCAGGGGCTTCGGAGGAAGATTCTATCCGAGGCATGTCAGGTCCATCCACAACTCCACTCAAAATGATGACAAGGGGAGTCAGCAGAACAGACCGCAGAGCTCCTCACAGGCTTCGGGGCAACAGCAAACTTTCTTCCGGCCACCAGCTCCAAGAGGCAGAGGCGCCAGGGGCTTCGGCGGAAGGTTTGGAGATCAACCAAGGAGGATATTTTGCTTATTCTGTGGTGAAAACAAGGGCCATACCACCAGGATGTGCCATGTTACCATCCAGAAACAAAAGGAGCTAGCAGAAGCTGCAGCGCAACAGGGCCAGCCGAAGCAGGTCATGCATACTGCTTCGTACCATCAGCCTTACATCCCGGAATACGTGGGCAACCACCCTGCAGTTTCCGTAGCTTCGGCGAGTCAACCTCAAGCTTCATGGCAACAGCCCCCGCCCCCACCTCCGCTGCAACAAGGCCAACAGCCAGAAGGGAGCCAATATGTTCCGCACCAAAGGGATCTCAGAGAGCAATCTGAAGCTCGCACAGTCAATAGTACTGTGCCAGAGTCGAAGCACATTTATTGACAAATATCCTACTTTGATAGCAGTCTTTTCCATTTAGTTCTATTTTCTGTGTAATAAAGAACATTTCAGTTTTCATGTAATAGTTTCGTGGTTGGTTGTCAGGAAAACCTATCTTCTCCACAGGCTTAAGTTGCTGAAGCTTAAAAATTAGCGGTAACAGGGAGGACCTTCGAATTATTAAAAATCCTTCGGAGCAACAAAAAGTCGTTCTAAGGAACGCAGAGTAAGTTGCCGAAGTTACAAAAAGCCGTTCCAAAGGGAGCGCAGTGTAAGTTTTTTGCTCCAAAGACGTTCCTAAGGGAATGCAGAGCATACAGCGAAAAGTCAACGCTGATACCGCCTAAGTAAAAGGCGAAGAAGCTCCAAAGACGTTCCTAAGGGAATGCAGAGCTTATACCGCCTAAGTAAAAGGCGAAGAAGCTCCAAAGACGTTCCTAAGGGAATGCAGAGCTTATACCGTCTAAGTAAAAGGCGAAGAAGCTCCAAAGACGTTCCTAAGGGAATGCAGAGCTTATAAATATATTTTGTATGTATCTTCGGAACAAACGTCATTTGCATAACATAACATCATCACATCATTTTGCATAACATAAGCATCATACATCATGTTGCATATGGCAAAAGAAGGGCACACAGTATCAACCTTCGAAGGGACACTTCGAGAAAGTGAAAATTGTGTAAAGCCACGAGGGAATACAATGATAATCTTCGGAATACAGCTTCGGAGAATGTTTTTACGAAGCATGGACGGGCTTCATCAGAGCAATATCAAAATTGTATAGCTTCGGAGAATGTTTTCACGAAGCATGGACGAGCTTCATCAGAGCAATATCAAAATTGTATAGCTTCGGAGAATGTTTTCACGAAGCATGGACGAGCTTCATCAGAGCAATATCAAAATTGTATAGCTTCGGAGAATGTTTTCACGAAGCGTGGACGTGATTCATCAGAATAGTTTTAACGGAGAATGTCTTCTTCACGAAGCATGAAAAGAAGGGAAGGTGTTTTTTCGCCGAAGGCTCAAAAATGGTATGTGTGTAGAATTTCATGCATCGTAAAGAATTGAATAATGAAAAGAGACTTGAATATTACATTCAAATGTACAAAATATTACATAGATCACACTTCAAATGTTTTTTCTAATAACACCTAGTCTTCTCTTAATACTACTTCGGCAGCCTCATTTAGAAGTTGTTCAACAACTTTATCCATGATAGCTTCGGCCATTTGTTTGATTTCGTCATCCTTTTTTGTGTGAGGGTCAACGGACGATCCAGCAGGTTCTGAGGGAAGAGAATATTTTTGCTTTACAAACCGCGAGCAAAGTTTGAAATAAAAATTATAACACAATAAGAGCGACTAATTAGTACCTATTTGCCCTTCGGCAACTTCTGTTACTTTCCTAGCATCATGGATGCCTTTTTCACTCCTTTGAATAATTTCCTGCGCCATTTCTCGGCCGCCGTTGTCCCAGACATCAGTAAAGAATTTGCCACCAACCATGCTTGCTTCGGCCGAGGGGTCTTTGATGTCTTCGGAGGATAAGGCAGCTTCGGACTGAGCTAAAGATTTTACATGTTCACAACCTTTCTTCTCCAAGACAGTAGCAATTCCCCTGGCGCCCGAAAAAGCGCAGATGTCGCCGCGGCTAGTCAGGATTTCCTCGAAGGCCTCTGCTTCGTGACTGATCCATTCCAGTGGACCTTCGGGATTGCCTCTTGAGAAATTTTCTTCACTGGAAAATGCGCCCACGCTGGCGAAACTGGTTTTAATTTTCTTTACGCATTCCATGGATTTTTCGTAGCATTTTTTCTTAGAAGACCGAAGCTCTTCCACGGTTGCTTCCAAATGATCAGCCCATTGGTCGCTGCATTCCCGTCTTGTTTCTTCAAGTATGCGTTCTTCTTTCGCCCGGGCCAATTGCTTCTGAAGATCTTTAATTTCGCGTTTCTGAGCTTCGGCCTGAATCTTTGCAGCAGCTTCGTCCTTTTTTATCTTGTCTACTAATGTAACCAGAATTTTATCTTTTTCTAGAGCTTCGTTTCTCAGTTTAATAACTTCTGATCGTAAATTGTTGAACGCAATTTCATAACTCTCATCTTCGGCACTCTTTTGCGCTCTTAATGCGTTGCTCAGGATTAAACCCTATACAAAAAAGAATCCATATAAGAATAAAGAAATGAATTACGTATTGTAAAATTTTTTCAAAAGTCTAATTCCCATACCTTCAGGCTATTATATGCAAGACTATCCGCGAGATCTTCCTTTGTCATAGCGCATAGTCCAGCTTCAAGCTTCGGAAACCCCATACTCCTAGCCATCTCCCGGCAGACAGATAATTCTTTGTTGTCAGGGAGACAGTATAGGAAGTCATCTTCGTTTGTCACATTGAACACCACTGCTCCCTTCAGATATTTTAACTCTCGGGCATAGTGATTGGCTTCATAAATTTCTTCTTCAGATAATTTCTTTCCCGAAGCATGTCGCACGATGTAATCACAAATGTTGGAGGGAGCTTCGGGAGCGGCAGTGCCAATTTCTTCAACCAAAACTGGATCTGATATTTTTATTTTTTCGGTTTCCAAAGATTGTTCCTTGGTGGGCTCTGAAGGCCCAGCTTCAGCTTCAGGTTGTTGCTTTGGAGCTTCAGCTTCAGCTTGTTGCTTCGAAGCTTCAGTAGACGCTTCAGCAAGTTCAACAGTCTTTTTTGGAGTTGTGCTTGAAGACTTAATTGTCTCCAAGACATCTAGTACGTTCACCATTCTTTTTCTTTTTGGGGTCACCAATGGGCCCTTTTGGTTTTTTATTGTTTCGACATTTGCTGAAGGACTTAAGATTTCCGATGCTTTTGGCCCTTCAATCTTCGGTTTTTCTACTTTTTCTGCCGAAGGCGCTTCAGTTTTCTCTTCTATCTTCGGCACTGGAGCTGGTTCTGTAGCTTCAGAGGCCAAAGAGACTTCACCAATAAACTCTGGCACTGTGGCCGGCTCAATAAAACGCGCTCGGTGGGTGAGCACCTTCATCTTTTTCTTTTGTGGTGCTGGCTCACTAGTAGCACTCGTGGTAGCTTCTGTCGTAGGAGAAGTATTTTTTCTTTTGCGACCCAATACCGGATAGTGATAGTCAGGGTAGACAAACCCGACTGCGTCAAATACCCGGTTGAGCCTTTTCTTCTTTCGGCCTCCGAAGGCTGCTGATAGCGCAGTATTCTCGGCCTTCGAATATGCCCCAAGCAGTTCGTCACTTAATGTTTCAATGCTTTTCAACCAGTCATCATCAGGTTCAACAAACTTATCCGCATATTTGAATGTGTATTTCAGTCTGACCAGTCCGCCTTCGTCGGACTCTTTGATGGTCTCCTTCGGCATTTCCCACTTTCCTGCAAGTGGCCATACCCTGAAGGCAATATGTTCTTGAATCAAGTCCCTTGTCCCAATAAAAGAGCAGACTACGCCGAAGGCTCTTTGGCATTCCTCGGCTGCTTCATCCATTTCAACCTTCGGCCTTCGTAGTCCGAAGCGTTGCCAGATGGGGCGCATAATAATACTCTTAACATCTTCCTGCGCTGTTAAGTCATTCTTTACATAGAACCACTCTGTCATCCAGGCTCCGGGCCACCTCTTCCGAAAAGTTGGCACAGGGCGGCTTGACCCAGAGCGGGCACCGAAGCTGTAACACCCGAAGTTGTTGTGATATTGTTCTTTCCCCCAGGGCTTCGTCTCGTATAACAACTCATGAATGTTGCAAAAGCTTTTAGCATTTGGTTCTAAACCTTGGCTTCTTGCAGCCCAGACAAACATCCCCATTCTTATGATAGCTTCGGGAGTAATTTGATGAAGGTAGACTTGAAATGTCTTCAGGACTTCAACAACAAAGTTGCTTAGGGGGAATCGAAGCCCAGCCTTGAGAAAGCTTCGGAAGATTACGACTTCATCTTCTTCGAGGGTGGGAGAAGTCTTTTCTCCAGCATCAACCCTCACAATAGATATATCTCGAAAATACCTCCCCCTCATATTATCAATATGATTCTGCTTAATAGTGGTTTTCCCGAAAACCGTGTGACTTGGCCGCCATGGTCGATCTTCGGACTCTTCCCCACCACTTTCTACATCATAACTGTCGCTGTCGCCAGTATCTTCGGACAAACCTTCAAGAATCTCCTTAGTGATTTTCTCCGTATTGGTCTCCGCCATCGCTATAAGGAACCCCAAGTTCTTCTCTTCGTCGAGACTCAGCTTCGTCTCAGCAGGGATCTTCTTACCTTCAGACATCTTCGGAAACGCTAAAAAACTGTTTTCAAGGCCGAAACTTCAAAATCAAAAAGATCAGCAAATCTTAGTGCACAAGAGCTAAAAATTTAGTGGGCCGAAGCAGATGGCAAGTGTGCGTATCAAATAAGTTTGCGGTATGATCTTATTTATACCCTCAGGGCGTTGAAAATTGAAAGACCCCGCTTGTCAGTGAATGTTGCTATTCTAGCAAAGGGAAGGTGTTTTTTCGGACCTTCGGCTCAAGGCCTTCGTCCATATCGCAATCTGAATTTAACGTTAACAAATTAATATTGCGAGGGGCTACTGTTGGGGGCCTTCGTCCTCCGAAGGTCCTCAAAAACATGGTTTGACAATGTTTTCCAAGTGGATTATGTGAACAGGTATCTTCGGACTCAGAATTATGAACATGAAGTACGGTCAGGACGAAGCCTGAATCAGACGAAGGGGGATTAAAATGGAGGACGGGCTGATTACCAAGCTCCATGAAGGATGGTGCACAGCCGAAGCTGTGCGCAGGGAAGCTTCGTCGCGATAGCAGAGAGGGGAACCGACTTAAAGATGAAAAGACTACTTGGGCCTCGACAGATTTCCATAAGTCATTGGCAAATGTAATGGACATGAATGTAATTTTACGTGGGCTGCGTCCCGCGTCTATAAATAGATGAACAGTACTCCCGTACTGTTCACGCTGACTTGGCATTTGCTTTTGCGTCACGCTTGTACTTTTTACCTTCTCTCAGGACCGAAGGTACATTTGTAATTTGAAATCATTTCTATTTTTCCATGTTAATAAAATAGAAATGATTTTATGATGATGTCTATATTATATTTCATGCTTTATATGAATCCTTCGTCATTGCTTGTTATATATTTACGAAGGTATGTCTCTTATGACCTTCGTCCGAGACTCATTATTTCTCGAAGGGGCATAATGTTTCGAAGGACGAAGGACTTTAACACTTAACACTTTTTATGTTGCCTTGTTCTTAACTCTTAGCATTTGAGAACAAGTCCCCAACAGGAGCAGTGGTTAATAATGTCTTCAATTGTTCAAAAGCTTCATTACACTTAGAAGACCAATTAAATTTACTATCATTCTTCAATAAACTTGTGATTGGCTTCACAAGCTTAGAAAAATCTGGTATGAATCTGCGATAATATCCAGCTAGTCCAAGAAAACTCCGGACTTGGTGAACAGTGGTTGGGGGTTTCCACTCCAGAATATCCTTGACTTTGCTAGGATCTACCGCAATTCCTCTGGCAGATAGAACATGTCCCAGGAATTGAATTTCCTCCAGCCAGAACGCGCACTTGCTGAACTTGGCATACAACTGATGTTCCCTCAAGCGCGTCAATACAATCCGCAAATGTTGAGCATGCTCCTCTTCATTTTTGGAATATATCAAGATATCGTCGATGAAGACCACCACGAACTTGTCCAACTCGGGCATGAACACCGAGTTCATCAAATAAGTGAAATGGGCAGGAGCATTTGTTAGTCCGAAGGACATTACCAAATATTCAAATAAACCATACCGCGTAGTAAACACGGTCTTCGGTATATCCTCGGGACGAATACGGATTTGGTGATAGCCCGACCTGAGATCGATCTTGGAGAATACCCTCGCTCCAATTAGTTGATCAAATAAGATGTCGATCCTCGGAAGAGGGTACTTGTTCTTGATAGTGACCTCATTCAGGGATCGATAATCCACGCACATTCGTAAGGTTTAATCCTTCTTCTTAACAAAAATGGCGGGGCAACCCCATGGAGACGAGCTTGGCTGGATGAATCCTTTATTCAGTAGATCTTGTAATTGAATCTTCAATTCTACCAACTCATTAGGAGGCATACGGTATGATCTTCGGGAAATGGGAGCCGTACCGGGCTTTAACTCAATTACAAATTCTACATCTCTCTCAGGTGGAAGTCCAGGCAAATCTTCCGGAAATACATCTGGAAACTCACATACTACCGGAATATCCTTGATCTTCGGTACAATGGCTTCATATATTCTACCAGAAGCTTTGGCTGGATTGGTTACGGGGATGGACAAAAGAATCTCTTCTTGATTATAGCTCAACCCGACGGTTCTCAGCTCAGTGTTGAGAATTGCCTTATGTTGGGTTAACCAATTCATACCCAAAATTACATCTATATCCTGGCCTTTCAGAACAATCATGTTAGCAGGAAAGTTCCGTCCGGCCATTGTTACTGGCACTTGATAGGCCACTTCTCTAGTAAAAATTTGTCCCCCAGGTGAATGAATTTTAAACCCTTCTTTTGATTCATGGCATGAAATGTGATGTTGCTCCACAAATTTCTTGCTAATAAATGTATGTGAAGCACAAGAATCAAAAAGAATAATTGCAGGGTGACTGGCCACGAGAAACGTACCCATCATCACCGGTTCACCTTCCGGTGTAGTGGCCACTTGAGTATAGTATATTCGCCCCGTCTTCTTTGTATTCTTTCCCACAATGTTTCCCTTGGGCTGAGCTGATTTCCCAGGTCCTTGCTGATTATTTGATTGATTCTGCTTGGGATATGGGCAATCCTTGATGAAATGTCCAGACTTGCCACAATTGAAACACCCGGTTGAAGAGCTGGGCAAAGCAGGGAATCGAGTGCCCAGGGCACCCGGCTGACTTGGGGTAGTGGGGGCATTATTGGGACGAATAATTATGGGCTGCTTGAAAGGGAATGAGGGTGGACGAGAAAAAGAGCGATTTTGGCTAGAAGGCGGGATCACAAACCGTTGCCTTTTTGCCTGGCCCTGATTAGACTTCTCACCTCCAAATTCCTTGTTTTTCCCGGAACCTGCATATTTTGCTTCAACAGATAGGGCTGTGCTGACAGCCTTTCCATACGTAAGATCTATGCAGGTTGCCATTTTTCTCTGCAATCGATCATTTAGACCTCTCATAAAGCAATTCTTCTTTTTAAAATCAGTGTTCACCTAATCGATTGCATATTGCGACAGGTGATTGAACTTATTGAGATACTGATTGACAGTATCTCCTCCTTGTTTTAGCTTCATGAACTCTTCTTGCTTCATATGAAGAACACCCTCCGGGATATAGTGTTCACGGAAGGCCACTTTAAATTCTTCCCATGTTACTTGATGGTTAGCAGGTTGAATAGCCACGAAATTTCCTCACCAGGTGCTGGCAGGGCCGCGCAGTTGTTGCACTGCGAATAAAGGCTTCTATGTTTCTGAACAGCGCAGAAGACCAAATTTTTGCTCAATAACTCGTATCCATTCATCTGCTTCCAACGGGTCCTCAGCCTTGACAAATAGTGGTGGACGGGTTTCAGAGAAATCCAAATATGTGGTTTCACGGGGGCCCTGTTGATAACCCCTTCCACCCTGCTGCTGGAATTGTTGGCCCGCCATTTCTCTCAGAAAGCGGGTATCGTCTGCAGTTGCGTTCACCAAGGCGGCAATCGCCTCGGCCAATGTGGGAGGAACCGGAGGTGGATTTGGGGTAACCTCCCTCCCCCCAGAAGTTCCTGCTGCATCCTATCCTCGAGTCCTGGTAGGCATCTGAGGCAAAGAACATTTGAAATAAATATAATATGCCAGAGAAACCTTCTATTTTACATTACCATCAAGAGTAATGATACAGACTCGATGTTGTACAACAGGATACATTACCCATTATACAATAGTTCAACCTATTATACAACATACTACTTCTATTTCTACTACTACACTACTACTCCTGCTTCTGGTTGCTCTTGGCAGCTTCGTCGTCAGGTGTGGGAGACCATTCATCGACCAGCCTCATAGAAGGAGGGGGCCTAAAAAGGTCTAACTCACCACCAAGCGCTTCTCCCGTAGCATGCGAGGGTCCAGCTTCCGACCTGATAGGATCCGCAGGGGCATTTGGGTGTAATTGCAAATACAGTACATGAACTTCCTCATGTAAAGTATTGCAATACGCCTGCAAGTTGTCAATAGCAGTGCTAAGTTCTTCGACTCGGGCTCGAGCCTTCGCTTCCTTAGCCCAGGCTACTGAACGAGATTGTACCGCCCAATCAAGCGCCAAATCCCGATCAGCAAGTTGATCTTGCAGGCGGCGGATGTAACTTCTTAATTCATTTATTTGGTCGCCATTCGTGACCCATAAATTGGTCCTGCGTTGTAATTCCGTTTGAAGCTGATTCACTCGAGCTTCAAGCTCTCCAATTGGATCATTGCTTCCGCTACTGCTATCCTCCTCCCGTGGGGCAAGTTGGTGTCGAGGTACACCGATAGGCCCAGTATGCTTTCGCGCAGTTTTCCTTGTACGCGGCGGCATTTTCTAAGGGGGAAAATTTATTAGTACAATTCTTAGCATGATGCATGAATAATTACAGAATCAACCTTAGTTGATTCAACCTTCTATACATTGCACTCTTCCTATCTGGTCTTTGAAATAAACTCTTCAGAGATGCTTAGGTAAGAAGAGAAGAAGTTTTCTAGATAAGTTTAAGAAAATCTTTTGGAAGATGCTACATAATATTTGCCAAGAAGGGCTACGCTCCGATACCAGCTGTGACGGAACCTCCCAAGTCATTAGGCCCACCTACAGTTGTCCTTGTCCAACAGACATCAGACAACCCTGTAGATGTTCCTGAATCACTTGACAAGTTCGGTATCTTTTCTCTTACCTTTCCAGGAACGTTTCACCCGTCAGACAGATAATATGTTCATCGGAGATGCGGAAATGCGGAAGTGATTATATAAACTTACATTTATTTAAAAAGTAAGAGTAAGTCATTTATTACAGACCAGAGCGTAAAGCGAGTGCTGAAAAGTATTATTACAATACCTGGGAGGCAACAACTCCTCCCATTAAGTTCTTTACATAAAAGTTTTTAAGGAGGACTCGGTCCTCCAGCAGCTTCATTCTTGATTGTCCTCATTTTTCACCACCTTGGTACAAAAACAACAAAAGTTTGTTGTATCCTCACCTAAAAACAACGGGGGAATAAACCCTGAGTATGGAGTTACTCAGCAAGTCTTACCCGACTAAAGAAAAGACTCTCAAGGGTATGCTGGTTATATGGGAGTCAAGGTAAGGCCTTTCAATAATCAAAGACTCTGTTTGCAGAATTGCTTACTAAAGTGGATCTTTAAAATCCAATTTTATTGCTAGGTTAAGTAAAATTACCTGCAGCTAGAGTTCTTTCTACCCTAGTTCAATCACTTGACCTACACTAGCCAATTTCTTATCAACCCTTCATCTTCACTAGATTGCTACGTGTAAGTCAGTGGCCAAGTCTCCATAACCGCGGAGGTACAGCGATCCGAATCGATTATACTCAGCTGAGGATCTCCGATCACACGACATATGTAGCACTTAACCCTTGCATATGTCAACCCGCCACCGGGTTTCTTAAGACCAGATCAGGTTCACGCAAACCGAGAGCACAGATACACCACCGTCCAGCCTCTTGCCATAGAGGGTACACGCTACTCTCGCCACCGCTCCACGCCCATTTCGTGTTATCTTATTCTGGCCTTAGTCTGCCCGAGGCAAAGCTTACCCATGACGAGGCATGTGACCAGTTAAAGGGTCCTCGGTCAGCAGGCCTACATCGACAAGGTCCTTAATCGACTCAAACGGAGGCACTACACCGAGACTATCTTCTCGTGCAAGTCACCCGCCCGGTCTCAGCTTAATCATTTAACCCCAAAGCTTGGTACCTAGCAGAGGTACATCTTTTCCGATGTTGGACCCATCATGGCCATGATGGATCCACCATCAAGTTTTGTTTTCAAAAACATCCCAACCACTCTTGCCACATCATATTTTGTAAAAACAAAACATTTTGTCTTACTAAAGCAAGGCTAAGCATCAAAATCTTTTGTAAAATGGGTGATCAAGGAAGGTAACCAAACTCAAGGAAGGTAATGCAGGAATTGTTTTAGCAATCAACTCCTATCACTTAATGCACCAAACAAGTGAGAACGATTTTAAAAACATCAAGGAAGGTGGCAAATGCACCGAGGCTTGCCTTTGTTTATGGGTGAGTCAGGCTCGGATCCACAAATATCGAAGTAGAAACGATTCTCAGCCTGAGTTTCCAAAGGTGGTGGTACTTGCTCTTTAGTGGCTTCCACTTCTTCCTCGTGTTCTAATCATAACCATACATATGTATATAAGAATGAATGCCATGTAATGCTCATGAGAGTGCAAAGATAATACAAATTTATTATCTAAGTCTTGAATACCACTTTCCTTCACGGAACTCCGAGAACTTAGGGTTTCCGGAGTCAGTAAAGGAGTTCATAGGGCAGGGGTGGGGTTTTGGGGTTTAGTGATCAAACAAGGTCCAAATCAACCCAAACTCTACCCAAGGCTTCTAAATAATATGAGGAACTCATATAAAAAGTTTGAGCATTTTTGGGATTACCATTTATCTTTTAAAAATCCAGAACTAGTATTTTAAGCTATTTAAAATGCCTTAAAATTCCTTATTTCCTCTAAAAATCATAAAACTATTTTTATTAAATTCTAGGGAAAATAAGAAGTCTAGGAAAACTGGTTTCACAATTTTAGGATTTTTCTACCATTTTCTATAATTGTTTTGGCTCTGGAATAAAAAGAAAAGGAAAAAAACTAGTGAATAGTACTGGGCTGATTTCAGCCCAGCGGCTCAGTCCAGAGGGGAAAGGCGCCCGCGCTGGCGGCCTTGCGGAAAGACCCTCGGTGTTTACACTAACTGGGGATGGGTCCTTCCACTGTTTAACACAGTCACTGACACTTTGCAGAAGAATCCCTGAGGTTCTATTCCTTTACCGCGCTAAGTCCCTGACGACGGTGAGCACGGCCGAGCTCCGGCGAGCTCGCGCACCGGCCTAATCGCACCAAGATCGGCACCCTGCTTCGGCCTAAACCAAATTCACGCCCCAATCAGCGTTTCCCCTAAGTCAATTGCATGAACAGCGACCCTAATCTCCCTGGCCATGGTGACCGCGTGGATGATCCAAAGAACAACGCGTTCCCGACGGTCAGTGGACCCCGAGTCCAATTGGACGGGTCAGCAAGCATCGTAGGCATGTGAGAAAGCTTAAACGTGGGAGAGGGAGGGTTGGACTGACCGGGAAGGGAGCTGGCCGCGTTGAGATCGGTTTCGGGTGGCGGAAAAATTGATTTGGGGAAAGTTGGAAATTGGGACTCACTGGCGGTCAACTGAGGACGATTCTTGGTGGCTGGGTGCTGGATGACTTAGCGGAGCTGGTGGAGGGTTCAATTTATAGGGAGAGCGAGCGGTGGCCGGGAGTTTTAACGGCGACGTGCGACGGTCGGAGATAAGGAAGAACCGTGGTGCAGTGGATTCGTGTCCACAGTCGTGGCGAGCTCACCGGCGACGATTTGACGGCTGTAAGGAGCCACGGCGACGCGGTGGAAAGCAAAGCCACGCGGCGCAAGACCGGGAGGCGGTGGCTCACCGGTGAGCTAATCCGCTTCAACCGCAAAACGGAAGGGGCAGCCACGATGAGTCACTGGAGTTATCCCCAGGGGGTGGCTTTTACCTGGCGGTCCTATCGGGTCATCGGCGATGCGAATCCTACAGCGGTGGCGTGAATCACGGCGAGGGGCAATCAACGGCGACGGCCACCGACGACGAGCAAGGGATGGGATCTTTTTCAGTTTAACATTTACTGTACCATGGCGTCCCATTTCAGTTAACCTGACAGAGCAACTTGGAGCAGGATTTACTCTCAATTTCCAATGACAACTCCTCCCAAGCTTTGCAGCAAAATTGTAGAGCTATAAATCAGCAATAATTCGACTATAGGGCTTGAACTCATTTGAGCACTAGATCAAGGTTGAACTCATACTCAAAGTTGGCTCTGTTACACTGAACATCTGAATTTCAGAGGGGAACCAGCCTAACAGCCAAACTTTAGGCTTAATTATCTCCAATATTTTCTTAACAACTATGCTCACACTCTTAAGCAAAGTTGTTCTCCTATGATTGAGCTACAATATTGATGTGGTTACCTAGGGCAAAATCTCTTTTGTTTAGAAGTTACAAGGTCACAAAGATGAGCACAATACACTGAAATTCAGACTTAGTCAAAAGAGTTCAAATGTGGCTCTTTTGCAAATAAGTCCAAAACTCAGGGTTTGGCTTGCAAATCATCCTAAATGTGAACCATGTGACTTTATATATTTAAACATAGTAGTTTTTACACTTTGGTCCAAATATGCACTATTTTTGCACATAGGCCTCTAGGGTTTGGATTTAGGGTTTTCCATGGTTCAAATGGGGATTTTTGGTACCTTAAGGGTATAAATGTGAGTCAAGTTTATTCTTAAGGTCATTTTATGACTTTTCCCTTAAAGTTTTTTTAGGTTTCATCAACTTGGGTTAGGTTTTACCCCTTTAATCCCTAGTTAGGGTGAAGTTCCCTATTCAGGGTTCTATTTGCAAAATACCAAAACAATACAACTTGTTTGAAATTTTTATCTAGTGAATGCACTCGAGGTGTATCAAACACATGCAATGCCAATGCTTATGATGCCATGCTCAAGTTTTAGTTACAGTAACACCAGGGGTGTTACAACACCGGACTGTCCGGTGTGCACCGGACAGTGTCCGGTGCGCCAACCGACGCCGAGGTGCAACGGTCGTCTGCGCCAAAATAGGAAGGAGATCCGCACCGGACATGCTACAGTGACTGTCCGGTGGCGCACTGGACTGTCCGGTGGCGCACCGGACTGTCTGGTGCGCCACCCGACAGATGGCAATCTTAGCCTTCCTTGTTGGTCTCCAACAGCTCCTAGCTGCCTTGGGGCTATAAAAGGGACCCCTAGGCGCATGGAGGAGTCACCCAAGCTTACAAAAAAGATCCTAAGACTCCAAGACTCCATTCTTACGCATTCGATTCTTTGAGATAGTGACTTGAGCTCCATTTGAGTTGAGAACTCCTTGCGTTGTGTTTTGAGCTCGAGTTGTGACTTGTGTGCGTGATTGTGCTCTCGTTTAGAGTCTTGTGTGTGTTTCTCTCCCCTCCCTTACTTCTGTGCTTCTTTGTGATCATCAATTGTAAGGGCGAGAGGCTCCAAGTTGTGGAGATTCCTCGCAAACGGGAGAAAGTCTAAGAAAGAAGAACACCATGGTATTCAAGTTGATCAATGGATCACTTGAAAGGGGTTGAGTGCAACCCTCGTCCATTGGGACGCCACAACGTGCAAGTAGGCAAGTGTTACTTGGCCGAACCACGGGATAAACTCGCGTGTCTCTTGTGATTGCTTTTCTGTGATTACTTGTGTGTTCGCAAGAGCTCGCTACTTAGCCGTACTAACACTTAACCAAGTTTTGTGGCTATTAGTATTTGATTTATTCAGGATCACCTATTCACCCCCCCCTCTAGGTGCTTTCACCTGTAATAATCCATGTCATACTAAAAACGTATGGTCAGTCATGTTTTTGAGGACCTTCAGAGGAGGAAGGCCCCCAACAGGCCCTCCCACTTGAGCTGTAGCTTCTGTTTCTGGGTTAGCTCACTACTACAGCACACCTCTGTACAGGCGGTCTGGTTCGCCACTACACAGGCGGTTCCAGGAACCGCTTGTGGTGCACCGCCTGTGATGTAAAACAACATCACAGGCGGTCAATCAAAAACTACCTGTGAAAAACATAGATTACAGGCGGTCCAGTTCAACGGAACCGCCTGTGATAGACACACATCACAGGCGGTCCAGTTCAAAGGAACCGACTGCATACACTATAAATCACAGACGGTTTTCATTATACAGATTCATATATACAGAATTTTCAAACAGGTATAATACACAGAATTTTCAAACAGGTATAAACAGATTCATATATACAGATTATACACAGATTCACACAGATTGCATAATACACAGATTGTACACAGATTCATCCACATACACAGATTTACACATATGTTCCATAACAGGTATAATACACAGATTACAAGTTCCATAACAAGTTCCACATATCAAGTTCCATAGACAACTAAACATCTAAAAGTTCCATAGACAACTAAACATCTAAAGTTCCTAACTAAAGACCTAAACACTGTGTGATATTGTGTACAAACTTAGTTCTGGGAATTTTTGCAAATTTCCATTTACATTGTAGAATAGCCCTTGTTGATGAAGAACTTCATGGCGCATAAAGTAAAGCAAGTCTCTTACAACCTTAGCAACGCCGACGGAAACCATATCTCTTTCTAACCATTCAGCATTGATCTTGGATTTAGGAACCTGCAATGAAAGCAAAAAGCAATCGGTGCTAAGAGTAATGTGATGAGCAACAATATAACATAAAAATTGCAACATAGACAATGATAGCGAACTTACATCCTCACGATTGACCATGTAATGGAAGGTGACACGACACCATTCGCATACATAATAACCGCACAGGACAGTACCCGGAGGTTGTTTGTCACCATATGGAAATAATGATATTGACAAATTAGGCTTGTCCTCTGGATGTTCGCCGCCAAGATCTTTCCAATAAAAACGGTATGCACTGCATATAAGAATAGCATTGTGAGATTAAGAATACATTTGTTAAGTTGTAATAAGTACAAGTGTGCAATAATAATCATACTTCTCTAAAATCTTCAAGAAGTCATTATACGTAGTCTTTTCCATTCTCAGTGAGTCGAAGACCACGACTTTACCATCCTTTGGCCAGATCATGATACAAATGTAGTGGTCACTATATAGACATAGACGAAAACACATGTTAATATCACGATTGCCATAATTTATAGTTCAAAATTAAACCATGTCGATAACTTACTTAAAGTGGTGCGGAGCTATTATTAAGTCCTTGCCATGTTGTACATGATTATACATGGCTCGTCCAATGTATGCCGCCATTACCTTCATTTTCTTTCTCTGATTCTGTTTGACGGCTTTCTCAAATTCAGCATCGTTCAAGTCTTTATATTCTTCTCCATGCCTCCGAGCAACTACTTTGTAGCGAGCTTGGGATATCATCAACGGGTCAAGAAACCCTGTCTTAAGTTGTTTCTTCTTATCATCCATGTATTGCATCCTACGTGTAATAGTGTTAATCATTAGACTCTCGTTTATGTGTGCGTGTACAAAACTAACAAATATGAAAGTTTAGAGGTACTTACAAGCAAAAGAGGGTTAAGTAGTTGGTTTCCATCCTTTGTCGGTGGTACAACGACCAGAGATCGTCAAAGAATAAATGCCGCACAGGATCTATATGATCATTGCTCCAAAATGCATCTTCTGGCACAACAAATGTGAATTCCTCGAGTTTGTATTTGTTGCTAGCCACCATGTACCGCTCATGCATTCTAATCTCCGGTGTCGACAACTTAGAAAGTTGCACCGTCGTTAAGAACGGCCTCCCATTCACAAATTTAGGAGGAACATCCTCCTTCTTGTATACCGAGATATTGGTTTTAAGACGTAATGATTCTCGAGTATGAATCATTCCATCTTCTTCCCATACTTCGAAATTGTCTATTTGGGTCGACCGTGTGCCTACTCCATGAGATGCTGATTCCGCTTTTGATTGATTTGTCATAACTCTCTGCAATTTATGCAGGTAGCGTGCCACTGATTCTGACGGTTTCTTGACATCGTCAGTGGCGATTCACTTATGAATTTTCTTTGAAATAGTTGGCCCTTCAACATTGGTGCCAACCTTTGGTTCCTTTTTGATGTTGACGTCGACATTCTGAGGAACAATTTTGTCTACGTCCCCCTCGTCGAGTTCCTTCGCAAGAGGCGATATGATTGTTTCAACGATTTTTTTGGAGGTCGGTGTCATATTTTCCTGCACCATGGGGTGTGGAATGATCGAACTATCTTTTTGTTGCATTGGTGTTGAATTCGGCTCATCACCCAACTTGATGTCGCGTCGATGCCAAAGGGCCAACTCGTTCATTGCCTCCTGCAAAGTTATGATCCCCTCAACTGGAAAATCTATCTCCCAATCTTCACAACCGCTGTCTGTGATTTCTAGAACTTGGACCACAGCATAGTGTGGCGGGACAGGATTATCCTTGTAGTTAACAAGTCCTGGTTTTACCAAACCAGTAGCAGCTTGCTTTGTTTTTGTCCCAGATCGATTGATTGGAATATGAAGAAAGCAAGGCTTGTCCTCAACAATATCGTCTACAGGGTACTTGGTCAAGTCTTGCACAGATCCAACGCTGCTAGGGACTATAGGTGGACTCATGTGGCTTGGCTTGAGTTCAAATGATATGCATTCTGTTTTCTTCATTTTGTTCATCACGTCATTAATAGCCTTTTGTACCCTTTCATCAATAGTCTCTTCAAGGGTCCTTTTTGACTTCTCGTGTTTCCTATATGACAACGCATACTCTGGAAACGCCTCTCTCCAGGAAATCTTAGAAGAGATTCCCCGAGCCCGTCCAGTGTGTTCAGGATTGCCTAGTGCTGCAGTTAGTATGTCATTCTCCCTCCGAGGCTTAAATTCTCCTTTTTTTCTCTTATCTGCATATTCTTGAATTTTGGTCGAAACTTCGCCTACCAATTCTAGATGCAAAAGTTTGCCGTCCTCACTCAAACCTGCCCGACCTAAGATCCAACGAATAGCTCTCTCATCGATATCTTTTAATATTGGGTCCAAAGTGCCGTTAGTTATAGCTTCCTCGATTATCCTGTTCCACTGCACAACTTTATGGTGATATCCGGTTGACCCCAGGCGATGGGGGTGTTTGTTCATCTTCGCTCTCTGAGAATTAGTTTCGCCCAGTTCTTTGGCCTTCAGTTCGGTCTTCTGACGAACAAATTCCTCCCACTGAGCTTGAGTGATTTTCCCCATTTTCTTGGGCGGAGGAACCTTATTCTTCTTAACAAATTCCCTATTCATCTCGGCCTTCCACCCACGAAACATCTTGGCCATAGCAGAGAGCATCGACTTCATTACTGCATCCTCTGTGCCTTTTGGGAACTTGAATGACTCAGACAACTTAGCCCATAGCTTGTTGCGGGTGTCTTCATCTAAATCCTTCCATTTTTGAAGTGTGATTGGCACTATATCTATAACAGTAGACCCGCAGGAATTTCGAAACTTTGTAACCACGTCAAGTGGTTCTTCAGGAAACCCCTCTGCATTTAGTTTTGTTACGTACATAACTGCACCTTCTTTCATCTGATTTGGACCTCGTCGCCCTCGTTTCCGCTTATGTGAAACGGATGATTCAGGCATCGGAGCATCCTCCGTGTTTCGTGTAGAAGATGCATCCTCTTTCTTCTCTTCATTTGAAATCTATATAGTGAAAAAATTAATGGCCTTTCATATATGAACATTATTTTAGAATATAGTCGGCATATTTCTATTTACCTCTTCATCGTTGGGAATATAGTCGGCATCAAGCTCATCTGATGTTTTTTTCTTCCTTGGAGGTATAGGAGTACAAGGATTGTCGTCACTAGAACTATCCTCCCCGCTCCCTTCACCGGAGATGCTCGTTGTCTGCCATTCAAGTTTGGTCGCGTCTTCATCAACTTTGTTAGACGCACCGGTGCAGACCACATCCATACTAGGCTGCTCGTTGTCTGCCATTCAAGCTGGTTCCGTCGATAAAGGGATATACTGTTAGTCTGATATACTGGTTCCATCAATAAGGGAACTTGGAGAAAAGGTGATTCAAAAGAAATCGAGCGCAAACCCCCCTCCGGGGCAGGATCGGGTCGGGAAGCAAGCTCGTAGATAGAAGGGCACTTTCCAATGCAGTTAGACAGAGAAGGCATGACTGTGATGTTATAATGCTGAAGGACCCCAAGAAGAGATTATGCCCTATAGTCTACCACCTCTCGTTATTTGTGGGCTTCACCGAGGGCGGGAAACATTTGGTGACATCAAATGACCTTCGGGCTGGGGACGTCTGCGAGCTTGTTAAGGGGCCAGACGATGGTGAGCCGGTGTACTCTGTCCGGATGTGTGGTCACAAAATTTAAAGCCACCCCGGCTTCATCTGTGCGCTTCTCTTCTCTTATGTCGGCTACTAAGATCACTTAGCACCCCACCTAAGAGAAGAGAAGCACACACATGTAGCTGGGGCGGCTTTTAATTTTGTGACCACACATTCGGACATAGTACACTGGCTCAACATCGTCTGGCCCCTTAACAAGCTCGCAGACGTCTTCAGCCCGAAGGTCGTTTGCTATCACCAAATGTTTCTAGCCATCGGTGAAGCCCACAAATAACGGGAGGTGGTAGACTACAGGGCTTAATCTCTTCTTGGGGTCCTTCAGCATTATAACATCACAGCCATGCCTTCTCTGTCTAACTGCATTGGAAAGTGCACTTCTATCTGCGAGCTTGCTTCCCGACCCGATTCAGGCATTCCACCGATGCCATTCTCCATATAAGTCCCAAACAGAGAATAGGGATGAGGTAGTCAAGATTGTAGGTTCCATCAATAAGGGAACTTGGAGAAAAGGTGATTCAAAAGAAATCGAGCCCAAACCCGCCTCCGGGGCAGGATCGGGTCGGGAAGCAAGCTCGCAGATAGAAGTGCACTTTCCAATGCAGTTAGACAGAGAAGGCATGGCTGTGATGTTATAATGCTGAAGGACCCCAAGAAGAGATTAAGCCCTGTAGTCTACCACCTCCCGTTATTTGTGGGCTTCACCGAGGGCAGGAAACATTTGGTGACATCAAACGACCTTCGGGCTGGGGACGTCTGCGAGCTTGTTAATGGGCCAGACGATGGTGAGCCGGTGTACTCTGTCCGGATGTGTGGTCACAAAATTTAAAGCCGCCCCGGCTTCATCTGTGCGCTTCTCTTCTCTTATGTCGGCTACTAAGATCACTTAGCACCCCACCTAAGAGAAGAGAAGCACACACATGCAGCCGGGGCAGCTTTAAATTTTGTGACCACACATCCGGACATAGTACACCGGCTCACCATCGTCTGGCCCCTTAACAAGCTCGCAGACGTCTTCAGCCCGAAGGTCGTTTGCTATCACCAAATGTTTCCAGCCATCGGTGAAGCCCACAAATAACGGGAGGTGGTAGACTACAGGGTTTAATCTCTTCTTGGGGTCCTTCAGCATTATAACATCACAGCCATGCCCTCTCTGTCTAACTGCATTGGAAAGTGCACTTCTATCTGCGAGCTTGCTTCCCAACCCGATTCAGGCATTCCGCCGATGCCATTCTCCATATAAGTCCCAAACAGAGAATAGGGATGAGGTAGTCAAGATTGTAGGCGCTAGTGCTCAACTACTAGCATCTATAGATATGGACACAAGTCCAAATTTGGTGCTACTCGGCACCATCGATATCACTAAAAAAATACATCAAAGAGATCCACTTCCCAATAGTACTCGAAGATAGTTCATTGACTTGACACTCTCTAAGAGGTTCATACAAAATACATTATCTCTAAGAGTGAAACCTACGATACTCATATCGTGTTGTTTAGGACTAAACATCAACAACCCCTTGACTGGTCGCTATCATACTCAATTCCAAAATATTTTTCCAATATGTCGGCTTGAGTAAGGAGATCTGGGCTTGTGAGTTCCTCCAAATCATCTGCAGCTTCATCATCTTCAGCATATTGCAGGGCTTCATCTTGAATAATTTTAGCCCTCTTGGAGTCAGCATACTTTTTGATGGATAGAGCACACTTCTCAAGCATGTCGCATACATCTCCAATTTGAAACAAAGTGGTCTTAAGTGTGTACACTGATTCCGGTTCACTAGTATCCACAACCCCATCAGTCACTAGACTGCAAATGATGTCAACATGTGTCTCGATGACTCGAACTGAGCTCTCAACCATGTCAAGTGGCTCTTTTTCCATCTCTAAAACTGAAAATGGCCAAGTCTCACAATCAAAATTGAGATCGCAACAAAGGCAGGGATCAAAGGGAAAACAAGGATGTGGCTTATAGGGCAAAAAGAGGGGTCCAAATAACATTGTCATGGCTATGAACAAGTCAAAGATGGGAGATAAGAACAAGTCTTATAACATAGGGTTGGGAAGCAAAGATAGGTAGTCAAAAAACTAAGAAGGGAGATAAGAACAAGTCTTATAACATAGGGAGATAATAACATTGTCATGGCTATGTACTTCCATGATTTTCTTATAACTGAATATGTAAGTGAAAAAACATTTAATCAGAAGGGATAAAAATAGATCCCAATCGATGGAGGGACACAAAATTCAGGGATAGCCAAACAAGTAATTGACAACCAAGCAATAAGCATATTGACAACCAAACAAAATATGTAAGTGAAAACAACAACAGTAATTAATCTAAGAACTGATAATCAGGGATAGCCATTGATTAACACCTTAATGTGTTTGAACCATTGATTAACCTAAGCATTCGATTAACCTAACCATTTGATTAACCTAAGCTATGATTCAAACACATATATATCCATCTGTGTATTCAAACACATATATGATTCAAACACAAGTAATCTGCCATCAATTAACATATATGATTCAAACACATATATGATTCAAACACATATAGGAAATTCGAGCTATGAACTTAGAAGAAATGAACCTAAACTTTGACCTTACTACGAGAGGAAGAAGTTTAAGAGCTTGGGGACGGCGGCGCTTCGGGCTCGGGGACCGTGACGGCGGCCCTTGGGCTCGGGGACAAGGACGGCGGGGCTCGAGCTCGGGCTCGGGGACGGCGGGCGCTCGGGCTCGGTGAAGGGGACGGCGGCGCTCGGGCTCGGTCTCGGGGACGGCGTTGCTCGGGCGCTCGGGGACGGCGGCGCTCGGGCTCGGGGACGAGGACGGCGAGGCTCGAGCTCGGTGAAGGGGACGGCAACGCTCGGACTCGGTGAAGGGGACGGCGTTGCTCGGGCGCTCGGGGACGGCGGCGCTCGGGCTTGGGGACGGGGACGGCGGCGCTCGGGCTCGGGGACGGGGACGGCGGCGCTCGAGCTCGGGGACTAGGACGGCGGCGCTCGGGTTCGTGCTCGGGGACGGGGACACGGCGGCAGCCTGGGGCGCTCGGGTTCTTGCTCGGGCGGGAAGAGTTAGGGTTCCTGGCGGCGCTCAGCTTTTTATATTGTAAAGCATCACAGGCGTTTATTTAGCCAAACCGCCTGTGATAGACAACATCACAGGCGGTTGTTAATTCCGACCGCCTGTGATAAATTAACTTCACAGGCGGTCGACAACAAAAACCGCCTGTGATGTTGTCTATCACAGGCGGTTTGGCTAAATAACCGCTTGTGATGTGTGTACACTATAAAAGGGCTAGCCCCCCGACGGGTTCCAGAACCCTAACTCGCAGAACCCTAATTTCAATAGTGGCAGCGGGTTTTATTTGAGATCTACAGGGAGAAGGTTTTGTTTTTGAGTTTATTGATTGATTTCAATAGTTTATGCATATATATGATCTCCATTTGTTTTCTTTCTCATTTTGATGCGATTTTTTGCCTCAATTTTGTAATATAGACCGGATTTGAAGAAAAGCTTTGGAATTCAAGATTTGGACTTATAATAGTTGATCTAGTTTAAAGATTCTTTAAAAACACAGTTGTCTCACCTCAAGGTACCTATTGTTGCAATGTTTGTTTCATTTTCATGCACATCAATTTGTTTCATGTTTTATGGATGAATTCAATTAATTAATGATTTTATTGATGTTAATCAATATAGGGATAGGTAATGGACCGAGGTTGGATGTACAATGTGCCAAGACCACATCTGTCGTATATTCGAAATTTGAGAAGCTTTATTGAAGCGGCCAACAAGCACGCGAATTTGAGAAAGAGCAAGGAGATTTTATGTCCGTGCATCGATTGTGATAATAAGATAGCTTGGAGAGATACAGGAGTAATCCAATCACATCTGCTAAAAAGAGGGTTTAAAAACAATTACACGATATGGTCAGAACATGGTGAGTTGGATCCGTGTGAAGTGCCTGGTAATGACGAGAGAGTTGTCAAAATTTTAGATCTTAAAGTTGATGGTAAAGTGGATAATGTGGATGCTAATCAAGATTTTGAAGAATTTGATTGCGAAGAGATGTTGCGCCATATGGAACCAGAAATGTTGAGTTCTGTGGGATCGCAGAAAGGGCTATCTAAAATGGAGGGACTGGAAAGTGCCTCAGAAGAACCTTTATATGATGAATCAAAGGGTTGTGACAAAGAGTTTACTACACTGCGTACAGTTCTAGAACTTCTGAAGTTGAAGGCTAGCGTCGGATAGTCTGATACTAGCTTCACAGATCTTTTGAATTTTCTGTCCCAATTACTACCAAAACCCAACAAACTACCAACAAGCACTTATAAAGCGAAGAAGCTTATATCTCCCATAGCTCTGGGTGTGCAAAAAATTCATGCATGTCCGAACCATTGTATTCTATATCGTGGCGATTTTGAGAACGCATCAAGATGCCCAGTTTGCAATGTCAGTCGATACAAGAAGAGCTACAATCAAGACTGTGTAAAAAAATTCCCGAAGAAAAATAAAAACAAGAAATCTACTATTGGACCTAAAAGTGACGATGACACTTTTGATGACATGGATGGGAAAAAGAAGTCAAAGAACCTAGCTTTGGTGATGTGGTATCTTCCAGTAATTGATCGCTTAAAACGTTTGTTCTCAAATCCTAGGGAGGCTGAGCTTATGCGTTGGCATGCTGAAAATCGCAAGCAGAATAACAAACAGATTCGACACCCTACTGATGCATCACAATGGAAAAATTTCGATCTTATGTATCCTGAGTTTGCCAAAGAAACCAGAAATGTAAGATTTGCTTTGGGTACAGACGGAATGAATCCATTTGGTGAAAAAAGAAGTGTACATAGCACCTGGCCCGTGACTTTAACGATGTACAACCTTCCATCATGGCTGTGTCACAAAAGAAAGTACATTATGTTGACTATTCTTATTCAAGGTCCAAAATCAGCTGGTGTTGATATTGATGTGTTCCTAGAACCTCTTATGGAAGATATGACAAAGCTTTGGAATGAAGGAGTTAGAATATGGGATGAGTATTGCCATGAGTATTTCAACTTAAGAGCAATTATATTTGTTACCATCCATGATTCTCCCGGTGGCGCCACACTATCAGGGCAAAAGACTAAAGGAAAGAATGGTTGTGTAGTGTGCATCGATGGAACTGCTTCCATGTACCTTAAATCATCCAAGAAGTTGGTGTTCATGGGACACAGACGGTTCTTGATGAAGCAACATAAGTATCAAAAGATGAAAGCGGAATTTAACAATCAAATGGAAAGTGAAGGTGCACCAAAGCCTTATAGTGGGAAACTTGTTTTTGAAATTGTAAAGAACATTCATGTTGTATTCGGAAAGGGAAAAACAAAGGAGAAAAGAGAAAGAGAACTGACCCTTCAACTTACACAACTTTCAAGAAGCAATCAATTTTTTTCAAGTACCTCCCGTACTGGAAGGATATGGAAATTTGCCACAGCATTGATTTGATGCATGTAACAAAAAATGTTTTTGACAGCATCATTGGAACCTTGCTGGGCATGCCGAGTAAGACAAAAGACGGACTCAAATCACGCAATGATCTAGTAGATCTTCAAATCAGACCGGAACTTCATCCAGTGGATAGTGGCAAAGGGAAGCCTTACCTCCCCCAGCTAGCTACAACTTGTCAGTGAGGAGAGAACAAAGATTTGCAAATGTTTGCGTGGGGTCAAAGTGCCCACAGGTTTCTCATCCAATATCAGCAGACTAGTCAGGATGAAGGACTTGTCTCTATTTGGCTACAACTCTCATGACTGCCATGTGATGATGACGGTGTTCCTCCCAATTGCAGTAAGAGCCCTCGAAACAGAGCATGTCAAAGTTGTCATCACACGCTTGTGTTACTTTTTCAATGCGGTTTCACAAAAAGTAATAGCTTTAGAAGACTTGGACTATCTAAAGGCATACATCATCGAGACTATGTGCAAGCTTGAAATGTGTTTTCCTCCATCATTTTTTGATATGCAAGTACACCTAATCATACATCTCGTGGATCAGATAAAAATATTAGGGCCACTATATTTACATCATATGTTTCAGTTGGAGTGATACCTGGGAGTATTAAAAGGTTATGTGCGAAATCGCGCTCACCCAGAGGGTTCAATCATGGAGGGATACACTACAGAAGAAGTGATTGAGAGCTGTATAGATTACATCAGTGACGGAACAATGATAGGTGTGCCTGTACCTAAACATGAGGGTAAACTATGTGGGAGAGGGAGAATGGGCAAGAAAACTTTTCGTGTTGAGGATTACAAGCTAGTACATTGTGCTCATGGTAGTGTACTACAACATCTCACGATAGCCGAGCCTTACATAGAGGAACACCTGGATGAGCTTCGTAAAGAAAATCAGAACCGCACAGAGGACTGGATCATGAGGGAGCACAAACATCATTTCAGCGAATGGTTAATGGACAAAAACATCCCATTCGGAGACTCTTTGGAAGAGAAAACAATGAAGAATTTGGCTTCTGGGCCATCGTGTTTTGTGACATCATGGCAAGCATATGACATCAATGGGTACACATTCTACACTAAATCAAAAGACATGAAAAGTGTTGCACAAAATAGCGGTGTTCGTATCGATGCTTTTGACCTACATGGACAGAAGACCACATATTTTGGATTCATAGAGGAAATATGGGAACTTGATTATGGCCCAAGCATGAAAATACCCTTATTTAAGTGCCAATGGGTACAACATCCCGTGGGGGTGATAGTGGATAACTACGGACTCACACTGGTAGACTTAAAGAAAGTAGGATATAAAGATGACCCGTGGGTTCTCGCCGAATGTGTTGCACAAGTGTTCTATGTACTAGATCCAGCAGATGAGAAGATGCATGTAGTTATTTCTGGAAAGCAAAAAATTGTTGGAGTTGAGAATGTGGGAGACCAGGATGAGGAATACAATAAGTATGAAGAGATGTTCATCTTTAACGGTCCAGAGAGAATCAAGCGTGTGGAAAAGAAAATTGATAAGAACTTAAAGCCATACATGCGGAAAAATGGTAGTTCATGAAAAATTGTATGAATCAAATTGTATTTGTTATCATGTATGATCGACTATGAATTGTGGTTGCCAATTAATTTAAAATCTCTCTAGTTATCTATGTGTGCTATTATAATTCATTTAAATTGTATTTGCATATTATTGTTAAAAATTAAATATTAATTCATTTAAATTGTATTTGCATATTTCTGTTAAAAATTAAAATTATTTTCATATTTAAATTGTATTTTCATATTTTTACAATCACAGGCGGTTTTTTCTTAGGGTCCGCTTGTGAAAAGGATAGAGCACCACAGGCGGTCCTAAACAAAAACCGCTTGTGATACTATTACATCACAGGCGTACTGAACCGCCTAGGACATCACAGGCGGTTTTCTAACCGAACCGCCTGTGATGTAAAAAGCCTACCGCTTGTATAGAGCCAAATTGTACTAGTGGCTATTCTTCGGAGCACCAAATGTCCTGACTTAATGTTCTTTAATCTAACTTTCCTGTCCCTCCACTTTGCTATTTCAACTTGGTATTTATTAATATGATCTATTGTCTGAAGCCTGACCCCTTCTATAGAGTCTTTCGACACTTTGCAAGTGTCTTCGTACTCTGCTGAAGCTAGAGTCCTTATTGATGTTGCCTTTGCTTCTTCTGGAATTATTGCTTCATTGCCGAACAGGAGTTTAAACGGGGTAAAGCCCGTTGATCTTGAAACGATAGTATTATGATTCCACACCACCTTTATCAATACATTGGGCCACTTCCCTTTGACAAATTAAAGATTGATCTCATTATTCCTATTATCATGATCCCATTTGCTCGCTCTACTAAGCCGTTGGATCCTGGATGTCTTACCGAAGTGAAGTGTATCTTTGTTCTAATCCGATCACATAAGGTTTTAAATGCTTCGGAGTCAAACTGTGCTCCATTATCAACTGTGATGGCCTTTGGCACCCCAAATCGACAAATGATATTGTGCTAGAAAAACTTTTGTACTGTGGCTGAAGTTATTGTAGCTAGTGGTTTAGCTTCGATCTATTTTGAGAAATACTCCACTGCTACTACAACATATCTCAGATTCCCTTGGGCTAGTGGTAGTGGTCCCAGTAAATCTAGTCCCCATCTCTGCATTGGCTAAGTGGGCTGAATTAATTGTGTTAGAGATGAAGGTTGCTTCTGGTCCCTGGCACACTTCTGGCAATTTTCACATTTCTGCACTAGGTCTGCTGCATTCGAAGCAGCCTTCGGCCAGTAAAAACCTTATCTAAAAACCTTGCCAAGGAGTGGCCTGGATCCAATGTGAGCTCCACATATTCCTGAGTGTATTTCCTTCATTAATTCTTGACCTTCGGCTCTGGATAGATATTTTAGCAATGGGGCGCATACTTGTCGGGGACCATAATTAGGGGTACCCTCAAGACCCCTAAATCTCAGCTGGTAACCCCCATCAGCACAAAGCTGCAAAGGCCTGATGGGTGCGATTAAGTCAAGGATCGGTCCATTCAAGGGACATGATCGTGCCTCGCCCGAGCCTAGCCTCGGGCAAGGGAAGCCGACCCCGGAGAACCTACGTCTCGCCCGAGGACCCCCCTCCAGCAACGGGCACACTATCGGCTCGCCCGAGGCCCAGTCTTCACCGAGAAGCAACCTTGGCCACATCGCCACGCCGACCGACCAAATCGCAGGGGCATTTAATGCAAAGGTGGCCTGACACTTTTATCCTGACACACGCCCTCCAGTCGACAGAGCCGAAGTGACCGCAGTCACTTCGCCGCTCTACTGACCGGTCTGACAAGAGGACAGCGCCGCCTGCGCCGCTCCGACTGCTGAGCCACCTGACAGAGTGAGGCTGGCAGCAGCCAAGGCCGGCCTCGGGCGTCATAGGAAACTCCGCCTCGCCCGACCCCAGGGCTCGGACTCGGGCTCAGCCCTAGAAGACGGCGAACTTCGCTCCGCCCGACCCAGGGCCCGGACTCGGGCTCAGCCCCGGAAGACGGCGAACTCCACTCCGCCCGACCCAGGGCTCGGACTCGGGCTCAGCCCTGGAAGACGGCGAACTCCGCTCCGCCCGACCTAGGGCTCAGACTCGGGCTCAGCCCCGGAAGACAGCGAACTCCGCTCCGCCCGACCCAGGGCTCGGACTCAGGCTCAGCCCCGGAAGACGGCGAACTCTGCTCTGCCCAACCCAGGGTTCGGACTCGGCCTCAGCCCCGGAAGATGGCAAACTCTGCTCCGCCCGACCCAGGGCTCAGACTCGGGCTCAGCCCCGGAAGACGGCGAACTCCGCTTCGCCCGACCCCAGGGCTCGGACTCGGGCTCAGCCCCGGAAGACGGCGAACTCCGCCTCGCCCGACCCGGGGGCTCGACCTCGACCTCGGAAGAGCCTCCACCTCGCCCAGCCTAGGGCACGGACCGACCACGTCAACAGGAAGCGCCATCATTACCCTACCCCGAGCTGACTCGGGCTACGGGGAACCAGACCGGCGTCCCATCTGGCTCGCCCCACCATGCGAGTAATGATGGCGCCCCGCATGCCCTGTGACGACGGTGGCTCTTAGCCCCCTTACGGAAGCAAGAGGACGTCAGCAAGGACTCGACAACCCCAACAGTTGTCCTCCCGCCAGGCTCCAGCACTCCTCCGACGGACACGACACCACGCGAACTAGGCGCCAAGACCTCTCCGGCTGCCACGATGGCATGTACTTAGGGCGCTAGCTCACCACCGCTAGACACGTTAGCACATTGCTACACTCCCCATTGTACACCTGGATCCTCTCCTTACGCCTATAAAAGGGAGGACCAGGGCCCTCTTACAGAGGGTTGGCCCGCGCGGAGAAGGACGGGACGGCGCTCGCGCAAGGCCGCTCGCTCCCACTCCCGCGTGGACGCTTGTATCCCCCTACTGCAAGCGCACCCGACCCAGGCGCGGGGCTAACACGAAGGCCGCGGGATCCACTCTCTCACGCCTGCCTCCCACCGGCTGCCTCCTTTCCCCCCTTCGCGTTCCGCCTCGCGTCGACCCATCTGGGCTGGGGCACGCGGCGACGATTCACTCGTCGGTCCAGGGACCCCCCGGGTTTCGAAACACCGATAGTTGGCGCGCCAGGTAGGGGCCTGCTGCGTGTTGACGAACATCTTCCCGTCAAGCTCCAGATGGGCAGTCTCCAGCAACCTTTCCAGCCCGGGACGGTGCTCCATTTCGGGAATCTTGAGTTCATGTCCCTCGACAGCAGCTACGACATGATACTCCTTCTCCCGCCGCGCGACAGCGACAATGGCGGTCGACAACCCGCTCGCCGGCGGGGAAATCGACGACGCCTTCCCCACGTGGTGGAAGGACGACATTCGGGCTTGTCCCGTCCCCTCCCCCGCTGACGGAGGAGGAGGCGGGGCAACCAAGGCCAAGCGGGAAGCGACACCTCGTTGGCTGTCGAGCGAGTTGACGGCGCCGACGCCCCAACGGAGGGGGCGTCGGGCATCGATCTCGCGTCTGAGACAAAGACGAGCGCCGCCTCCCCGCAACACGCCAATCTCAAGCAAACGCACGACGCCAGCACGCTCGCGAAGGACTTGTTGGGCGTCACCCTCATACCTGAGACAACAGTGCAGTCAGTCCCAGACGCGACCTCGTCACCGACCGTCGACCGAAAGGTACCGACCGATTCCCATCTCGTGTCTTTTGGATTCGGCCTCGACCCACCAAGCGACTCCGCTTCGGTGAGCACTCTCTTAGAGGCGAGTCCAAACCCTCTGGGGTATCGTGTGCGGTCACCCTGGGACCGACTGACGGCCGACTCGACCTACGAGCCCTCGGGGTCCGAGGAAGATGGCGAGCCCGACCTCTGTTGGGATTTCTCCGGACTTGGTAACCCCAGTGCCGTGCGGGACTTCATGACCGCATGTGACTACTGCCTTTCCGACTGTTCCGATGGCAGTCGCGGCCTCGACAGCGAGGACCATGGCCCAAGTTGTGAATGTTTCCACATCGATCTAGGGGGTCCCGGCGAAGGCAACCATCTTGGTATGCCGGAAAGCGGTGATCCCCCTAGGCCCGTGCCTCGCGTTGACATCCTTCGGGAGCTAGCTGTGGTCCCCGTCCCGGTGGGGGGTCCTGACCCACAGCTCGAGCAAATCCGCGACAGGCAGGCCAGGCTCGACGAGGGAGCAGGAACGCTTGTGCCGATCCGCCAGGACATCGGGCAGGAATGGGTGGTCCAACCCCCGGCCGGAGAAGCGCGTCATCTCCCCCAGGACATCCAGCACCGCATCGCCGACGACGTCAGGGTGAGGCCGCCGCTGGATTCCAGCGGAGTCGGCCAGAACCTGGCTGCAGCGGCAATACTCCTCCGCGCGATGCCGGAGCCATCAACCACCGAGGGGCGGCGTATCCAGGGAGAGCTCAAGAATCTCCTGGAGGACGCCGCGGTCCGACGGACCAAAAGCTCTGCCTCCCGAAGGCAGGGGTTCCCCTTGGAACATCGTGCCGCGACTTCCCGATTCATGCGGGAAGCCTCGGTCCACTCCGGGCGCACGCGCAACACAGCGCCTGCGGCCACGGGTCGCCTCGGCAACGAGCGCCACCATCACAGCCGTCGGGCCCACCCCGACGACAGGGCACGCCGAGGCTACCACCCTAGGCGTGGGGGACGCTACGATAGCGGGGAGGATCGGAGTCCTTCACCCGAACCACCCGGTCCGCAGGCTTTCAGCCGCGCCATACGACGGGCACCATTCCTGACCCGGTTCCGAACCCCGACAACTATCACAAAGTACTCGGGGGAGACGAGACCAGAACTGTGGCTCGCGGACTATCGGCTGGCCTGCCAACTAGGTGGAACGGACGATGATAACCTCATCATCCGCAACCTCCCCCTGTTCCTCTCCGACACCGCTAGAGCCTAGCTGGAGCACCTGCTCCCGGGCAGATCTCCAACTGGGACGACCTGGTCCAAGCCTTCGCCGGCAATTTCCAGGGCACGTACGTGCGCCCTAGGAACTCCTGGGATCTCCGAAGCTGCCGCCAGCAGCCGGGAGAGTCTCTCCGGGACTACATCCAGCGATTCTCGAAGCAGCGCACAGAGCTGCCCAACGTCACCAATTCAGATGACATCGGCGCGTTCCTCGCCGGCACCACCTGCCGCGACCTGGTGAGCGAGCTGGGTCGCAAGACCCCCACCAGGGCGAGCGAGCTGATGGACATCGCCACCAAGTTCGCCTCTGGTCAGGAGGCGGTTGAGGCCATTTTCTGGAAGGACAAGCAACCCCAGGGCCGCCCACCGGAAGATGCTCCCGAGGCGTCAACTCAGCACGGCGCCAAGAAGAAAGGCAAGAAGAAGTCGCAAGCAAAACACGACGCCGTCGATGCGGACCTTGTCGCCGCCGCCGAGCACAAGAACCCTCGGAAACCTCCCGGAGGTGCCAACCTCTTCGACAAGATGCTCAAGGAGTGGTGCCCCTATCATCAGGGGCCCGTCAAGCACACCCTTGAGGAGTGTGCCATGCTTCGACGACACTTTCACAAGGCCGGGCCACCCACGGAGGGTGGCAAGGCCCTCGACGACACAAAGGAGGAAGATCACAAGGCAGGAGGGTTCCCCGAGGTCCGCGACTGCTTCATGATCTATGGCTGGCAAGTGGCGAACACCTCGGCTCGGCACCGCAAGCAAGAGCATCGGGAGGTCTGCTCGGTAAAGGTGGCGGCGCCAGTCTACCTAGACTGGTCCAACAAGCCCATCACCTTCGACTAGGCCAACCATCCAGACTACGTGCCGAGCCTGGGGAGATACCCACTCGTTGTTGACCCCATCATCGGCAACGTCAGGCTCACCAAGGTCCTCATGGACGGAGGCAGCAGCCTCAACATCATCTGCGCCGAGACCCTCGGGTTCCTGCGTGTCGATCTGTCCTCGGTCCGGGCAGGCGCTACGCCTTTCCACGGGATCATCCCCGGGAAGCGTGTCCAGCCCCTCGGACAACTCGACCTTCCCGTCTGCTTCGGAACGCCCTCCAACTTTCGAAAGGAGACCCTCACGTTCGAAGTGGTCAGGTTTCGAGGAACCTACCACGCAGTGCTGAGGAGGCCATGCTACGCCAAGTTCATGGCCGTCCCCAACTACACCTACCTCAAGCTCAAGATGCCGGGACCCAACGGGGTCATCACCGTCGGCCCCACGTACAAACATGCGTTCGAATGCGACGTGGAGTGCGTGGAGTACGCCGAGGCCCTCGCCGAGTCTGAGGCCCTCATCGCCGACCTGGAAAGCCTCTCTAAGGAGGTGCCAGACGTGAAGCGTCACGCCGGCAACTTCGAGCCAGCGGAGACGGTTAAGTCCGTCCCCCTCGACCCCGGCAGCGACGCCTCCAAGCAGATCCGGATCGGCTCCGAGCTCGATCCCAAATAGGAAGCAGTGCTCGTCGACTTTCTCCGCGCAAACGCCGACGTTTTCGCGCTTCATCTCACGCCTCGGCGAAAGAGGCCTGCCTCTGTACTGCCTCTTAAGGAAGGCCGAGTGCTTCACGTGGACCCCTGGGGCCGAGGAAGCCCTCGGGAACCTGAAGGCGCTCCTCACGAACGCGCCCGTCTGGGTGCCCCCCCCCCCCCGTTGCTGGAGGAGCAGGCTAAAATAGCCTCGGGGCGAACAACGGTTCCCCCGGACGCCTTCACCTGAGACCCGCATCAACCCTCCGTCAAGATCGACGACACGCCCAAGCCCGAGGCGCCCTCGGCCCAGCCCGAGGCACCCTCGGCTCAGCCCGGGGCATCCTCGGTTCAGCCAGAGGTACCCTCGGCCCCCGAGGGCGAGACACTGTGCGTCGAGGAGGAGCGAAACGGGGTCACGCCTAATCAAAACTGGCAGACCCCGTACCTGAAATATCTCCACCGAGGAGAGCTACCCCTCGACCGAGCCGAGGCTCGGCAGTTGGCGCGACGTGCCAAGTCGTTCGTCTTGCTGGGAGATGGGAAGGAGCTCTACCACCGCAGCCCTTCGGGCATCCCCCAGCAATGTATTTCCATCGTCGAAGGTCAGGAACTCTTACGAGAGATACACTCGGGGGCTTGCGACCATCGCGCAGCACCCCGAGCCCTTGTTGGAGACGCCTTCCAATAAGGTCTCTAATGACCGACAGCGGTGGCCGACGCCACCCGAATTGTCCACACCCGCGAAGGGCGTCAGTTCTACGCAAGGCAGACCCACCCCTCGCGGAAGACACCCGAGGGCTACACGCACCCCTAGGAAGGGCCACTCGTCATCGCCAAAGTTCTGAAGCCCGGAACAAACAAACTGGCCGACAGTCAAGGCGAGGTCTGCACCAACATTTGGAATGTCTAACAGCTGCGTCGCCTCTACCCTTAAGATGCTTTCAAGTTGTTCATATACCTCGCTCCCACGCAAGGTTTAGTCATCAAGGAAGGGTCAGCCTTGCCTCGGCAGAGCCCGACCCTCCCTCGGGGGCTAAAAGGGGGGAACCCCCTCTGCGTCAAAATTTTCAATCAAAAAGGCTTTTGCGTTCCCCTGGCTATGTCAGAAGCAGGACCCCAAGGAGCGAACGCGGGTGCATGTAAGTGGCAAGGCTGACTGAGCCAAGGGACTCCTACGCCTCTGGGTTACGGATACCTCACTCGTCACCCACCATGAAAAGTGACTCCTACTTGGGGAAGCCACCCTGCTACTGACGGACGGGGCCGGACACGCAAAATGAAAGGAAAAGGGGCACGACTTTATGCAACGATAATAAAGTGTTCAGGCCTCAGCGGCCGCAAAAAGACACACGTGCATCCAAAAGAAACTGCTCCGATAGAGTTAGGCGTCGCCCGGGGAAGGAGCCGTGCCTTCGGCTTCGTCCCCGCCCTCGGCAAAGTCCACCCCGGCTTCGGACGACGGCGCAGGCGGGAGGATCTCTGCCTCGAAGGTGGTCGCCAGCACTGCGCTCGGACCCGCGACGGCCGCGTCGAGCCTCTGGACTTCTGCCAGGGCGGCTTCATCTTCGTCAGGAAGGCAATACCCCTCGCTGACCCGCTCCAGGTCCACGACGTAGTGGGAAGCGAGCACAGCGAAGGCCCGCCTGACGCCATGGTGTAGCGCCTCACGGAGTCTGCTGCGCACATGATCGCCCAAGGCCTGCAGGCGACTTTGAGGGGAGCTTCCTGAGGGGACGTCGCTGAAGCCAAAGACCCGGCAGAAGTCCGAGATGGCCTCGGACATGGCCATGTGGTCGGCCTCCCTCTGCTCGGCCGCCCCGACAAGCGCCCTGGTGGACTCATCAAGGGCGGACTCAAGCTCTACGAACAGCCAGAACGCAAGGCCTCAAACACAAGCGGAGGAAACAAGCTGAAACGAAAACCGGAAATGGCCAGGACATACCTCCGGCTCGGGCACGCTGCTCCGAAGCTGCGGCCTGGGCTACGGCTAGGTCCGCTGCAAGGGCACCAGCCCGGCTTTCGGCCTCGGTAGCCCGGCCCCGGGATTGGTCTCACTCATCGACGACCTGGTCGAACTCCGACTGCCGTCGCTGCACCTCTACGCGTGCCGCTGCCGCCTCTGCGCGGGCCGCTGCCGCCTCTGCTCTCAGATCGGCGCAGAGCAACCAAAGGTCTGCCACTTCGGCGCCCTACTGGGAGAGGCACGCAGTAGCCCCGGCAAGCGAGGTCCTCAGGGATCGCAGCGAGCCCCAGATATCGACCTCGTGGCGGATGAACGACGACTTGGCGGCGCTCAGATCCGTTAGATCCTAAGGGAAGGAAGCAGGGCGTCACAAGAGACGCCTTGGTCATAAAAAGGTACGCCTGAAACCATTACCTGGAGGATTTTGGGGATGTCCCTGCAGAAGACCTCCAGCGATGACCGGAGCGACCCCACCATTGCTTCGGCGCACTTGCGGAGCTCGTCCCAAGACTGCTCCTCCCTCTCGTCGTCGAGAACGAAGAAGGGATCCGAAGCCCCACGGGTCCGGAACCGGAGCAACTGGGGCCGCTCCTCGGAGCTCCGCCGCGTAGCGACAAGGCCGCCGCTCGGTGGGACGGATCGCGCTTCCACGCCCCCCTCCTCCGAGGCACTGAGCACCGACGCCTCGGCCATCTCAGCGTCGGCAGCAACGGGTCGCTCCCCGACTGGGACGGCAGCGGCTTCAGCAGCAGTAGGCGCCGGCACCGGCGGCATGTCTGGTGGGCCCGGGGCCACGTCTGCGCCAGCCGCCTCCTCCAGCATGATGGCCGCCTCGGCAGAAGAGCCGGCCTCGGGAACTCGCTCCACGACGGCTGGTGCCGCCAGAGCCCCCCGCTGTGGAGTGCCTTGCGAGAAGGCCAGCTGAACAGCGAGGCCCGGCGCGACACTGGCTGCAAAAGCCGACGCCGTCTTAAGGGCCTTCCGGGGAGCCAGATCGGTCAGGCCGTGGCTTCGTTTGCTGAGGAGGAAAGGAAAGTCGCGGTCGGGACATACGAATGAGAAGCCAGGACGAAGACGCTCCAAGATACTTACCCGCTCCGGGCCATGATCAACCGCGCCTGAGGGGAGGTCTCTCGGATCTCGACCCCCGAAGACACCACCGAGGTCCGCCTCGCCGCCAGCTTCGGCATCACCCTCGCCTTGGGCACCTTGGACGCCCGGGAGACGGACTGCCCGGGCGTTGCCACGGCGACATGAGGGTCACCCTCCTGCGTTGACGGCGTGGCCGATGGCTCCCGAGAAACAGACGCCTCGGCCTGACTCCCCGGGGTCACCTCGACTTCCCCGGCCGAGGGGTCAAGTACCCCCTCGGTCTGCCCCCGCTCGTCGGGCCGGGACCTCGGCGTCCCGACTCCGGGAACTGACGGCGCCAGCCCACTCGGGGGCTGGCTTGACGACTCCTGGCCTAGCCTCAAACCCGGGCTGAGGCCGAGGCGGGCAGCCATGTCGTCGTCCTCGTCATCATCTTCATCGTCGTCGTCGTCAGATGTCTCCGGCGACGGCTCCCTCGGGAGCCCCTCCCTCTCCTGCCAACGACGGAGCTTCTCCAAGGCGTCTCGGGCCTGCGTCCGCTCGCTGGCTCGGGCTTTCTCCGCGTCCTTCTTCTTCTTCTCCTCCGCGACAACCCGCCACGCTGCTCGGTCCACCGCGTCCTCCAGGACCCATGGCCGGGAATGCTTGTGCCACCCTACCTCCTGGAGGCAGACGGAAATCCTGACCGTAAGGACCAAAGGCAACCTGACGCAAGGAGAAGGAAGGAGCGGATACTCACCAGGGTCACACACCCGTGGTCGGGGCGCATCAAGGGCCGAGAGAAGGCGCTGGCGTCCGGTTTCCCCAACGCGACGGCCACCCGCCCGTGGAGAACGTCAATGGGAAGAGGATCCGAGGACATCCACGAGCCCTCCAAGTCAGCCTCCAGTGTCATCTCCCAAAGCGGCAACCGCCGCTCCGCCAAGGGAAGCGCCCTACGGCGGTGAATGGCGGCAATCACTCCCGCGGCAGTAAGTCCTCCTTTCCGCAACACCTCCAGGGCCTTGAGGAGGGGCTCGAGGTTTTTCTGCCTGTCGTGCGGGGTCCCGTAGCGCCAGGTATCGGCAGCGGCGGTGACCACTCGTTGAGAAAACGGTGGAAGCATCTCGCCGTCATTCCGGAGGTAGAACCACCGGCGCTGCCACCCTTTGTTCGAGGACGCGAGGATGGCGGGGATGTACAGCGACGCCCGCGACTGCCTCAGCTGGAGAATGCAACCGCCGGCCCGCACTGCCACGCGGACCCTTCTCTCTCCCGTCGGCGAAGCAAAAAGCTCCGTGGAGAAGAGATGAGTCCACAAGTCCCAGTGGGGGGCGATCCCCAAGTATCCTTCGCACAACGCTACGAAGATGGTAGCCTGTGAAATGGAGTTGGGACTAAGGTTGTGCAACTCCACCTCATAGTTGTACAGGATCGCCCGCGTAAAGCGGCTTGCCGGCACACCGAACCCCCGCTCGTGGAAGGAGACGAAGCTCACGACGTACCCTGGCGGCGGGGACGGGGTGGTTCCGCTCGCGGGAGGAATCCACTCCGGCTGCCTCTCATCAGAGAGAGGGCGAAGTAAACCCTCGGCAACAAGATCCTCCTGGTCCTCCGCTGTGACTGTGGAGAAGGGCCATGGATCGCGCGGCGAGATGATGGTCACTCGGTCGGCCATCGCCGAGCAAAAGGGGTGGCGGCGGAAAGGACTGGGTAGGCGGTTTCCTTTTCTCCGTCTAAATCTCTCAGGTTGCGAAAACCTAAGAAGGAGGCAAGAAGCGGAGCAAAGGACCGTCGCCAGACCCTCCCCCGAGTATATAAAGACCAAGGCGAGACTCGTTCAACGTTTTGCCCGGACCCGCTGCGGGATTCAAAAACCCAAGGCGAAACGGCCGTTCCTCGAACGGCTCACGCACGCGCAACGGCCGCCCCGCGAAACCGCTCGCCCCGTCGCATTAACTCCACGGCGGGACAGGCGGCGTCTCTGGCAGGGGAAGCGAGCGACGCTTCGCCTTCGCCATAATGACCGCGTCAAAAAAGGTACGCCGCGTCATTCGATTTCGTGTCCTTTTCCTTTTCCTCTTTCTCTCTCTTACAACAGGGACCGGGAAAGGGGGATACCCCGAAAAGGACCCTTCTCCGTGAAGGAAATAGGCTCCGAGCCTCCCTACTGATCAGAGGTTCGAAGGCTGGCCCCTCGGGGGGGCTTAACGGCCGCCTCAGATCGATTGGGTTCTGCGCCCACTACTGGTCAGAGGTTCGATGGCTGGCCCCTCGAAGGGTTCAACGGCCGCCTCAGGCCGCTCGGGCTCCACGCCCATTACTGATCAGGGGTTCGTAGGCTGGCCCTCGAAGGGTTCACAGTCGCCTCAGACACAGAGCGAGGGATGACCCTGGGTACGTTCAATACATAACCAAGGCTCGGGCTACGCTCCCGAGGTACCCTAGGACATTTCCGAGACCAGCGGGAGCGATCTTGTAACGGAATCCCATCAGAGGGAGGCATCGAGCCCTCGGACCCCGTCAAAGGGGACCGTGTCCGGCAGATCACCCGTAGGTACTTTTGGAGCGCGCCTCCGGGCCTCTAGCCGACCCCTAGCAAATGGGGCACGGGCGCCCGCTCGGATTACCCGCCAGCAGCTCACCGGAAACACCATGTTCGGCGCCCTCCGAGGGCAACATGGCGCTTTCCTCCCTCCTCCTTGCGGAAAGGCGACGCAGGGGCGTATGTAAAAAAGACGAGTCTGTCCTTGACCGTTCTCTCGCCCTGTGCAGAGGCTCGGGGGCTGCTCTCGCAAACCCGGCTCCGGCCAAACCGTTGACAGTGTCAACATACCAGCCCGAGAACTTGGAACCCGACCGTGCACTCGGGCTACGGCCAGTTCGCATGAGGGAACAACTAGACCAGCCGAAGTGTTGCGAAACGCACTAAGACCTCGAAGGAGTAAAACTACTCCTCCGAGGCCTCGGGGGCTACACCCACCGGAACAGAATGCAACCAAAAAAGGCTGGTCCCCTTGCAAAAAAGTGCGGCAAAAGCCTCCAACCGAGTATTAGTACTCCCTTGGAGGCTCGGGGGCTACTGTCGGGGACCATAATTAGGGGTACCCTCAAGACCCCTAAATCTCAGCTGGTAACCCCCATCAGCACAAAGCTGCAAAGGCCTGATGGGTGCGATTAAGTCAAGGATAGGTCCATTCAAGGGACATGATCGTGCCTCGCCCGAGCCTAGCCTCGGGCAAGGGAATCCGACCCCGGAGAACCTACGTCTCACCCGAGGACCCCCCTCCAGCAACGGGCACACTATCGGCTCGCCCGAGGCCCAGTCTTCACCGAGAAGCAACCTTGGCCACATCGCCACGCCGACCGACCAAATCGCAGGGGCATTTAATGCAAAGGTGGCCTGACACCTTTATCCTGACACACGCCCTCCAGTCGATAGAGCCGAAGTGACCGCAGTCACTTCGCCGCTCTACTAACCGGTCTGATAAGAGGACAGCGCCGCCTGCGCCGCTCCGACTGCTGAGCCACCTGACAGAGTGAGGCTGACAGCAGCCAAGGCCGGCCTCGGGCGTCATAGGAAACTCCGCCTCGCCCGACCCCAGGGCTCGGACTCAGGCTCAGCCCCGGAAGACGGCGAACTCCGCTCTGCCCGACCCAGGGCCCGGACTCGAGCTCAGCCCCGGAAGACGGCGAACTCCGCTCCGCCCGACCCAGGGCTCGGACTCGGGCTCAGCCCTGGTAGACGGCGAACTCCGCTCCGCCCGACCTAGGGCTCGGACTCGGGCTCAGCCCCGGAAGACGGCGAACTCCGCTCCGCCCGACCCAGGGCTCGGACTCGGGCTCAGCCCCGGAAGACGGCGAACTCCGCTCCGCCCGACCCAGGGTTCGGACTCGGGCTCAACCCCGGAAGACGGCGAACTCCGCTCCGCCCGACCCAGAGCTCGGACTCGGGCTCAGCCCCGGAAGACGGTGAACTCCGCTTCGCCCGACCCTAGGGCTCGGACTCGGGCTCAGCCCCGGAAGACGGTGAACTCCGCCTCGCCCGACCCCAGGGCTCGGACATGGGCTCAACCCCGGAAGACGACGAACTCCGCCTCGCCCGACCCGGGGGCTCAACCTCGACCTCGGAAGAGCCTCCACCTCGCCCAGCCTAGGGCACGGACCGACCACGTCAACAGGAAGCGCCATCATTACCCTACCCCGAGCTGACTCGGGCTACGGGGAACCAGACCGGTGTCCCATCTGGCTCGCCCCACCATGCGAGTAATGATGGCGCCCCGCATGCCCTATGACGACGGCGGCTCTCAGCCCCCTTACGGAAGCAAGAGGACGTCAGCAAGGACTCGACAGCCCCAACAGCTGTCCTCCCGCCAGGCTCCAGCACTCCTCCGACGGACACGAAACCACGCGAACTGGGCACCAAGACCTCTCCAGCTGCCACGATGGCATGTACTTAGGGCGCTAGCTCACCACCGCTAGACACGTTAGCACATTGCTACACTCCCCATTGTACACCTGGATCCTCTCCTTACGCCTATAAAAGGGAGGACCAGGGGCCCTCTTACAGAGGGTTGGCCCGCGCGGACAAGGACGGGACGGCGCTCGCGCAAGGCCGCTCGCTCCCACTCTCGCGTGGACGCTTGTATCCCCCTACTGCAAGCGCACCCGACCCAGGCGCGGGGCTAACACGAAGGCCACGGGATCCACTCTCTCACGCCTGCCTCCCTCCGGCTGCCTCCTTTCCCCCCTTCGCGTTCCGCCTCGTGTCGACCCATCTGGGCTGGGGCACGCGGCGACGATTCACTCGTCGGTCCAGGGACCCCCCGGGTTTCAAAACACCGACAATACTCCTTGCTTAAACAATACCCCTTCTATAATCATATATGGCCTTGTTCTGGCATGCATCCTTTTTATGTAAGCTTCATCATCTGAAGGGTAATTGCGCTAGAGGAAGGATATAATTTCGGTTCTTTAGTCTTCGCTATGCACATGCGAAATTGTAAACACAGCCCTTTCCATGAGTTCAACCGAGGGTGCTTTAAGAGTTTCAAAGAACACTTCTAGGGAAGTGGGAGCCCCTGTGTCGCTGATTTGGCTAGCAAATCTGCTTGTTCATTATTCCCTCTTGGGATATTTTCCACTGAAAATTCTTCGAAGGAGGCTTCCATCCTTCATATTGTGTCAAGATATTTTTCGAGCTTCGGATCCCTTGCCTTAATGCTTTTGTCAACCTGACCTGTGATTACGTGGGAGTCAGATTTGAGTACTGATCTTCTTATTTCGATGGCCTTAAGCTTTCGAAGCCCCAGCAGGACTGCTTCGTATTCTACAATTTTGTTTGTGTACTTGAATTCCAGCCTGGCTGCTTAGTAGGTTCTTATTTTTTATGGTGAGATTAAACAGCCACTGCTCCTGCGCCGATGGTTCCCCATGAACCATCACAGAACACTGTCCAAGCTTCATCATCTATAAAATGTCCTTCTTCGTGAGCCCCTGGCATCCAATTAGCAATGAAAACTGCCAGTGCTTGAGATTGAATCGAAGATAGATGGACAAACCAATAGTGAATTCATTCAACTCTGTGGCCCATTTGCCAACCCTTTCTGTGGCATATCTATTTCTTATGATATCTTTTAAGGGTTGGGACGAAGGTACTATTATATGGTAAGACTGGAAATAATGTTGAAACTTCCTAGAGGCCATTAGTATAGCATATAGTACCTTCTCCAATTCTATGTAGTTTTTTACGGGCTCAATACTTCAGAGACGAAGCTAGTACTTGTCTCTTTGTCTGCCCATCTTGCTTTTTTAAACCAGCGCTGCACTGACTTAAGCATGAGAGGCCGCTACATACAATAACAATGTAACTCCTGATGAAGGTGGAGTTAAGGTTGTTAGCTTTATAAGGTAATGTTTCAAATCTTTGAAGGCCTTTTGCTGATTTGGTCCCCATTGAAAGACTTTGACTGACTTTAGCACTTCAAATAACGGTAGATTCCTCTCTGTTGATCTTGAGATAAATCTATTCAATGATGTCAGCCTTCCAGTCAATCTCTAGGTGCCCTTTCTTGACTTCGGTGGCTCCATCCGAAGTATAATTTCTATCTTGCTTGGGTTAGCCTCGATCCCCTTTGTTGGTACTAGGCAGCCAAGGAATTTTTCCTTCTGTACTCCAAAGACACATTTTTTGGGTTCAGCTTAAGGCCAGCCTTCCTGAACTTGGCAAATGTTTCTTACAAATCAGCAATGTGATTTTCTTGCTTCGTACTTTTGACTATGATGCCATCAACATATGTCAAGACATTCCTGCCAATTTGAGTACATAGAACCTTGGATGTCACTCTGTTGAAGCTTCCTCGAGCGTTCTTGAGCCCCTTAGGCATCCAAAGATAGCAACAAGTTCCACTGGGGGTTATGAAGCTTGTCTTGGGCTCATCTTCTTTTTTTCATCTAGATTTGATGGTAGCCTAAGTAGCAGTCCAGCAAGCTCATGAGCTCTGAAGTGGCTGCCACATCTATAAGGGAGTCTATTCTTGGCAAAGGAAACACATCCTTCAGGCATGCCTTGTTGAGATCTGTGAAATCAATACACATTCCCCACTTTCCATTGGCCTTTTTTACCATCACAATGTTGGCTAGCCATTCTAGATATGTCACCTCTCTGATAACTTCGGCACTTTAGAGTCATTTGACTTCATTACTTGCACCTTCGGCTTTGTCATCTGACATCTTCCGAAGCTTCTGCTTCCTTGGCCTGATGGTTGGGTCTACATTGAGAGAATGCTCAATGACATCTCTGTTGACACCACACAGATCATTGGTTGACCAAGCAAAGACATCTCTGTTGTTGAATAAGAACTTTGATAAAGCTTTTTCTTGTTCCTCAGATAACTGGGATCCAAACAACACTTTTTGTTCAGCTATGTCTTCACACAAAAGCATGGACTTTGGCTAGTCCACCGAAGCTGCTTTATCTCTTATGTATTTGTGTTGCTCATGAGCTTCAGCTTCATCTATGTTGTGAATGGCCCTAGAATCTGTCCAATTTTCTTCGGCCCTTCTAGCAGCCTCTTGGCTTCCATGTACAACAATTGGGCCCTGATCTGATGGTATTTTCATGCACAAGTACGCTGGGTGAAGTATTGCTTCGAAAGCATTCAACGTTCCTCTTCCAATGATTGCATTGTAAGGATAATCCATGCCTACAATGCCAAACACAACTTTGCTCAGTTCTTGTGTTGTGCACATAACCGAAAGTGATTGGTATTGTTATCTTTCCAAGTGCCACTATTTGCTTTCCTCCGAAGCCACACAGAGGGTATGCGGCATCATGTATCTTCTCCTCCTGCTCTTGCATTTGTCTGAAGGCTTTTGCAAAGATAATATCTGTTGCACTACCTGTATCCACTAGGACATTATGGACCAAAAACCCTTTAATGACACAGGATATGACCATGGCATCATTGTGGGGATAATCCTTAAGCTAAAGGTCCTCTTGAGAAAATTTGATTGGCACATGAGACCATTTAGACTTGATGTAGGGTTCTTGTACTCCGACATGTTGTACCCTTCTTTGTGCTTTCTTCTTTTGCTTCTTGTTGGCTGGTTCAAAGCTTGAATCGCCTGTGATCGGAAGCACGAGCTTTATCGCCGAAGGTGATGCAGCTTGATGACTTTGCGAAACCACTGTCGTGATCGTGGAAGTGAGTTCACCGGAGGTGGGCGCCAATGTTGGTCACTTGCTTTTTGATTGCTATGAACCAAAAATAAGGCAACACAATCGCTATACGTTAAGGACCTTCGTCCTTTGAAGCATTGTCCTCTTTTAGGGATAATGAATCTCGGACGAAGGTCATGAAGAACAAGTCAACATTGTTTATAGGTACAATATTAGAATGTAACATTATATTAATTATTTATTTTATATCACATGTCAAAACAAGATTATAATCCATATTACATATTAACAAAATGGTGCAAAATGTACATTACATTTGTACCTTTGGCTTTCTCGAAGGTAAAAGTGCGAATACAATTTCTCCAGTCAGTGTGAACAGTACGGGGGTACTGTTCGTCTATTTATAGGCAAGGGACGCAGCACAAGCAAAAGTACATTTATGATCCTAACATCTATATATTGTTCTAATACAAATATCAATGATAAACGAGTTTTTTCCATGCTAACTCAATGTCACGTATAACTAGGGGTGGATAACGAGTCAGCTTGGCTCATCCGAGTTCGAGCTGGCTCGTTAAGCTAATAAGCCAGCTCGGCTCGTTAAGGCAACGAGCCACAGAGTCAGCTCAACTCGGCTTGTTTACGAGCTCGAGCTGGCTCATTTAGCTCGCGAGCCAGAGAAAAAAATAATATGTATATAATAATTATTTTTTAGTTAATTTTAAACTAATTTAACAATAGAAAATAGTAATTATACTCATAGTTTCACAAACCACGTCAATGTAACATCAAATTAGCACAATTCATCACTCATTAATTCACAATTCACATACATGTTCATCAATTGAACCCATAATTATATTTGCATAGACCAAATTAACACATAGCATAGTTCATTAATCATTAGTTTAATTCATAGGCCATAGACACCTCACATATATATAACATGTTCATCAATTATTCTGTAAATGATATGCATATAGTTTCGTTTTGCTGGAATATGGTAGCTCATTTAGCTTGTGAGCTGGCTCATTAACGAACCGAGCTAGGATGTCAGCTCAGCTCATGAAAAAATTCAAACGAGCCGAGCCGAGCTGACCATGAACCGAGCGAGCCAGCGAGCCACGAGCATTTCGTCCAGCCCTACGTATAACCTTCGTGACCATCTTGAGTCGGAGCACTAACTCTTTGGCGTTTTGCACATGCCTATTATAGCTTCGGTACTCAGTCCCTCTTGTTGCAAACATTCCTACATTTTGAGGACCTTCGGCAGAGAAGGAGGCCCCCAACGGGTCCATTCAAACTTATTATGGTTGGTACTCGAGTGTAAATCATTATTGTTTCCATTTACCTTATAGTTCGTGAACTAAACAGCACCATAGTGTCTTCCGAGTTCTGATCGACGGCATAACAATAGCCAAACTTATATATATTGCATTTTTATGGTATCATACTTAATATAAAAATGATTAGGGTGCTAACATGCTAAACCTCAAATCTTATACATCAACACTTCATCAGGCTATACTCTCTAAATCTAGAAATATATAGTACATGTGAGTTGTTTACCTCTAGAAAAAATTTCTGAGTGTGTGATAGATTATAAAATAAATGAATGGAATGATAATAAGAAAACTGCAAAAAGGGGAGATCATTTAAATGAAATATTTTAGTTTTCTTTTCTCATTCTCATCTTCTTTATATCCTTCTAATTGAACTTGAAATTAGATTCAAAAGAAAGCTATTGTGAAAATAAAAGAGACGCCTTTATCAAAATACCAACATCCCCTCTCGACACCGAACTCATGGAGGGGTCGAGAGTTGCTCGACCCCCGGCCACATCGGGCACGAAGGTTCTGGAGGTCAACGCCAATCCAACAAAAATAACTAACTCCTAGGACAACTGGAGGATGCCTTACCTAGACTACCTCAGCCATGATACGCTCCTGATAGATAAGGATGAGGCTCAACGACTTGCGTGCCGAGCCAAGACCTTCACGGTTGTCTAAGGGGAATTATACAAATGGAACCTCACCAAAATACTCCAATGATATATCCTAATCAAACAAGGGAGACAATGGCTACAAGAGATCCATGGTGGGGTATGCGCCCATCACGCCGCTACTAGGACCTTCGTCGAGAATGCGTTCTGAGAATGTTTCTATTGGTCGACCATAGTGGTGGACGCAGAATACATCATATGCACCAACAAGGAATGTTAGTTTTACGCCAAACATACACATATTCAGGTGCAAACCCTCTAAATCATCCCCATTACGTGGCCCTTTGTGGTTTGGGGGCTTGAATGGTAGGGCCTTTCAAGAAAATGCCTAGGGGCTACATACACTAACTTGTCGCCATTGAGAAATTTATGGAGTGGATCGAGGCTCAGCCAACAGCACAAATTAAATCCAAGCAAATCATGCAATTTTTCCTTAACATCATTCATTCAGGGTCCCAACTCGATCATCACCAATAATGGCACACAATTCACATGGAATAAATTCCTTGAGTTTTATGACGACTACCATATCCGAATCAGTTAGGGAGTCGTAGCACACCCGTGCACGGATGGGCAGGTCGAGCATGCCAACTACATGATATTGCAAGGCCTCAAACAAAGAATCCATGTTTGTCTAAATAAGTTCAAGGGTAGATGGTCTGCCAAACTCCTGGCTATGCTTTAGAGCCTAAGGACGACCTTGATCTAAGCTACAAAATTTACCATGTTCTTTATATAGTATACGGATCTGAGGCCATTTTGTCAATTGACCACAAATATGAGGCACCAAGGGCAATGGCCTATAACAAACAAGGAGTCAAGTCATCCCTTCAGGATGCCATGGATCAACTCGATGAAGCATGCGACATCATCCTCTTAAGGTCAGCAAAGTACTAGGAGGCCCTACATCAATATCATGACTGTCAGGTACACGAGAGAGCTTTCAACATTAGGGGCATGGTGTCGCACCTCATCTAGAGCAACGATGATGAGGACATCACTACCATGGATACAAACAACACTCCCATAGTTGATGTTCAAGGTCCGATTACTCGCGCACGCGCAAGACAATTGAATTTGCACGTGAGCTCGTTCCTATGTACTTATTCTTGTGCATTTGAGAATAGTGTGCTACCTAATGAATTAATTGTACTTAGGAATGAAGGCAAGGACACGGTGAAGGACTTGGAGGCGTGGAAGGCCAGCAAGGACGTTCGGATCAAGGTGGAGGACCAAACCGACGTCCGTAATCTGTCCCGGTGCTGCGACACCGTAAATGGGCCTTTGGGCCGTGTATCTTTGTTGGGCCCATTAGGGCACGTCCAGGGAGGGAGTTCGCTCCTAACCCTTATATAATCAGTAGCCGCCACCACATTAGGGTGGGGGTTTTTGCTTAAGTTAGATCTGTCGAGAACAGTCGCCATAGATCGATTTGTGAGACCCCAACTTGTGAGCTTAATCATTCATCAGCAATATTCCAGATTGTGTTCTTTCTTGTTCTTGCTTGTGTCTTCGATTCACAGGCAAGGATTAGCCCTCATGGCGAGGTCAATCGCGCAGCGCATGGTTGATCACCAGAGGAGAAGTGGTGATGCGATTGCGGGGTTCTTGTCGTGTTGATTGGAAGCCGGATCGTCTGTGTGACATCTCCACCAAATCGATAGTTATCTACACCTGATGGAAGATCGGGCACCCCATTCCTATCAAGTGGTATCAAAGCCTCAGGTATTACCGTCAGGCTTACCCTAGTTTAGTTTAGGTTTTTTCATCCTATAACTCCAGATAATTGCCATACAAAAAAATTACGCTGTCCTAGAACCCTGTTTAGCCTTGCAATTTCGTTTCAGATTGCTTTGTTGAGTTTGTGTCCGTGTCGAGTCTTGTTGCTGGTTTAGGTCGTGTCGTCATCGTAGTTCAACCACTCCGTCGTTGTTATTTATTTCCGCCGCTATCCCATCCACCTTTCCCAGATTACAAGTCGAGACACCACATTACTCGATTTGCCCTCGCTAGCCGCCTTGTGTGAACTCTCGCCACGCTAGCCCTAGATTAGGTTGCAAGCCGCATTGCATTACAGCCCCTCCTTGTTTCATCATCTAGTGCTTACCTATTGCTTATACCAGGGAGGTTTGTGCCCCTGTGCTCTATAGCCGCCGCTACGGTTCCTACCAATTTGTGCCCTTGAAAACCATAACTTGAGCTACCTTCCATAAAACGGGCATAACTTTTCGCTTGGTGCTCCGTTTGAGCTCAAATTTTTACAGCAGATTCCTGACTCCATTCTAGGGTTATCCAAACTCGCCTTCGGCTTGTTTTGTTCGGTCAAAAAATTCAAATAAATTGGGAAGATAATTAAAAAATTGTTTAAGTGTTTTCACGAATTTCAAAGATCCTTTGTGATTTTCTCTAGGCCAAAATACAACTTTGTTTCAAGTGAAATTTTGTGTGCTTCCATCTTTTGTGATTTTGGATCAGTGATAAAAAATTCAGAATATTTTGAGCTCTTTTGTTGGTACTCCTTTGGAAACGCGCCTTTGATTTCTACTAGTGCTGAAAAATCTGCTCTATTTACAGAACTGCCATTCTGCTACTTTGTTACTTTTATCTTGTTGTGCTTCGATAGGACACGTCTTAACCAGCAATTGTGACTTGTGCTTTGGACACTTATTGAACTTCGCTAATCTGCACTCGATTTTTGCTAATCCTTGATATTAGTTTTTGGCCTCCCAAGCTCCACATACTTTCTTCTGATCAATACAGCTGTGACCTTGTAATCGCGGTTTCACTACCTCTTGGTAAGTATCACGAACCAGCCTTCGATTATACCATCCTTTGCTTGTATTTTGTCAGACACTTGTAAGAGCTTGGTAAGATACATTAGAGCGTGTTCCTGTGTTCCACCTGAGAGGAGCGTGTAGTGTAATTATTAGGGATAACTGTCACCGTTTGTTTCCAGTTTTTGTGTTTCGATGGCAGGCGACGAAGAAGAAGCAAGGATCCCTATAGACTTCGATGAATGTGTTAGCCGCCAAGATCTTGAGGCAAACAACAAGCTCCTGAAGGAGCAAATGGAGGAGACGGTCCACAAGTCAGTGCATGATGCCTTTATTAACATGGACCTTGGCAGGACTTACGAGAGGCTGGATCGATGATTGTCCGAGATCGTCGACAGACTTGCTGTGTTGGAGATGCAACAACAAGCACCGCCACCACCACCTCCTCATCCACATCTTCCCGATGATGCGGTGTTTGATGCAGAAGGTAACTATGAAGAAGCGGCCACCAGAGATTTGCGCCTACGTTGCCGTCTTCATCGAAACACAGAAGGTATGCACCGCCAGCAAGGTAATAACAATCGTGCTCCTGACGACCCTTATGCTAAGATTAAATTTACTATACCATCTTTTTTGAGTCATTATGATGCTGAGGGATATCTTGATTGGGAGATGACGATAGAACAGAAATTTGCTGCCCACCTTGTACCTGAACGACATCAAGTTAGACAAGCCACTAGTGAATTTAAAGATTTTTCTATTGTTTGGTGGACTGGTCTAGTTGGGGATGGTAGAGCACCTACGACTTGGGAAGATCTTAAGGTAGCTATGCGCGATAGATTTGTTCCCCCATCTTATCATAGAGAATTGCGTAAGAAATTGATGCGTTTAGAGCAAGGGGATAAATCTGTTCAAGATTATTATGCTGAGCTTCAGAAGGGATTGCAGTGTTGTGGGATATGTAACACCACAAAAGCCATCAAATAAAAATAATGAATTTAGTTATTATATTAATTAGGGTAATAATTTTTTTAAGTGATTAATTATTTATTTGCATTTTTGGATCAGTTTTCTTTGCATGTGCTTGATTGATTATCGGATGATTGTTATTAACTTCCTTTTAAAAATAAATCCTAGTAATTAAATAATAATTAAGTAATATAGTAATTATTAGTCTAAAAACAAGTATTTTATTTATAAATATTTTTGGTGATTTTTTATGACTTTTTGAGCTCTTTAAATAATCATTTCGGAATTAAAAAAAAGAAAAGAAACCCAACTTCACCAGCCGGCCCACTTGGGGCCCATTATCCCCAAATCCTAAGCACTACCGCATGCGCCGCGCCTGGCTGCCAGCAGCCGCCGCCACTCACCCTCCTCTCTCCCTCTATTCTCTCTCTCTTCTCTCCCCTGTTTCTCTCCCTCGCCGCTCCTCTCTCCCACGCGACGCCCGCGCACCCAGGCGCTCGCGCAGCCGTGCCCCGGGCCCCACCGCGCGACGCGCGCGCGCTCGTTGCCGAGCCGCCGAGCCGCGGCACCGCGCGACTCCGACTGCCGCTGCTCGCCCGTGCCATCTGACGCCGCGAGCGAACCCAGTCGCGCGAGCCACGCCGGCCCCTGCGCACACTGCCCCGCGCGCGCAAGCACTACGCCGCGCCGACCGAAGCCGAGCCGGCCGAACGCCCGCACGTCCGTGATTACTCGTTGTTAATAGTGCTTGATTTCATCCGTTACTCCTTCTCCCATTCCTCTCCATCACGTTCGTTTGAAACTGTCGCTGTGATGGCCATGAAGGACAGCAGCGCCCCATTGAAGCTCTCCCTGGTAGTGACCTCTCCTCTCCCCTCCCTCTCTCTATAAAAGGCAGCAGAGACCCTCTCCTTTCTCCTGCCTACCCAAGTTCACTTCATCTCTCTAGCTCGCCAGTACACTGCTCGACGTTGCCGTTCGTTGTCGTTCGTCGCTGGAATTCACGGAGCCCGTAGTTCGCCGGAGTGTGTCATTCGTCGCCGGAGTTCACCGGAGCCACGCACTCGCCGTCCGTAGTCGAGCCTTGCTCTCCACCCGGCCGAAACCCGTCGATCCATCCCCGTCACACGCGCGAACCTAAGGTTGAAGACAACCCAAATTTATTTTGTGTATTTTATAAAAGTACTTTTTTTATTCGATTCATGAGTTGTATATTTTGTTTGTTGTAATATGAACACATGTGATTCCAATTTATGTATATGTGTGCGTTATGGAATTTGTTAGAGATATGCGATTATTAGTGCACTGTTATATTTCATGTTAGTCGTGGCGTTGATTTTTGGGTTAGAGAAGTATGACAAAATTTAGTAGTCACACGTTGGTGATAAAAACAATAGATAGGAATTTTAGTAGGTAAATTTGGTCGCAATAAACTTAGAAACTATTTGGAGAATTATAGGTGCATTTTAAGTGGATTTAGAAAAATGGTATGGAACGCATGTCATATGAATAATATAGGATTTTTAGATGATTTATCCGATTATTTAATTAATATCTTCTTTTAGAAAGAAAAGAGAAAATATCACCGGTAGTGTGGAAAAAGGATTTTTGCTAGTTAAATAACCATGTTCGCAAATTTAGCACTTAAACTTTTAGAGTACTAGTTTATGTCAAAATATCTTTACTTGTGTTATAAAAAGTCCAATTAGCAATTTATGTTGATTTTTAGAATATTAATATTAATAGATTTATTTTTAGCCATACTCAATTTGAGTTAAAAATAAAAAGGATAAAAACGTATTAATTTATTTATTAGTACTAAAGACGATAATTATTTTCATTAATGATGTTAAAATTTATTATTATTAGTTAAAATTATATTTATTGCACCCACTTATAAATTCACCATTAGGATTCACAATAATAGCCACAATTGAATTAATAAGTATTTACGCGATTAGTACGTAATTAAGATATGATTAGTGCGATATGTTAATGTGTGTTTAATGGCGTATTGGTGTATGTTTATGAAATGGTGTATGTTTATTTATTGGTTTATGTTTTATTTTTGTATGTGCGCTATGCGACTCTATTAGAAGCCGATTGTGTGGTAGGCGATTCGAATACGTTCGAGGACGACCCGCAAGACGCTTTTGAGCAAGGCAAGTGGATTCTCCCTCTGCATATTCTGTTTGTACCTATTCATTCCATATAATAATGTTTATTTTTTTATATATTGCATAATTTGATGGGATAGCCTAATTAAGGATTTCCTAGATTTACCAACTGTATTCCTTGTTTAACCTGGGAAAATTATTAAGCTTTGCAAAATTTGTGCTACCGCTCAACTTAATGATTTTATTGTCACTCATTAATTGGTTTTAATGTTCCAAAAATGTTAATTGGCAATTATGACATTAACCCGATGGTTAAGATAACTTTATTACAAATTAATTGGAACATGGAGTGACCACCCAGGATAACAGTGCAACCACGAGTGCTATCATGGCTCTGGCTTTGGTAATTAGCTCTATATGCTTAGTGCCTAGCAACCTTACCTGAAAGATGGGCAAGAGGGGGAGCGATAGGTGCTGGCAGCCCACGTTAACATGGGGTCGTATTCTTGGCTAAGGTACTTCACCCAGGGGGCCACCACCATCGTCTTAGAAACCTTAGCGGGTTGCTTCGTATTAAGTGTATTTTGTGAAAGCCTCATAATGGATCCCTAGCCATTCACCTCGGCAGTGTCTAAGGGTCCGATCAACCCGGGCTAGATGGGATACATGGCTTGTGGGTAAAGTTGTACCACCTCTGCAGAGTGTAAAACTGATATATCAGTCGTGCTCCCGGTTATGAGCGACCTGGACTCCTCACATGATAATTGAACTTAAAGATGGACATAAATTGAGATCCGATGATCTGCCAATAATTTGCTTAAGTGGTTTCACTTAAGTGTTTTTGCTATACTCATATTCCTTTGTTTAAATGGGATATTTGGGATTCACACTTATTAGTAAGACAGGTGTTGTTAATAAAATATTGACCAACTAAAATGCTTACTGCTCATACTTAGCCTCACCTTGTTATACCTACATTAATTTTTTCCCCCACTTGCTGAGCCCCGACCATAAGTGAGCTCACCCTTGCTAATATTTTGATCAGAGGGTGATGCTGGAGACTTTGATGGAGAATTTATCGACGAGGAATTCTAAGTCTAACGATACGCCGGTCAACTTCCTGTGGAAGATTGCCCAATTGTTTATTTCCGCTTTACTTTGATGTGATACTTGTTAAAGATACAATGTTTCAGATGATGTAATAAAGTATTATACTCTCTTTACGCCTTTATTGCATTGTCTTTTGATATATTACACTTGTGACGTCAACATATGTGTGGAAATGGATCCTGGCACACATATGGTATGCGCTCGGTTCTACCCCCTGGAATCGGGTGTGACAGGATAGTAGAGGGACATGAGGATGCTCTTTGCCATTTTTATTCAGGTTTGTGGCATAACATTCAGGACATTGTGGATTACAAAGAATTTAACACTGTCAACAAGTTGTTCCAGTTTGCTATGCTTGCAGAGAAGGAATTGCAGGGACGCCAACATCGACCTAGGACTACTTTTGGCGCCTCCTCTACATCACAGATGCACACACCTGCCTTGAGTCATACACCTTCGACCACTCCAGCGTCCACGCGACCTCCCTCGACACCTACTGCACATGTTGGTAAACTTCCTTTGCAGGTACCCGCCAAGAAACAGAATTCACCAGCACATGCAGCACCTTTCAGTGGTCGTTCTTCGGGTATTGTTTGCCACCGCTGTCATGGGATTGGTCACGTGAAGAAGGATTGCCCGAGTCAGCGAACATACATTGCTATGGATGATGGTTACATTAGTGCTTCTGACGGTGAGGATGACGATGATGACTCCAGTGATGTTGCTGCTAATGATGATGCTATGCTTGGTGCTGATGCTACGGTGAACCTTCGAAGCATCATGGTGCAGCATGTTCTTAGTGCTCAGCCTGAATCATCAGAGAAGCAGCAACGCCATAATTTGTTCCAGACTTTCTTCGCCATCGAGAATCGGCGTGCACGTGTTGTTATTGATGGTGGAAGCTGCAATAATTTGGTGAGTTCAGATTTGGTCAAGAAGCTTGACCTGACCACACGTCCACGACCACATCCATACCACATTCAGTGGATCAATGATTCAGGCAAGGTTAAGGTAACACACATGGTACGAGTGCATTTCTCTATTGGTATGTATTCTGATTATGCAGATTGCGATGTAGTACCTATGGAAGCTTGTTCTCTTTTGTTGGGTAGACCTTGGGAATATGATACTGATGCACGTCACCATGGTAGGAGTAATACATACACTTTTAGGCATAAAGATAAAAACATTACTTTGCTACCTTTGACTCGTGCTGAAATTGTACAAGCTGATAAAGATAGAGCTGCAAGTACCCATAAGGAACCAACTAATGAGACAGAAATTCAGCAACAAATTAAATTGAAAGCTCCTGTCATGCTTGCTACTAAATCTGATCTTCTTGAAACTCATGCTCCTGATGCTTGTTGCTATGCCTTGGTTTGCAAAGATGCTTTCTTTTCTATTGATGATATTCCTAGCACTTTGTCTGCATCTGTGACTAACCTTTTGCAGCAGTTCCAAGATGTTTTTCCCTCTGAGATACCTCCAGGACTTCCTCCCATTCGTGGGATTGAGCACCAGATTGATTTGATTCTTGGAGCAAGCTTGCCCAACCGTGCTGCATATCGAGCAAATCCTGAGGAGACTAAGGAGATTCAGCGCCAAGTACAAGACCTTTTGGACCACGGGTATGTACGTGAGAGCCTTAGTCCTTGTTCTGTTCTTGTCATTTTGGTTCCAAAGAAAGATGGCAGCTGGCGCACGTGTGTAGACTGTAGAGCCATTAACAACATCACTATCCGGTACCGTCATCCTATTCCTAGATTAGATGATATGCTTGATGAGTTAAGTGGTTCTAAAATATTTTCTAAGATTGATTTGCACAGTGGGTACCACCAAATTAGAATGAAATTAGGCGATGAATGGAAAACTGCTTTCAAAACCAAGTTCGGCTTGTATGAGTGGTTAGTGATGCCTTTTGGATTAAATAATGCCCTAGTACTTTTATGCGTTTGATGAACGAGGTTTTGCGCCCATCTATTGGAAAATTTGTGGTGGTTTATTTTGATGATATCTTGATCTACAGTACTTGTTTATCTGAACATCTTGACCATCTACGTGCTGTTTTTGATGCTTTGCGCGCCACATGCTTATTTGCTAACCTTGACAAATGCACCTTTTGCACCGAACGAGTATCGTTTCTTGGCTATGTTGTCACTCCACAGGGTATTGAGGTTGATGAGGCCAAGGTGCATGCTATTCAGAGTTGGCCAACGCCATCGACGGTGACACAAGTGCGGAGTTTTCTTGGACTTGCAGGATTTTATCGTCGTTTCGTGAAGGATTTCAGCACCATCGCTGCCCCATTACATGAGTTGACCAAGAAGGGTGTTTCATTTAATTGGGGGCAGTCACAAGACGATTCTTTTGCTCTTTTAAAAGAGAAGCTTACTCACGCGCCACTACTCCAACTTCCTGACTTTGGTAAGACTTTTGAACTCGAATGTGATGCAAGTGGAGTTGGTATTGGTGCTGTTTTAATGCAAGGAGGTAAACCCGTTGCATATTTTAGTGAGAAATTGAATGGCCCTGTTCTTAATTATTCTACTTATGATAAAGAATTATATTCTCTCATACGATCTTTGCAAACATGGAAACATTATTTGTGGTCTAAGGAATTTGTTATTCATTCTGATCATGAGTCACTTAAGCATCTTCGTAGTCAAACAAATCTGAACCGTAGACATGCTAAGTGGGTAGAATTTCTTGAAACTTTTCCTTACATCATTAAACATAAAAAGGGGAATGATAATGTGATTGTCAATGCTTTGTCTAGACACTATGCTATGTTGTCTCAACTTGATTGTCGTATTTTTGGACTTGAAACAATTAAGGGACAATATGTTTTTGATGATGATTTTAAAGAGGTTGCATTAAATTGTAAAGAGGGCCATACCTAGAATAAATTTGTGCTAAATGATGGATACTTGTTTAGAGCTAACCGCCTATGCATTCCAGTTGGTTCGGTTCGTCTTTTGTTGTTGCAGGAAGCGCATGGTGGTGGTTTGATGTGTCACTTCGGCGCCAAGAAGACGGTGGGTGTGCTGTCCACACACTTCTTTTGGCCTCGAATGCGGCGTGATGTTGAGCGCTTTGTAGCCAGATGCACGACGTGTCAAAAAGCTAAGTCACGATTGAACCCACATGGTTTGTATATGCCTCTTCCTATTCCTTCAGTTCCGTGGGCGGATATTTCTATGGATTTTGTTTTGGGATTGCCTAGGACGAAGAGGGGGAGCGATAGTGTTTTTGTTGTGGTTGATCGTTTTTCTAAGATGGCACATTTTATACCTTGTCACAAAACAGATAATGCCATTCATATTGCTAACCTCTTTTTCAAAGAGATTGTTCGTTTGCATGATATGCCTTCTACTATTGTTTCAGATCGTGATGTAAAATTCTTGAGTCATTTTTGGCGTACTCTATGAAACAAATTGGGGACAAATTTGGTGTTTTCTACTACTTGTCATCCCTAAACTGATGGACAAATGGATGTTGTGAATAGAACATTGTCTGCAATGCTGCGAGCAATATTGAAGAAAAACTTGAAAATGTGGGAAGAGTGTTTGCCTCATGTGGAGTTTGCATATAATCGAGCGGAACACTCCACCACCAAGGTAAGTCCTTTTCAGGTAGTGTATGGTTTTAACCCTCGTGCTCCTATTGATCTTTTGCCTCTACCTACTACCGAGCAAGTACATAGTGATGCTAAGGAGCGTGCTGACTTTATTTTAAAACTTCATGCTTCAACTAAAGCAAACATTGAAAAGATGACTGAAAAATATAGAATTGTTGGTAGTCAAGGTAGAAAACAAGTTAAACTTGAAGTGGGTGATTTAGTGTGGTTACACTTGAGAAAAGATAGATTTCCAGAGTTAAGAAAGTCTAAATTGATGCCACGTGCTACTGGTCCATATAAGATTTTGGAGAAAATAAATGATAATGCATATAAACTTGAGTTGCCTCCCGAGTTCTGGGTTAGTCCTACATTTAACATTGCAGATTTGAAACCGTATTTGGGGGAAGAAGATGAGCTTGAGTCGAGGACGACTCCACTTCAAGAGGGGGAGGATGATGAGGACATCACTACCATGGATACAAACAACACTCCCCTAGTTGATGTTCAAGGTCCGATTACTTGCGCACATGCAAGACAATTGAATTTGCAGGTGAGCTCGTTCCTATGTACTTATTCTTGTGCATTTGAGAATAGTGTGCTACCTAATCAATTAATTGTACTTAGGAATGAAGGAAAGGACCAACAAGGACATGGTGAAGGACTTGGAGGCGTGGAAGGCCAGTAAGGACGTTCGGATCAAGGTGGAGGACCAAACCGACGTCCGTAATCTGTCTCGGTGCTGCGACACCATAAATGGGCCTTTGGGCCATGTATCTTTGTTGGGCCCATTAGGGCGCGTCCAGGGAGGGAGTCCGCTCCTAACCCTTATATAATCAGTAGCCGCCACCACATTAGGGCGGGGGTTTTTACTTAAGTTAGATCTGTCGAGAACAGCCGCCGTAGATCGGTTTGTGAGACCCCAACTTGTGAGCTTAATCATTCATCTGCAATATTCCAGATTGTGTTCTTTCTTATTCTTGCTTGTGTCTTCGATTCGCAGGCAAGGATTAGCCCTCGTGGCGAGGTCAAAAGCGCGCCGCACGGTTGATAACCAGTGGAGAAGTGGTGCTGCGATTGCGGGGTTCTAGTCGTGTTGATTGGAAGCCAGATCGTCTGTGTGACATCTCCACCAAATCGATAGTTATCTACACCTGACGGAAGATCGGGCACCTCGTTTCTATCAAACGAGGATCAACATAAGTTGTCATCGGCATGTGAGGGACCTTACATCGTCGCAAAGATACTCTAGCCAAGCTTAGGATGATCAACAAGTAGGTTTATTCCAACGCATGGAATATCGAGCAACTACATCACTCCTATCCATAGAAATATTACTTGTGTTACTAGGCTTAAAAACTCATCAAAAAGCATAGGGCGCCATGATTCCAAAGTCATGACGTTAGTTAGAAGAAAAGCCACAATCGACCCCTCACTCGAACTAGTGTGTCCTGGTTGCTCCCCTTTCTTTAGGAATTGCATGTCTACTGGGACACAACTCTACATATGAGTTTACCATTCCCTAAAAGGATGGATTTAAGGGTCCCCATCCAAAAGATGGAGCTGGCCAGGTAAGAAGGGATATGGGGGCTATAATACACTCCTACGACCTGTTTAACACCATGGATTTGAAGGTTGGCCTATCGAAGGTTCTACAGCCACCACATGGCACAACTTGAGTGAGGAATAGAACGGATGGGTCCTAGTGGCCAATACCCAGATGCCCAGGTGGCCAACGAGCATCCCGACCTATGTTTGAATCATGACTTTCAAACCCAAGGTTATTCCCACGATGGAAGGCATCAGAGCCCTCAAGGTCTAGCGAATGACCTCAAGTACTATATGGGAATAGAAGTCGAGAATTTTTTTATGACTAATCACCATTTGATCCATCAGATTCCTCCATAAGGGTCCAGCCCATCACTCGAATGTACTTATTTGTAGCTCACCGAAACCCCCACTTTGTATCATCGAGGAAAAGTGGAGGCATGGTCTAGTCCCTCCATCTCCTAGCAAACAAGATGCGGACACAATGATGATGAGAAGTCAAAACAACCCTCTAATTGATCCACTGCAATGAGCAGAGGATCAAGGGTCAGCATCATAGGACAAGATCAACAACCTGTCATTAGCAGACCATATGAACGAATTTTAACACTCCTCTAGTGGATCGGGGGCTATACTCACTAAGTCCACTCACGTGTCCTTAGATGGAACCAGAACGCCACTAGAAAAGAGCAGAACCTCCAAAGGAACACCTTGTTCCTCCAAAGGCATGGGGGTTACTATCAAGGGAGGATATCATGGATACTTCATGAGACAATATCAAGTAGAAAATAGGCTAACAAAAGGTCATAACACTAGTTGAATGATACTAGGTTAAATACACTTCATCTGACCCCAACCTCCAAGGGTCAGAAAGGGGGTGAATCATTTTTGAAGATCCCTCTTTTTGTTCGACTCTAACCCTATGTAGCCTGGAAGGGATAGGAAGAAAAAGGCCTTAGACCCAAGTCTGATTCGCACGATCTATGGGTCCAAAGTTGCGTTGACCCCAGTGATCTAGAAAATATAGGTCCATTCTATGACAACCATTCCGGACATGGAGACATGCAGGTTAACTCCGGATATGACAACATGGTTTGAATGACGGCATGGAGAATGTTGTGTTAGGATGAGGATGTCACATGCCATTGTATAGTCCACAACATCGTGCCAACTACCCTATCGAAAGGAAGTCAACAAAGCATAGTGGGCAATCCACTGTAGGACAAGACAATACGCAATGGCATGTACCAGATAACAAGGACAATGCTACAGTACTAGGACAGGAGAAGGAGAAATCACCTAGCTACAAGATCCTCACAAGCGATAACAACTAGGAAAGGACAAAGGGTGGCATGATGAGGCATGGCTCTTACCCATCCAATCTCAGGCTTATGTAGTAGGGACCTTTTGGCCTTGTTTATCTATAAAAGGTAGGAGGTCTTCATGATGGGGGACAAGTTAGAGCACATCGGTCGTCAACACTTGTAACCACACTGAGCACGACATTCTACTCCTCACTAGAGACATGGGTACCGAGCCCTCTCTCGACCAATTTTAATCCATCCCCTTTTACATATTCAGTGTAGGGTACACATGATACCTAACTACACATAGGGACGTTCTACCCGAAGCAATATAAAAATCTTGTATCTTTCTTGCACACCGTCTGCACCAGACACAAAAAGCACATACATTACTACTCGGTAGTTTTAGAACACCTGCAAGGTTGCAACCATATGATAATAAGAAATAGAAGTGGCCAAATTGTTGTCTCGGTGAAAACTGCATAATACAAGTGTATGATGGAGGGATTGATGGATGACGTTGGTTCTTCAGATTCATTTATGGGTGGTAATCCATACTATGGATTTTACTGTACTAGTAATTTTGCTCAAATACTTACTACATTTTTTATTGTGTAGTACAATGATGACAACAACAATTGTAAGTTCACTATATGGGACAATCCACCTTCATTTACCCATTTCAAGGATACATTCTGTCAGGGACCATAATTAGGGGTACCCTCAAGACCCCTAAATCTCAGCTGGTAATCCCCATCAGCACAAAGCTGCAAAGGCCTGATGGGTGCAATCAAGTCAAGGATCGGTCCATTCAAGGGACACGATCGTGCCTCGCCCGAGCCTAGCCTCGGGCAAAGGAAGCCGACCCCGGAGAACCTACGTCTCGCCCGAGGACCCCGCCCCCTCCAGCAACGGGCACACTATCGGCTCGCCCGAGGCCCAGTCTTCACCGAGAAGCAACCTTGGCCACATCGCCACGCCGACTGACCAAATCGCAGGGGCATTTAATGCAAAGGTAGCCTGACACCTTTATCCTGATGCACGCCCTCCAGTCGACAGAGCCGAAGTGACCGCAGTCACTTCGCCGCTCTACTGACCGGTCTGATAAGAGGACAGCGCCGCCTGCGCCACTCTGACTGCTGAGCCACCCGACAGAGTGAGGCTGACAGCGGCCAAGGCCGGCCTCGGACGTCATAGGAAACTCCGCCTCGCCCGACCCCAGGGCTCGGACTCGGGCTCAGCCCCGGAAGACGGCGAACTCCGCTCCGCCCGACCCAGGGCTCGGACTCGGGCTCAGCCCCGGAAGACGGCGAACTCTGCTCCGCCCAACCCAGGGCCCGGACTCAGGCTCAACCCCGGAAGACAGCGAACTCCGCTCCACCTGACCCAGGGCTCGGACTCGGGCTCAGCCCCAGAAGACGACGAACTCCGCCTCGCCCGACCCCAGGGCTCGGACTCGGGCTCAGCCCCGGAAGACGGCGAACTCCACTCCGCCCGACCCAGGGCTCGGACTCGGGCTCAGCCCCGGAAGATGACGAACTCTGCTCCGCCCGACCCAAGGCCCGGACTCGGGCTCAGCCCCGAAAGACGGCGAACTCCGCTCCGCCCGACCCAGGGCTCGGACTCGGGCTCAGCCCTGGAAGACGGTGAACTCCGCGCCGCCCGACCCAGGGGCTCGACCTCGACCTCGGAGGAGCCTCCACCTCGCCCAGCCTAGGGCACGGACCGACCACGTCAACAGGAAGCGCCATCATTACCCTACCTCGAGCTGACTCGGGCTACGGGGAACCAGACTGGCATCCCATCTGGCTCGCTCCACCATGCGAGTAATGATGGCGCCCCGCATGCCCTGTGACGACGGCGGCTCTCAGCCCCCTTACGGAAGCAAGAGGACGTCAGCAAGGACTCGACAGCCCCAATAGCTGTCCTTCCGCCAGGCTCCATCACTCCTTCGACAGACACGACACCACGCGAACTGGGCGCCAAGACCTCTCCGGCTGCCACGATGGCATGTACTTAGGGCGCTAGCTCTCCACCGCTAGACACGTTAGCACATTGCTACACTCCCCATTGTACACCTGGATCCTCTCCTTACGCCTATAAAAGGGAGGACCAGGGCCCTCTTACAGAGGGTTGGTTGGCCCGCGCGGAGAAGGACGGGACGGCGCTCGCGCAAGGCCGCTCGCTCCCACTCCCGCGTGGACGCTTGTATCCCCCTACTGCAAGCGCACCCGACTCAGGCGCGGGGCTAACACGAAGGCCGCGGGATCCACTCTCTCATGCCTGCCTCCATTCGGCTGCTTCCTTTCCCCCCTTCGCGTTCCGCCTCGCGTCGACCCATCTGGGCTGGGGCACGCGGCGACGATTCACTCGTCGGTCCAGGGACCCCCCGGGTTTCGAAACACCGACAGTTGGCGCGCCAGGTAGGGGCCTACTGCGTGTTGACGAACAGCTTCCCGTCAAGCTCCAGATGGGCAGTCTCCAGCAACCTTTCCGGTCCGGGACGGTGCTCCATTTCGGGAATCTTGAGTTCATGTCCCTCGACGGCAGCTACAACATGATACTCCTTCTCCCGCCCCGCGACAGCGACAATGGCGGTCGACAACCCGCTCGTCGGCGGGGAAATCGACGACGCCTTCCCCACATGGTGGAAGGACGACATTCGGGCTTGTCCTGTCCCCTCCCCCGCCAATGGAGGAGGAGGCGGGGCAACCAAGGCCAAGCGGGAAGCGGCACCTCGTTGGCTGTCGAGCGAGTCGACGGCGCTGGCGCCCCAACAAAGGGCGCGTCGGGCATCGATCTCGCGTCTGAGACGAAGACGAGCGCCGCCTCCCCGCAACACGCCAATCTCAAGCAAACGCACGACGCCAGCACGCTCGCGGAGGACTTGCTGGGCGTCACCCTCGTACCAGAGACAACGGTGCAGTCAGTCCCAGACGCGACCTCGTCACCGCCCGTCGACCGAAAGGTACCGACCGATTCCCATCTCGCGTCTTTTGGATTTGGCCTCGACCCACCAAGCGACTATGCTTCGGTGAGCACTCTCATAGAGGCGAGTCCAAACCCTTTGGGGTATCGTGTGCGGTCACCCTGGGACCGGCTGACGACCGACTTGACCTACGAGCCCTCGGGGTCCGAGGAAGATGGCGAGCCTGACCTCTGTTGGGATCTCTCCGGACTTGGTAACCCCAGTGTCGTGCGGGACTTCATGACCGCATGTGACTATTGCCTTTCCGACTGTTTCGACGGCAGCCGCGGCCTCGACAACGAGGACCGCGGCCCAAGTCGTGAATGTTTCCACGTCGATCTAGGGGGTCCCGGCGAAGGCAACCATCTTGGTATGCCGGAAAGCGGTGATCCCCCTAGGCCCGTTCCTCGCGTTGACATCCTTCGGGAGCTAGTTGTGGTCCCCATCCCGGCGGGGGGTCCTAACCCACAGCTCGAGCAAATCCGCGAGAGGCAGGCCAGGCTCGACGAGGGAGCAGGAACGCTTGTGCCGATCCGCCGGGACATCGGGCAGGAATGGGCGGTCCAACCCCCGGCTGGAGAAGCGCGTCATCTCCCCCAGGACATCCAGCACCGCATCACCGACGACATCAGGGTGAGGCCGCCGCCGGATTCCAGTGGAGTCGGCCAGAACCTGGCTGCAGCGGCATTACTCCTTCGCGCGATGCCGGAGCCATCAACCACCAAGGGGCGGCATATCCAGGGAGAGCTCAAGAATCTCCTGGAGGACGCCGCGGTCCGACGGGCCAAAAGCTCTGCCTCCCGAAGGCAGGGGTTCCCACGGAACATCGCGCCGCGACTTCCCGATTCATGCGGGAAGCCTCGGTCCACTCCGGGCGCACGCGCAACACAGCGCCTGCGGCCCCGGGTCGCCTCGGCAACGAGCGCCATCATCACAGCCGTCGGGCCCACCTCGACGACAGGGCGCGCCGAGGCTACCACCCCAGGCGTGGGGGACGCTACGACAGCGGGGAGGATCGGAGTCCTTCGCCCGAACCACCTGGTCCGTAGGCTTTCAGCCGCGCCATACGACGGGCACCATTCCCGACCCGGTTCCGAACCCTGACTACTATCACAAAGTACTCGGGGGAGACGAGACCGGAACTGTGGCTCGCGGACTATCGGCTGGCCTGCCAACTGGGTGGAACGGACGATGACAACCTCATCATTCGCAACCTCCCCCTGTTCCTCTCCGACACCGCTCGAGCCTGGCTGGAGCACCTGCCCCCGGGGCAGATCTCCAACTAGGACGACCTGGTCCAAGCCTTCGCCGGCAATTTCCAGGGCACGTACGTGCACCCTGGAAACTCCTGGGATCTCCGAAGCTGCCACCAGCAGCCGGGAGAGTCTCTCCGGGGCTACATCCGGCGATTCTCGAAGCAGCGCACAGAGCTGCCCAACGTCACCGATTTAGATGTCATCGGCGCGTTCCTCGCCGGCACCACCTGCCGCGACCTGGTGAGCAAGCTGGGTCGCAAGACCCCCACCAGGGCGAGCGAACTGATGGACATTGCCACCAAGTTCGCCACTGGCCAGGAGGCGGTTGAGGCCATTTTCCGGAAGGACAAGCAGCCCCAGGGCCGCCCACCGGAAGATGCTCCCGAGGCGTCAACTAACCGCGGCGCCAAGAAGAAGGGCAAGAAGAAGTCGCAAGCGAAACGCGACGCCGCCGACGCGGACCTTGTCGCCGCCGCCGAGCACAAGAACCCTCGGAAACCTCCCGGAGGTGCCAACCTCTTCGACAAGATGCTCAAGGAGCCGTGCCCCTATCATCAGGGGCCCGTCAAGCACACCCTTGAGGAGTGTGCCATGCTTCGACGACACTTCCACAAGGCCGGGCCACCCGCGGAGGGTGGCAAGGCCCTCGACGACGCAAAGGAGGAAGATCACAAGGCAGGAGGGTTCCCCGAGGTCCACGACTGCTTCATGATCTATGGCGGGCAAGTGGCGAACGCCTCGGCTCGGCACCGCAAGCAAGAGCGTCGGGAGGTCTGCTCGGTAAAGGTGGCGGCGCCAGTCTACCTAGACTGGTCCGACAAGCCCATCACCTTCGACCAGGCCGACCATCCAGACTACGTGTCGAGCCCGGGGAGATACCCACTCGTTGTCGACCCCATCATCGGCAACGTCAGGCTCACCAAGGTCCTCATGGACGGAGGCAGCGGCCTCAACATCATCTACACCGAGACCCTCGGGCTCCTGCGGATTGATCTGTCCTCGGTCCGGACGGGCGCTGCGCCTTTCCACGGGATCGTCCCCGGGAAGCGCGTTCAACCCCTCGGACAACTCGACCTACCCGTCTGCTTCGGCACGCCCTCCAACTTTCGAAAGGAGACCCTCACGTTCGAAGTGGTCGGGTTTCGAGGAACCTACCACGCAGTGCTGGGGAGGCCATGCTACGCTAAGTTCATGGCCGTCCCCAACTACACCTATCTCAAGCTCAAGATGTCGGGCCCCAACGGGGTCATCACCATCGGGCCCACGTATCGACACGCGTACGAATGTGATGTGGAGTGCGTGGAGTACGCCGAGGCCCTCGCCGAATCCGAGGCCCTCATCGCTGACCTGGAGAGCCTCTCTAGGGAGGCGCCCAACGCGAAGCGCCACGCCGGCAACTTCGAACCAGCGGAGACGGTCAAGTCCGTCCCTCTCGACCCCTGCAACGACGCCCCCAAGCAGATCCGGATCGGCTCCGAGCTCGACCCCAAATAGGAAGCAGTGCTCGTCGACTTTCTCCACGCAAACGCCGATGTTTTCTCGTGGAGTCCCTCGGACATGCCCGGCATACCGAGGGAAGTCGTCGAGCACTCTCTGGATATTCGAGCTGGGGCCCGACCCGTGAAGCAGCCTCTGCGCTGATTCGACGTAGAAAAGCGCAGAGCCATAGGCGAGGAGATCCACAAGCTAATGGCGGCAGGGTTCATCAAAGAGGTATTCCATCCCGAATGGCTTGCCAACCCTGTGCTTGTGAGAAAGAAAGGGGGGAAATGGCGGATGTGCATAGACTACACTGGTCTAAACAAAGCATGTCCGAAAGTTCCCTACCCTCTGCCTCGCATCGATCAGATCGTGGATTCCACTGCTGGGTGCAAAACCCTGTCTTTCCTCGATGCCTACTCAGGGTATCACCAGATCAGGATGAAAGAGTCCGACCAGCTCGCGACTTCATTCATCACACCCTTCGGCATGTACTGCTATGTTACAATGCCGTTTGGTTTGAGGAATGCGGGGGCAACGTACCAGCGATGCATGAACCATGTGTTTGGCGAACACATCGGCCGAACGGTCGAGGCCTACGTCGATGACATCGTAGTCAAGACGAGGAAGGCCTCCGACCTCCTTTCTGACCTTGAAGCGACATTCCGATGTCTCAAGGCAAAAGGCGTGAAGCTTAATCCCAAAAAGTGTATCTTTGGGGTCCCCCGAGGCATGCTCTTGGGGTTCATCGTCTCCGAGCGGGGCATCAAAGCCAACCCGGAGAAGATTGCAGCCATCACCAGCATGGGGCCAATCAAGGACTTGAAAGGCGTACAGAGGGTCATGGGATGTCTCGCGGCTCTGAGCCGCTTCATCTCCCGCCTCGGCGAAAGAGGTCTGCCTCTATATCGCCGCTTAAGGAAAGCTGAGTGCTTCGCTTGGACTCCCGAGGCCGAGGAAGCCCTTGGGAACCTGAAGGCGCTCCTCACGAACGCGCCCATCTTGGTGCCCCCCGCTGCCGGAGAAGCCCTCTTGATCTACGTCACCGCAACCACCCAGGTGGTTAGCGCCGCGATCGTGGTTGAGAGACGAGAAGAAGGGCATGCATTGCCCATCCAGAGGCCAGTCTACTTCATCAGTGAGGTACTGTCCGAGACCAAGATCCGCTACCCACAAATCCAGAAGCTGCTGTACGCGGTGATCCTGACACGGTGGAAGTTGCGACACTACTTCGAGTCTCATCCAGTGACTGTGGTGTCATCCTTCCCCCTGGGAGAGATCATCCAGTCCCGAGAGGCCTCAGGTAGAATTGCAAAGTGGGCGGTGGAGATCATGGGCGAGACGATCTCGTTCGCCCCTCGGAAGGCCATCAAGTCCCAGGTCTTGGCGGACTTCGTAGCTGAATGGGCCGACACCCAGCTCCCGACGGCTCCGATCCAACCGGAGCTCTGGACCATGTTTTTCGACGGGTCGCTGATGAAGACGGGGGCCGGCGCAGGCCTCCTCTTCGTCTCGCCCCTCGGGAAGCACCTACGCTACGTGCTACGCCTCCACTTTCCGGCGTCCAACAATGTGGCAGAGTACGAGGCTCTGGTAAACGGGTTGCGAATCGCCATCGAGCTAGGGGTCCGACGCCTCGACGCTCGCGGTGACTCGCAGCTCGTCATCGACCAAGTCATGAAGAACTCCCACTGCCGCGACCCGAAGATGGAAGCCTACTGCGATGAGGTTCGGCGCCTAGAAGACAAGTTCTACGGGCTCGAGCTCAACCACATCGCCCGACGCTGCAACGAGACTGCGGACGAGCTGGCTAAAATAGCCTCGGGACGAACAACAGTTCCCCCGGACGTATTCTCCCGAGACCTGCATCAATCTTCCATCAAGACCGAGGACACGCCCGAGCCCGAGGCACCTTCGGCTCCATCCGAGGCACCTTCGGCTGAGTCCGAGGTATCCTCGGCTCAGTCCGAGGTACCCTCAGCCCAGTCCGAGGTACCCTCGGCATGGTCCGAGGTACCCTCGGCTCAGCCCGAGGTACCCTCGGCCCCCGAGGGTGAGGCACTGCGCGTCGAGGGGGAACAGAGCGAGGTCATGCCTAATCAAAGCTGGCAGACCCCGTACCTGCAATATCTCCACCGAGGAGAGCTGCCCCTCGACCAAGCCGAAGCTCGGCGGTTGGCGCGGCACGCCAAGTCTTTCGTCTTGCTGGGAGATGGGAAGGAGCTCTACCACCGCATCCCCTCAGGCATCCTCCAGCGATGCATTTCCATCGCCGAAGGCTAGGAGCTCTTGCAAGAGATACACTCGGGGGCTTGCGGCCATCACGCAGCACCTCGAACCCTCGTTGGAAACGCCTTCCGACAAGGATTCTACTGGCCAACAGCGGTGGCCGACGCTAATGGAATTGTCCGCACCTGCGAAGGGTGTCAGTTCTACGCGAGGCAGACCCACCTGCCCGCTCAGGCTCTGCAGACCATACCCATCACCTGGCCGTTTGTTGTGTGGGGTCTGGACGTCATTGGCCCCTTGCAGAAGACACTTGGGGGCTACACGCACCTGTTGGTCGCCATCGACAAATTCTCCAAGTGGATCGAGGTCCGACCCCTAAACAGCATCAGGTCCGAGCAAGCGGTGGCGTTCTTCACCAGCATCATCCATCGCTTTAGGGTCCCGAACTCCATCATCACCAACAACGGTACCCAGTTCACCGGCAGAAAGTTCCTGGACTTCTGTGAGGATCACCACATTGAAAGTTCCCTTTGACTCGGGAATAGGATCTAAATGTCGCCTAGAGGGGGGGTGAATAGGCGAATAAAACTTATTACTTTAAAACTTAAATTCTTACTCTACTCGAAGACTTAGTACGCAGTGGAGTGAGAAGACTCTTCGAGTAGGTTGCAGCGGAATAGAAGATCCTGTCTCAAAATGTCCTGCACTTCAAATAAAGCTTATACCATAGATAAGTATTGAAGTGCAGATATAAAGACGAGTAAGACAGAGAGTCAGGATACAATACAGAACAGAGCACACAGACGCAAGGATTTATCCCGAGGTTCGGCCAAGCCTGAAATGCTTGCCTAGTCCTCGTTGGAGTTAGCCACACCTGGGCTTGGAGTCTATTTCAACTCCTTCCTCCGTTTGCTCAGATCTGTCAGTATGACAGATAGAGCCTTTCACTATTGAGTTTGTTACAACGAAACCGTGGTTGCTTACAATCTTCTTGGCAGCACCCCGGCAGAGTAACGATATGCTCAAGACCTTGCTCTAGCTCTTCGCAGCACTTCTCCTCTCACTAAAGGCTTATAGCTGTGCCTTCTACACAAACTATAGAGTTACACACAAGAGGGAGAGTGAGAATTGGTTCGAGTGATTTCTACACTTGTTGGCTACACTTGTATATAGCTTGAGGCGCCTAGGGGTCCCTTTTATAGGCACAAGAGGCCTAGGAGCCGTTGGAAGCAATCCAGGAAGGCAAATCTTGCCTTCTGTCGGGTGGCGCACCGGACAGTCCGGTGCACACCGGACACTGTCCGGTGCCCGATTTCTTTCCTTCTCTGGCGAAGCCGACCGTTGGCAGTCTTGGAGCCGTTGGCGCACCAGACATGTCCGGTGCACACCGGACAGTCCGGTGCCTCCATCTAGCCATTGGCTCGGCCACGTGTCCCGCGCAGATCACGCGGCCGACCTTTGGCCCGGCCGACCGTTGGCTCACCGGACAGTCCGGTGCACACCGGACAGTCCGGTGAATTATAGCCGTACGTCGCCGGTGACTTCCCGAGAGCGGCCAGTTCGCTCGAGCCAGCCTGGCGCACCGGACACTGTCCGGTGCACCACCGGGCACTGTCCGGTGAGCCACCGGACAGTCCGGTGCACCCAGACTGAGCAGAGTCTTGGCTGTACACAGCCAAGCCTTTTGCACCTCTTTCCTTTTCTTCTTCTTTCTGTTTCTAACACTTAGACAAGTATATTAGTACACTAAAACCAATGTACTAAGTCTAGAAACATACCTTCTCTTAATTATTACATCTATAGCATTTCACATGCTTGAGCTTTGATGTTGGACTCATAAATCATCAAGTTGTCTTGACTTGATCTAGATTGTCATTTCTTGGCTCCAACATCCTGTAAAGGTCACATAGAACATCTCCAAACATAGGAACAACCCAAACTAAAGATTAAGGTGAACTTAGCTCTTTTGGGCTGCTTCCAGTTCTGGTTTTGACACTTGTTCTCCTTCTAGTGACCTTGATCTCCTTCTTAGAGCTTGATCTTGAGCCTTATGACTTACACCACATAACTGTAGCTGTTGCCTCATTGGTTGTAAGTCACGTCCTTATGTAGTGATCCTTGATGTGCCGTAGCTGTTCTCAACTCGATCACCCTTGACTTTGCAAGCCTTCTTCTTCACCCTTGGCTTTGGGTTCCTCAGCCTTCTTGACCTTCTCCCATGCACTTGGTACCTCGAAGCTCTTCTTGCCTCCGTCCTTGCTTGATCAATTGTCTCCGAGCTACGCACCCGAGTCTCACTTTATGCAATGTCCATCTTACTTATGATGTCCATTATGTATCCATAATCCAGTTCTTGGACCATCACATTTGTTCACTTGTGTTGAACCCTGTTAGCTTTACCTTAGGCACCTGTTCAACACTTAGTACACTTGTTAGTCCTTTAATTGAGTTGTCATCCAAACACCAAAACTCACAAGAGAGCTTTCAATCTCCCCCTTTTTGGTGATTGATGGCAACACAATTAAAGCTTACATAAGAATAAGATTTGAAGCACAAATTTTGAATTCTAAGTTTATAGAATGCTCCCCCTAAATATGTGCTTACTTCAAAAACATAATTTTGGCCTCAGACGCCAATTTGCACATACTTAGGCAATTCGAAGCATTTCTACACCTTAGCACTTTTTAGGATGCATTGTGTCAAGAATCAAACCATGATGCTATAACACACAAATGCACATAATCAGAGTTAAACACCATTCAAATTAGTGGATATATCACAGGAATATCAACCTACCACTATTCACTTTTAAGATACCAATTTAACCTAAGATACCAATTTCCAATTTAAAGTAATCTTCCAATTTCCAATTTAAAGCAATCTTAAAGCACCATTAACCACATGACTATCCATTACACTATAGAAGCCAGTTAATCTTAAAGCACCATTAACCACATGACTATCCATTACACTATAGAAGCCAGTTAATTCATCGCAGCAGAAACACTAGTCCATATGATGCAACACATATAATACTGCAGGAAGCATATGAATAACACACTAGCAAAGCTTAAACTAACACATCACCCCTTAGGATAAGCTTTCCTCTCAGGTTGAGATAAGCTTTAATACACAAATTCTCCCCCTTTGACATCAAACACCAAAAACCATACTCAAGCAAGATCATAGGATGATGTCAAGGGACAGCAGGGTGTCAAGGAGGAAAAACGACTATCAAAACTCCCCCTTACTTATTGAACATATGCAAAAAGATTAATACTTCCTTTTGTACCTTTACCATGTTGTAGTGTACTTCCCATCTTGAAAGTATTTAATCTCTCGAGAGCTTCTCCACACTTGTGTCTGATTCTTTATCCTAACTTTTCCTTGTTGCTAAGACACCAAACTTAGAACAAGTTATAGTATTGGGCACAAGAAGAAACTTCTATTCTAATGATTATCAAAAGATGTCAATTGAAGCACACTATCACGGCTACCAATTTAAAGATACCAATTGCAAAGTTCATTTATTATCATAGCTCCATGATATTTAAGAATAAGCATCTAATATCACCAGATATTATAGAGCATGAGCAATCTAAAAATATGCATTTACTCATGACTTGAGATACCAATTTCTTGACTTACAGAGGTACCCAAGTCCTGATTGCTCCATTTCTTGCACATCTTATCTTTTCCACCTAGAGACTATACAAGATTGCTCAAGAAACAGTTAGTCTCAAAAGACACAAGTTATGTGTGCTCCCCCTCAAATTTTGCATCAAGTATTTGAATGACTTGCACTTCGCACATTCTAGCTTCCTTAGAACTAGAGGGAATCACAACATACCTTGGTCAAGGCATACTCTATCACTTTCATCACACAAAGATACCAATTTGAATATCAAATGAAAAGCCACTTAATACCAATTGAAGGCTAAATGAAAGGTTGACTAAATACAACAATGCATGCCTCAGTGGCACCTAAGCCAATTGAATACTCATAGGGAGTATAACATTTACACGCAACTTAGACATGCTTCATACTTAACTATCATTGCATCACATATACTAATTGAAAAACAACACGATCATGTCTAAGCACATCATAGTTAAGAAGGTTCTTTAGGTACACCAAAAGAAACAACATTTTAAGGCATAAGACTCCTAAGTCACGATACTACCAATGAAATGCAAGAACACAGCTATGATAACAATCAATGGAACTTCAAGATATTCAATAAAATTGCACAGTTCCATTTTCCATACCTTTGCCTTTATGAGAGCACTTGTTATCACCAGTTCAGGGCTTCTTTTGCTCATGCACCTCATAGCTCAAAAGGGCACGACATGGATTTGAAATTCACACAATACCAAACCAGGGTAATCATGTGAACATGGACTAAACAAAATGTCATATTTGCACATAGCATGACTTACAAAAAGTTACAGGTTTATCCATATTCACCAAGAGAGTTAATCGTTGTGGATATAACAAATGAAAGAGCTACCCATGAATGATTCAAAAGATATATCCTATATAGCACCAGTCATGATTAAGCAAACATCATTATGATTCATTTAACACAGGCAATCATAAAGCATAACTACTCCAAAGACAGGTAGCACAACAAGCCAACTTAAAAGCAATACTAAATTGCAATTATGTACTTAAAATACACGGGGTACCGTCCTTTGGAGAGCAAGTTGTAGATTATCATCAAAGTCCTTTACTTGATTCACCAATAATGATTAAGGACCTATACACCTTATTTCACTTGAGATGGGATTAATGTCTCACAATAATTCAACCTTGGGTCAATAAACACCAAAACAATTAACAGCTTAAGCATAGATTTTTAGATAACCGTCTTAAGCTCTCCCATGGTCTCCAGTCCATCTCAAGGCACCTGCATGGTCTAGTTAGCACAGTTTGGTACCCATCTCGGGACGGGTCCATAATGATCGTCTAAATGTGCCTTTGGTACCCAAATTGCCTTTGTGCTAGTTCTAGGTGATCTCGTTATAGATCTAGCACAAGTGTATGATTTGGGTCTCCTACGCGAATAAACTTGAGACAAATTCACTTGCTTAGGAACCTTACCTTTATTACATACCTTGGATAGATGACCCTGCTCACCACACTTGTAGCAGAAGCGTCGCTCAACCTGACATGACGCTTGCTGTTTGTCATTTTCCTTGGTGAGGGTCACCTTGGAGGATGCACATCCTTGATTCTTCATGACCGGACATGAAGTGATCGTGTGGTCCTGATTGTTGCATCCAAAACAACTCCTTGTCCCTTCATTCTTGTCTTGGTACGGACAAGACGCGATGAGGTGACCTAACTTCTTGCACTTGAAGCACTTCCTTTTTTCTTTTCCCTTTTTGTACTTAAATGACATGGAGAGATGATCAGTGCAAACAACATGATTAATTGAATTTTTACCTTTTTCCTTGTTCATGTTGATTTTTTATTTATTGCTTTGGGAACATCCTTCTCATGGAGTTTGACCCTTGCTGCGGTTTCTCCTTCCTCAAGCTTCTTCACCACGTGTTCGTAGATATCTTGCGGAAGTCGAGCAAGGCATCTTCTCCTTAATTGTCTTTGTTTCTTGTTCCCAAGCAATTTCCTTTTTGATCCTGCAACTTGTTTCTCAAACAAAGATTGGCCTTTCTTGGGGCAGTGGAGGTCAGCACATGATAATATTTTGACCAATTGATTACTAGTGCAAGAATGAGGTTCATATGAGTTTAAACTAGTAATTACTACCTCATGAGCAATATTGAGCATGATATGATCATCAACTAGTTTACTATGAGAGTATGACAATGTATCATACTTTTCACTAAGAGCAAGCTTTTCTAAATTCATTGTTTCTACTTGACTTCTAAGCATAGAATTTTCAGTTTTAAGTTGAGCAACATTGGATAGAGCGTCATCATTATTACTTTGCTCAATTAACATTGAATCATACCGTTGGACCAAGACATCATGAGAGCACCTTAGCTCCTCATGTTCTTTGGTCATCTTCTCCAGGCTGTTGTTTGTTTTGATGAGAGTCTCCTCTAGCCTGAGAAGTGTCTCGCCTTGTTCCTTGTTCTTTCTCAACAACTTAATCAAGAGAGCTTTGTCCGCTTTGTTGAGATGGTTGTAGAAACGGCGAATTTCTTCTTCTTCCACATCATCGGTCTCATTTTCCCTGTCATTAATGTCAGTGGAAACAATATAGGAAAATGTACCTTGTGATGATGAAGATTCATCCTCGCTATCATCTTCATATTCCTCCTCATCGTGGCTTTCGTCTCCACCGTTATTGTTGGCAACAAAACATTTATCACTAGTGGAGAACAAACCTGTTGACGAGGTGGATTCATCGTTTGGGTGCCATCGTTCTTGTTCTTCTCCCTTTGAATGGTTATTATCACAAGTAATATGGGGAGTAGGTGCATCACAGTTTGCCATAGAATATTTTTCTTTAATTCTATTCCATAAATCATGAGCATCAACAAATAGATCACTATCACTACTCATGATGGCAAAATAAGCACCTCTAGAAAGAGAATCAACTAAGATGTTGCAAGCATGGTGATTTAGAGATAGACATCTTAGTTCATCATTTGAAGGATTTTTACTAACATTAGAGGGAAAAATACTTCTACTAAAGATCTGTCTCAAATCAGGATCAACACTCATGAAAGCATTATAAATAGAGACAGACCAAGACTTGTAATTAGAACCATTTCCTAAAAGAAGTTCTACAGTTACCTCTTGTGACGACATCGTTATCTCCGGACGGCTAAGCCCACACTGGAGAGGCCTAGCTCTGATACCAATTGAAAGTTCCCTTTGACTCGGGAACAGGATCTGAATGTCGCCTAGAGGGGGGGTGAATAGGCGAATAAAACTTATTACTTTAAAACTTAAATTCTTACTCTACTCGAAGACTTAGTACGCAGTGGAGTGAGAAGACTCTTCGAGTAGGTTGCAGTGGAATAGAAGATCCTGTCTCAAAATGTCCTGCACTTCAAATAAAGCTTATACCACAGATAAGTATTGAAGTGCAGATATAAAGACGAGTAAGACAGAGAGTGAGGATACAATACAGAACAGAGCACACAGACGCAAGGATTTATCCCGAGGTTCGGCCATGCCTGAAATGCTTGCCTAGTCCTCGTTGGAGTTAGCCACACCTGGGCTTGGAGTCTATTTCAACTCCTTCCTCCGTTTGCTCAGATCTGTCAGTATGACAGATAGAGCCTTTCACTATTGAGTTTGTTACAACGAAACCGCGGCTGCTTACAATCTTCTTGGCAGCACCCCGGCAGAGTAACGATACGCTCAAGACCTTGCTCTAGCTCTTCGCGGCACTTCTCCTCTCACTAAAGGCTTATAGCTGTGCCTTCTACACAAACTATAGAGTTACACACAAGAGGGAGAGTGAGAATTGGTTCGAGTGATTTCTACACTTGTTGGCTACGCTTGTATATAGCTTGAGGCGCCTAGGGGTCCCTTTTATAGGCACAAGAGGCCTAGGAGCCGTTGGAAGCAATCCAGGAAGGCAAATCTTGCCTTCTGTCGGGTGGCGCACCGGACAGTCCGGTGCACACCGGACATTATTCGGTGCCCGATTTCTTTCCTTCTCTGGCGAAGCCGACCGTTGGCAGTCTTGGAGCCGTTGGCGCACCGGACATGTCCGGTGCACACCGGACAGTCCGGTGCCTCCATCTAGCCGTTGGCTCGGCCACGTGTCCCGCGCAGATCGCGCGGCCGACCGTTGGCCCGGCCGACCGTTAGCTCACCGGACAGTCCGGTGCACACCGGACAGTCCGGTGAATTATAGCCGTACGTCGCCGGTGACTTCTCGAGAGCGGCCAGTTCGCTCGAGCCAGCCTGGCGCACCGGACACTGTCCGGTGCACCACCGGGCACTGTCCGGTGAGCCACCGGACAGTCCGGTGCACCCAGACTGAGCAAAGACTTGGCTGTACACAGCCAAGCCTTTTGCACCTCTTTCCTTTTCTTCTTCTTTCTGTTTCTAACACTTAGACAAGTATATTAGTACACTAAAACCAATGTACTAAGTCTAGAAACATACCTTCTCTTAATTATTACATCTATAGCATTTCGCATGCTTGAGCTTTGATGTTGGACTCATAAATCATCAAGTTGTCTTGACTTGATCTAGATTGTCATTTCTTGGCTCCAACATCCTGTAAAGGTCACATAGAACATCTCCAAACATAGGAACAACCCAAACTAAAGATTAAGGTGAACTTAGCTCTTTTGGGCTGCTTCCAGTTCTAGTTTTGACACTTGTTCTCCTTCTAGTGACCTTGATCTCCTTCTTAGAGCTTGATCTTGAGCCTTATGACTTACACCACATAACTGTAGCTGTTGCCTCATTGGTTGTAAGTCACGTCCTTATGTAGTGATCCTTGATGTGCCGTAGCTGTTCTCAACTCGATCACCCTTGACTTTGCAAGCCTTCTTCTTCACCCTTGGCTTTGGGTTCCTCAGCCTTCTTGACCTTCTCCCATGCACTTGGTACCTCGAAGCTCTTCTTGCCTCCGTCCTTGGCTTGATCAATTGTCTCCGAGCTACGCACCCGAGTCTCACTTTATGCAATGTCCATCTTACTTATGATGTCCATTATGTATCCATAATCCAGTTCTTGGACCATCACATTTGTTCACTTGTGTTGAACCCTGTTAGCTTTACCTTAGGCACCTGTTCAACACTTAGTACACTTGTTAGTACTTTAATTGAGTTGTCATCCAAACACCAAAACTCATAAGAGAGCTTTCACACATCCGGGTGGACTGGGCTACCGTGGCTCACCCCATGACGAATGGGCAAGTGGAGCGGGCTAACGGCATGATCCTGCAAGGACTCAATCCTCGGATCTACAACGACCTCAACAAGTTCGGCAAGCGGTGGATGAAGGAACTCCCATCGGTGGTCTGGAGTCTGAGAACAACGCCGAGCCGAGCCACGGGCTTCACACCGTTCTTTCTAGTCTATGGGGTCGAGGCCATCTTGCCCACAGACCTAGAATACGGTTCCCCGAGGGCGAGGGCCTACACCGACCAAAGCAACCGAGCCAACCGAGAAGACTCACTGGACCAGCTGGAGGAGGCTCGGGACATGGCCTTACTACACTCGGCGCGGTACCAGCAGTCCCTGCGACGCTACCACGCCCGAGGGGTTCGGTCCCGAGACCTCTAGGTGGGCGACCTGGTGCTTCGGCTGTGACAAGACGCCCGAGGGCGGCACAAACTCACGCCTCCCTGGGAAGGGCCGTTCGTCGTCGCCAAGGTTCTGAAGCCCGGAACGTACAAGCTGGCCAACAGCCAAGGCGAGGTCTACAGCAACGCTTGGAACATCCAACAGCTATGTCGCTTCTACCCTTAAGATGCTTTCAAGTTGCTCATATACCTCGTTCACACACCAAGTCTGGTCGTCAAGGAAGGGTCAGCCTTGCCTCGGCAAAGCCTGACCCTCCCTCGGGGGCTAGAAGGGGGCAACCCCCTCTGCGTCAAAATTTTCCTCAAAAAAAGAAAAAAAATCTTTTCTGCCAGAATGCCTTTCGTGCTCTTCGACTACTTCAAAAGTGGATCCTGAAAACGACGGAGTACACGTAAGCAGCCAAGGCTGACCGAGCCGAGGGACTCCTACGTCTCCGGGATACGGATACCTCACTCATCACCTTCTGCGATAAGTAACTCACGCTCGGATAAGTGACTCCGCGGACCGAACAAGTCTTCATGCTCGAGAGCTCCTCTGCCGAAATGATTTTTCGGGCCTTCTCGACTGCGTCGGCAACAGAACCCTATGGACGAGTAAGAGCGCGCGTAAGCGGCAAGGCCGACCGAGCCGAGGGATTCCTACGCCTCCGGGATACGGATACCTCACTCATCGCCTTCCGTGAAATGCAACTCTCGCCCGCACAAACAATTCTGTTACCGACAAATGAGTCCGGATACTCGAAACAAGAGGAAAAGAAACGCAGCTTTACAACACGACGACGATGTGTTCAGGCCTCGACGGCCGCAGAAAACATACACACACTACAAGACAACCTGATCCTGCAGGCTCGGACGTCGACAGCCGAAGGGGGCAGCAGCACCCTTGGCATCAACTACACCTTCGGCGGGGTCTGGCCTAGCCTCGGACGGCGACGCGGTCGGAGGTCCCCCGCTCTGAAGGACGACATCAGCACCACACCCGGGCCATCGCCGCTAGGGTCTTCTTCGAGAATCCGGCCCGAGCAGGCGGCTCGGCCAGCCACCCCGAGGCCTTGGCCAGCTGTCCCCCAAATACATCAGCCCGGCTTGTGGCCTCGGCAGCTCAACTCCGGCGTCGGTTCCGCCAGCGGACGACCCGGCCAGGCTCTAGCCAACCACACCTCCTTTTTGAAGCCAACTCTGCCTTCGTCCGTGATGACACTGCTACCTCCGGCTTCGGCTCATCGAAGGGCGGCCGAGGGGTTCCTTTAACTAAGCAAGAGGGGCCTCGGACTGCAAGGCCGACCGAGCCGAGGGACTCCTACTCCTCCGGGATACGGATACCTCACTCGTCACCTTTGCACGAGGCAACTCACGCTCGGTGAAGCGGTCCAGATAATCGACAAGGCGAGTCTTAGTGCTCGAAATGAAGAAAAAACACGGCTCCGTGCCAAAAATACATACACGTTCAGGCCTCGACAGCCGCAATGAACAAAACACCGGCACTCAAGGTGCCATTACAAACGGAACTCTGGTTCCATCTCTGCGGGCACGAATGACCCCACAAGATTGGGGGACCCGCGGAGCAATTGAGGGCCGACGGGTGGCTCGCCGCCGCCCGATCCGGCAATAGCGACAATGACCTCCGCCCCAGGCGACGAAGCAGCTTCAGCAACGGCTTCGGGGCGGGTGCTACGGCAGGAGGGCTCTCGTTCACCGAGGACAAGAACCAGCCATTCGAGCCGGGAGACGGAGGCCCAGGGGTGCGGGCGGAGTTGGCAATCTCGTCGGTAGAGAAGCCTTCTCCGGCTGCCACCGCCTCAACACCGCGCCAGCAGGCACCGGATGCCTCAAAGCGCGCCGGCAGATCCTCGCCCTCGCCGGAACCACCCAGAACATAAGCGCCGCCCTCGCGGCGCCCGACGTGCTGGGCGACCCACTGATGTGGCCGCCGGCGCAAGGAAGGCCTGGACATGGCCACCCCGTCCGTGGCGCGACCATCGTCCGGATGGAGGACGTAATGCTGCATCCTGGCTGAGCAGCGGCGGTCCGCCCACCCCGGCGTGGCCGTGGGAAGCCTCCGCGGAGTTGGGAGATGCCTTTCTCCCCCAGACGCCAGGGTAAGAAAAGGGTTACCGACCCACGCGGAGGCAGCCCCCCGACTCGCCTCATCCTCCACCCCAGCAAGGATGATGAAGATCCTCGAAGCTGAGGGTGGGGCAAAGGCCGCAGCCCGGTTCGCTTCTCCCCGCCATCAAGCTGGAGGTCACCGTCTTGGGTGACCACCGACGAGGGGATGCAGCCGGGCTGCGTGATGAAAATCCTTGAAGCCGAACGGTGGCTGAAAGGTACCAACTTCCTCGAAGTTGCGTCTCTCCGACGACAAGACGGAAGGATCGCGGGCGTCCCCCCATCCGGGGGCTCGGAAGATGGAAAGACACGATGCATGAGGGGAGCACGAAGACATGGTTGCCCTCCAAGGGGGGTCGCCCTCCTTTTAAAGGCAACTCTCCCCACTTGTGTCCTCGGCCGTTGCGGGCCGAGTCTTCTCCAACACGCTCCAATGTCCTCCCCCTTACGGCGCGGGGGCTAGGTCCCACGCGTCATGCAAGCCGGTCCAGGGCAGAAGAAGCCAAACCGCCGCGCGCGGTGCATGCAACCGCCCGGCGGTTACAAGCACTCCTCCACTTTCGCCCAGACCAACGGGTGAAAGGGTGGACAGCCATGCAATCGGCATGCAACCGCGCCAAGTGGGCGCGCCCCTTCGACTCCAACACGCCCAGCACGGAGGTCCAGGCCCACACGTTATGCAACCGGCATGCCGGTTGCTACGTGCGAGCAACTGCACCGCCACTCGCGCCACTACTGCGCCCCCTCGACTGCGGAGTCAATACCGCGACTCGAGGCAACCCTGCAGTGCCAGCCAAGCGCGATGGTCAAATGCGGTCAAAAATGGGCCGGCAGTAATGGCGGTGATAGGCGGGCAGGAGCAGCGGTCACGTCGTCAGCCAAGCTTACGTCTCATCCAGGGGCAGCGAGGGAGCCCTCTCTCACGGCGTGAAGACGGCGCGCCCGTGATCCGTTCCTCGAACGGCTCGCACACGCGCAACAACCGCCTCGCGAACCGCTCGCCCCGTCGCATTAACTCCGCGGCGGGACATGCGGCGCCTCAGGCGGGAAAAGCAAACGACGCTCCGCCCTCGCCATAATGACCGCGTCGAAAGAGGTACGCCACGTCGTTCGACTTCGCATCCTTCTCCTTTTCCTCTTTCTCTCTCTTACAACGGGGACCGGGAAAGGGGGATACCCCGAAAAGGACCCTTCTCCGTGAAGGAAACAGGCTCCGAGCCTCCCTACCGATCAGAGGTTCGAAGGCTGGCCCCTCGGAGGGGTTCAACGGCCGCCTCAGATCGATTGGGTCTTGCACCCACTACTGGTCAGAGGTTCGATGGCTGGCCCCTCGAAGGGTTCAACGGCCGCCTCAGGCAACTCGGGCTCCGCGCCCATTACTGATCAGGGGTTCGTAGGCTGGCCCTCGAAGGGTTCACAGTCGCCTCAGACACAGAGCGAGGGATGACCCTAGGTAAGTTCGATACATAACCACGGCTCGGGCTGCGCTCCCGAGGTACCCTAGGACATTTCCAAGACCAGCGGGAGCGATCTTGTAACGGAATCCCATCAGAGGGAGGCATCGAGCCCTCGGACCCCATCAAAGGGGACCGGGTCCGGCAGATCACCCGCAGGTACTTTTGGAGCGCGCCTCCGGGCCTCTAGCCGACCCCTAGCAAATGGGGCACGGGCGTCCGCTCGGATTACCCGCCAGCAGCTCACCGAAAACACCATGTTCGGCGCCCTCCGAGGGCAACACGGCGCTTTCCCCCCTCCTCCTTGCGGAAAGGCGACGCAGGGGCGTATGTAAAAAAGATGAGTCTGTCCTTGACCGTCCTCTCGCCCTGTGCAGAGGCTCGGGGGCTACTCTCGCAAACCCAGCGCCGGCCAAACCATTGACAACGTCAACATACCAGCCCGAGAACTTGGAACCCGACCGTGCACTCGGGCTACGGCCAGCTCGCATGAGGGAACAACTAGACCAGCCGAAGTGTTGCGAAACGCACTAAGACCTCGAAGGAGTAAAACTACTCCTCCGAGGCCTCGGGGGCTACACCCGGCGGGTGCGCTCACGCGCACCCACCGGAACAGAATGCAACCGAAAAAGGCTGGTCCCCTTGCAAAAAAAGTGCGGCAAAAGCCTCCAAGCGAGTATTAGTACTCCCTTGGAGGCTCGGGGGCTACTGTCGGGGACCATAATTAGGGGTACCCTCAAGACCCCTAAATCTCAGCTGGTAACCCCCATCAGCACAAAGCTGCAAAGGCCTGATGGGTGCAATCAAGTCAAGGATCGGTCCATTCAAGGGACACGATCGTGCCTCGCCCGAGCCTAGCCTCGGGCAAAGGAAGCCGACCCAGAGAACCTACGTCTCGCCCGAGGACCCCCCTCCAGCAACGGGCACACTATCGGCTCGCCCGAGGCCCAGTCTTCACCGAGAAGCAACCTTGGCCACATTGCCACACCGACCGACCAAATCGCAGGGGCATTTAATGCAAAGGTAGCCTGACACCTTTATCCTGATGCACGCCCTCCAGTCGACAGAGCCGAAGTGACCGCAGTCACTTCGCCGCTCTACTGACCGGTCTGACAAGAGGACAGCGCCGCCTGCGCCGCTCCGACTGCTGAGCCACCCGATAGAGTGAGGCTGACAGCGGCCAAGGTCGGCCTCGGGCATCATAGGAAACTCTGCCTCGCCCGACCCCAGGGCTCGGACTTGGGCTCAGCCCCGAAAGACGGCGAACTCCGCTCCGCCCAACCCAGGGCTCGGACTCGGGCTCAGCCCTGGAAGACGACGAACTCTGCTCCGCCCGACCCAGGGCCCGGACTCGGGCTCAGCCTCGGAAGACGGTGAACTCCGCTCCGCCTGACCCAGGGCTCGGACTCGGGCTCAGCCCCGGAAAACGACGAACTCCGCCTCGCCCGACCCCAGGGCTCGGACTCGGGCTCAGCCCCGGAAGACGGCGAACTCCGCTCCGCCCGACCCAGGGCTCGGACTCGGGCTCAGCCCCGGAAGACGGCGAACTCTGCTCCGCCCGACCCAGGGCCCGGACTCGGGCTCAGCCCCGGAAGACGGTGAACTCCGCTCCGCCCGACCCAGGGCTCGGACTCGGGCTCAGTCCCGGAAGACGGCGAACTCTATGCCGCCCGACCCAGGGGCTCGACCTTGACCTCGACCTCGGAGGAGCCTCCACCTCGCCCAGCCTAGGGCACGGACCGACCACGTCAATAGGAAGCGCCATCATTACCCTACCCCAAGCTGACTCGGGCTACGGGGAACCAGACCGACGTCCCATCTGGCTCGCTCCACCATGCGAGTAATGATGGCGTCCCGCATGCCTTGTGACGACGGCGGCTCTCAGCCCCCTTACGGAAGCAAGAGGACGTCAGCAAGGACTCGACAGCCCCAACAGCTGTCCTTCCGCCAGGCTCCAGCGCTCCTTCGACGGACACGACACCACGCGAACTGGGCGCCAAGACCTCTCCGGCTGCCACGATGGCATGTACTTAGGGCGCTAGCTCTCCACCGCTAGACACGTTAGCACATTGCTACACTCCCCATTGTACACCTGGATCCTCTCCTTACGCCTATAAAAGGGAGGACTAGGGCCCTCTTACAGAGGGTCGGTTGGCCCGCGCGGAGAAGGACGGGACGGCGCTCGCGCAAGGCCGCTCGCTCCCACTCCCGCGTGGACGCTTGTATCCCCCTACTGCAAGCGCACCCGACTCAGGCGCGGGGCTAACACGAAGACCGCGGGATCCACTCTCTCACGCCTGCCTCCCTCCGGCTGCTTCCTTTCCCCCTTCACGTTCCGCCTCGCGTCGACCCATCTGGGCTGGGGCACGCGGCGACGATTCACTCGTCGGTCCAGGGACCCCCCGGGTTTCGAAACACCGACACATTCACTACTAATAGAATCATGTATTTGACCTACAAATAGAGGTTAAAACATACCCACACCCAAAAACAATTCTCAAGAAAAAGGGTTACATGTTATGATGGTAGACAAGGCAATATGCATTAATTCGCATTGCATGTGCTCCTACCATGGGAACATGGGTCTTTCTCTACCCCTCATCCTCCTCCATATGGTGGTGGATTTCCTTGTCGCAATATGTGTTTCCTAGTTGCGAGAATCATTAGGACGTAACTTATGGTGGTTCAATCTTAAGTAGAACTATATCGTATGTCTTTGAATCTATAGTTCGTACTTTGTGTTTCTATAATTCCTATAGTGTAATGTACCTTGTTGTTTAAGAAATTATGGTGATTAACATCTAAGAAGGCTATGTCGCTGAAACTTATTTCATGGAATGTACTATTTGCTTCAAAGGACTAAAAGGCTACATTCTACAAATTATATTGAATGGTCTAAACTCTAAAAAAAGCATATGGTACCTAAATTTATTACAATATTCCACCCTCTTAAATCCTATATATGGATACTTATTTCTCCATTATAGTCCTTCAAATAGAAAACATTTCATGTCCTCTCCATGGACTATGCCCACCACATTAGATAATTTGTCTTCATAAAGGCAAATTATGTATTCCATACCATATCTCATCCTCAATAAATCTCACTTGTACTCCACAACTATGTCTTCCTAAAGGTCAACCCTATTCGAAGTGTCATAGTGGCATGAGCAGCCAATGTGCCATTGCAGGGTTAGGACAATGTTCTGCGTCTAGACAAATCCACTTGTGCCTTGAGCCAACTATGATCTAGGTTCTTCAAGTGTATAGACCTTGATGATGACGGACACTCGACAGAGAAAACAAAGCCCAATACTTTTGAAAGCATTTAGCCCCTTAATGGTTTCAGTGATTAATGATGACACAAGATTACTATGACTAACATGTGTTTTGCAAAGGCAATTTGGGTGAGGTGACATCTATGGTGATTGATTGGGCATTTCAATGGTTTTCATACCCCTTATAATGAAATTCATTTTTGGTTTTCAGAAGATGAACGACAAGGTTACAATGAACTAGTTCTAAGTGTTGATTGGAGTTGAGAGACACTTAGAATAGTTTAGGACTTTGTTTCCTTTGGTCATACTATAAAGAGGGTATGATATAATAATGTTCGGACCTGACACATGGGCCAAAGCACTCAGGTGCAGGTGAGAGTAGCAATGCACGACAAAACAATAGGCTAGGAACCTAGGGTGTCTTATCAAGTGTGTCCACGTCAGGATCTAGATGGGAGTATATATAGGGTAACCAGGGGAAACAAGCCTAAATACAATCCTGCCCCTAGTTACCTACTACATTCCCAGAATATGCTATGCAACATGGTAATTAAAGTACAGTGTCGCCCTATTTCCTATAACACCATGCATTACACCCTCTTGGGAGGCCGATGGGTGGGTCCCTAGGCCCAGCAGGTGAGCCCTCTTCGTCTTGTGGGCCTTGCTTCTACTCGATGTATTGAGGCCTCTGGCATGGGCATCAATGTACTAGTGCCTTCATTCTCCTAGATCTTCGCTTTGGCCGACCTCAAGGTCTGGTGTCTTCGCATGCTCTAGAGGGCCCAATTTGTTTGAAAGGGAAAGCTAACAGTAGATTGGGCATGGCCGCCCTCTGGGTAGCTTTAGCTTTGGAGGCGAAGGGCCCTCGTAGTGGCCAACCTCCGTGAAAGTCGCCTAGAGGGAGTGAATAGGTGAAATCTAAAATTTACAACTTTAAGCACAACTTTAAACCTCGGGTTAGCATTAGAATGAGAATAAGAACAATCAGAGTGAGGGAGAGATGTTCTTCTTGCAAGTGTTGCTCCATCAATTGCGTAAATACTTTGGGAGCAACTCAAATTGGTATTGAATCAATCACAAGCAAGAGAACAAGAGTGGGGAGAGGAAGAACCAAATCGCAAAGTAAGATCAAGTGCTCCCTTTGCCCACAACTCCATTTTCCTTTCAATCAAAGACTAAGTACATAAAAAGACTTGTGAAAGTCACCTAGAGGGGGGGTGAATAGGGCGAAACTGAAAATCTCAAAAATAATCACAACTACAAGCCGGGTTAGCGTTAGAAAAATAGAGTCCGCGAAAGAGAGGGCGCAAAACAAATCGCAAGCGAATAGTAAAGTGAGACACGCGGATTTGTTTTACCGAGGTTCGGTTCTCTTAAACCTACTCCCCGTTGAGGAGGCCACAAAGGCCGGGTCTCTTTCAACCCTTCCCTCTCTCAAACGGTCCCTCGGACCGAGTGAGCTTTTCTCCTTCTCAATCAAACGGGAACAAAACTTCCCCGCAAGGGCCACCACACAATTGGTGCCTCTTGCCTTGGTTACAATTGAGTTTTGATCACAAGAACAAGTGAGAAAGAAAGAAAGTGATCCAAGCGCAAGAGCTCAAAAGAACACGGCAAATCTCTCTCTCTAGTTACTAAAGGCTTGAGTGGAATTGGAGAGGATTTGATCTCTTTGGTGTGTCTAGAATTGAATGCCTAGCTCTTGTAAGTGGTTGGAAGTTGGAAAACTTGGATGACTTGAATGTGGGGTGGTTGGGGTTATTTATAGCCCCAACCACCAAACTAGCCGTTTGGTGAGGCTGTCTGTTCGATGGCGCACCGGACAGTCCGGTGCACACCGGACATGTCCGGTGCGACAGCCACGTCACCAAAGCCGTTGCAATATGACCGTTGGAGTTCTGACTTCTGGGCCCGCCTGGATGTCCGGTGCACACCGGACAACCACTGTTCATTGTCCGGTGCGCCGGTATGGGCGCGCCTGACGACTGCGCGCGCAGAGCGCGCATTAAATTCAGCGCAGGTAGCCGTTGGCGCCGAAATAGCCGTTGCCCCGCTGGTACACCGGACAGTCCGGTGCACACCGGACATGTCCAGTGAATTATAGCGGAGCGGCTACCGCGCGAACCCGAGGCTGGCGAGTTGAGGAGGCCGCTCTTCCTTGGAGCACCGGACATGTCCGGTGTACACCGGACAGTCCGGTGAATTATAGCGAAGCGGCCTGAGAAATTCCCGAAGGTGGCGAGTTCAAGTTGATGTCCTCTGGGCGCACCGGACACTGTCCGGTGTACACCGGACAGTCCGGTGCCTCCAGACCAGAGGTGCCTTCGGTTGCCCCTTTGCTCCTTTGTTGAATCCAAAACTTGATCTTTTTATTGGCTGAGTGTAAACCTTTTGCACCTGTATAACTTATACACTAGAGCAAACTAGTAATTCCAATATTTGTGTTGGGCAATTCAACCACCAAAATTATTTAGGGACAAGGTGTAAGCCTAAGTCCCTTTCAATCTCCCCCTTTTTGGTGATTGATGCCAACACAAACCAAAGCAAATATAGAAGTGCATAATTGAACTAGTCTGCTTAATGTAAGTGCAAAGGTTGCTTGGAATTGAGCCAATATAAATACTTACATGATGCGCATGGATTGTTTTCTTTGTTTTTGACATATTGGACCACATTTGCACCAAAAGTTTTGTTTTTGCAAACTCTTTTGTAAATTCTTTTCAAAGTCCTTTTGCAAGATAGTCAAAGGTATATGAATAAGATTTTGCAAGGCATTTTCAAGTTTGAAATTTTCTTCCTTAGTTCAAAATGCTTTCCCTTTGACTAAGCAAAACTCCCCCTCAAATACAGTCTCCTCTTAGTGTTCAAGAGGATTTTAAGACATCAAATTTGAAAATACTACTTACTCCCCCTTTAGAACACAAAGAGATACCAATTTTGAAATTTACCAAAAAATCATCAATTTTAAAATTAGGGTGGTGGTGCGGTCCTTTTGCTTTGGGCTCATATTTTCTCCCCCTTTGGCATGAATCGCCAAAAACGGAATTATTAGAGCCCATAGAAGTACTTTCTCCTCCTTTGGTCATAAAATAAATGAGTGAAGATTATACCAAAGTTGGAGAGATGCTCGGAGTGACGGCGAAGGATGAGTAGTAGAGTGGAGTGGAAGCCTTGTCTTCGCCGAAGACTCCAATTCCCTTTCAATATACCTATGACTTGGTTTGGAATACAATTGAAAACACATTAGTCATAGCATATAAAAGAGACATGATCAAAGGTATACTTGTGTGCTATGTGTGCAAATTAGCAAAAGAAATTCCTAGAATCAAGAATATTAAGCTCATGCCTAAGTCTGGTAAAAGATTGTTCATCAAGTGGCTTGGTAAAGATATCGGCTAATTGATCTTTAGTGTTAATGTATGAAATCTCGATATCCCCCTTTTGTTGGTGATCCCGAAGAAAATGATACCGAATGGCTATGTGTTTAGTGCGGCTATGCTCAACGGGATTATCCGCCATGCGGATTGCACTCTCATTATCACATAGAAGAGGAACTTTGGCTAATTTGTAACCGTAGTCCCGCAGGGTTTGCCTCATCCAAAGCAATTGCGCGCAACAATGGCCTGCGGCAATATACTCGGCTTCGGCGGTAGAAAGAGCGACCGAATTTTGTTTCTTTGAAGCCCAAGACACCAAGGATCTTCCCAAGAACTGGCAAGTCCCCAATGTGCTCTTTCTATTAATCTTACACCCTGCCCAATCGGCATCCGAATAACCAATCAAATCAAATGTGGATCCCCGAGGGTACCAAAGCCCAAACTTAGGAGTATAAGCCAAATATCTCAAGATTCGTTTTACGGCCGTAAGGTGTGATTCCTTAGGGTCAGCTTGGAATCTTGCACACATGCATACTGAAAGCATAATGTCCGGTCGAGATGCACATAAATAAAGCAATGAACCAATCATCGACCGGTATACCTTTTGATCCACGGACTTACCTCATGTGTCGAGGTCGAGATGCCCATTTGTTCCCATGGGTGTCTTGATGGGCTTGGCATCCTTCATTCCAAACTTGGTTAGGATGTCTTGAGTATACTTCGTTTGGCAAATGAAGGTGCCCTCTTGGAGTTGCTTGACTTGGAATCCTAGAAAATACTTTAACTCCCCCATCATCGACATCTCGAATTTCTTTGTCATGATCCTACTAAATTCTTCACATGTAGATTCGTTAGTAGACCCAAATATGATATCATCAACATAAATTTGGCATACGAACAAATCATTGTCAAGAGTTTTAGTGAATAAAGTAGGATCGGCTTTGCCGACTTGAAGCCATTTGCAATAAGGAAATCTCTAAGGCATTCATACCATGCTCTTGGGGCTTGCTTGAGCCCATAAAGCGCCTTAGAGAGCCTATAAACATGGTTAGGGTACTCACTGTCTTCAAAGCCGGGAGGTTGCTCAACATAGACCTCCTCCTTGATTGGTCCATTGAGGAAGGCACTCTTCACTTCCATTTGATAAAGCTTGAAGCCATGGTAAGTAGCATAGGCTAATAAAATGCGAATTGACTCAAGCCTAGCTACGGGTGCATAGGTTTCACCAAAATCCAAACCTTCGACTTGTGAATACCCCTTGGCCATGAGTCGAGCTTTGTTCCTTGTCACCACACCATGCTCGTCTTGCTTGTTGCGGAAGACCCACTTGGTTCCTACAACATTTTGATTAGGACGTGGAACTAAATGCCATACCTCATTCCTTGTGAAATTGTTGAGCTCCTCTTGCATTGCCATCACCCAATCCGAATCTTGAAGTGCTTCCTCTACCTTGTTCGGCTCAATAGAGGAAACAAAAGAGTAATGTTCACAAAAATGTGCAACACAAGATCGAGTAGTTACCCCCTTATGAATGTCGCCGAGGATGGTGTCGATGGGGTGATCTCGTTGTATTGCTTGGTGGACTCTTGGGTGTGGCGGCCTTGGTTGTTCATCCTCCTTGTCTTCATCATTCACATCTCCCCCTTGATCGTTGCCGTCATTTTGAGGTGGCTCATCTTCTTGATCTTCTTGTTCAACGTCTTGAGCCTCATCCTCAATTTGAGTTGGTGGAGATGCTTGCATGGAGGAGGATGGTTGATCTTGTGCATGTGGAGGCTCTTCGGATTCCTTAGGACACACATCCCTGATGGACATGTTCCTTAGCGCTATGCACGGAGCCTGTTCTTCACCTATCTCATCAAGATCAACTTGCTCTACTTGAGAGCCGTTAGTCTCATCAAACACAACGTCACAAGAAACTTCAACAAGTCCTGAGGACTTGTTAAAGACTCTATATGCCCTTGTGTTTGAGTCATATCCTAGCAAAAAGCCTTCTACAGTTTTAGGAGCAAATTTAGATTTTCTACCTCTTTTAACAAGTATAAAACATTTGCTACCAAAAACTCTAAAATATGAAATATTTGGCTTTTTACCGGTTAGGAGTTCATAGGATGTCTTCTTGAGGATTCGGTGAAGATATAACCGGTTGATGGCGTAGCAAGCGGTGTTGACTGCTTCGGCCCAAAACCGATCCGGTGTCTTGTACTCATCAAGCATGGTTCTTGCCATGTCCAATAGAGTTCGATTCTTCCTCTCCACTACACCATTTTGTTGTGGAGTGTAGGGAGAAGAGAACTCATGCTTGATGCCCTCCTCCTCAAGGAAGCTTTCAATTTGAGAGTTCTTGAACTCCGTCCCATTGTCGCTTCTAATTTTCTTGATCCTTAAGCTGAACTCATTTTGAGCCCGTCTTAAGAATCCCTTTAAGGTCTCTTGGGTATGAGATTTGTCCTGCAAAAAGAACACCCAAGTGAAGCGAGAATAATCATCCACAATAACTAGACAGTACTTACTCCCGCCGATGCTTATGTAAGCGATCGGGCCGAATAGGTCCATGTGTAGGAGCTCCAGTGGCCTGTCACTAGTCATGATGTTCTTGTGTGGATGATGAGTGCCAACTTGCTTCCCGGCTTGGCATGCGCTACAAATCCTGTCTTTCTCAAAATGAACATTTGTTAGTCCTAAAATGTGTTCCCCCTTTAGAAGTTTATGAAGATTCTTCATTCCAACATGGGCTAGTCGGTGGTGCCAGAGCCAACCCAAGTTAGTCTTAGCAATTAAGCAAGTGTCGAGTTCAGCTCTATCAAAATCTACCAAGTATAGCTAACCTTCTAACACTCCCTTAAATGCTATTGAATCATCACTTCTTCTAAAGACAGTAACACCTACATCAGTAAATAGACAGTTGTAGCCCATTTGACATAATTGGGATACGGAAAGCAAATTGTAATTTAAAGAATCTACAAGAAAAACATTGGAAATAGTATGGTCAGGTGATATAGCAATTTTACCCAATCCTTTGACCAAACCTTGATTTCCATCCCCGAATGTGATAGCTCGTTGGGGATCTTGGTTTTTCTCATATGAGGAGAACATCTTTTTCTCCCCTGTCATGTGGTTTGTGCACCCGCTGTCGAGTATCCAACTTGAGCCCCCGGATGCATAAACCTACAAAACAATTTTAGTTCTTGACTTTAGGTACCCAAACGGTTTTGGGTCCTTTGGCATTAGAAACAAGAACTTTGGGTACCCAAACACAAGTCTTGGAGCCCTTGTGTTTGCCCCCAACAATCTTGGCAACTACTTTGCCGGATTTGTTAGTCAAAACATAAGATGCATCAAAAGTTTTAAATGAAATGCTATGATCATTTGATGCATTAGGAGTTTTCTTTCTAGGCAACTTAGCACGGGTTGGTTGCCTAGAACTAGATGTCTCACCCTTATACATAAAAGCATGATTAGGGCCAGAGTGAGACTTCCTAGAATGAGTTCTCCTAATTTTGCTCTCAGGATAGCCGGCAGGGTACAAAATGTAACCCTCGTTATCCTGAGGCATGGGAGCCTTGCCCTTAACAAAGTTAGACAAGTTCTTAGGAGGGGCATTGAGTTTGACATTGTCTCCCCTTTAGAAGCCAATGCCATCCTTGATGCCAGGGCGTCTCCCATTATAGAGCATACTTCTAGCAAATTTGAACTTTTCATTTTCTAAGTTATGCTCGGCAATTTTTGCATCTAATAATGCTATATGATCATTTTGTTGTTTAATTAAAGCCATATGATCATGAATAGCATTGATATCAACATCTCTACATCTAGTACAAATAGAAACATGCTCAACATTAGATGTAGAGGGTTTGCAAGATTTTAGTTCTACAACCTTAGCATGCAACATATCATTTTTAGTTCTAAGGTCGGAAATTGTAACATTGCAAACATCTAATTCTTTAGCCTTAGCAATTAATTTCTCATTCTCATTCCTAAGACTAGCAATAGAAACATTCAACACATCAATCCTAGCAAGCAAATCAACATTATCATTTCTAGGATCAATACAAACATGAGAATCAACCTTAGCAATTAAATTAGCATTTTCATTTCTAAGGTTGGCAATAGTGTCATGGCAAGTGCTTAGCTCACTAGATAATTTGTTACATTTTTCTACTTCTAGAGCATAAGCATTTTTAACCTTAACATGTTTCTTGTTTTCCTTGATTAGGAAATCCTCTTGGGAGTCCAAGAGATCATCCTTTTCATGGATAGCACTAATTAGCTCATTTAATTTTTCTTTTTGTTCCATGTTAAGGTTGGCAAAAAGAATGCGCAAGTTATCCTCCTCATTTTTATCATCATCCTCATCACTAGATGTTTCATATTTAGTGGAGGACCTTGATTTTACCTTCTTTTTGCCGTCCTTGGCCATGAGACACTTGTGGCCGACGTTGGGGAAGAGAAGCCCCTTGGTGACGGCGATGTTGGCGGCGTCCTCGTCGGAGGAGGACTCGGTGGAGCTCTCGTCGGAGTCCCACTCGCGGCACACGTGGGCATCGCCGCCCCTCTTCTTGTGGTACCTCTTCTTTTCTCTTCCCTTGCCCTTCTTGTCGTCGCCCCTGTCACTGTCACTAGACATAGGACATTTTGCAATAAAATGACTGGGCTTACCACACTTGTAGCAAACCTTCTTGGAACGGGATTTGTAATCCTTCCCCTTCCGTTGCTTGAGGATTTGCCGAAAGCTTTTGATGATTAAGGCCATCTCCTCATTGTCGAGCTTGGAGGCGTCAATTGGTTGTCTACTTGGTGTAGACTCCTCCTTCTTCTTCTCCTCCGTTGCCTTGAAGGCCACCGGTTGCGCCTCGGACGTGGAAGGTTCGTCAAGCTCGTTGATCTTCTTTGAGCCCTTAATCATGCATTCAAAGCTTACAAAATTCCCGATAACTTCCTCGGGGGTCATTAGTGGATATCTAGGATTACCACGAATTAATTGAACTTGAGTGGGGTTAAGGAAAATAAGAGCTCTTAAAATAACCTTAACCACCTCGTGGTCATCCCACTTCTTGCTCCCAAGGTTGCGCACTTGGTTCACCAAGGTCTTGAGCCGGTTGTACATATCTTGAGGCTCCTCCCCTTGGCGAAGACGAAAGCGACCGAGCTCCCCCTCGATCGTTTCCCGCTTGGTGATCTTGGTGAGTTCATCACCCTCGTGCGCCGTCTTGAGTAGGTCCCAAATCTCCTTTGCATTCTTCAACCCTTGCACTTTGTTGTATTCCTCCTTGCTTAGAGAGGCGAGGAGAATGGTTGTGGCTTGGGAGTTGAAGTGCTCGATTTGGGCTACTTCGTCCGTATCATAATCCTCATCCCCTACAGATGGTACCTGTACACCATACTCAACAACATCCCATATACTTTTGTGGAGCGAGGTTAGATGGAATCGCATTAAATTACTCCACATAGCATAATCTTCACCATTAAACGTTGGTGGTTTGCCTAATGGGACGGAAAGTAAAGGTGTATGTTTAGGAATGCGAGGGTAGCGTAGGGGGATCTTACTATACTTCTTACGCTCTTGGCGTTTAGAAGTGACGGACGCCGCGTCGGAGCCGGAGGTGGATGTCGATGAAGAATCGGTCTCGTAGTAGACCACCTTCCTCATCCTCTTTTTCTTGTCCCCACTCCGATGCGGCTTGTGAGAAGAGGATTTTTCCTTCTTCTCCTTGTGGTGAGAAGAGGAAGATCTTTTCTCCTTCCGCTTGGAGGAGTTCTTCTTCTTCTCCCTTCTCTTGGTGCGGGACTCTTCCGATGAAGTGCTCCCTTGGCTTGTAGTGGGCTTGTTGTCGCCGGTCTCCATCTCCCTCTTGGTGTGATCTCCCGACATCACTTCGAGCGGTTAGGCTCTAATGAAGCACCGGGCTCTGATACCAATTGAAAGTCGCCTAGAGGGGGGGTGAATAGGGCGAAACTGAAAGTCTCAAAAATAATCACAACTACAAGCCGGGTTAGCGTTAGAAAAATAGAGTCCGCGAAAGAGAGGGCGCAAAACAAATCGCAAGCGAATAGTAAAGTGAGACACGCGGATTTGTTTTACCGAGGTTCGGTTCTCTCAAACCTACTCCCCGTTGAGGAGGCCACAAAGGCCGGGTCTCTTTCAACCCTTCCCTCTCTCAAACGGTCCCTCGGACCGAGTGAGCTTTTCTCCTTCTCAATCAAACGGGAACAAAACTTCCCCGCAAGGGCCACCACACAATTGGTGCCTCTTGCATTGGTTACAATTGAGTTTTGATCACAAGAACAAGTGAGAAAGAAAGAAAGCGATCCAAGCGCAAGAGCTCAAAAGAACACGGCAAATCTCTCTCTCTAGTTATTAAAGGCTTGAGTGGAATTGGAGAGGATTTGATCTCTTTGGTGTGTCTAGAATTGAATGCCTAGCTCTTGTAAGTGGTTGGAAGTTGGAAAACTTGGATGACTTGAATGTGGGGTGGTTGGGGTTATTTATAGCCCCAACCACCAAACTAGCCGTTTGGTGAGGCTGTCTGTTCGATGGCGCACCGGACAGTCCGGTGCACACCGGACATGTCCGGTGCGACAGCCACGTCACCAAAGCCGTTGCAATATGACCGTTGGAGTTCTGACTTCTGGGCCCGCCTGGATGTCCGGTGCACACCGGACAACCACTGTTCATTGTCCGGTGCGCCGGTATGGGCGCGCCTGACGACTGCGCGCGCAGAGCGCGCATTAAATTCAGCGCAGGTAGCCGTTGGCGCCGAAATAGCCGTTGTCCCGCTGGTACACCGGACAGTCCGGTGCACACCGGACATGTCCGGTGAATTATAGCGGAGCGGCTGCCGCGCGAACCCGAGGCTGGCGAGTTGAGGAGGCCGCTCTTCCTTGGAGCACCGGACATGTCCGGTGTACACCGGACAGTCCGGTGAATTATAGCGAAGCGGCCTGAGAAATTCCCGAAGGTGGCGAGTTCAAGTTGATGTCCTCTGGGCGCACCGGACACTGTCCGGTGTACACCGGACAGTCCGGTGCCTCCAGACCAGAGGTGCCTTCGGTTGCCCCTTTGCTCCTTTGTTGAATCCAAAACTTGATCTTTTTATTGGTTGAGTGTAAACCTTTTGCACCTGTATAACTTATACACTAGAGCAAACTAGTAAGTCCAATATTTGTGTTGGGCAATTCAACCACCAAAATTATTTAGGGACAAGGTGTAAGCCTAAGTCCCTTTCAACTTGGAAGCACATTAGTCTTAGATCCGGCACAAGAAGAATATGAAATATGGAATTGTACTGAATGAAATGGATATAAATGATCAAAGGTATAAACAATAAGCAGTGTGTGCAATACTTCAATCCATGTTCCGAGAATCTAGGACATTTAGCTCACTCCTAAGCTCATAGAATTTATTTTCATCTAGGGGCTTGGTGAAGATATCAGCCATGGTCAATTATGACATCTCCCCTTTGTGAGTGATCTCTCAAAAAGTGATACCAGATGTATATGTGCTTAGTGTGGCCATGGTCAATAGGATTATCCACCATGCGGATTGCACTCTCATTATCACATAGGAGAGGGACTTTGCTCAATTTGTAGCCATAGTCCCTAAGGGTTTGCCTCATCCAAAGCATCTGCACAAAACAATGTCCTACAGCAATATACTCAGCTTCGGCGGTGGATACAGTATATGAGTTTTGTTTTTTTGAAGCCCAAGACACTAGAGATCTCCTCGGAAACTAACAAGTCTCTAATATACTTTTTCTATCTACCTTACATCCAGCATAATCGACATCTGATTAAAGTTTGAACCCTTGGGGTATAAAATCCCAAAGTTAGGAGTGTGAACTAAATATCTCAAGATTCTTTTCATGATCCTAAGGTGACATTCCTTAGGGTTGGCTTGAATTCTTGCACACATGCATATAGAAAGCATAATGTCTGCTCTAGAAGGACATAAGTATATCATAGACTGGTATACCTTTTGATCTACATACTTACCTCCTGTGTCGAGGTTGAGATGCCCATTAGTTCCCATGAGAGTCTTGATGGGTTTGACATCCATCATGTTATACTTCTTTAGTATGTCTTGAGTGTGCTTAGTCTGACTAATGAAGGTGCCCTCTTGGAATTGCTTGATTTGGAATCTAAGAAAATACTTCAACTCCCCCATCATCGACATCTCGAACTTCTGCATCATGATCCTACTAAACTCTTCACAAGATCACTTGTTCATAGACCCAAAGATGATATTATCAATATAAATTTGGCATACAAACAAGTCCTTGTCAATGGTTTTAGTAAAGAGAGTAGGATCTGTTTTACTAACTTTGAAGCCATTTGCAATAAGAAAGTCTCTCAGGCATTCATACCATGCTCTTGGTGCTTGCTTAAGCCCATAGAGTGCCTTTGAGAATGTATATACATGAGATGGATACTCATAGTCTTCAAAGCCAAGAGGTTGCTCAACTTACACTTCTTCTTTGATTGGATCATTGAGGAAGGCACTCATCACGTCCATTTGGAACAACTTAAAGCCATGGTAAGTAGCATAGGCTAATAAAATGTGAATCCACTCAAGCCTAGCTATAGGTGCAAACTATTCATCAAAATCCAAACCTTCGACTTGTGAATACCTAAAAAGAAAAAAAGAATAAAACCCTTACGCCTTGGGCCAGAATCCTTCAGCCAAACCATTTTCTTTCCTCACCTCATCCCTTTGTGGCCCATGAACGTGTCCTTGCGGTTAAATGTGCGCCGACATGTAGGCCCCTTCAATCATCATCACCACCGCGCGGGCACTGTGGGCTAGTCACTGGCCGATGACCCCCTTTGGTTGAGAACACCTCTGAAAGTCGGTGGGTCACGGGAATGGCATGCCACACGTAACAAAATTCTGTTATTTCCTCTCGGGCTCGTGTGCGCTCAAGCTATAAGCCAAATCCCCCGTGACCTCTTCAAGTCATCCTCGTGACTTAGCCAAGAATTATTGTCACCGTGTGACATCGGAGAGGAGAGCAAGGGTTGTCGTGCAGATCGGAGGAAGTCGCCATCGTGGGACTCCAACTACGTCACCAGCCAGGGACTGGGATCGGGCCAGGAAGGTGCACGCTACCTTGTGGAACATGTTTCGGTGGGTCATCGTGTGCAGGTAGCTGTGGATCGAGGGTAATTCCTCGTCAAAGGCCGAGCACCGCCACAAACCCGCCCATCACCGTGAATTGGTCTCTTTTTGGCACAATCACCGGTAACAACCCCTCCCATTGTTTGCATTGCCTTGTTCATGCCAGCGGGCTGCGCCACCGTGAAGGGTGGTGGCACCGTCGATCTGTTCACCCAAGGGATGAAGAGACTGTGCCAGTCATCCGATCCAGGTGGGACAACTGAGATTAGGTTTCGAGTACTCGTTCGGCTCGAACCGATCAGAGCCGTAGATCTGTCAGCAAACGTGCAGGATTAGATTCATGGTGTTTTAAACCATGGCTGTCAATCACCGATCTAATGGCCTATGTTACAAACTGCTTCAGAAAAACCTAGATCTAATCATGACACTCGGGACATGATCCGATGGCTCAGTTTGCCATTACCCCTTTGGTGAGGCAGTTTTCATTATGAGACCCTCGGGTGTTTATGTCACACCCGGCTTTAAGGAACAAAGCCAGGTGCATCTCATACATGCGCCAAGAAGACAACATATATAATAACAGAGTGTATAGAGATAAATGTCACAATAATCAGAGTATTTATTACATAGCGGAAGACTTATTACGAAATAAAAGATAAAAGTAAAACGAACTAAGGATCGTCGGCGCCAATGTCAACTGAGAAACGCCACCTAGATCAGATCATACTCCTCGCCTTGTGGCTCCTCCTGAACCACCTACTCTTCTCCTGTGGGGGGTGTGAGATAGCAAGGGTGAGCTCACACATGATCATAGCTCAACAAGTTGTGGGGAACCAGTGGACATAAACTCACAAAGGTGTGAGTTCATGTGATGTGTAAGGTCAATCAATGACAGGGGTTAAAGCTGAGCATTGCTTTTAAGTAGTTGGTCAAACTTTTATTAGCAGTTACTAAGTGTAAGTAAGTACCAAACCTTAAATAAAGTAGTAGAACAAAATTAATAATAAACCCATGCAATGCAAATGACAAAATTGAATTTAAGTTCCATAATTTAAACATCAGAGAGTCCTGAGCCGCTCATGACCGTGAGCTCGGCTAGTATACCAGTTTTACACTCTGCAGAGGTTGTACCCTTTACCCACAAGTCATGTTACCCATCTGCCAAGGGGTCGCGACTCCCATACACCTCTACCTAGGAAGCGCGGCAGGGCAACACTACGAGGCCTTTATAAAGTTCCACTAGCTTCCGAAAACCCACTACAGTTTATGGGAAGAGCACTTGCAAGAATCCCCCGTCTGATTGCCATCACAGCTAAATCAACCCGAGAACCTCCTTGCATGCAACTCCCCTACTGCCCTTGCCCCTTTTGGGTAAGGTAGTCTTCCACTAGCTTTCCTAATTAGTCAGCCAAGGGCGTCCCATTAAATCCTTGTGGTGGCACGTGTTTCTCAAGTTAAGCTCTATGTTCCAATTAACATTAATGAACTTGACATGAACATAAATAGAATAACAAGAATAATTAGAACATAGATATAATAAATGATTATCCCAAAACCATGTAAAGCAATAGCAAACTACCCAAGTGATTCAGGGGTAAACAAGGTAATGAGATAAACAGTCTAGGATGACCTATTGGGTCCCATCAAAATTAACCTATGCATGGATAAATGATATTAAAGAACATTATTGGGTAAAAAGTGGTCAAGGGCACAACTTGCCTTCAATGAGCTCCTGCTCAGCTACTTCAACCTGCTGCTCACCAGGGTCCTCGGTCACGGGCTCTTCTACTCTCCACAATACAAACAAGCACAGTATATAGGAAAATTAACATCACACCAAACATGTAAACAAAACACACATAATATTCTACACATTAAAATAAAATCCTAGGAACAGGATTCATAATTTTTGGAGTTATAGAATTTAAGTTATGAATTTTCAAAGGTTTCATGTGTTTTAAATAGGATTAAGTGAGAAATAAATTTCTTACTGTTTTCATGACAAAACAGAGGCTCTAGGTGATAGAGAATTAAATTACAAAAATTTAGAAAGTGGAATGGAGTAATTTGGAGTTCACATGAATTTTCTATGGAATATACAAGTTTCTAGCAAATATTTATTCACTAAAAATCTATTTCTATTTTATTTTCTCTGATTTTACACTGCTCTGGACTGGGCCTCATTTACCAGAAAATACAGGGGCTAACCCGCAAGATTCCTAAGACTCAGTGAATAGTCAGAATGGACCGCGGGTTGAATCACCTAAAATACAGGGTCTCTTTTGCATTAGCGCCGGCCGAAAGGGTATCTTTTAATCTGGACCGTCCGATCTGAACTCTAGAGCCCAGATTAGAACTAGGTTAAAACGAAGCGGTACGCAGCACGCGCCATCGGATGTAAGATCTACGGTGCAGATTTTAAAGTAACCTGATTCGTTTTGATCCGACCGGTCCTAATTCTACGGCTAGGATCACACACGCGAAGGGTTATCGCTGGCATCAATCCGAGCCGTTCACTGTGATCCAACAGTGCACACACCTTTCTACTACCTCCCACTCTCCCAGCGCACAACACGGCAACACAGTCGTCAGGCGCGGTGGCGCCATGGGCGCAACGCCCCAAAGCTCCAAACTGTGGATTCGCTTTGAATCCAAGCAGCCTAAAGCGATGCCCTAAGGAAGAGAAACGCGATGAACGTAATCTTACCCAACTGGGTATCGCAGGGGACCCTGGCCGCGGCGAACCCCAACTCTGTGACGAGCAGCCACCCATTGTCGCGCTATTCCGGCCAAGCGCCCTCCCCAGAACCCCGTGACCACCAAACGACGCAACAAGCTTTAAGAACCGAGGCTATTGAGAGCACCTAGAGGGGGGGGTGAATAGGTGATCCTGTAAAAACTTCAAACTTAAGCCACAAAAACTTGTTAAGCGTTAGCACGATTAATGCCAAGTGGCTAAGGTGAAGTCTCAACAAAACACAATACCACAAGAATCAAGCACAGAGGGACACAGTGGTTTATCCCGTGGTTCGGCCAAGCCAATGCTTGCCTACTTCCACGTTGTGGCGTCCCAACGGACGAGGGTTGCAATCAACCCCTCTCAAGCGGTCCAAAGACCCACTTGAATACCATGGTGTTTTGTTGTTCCTTTCACTATCCCGTTTGCAAGGAATCTCCACAAATTGGAGTCTCTTGCCCTTACAAGTATATGATCACAAAGAAAGCACAGAGTAAGGGAGGGAAGCAACACACACAAATCCACAACAAAAGCGCACACACACGGCCAAGACTCGAGCTCGAATGACTATCTCAGAGTTCACACTAGAACAGAGCTCGAATCACTTAGAATCACAAACGAATGCGCAAAGAACTTGTGTGGATGATCAAGAATGCTCAAGAGTTGCTTGTGTCTCTCCTCCATGCGCCTAGGGGCTCCTTTTATAGCCCCAAGGCAGCTAGGAGCCGTTGAGAGCAAATCCGGAAGGCCATCCTTGCCTTCTGTCGTCGGGGGCACACCGGACACTGTCCGGTGCCCGATTTGTTTCCTTTTCTGGCGCTTCCGACCGTTGGAAGACTGCCGTAGATCTGCGAGCCGTTGGCGCACCGGACAGTCCGGTGCACACCGGACAGTCCGGTGCCGTCTTCCGACCGTTGGCTCGGCCACGTGTCTCGCGCGGATTGCGCGGCCGACCGTTGGCCCTGGCCGACCGTTGGCTCACCGGACAGTCCGGTGCACACCGGACAGTCCGGTGAATTTTAGCCGTACGCCGTCGGCGAATTCCCGAGAGCGGCTAGTTCGAACCGAGTCAGCCTGGCGCACCGGACACTGTCCGGTGCACACCGGACAGTCCGGTGCTCCAGACCGAGCTGGGACTTGGCTGCACACAGCCAAGTCATTCTCTCCCCTTTTCTCTTTTTCTTCTTTCTGTTTCTAACACTTAGACAAATATGTTAGTCCACAAAACCAATGTACTAAGGCTTAGAAACATACCTTTACTTCATGATTTGCACCTTGTTCATCCATGTACACAAATTCACAATTAAACACATGTGTTGGCACTCAATCACCAAAATACTTAGAAATGGCCCAAGGGCACATTTCCCTTTCAATCTCCCCCTTTTTGGTGATTTATGCCAACACTACATAAAGCCACTAGAACAAGTGCAAACTCAATTCAAATAACACTTAAATTTATTTTGAATCAATTTTGGCATATATGGATCATCCTTTGCAACCACTTGGTTTGTTTTTGCAAATCAAACACAAATCTCTATCTCTAAGTTAAACACACATGTTTAAGCATAAAGAGAGTCATTCAAAAAAGAGAGTGATCAAGGATTTCAAAAACTCCCCCTTTTTCCCATAATCAATACTTCTCCCCACAAGAAGCCAACTTTTGACAAGAGAGACAACTTAAGAATTTTGACAAATCAAAAACTCTATTCTACTATTTTCAAAATCTCTCTCTCAAGTGGTAGCTGATCCATTTATTGCTTTGGCCTTTATTTTCTCCCCCTTTGGCATCAAGCACCAAAACGGGATCAATTTTGGCCCTTTAACCCCATTGCCTCACCAAAATCTTCACTTAAGAGCAAATGGCAATAAGAGTTAATGAGATGGACTTGGAGTAAGTTACCCCTCATCGGAGTGCAGTGGAAGTCTTTCATGGTCCAAGTCCACCTTTTCCCTTTCAATTCTCCTTTGTGACTAACACAAGCAAACTCAAACATATGGTTAGTCTCAAAGGGTCAAGTTGTAACACATCTCCCCCTAAACATGTGCATCACATTGCAACGGACTTGTGAGGTCCAGGGAGTGTTTGTACAACTTGAACACCATAATAAGCAACAAAATGCAGAATGAACATGATCAAAGGCATGAATACATGTATGCTACAATTCAATCCAAGTTCCGCGAATCTAAGACATTTAGCTCACTACGCAGCCTGCAAAAGGTCTTCTCATCTAAAGGCTTGGTAAAGATATCGGCTAGCTGGTTCTCGGTGCTAACATAAAACACTTCGATATCTCCCTTTTGCTGGTGGTCTCTCAGAAAGTGATGCCGGATGTCAATGTGCTTTGTGCGGCTGTGCTCAACAGGATTTTCCGCTATTCGGATAGCACTCTCATTATCACATAGGAGTGGGACTTTGCTCAGATTGTAGCCAAAGTCCCTGAGGGTTTGCCTCATCCAAAGTAGTTGCGCGCAACACTGACCTGCGGCAACGTACTCGGCCTCAGCGGTGGATAGGGCAACGGAGGTTTGTTTCTTAGAGTTCCATGACACCAGGGACCTTCCTAAGAATTGGCACGTCCCCGATGTACTCTTCCTATCGACCTTACATCCAGCATAGTCGGAATCTGAGTACCCAATCAAGTCAAAGTTAGACCCCTTTGGATACCAGATCCCGAAGCAAGGCGTAGCGACTAAATATCTAAGAATTCGCTTCACCGCCACCAAGTGACACTCCTTAGGATCGGATTGAAATCTAGCACACATGCATACGCTAAGCATAATATCCGGTCTACTAGCACATAAATAAAGTAGAGATCCTATCATTGACCGGTATGCTTTTTGATCAACGGACTTACCTCCTTTGTTGAGGTCGGTGTGTCCGTCGGTTCCCATCGGAGTCTTTGCGGGCTTGGCGTCCTTCATCCCAAACCGCTTCAGCAGATCTTGCGTGTACTTCGTTTGGGAGATGAAGGTGCCGTCCTTGAGTTGCTTCACTTGGAACCCAAGGAAGTAGTTCAACTCGCCCATCATCGACATCTCGAATTTCTGCGTCATCACCCTGCTAAACTCTTCACAAGACTTTTGATTAGTAGAACCAAATATTATGTCATCGACATAAATTTGGCATACAAACAAATCACCATCACATGTCTTTGTAAAAAGAGTTGGATCGGCTTTCCCAACCTTGAAAGCATTAGCAAGTAAGAAATCTCTAAGGCATTCATACCATGCTCTTGGGGCTTGTTTAAGTCCATAGAGCGCCTTAGAGAGCTTACACACGTGGTCGGGGTACCGCTCATCCTCGAAGCCAGGGGGTTGCTCCACGTACACTTCCTCCTTTATTGGCCCGTTGAGGAACGCGCTCTTCACATCCATTTGGTACAACCTGAAAGAATGGTGAGCGGCATATGCTAGCAAGATGCGAATGGATTCTAGCCTAGCCACAGGAGCAAAAGTCTCCTCAAAGTCCAAACCTGCGACTTGGGCATAACCTTTTGCCACAAGTCGAGCCTTGTTCCTTGTCACAACTCCGTGCTCGTCCTGTTTGTTGCGGAACACCCACTTGGTTCCCACAACATTTTGCTTGGGACGAGGCACCAGCGTCCAAACTTCATTGCGCTTGAAGTTGTTGAGTTCCTCCTGCATGGCCAACACCCAATCCGGATCTAGCAAGGCCTCCTCTACCCTGAAAGGCTCAATAGAGGAGACAAAAGAGTAATGCTCACAAAAATTAACTAATCGAGATCGAGTAGTTACTCCCTTGCTAATGTCACCCAAAATTTGGTCGACGGGATGATCCCTTTGAATCATCGCTCGAACTTGGGTTGGAGGTGCCGGTTGCGCTTCTTCCTCCATCACTTGATCGTCTTGTGCTCCCCCTTGATCACACGCCTCCTTTTGATGAACCTGTTCATCGTCTTGAGTTGGGGGTTGCACCGTCGTTGAGGAAGAAGGTTGATCTCGTTCATCCTGTTCCTGTGGCCGAATGTCTCCAATCGCCATGGTTCGTATAGCGGCCGTCGGAACATCTTCTTCATCTACATCATCACAATCAACAACTTGCTCTCTTGGAGAGCCATTAGTCTCATCAAATACAACGTCGCTAGAGACTTCAACCAAACCCGATGATTTGTTGAAGACCCTATACGCCTTTGTATTTGAATCATAACCTAATAAAAACCCTTCTACAGCTTTGGGAGCAAACTTAGAATTTCTACCTTTCTTTACTAGAATGTAGCACTTGCTCCCAAAAACACGAAAGTAGGATACATTGGGTTTGTTACCGGTTAGTAGCTCATATGACGTCTTCTTGAGGAGGCGGTGAAGATAGACCCTGTTTATGGCGTGGCAAGCCGTGTTCACGGCTTCCGACCAAAAGCACTCGGGGGTCTTGAACTCTCCAAGCATCGTCCTCGCCATATCGATTAGCGTCCTGTTCTTCCTCTCTACCACACCATTTTGCTGTGGTGTGTAGGGAGCGGAGAACTCGTGCTTGATCCCTTCCTCCTCAAGAAACTCCTCCACTTGAAGGTTCTTGAACTCGGACCCGTTGTCGCTCCTAATCTTCTTCACCTTGAGCTCAAACTCATTTTGAGCTCTCCTGAGGAAGCGCTTGAGGGTCCCTTGGGTTTCAGACTTATCCTGCAAAAAGAACACCCAAGTGAAGCGGGAAAAGTCATCAACAATAACTAAACCATACTTACTTCCTCCTATGCTTAGATAGGCGACGGGTCCGAAGAGGTCCATATGCAGCAGCTCCAGAGGTCTTGACGTGGTCATCACATTCTTGCTGTGATGTGCTCCTCCTACTTGTTTACCTGCCTGACAAGCTGCACAAGGTCTATCTTTTTCGAAATAAACATTTGTTAGACCTATCACGTGTTCTCCCTTTAGAAGCTTGTGGAGGTTCTTCATCCCCACATGTGCTAAGCGGCGATGCCACAGCCAGCCCATGCAAGTCTTAGCCATTAAGCATGCATCTAGACCGGCCTCTTCTTTTGCAAAGTCAACTAAATAAAGCTTGCCGTCTAGTACACCCTTAAAAGCTAGTGAACCATCACATCTTCTAAAGACAGACACATCTACATTTGTAAATAAACAATTATATCCCATTTGACATAATTGACTAACAGATAGCAAATTATATCCAAGACTCTCCACTAGGAATACATTTGATATAGAATGCTCATTAGAAATTGCAATTTTACCTAACCCTTTTACCTTGCCTTGATTCCCATCACCGAATATAATTGAATCTTGGGAATCCTTATTTTTGACGTAGGAGGTGAACATCTTCTTCTCCCCCGTCATATGGTTTGTGCATCCGCTGTCGATAATCCAGCTTGAACCCCCGGATGCATAAACCTGCAAGGCAAATTTAGGCTTGGGTCTTAGGTACCCAACTCATGTTGGGTCCTGCAAGGTTAGCACAAATGTCTTTAGGGACCCAAATGCAAGATTTATCTCCCTTGCATCTAGCCCCTAATTTCCTAGCAACAACCTTCTTACCCTTTCTACAAATAGCAAAAGGAGCATTACAAGCATAATAAATGGTAGAAGGTTCATTCACTACTTTCCTAGGAGCATGAATAACATTCTTTCTAGGCACATGAGCAATATTTCTCCTAGGCATATGCGCAACATTTCTCCTACTCATATTTCTATCATGCTTATGAGAGGAACTAGAGGCAAACATGGCATGAGAATCATAAACATGTGAATCAAAATCATTATAAATATTTCTAGCATGTCTCCTATCATGGTATAAGAAAGCATGGTTCTTTTTAGCACTATTAGCCATAGGGGCCTTCCCTTTCTCCTTGACGAAGACGGGAGCCTTATGACTTGTTAAGTTCTTGGCTTCCCTCTTGAAGCCAAGCCCATCCTTAATTGAGGGGTGTCTACCAACCGTGTAGGCATCCCTTGCAAATTTTATTTTATCAACTTCATTCTTGCTAGTCTTAAGTTGGGCATTAAGACTAGCCACTTCATCATTTAATTTGGAAATTAGAACTAGGTGTTCACTACAAGCATTAACATCAAAATCCTTACACCTAGTACAAATTTCAACATGTTCAACACAAGAATTTGATTTACTAGCTATTTCTAGTTTAGCACTTAAATCAATATTAACACTTCTTAAGGTAGAAATGGTTTCATGACAGGAAGATATTTCACTAGAAAGCATTTCATTTCTTTTCACTTCTAAAGCATATGATTTTTGTGCCTCTACAAATTTATCATGTTCATCATACAATAAATCTTCTTGCTTTTCTAAAAGCCTATCCTTTTCATTCAATGCATCAATCAATTCATTGATTTTATCTATCTTAGATCTATCTAAGCCCTTGAACAAGCAAGAATAATCTATGTCATCATCACTAGACTCACTATCACTAGAAGAAGCATAAGTGGAGTCTTTAGTACTTACCTTCTTCTCTCTTGCCATAAGACAAGTGAGACGCTCGTTGGGGAAGAGAGCCGATTTGTTGAAGGCAGTGGCGGCGAGTCCTTCATTGTCGGAGTCGGAGGAGGAGCAATCCGAGTCCCACTCCTTTCCTAGATGCGCCTCGCCCTTTGCCTTCTTGTATGCCTTCTTCTTCTCTCTCTTGTTCCCCTTTTCCTGGTCACTTTCATTATCGGGACAGTTAGCAATAAAATGACCAAGCTTACCGCATTTGAAGCATGAGCGCTTCCCCTTGGTCTTGGTCTTGCTTGGCTGCCCCTTGCGACCATTTAGCGCCGTCTTGAATCTCTTGATGATGAGAGCCATCTCTTCATCATTGAGCCCGGCCGCCTCGACTTGCGCCACCTTGCTAGGTAGCGACTCCTTGCTCCTTGTTGCTTTTAGAGCAATGGGTTGAGGCTCGTGGAGTGGTCCGTTCAACGCGTCGTCGACGTATCTCGCCTCCTTGATCATCATCCTCCCGCTCACGAATTTTCCAAGTACTTCCTCGGGCGTCATCATCGTGTACCTGGGATTCTCACGAATATTGTTCACGAGATGAGGATCAAGTACGGTAAAGGACCTGAGCATTAGGCGGACGACGTCGTGGTCCGTCCATCGCGTGCTCCCGTAACTCCTTATCTTGTTGATGAGGGTCTTGAGCCGGTTGTATGTTTGCGTCGGCTCCTCGCCCCTTATCATGGCGAAACGTCCAAGCTCTCCCTCCACCAACTCCATCTTGGTGAGCAAGGTGACGTCGTTCCCCTCATGAGAAATCTTGAGGGTGTCCCAGATTTGCTTGGCGTTATCCAAGCCGCTCACTTTATGATATTCATCCCTGCACAAGGAAGCTAGAAGAACAGTAGTAGCTTGTGCATTCTTATGAATTTGTTCATTAATAAACGTGGGACTATCCGAACTATCAAAGTGCATTCCACTCTCTACAATCTCCCATATACTAGGATGGAGAGAGAATAGGTGACTACGCATTTTGTGGCTCCAAAATCCGTAGTCCTCTCCATCAAAGTGTGGGGGCTTGCCGAGTGGAATGGAGAGCAATTGAGAATGTGAACTTTGCGGAATACGAGAGTAATCAAAAGAGAAGTTCGAATTGACCGGTTTTCTCCTCTCGTAGTCGTTGTGGTCCTCGTCCTTTTGGGAAGAAGTGGATTCATCACTATCGTCGTAGTAGATGATCTCCTTGATACGCCTCGTCTTCTTCTTCTTCCCTTCCTTTCGTCTATGGCCCGAGCCGGAGTCGGTAGGCTTGTCGTCCTTCGGCTCGTTGACGAAGGTCTCCTTTTCTTTGTCGTTGATCACTATACCCTTCCCCTTAGGATCCATCTATTCGGGAGGTTAGTCCCTTTGTGAATAGAACGGCTCTGATACCAATTGAGAGCACCTAGAGGGGGGGGGTGAATAGGTGATCCTGTAAAAACTTCAAACTTAAGCCACAAAAACTTGTTAAGCGTTAGCACGATTAATGCCAAGTGGCTAAGGTGAAGTCTCAACAAAACACAATACCACAAGAATCAAGCACAGAGGGACACAGTGGTTTATCCCGTGGTTCGGCCAAGCCAATGCTTGCCTACTTCCACGTTGTGGCGTCCCAACGGACGAGGGTTGCAATCAACCCCTCTCAAGCGGTCCAAAGACCCACTTGAATACCATGGTGTTTTGTTGTTCCTTTCACTATCCCGTTTGCAAGGAATCTCCACAAATTGGAGTCTCTTGCCCTTACAAGTATATGATCACAAAGAAAGCACAGAGTAAGGGAGGGAAGCAACACACACAAATCCACAACAAAAGCGCACACACACGGCCAAGACTCGAGCTCGAATGACTATCTCAGAGTTCACACTAGAACAGAGCTCGAATCACTTAGAATCACAAACGAATGCGCAAAGAACTTGTGTGGATGATCAAGAATGCTCAAGAGTTGCTTGTGTCTCTCCTCCATGCGCCTAGGGGCTCCTTTTATAGCCCCAAGGCAGCTAGGAGCCGTTGAGAGCAAATCCGGAAGGCCATCCTTGCCTTCTGTCGTCGGGGGCACACCGGACACTGTCCGGTGCCCGATTTGTTTCCTTTTCTGGCGCTTCCGACCGTTGGAAGACTGCCGTAGATCTGCGAGCCGTTGGCGCACCGGACAGTCCGGTGCACACCGGACAGTCCGGTGCCGTCTTCCGACCGTTGGCTCGGCCACGTGTCTCGCGCGGATTGCGCGGCCGACCGTTGGCCCTGGCCGACCGTTGGCTCACCGGACAGTCCGGTGCACACCGGACAGTCCGGTGAATTTTAGCCGTACGCCGTCGGCGAATTCCCGAGAGCGGCCAGTTCGAACCGAGTCAGCCTGGCGCACCGGACACTGTCCGGTGCACACCGGACACTGTCCGGTGCACACCGGACAGTCCGGTGCTCCAGACCGAGCTGGGACTTGGCTGCACACAGCCAAGTCATTCTCTCCCCTTTTCTCTTTTTCTTCTTTCTGTTTCTAACACTTAGACAAATATGTTAGTCCACAAAACCAATGTACTAAGGCTTAGAAACATACCTTTACTTCATGATTTGCACCTTGTTCATCCATGTACACAAATTCACAATTAAACACATGTGTTGGCACTCAATCACCAAAATACTTAGAAATGGCCCAAGGGCACATTTCCCTTTCAGCTATACACATGAAGTATTCATACCCTCGGCGTAGACGCGGTGAAGCCCTGCGACGGCGAGGCACGGTCGACGACACACCAGGGATCTCCCGCGGCGGGACTTCTTCCTCACAGCGATGATGGCGGCGCTGGTTAGCTACGTGGGCGCGGACGGTATGGGATAGGAGGGCCGCAGTGTGATGGCGTCTGCGGCCTTTATCTACCCGCGCATCGGCTTGAAGCGCGCAACCCGGAGTCCCCGTCAATGGCGTGCCCGGCATACACGGTGATGTCGTTGGGTGAGGAAGACGGAATCGTGTTGCGGAGCGACTGACCAGTGGGTCCGCGATTGCAGAGGGCGCGAGCAAGATAGAGAAGCAGAAGGGTGATCGGAGTTGCGGAGGGCGGCTGGGAAAGGGGCTCGCCAGACAGCGTATCCGCTCTCAGGTACCGCGCGCGCGCGACTGATTTGCCGGGCCCACGCGTCAGTGCTAGAACGTGGTAGTGGGCTGTGTGGGAGTTGGGCCGAAATAAGGTAAACCGGCCCAGGTCTCAGTTTTATCTTTTTCTTTTATGTTTTGTTTTATTTCATGATTATTTGAATCCAAATTTGAATTTGAATATGAGCTTCAGCTTTGAGTCAATTATACAAATTCAAACTCTACTCTAGGCATAATATATCTTTATTTACTTATTTTTCTCCTCATAATATTCATTTTCCTCTCTTTTCTAAATTCTAGAATTCTTTTTAGACCTCAATTTTCCACTCTAGATGTAACATATTCATTTTTATATTATAATTTTTTTTACATTGTCACAAGTAATGCACACACAATAAAATTCCAGCATGATGCATAATTTGTTTTTGGGTATCTTTTGTTATTTATTTATTTGTTTTCAGGTGATGTTCTCATGGAATGCTAAATATGGATAACACATATATACACAGGAATATCATTTCTCCTTTTAGGTTATCCTCCATAAATTACAAGTTGGGTATTACAAATCCTACCCCCCTTAAAAATAATCTCGTCCTCGAGATTTAGGAAGAACTAGGGAAAAGCTGGGGAAAATCTATATGAAGCTCTTCTTCTCTTTCCCACGTCGCTTCATCTTCTCCGTGGTGACTCCATTGCACTTTGCACATCTTTATCACCTTATTTCTCGTAACTCGAGTCAATGTGTCAAGAATCTTGATCGGATACTCCGTGTAAGTCAAATCACCCACTGAGCTCTTCCATTGGTAACTGTTCCTCAGGGACACGAGACACTTCTTAAGTTGAGACACATGAAATACATTATGCACATTCGATAGCGTAGCAGGTAGCTCTAGTTGGTATGCCATCTCCCCAACTTGCCTAAAGATCAGGAATGGTCCAATATAGCGTGGGGACAATTTGCCCTTGACTTTAAATCTCCTCATTCCACGAAGTGGTGACACCTTGAGGTACACATAATCTCCTTCTTCAAATTCCAGTGGCCTCCTTCTATTATCAGCATAACTCTTTTGCCTGGTTTGAGCCACCCTCAAATTCTCTCGAATTATACGGACTTGTTCTTCTGCTTCTTGAATCAGTTCAGGCCCAAAGAACTATCTCTCTCCAGTCTGATCCCAATATAGAGGAGTCCTGCACTTCCTCCCATATAAAGCTTCAAAAGGTGACATTTTCAGACTGGCCTGATAACTATTGTTGTAAGAGAACTCAGCATAAGGTAGACTCTTATCCCAACTTCCTCCATGCTGAAGGGCACAAGCTTTCAACATATCTTCCAATATTTGATTGGTCCTTTCAGTCTGTCCATCAGTCTGAGGGTGATAAGCTGTACTGAAATTCAACTTTGTACTCATATTCTCATGAAAGCTTCTCCAAAATCTTGAGGTAAACTGCAAACCTCGATCAGACACGATTTTCTTTGGTACTCCATGTAAACACACAATCCGAGCCATATATAACTCTGCTAGCTGAGAACCTTTATAAGTAGTCTTGACAGGAATAAAGTGAGCCACTTTAGTCAATCTATCCACAATAACCCATATAACATCATATCCTTTCTGGGTGCGAGGCAATCCAGTAATGAAATCCATACCAATCTCTTCCCACTTCCACTCAGGTATCTTCAGTGGATGCAGTAGTCCAGCTAGCCTCTGGTGTTCAGCCTTGTTGGGGCCATGCTTCGTTGCGCCGAAGGTCTTGTAGAAAGAAGCAGCTTCGGCTGAAGTTGTCCTCAGGAGATGATCGAAGGTTCCTCTTCATGAAGCTTCGGAATTACAAACCGACTTAGAGATAGAATGACCTTTTAATCCATAAAGGTCTGAGTCAATGTTGTAAACTTTTATGGGGGGCATAATTGTAATTCTTCACAGGCTGTGTCCTGTGTCTATAAATATATGAACAGTACCCCCATACTGTTCACGCTGACTTGTATTCACTCGTGCGTCACGTTTGTATTTTTGCCTTCCGTCAAATCGAAGGTACAAATGTAATTCAATATTGTTCTTATTCTTCCATAATCATATAACGATGACACCTAATAATGTTATATGATTATTCATGTATTCTTTCATGTTTCATGTGCTTTTTCTCTTATCAATATAAATTATGATGATGAAGGTATTCCTTCATAACCTTCGTCTGAAATCGTTATATCCTAAGGGAAATGACGCTTCGGAGGACGAAGGACATTAACCATTAACTTTTCTGTGTTGCCTTGTTCTTAATTCATAGCATTTGAGAACAAGTCCCCAACATTGGCGCCCACCTCCGGTGAACTCACTTCCACTTTTTTGAGCTGATGGCTTCGTTCAATGATCAAGCTGGAGCTGCTTCGGTTCCGAAGCTGCTGTTCCCGATAACAGGCGGTTCATGTTCAGAGCCAGCCAACAAGAAGCAGAAGAAGGAAGCACAGAGAAGGGTACAGCATGTTGGGGTGCAAGGACCCTTCATCAAGTCGAGATGGTCTCACATTCCTATTACCTTCTCCCAAGAGGACCTTCAACTCAAGGATTACCCACACAACGATGCCATGGTTATCTCTTGTGTTATCAAAGGGTTTCTGGTTCACAATGTCTTGGTTGATACAGGCAGTGCAGCTGATATCATATTTGCTAAGGCCTTCAGGCAAATGCAAGAGCCAGAAGATAAGATTCATGATGCTACGCACCCTCTTTGTGGCTTCGGAGGAAGACAGATTGTAGCCCTGGGCAAGATCACCATGTCAGTGACCTTCGGGTTCATCAACAATACTAGAACTGAGCAAGTTGTGTTTGACATTGTTGACATGGAATACCCTTACAACGCAATTATTGGTCGTGGCACCCTCAATGCTTTCGAAGCAATCCTTCATCCTGCCTATCTTTGCATGAAGATACCTTCGGATCAAGGACCCATCGCTATTCATGGAAGTCAGAAAGCTGCCAGAAGGGCCGAAGGAAGCTGGACTGACTCCAAAGCAATCCATAACATAGATGGAGCTGAAGCTTGTGAACAGTACAAATTCAGAAGGGAGAAAGCAGCTTCAGCAGATCAGCCGAAGCCCATGCTCTTATGCGAGGACATAGCAGAGCAGAAGGTGTTGTTGGGCTCTCAATTATCTGAAGACCAGGAGAAAACCTTGATAAGGTTTTTGTTCAACAACAAAGATGTTTTTGCATGGTCAGCTAATGACCTCTGCGGAGTAAATCGGGATGTTATTGAACACTCGCTCAATGTTGACCCATCCTTCAGACCCAGAAAGCAGAGACTTCGGAAAATGTCTGATGATAAGGCCGAAGGTGCTTGTAATGAAGTAAAAAGACTCCTTAGTGCAGGAGTTATCAGAGAAGTAAAGTACCCAGAATGGCTAGCTAACACCGTTATGGTAAAGAAGGCCAACGGCAAGTGGAGAATGTGTATCGATTTTATAGATCTCAACAAGGCTTGTCCGAAGGACGAATTCCCATTGCCAAGGATAGACTCTTTAGTTGATGCAGCAGCTTCTTCAGAGCTCATGAGTCTGCTAGACTGTTACTCAGGCTATCATCAAATCTGGTTGAAGAAGGAAGATGAGCCGAAGACTAGCTTCATAACCCCAAGTGGCACATATTGCTATCTTCAGATGCCTGAGGGGCTCAAAAACGCTGGAGGAAGTTTCAGCAGAATGACTGCGAAGGTCCTCCAGTCTCAGATAGGCAGAAATGTGCTAACTTATGTTGATGACATCATTGTAAAAAGCACGAAACAGGAAAATCATATTGCTGATTTGCAGGAGACCTTCGCCAGTTTCAGACAAGCTGGCTTAAAGCTGAATCCAGAAAAATGTGTCTTCGGAGTAAAGAAGGGGAAATTTCTTGGATGCTTGGTTTCAACAAAGGGAATTGAAGCTAATCCAAGTAAAATTGAAGCCATACTTCGAATGGAGCCACCAACTACAAAAAAGGGGGCCCAAAGATTGGCAGGGAGGCTGGCATCTCTCAATAGATTCATATCCAGATCAGCAGAAAGAAATTTACCATTCTTCGAAGTGCTGAAATCAGCCGAAGTCTTTCAATGGGGATCAAATCAACAAAAAGCCTTTGAAGAACTGAAGCAATATTTGATAGATTTAACAACATTAACTCCACCAACGCCAGGGGCTCCTTTGTTGTTATACGTGGCAGCTTCGCACTCAGCAGTAAGTGCAGCACTTGTCCAGGAGAAGCTCGATGGCCAAGTCAAGAAGCAGGTTCCAGTGTATTTTGTATCTGAAGTCCTTAGTGTGTCAAAGAAAAACTATACAGAATTGGAGAAGGTATTATATGCTGTTTTGATGGCATCCAGGAAGCTTCGGCATTATTTTCAAGCATACAATATTATTGTTCCTTCTTCGCAACCGTTGAAGGATATTATGAGAAATAGAGAAGCTACTGGACGGATTGGAAAATGGGCTGCAGAGCTCAATGAATTTTGCATTGATTATGTGCATAGATCCTCGATCCAGTCTCAAGCGTTGGCAGATTTCATTGCCGATTGGACGCTAGGGGCTCAGGATGAAGAAGCAAATAAAGATGCCGAAGTGTGGACAGTGTTCTGCGATGGGTCCTGGGGAACCTTCGGAGCAGGAGCAGCCGCTGTGTTGGTCTCACCATCCAAAGTCAAAATTTGTTATGCGGCAAAACTCGATTTTAGCTGTACAAACAATATTACTGAGTACGAAGCCCTGCTTTTGGGCCTTCGGAAATTAAAAGCAATGGGAATCAGAAGGGCCATCCTTAAAACTGATTCCCAGGTTGTTTCGGGTCATATCGACAAGAGTTGCAAGACTAAAGATCCGAAGCTTGAAAAATATCTGGACACGGTCCGAAGAATCGAAGCTTCCTTCGAAGGATTTTCTGTCAAAAATATCCCTCGAGGACAAAATGAGCATGCTGATTTGCTAGCTAAGTCAGCAGCACAGGGGCTGCCTTTACCTTCGGATGTGTTTTTCGAAACAATAAAGGCACCTTCAGTGGAACTCCTTGAAAGAGCAGTCCTCAACATATCTCCTGTTTATAGCGAAGATTGGAGAACTGAGATCATCTCTTACCTTCAGGGTAAGTTCCTTTCAGATGACGAAGCTTATAACAGGAGGATAGAGGCAAGAGCTCGTCCATATGTCATGATAGAAGGGGAATTGTACAAGCATGGAGTTTGTGCTCCGCTACTCAAGTGTTTATCTAGAGCCGAAGGTATAGAGTTGATGAAAGAAATACATGCAGGCCTGTGTGGATCTCACATTGGATCTAGGCCGTTACTTGGAAAAGTTTTCCGCCAAGGGTTTTATTGGCCGAAGGTAGCTTCGGATGCAGCGGAATTAGTTCAAAAGTGCGAAGGCTGTCAGAAATGTGCAAGAGATCAGAAACAACCTTCGTCTTTAACACAGCTCATACAACCCATCTGGCCATTGCAAAGGTGGGGCCTTGACTTGTTAGGTCCATTACCACCGGCTCAAGGGAATTTAAGATATGTTATAGTGGCTGTGGAGTATTTTTCTAAATGGATTGAGGCAAAGCCACTAGCCATAATAACTTCGGCCACTGTCCAAAAGTTTTTCTGGCAGAATATTGTTTGTCGTTTCGGGGTACCGAAGGCCATCACTGTAGATAATGGAACACAATTCGACTCCGAAGCCTTCAGAAATTTCTGTGATCAAATTGGTACGAAGATCCATTTTGCATCAGTCAGGCATCCGGAGTCAAATGGGCTCGTTGAAAGAGCCAACGACATTATACTGACAGGAATAATGAAGTTAATCTTCAATCAACCCAGGGGAAAGTGGCCAGATCAGTTAACTAAAGTGGTGTGGAGCCACAATACAACAACATCAAGGTCTACAGGCTTTACTCCATTCAAGTTATTATTCGGTGACGAAGCAATAACTCCGGAAGAAGCTAAAACTGGATCAATAAGAGTAGTAGCTTCGACAGAATCAGGTCCTGAAGATGTTTGTCTTGTGGAAAAAGATGCTTTAGAAGGGATCAGGCTTCAAGCTGTGGAGAATATCAATAAATACCAAGCCGAAACAGTCAAATGGCGAGATAGAAAAGTTCGGCTAAAGAATATTGAGCCGGGACACTTGGTGCTTCGGAGAGTGGCCAACCCAGACACAGTGGGCAAGTTACAATTGAAATGGGAGGGACCCTTCTTAGTAGCATCTTCGTCAAGACCTGGTTCATATAGATTGAAGGACATGGACGGCAACGACATTCCAAGATCTTGGAATGCGGATGAGCTTCGGCGATATTATGTGTAATTTGATGTAACTTTTTTATGTTTTTTTCTTTTTTCATGGCACCCTTTTCCTTTCTAAAGGGGGAGAAAGGTTTTTAATGGGGCCATCATATGTAATTTTCTTTTTAGTTCTATAAGAGCAAAATCCCCCAAGGAATGTAAATGTAAAAGCTGAGAACGCACCATCGAGTGCCGAAAACTGAAAAAAGGCGAAGAAGCTCCAAAGTCGTTCCTAAGGGAATGTAGAGCTTACAGCGAAAAATCAACGCTGATTCCGCCGAAAGTAAAAGGCGAAGAAGCTCCAAAGTCGTTCCTAAGGGAATGCAGAGCTTACAGCGAAAAATCAACGCTGATTCCGCCGAAAGTAAAAGGCGAAGAAGCTCCAAAGTCGTTCCTAAGGGAATGCAGAGCTTACAGCGAAAAATCAACGCTGATTCCGCCGAAAGTAAAAGGCGAAGAAGCTCCAAAGTCGTTCCTAAGGGAATGCAGAGCTTACAGCGAAAAGTCAACGCTGATTCCGCCGAAAGTAAAAGGCGAAGAAGCTCCAAAGTCGTTCCTAAGGGAATGCAGAGCTGATGTGTGATTGTTTCTAAGGAAATAATGGCTGAGGATATGGCTTCGGATATGTGTTTGGATATTAATTCGCACGTCACATTACATCATAGCATTTGCATTCATAAACATTCATTCAGGCATATATAGGATAATCATCATCATGACATAAGTAGTTGTTTCGGCATGAGAGAACAACTTCTTCGTTGTGTACAAAAAAGAAAGGTTTCGGCAAAAAGAAGAAGCGGTCTTTTATGCTTCGTTGTGTACAAAAAAGAAAGGTTTCGGCAAAAAGAAGAAGCGGTCTTTTATGCTTCGTTGTGTACGAAAAGAAGGGAAGGTGTTTTTTCGCCTTCGGCTCAAAATACTAATTTCGTCCACATCAAAGCGCCTCAATGGAAGGGTAAGGATATATTACAAGGTATGAACAAAGTTCATTAAGAACAGTTTAGCTGTATTTACAAAAGTCTCTTGAGTTTTTTTACAGTCTACTCCTACTGATCTTCACCGGGCTTCAGTTTCGGCGGCATATTCTTTAAGCATCAGTTTCAGCTTCGTCATCCTACATGAATCAAGGTATTATGAGTAAAAATCAAGTTTGAAGGAGAAGGTAAGCACAAGGTATGATTTCTTACTGGTTCAAGATGACTTCGAGCTTCGTCTCCAGCTTTTTCTCGCCCGCCTTTTGTCCATATCATTTTTATAAATCTGTTTGAAATGCTTCGGGCGAGGTCAGGAATATCGTCTAGAATTGATGGAGATAGAGTGAAATTGGGTCTGTTGACGATTTTTCCATGATCACAGCCAGCCTTCAGAAATGCTGCAGCAGTGCCCCGAGAAGCTACCCAGGCACAGAAGTCACCGTGCCCGGCTATAACTTTGTCAAGCTCATCAATTTCACCTTCAATATGTTCGAAGGTTTTTGGTAAATCTTCAGCTGACGGGGTGAATTTCTCACTGCTGGCTCCAACTGAGTGGAAGATTTTTCTTAGTCGTTCAATACATTTGTTGCTAAATTCCAAACATTTATCCTGAAGGCTTGCCAATAATTTTTTCAAAACTGAATTTTCTTGGAGTTCGGCTTTAAGCTTCGCATTTAGTTCTTGCTTTTCTTGTTCAAACTGTTCAGATTGGTAGAGGAGCTTCGTATTCAATTCCGTTATTTTAGCTTCGGCTTCTGCCAATAAGCCTTCGGTTGCCTGAAGCTCAAAGTTCTTCTTTTCAATAGTAGCTAATTGCTCTTTTATTTTGCTCTCTAAATTTTCAATTATAACCTCGTGCTTTTTGTCTTCCAGATCTTGCTGCATTTTCAAAGCCTTGCTCAGCAGCATACTCTGCACGTAAACAACCTTCGTTAAGACAGGTCCACATTATTGAAAACAAAAAAAAAGAGTCAAGGGAATAGTAGTTCACCTTGAAATTGGAATAGAACAAACTACCAACGATATGTTGTCGTCGGTAGCGGCTGATGTCCATTTCCAGCTTCGGAAAACCGATACTCTTTGATAGAGTACCGATGACCTTAGCTCCAGTTTGATCCCGAATGCAGTCTAATTTTTCATCGTCAATACCCCCGAAGAGGAATGCTCCTGGTTTATATCCGCAGGATTTGGCATATTCTTTAAGTTCTTCTATTTCGGTTTTTGACAATTCTTCTCCAACCAAATTTTGGAACATGAAAGCTTCGTCCTCTGAAGCTTCGTCAACAATTTTCTTTCCTTTCCCAGATACTGCGGCCATGGTCTCTTCGGTGGCAGCAGCAGCTTCTTCTGCGGCCATGTCTAGCAGTATTTTGTCAATATGTTCAATTGTGCTTTCCAAGTTCAAACCTTCAGGCGAGGTAGCTTCAGCAGCCGCGACCTCCGAAGGTGGGATTTCAATATTTGTTATTTCTTCAGCCGCTGGTATCTTTTGAGCTGAAGCTCTCGGTGGTGTCTTGTCAATGACTTCTGTCACTGCGATGATTCTTTGTCTCTTTGTTTTAGTTGTTTTCTTCGTTTTTTCGGGCTCCTTTTCCTTCTGAAAAAACTTTGTCAGTTGAGGCCCCAATGGACTTAGCTTCGCAGGCAGGGATTCAGTCATTATCTTTAAAATCTCTTCCACGTCAGTGGCAGAGGGTGATGCGGGAGTCTCCTCTTCGTCAGATACTTTTCGCTTCGGAGATGATATTTTCTTCTTCTTCGGAATAATCTTCTTTTTTGGTGGTTCTTCCTCATCTTCATTTAAAGCTTCGGCTCCCCTTTTCCTTTTTTGGACCCCGGCACCTTTGTTCAGATTTTCATAGTCAGGGTATTCAAAACCCAGGGCGTCCAGCACTCGATTCAGCCTTCGCTTCGGACGGGTGCCGAAGGCCGCAGTCATCAATTGATCTTCTTTTTTCAAGTAATTCCCAAGAATTTCATTGCACATTATTTCAACTGTGTCCAGCCATTCTTGGCAAGGTTTTTTAAAGTATTTCTTAAACTTGTAATAGTAAGGTAACCGCACAAGTTCCCCTTCTTTCTTCTCCCCCTCTAGCTTCGGCATTTCCCATTCTTTTAAAGTAGGAAAAACCCTGAAGGCCAAGAACTCTTGAACCAGGTCCCTAGTACGGATATGCTCTGAAATAATTTTAAACTCAGCTAGTGCAGCCCAAGTGGAACCTTCTAATGACATATGGCATCGTGGTCTTGTTTCTCCGAAGATCAATTCAAGTGGGCTTTGTACCAACTTCTCTTTGTCTTCGTCAACCTTCACATAAAACCACTCTGACTTCCAGCCTGCCGGCCATTTGCTTCGGTAGCTAATAACAAGAAACTTTGTGGTTTTCCGATAGGCAAAATTGTAGCAACCAAAGTTATCATGTAATCCATCCTTTCTAGCCTTCGTCTGGTAATGCAGCTCATGAACTCGACAAAAACTGTCGGCAAACGGCTCCACCGCCTGGCTTCGGAGGGCCCAGATATAAACACTAAGCCTGACGATAGCGTTAGGAGTCAACTGATGAAAGTAGATACCAAACTTCTTTAATACATCTGCAATAATCCCATGAAGGGGGAATCTCAACCCAGCTTTTAGAAAGCTCTTGAAAATGACTATTTCATTCTTCTCTGGCTTCGGGGTAGTTTCTTCTCCCCCGAAGCGAAGTAGCTTCTTCTGACTTTCACTGAAATAACCTGACTTTACCATCTTGGAGAGATCAGCCTTTGAAACGGTCGACTTTCCGAAGTCCAAGTGGCTCGGCTTACTTGGCATGGCAATGCGATAATCATCTTCGGGGTCAGTTTCTTCAATATTCTCATCTTCTGCTTCGGCAGTTGCTTGTTCTGCTTCAACAGTGGGAATTTCCTCCGAAGTTACCAGTCCGGATCGTTGCATTGCTTCGGAGATGGGAACAGTCTCCGAACCTTCAGCCTCGTCTCCTTCACGCTCAACCCTGGCGGTAGATCGTACTCTGGCCATGTAATTCTGAGTTTGTGGAAATTGAATACTTTTTTCTCCCGAAGCCTTTCCTTCTGACGAAGCAGACTTCGAGTTGGACCTTCGTTCGATTCCGAGAGTCAAGCTTCGGCTATGATTAAAAATTTTGGCAGCAAAACAGTGCAAATAGCAATGAATGCTGTGGTAACTTCACACCTACCCGTCTGTTTATATAGTGCTGCAGGTAAGAAGGCGAAACGCCGGGATTTTTACACCAGGCGGACAGTCACTTGCACTCGCTACGCGGTGGACCGCAGAGACCAAACAGTAACTCTGCAAGGTGGGCCTGACATGCGCTCGGAAACTGAATCGTTTCTCGGCAACGAGCTCAGGGAAGGTGTTTTTTGGACCTTCGGCTTCCCGAAGCTTAGGAGGCTTTTTTCACGGATCAAGCTCGTTACGAAAAACGATCTAGCGCCGCGAAAGGGGCTACTGTTGGGGCCATGCTTCGTTGCGCCGAAGGTCTTGTAGAAAGAAGCAGCTTCGGCTGAAGTTGTCCTCAGGAGATGACCGAAGGTTCCTCTTCATGAAGCTTCGGAATTACAAACCGACTTAGAGATAGAATGACCTTTTAATCCATAAAGGTCTGAGTCAATGTTGTAAACTTTTATGGGGGGCATAATTGTAATTCTTCACAGGCTGTGTCCTGTGTCTATAAATATATGAACAGTACCCCCATACTGTTCACGCTGACTTGTATTCACTCGTGCGTCACGTTTGTATTTTTGCCTTCCGTCAAATCGAAGGTACAAATGTAATTCAATATTGTTCTTATTCTTCCATAATCATATAACGATGACACCTAATAATGTTATATGATTATTCATGTATTCTTTCATGTTTCATGTGCTTTTTCTCTTATCAATATAAATTATGATGATGAAGGTATGCCCTTCATAACCTTCGTCCGAAATCGTTATATCCTAAGGGAAATGACGCTTCGGAGGACGAAGGACATTAACCATTAACTTTTCTGTGTTGCCTTGTTCTTAATTCATAGCATTTGAGAACAAGTCCCCAACAAGCCTTAACTCTTTGACATACATCGCACATAGCCACATGTGCAGCCACATCTCTCTTCAATCCATACCACCAATACTTCTGTTTCAAATCCTGATACATCTTAGTACTACCAGGATGAATAGAATAATCTGAATCATGGGCCTCTTTCAATATAGTCTCTCGAAGGCTTTCAATATCAGGAACACACATCCTGTCCTTGAACCATACAGTGCCCTGCTCATCTTCCGTAAATTCCGGAACTCGACCCTCAGTAATCAGATCCTTAATCTCTTGTATCTTAGCATCACCAACTTGTCCTTTACGAATTTCTTGCTCCAAAGTAGGTTCCACATCAATAGTAACTCCTTCAGTGTGAGCAACTATCCCCAGGTTAAGTCTCCTGAAATCCTCAACAATCTCATCGGGTAGCTGGGCAACAATAGCTGAATGAACATGCTCCTTTCGACTCAAGGCATCTGCAACCAAATTTGTCTTACCCGGGTGATAGTGAATCTCCAAATCATAATCCTTAATAAGCTCCAACCAACGGCGTTGCCTAAGGTTGAGATCCTTCTGAGTGAATATATACTTCAGACTCTTATGATCCGTATATACTTGGCACTTGGTCCCCATGATATAATGTCTCCAAATCTTAAGCGCATGCACAACGGCTGCCAATTCCAAGTCATGCGTGGGGTAGTTCAATTCATGTCTCTGTAATTGTCGAGAAGCATAGGCAATCACATGTCATTCTTGCATGAGCACACATCCTAAGCCTTGGCCACATGCATCACAATAGATATCAAATCCTTTCTTTAAGTCCAGCATAACCAAAACTGGTGGCGACATCAACCTCTTTTTCAATTGCTCAAAGCTGTCTTGGCACTTCTCGTCCCACTTAAATTCTCTTCCTTTATCCAAAAGCGAAGTCATAGGTTTAGCAATCTTAAAAAATCCTTCAATAAATCTCTGATAATAGCAGCAAGTCCCAAGAAACTCCGAATCTCAGTAACTGTAGTGGGTACTCTCCACTCCATTATCTCCTTAACTTTAGCAGGATCCACTGAAATTCCTCCATTAGAAATAATATGACCAAGAAATGGCACCTCGCCAATCCAAAACTCGCACTTGCTAAACTTGGCATATAGCTGATTATCTCGTAGCTTCTGTAGCACCAACCTTAGATGTTCCTCATGATCGCTATCACTCTGGGAATAAACAAGGATATCGTCGATGAATACCACGACGAATCTGTCCAAATACTCCATAAACACCTTATTCATCAAGTTCATAAAATAAGTTGGTGCATTGGTTAATCCAAATGACATAACAGTGAACTCATATAATCCATATCGAGTCGAGAATGCTGTCTTGGGAATATCCGATGGTCTAATCCTCATCTGATGGTAACCCGATCGGAGATCAATCTTCGAGAATACTCTAGCACCTCTCATCTGATCAAATAAATCCTCAATACGGGGTAACGGATACTTGTTCTTCACAGTAACATCGTTGAGAGATCTATAATCCACACACATCCGCTGCGATCCATCCTTCTTCTGTACAAACAAAACTGGTGCTCCCCACGGTGAGGAACTCGGACGAATGTACCCCGCCTTTTGTAACTCGGTTAACTGCTTCTTAAGTTCCTTCAACTCCTCTACGGACATCCTATATGGCCATTTAGAAATAGGGGCGGTTCCAGGTAAGAGATCAATAACAAACTCAACTTCTCTATCAGGTGGCATCCCTGGTAACTCTTCTGGAAAGACATCCGGGAAATCTCTAACCACACGGATGTTGTCACCAACAAACTCCTCAGGTATAAAGAACATTGCACGTTTGGATGAGGTGGTTACTGCAATATTAACTTGAAATCTTTCTCCTTTAGTGGTAGTGAGTTCTACGGTACCTCTACCACATGCTATAATGGCCTTTGCCTTTCTTAACCATGACATACCAAGGATCAGATCTATACTACTTGACTCTAATATTATAGCAGTAGCTCCAAATTCTCTCCCCATAATTGTTAATGTCAATCTACGTGTCATTTGACTCGCCACAATAGGCCCTTTAGGTGTAATTACTATCATTGGTTTTCTCATGTTTAGCAGTGGTATTTCATTTGTGTTGGCATATCTAGCAGACATAAATGAATGTGTAGCACCAGAATCAAATAAGATGGTTGCAGGAATAGCATTAACATAAAACATACCAAGTACGATGTCAGCACCATCCGGAGCAGCATCAACACTGACTTGATTAACCTTGGCAATAGAATATCCCTTGCTAGATCCTGGAGTTTGTTGCCTGTTCTGAACTGGAGTAGTAGCAATCCTCTGTGGGTAGACATTTGCATAGTGTCCAGTCTTCCCACACTTGAAACATGTAGTGCCTGGACTCTGTCCTTAAAACTTCGTCGGGGTGCCAGTGGGGGTAGCCTGTCGAGGAGGTGGAGTCCTCAGAGGTGATTGCTGAACTGGGCGCTGGCCTCCACCAGTGTGAACTGGTGTACCCTGGGGTGAACTATAGCGAGGTCGAACACTGCTGCTTCCTTGTCCTTGAGATATAGCCTTTCTCTTCAAATCTCCTAGCTGAACACGCTTGTGTTCAATAGCCAGGGCCTTATCAAGCAGCCTCTGAAATGATGGAAATGTATGTGCCACTAGGGCATACTGCAGGGATCCATTAAGTCCTTCAATGAAATGCTCTTGTTTCCTCTCATCCTCAGCAACTTCATCAGGGGCATATCTGGAGAGCTGAATGAACTTATCGCGATACTCACTGACTGACATACTTCCTTGCTTCAGCGACAGAAATTCCTTCTTCTTAATCTTCATCTATCCAGCTGGTATATGATAATTCCAGAACTGTGTACTGAACTCTGCCCAAGTGATAGTATCAGCAGCATCGTGGGCAACAGTATATGAATCCCACCAGTCAGCAGCAGGACCTGTCAGACGTCCAGAAGCATATAAAACCTTCTCCCGGTCAGTGCATTGTGCAACATTCAACATCTTCTCAACGGACTTCAGCCAATCATCCGCATCCAGTGGATCAGGAGAGCTTGCAAAAGTAGGTGGCTTGTGACTCATGAACTCCCTATGCTTATCTCGGGGTGGAACTGGTGGTGGTGGTGGCAGTGGTACTTGTTGCTGTTGCTGCTGTTGTTGTTGCATTTGTTGTTGCAGCTGCTGTTGTTGCGCCCTCCTTTCCTGGCGTATCTCCTCTCGCTCGTGGCGCAACTCCTGGCGTATCTCTTCTCTTTCTTGACGCATCTCCTGGCGTTCTTGCTGCATCTGTGCACGCATATCTGCCATGGTGTCCGCCATTTGTTGCATCATCCTCATCTGAGCAGCAACCAGTGGGTCAACTCCGCTCGGTGGAGGATTAGGAGGATTCATCTCTGCAGGTTGTGGCTGGGGTTGTCTATATATCCACGGAGTGTGTCGATTAGGAGGCAATCAATTCCACCACCCCGCCTGGTATTGACCATCTGAGTTAGATACATATGGTAAGAGAATAGTAGACAAGGCAGTTATTTACAAATCATTTTACTTTGGGGGATTTATTAGCTAAGCAGATTAATATATCACCTACTAAAGCTAATTCAATACCTTATGTTGGTACATGTTAAGATGTCCATCTATAATAATTCAATCAATCAAAGAAGCAAATTAGACATTATTCATCAGCACAATCAACCAATCATTTTTAAATAAAGAAAATAGTTTTGAATTTTGTCTTAGGATCCCTATCTCTTAAAAAGATCATAGTGGTAGGATTCCAAGGTGTGAAATCCATCTTGCCTTAGAGTAGAAAAGATAAGATTAATTAGAGTAGAATAGCAGAAGGTGAGACAAGATCAAGATGAGATGAGTATGGAATGAATCAGAGTAAGGTAAGTAGGAAAGGTTTGTCCATTTCTATCTAGATTTCGTCCTACAATCAACATTTCCTCTGATACCACTTCTGTCACACCCGGCTTTAAGGAACAAAGCCAGGTGCATCTCATACATGCGCCAAGAAGACAACGTATATAATAACAGAGTGTATAGAGATAAATGTCACAATAATCAGAGTATTTATTACATAGCGGAAGACTTATTACAAAATAAAAGATAAAAGTAAAACGAACTAAGGATCGTCGGCGCCAATGTCAACTGAGAAACACCACCTAGATCAGATCATACTCCTCGCCTTGTGGCTCCTCCTGAACCACCTGCTCTTCTCCTGTGGGGGGTGTGAGACAGCAAGGGTGAGCTCACACATGATCATAGCTCAACAAGTTGTGGGGAACCAGTGGACATAAACTTATAAAGGTGTGAGTTCATGTGATGTGTAAGGCTAATCAATGACAGGGGTTAAAGCTGAGCATTGCTTTTAAGTAGTTGGTCAAACTTTTATTAGCAGTTACTAAGTGTAAGTAAGTATCAAACCTTAAATAAAGTAGTAGAACAAAATTAATAATAAACCTATGCAATGCAAATGACAAAATTGAATTTAAGTTCCATAATTTAAACATCAGAGAGTCCTGGGCCGCTCATGACCGTGAGCTCGGCTAGTATACCAGGTTTACACTCTGCAGAGGTTGTACCCTTTACCCACAAGTCATGTTACCCATCTGCCAAGGGGTCGCGACTCCCATACACCTCTACCTAGGAAGCGCGGCAGGACAACACTACGAGGCCTTTACAAAGTTCCACTAGCTTCCGAAAACCCGCTACAGTTTATGGGAAGAGCACTTGCAAGAATCCCCCGTCTGACCGCCATCACAGCTAAATCAACCCGAGAACCTCCTTGCATGCAACTCCCCTACTGCCCTTGCCCCTTTCGGGTAAGGTAGTCTTCCACTAGCTTTCCTAATTAGACAGCCAAGGGCGTCCCATTAAACCCTTGTGGTGGCACGTGTTTCTCAAGTTAAGCTCTATGTTCCAATTAACATTAATGAACTTGACATGAACATAAATAGAATAACAAGAATAATTGGAACATAGATATAATAAATGATTATCCCAAAACCATGTAAAGCAATAGCAAACTACCCAAGTGATTCAGGGGTAAACAAGGTAATGAGATAAACAGTTTAGGGTGACCTATTGGGTCCCATCAAAATTAACCTATGCATGGATAAATGATATTAAAGAACATTATTGGGTAAAAAGTGGTCAAGGGCACAACTTGCCTTCAATGAGCTCCTGCTCAGCTACTTCAACCTGCTGCTCACCAGGGTCCTCTGTCACGGGCTCTTCTACTCTCCACAATACAAACAAGCACAGTATATAGGAAAATTAACATCACACCAAACATGTAAACAAAACACACAGTAATATTCTACACATTAAAATAAAATCCTAGGAACAAGAATCATAATTTTTGGAGTTATAGAATTTAAGTTATGAATTTTCAAAGGTTTCATGTGTTTTAAATAGGATTAAGTGAGAAATAAATTTCTTACTGTTTTCATGACAAAACAGAGGCTCTAGGTGATAGAGAATTAAATTACAAAAATTTAGAAAGTGGAATGGAGTAATTTGGAGTTCACATGAATTTTCTATGGAATATACAAGTTTCTAGCAATTATTTATTCACTAAAAATCTATTTCTATTTTATTTTCTTGATTTTACACTGCTCTGGACTGGGCCTCATTTACCAGAAAATACAAGGGCTAACCCGCAAGATTCCTAAGACTCAGTGAATAGTCAGAATGGACCGTGGGTTGAATCACCTAAAATACAGGGTCTCTTTTGCATTAGCGCCGGCCGAAAGGGTATCTTTTAATCTGGACCGTCCGATCTGAACTCTAGAGCCCAGATTAGAACTAGGTTAAAACGAAGCGGTACGCAGCGCGCGCCATCGGATGTAAGATCTACGGTGCAGATTTTAAAGTAACCTGATTCGTTTTGATCCGACTGATCCTAATTCTACGGCTAGGATCACACACGCGAAGGGTTATCGCTGGCATCAATCCGAGCCGTTCACTGTGATCCGACGGTGCACGCACCTTTCTACTACCTCCCACTCTCCCAGCGCGCAACACGGCGGCGCAGTCGTCAGGCGCGGTGGCGCCATGGGCGCAACGCCCCAAAGCTCCAAACTGTGGATTCGCCTTGAATCCAAGCAGCCTAAAACGATGCCCTAAGGAAGAGAAACGCGATGAACGTAATCTTACCCTACTGGGTATCGCAGGGGACCCTGGCCACGGCGAGCCCCAACTCTGTGACGAGCAGCCACCCATTGTCGCGCTATTCCGGCCAAGCGCCCTCCCCAGCACCCCGTGACCACCAAACGACGCAACAAGCTTTAAGAACCGAGGCTATACACATGAAGTATTCATACCCTCGGCGTAGACGCGGTGAAGCCCTGCGACGGCGAGGCACGGTCGACGACACACCAGGGATCTCCCGCGGCGGGACTTCTTCCTCACAGCGATGATGGCGGCGCTGGTTAGCTACGTGGGCGCGGACGGTATGGTATAGGAGGGCCGCAATGTGACGGCGTCTACGGCCTTTATCTACCCGCGCATCGGCTTGAAGCGCGCAACCCGGAGTCCCCGTCAATGGCGCGCCCGGCATGCACGGTGATGCCGTTGGGTGAGGAAGACGGAATCGTGCTGCGGAGCGACTGACCAGTGGGTCCGCGATTGCAGAGGGCGCGAGCAAGACAGAGAAGCGGAACGGTGATCGGAGTTGCGGAGGGCGGCTGGGAAAGGGGCCCGCCAGACAGCGTATCCGCTCTCAGGTACCGCGCGCGCGCGACTGATTTGCCGGGCCCACGCGTCAGTGCCAGAACGTGGTAGTGGGCTGTGTGGGAGTTGGGCCGAAATAAGGTAAACCGGCCCAGGTCTCTGTTTTATCTTTTTTTTTATGTTTTGTTTTATTTCATGATTATTTGAATCCAAATTTGAATTTGAATATGAGCTTCAGCTTTGAGTCAATTATATAAATTCAAACTCTACTGTAGGCATAATATATCTTTATTTACTTATTTTTCTCCTCATAATATTCATTTTCCTCTCTTTTCTAAATTCTAGAATTCTTTTTAGACCTCAATTTTCCACTCTAGATGTAACATATTCATTTTTATATTATTTTTTTACATTGTCACAAGTAATGCACACACAATAAAATCCCAGCATGATGCATAATTTGTTTTTGGGTATCTTTTGTTATTTATTTATTTGTTTTTAGGTGATGTTCTCATAGAATGCTAAATATGGATAACACATATATACACAGGAATATCATTTCTCCTTTTAGGTTATCCTCCACAAATTACAAGTTGGGTATTACAGTTTATAAATGAACCCGCAGCCCACCATTATTCAAAGACTCTTACAATCAAGTCTATAATTTTATGAAGTAGACCCTGGGTTTCTAAAGAATCATAACCGTAGTCCAAATTTTGATATTTATAAAGTAAATTCCGATAAAAAGAATTTTTCAGTATAAAAACAATTCTAGAAACTTGTTTAATCCATAACTAATTCATTTTAACTCCGAATTTAGTGATTCTTGAACCTAAGATTTTGTTTCGACATGTAAAATAATATTATACAATTTATTCTCTTGTTTGGTGTAAGTTAATTTATGTCTATACAATGTTTGTTTATATTGCTGCGAGTAGATGAGCAAGTGACCGAGGAACCCGAAGCTCCGCAAGTTGAAGTTTTTGAGCAGGAGCTCGTTGAAGGCAAGTTGTGTCTTTGATCACTTTTTTTATATAATAATGTTGTGTTAATCACTATGGCACTGTTAGGTTAAGCTAATGGAACCTAATAGGTTACCAAGTTTTGTCTACCCTATACCTTGCATACCAATGAACTATTGGATAGTTTTGCTATTGCTCTACCTGGTTTTGGGATTAATGTTATATATGAAATATGATCATGCTTATTGTCAATGAATTTTTTATTGTTCATGAGAAGATTATTGTGTTAATTGGAACATGGAGCTTAAGCTGAGAAAGCAGTGCTACCACGAGGGTGGAATGGGACGCCCTTGGCTAATTAATTAGGAAAGCTAGGGAGAGTGAAAGTTGCCTAGAGAGTGGTGAATAGGCAAGTGGAATTTTTTTTCAACAAAGACTAGACACAAACTAGGTAAACCCGGTTTAACCGGTGTCAAAACCGATATGCACGAGTCCAACTAAACAATGAGATGTAAAACTAAAATGATCTCGAAATTTACCCAGTTAACTTTGCAAATGGGGTGTCCTAGATGATCCACAGGGTTCAAAGTAGTAGATCTGAGAAGGGCACTTCTCAAATTGCAAACACCAAAAAAATATGAACAATTCTTCCATAGAATGGTGAGAGAACTAGGGGTGTAAACGGATATCCGAACTGTTTGGACAAATTTAATATTTTAAATTAGATATGTATGAAATTAGATGTAAATCTCTTCTTATGTTATGAAGCACATTATTATAAATAAAAATAAAATTTTGTATAAATTATTTCATACATTATTTGCTCCATACAACAAAAAAGGTGAAAAAAAATATCTGTATCCGTATTCGATTTGTATCCGAAATTTATATTTATTATTTGAGAAGATATATGATAGATTTGAGGTTTACCTTTCATGAATCTTTACAAGCTCAATACTAAAAACAAGAATATAAATTTGCATAGCAGATTCTATATTATATTAATTCACAATCAAAGAAAAAAGACCAAAAAACTGATATCCGAATAAGTATCCGTTTACACCCCTAGAGAGAACGAAGAACGCAAACAAACACAATGAGCAAGAACATAAGATTTATCCTGAGGTTCGGTCACACCACCAAGTTGCCCTACTTCCTCATTGAGGTGCCCATAAAGAGTCAGGTATCTTTCAACCCTAATCCTCCCTTTGCCGACCACAGAGGTCAACCCTACATAGTAATCTTTGCTCAAACGAGCGGGTAATACAGACTTTCTTGTAGTCTTTCACAAGATTTGGAGATTCACAAGAGAGACCTAGTCATCTAGTATTGAATTCATAAAGAACTCGATGTAGTACCAAAGCTCGAATCAAGAAGGGCAAGAAGGATTTAGAGATGAATCACATAAACCTACAGCTCTTCAATCTCACTCAAAGATTTCTCTCCAAAGATTTAAAATGGGAGAAGTAAGAGGTGTGTGAGAGAGAGTGGGGAATGTTTCTCATGTTAGAAATGGAGTTTCGTGCGTGCTCTTGTGTGGAGAGGAAGGTAGGAGTGAGTATATATAGGTGGGGCTCCAAAACTAGCCATTGGGCTGAACTTTTCTACGCAGGGCCGATTGAACTGCTCCTAAGGCCAGTTTAACCGCCTAGTGGTCAGACTGACAGTCAGTCTACTAGCAGACTGCAGGTAAAACAGTTGTAAGTATCAAAACAAGACTCAGCACATGTTCTTAATGGACTGAAGCTAGAAGCTCTCTTATGCTTAAGCACTGTAGATCACTTACAACGTTCTGTGTTCTGTGACTGCCAAACTAACTGTCGATACATGAGTTGGGCAAGGTTTGTGTTGCATATATATTAATTAGCTCTCTTATTTATTACAGCCTTGTGAACCATAGTGATGATATTGTTTGTGCCCCATCTCTAGGTTTGCCCACAGGAGTCCTAAATCTGGCTATTTTGGTTCCCTAAGTTAGTAGCTACCACATGGGTCTCACTTGGAGCAGGTCCATGGGATGTTCTATACTGGAGAGGGAATATCCTAGTGTTCGCTTTGGCTCCGGCCTTCTCGGGTAGCAGGTGTGCTCTCAGTTCTCAAGCTACCAAAGTTGTCTAACTCAGCTCCTCGGGGAACGAGGAAGACCTCGATTTGCTCATCTCTGTCTAAGACCCGAAGGACTACAACAACATGATGGGGCAATATGAGAAGTTGACCGTCGCCGCACCCGGTTTCTCTCTTGTGATGAGTGTTGGGCATCACCATATGATTCATATAATTGACATGCAACTAGGACACATTGGTGCTGAATGATCAGATTTCAATGTGTACGATTATGATTTATCTCTTCTTGTCAAATAATGTGAGATATTGAGGTGGATGATAAATCATGTGTTGTTCATCTCCATGTAATCGTTATGCACTAACATTTTAATAACGAGAGCATAGAACGACAAATAGTGCTTCTACATCTCGATGTATCTTATCATTACATATTGACTACGTAGCAAGGCACTGTCATACACCTAGTATATATATGTGTGATTACATGAAGGAAAACAAAACTATCTGACAGAAGGGCACTGCTGCTTTTGACTCCTGTGTGTGCCCCATCCTCTAGTGCAACGACTGGCAGGAGCGAGAGCAGTGGCACGCGATGTCGTAGACGGGGCAGTGGTGGTACTCGAGCCACCATGTCTCTAGACGATCGTAGGTGTGCATGGAGCACATGAGCAGCAGGCGTGCCGGCGGGAACGACACCGGGTGCGCCGTGAACTAGTCGCACAGGAACCGGTTGACCGAGTGTGCCCACCCCTGTAGGATGGCGGGGATGGTGGTGAAGCAGCCAAGCTCCCCGATGAGGCACCCGAGGTTGCCGAGCATGTGAGCGTACGCGCACCGCCTGTTCCGCCGCGATCGGGTACCTCGCACGGAACTCTCGCAAGGTTGGTCGTGAAGGTGAGGCGGTGCTCCCACCGACTCTATGGCATACGCTTCTCACGAACGCGCAGCCCAACGAGATAGAGGCCATCCACGGTGAGCATGATTGCCGGTTCATGGGATTTTGCGGAGTGTGACATCGGCAAGTACCAGGGGAAGGGCGGCACCAGAGAGGAGCATGGGAGGGCACGACGGTGGCGAGGAGATGCAGTGGGGGAGGTGTGCGAGGGGGAGGGTGTGGCGGCGGAGAATCGTTGGAGAAGGGTAGACGGTTTTCGCAGAGAGAAAATCGAAGAGAATCAAGGGAAGAGGAGCATGTGTAGTTTGAGTGATGAGAGACCGTTGAATTTGAGTGAATGGGAGAAAGGAGATGTATGAACTGATCTCGTCTTTTGAATTTAAAGGTGGGTTGGTTCTAAGTTCAATTGGTTTGTTGCATTTAGGGGAGGTATTAAGTGCAGGTGACAATTGTTTAGTAGTTGAAAAAAGTTTGAAGTGGTGATTTATATGAGTATAGATAAATTATATAGTGAGAAAGCACTCTTTGAGTGGCACACTCACCCGAGACACAGGTCCGCATTCTCTCGTGTCTCGAGAAGCGAAGAGGAATAAAGTGTGGCGCGGTGTGGCGGCTTAGGCGCCACACCAAACACGCCCTAAAACGTCAACTTCCCATACTTGTTCGACTACGACATGCTTCCATTGACATATGGGTCCTACAGTGTTAAAGTCGCACTGATCAGCCAAACCAGCATTCCCCTCAAAGCCCTCGTCCTTATCCCCAATCCACACCGTCGGCGGCCCATCCAACCCGTCCCCATCTGATCTCCCCGTCGGCGTAGGCTACCACCGCTTCCTCGCCGTCGCGATACTGAGCAGACACTTGCAGAAGGAGTAGGTGCTCCGTAACCCGCCCCCCAACACCAAAGTGTCACTCATCACGCCCACTCGAGGTGGTCGACGAAGAGCCGCAGAGGAGGGGGAGGTGCTGGGTGGGATCCGGGCATCCGGCGGACCGCTCATGTCGAGCGGCGCGGACGGATCGGATCCCTGCACGGACCTTGACCCGGGGACGATCCCAGAGCTGCCGGCCCATGAGCCTCCTGTGCTGCAGGCTCCGTCGCCGGCGCCGCAGCAGGAGGTGGTGGTGGCGTCGCAGACCGAGGCGCCGTTGCCAGCGGTCACCATCGTGATCTCGCGGCCAGGCGAGGATGTTCAGATGCCCGATGCAAAGGGTGGCTCCCCGGCATGCTCCCCGCAGGCCGGTGACGGCAAGCCTATGGCCACCTCGGTTTCGTTGACCGCTTCGGCGGCCGCGAAGGAAGCCGGGCTGGCAAGGTCCGACTCCGACAGCTTGGACGACTACGAGCAATGCAGGTATCCAGTCGGTGTGGGTTTTCCTGTGCAAGCTCAGGCCATTTTAGTGAACTGCGAGTTGGGACGGGGACGAGGGTGTGTTCTGTTTTGGGCGATTTTGTATGGGCACCTCGTTACGTTTAGCAGTTGCGCGTTTTATCCATCCATGAATTACCTGCGATGACTTCGGGCGATGCTCATGCAGTGAAGTGACTGTTGCTGTATGAACGAACTTCCTTTTATGATGTAGTGATTCATTTCTTGGAGTCGCCCTAGCACATGGATCATGTCAACTGGACTGATTACCCTAGCTGGCTTTTTCTGTCTGTCATTACACCAATGGATTTTTTGCTTGCAGTTGGGTGAGTGTTGTTTATCACATATAACATGCGAGCAACAAGTTTGTGAACATGTTCATTGTCAGTTTGTCTGCATCTTCTTTAGTATTGACTTTGTCAGTGTTTGTGGTATGTGCTTATTTACAGCCCATATGTTAGTGTAGTTAGACTTTCATGAAGTGCAAATAGGACTACAAAGTGGTAATTATGATATATTAGGGTCTCCAAGGTATTTAGGCGGTGATGAGAAGGTAGGTTATGTTTCCAATGCAGTTGGGTTGACCTTGAATGTAGAAGCAAAGGATATTCGGAATGGTTTGAACTTACAGCAACTTCGTGCTCAAGTTTGCTGATAGTAAGATCTTTTTTGTGTAGAATTATTATAGATAGGACTTCATATATTCGACAATTCGATGAATATATATGATATTTACTTCTTGGCTATGAAAGGCTAACTGGCAGCTAGGAGGCTGCAGGTGAAAACAATATGAGGAAGCATGGTGGAAGTTGATAATCAACTTCCAACTGAGCATTTCTTGTACCACAAATGTGCTGTGAGCCGCACCATTGCTTTTCCATGTATTGATGTTCTTGCATTGATCTTTTGATTTACTGGATGCAAGTAATAACACATCCAATCTGTTTTCTCATGGCTCTTTGACATTTCTAAATATAGAAGGGAGCATTGTGTTTCTTATGATCTACTAATCAGAACAATTATCTTTAGAAGCTGATTTTTCCCAATACAGTACCTGGAATTAAATATTGGTCTTTTGTTTTACAGGAGCAACACTCGTACTCTTAATAAGCCCAGGTCCCAGTTAAGGTACCTGTGGACCAAGTGGTTGTCCTTGTTTTGCAAGGAACAATGTAGAATGCATTGGCCTTGATGGTACCGTTTTAAGTTATTAAGGGCCTGCTTGTTTGGGATTATAATCTGTCCAACTTATATAATCTCACTTATTTTAAACTAACACTTAGTTCAAAATAAGTGAGATTATATAATCTAGGCAGATTATAATCCCAAACAAACAACCCCTAAATCCACCATTTCCTTAACATAAATACATTTTTTACTGTTAGACATCGCAATGTCATCCCAAAATTAGGTCCAGACTTGTAAAACACATGTCTAGAAGCCCTTCAGTACATACTGCTTGCCATTTTATTTACCTTCAAATTTTTATATATTTCTGAATCTTGCCACTTGTTAAGTTATTTTTTTCTGGTGGATGAATACATTTTTCCCTTCTGCAGAGTTTGTCAACAGAAGACAGAAGAACCTCTGGTCAACCTTGGATGCAGATGTCGTGGTGATCTTGCAAAAGCACATCGCACATGCATTGATTTTTGGTTTCGTACTAGAGGTTCAAACAAGTGTGAGATATGCCAGTAAGTATTCTACATAGAAGGTTCTTGACTGTTGCTTCAAATGACTTTGCCACCATACTGATTTTCCTTACTATACAGGCAGGTTGCTGTCAATATCGCCCCTCCAGAAACGCAATCAAGTGTATGTTTACTATTTTTTTACTTTATATATTTCAATCTATATTGGACCATTTGGAGAATGTATGTTTCCTAATGCATATGTATATCCATTTCATTTATTCTCTAACTAATAAACTGGTCTATGTTTATGTCTAACCAAGTTAAACTACCTATTGTCAGTTGGTATCTATTTGTAGTTTTGAGAACACCTCATTAAATATAACAACTTTAATTGGCTTTGTTTTGGAAGACTTCTTTTTCACAATTACATAAACGAAGGCCATCCTGAAATTTGAGGAGGCACAATATTGATTAAAGTACAAGTCAATTTCCATTTTTCTATTATGAAATTTACTTGTTTTCATTCAACAGACAAGTTATTGGGTTTGGAGGGTTGATTCGACTTATGGAAGGGGACGAGGAGGACGAGAAAGGGTATTTTTATCACTGGATATGATAAATAACAAACAAATGCACTAACCTGACTCTTTATCTGCAAAAATGATTAATGATCATGTAACCATATGCAATTTTTCTATTTTGTTGAGTCTGTATTTTTCATTGTGCTTCATATTTTATTTTGTTTATCTTTTTGTATGTAGGGATGGTTTAGCCCACTTTGGGTTGCATTTGCAATTCTGATTGGTGGTCTCTTATTGGATGTGCTGATATCTGTTTCTCTTGGTGTTTCCGCACTTCCTGTCAATATAATAATTGGTATGGAACAATGTTTTTCTTCTACCATATTCTAATATCCTTACAGTTCTATTTTTCAACCTTTTGTCAAATCAAAAAAAGTTATTGAGGAACGCAAAGCATGAATTAGCTTAGTTAATCATAAAAGGCTAATTTTTCGGGAATTTTAGACCTAGCTTCTGATAAACTAAGATTTTCGGCTAACCCATCGCTATCTCTTCGATATATTTCTTGCTGAAAGTATCCCTGATCCCACTGATAACGAGTAGGCCCAAATAATTCGATTGGGGTAGTTGCTGATCCATACCACATAGTTCCGGCAACTACAAAAGCAGCAAAAAAAACAGCAGCGATACTACTGGAAAGTACAGTTTCAATATTGCCCATACCTAACCCTTTGTATAGACGTTGAGGCGGACGGACACTTAGATGGAATAGGCCCGCTAATATGCCCAAAGTACCCGCAGCAATATGATGCGAAGCTATTCCTCCCGGAACGAAAGGATCAAAACCTTCTGCACCCCACGCAGGATTTACAGCTTGTACTTTTCCAGTGAGTCCGTAAGGATCGGACACCCATATCCCAGGGCCATATAAACCCGTTACATGAAATGCACCAAAGCCAAAACAAGCCACCCCTGCAAGACTACTCTCTTTCATAACAAAAATGTCCAACCTAACAGTATTAGATTGACAAATAGGAGTTTGGAACTACACTTTTCGTGTAAAAGCAAAATTAGTCACTGGACGTAATTAAGTTTCATGTGATGTTCTTGCTAATACTGTTGCGTAGTGTCATTTCAATCTACGTTATCATCATGTTCACAAATGACCGACTTAGTAATTATATTTTGCGATGGTCCTCGTCTCGAATTATTCGGCTTAGTCTTAGGATCGCACGAAATATCCCAGTTTTCAGGGTGAGACAAACAACTCAAAACTTATGATTTCTCGGACGATTTGAAGTAATTAATGCACTAGAATAACGGGTTCATGAAATAGTCATTCCTACCTCCTGTCCAAATTATAAATTGGAACGGAGAGTAGTTTTCTTTGAGATTGAATGGGGGGAGTGATTAACTGATCATCGAACTCATATTGACAGTTAGAAATTTTGACAGAATATGCCATCAGGAAGGGTAATGTCTCTGAAATGTCCCATTAGGTTTATTAGCAATCAATATGTTTGTTACGTTTCATACTTCGGTTCCTATTACTAATTCATTGATTCACTTGAAAGATACTTTGCATCCTTGTTTTAAAGGCGTCGCCTAGGCGTCCAGGCGCCCAAAAGATCCAAGGCGTCCCCGTCGCCTAGGTAAGAATCAGCAAGAGGGCATAGGGCAGAGGGGAAGGGGAAGGAGCGGCGCCGTTTTGGGGTGGCAGCGCCGAATCGGGAGTGGCGGAGGCCAAATCCAGGGCGACGGAGGCTGAATCGGAGGCCAAATCCAGGGGGCGACATCCGAATCGTTGGCGGCAACATCCAAATCGGCGGCGGCGGCGGCTCAATCGGGGGTAGCAGTAGCTGAATGGTGGGAGAGAGAGACAACCTAGGGTTGCCAGAGGAAGGACTATATGGGCTAGCTGGTGGGCTGGGCCTCCTACCCCTTCTTTTTTTTCTTTTTTTTCTTCCTCCATGGGGCTGTTTTGCTAATTCTCAGGTTGATAAGGCGTCGCCTTGCTCGTCTTAGGCGTCGCCTAGGCATCTAGACGGTGGTCAAGCGCCTTATCTCGCCTTACCGACTTAAGAACCATGCTTTGCATAGTGAATGTTGTTCATTGAATGAACTGACCAACGTAATGTTTTCAGGTGTTCTTATAGTTCTCGGATTGGGCACCGCACTTCATCTAGCTCTTGAGTGCTGTCACGAATGGGGCTCAAGGAGGAACGTGGGCAATATGCCGAGGCTGGAGAACATAGCGCCGACTGGGTACCATCCTGCAGTAGTATAATCATTATGGGACTTGTAAATAGGGTAGGAACATCTAAGCTCGTGCTGGCTTTTGGATTATTATGTTCTCGCAACTAGCTTTAGCTCACACGTTGCTCGTTAATGTCGAGCTCAAATTCAAAGCTCGTTGATAGTTGATTACAATCCAGTTCATACTCCCACTAGTCCAATCCAATGTAAATGCAGAGTTACTGATACTCGGTCATCACGGGCTAGTGCTCATGCCAAACTGCCAGCACCTTAATTGGATGGTCTGGCTACCCATTCAGCATGACAGGGCTAGGTTCCTTCTTCCCTCCTTGTACGGTTTACTCTGACAAGTCACTTGTTGTGTTTCATCTTTATCTGTGGCTTGTCGGTATAGGCATTTGTGAAGGCCATTTGAGCTAGTGTTGTTTTTGTACATTTATGTAGAGTTGTGGATATAACATTTTTATATGAACTAATCTGCTGATACGTTTCGTGATTACGTAAAACCATAAATTTGACAATTCCCTTTTGATTCTTGACGATCCTTCTAGCAAACCTTGACTTGCACCAATATGTTAAAAAAACAGAATAACATGGCCCTTATATAAGATGGCGACATATGACAATAGCTCAAGCCATTTCGGCGACATATTGCAATTGCTCAAACTGTCTTTTCTTTTTGAGAGAGAGCTTCCTTTTCTTTCTTTTTTTTTGAGAGAGAAGTAACGGATAAGAACATTTTGTTTTTTATTAAAAATATCGGAATTTAATTGGCAAGCTAGATGTGAGCGATTAATCGGTTATCGAGAATTAATCAGAAATTAATTGGTAGGCATTAATCAGCCAAATAATAGTGACAATATGCAGTGTAAAAAATTAAAATATAAAATAGAGATAGCTAGCCATCATCAATCTTCATTGTCTTGCTCATAATCTTTTGTTGGAAGCACTTCATCATGGTCTGACTCAGACTCAACATGTTCATCCTCTACTTTGATGTCTTCACATTCGCTATCAGATTTAAAATCATCTTCATGAAGTTCTCTAACTCTTGAATTTCTACATAGTTGCATAGCTTCATTTTTCTCATTTTCTTTATCAATATTGTCACATCCTTCAACCGACCAACCTTGAGCATTAGAAGCAACATTAGGTAGAAGTACATCAACATTTTAGTTTTCCTTCTCTCCTTTTTTTTTGCCGAGCAATCTTGTATTGAATTGAACAAAGACAATGTCACTTATCCTTTTCTTTTTGAGAGAGAAGTAACGCATAAGAAGCTTTTGTTTTTTATTAAAGAAACCAGGTTATATTTTGTTTGTACGTGAAATGAGATACTCCCTCAGTTTTAATTTGGAACAAAGAGGATATATTGCATTCATTATCAACCTGATTGGATGGCTGCACGTCCATGCGCAAGCTGAAGCCGCTCTGGCCAGCCAGATACGATAATTTGGAGCGTATGAGTGGATGCATGTTAATAGCATTAAAATGACTTATTTTGCATCCACCCATGCAGTCTGTGACTCTCACATACAATCAACCAAATATAATCTCAAATAAAGTCAACGCATGCGGTGATCCAAGATGAGATGGTGCGGGTAACCAATCAGGCGATATATAGACATTCTGAGTAACTAGCAAAAATGTCGTATTCTATAGTTCCCATTTATAAATATAGAGTATAAAATACAAAGACATTTATGTTGTATTGGCTAGATGAGTGTGAATATGAGATTAGAACCAACAACCATGGTTTAAATCTCATTTATACATAATTTTAGCTTTTTATCATTTAAATGTGGAGTACAGAAAGATAATTATATCAAGGCCGTTGTATGCATTTAAGCATATGAGAAGCTGGGCCACCTCTACATTTATGTTTGAGAGCAAGAGTATAGAAGGAATTATATGGGATCAAATCATCTTGCTATTTAATTTTAAATAGTAAGGAGATTTTTGCCCATTCAATCCGCTTTAATCCATTTGCTCCAAAATATGCTTAGGAGAGCTCAATTCCACTTCAGCCCAGCCCACAAACCCACACAATGGCCCATGAGCGTCATTCTCGGAGCCTACGGAGTACGGAGTACCAACCACGTCACCGAAACTGTAGACGAGTAGGACAAGGGTCAAGGGAAAGAAAGCCAACCGCCCCCAATCTCGCGTCCCGCCGGCGGCCACCACCACCACCGCCATGATCAGCATCCTCGCGCAGGTAACGCACCTTAGGCCCTCTAACCACTCGAGAAGTCGACGGGGTCATGATTGTTGTGTCTGATTCGGTTCGTTTTCTCGTGGCTTGTCTCCGGATCTGCGCGCAGGAGCGCCTCCTCGGGTTCGCCCTGGGCTCCGTCTCCATGGGAGGTTTCGTCCTCCACCAGCGCCGCGCCATCTACTGCTCAATCGCTGAAGCCGATGGGTCGTCCTACTTCTACCAGGTAAGCATCTGGTTGCTTCCTCCGAACCTTTAGCCCAGCAGCTGTCTGCTTTCTGAAGTGTGGCGATTCATGGCTTAATTTTCCGTAGGAACAGTTAGGCTCACTAGCTTGACAATAGATAAACTATACATCAGGCTCCGTAGGAACAGTCAAGTTACAGATTGTTAACTTGAAGAATTCTCTTGGCCTTTTTATGATGTTAGTGCAACAAAAACAGTCCTTCACGAAGGCAGACATTCAAAACCAACAGATAATTAAATAAAACTCGCTCTTTTCATTTTGTACAGTATTTTGATCGAAAATTTTGAACTTCCCAAGTTTTGACCATCAATTTATCAAACTATATGCATTTTTACTTTTTTAGTGTAAAAAGTTACATCACTATTTTTTTGTTTCGCATAGTACTTTTAAAAAAACTCGATCTATGAGGCTAAGACCGCCCCTACGACATTATATTTGAATGCACTAGAGCTAATAGGTAGTTGGCTAAAAAATTGCTAGTGGAATTAGCTAGCTAACTATTAGCTAATTTGCTAAAATGAGCTAATAGATGAATTATTAGCTAGATTTTTTTGGATGTCTTCAACTAATTTTAGCAGCTAACTATTAGGTCTAGTGACTGAGGCTAGGCTTTAGACTTATGCTTTGGTGTGGGACAGACGAAGAGATTTTTTTTAACCACAACCTGAAAATTCCATTTCACGAGAAGTCGAACCCAGAACTTGTGATGAGGGGATTTTTTTAAACCACAACCTAAAAATTCCATTTCACAGGAAGTCGAACCCAGGACCTGAGGAGTGTTACTCAGACCACCTAACCAACTCGGCTATTGTTTGTAGAATTGACGATATACTATAAGATTTTGTCAAATCAAAATAGGCCTTACAAAAATCAATTGAGGTAGGTTAATGAAAGGGAATTAGGCTTACACCTAGTTCCTAAATAATTTTGGTGGTTGAATTGTCCAACACAAATATTGGACTAACTAGTTTACTCTAGTGCATAAGTTATACAGGTGCAAAAGGTTCACATTCAGTCAATAAAAAGACCAAGTGTTGGATTCAACAAAGGAGCATGGGGGCAACCGAGGGCACCTCTGGCTGGAAGCACCGGACTGTCCGGTGTGCACCGGACAGTGTCCGGTGCGCCCAGAGGACTCCAACTCAAACTCTTCGCCCTCGGGAATTCTCGGTAGCCGGCGCGCTATAATTCACCGGACTGTCCGGTGTGCACCGGACATGTCCGGTGCTCCAAGGAAGCGCGGTCTCCGGAACTCGCCAGCCTCGGGTTCGCGCGGCAGCCGCTCCGCTAAAATTCACCGGACTGTCCGGTGTGCACCGGACTGTCCGGTGTGCACCGGACTGTCCGGTGTGCCAGCGGAGCAACGGCTCTCTGCGGCGCCAACGGCTCCCTGCGGTGCATTTAATGCGCGCGCAGCGCGCGCAGACGTCAGGCACGCCCATACCGGTGCACCGGACATTAAACAGTACATGTCCGGTGTGCACCGGACACCCAGGAGGGCCCAGAAGTCAGAAGCTCCAACGGTCAGAATCCAACGGCAATGGTGACGTGGCAGGGGCACCGGACTGTCCGGTGTGCACCGGACTGTCCGGTGCGCCATCGAACAGACAGCTTCCAGCAACGGTCACTTTTGGTGGTTGGGGATATAAATACCCCAACCACCCCACATTCATTGCCATCCAAGTTTTCCACTTCTCAACTACTACAAGAGCTCTAGCATTCAATTCTAGACACACCAAATAGATCAAGTCCTCTCCAAATTCCACACAACACCATAGTGACTAGAGAGAGTGATTTGCTTGTGTTCTTTCGAGCTCTTGCGCTTGGATCGCATTCTTTTCTTCCTCACTTGTTCTTGAGATCAACACTCAATTGTAACCAAGGCAAGAGGCACCAATTGTGTGGTGGCCCTTGCGGGGAAGCTTTGTTCCCGTTTGATTGAGAAGAAGAGAAAGCTCACTCGATCCGTGGGATCGTTTGAGAGAGGGAAGGGTTGAAAGAGACCCGGCCTTTGTGGCCTCCTCAACGGGGAGTAGGTTTGCAAGAACCGAACCTCGGTAAAACAAATTCGCGTGTCACACTTTTATTTGCTTACGATTTGTTTTGCGCCCTCTCTCACGGACTCGTTTATATCTCTAACGCTAACCCGGCTTGTAGTTGTGTTTATTTTTGAGAATTTCAGTTTCGCCCTATTCACCCCCCCCTCTAGGCGACTATCAATTGGTATCAGAACCCGGTGCTTCATTAGAGCCTAACCGCTCGAAGTGATGTCGGGAGATCACACCAAGAGGGAGATGGAGACCGGCGATAACAAGCCCACTACAAGCCAAGGGAGCACTTCATCGGAAGAGTCCCGCACCAAGAGAAGGGAGAAGAAGAAGAACTCCTCCAAGCGGAAGGAGAAAAGGTCTTCCTCTTCTCACCACAAGGAGAAGAAGGAAAAATCTTCTTCTCACAAGCCGCATCGGAGTGGGGACAAGCACAAGAGGATGAGGAAGGTGGTCTACTACGAGACCGACACTTCATCGACATCCACCTCCGGCTCCGACGCGGCGTCCGTCACTTCTAAACGCCAAGAGCGTAAGAAGTATAGTAAGATCCCCCTACGCTACCCTCGCACTCCTAAACATATACCTTTACTTTCCGTCCCCTTAGGCAAACCACCAACTTTTAATGGTGAAGATTATGCTATGTGGAGCAATTTAATGCGATTTCATTTAACCTCTCTCCACAAAAGTATATGGGATGTTGTTGAGTATGGTGTACAGGTACCATCCGTAGGGGATGAGGACTATGACACGGACGAAGTGGCCCAAATCGAGCACTTCAACTCCCAAGCCGCAACCATTCTCCTTGCCTCTTTAAGCAAGGAGGAATACAACAAAGTGCAAGGGTTGAAGAACGCAAAGGAGATTTGGGACCTACTCAAGACGGCGCACGAGGGTGATGAACTCACCAAGATCACCAAGCGGGAAACGATTGAGGGGGAGCTCGGTCGCTTCCGTCTTCGCCAAGGGGAGGAGCCACAAGACATGTACAACCGGCTCAAGACCTTGGTGAACCAAGTGCGCAACCTCGGGAGCACAAAGTGGGATGACCACGAAGTGGTTAAGGTTATTCTAAGAGCTCTTATTTTCCTTAACCCCACACAAGTTCAATTAATTCGTGGTAATCCTAAATATCCGCTAATGACTCCCGAGGAAGTTATCGGGAATTTTGTGAGTTTTGAATGCATGATTAAGGGCTCCAAGAAGATCAACGAGCTTGATGAACCTTCCACATCCGAGGCACAACCCGTGGCCTTCAAGGCAACGGAGGAGAAGAAGGAGGAGTCTACACCAAGTAGACAACCGATTGACGCCTCCAAGCTCGACAATGAGGAGATGGCCCTAATCATCAAAAGCTTTCGGCAAATCCTCAAGCAACGGAAGGGGAAGGACTACAAATCCCGTTCCAAGAAGGTTTGCTACAAGTGTGGTAAGCCCGGTCACTTTATTGCTAAATGTCCATTATCAAGTGATAGTGACAGGGGCGACGACAAGAAGGGAAGAAGAAAGGAGAAGAAAAAGTACTACAAGAAGAAGGGCGGCGATGCCCATGTTTGTCAGGAGTGGGACTCCGACGAAAGCTCAAGCGACTCCTCCGACAACGAGGACGCCGCCAACATCGCCGTCACCAAGGGACTCCTCTTCCCCAACATCGGCCACAAGTGTCTCATGGCCAAGGACGGCAAAAAGAAGGTAAAATCAAGGTCCTCCACTAAATATGAAACATCTAGTGATGAGGATGATGATAAAAATGAGGAGGACAACTTGCGCATTCTTTTTGCTAATCTCAACATGCAACAAAAAGAAAAGTTAAATGAATTGATTAGTGCTATACATGAGAAGGATGATCTCTTGGATTCTCAAGAGGACTTCCTTATTAAAGAAAATAAGAAGCATGTTAAGGTTAAAAATGCTTATGCTCTAGAAATTGAAAAATGTGAAAAATTGTCTAGTGAGCTAAGTACTTGTCATGAGACTATAGACAACCTTAGAAATGAAAATGCAAATTTGTTAGCTAAGGTTGATTCTCATGTTTGCAATGTTTCAATTCCTAGAAATGATAATGATAATTTGCTTGTTAGGATTGAAAAATTGAATATTTCTCTTGCTAGCCTTAGAAATGAGAATGAGAAATTAATTGCTAAGGCTAAGGATTTTGATGTTTGCAATGCTACCATTTCCGACCTTAGAACTAAAAATGATTTATTGCATGCTAAGGTCATTGAATTAAAATCTTGCAAACCTTCTACATCTACTGAGCATATTTCCATTTGTACTAGATGTAGAGATATTAATGTTGATGCTATTCATGATCACCTAGCCTTAATTAAAAAACAAAATGATCACATAGCTCAACTAAATGCTAAGATTAGAGAGCATGACTTAGAAAATGAAAAATTTAAACTTGATAGAAGCATGCTCTATAGTGGGAGACGCCCTGGCATTAAGGACGGCATTGGCTTCCAAAAGGGAAACAATGTCAAAATTAATGCCCCTCCAAAGAACTTATCTAACTTTGTTAAGGGCAAGGCTCCCATGCCTCAGGATAACGAGGGTTACATTTTGTACCCTGCCGGCTATCTTGAGAGCAAGATTAGGAAAATTCATTCTAGGAAGTCTCACTCTGGCCCTAATCATGCTTTTATATATAAGGGTGAGACATCTAGATCTAGGCAACCAACCCATGCCAAGTTGACTAAAAAGAAAACTACTAATGCATCAAATGATCATGCCATTTCATTTAAAACTTTTGATGCATCTTATGTTTTGACTAACAAATCCGGCAAGGTAGTTGCCAAGATTGTTGGGGGCAAACACAAGGGCTCCAAGACTTGTGTTTGGGTACCCAAAGTTCTCGTTTCTAATGCCAAAGGACCCAAAAACGTTTGGGTACCTAAAACAAAGAACTAAACTTGTTTTGTAGGTTTATGCATCCTGGGGCTCAAGTTGGATACTCGACAGCGGGTGCACAAACCATATGACAGGGGAGAAAAGGATGTTCTCCTCCTATGAGAAAAACCAAGATCCCCAACGAGCTATCACATTCGGGGATGGAAATCAAGGTTTGGTCAAAGGATTGGGTAAAATTGCTATATCACCTGACCATACTATTTCCAATGTTTTTCTTGTAGATTCTTTAGATTACAATTTGCTTTCCGTATCCCAATTGTGTCATATGGGCTACAACTGTCTTTTCACTGATATAGGTGTTACTGTCTTTAGAAGAAGTGATGATTCAATAGCATTTAAGGGAGTGTTAGAGGGTCAGCTATACCTGGTTGATTTTGATAGAGCTGAACTCGATACTTGCCTGATTGCTAAGACTAACTTGGGCTGGCTTTGGCACCGCCGACTAGCCCATATTGGAATGAAGAATCTTCACAAGCTTCTAAAGGGAGAACACATTTTAGGACTAACCGATGTTCATTTTGAGAAAGACAGGATTTGTAGTGCATGCCAAGCCGGGAAGCAAGTTGGTGTCCATCATCCACACAAAAATGTCATGACTACCGACAGGCCGCTGGAGCTCCTACACATGGATTTATTCGGCCCGATCGCTTACATAAGCATCGGCGATAGTAAGTATTGCCTTGTAATTGTGGATGATTATTCTCGCTTCACTTGGGTATTCTTTTTGCAGGAAAAATCACAAACCCAAGAGACCTTAAAAGGATTCTTGAGACGAGCTCAAAATGAGTTCGGCTTAAGGATCAAGAAAATTAGAAGCGACAATGGGACGGAGTTCAAAAACTCTCAAATTGAAGGCTTTCTTGAGGAGGAGGGCATCAAGCATGAGTTCTCTTCTCCCTACACTCCACAACAAAATGGTGTAGTGGAGAGGAAGAATCGAACTCTATTGGACATGGCAAGAACCATGCTTGATGAGTACAAGACACCGGATCGGTTTTGGGCCAAGGCGGTCAACACCGCCTGCTACTCCATCAACCGATTATATCTTCACCGAATCCTCAAGAAGACATCTTATGAACTCCTAACCGGTAAAAAGCCCAATATTTCATATTTTAGAGTTTTTGGTAGCAAATGTTTTATACTTGTTAAGAGAGGTAGAAAATCCAAATTTGCTCCTAAAACTGTAGAAGGCTTTTTACTAGGATATGACTCAAACACAAGGGCATATAGAGTCTTTAACAAGTCCTCAGGACTTGTTGAAGTTTCTTGTGACGTTGTGTTTGATGAGACTAATGGCTCTCAAGTAGAGCAAGTTGATCTTGATGATGTAGGTGAAGAACAGGCTCCATGCATAGCGCTAAGGAACATGTCCATTGGGGATGTGTGTCCTAAGGAATCCGAAGAGCCTCCACATACACAAGATCAACCATCCTCCTCCAAGCAAGCATCTCCACCAACTCAAGTTGAGGATGAGGCTCAAAATGTTGAACAAGAAGATCAAGAAGATGTGCCACCTCAAAATGACGGCAACGATCAAGGGGGAGATTCAAATGATGAAGACAAGGAGGATGAACCACCAAGACCGCCACACCCAAGAGTCCACCAAGCAATACAACGAGATCACCCCGTCGACACCATCCTCGGCGACATTCATAAGGGGGTAACTACTCGATCTCGTGTTGCTCATTTTTGTGAACATTACTCTTTTGTTTTCTCTATTGAGCCACACAGGGTAGAGGAAGCTCTTCTAGATTCGGATTGGGTGATGGCGATGCAAGAGGAGCTCAACAATTTCACAAGGAACGAGGTATGGCGCTTAGTTCCACGTCCTAACCAAAATGTTGTAGGAACCAAGTGGGTCTTCCGCAACAAGCAAGACGAGCATGGTGTGGTGACTAGGAACAAAGCTCGACTCGTGGCCAAGGGGTATTCACAAGTCGAAGGTTTGGATTTTGGTGAAACCTATGCACCCGTAGCTAGGCTTGAGTCAATTCGCATATTATTAGCCTATGCTACTTACCATGGCTTCAAGCTTTATCAAATGGACGTGAAGAGTGCCTTCCTCAATGGACCTATCAAAGAGGAGGTCTATGTTGAGCAACCTCCCGGCTTTGAAGACAGTGAGTACCCTAACCATGTTTATAGGCTCTCTAAGGCGCTTTATGGGCTCAAGCAAGCCCCAAGAGCATGGTATGAATGCCTTAGAGATTTCCTTATTGCAAATGGCTTCAAAGTCGGCAAAGCCGATCCTACTCTATTCACTAAGACTCTTGACAATGATTTGTTTGTATGCCAAATTTATGTTGATGATATCATATTTGGGTCTACTAACAAATCTACATGTGAGGAATTTAGTAGGATCATGACACAAAAATTCGAGATGTCAATGATGGGGGAGTTGAAGTATTTTCTAGGATTCCAAGTCAAGCAACTCCATGAGGGCACCTTCATTAGCCAAACGAAGTATACTCAAGACATTTTAAGCAAGTTTGGAATGAAGGATGCCAAGCCCATCAAGACACCCATGGGAACTAATGGGCATCTCGACCTCGACACGGGAGGTAAGTCCGTGGATCAAAAGGTATACCGGTCGATGATTGGTTCATTGCTTTATTTATGTGCATCTCGACCGGATATTATGCTTTCCGTTTGCATGTGTGCAAGATTCCAAGCCGACCCTAAGGAATCACACCTTACGGCCGTGAAACGAATCTTGAGATATTTGGCTTTTACTCCTAAGTTTGGGCTTTGGTACCCTCGGGGATCCACTTTTGATTTGATTGGGTATTCGGATGCCGATTGGGCGGGGTGTAGGATTAATAGGAAGAGCACATCGGGGACTTGCCAGTTCTTGGGAAGATCCTTAGTGTCATGGGCTTCAAAGAAGCAAAATTCGGTCGCTCTTTCCACCGCCGAAGCCGAGTATATTGCCGCAGGCCATTGTTGCGCGCAATTGCTTTGGATGAGGCAAACCTTGCGGGACTACGGTTACAAATTAACCAAAGTCCCTTTGCTATGTGACAATGAGAGTGCAATCAAAATGGCCGACAATCCCGTCGAGCATAGCCACACTAAGCACATAGCCATTCGGTATCATTTTCTTCGAGATCACCAACAAAAGGGGGATATCGAGATTTCTTACATTAACACTAAAGATCAATTAGCCGATATCTTCACCAAGCCACTTGATGAGCAATCCTTTACCAGACTTAGGCATGAGCTCAATATTCTTGATTCTAGGAATTTCTTTTGCTAGTCTTGCACACATAGCACATAAATATACCTTTGATCATGTCTCTTTTATATATGCTATGACTAATGTGTTTTCAAGTGTATTTCAAACCAAGTCATAGGTATATTGAAAGGGAATTGGAGTCTTCGGCGACGACAAGGCTTCCACTCCACTCTACTCCTCATTCTTCGCCGTCGCTCCGCATCATCTCTCCAACTTTGGTATAACCTTCACTCATTCATTTCATGACCAAAGGGGGAGAAAGTACTTCATTGGGCTCTAATGATTCCGTTTTTGGCGATTCATGCCAAAGGGGGAGAAAATATGAGCCCAAAGCAAAAGGACCGCACCACCACCCTATTTTTAATTTTGATGATTTTCAATTGGTAAATTTCAAAATTGGTATCTCTTTGTGTTCTAAAGGGGGAGCAACTAGTATTTTCAAAATTGATGTCTTAAAACCCTCTTGAACACTAAAAGGAGACCTTATTTGAGGGGGAGTTTTGTTTAGTCAAAGGAAAAGCATTTGAACAAAGGAAGAAAATTTCAAATCTTGAAAATGCTTTGCAAAATCTTATTCATTTACCTTTGACTATCTTGCAAAAGGACTTTGAAAAGAATTTACAAAAGAATTTGCAAAAACAAAACTTATGGTGCAAATGTGGTCCAATATGTCAAAAACAAAGAATACAATCCATGCGCATCATATAAGTATATATTGGCTCAATTCCAAGCAACCTTTGCACTTACAATATGTAAACTAGTTCAATTATGCACTTCTATATTTGCTTTGGTTTGTGTTGGCATCAATCACCAAAAAGGGGGAGATTGAAAGGGAATTAGGCTTACACCTAGTTCCTAAATAATTTTGGTGGTTGAATTGTCCAACACAAATATTGGACTAACTAGTTTACTCTAGTGCATAAGTTATACAGGTGCAAAAGGTTCACATTCAGTCAATAAAAAGACCAAGTGTTGGATTCAACAAAGGAGCATGGGGGCAACCGAGGGCACCTCTGGCTGGAAGCACCGGACTGTCCGGTGTGCACCGGACAGTGTCCGGTGCGCCCAGAGGACTCCAACTCAAACTCTTCGCCCTCGGGAATTCTCGGTAGCCGGCGCGCTATAATTCACCGGACTGTCCGGTGTGCACCGGACATGTCCGGTGCTCCAAGGAAGCGCGGTCTCCGGAACTCGCCAGCCTCGGGTTCGCGCGGCAGCCGCTCCGCTAAAATTCACCGGACTGTCCGGTGTGCACCGGACTGTCCGGTGTGCCAGCGGAGCAACGGCTCTCTGCGGCGCCAACGGCTCCCTGCGGTGCATTTAATGCGCGCGCAGCGCGCGCAGACGTCAGGCACGCCCATACCGGTGCACCGGACATTAAACAGTACATGTCCAGTGTGCACCGGACACCCAGGAGGGCCCAGAAGTCAGAAGCTCCAACGGTCAGAATCCAACGGCAATGGTGACGTGGCAGGGGCACCGGACTGTCCGGTGTGCACCGGACTGTCCGGTGCGCCATCGAACAGACAGCTTCCAGCAACGGTCACTTTTGGTGGTTGGGGATATAAATACCCCAACCACCCCACATCCATTGCCATCCAAGTTTTCCACTTCTCAACTACTACAAGAGCTCTAGCATTCAATTCTAGACACACCAAATAGATCAAGTCCTCTCCAAATTCCACACAACACCATAGTGACTAGAGAGAGTGATTTGCTTGTGTTCTTTCGAGCTTTTGCGCTTGGATCGCATTCTTTTCTTCCTCACTTGTTCTTGAGATCAACACTCAATTGTAACCAAGGCAAGAGGCACCAATTGTGTGGTGGCCCTTGCGGGGAAGCTTTGTTCCCGTTTGATTGAGAAGAAGAGAAAGCTCACTCGATCCGTGGGATCGTTTGAGAGAGGGAAGGGTTGAAAGAGACCCGGCCTTTGTGGCCTCCTCAACGGGGAGTAGGTTTGCAAGAACCGAACCTCGGTAAAACAAATTCGCGTGTCACACTTTTATTTGCTTACGATTTGTTTTGCGCCCTCTCTCACGGACTCGTTTATATCTCTAACGCTAACCCGGCTTGTAGTTGTGTTTATTTTTGAGAATTTCAGTTTCGCCCTATTCACCCCCCCTCTAGGCGACTATCAGTTAACATAAGCTAAGTTCATGGACTTGGGAAGAAAGGATTACTGAAATGTGGACAGCTTGTTCCCTCCTTGGTTTGGTTGTATTTTTTCCTGAATTAAGTGCTGCCTAGATTGATGTTTCCATTGCTGCTTTATTAAAAGGGACTAGAATTTAGTCTGGTACTCTTTCTGATCCAGTTTCTAAGGCAAAGTCTAACATGGGTTTTTTCCACATTACACTCCGGTCATTCATTTATTTTATATTATATATTTTTATTATCATAAACTTGTAATGATTAGATAGTACATTGGATTACAAATCTAACCCTATCAAGTTTATATAATAATAGTTAAAAACTGTTAGTTAAAGATTGTGAAGTTTGAATCATGATATGGGTGTACACCTTATAAACTGGACCCGAGGGAGTAACTGGTAATAATGGCACTAAAATCAAGAAACCTCCAAATTAGAAAATATCAAATTCTGCTTCAGAAATCTTGGATCTTGTGAGATTAATATCTGTATGTTCCCAAACCAGTGACATCACAAGATACAAAGAACAACACCTCAACAGAGTCATGGGAATTCTTGTTTTCAAGTCGTCGACTAGTCAGCGACTAGTCGTCGGGTCGGCCCTGGGATCTCGACTGGTGAGTTCGGCTCGACTTTTCTGGCAAGTCGGGTGACTTGGCAAAGACTGAAAATTCTCAGTCGACTAGTCGTCGACTTGGTCTGGCAAGTCGGCCAACTTGTGTCCCAGTTCAGGCCAAGCAACCCAAAGGCTCATTATACAACATAAACCCTACCTCCCAACACGTCTAGTCGCCTCCAGTCAAGCTGCTGCTACACAGGAGGAGAGAGTTATGGAAGAGGAAGAACAAGGCAACAAGGGCAATAAACAAGATGATGAAGAGTACATGCCTAATGATGATGAAGAAGTGGATGACTTTGGTGAATCCCCGCATAGTATTCCAACTCAAGCTGGTGCTGGTGGTGAAGAAAATGCAATGGATGATCTTGATTTGGGTTATATTTAGGGTATCTAGTATCTATCTAACTGCAGCAGCAGCTTAGCTATCTAATGCGATATTGTCTATATGAAGCCATTATATAGGCAAAACAGTCACTATATTGGCAAGTCGACTGCCTTATCGACTAGTAACCAAGTTGGTAGCTTGTCGACTCGACTTATCGACTTGAAAACCTTGATGGGAATCCAAAACTACTGCTTAAACACTGCTATGACTTATGCATTTTCTCTTATCGGAGGTTTAGACACATCCCATTTATTAAAGGGTTATCTCATTTTTTTTCTAATGAGGAAGCATGGCAAGTTATTCAAATTCAAACTTATATGATACCTCTTTTGAAGAAATGTTACAGCTTTTTTTCAATCTTTGTGTACAACTGTTATCCCATCAGTTTTCCTGCATATCAATATAAAACTTGGTAGCAAAGTAGGTGAGCAAATGATCTGTAAATATTACACCTGTGGCAGTGAGCATGTTCTGTAGGAAAATTAATTCATGTGGTCGTAGAACATGTGTATTTAAACTGTCTTTCAAGTGGAAGTCATAGCTAGGAACGGTATCAGAATCTCAAGCTGGATAGTGGTAAGCCTATTGGCATGGATGTGTTGTGTTTTTGTATGGGGACATATAACTACATAAGGACAGTAAGTAGTATTGTTCTCTTTCATAATCCTTCCCTTCCATAATCCCAGCAGTCTAGGCAACAAATCGTAGCTGTTATGTTCCAAAATTGTACTCATCTTTCTAAATTGCATGTGCCAGCTTTCTTTCTTATGATGAATCTGTCGTCACTCGTCAGTGTCATAATCTTTCCTGTTGCACAGCCTGGTGAAGTTGCCGGTCGTAGAAGTTCAACTGATCTGGCTCATGTATGGAACAAGGCGGTGGACGAGACTCTTGGGCGACTTGTTGTGTACCTTAGCTCTCGTGGATGGTGATCCAAGCACCATGTCGAACATGGCAACTGAGAAGGCACGGGTGGAGGAAGACTCTTTTTTGAAGCCACTGATGTGCTCATATTTCTCTGTACCCGGATTGAGCATATTTTGTTTTAAAAGAAAAGATGCTCCCAGTGACCGATTTATCTCGAACTGAGCTGATTCTACTGCATGTTTCCCTTAACTGGTGCATGTTACTTCGAGGTCAATGTTCTTCTGGCCCTTGTGAAAGGCAGGATTCGTCTAACTATTTTACATATATGATATATATATTGCAAATAAAGCCTCCGCCCATAAAAGAATGCAAGTATAGGTTGCGTGCAGATCAAACCAGTTTAACTGATAGAGGTTATATTATTAACATTTATATCTTTGATTGAATTTTGTATGAAAATATATTTCATAACTAATTTAATAACATTTGTTTTGTATCGTAAATGTTAGCACATTTTTATATAATTTTAGTTATATTTTAACTTGTTTGACTTTTTAAAAAACCAGAATTGTCTTCCATCTCTGATTCAGGTTTCAGGTTGTCGTTGATTATACCTGAATTTATAATCTCAATCGCCAATTCAGTTTTTCTCACTGCTCCAGCTTCCAGGATTAGTACCGTTGTAAGTTGAATAAGTTATTAATCTGCTGACCCATGAGCTGAAGTGAGATATTTGTCATTAAGGGCTAGTTTAGAAACTTATGTAGCGTTTCTAGAATATGCTGGAACTCCGCTCCTAATTTATTGTTGTTTAGATTAATTCTATATAAAACGGAGTGATTTTAAAAATTAAAAAATATGCTCAAATATTTAACTATTTGGCTCTTCAAAGTTCTTCAGACGGTCCAAGTGGCTCAGAAGGGAATCTAGAAGGGGTAGCGTTTAATGATAAATATGGAAGGTTTGTTTGGCAGCATCCCAGCCATCGATTTCAAACGCCTGAATCGAATGCCTGGCAGGCAGCTGCCAGGAGGCCGCGATCAAACACGCCTCTAGTATTCATGACATTATGCTCGTAGCTTGTCCCTGAGCAGCTGCTGTGAGAAACCTCCTACCTAGATCCTTCTCAACTTCTAAGGCTACTCACAATGGTAGACTTATGATGATTTTATGCATATTTAATAATATGTCACATCATCATTTTAGATGACATGACATAGCATTTAAGATGGATGAGTTTTATGGTATGAAACTAGTTTCATGTGGATAAAATCATGTCAATCCATTTCCAAGGTCTTAGAAAACATGTGAAACATTAAGAGTGATTTGTTTCATCTTCACATATTTTACTAATTCGTATTGGCCATTTAGTTGTATCATTTAATCGATATGTTAGTCTATGAAATAGTGAAGCAAAATTTTGTATTGAGAGACATTGTTTTATTCTTAGTTTCATGGCACTCTTGATGAAGTGGCAATATTGAAAAGAGTGTTAAATTGCCTATTGAGAATAGCCTAAGGGCATGTTTAGGAGTAAGTGAATGGAGTGGATTTGAGGGGAATAACAAGTAGGGGTGGTAATGGATCACGATCCAAATGCTTCTTCACAAAATGGTAGGGTACTAAATAAATTTTAGTTCAAAAACAAATAGAAATAGGGCCCGATCCTAATTCGATCCGATCCTTAAATCTTATAGTGTAGAATTTAGAGCCCATTATCACTCATAATAACAAGGGGATTTTTGCTCCTCCAATCCCTTTCATCCCCTAGCTTCCAACTAGGCCCTAAAGTGGCTAGGTCAAGAGATAATGACCGCCATGGTTTGCTAAGTAGGGGAGCCATCACAGGTAATAAATTTGCTATCCAAAATAACTCCAGAAGGAAACAGCGCCTTAGGATTACCTGTGAACGTCTTCAATGGCCTCACACCGTTATTCGCTTGAGATGGCACTTCTTATAATAGAGCATGTTTTTTTGAGCTTGGTTGGTTGTGTATAAAGTTACAATACTCACCTTACATTTAGAAAATCTCTATTTATAAGGTCTCAAGAGGCAACTAGTCATTATACCTTTATGGTACAGTCTTTTAAGTCATCGGGCCGTACGGCCAGGGTCTAATGACTCAAGAGCCTGCCATGTGTACCTAGCCATTTGCATGTTACCATTACGGATCATGCGACTATATCAGTGTATGGTTCAATGCATTTTATCTAACAATCGTCAGACCAAAGATCCTAGAGCCCGATACCCTATGTAAAACGACCAGTGGCATCAGACTAGTCTTACACCCGTCGTTTGACCAACTCTCCGAGTTCGATAACATGTGACAATGGGACCATCTCGATGAACAATGCACACATTCAGTCTAATATGCTTGTTTTCTCAACTGTCAGACCAAAACTCTATGGTCCAACACTCCCTCGAAATGATGAGAGCAACAATGAGCGTTGGGCCAAAGCATAGAGTCTAATAATAACTTTAATCGCATGGATAGGGTTAGTCATTATGCTGGCACTATGCCAGTTCGATACCTCTATCTGTTAGGGTCCAACACCCATTCTAGGCATACATTAGTGAAAGGGAATTAGGCTTATACCTAGTCCCTAAATAATTTTGGTGGTTGAATTGCCCAACACAAATATTGGACTAACTAGTTTGCTCTAGTGTATAAGTTATACAGGTGCAAAAGGTTCACACTTAGCCAATAAAATGACCATGTGTTGGGTTCAACAAAAGGGCAAAGGAGCAACCAAAGGCTCCTCTGGTCTGGCGCACCGGACTGTCCGGTGTGCCACCGGACAGTGTCCGGTGCACCAGAGGACTTCAGCTCAAACTCGTCGCCCTCGGGAAATTTCCGGAGCCAGCGCACTAAAATTCACCGGACTGTCCGGTGTACACCGGACAGTGTCCGGTGCTCATTTGAGACGCGGCTCAGGAACTCGCCAGTCTCGGGAATTCGCAATGGCTGCTCCGCTATAATTCACCGGACATGTCCGGTGTACACCGGACTGTCCGGTGCAACCTCGGGACAACGGCTACTTCGCGCCAACGGTCACCTGCAGGCGCATTTAATGCGCGCCAGAAGCGCGCAGTCGTCAGGCACGCGGGAGCAGGCGCACCGGACACTCTACAGTGCATGTCCGGTGCGCCACCGGACATCAAGGCGGGCCCAGAGACAGAGCTCCAACGGTTGACCCAACGGCTATTTGGTGACGTGGCTGTCGCACCGGACTGTCCGGTGCACCATACGACATACGGCCTCCACCAACGGTCAAGTTTGGTGGTTGGGGCTATAAATACCCCAACCACCCCACCATTCATTGTATCCAAGTTTCTCACTTCTCAACCACTTACAAGAGCTAGGCATTCAATTCTAGACACATACAAAGAGATCAAATCCTCTCCAATTGCACTCAAGACTTTAGTGATTAGAGAGAGATTTGGCGTGTTCTTTTGAGCTCTTGCGCTTGGATTGCTTCTTTTCTTTCTCACTTATTCTTGTGATCAAAACTCCATTGTAATCAAGGCAAGAGGCACCAATTGTGTGGTGGCCCTTGCGGGGAAGTTTTGTTCCCGGCTTTGATTTGAGAAGAGAAGCTCACTCGGTCCGAGGGACCGTTTGAGAGAGGGAAGGGTTGAAAGAGACCCGGCCTTTGTGGCCTCCTCAACGGGGAGTAGGTTTGCGAGAACCGAACCTCGGTAAAACAAATCCGCGTGTCACACTCTTCATTTGCTTACGATTTGTTTTGCGCCCTCTCTCGCGGACTCGTTTATATTTCTAACGCTAACCCGGCTTGTAGTTGTGTTTATATTTGTAAATTTCAGTTTCGCCCTATTCACCCCCCTCTAGGCGACTATCAATTAGCCCTATTTCTTCCAACCTTTGCATGTGTGTTAACTCCAACATGTCTCAAATATTTGTGGGTGAACCTTTAGCCAATGGTGTCTAAGGTAGAACTTCACAACTTCATTAGGTCTAATACATATGCATGAGTTCATTTCTCCTAGTGGCACTTAAGTAACCTTCTTGAACTATATGGATTTAATAGAACAATGCAAGGACTAATGTTTGTCATGATGATCCTGAGTTTGTAATCATTGCAGCTCAAATATGACTGAATATAAGACTCAAGAATCAACCTCCAAACTTACCTAACATGAATTGTCTCGATTTAGGCATCTTCGCTTCCTTGCAGTCCCTTACACTAAACACGGTCTCAAGGAAACTGGATGAATTAATTTACAATATCACCAAGGAATTCGAAGATTATGACCCTACACTTCGAAATAGAGTGTACCTGACATTGCAAGCTATTTGATTGAAGTAATGAAGGAGGTGAAGGTAATAGGTATAAGATCCCCCATATGAACAAAGAGAGGCTGGAGGCTTTAGGCATTCTTCCAAACAGACTTGATTGTGACCGACAATTAAATGAGACTACTCTTCACTCCTTGTCAAGTGAGCATGCTAGTGGAAGCTAGGTAAGGCAACAAGCTTTTGTTTCATGGCATTCGATAGGTGTGTATGCATCTAGTTGATGTATCATGGCTTTTGGTTATAGGAAATGGTCATGCAAGTGTAAACTAGGCGGCACAACAAGGTTATGTGTCAAGTCTTTTAGGTGCTAGCCTACTCTTTTGTTTCACTATTCTATCAAACTTATGTATGTCATGCTCTAGATTCTGTATATTATGATTTAGGTCATGTAAATTATGTTCAAACAATCCCATATAGTACTCTAGATCTTGGTCTGTATTATCCTCAATCACAACAGGTGTTACCTTATGTCGTACCTCAACAACACTCTCGCCCTCAGTTTCGGCATCAAAATCTACAAATGCCTACAACAGCACAAATAACTATGCTTAGAATCGTAGGATTACATTAAATCCACACAACACAAAACTGACATGGGAGGGACACTTGATACTTGTACATCGTCATCATTAGGGGCGATTCCAATCTCAGAATCATGCAGATGGACCTTGGGTATGCGCCATGCACTCCCAGCTCCCACATCGACAACACAGGAGTTGTGCCATGTGTTCCCACTTCCAACATTGACGAACTGGTAGGGGATTGCAAGCTTCGAATCACGTAGATGGAGACGCGTGCTATGCCAAATGCTCCTTGCTCTCACATTGTCGATCTTTGGGCTGATTGTGAGTGGGGACTTCCTACGATTGATTCGTCTGTTGCGCCAGCAACTCTCTGCTCTGATCTTGTCGTCCCTGGTGGCAAGGTCTGGATGGCGCTGGTTACTATCCATGGTGAGGACAAGCGCCGACTCCAAATCCCATGTCAATTGTAGTTGGAGGAGGGGGACGCTTCTAGATCTGGGCATGGAGGGAGAGGATCGACGAGGGAGCTGGAATCTAGGTGTGGAAGGAGAAGATCCATGAGGGGAGATGAAATGCGGGCTGATAAGGAACATACAATTTGTTTCCCTTTCTCATGGTCACGATGGAAGGAAGGAGGTTGGGAAGATATTTTTGGGACCTACACGTAGGAACGGCAAGATTCTGGACAAAATGCTAAGGGCTAGGACGACTTGCTTCGTGGGATGGAGGGAGTATTCAATATATATATCTACTCGTTCAATACAAATAAAATTTATGTTTTATGTTTTTTATAGCTTAGTATAAATTTTTAAAACTTAAGCCAACATAAATCTAAAAGAGAAAGAAAAACACCGAGAAAAATAGTTAGAGTTATGGATCTGATACTGAGAAATGAGAGAGAAGATAGTCTGTTTGTATAGTTAGAGGAAAAAAACTAATACTCCTTGTCTCCTTCCATCTCGTTGACGTGCATGCATTTGGAAAAAATCAAGCTTTTAAATATTTGATTAATAATTCAGCAAAAAAACATGTATTTTTAGTGTATGCATGCTATATATTTGGATTCATATACAAAAGTACTTTAAGATGATGATATTTTTGTATTTATTAATTATATATTTTGAAAGATATGTATAGTCGAAGTTTTATTTAAGATCATGCCAAAAATTCATATGTTCTAATCAATGGGAGGCTGGGATTAACTTTTGCGATAATTGAAGAGGTAAAATACGTTTTCCTTTCAGTTAGATGCAACAAACAACATATTGCAATCCATATTTATACAAACAGCCCTGCCCAACTCTCTGGGCCCACCTAAAGCTACTAGTCCGCGGGCCCTAAAGCAACTACACGTTCGACTTGGCGCGCCCACGCCACCACGCGCCGCTACGACCCGGCGCCTCACCACGGCATACGCCACACTGATAGCCACTAGCGCGGCTGTTGCGGCACCAACGAACACGCCTGTCACCTTGTGGTTGTGGTGCCGGTGCGTATCCACGGGTGTAGGGATGAAAACGGGACGGGAAATTCCCGTCCCGTCCCGTTTCGAATACTGTTTTTTCCTGATCGTTTTCAAATTGTTCAGGAACCGATTAGAAACGGTACGAAAAACGATTTAGCTAGTTTTTCGATCGTTTTCGTATTTTTCATTTCCGAGTCGTGCTAATACCGTTTTTCTACCGTTTTATATAATATGAGATAGATCTAGCATATAATTTATTTAAGTTATAGACTTTTGTTGTGTTCAAGTGAATGAATACGTGAAAAACAAATGTTATAATTACTCTAACTAATATGAATGATGAAAAAGAGTTGTTTGTGTATTTCTAAATCTTAAAAATTAGGCAATACATCACTTTATTATGTTTTTGATAAAACTACAAAATAGTTATCTTTTCGACTATAGTTTATCGTTTTCGAGTAACCGACACTTCCGATCCCGTATTTCGACCATTGGTTTTTGTTTTCGTTCCGACCAAAAAACATGAAAACAAAAACAATTTAGCTGTTTTTTCGATCGTTTTCGACCGTTTTCATCCCTGCACGGGTGCCATGGCCTCTTCGTCCAGGTCAGCCTTCGCTACGCTTGCTGATGTTCCTCTGACCGCGGACTCCCTCAGCTGCTCTTGTCCACGACCACGAGGCGCGAGCGCCGGCACCGGCGCGATGCCGTGAGCTCGACGAGCGCGCGCGCTGGGGTGGAAGAAGTCGTAAGCAGCCGGCGACAGAGCGAGCGGGCTCTCGGAGGAGAGCCCGTGCGGGTGCGCTGTGGTGGGCATCTCCTCGCCGCGGCCGACGGGTAGAAGAACAAGCGCGATCGCCGCCGCCGCCGCCATTGCGGTGATCTTAGCCATGGCTCGAGCTACACCTTCGGTTGAGCTGGAGCTTGATCTTATTGGTCACATAAGTTCGCAGGTGAGTGTGAGCTGGAATTCTTCATGCTTATATAGAGGGTGCAGCAGGAAGCACACAAAGGTACGGTGCCTGAGGCTTTGCTTCTACTTCAATTCTTGTAGTGGCGAGCGAAAGGGGAGCAGAATGATGGCAAGGTGTGAAGAGATGGCATGATGGTTTAGAGGAGCTTTATTAGCTCCAGATGTAGTGCATAAGATATACATATGGAGAGGGCAAGACAATGAGAGTGAGACACATCCTTAATCAGAGTCTTGTTTATTGTACTTCTTAAAAAGAATCTTTTTTATTCAGAATAGTTAAGGGATCAATCATAGTCACTCCCACATGTGCTTTAGAAACACTGTTAGTTTGTTACTGTCTTTAAAGCATGCCTTTTAAGCAACTTTTGGTTGCCTTTATGTCCGCTTTCGGGCTACTAATGATGGAAACATTCTTGGCCACAGAGGGAATGAGCAAAGAGTCTAGTGACCTTTTTCCTATGGTAATTGTGATTGAGTTGAATATCTCTAGTAGATATTAGTGAAGACGTGAAGTTATGCAGTATTGTTTTTTGAGTTTGTGATTGATTATGATTACAAGTAACTCTTGATAGGTAAATAGATTGTTGGATTTTTTATGGGCTTGGCCTATTTATTGAATAAACTCTATGGTGTGTAATGGTGGAGAATACCATTAGTATCATATTGGAAGTCTAAGGGTCGTTGGCTTGACTTATATGGTGGGACTTATTCCACTTAACTAGGTAAGTGCCCGTGCGTTGCAACGGTAACATATAATACCACCATAACTTAAGTACAGATATGTGTCATACTGTTATGAGAAAAGATTTTGTAACCCATTTATGATTCTAGCCATACATAAATGTTGTTATCTTAATCTAGCTATTTCACGACTACATAGTACAGTGCCTATGCGTTGCGACGACATAATATTTGATGAGTGATTCTAGCAATCCATTATCATGGCATGGATGTTATGCATAATATTCACATAAAAGTAAATTCAATTACAAGAATGAATAGAAAGTAACATATGAGCAATTCATGTATCTTTAATTGCCATACCACATTTTTCTGCAAGCTGGTCAGGTTAAGTTTATTTGGTCTCTACTGTAACTTAGCAACAAAAATACAATTTAGTACATGGTCACAATTAGGAACCTACCCTCTACAGCCTAAGCATTTGATACAAACTTCACGTTAACCTCAATATATCATAAATCTTTGTCAGCAACCAATAACAAATGATGATGTGGTCCATGAATGACCCCATTCGTGTTGTGAGGTTCTTGATGTAGGTTGCCTCGTAGCTTCTTATTCCCCGCCTCGATGGCCTCGACGCTTGACTTGCTCAATCAAATTATTAACAGTAGATGCAAGAGCACTAGACATGAGAACAAAATACTTTATTGAGTGAAAATAAGAACATAACTAAAAGCATAGTCATAGTCAGCACCTCAAGAGCAACATAATTGGGAGTTCCACAGGTTTTATGCAGCAGGCCTTCCTCCTGCAAGTCCACAAAAGGGTATTGAAAAACGTCTTATGAAGGTACTAAATTCTTCTAAGTAAAATGCATTATGTGATTTCATAATAAGTAGCTTTTAAATATATGATCCTGCAGAGTCCAGACAAGGAACCACTTCAGAAAAATCTTAGAGGGCGCACACTTTGATCAGTCTAGATTTACAGATTTACTATCTACTTCTATCGTGTTCACAGCAGGAAATCACTGTCTAACATAAGCTTGAGTGGTGGAACTCTAAGCCAGAGCACACAATTGCGATGGACAATTGCAATGGAACTCTAAGCCAGGGCACATAATAAAGGCTATTATGTTCATATGTTCAGTGAAATCTACAACTTGTCATTGTGTAACTGGCAATTTTTCACATGTGAAGGTTGCCATATTTCACGCAAGAAGTATAGTTTTAGTTAGTGAGACATGCCTTTTTCTAGCAGCTTTTCAGGCTCCTTGGTCGTCGAGGAGCGAGCAAGCAATGCTTCATTGCCAGCAACCTGCTGGAAGGCACATGTGGTGAGTGTCCTGTTGAAGACTCCCCAAACAGTAACCTACAATGCAGCGAAGATTACAACAAGCAACTGGTAAGGCATCAACGGGAAGAAAATATATACGACCGTTGCTACAGGCTAAATAACAGAACCATTACGTAGATGACTTTGACAAAATACAATATGTAGCAATGTCTCGCTTTCTTGTAAGCATATGGACTGTAACCACCATCTCAGCATCTAAGCGAGGCATCGACATGGATGCTAACGCACGTCTGCACCACTATGTAAGCACAATGCAATTAATTAAAAGTGTTCTTATGAGAAGTAATTAAAAGTGTTCTTGACAATGTATGGTTTACATAGTACAAGTACTCAAGCATTTGATTGTACTTATCACTCATTAGATGCACCAAACTGGTAAACCATACACCGATTAGTAACTTAAATGCAATTTTCTTACCTTGAGAAGGAGATCATTTCTTGTCATGAAGCCCTGGTTCTATGACAAACAAACAAAAAGGGAATTTCAAGCCTGGTAATAGTGTGGTTATTGTAGTCGGCTACAGTGTTACTCTTTTCTCTTGAGTTGAGCTAATCCTTTTTAGTAGAGCCTGAGATGAGATGAGCTGAGCTTGCCTAGGCTCCTGTGTGTCGCCACTTCACCTCACCTGGATGGCTTGCATATATCGATGATGAGGACAGACCTACTCCTCCTGTGCTTCTCATCCCTCGTCTTGCTTTTGTGTCCCAATCCCAGCCAACAACGTTGGCTAGAGTGCCTGTCTGCGCTCTCTACGACAGCTCAATGCAGAACTCCCTTCATAGCAAGTAGGTGAGCCATGAATTATCTGTTACTGTTTTCATCAGTTGAAAATTGGAGTGATAGAAGAATGGTCATACCTTGTACACTACTCCGTACTCACCCTGCCAAGTTCTCGTTCAGTTGAAAAATTGCATGTGATGGCTTTTCAAAAATTCTATTGGCAAACATATTGGTTCTGCAGCTGGATCCTGCAGCTTCTTGTCCAATTTTTCATGTTCAAGTAACTCCACTATCTGTTCCTGATTGCTCAAGCACTTTTATAGAAAAAACAAAGAACATACTTATTTCAGACATGGATGAAGTTCCATTATATTATTAATATGGGAGCTCCAACTACAATTTCTCATAAATGCATCTAGCAGAATACGGAGCGAGCTCTCTTGTGGGCTAGCAAATTGATATGAGCTGTTTTGAATGAATCAATATAAGATTATCAAAACAAATGAGGAATTTAAATAGAGAACTATTGCACTACTTCACAGAATGTTATGAGTCATTCCCTGCTGCCAAGCTGCACTACCTACAATTTTATTTTTCGAAGTTCACTTTATCTATTTGCTGGCCTTAAAAAATTCAGCAGTTATATCGCTAAGAAGTGTAGTATGAAATATTGTAAAGAGGGATAAAGAAACAGGCCTTGAAACAGCGCACACATAACATGGTCATGTGTTGATCCAAATTCCACCCCAAGACCAGGTGCAGATAGACAAGTTGTATCTGCTTCGACGTAAACCACGATCTTGTAGGTTCGAGAGGAGACCAGTGACAATATCGTGGTCATCGACGGCCTGACCGATGGACTTGAGTTTATTGGAGGCGGCAGACGCGCGGGACTCCAACGCGCCAGGTAGCAAACAACACTGATCTGTATCCCACACCAAGGCATGTTATTTTTGTTGCAAAGACCAAGGAAATGCAAAGTGAAGAATTTATTGACACTACATCAGTATGTGGTTTCAACAGGTCCAAAACAAATACAAGAAAAATGTAGAACCATAGGATAGACTCACCATCTGATCAGCAAGCATTAGTACTGTTTTAAGTGAGAACTTTCTGCTGCAGTAGTTAAATAAGTCCTTCAGACTTGGACCAAGCAGATCAATCACCATGACATTGTACTGCCCCTCCACCCCGAACCACTTAAGATGTGGAATCCCAGCTACAAATCAGGGCTGAAAAGAAACAAATCAGTAAAATACCAGTGTAATTGGCTAACCAAATCCTACTGTGGTTGCACTTACTTCCACTCTGCAAAAGCATGTATAGTTTTGATTCATAGTGAAGCTGTGGATGCCATGATGTGACTGATTCCTAATAACAAGTTATATACGCACAAAACATATGGTGAGCAAGCAGTCCAGAATTCCTAATAGCAACTATGGCAAACAATATCGACCATCTAGCAATTAGGAAGTTGCACTGGATATATCTGTGCCAAAAATATTGTTTGATATGCCACTGTTGATATTACAGCCTTGGAGCAACATTCATCATCAGCTAACACACTAATTCAAAATACTGGCAACACCACTGGACGAAATCGGGTCCACTATAACACAGACAACACTACTCCCCCTTCTGTTCCAAAAGAACTGTTAATAGGGTCCCCTTCTATTCCTGCCATATAGAACCCAAAGAATTGTTAGGACAACTAAAAAACTAATAACATGATAAGTGTTGTGCTCATAATTGCCTACCAAAAAGATGATGATAGCTCGATACAAACAAACAATCAAATAAAGAAAGAAATTTATTAACTAAGCGTTGAACTATGAGCTAACAAAATTTCATCATTGATTGATTGGGCATCCTCTTTTGGAATAAGTTGTATGGACACCTTATCACTTGGGATGTCAATATAAACTCGATTTTCTCATAGAGAAAACTTTGAGAAATCACGCCATGCTAGAACTATATTTTGCCTTTTGGAAAAGGAGGGAGCATATGCTCCCTTCTATATGAACTAAGATTACACGTGATGGTGTCATAGGCCAAGTGAGCCAACATCAATATCTACAAACTATGACCTGTGAGTATTAATATGGAATCTGGAAAGCATTCTCTAATACAAAATTGTGACATGGATAGCATATGCATTGGCAGAGTCTAGCAACAACAAACCTGATAGGTTTAATAGTCAACACTATTAAGAGATTTATCCTAATTCATTTCATCTAAACTACAACACAAATATGAAAAATTTTAGAGCTTCTCTAGAAACTTCACTTAGCTATCTCGTCCTGGAGTTTGTGGAGGTGGATGCTGAGGCAGCCGAAATGGTCGATGTTCTGATAGTCCTTCAACATCACTCGTGCCCCGTGCAGTCACCCTACAGTGTGGAACCAATCCCCACAGCCTTCTTTTCGGATGCACGCAAACAACCATACCGCACACCAAAAATAAATTAACTGCACACAATTGTATCTTTCTCTTCATTTTACTTTTTATGCCACATAGGAACATATTTTAGAATTACTTGTCTCTACTCAAACAAAAAACAACAATAAAATGTGATTGACCAACCAGGAGAAGCATTGCTGTCAAACAGTGCCCACCAGTTTAAGAAATATCGTCTTCACATTTCAGATTTCACAACATAAGGAATCACTCAACATTCAACAAGGTTAAAAACACAATAAAGTTACTCGAACAACAGGTGGCAATAGTAATCAAGATTCACATTGATACTATTTGCAACGAAGATCACTGTTTCATTTCAGAACTTAGATATGAAAAATATGGACTCCTAGTTTACAGATTGTAACACATTATAAACAATTTTCATGTCCAAAAGGTACTAAGAGTAAGGGATGAGTATCAGAAATCAAGACAGGTGGGTATCTAAAATCAAGACATATCTGGTAATGAGAAGCTAACCAGATTTGGAATCCCACAATGTTCTAAACACAAATGAATATCAGACGATGCTTTGCTGCTACAACAAATTTTGAAAAATCGCAAATTTATAACAGAGTGGTTAGAATCATATTTGGAAGTCTAAACAATTACAGATCCTTGGCAACAAAGTTAGATCAGATCCCTATTCTCTAAACCAAGGAGGTAACACACAGATGCAGAATCAGACATGGGACTCGATCCGTGAGCTTTGGTGTTACCTGAGCGGGAACATATGAGAGCAGTTGCGAGTATCTGCGAACCACCACCACGTAGCAATGAAGCAGTCAAGCCGCCATTTCCGCTCTTATTTTTGAGACCACAAATGGCGAAGGAAGGAGCAAGCGGCTACAGGAAGCGCGGAGGGAGGCGAGCGTGGATGGCGGCGGATGGAGCGCGGAGGGAGATGGCAGGCTCGACGCGCGACGGCAGAACCGTAGAATTGTGGACGCCTACGATAGGCACATAATTAGTAGTAGAGATTACAGAAATAACTAAAAAACTCTAAGAAGGCATGTAAGTAATATGCCATGTCGATTCCAGCAAAGCTATGACACTGAACAATTGAGTTTAAGTAGATGTAGTGTAGAATAAAATGAGCAACACAGTTCGTAGGGTAAAAAATAGTAGATGAGAAATAGTTATAGCATAGTAGAATGAGAAGGCAAACAATATACCTTTGGCATCTTTAGTCCCTAACGGGTTCAAACCTTTCCGAGGTCATAAGGTATTGAGTCAAAGATAAGCGATTGCCAAATCCTATAAAGTGAACAATTTTGTTTCTCAGTAAAATTGACATTATTTTTTTCATGTCAAATACTCAAATCTGAATACCAGATTTCAGATATTTGATAAAATATTCCTCCAGATATATATCACCAAACTGACTGAGAGGTTGAATTCAATTTATTATTTATGGAGAATATAATAACCATTTATCGAAATAAGTGATATAAAACATTAAACATAAGAAAGTGTGACGGAACCTCCCAAGTAATTAGGCCCACCTACAGTTGTCCTTGTCCAACGGACCTCAGACAACCCTATAGGTGCCCCTAAACTACTTGACAAGCTCGGTATCTTTCCTTACCTTTCCAGGAACGTCTCACCCGTCTTGCAGACATTACAGAACATCGGAGATAAAGAAATGCGGAAGCGATTACATAACTTACATTTATTAAAAAGTAAGATCAAGTTGTTTATTACAGACCAGGAATATAAATGAGTGCAGAGTAATATTATTACACATACCAAGGGAGGCAAAAACTCCTCCCGACAGTTATCACACAAAAAGTCTTAGTGGAGGATCCTTTCCTCCCGTGCTTCACTCTTGCTTATCTTCATTAGGAACCACCTTGGTACAGAAGCAACAGAAATCTGCTGCTTCCTCACCTAAAAACAACGAGGGAATAAACCCTGAGTATGGAATTACTCAGCAAGTCTTACCCGACTAAGGAAAAGACTCTCAAGGGTATGCTAGATAAGTAGGAATCAAGGAGAGGCTTTAGCAAAAATCAACTTAGATACCTTTGCAGAAATAGCTTACTAAAGTGAGTCCTTACTTTCAATATTTTAATGCCATGTTAAGTATTAATAGACTCTATTTGCATCTAGTCTAATTTTACCATCTCATCAATACAACCTCATTTTTAACCATAGTGTTCTCATCCTGACTTAGGTTGCAGGGAAGTGACCAAGTCTTCATAACCGCGAAGGTACGGCGATCCGAATCGATTATACTCAGCTGAGGATCTCCAACCACACGACATATGTAGCACTTAACCCTTGCATATGTCAACCCGCCACCGAGGTTCTTAAGACCAGATCAGGTTCACGCAAACCGAGAGCACAGTTACACCACCGTCTAGCCTCTTGCCACGGTGGGTACACGCTACTCCCGCCACCGCTCCACGCCCATTTCGTGTTATCTTATTCTGGCCTTAGTCTGCCCGAGGCAAGGCTTACCCATGACGAGGCATGTGACCAGTTAAAGGGTCCTCGATCAGCACGCCTACATACACATTAAATCCTTAATCAACCTGGGTAGAACATCACCTGTTCCTAACCCAAGTTTCGATTTAAGTACTTCCATCCTTAGGAATGTTTCTATTCCTTAGGATGAAAAGAGCATCATAGGGAACTTTGCAGTAAGATCCCACCACGCTCTCAATGAAAGTATTCTTGCAGATAGAAGTCATCTTTCCTCAGGATAACCCCTGAGCTAGGCAGTATAGCAAAAGACAACCTCTATCCACAAGATCTAAGCAGGGCTAAGCATTTTTGTAAATCCAATTTTGATACTTCACCAGAAGTATCTATAAAGGTGTGGATATAAAGGAAAGCAATGCATCCAAGGGTTCCAAGCAATTCCTATGAACTTAATGCACATTTCACCTGACTTAAAGTGTGCGAAAAGTATTTAAAAACGCAAGGAAAGGGGTTGCATGCACCGGGGCTTGCCTTCGTTAACAGGTGAGTCTGGCTCGGATCCGCAAATATCAAAGTAGAAGCAGTTGCCTGCTTGAGAATCCGAGGGTGGTGGTGTCCTTTCTTCGGTGACTTCCACTTCTTCTTCACGTTCTAATCATAATCATACATATGTATAAGAGTGGATGCCATGGGATGCTCATGAGGGTGCAAAGATAATATAAACTTATTATCTAAGTCTTGAATACAACTTTCCTTCATGGTACTCCGAGAACTTAGGGTTTCCGGAGTCAGTAAAGGACTTCACAGGGCAGGGGGGTGTTTTGGGGTTTGGTGATCAAACAAGGTCCAAATCAACCCAAATTCTACCCAAGGCTTCTAAATAATATGAGGAACTCATATAAAAATTTTGAGCATTTTTGGGATTACCATTTATCTTTTAAAAATCCCTAACTAATACTTTTAATTACTTTAAATGCCCTAAAATTTCTTATTTTCACTAAAAATCACACAACTATTTTTATTAAATTCTAGGGAAAATAACAAGCCTAGGAAAATTGGTTTCACAATTTTAGGATTTTTCTGTAATTTTCTACAATTGTTTTAGCTCTGGAGATAAAAGAAAAAGGAAAACTTAGGAATAGTACTGGGCAACATCTGGCCCAGACGGCCCAGTACACAGGAATATTTGCAGAAGGGACCCCGGGTTCTTGGCTAACTGGAGATAAGTCTTGTTACTGTTTCACCGTGTCGCTGACAGTTTGCAGTATAGTCCTCGGTTTTCTATTTCTTTACCCGGTACGTCCTCGACGGCGTCCGCGCTAGAATGAACTCCGGCGAGCACGCCGACCGGCCGGGTGGGGCCTTGACTGGCGCACCCGAGCGGCGGACACCAAATCCAAGCTACCCCGAGCAATTTCCCCAAGTTAATTGCACAAATCGCGAACTACTGTGGTCTGGCCACGGGGAGCGCGCAGATGAATCAAAGATCCATGCGTTCCCGACGGTCAGTGGATCCTTAGTCCAATTGGACGGGTCAGCAAGCATCGTAGACAGGTGAGAATGCTTAAACAAGGGAAAGGGAGGGTTGGACTGACCAGAAAGGGGGCTGGCCTCGGCGAGGTTAGTTCGCGGTGTTCTTGAACCGAATTGGGGAGAATGCGCAATTCGGGCTCACTAGTGTTCGGCTGGGAGCAATTCTTGGTGTGGGGGTGTGCAATGATGTTGCGAAACTTGCTGCGGGGTCAATTTATAGCGCACAACGGCGGTGACCGTGAATTTTGGGCACTGACGTGCGGCGGTCGGAAGTGAAGAAGAACACGGTTGCAGTGAATACGTGTTCCACGACGTGGCAGTAACTCCGGTGATCGACGGGAAGCTAGAGGAAGTCATGGCGATGCGGTGGCGAGGTTGGGACACGTGGCGCAAGGCCGGACGACGGCTATCACCGGCGTTCTTATCAGCTTCGACCGTGGTGACGCCGTACGGTGGCCGGAGTTCTTTAACGGTTGGAGCTTACCCACGGCGACGTACACCGGTGTTACCCACTTACCCCGAGAACAACGTGGACCGACTGTCGCACGAATCACGGCGGCAATTGGTCGCCGGCGGTGAACATCCGGTGCTGGCAGTCTTATCCCAATCTGAGCACTGTACCATGGTGCTCCTTCAGTCAGTCAACCTGACAGAGCTTCTTGGAGCTCAATTTACTCCTGATTTTGTGTGAAACCTATGCCAACTTTCTGCAGCAAAGTTATAGAGCTATAATCCATTTATAACTTTGCTACGATGTGCTCCCACAAAAAGTCACTGGATCCCACTCAAAATCGAGCTCAAAGTTCATCTCATAACACTGTTACTCTGAATTTCAAACCTCAAGCAGTCTGACAGTCCAACTTCAGGCCCAATTATCTCTGGATTTTTCTTAACAAGTGACCTTACCACCTTAAGCAAAGTTGTTCTTCTATAATCAGGTTACAATTTTGCTGTGGTGACCTAATATGAATTCTCACTATTTTGAAAGCTACACAGCCCCAAAGTTGGGCCTATAACCCTGATTTCAGACTTAGCATAGGAATCAAAATTGGGGTCCTTTTTGCAAATGAGTCCAAAACTTAGGGTTTGGCTTTCAAGTCCACATATTTGTGAACCAAATGACTTACAATACTTATTTGACTTGGTTTTTGCACTTTAGCCCAAAAGTGGACTAATTTTGCACATAGGTCCCTAGGGTTTGGTTTTAGGGTTTTCCAGGGTTCTAATTGAGATTTTTGGTATCCCAGGGGCATAAATGTGATTCAGCTTTGTTTCTGAGGATATTTTATAACTATTTCCCCAAAGTCTTTAGGTTTTCTTATCTTAGGTTAGGTTTTGCCCCTTTGAGCTTGATTTAGGGTTAGGTCCCCTATCTAGGGTCCTATTTGCAAAACACCAGAAACAATACACTTGATTGAAATTTTTACCTAGTGAATGCACTCTAGGTGTATCAAACATACGAAATGCCCATGCTTATGATGCCATGCTCAAGTTTTAGTTGCAGTAACACCAGGGGTGTTACATCCTTCCCCCCATAAAAGAATCTCGTCCCGAGATTTAAAGTCCTAGGGTGAGTAATGGAAAAGGAAATGTGTCACATTTTTATTCCCTTATTTCTGGTACAAGGCAGGGGTGGTGTGGGGGTTCACTCCTTTATTACAATAACTGTACATATTTTACAAATTACATGAGGCTAGAAAGCCTGGGAAATTCTTATTCAAAAAGTCTTGAGTTTCCCATGTAGCCTCTTCCTCAGAATGTTGGTTCCATTGTATCTTGTAGAACTTGAGAGTCTTTCTCCAGGTAATCCTGTCCTTTTGATCCAGAACTCGAATAGGATGTTCCGAGTATGTTAAATCTAGTTCCAGGACAACATCTGCCACTTCAATGGTTCGATCGGGAACCCGAAGACACTTCTTCAATTGCGACACATGGAACACATTATGGATAGCAGACAGAATTTTGGGGAGTTGCAGTCGATATGCCACTGGCCCGCATTGTTCAAGTACCGGAAATGGACCAATATACCTGGGTGCAAGTTTCCCTTTAACCCCGAAACGCGATACACCCTTCATTGGTGAAACTTTCAAGTAGACATAATCGCCTACCAGAAAGCATAAGGGTTGTCGTCGTCGGTCTGCATAACTCTTTTGTCGAGTGTGAGCTTTCTTCATATTATGAACAATTTTCTGAACCTTTTCTTCGACCTTCTTTACCATATCAGGCCTAAAGAAGTATCTTTCTCCAGGTTCAGACCAATTTAGCGGAGTTCGACACCGTCGCCCATATAAAGCTTCAAAAGGTGCCATCTTGATACTTTCTTGATAACTGTTATTGTATGAAAACTCCGCTAAGGGCAAACATTAATCCCATTTCTGTGAGAAGTCCAGAACACATGCCCGCAACATATCCTCAAGTATTTGATTGACCCTCTCAGTCTGTCCACTTGTTTGAGGATGGTAAGCCGAACTATGGAGCAATTTGGTACCCAAAGATTTATGAAGTTCTTCCCAAAACTTGGATACGAACTGAGGTCCACGATCCGACACTATAGTTTTTGGAATACCATGCAAACTGAGAATACGGGCAATGTATAATGCTGCATAAGTGGCCACTGTATATTTGGCCCTGACGGGTAAGAAGTGGGCAATCTTTGTGAGTCGATCAACGATAACCCAAATAGAATCATACCCTTTGGCCGTCTTGGGCAGTCCCACAATAAAGTCCATACTTATGTCTTCCCATTTCCATGTTGGGATCAGCAAAGATTGTAATGGACCAGCAGTTTTCATGTGTATGGCCTTGACACGTCTGCAAGTGTCACATTTAGCCACATAGCGTGCAATTTCGATTTTCATCTTTGTCCACCAGTAATATTGCTTCAAGTCGTGGTACATCTTAGTGCTTCCGGGATGAATAGAATAGCGACTAAGATGTGCTTCATTAAGAATTTGCTGGCGGAGTTCTTCATTCTTTGGCACTACTATGCGGTTTTTAAACCATAGCACACCTTGATCGTCTTCTTTGAAACATTTGGCTGTTCCAGCCCTTATCTTCTCTCGTAGGTGCTTCATACCCAGGTTATCCTTTTGAGCATCAATTATCCTTTGCAAAATGATTGACTCAAGCTTTAGCTCATTCAGAGTCCCTTGTTGGATTATCCCCAGGTTTAACTTTTCCATCTCTTGACATAAAGTGTTGTCAGATGTCTTCACCGTAAGACAGTGGCAGGAAACCTTACGGCTCAGTGCATCCGCCACAACATTGGCTTTGCCTGGGTGATAATGGATCTCCAGTTCATAGTCCTTAATAAGCTCAAGCCATCGTCTTTGCCTCATATTTAATTCTGACTGGGTGAAGATGTACTTCAAACTTTTATGATCTGTATAAATATGACAGACATTTCCCAGCAGATAATGACGCCAAATTTTCAGGGCATGAACCACAGCAGCTAGCTCCAGATCATGAGTTGGGTAATGCTCCTCATGTTTGCGCAACTGCCTTGAAGCATATGCAATTACTCGGCCCTCTTGCATTAATACACAGCCGAGTCCACTGCCTGATGCATCACAATATACATCAAATGGTTTGGTGATGTCCGGTTGAGCCAATACCGGAGCAGTGGTTAATAGTGTCTTCAATTGCTCAAAGGCTTCATTACACTTAGAAGACCAATTGAATTTAATGTCGCTCTTCAACAAACTTGTGATTGGCTTCACCAGCTTAGAAAAATCTGGTATGAATCTGTGATAATATCCAGCTAGTCCAAGAAAACTCCGGACTTGGTGAACAGTGGTTGGGGGTTTCCACTCCAGAATATCTTTGACTTTGCTAGGATCTACCGCAATTCCTTTGGCCGATAACACGTGCCCCAAAAATTGAATTTCCTCCAGCCAGAACGCGCACTTGTTGAACTTGGCATAAAGCTGATGTTCCCTCAGGCGCGTCAATACAATCCGTAGATGTTGAGCATGCTCCTCTTCATTTTTAGAGTATATCAAGATGTCATCGATGAAGACCACCACGAACTTGTCCAACTCGGGCATAAATACCGAGTTCATCAAATAGGTGAAGTGGGCAGGAGCATTTGTTAGCCCAAAAGACATTACCAAATACTCAAATAAACCATATCGCGTGGTAAACGCGGTCTTCGGTATATCCTCGGGCCGAATACAGATTTGGTGATAGCCCGACCTGAGATCAATTTTGGAAAATACCCTCGCCCCAGTCAGTTGATCAAATAAGATATCGATCCTTGGAAGAGGGTACTTGTTCTTGATGGTGACCTCATTCAGGGGTCGATAATCCACGCACATTCGCAAGGTTTGATCCTTCTTCTTAACAAAAATGGTGGGGCAACCCCATGGAGACGAGCTTGGCCGGATGAATCCCTTATTCAGTAGATCTTGTAATTGAATCTTCAATTCCGCCAACTCATTAGGGGGCATACGGTACGATCTTTGGGAGATGGGAGCCGTACCGGGCTTTAGCTCAATTACAAATTCTACATCTCTTTCAGGGGGCAGTCCAGGCAAATCTTCCGGAAATACATCTGGAAACTCACATACTACCGGAATATCCTTGATCTCCGGTACAATGGCTTCATATATTCTACCAGAAGCTTTGGCTGGATTGGTTACGGGGAGAGACAAAAGAATCTCTTCTTGATTATAGCTCAACCTGACGGTTCTGAGTTCAGTGTTGAGAATTGCCTTGTGTTGGGTTAACCAATTCATACCCAAAATTACATCTATATCCTGGCCTTTCAGAACAATCATGCTAGTAGGAAAGTTCCGTCCGGCCATTGTTACTGGCACTTCATAGGCCATTTCTCGAGTAAAAATATGTCCCCCAGGTGAATGAATTTTAAATCCCTCTTTTGATTCATGGCATGCAATGTGATGTTGCTCTACAAATTTCTTGCTAATGAATGTATGCGAAGCACCAGAATTAAAAAGTATAATTGCAGGGTGACTGGCCACGGGAAACGTACCCATCATCACCGGTTCTCCTTCTAGTGTAGTGGCCACTTGGGTGTAGTATACACGCCCCGTCTTCCTTGTATTCTTCCCCACAGTATTTCCTTTAGGCTGAGCTGATTTCCCAGATCCTTGCGGAGCATTTGATTGATTTTGCTTGGGATATGGGCAGTCTTTGATGAAATGTCCCGACTTGCCGCAATTGAAACACCCGGTTGAAGAGCTGGGCAAGGCAGGGAATCGAGTGCCCGGGGCACCCGACTGATTTGGGGTAGTGGGGGTATTGTTGGGGCGAATAATGATTGGCTGCTTAAAAGGGAATGAGGGTGGACGAGAAAAAGTGCGATTTTGGCTAGAAGGCCGGATCGCAAACCGTTGCCTCTTCGCCTGGCCCTGAGTAGGCTTCTCACCACCGAATCCCTTGTTCTTCCCAGAACTTGCGTATTTTGCTTCAACAGATAAGGCTGTGCTAACAGCCTTTCCATACGTGAGATCTATACATGTGGCCATCTTTCTCTGCAACCGGTCATTTAGACCCCTCATAAAGCAGTTCTTCTTCTTTAAATCAGTATTCACCTGGTCGATGGCATACTGCGATAGGTGATTAAACTTATTGAGATACTGATTAACGATATCTCCTCCTTGTTTCAGCTTCATGAATTCTTCTTGTTTCATGTGCAAAACACCTTCGGGTATGTAGTGTTCGTGAAAGGCTGCTTTAAACTCTTCCTAGGTGACTTGATGGTTAGCAGGTTGGATAGCCACAAAATTTCCCCACCAGGTACTGGCAGGGCCACGTAGTTGTTGTGCTGCGAATAATGGCTTCTGCGTCTCTGAACAACGGAGAAGACCAAACTTTTGTTCAATAACCCGTATCCACTCATCGGCTTCCAACGGGTCCTCTGCCTTGACAAATAGGGGTGGACGGGTTTTAGAGAAGTCCAGATAGGTGGTTTTACGGGGGCCTTACTGATAACCCCTTCCCGCCTGCTGCTGGAGCTGTTGACCCGCCATTTCCCTAAGGAAGCGGGTATTATCTGCAGTGGCGTTTACCAAGGCGGCAATCGCCTCGGCCAAGGTGGGAGGAACCAGAGGTGGATTTGGGGTGACATCCCTTCCCCCAGAAGTTCCCGCTGCGTCCTGTCCTCGAGTCCTGGTAGGCATCTGAGGCAAAGAACATTTGAAGTAAACATAATATGCCAGAGAAACCTTCCATTACTATAAAAAGTAATGATACAGACTCGATATTACATAACAGGATACATTACCCATTACAAAAGTTCAACCTAATTTACAACATACTACTTCTACTTCTATAAGCTACACTACTATTCCTGCTTCTGATTGTTCTTGGTAGCTTCATCGTCAGGGGTGGGAGACCATACGTCGACCAGCCTCAAAGAAGGAGGAGGCCTAAAAAGGTCTAACTCGCCACCAAGCGCTTCTCCCGCAGTGTGCGAGGGTCCAGCTTCAGACCTGACGGGATCCGCAGGGACATTTGGGTGTAATTGCGAATACAGTACATGAACTTCTTCATGTAAAGTATTGCAATATACCTGCAAGTTATCAATAGCAACGCTAAGTTTGTTGACTCGTGCTCGAGCCTCCGCTTCCTTAGCTAAAGCTACTGAGCGAGATTGTACTGCCCAATCAAGTGCCAAATCTCGGTCAGCTAGTTGATCTTGCAGGGTGCAGATGTAACTTCTTAAATCATTTATCCGGTCACCGTCCGCAACCCATAGATTAGTCCTGCGCTGTAACTCCGCTTGGAGTTGATTCACGCGAGCTTCGAGATCACCAATAGGATCGTTGCTCCCGCTACTGCTATCTTGCTCCCGTGGGGCAAGTTGATGCCGAGGCACACCGATGGGTCCAGTATGCTTTCGCGCCGTTTTCCTTGTACGCGGCGGCATTTGCTAAGGGGGAAAATTTATTAGTACAATTCTTAGCATGGTGCATGAATAATTACAGAATCAACTTCAGTTGATTCAACCTTCTATACATTGCACTCTTCCTATCTAGTCTTTAAGATAAATTCTTCAGAAATACTTAGGTAAGAAGAGAAGCAATTTTCTAGATAAGTCTTAGAAAATCCTTTTGAAGATGCCACATAATATCTGTCAAGAAGGGCTACGCTCCGATACCAGCTGTGACGGAACCTCCCAAGTAATTAGGCCCACCCACAGTTGTCCTTGTCCAACGGACCTCAGACAACCCTATAGGTGCCCCTAAACTACTTGACAAGCTCGGTATCTTTCCTTACCTTTCCAGAAACGTCTCACCCGTCTTGCAGACATTACAGAACATCAGAGATAAAGAAATGCGGAAGCGATTACATAACTTACATTTATTAAAAAGTAAGATCAAGTTGTTTATTACAGACCAGGAATATAAACGAGTGCAGAGTAATATTATTACACATACCAAGGGAGGCAAAAACTCCTCCCGACAGTTATCACACAAAAAGTCTTAGTGGAGGATCCTTTCCTCCCGCGCTTCACTCTTGCTTATCTTCATTAGGAACCACCTTGGTACAGAAGCAACAGAAATCTACTGCTTCCTCACCTAAAAACAACGAGGGAATAAACCCTGAGTATGGAATTACTCAGCAAGTCTTACCCGACTAAGGAAAAGACTCTCAAGGGTATGCTAGATAAGTAGGAATCAAGGAGAGGCTTTAGCAAAAATCAACTTAGATACCTTTGCAGAAATAGCTTACTAAAGTGAGTCCTTACTTTCAATCTGTTAATGCCATGTTAAGTATTAATAGACTCTATTTGCATCTAGTCTAATTTTACCATCTCATCAATACAACCTCATTTTTAACCATAGTGTTCTCATCCTGACTTAGGTTGCAGGGAAGTGACCAAGTCTTCATAACCGTGAAGGTACGGCGATCCGAATCGATTATACTCAGCTGAGGATCTCCAACCACACGACATATGTAGCACTTAACCCTTGCATATGTCAACCCGCCACCAAGGTTCTTAAGACCAGATCAGGTTCACGCAAACCGAGAGCACAGTTACACCACCGTCCAGCCTCTTGCCACGGTGGGTACACGCTACTCCCGCCACCGCTCCACGCCCATTTCGTGTTATCTTATTCTGGCCTTAGTCTGCCCGAGGCAAGGCTTACCCATGACGAGGCATGTGACCAGTTAAAGGGTCCTCGATCAGCACGCCTACATACACATTAAATCCTTAATCAACCTGGGTAGAACATCACCTGTTCCTAACCCAAGTTTCGATTTAAGTACTTCCATCCTTAGGAATGTTTCTATTCCTTAGGATGAAAAGAGCATCACGGGGAACTTTGCAGTAAGATCCCACCACGCTCTCAATGAAAGTATTCTTGCAGATAGAAGTCATCTTTCCTCAGGATAACCCCTGAGCTAGGCAGTATAGCAAAAGACAACCTCTATCCACAAGATCTAAGCAGGGCTAAGCATTTTTGTAAATCCAATTTTGATACTTCACCAGAAGTATCTATAAAGGTGTGGATATCAAGGAAAGCAATGCATCCAAGGGTTCCAAGCAATTCCTATGAACTTAATGCACATTTCACCTGACTTAAAGTGTGCGAAAAGTATTTAAAAACGCAAGGAAAGGGGTTGCATGCACCGGGGCTTGCCTTCGTTAACAGGTGAGTCTGGCTTAGATCCGCAAATATCAAAGTAGAAGCAGTTGCCTGCTTGAGAATCCGAGGGTGGTGGTGTCCTTTCTTCGGTGACTTCCACTTCTTCTTCACGTTCTAATCATAATCATACATATGTATAAGAGTGGATGCCATGGGATGTTCATGAGGGTGCAAAGATAATATAAACTTATTATCTAAGTCTTGAATACAACTTTCCTTCACGGTACTCCGAGAACTTAGGGTTTCCGGAGTCAGTAAAGGAGTTCACAAGGCAGGGGGGTGTTTTGGGGTTTGGTGATCAAAAAAGGTCCAAATCAACCCAAATTCTACCCAAGGCTTCTAAATAATATGAGGAACTCATATAAAAATTTTGAGCATTTTTGGGATTACCATTTATCTTTTAAAAATCCCTAACTAATACTTTTAATTACTTTAAATGCCCTAAAATTTCTTATTTTCACTAAAAATCACACAACTATTTTTATTAAATTCTAGGGAAAATAACAAGCCTAGGAAAATTGGTTTCACAATTTTAGGATTTTTTTTGTAATTTTCTACAATTGTTTTAGCTCTGGAGATAAAAGAAAAAGGAAAACTTAGGAATAGTACTGGGCAACATCTGGCCCAGACGGCCCAGTACACAGGGAAAACGCGAGCGCGCCCGCGCGCTCTACATATTTGCAGAAGGGACCCCGGGTTCTTGGCTAACTGGAGATAAGTCCTGTTACTGTTTCACCGTGTCGCTGACAGTTTGCAGTATAGTCCTCGGTTTTCTATTTCTTTACCCGGTACGTCCTCGACGGCGTCCGCGCTAGAATGAACTCCGGCGAGCACGCCGACCGGCCGGGCGGGGCCTTGACCGGCGCACCCGAGCGGCGGACACCAAATCCAAGCTACCCCGAGCAATTTCCCCAAGTTAATTGCACAAATCGCGAACTACTGTGGTCTGGCCACGGGGAGCGCGCGGATGAATCAAAGATCCATGCGTTCCCGACGGTCAGTGGATCCTTAGTCCAATTGGACGGGTCAGCAAGCATCGTAGACAGGTGAGAATGCTTAAGCGAGGGAAAGGGAGGGTTGGACTGACCAGAAAGGGGGCTGGCCTCGACGAGGTTAGTTCGCGGTGTTCTTGAACCGAATTGGGGAGAATGCGCAATTCAGGCTCACTAGTGTTCGGCTGGGAGCAATTCTTGGTGTGGGGGTGTGCAATGATGTTGCGAAACTTGCTGCGGGGTCAATTTATAGCGCACAACGGCGGTGACCGTGAATTTTGGGCACTGACGTGCGGCGGTCGGAAGTGAAGAAGAACACGGTTGCAGTGAATACGTGTTCCACGACGTGGCAGTAACTCCGGTGATCAACGGGAAGCTAGAGGAAGTCACGGCGATGCGGTGGCGAGGTTGGGACACGTGGCGCAAGGCCGGACGATGGCTATCACCGGCGTTCTTATCAGCTTCGACCGTGGTGACGCCGTACGGTGGCCGGAGTTCTTTAACGGTTGGAGCTTACCCACGGCAGCGTACACCGGTGTTACCCACTTACCCCGAGAACAACGTGGACCGGCTGTCGCACGAATCACGGCGGCAATCGGTCGCCGGCGGTGAACATCCGGTGCTGGCAGTCTTATCCCAATCTGAGCACTGTACCATGGCGCTCCTTCAGTCAGTCAACCTGACAGAGCTTCTTGGAGCTCAATTTACTCCTGATTTTGTGTGAAACCTATGCCAACTTTCTGCAGCAAAGTTATAGAGCTATAATCCATTTATAACTTTGCTACAATGTGCTCCCACAAAAAGTCACTGGATCCCACTCAAAATCGAGCTCAAAGTTCATCTCATAACACTGTTACTCTGAATTTCAAACCTCAAGCAGTCTGACAGTCCAACTTCAGGCCCAATTATCTCTGGATTTTTCTTAACAAGTGAGCTTACCACCTTAAGCAAAGTTGTTCTTCTATAATCAGGTTACAATTTTGCTGTGGTGACCTAATATGAATTCTCACTATTTTGAAAGCTACACAGCCCCAAAGTTGGGCCTATAACCCTGATTTCAGACTTAGCATAGGAATCAAAATTGGGGTCCTTTTTGCAAATGAGTCCAAAACTTAGGGTTTGGCTTTCAAGTCCACATATTTGTGAACCAAATGACTTACAATACTTATTTGACTTGGTTTTTGCACTTTAGCCCAAAAGTGGACTAATTTTGCACATAGGTCCCTAGGGTTTGGTTTTAGGGTTTTCCAGGGTTCTAATTGAGATTTTTGGTATCCCAGGGGCATAAATGTGATTCAGCTTTGTTTCTGAGGATATTTTATAACTATTTCCCCAAAGTCTTTAGGTTTTCTTATCTTAGGTTAGGTTTTGCCCCTTTGAGCCTGATTTAGGGTTAGGTCCCCTATCTAGGGTCCTATTTGCAAAACACCAGAAACAATACACTTGATTGAAATTTTTACCTAGTGAATGCACTCTAGGTGTATCAAACATATGAAATGCCCATGATTATGATGCCATGCTCAAGTTTGAGTTGCAGTAACACCAGGGGTGTTACAGAAAGAGCTATGTTTTTGTAAAAAGAAGTATACCTTTTGGCCAGCCAAACATTACTGCACAAAAAAATTGGGAGGACAAGAGTTGCATTGAACAACTGCATTACAAATCTATTAAACAGAAGGGAAAAAGATTGATATCAATGGCATTTATAGGCCTTGTCTCTGCCTAGGTAATTAGCATTCCACATTCTATCATTACCAATGACATATTTCAATGCGCATGTATGTGCAATATATGGCCAATCTAGAATATGTACATGCATATATGAATGTTACATTTGCCAAAGCATGGCCGGCCAAAGTAAGCAATCGAGTGAGCATGCTATTCATGTGAGGAGGTTGACCAGCATATGCACAGCATACTAAAACAACCAGCTGGCGGTTGTGGCTACTATGAATTGTTAGGTAATGTACTCAAAACAGACCCTGTTCAAGGAACTGATAGAGCATTGGTCTATCGTGTGGGTAGCCAAGGAGCATTGTATGATTGGTAATGAAGTAGATACGACTGTGAAGTGGTATTCCGCTCCAGTTGCACAATAAATGGAACTAGGAACTGGATCCTTGGAGGTAACTGCCAAAGAAACAATAACAGTTGTTGAAGTAATTGTTGACTTTACCTAAGGTCCAAATGAACCCATGGTCGGTCGATAACAAACTGATTTTGAGGGGGAAGAACAGGGTTACGTATATTACTACATGACGTATATTACCTGAACAAACATAGTTCCATCGGTGTAGGCATGAGGATTGATGGCCTTGGTCATACGCTGCCCGCATACGCTGTAGGCGAAGGCCACCTGCATGCACCACCGTGGTGATTTTGTGAAGAGGGGACCAAGGCAGTGTCAACACCTCGGGCCTGCCCGCAGACTCAGCTTGCCATCGGTGGTCCCTCCATTCCCAACACCATCGTCCAGCCGCTCCTCATGGCGGCGCTCACCACCAGCCCCATAACCGCGTCCTGTCCATGCAACACAGAAGTCAGGTCAGCCAACGTCACATCAACAATCAGCCCCAGACGCGCCCCATTCGAGGAGTGTGGACAGCGCAGCGGCCATAGGAGAGGGAGCAGCAAGAACGGGAAGGGGTGGGATGGGAATGGAAGCCAACCTAGACCCACCAGATCTAAGACTTCGAAGACATGGGCGCTGTCTCCGGAACCGATCCGGCCCTCGCCACTATGGCTGGAGCGGGGAGAGTGCGAGGCGCGGTGAGATTCAGGAGAATGAAGAATGGGCCCTCATGCTCTCCATTCCCGCTTTAGCGTCGACTTCAATGGCCTACAAGATATGGACGAGGTCGATGGAGGAAAATGTGCCCATCGGCCCCTCACCCGAGGTGATGTCGAAGTGATAGAGGCGACCCTTTTGCGGCAATGAGGTTGTACTCGCAGTCCACCGCCACGCCGCTAGCCACGGCGAGCGCCAGTGACGCGACGGCGTAGATTGTCCCCATCCGCCAGGGCTCCTCTAGCACTGCCCCATTGGGCCCATCAACAATGACCACGTCCGCTTCCTCTCCCTTCCCCTTCCTTGCAGCATCCGGCGACGCCATTGGCAGCGGTGGAGCCACGGAGGGGCGAAGTTAGAGAGCGTGAGGCAGAGATTACCTAGGCTTGGAGGTTGAGGGGGGTAGTGGGTGAGCGGAGACTGGGTGGACCCAGGCCTCGCACGATCTGGGGGGAAGACAGCGAGGCGGACCAGGTCACGAGCGCGGCGACGGGCACGGTTCTGCGGTAGACGGACGCTCAAACATGGGGCCCACCTATAGGGCGAGGGCAGAACCGCAGAACCAGCCGATGGCAGAACAAGGCGTGGGCAGACTACTCTTACTGCCTTAATAAGTATTCATATATTAAATAAAATTTCAGAATTGTTCCACTTCTGCCATACTCTAGAAGAAAATATGATGCACAAGGTATCTTAAGAAAAACATCATGCTTCGAGCTCATAAATGATGCATATTCTGATTCGTGTATGAGGCAAAGAAATATCATAGTTGTAAGTAGATATTTAGATTTCTTACTGTCAACTCATAAGTGCTAGCATGTCAGATTATTATGACAGAAGTAACTGCCTATCTTATGAAACAGAAAGTTTAGTGAAAATAACATAAAGGGGAAAACCTTGTCCTCTACAGAAGTTGTGGTTGAATTCCATGGTAGCGAAAGAATAAACAAAACCTGCAAAGAAAAATAGGCTATCCAATTATCAACATGGCAAACTTATTTAGATAATGCAGTAAAGGTAAATGATTTTGTATAGGCACTAAAAAGGAAAAAAAATTAGCTGCAGAATTTACCTCACTTGCTTAAGATTTCCTTCGCGTTTCTTTCAACTTCTACAACTACAGAGATCAGGACAGACACCTGAGATCACAGAAGACCCTAATGCATGTTCCACTTTCAGAATTAGCTATGTAATGCAAAATAATTTCACAATAGTTGTGATAAGTGGCTATAGCCTCTATGGAGGCAAAGGTCGATTACGTTTTCTCACCATCTAAAAAATTATTTTGATCAAGCAAATAATATTGCAAAGAATAATTCAATAAAGCATATTGCCATAGCTACTACCCTGCCATCTACTGGCCAAAGCTCCAGCTTGCACAACAGCACAAGAACGACAAAGGCAAACTAACACATTAGGCAATGACATTAAAATATCCAAGCCTGCTATCCAAGCTACATTGTAATGGTAAGCAACGATTAAAACTAAATTACATTGTACAAATCAAAACAGGACAGCATATTACTGCTTGACTCTTGATCTAATGAAAAGTGCTACATTAACCCTCCAGCTGATGTAAACCACTATTAGTGGAGTCACGTAACTACAAGTGTTAGTTTGTTGTTGTTGTTGATCCTAAAAGAACAAGGGAGTTTGAGTCATTTTTTTGCTACTGCTGGGCTACAAGACTGGGATGAAAATATAGCCGTTGGGGACTGTTGGCGTTTGGTGAGGAGCCGCAACTGACCGCTTGGGCGAAGGGGTAGAGAGGGATCGTTGGGGCATGGTGGGGTCGAGTAGAAGCATGAGCATGAGAGAGGGAGAGGGATGGGACCTTGATGTGCCGCATCATCGATGACCCTCTCCATGGCGATCCTCGACAGTGGTTGCTCCCCATCACCACTGCCTCTGCCAGGCTGCACCATGGGCACGACGCAGGAGAATCAGTTGGAGCACCACACCTACAATCACCGGGCGCGGAGCGGGTTAAAATGACATTGACGAGGGTGGGGCACTGACGAGGGCGAGCACACGGATTCCACAGTGAGGGGTGTAGGGGAGGGGAAAGACCATGCACGAGGCAAGGCTACAGGCCGGGCCTTGACACCCGAGAACGCACGCGCCCATGCCCTTCTGGGCGAGTGCTACGAGAAGAGGTAGGCGTCGGTGGGCTCGACGATGTCGCTGTAGAAGGTCGTGCTCACGGCGCCCCAGTACGTGCCTAGGAACCGTGGTAGTGTCTCCGACGCCAGGCCCCTTGGATGACGGCATGGCCTCCATCGTGTACCTGCTCGCCTCCGCCAACTCCACAAAGGCATCGACGACCTTGGCCACGCAGATCTTGGGGTTGGCCACCATCACCGGCATGCCAAATCGGTAGCGTGCACGGCAGCATGTCAAACCGACGACGATCTTGGGCGAAATCGGAGGTGTGCACGATAGCATCTCAGATCGGTGGCGATCTCGGCGCGGTGGTTGAGGGGAGGCGCGGGCGCGGAGGGGGCATGGGTGGGTGCAACGGGGAGGGGAGCTCAGATCAGCGGCGATCTCGGTGCGGTGGTTGAGGGGAGGCGCGGGTGCGGAGGGGGCATGGGTGGGCGCAACGGGGAGGGGAGGGGCGAGGACTATCGGTGTTGGGGTGGATGCATTGGGAGTGGGGGTGGGCACGGCGAGGGTTGTGGGCACGGAGGGGAACTGACTCAGAGAAGGCGGAGAAGTGGAGGCCGTGGTGAGGGATGCCGCGGGAGTGGAGCTGACTGAGCGGTTGGGGAGGGCGTCACGGATACGGAGGTTGCAAATGAAGACCGTCGCTGGAGTATATGGGCCACCCCAAACCTAGCTGGAGTATATGGGCTGCACTAAAAAATTAGCCCAAGACGCTTGCACTGCTGTGTTGTTGCATTGTGTTGCAAAAAACTTAGTACCATACCGGCTAGTAAAGGAGGCATAGAGCGGCTTATAAGCGTTAGCTCAGTTTTATGAGTAAGAACTCTGTTGTTGAACTATATTGTGTTTGGTGGCTGAAATGGCCATGTTCAACCCTCACCTCACGGTCGTGTGTTACTTTTTTGCCGAGAAGGCGACTGGGTGGGAATTTCAAAGATTTTCGCAGGCATGTAGGGGTGAGGTCAGCAGATGGCAGAACGACAGAACACACTGATGGCAGAACATGTCAGAGACAGACTACTATTGCTTACTTAATAAGTAGTAGAGATTTGGGAAGTCAAGAAACGGACAAGGATGTGCCACACGCGTGCGCGTGCTGCCACCGCCGCCGGTCGAGCGTGGCAGGCAGGCAGGCAGGCAGCGAGCGAGGCGTGGTGTGGTTGTGTTAATTTTTAGCACTTATTAACCGCGGGAGTTTCAACTCCGGGTTAAAGCCTTTCAGTTGCCCGTCTCTTGGCGTGCCGCATGCGAGACCTTTCAGTCTGTCAGCCACATACGAGACTCTTCTCCTTCAGCTTCCCTTCTGCGATAATAAAAGGGGAGCACGCCTGTCGCTTGGTACACGCGAGCAGAGCCATTCTAGAATCACAGTCCAACCGCAAGTGAGGATATTTCCATCTCATAACTCTGCGCACACAGAGGAGCGAGAGGGCAGGTGCCTCCGAAGCCCTTGCCGTTTGAGACCCTGCTCGGGGGATCGGCAATTAGGTTTTTGGGGAGCGTCTACGCGACTGCCTAACGTTCGTCGTTGTCTTCTTCACTGGTTCCTGGCGTCTTCATCTCGTACGAATGACAAGAGAAGTTGGACAAGGATCAGGATCCTCGGAGCGCATGGGAGGGTATGATCAATTCAGTTCGTTACTATTTTACGTTCTGCAAATTATATATGTCTCATATATTCATCTCTGTTGTTTCGTATGTAGTCATAGATTTATCCAAACTGTTCTGTCATATCATATCATGATATTTCTAATGCCTGTTCATACTATTAAATATCATATCTGTTTGTTTTAATTTTACAGTCATGTTGTTTATGTTGTTATCTGTTTATTTTTAATTGTTCCGTCAGTCTATATGCTTATTATATTTATATGATTTATATAATTCATATGTTTTATGTTCTCATGATCCATATTGTTATGGATATATTTGATATCATGATTTCTTTGATTAATCATCTTTTATATGTCATCATCATAATGTTAATTTACGAAATTAAAATGATATGGAAAATGCCTATATTTCTAACAATCCAAAAACCTAATGTTAGGCATTTTTCTGTCAGAGGTTTTGCTGCTGTGCTAAAGCCTGATCCTTTTGATGGTAAAAACTTCTTGATTTGGAAAGCTAAGATGGAATTGTGGCTTACTGCAATGTCTTGTTATCATGCCGCTGAGGGCAAGCCTACCAACTTACCTCCTGAAGATGAGGCTAAGTTTAAGGCTGATGACAACCTCTTTCGAGGAGCAATGATTAGCGCACTTGATACAAAATTCCAGAAAAGCTATATCATCCTTCCTACAGGGAAAGAGCTGTGGGATGCACTTGTTGGAAAGTTTGGAGTAACTGACGCTGGTAGAGAGCTGTATCTCATGGAGCAGCTGTATGACTACAAGATGGTTGAGAACTGATCTGTAGTGGAACAGGCTCATGAGTTTCAGGCACTAGCTAAGGAACTTGGGCTTTTTCCTTGTCCTTTGCCTGACAAGTTTGTGGCTGGCGGTATAATCGTCAAGTTGCCACCTTCTTGGAAGGACTTTGCTACCTCTCTCAAACATAAGAGACAAGAGTTCAATGTGGAAGAGCTCATTGGTACTCTTGATGTTGAGGAAAGGGCTAGAACAAAGGACAGTGGAAAAGGTGTTGAGATCTCTACTGCTAATGTGGTGCAAAAGAGAAACTTCCGCAAGAGAACAAACAAGAAAATACAAATAAACCTGTTCAAACAACACAGTTTAAAAAGAAGAACAACAATAACAAGGGAAAGGGAGGATGCTTTGTCTGTGGCAGTGATCAACATTGGGCAAGAGAGTGCCCTGATCACAAGTTCACACAGGACAAGAAATCAGCTAATGTTGTAACCACTGAAACTGGAGATGGAACATCTGGGTATGGTAATTCTTTACCATTTATTCTTTCAGTTTGTAATTCACCTGAGTGGTGGATGGATAGTGGTGCAAACATTCATGTGTGTGCTGATGTCTCTATGTTCTCTTCCTACCAGGTCGGGAGGTCTGGCGCCTTGTTAATGGGAAATGGGTCACGTGCTCATGTTCTTGGTGTTGGTACGGTCATTCTAAAGTTTACTTCGGGAAATACGGTGCCATTGAAGAACGTGCAGCATGTGCCCTCTATCAAGAAGAATCTCATTAGTGCTTCTATGCTATGTCGAGATGGGTACAAAGTTGTTCTTGAGTCTAATAAATGTGTTGTGTTGAAACATAATATTTTTGTTGGTAAAGGATATGACTGCGGAGGCTTGTTCCGCTTATCACTGCATGATGTGTGTAATAAAGTGGTGAATTATGTTAATTTTTCTGATGAGTCAGATTTATGGCATTCACGTTTTTGTCATGCAAGCTTTGGCTGTCTTATGTGGTTAGCAAATCTAAATCTAATTCCTAAATTTAACTTGGTCAAAAAGTCTAAGTGCCATGTGTGTGTTGAATCAAAACAACCCCGCAAACCTCATAAGGCTGCTGAGGCGAGGAATTTGGCACCTCTATGAAGCGTCCCGATCCTTTGGGACTCAAATGTGATACAATTACTAGTCCCAGGAGGCTAGTAAGCACATTCATTACTTCAAATAGTTACAGAGTCTGAATAATATTATTACAATACCGGGGGATACAAGCTCAAGAGTGAGCCAAAAATCACAAAGCGTAGTGGAAGATAAAATAGCCCAGGCCATAGGCAGAACTGGGTGAAGACACAGCCCCATCAATCAAGCATAGCAGAAAAGAAGTCTTCAGCTGCTGAAAAACATAAATAAATCTGGGTGAATACACTAGGTATTCCGCAAGCCCACCTGGCTCTCGTAAAGAGGAAGTGACCTATATTGTACATGCTTCATATGGTGGAGTTGAAGTCACTCATACTTTTTCAGAGAAAGGCAGTACTCTTTGTTTAAGGTTTTCCCAAGACACTAGAAATAACACTTGCTTGACCACCACTGAGCTTCCCGCTCCAGTGGCACTTCTTTCTTTCCAGAACACACACACACACACATTTCCCTGTTCCCGGTTGTAGTAGAAACACTAATTGCCATACCATACCAGACTCGTCCATACCAGTGGACACAGACTATTCGAATAGGTTTACACTCTGCGCAGAGGGGTACACTTTACCCACTAGTCCGGCTCTGCGATCTCATGGCCAATGAGATCCGAATCCGAAACTCTTTCCTTCCTTGCATGTCCTAACCTTAACGGTTATACCAGAAGGAGTCAGGCCACTGCCATGTCCAAACCGGACAAAACATTCCCCCTCCTTATCCTCCCGGTGCTCCCCAACCTTCATAACCCTGGGGTTGGATCGTACGAGTTCAGATCGAGTGGCTGCCCACACAGCCTTGAGTGGTTGTACTTTTTGTGAGTACAGTTCACGAAAGATGACAAACCGGTCCTTATATGAGAGGACGATCCTTCTGCTCACGCCTAAACCAGCTAAGCCTTCACCTTAGGCCCTCCCCTAAACCAGGGAGTCCCTGATTATCCTACTCACCAAGTGGTGAGGGTGAATACCCTTCATCGCACACTCTTTGGAAAACATGTTACTTGCACCCTTTTACTTATCCCATATCTTGTAATCGAAGGTAACAGTTAATGCGAGCTCTCTCATGCTCACCATGCAATTCGATTCCCATCCCATATTCCAGGCTTAGGCAGTGGTAGAGAGAAATAGGTAAATAATGCATCAAGAGAAGGATGGACTTGCCTTCGTCGAAGCTTTCCTGGCACACGAGTTTTATCTTGGAGGGGTCGGGTTCTTGCCCTTCTTTCGGAGTTATAAATTCTGGAGGATCGGATCCCTCTTCCGCTAATCAAACACAGATAATAACAATACATCAAACATGGTGATTTCAGTGGGGTGTGCCATTTCTTATATCTTATTATTTTTGTGCCCTATAATTTATTTAGACTATTTTTGGTGCATAAAATATAAGCATATAAATATATATGAAAAAAAGGAAAAGAAATGGGAAAAGAAAAAGGAGAAGGAATTTCTAGCTAGCTGGGTCGGGGGGGGATTTCGGCCCACCCGGGCGCAAGCGCGCGCGCGGGCGCGCTTGCGGCCCAGCTGGCCCAGCTGCGTGGGAGCGACGGCGGGATACGGCGCCGTGGCGCAGGCCCGCATGCCAGGGAGAGGGAGGGGGCTGATGGCGTTGACGGCAACGGAAGGAGGGGAGATTTCGACCGGAGTCCGGCCGGTGGCGAATCCCGCGGCGGTTCTCCGCCGCTGGTCCGGTTCTTCGGCGGGGAAGCGGTGGCGAAGCACGGGCGGGTGCAGGGGATCACGGGGGTGGGGTTAATTGGACCGGCGGGGGCCTATGGCGGCCGGTCCGCGGCGCGGTGGCGAGTGTCTGCTGCGGCGTGGTCGCCGGTGCAGCAATTGGGTGCAATAGGGGGCGGGGAGGTGTGCCTCGTGACCGTGATCGAGTGGCGGAGCTCGAGCGCTAGTTTAATTGTACAGAGGATCACCAGAAAGGGGGAGAGGAGCTCACCGGAGCGACGAGGGAGATACGGCGGCGCTAGCTCGACTGGCTCGGGGGAAAGCAGAGGAGATGGCCGGAGCTGGGGTGGTGAAGACAGGGCTAGGGCTGGTCCTTTTATAGGCGCCCGAGGAAGGGAGGGGGATGGAGGAGACGGCGAGCACTGGCGAGCTCGCCATGATGGCGGGAATGGCGCTAACGCCGATTGAGACGGCTCGGGCAGGCGAGGCTAAGGGGATGGCTCGGGCATAGTGGCGGGGTTGTCGCGGAGGTTGGGCGAGCCTTAAGGCGAGGCGACGGGGCGAGGGGGGGCTCGGCGGCGGACGCGCCGATGAGGGATGGGCGAGAGCGACGAAGCTGACAGGTGGGGCCAAGCTGTCAGCGAGGCGCGCGGCGCGCGGAGCTGGGCCGCCTGGGCCGGGGAGAGAGGGGGAGAAAGCGCGGGCGCGGCGTGGCTGGTTGGGCCGGATTCGGCCCAGCCGAGGAGGGGGAAAAGGTTTTTTTCTTTTTCTTTTTCTAATTCCTTTCTTTTCTTTTTTTTCTATTTTTGTTTCTTTCTCCTTTGAATCAAAAATTCTCTAAATGATCTTGAGTGATAAATATGGTCTATGTGAGGTGCTCCAATTATTTCAAGTGTATGCATATGATTAGGTGATCTAGGGGTAGGGTTAAGGGAGGAAACAAATTAAAAAGGGGTTTAGGAGGTTAGGGTTTCAAACCTTGGGTTGGGATTTTTGGGATGTTACAAACCTACCCCACTTAAAGGAATCTCGCCCTTGAGATTTAGACTGGATTTGAGAAAAGATAAGGGTATTCCCTCCTCAAGGAGTCCTCACTCTCCCAGGTAGCTTCCTCTTCTCCTTCTCTGCTCCACTGAACTTTACAGAGCTTCACCTCTGAGGTGCGGGTCTTTCTAACTGCTGAATCAAGAATCTTTACTGGCTTCTCACGGTACTGAAGATTTTTCTGAATCTGCACTGCCTCTTCTTCGATGTGACTTTTTGGCCCTTGCAGGCATTTGCGGAGCTGGGATACGTGAAACACATTGTGGATGTCGGACATGGATCCCGGTAGTTCAAGACGGTATGCGGCGGGTCCTACCCTGCCAATGATGGGATAGGGACCGACGAATCACGGTTCGAGTTTTCCTTTTGCTTGGAACCTCCTGACACCACGCATCGGAGAGACCTTGAGGTAGACAAAGTCTCCTTCCTCAAATATGAGTTCCCTCCGCCTATTGTCCGCATAACTCTTCTGCCGACTCTGAGCTTCAAGCAACCTTCTGCGGATCAGCGCAACTTTCTCTTCTGCCTCCTTGACAAAGGCAGGTCCTTCTAGTGCTTTCTCCCCTACGTTGGACCACATGAGAGGGGTCTGGCATTTCCGTCCATACAATGCTTCGAACAGTGACATCTTGATGCTGGCCTGATAGCTGTTGTTGTATGAGAATTCTGCGTAGGGTAGACTGGATTCCCAACTTCTATCAAATGCTAGCACACATGCTCTTAATAGATCTTCGAGGACTTTGTTGACTCTTTCTGTCTGCCCATCTGTCTGAGGGTGATAAGTGGTGCTGAAATCTAGCTTGGTGTCCATAGCTTTCTGAAGGCTTGTCCAGAATTTGGAGGTAAACTGGGTTCCCCTGTCTGACACTATCTTTCTTGGGATGCCATGGAGTCTGACTATCTCCTTGAGATAAATCCGGGCAAGGGTGGCTCCTCCAAAGGTAGTTTTCACTGGAATGAAATGGGCTACCTTGGTGAGGCGATCTATTATTACCCAGATGGAATCATTCTCTTTTTGCGTCCGGGGCAGTCCGGTTACGAAGTCCATGCCTATTTCTTCCCACTTCCATTCAGGTATCGGGAGGGGTTGCAATAGGCCTGCAGGTTTTTGGTGCTCAGCCTTCGTTCGTTGGCATATGTCACACCGAGCCACATAATGAGCTATTTCTTTCTTCATCCCTCTCCACCAGTATCTGGTTTTGAGGTCTAGGTACATCTTGGTAGACCCTGGGTGGATGGAGTAGGTTGAGTTGTGAGCTTCTTTGAGCAGGACTCCTCGGGCCTCCCCTTTTGGTACACACAGACGATTTTTGAACCAAAGGACTCCTTGGTCATCTGTCCTGAGGTCCGGGAGTTGTTCCTTGCGGGCTTTCTCCATAAGTCTTGCTGTCTCTGAGTCTAGATGTTGAGCTTTGCATATGAGGTCGTCTAGCATTGGTTTGACTTCGAGACTGTTGTTGTTTCCCAGACATGTATTCAGTTGAGCTGATTCTTTCTTCCAATCTTCTAAACAGTTGGTTCCCTTTATTACGAATGGTTTTCGACTGAGGGCGTCTGTTACCACGTTGGCCTTCCTGGGATGATAATGAATTTCCAGGTCATAATCCTTGATCTGCTCTAACCATCTTCACTGACGGAGGTTGAGATCTGGTTGAGTGAATATATACCTCAGACTCTTGTGATCGGTGAAAATGTGGCATTTGTTCCCGATTAGGTAATGCCTCCATATCTTCAAAGCATGCACTATGGCTGCCAATTCCAAATCATGGGTGGGGTAGTTCTGTTCGTGCGGCTTGAGTAGGCGCGACACGTAAGCAATGACTTTCTCGTTTTGCATTAGTACACACCCTAAGCCTTGCCTCGAGGCATCACAGAAGACGACAAAATCTTGATGAATATCTGGTAGTGATAGAATGGGTGCTGTTGTGAGCTTCTCCTTTATGATCTAGAAACTTCCTTCACATTTTGGGGTCCATACGAAATTATGGTCTTTCTTGAGAAGTTCTGTCATCGGTCTTGCTATGCTGGAGAATCCTTTGATGAAGCGGCGGTAATATCCTGCCATTCCCAGGAAGCTCCGAACCTCACTGACGTTGGTAGGCTGCCTCCATTTTGATACTGCTTCCACCTTGGAAGGGTCTACTTCTATTCCTTCTGCGGTCAAGATATGCCCAAGGAAGGCTATCTTTTCCAACCAGAATTTGCATTTGCTGAGTTTGGCATAAAGTTGGTGTGCCCTGAGTTTTCCGAGGACGATCCGAAGGTGACGCTTATGGTCTTCGCGGTTCCTGGAGTAGATGAGGATGTCGTCAATGAAGACTACGACAAACTTATCTAGCTCTTCCATAAACACTTTGTTCATGAGGTTCATGAAGAAGGCGGGTGCATTTGTCAGTCCGAACGACATCACTGTGAATTCATATTGCCCGTACCGGGTGACAAATGCAGTCTTCTGGATGTCTGCTTCCTTGATCCTCAATTGGTGATAACCAGACCTTTGGTCTATCTTGGAGAAGTACTTGGCCCCTTGAAGCTGATCGAAGAGGTCGTCGATCCGAGGAAGTGGATACTTGTTCTTGATGGTGACTTCATTTAACGATCGGTAATCGATACACATTCTCATGCTTCCATCTTTCTTAGAGACGAACAGGACTGGTGCTCCCCAAGGAGATGAGCTGGGACGAATGTATCCCTTTTGCTGAAGATCTGCGATCTGAAGCTTCAGTTCTGTTAAATCGGTAGGAGCCATGCGGTATGGTCTCTTCGCGATGGGTGTCGTTCCAGGGATTAGATCTATGTAGAATTCCACTTCTCTTTCTGGTGGCATTCCTGGTAATTCTTCTGGAAACACATCCATGAATTCTTCTACCACTGATATGCTTTCTGCTGTTACATTGAACATCATTGGATCATTGGCGGGTGGCTGCGCCTGGCAAGAGACTGACTTTCCCTGCTGGTCGGTGAGGAGGACCGTCTTGGCTGCGCAACTGATGATGCCTTTGTGTTTAGTTAACCAATCCATCCCTAAGATCACATCAATTCCTTTGGATGGCAAGACGGTTAGGTCTGCCAAGAATACTACCCCACTTAAAAGGATTCTGACTTGGGAGCATTTGAGCTGGCATAGAACGTCTGACCCTAGGGTTCGGGTGACCAAGGGAATCTCTAGAGGAGTAGAGGGAATGCCATGCTTTTCCACAAAACTAGTGGCTATGAAGGAGTGGGATGCTCCAGAATCAAAAAGTACGGTAGCGGGAGTAAATTCAACAAGGAACTCACCGAGCACTACTCCCGGAGCTTGCTCAGCCTCCTGGGCATCGACGTGATTCACTCGTGCCCTTCCTTGATATTGGGTCTTGTTCTGTTGGCTGACGAAGGTGGACGCCTTGGGGGCGGATGCCGAGGCATTCTTGGGGCCATTCACCGAGATAGAGTAGGCGGGTCCTGGTGGCTTCAGCTGCGGACAGTTGTTCTTGAAGTGACTAGGATCACTGCAGTGCCAACATGCATTCGTCGGGGGTTGGTTGCTTGCCACTGAGGGGGCATGGAAAGAGCTCTGACTCTGCTGGCTGAACCGTGACGGGGTGGGTCCAGCTGGTCTACTGAAGTTTGGTCCCTTGGGTGGGAATCCAAATGACCAGATCTTCTAGTGCCGGTCTTGCTGCTGAGCCCGGAGAACTTGGAACTTTCTTTTGAGATGCCCTTTTTCTTCCTCCCTTGCCCTTTCAACTTGCATAGCCTTGTTGGAAAGGTGAGAGAAACTAAGGAAGTCTTGGCTAGCCAAAATTGTCTTGAGTTCTGGCTTGAGTCCCTTTAGGAAACAGGCCATCTTCTTGCCCTCGGTACTGACGTCATCTGGTGCGTAGCGGGCTAACTCCGTGAACTTGTGCACATATTCGCTGACAGATTTTTCGTCATGAGTCAGTTCTCGGAACTCGTCTTCCTTAAGCTGAACGAGCCCTTGGGGCACATGGTGCTCCCGGAAAGCTGCTTCAAACTCCGCCCAGGTGGCTTCTTTGATGGTGACGTTGAAGGTATCCCACCAGGCTAAGGCCATCCCGGAAAGCTGGTGGGCAGCTAGTTGGACACGTTGATTTTCTGGGCAACCAATGGCTTCCAGCTTTCTTTTAATCGTGCGCATCCAATCGTCTGCATCGAGGGGGTTGCTCGATCCGGCGAACGTGGGAGGCTTGAGTCTTAGGAAATCCCCCATTCTGTCTTGCGGTCTTCCACCATTCAGTCGTTGATTTTCCAGACTTCGAGTGAGGACCTCGATGAGTCGGGTTTGATTGGCTAGAACTTGGGCAAGGTCTAAGGGTAGTTGCGGAGGTGCGGGGAGGTGGGTTTCACTTTCCTCTCTATCGGCTTCCCCTTCAGCTCTCAGGGGAAACCCTGCTCTAATCCCGGAGGCGGTAGGCGTGGTTTTATCCGAAGCCATCTGCCAGGGGAAGAGAGTTACTATTATGCACATGCATATTGTTTTCAACCAAGTTATTTTATACATTACACCAATACATTACAAGCATACGACTACTACAGGTTGTTCTACACGAGGGCGTTCCCTGAGGTACTACCGAACTCTTTCTCTAAAGTATCCCCAAACTCCTTGAGAAGATCGTCAAGGCTTGCTAGGGATATATCCTCAACGTCGGACCAATCATCTATCCTGGGGGGAGGCGGGGCTGGAGGGGTCTTCTTCTTCTTCTCTGTTTGGCACCCTCGGTTGGTGGTCTTCTTCTAGATTTTTGTCACACCCGTTTCTAAGGGCAGAACCGGGTGCATCGCATATGTGTGCCAGGATCTATTTCCACACGTATGTTGACGTCACAAGTGTAATATATCAAAAGAACAATGCATAAAAGCGTAAATAACGATTATATTAACATATTACACTTCGAACAGACATAATGTCTTAACCTTTATTCATCAAAGTACAGCGAACCAAGGACATCCATCCACAGGAAGATGACCGGGGGTATCACTAGACTAGCATCCATGGAGTTCAGCATCATATCTTCATCTGCAACTTCTGATCAAAATTAAGCAAGGGTGAGCTCACTTATGGTCGGGGCTCAGCAAGTGGGGGAAAAACTAATGCAAGTCTAACAAGGTGAGGCTGAGGTTGAGCAGTAAGCATTTTAGTTGGTCAACATTTTATTAACAACACCTGTCTTACTAATAAGTGTGAATCCCAAGTATTCCCATTAAGCAAAGATACAAGAGTATATCAAAAACACTTAAGTGAAACCACTTAAGCAAACCATTGGCAGATCATTGGATCTCGATTTATTTTCATCTTTAAGTTCAATTATCATGTGAGGAGTCCAGGCTGCTCTTAACCGTGAGCACGGCTGATATATCAGTTTTACACTCTGCAGAGGTGGTACAACTTTACCCACAAGCCGTGTATCCCCTCTAGCCTGGGTCGGCCAAAACCCGTAAACACTTCCGAGGTGAGTGGCTAGGGATCCACTATGAGGCTTTCACAAAATACACTTAATACGAAGCAACCCGCTAAGGTTTCTAAAGACGATGGTGGTGGCCCCCTGGATGAGGTACCTTAGCCAAGAATACGTCCCCATGTTAACGTGGGCTGCCAACACCTACCGCTCCCCCTCTTGCCCATATTTCAGGTAAGGTTGCGAGGCACTAAGCATATAAAGCTAATTACCAAAGCCAGAGCCATGATAGCACTCGTGGTTGCACTGTTTTCCCGGGTGGTCACTCCATGTTCCAATTATCACAATATGATCTTGCTTAATCGTCGGATTAACAACAATAATGTAACTTACCATTTGGAACATTGATAGCATCAGTTGGAGTAACATCATAAAGTTAAAGTTGTAGCAATAGCATAACTACTTGATTAGATCAAAACCCAGGTTAACAAGGAATAAGGCTGGAAAGGTTATCTAAATAGGTAACCCGTCAAATTATGCATATATATCCAAAAGAATAAACTTTATTAAATGTATTGTTTGGGATCAAACAGAGTATGCAGAGGGAGAAGTCCACTTGCCTTGCTTATTGAAAACTTGAGGTTCTTCCACGGATCGGAATAGATCTTGATTCTTAACTACTAGATCAACCACTGAATATCACACAAACAAACAAGAAGAACAAACACCACTCAATAACATACAACATTCACCATACGTAAAGCTAAAAAAAAGCCTAACAAAAAGAGTGTTCGCTTTTCAAAAACGTCGCAAGTAATGGTTATAATAAGCGGGTATTCTTTTCAAAAATGTGTGATCTATACTTTATAAAACAAGACATGAGCTTAAAATATATTAATTAAAATATACAAATATTTGGTTCACCAAATTAATCTTTTATAAAACGTCATATGTGATATGTCTAAGATAAAGGGTTTATAAGATGATAAAACACGTTATAACAATATTAAACCTTTTTAACCTTTTAGAACAGATATAAGTTATATATCTAAGGTTAATGCGCTACTAATCACGTTATTAATTTTAGAAGCATTATGGAGCATATTATTAATCATTCACTTATGACAAATTAAGATACAAGTCTAAATAGGTTTTATGTGAAAAGATCATTATCATTATTAAACACCTATTTATAGAAAGTTATGATATATGCTTTAATGAACTTTTATGTAAAAGACAATGAACAACAATTACATTTTATTTTTATTAGAAAGTACATGTCCTATATTTTATTAAGAAAGCTATATACAAACAATATACCAACTAACATTATTATTAAAGAACATGAACACTAATTTCCTTAGTTTATTCTTTAGGAAAAACTAAGTGACTCATATATAAATAATATGAACTAATTTTGATTAAATAATTAAGCCTATATAACCAGTTGTAAACAAATATAAATCTAATTAACTAGGTTATGAGAGGACATAATTACTCTATTATTTATCTTTACATTTAGTTTAGAAACATATGACCTAGATATTTAAAATGAATATTATATTCATTGGTATGTTATTAACTATTGTTTTAGTTATAACGACGTGAGCACTTAATTAAGCCATTATATCATTATTAGAAAAGTAATATGACCTATTACTTTTAAATTTCTATTTAATACGGCTATACTTAAACATCTATAACAAATCCTATCAAAATTATGATGTCTATTAAAAAGGTCATTTTTATAGTTAGAAACAAATTCGCTAATTCTTTAGTAAGAAACCTATATTTACCAATATAACTATCAATTTCTTTATTAGGAAAGCATGGGTCATTTTAACACAATAAAATTCTACTCTTTCGATTTTTCTCCTTAAGTAGAATTTATACGTATAACTAAAAATTGTTTATTTAATTCCTCTAACCAATAATATTCTAAGAAGTAATTATAAATTACTAAATGGGACTATTAATAATCCATTCATGGTTATTATGACATGAATAAGTATCTTACTAATTCTAAGTAATTAAGTGCTATGCTTATGAATATATTTATCATGAATAGTAGAATCTATATCTTCATTTGACCAGAAATATGTGGCTTAATTCCTATTTTAATTTCTTCATGTTAATAAGTTTACACTTAAAATACTACTAATAATTATCATTACACACACTAAAGCGAAATCAAATTCGTAAACAATTCGAGTATGAAAATCACTAAAGTAGTGAATAGTGGTCGTGCTCGTTTTTGGAATTATAAAATCATACGCATTTTCAAAGTATTGTCGCGGGTTCATTTTGGTTACACGCATACATCGCAAATCTCTAAAATCGTACACGTGAATCGCCAAATCACATCAATATTTCACAAAATAAGTTTAAAACATGATAAATATTTCGGGGTTGTCTTCGACCTTGTGTAAATGGACGACGACGAACGGGCTCGAGCGCGCGATGGCGAAGGCTTGGCACTGCGGGATCGGCGAGGCTTGGACAGGGTTTAGGCACGTCTCCGGTGAGGCCGATGCGCAGAACAGAAACCAGCAGGGCGCAGCAATCGACGAGCTAGCAGAGAACTTGGCAACGAGATAGCAGCAAGCAGAGCGAAGGTTCTCCGGTGGCATGGGCTGGCGAGGTGCTAGTGTTCGGCGACGTGGCACTGGCAGCAGCAGCACGAAGCGGTGAATAAGCAGAGGCGAGCAGAGGGTGAGAGAGAGGGGCGAGCTCGGCTGTGGGAGGGAGAGTTCCCTGGCGCGGTTGTCCAATTTATAGAGGAGGAGAGGGGAGGGGAAAGGGTGTCAGGGAGGGAAGAGAAACGGCGGCCATGAATTCCATTAATGGCTGCTTCAATGAGAGAGAGGAAATGGGTGCATTGAAGTTCATAACGTTGAGGGAGAGCTGACGGCGCGCGGTACTTCGGTCGTGGGCGGCACTTCGGCTGGCGGCGCGGGGCTTCGGTGCAGTGGCGCGGTCGGTCGTGGCAGGGGCGCTGGGCGGGACAACGAGCGGCGCCGGGCGCGCGGACGTCGGTCGGGCTCGGTGCTTCGGTCCTGCGCGCGGTCGGGGTCGGGTTGCGGTGTTCCTGGCGTTGGTGCTTGGCGCGGCTGGGCGCGTCGGAGAGCTGTAGGGGAGAGAAGCGAGGAGAGAGAGAAGAGGGAGGTAGAGAGAGGGTGTGGCGGCGGCCACAGAGAGCGAGAAAGCGAGCGTCGTCTGAAGAAGACATCAGATGGCGAGTGAGGCCCGTGGTGCAAAGATAGAAGAAAAGTTCGCAGAGTGTGCGAACGATAGTTGGGCTGGACTTGGCCATGCGATACGATTGGGCTGGATTTGTGCGGGATTGGAGCCAGCATGCCAAGCGCATTGGCCAAACGTGATTGTGTGTTATGTTTTTTTTAATTTCCCTTTTATAATTCTTTCTAGCGGCATAGGTGCTTTATCACCAAATGAACACACGATTCCTATTTAGAGACATTCCTTTTATACGTAAAAAATGTATATAAACATCTTCCAGAATTTACCACAAATCGAAAATATTTTTTTGGCCCATAATAAAATACATGTTTTCAGAAAAAAAGATTAATTTAGCAATTCATTATTATTTTATGAAATGTGATTTTCTTCACGTGATCAAATCTAAAAATCGGATTTAAAAAATCAGACAAAACATATGTGTCGGATGAATGCACTCAAACACTTCATGAAATTTATCTATTCAAGAAATTGTTCCATTCATTTATATCACCATTTCATTATTTGAAAAAATATTTTTTTTTCTTTCTACTAGAAATTAGTAGTATAAACTAAGTTATTTTTAATTGACAGATTTGGGGTGTTACAAAATCTACCCCCCTTAAAAAGAATCTCGTCCTCGAGATTAGGGAAGGCTAGCAAAAAAAACAATGGTGATTGTTGGGGTCATGCTTCGTTGCGCCGAAGGTCTTGCACGAAGAAGCAGCTTCGGCTGAAGTTGTCCCCAGGAGATGGCCGAAGGTTCCTTTTCACGGAGCTTCGGCGTTACAAACCGACATAGAGATAGAATGACCTTTTTATCCATAGAGGTCTAAGTCAATGTTGTAAACTTTTGTAAGGGGCATAATTGTAATTTGTCACAGGCTGTGACCTGTATCTATAAATAGATGAACAGTACCTCTGTACTGTTCACGCGAACCTGTCATTTGCCTTCGCATCACACTTGTATTTTCGCCTTCCTCAGGACCGAAGGTACATTTGTAATTTGAAATTATTTATATTCGTTCATGTTAATAAAGATGGAGATGATTCTATGATAATATTTAAATGTTTATTTCATATCTTATGATCTGTATGAATAATTCGTTCCCTGCTATTATGTTTACGAAGGTACGTCCTTCGTAACCTTCGTCCGAAATTCCTTATATCCCGAAAGGATATAATGTCTTGGAGGACGAAGGATTTTAACCCTTAACATTTTCTATGTTGCCTTGTTCTTAATTCTTAGCATTTGAGAACAAGCCCCCAACATTGGCGCCCACCTCCGGTGAACTCACTTCCACTTTTCTGAGCTGATGGCTTCGTTCAACAATCAAGCTGGAGCTGTTTCGGCTTCGAAGCTGGTGCTCCCGATAACAGGCGGTTCTTGCTCAGAGCCGGCTAACAAGAAGCAGAAGAAGGAGGCTCAGAGAAGGGTGCAGCATGTTGGAGTGCAGGGACCCTTCATCAAGTCAAAATGGTCCCACATTCCAATTACTTTCTCTCAGGAAGACCTTCAGCTTAAGGATTATCCTCACAATGATGCCATGGTTATCTCTTGCGTGATCAAAGGATTTCTGGTCCACAATGTCCTAGTTGATACAGGCAGTGCAGCTGACATTATATTTGCTAAAGCCTTCAGACAAATGCAAGAGCCTGAAGACAAGATTCATGATGCTACGCACCCTCTTTGTGGCTTCGGAGGGCGGCAGATTGTAGCACTTGGGAAGATTACCATGCCGGTAACCTTCGGATTTGTCAACAACACAAGGACTGAGCAAATTGTGTTTGATATTGTTGACATGGAATATCTTTACAATGCTATCATTGGTCGCGGTACTCTTAATGCCTTCGAAGCAATTCTTCACCCAGCTTATCTCTGCATGAAGATACCTTCGGACCAAGGGCCTATTGCTATTCATGGAAGCCAGGAAGCTGCTAGAAGGGCCGAAGGAAGCTGGACTGACTCCAAAGCAATCCATAACATAGATGGAGCTGAAGCTTGTCAACAGTACAAATTCAGGAGGGAGAAGGCAGCTTCAGCGGATCAGCCGAAGCCCATGTTATTGTGTGAGGACATAGCAGAGCAGAAGGTGCTGCTGGGCTCGCAATTATCTGAAGACCAGGAGAAAACCTTGATAAGGTTTTTATTCAACAACAAAGATGTTTTTGCATGGTCAGCTAATGATCTCTGTGGAGTAAATCGGGATGTTATTGAACATTCGCTCAATGTTGACCCATCCTTCAGACCCCGAAAGCAGAGGCTTCGGAAAATGTCTGATGACAAGGCCGAAGGGGCTCGCAATGAAGTAAAAAGACTCCTCAGTGCAGGAGTTATCAGAGAAGTGAAGTATCCAGAGTGGCTAGCTAACACTGTTATGGTGAAGAAGGCCAATGGCAAGTGGAGAATGTGTATCGATTTCACAGATCTCAACAAGGCTTGTCCGAAGGACGAATTCCCGCTGCCAAGGATAGACTCTTTAGTCGATGCAGCAGCTTCTTCAGAGCTCATGAGTCTCCTAGACTGCTACTCAGGCTATCATCAAATTTGGATGAAGAAGGAAGATGAGCCGAAAACTAGCTTCATAACCCCAAGTGGCACATATTGCTATCTTCGGATGCCTGAGGGGCTCAAGAATGCTGGAGGGAGTTTCAGCAGAATGACTGCGAAGGTTCTCCAGTCTCAGATAGGCAGAAATGTGTTGACCTATGTTGATGACATTATCGTAAAAAGCACGAAGCAGGAAAATCATATTGCTGATCTGCAGGAGACCTTCGCCAGCTTCAGACAAGCTGGTCTGAAGCTGAATCCAGAAAAATGTGTCTTCGGAGTAAAGAAGGGCAAATTTCTTGGATGCTTGGTTTCAACAAAGGGAATCGAAGCTAATCCAAATAAAATCGAAGCTATACTTCGAATGGAGCCACCAACCACAAGAAAGGGAGCCCAAAGATTGACAGGAAGGCTGGCATCTCTCAACAGATTTATATCCAGATCAGCAGAAAGAAACTTACCATTTTTCGAGGTGCTGAAGTCAGCTGAAGTCTTTCAATGGGGCCCAAGTCAGCAAAAAGCCTTCGAAGAGCTGAAGCAATACTTAATAGATCTAACAACATTAACTCCACCAACGCCAGGGGCTCCTCTGTTGTTATATGTGGCAGCTTCGCACTCAGCAGTAAGTGCGGCGCTTGTCCAGGAGAAGTTTGATGGCCAAGTCAAGAAGCAGGTCCCAATATATTTTGTATCTGAAGTCCTCAGTGTATCAAAGAAAAATTATACAGAGCTGGAGAAGGTATTGTATGCCGTTTTAATGGCATCCAGGAAGCTTCGGCATTATTTTCAGGCATACAATATTATTGTTCCTTCTTCGCAGCCGTTGAAGGATATCATGAGAAATAGAGAAGCTACTGGACGGATTGGAAAATGGGCTGCGGAGCTCAATGAATTTTACATTGATTATGTGCATAGATCCTCGATCCAGTCTCAAGCATTGGCAGATTTTATTGCCGACTGGACGCCAGGGGCTCAGGATGAAGAATCAAATAAAGATGCCGAAGTGTGGACAGTGTTTTGTGATGGCTCTTGGGGAACCTTCGGAGCAGGTGCAGCTGCTGTGTTGGTCTCACCATCCAAGGTTAAAACTTGCTATGCAGCAAGACTTGACTTCAGCTGCACAAATAATATTACTGAGTACGAAGCCCTGCTCCTGGGTCTTCGGAAACTAAAGGCAATGGGAATCAGAAGGGCGATTCTTAAAACTGATTCCCAGGTTGTTTCGGGTCATATTGACAAAAGTTGCAAGGCTAAAGACCCGAAGCTTGAAAAATACCTAGACACGGTCCGAAGGATCGAAGCTTCCTTCGAAGGATTTTCTGTCAAGAATATCCCTCGAGGGCAAAATGAGCATGCTGATTTACTAGCCAAGTCTGCGGCACAGGGGCTGCCGTTACCTTCGGATGTGTTCTTCGAAACAATAAAGGCACCTTCAGTAGAGCTCCTTGAAAGAGCAGTCCTCAACATTTCTCCTGTTTACAGCGAAGATTGGAGAACTGAAATAATCTCTTACCTTCAGGGTAACTTCCTATCAGATGACGAAGCTTACAATAAAAGAATAGAGGCAAGAGCTCGCCCGTATGTCATGATAGAAGGGGAACTATACAAACATGGAGTTTGTGCCCCGCTGCTCAAGTGCTTGTCTAGAACCGAAGGTATAGAGTTAATGAAAGAGATACATGCAGGCCTGTGTGGATCCCACATCGGATCTAGGCCGTTACTTGGAAAGGTTTTTCGCCAAGGGTTTTATTGGCCGAAGGCAGCTTCGGATGCAGCGGAGTTAGTTCAAAAGTGCGAAGGTTGTCAGAAATGTGCAAGAGATCAAAAGCAACCTTCGTCTTTGACACAGCTGATACAACCCATCTGGCCATTGCAAAGGTGGGGCCTTGACTTGTTGGGTCCATTACCACCGGCCCAAGGGAATCTAAAATATGTTATAGTAGCTGTGGAGTATTTTTCCAAGTGGATTGAGGCGAAGCCATTAGCCACAATAACTTCGGCCACTGTCCAAAAGTTTTTCTGGCAGAATATTGTCTGTCGCTTTGGGGTACTGAAGGCCATCACTGTAGATAACGGAACGCAGTTCGACTCCGAAGCTTTCAGAAATTTCTGTGATCAAATTGGAACGAAGATCCATTTTGCATCAGTCAGGCATCCGGAGTCGAATGGGCTTGTCGAAAGGGCCAACGGCATCATAATGACAGGAATAATGAAGTTAATCTTCAATCAACCAAGGGGAAAGTGGCCAGATCAGTTGACCAAAGTGGTGTGGAGCCACAATACAACAACATCAAGGTCTACAGGCTTTACCCCATTCAAATTATTATTCGGTGACGAAGCAATAACTCCAGAAGAAGCTAAAGCTGGGTCAATAAGGGTAGTAGCTTCGGCAGAATCAGGTCCCGAAGATGCTTGCCTTGTGGAAAAAGATGCTTTAGAGGGGATCAGGCTTCAGGCCGTGGAGAATATCAATAAATATCAAGCTGAAACAGTCAGGTGGCGAGATAGAAAGGTCCGGTTAAAAAATATTGAGCCGGGTCACTTGGTGCTTCGGAGAGTAGCCAACCCAGACACAGTGGGCAAGCTACAATTGAAATGGGAAGGACCTTTCTTAGTAGTATCTTCGTCAAGGCCTGGATCGTACAGATTGAAGGACATGGATGGCAACGAAATTCCAAGATCTTGGAATGCGGATGAGCTTCGGCGATTTTATGTATAACTTGATGTAATTTTTTATGTTTTTCTTTTCTTTTTTCATGGCACCCTTTTCCTTTCTAAAGGGGGAGAAAGGTTTTTAATGGGGCCATCATATGTAATTTCCTTTTTAGTTTTATAAGAGCAAAATCCCCCAAAGAATGTAAATGTAAAAGCTGAGAACGCACCATCGAGTGCCGAAACTGAAAAAGAGAAGAAGCTCCAAAGACGTCCCTAAGGGGATGCAGAGCTCACAGCGAAAAGTCAACGCTGATTCCGCCGAAAGTAAAAGGCGAAGAAGCTCCAAAGACGTTCCTAAGGGAATGCAGAGCTTATACCGCCTAAGTAAAAGGCGAAGAAGCTCCAAAGACGTTCCTAAGGGAATGCAGAGCTTATATCGTCTAAGTAAAAGGCGAAGAAGCTCCAAAGACGTTCCTAAGGGAATGCAGAGCTGATGTGTGGTTGTTTCTAAGGAAATAATGGCTGAGAGTGTGGCTTCGGACGTATGCTTTGGACATTCATTCGCACATTACATTACATCATAGCATTTGCATTCATAAGCATTCATTCATAGCATTTGTGTTCCTGAGTGGTTGCTTCGGCAAAAAGAAGAAGTGGTCTCTTATGCTTTTGTTGTGTACAAAAAAGAAAAGCTTCGGCAAAAAGAAGAAGTGGTCTTCTATGCTTCGTTGTGTACGAAAAGAAGGGAAGGTGTTTTTTCGCCTTCGGCTCAAAATACTGATTTCGTCCACATCAAAGCGCCTCAGTAGAAGGGTAAGAATATGTTACAAGGTATGTACAAAGTTCCTTGAGAACAGTTTAATTGTATTTACAAAAGTTGTTACAAAAGTATCCTGAGTTTTTTCTATAGTATACTTCTACTGATCTTCATTAAGCTTCAGCTTCGGCGACGGCTTCGGCGACATATTTTAAGCATCATCTTCACCTTCGTCATCCTACATGAATCAAGGTATCGCGAGTAAAAATCAAGCGTGAAGGAGAAGGTAAGTACAAAGTATGATTTCGTACTGGATCAAGATGACTTCGAGCTTCGTCTCCAGCCTTCTCTCGCCTGCCTTTTGTCCATATCATTTTTATAAATCTATTTGAGATGCTTCGGGCGAGGTCAGGAATATCGTCCAGGATTGATGGAGACAAGGTGAAGTTGGGCCTGTTGACGATTTTTCCATGCTCGCAGCCGGCCTTCAGGAACGCTGCAGCGGTACCCCGAGAAGCTACCCAGGCACAGAAGTCACCGTGCCCGGCTATAACTTCGTCAAGTTCTTCGATTTCAGCTTCAATATGATCGAAGGCTTGTGGTAAATTTTCCGCTGAAGGGTTAAACTTCCCGCTGCTGGCTCCAACAGAGTAAAATATCTTTTTTAATCGTTCAATACAATTATTGCTAAATTTCAAGCATTTGTCTTGAAGGCTTGTTAATGATTTCTTCAAGTCTGAGTTGGCCTGGACTTCGGCTTCAAGTTTCGAATTAAGCTCTAGCTTCTCCTGTTCAAATTGCTTTGATTGGCCGATAAGCTTTGAATTCAATTCTGATACTTTAGCTTCAGTCTCTGCCAGCAAGCCTTCGGTTGATTGGAGCTTGAAGTCTTTCTTTTCAATGATAGCTGATTGTTCTTTTATCTTGCTCTCTAAATTTTCGATTATAGCTTCGTGTTTTTTGTCCTCCAAGTCTTGCTGCATCCTCAGAGCTTTGCTCAGAAGCATGCTCTGCAAATAAACAACCTTTGTTAGGAATATTTCCATTATTAAAAACAATAGAAGTCAGAGAAAAGTTGTTTACCTTGAAATTGGAGTAAAATAAGCTGCCGACGATATGTTGTCGTCGGTAGCGGCTGATATCTGTTTCTAGCTTCGGAAAACCGATACTTTTTGATAAAGTACCGATTACCTTAGCTCCAGTTTGGTCTCGAATGCAGCCCAATTTTTCGTCATCAATGCCTCCAAATAGAAGAGCTCCTGGCTTGTAGCCGCAAGATTTGGCATAGTCCTTAAGTTCTTCCATTTCGGCCTTCGACAGTTTTTGCCCAATTAAATTTTGAAATGTGTAGGCTTCGTCGTCCGAAGTGTCTTCGGCTATTTCTTTCTCCTTCCCAGGCACTGTGGCCATGGTTTTTTCAGCAGCAGTGGCAGCTTCTTCTGCAGCCATGTCTTGCAAAATTTTGTCAATATCCTCAATGGTAGTTTCTAAGTTCACATCTTCGGCTGTAGCGGCTTCGGTAGCCGTGACCTCCGAAGGTGCGACTTCGACGTTTGTTGTGTCTTCAGCAGCTGCCGTTTTCTGAATTGACGCCCTCGATGGCGTCTTATCGATAACTTCAGTCACTGCAATAATTCTTTGCCGCTTTGGTTTGGTTATCTTCGTTTGTTCCGGCTCTTCCACCTTTCGAAAAAGCTTCGTCAGTTGAGGCCCTAGTGGACTTAGCTTCGTGGGCACGGGTTCAGTCATTACCTTTAAAATTTCCTCCACGTCGCTGGTAGAAGGTGGTGTGGGGGTCCCCTCTTCTTCGGATAATTTTCGCTTCGGAGTTGATATTTTTCTTTTCTTGGGAATTTTCTTCTCTTTTGCTGGTCTTTCTTCATCCTTGTTCAGAGTTTCGGCCACTCTTTTTCTTTTTTGGCCCTCAGCACCCTTGCTCAACTGCTCATAGTCAGGGTACTCGAAGCCCAGGGCATCAAGCACTCGGTTCAGCCTTCGCTTCGGACGGGTGCCGAAGGCTGCTGTCATCAGTTGATCTTCTTTTTTCGAATAATTTCCAAGAATTTCATTACACATCACCTCAACTGTGTCCAGCCACTCTTGGCAGGGCTTCTTAAAGTATTTCTTGAATTTGAAGTGATAAGGAAGCCGGACAAGTTCCCCCTCCTTCTTCTCCCCCTTTAACTTTGGCATTTCCCATTCTTTCAGAGTAGGGAAGACTCTGAATGCCAAGAATTCTTGAACCAGATCCCTGGTACCGATATGCTCTGCAATAATTCTGAATTCATCCATCGCCTGTTGTGTTTGACCCTCTGGTGTCATGTTGCAGCGGGGTCGAGTTTCTCCGAAGATCAGCTCGAGTGGACTTTGCACAAGCTTTTCCTTGTCGTCATCAACCTTGACATAGAACCATTCTGATTTCCAGCCTGCCGGCCATTTGCTTCGGTAGCTGATCACAGGAAACTTTGCGGTTTTCCGGTAGGCAAAATTGTAGCAACCGAAGTTATCATGTAGCCCATCTTTTCTGGCCTTTGTTTGATAATGTAACTCATGAACTCGACAGAAACTGTCGGCAAATGGCTCCACTGCTTGGCTTCGGAGGGCCCAAATATAAACGCTAAGTCTAACGATAGCGTTAGGAGTTAACTGGTGAAGGTAGATACCAAACCTCTTCAGTATCTCCGCAATAATCTCGTGAAGAGGGAATCTCAGCCCAGCCTTTAAAAAGCTCTTGAAGATGACAATCTCGTCCTTCTCTGGCTTCGGGGTGGTTTCTTCTCCCCCGAAGCGAAGTAGCTTCTTCTGATTTTCACTGAAATAACCTGCTTTCACCATCTTGGAAAGATCAGCCTTTGAAACAGTTGACTTTCCGAAATCTAGGTGACTGGGCTTGCTGGGCATGGCAATACGGTAGTCATCTTCGGGATCAGTCCCTTCAATGTTTTCTTCTCCTTCGGCAGTTGTCGGGTTTGCTTCAGCAGCGGGCATTTCTTCCGCAGTCACCAGTCCGGAACGCTGCATCGCTTCGGAGATGGGCACAGTATTCGAACCTTCGGCTTCGTCTCCTTCACGTGCAACTCTGGCAGTAGATCGCACTCTCGCCATTTGATTCCGAGTTTGGGGAAGTTAGATACTTTTTTCTTTTTTTCTTTTCTCCCGAAGCCTTTCTTTCTGACGAAGCAGACGTCGAGATGGACCTTCGTTCGATTCTGAGAGTCAAGCTTCGGCTATAGTTAAAAATTTTGGCAGCAAAACAGTGCAAATAGCAATGAATGCTGTGGTAACTTCACACCTACCCGTCTGTTTATATAGTGCTGCAGGTAAGAAGGCGAAGCGGCAGGATTTTTACACCAGGCGGGTAGTCACTTGTACTCGCTGTGCAGTGGACCGCAAAGATCAAACATTAACTCTGCAAGGTGGGCCTGGCATGCGCTCGGAAACCGGATCGTTTCTCAGCAACGAGCTCAGGGAAGGTGTTTTTTGGACCTTCGGCTTCCCGAAGCTGAAGAGGCTTTTTTCACGGGTCAAGCTCGTTATGAAAAACGATCTAGCACCGCGAAAGGGGCTACTGTTGGGGTCATGCTTCGTTGCGCCGAAGGTCTTGCACGAAGAAGCAGCTTCGGCTGAAGTTGTCCCCAGGAGATGGCCGAAGGTTCCTTTTCATGGAGCTTCGGCGTTACAAACCGACATAGAGATAGAATGACCTTTTTATCCATAGAGGTCTGAGTCAATGTTGTAAACTTTTGTAAGGGGCATAATTGTAATTTGTCACAGGCTGTGACCTGTATCTATAAATAGATGAACAGTACCTCTGTACTGTTCACGCGAACCTGTCATTTGCCTTCGCATCACACTTGTATTTTCGCCTTCCTCAGGACCGAAGGTACATTTGTAATTTGAAATTATTTATATTCGTTCATGTTAATAAAGATGGAGATGATTCTATGATAATATTTAAATGTTTATTTCATATCTTATGATCTGTATGAATAATTCGTTCCCTGCTATTATGTTTACGAAGGTACGTCCTTCGTAACCTTCGTCCGAAATTCCTTATATCCCGAAAGGATATAATGTCTTGGAGGACGAAGGATTTTAACCCTTAACATTTTCTATGTTGCCTTGTTCTTAATTCTTAGCATTTGAGAACAAGCCCCCAACAGTGATATAGGGTTACTCGTAGGTTCTTGGTTCACATTGAACTCTTCTAAACTTAACGAACTTACTGTTTCTTCGCTCCGCAATGACTACAAATCAAGCGATCTTCATCATCGTACTTATAAAATGGTGGGTCTTCTGAACTATTGCCTAGGTCATGCTTGGCAGCCTTCTTCTTTATTCGGTCTAGACGCTTCTTGGGGCAATCACGAATAAGATGTCCTTCGTTTTTGCAGTAGTAGCAAGCACCTCTTGCTTTGAGTTCTTTGCGAGTCAATTTTGCTTGACCAACAGGGGTGAGGGTTGATTGGGTGTCTGTATCTCATGTAGCTGAGCCTGACTTGATTCTTCTGTTTGGGTATCCATGTGTTTTGTGGCTTTTGCTTGTGGTTGAGGTGGACTAATCATGTATCCAAACATTTTTCTATTCCTTTTGTTGTTCTTCATTCCATTCATTGAATATCTCTGTGACTCATTTTTCTCGTTCATAGTTGTTAAGGTAGGGGTATTGTCATTGACACCATTTATTTCATTTCCATTGGGGTTCATCATCTAGTCAGAGGATAAAAGAGTTAGTGAGACAGAATGCATAAGAGGCTTGTATGACATTAAGATGAAGAGTGAACACAACTTTTTGATTTCCAAGATAAGATTATTCAAGGAACAAGGATGGTTTCTAGCTTCCTCATATTTCAAGAGTTTACAGGTGTTATATTCCTTAACAAAGATCTTTTGAACTTTATAGTTTTCAGAGCATGATATCCAAATAATCTTTCTGATCTAAGGGTATTTCTTTGAGCACAATTTGAGAGAAAAACTTGAGCGGGACTTTAGGGCAACTAGAATAGAGCATCATATTGTTTGCATTTAGCAGATGACAACATACTTTATTTCCTTATAAAGAGGCAAAGCACAATAGGTGCGAAAGATTCTCCAAATTTATTCATATATCACTTAGCACAATTACAAATCTTGGAAGGGCAACACTTTGACGTTTTTTTTGTGAGACAAACTCCTTCTAGCTAAACGATAAATTATTCTTCCTTGTCAGATGCACCAATCAAAGCTAGAGGTCAATTGTCTTCAACTACTATTCTTTCTCCAGATGGGGTTTCCAAACACATGGTTCTCTCAGTATGTTGGATTACTGCCTTAGTTCTTTGTAACCAATTCTTTCCAAGAATCACATCCTTTCTCATTGATTCTATCACTAGGAGATCAACTGGAAAATCTATCCCGTTGATTTTAACACTTACTTTCGGACATATGTAGTTTACTAACATTTTTCCTTCAGGTGCACTGATGATCTTCCTTGATCTTAAGGGACACTTAAAGATACCATACTTTGCTGCAAACTGGGCACTGATAAAAGAATGTGTTGTACGAGGATCATACAACACGGTGGCGATGGTTGTGTGAATGACCAGTGTTCCAAAAATTACTGCATCATCATATGGAATGGTTCCTGTCACTGCATAACTTATCTTTCCTGTGGTCTCTTTCCGTCGTTTATTCTTTGTTGATGTGTGGGTTTGAGGGTGTTGTCTTTTCTTTTGGACCTTATTGATCTCCACATCCTTCTTAGGACAACCATTAACAAGATGGCCGGTATCACCACAGCCAAAGCAAGCACGACTTGATAAGTTACATGGTGGAGTTGTCTTTACTGTGTTGGTAGAAGTTTCTACGTGTTTTTGTTCAGATTCCATGTCTGAAGACTAAGATAGCTTCATCTCGGAGGTGATCTGTAGTGATCTCTTCTCAGGACAGTTATGGAAGTAATGACCTTCACGTCCACATTGATAGCAAGCTTTTCTTGAAGTTATTTCTTGACTTTTTCCATGTTTCCCTTTTTGTTTCTTGGATCTGATGCGACAACGAGGTTGAAATTGTGAGCAAGTAATAGTCCATCCATCAATGTAACACTCATGTGTTTCTTCTTGGGGCTGGGTGTAACACCCAAATTCTGAATTTGGGATTGGTAGAAGAAATCTGAGCAAAGTACCATTGATAAATAATTAAACTTTATAATTCACCCTTTTTAAAGGTAAATGATCATAATAAAATAACGATGGTTAAAATAAATCATAATAAAGATTAGACATTGGAAAAATGTTCCTATCAAAACAAAGGGAGAACTTTTGAATATACCTTCAATCCAACTACACACTCAAATAATAATGTGGTGTGTATACTTCATGTTGAAAACATGACTTAGTTAATATAATAATAAAATAAATGAAGAAACACTATGTAGTAATTGTGCATCATGTGAAAGTTTATCTTGTGCATAAATTTGAAATTTAGAATTTAAAACTTGGTTTGATTTGAATTGGAATTTGGGTTTTGAAAATGAGAAGAAGAGGAAGTATATAAAAAAAATATAAATAATATAATTATATGTTAAAACTGGTATTTTTAATTTCACAGAAGAAAAAGGTATTAATGTAGCACAAGCTTGAATTTAAATTTGAATTCAAAATTTAAATTTGGAAATAAGAAAGAAAGGGGAAATCAAAAAAAAAAGAGAAAGAATTACATTACCTCGGCTGGGCCATATCTCCTCGGGCGGCCCAACTTTCTAACCCCAAACCGGCCCACCTCCACCAGCCCGCCCGCGCCATTTCCCCCTCCCCTGTCCAACCGGGCCCACTCGTCAGCCCCTAACTTCAACCACGCGTGCGCGCCACAACTCGTTGTACCGCTGACCGGTAGGCCACCGCTGTCAGTAGCTCCTTCCCCAACTGAACACCGAACCACCGCCGCGAGTTTCAAGCCGACGGGCGCGGATCTCGGGACCGGGTCGGCCAAGCTCGGACTCGCCCCTTGCCCTATGATCCATATATTAAGCATCGACGCCATCGGTAGGAGCAGAGCACCATCGAGCCGGCGGAAAGAGAAGAGATTGCCGCTGCCGCCATCGATCTGCCCATATGCGATCCTCCAGCCTCGGCAAGTAGTACTAAGGGCCGTGAGGGATCCCACCGCACATATATGTGGCCTCGTCGGGCTCGATTGAGGGTTGGAGCGCTTTTAATTTCTCGCCGGCGCTCCGTCACTTCCGTGGAGCCGCCCTCTTCGTGGACAGCACCCTCTGCACCTCCATTGACGGTATGAAGTATCTCCTGGTGTTCGCTTAGCTCCCCTCTTGGATTCGCGCGTGTCCAATCTGGAACTGGGGCCCTGGGGAGCCAGGTCTGTGTATGCCGGTGAGCCCCGCCACCGTATGGGTGCTGGCACCGCCGCGGGCGCCGTCGTCGATGAGAAGGATGATGGTGTGCCGTTGATTCTCTGTGGAACGGTCACGATTAGATCAGGGCGTACCCCTTCGCGTGTGAAGATCCGAACCGTTGGATGGGGATCGGGCGCCTTCGAAGCCACCTCGGGTATTTTAAATCCGATCCGTAGATCTCGGATCGGGCGGCCGCCAGCGCTTACCGGTTCGCTTAGACGTAGGTCTAATCTGGCGCATCGGTCGTTGATCCAACGGCCGAGAACCACCTGTAGCCTTGCCGTGGCAATCTTCGTGAAGAGACCCTGCGGTTTTCGAAAAATAACCCGCCGTCCACGCCTGGGACTTTCTGAGTCTTAGGAATGTTTGCACCGTAGCCCCTGGCCTTTTATGAATTTGAGGCCCAGTCCAGAGTCGGCAGTAAATTGAATAATGAGTTAAGAAATAGATTTTTAATATGAAAATAAACCCTAGAACTTGTATAATCCATAGAAAATGCATATGAAGTCCAAATTTGCCCATTCCAGTTCCTATAATTTTATAATAATATTGTTCATCAAATAGTGCCACTGTTTTGACATGAAAGTCTCATTAAATTGTGATCCTAATTAATTTTGTACTAAGCACATAGAATCTTTGGAAATCCATAACTTAAAATCTATAACTCCGAAATTAATAATTCTTGTTCCTGTGATCTTATTTTAATATGTAGATTATTAATATGCATTTTGCATATATGTTTGGTGTAATGTTAATTTTGCCTGTACCATGTATGTTTGTATTGCTACGTTTAGCAGTGAGGCCACGAGGATCTGAAGAATCATCCTGGTACCTGGAATCTCAAGGCCCAGGCAAGTTGTGCCCTTGACCACTTTTTACCCAATAATGTTCTTTAATATCAATTATCCATGCATAGGTTAATTTTGATGGGACCCAATAGGTCACCCTAGATTTGTTTATCTCACTACCTTGTTTACCCCTGAATCACTTGGGTAGTTTGCTATTGCTTTATATGGTTTTGGGATAATCATTTATTACCTCTATGTTCCAATTTTTGTTGTATTTCTGTTTATGTTCATGTTGATATCATTAATGTTAATTGGAACATAGAGCTTAACTTGAGTAACACGTGCCACCACAAGGGAGGAATGGGACCCCTTGGCTGATTAATTAGGAAAGCTAGTGGAAGACTACCTTACCCGAAAGGGGCAAGGGCAGTAGGGGAGTGGTCAGTGTAGGGAGGCCCTCGGGAGGATTTTGCTGCGATGGCGGTCCTGCAAGGGATTCCTGCATTGGAACTTCCTATAAACTGTAGCGGGTTTTCGGAAGCTAGTGGAACTTTGTAAAGGCCTCGTAGTGGATCCCTAGCCATTCACCTCGGTAGTGTCTAAGGGCCTTGCAAACCCTGGCGACATGGGATACACGACTTGTGGGTAAAGGGTACAACCTCTGCAGAGTGTAAAACTGGTATACTAGCCGAGCTCACGGTCATGAGCAGCTCAGGACTCTCTGATGTTTAAATTATGGAACTTAAACTCAATTTGTCATATGCATTGCATCGCAGGTGAAGTTGTTACTTTTGTTCTACTACTTAACTGGGTTGGTATTTACTTATACTTAGTAACTGCTAATAAAATTTTGACCAACTTTAAAAGCAATGCTCAGCTCTAACCATCTTCTTTGGTAAGCCTTACACTTCACGTGAGCTCCCACCTTTGGCGAGTTCATGCACATTATTCCCCACAACTTGTTGAGCGATGAACGTATGTGAGCTCACTCTTGCTGTCTCACACACCCCACAGGTCAAGAACAGGTACCACAGGATGAGGCGCTTGGAGGATGCCGTGATGTGTTCGTGAGAGGTCTAGGTCGTCGTCTCCCAGTCAACTTTGGGTTGCTGGACCGTTGTCTCCTTATAATGTAATTATTTATTTTGTATAGAACTCCTGTTATATATAAAGATGTGACATTCGATCCTGTGCCATGATTCATCATATGTGTGAGACTTGGTCCCAGCACACCTGGTGATTATAGCGCCCGGGTTTTGGACCCCTAAAATCCGGGTGTTACAGAAGTGGTATCAGAGGAATGTTGACTGTAGGACGAAACCTAGATAGAACTGAACAACCATTACCTACTTACCTTTGCTACTCTGATTCTTTTCTAAACTTTTCTTAATCTTTTCTCATCTATTTCCGCTTTACTCTGATTATTCTTACCTTTTTCCTTCTAAAGACAAATGTGGATTTCACACTTTGAAACCCTGTGCCTAAAGTGACCTTTAGGAATAGGAGACCTACTCTCAGGAACAAAAACAAAACTATTTTTATGGTTGTCTATGCACTTGAATGTTTGTTCTTATGATATTTGTCTGATTTGGATTTTTGATTGAGTGTGAAGGGTTGTGGAGTGATGCCCACAATTACATCTGCAAATACGTATAGGCATAAATAGAATTCATAAGAAAACTAAACCACTTAGATTATCCTCCATTAAAATGTATCTATCTCATAGAGATCCCTCTAATCTTAAAAGACTCTCCCATATCTTAATAGATTCATCGTATCTTATAAGATTCTATCTTGTCTTACTAGATCCACCTCATCTTAAAAGATTCTTCTTACCTTAATAAATTCACCTTATCTTGAAGAGATTCTAACCTACCTACATCATATAATCCATCCTATCCCAAAAGATTCTAACATGTATCCTACCCTAGTAGATCTATCTGACCTAAACTAGTCTAACCTAGTCATATCCAACCTAATCTAGATTTTATCTAATCTATTATGATCTAATCTAGAGTAAGTTACTTAATGCTGGTACACAAGATATGGCCATACTCCTAAATCACTTAAGCCTAATTTGGAGACTTATATCAACTTGGCCATACACAACAACTCGACCTATATAACAAGTTACATAACTTACCCAATCAATAGAGTCTTAATGGATTGCATAATCTATCAACCACCACCTGACATCAAACCAGATTTTGACCTACATCATGTAGTCTATCTCACCCATATATATCTAATCGTGACAAAATTCTATCCTACCTTTGGATATTCACCTTATACGACTGGTTACCTCAATCTGAACATAAAACAAAGATTAAGCCCTACTAAAGAATCTTCAGATTATAACCAGCTACTAGCTTATTTATTCTGCTTATTGAATAATTTCCTTTGCAAAACTATTACCATATGCCTCTAACTTTCATGGTCAATACCAGGAAAGGAAAGATTATCACGCAACAGCAAACAGAAATGAATTCTCCAAATCCTCCACCTATTGAAACCGAACAAGTGGTTGCTGCCCAAAGACTGGTAATACAACAATTAACAGACCTGGTGACCGAGATGCAAAACCAGATAAGACAACAACGCGAGGAAATACGTCAGGTCTGCCAAGAAATAAGGCAAGCACGGTTGGAGAGACAACAACAACAACCTCCACCACCACCACCAGCTCCACCAAGCTACATAGATATAAATTATGATGATTTGTAAGATCTAGATGTTACTTTAGTTAGTAGATGATATGATATTATTTTAGAAGGAACAATAAGGTATATTAAACCTATGTTTTGTTAAAGAATTATGCATCATGCCGAGATTTCTTTGTTTGTGCATATGTTCCGAGAACAAAATGAGTATACATCCTTTTCTTACAAATCTCGAGGACGAGATTATTTTTTAGGGGGGTAGGATTTGTAACACCCAAATTCTGAATTTGGGATTGGTAGAAGAAATCTGAGCAAAGTACCATTGATAAATAATTAAACTTTATAATTCACCCTTTTTAAAGGTAAATGATCATAATAAAATAACGATGGTTAAAATAAATCATAATAAAGATTAGACATTGGAAAAATGTTCCTATCAAAACAAAGGGAGAACTTTTGAATATACCTTCAATCCAACTACACACTCAAATAATAATGTGGTGTGTATACTTCATGTTGAAAACATGACTTAGTTAATATAATAATAAAATAAATGAAGAAACACTATGTAGTAATTGTGCATCATGTGAAAGTTTATCTTGTGCACAAATATGAAATTTAGAATTTAAAACTTGGTTTGATTTGAATTGGAATTTGGGTTTTGAAAATGAGAAGAAGAGGAAGTATATAAAAAAAATATAAATAATATAATTATATGTTAAAACTGGTATTTTTAATTTCACAGAAGAAAAAGGTATTAATGTAGCACAAGCTTGAATTTAAATTTGAATTCAAAATTTAAATTTGGAAATAAGAAAGAAAGGGGAAATCAAAAAAAAAGAGAAAGAATTACATTACCTCGGCTGGGCCATATCTCCTCGGGCGGCCCAACTTTCTAACCCCAAACCGGCCCACCTCCACCAGCCCGCCCGCGCCATTTCCCCCTCCCCTGTCCAACCGGGCCCACTCGTCAGCCCCTAACTTCAACCACGCGTGCGCGCCACAACTCGTTGTATCGCTGACCGGTAGGCCACCGCTGTCAGTAGCTCCTTCCCCAACTGAACACCGAACCACCGCCGCGAGTTTCAAGCCGACGGGCGCGGATCTTGGGACCGGGTCGGCCAAGCTCGGACTCGCCCCTTGCCCTGTGATCCATATATTAAGCATCGACGCCATCGGTAGGAGCAGAGCACCATCGAGCCGGCGGAAAGAGAAGAGATTGCCGCTGCCGCCATCGATCTGCCCATATGCGATCCTCCAGCCTCGGCAAGTAGTACTAAGGGCCGTGAGGGATCCCACCGCACATATATGTGGCCTCGTCAGGCTCGATTGAGGGTTGGAGCGCTTTTAATTTCTCGCCGGCGCTCTGTCACTTCCGTGGAGCCGCCCTCTTCGTGGACAGCACCCTCTGCACCTCCATTGACGGTATGAAGTATCTCCTGGTGTTCGCTTAGCTCCCCTCTTGGATTCGCGCGTGTCCAATCTGGAACTGGGGCCCTGGGGAGCCAGGTCTGTGTATGCCGGTGAGCCCCGCCACCGTATGGGTGCTGGCACCGCCGCGGGCGCCGTCGTCGATGAGAAGGATGATGGTGTGCCGTTGATTCTCTGTGGAACGGTCACGATTAGATCAGGGCGTACCCCTTCGCGTGTGAAGATCCGAACCGTTGGATGGGGATCGGGCGCCTTCGAAGCCACCTCGGGTATTTTAAATCCGATCCGTAGATCTCAGATCGGGCGGCCGCCAGCGCTTACCGGTTCGCTTAGACGTAGGTCTAATCTGGCGCATCGGTCGTTGATCCAACGGCCGAGAACCACCTGTAGCCTTGCCGTGGCAATCTTCGTGAAGAGACCCTGCGGTTTTCGAAAAATAACCCGCCGTCCACGCCTGGGACTTTCTGAGTCTTAGGAATGTTTGCACCGTAGCCCCTGGCCTTTTATGAATTTGAGGCCCAGTCCAGAGTCGGCAGTAAATTGAATAATGAGTTAAGAAATAGATTTTTAATATGAAAATAAACCCTAGAACTTGTATAATCCATAGAAAATGCATATGAAGTCCAAATTTGCCCATTCCAGTTCCTATAATTTTATAATAATATTGTTCATCAAATAGTGCCACTGTTTTGACATGAAAGTCTCATTAAATTGTGATCCTAATTAATTTTGTACTAAGCACATAGAATCTTTGGAAATCCATAACTTAAAATCTATAACTCCGAAATTAATAATTCTTGTTCCTGTGATCTTATTTTAATATGTAGATTATTAATATGCATTTTGCATATATGTTTGGTGTAATGTTAATTTTGCCTGTACCATGTATGTTTGTATTGCTACGTTTAGCAGTGAGGCCACGAGGATCTGAAGAATCATCCTGGTACCTGGAATCTCAAGGCCCAGGCAAGTTGTGCCCTTGACCACTTTTTACCCAATAATGTTCTTTAATATCAATTATCCATGCATAGGTTAATTTTGATGGGACCCAATAGGTCACCCTAGATTTGTTTATCTCACTACCTTGTTTACCCCTGAATCACTTGGGTAGTTTGCTATTGCTTTATATGGTTTTGGGATAATCATTTATTACCTCTATGTTCCAATTTTTGTTGTATTTCTGTTTATGTTCATGTTGATATCATTAATGTTAATTGGAACATAGAGCTTAACTTGAGTAACACGTGCCACCACAAGGGAGGAATGGGACCCCTTGGCTGATTAATTAGGAAAGCTAGTGGAAGACTACCTTACCCGAAAGGGGCAAGGGCAGTAGGGGAGTGGTCAGTGTAGGGAGGCCCTCGGGAGGATTTTGCTGCGATGGCGGTCCTGCAAGGGATTCCTGCATTGGAACTTCCTATAAACTGTAGCGGGTTTTCGGAAGCTAGTGGAACTTTGTAAAGGCCTCGTAGTGGATCCCTAGCCATTCACCTCGGTAGTGTCTAAGGGCCTTGCAAACCCTGGCGACATGGGATACACGACTTGTGGGTAAAGGGTACAACCTCTGCAGAGTGTAAAACTGGTATACTAGCCGAGCTCACGGTCATGAGCAGCTCAGGACTCTCTGATGTTTAAATTATGGAACTTAAACTCAATTTGTCATATGCATTGCATCGCAGGTGAAGTTGTTACTTTTGTTCTACTACTTAACTGGGTTGGTATTTACTTATACTTAGTAACTGCTAATAAAATTTTGACCAACTTTAAAAGCAATGCTCAGCTCTAACCATCTTCTTTGGTAAGCCTTACACTTCACGTGAGCTCCCACCTTTGGCGAGTTCATGCACATTATTCCCCACAACTTGTTGAGCGATGAACGTATGTGAGCTCACTCTTGCTGTCTCACACACCCCACAGGTCAAGAACAGGTACCACAGGATGAGGCGCTTGGAGGATGCCGTGATGTGTTCGTGAGAGGTCTAGGTCGTCGTCTCCCAGTCAACTTTGGGTTGCTGGACCGTTGTCTCCTTATAATGTAATTATTTATTTTGTATAGAACTCCTGTTATATATAAAGATGTGACATTCGATCCTGTGCCATGATTCATCATATGTGTGAGACTTGGTCCCAGCACACCTGGTGATTATAGCGCCCGGGTTTTGGACCCCTAAAATCCGGGTGTTACACTGGGCATCCTTATGATGTTTCCTTTTTGGAATACTTTGCAATTCATCATCTGATAGTGCATTATGTACGAGAGAATCTGCTATTAGGTGTTCTTGGGGGGACATCTGTCTGTTTATACCAGAAAATAAAATTCGGTTCTTCTGTTTTGTAGTTTCACTTTCGTTTGTACTGATCTGGCGACAAGGAATTCCATAGTACCCACAACAACAACATGTTCCAAGGTCACTTGTCTGTTGGTTTAGTTGTGCATCCTTGTGGGTCTTGAATGTCTGTTCATCAGCTGTTTTATTTATAGTGTTGTTTTGACTTATCAACACACCGCATTCTTTGCACTTAGTGACATCACTTGTAGTTGACATTCCAAGGTCTGACATCTGTATGGGTATGGAAGAATGGAAGGGACGAAAGGGTTGATCAAAGATAGATTATAGAGAGTAGAGAAAACTCATCTATCTAAGGTTTTACCTAGCTAACTGATGCCATTGTGGACAAAAGTCACACAATACACCAACAATCATTTCAAAGAAGCAAATCAAACATGAACACAAAGGACAATGAATTCAAGCATACCAGCACAACACAATCCAATTCTACTCATTCAACCAAAACAAAAGGTGAGACAAGATTTGGAATAAGAAAGATATTATAATATCAAGGAGTCGGGTAAGAATTATCAAGGAGTTAGACAAGACCAAAACATTATTTTTAATGACCAATAATGAAATAAGATAACCACTAACTGGTGAAGCAAGGGTAAATTATACAACCAAAGATATGAGAGTTTTTTTTCCTTTTTTTAAGGATACAAAATACAAGGGCATTATCAAGTAGAGAGACAAAGGGTTCAATATCTCGAGGTAGATATTGTCCAAGGATGACAATACAATGACAAGAAAACAAAAGTATAAGAATTCAATAGGGAGAAAGCATTATCAAGGAGAAAAGTAGAGAGGCAAAAGTTTAATATATCAAGGTAGATATTGCCTAAGGATGGCAATACAATGGCAAGGAAACAAAAGTATAAGAAGTCAAGGGTTTTATAGCAATATTATGGATTAGAAAACCACTATAATATAACGTCGTCTTTACCGATCTAGTCGAAAATCTTAATACTAAAGAACAATCCTATCAACCTAACCAAGAAGTCAGATAATAGATCCAAGGGATCCATAACAAAACTTCTTGCGGAGTGGGGATAAGATAGAGAATAGGGCATCGTCGATAGCTTCGAAAAGGTTTCTTCTGGCAATCTTTGCTTCAAGTTCTACAATCCTAGCTTGATCATCTTGCAATGCTTCTCATTAGAACCTTTGGATAGACCAAAAATCAGACAAGAAGGGTTGAAGATAAAAGAGACGAGTTTTTGTATAAAGTAAGTTTTTGGAGACAATTAAGTCAAGTTTTGAACGACTGACTGGGCTTTCCATTTCTAACTAATCTAGCAACCTACAGTCACATTGCTTTGATACCACTTCTGTCACACCCGTTTCTAAGGGCAGAACCGGGTGCATCGCATATGTGTGCCAGGATCTATTTCCACACGTATGTTGACGTCACAAGTGTAATATATCAAAAGAACAATGCATAAAAGCGTAAATAACGATTATATTAACATATTACACTTCGAACAGACATAATGTCTTAACCTTTATTCATCAAAGTACAGCGAACCAAGGACATCCATCCACAGGAAGATGATCGGGGGTATCACTAGACTAGCATCCATGGAGTTCAGCATCATATCTTCATCTGCAACTTCTGATCAAAATTAAGCAAGGGTGAGCTCACTTATGGTCGGGGCTCAGCAAGTGGGGGAAAAACTAATGCAAGTCTAACAAGGTGAGGCTGAGGTTGAGCAGTAAGCATTTTAGTTGGTCAACATTTTATTAACAACACCTGTCTTACTAATAAGTGTGAATCCCAAGTATTCCCATTAAGCAAAGATACAAGAGTATATCAAAAACACTTAAGTGAAACCACTTAAGCAAACCATTGGCAGATCATCGGATCTCGATTTATTTTCATCTTTAAGTTCAATTATCATGTGAGGAGTCCAGGCTGCTCTTAACCGTGAGCACGGCTGATATATCAGTTTTACACTCTGCAGAGGTGGTACAACTTTACCCACAAGCCGTGTATCCCCTCTAGCCTGGGTCGGCCAAAACCCGTAAACACTTCCGAGGTGAGTGGCTAGGGATCCACTATGAGGCTTTCACAAAATACACTTAATACGAAGCAACCCGCTAAGGTTTCTAAAGACGATGGTGGTGGCCCCCTGGATGAGGTACCTTAGCCAAGAATACGTCCCCATGTTAACGTGGGCTGCCAACACCTACCGCTCCCCCTCTTGCCCATATTTCAGGTAAGGTTGCGAGGCACTAAGCATATAAAGCTAATTACCAAAGCCAGAGCCATGATAGCACTCGTGGTTGCACTGTTTTCCCGGGTGGTCACTCCATGTTCCAATTATCACAATATGATCTTGCTTAATCGTCGGATTAACAACAATAATGTAACTTACCATTTGGAACATTGATAGCATCAGTTGGAGTAACATCATAAAGTTAAAGTTGTAGCAATAGCATAACTACTTGATTAGATCAAAACCCAGGTTAACAAGGAATAAGGCTGGAAAGGTTATCTAAATAGGTAACCCGTCAAATTATGCATATATATCCAAAAGAATAAACTTTATTAAATGTATTGTTTGGGATCAAACAGAGTATGCAGAGGGAGAAGTCCACTTGCCTTGCTTATTGAAAACTTGAGGTTCTTCCACGGATCGGAATAGACCTTGATTCTTAACTACTAGATCAACCACTGAATATCACACAAACAAACAAGAAGAACAAACACCACTCAATAACATACAACATTCACCATATGTAAAGCTAAAAAAAAGCCTAACAAAAAGAGTGTTCGCTTTTCAAAAACGTCGCAAGTAATGGTTATAATAAGCGGGTATTCTTTTCAAAAATGTGTGATCTATACTTTATAAAACAAGACATGAGCTTAAAATATATTAATTAAAATATACAAATATTTGGTTCACCAAATTAATCTTTTATAAAACGTCATATGTGATATGTCTAAGATAAAGGGTTTATAAGATGATAAAACACGTTATAACAATATTAAACCTTTTTAACCTTTTAGAACAGATATAAGTTATATATCTAAGGTTAATGCGCTACTAATCACGTTATTAATTTTAGAAGCATTATGGAGCATATTATTAATCATTCACTTATGACAAATTAAGATACAAGTCTAAATAGGTTTTATGTGAAAAGATCATTATCATTATTAAACACCTATTTATAGAAAGTTATGATATATGCTTTAATGAACTTTTATGTAAAAGACAATGAACAACAATTACATTTTATTTTCATTAGAAAGTACATGTCCTATATTTTATTAAGAAAGCTATATACAAAACAATATACCAACTAACATTATTATTAAAGAACATGAACACTAATTTCCTTAGTTTATTCTTTAGGAAAAACTAAGTGACTCATATATAAATAATATGAACTAATTTTGATTAAATAATTAAGCCTATATAACCAGTTGTAAACAAATATAAATCTAATTAACTAGGTTATGAGAGGACATAATTACTCTATTATTTATCTTTACATTTAGTTTAGAAACATATGACCTAGATATTTAAAATGAATATTATATTCATTGGTATGTTATTAACTATTGTTTTAGTTATAACGACGTGAGCACTTAATTAAGCCATTATATCATTATTAGAAAAGTAATATGACCTATTACTTTTAAATTTCTATTTAATACGGCTATACTTAAACATCTATAACAAATCCTATCAAAATTATGATGTCTATTAAAAAGGTCATTTTTATAGTTAGAAACAAATTCGCTAATTCTTTAGTAAGAAACCTATATTTACCAATATAACTATCAATTTCTTTATTAGGAAAGCATGGGTCATTTTAACACAATAAAATTCTACTCTTTCGATTTTTCTCCTTAAGTAGAATTTATACGTATAACTAAAAATTGTTTATTTAATTCCTCTAACCAATAATATTCTAAGAAGTAATTATAAATTACTAAATGGGACTATTAATAATCCATTCATGGTTATTATGACATGAATAAGTATCTTACTAATTCTAAGTAATTAAGTGCTATGCTTATGAATATATTTATCATGAATAGTAGAATCTATATCTTCATTTGACCAGAAATATGTGGCTTAATTCCTATTTTAATTTCTTCATGTTAATAAGTTTACACTTAAAATACTACTAATAATTATCATTACACACACTAAAGCGAAATCAAATCCGTAAACAATTCGAGTATGAAAATCACTAAAGTAGTGAATAGTGGTCGTGCTCGTTTTTGGAATTATAAAATCATACGCATTTTCAAAGTATTGTCACGGGTTCATTTTGGTTACACGCATACATCGCAAATCTCTAAAATCGTACACGTGAATCGCCAAATCACATCAATATTTCACAAAATAAGTTTAAAACATGATAAATATTTCGGGGTTGTCTTCGACCTTGTGTAAATGGACGACGACGAACGGGCTCGAGCGCGCGATGGCGAAGGCTTGGCACTGCGGGATCGGCGAGGCTTGGACAGGATTTAGGCACGTCTCCGGTGAGGCCGATGCGCAGAACAGAAACCAGCAGGGCGCGGCAATCGACGAGCTAGCAGAGAACTTGGCAACGAGATAGCAGCAAGCAGAGCGAAGGTTCTCCGGTGGCATGGGCTGGCGAGGTGCTAGTGTTCGGCGACGTGGCACTGGCAGCAGCAGCACGAAGCGGTGAATAAGCAGAGGCGAGCAGAGGGTGAGAGAGAGGGGCGAGCTCGGCTGTGGGAGGGAGAGTTCCCTGGCGCGGTTGTCCAATTTATAGAGGAGGAGAGGGGAGGGGAAAGGGTGTCAGGGAGGGAAGAGAAACGGCGACCATGAATTCCATTAATGGCTGCTTCAATGAGAGAGAGGAAATGGGTGCATTGAAGTTCATAACGTTGAGGGAGAGCTGACGGCGCGCGGTACTTCGGTCGTGGGCGGCACTTCGGCTGGCGGCGCGGGGCTTCGGTGCAGTGGCGCGGTCGGTCGTGGCAGGGGCGCTGGGCGGGACAACGAGCGGCGCCGGGCGCGCGGACGTCGGTCGGGCTCGGTGCTTCGGTCCTGCGCGCGGTCGGGGTCGGGTTGCAGTGCTCCTGGCGTTGGTGCTTGGCGCGGCTGGGCGCGTCGGAGAGCTGCAGGGGAGAGAAGCGAGGAGAGAGAGAAGAGGGAGGTAGAGAGAGGGTGTGGCGGCGGCCACAGAGAGCGAGAAAGCGAGCGTCGTCTGAAGAAGACATCAGATGGCGAGTGAGGCCCGTGGTGCAAAGATAGAAGAAAAGTTCGCAGAGTGTGCGAACGATAGTTGGGCTGGACTTGGCCATGCGATACGATTGGGCTGGATTTGTGCGGGATTGGAGCCAGCATGCCAAGCGCTATGGCCAAACGTGATTGTGTGTTATGTTTTTTTTAATTTCCCTTTTATAATTCTTTCTAGCGGCATAGGTGCTTTATCACCAAATGAACACACGATTCCTATTTAGAGACATTCCTTTTATACGTAAAAAATGTATATAAACATCTTCCAGAATTTACCACAAATCGAAAATATTTTTTTGGCCCATAATAAAATACATGTTTTCAGAAAAAAAGATTAATTTAGCAATTCATTATTATTTTATGAAATGTGATTTTCTTCACGTGATCAAATCTAAAAATCGGATTTAAAAAATCAGACAAAACATATGTGTCGGATGAATGCACTCAAACACTTCATGAAATTTATCTATTCAAGAAATTGTTCCATTCATTTATATCACCATTTCATTATTTGAAAAAATATATTTTTTTCTTTCTACTAGAAATTAGTAGTATAAACTAAGTTATTTTTAATTGACAGATTTGGGGTGTTACAATTTTCTTCTTGGGAGCGAGCTTCTTTAGCTTCTTGTCATAGTCCATCTTTAAGGTTCGATAAGCCTCACGGGTGTTGGCCTCCTCGCCTTTTGCTATGTCGAGACACTCCTGGAGAGATGCCTTCTCCTTCTTAAGCTCTTGGACTTGTTGCTCTAGACTTTCCACCCGGGAGTTTAGGTGGGCGCAGTGAGAGGAGAGATCATCGTAGTAGTTGTCGAGGGTGTGGAGGTATCCGGCCATGTAGACAATGGTGGGGTCATCCTCGGTGGGGTCTCTCCCTGACAGAGCCTGAAGTCTTTTCCTCCAGGTGGGGGTATTTTTGTTGTTGGGTGGGAAATAACGAAGGGGGGTCTCAGAGATCTCTCGGCTGTAGTTTTAGCATAGCTGTTTAAGGGCTTTTCGGGCAACACTTTGGCAAGTGTCTGGGAAGCGATGCCCGGTGAAGTTGACTTGGAAGGGAGGGTGGTTTGGGTAGCTTCGGCTTTCTCCCAGGTAGACTGCCATAGAGCACTTTTCTATTCCATTTTCGTGGTATTCCTTCCAGACATATTCGGGCTTCTTGCGGATCCCCATGCGTAATGCACAACTTCGTAAGAGGTGAGGGAATCCTTCCTCCCCTGAGCAATAGGATGTCCTAATAACCCAGGAGTCTTCCATCTGGTAGAAGAAAAGAAGGGTATGTTAATATCGGGGAAAGGAGAGAGAGTGTTTCTTGGGGGTAAGAGGTGTTCTCTTATTAAAACAACTTTTTAAGGTCAGGGTTGCGGTCTACGGCCAGTCCTATAGGCTTTGATACCACCTGAAGCGTCCCGATCCTTTAGGACTCAAATGTGATACAATTACTAGTCCCAGGAGGCTAGTAAGCACATTCATTACTTCAAATAGTTATAGAGTCTGAATAATATTATTACAATACCGGGGGATACAAGCTCGAGAGTGAGCCGAAAATCACAAAGCGTAGTGGAAGATAAAATAGCCCAGGCCACAGGCAGAACTGGGTGAAGACACAGCCCCATCAATCAAGCATAGCAGAAAAGAAGTCTTCAGCTACTGAAAAACATAAATAAATCTGGGTGAATACACTAGGTATTCCGCAAGCCCACCCGGCTCCCGTAAAGAGGAAGTGACCTATATTGTACATGCTTCATATGGTGGAGTTGAAGTCACTCATACTTTTTCAGAGAAAGGCAGTACTCTTTGTTTAAGGTTTTCCCAAGACACTAGAAATAACACTTGCTTGACCACCACTGAGCTTCCCGCTCTCGTGGCACTTCTTTCTTTCCAGAACACACACACACATTTCCCTGTTCCCGGTTGTAGTAGAAACGCTAATTGCCATACCATACCAGACTTGTCCATACCAGTGGACACGGACTATTCGAATAGGTTTACACTCTGCGCAGAGGGGTACACTTTACCCACTAGTCCGGCTCTGCAATCTCATGGCCAATGAGATCCGAATTCGAAACTCTTTCCTTCCTTGCACGTCCTAACCTTAACAGTTATACCAGAAGGAGTCAGGCCACCGCCATGTCCAAACCGGACAAAACATTCCCCCTCCTTATCCTCCCGGTGCTCCCCAACCTTCATAACCCTGGGGTTGGATCGTACGAGTTCAGATCGAGTGGTTGCCCACACAGCCTCGAGTGGTTGTACTTTTTGTGAGTACAGGTAATGAAAGATGACAAACCGGTCCTTATACGAGAGGACGATCCTTCTGCTCACGCCTAAACCAGCTGAGCCTTCACCTTAGGCCCTCCCCTAAACCAGGGAGTCCCTGATCATCCTACTCACGAGGTGGTGAGGGTGAATACCCTTCATCGCACACTATTTGGAAAACATGTTACTTGCACCCTTTTACTTATCCCATATCTTGTAATCGAAGGTAACAGTTAATGAGGGCTCTCTCATGCTCACCATGCAATTCGATTCCCATCCCATATTCCAGGCTTAGGCAGTGGTAGAGAGAAATAGGTAAATAATGCATCAAGGGAAGGATGGACTTGCCTTCGTCGAAGCTTTCCTGGCACACGAGTTTTATCTCGGATGGGTCGGGTTCTTGCCCTTCTTCCGGAGTTATAAATTCCGGAGGATCGGATCCCTCTTCCGCTAATCAAACACAAATAATAACAATACATCAAACATGGTGATTTCAGTGGGGTGTGCCATTTCTTATATCTTATTATTTTGGTGCCCTATAATTTATTTAGACTATTTTTGGTGCATTAAATATAAGCATATAAATATATATGAAAAAAAGGAAAAGAAATGGGAAAAGAAAAAGGAGAAGGAATTTCCAGCTAGCTGGGCCGGGGGGATTTCGGCCCACCCGGGCACGAGCGCGCGCTCGCGCGCTTGCGGCCCAGCTGGCCCAGCTGCGTGGGAGCGACGGCGGGGAACGGCGCCGTGGCGCGGGCCCGCATGCCAGGGAGAGGGAGGGGCTGACGGCGTTGACGGCAACGGAAGGAGGGGAGATTTCGACCGGAGTCCGGCCGGCGGTGAATCCCGCGGCGGTTCTCCGCCGCTGGTCCGGTTCTTCGATGGGGAAGCGGTGGCGAAGCACGGGCGGGTGCAGGGGATCATGGGGGTGGGGTTAATTGGGCCGGCGGGGTCCTATGGCGGCCGGTCCGCGGCGCAGTGGTTAGTGTCTGCGGCGGCGTGGTTGCCGGTGCGGCAATTGGGTGCAATAGGGGGCGGGGAGGTGTGCCTCGTGACCGTGATCGAGTGGTGGAGCTCGAGCGCTAGTTTAATTGTACAGAGGATCACTAGAAAGGGGGAGAGGAGCTCACCGGAGCGACGAGGGAGGCACGGCGGTGTTAGCTCGACTGGCTCGGGGGAAAGCGGAGGAGATGGCCAGAGCTGAGGTGGTGAAGATGGGGCTAGGGTGGGTCCTTTTATAGGCGCCCGGGGAAGGGAGGGGATGGAGGAGACGGCGAGCACCGGCGAGCTCGCCATGATGGCGGGAATGGCGCTTACGCCGATTGAGACGGCTCGGGCAGGCGAGGTTGAGGGGATGGCTCGGGCACAGTGGCGGGGTTGTCGCGGAGGTTGGGCGAGCCTTAATGGCGAGGCGACGGGGCGAGGGGGGGCTCGGCGGCGGACGCGCCGGTGAGGGATGGGAGAGAGCGACGAAGCTGACAGGTGGGGCCAAGCTGTCAGCGAGGCGCGCGGCGCGTGGAGCTGGGCCGCCTGGGCCGGGGAGAGAGGGGGAGAAAGCGCGGGCGCGGCGTGGCTGGTTGGGCCGGATTCGGCCTAGCCGAGGAGGGGGAAAAGGTTTTTTCTTTTTCTTTTTCTAATTCCTTTCTTTTCTTTTTTTCTATTTTTGTTTCTTTTTGTTTCTTTCTCCTTTGAATAAAAAATTCTCTAAATGATCTTGAGTGATAAATATGGTCTATGTGAGGTGCTCCAATTATTTCAAGTGTATGCATATGATTAGGTGATCTAGGGGTAGGGTTAAGGGAGGAAACAAATTAAAAAGGGGTTTAGGAGGTTAGGGTTTCAAACCTTGGGTTAGGATTTTTGGGATGTTACACTCTAGAACTTGTTCATTCTGATCTGTGTGAGATGAATGGAATTTTGACAAAAGGTGGTAAAAGACGCTTTCTCACTTTTATAGATGACTCCACCAGATTTTGCTATGTGTATCTCTTAAAAACAAAAGATGGAGCGTTTAATTATTTTAAGACCTATAAAGCTGAAGTTGAGAACCAACTTAAGAGGAAAATAAAACGGTTAAGGTCCGATCGAGGTGGAGAATATTTCTCTAATGTGTTCGATGAGTTCTGCGTGAAACATGGTATTATTCATGAGAGGACACCGCCATTCTCACCACAATCCAATGGGATTACTGAAAGGAAAAACCGCACTCTAACAGATTGTAATACCCAAAAAAAAGTGTAAAAGAAGACATAGTTGATTTACATACATGTTTTGCCTCTGATTATTATAACATGTAAACCAACACTTCAAAAGTCATTAATTAACCAATGACACCTGAAACAATGTGTGCATCATGCTGGGTTTTATTGTGTGTGCATTTTGTGACAATATAAAAGTAAGGTAAAAAAAATTATATATATTAACATCCTAATTTGGTGATGTAATCCTAACTTGCAAATTAGGATTAGAGAAGGGAAGGAAAAAATGTTATAAAAAAAAAGAAATATACATAAAAATAATTAAACCTTCCATATTATTGGGTACAATTTGTACATTTAAATGAATCTGGAATTCAATTAAAATCGAATTCAAATTGGAATGCTAGAAAAAAAAATGGAAAAGAAAAAGAAAAAAAAAGATAAAAGAGAAATAACCTTACCCGACACTTGGGCCTATTCTCAACCGGCCCACTAAACCTACTCCCGCGCGGCCCACCAATGCGCCCGCCCTTCACGCTTGGCTCTTCTCATCGTGGGCGCGCTGTCGAGCTAGCCCCACCGGTCGGCCAGTACTACTCGCTCGAATCGCTGCCTGGTGGACCCCTCATCATCTCGCCCGCATCTTCCTCACCCAACAGGTTCGCCGCTGCTCTGACTCTGTTACCGAGTCGTTGGCCGGATTCTGCGCTTCGGTCATTGCTCCCCGCCGAGGCATGCGGGGGATCAATTCTTCCCTGACCACTGGATACGCATGCGCGCACCTCACATCCCCGAGCCACACCGATAGCTAACCTTAAGCCACGCCAGCGAAGCACCGTGCGCTTGTCGCAAGTAGCAGAGAGAGAGAGAATGGCCGCCACCATCTAGCCCATGGCCGAAGCTGTCGTGCCGCCGCGCAATCGCCTCGCGACTACTCCTCTAGCCGCGCCTTGCTGACTACCCCTCCCACGACCCGCTCGTGCTTACTGCTCCTTCCCTCCTCTTTTCCGTTCACCGCCGGTGCCGTGGACAAGTGCTGGTGCCATGGATCGCTAGTGGTGAACCTCCCTGATGTTCGCCGGGTCGAATCGAAGCTAGGGAGACCACCAATTCTGCGGCTGCCACTTGGGAAGATCGGAATTCGCCGTGGGCGGCCGACCACCACGGCGGAGCTTCGGTGCGCCGTGGGCCAGGGTCCCTACCTCACCCCCAAAGGTAATTCGTCTTCTAGGATGTTCTCTATTCATCGCTCATCGCGCAGCACCTGTTTAATTTTGGTTTAGTGCTCGGTGGCGGCGGAATTGCCGCTCGCGGGCGAGCTCCACCGCGGGTGGGTAGCTCCGCCGTGTAGAGGCATCGGATGTGGGACGATAACCGATGGTCGTTGATCGCCCAACGTGCGGCTCAGATTGTCTCTGGCATACACTCTCGCGGGAGCAATCTGGTCCATAGGATTGTAAACGGGTGAACTAGATTAGGTCAAGCGTTCCCCTTTGATCCGTTCGATCTGTGCCCTTGGATCAAGATCTCATGCGTAAGAATAGATCGCGCCTTCATTAAATTGCGGACGTCGATCTTTGATCTAACGGGTACGATTGCGTACCGGTTCGATGTAATATGGAGTCAATCTCAGCCCTTCGAATCTAATCGGACGGTCACGATTGGTCCATACCCCTTCAGCCACACCATTTTTCTTATGAGTCCCTCGGTTTAGGTTAAAATAACCCGCCATCCGCCTCCGCTGTTCACTGAGTCTGGGGATTCTTACCCCGGAGCCCCTGGACTTTCCAGAAATTGAGGCTCAGTCCAGAGCTCATGAAAATCAAATAAATAAATTCAGAAATAGATTTTTAATATAAAAACAATTCCTAGAACTTATTTAATCCATAGAAAATTCATTTTTAGTCCAAATCACTCCATTCCAGTTTCTAAAATTTTGTAATAATGTTCTCTATCACATAGTGGCTCTGTTTTGACATGAAAACAGTAAGAAAAATTATTTATCATTTAATCCTATTTTAATCACATTAAACCTTAGGAAATTCATAACTTGAAACCTATAACTCCAAATTTGATGATTCCAGTTCCTGTGATCTTATTTTAATGTCTAGTTTATTACTGTATATTCTATTTGCATGTTTGATGTGATGTTAATTTATGCTATGCTATGTATGTATTGTGTTGATGCGAATAGACGAGCAAGCCCCGGTGGAACCCGAGGTTCAACAAGTAGAGATAGCTGAGCAGGAGCTCGTGGAAGGCAAGTTGTGCCCTTGATCACTTCTTTTACCCATTCATGTTCTTATTATTCATAATGATCTGCATAGGATAATTTTGCTGGGACCCAATAGGATGCCCTAGATTTTGACTATCTTTATACCTTGCTTCACCACTGGTTTTACTACTAAAGTTTTGGGTAGTACATGCTATTGCTTTATGTGGATTTGGGTATAGAGATATTCATCACTCATTGTTATACTATTTATTGTTATCTATTTTATTATTCCTTGTTCATGTTAAGATCATTATGTTAATGGGAACATGGAGAACCACCCGGGAAAACAGTGCTACCACAAGGGTTTAATGGGACGCCCTTGGCTGATTAACTAGGAAAGCTAGGGGAGGGCTACCTTACCCGAAAGGGGCAAGGGCAGTAGGGGAGTGGTCAGTGTAGGGAGGTCCCTGATTGATTTTGCTGCGATGGCGGTCAGCCAGGAACCCTGCACTGGAGCTTCCTATAAACTGTAGCGGGTAGTCTGAAGCTAGTGGAACTTTGTAAAGGCCTCGTAGTGTTACCCTGCCTCGCCTCCTCGGTAGAGGTGTATGGGATTGGCCGTCTCTTGGCAGATGGGTAACATGACTTGTGGGTAAAGATGCGCAACCTCTGCAGAGTGTAAAACTAGTATACTAGCCGTGCTCACGGTCATGAACGGCTCGGACCCTCACATGATTAATTATGGAACTTAAATTTAATTTGACATTTGCATCGCATTTGGGATTATTTTACTATTACTTTTCTTTATTATTATTAAGGTTTGGTATTTACTTATACTTAGTAATTGCTAATAAAATTTTGACCAACTTATAAAAGCAATGCTCAGCCTCAGCCTTTACTTCATTGATTAGCCTTACACTTCATGAACTCCCACCTTTGGTGAGTTCATGCCACATTATTCCCCACGACTTGTTGAGCTATGAACGTATGTGAGCTCACTCTTGCTGTCTCACACCCCCCCCCCACAGGAGAAGAGCAGGTGGTCGAAGAGGAGCCGCCTAACACTGAGGAGTTCGATCTGATCTAGGTGGCGTTTCTCAGTCGACATTGGCGCCGACGATCCTTAGTTCGTTTTATATTCATTATTTTATTTTGTAATAAGTCTTCCGCTATGTAATAAATACTCTGATGTTTTATGACATTTATCTCTATACACTCTGTTATTATATATGTTGTCTTCTTGGCGCATGTATGAGATGCACCCGGCTTTGTTCTTTAAAACCGGGTGTTACACAGATTTGGTGAATGTCATGTTGAGTACAGCGGGATTTCCAATGCATGGTGGGGTGAGGCGATTTTGACAGCGTGTCATGTCCTGAACAGAGTTCCAACAAAGAACAAAGAGATCACACCATTTGAGGAATGGGAAAGAGAAGATTAAATCTCTCATATTTGCGCTCTTGGGGTTGCTTGGCCAAAGTGAATGTACCAATCAACAAAAAGCGTAAACTTGGGCCTAAAATTGTTGATTGTATATTCCTTGGGTACTCTTTTCACAACACTGGGTATAGGTTCTTAATTATAAAATCTGATGTGCCTGATATGTATGTTGATACTATCATGGAATCAAGAGACGCAACATTTTTTGAGAATGAGTTTCCCATGAAGAATACACCTAGTGATACAAGTCATGAGACTATAATTCCCCATGAACATGAACTGTCTATTCCTATAGATCATGCTGAGGATTCTCACGTGCACATCCCTGAGGAGGATGACAGTATAGTCACTCGAAAGAGCAAGAGACAGGGGGCTGCAAAATCCTTTGGTAATGACTTTATAGTGTACCTTGTGGAAGACATACCAACTACCATTAGTGAGGCATATTCCTCTCCTGATGCTGACTTATGGAAGGAAGCAGTAAGGAGTGAGATGGAATCTATTATGTCTAATGGAACTTGGGAGGTCGTTGACCGTCCTTATGGTTGTCAACCTATAGGATGCAAATGGATCTTCAAGAAAAAGCTTAGGCCTGATGGTACAATCGAGAGGTACAAAGGCAAGGCTTGTGGCCAAAGGATATACCCAAAAAGAGGCTGAAGATTTCTTTGATACCTACTCACCAGTGGCTCGATTGACTACGATTCACACATTAATAGCTGTGGCAGCCTCTTATGGTCTTATCATTCATCAGATGGATGTTAAGACATCTTCCTAAATGGAGAGTTGGATGAGGAGATCTACATGGATCAGCCAGAAGGGTTCATTACGGATGGTCAAGAGAACAAGGTGTGCAGGTTGATAAAATCATTGTATGGCCTAAAACAAGCACCTAAGCAATGGCATGAAAAGTTTGATAATACTCTTACAGCTGCTGGTTTTGCTATAAATGAATCTGACACGTGTGTATATTATCGGTATGGTGGGGGTGAGTCTGTTATGCTGTGCCTTTATGTTGATGACATCTTGATCTTTGGATCAAATCTCAATGTGATTGAGGAAGTTAAAAGTCTTCTATCGAGCAATTTCGAAATGAAAGATTTGGGAGAAGCTAATGTCATTCTAAACATCAAGCTTGTTAGAGAAGCTGATGGTGGGGTAACTTTGTTACAATCCCATTATATGGAAAAGGTATTGAGTCACTTTGGTTTTAGTGACTATGATCCTGCTCCAACACCTTATGACCCAAGCATGCTATTGAGAAAGAATCGGAGAATAGCAAGGGATCAATTGACATACTCCCAGATCATTGGCTCGCTCATGTACCTTGCAAGTGCAACAAGGCCAGACATCTCATATGCTGTGAGTAAGCTAAGTCAGTTTGTGTCGAAACCAGGAGATGATCACTAGCGTGCTCTTGAGAGAGTGTTGCGGTATTTGAAAGGTACTATGACATACGGTATTCATTATACTGGAAACCCAAAAGTGCTGGAAGGTTATTGTGATGCCAACTGGATTTCTGATGCTGATGAGCTTTATGCCACAAGCGGATATGTGTTTCTGTTTGGAGGTGGCGCTGTTTCCTAGAAGTCTTGCAAGCAAACTATCTTAACGAAGTCTACAATGGAAGCAGAACTCGTAGCATTAGACACTGCTGGGGCTGAGGCCGACTGGCTTCGTGATTTCCTATTGGATTTACCGGTAGTTGAAAAACCGATACCGGCTATTTCCATGAACTGTGACAACCAAACGGTGATTACAAAGGTTAACAGTTCTAGGAATAACATGAAGTCTACAAGGCATGTTAAGAGGAGATTGAAATCTGTCAGAAAGTTGAAAAACTCCGGAGTTATTACAGTGGATTATGTCCACACATCAAATAATCTGGCAGATCAATTCACTAAGGGTCTGTCACGCAATGTGATAGAAAGTGCACCGAGAGAAATCGGTATGAGACCCATGTGAAATCTACTCTAGTGGTAACCTGCTCTATGTGATCGGAGATCCCGTGAAGTAGAGTGGAGAAACAAGCTAGGAGTAGGTTGTGAGGAAAGATCCCTTCCTTAACTCATTTCTGATGCACATCTTTCCTATCTGTAAGGCAGGATGGTATTTACCTTAATGTATTCCAAGAGTCTTATAAAGGTGAGATGTTGTCCTACAGAACATCTTTTGAGGAGTACACCTATATGAGTCAGACTGCTAGTCACAGTCTATGGGACTTGGGTAATCCCTAAATACTCATGAAAGGCACTGAAGTGTGACTTATATGCTTCTAAACAGCGGGAATGCCCTTTTGCAGCTTAGTATCAGCAAAGGATTTGAGCGAATCTCATTTCGCACAAAACTGTCAATTCAAGGCTTAGTCCATTGTTCAGTTGTGAATGAGTGAAACTCTTATTCTAGATGGATGTTCAACTTAACAGTCTCCATCGAAACACTGGTATATTAAAGGATTGTGATTCTGATACTTCATCATTACAAATCCTAGAGTTTGGTGGGGATTATTAGATCTTTTATGAGCTTGGCCCATTTATTGAATAAACTCTATGGTGTGTAATGGTGGAGAATACCAATGGTATCATATTAGAAGTCCAAGGGTCGTTGGTTTGACTTATATGGTGGGACTTATTCCACTTAATTAGAGAAGTCAAGAAACGGACAAGGGCTTGCCACATGCGCGCGCGCCGCCGCCGCCGGCCGGGCGAGGCGAGGCAGGCAGGCAGCCAGGCAGGCGGCGAGCGAGGCGTGGTGTGATTGTGTTAATTTTTAGCACTCATTAACCGCGGGAGTTTCAACTCCGGGTTAAAGCCTTTCAGTTGCCCGTCTCTTGGCGTGCCGCATGCGAGACCTTTCAGTTGCCCATTTGTCAGCCGCATGCGAGACTCTTCTCCTTCAGCTTCCCCTTCGCGATAATAAAAGGGGACCACGCCTATCGCTTGGTACACACGAGCAGAACCATTCCAGAATCACAGTCCAGCCGCAAGTGAGGGTATTTCCATCTTGTAACTCTGCGCGCACAGAGGAGCGAGAGGGCAGGTGCCTCCGAAGCCCTTGTCGTTCGAGACCCTGCTCGGGGGATTGGCAATTAGGTTTTTGGGGAGCATCTACGCGACTGCCCAATGTCCGTCGTTGTCTTATTCACTGGTTCCTGGCGTCTTCATCTCGTACGGATGACAAGAGAAGTTGGAGAAGGATCAGGATCCTTGGAGCGCATGGGAGGGTATGATCAATTCAGTTCATTACTGTTTTACGTTCTGCAGATTATATATGTCTCATATATTCATCTCTACTGTTTCGTATGTAGTCATAGATTTATTGAAACGGTTCTGTCATATCATATCATGATATTTCTAATGCCTGTTCATACTATTAAAATATCATATCTGTTTGTTTTAATTTTACAGTCATGTTGTTTATGTTGTTATCTGTTTATTTTCAATTGTTCCGTCGGTCTATATGCTTATTATATTTATATGGTTTATATAATTCATATGTTTTATGTTCTCATGATCCATATTGTTATGGATATATTTGATATCATAATTTTTTTGATTAATCATCTTTTATATGTCATTTACGGAATTAAAATAATATGAAAATACCTATATTTCTAACATAGATAGCACAGATGCCTCAGAAACTAATCTGACAACAACCAAACAGTCACACAGTACTTAATACTCAACAGAAAAAAAAATTACAGGCACCAATGCAGATTAGTCTCAGCAACAAAGAAAATGTAATACGCCAGCCCTGAATGATCCACTCCAGCTGCTTTTACGATCCAGGCCCCAATTTGCACTAGATAAACCATTCAAGGCCCAGAAAAGCCCGGGCAGCACCTGCAGGGATGCAGTAGAGGGCATGATTTTTACCTACCCTCCTTGGCCCATCCAGCCATGCCTGCCGCAGCAACACACCGTCACCATGCATGATTGCTGCCTGCGTAGGAGCAAGGCCTCGCGCGCGCACCGCCGTCGCCTGTCTGTCGTGCCAAGTCCATCGATTCGAAGAGCGCCACCGCCGCTGTCTCGAGCAATTGAACAGGCGTGGCATGCAGCCATGCCCCACGTTACGTCGGCTTTACTCCTCCATCTTTTCCACGCCAGAGGGCGCGTCCCGGACATTGCAAATTTGCAACGCAGAACCTGTCTGTCTGAATGTGCTGTTATACTGGCAGCCAGCCGGCCACTCTTCAGAAACGCAAAGGTACTGTATTACTAGGAATCTTTCTGAGTATTGGCTACTAGGGTTCTTTGTTAAATGGGATGGAACAAGAAGGGCAAGGATGCCACATTCTATGATGTAACTTTATGTTAGATCTTAGATGCAACTGTTAATGGCTAATATGTTAGAAAATTGGCATTGTTCACAGGGTGCAGAATGTTGCTTAGAATCTTGTCTTTGTTTATTTGTGTTTGAGTAATCATACCTTGTTTATTTGTGTTTGAGTAATCATACCTCGTGAGGCATGGCTTAGATTGAATGATTACCTTCTTTCATTGGAGTGAGTATGGATATGGTAAAGGTGGTAAATAAACGGCTCGCTCCAGCTATTGCTATATATGGTTTGGAGGAGTATTTTCAGTCACTTATATTACGGGCTTGATCCATATTGAATAAATTCTAAAGGTTTATATTAGATAAAATGTATGTTATGGTTTAGTATCATACGAGATGTTGAGAAAATATTAACACAACTTATATGTTTACTAGTATGGTGCCCGTGCTTTGCAACGGTATACAAAATATTCGATAAAATGTTAGTGTACAATGATTATATAGAAATGAACGTCACATATATTATTATCGAGCTCAATATATCATAAATTCTTTGACAACAACTAATATACACTGCTATAAAGTTTCATTTTACATACACATAAGAAATTCACTCCTACATGGCAAGAAATTGCATGGCACACGAGCAGCTAGATCCCATAAAAAGACTAAGTGGAGCTATTTTACATGACATCGCAAGAAATAAACGCTACAAAATTCCCACGGACAAAACAGGACGTGAACCAACTATTTATAGAGAGCTTGGAGGCAACCCTATGCTTGCTTGACAAAAGTTGTACTCTCATATGTGACATGCTTCAGGCAAATAATTCAATCAGAAATGCACATCATGGGCCAAAGGAATAAAATGAGTGAGCTAAAAAACGAAGGCACCCTACAAGGAAAATTAATATAATTTTGAACATGTTTGAAATAGGCTTCAGACTACGGGAGATTTGGAGAAGAGTTTGTACATCCTAGAAAGATCCTCAACCTGCAATAACAGAGGGATGGAGTGCATATTCAATATTGTTAGAAAGTCATGCATTGATTAGATAATAATAATAAGGTTTTCAATCCAACCTTATCATCACGAAAAAAGCAGAACATCCAGAATGCTCCTTCTCTAACAACAGGGTTGTATACTGAGCAAGCAATTCATCTTTGCACTTTCTGTTGAAATCAAGGTTATAACAATGTAAGGGCCATATGGAGAAATTTGTCGAGCACAATTCAAGTAAGACATAGCAACATTCTGAATTCAAAACTGATATATTTGTTACAGATAAAATATTAATTGAGAAATACTACAAAACTGGAAAAGGAAAGTTTCCAAATACCTCCAATAACTTTTGTTGTTGTTAATATTTAAATAGTGACCAACTCACTCTTTCTCCCGCTTCAAACATTCCTCAACCTTTTGAAAGAAGCAACGACCATTAAAAAATAGCCACACATAAATACAGATAGAAACAGACATAAACCTTCTGAATTCTAGGTACCTTAATAATGTAATCTAGGCATGGCTCCTCAAGAATCCACCTTTGAGCCTTGACAGAGTAGTACTCTGTAGTATCCTTGAGCAAGAAATTTTCAAAGTCATTCTCCTAACACTCCATTTAACCCAACCTAATTTTAATAAAAAATATACAAGACATTCTTTAACAGAGCCCGATCAATCTTTTCATCGTCATGTTCTATGTCTATCCCTTAATAGTGAAAATATCAGTTTCTTAAATAGATGAATCTTAGGGACATATGCAATCAGACAATTGGCCACTAATGCACACAAATATAGAGATTTGCCACATGTAAGAGATAATACCAGCTTGGTCCTTACTATATCATTTGTGAATCTTTATGAATTCATATTTAAATTTGCTAAAGTATTTGATTTGTACTGAAAGGATTAGATCTATCATTTGTTGTAGCAGTGGTAGAAGCATATCGAGTCAAAATTATAGTGATTCAAATGCCTTGGTAGGTACAAGCAGCTCACGGGCGACGCTGTCAAAATCAAGTGAATAGTCATACGAAAATATATCCATCTTCATCACATGCTGCTAGGAACACAAGTAAATATTAATTGTTACAAAAGCAGCTATTTGAGGTATACATGTTTTCAGGGAACACAATATATTCAAATTTACCGTTCGAATTTTAGTATTTCCCATACATCATAGCTTTTGTAGTCACTCAGGCTATAGCTAGACACAATAGATGACCTACAGGTAGAAACAAAAAATCACAGAAAACATTTTACTCATTTTGGTTTGGACATTGCATTGTGGACTACAAAAATACTTCTGCTCAAACAAAAAATAGCATGTCATTATGTTTGGGGGCATGACCATTGCCTCTTTGTAATACTCAATGTCCTTTGTTAGCTATTTTTTGCAGCTAACTATTTAATGTGAACTTGCAAAATAGAAAAAATGCAGTGCGCTTACTGTGTTAGGAATTCAGTGTACTTTAAAAGAAGATCTCAAACTTCACAAGAAAATTTTAGATGACTGTAAGGACCTCATTACTACAGGATTGAACAAGGTCAGTTTAATGCATATACAAAGAGCACATGTACTTTGTCTTTAAAGTATATGATTTAAACTCTTCCTTTTGCATATCTACATACAACTACAAGCGAAAACTGAGCAGTTGCTATTTCCAGCAAAGACTTTCAAATTTTCATTCAACATAATGATGCATGGAATCCTAGATAAAGATAATTCTACTCCTAGTGATCATGTTACTGCCAGAATTGAAGATATATGACCTATCTAGCTACGAATGCTTACACAATCTTTTCTTCGATGCATAGATTCTAGAGACTTGGACGACGAACAGTATGCCGACACCTGTGCCTACGTAATCCAATGAGCCCAGGGATCTCCACTGTAAATTCTGTGAAGAAAAGGATCAAAACAAACAAACAAAACGGGGTTGTCTGAGTCGGCCATTTCCTGGTTAGTAGAGGGTAGGGAGCAGTAGGTCCATTGTTGGAACCTGGAGTCGATGCGGCCGTCTATCTCCGTGACGATGCGCCTCTACTGGTGCCTCCGTATTGACCCATTCAACCAGCACACAAAAATATATAATTCATATATTTTGACCCGGACAATAGGAAAAAGTAAAATATAATTATAAAAAATAATTTGATGCAGAGTGGCCAAATACACGAACCTGGGATGAGTAGAATATAAAACATATTGGCACTTATAACCTCAATGGCCTCTGAATTGACCATGGGCGCCATACACTCCTTCATTAGCTCAAACAGCCACAACGCCTCGTCCCCGAGCCTATTGACCGAGTAGCCATCGATCATGGTGTGCCACGAGTCCATGCCGCGGTCAGGCATAATGTCGAATGTCCTGTGGGTGTGGGGCATGGCTACGCACTTGGCGTACATCTGCAGCAGCTTGTTGTTGACTCGAAGGTCGACGCAGAAGGGTGAGCGGAGGAAGAATCTGTGCACCTTCCTGAGCTCCTCCAGCAGCTTAGGGTTGGATCAAGCTGCCGTGAGCTCGTAGAAGGCAATCGGGTCGGTGCATGCCCATTGTCTACAAGTTCCACGACGCCCTTCACCTTCCCCTCCCGGCTCAAATCCTGCAAGCTCCCTAGGCCCCGCTACAGGTTCAGGCGGCGGCGATGCCTGCTAGTGCGGGGGTGGAGGCTGGTGTCGATCGGCCCCACACGGCTAGTAGGACTTGTTTCCATCGTGGTTGGATGTGACGAGATCTAGTCTGTAAAAGAAAATGTGCAAGTCTAATATCAGGGAGGAGGATGATAAATTCACATAAGAACAATATTGAATACAATAATTAAGATTACCACACCTCACCAGAAGAATCAAGCAAGGTATCTTCATTCTCCAACCGTGTAATCTTTTGAGCTATTTCTGGCAATGCCTGAAAAGCAAGATAGTTATTTTAATTTTGTGAGAAAAAACTATTTTTAACATTGTCGTTGCCGCCTCCGAAGCCGCCATCTAAGTCTCATGCACGCACGCTATCGCTTGATCCTGAAAAACTATCTTTCAGATTAAACTGTATTATGTAAATTCATAATATCAAGGATATGAAACACAAGCCATTTCTCAAACAACCTTTATACACAATACCAAAACCTCCTTGACTTTATATATTCTTGGAATTAAAATTGTTTTTTGAACTTTGCAGATCACAAAATATTGACAAGGAATGCAAACTTGTGCAGAATGTCAATTATAGACTTAACTAACAAACAATGTTGTAGACAATTGAGTTACATCTCAAGCGGTCAGCAAGTATTCTTTACATATTAAAATTACCATTTATTCAGATAGCAATTTATACAGGTCATTTGGTGGCATTACCAAGAGTAAAGTTCACTGTGTATCTCTGAACTTGAGCCAGAGCTCCAAAACATAACAAGCAAAAATAACATATCCGTACTGTGCCAAACCTCTCTTGACCTACTTAAATTAGTTTAGCAGTATAAAATGATTTTTTTTCTTTTTAGTGAGTCAATTTAGTTGGCCCAGCTGTGTAAGTTTAGGTTGCCATGGTGCATTTTACCATGTGATGAAGAAAAACAAGAAATAACTACTAAACAGCAGTAACAATGCACCCACCTTGTGAAGACAAACGCATTGGGTTCTATTCCTCTTGCTCTCATGTTCTCAAATGTTGCACGAGTGTGATGCTTATCACCTCGCTTGGCATAATACACAACCATCAGACCAAATTCCCTCCTTGATGGCTAAACAAGCAAAGTAGAAAATAAGACTATAATCAGTGCCACCAAAAGAGAAAAGTTAACACTAACACTGAGACAACTTTATACTCTAAGCATAAATTCCTAGAAATAAATGAACCTGCATACCCCTCCCTTTTGAAGCCTAGAAATTGAGTAAAAGAGGTACGGTACTTTCCTAGGAAGTTGTTAAAACATGACTACCAGATGCCAAATAAAAAAAACGGCATTGAAATCAAAACATGATTGTCCAGATAAAACAAATTAAATGATCACCAACTCCAAATCTCAAACAAGTCATAGGGCAAGGTTGCAAATATATATTAAAAATAGGGTATATGTTACATGTTAGTGAAGCAACTTATTTTCAAAGGTAACTCAGGAAAGGCTTCATACTTGAATAAGGGTCAGAACTCGGAAGAAGGGAATTGTTTAATGAAGCTGTCTGATTAAGTTGGAGTTGGAGATGAACTTTGGTGTCAGCTAATGATTGTTATTGGAAATGACATCAAAAACATTGTAGTTTATTCTACGTCTAAGGGCTTGTTCGGTTATTCCAATCACATGTGGATTAGATGGGATAGAAAAAATTATGAAGGTTTTGACTTGTTTAGGATTTAAACCCACTCAACCCCACCGAATCCACATGGATTGAGAGCAAAACAAACAAGTCCTAAGGTGGCAGATGGACCTACTCAGTGCCATCCTAACAAAGCTTACTCTAAGCATATTTTGTTGGTGCTGTCTGCTATTTAAAGCACCCCTCAGAGCTAGTATCCACTAAAGGTTTCCAAATCACAGCCCAAAAATAGAAAAACTTCACCCGTCACTCTGTCAGCACGTTCAGCATGTGTACCACCTTCAAATTGCATAAATGGCATTCTACAGGAACCAATAAGGTCGGGTAATACTAATGCTGAGGTGATCGATCAAAGAGGCCACCACCTTGGGAATCCGCTCGAAAGCGGAGACGACAGCCTGCCAGTCCTTGGGCCGTGACTCCAGCACTCTCCGGAACTCGCGGCGCGCGTCCTCCCTGCCCTTGTGCCACGGCGAGCGAGCCTCCCGGACAACCCCGGCTTCGACCCAGCGCGCCCGCTCCTCCGCCCTTGCTCTCCCTTTCCTCCCGTCGCCGAGCCTCACGTTGCGCAAGTTTTCTAAAACGCGGCCACTGAAATTCCCCACTCGACCCATCAACACTACCATTCGTAGGAAAAAAGAACAGTCGGATCCCATTGGTTCCCAGCTACAAACTTGCGCAAGAAGTGGACCAACCCCCGGCCTAAGTACTCAATTTTTTGCAGCAAAAACACGAGTTGGAGAGCAGGAGAAACAACGTCTAGGGTTTACCGAGAGCAAGAATGCCACTCCGGCCGGATCTCTAGTGCCCCATCGACGTGCGTGGTTAGTCCTTTTGCTGGGATCGCCTCAACCGCATGGGCGAAGAAGTACCCCTTGGCATTGTGACTGCGGATGTGGGAGAGGGAGGGGAGGTCCCAGGGCTCGAGACGTTAGAGGTCGATCTCGGCGATGGCGTCGATGCGGAGGCGGCAGCCGAGAACGCGGCGACGGAGGTATTAGGGGCATCTCTCGCGGCGACGTTGCTGAAGGCCGAGACGTGGGCATCTCTCGCGGCGGCGGCTGTGCACGTGGGGCTCGAGGCGGTAGAGGTAGTAGGAGATGAGCTCCTCGTCGCGGAAGGCCTAGGGTGTGGGGGTGTGCATCGAGAGTGGGCAGGCGAACCGTGGCATGCGACCAGGGGGAACAGGGCGGGGGGAGAGGGAGCCGGGCGGCGGCGGTGTCGAGGGAGCCATGGCTGTGGGTGAGATTCGTGGTTCTAGTGGGGGCACGCCGGGCGCGGTGGAGGCATGCGAGCGGGGCATCAGAGCGCGATTTGTGGGCTCGATCTCGTAGATCTCGCTTCGTGCAAGGAAAGGGAGCCGATCTCGCGTCGCGCAGCCATGGATGAGAGCCGGCGCTGCGAGGGGAGCGACGCTGCGGGGGGAGCGGGACGCGGCTGGGGAGCGAGGCAGAACGTGCACCAAACAAAATGTGGACGCCTCCACTATTTACTTAATTAGTAGTAGAGATATCTTGTTTGTCTATGTTAGAGTTGTTTAGAAAAGGATTAAGGCACGTCACACGCGTGCGCCCTACCACTGAGTCCACGTATGTCATGGTCATGGTGCAGTGGAGTGTAGCGGTATTTTGCCAAGTCAGGGAGTTATAGGAAGTTTCTTATCATAACTCCGAGAGTTACGGATCTCTGTGATCTCCCATGTGAGTTACGCTTCTTTGTCTCTTGATCTTCTGTGCCCGCTCTCTTAAACTCCTATGTCCACTTAGTTCTCCTAGCTCGCCATCCTACCATCATTACTCAATTTGTCGCTACTTGCCTCTGCTTTAGTTGTTAGACAAGTGTCTCTATTCTTAGTTCTTTTGTGCATGAGCACTAGGAGAGTGGGCCTCTAAAATGAGTGTCGTCCAAAAGTTTATCTATATGGGTGAAGTACGACAACCCCTTTGTTCTCTCCTTCCTAATGCTAATCGACACTCTGTTGTCTCCTTTTCAGCATGGTGATGATCAGCATAGCTACTTCTCTACACTGCATCGAGCAAGACGAGTACACCGATTAGGCAATATGTCTGCCACTTGGCTTTATATGCATATATTCAATCACAAACTATTTCTAGATTAAATTGTTGCCAAAATCGTCTAATTTTCTAATAATCTAAAAGAATGATAGGCTTTTTTAGCTGGCTTTGCAAGCATATTGAAATCAAATATTTTGAAGGACCACATTAGAGACGGTGGTATCAAATATGCATATTATGGTTGGTTTCTATGCACTCAGTTTTGTTACCAAACCTAGATCACCTGAATCGCATGCTGCTCAAAAGGTGTGTGTCTGTTTTAGGATGCTAATATTGTGTTCAAGGGACAATAGTTAGCGCACTAGGAGATTACGTAGTTGATGCATGATTGTGTCTATTGAGAAAGAAATGTGGGATGCGCTAGAGACCAAATATGAAGTTTCTAACGCTCATAGCGAGTTGTGTGTCATGGAGCAGTTTAACGACTATAGAATTGTAGATGGTCATTCTATAGTACGACAAGCTCATGAAATACATATTCTGAAAGAACTCAAGAATTTTGGCTGTGTACTGTCGAATAAGTTTGTAAAGGGTTGCATCATTCTAAGTTGTCATAGATTTAGACATATTTTGCTACTTCTCTTAAACATAAGGGGTAAGAGTTTGACTTGCCAACTTCAATGGCTCTTTAGATATTAAAGATAAGACGAGAGCTAAAATGTCTATGAAAAAATTGTTGAGGGGGGTTCTAGTGTCCATGTGGTGCAAAAACCCTCAAAACTCACACAAGAAAATTTCAAGCAAGTGTTCAAACAAAAGAACACCACTCCTTGTGCTGATATTTTTCGTTTTCTTCTTATTAGGTCAGAAGAATTTAATTAGTAGCTCCTTGTTATGTTGAGATGGCTATAAACATGTGTTTGAGTTTAATAAATGTATATTATGTAAGTATGGAACATTTATTGGTAAATGCTATGATATTAAGGACTCGTTCCACTTGTCTTTAATGGATGTTTGTTTTAAATTTATGAACTATGTGAGTCATGACAATGAGACAAATATTTGGCATTCATGTTTACACCTTCTTAACAAGGTTAGCAATGAAAGTATAACTCACAACATTCGATACCGCCATAGTTGAGGTTGAGTGGCTTTGTTAACTCCTTATGGATTTATAAATAGTTAAAAAACAACACTGGCTATCTCCATGAATTGTGATAATCATACAATGATAATCAAAGTGAATAGTTCTATGGACATGAAGTCTATGAGGCATAGGAAAAGGTAGTTTGAATATAATAGAAAACTGAGAAACTCTAGAATAGTAGTGTTTGGATATGTCCATACACCTAAGAATCTGACTAATCAGTTTACTATGGGCATACCATGTATATGAAGAAGGTGCATCGAAGGAAATTTGATTGATGTCCACTTGATGTCATTCTATAGTGATAACGTTATCGGAAGTATAGTGAAGTAAAACAGTGAAACAATCTAGTCAATAGAGAGACCCTCTTAAAATAAGGTCCATATTGTTAGAGATGCATGTTTCTCCTTTATTGCATGTTTCTCCAAGTGGCTTATTTAAGCAAGGTTGTTGTTCTATAGAAGATCGTAGAAGAAACACAACTATATGACTTTCATTATTAGTCACAGTCTATAATATGTGGGTAATCTTGAAGTACTCATGAAATCCCATAAAGTGTGGCTTACATGCTTCAAATCGAGGGGATACTTTAGCATCCTAGTACCAGAAAAGAACTTTGGTGAAACTCACTTCACATAAAACTGTCAGTCTAGGACATAGTCCATTGTTCAATTCTGAACAAGTGTAACCCTTATTCTAGGTGAATGTTCAACTTAACAGTCCCCAAAAATTTTGGTCTATCAAAGAATAGTGGCTTTGAGATTGTTTAATACTTGACCTAGAATTTGGTGGAGATGTTTGAAAGGGAAGTTGGGCTAACCATTTCCTATAATTAATTTTGGTGGTTAACGACCAACGCAAACCTATGGACTAACTAGTTTGTTTAAAATACATGTATTATAGGTGCATAAGGTTCAACACAAACCAAGAAAAATATCAAGTTAGGGACACAATTTTATTGGAGCAAAAGGACTTGAGTGTGCTGAAGAATGGCGCACCGGACTGTCCGGTGTGCCACCGGACAGTGTCTGGTGCACCAGGACCGTACAGATGCAAACCAGCCACTCTCGAGAATTCCAAGGCGCGCTCCGCTATAATTCACTGGACTGTCCGGTGTGCCACCAGACTATCTTGTGTGCCAGCGGAGCAACGACTCCCTGTGCCAACGGTCGACTCTGCAAAGTGCTACAGTGAGGAACAATGTCGCACAGAAGTCAGAGCAACAAAGTCAGAGGGCACCGGACTGTCCGGTGCTGCAAGAGGACAAAGCTCCAACGGTTGACCCAGCAAATGTTATAGGTACCAAATGGGTATTCCACAACAAGCAAGACGAGCTTGGTGTGGTGACAAGGAACAAAGCCCGACTTGTGGCCAAAGGTTATTCACAAGTTGAAGGTTTGGACTTTGATGAAACTTATGCACCCGTAGCTAGGCTTGAGTCAGTTCGTATATTACTTGCCTATGCTACTTACCATGGTTTTAAGCTTTATCAAATGGACATGAAAAGTGTCTTCCTCAATGGACCTATCAAGGAAGAGGTCTATGTTGAGCAACCTCCCGGCTTTGAAGATAGTGAGTATCCTAACCATGTGTATAAATTCTCAAAGGTGCTTTATGGGCTCAAGCACGCCCCAAGACCTTGGTATGAATGCCTGCGATATTTTCTTATCACTAATGGCTTCAAAGTCGGCAAAGCCGATCCTCCTCTCTTTACTAAAACTGTTGCAAAAGACTTGTTTGTATGCCAAATTTATGTTGATGATATTATATTTGGGTCTACTAACAAGTCAACTTGTGAAGAGTTTAGTAGGATCATGATTCAAAAATTTGAGATGTCAATGATGGGGGAGTTGAAGTATTTTCTAGGATTTCAAATCAAGCAACTCCAAGAGGGCACCTTCATCAACCAAACAAAGTACATTCAAGACATACTTAAAAAGTTTGGAATGAAGGATGGCAAACCCATCAAGACACCCATGGGAACAAATGGGCATCTCGACCTCGACACGGGAGGTAAATCCGTAGATCAAAAGGTATACCGATCGATGATAGGATCTTTACTCTACTTATGTGCATCTCGATCGAACATTATGCTTTCTGTATGCATGTGTGCAAGATTTCAAGCAAATCCTAAGGAAGTTCACCTTAAGGCCGTGAAGAGAATCATGAGATACTTAGTTTACACTCCTAAGTTTGGGCTTTGGTATCCCAGGGGATCCACATTTGATTTAATAGGATATTCCGATGCTGATTGGGCAGGGTGCAAAATTGATAGGAAGAGCACATCAGAGACTTGTCAATTTCTGGGAAGATCCCTGGTGTCATGGGCTTCAAAGAAAAAAACTCCGTAGCTCTTTCCACCGCCAAAGCCGAGTACATTGCCGCATGTCATTGTTGTGCGCAATTACTTTGGATGAGGCAAACCCTTAGGGACTATGGCTACAAATTGAGCAAAGTCCCTCTTCTATGTGACAATGAGAGTGCAATCCGCATGGCGGATAATCCCATTGAACACAGCCGCACTAAGCACATAGATATTCGGTATCACTTTCTAAGGGATCACCAACAAAAGGGGGATATCGAAATAGCTTATGTGAGCGCCCAAAACCAATTAGCCGATATCTTTACCAAGCCACTAGATGAGAAAACCTTTAGCAAGCTTAGGAATGAGCTAAATATACTTGATTCTCGGAACTTTAATTGAAACATTGCACACAGCTTATTTATATACCTTTGATCATATCTCTTTCATTTGGTACAAGTGCATATTTCTTATTCTTCTTGTGCCAAGGCTAAGACTAACGTGCTTTCAAGTATATGTCTATGATTAGTCTTAGATTGAAAGGCAAATGGAGTATTCGGCAAAGACAATGCTTCCACTCAACTCTAACGGTATTATTTACCCTTTGCTGGTATTCCGCAAAACTCTCAATGGTATGACCCTTCACTCATATTTATTTCACCATTTGGGAGGTATTCTTAGGCCCCAAAGGGGGAGAAAATGTTAAGGGCTCTCGAAGTCTCCGTTTTTGGCGATTAATACCAAAGGGGAGAAAATATTTAGCCCAAAGCAAAAGGACCGCACCACCACCATTTCAAATTTCAAAAAATTTCACAAATGTTTGTTTTTCAATTGGTATTCAAGGTAAATTTAAATTAGTATGAACTTTCAATTGGTATCTTGAAAAATAAAGTTTCAATTAATGCATTCTCAATTGGTATCAATTGGTATCTATGTTGATTTCTGAAAATAAAATTTCAAAATTGGTATCTATCTCAAAACACTCTTGAAAGCTAAGAAGAGAATCTCATTCAGGGGGAGCTTTTGTTTAGTCAAAGGAAAAGCATTTGAAACAGGGGGAGAAATTTCAAATCTTGAAAATGCTTCTTGCAATCTTATTCATATATCTTTGACTATTTGCAAAAAAGACTTTGAAAAAAATTCGAAAGATTTGCAAAAACAAACAAGTAGTGCAAAAGTGGTACAAAATGCTAAATAAAAAAGCCAATCCATTCACTCTTATTCTTAGTAAGACTTTCAAATTGGTTTAATTCTAAGTAACCTATGCACTGTCATCTCAATTGCAAACTAGTTACATTTCTGCACTTTATATTTGCTTTGGTTTGTGCTGGCATCAATCACCGAAAAGGGGGAGATTGAAAGGGAAATTGGGCTAACCATTTCCTATAATTAATTTTGGTGGTTGACGACCAACACAAACCTATGGACTAACTTGTTTGTTTAGAATACATGTATTACAGGTGCATAAGGTTCAACACAAACCAAGAAAATATCAAGTTAGGGACACAATTTTATTGGAGCAAAAGGACTTGAGTGTGCTAAAGAATGGCGCACCGGATTGTCCGGTGTGCCACCGGACAATGTCCGGTGCACCAGGACCGTACAGATGCAAACCAGCCACTCTCGGGAATTCCAGGGCGTGCTCCGCTATAATTCACCGGACTGTCTGGTGTGCCAACGGAGCAACGACTGCCTGCGCCAACGGTCGATTCTGCAAAGTGCTACAGTGAAGAATAGTGTCGCACAGAAGTCAGCGCAGCAAAGTCAGAGGGGCAAATCATCGTGTTCACTCGTCTTTGTGACCTCCTCAACGAGGACTAGGTTCTTTGGAACCGAACCTCGGTAAAACAAATCATCGTGTTCACTCGTCTTATTTCTTGTTTGATTTGTTTTCCCTCTCTTTCGGACTTGAATTTAATTCTAATGCTAACCCTGGCTTGTAGTGTGTGTTTAAAGTTATAAATTTCAGGTTTTCGCCTATTCCCCCCCCCCCCTCTAGGCAACTTTCAATGTTATTATGGTCCTAGCCCATATAAATAATTGAATAAATCCTAATGGCGTGTATTAAATAATGTATGTGTTATGGTTTAGTATCACGCAAGATGTTGATAGGATGTTAACACAACTTATATGGTTGGACCTTGTTTGTTTACCTGAAGTTGTTGAGAAAAGGATGAAGGTGTGCCACATGCGCGCATGCCACCGTCGCGCCGAGCTGAGGCATGGCATGGCATGGTGCAGTGCGATCATGGTGCAACGTACCATGGTGTAAGTAAGGAAGTTAGGAAGTTACAAGACGTGCGGAGTTTCAGTAAGTCATATAGTTACACGTATGTTGATAGGAAGTTTCTTGTCTCTTGATCTCTCGCGCTCACTTGGTTCTCCGTCTCTTGATCTCATGAGCCCCCTCAATTCTCTTAGCTCACCTATCTAAGCTTCATCTCATAATCTAGTTAATACTAGTTTATAGTTTTATTTCGCACTTTATAAATACATGTTAATGTGATTAACACCAACTAAAGTGTCTTGAATTAATACTTACTTAATATAACTGTGATATCTATTACTGATTCTTGTGTGCCACGCGCGCTGTTCACGCGCTGTTCGTGCGCATCGTTGCATTGTCTGCGTGGTGTTCGCATGTGTTGTGCTCGTCGTCGTCTCGTTGTTTGCGCATGTCGTCATGCTGTTCGCGTGTGTCGTTGTTCGTGCGCGTCTCTGTTCGCACGCGTTACTAAAATTGGTTCACTATACCGCGCATGTTGATTAATTAATTCTTGTTTAGTTGTTGACTAATTGACAATTCAATTTATCAGAAATATCTTCCACAAATGATTTATATTAATTAAAATCGACTTAAGAATACAGTTTTACGTGTTAAACGCATAAATCTTTCAAAAGTTATACCTTTTCAACATTAGCTTCGATTTCAGTGTTTCTTTTTCTCGCCTGGCCGTAGCGTCGAGTTCTATCCATTAGCGTGTGGTTTTATAATCTTCACCTTTATTTGGTGCAACGTTACTATGCTTGTATATGTTTATTTGCTTGTCCCTGTTTGTGTTGGATGCATGTCACGAATAGAATATGATCCATTCTCGAGCTTCGCTGGACCAACAATCAAGCTTTGGTGATCCAGAGATCAAACTCTTCAAGATCTACAAGGTTGAAGGCCCTGAGCATCTATTTGGTGAAGGCAAGTGTCCTCTGACCTATTATGTCCTATTCATATGAGAATTCGTATTCTCGCATAACATGATTCAAAGCTAAGGGTTGAGTAGCTTTGTATTTACCTTATCCTTGATTAGGCTATTAAGGTTAGCTTTATGGTAGTGCTCTACTTTGGAGAAACCTAACGAACGGATATACCTTTGGTATGTAGTGAAAACTTGTCGACTCACCTTGGAAGTGTTTAAGGGTCTAGACAACCCAAGGAAAAAGGATCATGACTCATGGGTAAAGTGTGTGACCTCTGCAAAGGGTTAGAAACTGATATATCAGTCGTGCTCACAGTTAAGAGCGGCCTTAGGAGCTCATTTGATTAGATATACACTAGATACATTTATGATGTTGGCTTTAATTATGATGATCATGGTTACACACTCAACTATCTCCTCTACGAGGAGATGTCTTTTGGGCTAATAACTTCGGATTTATAATAAAACTTGGCTTATATTAATGACTAAAACTTGACGAAGTACAAGCAATCCACTGATAGCCTAACTCAACGTAGAGCTAGTCCACTTTAGCCAAACAGGGCACTTGCTGAGTATGTTGATGTGTGCTCACCCTTGCTTTAACATAAAACACCAGGTTGTCCCCACTGCAACCAATGCTCATGAGAAGACGAAGGCAAAGAGGCGAACTTCTAGGAGTTTTAGGACTTCGAGGAGTTCTAGACTTATGTTAATGCAATCCCCTAGTCAGATGCATGTGGGAGGCCTTTACCTTTACTACGTTCTGTATTAGCACTTTGATACTCGTTAAGTCAATGACTATGTGGATGTCTTCAACATCTGGTTGTAACAAGTTTAATACTCTTTATGTTATTATTTGAGCATTATGTAATGGTTTTCATTTATGTAATCACTGTATACGTGAGTTCTGATCCTGATACATACATGGTTCGCATTCGGTTTGTCTTCTAAAATCAGGTGTGACACGTACTCTTTCTTGACATGTTCTGCTGAGGTCGGCTTACACCCATAAATTAATGGGGACACTTTATACATTTTACTCCCTCTCCTCATAGATGTCTTCCCTAACTTGCAGGATGCAGCTGGTCATGAACTTAGCAAGAACCAGTGAAGCACTACAACTGTAGCCTCAGACCACAGTACCACATGCACCGACCAGACCTGGTATTTGTACTGTCTTCATTGCAGAAATGTTGTCATTTGACAATTGATATAGTAGGGACTAGTGTTGGGAATATGGGTCGGGCTTTTTAGGCTAGTGCGTGCACAACCCAAAAACAAGAGCCCCAAGCATTGCCCGGTGAAAGTGAAATGTGCCCTTGGGCCATTTCTATATTGTTTTGGTGATTAGATGCTCAACATATTTTGTTTAGACTAACATAAGAAATGAGCATAAGTACATTAAACAAATTGAGCTCGGAAGAGGAAATAGTGCAAATCTATATGGATCAAGTAAGCTCTGGACACTTAGTCAACCATTTTGTGTGCTAATCATATTTGTTTAAGTGTCAGGGACTTTATAAAGACAAGTCAAAAGGAGCAAAAGAGAACAAATAAAGAAAAAGAAAAAGTGTGCTGGACTGAAGAGCACCAGACGGTCTGATGCCACTCACCGGACAGTCTGGTGTGCACCGGACAGTTCGGTGCACGGTTCGGCCAACTGCCTGCTCTCAGAGAATTCTAGCCTGCGTCGGCTATAATTCACCAGACCGTCAAGTGCACAGTCCGGTGTGTCAGCCGCCAACAGCTAGCTGCCAAGTTGGCCGAGAGCCAATGGTCAAGTGGTGCACCGGACAGTCTGGTGCCCCCCATCGGATGGTCCGGTGCCCCCAGAACAGGAAACCAGCCAATCACGGAATTCGTAGTCGTTGCATTGTTCACTGTCCGGTATGCACCGGACAGTCCGGTGCACCCACGGATAAAAGGCAACCAAAGCCTACCAAATGGAGCTCCAACGGCTCCAAGGTCCCTTGAGGCTGTAAAAGGGACCCCTAGATGCATGGAGCTCCACACCAAGCATCCCTTGAACATTCTATAACACTGAGATGTTGTGTTCACGCCATTGCTTCGCTAGTTAAAGATTCGAGCACGTGTTTTGAGTTGTAACTCTGTTGCGCCGTCTTTTGTGCTCCTCTCTTGGATTGTGTGCGTGTGTTGCTATGACTTTGTCTCATGTGTGTGTGTGTGTTTCTATTCCCCCTTACTATTGTGTTCATTTGAGATCAATTGTGCAAGGCGTGAGAGACTCCAAATTGTGGAGATTCCTCATAACGAGATATTCTTGAGTTAAAGAGAGAACCGTGGTATTCAAGTTGATCTTTGGATCACAAAAAGGGGTTGAGTGCAACCCTCGTCCATAGGGACGCCACAACGTGTAGTAGGCAAGTATTCTACTTGACCAAACCACGGGATAAAAATCGTCGTGTCACTTCTCCTTATCTTATTGCGATTTTCTCTCTATTCACTTCACTTACATAATTGCTCTAAATTTAATACTTACTTAGTGAAGAGCAATTAAGTGAAGAAGTTCACTCCTCTGCTCATTCGAACTTGGCTCTTGCTTTCACTAATCCAATATTAGTCCAAGTTGTTTTGTTGAGCTGTTTTTACACAGGATCACCTATTCACCCCCCCCCCCTCTAGGTGCTCTCACCTGGAACGAAATGATATGGGTCGGACTAGCATGGCCCGAAGGCGGGCCTAGACCGAGCCTCAAATCCTGGCCTGTCAGGGCCCTAACACTGCCCGCACGCATGTGTCGGGCTTGGATCGGCCTGGCCCAATGAAGCTCATATTGCTTAATTTCTTTAATTTGGAAAGCTATAAACTTTATGTGTTTTGTAATATTTAAATTTTATGTTGTCAAATGATGCTTGCATTGTTTAATCTCTTTAATATAAGCTACAGACTTTATGTGGTTATAATATTTGGACTTTACGTGGTTCAAATATATGGGCCAAACTTGGGCGGGCACGGGCCGATGAAGGCACGACGTGCTTTAGAGCCGAACTGGATTATTTTTTCTAGTCTTTGGACTGGTACGACACGAGCCGAAAGTTTTTTGGACCTTCTCGATCCAAACCCATTTAACCCGGAGCACGATAGGCTCGAGCCAGGCCAGGCCAACCCTGCCCAATTTCTAGCAATTGTAGGGACAGTCACGTCACACGTGAACGGCAGGCTCCAAAGTGCAAAGTGACAACAACCCCACATTGTGGCGGTGCTACCTTTCGGCTTGGCTAAAATTAGCTGAAGACATCTAAACCATCTAGATAATAGTTCAGCTATTAGCTATTTCTAGCAAATTAGCTAATAGTTATCTAGCTATTTGTTAGCTAGCTAATTCCACTATCAATTTGTTAGTCACCTAAGGCTTTGTTCGGTTATTCCCAGTACACATGGATTGGATGGTGTTGTGGGCCTTCCTCTTCTGAAGGTCCTCAAAAACATAACTAACATGTTTTCCAGTATAATAACTGTTTCAGGAAGCTTCAACTTTAAGATGAGGCTATGCATGGTACAAAGGTGCAATCTGAACAAGGGACAAGCCAGCTCCGAAGCTGTGGCTGAAGGAGCTTTGGCTCAGTGCATTGACGATGATGAAAGGAGAAACCGACTTAAAGGGGAAAAGACTGCTTCGTCCTCGACAGCTTGTCTTAGGGTCAACAGTAAATGTCAAGGACACGAATGTAATTTCATCCAAGTTGCGTCCTGTGCCTATAAATAGATGAACAGTAGCACCGTACTGTTCACGCTGACTTGTAATCACTCTTGCGTCACTTCCGCCCTTTTATCTTCTGTCAAACTGAAGGTACAAATGTAATATAATCTCTATTGTTGTTTATTTATGTTCATGAAAGAGGGAAACGAATAATATACTAATTTGGAATGATTGTTTATACTCTTTTTGTGTCCTGTACGCTTTTATTCATATCTTCTCTCACTGAAATGATGAAGGTATGTTCTTCATGACCTTCGTCTAGAGATCAATATATCCTAAGGGATATAATGCTCCGTAGGATGAAGTTTCTTAATCAATAACAATTGTGTTGCCTTGTTCTTGGTGTGTAGCATCTGAGAACAAGGACCAACATTGGCGCCCACCTCCGGTGAACTCATCCGACCACCTTCGACAAGTATCGACCTTCGTCATGCCGCTGAAGAAAACAGCGCTAGGGGCTGCACTGCAACCACTAAATGTTAATCAAGAGATGCTACGAGAAGCTAGGAGCCAGAAGAGGAAGGCTACCAGCCCAACACCTTAGGAAGAAGAATTGGACCAAGAGATCAGGGATCTCGAAGCTATTCATCAACAGGTCTAAAGGAAAAAAGAGAAGATGCTTCGGCTCACCGATCTCCAGAGGAAGATTGACGAGGCCGCCGAAGAAATGCGTCATCTCACCCAGGATGGCCAAGACCCAAGGCCCCAGTACAGGGAGCTTCGTCAGGAGAATTCATTCAATGATGACGAATGGTATAGTGATTTTCATCATTGAAATTTTGCTTTTGATGACGCTTTTCCCTTGGCAGCAGAGTTGCAGGCTACCCCATGGCCCTCATCATACAAGCCACCTCAGGTTCCTATGTATGATGGGCACTCAGACCCGAAGCAGTTCCTGATGAGCTACGAAGCAACCATATCTTCGTATGGGGGTAATACTGCAGTCATGGCGAAGTCCTTCGTCATGGCAGTCCGAAGTGTGGCCCAGACATGGTACTCTTCCCTTTGACCAGGAACAATTACATCATGGCAGAAGCTTAAGGATATGCTGATTACCAACTTCCAAGGTTTTCAGATGAAGCCGGTTACCGCCCAGGCATTGTTCCAATGCACTCAAGACTAGGACGAATACCTTCAGGCGTATTTCCGAAGGTTCCTGTGACTAAGAGCACAAGCACCCATAGTGCCTAATGAAATCGTCATTGAGGCCATGATCAAGGGACTCGGGTCAGGACCCACATCTCAGTATTTCTCTAGGAAGCCTCCACAAACTTTGCAAAAGCTGCTTCAGAAGATGGATGAGTACATCTGGGCCGACAATGACTTTCGCCAAAGAAGGGAGGAAGCATACAGGTTTTCTGAGATGGCCAGGGGCTTCGGAAGAAGAATTCACCCCAGGCACGTCAGATCAATCCATAATGCCAACCCAAGTGATGATAGGGGGAACCAACCCTAAAGAGAATAACATAGCTCCCAATCATCCAGGCAGCAACAAAGTTCCTTCAGGCCACCAACTCCAAGAGGTAGAGGGGGCAGAGGCTTTGGAGGACGATTTGGAGATCAGCCTAGGAGACTATTTTGCTTGTTCTGCGGCGAGGACAAAGGCCGCACCACAAGAACGTGCCAAGTCACAATTCAGAAGCAGAAAGAGATTGCCAAAGCTGAAGCACCGCAGAATCAGCCGAAGCAAGTCCTACATACTACTTCATGCTATTCTCCCTATGTTCCAGAGTACGTAGGTAATTAGCAACCTACAGCCTTTGTTGCTTTGGCAAGCCACTCCCAAGCTTCCTAGGCCCAGCTCCCACCACCACCACCGCTACCACCTACTCTAACCAGAAGCCAGCAGCCAGAAGGGCAACAGCACGCTCAACAGCAATGTGATTTTCGGGAGGAGTCCGAAGCTCGCACAGTCAATAGTACTGTGCATGAATCCAAGCACATTTACTAAAAATATCCTACCCTTGGTGTATCTTTATCTTTTCTGTCATTTTATTTTTCTTGTATGAGAAACAAGTCATAAAGGACTGAATTTTGATTTCATGTAATAATCGTGCTCGTATCATTGAGTAAAATGCTTCCTCCTAACAAAGTTCCAAAGCTACGTTCCTAAGGGAGCGGAGTAAGTTCCGAAGCTACAAAAGTCATTCCTAAAGGAACACAGAGTAAGTTCCGAAGCTATACAAGTCGTTCCTAAGGGAGCGCAGAGTAAGTTCCGAGGCTACAAAAGCTGTTCCTAAGGGAGCGCAGAGTAAGTTCCAAAGCTACAAAAGCCATTCCTAAGGGAACATAGAGTGAGTTTCGAAGCTCCAAAGTTGTTCCTAAGGGAATGCAGAGCTAAAATACCACCGAAATAGAAGGTGAAGAAGCTCCAAAGTCGTTCCTAAGGGGATGCAGAGCTTAAATACCACCAAAATAGAAGGTGAAGAAGCTCTAAAGTTGTTCCTAAGGGGATGCAGAGCTTAAATACCACCGAAATATAAGGTGAAGAAGCTCCAAAGTCGTTCCTAAGGGGATGCAGAGCTTAAAGACTCCAAAGACGTCCCCAAGGGGATGCAGAGTTTTGACTGTTTTGGTCTAGGCGTGTGTATTCGACATAAATGTCATGTCGCATCATACCATTGCATCATTCCGCATAGCATTACATCATACATCATACCGCATTAACATCAAACACTGAGCACGAAGTAAACCTTCGGTAATAACATGAATGAAAGTCTACTAGAGTACGAAGCAAACCTTCGGCCAACATAATCTTACCTGGAAAGCCTGTTGACAATAGTGTCACGCAACAGCTTTGAAAGGGATTTTTCTTTACGAAGCATGAAAAGAAGGAAAGGTGTTTTTTCGCTGAAGACTCAAAAATGGTATGTGCGTCAGTTTCATGCATCGCAAAGAAATATATTACATTAGCATACACAAATGTTACATTATTTGATAATTGTTTCATACACAAATGTTACATTGTATCATTTCAGCAAAAGCCTAGTCTTCTTTGAGAATTTTTTCAGTAGCCTCATTCAGCAGTTTGTCGACGACTTCGTCGACGATGGCATTGGCAACACTCATCACATCCAGCGCTCCTTTCATAACGGGATCGGCCTGGGGGTCGTATGGCTCGGGTAGCGGTGAGAGTTCAGCTATAGTAAACAAACTGTTAGCCTAAAGCCAGAAAACAAACATCGAAGCTAAAATTCAATAATAATACCTATACGCCTCTCACGCTCGGCAGCTTCTTCATCTCGCTTAGCTTCTTCTCGAGCATCATGGGTTTCTTTTTCATTTTTTCTTTATGATTTCGTTGGCCAATTCTCGGCCACCATTCACCCAAACATCGGAATAAAACTTCCTGCCCACTAAAGTGGCTTCGGCCGAGGGGTCCTTCGTGTCGTCTGTGGAGAAGGCGGCTTCAGTCTGGCCTGCAGCTTTAACATGGTCACAACCAACCTTCTCTAGAATTGTCGCAACCCCTTGTGCGCCGGCGAAGGCATAAATGTCCCCGCGATCACCAAGGATCTCTTCAAAGGCTTCGGCTTCTTCACCTATCAAATCAATGACCCCTTCAGGGTCACCTCGGATGAACTTTTCCTCCAAAGAGTATGCACCTACCTTGGCAAAGCTGGTTTTCAGTTTTCTTACGCAATCCAAGGATTTCTCAAAGCATCTTTCCTTGGATTCACAAAGCCCCTCAACATTCTTTTTTATCCTAGTATTTGACCATTCACTTATTTCTTGTTTTACTTTTGCAACTTCAAAATTTTCTTTAGCCTCGGCAAGTTTCTTCTGAAGATTCTCAACTTTGGCTTTATGGGCTTCGAATTGAGCATTAAATTTTGCCTTGTCCTTCTTCACTCTGTCCACTAAGGAAAGCAGAATCTTGTCTTTTTCTGTGGCTTCATTCCTCCGCTTGATAACCTCCGACCGAAGGTTGCCGAGGGCTATCTGGCAGTTTTCATCTTAAGCATTCTTCTGTGCTTGCAAAGCGTTGCTAAGAATTAAGCCCTGCAAAAAGAGGGGGGAGATGAAGGATCAACGCGAGAATAAAAGAAAAAATAATCCATTTATAAATCTGTAACTTTCGTACCTTCATACTATTATACGCAAGGCTATCTGTGAGGTCATCTTTTGACATGGCAGAAAGACCAGCTTCAAGCTTTGGAAATCCCATATTTTTGCCATCTCTCATCAAACAGAAATTTCCTTGTTGTCTGGGAGACAGTACAGAAAATCATCTTCGTCGGTGCCATTGTACACTAAGGCCCCCTTCGGATATTTCAACTTCCGGGCGTAATGTTTGCCTTTCGCGATTTCCTCTTCAGATAATCTTTTCCCCGAAGCATGTCGAATAATAAAGTCAAGATTTTTGGAGGGTGCTTCGGGAGTTGGAGATTCAATTTTTTTCGGGCGTATCTTTCTTCTCCAGAGCTAATCTAGCATCTGAAGATCCTCGCCGAGTTCCAGTGGGCTCTACTTCAGCGGGCACCGAGGGCCTGGCTTCGGCTTCAGCGCAAGCTGAACCAGTTTCGGTAACCTTTTTTGCAGGGACAGGAGTCAATGCCCTTGTCAACTCCATGACAGCGTCTAGCACGCTCGCCATCCTCCTCTTGGGGGTTATTGCAGGAGCTTTTGATATCTTTGGCAATTCTGGCTCCGCTAGCGGGCTCGAAATTTTTGGCAGTTCCAATGTTTCCCCTAGCTTTGGCTCTGTGGCCGCTTTTTCTTTGGCTTCGGCATCATGTTTTGTTGTCCCGACTGGCCCGGCTGCAAAAGCCTTCGACAATTCAGCTAGTTATTCTGCCTCAGCAGTGGAAGATGTCCCTTCACCAAACTTCAGCACAGTGGCTATTTCAATATATCTTGGCAGGTGCATTAAGACCTTGATCTTTTTGCCCTTCAGCACAGCAGAAATGCCCGAAGTAGCAGCTTTTCTCTTCTTTCCCTTCTTTCGCGAGGGATAACTATAATTAGGGTATATGAAGCCAATGACATTAAAAACTCTATTCAATCTTTTCTTTCCTCGGCCTTCGAAGGCCAAGGTCATTGCATCATCTTCGGCCCTAGTATAGGCCCCATGCAATTCATCACTGGTTGCCTCAATAATGCTCAACCACTCATCATTTGGTTCATCAAACTCGCCTCTGTATCTGAAGGTATACTTCAGATAAACCAAGCCACCTTGACTAGACCCAGCAACATCTTCCTTCGGCATCTCCCACTCATTTACGAGCGGCCATACTCTATAGGCAATGTGCTCTTGAACCAAGTCTCTTGTGCCAATAAAGGTACACACTGTGTTGAAGCTTCTCTGGCATGCTTCTATATTATTTCCAAGAGCAGTGGTTGGCCTCCTAATGCCGAAGCGAGACCAAATGGGGCGCTGAATAATCCCTTTTATATATTCCCTCTCAACTAAATCATTTTTCACATAAAAACATTCTTCCATCCAAGCTTCTGGCCACTTTTTCCGAAATGTTGGAACTAGGAAGCTTACATCAGGGCGAGGCATGAAGCCATAACAACCGAAGTTGTTGTGATACTGTTCCTTGCCAGTAACTTTCGTTTCATACAGCAGCTCGTGCATATTGCAAAAGCATTTTGCACTTGGCTCTAGCCTTTGGCTTCTCACTACCCAAACAAAAACCCCCATTCTGATAATGGCTTCAAGGGTAATCTGATGAAGGAAAATATCAAAGGTCTTCAGTACTTTGACCAGGAATTTGCTTAACAGGAACCAAAGCCCCGCCTTCATAAAGATTCTAAAAACAACCACTTCATCTTCTTCGAGAATAGGGGCGGCACTGTCCCCTCCAGCTCTCAGAATAGAGATATCTCGGAAATATCTCACTTTCATGGCATCAATTTGACTCTGCTTAATGGATGATTTCCCGAAGATGGTGTGACTTGGTCGCCATGGCCGGTTGTCAGCATATTCGTCTCCACTTTCCATATCAAAGCTTCTGCTATTATTAGAATCTCTAGACAGTCCAGCTAGAATTTCATTCGTAAACTTTTCTGTGTTTGCCCTTTCCATAGCCTCGTAAAATCTAGCTAGAGCAGGGTCCACAACCTTCTTCTCATCAGCCATTTGATGAACACTTGAACAAATGTCGAAGCTCACAAAACAAGTGAGATCTGACAGCAAGAAAATTAAAACTTGAGAAAATAGCACAAGCGATTGAAATGGCGCAGCAAATGCTGTCGCTGTGGGTTTCTATTTATATGCCCAAGTGCATTGCAACTTGGCGGGCCCTACATGTCATTGATTTTTGCTATTCTAGCGAAGGGAAGGTGTTTTCGGACCTTCGGCTAAAGGCCTTCGTTCACTTCGCAGTCTGAATTTGGTAAAAGTAAAAACAAATTAATACTGCGAGGGGCTACTGTTGGGGGCCTTCCTCTTCCGAAGGTCCTCAAAAACATAACTAACATGTTTTCCAGTATAATAATTGTTTCAGAAAGCTTTGACTTTAAGATGAGGCTATGCATGGTATGAAGGTGCGATCTGAACAAGGGACAAGCCAGCTTCGAAGCTGTGGCTGAAGGAGCTTCGGCTCAGTGCATTGACGATGATGAAACGAGAAACCGACTTAAAGGGGAAAAGACTGCTTAGTCCTCGACAGCTTGTCTTAGGGCCAACAGTAAATGTCAAGGACACGAATGTAATTTCATCCAAGCTGCGTCCTGTGCCTATAAATAGATGAACAGTAGCACCGTACTGTTTACGCTGATTTGTAATCACTCTTGCGTCACTTCCGCTCTTTTATCTTCTGTCAAACCGAAGGTACAAATGTAATATAATCTCTATTGATGTTTATTTATGTTCATGAAAGAGGGAAATGAATAATATACTGATTTGGAATGTTTGTTTATACTCTTTTTGTGTTGTTGGGGAACCTTCCCGTCCGGGTAGGTTGATCCAACGGGGAAACAGTAAATGTAGTTGCAGAGTTTGATGTGGAATGCCAACAACTTCTTCTCTTTGTTACGAGCACTGTACGGGGGTATTTATAGGCACTCGAGTGGCCGCCTGTCCCTTGTCAAAGACATTTATGCCCTCGAGTGCCCGGTTTATCTCTAGAATATTCCCACGAGGGGAGGTTACAGACAGTCATTACAGTAAAGGCTATTACAGACGCAGCCCGTAATGCGCTTATCCCCACGGGGCCCGTTCCTATGGGCCGGATTCCACATGGGCCTTCCGTAGCGGTGACGACGCGGAGACCCGTAGCCTTCGACAAAGCCTTCGGCTTGCAACAGCAGGAGCGAAGGGGGTCACGCCGGTTTCCGTCCAGTCGGCGCCTTCAGCTTGCTCAGACATTCTTTCGATGTGGCCTTTGTCAGAGTGATGAGTGGACGAAGGAGTAGAGCGAAGGGTGGTGTATTCGCCTTCGCCCCAACATTTGCCCTTCGAGAACCAGTTCAACTAATTCATCTGGTGCCGAAGACAACGCTAGATGGTGAAGACGCTCCCCTCGCTCGAAGTGGTTCCATGGGGGTTTTTGAAATTACCGTATATGGACGTGTTACTGTTGGACTGCGTGTTTCCCGAAGCGTCGCATCCTGTCTATAAAAGGGGCGGCCATGGCTAGGACTGTTTTCCACTCTTGCTTGCGTTGTAGAAAACCCTAGCTTTTGCAAACCGCTCGAGTGCCCTCCTTGCTCTCTCGCTCCAAAAATCTGGCCCGTGTGAAGCAGACCGTGCGCCACCGCCGATGGTACGTAGCAATGATCTCTTCCTCGTCTGCTGCGAGTGCGTCGTCGGCTAGCCCGTTGTCTGAGGATACGTTGAGCGATTTGGCGGTGATGGATTTGCAACCAGGCCACACCATGGAGTTTGGCACTTCGAGGATTTCCTTGATCCGCGTGCTGGAGATGCAGCGGCTTGGATACTTTGGTGACGGTGTCAGGCGGGTTCCAGGCGCAGAGGAGATCCCTGAGCCTGAGGGCGAATTGGTTGTGTTTGAGGCATTCTTCATTACCGGCCTTCGTCTTCCAGCGTATCATTTCGTGGTGGAGGTTTTACGGTGGTTCGAAGTGCAGATCCACCAGTTGATGCCTAACGCCGTTGTTGCACTGGCGAAGTATGTTTGGGTGGTTGCTTCTTACGGCGGGCAACCTTCTATGGAGGTCTTCGCCAAGAACTATTGCCTACACTAGCAAAAAAGGAAAATAGGAAATAAGATTGCACAATTTGGATCGTGCACCTTCACGCCGAGGACTGGAAAGACTTCGGCTGAAGTCGTGGAGATAGTCCCTTGTGCAAGGAACAAGTGGGGCAACTGGTGGGATTTTTGGTTTTATGTTTCTTGTGGGGAAGCTGAAGATCTGCCGGGGCTCCCTCCGGCCATTCTATGCTCTCACTTCTATGTGGCGTTCCCTCGGTTCGAGGTAGCGGAGAATGACAAGAACGAAGGGGCCCTTCGATACGCTGCCCGCTTCAGTAGCGGGCGCGATTTGGTTGAGGAATTCATCGGCTATGGAGTGTGGCCTTTGGCACACGGCTGGGTACTCGGCGAGGTGTGCCCTTGCCGGATGCCGACCCTAGGCGATCAGTTGGTGCGAAGTCCTGCCTTCACTGTGGATTTATGGGGCCGAAACCCGACTGCATTTGTGCGCGAGGTGGAGGCCGAGGCTGCAAGGATTGTAGGGCGATATGTGCCGAAGACTGAGACCTACAGAGTTGGGATATTCGCGGTTTGAATGTTCAGTTGAACCGTGTTCTTAAGTTTAACCATCTGCCATATGCCGGATACCCGGGGGATGACGATGTCGATGCTGGTGGTCGCCGGGGGAAAAGGGCGGTGGCAGGGATTGACAAAGGCCCTTCGCGGGTAGCAGCGCTGGCTGTAGCCACCAAAAAGAGGAAACTAGGTACAATAGCTGAGGGGTTGGGGGCTTCCGATCATTTTGCTATGGATTTATTGGGAACTTGCACGACTCCCGGGGACACGATGTCTTCGCCCGAGCTCTGGGAATCTTCTGCACGAATGCTAAAGGTTACCAGGGGTCGCTGGCCTAGGAATGTTCCGATCCCCCAGGTGGCCGGCGAGGACATGTGTACGTCTCGATTAGCTCGTGAGATGAAGAATTTCCTTACAGACGGAATGTTGCTACTGTTGTGTCGGCAGTGATAGAAAAGGATCGCAAAGACGCGTCGCGCAAACGTTGGGCGTTCACGAGAGTTGGGGACCCGCGCCACAAGGTCAAAATGGCGTGGGGGAGTGCGAAGTCTGCTGCCCCCAGCACCGGCAAGCCTCCGCTGGGCGCGAAGTCCGCCACCCCCGGCCCCAGCAAGCCGCTCCCGGCCTCGCCCGCACAGGAGCGAAAGCCTCCATCCTAGAGATGTCAATGGGTAATTCCCCATCGGGTTATAGCCTCCCAGACCCATCCCCATCATGTTTGATACATCCCCATACCCATACCCATCATGGGTACAAAACTCATCCCATACCCATCCCCATTCGGGTTTCGGGTCCCCAATGGGTCCCCATCCCCAATTAAGGAATAACTAGGTACTAACATCTAGCACAATCTATCCAGATTTCATACATCACCACATCAGCAAGCACTCATCCATGAACCATTATCCATTCATCCATCCATCAGAAAAGAAATCAATACTTGGGACCAATATAAGAAATGGAGTCTGCCGGGTTTGATGGCCGACTCGGCCTCAACTCATTCATACAAACAGGACAGGTGTACGCGTATAAATACCCATGGGTAATCGGGTTCGGATTATTGCTTCCCAAACCCATACCCGTTTACCCAATGGGTGGAGATTTTATCCCATATCCATACTCATGAGGACAATTTTTGTCCCATACCCGTACCCTAATAGGGGAATTCCCCACGGGTTATCGGGTATCGGGTCCCCATTGACATCTCTACAGTCCATCCCCGCCTCGTACTGCTGAGACAGGGGTGGGTGGGGCCGAGGTCTCCATGGATATTTCCGTGGAGGACTATCTTGTGGGTGGGGTCACGATTTTCGATGCCCATACAGGGCGAGGACCTGTCAGTGAGTTTTTTTGTTAGGTTAGGGTGTTTGACGAGACTATGGTGCAGGGTTGGAGGCTGGGCAACTGGATGTTGTCCTAGCGCCAGCGGTGGCTGAGCCAGTCGGTGTGGCCACTGGAGCAAAGGGGTCTTCGCAGGACCCATGGTCTCGATTTTGCGCCAGCGGTGAGATCGCTTCGGCCGCCGCCGCCAAGGACGTGGCGGCTCAGTTGCGCAGTAGCTGAAGCATGTAGTTGCGCAGCAGCTGAAGCATGTAAGTAAATTTTGACTTTGGTGGCTTGCTCTTCTTATATGACTTAGAATTTGACTGCTTCTTATATATGCCAGGCGGCCGCCTTCACCGAGCATATTGCGTCGGGGGCCCTGACCTCGGAGCTTGCTGCCGAAAGGCGGTGACTCGAGGGGAGGATTGAGCGCCTCCAGATGCAGCACACTGAGGCTGTCTGGGACAAATCGGCCACGGAGAACAAGAGCCACAACCTGATGGAGAAGCTGTCGGCTGCAGAGGCCGAAAAAGATGACCTCGCTCGCTGGCTGGCGGCGGAAAAGGAGGATACGGATAGGGCTTGCGTGGAGGCCTAGGCTGCATGAGCTGAGGCCAAGCTTGCGCGTGTCGAGGCCAACCTCGCTCTCCAACGTGCTACGAAGGCGGAGGTGAACCACAGGAGCCTACGCGGCTATCTGGACAAAGCGGAGGCCTCTACCGCACAGAGGTGGACAGAGCACGCGTGTTGCTCGTGGACGCGTACCGGCAGCTTGGTGCACGTACTGCCCCCTTTGAGGCATCTGGTAAGGAGGTGGGCCTCCGCTTCCTTGGGTGGCTACAGGAGGAACTAGAGGTGCTTCTGTCGATCATGACGGGTCTCATGCCCTTCGCCTCGCTCATCACCTGTGAGGGGGCCACGAATGCCTTATCCCGTGAGGGATGCAGGCACTTCGAAGTCTTTGACCGATCCGACAAAGACTTCGACCGCAAAATTTTCTAGGTTGAAGACGAGGTGCTAAAGCGGTCTGCTGGGGCGCTTTATGATAGGATGTGGGGCCCTCACGACCGTGATACTGTCCAAGAGAGGTCTGACCGGGCGATGGAGCAGGTACGGAATGTTGTTGTTGTTGTTCTTTTTTGTTCATTTTTTTAGAATGTGTATTTATAGTTGGTGTTGTTTCTGTAGATGACGAATGATGAGGAGATCAACGACTTCGGAGGCCTTGAGAGCACAGTGCCTCTGCTGGAGGGTGCGAGGTTGGGGGTTGGGGAGCAACCGGCGCCACCGACTCATGCCAGCGAGGACACTATGGCGGCCGCTGTGCCGCCTGATGACGTTGTGGTGGCCACCGTGCCGACTACCGAAGACCCTGCAGCACCGGCCGGCCCTTTGCAGGTGGCGATGTAGAGTCAGGGGTGTTGGATGTAGGGCTTTATTTTTGTGATACTAAAAATCGGTTGCTGCGTAGGTTCCGACGTCTGGGCCTGCGCAAGCAACCCCTACTGACACTACAGGAAACGCCTAAATTTTCGTGGGCCAAAAACCCACGAAAATAAGCCTAAACCGACGGAAATAGAGTATTTTCGTCGGCACCGAAAATAAGTTCGACGAAAATGGGCACCTATTTTCGTCGGTACCGACGAAAATAACCTATTTTCGTCGGCTCGGCGAGGGCGGGCAGGCGCGCTCAGGCGGGGCGCGAGAGGCTCGGGCGAGGGCGCGCTCAGGCGGGGCGCGGGCGGCTCGGCGAGGGCGGGCGGGCGCGCTCAGGCGGCGGGCGGGCGGCTCGGGCGAGGGCGCGCGCAGGCGGGGCACGGGCGGCTCGGCGAGGGCGGGCTGGCGCGCTCGGGCGGCGCGCGGGCGGGCGCGCTCAGGCGGCGCGGTGAGCGCGGGCCGAGGGCGGGGCGAGCGCGGGCGCTCAGGTGGCGCGGCGAGCGCGGCGAGGCGAGCGCGGCGAGGGCGGGCGGGCGCGGCGCGGCGAGGCGAGCGCGGTGACGGCGGGGCGAGCGCGGTGACGGCGGGCGGGCGGCGGCGCTTCTAGAGACGAGCGAGAGAGAAGATGTGCGCTGAAGCCGGATGGAGGATTAACGGGCCTCTATTTTCGTCGGCCTCATTAAGGCCGACGAAAATAGAGGCCGGTTAATGACTTATTTTCGTCGGCCTGGCTGCGGCCGACGAAAATACCCCACTTATTTTCGTCGGCCTAGGTGCGGCCGACGAAAATATCCCACAGTTTCGTCGGTCCCGAGGCCGACGAAAATACCTTTTGTATTTTCGTGGACCTGCCAACGAAAATATTCGCTGGCCCACGAAAATAGGACACATTTTCGTCGGTCACTCTGGCCGACGAAAATAACATTGTATTTTCGTGGGCCGGTCGACGAAAATAGCCCGGCCCACGAAAATTTAGGCGTTTCCTGTAGTGTGATGATACTAATTTTGTGGCGGCCGCAACTGCAGTGCCTGCTAATGATAGTGTGTCTGGTTTTGAATCTAGGTCTTAGTAATCTGATGGTGAGTTTGGTAGCCTATTTTTCTAGACCGAAGAGTCTTCGGGTGAAGACTTGGATTATTTTGCTGCGTTAGACGTGGCCGCGACGGAGTCCTCGCCGCGACTGGAGGTGGGCGAAGCGTCTGATCCCCCAGCTAGCGTGAGGATCGAGCGCCGGTGGCGAAGAGTAGTGTCGAAGCATAGCGTTGGTGAGATGTCGCGAAGTGGTAGGCGCTATCGGATGGGGGTGGAACGAACCCGGCTTTGAGTAGATCGGTGTGGCCAACGAGATCTGTTGTCCTCGTTGTTTGGGACAAGTATTGGTGAGGGGGATCCACGGAAACTTTTTGAGGGTGAGGAATTGGAAATGATGTTATTCAATTATTAGGAGGCGGGCATTATCCCGAAGGCTGAGCCGATGTAGAATGTTTTGTGCCATCGCTCTTGTCTTGTGGTACCTCCTCCGGCTCGCAATAAAGAGGGAGGGACAAAATGCGATTGTATTTATTTGTATGGCAGGGTTGGTGGCCCCTCGCTATGTATATGTAATCTGACTGTTTATTGTGTAATATGGCCGGTTACCCTTCGCTTGTCAGTGCGATGTTGAATGAGATGGGTAATTCGTGTGTTGACTGTCCGGCTGCACCCTTAGGCGACTTTTGCACGGAGCTGTCTTTTAGTAAAGACTTCGTATCGTGCACTTGTTGTGCTTGTCCGGCTGCACCCTTAGGCGACTTTTGCACGGAGTTGTCTTTTAGTAAAGACTTCGTATCGTGCACTTGTTGTGCCTGTCCGGCTGCACCCTTAGGCGACTTTTGCACGGAGCTGTCTTTTAGTAAAGACTTCGTATCATGCACTTGTTGTGCCTGTCCGGCTGCACCCTTAGGCGACTTTTGCGTGGAATTGTCTTTTAGCAAAGACTTTGTATCATGCACTTGTTGTGCTTGTCTGGCTGCACCCTTAGGCGACTTTTGCGCGGAGCTGCCTTTTAGTAAAGGCTTCATATCCTACACTTGTTGTGCCTGTCCGGCTGCACCCTTAGGGGACTTTTGTACGGAATTGTCTTTTAGCTAAGACTTCGTATCGTGCACTTGTTATGCTTGTCCGGCTGCACCTTTAGGCGACTTTTGCGCGGAATTTGTCACACGCGAGGGTAGTCTACGCTACCTGTCGCGGTGACTTCGAATCGGTCTTTTTCAACATGGTGATATCTGGAATTTTTGCGGGGGTTTTTCGCTGGTATATTACATGACGCCACCTCATTAAAAACCTCACCCTCTAGGAGGAAAAGAGTGCGGGCCTGAATGGCATTGTTTACAGAATTACAAAGGCATGTATGCCTTGGAACTTTAAACACAAAATTTCCGGAGATTATCGATGTTCCAGGAATGTTCTAAGTCTTCACCAAATGTTGTTGTCAATCTGTAAGCACTGGGGGACGCCTTTGTCTTGACTATGTATGGTCCCTCCCACTTTGGTTTGAGCTTGCCCAAGGACTCTGTCCGGGTAGTTCTTACGAGTACGAGGTCTCCTTCGCTGAATTCTCTTGGGACGACTGTGTTGTCGCGCCAGGCCTTAGTTTGAATATGATATTTGTCGAGGGCCTGCAGGGCGAGGACGTGGTCTCCGTCGATGAGATCTTTGGAAGTTGGTTCATCGACATCAGGGATGACTGATTTGTTTGTTCAGGGGGACCCGTTCTTTAATTCTTGGGATGTCATGGCCTCAGATCCATACAATAGGCGGAAGGGTGTGAACCCGGTTGCTTGGCACTCTGTCGTGTTCAAGGCCCATACAACTACAGGTAACTGGTCGGCCCATTTGCCATTTTTATCGGCAAGAAGCCTTTTCTTGATGGCACTAAAAATCTTGCCATTGGCGCGCTCAACAACACTGTTGGATTGTGGGTGGTACACAGAGGCGAAGACAAGCTTGGTGTCGATGGTAAAGCAGAAATCCCTGAAGTCTTGGTTGTCAAACTGTTTGCCGTTGTCGACTGTGAGTTCGGACGAGTCTCCGAAGCGGCAGACAATGTTCTACCAGAAGAATTTTTAGGCAGTTTTCAATGTTATTGTGGATACTGCCCTGGACTCAATCCACTTTTGAAATATTCGACGGCGACGAAGGTGAACTTGACGTTCCCTTGAGCTGTAGGCAGTGGTCCGACGATATCCAGCCCCCAGCGTTGAAGTGGCCATGTATGGGCGATGAGCTTGGTGAATTGCGAAGGGTTGCCTGAGTGGGGAGAGAACTTTTGGCATGCTTTGCATGACCGAGTGACTCGATTGGCAGTGCAAATTATTGCGGGCCAGTAAAATCCTTGACGAATTACTTTGGCAGCGAGGGCTCTAGGTCCTGAGTGGGAGCCGCAAGTTCCGCTGTGGACTTCGCGGAGGATTTTTATGCCTTTGGTTTCGGTTATGCACTTCAGCATTGGCTGGCTAATCCCCTTTTTATATAGCTGACCCTCTACTAATGCGAAGTCCCTACTTCTGTGCTTGAGTCGTTTGGCCTCATTACTATCGGTTGGATGGTAGTGGCCTTGCAGGTACAGTGTTATTGGGCCTGCCAGTCTTCGGCCATGATGAGGTTGACAAAGCGGTGACCTTCGGTGTCTTGAGTTATCTATAGGCCTTCGGGGTTGCGGACAGCTGGTGTGCCGATGATGTGGTAGAACACGTCGGAGGGCAAGGCCTTGCCCTTGGCCGCTGCTTTGGCCAACGCGTCGGCTTTTTCGTTCTTGTTGCGGTCCACGTGCTGCAGGGTGAAGCCCTTGAATTGCCTCTCGAGGCTGCGTACGGCTATGAGATACTGCATGAGCGCAGGGTCTTTTGCTGAGTAGTCCTTCTCAATCTGGCCAATGACTACTTTGGAGTCTGTCTTGACTATGCATGTGGTGACACCGAGTGCTCGTAATTTGCAAAGTCCCAGGATGACGGCTTCGTACTCTGCGATATTGTTACTGCATCTATCAGATTCCAAGGTGAAGCTGAGGCATGCTGCGTATCTGTACTTGATGCCTGCAGGTGATGTTATGATCGCATGGCACCACGTGCCATCGCAGTGGATGGTCCAAACTTTCTCTGGGGACTCTTCCTGTTGCCATGCTGGTCCTGTCTAGTCAATGATGAAGTCTGCCAGGATTGTGATTTGATTGTTGTTCTGGGTTCGAAGGGAATGTGGTACCCGGAGAGTTCAACTACCCATTTGGTGATTCAGACGGATGCCTCCGGATTTCTGAACAATTCTCCTAGACCCCTGTTTGAGGTGATCCATACTTTGAATGCCTCGAAGTAGTGGCACAGTTTGCGCGATGCCACGACGACTGCGTATGAAATTTTTCTAGTTCAGTCATGTTGCACTTGGAAGTCGTGAGGACTTCGGAGACATAGTACACTGGGCACTACCGACTGGTGTCGTCTCTGTCATGCTCTTGGACTAGCGCTACACTGACTGCGCATGGTGAGGCTGCAACGTATAGCAAAAGAGGTAGCGTAGGGTCGGGGCTTGTGAGGGTTACCAAGTCAGACAAGTGTTGTTTGAGCGACACAAAGTCTGCTGCCTGCTCTTGTCCCCAAGCGAAGTCTTTTGCACCACACAATGTCTTGAGGAAAGGCAGACTACGCTCTGTGGATTTACAAAATGAACCTGTTCAGGGTGGCCAATCTGCCTATCAGTCGTTGAACATCCCTGGTGGACTGCGGGGGTGCCATGTTGATGGTCGCTTGGATTTTAGTTGGGTTGGCCTCGATCCCACGGTGCGACACCAGGTCACCAAGTATCTTCCCCTGGCGAACTCTGAAGACACACTTCTCAGGGTTTAGCCGAAGTCGAGCATCGCGCATATTGGCAAATGTTTCTACGAGGTCGGCCATGTGATCCTCTTTGTTCTTGCTTGCGACAACGATGTCGTCTACATAGGTGAAAATGTTGTGGCCTACTTGACCTTCGAGGACCCTCTTGGTGAGGCGAGAGAAAGTTGACCTAGCATTTTTTAGTCCTTCTGGCATGCGGACGAAGCAGTACGTGCCGAAGGGTGTGATAAAGCTTGTGCTGGCCTTGTCCTCCTCTTTCATGTAAATCTGGTGGTAACCAGAGAAGCAGTCGAGGAGGGACATGACTTCGTAGCCTGCTGCGCTATCGACTATTTTATCGATCCATGGTAGGGGGAAGTTATCTTTGGGACAAGCCTTATTGAGGCTTGTGAAGTCTATGCACATGCGCCACTTGTCGCTCTTCTTTTGCACCATGACTACGTTGGCGAGCCATGTAGGATAAGCGATTGGCTCGATGAATTTGGCTTCTAGTAGGCGGTGCACCTCAGCCTTGGTGGCTTCAGTCTTCTCGTCGGACATTTTGCGCAGTCGTTGCTTTTTTGGGCGCACCGAAGGGTCGATGCCCAGGTCGTGCTCGATGATGGTGCGGCTAACCCCGACCAGATCGAGGGCGGACCAGGCGAAGACGTCCTTATTTTGGGATAGACAAGAGATGAGTTTTTCCTCGTCTCTCGAGGTCAGGTCTTCGCTTATTACGACCATTTTCTTAGGCATTGACGGGTCGAGGGGTACCGCCTTCGTTCCGTCGTTGCTTTAGAGCTGTGCTTTGATTTTTTCGTCTGCGATCAGGCGGGTCCCTTCAAAACCTTCGCGCTGTGTCGTGAGGCAGTGTACGTTCCGTTGCCCTAGAACGAAGTCCCTCTCAATGTTGCGTGCTGTCTACTGGTTGCCATAAACTGTGATCACGCCTTGCGGACCTGGGATTTTCATGCAGAGGTAAAGTCTGTGAATGGCCGCCTCGAACTTGTTGATGGAGCCCTGGCCCATTATGGCATTGTATGGGTAGACCATGTCAACAATGTCGAAAGTGACATGCTCACTTCGTGCATTGGGTGCTACACCAAATGATAGGGGTAGCTCTATTTTGCCGACGGGGAAGGTGCCCTTGCCGTCGAAGCCGTATAGGGAGTTGTCCGTAGGCTTGAGTAAGCTGTGGCTTATTCCCATGCGATCGAAAGCGTGCATGACGATGATGTCATCTTGACTGCCGTTGTCGACCAAGACTTTGTGCAGGTCCCAGCCTGCTACACTGCAGTTGATCACCATGGCGTCGGCGTGAGGATCGCTGCGCAAATCAACGTCTCTGGCGTCGAAGGTGAGTGGTACATGAGACCACCTTGTCTGCACTACTGGGTCAGTGAGAGCGACGTGGTTCACGCTTCGGTAGTGGTCCTTTTTCTGCCTCTTTGTTTCGAAGTCCACACTAGACCCTCCGATGATCATGTGGATGACTCCGCGGTATGGTGGTTCCGCGAAGTCTTCCTGCTTGTGTGCTGGCGGGGGATGGTTATGGTGTGGTGTATTTGGGTGATGCGGAGGCGGTGGTGGTAGAACCTGCACTTCTTGGTGGTGCTGGTATGCGTGTTTGGGTGGGTGCTAGATTTGCTCATGGTGGTAGGGTTGCTAGTGGTGGTATGTGTGCGCGACGACTCGCTGGTTGTCGGCTGGTTGCGCTCTGGACATTCTGTCCCTAGTGGCCTTGGTTTCGGGACAATCCCTTGTTGGGTGCGCGCAGTCCTCGCCATGAAACTGACAGTAGAATCTGCGTGGCTGCTATGTCCGTCCCCAGCCTCTCCCTCTAGTGCCATTGCCACGGCCTTGGGGGGTATTCCTGACGACGAGCAGTTTCTCCGACTGGGTGTTGATTGGCTATGTTGTGCACTTGTTGGTGACTACGGCTGTCTCGTTCGGAGTCTGGCTGCAAAGGCCTGGTCCAGGTTCTGCTAGACTGCGAAGGGTCCTTAGGCTTCCTCTGAGACTCGACCTTGTGTTGATGCAGCTCTTTGGATCTGGCATACTTCTCGAACAGTTGATACAGCTCTTGCAGATTTCTGGGTGGCTCCCTGATGCAATGATTGTACAAGACGCCAGCCCGAAGGCCGCTTATGGCGTAATGGATCACAATGTGGTCGTCGACTGATGGCAGTTGTGACTTGAGCGTTAGGAATTTTCTGTAGTACTCGCGGAGGGTTTTCTTCTCCTACTGCTTGCAGAGAGATAACTCGGCCAGGGCGTCGGTATTAGGTCTGTACCCTTGAAAGTTTAGCAGGAACTTGTCGCGGAGTCCTTTCCAGGAGTCAATGGACAGTGGCAGTAACCTAGTGTACCAAGTCAAGGCCGGGCCTTCGAGCGCGATGATGAAGGATTTGGCCATTGTGGTGTCGTCCCCTCTAGACGATGCAACGGCTACTTGGTAGCTCATGATGTATTGTGCTGGGTCAGTACTGTCGTTGTATTTGGGATAGGTGCCAGCTCTGAAGTTGGCCGGCCAAGGCGATGCTTGGAGTTGCGGGGCCAGGGGGCTTCGCTCGTCGAGGTAGTTGATCCCTTGGAAAGCTGCGGCGGGTGGAACAAATGGGTCGCGCTGTGGTATGAATGGGCCTCCGGCTTGGACACGTTGCTGGAGGGGTGTTGTCGGTCCAAGTGTCCCATGCTAGAGATTGTACTGGCCCTCGCTCTACATGAGCGCGATCTCTTGCTCCAGCTCCCGGGCTCTCTGCTCCTCATCTTGTATCATCTGACGCACCTTGGCTTGCATGGTGACACGTTGGCATTTGGCCTCAAGGATTTCTTTCTACTTTAGGAGGTTGTGGTTCTTGATGCACAGGGCCCGCAGCTGTAGCTGGTCTTCGGCTGAGATGCCGATGACTTCCACTAGTAGAAAAGAGCTCTAAGGTGGCGGCACGCAGAAATTTATACTGGCGGTTTCAGTTACAGCACGCCAGTGAAAAAAACAGGCGGGTCCGCCTTAACGAACCGATAGTGTAAATATATATACACTGGCGGTTCACTTAACAGAACCGCCAGTGTAAAGGATGCATTTACACTGGCGGCTATATTAAGTAAACCGCCAGTGGAAATATCATATACACTGGCGGCTGTATAAAGTGCACCGTCAGTGTATAGGATGTATATACACTGGCGGCTGTATAAAGTACGCTGCCAGTGGAAATATCATATACACTGGCGGCTGTATAAAGTGCACCGTCAGTGTAAAGGATGTATATACACTGGCGACTGTATAAAGTACGCCGCCAGTGGAAATATAATATACACTGGCGGCTGTATAAAGTGCACCGTCAGTGTAAAGGATGTATATACACTGGCAGTTGTATAAAGTACACCGCCAGTGGAAATTTCATATACACTGGCGGCTGTATAAAGTACACTGTCAGTGTAAAGGATGTATATACACTTGGCCCCGTTTGTTTCCTTTCATTTTAGAGAATTAGAATCTTACTATTAGAATAGTCTATTTTTTTAGAATGTGACATTCCACCACTTTCCAAAGTTATCATATAAGCATATATCAAATTCATACCGTGAGAGATGGAAATTGATTCTATAAATTTACATGCTATTTTTCTGATGTACAACTTATAGCACACTCTACTTGCTTCGTTATAAAATAAATGTAGTATATAACTATCTTTCTCATATGATTTAAGATAATATACAAATATATTACATATATAAATACATGAATTTAATTAGTTTTGTCTAAATTATAATTATTAAAATGGAATTCAATTCCAACAAAACAAACGGGTATTGAAACCGTCAATACATTGCATGAATAATCGGTACCAGAGAGGATTCCGTACCCCAATACATTGCATCAATAACAGAGAGGTGATCAATACATCTGAGATAGCAATATATCACTAACTACTTCATTACATCTAACTACTTCATTATACATACACTACATCATTGATATTCCAGCAGCGATCCAATCTCTCAAATATGTCATTTCTAGACTTGCATTTACAACGTAATCAGCTTGGCCATGCGAACTACTCCCTGATCCTCCTATGTGGCCTCGGTCCAACAAATAGTTATGCAAAGCAAAACAAGCAATTATAATCTTCACTTGCATGCTTCTTTCGTAAAATAGGAGTTCTCGTAGCACATGCCACCTTGATTTGAGTAGTCCAAAAGCCCGTTCAATTACATTATGGCCCCGTTTGTTTGGGCTTTTTTCAGCTTCTGGCCACCAAAAGCTGCTGCGGACTGCCAAACACCCCAGCTTTTCAGCCCGCTTCTATAAGAATCATTTTGGTAAAAATCGTCTAAAATCAACATGAATACAAAATCGGTTGAGTCGTCGCGATAGTAGGAATTCATCGCTTTCTAGATCCTGAAACATTTGAACCACTTCATCTTCCTCCGTACATAATTCCCACGATACTCAGATTTTTCTCACAGCCAGATTCTCTCCACAACCGGATTCTCAGAAAAGCTGGTCAGAAAAAGCTGAACCAAACAGGCCCTATGTAGACTCGAGTGGTCGAAATTAAACTTTTCCTGCACACTCTCTACTCCTGTTTGATTAAAATCTTCTAAGTGATGTCTCTGATTCCGATATGGTGGCAAGTAACCTTCGTGAATTGAGTAACCTGCATCCACTAGATAATACCTCCCTGTACAAAAAATTAAACCCAGAAAAAGATTTACTACATCGTAATGCATGTATGCAATGGCGCCAACAAAACATGCATGCCACCATACCTGCTGGTGGGTGTGGATAGTTCGCTTCTCCCATACAACTCCTAAGAACTGCCATGTCATGGCAAGAACCAGGCAACCCAGCACCTACAAAAGTGAACCGCATATCCATGTCCACTATAGCTAATACATTGTAGCTAGGCCACCCTTTTTTATTTATGTGTTCAGGCCTCGACTCATGACATACATGAGCTGGAATGTGTGTGCCATCTAAGGCTCCTATGCACCCATCAAAGAAAGGGGCATAAGGTCTAAGCTTGTTATGCACTTTAGAAAATGTTGGATCCTTGAGACATATAGTGGTTTGTGCAAAACTATACAGTGCATCTGCCACCATAGCCATTTTTCTATGGATGGTATCCAAAGACCTTTCAAATCTGTCTCTAATTTGTCGTGTTGCTTGTTGTGTCCCACATGCCCATAAGAACATCCCTAATGCTTCACATGACTCCACCTCTTGTGTTGACCTTAACCCATGATACCTCACTAAAGTATCATGCAATTCTCTAAAAGAATCTGGAGTCATACAAAAATTGTCGTGACACCTCCTGGAGTCCCTCATATTAAGTTCCACCCATTGCAATCCTGTCACGTGCGGCAATGGAGTATGAAGATTGATCATAGGAGCAAGAGTATACGAACTAGAAGCGAAAGCAGCTAGAACCACCGCTGCACCAGCTTGTTGGAACATGTTGGAGCTATCATCACTTGCCGTGTCGCTATGGCTGGAGTCTTCTGCACTACTCATCTCGAAGTTGCCTACATTTAACAGAAACGCAATACTCACCAATTTGATTATAGACCATTCAAAACAGAAATACAATACTTAACATACAATGTTATAAAACTAAAGTGCACAAGCACATAAATTAAATTGAACTACAATATGTCCGCAAACATCAAATAATACCAGAGTGATTACAACACACACATTCAAAACTAGACGAGAAAACTTAACAGTGTATCAAAGCATTATTACAACACCACACAGACAAGCTACTTGTTATTAATATGATTCCATTGGAACCTAATCCAATGGAGGCGTCCCTCTTTGCTTGTCAGTTGAAGAAAAAACTTCCTATTTATATCGTTTTTGCAAAGAATATTTGCCATGCAGTACAAATCAGAGTCTTCTTCAATTCCATCTTCCTTTAAGAGTCGCACAACCTCGACAACTTCTTTGTTTCCACGATTAAGAGTCATCTTCAAGTCCAGCTAGCTTCTGATGCTAATGCAATCAGAAATATTAGCAATGTGATCTTCCAAACTCATCCTTTTTGCCTTAGGGGGGCTATCCATTGTGGATTCTCTAATCCTTTTGGACGAGCAACCCACACCGTCATCAGGAGTACTGCGGCTGCCATAGCTTCGCAAGGGTTCACGGACACCTCCAGCACTAATCAAATTGCCCCTGTCGTGTGTGGTTAGTCGACCAAACAAAGTGTAAAGCTCATCAAGAAAGGGTGGTGGTTTTCCTCGACTGCCTTGAGGACTAGGATCCTGCGTTTGAACATAGTGCAGATTTAGTATTGGTCCATAAAAAAACTTGTAATCAATTCATGAACAATGTACCCCTTCCTGGGTCCCCCAGTACGAATCATCTGCTGCTATATCACCAGTCCTTGGTTCAAGGCCAAGCCCAGTATGGTTCTGCAAGTATTGCCACTGCTGGAAAGACCTTCGGAGCAAGTTCAATTTGTTTTGCAGTTTTTTGTTGTCATAATCAAGACCAGTCTGCTCTCTGAAGCTGTGATACACTTGTTGCCATCCATATTTAGTTAAGCCCATGCTATTGAAGTTATTAAGGTCCTTCTGATTGATGCATAGGTCAATGAATATTTTAGTTGTCCTCGGATCCCAACTGGCACGGTCCGACGAACTCATCTGTGGGCAAGTTGCACATGCACGTAACTATTTGGAACAGAGGACATGTAGTAAAAGAAACAAGAACTTGCCATGGTCAAAGAAACAAGATAAGAACTTGTTGTAAGTCAATGAATACACAGGCGCATTTAACAATTTCTGAAACAGAGGACATAAGAAACAAGATAAGTTATGCACAAAAGAACTTACTGTGGAAGTGGTTTTGGCACTCTTCTTGTGTAGGTTGTACTGAACAGGTGCAGTTCTCTTGTCACCCGCAGGTTCCGGGGAACAAGAATCACTGAATGAATGTGACAGATTGGGCAAACTTATGCATGAACTGCGTCGAAAAAGAAGAGTGATTTAATACATTAAAATGGAGGCATGAGGGCAGAGGGCAACAGTAAAATGGAGGAACTAATAAGAAGTTCACCTAGATCTGGTGTGCAGAGTCGACGGTCGAGCCCATCACCTACTTCACTTCGGCTAGGACGACGGAGGGAGGGCGGATCTGGCAACGACAACGAAGGAGAGGGTCGTCGGCGGCTGGAGTGACAACGGCGGCTGGAGCGGCTGGGGTATTAGGACGTCTAGAGCGGCGAAAACCATTGAGTCGCATATATGTCCCAACCGCATCATTATCACTGGCGGTTTTCTTTAGTATCCCGCCTGTGTAAATAAAATTAGCACTGGCGGTTTTCTTAAAAAACTGCATGTGGAATTTTCACAGGCGACCTTCTTAAGACACCGCTTGTGGAAATGTTATTATCACTAGCGGTTTTCTTTAGTAGACTGTCAGTGTAAAATAATGTTAGCACTGGCGGTTTGCTTAAGAAACCGCATGTGGAAACATTATTTTTCACAGGCGGCCTGCTTAAGACACCGCTTGTGGAAATGTTATTATCACTGGCGGTTTTCTTTAGTAGACCGCCAGTGTAAAACAATATTAGCACTGGCGGGATACTAAAGAAAACTGCCAGTGATAATAACATTTCCACAAGCGGTGTCTTAAGAAGGCCGCCTGTGAAAATTCCACATGTGGTTTTTTAAGAAAACCGCCAGTGCTAATTTTATTTACACAGGCGGATACTAAAGAAAACCACCAGTGATAATGATGCGGTTGGGAACAAGATCTACTTAAGACACCGCCATTGTAAACAAGAACTGCTTTATTCATTTAAAAAGATTTGTCATCCAGTACAAACTTTCCTACCAGAATAAGCTATCATGCTGCAACCGACGACGCTTGCTGGGAGGCATCTCATCGCATTGGCTTGCCCCACCATCATCATCGCTGTCATCATCGCCACTGCCGTCGCTGTCCTCGTCACTGCTGTCGTAGTCACTGCTGTCGTCGTCGTTCTCATCATCTTTGTCGTCCGAGGAGACCATGCACATCCAATTTCCAGACATCGGGTTGTCATCGTTGTCCAAGGACTCCACATCTGACGATTCTCCGTCATACGCCCAAGACCACTCAGTGCTGGTGTCGGAGTTCAGCTCCCCATCAACGAGGAACTGGAGGTCGTCCCCGTCGGTGAGGTCGTCGTCGGATTCTGATGCAACTGCAAAGTCCCATCCATCTGCATCCCAGTGCAAAGGTGCCTGTTTTTCATATGCCGCTATAGGATCCCACTCTGGGGTTGGTTCACGGCTAGAAGAATGGGAGACAAAAGAAGCAGAGGAATCACTCGGTGATGTCGACATGTAAAGCTAAGCACTATGGCGATGAATGGAAACGTGGAAATGTGCCTGTTTTTTCTGAGTTGCGATGAATGGAAATGTGGACGGCTGATGACCATTTATATACAATCAAATCGAGAACTGAATCGTCGTTTACTCGAACTTCGAGGAGCAAAGAGGAGTCAAAAGTCGCTGCTTCGTGTTCGGCGATTGTCGTTTCAATTCTACAGGGACAGGGACAGTTGAAGACACAACTGTTCAACTCCACACGCGGTTGAGTTAAGGCTACAGGGACAGTTGAAAAGACACAACTGTTCAACTCCACACGCGACTGAGTTAAGGTTTCCACAGGCGACTCGTAAGACTACCGCCAGTGCTATGTTTTTCACTGACGGTTCCTTAAGCAAGCCGCCAGTGGAAAGAATGTTTTCACTGACGGTTCGTAAGACTACCGCCCGTGCTATGTTTTTCACTAACGGTTTCTTAAGCAAGCCGCCAGTGGAAAGAATGTTTTCACTGACGGTTTCTTAAGCAAGCCGCCTGTGAAATTTGTATTATAAATACCCCCACCCTCGACAGGAATAGCTAGCTCGCAGCCAACTTCCATTGGATGCGATTTTGGAGGTCCAGATTATATAAAATACAAGGGTCGAGGTTTTGATCTTCATTTTTTGGAGGAAGGTTGCTAAGAAAGGTTGGTTTTATGTTTCATTGTCAATTTTTGTTCATATTATTTACCATTTTAGCCAAATTTTGTATCTATGCTTTTATACCACGTTCGGCTTATGTTAGATTTGGACATAACTGCACATGAAAGCTTTGTGGGCAAGGTGCACATATTAAATCACCACTATCCATCTCAGATATAACGTCTCTAGAACTGAATCGATGTGCATCGTGCACTAAATTTATCATACATATGCGTCGGTTCCTTGGTTAATTAATTAGGAAATAAATGTAAGCTTTTTTCTCTTGCCAATTTACAAGCGTTATGGTGTATTTAATTTTCTGTTACTTTTTACAGGTAGTGATGTAGAGGACATCGTGGATGTATAACTTATCAAGGCTAGATCCGTCGTACATATCCAAGGTCCATAGGTTTATTGATGTCGTTAAGGAATATGCTTGGAGAACAAAGACAAATCACATATATTGTCCATGCATGGACTGTAAAAATGTTGTTGTATTTGATGACACAGACCAAATCATATCTCATCTGGTATGCCGAGGATTTGTGAAGGATTACACAGTTTGGACAAAGCATGGAGAGGGTAGTAGTGCGCCTTATACGACTGAAGCCGCTGAGGACAAAAGATTTTAGTTTGTTCACGGGACACACCCACCTCTTCCACAGAGCGAACATGTAATGCCAAATGTCACTGATCATGGTTACTGTGGAGGAAGCGAACATGATAGAACTCATGTTTTGTCGAATGTTATTTTCGAGGAAGATGCAGAATGTTGGAGGCAATGTTGCGTCGTCATACGGATCCATCGATGTTCTTCAAGAAAGGTATGGAGTCCCAGAAGAAAGCAGCAGAAGAGCCTTTGTACGATGAGTCTAAGGGTTGTACCAAAGAGTTCACGACGCTCCGGTCTATGTTAAAGCTGTTGATGTTAAAAGCTAGATATGGTCTGTTTGATGCTGGCTTTGACTCGTTCTTGAATATCATCGCAGACATGCTTCCAAAGGAGAACAAAGTGCTTGCTAACACGTACTATGCAAAGAAACTAATCAGTCTGCTCGCTATGGATGTGGAGAAGATCCACGTGTGTAGAAACCATTGTATCCTTTATCGAGGCGATGATTATAAAGACTTGGAGAGCTGCCCAAAGTGTAATGCAAGTAGGTACAAGACGAATAAAGACTATCAAGAGGATGAGTGTGTTGCATCCGTGTCTAAGGGCAAGAAGCGAAAGAAAGCCCAAAAGAAAACTCCAAAATCCACGAGCAAAGAAAAGGAAGTAGACTATTATGCGCTCAAAAGGATTTCTGCTTTGGTGATGTGGTACCTCCCCATCGTCGATCGATTGAGGTGTTTGTTCGCTAACCCTGATGATGCCAAACTTATGAGCTGGCATGCTTCTGATGAGCACAAAAATGATGGGAAGCTTCGACATCCAGCCGATGGGAAGCAGTGGCAAGATTTCAATGACAATCATCGATACTTTGTCGATGAACCAAGAAATGTTAGGTTCGCACTGAGTACCGATGGAATGAATCCATTTGCTCAGAGGAGCAGTAAGCATAGCACATGACCGGTGATCCTCACCATATACAACCTTCCTCCATGGTTGATGCAGAAATGAACGTACATTCTGTTAACCATTCTTATTTCTAGACCTACACAACCTGGAGTTGATATGGATGTATTTTTGGAGCCCTTAATGGAGGATATGAAAATACTGTGGGAAACAGCTGTTCAAATGTTAGATGAGTATCGTAAAGATTCGTTCACACTAAGAGCAATTATTTTTGTTACGATCAACGATTACCCTACTCTCTTCACATTATCAGGCCAGTTCAAGGGAAAGGTTGGTTGCACGGTATGTATTGATGAAACTGCTTACATGTCCCTTGCTGCATCTAAGAAGATAGTGTACATGAGGCACAGACGCTTTTTATTGGAAGGACACAGGTACCGCATGCGAAAGATGGATAAGTACTTCGATAATAACGGTGAACTGCATTCTACTCCTCCATCGGGTAACAATAGAGGTCATAGAGTTTTTGAAATAGTCAAGAATATCAACTTTGTTTTTGGGAAGAAGACAAAAGATGGGAAAACAAGGAAGGATGCCAAACCAGCTTTGGGGGCTATATTCAAAAAGAAGTCTATTTTCTTCGAGTACTTGCCTTACTGGAAAGAGTTTGATGTGCGACATGCAATCGATGGTATGCATGTTCAGAAAAACGTTTTTGAAAGCATAATTGGCACCTTGCTAGACATAAAGGGCAAAACAAAAGAAGAGCTCAATTCACGCGTGGACAAGGTAAACTTAGGCATAAAAAAAGAACCACATCATGTTCTTCAAGAAAATGGGAAGTACCATCTCCCGGCAGCAAGCTACAATCTTAATGTAGATGAGAAACATGCGATGTGTGTTTGGCTTAAGAATTTGAGAGTCCCATCCAGATTCTGTTCTAGCATATGGAGTATTGTGTCAATGAAAGACCTGACAGTCACCAACTACAACTCACATGATTGTCATGTCATGTTAACTACATTCCTACCTATTGCCATCAGGGCTATAAATCCTTTATTTTAAAAGATGGCAATCACACGGTTGTGCTACTTTTTCAATAGAATTTCGCAGAAGGTAATTGACCGAGATGAGTTAGCATCTCTTCAGGAATTCGCAATGGAGACAATATCACAGTTTGAGATATGTTTCTCTCCATCGTTCTTTGATATTATGGTGCACCTTGTGGTGCACTTGGTACCACAAATAGAGGCATTGGGTTCTATGTACTTGCATGAAATGTGGACGTACGAGCGTTTCATGTCAATACTGAATGGTTATGTATCAACCTGTGCTCGTCCCGAGGCATCCATGATAGAGGGGTACTGTACCGAAGAGGCCATTGAGTCAGGAGGACCATTTTGCAATAGTATACTAAAAGACCAGGTTGCAATAGGTCTGCCTCCGTCACGACACGAGGGTAGACTGTATGGAAGCGGTAGGATGGAATGGAAATCCTTCATCCCACCGGATTATAATACAGTACTTGAGGCACATCACAGCATCCTACAACAGCTAGAGATAATGGAGCCATTTATCCAACAACACATCAATGAGCTTCGCGAGCAAAATCCTGGGCAAACAGATGATTGGGTAATGAAGCGACATAAGCTACGGTTCAACACATGGCTAATTGTGAAGGACATTCCACACGGAGATACAGTAGAAGAACAAACTATTAAGGGGTTGGCATCTGGACCATCATGCCAAGTCAAGACATGGCAAACATATGACATTAGTGGATTTACATTTTGTACCAAGTCCAAGGACAAAAAAAGCATATCACAAAACAGCGGTGTTCGATGCGAGGCCATAGACGATTAAACTGGTCATACTATTACATATTTTGGCTTTATTGAGGACATATGGGAGCTAGACTATGGTACATTTATTATCTCAGTTTTCTGATGTCAATAGGTTGAAGACAAACATGTCATGATAGACAAATATGGGGTGCGAGTTCTGGATCTAAATAAGACCGGTTACAAAGATGACCCATGGATCCTTGCTAATCGTGCTGCACAGGTCTTCTATGCTGAACAGATCATCCCTGACAACGAGAAGAAAAGCACCGACAAATTGAAGCATGTAGTTTTTCCAGGAAAACAACAAGCTGTAGGACTTGATGGTGTATCTGATATGGAGGATTTTAACCAATTCAACGACATGTCTCTTTTCGTAGACCATCCAATCAAGATAAGGAACGTTGAGCGAAGCATCCCACGTAAAATGTTGCCCTGGGTCCGCCACGATGGACAAGGCAGAATAATAGCTCCCTAGATTATAAACTTGTCTTGTAATTAATTATTGTTAGGACCATGTATACTACAAGTTTGAGATCAATATATATATTTCTTCAATGTCCTATGACTATCACAGGAAGTTTTGACTTTGAGATGAAGGTGTGCATGCACGATCTGGAAGAATGATGAATCAGTTCTGAAGTTGTGGATGGAGAAGCTTTGGCTTAGCACAAAGACGGTGATGGAGAATGAAACCGACATAAGGGGAAAATACTGCTTAGTCCTCGATAGATTACCCTTTAGCCAATATAGTAAATGTCAAGGACATGAATGTAATTTTACCCAGGCTACGTATAAATAGATGAGAACATCGATAATCTAATGATTGGATACGGTTATTCATGTTCTTTATATGTCTCATATGTCCCTCTGCATTTCATTACATATTGAGATGATGAGGTTTGTCCTTAACCTTCGTCTAGAGATCATTATATCCTAAGGGAGATAGGAGATCATTATATCCTAAGGGAGATAATGCTTCGAAGGATGAAGGTCTTTAACCATTAACATTTGTGGTTCTTAACTCGTAGCATTTGGCAACAAGTGACCAACAGTGGCGGTTCTCTAACAAAACGAACTAAGACAACCATTGTAATAATGCATAAAGGAAATCCATTGTAAATACTTTATATTGGCAGTTCTCTAACAAAACCGTCAGTGGGAAACTAATTATACTGGCGGTTCTCTAAGACAACCGCCAGTGGAAAACAATCTATACTGGCGGTTCTCTAAGACAACCGCCAATGGAAAACAATCTATACTGGCGGTTCTCTAAGACAACCGCTAGTACAAAATGAGCCTTTATAACTAGTGGTGAGTGGGAGCTCGAAAAAATTACAGGTCCCCTGGAGCCAGTTCATCTCATCACGCCGTCAGGCTGTTCGATTTAGTCCCCGAGGGTTTCTTTGCCGGCGATCCTCCGCGCCGTCCCCGCGCCCCGCGCCACCTTCAGGTTTTCCCTCTTTCCCTTTTATTTGCTCTTTCCCTTTCGCCTCTGCCACCGCTGCCGCCATCATCTGCCGCGCCGGTCGTAGTCGTAAACCCTAAGCATCACCGCACCGGTTAGTAAACCCTAGGGCGTACTTGCTTTCGCAGCCTCAAAATGGACCCAGCGGATGCCATCGCAGCGCGGCTCAAGGCACATACACTAGCGGAGCGGCTGGCTACGGCGCGGCTCATGCATCGCCGCCACCTCGAGCTTCGTTGCCAGTCCAGGCTCAATCATCAAGACGACGTACGCCGTATTTTTATGTGCGCCTCAAGAGTTCTCTCGAAGCGTCGTCGTTGCCATCAACGCGCCATTGTGGGCTCCTCGGCTTCGACGAATGCACATGAGGTTGTCTCCGCGCCCGTGCATCTGGAGCCGGTAGCGCCAGTCATCATCCTCTCCGACGATGAAGATGAGATCGATTGGACAGCACTGATGGACAACGATGACGACGAGTAGAAATTATGATATATGCTCCTAATCTTAGTATGATGGATGACGTACTATATATCTAAGAACTGGTTTGATGCCTTACTTGCCACACTTTGCCTAACTTTTCTGCCTAAGGTTAGTTCTTCAATTCGAACGACTAACCTTAGGCAAAGTGTGGCACATTTAGCCAACAGCCCCTTAGTATGATGTACTACGTATTATGTAAGAACCTAGTGTGATTATATATATATATTGTGTTCTAATTAATATTCTGTTCCAAACTGTGTGTTCAATTTTTTGAATCTTTGTTGCAATCTTTTATATATATATATAGCTCAATGAGTTCTGTAAACAAGGACCAAGGGTTAATGGTCGACCACATGAACAAGGGTGTTTGTCAAGAACATTCAAGTGATGAAGGATATGAAACGCCTACCGACCCCTGTCCTAGCATAGATCGGGCCGCTCGGCGTCAATTGCATCGTGACCTGGATTATCATCCACAAGAGTGTGAGGTAAAGTACACATCTTTAGTTTCGTATGTGTATACCTAATTTGTTGATTTCACAATGTCTATTACACATGAATAGGAGGTCTTGTCTCAATATTGTGTGATACTTGATGAAGTCGTGGCACATTACCAAGACGCACTAGGGTTGAACCAAGACGAAGACGCACCGGTACCGACCGATACAACCACCGAGAGGTCAAGGAAAAGGACACAGAGCGACCGGAAAAGAGGTGATAGGGGATTGAACAAGTTTCCTGACAAACATATAAAATCTTAGATGTGAGCCCGAAAGGTCAGCCACTAGCTTTAGAAGAGGCACTCCCTAAGTTCCGGAATGCACTTGGGTTCTTAGTTAGGGATAATCTTGACATCACAATCCGACATTGGAAAGATGTGTCAGATGATGTCAAGAATCAAATATGGAATAAGCTATTAACGAGGTTTGTTCTACCTCGGGGTTCAGAAGAACTCGTGAAGGAACACACGATGAAGCAGCTTGCAATCAATTTCCGGAACTGGAGGTCTGAGATGAATACAAAATTTGCAAAGAAAGGCCTAGACCCGACAAAAAAATATAAAATCTCAGAAGGTCAGTGGGCAGTATTTCTAGAGCAGAGGAGCAGTCCTGAATTCATATCTCTAAGCGAGGCAAATTCAGAACTATCTAAGAAGAACAAGTACCACCACCACTTAGGCACAGGTGGTTACAAGCGTCAAGTTTCTAAATGGAGACAAGAAGACGCCGAGAAGAAGGCCGCAGGGTTGCCGATGCTTTCCGAGCAACTTGGTGAAAGGACGGCAAATTGGATCCATGCTAGAAAACCCAGGCAAACTGAGTCTGGTGTATCTTTTGATGATCCAAATATCGAAGAAGTTGCGAAAAACATATATGCAATGGCAGCTAAGCAGAGCCAAGGATCATTTAAGCCACAAAGGGAGAGAGACATCCTAACGGCTGGTCTCGGTAACCCTAAGCATCCAGGTCGTGTACGAGGAATCTCGTCTACGGAAGGATGGAAGGAAGGATTCGGACCATAGTGGGAAGGTTTGTATAAGAAACAAGATCGATACAAACAAGAGTTGTCGGATTATTTTAAGCAGGAGGCAAAGAAAGAGTTCAAAGACTTGATGTCTCAAATGCTATCAAATCCTCCACCAGAATTGATGCAGCAGTTGGCAAGTGCAATGTCTGTTCAACAGATGACCACTCCACAGCTGAAAATAATTCCAGCAGCTCAACCGCCAGCTTGCATCGATTGTATAATCGTCCCAAGCTTTGTCGCGTCAACGGGAAATAAGGTCTGTTATCCAGTTGATGACATAACAAGGCTAGTGACGTGCACACTGGTTATAAGATATGGTATTAACAATAATCGCACGAAGAAAGTGGGAACAGGCATTGTGATCCCAGGACGTAAGTTTCATGGAAGCGACATACCGGATGATTATTGCAGGGTAGAAGTGACGATGGTCGTCCAAGGATCTGAGGACGACATGCTAGACATCCCTAGGCCCGAAGGAATCGAGACACTTGGACAAGCCACCAAAAATTTCATCCTTTGGCCTCGAAGGGATGTCGAATTGGTTGATCCACCAACGCCGTCGTCATCTCATCACCAACCATCTCCGCCTCCTCAAACTTTAGTACCTTTACATCCATCATCACCTCCACAATCTTCCCATGCTACTCCTCATCCTCTTTCTAATCCACCGTCTCCGCCACAGGCATCAACATTTAGGACACCACCACCTTCTCCATAGCCATCAAGGGATTCATGACAATCAAAGAAATCTAAATTCCCTCTACCAAAATTGGTATCCACATTTGAGAAAAAGAAGAGTAAAGCTACTACTGCTGGCACAGCTCGATTTTTGAAAGGGATTGGACGGGACCTCACGTCACGTACTGTTGATTTGGCCGAGCATGAGGAGTCTGCAGAAAAGGCTAAGGCAATGGCCGCAAAGATAAAGATCCCAACTAAGGCAGATTATAAAAATGTGCCTAAACATTATGTGCCGGCCAGACCTCTACTAACTCTTGAGAAACTGAGGAAGGTTCCTGCTGGTATTAAAAGGTTGCATGACTGGTACATGCGTGCACCATCAGTTGGCATTGACGCCATTAGTGTACATATACTAGACCATGCTTTTATTGGTTCGGACCAAAAGACCTTTCTTGCATTCGAGGATATGTGGTTAATGATGAACCTTCAGAAACTCGACGTGCAACTTGTGACTCTGTTTGCACTGTAAGTGTCGCTCATATTTCCACATCTATGTGTTATTAATTTTCAATATCTGACACATGCACGTATGACTTGTAGAATGCAACATGACCAACAAGAGATCCTGTATGGTACCAAGCCCGATGCTAATGCCGGTAAAAGGATTGGGTATCTAAACTCAATACGGATATGTGAGGAAAGCCACACTTTCAGAATCGGCAAAGACAATGAAGAGTTAAAGGGAAAGACGAACGAAGAAGTTGAGCATTGCATAAATACTATGAAGAATAATTTTGAAGCAAGATACGCCACCTACATAGCAAATGCAATGCTTAAATTGCAAGACACGGAAGCTATAATGGCCCCCTATAACTTTAATTAAGTGTGATTTTGCATAAAAAATAATAATTTCAATACACATGCATCACAAATTAATTTGATTCGTACAGGGACCACTGGATATGCTTCCTCATTTATCCTAAGGTTGGAAAGGTGCTGGTGCTCGACTCCTTGAACTATGACCCTTCAACCTATGCAAAATTCCTTAGTATCTTAGAGCAGTAAGTCTTTTCTATGCATGCATGCATACTTATATCGTTGAGAAAATTTTGAAATAACATGGAGATTCTACTTGAGATCACAGAGCATTTAGGTTCTATAAGTTTAAAGGTGGAAAGTACGACAAGACCAAAAAATGTGTTCCACTAGACATCCATCATCACTGGCCGGTAAGTATGTGAATTTATGAATACATATCATACACAATGCTGCAACTAAATAACCAATCTCTCCTGTTATGTATGTAGTGCCACAAGCAACCACAAGGATCGGTCCTATGTGGGTTCTATACGTGCGAGTTTATGAGAATGAACGGACGATACATCACAAACCCTAGCAAGGTATTATTAGTAATAGTCATGTTTGTATTTGTAAATTAACGATGCAAATGTGAATAGATGATGTTTATAAGCTTCCTTTATAGGAATTTCAAAAAGGAAATCCGGAGAACTTGACCGAAGCTGCATTGTATGGTATAGTTGAAGACCTAAGCACATTCATATTAAAAGAGGTCATTCCAGCTGAAGGGAAATATCACGACGCTTCCAGTACATTAGCTATGCCAGAGTTTAGAATATTAACAGAAGTTAGTAGATTATCTCTTAAACAAGATAGTTACTAGCTAGAGCATAGGTGAAAACTTATATGTTCAGTTTTGATGTATAGAATGTATCGAATTTAATTAAGTTTTGATTGATTGAAAATGTATAGTTGTAAACAGAAAAATATGTGTTGTAAATAGATCTGTGTATAAAATTCAGTTTTGATGTATAAAATTCAGTTTTGTTTGAAATGGTAAGCAAACCGCCAGTGCTAATATTATTTCCACTGGCGAGCTGCTAAAGAAAACCGCCAGTGATAATAATGTTTCCACAGGCGTTTTCTTAAGCAGCCCGCTAGTGAAAATTCAGTTTTGTTTGAAAATTTGAAAAAAGGCAGGAAACTTATACTGGCGGTTAGCTAAAGAAAACTGTCAGTGATAATAATCTTTCCACTGGCGGTGTCTTAAGCAGCCCGCCTGTGAAAATGATGTTTCCACAAGCGGTTTCTTAAGCAAACCGCCAGTGCTAAATATATTTACACTGGTGGGCTGCTTAAGAAAACCGCTAGTGCTAATAATATCAGCACTAGCGGTTTTCTTAAGAAACCGCATGTGGAGACAACATTTTCATAGGCGGGCTGCTTAAGACACCGCCAGTGCTAATGATATTTACACTGGCGGGCTGCTAAAGAAAACCGCCAGTGCTAATAATATTAGCACTGGTGGTTTTCTTAAAAAACCGCATATGGAAACAACATTTTCATAGGCGGGCTGCTTAACACACCGCTAGTGCTAATGATATTTACACTGGCGGTTTTCTTAAGAAACCGCATGTGGAGACAACATTTTCATAGGCGGGCTACTTAAGACACCGCCAGTGATAATAATATTTCCACATGCGGTTTCTTAAGCAAATTGTCAGTGCTAATGATATTTACACTAGCGGACTGCTAAAGAAAACCGCCAGTGCTAATGATATTTGCACTGGCGGTTGGCAAACAACCGCTTGTGAAAAAGGCCGATTTCTACTGGCCCCTAGCACTAGCGGTACTGAAAAACGCCAGTGCAAATAGCTCTAGAACCGCCACTATAGAGCTTCTGTGTACTAGTGTTCTCCGTCTTCTATTACGTCTTCATCCTCTCGTGGAGCGAAGCCTGGTATCGATGCTTGCGGTACGCCTCTGGAGCTACAGGTGCGTGGGGTGCCTTCGGGGGTGGGGTGGTCTTGGCGCTGTCTTTTGCTGACAGCTTCATCTTCGAAGGCCTCTTGGGGGGTGTTGTCCACGAGGGCCTTGCCTTTTTCTACGCCAGTAGCGCTGCTTGCGCTGCTTCGTCGATGGATGTGGCTTCCTTCGAACTAGCTCGCTTGAGGGGCCATCACGGGTTGTTGTTCGTAGCACGAATGGTGGGCGCCAAATGTTGGGGAATCTTTCCGTCCGGGCAGGTTGATCCAACGGGGAAACAGTAAATGTAGTTGCAGAGTTTGATGTGGAATGCCAACAGCTTCTTCTCTTTGTTACGGGCACTATACAGGGGTATTTATAGGCACTCGAGTGGCCGCCTGTCCCTTGTGAAAGACGTTTATACCCTCGAGTGCCCGATTTATCCCCAGAATATTCCCATGAGGGGAGGTTACAGACAGTCATTACAGTAAAGGCTATTACAGACGCGACCCGTAATGTGCTTATCCCCGCAGGGCCCGTTCCTATGGGCCGGATTTCACATGGGCTTTCCGTAGCGGTGACGACGCGGGAGACCCGTAGCCTTCGACAAAGCCTTCGGCTTGCAACAGTGGGAGCAAAGGGGGCCGCGTCGGTTTCCGTCCAGTCAGCGCCTTCGGCTTGCTCGGACGTTCTTTCGATGTGGCCTTCATCGGAGTGATGAGTGGACGAAGGCGTAGAGCGAAGTGTGGCGTATTCGCCTTCGCCCCAACATGTGTCTCGTACGCTTTTATTCATATCTTCTCTCACTGAAATGATGAAGGTATGTTCTTCATGACCTTCGTCTAGAGATCAATATATCCTAAGGGATATAATGCTCCGAAGGACGAAGGTCCTTAATCAATAACAATTGTGTTGACTTGTTCTTGGTGTGTAGCATCTGAGAATAAGGACCAACAGATGGGATTGAAACAAATTAAGAAAAAGTTTAGCTTGCTTGTGATTTAAACTCACCTAATCCCACTCAGTTTATATAGATCAAGAGATAATCGAATAAACCCTAACAATTACCTATAGTGCATTCAAACACCTCTTTATTCCCATCACTCTTTTACCCTACAAGTTACAAATCATGAGGATAACAGTCGTAAAGAAACCCGCACATTCACCACACCCTACTACACCAGTACTAATAAACTCCCAGATGCAATGCGCCACTTGCCCAAATGGCCGTAAACTACAACGCCCCCGCGCGCGCAGCACTGGCGACGCTGGAATCAACCAAACCAAGCAACGCAAGCTTTCCTGGAAAAAAAAAACAAAAACAAAGGCGCTCAAGGACCAAAGCTACGTGAGACGGCGAGAGGATAAGATCGTGCCCCCTGGACGGCAGATGACATTATCCATCCAGGCCGCGAATCCCCGGAGTATATTGTTTGTTATATCCGGTCTCTGTGTTTTCTCTCTCTCTCTCCAGCGATTCTTTTCCAGCTTTCCTTGCTCTGAGGACAAGCTCCAGCTGTTGACGCCTTAAACAATGCATCCTGCAATAAACAATGGCGGATGTGTAACACCCAATCAGCAGGCACAAGACGCCCTGAGAAAACTCATCGATCAGATGCATGATTGGACAGCCTTGCACCATGCAAGTGGACACCTGTACTGGTAAACCGCTCCGTTCGGCGACTGTGCAGGTCGACGATGCGATCGCGCAGACCAATAGACCATCGACGCCGACGTGCCGACGCCGTTTGTCGCGAAACCGTCGGGCCAATCGCCTCCTCCGACGAAAGTTACGTGCGTGCGTCTCGTCTGGTTTGTCGCTCCCGTCTGCTTGTCGTCTTCCTGTTTGAGGCGCGCGCTGCGCAGGGCCGCGGCAAGAGATTAGAGAAGGCGGGCGCGGCAGGATGGCAATAGGCTTTGATACCCGATTGATCGCTGAGATTTTTTTTCATTAGATAATGACAATGGAGAAGCTTCTTTTCTACGAGTATGTAAACGGGTAAAATTATTTCTCCGACGGGTAAATGGGAGGGACATTCCTCACAGTAACCCCACTACCGGAATCAGCTTCTTTGCCGAGTGCCTGAAGCACTCGGCGAAGCGTCCAAAACACTCGGCAAAGGCTTTGCCGAGTGTTACACTCGGCAAAGAAGGCTCGGCGAACAGTGCATCGGCAAAGCCTTCTTTGCCGAGAGCTTTTTATCGGGCACTCGGCAAAGATCTTTGCCGAGTGCCAGAGAGCACTCGGCAAAGAAAAGCAGCCGTTACGGCGTCGAGTGACGGAGACGGCGGCTTTGCCGAGTGTCCCACGTGACACTCGGCAAAGAAGTTAGTTTTGCCGAGTGTTTTCCGTGCAGCACTCGGCAAAAAATCCATCTTTGCCGAGTGCCACTTGGGACACTCGGCAAAGAACCCGCCAGGGAGGGTCCCCATGTCAGGTTCTTTGCCGAGTGTCCCGAGTGGCACTCGGCAAAGCCGACCTCTTTGCCGAGTGCCAGGACGTAACACTCGGCAAAGAACCTAAGCCGGTGCCCAGGTCTGTGCTCTTTGCCGAGTGTTATGACCTTGACACTCGGCAAAGAGGCTCTTTGCCGAGTGTTACACTCGGCAAAGTGACCAGTATATACCTTTTTTATTTGTTTTTTGTATTCCATCCACACAAACAGAAGATATCACATATATATCACATATATACATCACAGATATCATCACAGACATAAATAGCCAACACAAACATAAACCGTCACCACAAACATAAATATCCATCACAAACATAAGTGTTCAACATAAGTATCAAACACAAACATAAGTCTCTAACGTCGCAAGCTCTCACATAAGTATCAAACACAGACATAAGTATTATACACAAGTACAGAAGTCTAAAACAATGAAAACACAACACTCATGGAGGTGGGCGGCTTGACCGGGGCTGCGTTGGGCTGAACCCTTCCGGAGGGTTGTTGGATGCCGCCCCAGATTGGCCCTGCACAGAGAAGAGATTGCATGTGTTATACCAGATGCATTACAAACATCTAACTACAATTTTGATACTCACAGGAGTGTGGAAGAGAGCAGGGTCAACTGGAGGGAACAATGGAGGTGGCGGAGCGATGCCCTGTGCGGCGCCAAGGCTCTGCATGTACTGGAACATCTCCGCCATCCTCTGTTGATCTGCCCGGCGGGCCTCCCGCTCCGCCTCCCGCTCCGCCATCATCCTCGCCTCCATCTCGCGACGTTCCCTCCTCTCTTCTTCTAGTTGGGTCTGTAATATTACAAGCCAACGTTATAGTAACTCAAAGAGTAGGTATATAACTCAAGGAAGGACGAGTTACACTAACCTCGAGTGCCTGTATGCGATGCTGTGAGCTGTCGTGCCGAGGTCGTATGGCTGGACTCGAGCCCGTGCTCCTTGCTCTCACCTGAGACAGAGTGGGAGTGGAGGACGAGTCGATTGCCCCGTCGGCAATCCAGTACCGCCCATGTCTCTTGCCTCCTCCGACCCTCATGAGCACATCGGTGTCGATCGGCTCGGTGCTCGGATCATAGTCTGGGCCATGGACCTCCTGCGCCATGGCGGTGTAGTCATGGAGGCGGCTGTAGACGGCGGGGTTGGTGTAGGCCTCGGGCCCGTCATCCGGGTTGTAGGTGACGTCGGACGTCGCCTTACCCTTATGGGCCATAGCATAGGCCGAGAAGGTGGAGCAAGGCCTTCCACCATGTGACGCCGACTGCAACGAAAACCAACGAGATAGTTAGAAATAATATCTAACTTAGTGCTATATATCTAAATAAAAAAGGTGGCGTACCCATGCTTCGGCATATTGGCCCAGGCTCCGGCTGCCTTGGTGGTGGGAGGGGCCTTGCATCATCAAACGCCGTTCCCGGCTAGCTGTGTGCGCCTCGTCCCACTCAGCCGAACACCACCTATCCACCATCTGCTCCCAGCACAGAGGATGTGCGGCGCACCAATGTGGAATCATCTGCAAAGTAAACACGTAAAGTGCATATCAGAAGATAAAATAAAATTCATGTATCGAGTACTGGTACCAAACATGCATGACTTTACCTGCAGGTACTGCTCCCTGGTCAACGACATGGTTCGGGCTTGAGTTTTGGTCACCTTCTCCCCAAGGACGGAGCCGTGGTAGGTGATGATGGCCTGGATGCGGGCCTCATAGTGCATGTCCACGACGAGCTTCTTACAGCTCGTGGTGGCCACCACATCCGCCCTAGCCTCGTATCCAGCATCGCATCTGAAGAAATCCTGCATACAAAAACGATGTATCCATACATTATTTCAAGAATTTGCAACGAATGCGACATATTTTACATTATACTAAGACTTACCCACAGCTCTTGCTTCACCCGCTCCGCCTTGTTATTGAATTCCCTGCCGTCCCGGTCTACTGCATCGGGGGCGACGGCGTAGTGGTCAAAGGTGAAGGCTGGGCCCGTGACTCCGGCGTACTCCACAAGTCCAGGGAAGTGTTCCCTGCACAGCAGGCCGAGGATGCCATTGGGGGGGCGACGATGACCCCCAGCATAATCCAAAACCGTCCAAGACCTGTCCAAGTGATAAATAAAAAGTATTAGTTTATATTATGATTTTGAACACATAATATGAACAAGAATGAAGAACATAAAGTTACATACCTCTCCCCTTCCGGCCGAATCAGCGGCCGTCTGTCCCGAAGTATGGGACGCTGAGGGAGACTCGCGGGGCCTCGCAGGTAGATGCTCCTCGAACTAGAGCCGCCTGAACCTGAGGCGTCCTGCTGCTGGTCGTCATCGTCCTGCTGTTGGCCGTCGTCGTCCTGAGGCGCCGCCTGCTGCTGTGCTGCCTGCTCTGCCTCGTCCTGTTGCGCTGCCTGCTGTGCATCGTCCGCCGTCCTACTCCTCCTCCCCCTCCTCCTCCTCAGGAAACCGCCCACCATATTTGTCCAACAACCTGCAATTAAGAGTAAACAAATAAGCACATATAAAAAGATGTATTTAAAAACAGGTGCGAAATAAAAAGTCATATAGCATTACATCGATTAAAAATAATCTTCATATGTGTCGGGGTTAGCCGGATCATAACTCTCATCATCACTATCAAGCATTTCAATCTCCACACCATCGGAAGACGCAAGTTCGTCAGTAATGTCATTGCCTTCAAGGATTACTAAGTCATTATCATTTTGCACCTCATCCTCCTCCTCATCAACAACCATTTCAATATCTACGTCCATTCCGATAGCTTCGGTTAAGTCTATCTCAAATCGCCCTTCTAGCCCATCTTCTTGGAAGAACTCTCCATCATATGTGTCCGGGTCTAAGTTGTAATCTTCATCGTTAGGAACAGGTAACCTCCCGTGCGGCGATACCTTATACACAACATCCCAACCCTTAAGATGTTCTTTCGTTTGACACGCATATGGGAGATAATACACTTGTGTGGCCTGTTGGGCAACGATATAGACATCGTCTCCTGCTAAGGTGGAATCTTGTCGAATTTCGACTATCCCAAGATTAGAATGTGTCCGTCTCGTCACTTGAGGGTCAAACCAATGACATTTGAATATCACTGGAGTAAGAGGTTTGGAACCATAAAAATTGAGCTCATATATTTCTTCGATTCGTCCAAAATAATCGACATTGTCAAGGCCCGGCGTAAAGACCCCAGAACACGTTGTTTTCCGATTGGGCCGACTTTTGTCGTAGTGTGTTGTGCGAAAACGGTATCCATTGACGTCATACCCAGAATATTTCTTGACCCTATAAGCAAAGCCGTTGGCTACTTGTCTCAATTCGGCACTCATAGACGGATCTCTTTGGCCCTGCAAGTATTCGCAAGTTAAAAGACGCTAAATTGAGTTTAAAGACGTATCTCTTTTACAAACTAAGCACGTACCTTATGTTTGAACCAGGAAATGAAATCGGGCAACCCATTTCTCGCACCCTTTCTAAGAAGAGCGTCATATTCCTGTGGAGTGGGGTCCCTTGATCGACGCCAGAATTCATGAAGAAATTGTTCCATGTATGGCGTCACCTCTTCAAGGTTGGTCAATACGTATAGCATGATATGCCGCCACTCTTCATGTGTCAGGGTCTTGGTGGTCGAGCCACTTGCGCTTCCGAGTTGGCCTCGAAATATGCTAAGGTTCGATTCATTGTCGCCATCATTGTAACGAGGGGGTGGATTATGCACGCTCGGCAGTTTGTCACCATAATAAGTTGTTGTGAAGTTTGAGACCTCCTCTAGAATGTATGCCTCTGCAATGGAAGCCTCGATTTTGCATTTATTTCTACATTTCTTTCGAATAGTCTTTAGACATCTCTCGATTGGATAGCACCAACGTCCCTGCACGGGGCCCCCCATTCGTGCCTCATAGGGGAGATGAAGAATCAAATGCTGCATTGGATTGAAGAAGCCAGGTGGAAATATCTTCTCAAGCTTACATAGTAACACGGGGGCCAATCTTTCCAAGTCTGCAACCACGGTCCGAGATAACTCTTTTGCACAAAGCTGACGGAAGAAATAGCTCAACTCTGAAAGCGCTAGCCAGACATGCTCAGGGACATAGCCTCGAACCATCGCAGGAAGAATCCGTTCAATCCATATGTGGAAGTCATGACTCTTCATCCCTAAGACTCGCATAGTAGATAAGTTCACCCCCCTACTCAGGTTAGCTGCATATCCATCAGGGAACATCAACATCTTTATCCACTGAAGTACTTCCTTCCTCTGGGCCCTGCTTAGGACGAAATCGGCCTTAGGCCTTCTCCACGTCTTTCCCCCACTTGGCGGCTTCATCTCTAGTTTTGGTCTATCACATAACGCTGCCAGATCCACTCTTGCCTTCACATTATCCTTTGACTTATCAGGAATGTCCATAATTGTTGCCCACAGTGCCTCGGCAACATTCTTTTCAGTGTGCATCACGTCAATGTTGTGTGGAAGGAGCAGATCATCATAATAGGGGAGCCGAGTCAAGCCAGACTTATGTGTCCACATATGCTGCTCACCATATCCCACAAAACCACCTTCTGTATTGGCCACGAGCCCATCTATCTGTTGACGAATTTCGGCACCAGTCATCGTTGCAGGTGGGCGGTTTGTCACTACGACACCTTTCGTAAAGTTCTTGATGTCTAGGCGGAATGGATGGTCAGCAGGAAGAAATTGTCGATGTTTATCGAAGGACGAATATTTGCCACCCTTTTTCAACCAAATGAACCTGAGAGCTTCCTTGCAAACTGGGCATGGGAATTTACCGTGAACACACCAGGCACAGAATAGCCCATACGCCGGTAAGTCATGCATGGAGTACTGGTACCAAACATGCATTCTGAAGTTTGTCTTCGTAGCTCGGTCATATGTCCATACCCCTTCCTCCCAGGCACGTACCAATTCATCGATCAAAGGCTCCATGTACACGCCCATTTTGTTCCCCGGGTGTCCGGGAATTATCAACGACACGAATATATTCTGCCTTTGAAAGCACACACCAGGGGGGAGATTGATTGGGATAACAAACACGGGCCAACATGTGTACGGGGCAGCGCTCATTCCATAGGGATTGAACCCATCTGTGGCCAACGCAACACGTACATTACGAGCCTCTTCGGCTTTCTCACGGTGAATGTCATCAAAGTGTTTCCATGCTTCACCATCTGACGCGTGCACCATCTTGTCAGGATTGTATCGTTTTCCATTTTTGTGCCATGTCATCTGTTTCGCGGATTCCTCTGTCATGTAAAGACGCTGGATCCTCGGTATGAATGGAAGGTGTCGTAGGATTGTCAAGGGGATGTCGAGCTGCCTCTTCTGTCCATCACCAGAGTCTACCTCCATAAACCTAGACGAATTACACTTGGGACAGTACTTTGCCTCCGCGTATTCTTTCCTAAATAGCACGCAGCCCTTCGGACAAGCATGAATCTGCTCATACGTCATCTTAAGTGCACGAAGTAGTTTCTATGCCTCGTACATGCTCTTTGGCAGAATGTGATCATCCGGAAGCAGACTCCCAATAACTGTCAACAAGCCATCGAATGCATCTCTACTGATGCTGTACTGCGACTTGAACGCCATTACACGCCCAATGGCATCCAGTTGAGAAACCTTTGTCTGGCCGTGAAGGGGCTTCTGTGCCGCGTCGAACATGTCGTAGAACGCCTTTGCAGTCGGCTCTGGCTCGTCATCCATACATCCTCCCGTGTATTGTGCCTCCTGATACGTTCAACATATCCGCTACCCCCGCATCCGCGTCATAATCCTCGACACGTTGTCTCAGCACCTCTTCTCTCGTACGATGCGCTTCACCATGAAATATCCACCGAGTATAGCCCGGCGTAAATCCATTCTTCCAAATATGTTCTACCATGGTCTTCTTTGGTTTTCTTTTCCGGTTGTCACATTTGCTGCACGGGCATGGGACTAGACTCGCTCCTTTAGCAGCTTCGCCATATGCCCGTTCCACGAAATCATCGGTCTTTCTAATCCATTCAGTGGTGACATCGTTCCTTCCTCTACGGCCCGTGTACATCCACTCACGGTCCTCTATCCTCTAACATATATAACCGAGTATAGTTTAATATAGACATGTAATGCATGTACACTACGTTCCTACCTTCTAATAGGTGACGATAGGTCCTAATCCCACCCGCGGTTGCGTAGATGGAGTTAGTTTTCATGCTCTACTCCGATCCGAGATAGAATTTCGGCAGCACCTCCCCGCTGTTCTCCGGATACACGCCCTGGCAGGGAGAGTGTACTGTCCGGAGAACAACAGGGAGGTGACGCCGAAACTCTATCTCAGACCGGAGTAGAGCATGAAACTAACACCATCTACGCAACCGCGGGCTATCCAAAAAACGTGGACAATTCGAAACTGATACATTTGTAGATATGCAAAGATCTGCATATCTACACCGTATCACTTTCGAACGGGAGACGCCTAACTGGGTTAGGTGATCTACGACCATGATGCGGATGTAGAGGTTATACCTAGGGTGGCGGTGGAGTCAGGCTGGTGGGGCTGTGGCGGGTCGGTGCAGTGGCGACGGGACGCGGTGCAGGCAGACAAGTATCTTCTCTGTAAAGAAGAATAACAAGTCTATTAATACAAAAGTTCGCCCACAATATTATACTCATATGAATTCAATATACGACACACATGAATTCCATATACTAATCCTAGCAACAGAAAATTTCGGCAGCACCTCCCCTGCACGGGGAGGTTTCAAAATCCTGCAAATAAAACTATCAGCACGATGGCTGACATCCACGCATAATTCAACGGCACGATGGCCGGCAATCCACAATACTACATATTAACCTAATCATGCACGTATATAATTAACTTAATATTAAAACTAATCATTTCATATAAATCATACACGTATAACATAAATCAAGTAATCACCTTAGAGGTTTCGGAACGGGCGAGGCGACGGGGCGCGGGCGAGACGACGGGGCGCGGGCGAGACGACGGGTCGCGGGCGAGGCGCCTGGCGGGCGAGGGCACGGCGGGCGCGGCTTCGGCGAGCGCGAGGGCGAGCGCGGGCGCGCGGCGGCGGCACGGGAGCGCGCGCGGGCGAGGGCACGGCGGGCGCGGCTTCGGCGAGCGCGAGGGCGAGCGCGGGCGCGCGGCGGCGGCACGGGAGCGCGCGCGGGCGAGGGCACGGCGGGCGCGGCTTCGGCGAGCGCGAGGGCGAGCGCGGGCGCGCGGCGGCGGCACGGGAGCGCGCGCGGGCGAGGGCGCGCGACGGCGGCGGGCACGGGAGCGCGCTCGGGCGAGGGCGCGCGGAGGCGGCGCGGGCACGGGCGCGCGGCGGCGGCGAGGGAGCGCGCACGGGCGCGCGGCGGCGGCGCAGGCGAGGGGGCTCAGGCGAGGCACGGCGCAGGCGAGTGAGTGAGAGCGGCGCGGGCGCGAGGAACGGCGGCGCAGGCGAGGCGCGCGGAGGCGGCTCAGGCGAGGCGGCGGCGCAGGCGAGGCGCGCGGAGGCGGCGCGGCCGCGGGCACGGCGGCGGCGCGGCGCGGGTCCGAGGAACGGCGGCGCGGCGCAGGCGAGTGAGTGAGAACGGCGGCGAGGAACGGCGGCGCGAGGAACGGCGGCGCGAGGAACGGCGGCGAGGAACGGCGGCGCGGCGGCGAAGTCGAGTGAATGAGAGAGAGAGTGAGGAAGATGCCGCTGGACGTTGTATGCAGGGCGCTTTGCCGAGTGCCCGTGATCTGGCACTCGGCAAAGTTTTTTTTAATTTTAAAATAAGCTTTGCCGAGTGCCAGATCGCGGGCACTCGGCAAAGCCGTCTTTGCCGAGTGTCCCTTGGGCGACACTCGGCAAAGACTCTTTCCCTATTCTTTGCCGAGTGCCACGCAGCTGGCACTCGGCAAAGGAAGCTTTGCCGAGTGTCTTATACAGACACTCGGCAAAGTATATTTTTATTTTTTTTATTTTGTCTCCCAAACTTTTTGTGGTATGTTCCTACACTATGTAGACCTACATGTATCATTTGTGGACAATTATAACATAGTTTTCAATCGTTAGTAGATTTAGTTCGTTTTTTGAAATTCTTCGGAAAATTCAAATTTGAACTGCAGGTCACTCGAAACTTGGAAAACCGTGCATGAAAAAATGATATTCATGTTAATTAGCATAAGTTACGACCGATTTCAGAAGCGTACCGGAAACTTCGAGCAACATGCTCACTAAACATGGCCGTCAACTTGGCATGCACATGTTTAAAAATTGTATAAAACACAAATAAAGTCAGAAAATCATGAAACTTGTCCACGTGTCATGATATCATATGTAGAGGCTATGATAAAAATTTTAGAATGTTTGGAGAAAGTTGTGAGACACTATGTGTAGAAACCTTCTAGATTCACATTGAAACTCTATGATTTCATGTGTAGTCCTCTTAGGTTTCTACACATAGTGTCTCACAACTTTCTCCAAACATTCTAAATTTTTTATCACAGCCTCTACATATGATATCATGACACGTGGACAAGTTTCATGATTTTCTGACTTTGTTTGTGTTTTATACAATTTTTAAACATGTGCATGCCAAGTTGACGGCCATGTTTAGTGAGCATGTTGCTCGAAGTTTCCGGTACGCTTCTGAAATCGGTCGTAACTTATGCTAATTAACATGAATATCATTTTTTCATGCACGGTTTTCCAAGTTTCGAGTGACCTGCAGTTCAAATTTGAATTTTCCGAAGAATTTCAAAAAACGAACTAAATCTACTAACGATTGAAAACTATGTTATAATTGTCCACAAATGATACATGTAGGTCTACATAGTGTAGGAACATACCACAAAAAGTTTGGGAGACAAAATCAAAACAATAAAAATATACTTTGCCGAGTGTCTGGATAAGACACTCGGTAAAGCTTCCTTTGCCGAGTGCCAGCTGCGCGGCACTCGGCAAAGAAGCATCTTTGCCGAGAGCCGACGGTTGGCACTCGGCAAAGACTGACGGCCGTCAGCTTTGGGACGGCCGCTGACGGCCCTTTGCCGAGAGCCCCCTTTGCCGAGTGTTTGACACTCGGCAAACATGTATTTGCCGAGTGTCGACCTGTACCGAGTGTCCTACGCTCGGTAAAGACGCTCGTTACCGAGAGCCGAGCTTTGCCGAGTGCGGCTCTCGGCAAAGCCGTCTTTGCCGAGTGCCCGAGAAAAGGCACTCGGCAAAGTGGCCGGCACTCGGCAAAGGCTCGGATTCCGGTAGTGCCCGTTAAACTTGCATATGACGATATTTTGATGCAATAGTTAATAATAAAAATAAATAATTATCTTTTCAAAAGATGACTCATTATACAAATGTCTTCATTTTAATGTATACAGAATGATTTCTTACATATGATAATATGAATAGATGACAATGTTTTACGTTAATAACAAAGGAACGGGGATAGGAAAGAAATATTCCCTAATTATACAATTGACATTTATCCCCACGGGAACCGGAATAGAGAAGAAATATCTTCTACAAGCGTTTGTGGAGAAATTCTTATGTCGCGGGGACAGGGATACAAAGCTATTCCCCGACGAGGAATTCTCTATTGTCGCCCCTAGACGTGAGGAGCAAATGATTCCTTTTTGTTTCTATGGTCAGCTGCCCTAATTTTAGTTTTTTTTTCTGTCTTCATCATTTGCTCAACGTTTTTCCCTCTGTATGCTAACGATGAAGATCCTAAACAACATACTAGCATTGCAGTGCCAAAGTTGGCCGGGTTAGTTAACCCTGGCGTGCATGGACGCGCGCGGCCCGCCCCCACGGCCCACGCGCATGTGCGCAGCCGCCTCCCGCGCTGTTTAGAAACTTGATGGTTTGTGTTACAAAATAATATGTATATTGATCAAAGCTCATCCAACCGTCCATTATGCAGTTGTTAATCCAAGGGTCAGATTCACTCTTGTACATGTATATATATGGAGATCTATGCAATAAACAATCTCTCCCCGCCATTTTGTCTTTCTCTGTTCTCTCATTTACCACTGAGCGCTGCAAAAGATCACAACACGTTATCAGCACTGTCTCAAGGAGAAATCAGAGAAGGGGAAAGTGGAAGAACGCGCTGTTCTTCACAAGAACAACAAGATCGATCTTCACATCAACAGCAAGGTATGGAGCATACCGTTTCCATGCGCATACGCCGTATGCGCGAAGTTCTGCACATTCTTGATGATTCGATGTTGGAGGCGTACGCCGTTGGTCAAGCCGCAGCGCTTCCACCGGTGCATGCGATCCCTGAACGCCGTGTGCAAGTGCAAAATGTGCACTTCTGCGTTCTCCATGGATGGACAGCGGTGGTTCCGCTGCCGGTGGTGGAGTGTGGACTCCCCATTGCATCCCCGTCGCCACCGGCGCCGGTGTTTGACGCGAGATCGTCTACATCGGCCCCCATGGATGTGGATTTGGCGGCACCACCACCGCCTCCGCCCACTGCAGCGGCAGTTGCTCATCGTTCACCATCTCCGTCGGCACCCGTGGTCGTCGGGACCATCGCTGCACGTCGTGGGCAGCCTGCTCGCGCAGTTGATGCCCCGAGAGGCCGCATCATCTTCACCGGCCATCACCCAAATGGGGTGGCCTCATCTTCCTCCTCCAATCAGAGGGCCTAATGGCCCTCGATCCGGCCGCCGTATCGGCCGTTTGGGGAGGGGGGTGGGGGAGTGGCGCCCTGCGTGGGCCTCGCGCCGCCGTGGCGGGTGGCTCCGGTCAGGCCCTGCGCTCGGCCAGGCCTCCACGCGCGGCCCGGCATGCCCGGTGCTCGGAGCGGCCAGCCTGTGGCACGCTCGGCGCGGCCTACAGGCGGCGCTTGGCGTGGCCCCTGCCCGCAGGCTCTCGGCGCGGGCCTCCCGGCGTTGGCGCTCGGCGCGGGCCCCACATGGGCGCTCGCCGCGGCCTCCACACGCGGCCTACAGGCGGCGCTTGGCGTGGCCCCTGCCCGCAGGCGCTCGGCGCGGGCCCCACATGGGCGCTCGCCGCGGCCCCAGCGCACGGCGCGGCTGCGCGGCCTCCAGCGCGGGCGCAGGAAAAGGCCAGGCGACGCGCGGCTACGCGGCCAGCAGGCGCACGCGCTGGCGCGACCCCTGCAGCCAGGCGGCGCGCGGCTGCGCGGCCTCCAGCGTGGGCCCCCGAGGAGCGCCCGGCGTGGCCTCCTGTGGTGCTCGGCGCGAGCCCCCGAGAGGCGCTCGGCGCGGGCGACAGAGGCGCTCGGCGCGGGCGCGCGTGGCCCAACTGAGGCGGCGGCTGGGAACCTTTCTGGTAGCGGCGGCGGCTGAAGACCTGGGCGGTTAGGGTTTCCTTTGAAACCCTAGCCGTCCTTGATATAATGGGTTTTTTTTGGGCCTCTGTTGGGCCGCCTTGGCAGGCCGCCTGGGCTGTTTTTCAGAGCCCAAAATGACCTATATTTTATCATTTTAAATCCTGAATTTCAGTATAAGACTCTGTTTTATATGTAATTTCAGTTCAAAGTTATCTTATGCATCTAAATTCGTAATTTAGACTACATATATTGTAAAGACATATCTGTTTTATTGTACATATAGCAGATTTTAGTTCGTGAATTATTGTTTGTTTTACATTAATAATTCACATATCTCTACTTGCTATTATTTACGCATTCATTTATGTTTGCATATAAATATAGCATTTATTAAGTTCAGACTTAATAAAACTCATGCAAAAAATAAAATTACATTATTTTGGATAAAGAGCACAGGGAGATAGAGTCCTAAGCATAGGCTGCACTAAATTCTTTTATAGAATTTAGTAGCCCAGAGACCGTGCTTGTGGCAGCATTTGGAATGCCTATCTCTATGAGGTCTACATCTCTCGGGATGACTACCTATACGTGCTATCCAAAATAATATGATATGGAGTTATTGAATTTTACTTTGATAATTAGTAGAGCATGGGTAGTGGAGACCTAAGCATTGGCTGCGGTTTGTTCATTTATGAACTTATCTGCCCAGAGACCGTGCTTTTAGGCAGCAAGTTTCTTGCCCACTACTAGATCTACCTCATTAATTTGAGGATTATCTATACTATGCTTACTAAAATTCAAAGTATTTATTCAATTAGAAGGTTTGGAACCTTCAGGTAACTCATATCACATGTAAGAGTTAGTGAATTTTACTTTGATAATTAGTAGAGCATGGGTAGTGGAGCCCTAAGCATTGGCTGCGGTTTGTTCATCCGTGAACTTATCAGCCCAGAGACCGTGCTTTTAGGCAGCAAGTTTCTTGCCCACTACTAGATCTACCTCATTAGTTTGAGGATTATCTATACTATGCTTACTAAAATTCAAAGTATTTATTCAATGGAAAGGTTTGGAACCTTCAAGGAACTCGTTACATATGTAATTTTCATATTTTTGCATATTGAACTTACAACATCACCATTGTGACTATTAATTTATGCGTAAATTAATGGATGTCCATGGTAATGACTGTAGGAACATGTCAACCAAAGAGTTCGAGGAACTCGCCCTTGACGGGCATAACTACCCAACTTGGGCTTCAGATATTGAAATAACTTTTGCTTCTCGTGGGATCATTGATGCAATTGCAGCACCCATCACTGGTACTGATCCAGTGAATGAGGTTAAAAAGAACACAGCACTTTTCCTTTTGAGGCTTTATATCCATAAGGATCTTAAGCAAGAGTACCTTATGGAGAGATGCCCTCACAACTTGTGGAAAGCTCTCAAAGAACGCTATGAACAGCAGAAGGAGCTCATATGGCCGTCAGCCAACCATGAGTGGAACCACCTTCGACTGCAAGATTTTAAATCTGTTGCAGAATATAACCATGCTCTTCATAGCATTTGTTCTAAATTGAAGTTTTGCGAGAAAGAGCCCACTGAAGCAGACAAAATAGAGAAGACTCTATCTACCATGCTTCCAGAGGACAGGATATTGCATCAGCAGTATCGCTCTAGCAATTTCCAGAAATATTCTCAACTTATGCACACATTGACCCAAGCAGAAAAGCATCATGAGCTTCTTCTAAAGAATGCTCAGCAGCGCCCTCCTGGGTCTGCCCCTCTGCCTGAGGTACATTTCAATGTGCATAAGACTGGGAATAAGAAAGGATTCAAGAAAAACTTCAAGAATCCTTCTGGACCTCACAAATTCAATAAGAACAAATTCCACAAGAAAGGTAAAGGAAAAGGAAAAAGAAATGGCAAGCCTCTACCATCTAAGGGCAACAGAGCTTGCCTTAAATGTGGTACTGAGGGCCATTTTGCTAGGGATTGCACTTGCCCTAAGCACCTTGTTCTTTTGTATCAACAATCCCTAAAGAAGCCAAAGTCTGATAAGCCTGCTTTTGAGGCTCATTTCAATTCTACTGAAGCACCAATTGAGGTTGGAAGTTCTTCACTGGCTTCTGGTGATCTGAAGAACACTCTTGCTAAAGAGCACGTCAATGTGGTTGACAACAAGCCTCCACTTCTGCAAGAAGATGAATCTGATGATATGATCATTGAGTATATGTCAAAGGATCCATTTGGAGATTTGGCATCAATCTCTCATGCTTGGAGATTTGATCATGATCACTGTGGCTTGTGTGATTGTTCTATACTGTCTTTATAATGTTGTTGTAATAAGTAGAGGTATACAATCTCATGTTCTGAGATGTAACACACTCTACAAGACCAGTGTTGGGTCCTGTGTGTAGTGCGAACTCATTGGTTGAGTCGCCATACCATTATTGTAATATGGTTTCGACATTGTGATATTTAATCTCATGTTCTGTATAGTACTAAGTTGCATCATAAAATTCTTATTCAGAATTTTCTTTATGTATAGATGCATAATAATGACAACTCGACGGAAGAGGAATTATGCCTTGTGGACAGTTGTACCACAAACTCTATACTTAGGGAGATCAAATACTTTCAGACTCTTAAGAAAAGAGATGGGAAAGTTTTGACCATCGCCGGACGCGATGCTGTGATAGTCGGCTCTGGTCGAGCAACTATTACCCTCCCTATGGGTACTGAAATTGTGATCGAGGATGCATTATTGTATCCTGATTCTACACGTACCCTCCTAAGTTTTAGAGATATCCGGCAAAATGGATTTTATATTGAAACCCATGATGAAAATCAAGAAGAGTTTCTCTTCTTGACAAAGCCGAATAAATATGGCAAACGCATATGCGAGAAAATTCCATCACTCACGTCAGGGTTGTTGTTGGAGCGAAGGCAGAAACGCCACCCTTCGCCCGAAGTCTCCACCGCTTAGCCCCTGCCCTGACAGGCAAAGCAGGCAGGGACACCCTTCGCTTGATCGACACCAGGGACAACATGGAGACCCTTCGCTCGATTCGGCACCAGACGAAGGCCTGCGGCAACGCCTCCCTACGGCGCGGCCTCGGTCAGCTCCGAGGCCCACATGAGGTCGGGCCCATGGTAACGGGCCCTGCGTGGCCGCGGTTGTGTTACGGGCCTAATTTGTAAAGGCGTACTTGTAATTACAGCTTGTAACCCCGCTTTATGGGAATATTCTGGGGATAAACTAGGTACCTGAGGGCACATGCGTCCTTAACGCAAGGCGCCGTGCACTCGGATACCTATAAATACCCCCGCACAGTGCCCGTGAGAGGCCAGATTAACAGAGCTTTTGCCATCACGCGCGAGTGCCCTATTGCCATCTCCATTCACTCGTGTTGGATCTCCTTGCTGTCGAGAGACAGTGCCAACATTTGGCGCCCACCGTTCGTGCTACGAGACAACCACCCGTGATGGCACCCAAGAGAGCTAACCCGAAGGCTGACGAGGCTGCGAAGGCAGCACTGCTCGCCGCAAGAAAGGGCAAGGCCCTCGCCCTCACCCAATCCACCCACCAAGAGGCCACTGAAGACGACACCCTCCGCACCTGCAACCCTGAGGGACAACCCTCAGGCTTCGCACCTCCCCCAGGCGTCGCACCTCCCTCAGGCTTCGCACCACCGGAGGGCGCGGACCTCGCCGAGGACGGTGAGGTCCTCGGCATCTCCGCAGAAGAACAGCTACAGCTGCGCGCTCTGCGCCTCAAGAACCGCAACCTCCAGAGGCAGAAGGAGATACTGGAGGCCAAGCGCCAGCGTGTGTCCGCACTTGCCAAGGTGCGGCAGATGATACGCGACGAAGAGCACAAGGCCCAGGAACTCGAGCGGGAGATCGCGCTGATGCAGCGCGAAGGCCACCTCAGCCCGCGGCACGAGTCATCCCTCCAGCAGCGCGCACAAAACGAAGACACGCGCGAAGGCCACCCCGGCCTGCAGCATGGGCCACCCCTGCAACACCGCGCGCAACCGGAGGACCCGCGTTTCCCCCAGCGCGACTTCACTTTCCAGCACGCCGCGCCATTCCAAGGGGTCAACTATCTCGATGAGCGAAGCCCCCTGGCGCCTCACCTGCAAGTGACGCCGTGGCCAGCCAACTTCCGGGCTGGGACCTACCCCAAGTACAACGGCAGCACCGACCCGGCTCAATACATAATGAGTTACCAGGTCGCCGTCGCATCGTCCGGGGGGGACGACGCCACAATGGCGAAGTCCTTCATCATCGCCCTCGAGGGCCCCGCGCTCACCTGGTTCACCAGGCTGCCCCCGCTGTCCATCGATTCCTGGAGAAGTCTCCGGGACAAGTTCCTCCTCAACTTCCAGGGGTACCGCCCGGACACCGACGCCCTGGCCGAGCTCTCGCTCTGCAAGCAGCTAGAGAAGGAGACCCTGAGGGAATATTACCGCAAATTCTTGACACTCAAGTCACAGCTACCCTCAGTCGATGACCAGATTGCCATCCACTATGCTATCAGTGGTCTTCGCGCTGGCGTCCTTTACAGCCATTGCATCAGGGACCCGCCCAAGAACCTCCAAGAGTTATACCAGCTGTTTGAAAAGTACGCCAGATCCGAGGAGCTCCACCAGCGCAAGATTGAGTCCCAGCGGAAGCCAAAAGATGCTCCGCAGTCCAGCCGCACGTGGACAAGGACTCCGCAGCCAGACTCCGGTCGGGATGGCCGCGGTCAGCAGCAAGTGCACAACATCGCCAACCAGCAGCCGGCCGCTGACCCCCTTCGTCGCCAGGAATATCCCCCCCAGGGCCGCGGAAGTGGAACTCGCGGCAGGGGCCGAGGGCGTGCGCAGCCACCCCCTCCGCCGCGCCGATTTTACTGCCTTTTCCATGGCGAAGACTGCGCCCACCAAACTAAAGACTGCCCCGAAGTAAAGGCCACCAGAGACAGAATGGCGAGGGCGCAGCCAGCCGACAACCCCAGAATTGTCGCGCATAATTACCAGCCACCCCCTCCACCATATATCCACGCTCCCGCCCCGCATCCACCGCACCACGCTTACCAACATCATCAGGAAGTACAAATCGTACATCCTCCGCCTCCACCACCACACCAGCAACAACAAAACATCCCCCACGCCCCAAAACAGGAAGACTTCGCCGATCAACCTTATCGCGGAGTCATTCATATGATAACTGGGGGGTCCAGCACCGACTTCGACACCAAGCGGCAGAAGCGGGACCACTACCGCAGCATAAACCATGTCGCTGTCACGGGCCCAGTTGTGCAGACGAAGTGGTCCCACATACCGCTCACCTTCGACGCACGGGACGTCGACTTGCGTAGCGCCCCCCACTGCGATGCCATGGTCATCAATTGCAGCGTGGCAGGCTGGGACCTACACAAGGTCCTCGTTGACAACGGCAGCCAGGCGGACATCATCTTCCTCCACGCCTTCGATCGCATGGGCATCAGCCACAGCCTGCTCAAGCCTTCGGACAACCCGTTGTATGGCTTCGGCGGCAAAGGCACCTTCCCCGTCGGCAAAATAGAGTTGCCCCTCTCCTTCGGTGTAGCACCCAATGCCCGAAGCGAGCAAGTGACTTTTGACATTGTGGATATGGTATATCCATACAACGCCATCATGGGTCGGGGCTCCATCAATAAGTTTGAAGCTGCCATCCACGGACTGTATTTGTGCATGAAGATACCAGGCCCTCTAGGCGTAATTACAGTCCGCGGTAACCAGCAAGCTGCGCGCAACATAGAGCGGGACTTCGTGCCTGGTCAGAGGAACGTGCACTGTCTCACGACACAACATGAGGTCCCTGCGCCCGCCAGCCCAACTGACAAGCAGCACGACAAGGCTCAGTTGCAGAGTCAGGATGGGACCAAGACTGTCCCCCTCGATCAGGCCACGCCCAAGCAGACAGTCACTATCAGCGAAGACCTTACTTCGCATGAAGAAGAGAAGCTTCTCTACTGCCTGGCCAAGAATAAAGATGTCTTCGCCTGGTCCGCCCTCGACCTGGTCGGAGTCAGCCGATCCATAATCGAGCACAATCTGGGGATCGACCCCTCGGTGCGACCAAGAAAGCAAAAGCTTCGCAAAATGTCCGATGAAAAGACAGAGGCCGCCAAGGCGGAGGTGCACCGCCTCCTAGAGGCTAAATTCATTGAGCCAGTGGCTTACCCCACATGGCTCTCCAATGTTGTAATGGTGCAGAAAAAAAGCGGGAAATGGCGGATGTGCATAGACTTCACCAGTCTCAATAAGGCCTGCCCAAAAGACAATTTCCCGTTGCCACGGATCGACAAAATAGTCGATAGCGCGGCCGGATGCGAGGTCATGTCTCTCCTCGACTGCTTCTCCGGCTATCACCAGATATACATGAAGGAGGAAGACAAGGCCAGCACCAGCTTTATAACACCCTTCGGCACTTATTGCTTCATCAGAATGCCGGAGGGTCTCAAGAACGCCGGGTCCACCTTCTCCAGACTCACCAAAACAGTACTCGAGGGGCAGGTCGGCAGAAATATATTTACATATGTGGACGACATCGTCGTTGCCAGCAAAAATAAGGAGGACCACCTCGCCGACCTGGCCGAGACATTCGCAAACATGCGAGACGCACGACTCCGCTTAAACCCGGAAAAGTGCGTTTTCGGTGTTCGCCAAGGCAAGATATTGGGCTACCTGGTGTCGCACCGCGGCATCGAGGCCAACCCAACCAAGATCCAGGCCATCATCGACATGTCGCCTCCGCAGTCCACCAGGGATGTCCAGCGTCTGACAGGCAGATTGGCCGCTCTCAACAGATTCATTTCCAAGTCGGCCGAGCGAAGTCTTCCTTTCCTCAAAACTCTCCGCGGCGCAAAAGACTTCGCCTGGGGGCCGGAGCAAGCAGCGGCCTTCGCCTCATTAAAGCAGTACTTAACGGAGCTGGCCACCCTCACGAGCCCCGACTCCTCGCTCCCCTTATTGCTCTATGTCGTGGCTTCGCCGCACGCGGTCAGCGCGGCACTAGTGCAGGAGCAGACAGTCGAAGGCGCTGTCAGACAGTGCCCTGTTTATTACGTCTCCGAGGTCCTGACTCCGTCCAAATGCAACATGACAGAGCTGGAGAAGATCGCCTACGCAGTCGTTATGTCCTCGCGCAAGCTGCGCCATTATTTTGAAGCATTCAAGGTCCGCGTCACCTCAGATAGGGGGCTCGGCGAACTATTTAGAAACCCGGAGGCATCGGTGAGGATCGCCAAGTGGGCAGCCGAACTCTCCGGCTACCACATCAGCTTCGAGCCCAGGACAGCCATCAAATCGCAAGTCCTGGCAGACTTCGTCGTCGACTGGACCGGGCCAGTAACACAGCCGGACCCGACCACAGAGAAGGTCTGGACGATCCATTGCGACGGCGCATGGTGCCATGCGGGGGCAGGCGTCGCTGCAATCATAACATCACCAGTCGGGGTCAGGCACAGATATGCAGCACGACTCAGCTTCAATCTGGAATCCGACAGGTGCACAAATAATATAGCAGAATACGAAGCAGTCATCCTCGGCCTCCGCAAGTTGAGGGCCCTCGGAGTCACCACTTGCATCATCAAAACAGACTCCAAGGTAGTTGCCGGCCAGGTCGACAAAGACTATGCAGCCAAGGACCCCGCGCTCATGCAGTACCTCGCGGCCATCCGAAGTCTCGAGAGGCAGTTCAAGGGGTTCACCGTGCAGCATGTGGACCGGGCCAAGAATGAGGAGGCCGACGCATTGGCCAAGGCCGCGGCCAGGGGCGAAACTCTGCCCTCCGACGTGTTCTTCCATGTCATCGGCACGCCAGCAGTCCGGAGCCCCGAAGGGCTCCAAATAACCAATGACAGTGAGGGCCACCGTACAGTCAACCTCATCATGACCGAAGACTGGCGAGCACCCATTACCCTGTTCCTGCAGGGGTTTTATCACCCAGCCGACATCAGTGAGGCCAAGCGCCTCAGACATCGAAGCCGGGACTTCGCTCTGATTGAAGGCCAACTCTACAAAAAAGGGGTCAGCCAACCAATGCTTAAGTGCGTCACCGAGGCCGAAGGCATGCAGGTCCTACGCGAAGTCCACAGTGGCACGTGCGGCTCGCACGCGGGGCCAAGGGCCCTAGCTGCTAAGGTGATACGCCAGGGTTTTTACTGGCCAGCAATGATTTGCGCCGCGAATCGGGTCACTCGGTCCTGCGAAGCCTGCCAGAAGTTCTCTCCTCGGTCAGGCGGCCCTTCGCAGTACACAAAGCTGATCGCCCACACATGGCCTCTCCAGCGCTGGGGTCTCGACATTGTTGGACCCCTGCCCACCGCTCAGGGGAACCTCAAGTTCGCCTTCGTCGCGGTCGAGTACTTCACCAAATGGATCGAGGCACGGGCTGTCTCCACAATAACGTCGAAGACTGCCCAAAAATTCTTCTGGCAGAACATCGTTTGCCGTTTCGGAGTACCGTCCGAGCTAACGGTCGACAACGGCAAACAGTTTGATAACCAAGACTTCAAGGATTTTTGTTTCTCCATTGGCACCAAGCTTGCCTTCGCCTCAGTCTATCATCCGCAGTCCAACGAGGTCGTGGAGCGCGCCAACGGAAAAATCTTCACAGCTATCAAAAAAATGCTCCTCGATGAAAAAAGGGCAAATGGAGCGATTTCTTACCTGAGGCAGTCTGGGCACTAAACACGACTGAGTGCAGGGCAACCGGGTTTACTCCCTTCCGTCTGCTATACGGATCGGAGGCCATGACCCCGCAGGAAATAAAGCACGGGTCCCCGCGAACAGTCCCGTCAGCCGTCCCGGATGTGGACGAGCCAACTTCAAAGGATCTCATCGACGGAGACCGTGTCTTCGCCCTACAAGCCCTGAACAAGTATCAAGCCCAGACCAAAGCATGGCGCGACCACTCAGTCACCCCGAGGGAGTTCAGCGAAGGGGACCTCGTGCTCATTCGGACAGCTCGGACGGAGTCAAAGGGCAAGCTGGAGCCCAAGTGGGAGGGCCCTTTCATCGTCAAGACAAAGGCTTCCCCCAGCGCATACAGGCTCACAACGCCAACCGGCGAGGACCTGGAGCATTCCTGGAACATTGACAACCTCCGCAAATTTTTTGTTTGATTCCTCAGGGCTGTCTTCGCCCTTGTAATTCGCAAAAACAATCTTGCACCGGCCCGCACTCTTTTCCTCCCGGGGGGTGAGGTTTTTAACGAGGCGGAGCCATGTAATATATGCGTCAAAAATCCCCCGCAAAAAGACATGCGTCGAAAAAGACCGCAATGACGGTCTTCGACATTCGACCACCACGAGGTCACCGCGAGGCTAAGCGCTAGCTACCCTCGCGTGCGACAAATCCGCGCCGAAGTCGCCTAAGGGTGCAGCCGGATTAGCACAACAAGTGCAGAAAAAATCTAAGTCTATCGCGAAGACTATCCGTGCAGAAGTCGCCTAAGGGTGCAGCCGGGAAAAAATCTAAGTCTATCGCGAAGACTATCCGCGCCGAAGTCGCCTACGGGTGCAGCCGGATTAGCACAACAAGTGCAGAAAAAATCTAAGTCTATCGCGAAGACTATCCGTGCAGAAGTCGCCTAAGGGTGCAGCCGGGAAAAAATCTAAGTCTATCGCGAAGACTATCCGCGCCGAAGTCGCCTACGGGTGCAGCCGGATTAGCACAACAAGTGCAGAAAAAATCTAAGTCTATCGCGAAGACTATCCGCGCCGAAGTCGCCTACGGGTGCAGCCGGATTAGCACAACAAGTGCGGAAAAAATCTAAGTCTATCACGAAGACTATCCGCGCCGAAGTCGCCTACGGGTGCAGCCGGATTAGCACAACAAGTGCGGAAAAAATCTAAGTCTATCGCGAAGACTATTCGCGCCGAAGTCGCCTACGGGTACAGCCGGATTAGCACAACAAGTGCGGAAAAAATCTAAGTCTATCGCGAAGACTATCCGCGCAGAAGTCGCCTAAGGGTGCAGCCGGAAAAAAAATCTAAGTCTATCGCGAAGACTATCCGCGCAGAAGTCGCCTAAGGGTGCAGCCGGAAAAAATCTAAGTCTATCGCGAAGACTATCCGCGCGGAAGTCGCCTAAGGGTACAGCTGGTGTAACACAACAAGTGCGAAAAAACCGAAGACTATCTGTGCAGCGCAACAACGGCCGAAACAACAACATCGAACCATTCACGCCAAGACCAATTATAATCAAGCAAGCACAGCGCAGCCGAACGAATCAGTTAGTACAAAACGCCTTCACACACATGCACGCGAGGGCACACAATTCCACCATACAAGCCTCTACATACGCAAGCGAGGGCACCACACTCTACATCGGCTCAACCTTAGGAATAATTCCCATCTCCCTATAATTAAATAACATTATCCTGAGCTCCTCACCCGCAAAAAGCCTTCGCAGTTCCCCTTCACCTACACTCTCGGCGGTCGGCAGAGACAACAGTTCCTGCCGACCAGCCCCACTCACACGAAGCAGAGCCCGCTCCTCCGCGCTAACCCTACGTTTTGCAACCGCCCTTCGTCGACGGCGCCCGGCGCTAGGGCCTGGCACGTCCGACGCGTCCGCGGCGTGTGGTGAGGCCTCCGCCGCAGCCACGTCCAAGGCCGTAAAATAATCCAAATTCTCCTCCGACGACTCCTCAGTCCACTCAACCGAGCTCCCGGAGTCAGCAAAGTCAAAAAACTCAGATGTAGACCCACTATATTGATTACCACCTTCCGCGGTCGAGGCCGCCGAAAACTCAGTAGCAGTGGTTGCGTGCGCAGGCCCAAAATCTTGAACCTGCGCAGCAACCAAAGTTCAGTACAACATCCAAAATTCCCTAACCCTAAACAACCACTACGCCACCTGCGAGGGCCCTGACGCGGCGGATGCTCCCGCCATTGTTTCCACCGCCTCCGCCGTCGGATCTTCGACGGTCGGCGCAGCTGCTGCGAGGGCATCGGGAGCGCCTTCGGCCACCTTCAGGGGCAGGTCTTCAACTGTTGCAGCAGATGTGGGGGCGCCTGGTGCGTCTTCCGTGGTCTCCGGGGCCGGCTCCGGGTCAGGCAGGGCGTCGTTCAGTGCTCCGAAATCGTCCACCCGCTCGCCTCGCTCCGCCTAAAACAAAACATACAAAAAGTCAGCAAACACACGCACAGACCACACCCAGCAAACGCCAAACAAACGACGTTGTTACCTGAGCCCTCGCAGCCTCGGCCCGCTCCCTGACCACTTCACCACCATACAGACCCCACATCCGGTCATAGAGGGCGCCGGCGGACTCCTTCACCACGGGGTCTTCGACCTTATAGATGTCTCGACCAAAATCTTCATCTGCCTGGTCGAAGGCCTCATAGTGCCGGCACCCTTCGCGAGAGAGTGCGTTCATCGCCCCCTCGCAGGTGACCAGGGAGGCGAACGACATTAACCCCCCCAGGACAGTGGGGAGCTCCTGCAGCTCCTCTTGCACCCATTCCAAACAGCGAAGCCCGGCCTCTCGCTCCGGCACCACGAAGTCATCGGTCCGCGCACCCAGCTCGCGATATGTGGCCATAAGCTGTGTGCGCGTCCGTTCGGCCTCCGTTCGCACCGCAGCTTCGGCCCCCTTCGCGCGGCTCTCCAGAGCGGTGAGCCGCCCCCGCAGGTCTTCGGCGAGATCCTTGGCAAGATTGGCTTCCGCCCGTGCCAACCTAGCCTCCGCCTGCGCGGCCTGCTCCTTGGCGATGGCCTCGTTGGTCTCCCTCCTCTCCCCCGCCAGCTGGCGCCGGAGGTCAGCCTTCTCCTCCTCCAGGGCGGCCACCTTGTCCGCCAGTTTACGACACTTGCTGTCGGAGGCAGACTTCTCACGGACAGCGTCAGCATGTTGCGTCCGAAGTCTCTCGACTTCGGCAGATAAGGCTGCCGTAAGTGCCCCCGACGCAGTACGGCTGGTGAAGTCCGCCACCTGCAGAGAACACGTAAGGCCATGGCCGTAAAAAAAAAAAGAGCTCGGCGGACCTGACTCAGCGCCTCCGTCGCCTGACTCAGCGCCTCCGTCACTCCCTTCAGCCGGCGGGTCGCCGCGCCAGCCTCGTCTCTGACCAACGCGAGGGCTGACACCTCGCCTCCGGCGCCAAGGGTCCCGCCCTTCGCCTTCGACGACAGCGCAGCCGTCGCGATTGCCCCGGCAGGCACAGCTATAGCAAGCCGGCCCTCGTCCGACCCTGCAGCGCATCAACGATTAAAAAAAAAAGGCGGCCGGGTGACTTACCCCCAAGATAATCGTCAACACTAATGTCGGTGCCGAAGTCGGCAACGCGCTTGTCCGGCGGCGGCAACGCTCGGGCCGCCTTCGAAGCCTCCGCCACTCCGCTGGCCGGCGGCACCACCTTCGTCGGCTTGGAGACTCCGGCGCCCGCTGTTGTCTCCGGTGCCTTGCTGGGCGCAGAGGCGCCCGCCTTCGCCGCCAGCGGCGGCTTGCCTCCGCTGGAGGCCGCAGCCTTCGCCGTTCCCCGTTGCCTTTTCGGCCGGGCGTCGTGAATCCTCACGGTCGCCTGGCGTTTTTGCGCCGCCCCTTGGCGATCCTTGTCCATCACTGCCCACACAACAGCACCGATATTTCGCCCGTAAGGAAAAACCCTCCACTGACGAACCATACGAGATGTAAAACAGTCTTCCTCAGCCGCGCAGGGGACAGGAACATTTCTAGGCCAGCAGCCCCCGGTAACCCTCAGCATCCGAGCCGAAGACTCCCGGAGCTCGGGCGAAGACATCCTCTCCCCCGGGGCCGCACACGTCCTCATTAACTCCCTAGCAAAACTATCAGACACCCCAATTCCTCCCATCGCAGTACCTAATTTTCTCTTTTTTGAGGAGGGGGCGGCCGTCAGCGCAGGGTCGCCTCCAGTCTCCACCGCCGGTTTCTTCCCACGGCGGTCCGCTTCGTCTTGACCAGGGTAGCCGTCGTACGGCAATTGATTCAATTCGAAGACCCTGTTCAAACGTTCATTTGACCCGCGAATATCAAAGCTGCGCTGGCCTTCCGTCCTCGCCACGTACCGCCCCACGAGCTGCACCGCCAAGTCCTCCGCATCACGCACAAAGGCGGCCGGGTCACGGTTTCGCAAATTCAGTGCAAAGGCAGGACTTCGCACCACCCTTCCTCCGTGAAAAGGCATCTGGCGAGGGCACACTTCGCCCAACGCCCAGCCGTGCGCCAAGGGCCAGACCCCGTACGCCACAAACTCTTCAACCAAATCACGACCACTGCTCTGGCCGGCGGCGCATCGAAGGGCCCCTTCGTCTGCATCCTCTTCTGCCACTTCAAAAGGCGGATACGCAGAGTAATAGTGAGAGCACATCTCAGACACGGGCAGTCCTTCATGGCCTTCGACAGTGGCCTCTGCAACGTAAAACCAAAATTCATTCCAATTGCCCCACTTGTTGCGGGCGCACGGAACCAACTCCACTACTGGCATTGTGGTCTTGCCGGTCTTCGGCGTGAATGTGCACGACCCAAACTGGGCAACTCCGTCCTCAATCACCCTCTTCTGCCAATGCAAGCAGTAATTCTTCGCAAAAACTTCAACCGACGGCTGTCCGCCGTACGAAGTCGTCGCCCAGACATACTTCGCCAGCGCCACCACGGCGTTCGGTGTCAGCTGATGAATTTGAACGTTGAATCTACGCAGGACTTCACCAACAAACCGGTGCGCAGGCAAGCGGAGACCGGCGACGAAGAACGCCTCAAAAACAACCAACTCACCCTCCGGCTCGGGGACTTCCTCCGTCCCCGGAGCACGAGCGACTCCGCCGCCAAAGTAGCCCAAGCGCTGCATTTCTTCGACGCGGGCCGACGTCATCCGTGACACACCAAAATCAACAGAGTCGCCGGCGCGCAGCTCCTCCACCATCACGCTACTCAACGTCTCCTCAGACGAGGCGGCGGCCGGCGGCGTGGCGTCGGCGGAAGAAGAAGAGGATGGCATTGCTACGTACCGTCGGCGGCGGCGGGCGGTCTGCTTCACTCGAGCCAGATCTCCGACGAGCAAAAGCGAGCAGTAGAAGAAGAGGAGCAGAAAGACGGCGGGCGGCTAGGGTTTTCACGGAGCGCGGAAGGCAAAGTGCAAACAGCGCCGTCCCCCGCCCCCCTTTATAGGCAGGGCGCGGCTCCTCGGGAAACCCGCAATCCCACAGGGCGCGACGCTTCGGAAAACCCGCAGTCCAACAGTACGATGTCCATCAACGGTCACATCAAAAACCCCCGCGGAACCACTTCGAGCGAGGGCAGCGTCTCCGCCATCTAGCGACGTCTTCGGCACCAGGTGACTTTGTCGAACTGGTCCCTCGGAGGGCAAATGTTGGAGCGAAGGCAGAAACGCCACCCTTCGCCCGAAGTCTCCACCGCTTAGCCCCTGCCCTGACAGGCAAAGCAGGCAGGGACACCCTTCGCTTGATCGACACCAGGGACAACATGGAGACCCTTCGCTCGATTCGGCACCAGACGAAGGCCTGCGGCAACGCCTCCCTACGGCGCGGCCTCGGTCAGCTCCGAGGCCCACATGAGGTCGGGCCCATGGTAACGGGCCCTGCGTGGCCGCGGTTGTGTTACGGGCCTAATTTGTAAAGGCGTACTTGTAATTACAGCTTGTAACCCCGCTTTATGGGAATATTCTGGGGATAAACTAGGTACCTGAGGGCACATGCGTCCTTAACGCAAGGCGCCGTGCACTCGGATACCTATAAATACCCCCGCACAGTGTCCGTGAGAGGCCAGATTAACAGAGCTTTTGCCATCACGCGCGAGTGCCCTGTTGCCATCTCCATTCACTCGTGTTGGATCTCCTTGCTGTCGAGAGACAGTGCCAACAGTTGTACTATACATATATTAAGAGCAATGCACATATTGCATATAAGGTAATTTTCCAAGATGTTGATGCCTTCCAGATTTGGCATGATCGACTTGGTCATCCTGGCATAGGGATGATGAGGAAAATTACAGGCAATTCAATTGGTCATAATTTGCCTACAACAAGTTTTCCCAAATCTAAGGATTTTGTTTGCACCACATGTGCAACTGGGAAACTTATTTTGAGACCATCATATCTCAAAATTAAAGCTGAACCGCTTAAATTCCTTGAAAGGATTCAAGGAGATATTTGTGGGCCAATTATGCCAACTTCTGGGCCGTTCAGGTATTTCATGGTACTGATTGACGCATCTACAAGATGGTCACATGTGTGTTTACTATCAACACGCAACCATGCATTTGCCAAGATAATGTCTCAAATTATCAAGTTAAAGGCAAATTTTCCTGAACATCGGATTAGTTCAATCCGAATGGACAATGCTGCTGAATTCAAATCTCAGGCATTCAATGATTATTGTATGGCACTGGGGATTCAAGTACAGCACTCGGTACCATATGTCCACACCCAGAATGGTTTGGCTGAGTCACTAATCAAGAGGATTAAACTCATAGCAAGACCATTATTGATGAATTGCAAATTGCCTTCGTCGTGTTGGGGTCATGCAGTCCTGCACGCTGCTGACCTTATACAATTACGACCAACTGCATACCATTCAACATCCCCAATACAAATGGTACGTGGAAATCCTCCAAGTATTTCCCATTTGCGTAAATTTGGATGTTGTGTATACATCCCAATCTCACCACCTCAGAGAACAGCTATGGGCCCACACAGGAAAGTGGGGATCTATGTGGGATTTCATTCTCCGTCGATCATTAAGTATTTAGAACCCTTAACAGGGGATCTATTTACAGCCCGTTTTGCTGACCCTATCTTTGATGAGGAACATTTCCCGGCATTAGGGGGAGAATTCAAGTACCAAAAAGAATGCCAGGAAATAAATTGGAATACTCAATGTGTTCCAGGTTATGATCCACGTACTTCAGAAACTGAACTACAAGTTCAGAAAATTATACATTTGCAAAGACTTGCAAATGAACTGCCAGATGCATTCACTAATTACAAAGGTGTCACTAAATCATTCATTCCTGCTAGGAATGCACCAGAAAGAGTGGAAATACCGAGTAAGGCCACTCAACTCCTAGAGAGGAGAAGTATGGTGAATAAGCGCAGTTCTGTTGCTAAGAAGCAAAGAACAATAGCGAATGCAAAAGGACACCAATATGATACAATATATCATGTGGATTGTGATGATCCACAACCCAGCTCGGATGTGCACATAACCGAGGCTGGGACATCGGAAAATCCTAGACACATCAATTTGGGAAATTCTGATGAGTCTCTAAGGAATGATGAAATTGCCATCAACTATGTTGAGACTGGTGAAACATATGACAGAAAAGCTACAAATGTCGACATATATTTCTCCGAGCAGATTGCTGAGGACCTTCAAAATGATCTAGATCCTAAGACCATGGCAGAGTGCAGTAAGCGCTCGGATTGGATCAAATGGAAGGCAGCAATCGAAGCGGAGTTAGCCTCGCTTTACAAAAGAGAAGTTTTCTCGGCTGTAATACCTACACCACGTGATATCTTCCCTGTGGGATATAAGTGGGTTTTCATTCGGAAACGAAATGAAAATGGTGAGGTAGTGAGATACAAAGCAAGGCTAGTAGCACAAGGGTTTACGCAAAGACCCGGCGTTGATTTCAACGAAACTTATTCACCAGTCATGAGTGCAATAACATTCCGATATTTAATATCATTGGCAGTACAAAATCGTCTATCTATGCAGTTAATGGACGTAGTGACCGCATATCTTTATGGGTCACTGGATTCTGATATATACATGAAAGTTCCTGATGGAATAGATGTACCGAATCCAAAGGCAAAGCGCAACATATATGTATTGCGTGAAGTTGCAGAAGTCATTATATGGCTTAAAACAATCGGGCAGAATGTGGTACAACCGATTGAGTGAATTCCTTTTACGTAAGGGATACACGAAAAATGATGATTGCCCATGCGTCTTCATCAAAAGATCCAAAGTGGGATTCTGTATCATATCAGTTTATGTTGATGACCTTAACATCATAGGAAATAAACTTGATATTGATGAAGCACGTCATCATTTAACGACGGAATTTGAGATGAAGGATTTGGGTAAAACCAAATTTTGCTTAGGTCTACAACTTGAGCATTTACCTTCTGGAATCCTTGTACATCAAAGTACATATACCCAAAAGGTATTGGAAAAATTCAATATGCATATGTCTTATCCTTCAAAGACTCCTATGGTGGTCAGATCTTTGGATTTAAAGAAAGATCCATTCAGACCACGGGATGATGAAGAACAGATATTGGGACCGGAGTTCCCATATCTCAGTGCTATTGGTGCATTGATGTATCTTGCTAATAATACCCGGCCGGATATTGCTTTTGCAGTAAATTTGTTAGCAAGGCACAGTTCTGCCCCAACAAAAAGACACTGGGTTGGCATTAAGAATATTTTCCGATACCTAAATGGCACAAAGGATCTAGGACTCTTTTACAAGAGAAGTAATGATCCTAGTTTAATTGGGTATACAGATGCTGGCTATTTATCTGATCCCCACAATGGCCGATCGCAAACTGGATTTGTATTCTTACAAGGTGGAACTGCCATCTCGTGGAAATCGTCTAAACAGACTCTGGTGACCACGTCCACCAACCATTCTGAAATAATTGCATTATTTGAAGCATCACGTGAATGTGTATGGCTTCGTAGAATGGTGAATCATATACTCACGACTTGTGGTATTGGTTCTCTTGACTCACCAACAATTATCTATGAAGATAATTCAGCTTGTGTTGTTCAGATGGATACATGTTATATCAAGAGTAATATCAATAAGCATATTTCTCCTAAACTGTTTTATCCCCATGAACTTCAGGAAAAAGGGGATATAAACATCTTGCAAACAAAGTCTTGTGATAATCTTGCAGATCTATTCACAAAATCTCTACCATACTCTACATTTCAGAAATGTGTTGAGGGGATTGGTATGAGGAGACTTAAGTGCTTGCAAGGTTCAGGGGGAGTAATTCCCCATGATATATGACCTGTATTGAACCATCATATTACACTCTTTTCTTTGTATGAGTTTTGCCTTGCTAAGGTTTTCTCATCCAAAGTTTTTAACGAGGTAATATCAACAAAGCTATATGCTTCATCATTAATTTTCCCCACAGGGGTTTTTATACATGATGATTACAAGCATATTTTCTTTTGGAGACTATGTGAGATTATTCTCATTATCCAAAAGGGTATTATGTACTCCTTATTTTTCCCACAGGGTTTTTTTGAGGAGATAAGACAAATTGCAGATGATCAAACGGTTTTTGGGTTGATCAAGGGGGAGTGTTACAAAATAATATGTATATTGATCAAAGCCCATCCAACCGTCCATTATGCAGTTGTTAATCCAAGGGTCAGATTCACTCTTGTACATGTATATATATGGAGATCTATGCAATAAACAATCTCTTCCCGCCATTTTGTCTTTCTCTGTTCTCTCATTTACCACTGAGCGCTGCAAAAGATCACAACAGTTTGTTTTAGCAACAAGGCCTCACAGTCACAGCACTCAAGCGTGCGCGTGACGTGTGGATGAAGTGACGACGCGCTCCGCTCACCCCCCGCATCGGCGAGATCGATGCGCACGGCCATTGATCGGCACACGTGGCTGCGGCATTTGCAAGAGGGGAGGATGGGGCTTAGTATAAACTAACTAACTAAGCTTCATGAAACGAGCACACGCAATTCTCGAGGCAGGCGATCGGCTGTGCTTCCTTTCATTTCATTTGCTTGGCGGCCTACGCATCTACTCCGTGCATCCTCTCGCTCCGGCAGTTGACTATACTGCTTCAAAAATCAACTTGGGAGCCAATTTGGGCAGCCCACTCAGCTAACCAACCTTTTTGAACAGGTCAACAAGTAACCGACCCTCGGTGTTACTCGATCTAGGATTTGAAACAATAGCGGCCCCGTGCAAGTGGATGAAACCAGGTCAGGAAGCAAACACATCGATCTGGTCAGCGCGTTTGGTTGCGTGCAGGTGGATATGGTCAACCTGAGCGATTTGACCTACGTGCGCCGTCGTCTCGGAACAAACTCGTGGCTGGCTGAACACCAGCACACCAACACACGTGTGCCGTGCGCCCCGGCCTATTAGCACCGGTTCAGAGGTAAAACCCTCCATGTGGATGTGGATAGAGATGGAGTACACGTACGCGTCCCTCCTCTCTGTCCTGATCTCGCTCCCAAATCTCAAGTCAACTCCCCATCCCCAACGGCTTTCGCTTCTCTGCTGGCCTGAACTGGCCTGCAGATCTGCAGCACAGACCACCGATCCGTCCGAGATCGCGACGATGCTGCTGCGGCTGCTCCTCTCTCCACACCCAAAAGTAAAAGTAAGGCGTCCTCTTTACTCCTCGCGTACGTACACGCGGTCACGCGCCGGCTCCAACTCCAATCAACCCCATCCCTACCTCGCGACGCATGCAGCATATGCGGCGGTGGTGGTGGATCACAGCGAGGCGCCAGCCACCGATCCGGAGCCCGGCCCGGACCACAGCGCAGGACGCCGCTCGCTGGTCGCTGCTCCCTTAACACCAACACGAGGACGCGGCGCCACCTCTCTCTCCACTCCGCCATTTAACGCTGTCTCTGAGAACTGGAGGAAGGAACCGTGGCCTCGGATCCTGCGGGCCCCTCCCCCCTCCCCCAGTGCGAATAGCGAAAGCCGGAAGGCGACAGGCCCGCTACCACGCTGGTCCGGCGGTCCCGCCGGGTCACGTGGACGCCCGTCACGCGGCCTCTCCCTGCGCGACAAGTGCCGGCCATCTTCTGGGCGCGACACGCGGCGCTCCACCGCTGGCCCGCGCGTCGCGACACCCCGAGGGAGGCCGCAAAAAGGTAGTAGAGGCGAGGGGGGGCCCTCCCCTCCGTTGCCCCGCACTCACAAACTGCACTAATGGCTCCCCGCCCGCACCCTGAGTCCCTGACACTCCTGGCTAGGGATGACAACGGATAAACTATCCATAGATAGTGTTTCTAAACATCCATATCCACGACTTATATTCGATATCCGAACCCGTACCCGTTACCCGCTATGGATAACAAACAGTATCCACATCCGTTACCCGTGGGTAACGAATATCCGCGGATATATCCGTTTGCCCACTATACATACAACATATTTAAATCTAGCAAATTCAAACATGATATCATATTTGTCCAGCAAATTTAAATATGATAAAAACATACAGCCATACAGAATTTGTCCAGCAAATAAAATCTGATACATGTATTAAGGCATACAACGAGCAATATAAAATATAAAATTGTACAGTCACGCAGGAGCCAGGGACTGAGGGGAGGTGGCGGGCGCGTAGGGACTGAGGGGAGTGGTCGAGTCGTCGTTGCAGCTCGCAGGGACTGAGGGGAGTGGCCGAGTCGTCGTCACAGGCTCGCAGCTCACAGGGACTGTCGGATTGAGGGGAGGTGGTGGGCACAGGTGTGCTGCGCGCAGCCGCACATGAACTGAGGAGTTGGAGATCTACGCGCAGCCGCGCGGCGGCGACACCCGGTAGCGGCTGCGGTAGGAGCCGGAGTGCCGGACTGCGGCGAGAGTCTGGGAGAGGAGAGATGGAGTGGGCGGCGGCGGTAGGAGTGGCCGAGTGGGAGAAGACAGAGGAGAGAATGGGAGATGGAGGCCGAACGAGGGCTTCGCTGGAAGCCTGGAGAACCTAGGCTTGTGGCCTTGTAGGCTGTGGCCCGTGGGCCTGTGGGACGGGAGTACAAGATATTTTAACGGATATTCGGGTATTTGAGTATGGATATTGATTTTTCGTACCCGTTTTAAAAATATCCACGGATATCAAATGTTACCCGTATCCATGGGTACAAGACTCGTACCTAAAACCATACCTAACTGGTTTTTTATCCACGGTTACACGGATAAATCACATCATTGCCATCCCTGCTCCCGGCTCACCGCTCGCTCACCCCATACGCCGACGCTGACACCAGGCCAGGCCACTACCACTCCACAAGTGGCTGAGTCGCGTAACTTGAGGCAACCGCCCCCGCCCACTTCCGTCACGGCGCGGCGCGGCGCCGAGCAACCTTATCCACATCTCCCCTCGCCTCCGCTATAAAGCCCGCGCCTCCGCCCGTTGCCAGACGCGAACCACTTCACAGAACAAGTGCTTTACCCTCACCCGCCCCACGCGCGGTAGTTCGTTCGTCACAGTCACAGACCAGTCGTTTCTCCCTTCTCTCCCCCGGGCCCGGAGAGGAGAGGATGGCCGGCCGGAGCAGCCTCTCCATGGTCGCGTCGCACCGGCTGTTCACGCCGGTCAACCCTGTGGGCGGCGCCGACCACGGCGTGGAGCTCGACGAGGCCGACATCATCTGGGGCGGCGGCGGAGGATACCCGGCGTCGTCCTCACCGTCGTCGTCGCCGTTCCTGTCCTCCGCGGTCGACCCGCCGTACGCGCGGTCGCCGCCGGTGGCCGCGCCGTCCAAGCAGAAGGCGCGTGGTGTGGTGGCCGGCGCTCCGGGGCCGGCGTCGGTGCCCGTCAACATCCCGGACTGGTCCAAGATCCTGGGCGCCGAGTACGCCGGGAGCGGGTGGGCGGCGCACGACGACCGCGCGGACGACGACGCGGCGGCCTTCGGCGGCGGCGGCGGCGGCGGCGCCGGGGGCCGGCGCTGGGTGCCGCCCCACGAGGTGCTGCAGGGGCGCGAGCGCGCGGCGGCGTCCTTCTCCGTGCGCGAGGGCGCCGGGCGCACGCTCAAGGGCCGCGACCTCCGCCGCGTCCGCAACGCCATCTGGGAGAAGACCGGCTTCCAGGACTGACCGACCGCTACTGTCAGCGCCAGCGCCAGCCTTGCGCGGCCGGCAATGCCCGCCTACCGTGGCCTGGCCTCGTTTGATCCCGTTCTCGCCTTGAGGAGGAGGAAGTGAGGAGCTTTTGCTTGATTAGTGCCTTTAATCCTTTTGGATTTGGGTCCATGGGTTCTTTTTTTTTCTCTCTCTTTATTATGTTTTGGTTCTTGTCGCTCTAGTCGTGATCGATGAGGGGAGAGTAGAGATTTAAAAGCCTCCGTTTTTGGCATTTTTCCCCCGGAGAGGCTCGCGGTCGATGTACTTCCCACCACTAAGATTAATTCATCTTGATTATTAGTATTAATTATTTCAGCATTATTCTACTGCATGTACTGCAATTATCCTGCCAATCCAGTACTCCTCTTCTTTCGTTAAGAAAAAATGTAACCGGCCGGAACCCATTTCGATCCAAGGTACTTATTTGAGTCCTATTTTAATAATACTAGTAAGTAATACTCTGGCACTGTAGCTGCCCTACTGTTTCAGTAGTCTAATCATGATATTGTTAGTTTGGTGGTGCTGCAATTAGTTTTTTTTAGGGAAACAGGAGTGGAGGGTCCCTAGTCCCTACTCGATTTATTTAATTTTTTCCAGAGTTGCAAAGCATGAAAAGAGATTGTGACAAGTCTGCTCCGGACAGATTTCGTGTGGAGGGTGGAAAGAAAAAAAAATAATACAGCATCTCAGCAAGAAACAGAAGGGGGCGGAGAATGGCATGGGCCCCATCGCTGATTGGAGAGGAGGGCGGCGAAATGTCGACACCTCGCATTAATATAGTTGGTTAGCACATACTAGTACAAGTAGGAGTAGTTAATTGCAAAGTGAGAAACCGAGAATATGCCGGTTCCCATTTGCCCCCACACGAGAAATAATGCTACGCCAACACCATGCACAACGCGACACTCCCTGAGCTAGTCCGAAAGAGCATGACTTGGTGTGGGTTGCCTTGGGATGGTTAGGAGGTTGATCAACCAAACTGCTCAGCGGTTTGATTAATGGTTGGCACTTGACATGCTGGTTTTTAGCTGCAATTTTTTTTTTGAATAATTGTGAGGTTCAAAATTGTTGGTACACATTTTTGGCGGGTATTTCCTTTTTTCACATGATCGTTGAGCGTAGAAGACTACTATTTCATGCATTATTTATCTTATCTACACATATATAGTCCCTCTGTCTATGACTAAATCAACTTCTAAAAAAATTTAGGACAGATTAAACACTATAGATAATCGGAGTTTCTAATCGAAGAATCAACTACTGCATCAATCCAAACCCATAGGTTTACTCTAAAGTAGTTGTCGGGGACCATAATTAGGGGTACCCTCAAGACGCCTAATTCTCAGCTGGTAACCCCCATCAGCATAAAGCTGCAGAGGCCTGATGGGTTTGATTAAGTCAGGGATCAGTCCATACGAGCGACTCGATCACGCCACGCCCGAGCCTAGCCTCGGGCAAGGGCAGCCGACCCTGAGGTGTTTTCGTCTCGCCCGAGGCCCCCTTTTTACGGCAGACGCATCTCCGGCTCGCCCGAGGCCTTGCCTTCGATAAGAAGCAACCCTGACTAAATCACCGCGCCGACCGACCAAGTCACTGGGGCATTTAACGCAAAGAGTGAGACTGACGGGCGGCCAGGCTTGACCAAAAGCGCCATAGGAAGCTCCGCCCGACCCAGGGCTCGGACTCGGGCTAAGGCCCCGGAAGACGGCGAACTCCGCTCCGCCCGACCCAGGGCTCGGACTCGGGCTAAGGCCCCGGAAGACGGCGAACTCCGCTCCGCCCGACCCAGGGCTCGGACTCGGGCTAAGACCCCGGAAGACGACGAACTCCGCTTCGCCCGACCCAGGGCTCGGACTCCGCCCTGACCTCTGCCGAACGACCTCCGCCTCGCCCGACCCAGGAGCTCGGGCTCGGCCTCGGCCATGCAGGACAGACTCGACCTCGGCCTCGGAGGAGCCTCCACGTCGCCCGACCTAGGGCACGAGTCCGCCACGTCGACAGGAAGCGCCATCATCACCCTACCCCGAGCCGACTCGGGCCGCAGAGAACAGGACCGACGTCCCATCTGGCTGGCTCCGCCAGATAAGCAATGATGGCGCCCCGCTGGATCCATGACGACGGCGGCTCTCAGCTCCCTTACGGAAGCAGGGGGACGTCAGCAAGGGCCCAACCACTCCGACAGCTGTCCCTCCGCCAGGCTCCATTGCTTCTCCGACAGCCACGACGCCACACTAGCTCGGTGCCAAGATCTCTCCGGCTGCCACCTTGGCATGTACTTAGGGCACTAGCTCTCCCCCGCTAGACACGTAGCACCTTGCTACACCCCCATTTGTACACCTGGATTCTCTCCTTACGCCTATAAAAGGAAGGACCAGGGCCTTCTTAGAGAAGGTTGGCCTCGCGGGAACGAGGGCAGGGGCAGGCGCTCTCTTGGGGCCGCTCGCTCCCCTCACCCGCGCGGACGCTTGTAACCCCCTACTGCAAGCGCACCCGACCTGGGCGCGGGACGAACACGAAGGCCGCGGGATCTCCGACTCCCTCACGACCAGGCTCCGGCCACCTCGCTCTCTCCCCCCTTCGCGCTCGCCCACGCGCTCGACCCATCTGGGCTGGGGCACGCGGCACACTCACTCGTCGGCTCGGGGACCCCCCGGTCTCGAAACGCCGACAGTTGGCGCGCCAGGTAGGGGCCTGCTGCGTGTTGACGAGCAGTTTCCCGTCAAGCTCCAGATGGGCAGTCTCCAACGACCTCTTCAACCCGGGACGGTGCTCCGTTTCGGGAGCCTCGAGTTCATGTCTTTCGACGGCAGCTACGACATGATACTCCTTCCACCGCCGCGCGACAGCGACAATGGTGGCGGACAGCCCGCCCGCCGGCGGCGGAATCGACGACGTCTTTCCCGCGTGGGGGAAGGACAACTTTCGAGCTCGCCCCATCCTCTCCCTCGCCATCGGAGGAGGAGGCGGGGCAACCAGGGCCGAGCGGGAGGTTGCGCTCAGTCGGCTGTCGAGCAAATCGACATCCCCAGCGCCCCAACGGAGGACGCGTCAGGCATCACCCTCGCGTTTGAGGCGAAGGCGAGCGCCGTCCCCCCGCGACACGCCGACACCGAGCAAGTGGACGACGCCAGCGCGCTCACGGAGGGCCTGCAGGACGTCGCACTCGCACCCAGGACGACGACGCGATCAGCCCCCGATGTGACTTCGTCGCTCCTCGTCGACCAAAAGGTACCGGCTGATTCCCATCCTTTGTCATTTCAACTCGACCTCAACCCGCCTAGCGACCTCGCTTTGGCGGGCGCTCATGTTGAGGCGAGTGCAACCCCTCTGGGGTTTCGTGTGCGGTCGCCTTGGGACCGCTTGACGGACGTCTCGACCTACGGGCCCTCTGGGTCCGAGGAAGATGACGATCCCAGCATCTGCTAGGATTTCTCTGGATCTGGCAACCCCAGTGCCATGCGGGACTTCATGACCGCATGCAACTACTGCCTCTCCGACTGTTCCGACGGCAGCCGCAGCCTTGACGACAAGGACTGCGGCCCGAGCCGCGAATGTTTCCACGTCGAGCTAGGGGATCCCTCCGGAGGCAGCTGTCTCGGCATGCCGGAGGATGGTGATCCCCCTAGGCCAGCGCCTCGCGCCGACATCCCGCGGGAGCTAGCTGTGGTCCCCTTTCCGGCGGGGGGTCACGACCCACAGCTCGAGCAAGTCCGCGGGGCGCAGGCCGGGCTCGATGAGGGAGCAGGAGCGCTCGAGGCAATCCGCCGGGACGTCGGGCAGGTATGGGCGGGCCAGCCCCCGGCCGGAGAAATACGTCACCTGCCCCAAGGTCTCCAGCACCGCATCGCCAACGATGCCAGGGACAGACCGCCACCCGCATCCGGCGGAACCGGTCAGGACCTGGCAGCCGCAGCGATGCTCCTCCGCGCGATGCCGGAGTCATCAACCACCGAGGGTCGGCGAATCCAGGGAGAGCTCAAGCATCTCCTGGAAGGCGCTGCGGCCCGGCGGGCCGAGAGCTCTGCCTCCCGAAGGCAGGGGTACCCCTCGGAACCTCGTGCCGCGACTTCCCGACTCATGCGGGAAGCCTCGGTCTACACCGGGCGCACGCGCAACACCGCGCCTGCAGCCCCGGGCCACCTCGGCGACGAGCACCCTCATCACGACCGTCGGGCCCGCCTCGACGAAAGGGTGCGCCGAGGTTATCACCCCAGGCGTGGGGGACGCTACGACAGCGGGGAGGATCGGAGTCCCTCGCCCGAACCACCCGGTCCGCAGGTCTTCAGCCGGGCCATTCGGCGGGCGCCGTTTCCGCCCCGATTCCGACCCCGACTACTATCACAAAGTACTCGGGGGAAACGAGACCGGAATTGTGGCTCGCGGACTACCGCCTGGCCTGTCAGCTGGGTGGAACGGACGATGACAACCTCATCATCCGCAACCTCCCCCTGTTCCTCTCCGACACCGCTCGCGCTTGGTTGGAGCACCTGCCTCCGGGGCAGATTTCCAACTGGGAGGATCTGGTCCAAGCTTTCGCCGGCAACTTCCAGGGCACGTACGTGCGCCCCGGGAATTCCTGGGACCTTCGAAGCTGCCGGCAACAGCCGGGAGAGTCTCTTCGGGACTACATCCGGCGATTCTCGAAGCAGCGCACCGAGCTGCCCAACATCACCGACTCCGATGTCATCGGCGCGTTCCTTGCCGGCACCACCTGCCGTGACCTGGTGAGCAAGTTGGGTCGCAAGACCCCCACTAGGGCGAGCGAGCTGATGGACATCGCCACCAAGTTCGCCTCTGGTCAGGAGGCGGTCGAGGCCATCTTCCGAAAGGACAAGCAGCCCCAGGGCCGCCCGTCGGAAGATGCTCCCGAGGCGTCTACTTCGCTCGGCGCCAAGAAGAAAGGCAGGAGGAAGTCGCAAGCGAAACGCGACGCCGCCAGCACGGACCCTGTCGCCGCCGCCGAATACAAGAACCCTCGGAAGCCCCCCGGAGGCGCCGACCTCTTCGACAAGGCACTCAAGGAGACGTGCCCCTACCATCAGGGGCCCGTCAAGCACACCCTCGAGGAGTGCGTCATGCTTCGGCGCCATTTCCACCGGGCCGGGCCACCCGTAGAGGGTGGCAGGGTCCGCGACGACGACAAAAAGGAAGATCACCAAGCAGGAGAGTTCCCCGAGGTCCGCGACTGCTTCATGATCTACGGAGGGCATGCGGCGAATGCCTCGGCTCGGCATCGTAAGCAAGAGCGTCGGGAGGTCTGCTCGGTGAAGGTGGCGACGCCAGTCTACCTAGACTGGTCCGACAAGCCCATCACCTTCGACCAGGATGACCACCCCGACCACGTGCCGAGCCCGGGGAAGTACCCGCTCGTCGTCGATCCCGTCATCGGCGACGTCAGGCTCACCAAGGTCCTGATGGATGGGGGCAGCTGCCTCAATATCATCTACGCCGAGACCCTCAGGCTCCTGCGCGTCGATCTGTCATCCGTCCGAGCAGGCGCTGCGCCCTTCCACGGGATCATTCCTGGGAAGCGCGTCCAGCCCCTCGGACAGCTCGACCTTCCTGTCTGCTTCGGAACACCCTCCAACTTCCGAAGGGAGACTTTGACGTTCGAGGTGGTCGGGTTCCGAGGAACCTACCACGCAGTGTTGGGAAGGCCATGCTACGCGAAGTTCATGGCCATCCCCAACTACACCTACCTGAAGCTCAAGATGCCGGGCCCCAACGGGGTCATCACCGTCGGCCCCACGTACAAACACGCATTCGAATGCGATGTGGAGTGCGTGGAGTACGCCGAGGCCCTCGCCGAGTCCGAGGCCCTCATCGCCGACCTGGAAAACCTCTCCCGGGAGGTGCCGGACGTGAAGCGACACGCCGGCAACTTCGAGCCAGCGGAGACGGTTAAGGCCGTCCCTCTCGACCCCAGTGGCGACACCTCCAAGCAGATCCGGATCGGTTCCGGGCTCGACCCCAAATAGGAAGCAGTGCTCGTCGACTTTCTCCGCGCAAACGCCGACGTCTTTGCGTGGAGTCCCTCGGACATGCCCGGCATACCGAGGGATGTCGCCGAGCACTCGCTGGATATTCGGGCCGGAGCCCGACCGATCAGGCAGCCTCTGCGCCGATTCGACGAGGAAAGGCGCAGGGTGATAGGCGAGGAGATTCACAAGCTGATGGCAGCAGGGTTCATCAAAGAGGTATTCCATCCCGAATGGCTTGCCAACCCTGTACTTGTGAGGAAGAAAGGGGGGAAATGGCGGATGTGTGTAGACTGCACTGGTCTCAACAAAGCATGTCCGAAGGTCCCCTACCCTTTACCTCGCATCGATCAAATCGTGGACTCCACTGCAGGGTGCGAAACCCTGTCTTTCCTCGATGCCTACTCAGGGTATCATCAAATCAAGATGAAAGAGTCCGACCAGCTCGCGACTTCTTTCATCACGCCCTTCGGCATGTACTGTTATGTCACCATGTCGTTCGGTTTGAGGAACGCGGGTGCAACGTACCAGCGGTGCATGAACCATGTGTTCGGCGAACACATTGGTCGCACGGTCGAGGCCTACGTCGATGACATCGTAGTCAAGACGAGGAAAGCCTCCGACCTTCTCTCCGACCTTGAAGTGACATTCTGGTGCCTCAAGGCGAAGGGCGTCAAGCTCAATCCCGAGAAGTGCGTCTTCGGGGTGCCCCGAGGCATGCTCTTGGGATTCATCGTCTCCGAGCGGGGCATCGAAGCCAACCCGGAGAAGATCGCAGCCATCACAAGCATGGGGCCCATCAAGGACTTAAAAGGCGTACAGAGGGTCATGGGATGTCTCGCGGCCTTGAGCCGTTTCATCTCGCGCCTCGGCGAAAGAGGCCTGCCCCTGTACCGTCTCTTAAGGAAGGCCGAGTGCTTCACTTGGACTCCCGAGGCCGAGGAAGCTCTCGGGAACCTGAAGGCGCTCCTCACCGAGGCGCCCGTCTTGGTACCCCCAGCTGATGGAGAAGCCCTCTTGGTCTACGTCGCCGCTACCACTCAGGTGGTCAGCGCCGCGATCGTGGTCGAAAGGCAGGAAGAGGGGCATGCTTTGCCTATTCAGAGGCCAGTTTACTTCGTCAGCGAGGTGCTGTCCGAGACCAAGATCCGCTACCCACAAGTCCAGAAGCTGCTGTATGCAGTGATCCTGACGAGGCGAAAGCTGCGACATTACTTCGAGTCTCATCCGGTGACTGTGGTGTCATCCTTCCCCCTGGGGGAGATCATCCAGTGCCGAGAAGCCTCGGGACGGATCGCAAAGTGGGCGGTGGAAATCATGGGCGAGACAATCTCGTTCGCCCCTCGGAAGGCCATCAAGTCCCAGGTACTGGCGGACTTCGTAGCCGAATGGGTCGACACCCAGTTGCCGACGGCTCCGATCCAACCGGAGCTCTGGACCATGTTCTTCGACGGGTCGCTGATGAAGACGGGAGCCGGCGCGGGCCTGCTCTTCGTCTCGCCCCTCGGGAAACACCTGCGCTACGTGCTCCGCCTCCATTTTCCGGCATCCAACAATGTGGCTGAGTACGAGGCTCTGATCAACGGGTTGCGAATCGCCATCGAGCTAGGGGTCCGACGCCTCGATGCACGCGGCGACTCGCAGCTCGTCATCGACCAAGTCATGAAGAACTCCCACTGCCGCGACCCGAAGATGGAGGCATATTGTGATGAGGTTCGACGCCTAGAAGACAAGTTCTACGGGCTCGAGCTTAACCACATCGCCCGGCGCTACAACGAGACTGCGGATGAGCTGGCAAAGATAGCCTCGGGGCGAACGACGGTTCCCCCGGACGTCTTCTCCCGGGATCTGCACCAACCCTCCGTCAACATAGGCGACACGCCCGAGCCCGAGGTGCCCTCGGCCCCGTCCGAGGTGACCTCGGCCCAGCCCGAGCCATCCTCGGTTCAGCCCGAGGAACCCTCGGCCCCCGAGGGCGAAGCACTGCGCATCGAGGAGGAGCAGAGCGGGGTCATGCCAGATCAAGATTGGCAGACCCCGTACCTGCAATATCTCCGCCGAGGAGAACTGCCCCTCGACCGAGCCGAGGCTCGGCGGGTAGCGCGACGCGCCAAGTCGTTCGTCTTGCTGGGCGATGAGAAGGAGCTCTACCACCATAGCCCCTCGGGCATCCTCCAGCGATGCATCTCCATCGCCGAGGGTCAGGAACTCCTGCAGGAAATACACTCGGGGGCTTGCGGCCATCATGCAGCACCTCGAACCCTCGTCGGGAACGCTTTCCGCCAAGGCTTCTATTGGCCGACGGCGGTGGCTGACGCCACTAGAATTGTCCGCGCCTGCGAAGGGTGCCAATTCTATGCGAAGCAGACCCACCTGCCCGCTCAGGCTCTGCAGACGATACCCATCACCTGGCCCTTCGCTGTGTGGGGTCTGGACCTCGTCGGCCCTCTGCAGAAGGCGCCCGGGGGCTACACGCACCTGCTGGTCGCCGTCGACAAATTCTCCAAGTGGATCGAGGTCCGACCCCTGAACAGCATCAGATCCGAGCAGGCGGTGGCGTTCTTCACCAACATCATCCATCGCTTCGGGGTCCCGAACTCCATCATCACCGACAACGGCACCCAGTTCACCGGCAAAAAATTCTTGGATTTTTGCGAGGATCACAACATCCGGGTCGACTGGGCCGCCGTAGCTCATCCCATGTCGAATGGGCAAGTAGAACGTGCCAATGGCATGATTCTACAAGGGCTCAAGCCTCGGATTTACAATGATCTCAACAAGTTCGGCAAGCGATGGATGAAGGAACTCCCCTCGGTGGTCTGAAGCCTGAGGACGACGCCGAGCCGAGCCACGGGTTTCACGCCGTTCTTCCTGGTCTACGGGGCCGAGGCCGTCTTGCCCACTGACCTGGAATACGGCTCCCCGAGGACGAGGGCCTACAACGATGAAAGCAACCAAGCTAGCCGAGAAGACTCGCTGGACCAGCTGGACGAGGCTCGGGACAGGGCCTTACTACACTCGGCGCGGTATCAGCAGTCCCTGCGACGCTACCACGCCCGAGGGGTCCGACCCCGAGACCTCCAGGTGGGCGACCTGGTGCTTCGGCTGCGGCAAGACGCCCGAGGGAGGCACAAGCTCACGCCCCCCTGGGAGGGGCCGTTCGTCATCGCCAAAGTTCTGAAGCCCGGAACGTACAAGCTGGCCAACAGTCAAGGCGAGGTCTACGACAACGCTTGGAACATCCAACAGCTACGTCGCTTCTACCCTTAAGATGTTTCCAAGTTGTTCATATACCTCGCACCCACGCAAAGTTTAGTTAACAAGGAAGGGTCGGCCTCGCCTCGGCAAAGCCCGACCCTCCCTCGGGGGCTAAAAGGGGGGAAACCCCCTCTGCGTCAAAATTTTCCTCGAACAGAAAATCTCTTTTACCAGAATACCTTTCGTGCTTTTTGACTACTTCGAAAAGTGGGTCCTGGAAACGACGGGGTACACGTAAGCAGTCAAGGCTGACCGAGCCGAGGGACTCCTACGCCTCCGGGATACGGATACCTCACTCATCACCTTCTGCGATAAGTAACTCGCGTTCGGATAAGGTGACTCCGCGGATCGAACAAGTCTCTACGTTCGGAAGCCCTTCTGTCGAAGCGATTCTTCGAGTTTTCTCGACCAAGTCGGTGATAGGGCCTCATGGACGAGTAAAAGTGCGCGTAAGCGGCAAGGCCGACCGAGCCGAGGGACTCCCACGCCTCCGGGATACGGATACCTCACTCATCACCTTCCGCGAGAAGCAACTCTCGCTCGCACTAACATCCCTGTTACCGACAAAAAGTCTAGATGCTCGAAACAAGAGGAAAAGAGACGCAGCTTTACAACACGGCAAGGGTGTGTGTTCTGGCCTCGACGGCCGCACAAAGCACACACTACAAGACAAGCTGATCCTGCAGGCTCGGGTCTTGACACTGGAAGGGGGCAGCGACACCCTCGGCATCGACGGCACCTTCGGCGAGGCCTGACCTAGCCGCGGACGGCGACGCGGTCCGAGGGCCTCCGCTCCGAAGGACGACGTCATCACCACGCCTGAGCGATTGCCGTCAGGGACTTCTCCGGGATCCGGCCCGAGCGGGCGGCTCGGCCGGCCACCTCCGGGGCCTCGGCCAACCACCTTCCGAAGGCACCAGCCCGGTCCGAAGCCTCGGCTGACCAACTCCGGCGTCGATCCTGCCAACGGACAACTCGGCTAGGCTCCGGCCAACCAGGGCCGACCGAGCCGAGGGACTACTACGCCTCCGGGATACGGATACCTCACTCGTCACCTTGACACGGGGCGACTCATGCTTGGTGAAGCGGTTCAGACAATCGACAGACGAGTCTTAGTGCTCGGAAATGAGCAAAAAAAGGTACGCCACGTCGTTCAATTTCGTATCCTTTTTCCCTTTTCCTTCTTTCTCTATCTCTTGCAACAGGGACCGGGAAAGGGGATACCCCCAAAGGGATCCTTCCCCGTGAAGGAACTAGGCTCCGAGCCTCCTTACTGATCAGGGGTTCGAAGGCTGGCCCCCCGAAGGGTTCAACAGCCGCCTCAGATCGCGTGGGCCCGACACCCACTACTGGTCAGAGGTTCGAAGGTCGGCCCCCCGAAAGGTTCCACGACCGCCTCAGGCTACTCGGGCTCCGCGCCCATTACTGATCAGGGGTTCGAAGGCTGGCCCCCCGAAGGGTTCACAGTCGCCTCAGACACCGAGCGAGGGATGACCAGGGGTACGTTCGATACATAACCAAGGCTCGGGCTGCGCTCCCGAGGTACCCTAGGACGTTTCCGAGACCAGCGGGAACGACTCTGTAACGGAATCCCATCGGAGGGAGGCAACGAGCCCTCGGACCCCGTCGCCAGGGGACCGGGTCCGGCAGATCACCCGCAGGTACTTTTGGGCGTGCCTCCGGGCCCCTAGCCGACCCCCAATGAACGGGGCACGGACGTCCACTCGGATCACCCGATTGCAGCTCACCGAAGACACCATGTTCGGTGCCCATCGAGGGTAACATGGCGCTCTCCCCCCCTCCTCCTTGCGGAAAGGCGACGTAGGGGCGTATGTAAAAAAGCCGTGTCCCTGATCGTCCTCTCGCTCTGTGCGGAGGCTCGGGGGCTGCTCTCGCAAACCCGGCTCCGGCCGAACCGTTGACAGCGTCAACATACCAGCCCGAGAACTTGGGCCCCGACAGTGCACCCGGGCTACGGCCTGTTCGCATGAGGGAACCGCCAGACCAGCCGAAGCATTACGCAAGGCATTAAGACCTCGAAGGAGTGAAACCACTCCTCCGAGGCCTCGGGGGCTACACCCGGCGGGTGCGCTCGCGCGCACCCACCGGAACAAAGTGCAACCGAGAAAGGCTGGTCCCCTTGCAAAAAAGTGCGACGAAAGCCTCCAAGCGAGTGCTAACACTCCCTTCGAGGCTCGGGGGCTACTGTCGGGGACCATAATTAGGGGTACCCTCAAGACGCCTAATTCTCAGCTGGTAACCCCCATCAGCATAAAGCTGCAGAGGCATGATGGGTTTGATTAAGTCAGGGATCAGTCCATACGAGCGACTCGATCACGCCACGCCCGAGCCTAGCCTCGGGCAAGGGCAGCCGACCCTGAGGTGTTTTCGTCTCGCCCGAGGCCCCCTTTTTACGGCAGACGCATCTCCGGCTCGCCCGAGGCCTTGCCTTCGATAAGAAGCAACCCTGACTAAATCACCGCGCCGACCGACCAAGTCACTGGGGCATTTAACGCAAAGAGTGAGACTGACGGGCGGTCAGGCTTGACCAAAAGCGCCATAGGAAGCTCCGCCCGACCCAGGGCTCGGACTCGGGCTAAGGCCCCGGAAGACGGCGAACTCCGCTCCGCCCGACCCAGGGCTCAGACTCGGGCTAAGGCCCCGGAAGACGGCGAACTCCGCTCCGCCCGACCCAGGGCTCGGACTCGGGCTAAGGCCCCGGAAGACGGCGAACTTCGCTCCGCCCGACCCAGGGCTCGGACTCGGGCTAAGACCCCGGAAGACGACGAACTCCGCTTCGCCCGACCCAGGGCTCGGACTCCGCCCTGACCTCTGCCGAACGACCTCCGCCTCGCCCGACCCAGGAGCTCGGGCTCGGCCTCGGCCATGCAGGACAGACTCGACCTCGGCCTCGGAGGAGCCTCCACGTCGCCCGACCTAGGGCACGAGTCCGCCACGTCGACAGGAAGCGCCATCATCACCCTACCCCGAGCCGACTCGGGCCGCAGAGAACAGGACCGACGTCCCATCTGGCTGGCTCCGCCAGATAAGCAATGATGGCGCCCCGCTGGATCCATGACGACGGCGGCTCTCAGCTCCCTTACGGAAGCAGGGGGACGTCAGCAAGGGCCCAACCACTCCGACAGCTGTCCCTCCGCCAGGCTCCATTGCTTCTCCGACAGCCACGACGCCACACTAGCTCGGTGCCAAGATCTCTCCGGCTGCCACCTTGGCATGTACTTAGGGCACTAGCTCTCCCCCGCTAGACACGTAGCACCTTGCTACACCCCCATTTGTACACCTGGATCCTCTCCTTACGCCTATAAAAGGAAGGACCAGGGCCTTCTTAGAGAAGGTTGGCCTCGCGGGAACGAGGGCAGGGGCAGGCGCTCTCTTGGGGCCGCTCGCTCCCCTCACCCGCGCGGACGCTTGTAACCCCCTACTGCAAGCGCACCCGACCTGGGCGCGGGACGAACACGAAGGCCGCGGGATCTCCGACTCCCTCACGACCAGGCTCCGGCCACCTCGCTCTCTCCCCCCTTCGCGCTCGCCCACGCGCTCGACCCATCTGGGCTGGGGCACGCGGCACACTCACTCGTCGGCTCGGGGACCCCCTGGTCTCGAAACGCCGACAGTAGTGTTTGGTTCAGGAGCGAGAGGTGGATCCATTCTGCCTTCAACAGTATTTGGTTGAGAGACACCTATAACAGAGCGAGACTCAAAAAAGAGACTTCTCCTAATATGTTGAATCCCATTCGTTCGCGAGAAACTATCAATTGTATATTGCATTTATATTGTGAAAAAAAAATTAAGACGAATCCATCCGTTGCGGAGAAACGTATTCCGTTCCGTGTTGGCATATATGGGCCTGTTGGTTGCTGCAGTAGCAGCTGCTGCTGCTTTATACAGTAGGCTGCCTGTGAAAGGCAGATGCAGCAACAATGTTGAGCAACTCAGCTCGGGTGTTTTTTTGCCTTTGTTCAGCAAGCCATCATGCACATGGAGAGGGAAAAGAGAGCGACGACGATGGCGAGAGAGTGTCGCAATTGCGCGGCAACTCAGCTGGAGTGCTCAACGCGTATACGACGCGCCGAGTAGGTAGGTGATCCACCGTTGAAAGAGCCACAAATTAAACGGTAGCGAACGCGTCTACTAGTACTAGTGATGTCTCCCTCAATTCCTAAAAGATGCTGCTGAGGTGCGTACGCGCCCGTTGTTTTCGGCATAAACTATTTGATTCCGACGCGCTTGAGGAAGGAAGGGTCAAGGGGGAGAGAGAGATCGAGGGGGGTGAGGGGAGGTGGCAGCAGCAGGTCGGCCGGGTGGTTGTGCTTTTGTTTAGCGCGCGGCGGTGGTGTGCGGTGCCGGAACGCCGCGTTCGCGTTGGCGCTGGCGCGTGGAGCAGGGCAGCACACGGTCGCTTTCGTTGTTTGTTTATTTATTAAATCGTGGGCGGTAGGCGCTGTGCAGCGCGCAGGGAAAAAATAAATAAAATAAGCGATCGCACCACGCCGCCGGTTTTCCGCAAATCCTGTGCTGGAAGATGGGCGCGACGGAAACGCTAACGTGGGCTGTTGTTAATAATTTCCGTCCGTCCTGTATCGATCTCATCTCGTCATCATCCTCACCCGGCTGCTGCCTCCAGGACCACTGTTTTGTTTCCCCTGCCGAGAGATCTCACACGCAATTTTTGCAAATCGCAATCGCAATCGCACCCCGTACGTGCGAGCTGTGAACTACGCGACGCTCTGAGAAGGGGTGGGACTGCGGGGAGGGGGAGGAGACAGCCCTTGACGTCGCACTAGTCATGGTGATCAGACAGACAGGCGCAGGCGAGAGGAGGAATCTTTGGCGCTCGCGCGTGCGTGCGTGGAACGGTAGAGGCCAAGCTAAGCTACCCGCCGAGAAAAGCTACAGTACTAGTGCCTCCTTTTTGTTCGAGAAGAAGTGCCGATCAAATCAACGACGCTATTATTATTGTAGTATTTTGAAGAGACAAGAAAAAAAAAGAATCGGCGTGACGAGACGAGCGAGCAGGTCGCGCTAGACGTGGGCGCGCTTTATAATTCACCCTCACCTGTAGCAGACAGCAGCAGTAGTAGTTGGGCCAATCTTCCTGGCCTCCGGGTAATAAAAAGTCATCGGTGGTAGCTACCTACCATATACCATGTCGATGATTGTGAGCACGGTAGTATCGATGTATAGGCCAACCGATCGATAGCTAGCCACCATGTGTCATAACAACGACTTGTTTATAATAAACACGTACGCCACTGTGTGGAGCTTTGCGCGCCAGTGACGAGCGGTGGGCGCACACACATATGTACACGCGCCTCATCATCTACAGAGACGAAAAGCGAACGCTAGCTACAGCTGTGGTTCAGTCAATCATCCGTCCTTGACACGTGCACAGTACGTAGGGTTGGGCAAGGGAACGGACGGAGCACGCGCACAGGGCAGCACAGAGTGGTGGTGTATCTGTGACCACCACTGACCGATGCCTTTCCACCACCGCACCTTGTGAATTGTGATCGACCGTGCCGTGCCGTGCCGTTCCTCTCTTGTGTTGTTCAGCAGCTAGCTAGCTAGCAAGCAAGCAGGCCGGAAAAAATGCCGCTTCTCGCCATTTGCCTTGCCAACCCCCACGGCGCGGTGGCGTATATTTGGAGATCGACGAGGCATCGGGGAGCGAAAAAGAGGCGACTTAGGTAGGCCAATGGCGTCAGGATTCCTTGGGCCCGAGGGGCGTGCCGTGCCGTGCCGACATATGGCGTCGGCGTGTGAGCCTGCCCGCGCCCCGCGGCATATCGGTTTCAGGACCGAACCAACCGCACGCACGCTACGTAAACGGCGACCGGACGTCGCGGCAGACACAGCTTTTAAGAAGATTTTGAGAATATGCCGCTTTTTCCTTATATATATATATATATATGCCGTCAGGAATTTCGTGTTTCCCTTCGTTGCTCTTCCCCTTTATGCCACTCCGTTACTTCCACTACTGTTACTGTTAGAGCGGGTCCTTGCAGACCTGGACCGGCGGACATGTGGCTGGTCGGTCGGTGGCCACACGGCGAACCATCGCCGGCCTGATTCCAGTGTGGACATGCGCGGCGGCGCGTGGACTGGACTGTGGACAGCTAGCATCTGCTGCGAAAGCGACCAGCTGGGGCCTGGCCGCCTGGGGCACGGTGGCAGGCTTTTCAGCTACTACTACTATATCGTAGGACTGCGTCGTGGGTGATGACCATGCATGTGCACGCTCGCGACAAATAGGCCCACTTCCAACAGCAAAGCGATTGCTAGGCCTTTTCCTTGTTCCTTCAGTACGCCGACTTGGCCCATGCCACGACAAAGGAAATGGGCTCAGATGGCCTGCCTTTAGCTCCCATGCGACGACAAAGAATGGCATCCCGTGCCCCAGCTCATTAGCTCGAACTCGTTAACGGGTTGGGTCGAGCTGGTTCTCTCGGGTTCTTAACAAGCTGAGTCGATCCACCTCTTATATGTTTGGTTGCTTGTATTTGTTGGTGCTTACATCGCAGGATGCAATGAGTTGGTATTTCGTTGTTATCAACCAGGCTCTACACGTGTGAGGTATGTATTTGGTTACCTGCGTGCAGATGCGGAGCTGCGTGCAGATGTGGAGTCATGCTCGCACGATACTTAAAGCATCCTAGGTAGACTCTACAGGCGCGAGCAAATTGATCGCATCTCTGGAGCTAGACTCCCGTCGGCCTAGCTCATGCAGCCAAGCTACAGAAAAAAACCAACCAAACAGACGGTTCGTTACCTTAACGAGCCAGCTCGAGCTCGACATAGCCGAAATGGCCCGATATCCAACTCTAATCACTTGTCCGCATGGAGAGGAACGTGCGCTCGCGTTACTGTGTGCCCTCTGCGTGCGCCGCCACTTACTAGCTTAGGTTCATGTTATCATAACAAATAGATATGGTTAGGTTGATTATGGAAAATACATTCCATTCGATCTATTCCTTGCTATTTAGTTTATTTACATTTATGTGTTCACTTCCTTTATAAAACGTCGGTACTTTGATTATTATTTTTAATAAGGAAGACTTTATTAATTTTAACACGTCGCCATCAAGTTGATACAAAGGATTAAAATTTCTTCCGGCCTCTCCTCATCAACAAGCACACAACCTAAAACCCTAAAACCCTAAACCCTTTATTATAACAGTTGTAATTACCATTTCATTTAATATTTTCACTCCTCAACTTGGATGCACTAAATCTTTTTTTTTGTTTCTTACTGTATACCAAATGGTCACCTAATTTTCAAGAACATCGATAGCTGGTTTGGAAACCTTGCAAGTTCTATCTGCCACCTACATTTCAAGATCATTAACAACTAGTTTAGAAACCTTGCAAGTTCTATCTACGACAGGTATGCTTTCTCCTGTCTTTCTCCAGTAAACAAAAATACGAAACTCCCTTTTTCATATCCCTTAGCAAACCACACCATCTTCAGTTTTTTTAACCAACCATTAGTTGCTATCTTCCTCACTTCTCCCCCACCTACATACAATAAACCTGACTTTTTTTGTTTCTTACTGTTTACCCACAACCAATTACTATTTTCGAGTACTCATTCACCCGTACAGGTTCTCATACTAACACACTAGCTGTTGACACCTTTTCGGAGGCGCCAATCACTCAAAAGAACCAGCGGCGGTGCTCTCTGGTCAGGCGCGGATGGTCCGTGGCACAGAGCCGGATGGTCCGCGACCTGGCGCGAGGCGGCGGTGCTCTCTGGTCAGGCGCGAACAGTCCGCGGCCAGGGGCCAGACGGTCCGCGACCTGGTGCAGAGGCTAGGGTTTCCTGCCTGACGACCGGACGGTCCACGCCCTAGGACCGGACGGTCCACGCGTGCGCAGGGGCGGCGGAAGATCGCCGGCGGCGCCTGGATCTCGCTCCCAAGAGGGACCCCGTCGGGGAGGAGAGATCCTAGGAGTTGTCTAGGCTCGGGTAGACCGACCTAGACTCCTCTAATCGACGTAGAGTCGAAGAGAAGCGGAGGATTTGGGGATTGGAAGACTAAACCTAAACTAGACTAAAACTACTCCTAGGATAAAATGTAGATTGTATTGATTGAAGGTTCGATTCGTTGTTCAAATCGGCCGTATACCTCTCTATTTATAGAGGAGGGGGGCTGGACCCTTTACAAACTAATTTCCGAGCTTTTCCCGCGATTTTAGCTAACAATCGTAGCACAAAACTCGGAACCCTAATCTACTCTGCGCACACGCGGACCGTACGGCCCACAGGCGCGGACCGTCCGGCCCACAGGCGTGGACCGTCCGGACCGTGGACCGTCCGGACCGTCCGGCCTCAGGGCCGGACCGTCCGCTCGCTCAAAATGGAACTCAACATATGCCCCCTGCCTTTTGGTGGAGCTGAGCGAACCAAAAGCATCTTAACACGATGTGCTTACATCGGTTTTCTTAAGCATCTTGCCACATACTAGGATGATACCGCTTGAGGAAACGCCCATTCAAAGCCTTAGGCAAATCCTTGCCTTGTAATGTTTGTAGCAAATAGGCGTTACTAGACATTACCTGTTTTACTTTATAAGGACCCTCCCAGCTTGGCGACCATTTCCCAAACTTTCGGTCTTTATTCCTTAGAGGCAAGATGGTCTTCCACACCAGATCCCCTACTTGAAATGACTTTGCTTTGACCTTCTTGTTGTAGGCCCTGGCTACCATGATCTTGTCCTTTTCTATTGCTCCCAAAGCTATCACCCTCTTGTCTATTACCTCATCAATATTATCCATCATTGAATCATAATAATCAGTGACGGTTAGATCATTTTGTCTGGCAAACCTGACAGCATTCAAACTTATTTCCACAGGCAACACTGCTTCCTGCCCATAGACAAGCTCAAAAGGAGATACTTTAGTAGCACTATATTTAGATATTCTATGAGCCTATAAGGCTTCGGACAAAATCTTATACCAATGCTTAGGATTATCGGATATCTTCTTTTTATCAAATTAATCAATGTCCTATTACTAGGCTCGGCCTGTCCATTGGCCTGAGCATAATATGGGGATGAATTAAGCAACTTAATCCTATATAATTCAGCAAATTCACGTACCTCTTTTGCCATAAAAGAAGTTCCTTGATCTGTAGTCAAGGTCTGGGGAATGCCGAATCTATGAATGATATGCTCAGTTATGAACTCAATTACCTCCTTGTGTGTCATGTTCTTCAGAGCAACAGCTTCAGTCCATTTGGTAAAGTAGTCAGTGGCAACTAACACGAACCGATGCCCCTTTGATGATGAAGGATGGATTTCCCCAATAAAGTCTAATCCCCATCCTCTGAAAGGCTAAGGCTTGATGATAGGATGCAATTCGGCTGCAGGGACCAACTGCAAGTCGCCGAATTTTTAACACACTTGGCAGCCCTTGTAGTACTTGAAACAATCAGCTATCATGTTAGGCCAATAAAAACCAGACCTTCGCAACAACCACTTCATCTTTGGAGCCGATTGATGGGTACCACAAATTCCTTCATGTACTTCGGCCATGGCTAATATAGCATCAGCCCAAGCACTTAAGCAGGACGTCGTTGACTGTTCGGCGATAAAGTTCATCACTCACCAAGACATACTTGAAATCTGTACGCCGAATGTTCTTATTTGTCCTGACATTGGGGTTTCATAAATAATTAAGTATAGGTGTCCTCTGAAAGTCGCCTAGAGGGGGGTGAATAGGGCGAATCTAAAATTTATAAACTTAAGCACAACTACAAGCCGGGTTAGCGTTAGAAATATAAGCGAGTCCGTGAGAGAGAGGGTGAAAAACAAATCGCAAGCAAATAAAGAGTGAGACACAAGGATTTGTTTTACCGAGGTTCGGTTCTTGCAAACCTACTCCCCGTTGAGGTGGTCACAAAGATCGGGTCTCTTTCAACCCTGTTGGCGTTCCGAGACCGGGGGGTCCCTGAGCCGACGAGTGAATGTCGCCGCGTGCCCCAGCCCAGATGGGTCGAGCGCGAGGGCGAGCGCGAAGGGGGAGAGCGAGGCGGCCGAAGACCGACGTGAGAGAGGTGGGAATCCCGCGGCCTTCGTGTTCGTCCCGTGCCTAGGTCGGGTGCGCTTGCAGTAGGGGGTTACAAGCGTCCACGCGGGAGAGGGAGCGAGCGACCTCCAGCGAGCGCCTGTTCTCGTCCTCATCCCCGCGCGGCCAACCTTCTCTAAGAGGGCCCTGGTCCTTCCTTTTATAGGCGTAAGGAGAGGATCTAGGTGTACAATGGGGGGTGTAGCAGAGTGCTACGTGTCTAGCGGAGGTGAGCTAGCGCCCTAGGTACATGCCGTTGTGGCAGTCGGAGAGATCTTGGCACCCAGCTAGTGTGATGTCGTGGCCGTCGGAGGAGCGATGGAGCTTGGCGGAGGGACAGCTGTCGGAGCAGTTGAGTCCTTGCTGACGTCCTCTTGCTTCTGTAAGGGGGCTGAGAGCCGCCATCGTCACAGAGCATGCGGGGCGCCATCATTGCCTATCTGGCGGAGCGAGCCAGATGGGACGCTGGTCTTTTCCCTGCGGCCCGAGTCAGCTCGGGGTAGGGTGATGATGGCGCCTCCTGTTGACGTGGCTGGTCTGCGCCCTAGGTTGGGCGATGTGGAAGCTCCTCCGAAGCCGAGGTCGAGTCCGAGCCCCCGGGTCGGGCGAGGCGGAGATTGCCAGCTGGTGCCGGGGCGGAGTCCGAGCCCTGGGGTCGGGCGAAGCGGAGTTCGTCGTCTTCTGGGGCCGAGCCCAAGTCCGAGCCCTGGGTCGGGCGAGGCGGAGATCGTTGTCTTCCGGGACTTAGCCCGAGTCCGAGCCCTGGGTCGGGCGGAGCGGAGTTCGCCGTCTTCCGGGACTTAGCCCGAGTCCGAGCCCTGGGTCGGGCGGAGTTCGCCGTCTTTCGGGACTTAGCCCGAGTCCGAGCCCTGGGTCGGGCGGAGTTCGTCGTCTTCCGGGACTTAGCCCGAGTCCGAGCCCTGGGTCGGGCGGAGTTCGCCGTCTTCCGGGACTTAGCCCGAGTCCGAGCCGTGGGTCGGGCGGAGTTCGCCGTCTTCCGGAACTTAGCCCGAGTCCGAGCCCTGGGTCAGGCGGAGTTCGCCGTCTTCCGGGACTTAGCCCGAGTCCGAGCCCTGGGTCGGGCGAAGCGGAGCTTCCTATGGTGCCTTCGGCAGGGCCTGACTGCCTGTCAGTCTTACTCTTGTCAAGTGGCACCGCAGTCGGAGTGGCGCAGGCGACGCTGTCCTTCTGTCAGGCCGGTCAGTGGAGCGGCGAAGTGACGGCGGTCACTTCGGCTCTGCCGGCTGGGGGGCGCGCGTCAGGATAAGGGTGTCAGGCCACCTTTGCATTAAATGCTCCTGCGATTTGGTCGGTCGGTGCGGCGATTTGGTCAGGGTTGCTTCTTGGCGAAGGCAGGGCCTCGGGCGAGCCGGAAACATGTTCGCCGCTGAAGGGGGGCCTCGGGCGAGAAGGAAATCCTCCGGGGTCGGCTACCCTTGTCCGAGGCTAGGTTCGGGTGAGGCGTGATCGAGTCCCTTGACTGGACTGATCCCTGACTTAATCGCACCCATCAGGCCTTTGCAGCTTTGTGCTGATGGGGGTTACCAGCTGAGAATTAGGAGCCTTGAGGGTACCCCTAATTATGGTCCCCGACAGTAGCCCCCGAGCCTCGAAGGGAGTGTTTGCACTCGCTTGGAGGCTTTCGTCGCACTTTTTTACAAGGGGACCAGCCTTTCTCGGTTGTGCTTTGTTCCGGTGGGTGCGCGCGAGCGCACCCGCCGGGTGTAGCCCCCGAGGCCTCGGAGGAGTGGTTTCACTCCTTCGAGGTCTTAATGCCTCACGTGGTGCTTCGGCTGGTCTGGTCGTTCCCTCATGCGAGCTGGCCGTAGCCCAGGTGCACGGTCGGGTCCCAAGTTCTCGGGCTGGTATGTTGACGCTGTCAACGGTTCGGCCGGAGCCGGGTTTGCGAGAGCAGCCCCCGAGCCTCTGCACAGAGCGAGAGGGCGGTCAGGGGTAGACTCGGCTTTTTTACATACGCCCCTGCGTCGCCTTTCCGCAAGGAGGAGGGGGGGAAGCGCCATGTTGCCCTCGATGGGCGCCGAACATGGTGTCTCCGATGAGCTGCAAGCGGGTAATCCGAGTGGACGTCCGTGCCCCGTTCGTTAGGGGTCGGCTAGGGGCCCAGAGGCACGCGCAAAAGTACCTGCGGGTGATCTGCCGGACCCGGTCCCCTGGCGACGGGGTCCGAGGGCTCGATGCCTCCCTTTGATGGGATTTCGTTACAAGATCGCTCCCGCTGGTCTCGGAAATGTCCTAGGGTACCTCGGGAGCGCAGCCCGAGCCTTGGTTATGTATCGAACGTACCCATGGTCATCCCTCGCTCGGCGTCTGAGGCGGCTGTGAACCCTTCGAGGGCCAGCCTTCGAACCCCTGATCAGTAATGGGCGTGGAGCCCGAGTAGCCTGAGGCGGCCGTGGAACCCTTTCGAGGGGCCAGCCTTCGAACCTCTGACCAGTAGTGGGTGTAGGGCCCACGCGATCTGAGGCGGCTGTCGAACCCTTCCGGGGGGCCAGCCTTCGAACCTCTGATCAGTAGGGGGGCTTGGAGCCTGGTTCCTTCTCAGGGAAGGATCCTTTTCGGGGTATCCCCCTTTCCCGGTCCCTGTTGCAAGAGAGAGAAAGAGGAAAAACGGAAAAGGATACGAAATCGAACGATGCGGCGTACCTTTTTTTTGACGCGGTCGTTACGGCGAAGGCGAAGCTCGCTCGCTTCTCCTGCCAGAGGCGCCGCGTGTCCCGCCACGGAGTTGATGCGACGGGGCGAGTGGTTGGAGGAGCGACCGTTGCGTGTGCGCGAGCCGTTCGAGGAACGAATCACGGGCGCGTTGTCTTCACGCCGTGAGAGAGGGTTCTCTCGCTGCCTTCGGACGGGACGTGAGCTTGGCTGACGACGTGGCCGCTGCTCCTGCCCGCCTGCCACCGCCATTACTGCCGGCCCACTTTTGGCCGCATTGACCGTCGCGCCAGGCTGGTGCTGCTGGGTCGCGCGCTGGGTCGCCTCGAGTCGCGGTATTGGTTCCGCAGTCGAGGAGGCGCGGTAGTGGCGCAAGTGGCGGTGCAGTTGCATGCACGAAGCATTCGGCGCGCCGGTTGCATGACGCGTGGGCCTGGGCCTCCATGCCGGGCGTGTTGGGAGTCGGAGAAGCGCGCCCACTTGGCGCGGTTGCATACCGCCTGCATGGCTGCCCACCCTTTCGCCCACTGGTCTGGGCAAAAGTGGAGGGTCGCTTGTAACCGCTGGGCGGTTGTACGCACCGCGCACGGCGGTTTGGCCTCTTCTGCTCTGAGCCGGCTTGCATGACGCGTGGGACCCAGCCCCCACGCCGTAGGGGAGGACCTTGGAGTGTGTTGGAGAAGACTCAGCCCGTGACGGCTGGGGACGCGAGTAGGGAGAACCGCCCTTAAAAGGAGGGTGACCCCCTTGGAAGGCGACCATGTCTTCGCGCTCCCTTATGCATCGTGTCTTTCCACCTTCCAAGCCCCCGGATGGGGGAGATCCGCCGTCTTTCCGCCTCGTCGTTGGGGGAACGCAACTCCGTGGGAGTTGGCACCTTTCAGCCATCGTTCGGCTTCAAGGATTTTCATCATGCAGCCCGGCTGCACCCCCCCGCCGGCGGTCACCCCAGACGGTGACCACCAGCCCCTGGGTGGGGAGAAGCAAGTCGGGCTGCGATCTTGGTCCCACCCTTAGCTTCAAGGATGTTCATCATCCTTGCTGGGGTGGAGGCCGGGCTGAGCCGGAGCTCTACCTCCCGCGCGGGTTCGTGGGTCACCCTCTCCTGCGGCGTTCGAGGGAGAGGGCGCTCGCTGGCCCTGCGGGCGGGTCGGACTTCGACAACGCGGGGCCGGTCGACGGCAGGCGTCGTTAGCCCCAGCGCGTCGGGCTCGTCGGGTTGGCCCCCGGTGCCCCCTCCCGCCGGAAGGCGGTTGCCGCGCCGTGTGCACGGGAGGACCGCCCAAGATGTCGCGCGCTGCTAGGGCGGCGTTCGTGTTCTGGGGCGGTCCTGCCTTTGCACCGGTACGGTGCCTCCGTGGGGAGGTCGGTGCCCTGCTCGTCCGGGAGGATCCGAGCGGGGATCTACCGGCGGGCTGACGGCCCCTGTCGTCGGTGCCGAGGCGGAGGCGGCTCGAGAAGTCCCCGTCACCGACGGGATCACCGCCACCATCCGCGCTCCGGGCCTCCGGCTCTTTGTACTTGTCCTCGCCCCTCGAGCGTCGGCGTGGGCGAGGGCAAGGTTGCAGCAGCGTTCGCCCTGAGGCCATCGCCGCTGCGGTTTGGCGACCCGTAGAGGGGGTCGTTGTCGCTGCTGCTGGAGCGGGCGAAGGCGAGCCGTCCGTCGGTCTTCTGTTGCTCCGCAGGCCCCTCCCCCGTCGAGTGGGGTTGTTCGTACCCGCGGAGGTGGAACCGGAGTTCCGTTTGTAATGGCACCTTGAATGCCAGTGTTTTTGTTCATTGTGGCTGTCGGGGCCTAAACATGTATGTATTTTCGGCACGGAGCCATGTTTTTTCCTCATTTTCGAGCACTAAGACTCGCCTGTTGGTTGTCTGAACCACTTCACCAAGCGTGAGTCGCCCCGTGTACAGGTGACGAGTGAGGTATCCGTATCCCGGAGGCGTAGGAGTCCCTCGGCTCGGTCGGCCTTGTTGTCCGAGGCTTCTCTAGCTTAATTAAAGGAACCCCTCGGTCGCTCTCCGATGAGCCGAGGCCAGGGGTAGCGGCGTCAACATGAACAGAGGTAGAGTTGGCTCGAAAAGAAAACCTGGTTGGCCTGAGCCTGGCCGGGTCGTCCGTTAGCGGGACCGACGCCGGAGTTGACCAGCCAATTCGCCTGCTCGGGCCGGATTGACGTCCTTGGAGGGCAACTGGCCGAGGCCCCGGGGTGACCGGCCGAGCCGCCTGCTCGGGCCGGATTCCCGGGGAAGACCCTGGCGGCAATGGCCCGGGCGTGGCGATGACGTCGTCCTTCAGAGTGGAGATCCTCGGACCGCGTCGCCGTCCGAGGCCAGGTCGGCCCTCGCCGAAGGCGCCGTCGATGCCGAGGGTGCTGCTGCTCCCTCCAGCCGTCAAGATCCGAGCCTGCAGGATCGGATTGTCTTGTAGCGTGTGTTTCCTGCGGCCGTCGAGGCCTAAACACACCCTCGCCGTGTTGTAAAGCTGCGTCTCTTTTCCTTTTGTTTCGAGTATCTGGACTTTTTTGTCGGTAACAGAAATGTTTGTGCGAGCAAGAGTTGCTTCTCGCGGAAGGTGATGTGTGAGGTATCCGTATCCTGGAGGCGTAGGAGTCCCTCGGCTCGGTCGGCCTTGCCGCTTACGCGCACTCTTACCCGTCCATGGGGCTCTGTCACCGACGCAGTCGAGAAGGCTCGAAGGATCGCTTCGGCAGAAGAGCTTTCGAACGTGAAGACTTGTTTGGTCTGCAGAATCACTTATCCGAACGTGAGTTACTTATCGCAGAAGGTGATGAGTGAGGTATCCGTATCCTGGAGGCGTAGGAGTCCCTCGGCTCGGTCAGCCTTGGCTGCTTATGTGTACTCCGTCGTTTTCAGGATCCACTTTCGAAGTAGCCAAAAAGCGCGAAAGACATTCTGGCAGAAAAGATCTTTTTTCGAGGAAAATTTCGACGCAGAGGGGGTTCCCCCCTTTTAGCCCCCGAGGGAGGGTCGGGCTTTGCCGAGGCGAGGCCGACCCTTCCTTGATGACTAAACTTTGCGTGGGTGCGAGGTATATGATCAACTTGAAAACATCTTAAGGGTAGAAGCGACGTAGCTGTTGGATGTTCCAGGCGTTGCCGTAGACCTCGCCTTGACTGTTGGCCAGCTTGTACGTTCCGGGCTTCAGAACCTTGGCGATGACGAATGGCCCCTCCCAGGCAGGCGTGAGCTTGTGCTGCCCTCGGGCGTCTTGTCGCAGCCGAAGCACCAGGTCGCCCACCTGGAGGTTTCGGGACCGGACCCCTCGGGCGTGGTTGCGTCGCAGGGACTGCTGGTACCGCGCCGAGTGTAGCAAGGCCTTGTCCCGAGCCTCCTCCAGCTGGTCCAGCGAGTCTTCTCGGCTAACTTGGTTGCTTTGGTCGGTGTAGGCCCTCGTCCTCGGGGAACCGTATTCTAAGTCTGTGGGCAAGATGGCTTCGGCCCCATAGACTAGAAAGAACGGCGTGAAGCCCGTGGCTCGGCTCGGCGTTGTCCTCAGACTCCAGACCACCGAGGGGAGTTCCTTCATCCACCGCTTGCCGAACTTGTTGAGGTTGTTGTAGATCCGAGGCTTGAGCCCTTGTAGAATCATGTCGTTGGCACGCTCTACTTGCCCATTTGACATGGGGTGAGCCACGGCGGCCCAGTCCACCCGGATGTGATGATCCTCGCAGAAGTCCAGGAACTTTCTGCCGGTGAACTGGGTGCCGTTGTCAGTGATGATGGACTTCGGGACCCCGAAGCGATGGATGATGTTGGTGAAGAACGCCACCGCCTGCTCGGACCTGATGCTGTTTAGGGGTCGGACCTCGATCCACTTGGAGAATTTGTCGACGGCGACCAAAAGGTGCGTGTAGCCCCCGGGTGCCTTCTGCAAGGGGCCGACGAGGTCCAGACCCCACACAGCAAAAGGCCAGGTGATGGGTATCGTCTGCAGAGCCTGAGCAGGCAGGTGGGTCTGCCTTGCGTAGAACTGACACCCTTCGCAAGTGCGAACAATTCTAGTGGCGTCGGCCACCGCTGTCGGCCAGTAGAAGCCTTGCCGGAAAGCATTCCCGACAAGGGCTCGAGGCGCTGCGTGATGGCCGCAAGCCCCCGAGTGTATCTCTCGTAGGAGTTCCTGACCTTCGGCGATGGAGATGCATCGCTGGAGGATGCCTGAGGGGCTGCGGTGGTAGAGCTCCTTCTCATCTCCCAGCAAGACGAACGACTTGGCGCGTCGCGCCAACCGCCGAGCCTCGGCTCGGTCGAGGGGTAGCTCTCCTCGGTGGAGATATTGCAGGTACGGGGTCTGTCAGTTTCGATTAGGCGTGACCTCGCTTCGCTCCTCCTCGACGCGTAGTGCCTCACCCTCGGGGGCCGAGGGTACCTCGGACTGAACCGAGGGCGCCTCGGGCCGAGCTGAGGGTGCCTCGGGATGAGCCGAGGGTGCCTTGGACTGAGCCGAGGGCGCCTCGGGTTGAGCCGAGGGTGCCTCGGATTGAGCCGAGGGTACCTCGGGCTCGGACGTGTCGTCGATCTTGACGGAGGGTTGATGCAGGTCTCGGGAGAAGACGTCCGGGGGAACCGTTGTTCGCCCCGAGGCTATTTTAGCCAGCTCGTCCGCAGTCTCGTTGTAGCGCCGGGCGATGTGGTTGAGCTCGAGCCCGTAGAACTTGTCTTCCAGGCGCCGAACCTCATCGCAGTAGGCCTCCATCTTCGGGTCGCGACAATGGGAGTTCTTCATGACTTGGTCGATGACGAGCTGCGAGTCACCGCGAGCGTCGAGGCGTCGGACCCCTAGCTCGATGGCGATCCGCAACCCGTTGACCAGAGCCTCATACTCGGCCACATTGTTGGACGCCGGGAAGTGGAGGCGTAGCATGTAGCGTAGATGCTTTCTGAGGGGTGAGATGAAGAGTAGGCCTGCGCCGGCTCCTGTCTTCATCAGCGACCCGTCGAAGAACATGGTCCAGAGCTCCGGTTGGAACGGAGCCGTCGGTAGCTGGGTGTCGACCCATTCAGCCACGAAGTCCGCCAAGACCCGGGACTTGATGGCCTTCCGAGGGGCGAACGAGATCGTCTCGCCCATGATTTCCACCGCCCACTTTGCAATCCTACCCGAGGCCTCTCGGCACTGGATGATCTCCCCCAGGGGGAAGGATGACACCACAGTTACCGGATGAGACTCGAAGTAGTGTCGCAGCTTCCGCCGCGTCAGGATCACCGCGTACAGCAGCTTCTGAACTTGTGGGTAGCGGATCTTGGTTTCGGATAGCACCTCGCTGACGAAGTAGACTGGCCTCTGAACGGGCAACGCATGCCCCTCTTCTTGCCTCTCGACCACAATCGCGGCGCTAACCACCTGAGTGGTCGCGGCGACGTAGACCAGGAGGGCTTCTCTGGCAGCTGGGGGCACCAAGATAGGTGCCTTTGTGAGGAGCGCCTTCAGGTTCCCGAGGGCTTCCTCGGCTTTAGGGGTCCAAGTGAAGCACTCGGCCTTCCTTAAGAGGCGGTACAGAGGTAGACCTCTTTCGCCGAGGCGTGAGATGAAGCGGCTCAGAGCCGCGAGGCATCCCATGACCCTCTGTACGCCTTTCAAGTCCTTGATGGGCCCCATGCTGGTGATAGCTGCGATCTTCTCCGGGTTGGCTTCGATGCCCCGCTCGGAGACGATGAACCCCAAGAGCATGCCTCGGGGTACTCCGAAAACACACTTTTCGCCTTGAGACATCGGAATGTCGCTTCAAGGTCAGAAAGGAGGTCGGAGGCTTTCCTCGTCTTGACTACGATGTCATCGACGTAGGCCTCGACCGTGCGGCCAATGTGTTCGCCGAACACATGGTTCATGCACCGCTGGTACGTCGCGCCCGCATTCCTCAAGCCGAACGGCATGGTGACATAGCAGTACATGCCGAAGGGTGTGATGAAAGAAGTCGCGAGCTGGTCGGACTCTTTCATCCTGATTTGATGATACCCTGAGTAGGCATCGAGGAAAGACAGGGTTTCGCACCCAGCAGTGGAATCCACGATTTGGTCGATGCGAGGAAGAGGGTAGGGAACCTTCGGACATGCTTTGTTGAGACCAGTGTAGTCTACACACATCCGCCATTTCCCCCCTTTCTTTCTCACAAGCACGGGGTTGGCAAGCCATTCGGGATGGAATACCTCTTTGATGAACCCTGCCGCCATTAGCTTGTGGATCTCCTCGCCTATGGCTCTACGCTTCTCCTTGTCGAATTGGCGCAGTGGCTGCTTGACGGGTCGGGCTCCGGCTCGGATGTCCAGCGAGTGCTCGGCGACATCCCTCGGTATGCCGGGCATATCCGAGGGACTCCACGCGAAGACGTCGGCGTTCGCGCGGAGAAAGTCGACGAGCACTGCTTCCTATTTGGGATCGAGCCCGGAGCCGATCCGGATCTGCTTGGAGGCGTCGCCGCTGGGGTCAAGGGGGACGGACTTAACCATCTCCGCTGGCTCAAAGTTGCCGGCATGACGCTTCACGTCTGGCACCTCCTTAGAGAGGCTCTCTAGGTCGGCTATGAGGGCCTCGGACTCGGCGAGGGCCTCGGCGTACTCCACGCACTCCACGTCACATTCGAACGCGTGTTTGTACGTGGGGCCGATGGTGATGACCCCGTTGGGGCCCGGCATCTTGAGCTTCAGTTTGGTGTAGTTGGGGACGGCCATGAACTTCGCGTAGCATGGCCTCCCCAGTACCGCGTGGTAGGTTCCTCGGAACCCGACCACCTCGAACGTCAGGGTCTCCCTTCGGAAGTTGGAGGGTGTTCCGAAGCAGACGGGAAGGTCGAGCTGCCCGAGGGGCTGGACGCGCTTCCCGGGAATGATCCCATGGAAGGGCGCAGCGCCTGCCCGGACAGAGGACTGATCAACACGCAGGAGCCCGAGGGTCTTGGCTTAGATGATGTTGAGGCTGCTTCCTCCGTCCATGAGGACCTTGGTGAGCCTGACGTCGCCGATGATGGGGTCGACGACGAGCGGGTATTTCCCCGGGCTCGGCACATGGTCGGGGTGATCGTCTCGGTCGAAGGTGATGGGCTTGTCGGACCAGTCTAGGTAGACTGGCGCCGCCACCTTCACCGAGCAGACCTCCCGGCGCTTTTGCTTGCGGTGCCGAGCCGAGGCGTTCGCCGCTTGCCCACCATAGATCGTGAAGTAGTCGCGGACCTCGGGGAACTCTCCTGCCTGGTGATCTTCCTTCTTGTCGTCGTCACGGGCCTTGCCACCCTCCGCGGGTGGCCCGACCCTGTGGAAGTGGCGCCGAAGCATGACACACTCCTCAAGGGTGTGCCTGACGGGCCCCTGGTGATAGGGGCACGGCTCCTTGAGCATCTTGTCGAAGAGGTTGGCACCTCCGGGGGGCTTCCGAGGGTTCTTGTACTCGGCGACGGCGACAAGGTCCGCGTCGGCGGCGTCGCGTTTCGCTTGCGACTTCTTCTTGCCCTTCTTCTTGGCGCCGCGCTGAGTTGACGCCTCGGGGGCATCTTCCGATGGGCGGCCCTGGGACTGCTTGTCCTTCCGGAAGATAGCCTTGATCGCCTCTTGGCCGGAGGCGAACTTGGTGGCGATGTCCATTAGCTCGCTCGCCCTGGTGGGGGTTTTGCGACCTAGCTTGCTCACCAGGTCACGGCAGGTGGTGCCAGCGAGGAACGCGCCGATGACATCAGAGTTGGTGATGTTGGGCAGCTCAGTGCGCTGCTTCGAGAATCGCCGGATGTAGTCCCGGAGAGACTCTCCCGGCTGCTGTCGGCAGCTTCGAAGGTCCCAGGAATTCCCGGGGCGCACATACGTGCCCTGGAAATTGCCAGCGAAAGCTTGGACTAGGTCGTCCCAGTTGGAGATCTGCCCCGGAGGCAGGCGCTCCAACCAGGCGCGAGCGGAGTCGGAGAGGAACAGGGGGAGGTTGCGGATGATGAGGTTGTCATCGTTTGTTCCACCCAGTTGGCAGGCCAGACGGTAGTCCGCGAGCCACAGTTCCGGTCTCGTCTCCCCTGAGTACTTTGTGATAGTAGTCGGGGGTCGGAACCGGGTCGGGAACGGCGCCCGTCGGATGGCTCGGCTGAAGGCTTGCGGACCGGGTGGTTCGGGCGAGGGACTCCGATCCTCCCCGCTGTCGTAGCGTCCCCCACGCCTGGGGTGGTAGCCTCGGCGCACCCTCTCATCGAGGTGGGCCCGACGGTCGTGGTGATGGTGCTCGTTGCCGAGGCGACCCGGGGCCGCAGGCGCGGTGTTGCGTGTGCGCCCGGTGTAGACCGAGGCTTCCCGCATGAATCGGGAAGTCGCGGCATGAGGTTCCGAGGGGTACCCCTGCCTTCGAGAGGCAGAGCTCTCGGCCCGTCGGATCGCGGCGCCTTCTAGGAGATTCTTGAGCTCTCCCTGGATTCGCCGCCCCTCGGTGGTTGATGGCTCCGGCATCGCGCGAAGAAGCATTGCTGCTACCGCCAGGTTCTGGCCGACCCCACTGTATGCGAGTGGTGGTCTGACCCTGATGTCGTCGGTGATCCGGTGCTGGAAGCCCTGGGGTAGATGACGTATTTCTCCGGCCGGAGGTTGGCCCGCCCATGCCTGCCCGACGTCCCGACGGATCGGCTCAAGCGCTCCTGCTCCCTCGTCGAGCCTGGCCTGCACCCTGCGGATTTGCTCGAGCTGTGGGTCATGACCCCCCGCCTGAACGGGGACCACAGCTAGCTCCCGTGGGATGTCAACGCGAGGCACCGGCCTAGGGAGGTCACCGTCCTCCGGCATGCCGAGATGGTTGCCTTCGGGGGGACCCCCTAGATCGATGTGGAAGCATTCGCGACTTGGGCCGCAGTCCTCGTCACCGAGGCTACGTCTACCGTCGGAACAGTCGGAAAGGCAGTAGTCGCATGCGGTCATGAAGTGCCGCATGGCACTGGGGTTGCCAAGTCCAGAGAAATCCCAACAGATGTTGGGCTCGTCGTCTTCCTCGGACCCAGAGGGCCCGTAGGTCGAGACGTCCGTCAGCCGGTCCCAAGGTGACCGCATACGAAACCCCAGATGGTTTGGACTTGCCTCTACGAGAGCGCCCGCCAAAGCGAAGTCGCTAGGCGGGTTGAGGATGAATCCGAAAGACGTGGGATGGGAATCGGTCGGTACCTTTTGGTCGACGGGCGGCGATGAGGTCACGTCGGGGACCGACTGTGCCGTCGTCTCAGGTACGAGGGTGACGTCCAGCAAGCTTTTCACGAGCGTGCTGGCGTCGTCCGCTTGCTCGGGATTAGCGTGTCGCGGGGGGACGGCGCTCGCCTTCGTCTCAAACGCGAAGTCGACGCCCGGTGCGCCCCCCGTTGGGGTGCTGGGGCCGTCGACTCGCTCGACAGCCGACGAGGCGCTATCTCCTGCTTGGCCTTGGTTGCCCCGCCTCCTCCTCCGTCGGCGGGGGAGAGGACGGGGTGAGCTCGAAGGTTGTTCTTCCACCATGCGGGGAAGACGTCGCCGATTCCGCCGCCGGCGGGCGGGTTGTCGGCCGCCACTGTCGTTGTCACGCGGCGGTGGAAGGAGTATCATGTCGTAGCTGCCGTCGAGGGACATGAACTCAAGACTCCCAAAACGGAGCACCGTCCCGGGTTGGAGAGGTTGCTGGAGACTGCCCATCTGGAGCTTGATGGGAAGCTATTCGTCAACACGCAGCAGGCCCCTACCTGGTGCGCCAACTGTCGGCGTTCCGAGACTGGGGGGTCCCTGAGCCGACGAGTGAATGTCGTCGCGTGCCCCAGCCCAGATGGGTCGAGCGCGAGGGCGAGCGCGAAGGGGGGAGAGCGAGGCGGCCGGAGACCGGCGTGAGAGAGGTGGGAATCCCGCGGCCTTCGTGTTCGTCCCGCGCCCAGGTCGGGTGCGCTTGCAGTAGGGGGTTACAAGCGTCCACGCGGGAGAGGGAGCGAGCGGCCTCCAGCGAGCGCCTGTTCTCGTCCTCGTCCCCGCGCGGCCAACCTTCTCTAAGAGGGCTCTGGTCCTTCCTTTTATAGGCGTAAGGAGAGGATCCAGGTGTACAATGGGGGGTGTAGCAGAGTGCTACGTGTCTAGCGGAGGTGAGCTAGCGCCCTAGGTACATGCCGTTGTGGCAGCCGGAGAGATCTTGGCACCCAGCTGGTGTGATGTCGTGGCCGTCGGAGGAGCGATGGAGCTTGGCGGAGGGACAGCTGTTAGAGCGGTTGAGTCCTTGCTGACGTCCTCTTGCTTCCGTAAGGGGGCTAAGAGCCGCCGTCGTCACAGAGCATGCGGGGCGCCATCATTGCCTATCTGGCGGAGCGAGCCAGATGGGACACCGGTCTTGTTCCCTGCGGCCCGAGTCAGCTCGGGGTAGGGTGATGATGGCGCCTCCTGTTGACGTGGCTGGTCTGCGCCCTAGGTTGGGCGATGTGGAAGCTCCTCCGAAGCCGAGGTCGAGTCCGAGCCCCCGGGTCGGGCGAGGCGGAGATTGCCGGCTGGTGCCGGGGCGGAGTCCGAGCCCTGGGGTCGGGCGAAGTGGAGTTCGTCGTCTTCTGGGGCCGAGCCCAAGTCCGAGCCCTAGGTCGGGCGAGGCGGAGATCGTTGTCTTCCGGGACTTAGCCCGAGTCCGAGCCCTGGGTCGGGCGGAGTTCACCGTCTTCCGGGACTTAGCCCGAGTCCGAGCCCTGGGTCGGGCGGAGTTCGCCGTCTTCCGGGACTCAGCCCGAGTCCGAGCCCTGGGTCGGGCGAAGCGAAGCTTCCTATGGTGCCTTCGGCAGGGCCTGACTGCCTGTCAGTCTTACTCTTGTCAAGTGGCACCGCAGTCGGAGTGGCACAGGCGGCGCTGTCCTTCTGTCAGGCCGGTCAGTGGAGCGCCGAAGTGACGGCGGTCACTTCGGCTCTGCCGGCTGGGGGGCGCGCGTCAGGATAAGGGTGTCATGCCACCTTTGCATTAAATGCTCCTGCGATTTGGTCGGTCGGTGCGGCGATTTGGTCAGGGTTGCTTCTTGGCGAAGGCAGGGCCTCGGGCGAGCCGGAAACATGTTCGCCGCTGAAGGGGGGCCTCGGGCGAGACGGAAATCCTCCGGGGTCGGCTGCCCTTGTCCGAGGCTAGGTTCGGGTGAGGCGTGATCGAGTCCCTTGACTGGACTGATCCCTGACTTAATCGCACCCATCAGGCCTTTGCAGCTTTGTGCTGATGGGGATTACCAGCTGAGAATTAGGAGCCTTGAGGGTACCCCTAATTATGGTCCCCGACAAACCCTTTCCCTCTTTCAAACGGTCACTTAGACCGAGTGAGCTTCTCTTCTCAATCACACGGGACACTAAGTCCCCGCAAGGACCACCACACAATTGGTGTATCTTGCCTTGGTTACAATTGAGTTGATCACAAGAAAGAATGAGAAAGAAAAGAAGCAATCCAAGCGCAAGAGCTCAAATGAACACAAATGTCACTCTCTCTAGTCACTATTTGATTTGGAGTGATTCCGGACTTGGGAGAGGATTTGATCTCTTTGGTTGTGTCTAGAATTGAATGCTATAGCTCTTGTAATGTGTTGGAAAGTGGAAAACTTGGATGCAATGAATAGAGGGGTGGTTGGGGTATTTATAGCCTCAACCACCAAACTAGCCGTTTGGTGGAGGCTGCTGTCGAATGGCGCACCGGACACTGTCCGATGCGCCAGCCACGTCACCCGGCCGTTAGGGTTCGACCATTGGAGCTCTGACAGGTGGGGTCTTCTGGCTGTCCGGTGGTGCACCGGACAAGTACTGTAGACTGTCCGGTGCGTCTTCTGACGCTGCTCTGACTCTGGCGCGCACTGTAGCGCATTGAATGCGGTTGCAGTCGACCGTTGGCGCTGAAGTAGCCGTTGCTCCGCTGGCACACCGGATAGTCCGGTGCGCCACCGGACACTGTCCGGTGCCTCACCGGACAGTCCGGTGAATTATAGCGGAGCGCCCTCTGATTTTCCCGAAGGTGACGAGTTTGGAGCTAAGTTCCCTGGTAAACCGGACACTGTCCGGTGGTGCACGGGACACTGTCCGGTGGCACATCGGACAGTCCGGTGCGTCAGACCATGGTGCCTTTGGGATGTCTTTAGCTCTCTTTATTTGAACCCATCTTTGGTCTTTTTATTGACTTGTTGTGAACCTTTGGCACCTGTAAAACTTTTAGACTAGAGCAAACTAGTTAGTCCAAATATTTGTGTTGGGAAATTCAACCACCAAAATCTATTTAGGAAAAGGTGTAAGCCTATTTCCCTTTCAATCTCCCCCTTTTTGGTGATGGATGCCAACACAAACCAAAGCAAATATAGAAATGCATAATTGAACTAGTTTGCAGAAAGTAAGTGCAAATATTACTTAGAATTGAACCAATAACCATTATCATAAGATATGCATGGATTGTTTCTTTTTCATTTTCAACATTTTGGACCAGGCTTGCACCACATGTTTTGTTTTTGCAAATTCTTTTGTAAATTCTTTTCAGAGTCCTTTTGCAAAATAGTCAAAGGTAAATGAATAAGATTTTGAGAAGCATTTTCAAGTTGTGGAAATTTTCTCCCCCTGTTTCAAATGCTTTTCCTTTGACTAAACAAAACTCCCCCTTAATGAAATCCTCCTCTTAGTGTTCAAGAGGGTTTTAGATATTAATTTTGAAGAGGGTATACCAATTTGAAATTATATACCAATTGAAAAACTTCTTTTAACACCAATTAAAAGACTTCATTTTTTTGAAATTGGTGGTGGTGCGGTCCTTTTGCTTTGGGCTAATACTCTCTCCCCCTTTGGCATGAATCGCCAAAAACGGATGTTTGAGTGAAATATAAGCCCTTTGAAACTACTATTTCCCCCTTTGGACGGAAGTAAAGGAGTGAAGATTATACCAAAGTTGGAGAGCTAGTGCGGAGCGACGGCGAAGGATGAATGATTCGATGGAGCGGAGTGGAAGCCTTGTCTTCGCCGAAGACTCCTTTTCCCTTTCAATCTATGACTTAGCATAAAATGGACTTGAAAGTACACATTAGTCATAGAACATGAAAGAGATGATCAAGGGTATAATAATGAGCCATGTGTGCAAAACATCAACAAAAATTCCTAGAATCAAGAATATTTAGCTCATGCCTAAGTCTGGTAAATGTTTGTTCATCTAATGGCTTGGTAAAGATATCGGCTAATTGTTCTTTGGTGTTAATATATGCAATCTCGATATCCCCCTTTTATTGGTGATCCCTTAAAAAATGATACCGAATGGCTATGTGTTTAGTGCGGCTATGCTCAACGGGATTATCCGCCATGCGGATTGCACTCTCATTATCACATAGAAGAGGAACTTTGGTTAATTTGTAACCATAGTCCCTAAGGGTTTGCCTTATCCAAAGCAATTGCGCGCAACAATGTCCTGCGGCAATATACTTGGCTTCGGCGGTTGAAAGAGCCACAGAATTTTGCTTCTTTGAAGCCCAAGACACCAGAGATCTTCCCAAGAACTGGCAAGTCCCCGATGTGCTCTTTCTATTAATTTTACACCCTGCCCAATCAGCATCAGAATAACCAATTAAATCAAATGTGGATCCCCTAGGGTACCAAAGGCCAAACTTAGGAGTATAAACTAAATATCTCAAGATTCGTTTTACGGCCCTAAGGTGAGCTTCCTTAGGATCGGCTTGGAATCTTGCGCACATGCATACGGAGAGCATAATATCCGGTCATGAAGCACATAAATAGAGTAAGGAACCTATCATCGACCAGTATACCTTTTGATCTATGGATTTACCTCCTGTGTCGAGGTCGAGATGCCCATTTGTTCCCATGGGTGTCTTGATGGGCTTGGCGTCCTTCATCCCAAACTTGGTTAGAATGTCTTGAATGTACTTCGTTTGGCTAATGAAGGTGCCCTCTTGGAGTTGCTTGACTTGGAATCCTAGAAAATACTTAAACTCCCCCATCATTGACATCTTGAATTTTTGTGTCATGATCCTACTAAATTATTCACATGTAGATTCGTTAGTAGACCCAAATATGATATCATCAACATAAATTTGGCATACAAACAAATCATTTGTAAGTGTTTTAGTAAAGAGTGTAGGATCGACTTTTCCGACTTTGAAGCCATTAGCAATAAGAAAATCTCTTAGGCATTCATACCATGCTCTTGGGGCTTGCTTGAGCCCATAAAGCACCTTAGAGAGTCTATAAACATGGTTAGGATACTCACTGTCTTCAAAGCCGGGAGGTTGCTCAACATAGACCTCTTCCTTGATTGGTCCATTAAGGAAGGCACTCTTCAAATCCATTTGATAAAGCTTGAAGCCATGGTAAGTAGCATAGGCAAGTAAAATGTGAATTGACTCAAGCCTAGCTACGGGTGCATAGGTTTCACCGAAATCCAAACCTTCGACTTGTGAATATCCCTTGGCCACAAGTCAGGCTTTGTTCCTTGTCACCACACCATGCTCATCTTGCTTGTTGCGGAAGACCCACTTGGTTCCTACAACATTTTGGTTAGGACGTGGAACTAAATGCCATACCTCATTCCTCATGAAGTTGTTGAGCTCCTCTTGCATCGCCATCACCCAATCCGAATCTTGAAGTGCTTCCTCTACCCTGTGTGGCTCAATAGAGGAAACAAAAGAGTAATGCTCACAAAAATGTGCAACATGAGATCTAGTGGTTACCCCCTTATGAATGTCGCCAAGGATGGTGTTCACGGGGTGATCTCGTTGGATTGCTTGGTGGACTCTTGGGTGTGGCAGCCTTGGATTTTGTTCATCCTCCTTGTCTTGATCATTTGCATCTCCCCCTTGATCCTTGTCCTCCTCTTGAGGTGGCTCATCGTCTTGATCTTCTCCTTCATCATCTTGAGCCTCATCTTCATCTTGTGTTGGTGGAGATGCTTGCATGGAGGAGGATGGCTGATCTTGTGCTTGAATGGGCTCTTCGGATTCCTTAGGACACACATCCCCAATGGACATGTTCCTTAGTGCGACGCATGGAGCCTCTTCATCATCTAATTCATCAAGATCAACTTGCTCTACTTGAGAGCCGTTAGTCTTATCAAACACAATGTCACAAGAAACTTCAACTAGTCCAGTGGACTTGTTAAAGACTCTATATGCCCTTGTGTTTGAATCATATCCTAGTAAAAAGCCTTCTACAGTCTTAGGAGCAAATTTTGATTTTCTACCTCTTTTGACAAGAATAAAACATTTGCTACCAAAGACTCTAAAATATGAAACATTGGGCTTTTTACCGGTGAGGAGTTCGTAGGATGTCTTCTTGAGGATTTGGTGTAGATACAACCGGTTGATGGCGTAGCAGGCGGTGTTGACCGCCTCGGCCCAAAACCGATCCAAGTCTTGTACTCATCAAGCATGGTTCTTGTCATGTCCAATAGAGTTCTATTCTTCCTCTCCACTACACCATTTTGTTGTGGCGTGTAGGGAGAAGAGAACTCATGCTTGATGCCCTCCTCCTCAAGGAAGCCTTCAATTTGTGAATTCTTGAACTCCGTCCCATTGTCGCTTCTAATTTTCTTGATCCTCAAGCCGAACTCATTTTGAGCCCATCTCAAGAATCCCTTTAAGGTCTCTTGGGTTTGAGATTTTTCTATAAAAAGAATACCCAAGTGAAGCGAGAATAGTCATCCACAATAACTAGACAGTACTTACTCCTGCCGATGCTTATGTAAGCGATTGGGCCGAATAGGTCCATATGGAGGAGCTCGAGTGGCCTGTCAGTCGTCAAGATGTTCTTATGTGGATGATGAGCGCCAACTTGCTTCCCTGCTTGGCATGCGCTACAGATCCTGTCTTTCTCAAAATGCACATTTGTTAGTCCCAAAATGTGCTCTCCCTTTAGAAGCTTGTGAAGATTCTTCATCCCAACATGGGCTAGTCGGCGATGCCAGAGCCAACCCATGTTAGTCTTAGCGATTAAGCAAGTATCGAGTTCAGCTCTATTGAAATCAACTAAGTATAGCTGACCCTCTAATACTTCCTTAAAAGCTACTGAATCATCACTTCTTCTAAAGACAGTAACACCTGTATCTGTGAAAAGACAGTTGTAGCCCATTTTACATAATTGGGAAACAGAAAGCAAGTTGTAATCTAAAGAGTCTACAAGAAAAACATTGGAAATAGAATGGTCAGGTGATATAGCAATTTTACCCAGTCCTTTGACCAAACCTTGATTTCCATCCCCGAATGTGATAGCCCGTTGGGGATCTTGGTTTTTCTCATAGGAGGAGAACATCTTTTTCTCCCCTGTCATGTGGTTTGTGCACCCGCTATCGATGATCCAACTTGAGCCCCCGGATGCATAAACCTACAAAACAAATTTAGTTCTTGATTTTAGGTACCCAAACAGTTTTGGGTCCTTTGACATTAGAAACAAGTACTTTGGGTACCCAAACACAAGTCTTTGATTCCTTGTGTTTGTCCCCAACATACTTGGCAACTACTCTGTCGGATTTGTTAGTCAAAACATAAGATGCATCAAAAGTTTTAAATGAAATGCTAGGTTCATTTGATGCACTAGGAGTTTTCTTCTTAGGCAATTTAGCATGGATTGATTGCCTAGAACTAGATGTCTTACTCTTATACATAAAAGCATTATTAGGACCAGAGTGAGACTTCCTAGAATGAATTCTCCTAATCTTATGCTCGGGATAACCGACAGGGTACAAAATGTAGCCCTCGTTATCCTGAGGCATGGGAGCCTTGCCCTTGACAAAGTTAGATAATCTTTTAGGAGGGGCATTAAGTTTGACATTGTCTCCCTTTTGGAAGCCAATGCCATCCTTGATGCCAGGGCGTCTCCCACTATAAAGCATGCTACGAGCAAATTTAAATTTTTAATTATCTAGCTCATGCTCAGCAATTTTAGCATCTAATTTTGCTATATGATCATTTTGTTGTTTAATTAAAGCCATATGATCATGAATAGCATCAATGTCAACATCTCTACATCTAGTGCAAATAGAAACATGCTCAACGGTAGATGTAGAGGGTTTGCAAGAATTTAATTCAACAATCTTAGCATGTAATATGGCATTTTCATCTCTAAGACTGGAAATGGAAGCATTGCAAACATTTAATTCATTAACCTTAGCAATCAATTTTTCATTTTCATTTCTAAGGCTAGCAAGAGAGACATTTAATTTTTCAATCTTAGCAATAGAAATAGCATGATCATTTCTAAGATTGGCATATGAATCATCACATACATTTGAATCAACCTTAGCAATTAATCTAGCATTCTCATTCCTAAGGTTGGCAATCAAATCATGGGAAGTACTTAGCTCACAAGATAATTTTTCACATTTTTCTACTTCTAGAGCATAAGCATTTTTAACCTTAACATGCTTCTTATTTTCCTTAATTAGGAAGTCCTCTTGGCTATCCAAGAGTTCATCCTTATCATGAATGGTGCTAATCAATTCATTTAACTTCTCTTTTTGTTGCATGCAAAGATTGGCAAAAAGAATAAACAAATCATCCTCATCATCACTAGAATTAGCCTCATCACTAGAGGTGGCATATTTAGTGGATGATTTAGATTTAACCTTCTTCTTTTTGCCATCCTTTGCCATGAGGCACTTGTGGTCGACGTTGGGGAAGAGGAGTCCCTTGTTGACGGCTATGTTGGCGACGTCCTCATCGGAGGAGGAGTCGGTGGAGCTCTCGTCGGAGTCCCACTCCCGGCAAACATGGGCATCGCCGCCCTTCTTCTTGTAGTATCTCTTCTTCTCCTTTCTTCTTCTCCTGTCATTGTCACTAGAAATAGGACATTTTGCTATAAAGTGATCGGGCTTACCACACTTGTAGCAAACCTTCTTGGAGCGGGGCTTGTAGTCCTTCCCCCTCCTTTGCTTGAGGATTTGTCGAAAGCTTTTGATGATTAAAGCCATCTCCTCATTGTCGAGCTTTGAGGCGTCGATGGGGAGCCTACTTGATGTAGACTCTTCCTTTTTCTCCTCCGTTGCCTTGAATGCGACAGGTTGTGCCTCGGGCGTGGAGGAGGTGCCTTGCTCGATGATTTTCTTTGAGCCTTTAATCATTAGCTCAAAGCTCACAAACTTTCCTATAACCTCCTCAGGAGACATTATCGTGTATCTAGGATCACCTCGAATTAATTGAACTTGCGTAGGGTTAAGAAAAACAAGGGATCTAAGAATAACCTTGACCATCTCATGGTCATCCCATTTGGTGCTCCCGAGGTTGCGCACTTGGTTCACCAAGGTCTTCAAGCGATTGTACATGGCTTGCAGATCCTCTCCTTGGTGAAGCATGAAGCGACCGAGCTCCCCCTCGATCGTCTCCCGCTTGGTGATCTTGGTCACCTCGTCTCCTTCGTGCGCGATCTTGAGCACGTCCCAAATTTCCTTTGCACTCTTCAACCCTTGCACCTTGTTATACTCCTCTCGACTTAGAGAGGCGAGGAGTATAGTAGTGTCTTGGGAGTTGAAGTGTTGAATTTGGGCCACTTCGTCCGAATCGTAGTCCTCATCCCCTATGAATGGTACCTGTACACCAAACTCAACAACGTTCCAAATGCTAGTGTGGAGTGAGGTTAGATGATGCCTCATTTTGTCACTCCACATATTATAATCTTCACCGTCAAAAACCGGTGGTTTACCTAGTGGAACGGAAAGTAAAGGAGTACGCTTTGAAATACGAGGGTAGCGTAGGGGAATCTTAATATACTTCTTGCGCTCATGGCGCTTAGAAGTTATTGACGGCGCGTCGGAGCCGGAGGTGGATGGCGATGAAGAATCGGTCTCGTAGTAGACCACTTTCCTTATCTTCTTTTTCTTATCGCCACTCCGATGCGACTTGAGGGAAGAGAATTCCTTCTCCTTCCCTTTGTTGCGAGACTCTCCCGATGGAGCCTTCCCGTGGCTTGTAGCGGGCTTGTCGCCGGTCACCATCTCCTTCTTGGCGTGATCTCCCGACATTACTTCGAGCGGTTAGGCTCTAATGAAGCACCGTGCTCTGATACCAATTGAAAGTTGCCTAGAGGGGGGGTGAATAGGGTGAATCTGAAATTTATAAACTTAAGTACAACTACAAGCCGGGTTACCGTTAGAAATATAAGCAAGTCTGAGAGTTGGCGCTGAAGTAGCCGTTGCTCCGCTGGCACACCGGACAATCCGGTGCGCCATCGGACACTGTCCGGTGCCTAACCGGACAGTCCGGTGAATTATAGCGGAGCGCCCTCTGATTTTCCCGAAGGTGACGAGTTTGGAGCTGAGTTCCCTGGTGCACCGGACACTATCCGGTGGTGCACCGGACACTGTCCGGTGGCACACCGGACAGTCCGGTGCGCCAGACCAGGGTGCCTTTGGGATGTCTTTAGCTCTCTTTATTTGAACCCATCTTGGGTCTTTTTATTGGCTTGTTGTGAACCTTTGGCACCTGTAAAACTTTTAGACTAGAGCAAACTAGTTAGTCCAAATATTTGTGTTGGGCAATTCAACCACCAAAATCTATTTAGGAAAAGGTGTAAGCCTATTTCCCTTTCATCCTCCAATCACTTGCATCGGCTTCATTATCAGCCGATTCAATTAAGAGAACATTTCTGGTATCCCCGGACGGTCCGGTGTCTCGACGCGGACGGTCCGTGACCTGGGGAATTGGCCCTACACTGGTTATCAGATTTTCAGTGTTGTGAAATCTCCCTCGCTTTATCCGATAACCTGATGCATCTTGTACCAAATTGTTAGCTCTATGATTCTCAACTCTAGAAATATGCCGAATACTGAATTCGTCAAAAGAATGGATTATGCTCCAACATTTTTCAAGGTAACTATTCAGGGTACCATCAAAGCATTGATATTCTTCTAACACTTGTTGGACAACCAGCTGAGAATCACCCAATGCCTTCACATGTTTTACTCCCATACAATTTAAAAGTTCCAAGCCGAATAAGAGGGCCTCATATTCGGCTTGATTATTAGTACAATAAGTTTTCAATCGGCTAGAGAAGTCGAAGGAGACATCACTTGGTGAAACAAGTACGATGCCAATGCCTTGCCCTTCATTGCAAACCGATCCATCAAAATATAAAGTCCAAGGAGTAATAGTGAGGTATGTCATGTCTAGTTTATGAATATCATTAATCCGATGTTCTACAATAAAATCCGCTACGACCTGGCCTTTCATAGATTTCAATGGTTCATAGGCCAAGTCATATTCTATAAGCGCATAAGCCCACTTACCAATTCTACCACTCATAATTGGGTTATGCAACATGTATTTAATTACATCGGCTTGACCAGAAACAATGCAATGACTAGACAGTAAATAACATCTACACTTGGTGCATGCATAAAACAAGCATAAGCATAACCTTTCAATAAAAGTGTACCTTGTTTCAGCATCCACCAACCTCCAACTTAGATATGTCACCACATGCTCCTTTCCTTTAGTTTCTTGTGTCAGAACAGCCCCAATAATCTTGTCTTCAGCTGCAATGTATAATCTTAATGGTGCTCCTACTTGTGGTGCTTTTAACACGGGAGCCGAAGACAAGTATTTTTTAATGAGATCAAATGCTTCCTGCTGCTCTGCCCCCCAAGTGAATTCGGCATCATTCTTAAGCCGAAGGATAGGGGTGAAGGCATCAATCTTCCCGGCTAGGTTAGAAATAAACCTTCGTAAATAATTCACCTTGCCGAGAAACTTCTGCACTTCGACCTTACAAGTCGGAGGTCCCACATTCCGAATAGACTTGATTCGGTCAGGGTCTATTTCTATACCATGTTCATGGATGACAAATCCTAAAAACTTACCAGCCGACACTCCAAAAGCACATTTACGTGGGTTCATTTTCAAACCATACCGACGCATTTTATCAAAGGCTTTGCGCAAATCAGCTATATGAGGGCTAAACTCAGCCGATTTGACTACAATATCATCAATGTAGATTTCCATAGTGTTTCCTAACAACTCATGGAAGATCAGATTCATAGCCCTCTGATAAGTAGCACCAGCATTTTTAAGACCGAATGTCATGACAACCCATTCAAATAAACCAATGAAGCCTGGACATATAAAGGCCGTTTTAGACGCATCCTCTTCGGCCATGAAAATCTGGTTATATCCGGCATTACCATCAAGAAAGCTAATAATTCTATTTCCTGATGCATTATTGATTAATGTGTCGGCTATGGGCATGGGATATTCATCTTTAGAAGTTGCTCTATTTAAATTGCGAAAATCAATGCATACCCTAAGCTTACCTGACTCCTTCTCTACCGGCACAATATTTGAGACCCACTCTGCGTATCTGCAAGGTCTAATAAAATTAGCTTCTAGCAGCTGGTGGATTTCGTCCTTGATTCGTGGGAGAAGATCTGGACGAAAGGTTCTAGCTTTCTGCTTGAAAGGTCTGAAACTGAACTTAATAGGCAGCCGATGTTCGACGATCTCTCGGCTTAGTCCAGACATCTCAGTGTAATTCCAAGCAAAACAATCTGAATATTCCTTCAATAGACCGATCATCTCATTTCTAGGATCGGTCTCCAGGGTCTTGTTTACAAAAGTCGGCCTTGGAATGTTACCATCTCCTATGTCAATCTCCTCCAAAGGATCGGCCGATGTAAATCCCTGTCCTAGTTTATCAAGATCTCTTAATTCCTCTATCATGTCCCCCACAGAGGAATCAGATGGTATTTGTGTGATGGCAGACTTTCCGGTCTCGGGGATCGGATCATCCGTAATACTGTCTTTTCGCTGCGGTAGATGTTCGGTCTTAAAGTCCGAACTGTTTTGTGAAAGACCAGACCATCCGGCTTTGGGAGCCGAACTCTACGTGACCAAAGACTCATAAACTTTGTGTGTATTCATCATTTAAACTTTATTTAGGATTTAGCAGATTCTCCATCGGCTCTAGCATAACAGCAATGAAACCTTTCTTATCTATACTTATGAACTGATAATCAGAAAAATCTACTCCTATGAGACATGTAGCCATCTCATAAGTCTAGAGTACAAGGGCATCGGCCACAGCGATGCAGGCTGATACATTAGCATGTACTTGTTCTACATCATCGCCTACCCATTGTATTAGCATTTGATGTAATGTAGAAGGTATACATTGATTGACATGAATCCAATCTCTGCCTAGGATTAAACTGTAATTTCCTTCTACATCAGCGACGAAGAATGCAGTAGCAAGGGTCTTAGTCCCGATGGTTAATTCAACGGACGTGACTCCCCTGGCTTTAATCGAACTATCCCCAACACCGCTGAGGGTCATGTTGGTCTTGACAAGTTCGTCATCTTGTTTACCTAATTTTCTGTATAATGAATAAGGCATTAGATTTATAGTCGCCCCTCCATCTACCAACATCTTAGCAATCGGTATTCCATCAATGTGACCGCGCACGAAGAGCGGCTTTAAATGATTTACCGATTCCTTTGGTTTAGTAAAGGCGGCTTCTTTAGGAGCAAAATCGAACTGGGCAACAACAGGTTCATCGTCGCCGATAATAGTACAATCGGCAGAAAATGTAATAACATTTATGTTGGGGGCCTTCGTCCTCCGAAGGTCCTCAAAAACATGATTTGACAATGTTTTCCAAGTGGATTATGTGAACAGGTATCTTCGGACTCAGAATTATGAACATAAAGCACGGTCAGGACGAAGCCTGAACCAGACGAAGGACGAGCTGATTACCAAGCTCTACGAAGGATGGTGCACAGCCGAAGCTGTGCGCAGGGAAGCTTCGTCGTGATAGCGGAAAGGGGAACCGACTTAAAGATGAAAAGACTACGTGGGCCTTGACAGATTTCCATAAGTCATTAACAAATGTAATGGACATGGATGTAATTTTACGTGGGTTGCGTCCCGCGTCTATAAATAGATGAACAGTACTCCCGTACTGTTCACGCTGACTTGGCATCTACTTTTGCGTCACGCTTGTACCTTTTACCTTCTCTCAGGACCGAAGGTACATTTGTAATTTGAAATCATTTCTATTTTTCCATGTTAATAAAATAGAAATGATTCTATGATGGTGTTTATATTATATTTCATGCCCTATATGAATCCTTCGTCATTATTTGTTATGTTTACGAAGGTATGTCTCTTGTGACCTTCGTCCGAAATACATTATCTCCCGAAGGGACATAATGTTCCGAAGGACGAAGGACTTTAACACTTAGCATTTGAGAACAAGTCCCCAACATTGGCGCCCACCTCCGGTGAACTCACTTCCACTTCGAGTTTTTTTGAACACCTTCGGAAGCTGTAGACCTTCGCTATGGCACCGAAGAAAGCTTCAGCGGCTGGGGCTGCAGCACTGCAACCGCTGGACCACAACCAGGAGACCGTCTCTCTTCGGGAGGCCCGAAGCCAGAAGAGAAAGGCCGTCAGCCCAACGCTTCAGGAGGAAGAGCTAGACCAAGAAATCAGGGACATGGAGATGCTACATCAACAGGTGCAGAGGAAGAAGGAGAAGATGGCCCGGCTAGCTGAGTTGCAACGGCAGATAGACGAAGCCTCTGAGGAAGTTCGCCATCTTACTCACGATGAGCAAAACAGAAGGCCTCAGCAGAAAGACCTTCATCAGGAGGGCTTCGTCAACGAAGATGACTGGTATGACAATTTCCATCAGGGAAATTTTGTTTTCGATGACGCTTCTCCTTTGTCCGCTGAGCTGCAGGCTACACCTTGGCCTCCATCCTATAAGCCACCCCAGCTTCCCATGTTCGACGGCCACTCAGACCCGAAGCAGTTCTTAATGAGCTACGAAGCAACAGTGTCTTCGTATGGGGGCAATGCTGCAGTCATGGCGAAGTCTTTCGTTATGGCCGTCAGGAATGTTGCTCAGACCTGGTATTCCTCCCTTCGACCAGGAACGATCACCTCATGGCAGAAGCTGAAGGATATGTTGTTAACCAGCTTTCAAGGATTTCAGATGAAGCCGGTTACTGCTCAAGCCTTGTTTCAGTGCACTCAGGATCATGAAGAATACCTTCAGGCGTATGTCAGAAGGTTCTTGCGTTTGAGGGCACAGGCACCAACGGTGCCCAATGAAATTGTTATCGAAGCCATGATCAAGGGGCTTCGTCCTGGACCTGCAACCCAATACTTTGCTAGGAAGCCTCCTCAGACTCTGGAGAAGCTACTCCAAAAGATGGACGAGTACATTCGTGCAGATAACGACTTTCGCCAAAGAAGGGAGGAGGCCTTCAGATTTTCTGAGATGACCAGGGGCTTCGGGGGGCGATTCTATCCGAGGCATGTCAGGTCCATCCACAACACTCAAAATGATGATAAGGGGAGTCAGCAGAACAGGCCGCAGTGCTCCTCACAGGCTTCGGGGCAACAGCAAACTTTCTTTCGGCCACCAGCTCCAAGAGGCAGAGGCGCCAGGGGCTTCGGCGGGAGATTTGGAGATCAACCAAGGAGGACATTTTGCTTATTCTGCGGTGAGAACAAGGGCCATACCACCAGGATGTGCCATGTCACCATCCAGAAACAAAAGGAGCTAGCAGAAGCTGCAACGCAACAGGGACAGCCGAAGCAGGTCATGCATACTGCTTCGTACCATCAGCCTTACATCCCGGAGTACGTGGGCAACCACCCTGCAGTTTCCGTAGCTTCGGCAAGTCAGCCTCAAGCTTCATGGCAGCAGCCCCCGCCTCCACCTCCGCTGCAACAAGGCCAACAGCCAGAAGGGAGCCAATATGTTCCGCACCAAAGGGATCTCAGAGAGCAATCTGAAGCTCGTACAGTCAATAGTACTGTGCCAGAGTCGAAGCACATTTATTGACAAATATCCTACTTTGATAGCAGTCTTTTCCGTTTAAGTTCTGTTTTCTGTGTAATAAAGAACACTTCAGTTTTCATATAATAGTCTCGTGGTTGGTTATCAGAAAAATCTATCTTATCTACAGGCTTAAGTTGCTGAAGCTTAAAAATTTGCGGTAGCAAGGAGGACCTTCGGATTATTAAAGATCCTTCAACGCAACCAAAAGTCGTTCTAAGGAACGCAGAGTAAGTTGCCGAAGTTACAAAAAGCCGTTCCAAAGGGAGCGCAGTGTAAGTTTTTTGCTCCAAAGACGTTCCTAAGGGAATGCAGAGCATACAGCGAAAAGTCAACGCTGATACCGCCTAAGTAAAAGGCGAAGAAGCTCCAAAGACGTTCCTAAGGGAATGCAGAGCTTATACCGTCTAAGTAAAAGACGAAGAAGCTCCAAAGACGTTCCTAAGGGAATGCAGAGCTTACGAATATATTTTGTGTGTATCTTCGGAACAAATGTCATTTGCATAACATAACATCATCACATCATTTTGCATAACATAAGCATCATACATCATGTTGCATTTGGCAAAAGAAGGGGACACAGTATCAACCTTCGAAAGGACGCTTTGAGAAAGTGAAAATTGTGTAAAGTCACGAGGGAATACAATGATAATCTTCGGAATACAGCTTCGGAGAATATTTTTACGAAGCATGGACGAGCTTCATCAGAGCAATATCGAAGTTGTATAGCTTCGGAGAATGTTTTCATGAAGCATGAACGTGTTTCATCAGAATAATTTTAACGGAGAATGTCTTCTTCACGAAGCATGAAAAGAAGGGAAGGTGTTTTTTCGCCGAAGGCTCAAAAATGGTATGTATCTAGAGTTTCATGCATCGTAAAGAATTGAATAATGAAAAGAGACTTGTATATTACATTCGAATGTACAAAATGTTACATAGATCACACTTTAAATGTTTTTTCTAAATAGCATCTAGTCTTCTCTTAATACTGCTTCGGCGGCTTCATTTAGAAGTTGATCAACAACTTTATCCATGATAGCTTCGGCCATTTGTTTAATTTCGTCATCCCCTTTTGTGTGGGGGTCGGCAGTCGATCCAGCAGCTTCTAAGGGAAGAGAACATTTCTTCATTACTATTACAAATCGCGAGCAAAGTTTGAAATAAAAATTACAACACAATAAGAACGACTAATTAATACCTAATTGCCTTTCGGGCTCTGTACTTCTTTCGGCAGCTTCTGCCACTTTCCTAGCATCATGGATGCCTTTTTCGCTTCTTTGAATTATTTCTTGCGCCATTTCTCGGCCGCCATTGTCCCAGATATCAGTGAAGAATTTACCGCCAACCATGCTGGCTTCGGTCGAGGGATCTTTGATATCTTCCGAGGATAGGGCAGCTTCGGATTGAGCTAAGGATTTTATATGTTCGCAACCTTTTTTCTCCAAAACAGCAGCAATTCCCCTGGCGCCTGAAAAAGCGCAGATGTCACCGCGGCTGCTCAGGATTTCCTCGAAGGCTTCTGCTTCGTGACTAATCCAGTCCAGTGGACCTTCGGGATTGCCTCTTGAAAAGTCCTCTTCACTAGAAAAGGCGCCAACGCTGGCGAAGCTGGATTTTATCTTTTTCACGCATTCTACAGATTTAACATAACATTTCCTCTGAGATGCACGAAGCTCTTTAACACTTAACTCCAACTTATTGACCATATGATCACTGAGTTCTCGTTTTGTTTCCTCCAGCACACGTTCCTCTTTAGCTCTAGCCAGCTGTTTCTGAAGATCTTTAATTTCACGTTTTTGGGCTTCGGCCTGGGTTTTTGAAGCAGCTTCGTCTTTCTTTACTTTATCTACCAGTGTAAGCAGAATCTTATCCTTTTCCAGAGCTTCGTTTCTCAGTTTGATAACTTCGGAGCGTAAATTGTTAAACGCAATGTCGTAGCTTTCATCTTCGGCGCTTTTTTGGGCTCTTAATGCGTTGCTTAGAATTAAGCCCTATACGAAAAAGAATCCATATAAGAATAAAGGAATGAATTACGTATTAAAAAAGTTTTTTCAAACGCTTAATTTCCATACCTTTAGGCTATTGTACGCAAGACTGTCTGCGAGATCCTCTTTCGTCATGGCGCATAATCCAGCTTCGAGTTTTGGGAAACCCATACTCCTGGCCATCTCCCGGCAGACAGATAATTCTTTGTTATCAGGGAGGCAGTATAGGAAGTCATCTTCATTTGTCCCATTGAATACTACTGCCCCCTTCGGATACTTTAACTCCCTAGCATAGTGATTCGCTTCATAGGTCTCTTCTTCAGACAGTTTCTTCCCCGAAGCATGTCGCACGATGTAATCGCATATGCTGGAGGGAGCTTCGGGGGTGGCCGTGTCAATTTCTTCAACCAAAGCTGGTTCTGATATTTTCTCGGATTGTTCCTTGGTGGGCTCTGAAGGCCCAGCTTCAGCTTCAGCTTGTTGTTTCGAAGCTTCAGTAGATGCTTCAGCGAGTTCAGCAGACTCCTTTGCGGTTGTGCTTGAAGACTTAATTGTCTCCAAGACATCCAGTACGTTCACCATTCGTTTTCTTCTTGGGGTCACCAATGAGCCCTTTTGATTTTTTGTTGTTTCGACATTTGCTGAAGGACTTAAAATTTCTGATGTTTTTGGCCCTTCAGTCTTCGGTTTTTCTGCTTTTTCGGCTGAAGGTGCTTCAGTTTTTTCTTCTATCTTCGGCACTGGAGCTGGTTCTGTAGCTTCAGAGGCCAAAGAAACTTCACCAATAAATTCTGGCACTGTGGCCGGCTCAATAAAGCGAGTTCGATGGGTGAGCACCTTCATCTTTTTCCTTTGAGGCGCTGGCTCACTAGTGGCACTCGTGGTAGCTTCTGTCGCAGGAGAAGTATTTTTCCTTTTGCGACCCAATACCGGATAGTGATAGTCAGGGTAGATAAACCCGACTGCGTCAAATACACGGTTGAGCCTTTTCTTCTTTCGGCCTCCGAAGGCTGCTGATAACGCAGTGTTCTCGGCCTTCGAATATGCCCCAAGAAGTTCGTCACTTAATGTTTCAATGCTTTTCAACCAATCGTCATCAGGTTCAACAAATTTATCCCCATATTTGAATGTGTATTTTAGTCTGACTAGTCCGCCTTCGTCGGACTCTTTAATGGTCTCCTTCGGCATTTCCCACTTTTCTGCAAGTGGCCATACCCTGAAGGCAATGTGCTCTTGGACTAAGTCTCTTGTCCCAATGAAAGAGCAGATTACGCCGAAGGCTCTTTGGCATTCCTCGGCTGCTTCATCCATTTCAACCTTCGGCCTTCGAAGTCCGAACCGTTGCCAGATGGGGCGCATAATAATACTCTTGACATTTTCTTGCGCTGTTAAGTCATTCTTCACATAGAACCACTCTGTCATCCAGGCTCCGGGCCACCTCTTCCGAAAGGTCGGCACAGGGCAGCTTGACCCGGAGCGGGCACCGAAGCTATAACACCCAAAATTGTTGTGATATTGTTCTTTTCCCCAGGGCTTCGTCTCGTATAGTAACTCATGAATGTTGCAGAAGCTTTTAGTGTTTGGTTCCAAACCTTGGCTTCTCACAGCCCAGACAAACACCCCCATTCTTATGATGGCTTCGGGGGTAATTTGATGAAGGTAGACTTGAAATGTCTTCAGGACTTCAACAACAAAGTTGCTTAGGGGGAATCGAAGCCCAGCCTTGAGAAAGCTTCGGAAGATTACGACTTCATCTTCTTCTGGGGTGGGAGAAGTCCTTTCTCCAGCGTCGGCCCTCACAATAGATATATCTCGAAAATACCGCCCCCTCATATTATCAATATGACTCTGCTTGATAGTGGTTTTCCCGAAAACCGTGTGACTTGGCCGCCATGGTCGATCTTCGGCCTCTTCCCCACCACTTTCTACATCATAGCTGTCGCTGTCACCAGTATCTTCGGACAAACCTTCAAGAATCTCCTTCGTGATTTTCTCCGTATTGGTCTCCGCCATCGCTATGAGGAACCCCAAATTCTTCTCTTCCTCGAGACTCAGCTTCGTCTCAGCAGGGATCTTCTTACCTTCAGACATCTTCGGAAACGCTAAAAAACTGTTTTCAGGGCCGAAGCTTCGAAATCAAAAAGGTCACCAATCTTAATGCACAAGAGCTAAAAATTTAGTGGACCGAAGCAGATGGCAAGTGTGCGTACCAAATGAGTTGGCGGTGTGATCTTATTTATACGCCCAGGGCGTTGAAAATTGAAAGACCCCGCTTGTCAGTGAATGTTGCTATTCTAGCAAAGGGAAGGTGTTTTTTCGGACCTTCGGCTCAAGGCCTTCGTCCATATCGCAATCTGAATTTATTATTAACAAATTAATATTGCGAGGGGCTACTGTTGGGGGCCTTCGTCCTCCGAAGGTCCTCAAAAACATGATTTGACAATGTTTTCCAAGTGGATTATGTGAACAGGTATCTTCGGACTCAGAATTATGAACATAAAGCACGGTCAGGACGAAGCCTGAACCAGACGAAGGACGAGCTGATTACCAAGCTCTACGAAGGATGGTGCACAGCCGAAGCTGTGCGCAGGGAAGCTTCGTCGTGATAGCGGAAAGGGGAACCGACTTAAAGATGAAAAGACTACGTGGGCCTTGACAGATTTCCATAAGTCATTAACAAATGTAATGGACATGGATGTAATTTTACGTGGGCTACGTCCCGCGTCTATAAATAGATGAACAGTACTCCCGTACTGTTCACGCTGACTTGGCATCTACTTTTGCGTCACGCTTGTACCTTTTACCTTCTCTCAGGACCGAAGGTACATTTGTAATTTGAAATCATTTCTATTTTTCCATGTTAATAAAATAGAAATGATTCTATGATGGTGTTTATATTATATTTCATGCCCTATATGAATCCTTCATCATTATTTGTTATGTTTACGAAGGTATGTCTCTTGTGACCTTCGTCCGAAATACATTATCTCCCAAAGGGACATAATGTTCCGAAGGACGAAGGACTTCAACACTTAATATTTTTTATGTTGCCTTGTTCTTAACTCTTAGCATTTGAGAACAAGTCCCCAACAATTTACATCCATACCTGAGCATTCTGGAGAAGCCTCGTAGTCGACCAAGTCTTCTCCCAGCAGGTCGTCTTCTTCCATTGATGTTGGCGTGTCGTTGGAGGCTTCCTGGTGTGGTGGGGACGGTCCGGACTCCAGGGGCGGACGGTCCACGCCTGGTGTAGATTGCCCAGTCTTGCTGGCCAGGCTACCTGCCATACCTACAGGGTGCTGTACAAGTGTTGTTTCATTTTCTATTTTTATGGCCGTTTGTTTTTCCTCAACGGCCTTTGGTCTCCATTTATTTTGCGGTGGCGGGTACTGTGGATGTGTGTCATTGAATATCTTTTCTGCCTCCTTTTCCTGGCTCTCCTTCGCTCTTAGGCGCTGTAATTTCCGCTTTTGGGACCGTGTCAATCCCGCTGGGCACCATCGAGGCATGGAGTATTTTGGATCGGCTGTTTTGATGGTAGCCGTATCTTCTTTTTTGGTTGTGTTGGCCGATTCACCAAAAATCATCGGCCCTTTATTGTCTTCCTGTATGACAACATCTTCAGTACCTGTTTTGATGACATCCTTCTTTGTTGTCCTTTCGATTGCTGCAGGTACATGCCCCCCTGCCGGATTGGTCGGCCTTTGAAGCCGAGTATTCCGGCACTCTTGTTGGGCCTGTGCCTGGTGACCTGATTGAGCGACGCTCAATCGTTCTTGTATTGGAGATGCCAACCTGTCGAATACAGATGTTTGGGGTGCCCCCCAAGCAGGGTACTGTGGCATCCCAAATGGATATGGTGGCATGCCCCATATTTGGTTTGGGACATATGGTGGAGGTAAATATGTGTATGGATATGGCATAGGCGGATAAGGTGGAGGTGTCCATGCAGGTATGTTAGGTCTCAGTTGCACAGTATGACCTTTCATTTCTTCTGATTGGTGAGGTGGTCCAATCGGCCTTACCTGACGTTGCTCATGAATGGGTGAGCGGGGTCGCTTCGCTGGCCGGTTACTGGGGTCGGCCTTCTTTTTTACGTATTTAGACAATAATTGGTCAAAAGTTGGGCCGGCTTTGACCAACCGACCAACTGCCTTGAATGTATTTGTTTTCCACGTACCTATCTCTGGTCGTCGTGGTTTGAAAGTACGTGGCCGTTGCGAGTCTTGAGCATGGCCAGACTGTCCGCTGGAGTTCCCCGGACCGTCCGGCGGCGTCCCGGACCGTCTGCGCCTGTGTGCCGGACCGTCTGGGGTGCGCAGCATGGGTTCCTGCTCCTTAGTCCGTGCTTGCCCCCCAGCGCCGTAGGCCGTGATGGTCACCTTAAGAGTTTCCCCTCCGCCAGGAGTCGTTTCTGCCACCACTTTCCTGCAAGAAATTTTATGATTTTCATTGGCATCTCTTGCATTGCCGATGACTATATCTTTGCCTTTGCCTTTATCGGCTGCGTTTGGCCGAACCAGGACTTTCTTGCCCTCGAAGTCGATCATGTTCATCGGAAAGGGCTCTGTATCCACCTGCATTTCCTGGAATTTCAATCGTCCCTCGTTAATGGCCGATTGAATCTATCGACGGAATACATTACAATCATTTGTGGCATGAGAGAATGAGTTATGCCACTTGCAGTATGCACGATGTTTTAGCTCGTCTGCGGATGGAACAGTGTGATTTATTTTAATGTTGCCATTTTTGAGTAATTCATCAAATATTTTATCACACTTACCAACATTAAACGTAAACTTAACCTCCTCTTGCCGTTTTTTTGAACCGGCTGTAAGGAGGAACAAGCTGAAGATTTGGCCTGCTTTGGCCAAACCATTTCAGCAGCATATACTTCTGCTGATTCGTTATCTGAGCTACTTTGGTCGCATTCTACTATATGTACGTTGTGACGAATTGTTTTAGCAGTTTCTTTGCTTCGGCTTTCACAAGCCAAAGCTCTCTGGTGTAACTGTGCTAGTATAAAAAATTGGACGCCTTCTAATCTTTCTTTTAAATAATATCGTAGACCATTAAAGGCTAATCCTGCTAGCTGTTTTTCAGCTAAATGAATTTGGAAGCATCGGTTTCTTGTATCTTGGGATCTCCGGATGTAATCATTAACCGATTCGTCTTTTGCTTGTCGCAATGACACTAAATCTACCAAATCCAACTCATAGTCACCGGAGAAAAATGATCATGAAATTTTTGTTCTAGATCCCCCCATGATGAAATGGAATTAGGAGGTAAAGTGGCGTACCATGCAAACGCGGTTCCCGTTAGAGATAATGAAAATAAACGTACGTGAAATGCCTCTGTGTCGGCCAACTCTCCTAATTATGCTAAAAACTGGCCTATGTGTTTGCGTGTGTTCTTTCCTTGATCACCCGAAAATTTTGCGAATTCGGGTATCCTGGTTCCCTATGGGTATGGGTGGTGATCAAATCGGCTATCATAAGGTTTCCGATATGATTGCCCCCCAAGGACCATGCTTACTCCGAGCTTATCTCGGAATGCCCCGGCTATTTCTTCCCTCACTATATCAATGGCAGCTGGTGCAAGACCACCGGCTCTCTGGTCAAACATAGGTGGGGTTGACTGGATATTAGCATGTTGTCTTTCCCCCCATTAGTTTGAGCTACGTGGTGCATTGCCACTTGCCCTATATGGTTCATATGTTTGATCGTTCCTTTTCGGCCTTCTAGGTGGGGCCGAAAAGCTTTCCTGTGCTCTAGACCTCGAATTAATGGGCGGATGCATTGCAAAGTGCGATGGGAAGTGTTGCTGGGACGGGTGAGGATTCAGGTAACAATCCTCCTCAAAAGGTCATGCGTGGACTGTCCGGACATTGGCCCGGACCGTCCATGATTATATGCGGACCGTCCATTGTTGTATGCGGACCGTTCGACTGGGTAGTTTAGATTCTGTGCCATATGTGGTGGCTCGAGCGCATATCTAGGTAACTCATTAAAAATAGGCCCGACTATTGCTGGCCCGGACGGTCCGCACTCACGTGCGGACAATTCAGGCATGTGCAGATCGGCTGATTTGCTGCCGATTTGCGGTTGCTCAGGGTACGTGTCCATCGGCATCCCGTAAAGGGGTTGTGACTGGTCGTGACAACCCGTAGCTGATGTATTACGCGTGTTACCCCCTAACTCAACCTCGTGCGAAGGAAAATTTGCGATATTTGTCGGGGACCATAATTAGGGGTACCCCCAAGACTCCTAATCTCAGCTGGTAACCCCCATCAGCACTAAGCCCAACCTCGAGGGACACGACCTCGCCTCGCCCGAGCCCAACCTCGGGCAAGGGCAGCCGACCCCGAAAGATTCACGTCTCGCCCGAGGACCCCCTCAAGCGACGTACACACCTTCGGCTCGCCCGAGGCCCAGTCTTCGCCAAGAAGCAACCTTGGCCAGATCGCCACACCAACCAACCAAATCGCAGGAGCATTTAATGCAAGGATGGCCTAACATCTTATCCTTTCACGCGCCCTTCAGTCGACAGAGCCGAAAGTGACCGCAGTCACTTCGCCGCTCCACTGACCGGCCTGACAAGAAGACAGCGCCGCCTGCGTCGCTCCGACTGCTGTGCCACTCGATAGAGTGAGGTTGACAGCAGCCAAGTCCGGCCTCGAGCACCATAGGAAACTCCGCCTCGCCCGACCCTAGGGCTCGGACTCGGGCTCGGCCCCGGAAGACGACGAACTCCGCTTCGCCCGACCCCAGGGCTCGGACTCGGGCTCGGCCCCGGAAGACGATGAACTCCGCCTCGCCCGACCCCAGGGCTCGGACTCGGGCTTGGCCCCGGAAGACGACGAACTCCGCTTCGCTCGACCCCAGGGCTCGGACTCGGGCTCGGCCCCGGAAGACGACGAACTCCGCCTCGCCCGACCCGGAGCTCGGACACGACCTCGACCTCGGAAGACCGACTCGACCCCGACCTCGGAGGAGCCTCCGCCTCGCCCGACCCAGGGCTCGGACCGACCATGTCACAGGGGGGGCCATCATTACCCTATCCCTAGCTAGCTCAGGCTATGGGTAACAGGACCGACGTCCCATCTGGCTTGCCTCGGAAAACAGATAATGATGGCGCCCTGCGTGCTCCATGACGACGGCGGCTCTCAGCCCCTTACGAAAGCAAAGAGACGTTAGCAAAGACTCGACAGCCCCGACAGCTGTCCTTTCGCAAGGCTCCAACGCTCCTCCGACGGCCACGACATCACATGAACAGGGTGCCAAAACCTCTCTGGCTGCCACGACGGCATGTACTTAGGGCACTAGCTCCTCTCTGCTAGACACGATTGCGCACTGCTACACCCCCCATTGTACACCCGGACCCTCTTCTTACGCCTATAAAAGGAAGGTCCAGGGCTCTCTTACGAGAAGGTTAGCCGCGCGGGAGGACGGGACGACGCGTAGAGTCCCTCGCTCTCCCCCACGCGGACGCTTGTAACCCCCTACTGCAAGCGCACCCGACCCGGGCGCAGGACAACCCGGAGGCCGCGGGTTTTTCCCTTTCCTCCATCGCTTCTACCCCCTTCGTGCTCCGCCTCGCGCCGACCCATCTGGGCTGGGACACGCGGCGACAATTTACTCGTCAGTCTAGGGACCCCTCGGGGTCGAAACGCCGACAGTTGGCACGCCTGGTAGGGGCCTGCTGCGTGTTGACGAACAGCTCCCCGTCAAGCTCCAGATGGGTAGTCTCCAGCAACCTTTCGAACCCGGGACGGTGCTCCGTTTCGGGAGTCTTGAGTTCATGTCCCTCGACGGTAGCTACAACATGATACTCCTTCCTCCGCCGCGCGACAGCGACAATGGCGGCCGACAACCCGCCCACCGGCGGCGGAATCGACGACATCTTCCCCACGAGGCGGAAGAACGACGTCCGAGTTTGTCCCGTCACCTCCCCCGCCGGAGGAGGAGGAGGCGGGGCAACCGTGGCCAAGCAGGAGGCGGCACCTCATCGGCTGTCAAGCGAGTCGACGGCGCTGGCGCCCCGACGGGGGACACGTCGGGCGTCGACCTCGCGTCTGAGACGAAGACGAGCGTCGTTTCCCCGCAACACACCAACTCCAAGCGAACGGACGATGCCAGCACGCTCGCGAAGGACTTGCTGGGCGTCACCCTCGTACCTGAGACGACGGTGCAGTCCGCCCCTGACGTGACAACGTCACCACCTGTCGACCAAGAGGTACCGACCGACTCTTGTCTCATGCCTTTTGGATTTGGCCTCGACCCACCAAGCGACCCCGCTTTGGTGGAAGCCTTCATAGAGGCATGCACCAACCCTCCGGGGTATCATATGCGGTCACCCTGGGACCGGCTGACGGCCGTCTCGACCTACGGACCCTCGGGTTCCAAGGAAGATGACGAGCCCGACTTTTGTTGGGATTTCTCCGGGCTCGGTAACCCCAGTGCCATGCGGGACTTCATGACCACATGCGACTACTGCCTTTCCAATTGTTCCAACGGTAGCCACAGCTTCGGCGACGGAGACAGCGGCCCAAGTCGTGAATGTTTCCACGTCGATCTAGGAGGTCCCGACGAAGGCAACCATCTTGGTATACCGGAAAACGGTGATCCCCCTAGGCCTGCGCCTCGCATTGACATACTTCAGGAGCTAGCTGTGGTCCCAGTCCCTGCGGGGGGTCAGGACGCACAGCTCGAGCAAATTCGTGAGATGCAGGCCAGGCTCCACGAGTGGGCAGGAACACTTGAGCCGCTCCGCCGGAACATCGGCCAGGAATGGGTAGACGAAGCTCCGGCCGGAGAAGCGCGTCATCTACCCCAGGGCATCCAACTCCGCATCGCCGACGACGTCAGGGCAAGGCCACCACCGGCTTCTAATGGGGTCGGCCAGAACCTGGCTGCGGCAGCGATACTTCTCCGCGCAATGCCGGAACCATCAACCACCGAAGGGCGGCGGATCCGGGGAGAGCTCAAGAATCTCCTGGAGGATGCCGCGGTCCGACGGGCCGAGAGCTCTGCCTCTCGAAGGCAGGGATACCCCTCGGAGCACCGCACCGCGACTTCCCGATTCGTGCGGGAAGCCTCGGTCCACACCGGGCGCACGCGCAACACAGCGCCTGCAGCCCCGGGACGCCTCGGCAACGAGCAACACCACCGCGACCATCGAGCTCGCCTTGACAAGAGGGTGCGCCAAGGCTACCACCCCAGGCGTGGGGGACGCTACGACAGCGGGGAGGATCGGAGCCCCTCGCCCGAACCACCCGGCCCGCAGGCTTTCAGCCGAGCCATACGACGGGCGCCGGTCCCGACCCGGTTCCGAACCCCGACTACCATCACAAAGTACTCGGGGGAGACAAGGCCGGAACTGTGGCTCGCGGACTACCGGCTGGCCTACCAACTGGGTGGAACGGACGATGACAACCTCGTCATCCGCAACCTCCCCCTGTTCCTCTTCGACTCCGCTCGGGCCTGGCTAGAGCATCTGCCTCCGGGGCAGATCTCCAACTGGGACGACCTAGTCCAAGCCTTCGCCGGTAATTTCCAGGGCACGTATGTGCGCCCTGGGAACTCCTAGGATCTCCAAAGCTGCCGCCAGCAGCCGGGAGAGTCTCTCCGGGACTACATCCGGCGATTCTCAAAGCAGCGCACCGAGCTGCCCAATGTCACCGACTCGGATGTCATCGGCGTGTGCCTCGCAGGCACCACCTGCCGCGACCTGGTGAGCAAGCTGGGTCGCAAGACCCCCACCAGGGCGAGCGAGCTGATGGACATCGCCACCAAGTTCGCTTCTGGCCAGGAGGCGGTTGAGGCCATCTTCCGGAAGGACAAGCAGCCCCAGGGCCGCCAGCCGAAAGATGTTCCCGAGGCGTCCGCTCAGCGCGACACCAAGAAGAAAGGCAAGAAGAAGTCGCAAGCGAAACGCGACGCCGCCGACGCGGACCTTGTCGCCGCCGCTGAATACAAGAACCCTCGGAAACCTCCCGGAGGCGCCAATCTATTCGACAAGATGCTCAAGGAGCCGTGCCCCTATCATCAGGGACCCGTCAAGCACACCCTTGAGGAATGCGCCATGCTTCGGCGTCACTTTCACAGGGCCGGGCCACCTGCGGAGGGTGGCAGGGCCCCCCACGACGACAAGAAGGAGGATCACCAGGCAGAGTTCCCCGAGGTCCGCGACTGCTTCATGATCTACGGTGGGCCAGTGGCGAACGCCTCGGCTCGGCACCGCAAGCAAGAGCGTCAGGAGGTCTGCTCGGTAAAGGTGGTGGCGCTAGTCTACCTAGACTGGTCCGACAAGCCCATCACCTTCGACCAGGGCGATCACCCCGACCACGTGCCGAGCCCGGGGAAATATCCGCTCGTTGTCGACCCCGTCATCGGCAACGTCAGGCTCACCAAGGTCCTCATGGACGGAGGTAGCAGCCTCAACATCATCTACGCCAAGACCCTCGAGCTCCTGCAGATCGATCTGTCCTCGGTCTAGGCCGGTGCGGCGCCTTTTCACGGGATCATCCCCGGGAAACACATCCAACCCCTCGGACGACTCGATCTGTCCGTCTGCTTTGGGACTCCCTCCAACTTCAGAAGGGAAACCCTCACGTTCGAAGTGGTTGGGTTCCGAGGAACCTACCACGCGGTACTGGGGAGGCCATGCTACGCCAAGTTCATGGCCGTCCCCAACTACACCTACCTCAAGCTCAAGATGTCGGGCCCCAACGGGGTCATCACCGTCGGCCCCACGTACCGACACGCGTACGAATGCGACGTAGAGTGCGTGGAGTACGCCGAGGCCCTCGCCGAATCTGAGGCCCTCATCGCCGACCTGGAGAGCCTCCCCAAGGAGGCGCCAAACATGAAGCGCCATGCCGACAACTTTGAGCCAGCGGAGACGGTTAAGTCCGTCCCTCTCGACCCCAGCAACGACGCCTCCAAGCAGATCCAGATCGGCTCCGAGCTTGACCCCAAATAGGAAGCAGTGCTCGTCGACTTTCTCCGCGCAAACGCCGAAGTTTTCGCGTGGAGTCCCTCAGACATGCCTGGCATACCGAGGGATGTCGCCGAGCACTCGCTGGATATCCGAGCTGGAGCCCGACCCGTGAACCAACCTCTGCGCCGATTTGACGAAGAAAAGCGCAGAGGCATAGGCGAGGAGATCCACAAGCTGATGGCCGCAGGGTTCATCAAAGAGGTATTCCATCCCGAATGGCTTGCCAACCCCGTGCTTGTGAGAAAGAAAGGAGGGAAATGGCGGATGTGTGTAGACTACACTGGTCTAAACAAAGCATGCCCAAAAGTTCCCTATCCTCTGCCTCGCATCGATCAAATCATGGATTCCACTGCGGGATGCGAAACCCTGTCCTTCCTCGATGCCTACTCAGGGTATCACCAAATCAGGATGAAAGAGTCCGACCAGCTCGCAACTTCTTTCATCACACCTTTTGGCATGTACTGCTATGTTACTATGCCATTTGGTTTGAGGAATGCGGGTGCGACGTACCAAAGGTGCATGAACCATGTGTTCGACGAACACATTGGTCGAACGGTCGAGGCTTATGTCGATGACATCGCAGTCAAGACGAGGAAAGCCTCCGACCTCCTTTCTGACCTTGAAACGACATTCCGGTGTCTCAAGGCCAAGGGCGTAAAACTCAATCCCGAGAAGTGTGTCTTCGGAGCCCCCCGAGGCATGCTCTTGGGGTTCATCGTCTCCGAGCGGGGCATCGAGGCCAACCCGGAGAAAATCGCGGCCATCACCAACATGGGGCCCATCAAGGACTTGAAAGGCGTACAGAGGGTCATGGGGTGCCTTGTGGCTCTGAGCCGTTTCATCTCGCGCCTCGGCGAAAGAGGCCTACCTCTGTACCACCTCTTAAGAAAGACCGAGTGCTTCACTTGGACCTCCGAGGCCGAGGAAGCCCTCGGGAACCTAAAGGCACTCCTTACGAACGCGCCCATCTTGGTGCCCCCCGCCGCCGGAGAAGCCCTCTTGATCTACATCGCCGCTACCACTCAGGTGGTCAGCGCCGCGATCGTGGTTGAGAGACAAGAAGAAGGGCATGCATTGCCCGTCCAGAGGCCGGTTTACTTCATCAGTGAGGTACTATCCGAGACCAAGATCCGCTACCCGCAAATTCAGAACCTGCTGTACGCGGTGATCCTGACGCGGCGGAAGTTGCGACACTACTTCGAATCTCATCCGGTGACTGTGGTGTCATCCTTCCCCCTGGGGGAGATCATCCAGTGCCGAGAGGCCTCGGGTAGGATTGCAAAGTGGGCGATGGAAATCATGGGCGAGACGATCTCGTTCGCCCCTCGGAAGGCCATCAAGTCCCAAGTCTTGGCGGACTTTGTGGCTGAATGGGCCGACACCCAGCTCCCGGCGGCTCCGATCCAGCCGGAACTCTGGACCATGTTTTTCGATGGGTCGCTGATGAAAATAGGGGCAGGCGCGGGCCTGCTCTTCATCTCGCCCCTCGGGAAACACCTACGCTACGTACTGCGCCTCCATTTCCCAGCGTCCAACAACGTGGCTGAGTACGAAGCTCTGGTCAATGGGTTGCGCATCGCCATTGAGCTAGGGGTCCGACGCCTCGACGCTCGCGGCGACTCGCAGCTTGTCATCGACCAAGTTATGAAGAACTCCCACTGCCGCGACTCGAAGATGGAAGCCTACTGCGATGAGGTTCGGCGCCTGGAGGACAAGTTCTACGGGCTCGAGCTCAACCACATCGCCCGACGACACAACGAGACTGCGGACGAGCTGGCTAAGATAGCCTCGAGGCGGACAACGGTTCCCCCGGACGTCTTCTCCCGAGACCTACATCAACCCTCAGTCAAGACCGACGACACGCCCGAGCCCGAGAAGGCCTCGGCCTAGCCCAAGGCACCCTCGGCACAGCCCGAGGCACCCTCGGCCCCCGAGGGTGAGGCACTGCGCGTCGAGGAAGGGCGGAGTGGGGTCCAGCCTAATCGAAACTGGCAGACCCCGTACCTGCAATATCTCCACCAAGGAGAGCTGCCCCTCGACCGAGCCGAGGCTCGGCGACTGGCGTGGCGCGCCAAGTCATTCGTCTTACTGGGTGACGGAAAGGAGCTCTACCACCGCAGCCCGTCCGGCATCCTCCAGTGGTGCATATCCATCGCCGAAGGCCAGGAGCTCTTACGAGAAATACACTCAGGGGCTTGCGGTCATCACGCAGCGCCCTGAGCCCTTGTTGGAAATGCCTTCCGACAAGGTTTCTACTGGCCGACCGTGGTGGCCGACGCCACTAGGATTGTCCGCGCCTACCAAGGGTGTCAATTCTACGCAAGGCAGACCCACCTACCCGCTCAGGCTCTGCAGACAATACCCATCACCTGGTCGTTTGCTGTGTGGGGACTGGACCTCGTCGGTCCCTTGCAGAAGGCACCCGGGGGCTACACGCACCTGCTGGTCGCCATCGACAAATTCTCCAAGTGGATCGAGGTCCGACCCCTTAACAGCATCAGGTCCGAACAGGCGGTGGCATTCTTCACCAACATCATCCATCGCTTTGGGGTCCCGAACTCCATCATCACCGACAACGGCACCCAGTTCACCGGCAGAAAGTTCCTGGACTTCTGCGAGGATCACCACATCCGGGTGGACTGGGCCGCCGTGGCTCACCCCATGACGAATGGGCAGGTGGAACGTGCCAACGACATGATTCTGCAAGGACTCAAGCCGAGGATCTACAACAACCTCCACAAGTTCAGCAGGCGATGGATGAAGGAACTCCCCTCGGTGGTCTGGAGTCTGAGGACAACGCCGAGTCGAGCCACGGGCTTCACACCGTTCTTTCTAGTCTATGGGGCCGAGGCCGTCTTGCCCACGGACATAGAATACGGTTCCCCGAGGACGAGGGCGTACGATGACCGAAGAAACCAGACCGACCGAGAAGACTCACTGGACTAGCTCGAAGAGGCTCGGGACATGGCCTTACTACACTCGGCGCGGTACCAGCAGTCCCTGCGACGCTACCACGTCCGAGGGGTTCGGTCCCGAGACCTCCAAGCGGGCGACCTGGTGCTTTGGCTGCGACAAGACGCCCGAGGGCGGCACAAGCTCACGCCTCCCTGGGAAGGGCCGTTCGTCATCGCCAAGGTTCTGAAGCCTGGGACATACAAGCTAGCCAACAGCCAAGGCGAGGTCTACAGCAACGCTTGGAACATCCGACAGCTACATTGCTTCTACCCTTAAGATGCTTTCCAGTCGTTCATACACCTCGTTCACATTCAAAGTCTAACCATCAAGGAAGGGTCAGCCTTGCCTCGGCAAAGCCCGACCCTCCCTCGGGGGCTAGAAGGGGGGAACCCCCTCTGCGTCAAAATTTTCCTTAGAAAAAGTCTTTCTGCCAGAACGTCTTTCGTGCTTTTTGACTACTTCAAAAGTGGGGTCCTGAAAACGACGGAGTACACGTAAGCAGCCAAGGCCGACCGAGCCGAGGGACTCCTACGCCTCCGGGATACGAATACCTCACTCATCACCTTCTGTGATAAGTAACTCACGCTCGGATAAGCGATTCTGCCGATCGAACAAGTCTTAATGCTCGAGACCTTTCTGCCGAAACGGTTTTTCGGGTCTTCTCGACTACATCGTTAGCAGAATCCTACAGACGAGTAAGAGTACACGTAAGCGGCAAGACCGATCGAGCCGAGGGACTCCTACGCCTCCGGGATACGGATACCTCACTCATCACCTTCCGTGAAAAGTAACTCTCGCTCGAACAAACAATTCTGTTACCGACAAACAAGTCTTGATACTCGAAACAGAGGAAAAAAAGACGCAGCTTTACAACACAGCAACAGTATGTTTGGGCCTCGACGGCTGCAGAAAACATACGCATACTACAAGGTAAACCGATCCTGCAGATTCGGACCTCGATGGAGGGGGAGCAGCAGCACCCACGACGTCAACACCACCTTCGGCGAAGTCTGGCCGAGCCTCGAATGGCGACACAGTCGGAGGATCTCCGCTCTGAAGGACGATGTCAGCACCACGCCCGGGCCATCGCCGCCAGGGTCTCCTCTAGGAGTCCGGTTCGAGCAGACGGCTCGGCCGGTCGCCCCGAAGCCTCAGCCAGCTGTCCCCCAAGGACATCAGCCTAGCCCATGGCCTCGGCAACTCGACTCCGGCGCCGGTCCCTGCCAGTGGATGGCCTGGTCAGGCTCCGGCCGACGAAGTCTTCTTTCCGAGCCAACTCTGCCTCTGTCCATGCTGATACCGCTGCCTCCGGCTCCGGCTCATCGAAGAGCGGCCGAGGGTTTCCTTTAACTAAGCAAGAGAAGCCTCGGGCGGCAAGGCCGACTGAGCCGAGGGACTCCTACGCCTCCGGGATACGGATACCTCACTCATCGCCTTCGCACGAGGCAACTCACACTTGGTGAAGCGGTTCGGTTAGCTGACAGGCGAGTCCTAGTGCTCGAAATGAGGGAAAAACACGGCTTCACGCCAAAAGATGCATACATGTTCAGGCCCCTACAGCCACAATGAACATACGCCAGCACTCAAGGTGCCATTACAAACGGAACTCAGGTTCCACCCCCGCAGGTACGAACAACCCCCACGTTGGAGGGCCTGCGGGGCGACAAAACCCTTGGTGGCTCGCCGACGCCCGCTCCGAAGTGGCCAAACAGCAGCAGCGATGACCTCAGGGCAGACGCTGCTGCGACGAGCTCCTCGCCCACGCCCCCACTCGAGGGGCGAGGACAAGCTATCAAAGCCAAAGAACCAGAGGCCCGGAGCACGCATGGTGGCGGTGACCCTGTCAGCGACGAGGACTTCTTCAGCCACCGCTACCTCAGCGCCGACGATGGAAACCACCTGCCCACCGGCAGATTCCCACTTGAATCCTCCCGGACGAGCGAAGCACCGACCTCCGCGCAGAGGCGTCGTACCAAGGCAAAGGCAGGACAGCCCCAGAACACGAACGCCGCCCTAGCAGCGCGCGACATCTTGGGCGGTCCCCCGGTGCGCGCGACGTGACAACCGCTCTCACGGCGGGAGGGGACACTGGGAGCCGAACCAGGCCAGTTGAGCCAGCGAGCCCAACGCGCTGAAGCTGACGACGCTCGCCGCCGACCAGCCCCGCGTCGTCGAAGTCCGGCCCTCCCGCTAGGCCGGTGAGCGCCCTCTCCCTTGGATGCTGAGGGAGAAGGTGACCCGCCGACCCGTGCAGGAGGTAGAGCTCCGGCTCAGCCCGGCCTCCGCCCCAGCCAGGATGACGAAGATCCTTGAAGTTGAGGGCGGAACCAAGATCGCAGCCCGGCTCGCTTCTCTCCACCAAATTGCCCATTGGTGGGGGAAGGCGGCCGGGCTGCCTGACGAAAATCCTTGAAGCCGAACGATGGCTGAAAGGTACCAGCTTCCGCGAAGTTGCGTTCCCCCAACGACGACAAGGCGGAAGAACCGCGGGTGCCCCCCATCTGGGGGCCCGAAAGGTGGAAAGACACAACGCATGAGGAGAGCGCGAAGACATGGTTGCCTTTCGAGGGGGTCACCCTCCTTTTATAGGCAACTCTCCCCACTTGCGTCCTCAGCTGTCGCGGGCTGAGTCTTCTCCAAAACGCTCCAAGGTCCACCCCCTACGACACGGGGGCTAGGCCCCGCGCGTCATGCAAGCTGGCGCAGGGTAGATAGGGCCAAATCGCCGCCCACGGTGCGCGCAACTGCCCAGCGATTACGAGCACTCCTCCACTTTCGCCCAGGCCAGCGGGTGAAAGGGCGGGCCGCCATGCAGGCGGCGTGCAACCGCACCCAGGGGGACGCACCCTTTCGACTTCGACGCATCCAGCATGGGGGCCTAGGCCCACACGTCATATAACCAGCGCGCCGGTTACTACGTGCAAGAAACTGCACCGCCACTCGCGCCAGTACCACGCCTTCTCGACTGCGAAACCAGTACCGCGACTCGAGGCGACCCTGCGCATGACCCGACAGTGCCAACCGAGCACATCGGTCACAGGCCGGTCAGCCGCGGGAGAGGGCGCGACGGTCGATATGGCCAGAAATGGGCCGGCAGTAATGGCGGTGGCAGGCGAGCGGAAGCGGCAGTCGAGTCGTCAGCAAGCTCACGTCCCTTCCTGGGATAGCGAAAGGACCTTCTCCCACGACGAAAGACGACACATTCGCGTTCCGTTCCTCGAACGGCTCGCGCACGCACGGCCGCCCCGTGAACCACTCATCCCGTCGCATTAACTCCGCGACAGGACAGGCGGCACCTTTGGTAGGCGAAGCAGGCGACGCTTCACCTCCGCCCTAATGACCCCGTCAAAAAAGGTGCGCCACGTCATTCAATTTCGTATCCTTTTCACTTCCTCTTTCTCTCTCTTGCCTCAGGGGTCGGAAAAGGGGATACTCCGAAAGGGATCCTTCTCCGTGAAGGAAGCGGGCCCCGAGCCCCCCTACTGATCAGAGGTTCAAAAGCTGGCCCTTCGGAAGGGTTCAACAGCCGCCTCAGAGCGCTCGGGCTCCGCGCCCACTACTGGTCAGAGGTTCGAAGGCCGTGAGAGCACCTAGAGGGGGGTGAATAGGTGATCCTGTGAAACTTAAAACTTAAGCCACAAAACTTGGTTAATCGTTAGCACAATAATTGCCAAGTGGCTAGAGAGGAATCTCAACAAAACACAATAACCACAAGAAATCAATCACAGAGATGGCACGGTGGTTATCCCGTGGTTCGGCCAACACCAACGCTTGCCTACTCCACGTTGTGGCGTCCCAACGGACGAGGGTTGCAATCAACCCCTCTCAAGCGGTCCAAAGACCCACTTGAATACCACGGTGTTTTGCTTACTTTTTCTCAATCCCGTTTGCGAGGAATCTCCACAACTTGGAGCCTCTCGCCCTTACACTTGAAATTCACAAAGAACACGGAGCAAGGGAGGATTAGCAACGCACACAAGACACAAGAATCAGAGTGTCAACACGCACACAAGTCACAACAAGAGCTCGCAACACAACTCAATGAGTTCACAACTCCACTAGAGCTCTATATGCTATCACAATGAAACGAATGCGCGAAATCGATGTCTTGGTGCTTAGGAATGTTGTAGGAATGCTTGGTGTGCTCCTCCATGCGCCTAGGGGTCCCTTTTATAGCCCCAAGGCAGCTAGGAGCCGTTGAGAGCAATCTAGGAAGGCTGATCTTGCCTTCTGTCGACTGGCGCACCGGACAGTCCGTTGCACATCGGACACTATCCGGTGCCTGATTTCTTTCCTTAACTGGCGCAGTCGACCGTTGGCAGCCAGAGAGCCGTTGGCGCACCGGACATATCCGGTGCACACCGGACAGTCCGGTGCCTCCTACTAGCCGTTGGCTCGGCCACGTGTCCCGCGCAGATCGCGCGGCCGACCGTTGGCCCGGCCGACCGTTGGCTCACCGGACAGTCCGGTGCACACCGGACAGTCCGGTGCACACCGGACAGTCCGGTGAATTATAGCCGTACATCGCCGATGAATTTCCGAGAGCGACGAGTTCGCCTGTGAACGGCTCACCGAACAGTCCGATGAATTATAGCCGTTCACCGTCGTCGAAAACCACCGGACAGTCCGGTGCTCCAAACTGAGCGAAGTCTTGGCTGCTCGAGCCAAGGCATTTCCAAATGGATTTTTCCTGTTTCCAGCACTTAGACACAATACATTAGTCTCTAAAACAATGTACTAAGTCTGAGAAACATACCTTTATCCTTGATTTGTACTTTGTCCACCATTTTACACTTAGGCACTTGTGTTGGACACTAAACCACCAAAATACTTAGAAATGGCCCAAGGGCACATTTCCCTTTCAATCTCCCCCTTTTTGGTGATTTATGCCAACACAACATAAAGCAAGTAGAACAAGTACAAAATCACTTCAAATAAGAACTCAAATTGTTTTGATTCAAATTTGACATATATGGATCACTCTTTGCCACCACTTGGTTTGTTTTTGCAAATCAAACTCAAATTTCTATTTCTAAGTCAAACACACATGTTAAGACATAAAGAGAGTCATTCCAAGAGAAATTGATTCAAGATTTCAAAAACTTCCCTTTTTCCCATAATCAACACTTCTCCCCACAAGAAGCCAACTTTTGACAAGAGAGACAACAAAAGAGTTTTGACAAACCAAAAAGCTCTATTCTACTATTTCCAAAATCTCTCAAGTGGTAGCTGATCCATTTATCGCTTTGGCCTTTATTTTCTCCCCCTTTGGCATCAAGCACCAAAACGGGATCAATCTTGGCCCTTTAATCCCATTGCCTCACCAAAATCTTCAAATGAGAACACAAAGGCAATAAGAGTATAAAGATGAACTTGGAAAAGTTACTCTTTTCATCGGAGTGCAGTGGAAGTCTTGCATGGTCCAAGTCCACCCTTTCCCTTTCAATCCTCCTTTGAGACTAAAACAACCAAACTCAAGTACATGGTTAGTCTCAAAGGGTCAAGTTGTAGCACAGCTCCCCCTAAATATGTGCATCACTTGCAAAATGGACTTGTGAGGTCCAGGGAGTGTTTGTACAACTTGAGCACCACAATAAGCAACAATATGCAGAATGAACATGATCAAAGGCATAAACACATGTACTCTATAATTCAATCCAAGTTCCGCGAATCTAAGATATTGAGCTCACTATGCAGCCTGCAAAAGGTCTTCTCATCTAGAGGCTTGGTAAAGATATCGGCTAGCTGGTTCTCGGTGCTAACATAAAACACTTCGATATCCCCCTTTTGCTGGTGGTCTCTCAAAAAGTGATGCCGGATGTCAATGTGCTTTGTGTGGCTGTGCTCAACAGGATTTTCCGCTATTTGGATAGCACTCTCATTGTCACATAGGAGTGGGACTTTGCTCAGATTGTAGCCAAAGTCCCAGAGGGTTTGCCTCATCCAAAGTAGTTGCGCGCAACACTGTCCTGCGGCAACGTACTCGGCCTCAGCGGTGGATAGGGCAACGGAGGTTTGTTTCTTAGAGTTCCATGACACCAGGGACCTTCCTAAGAATTGGCACGTCCCCGATGTACTCTTCCTATCGACCTTACATCCAGCATAGTCGGAACCTGAGTACCCAATCAAGTCAAAGTTAGACCCCTTTGGATACCAGATCCCGAAGCAAGGCGTAGCGACTAAATATCTAAGAATTTGCTTCACAGCCACTAAGTGACACTCCTTAGGATCGGATTGAAATCTAGCACACATGCATACGCTAAGCATAATATCCGGTCTACTAGCACACAAATAAAGCAAAGAACCTATCATGGACCGGTATGCTTTTTGATCAACGGACTTACCTCCTTTGTTGAGGTCGGTGTGTCCATCAGTTCCCATCAGCGTCTTTGCGGGCTTGGTGTCCTTCATCCCAAACCGCTTTAACAAATCTTGCGTGTACTTTGTTTGGGAGATGAAGGTGCCATCCTTGAGTTGCTTCACTTGGAACCCAAGGAAGTAGTTCAACTCGCCCATCATCGACATCTCGAATTTCTGCGTCATCACCCTGCTAAACTCTTCACAAGACTTTTGGTTAGTAGAACCAAATATTATGTCATCGACATAAATTTGGCACACAAAAAGATCACCATCGCAAGTCTTAGTAAAAAGAGTTGGATCGGCTTTCCCGACCTTAAAAGCATTAGCAATTAAAAAGTCTCTAAGGCATTCATACCATGCTCTTGGGGCTTGCTTAAGTCCATAGAGCGCCTTAGAGAGCTTACACACGTGGTCGGGGTACCGTTCATCCTCGAAGCCAGAAGGTTGCTCCACGTACACCTCCTCCTTGATTGGCCCGTTGAGGAAAGCGCTCTTCACATCCATTTGGTACAACTTGAAAGAATGGTGAGCGGCATATGCTAGCAAGATACGAATTGATTCTAGCCTAGCCACAGGAGCAAAAGTCTCCTCAAAGTCCAAACCTGCGACTTGGGCATAACCTTTTGCCACAAGCCGAGCCTTGTTCCTTGTCACCACCCCGTGCTCGTCCTGTTTGTTGCGGAACACCCACTTGGTTCCCACAACATTTTGCTTGGGACGAGACACCAGCGTCCAAACTTCATTGCGCTTGAAGTTGTTGAGTTCCTCCTGCATGGCCAACACCCAGTCCGGATCTAGCAAGGCCTCTTCTACCCTGAAAGGCTCAATAGAAGAGACAAAAGAGTAATGCTCACAAAAATTAACTAATCTTGAACGAGTAGTTACTCCCTTGCTAATATCACCCAATATTTGGTCGACGGGATGATCCCTTTGGATCGTCGCTCGAACTTGGGTTGGAGGTGCCTGAGGTGCTTCTTCCTCTTCAACTTGATCATCCTGTGCTCCCCCTTGATCATGCGCCTCCACTTGAGGTACCTGTTCGTCATCTTGAGTTGGGGGATGCACCATAGTTGAGGAAGACGGTTGATCTTGCTCCAATTGTTCCTGAGGCCGTACATCTCCAATCGCCATGGTGCGTATCGCGACCGTTGGAACGTCTTCTTCATCTACATCGTCAAGATCAACAACTTGCTCTCTTGGAGAGCCATTAGTCTCATCAAATACAACGTCGCTAGAGACTTCAACCAAACCCGATGATTTGTTGAAGACCCTATACGCCTTTGTATTTGAATCATAACCTAATAAAAACCCTTCTACGGCTTTGGGAGCAAATTTGGAATTCCTACCCTTCTTCACTAGAATGTAGCATTTACTCCCAAATACACGAAAGTACGATACATTGGATTTGTTACCAGTCAGCAGCTCATATGAAGTCTTCTTGAGGAGGCGGTGAAGGTAGACCCTGTTGATGGCGTGGCAAGCCGTGTTCACGGCTTCCGACCAAAAGCACTCGGGGGTCTTGAACTCTCCAAGCATAGTCCTCGCCATATCTATGAGCGTCCTGTTCTTCCTCTCTACCACACCATTTTGCTGAGGTGTGTAGGGAGCGGAGAACTCGTGCTTGATCCCCTCCTCCTCAAGGAACTCCTCCACTTGAAGATTCTTGAATTCGGACCCGTTGTCGCTCCTTATCTTCTTCACTTTGAGCTCAAACTCATTTTGAGCTCTCCTTAGGAAGCGCTTGAGGGTCCCTTGGGTTTCAGACTTATCCTGCAAAAAGAACACCCAAGTGAAGCGGGAAAAGTCATCAATAATAACTAGACCATACTTACTTCCTCCTATGCTCAGATAGGCGACGGGTCCAAAGAGGTCCATATGCAGCATCTCCAAGGGTCTTGATGTTGTCATCACATTTTTTGTGTGATGAGAGCCTCCCACCTGTTTCCCTGCTTGACAAGCTGCACAAGGTCTATCTTTTTCGAATTGCACGTTAGTCAAACCTATCACGTGTTCTCCCTTTAGAAGCTTGTGAAGGTTCTTCATCCCCACATGTGCTAAGCGGCGATGCCACAGCCAGCCCATGCAAGTCTTAGCCATTAAGCATGCATCTAGACCGGCCTCTTCTTTTGCAAAATCAACTAAATAAAGTTTGTCGTCTAGTACACCCTTAAAAGCTAGTGAACCATCACATCTTCTAAAGACAGACACATCTATATTTGTAAATAGACAATTATATCTCATATTACATAATTGACTGACAGAGAGTAAATTATATCCAAGAGACTCAACTAAAAACACATTAGAGATAGAGTGCTCATTAGATATTGCAATCTTGCCTAAACCTTTCACCTTGCCTTGGTTCCCATCACCGAATATGATTGAATCTTGGGAATCCTTATTCTTGACGTAGGAGGTGAACATCTTCTTCTCCCCCGTCATATGGTTTGTGCATCCGCTGTCGATAATCCAGCTTGAACCCCCGGATGCATAAACCTGCAAGGCAAATTTAGGCTTGGGTCTTAGGTACCCAACTCTTGTTGGGTCCTACAAGGTTAGTCACAATTTCCTTAGGGACCCAAATGCAAGTTTTATCACCCTTGCATTTTTCCCCTAATTTCCTAGCAACTATCTTCCTATCCTTTCTACAAATAGCAAAAGAAGTATTCAAAGCATAATAAATTGTAGAGGGACCATTCATAACTTTTCTAGGAACATGAACAATATTCTTCCTAGGCACATGATGAACATTTTTCCTAGGCATATCTCTACCATGCATATAGGAAGAACTAGGAGCAAACATAGCATACGAGTCATAGGCATGTGAATCAAAAGCATTACAACTCCTATGAGACTGTCTTTTATCATTGTACATAAAAGCATGGTTCCTTTTAGTACTATTTGCCATAGGGGCCTTCCCTTTCTCCTTGGCGGAGATGGGAGCCTTATGGCTTGTTAAGTTCTTGGCTTCCCTCTTGAAGCCAAGTCCATCCTTAATGGAGGGGTGTCTACCAATCGTGTAGGCATCCCTAGCAAATTTTAGTTTATCAAAATCACTTTTGCTAGCCTTAAGTTGGGCATTAAGACTAGCCATTTCATCATTTAATTTTGCAATAGAAGCTATGTGTTCACTACAAGCATCAATATCAAAATCTTTACATCTATTGCAAATAACAACATTTTCTACACAAGTTGTTGATTTCCTAGCTATTTCTAACTTAGCATTCAAATCATCATTAATGCTCCTTAAGCTAGAAATTGTTTCATGGCAAGAAGATAATTCACAAGAAAGCATTTCGTTTCTCTTAACTTCTAAGGCATGAGATTTTTGTGCTTCTAAAAATTTATCATGTTCTTCATACAACAAGTCCTCTTGTTTTTCTAAAAGCCTATTCTTATCATTCAATGCATCAATCAATTCATTAATTTTATCTACCTTTGTTCTATCTAGGCCCTTAAATAAACATGAATAATCTATTTCATCCTCATCACTAGATTCGTCCTCACTTGAAGAAGCATAAGTAGAGTCTCGAGTACATACCTTCTTCTCCCTTGCCATAAGACATGTGTGATGCTCGTTGGGGAAGAGGGATGACTTGTTGAAGGCGGTGGCGGCGAGTCCTTCATTGTCGGAGTCGGAGGAGGAGCAATCCGAATCCCACTCCTTTCCTAGATGTGCCTCGCCCTTTGCCTTCTTATAGTTCTTCTTTTTCTCCCTCTTGTTCCCTTGATCCTGATCACTATCATTGTCGGGACAGTTAGCAATAAAATGACCAAGCTTACCACATTTGAAGCATGAGCGCTTCCCCTTTGTCTTGGTCTTGCTTGGCTGCTCCTTGCGACCCTTTAGCGCCGTCTTGAATCTTTTGATGATGAGGGTCATCTCTTCATCATTAAGTCCGGCTGCCTCAATTTGTGCCACCTTACTAGGTAGCGCCTCCTTGCTTCTTGTTGCCTTGAGAGCAAGGGGTTGCGGCTCGTTGATCGGACCATTCAAGGCGTCGTCCACGTACCTCGCCTCCTTGATCATCATCCGCCCGCTAACGAATTTTCCAAGGACTTCTTCGGGCGACATTTTGGTGTACCTGGGATTCTCACGAATATTATTTACCAAATGAGGATCAAGAACGGTAAAGGACCTTAGCATCAGTCGGACGACGTCGTGGTCCGTCCATCACGTGCTTCCGTAGCTCCTTATTTTGTTGATAAGGGTCTTGAGCCGGTTGTATGTTTGAGTTGGCTCCTCGCCCCTTATCATCACGAACCGTCCAAGCTTGCCCTCCACCAACTCCATTTTGGTGAGCAAGGTGACGTCGTTCCCCTCATGAGAAATCTTGAGGGTGTCCCAGATCTGCTTGGCGTTATCCAAGCCGCTTACTTTGTGATATTCATCCCTGCACAATGAAGCTAGAAGAACAGTAGTAGCTTGTGCATTCTTATGAATTTGCTCATTAATGAACATGGGACTATCCGAACTATCAAAGTGCATTCCACTCTCTACAATCTCCCATATACTAGGATGGAGAGAGAATATGTGACTACGCATTTTGTGGCTCCAAAATCCGTAGTCCTCCCCATCAAAGTGTGGAGGCTTGCCGAGTGGAATGGAGAGCAAATGTGAATTTGAACTTTGCGGAATACGAGAGTAGTCAAAAGAAAAGTTTGAATTAACCGGTTTCCTTCTCTCGTAGTCGTTGTGGTCGTCGTCCTTTTGGGAAGAAGTAGACTCATCGCTGTCGTCGTAGTAGACGATCTCCTTGATGCGCCTCGTCTTCTTCTTCTTCCCTTCCTTCCATCTATGGCCCGAGCCGAAGTCGGTAGGCTTGTCGTCCTTCGGCTCGTTGACGAAGGATTCCTTCTCTTTATCGTTGATCACGATACCCTTCCCCTTAGGATCCATCTCTTCGGGCAGTTAGTCCCTTTGTGAAGAGAACGACTCTGATACCAATTGAGAGCACCTAGAGGGGGGGTGAATAGGTGATCCTGTGAAACTTAAAACTTAAGCCACAAAACTTGGTTAATCATTAGCACAATAATTGCCAAGTGGCTAGAGAGGAATCTCAACAAAACACAATAACCACAAGAAATCAATCACAGAGATGGCACGGTGGTTATCCCGTGGTTCAGCCAAGACCAACGCTTGCCTACTCCACGTTGTGGCGTCCCAACGGACGAGGGTTGCAATCAACCCCTCTCAAGCGGTCCAAAGACCCACTTGAATACCACGGTGTTTTGCTTACTTTTTCTCAATCCCGTTTGCGAGGAATCTCCACAACTTGGAGCCTCTCGCCCTTACACTTGAAATTCACAAAGAACACGGAGCAAGGGAGGGATTAGCAACGCACACAAGACACAAGAATCAGAGTGTCAACACGCACACAAGTCGCAACAAGAGCTCGCAACACAACTCAATGAGCTCACAACTCCACTAGAGCTCTATATGCTATCACAATGAAACGAATGCGCGAAATCGATGTCTTGGTGCTTAGGAATGTTGTAGGAATGCTTGGTGTGCTCCTCCATGCGCCTAGGGGTCCCTTTTATAGCCCCAAGGCAGCTAGGAGCCGTTGAGAGCAATCTAGGAAGGCTGATCTTGCCTTCTGTCGACTGGCGCACCGGACAGTCCGGTGCACACCGAACACTGTCCGGTGCCTGATTTCTTTCCTTAACTGGCGCAGTCGACCATTGGCAGCCAGAGAGCCGTTGGTGCACCGAACATATCCGGTGCACACCGGACAGTCCGGTGCCTCCTACTAGCCGTTGGCTCGGCCACGTGTCCCGCGCAGATCGCGCGGCCGACCGTTGGCCCGGCCGACCGTTGGCTCACCGGACAGTCCGGTGCACATCGGACAGTCCGGTGAATTGTAGCCGTACGTCGCCGATGAATTTCCGAGAGCGACGAGTTCGCCTGTGAACGGCTCACCGGACAGTCCGGTGCACCACCGGACAGTCCGGTGAATTATAGCCGTTCACCGCTGTCGAAGTCCTGAGAGCAGCCTGTTTGCCAGAGCCAGCCTGGCGCACCGGACACTGTCCGGTGCACCACCGGACAGTCCGGTGCTCCAGACTGAGCGAAGTCTTGGCTGCTCGAGCCAAGGCATTTCCAAATGGATTTTTCCTGTTTCCAGCACTTAGACACAATACATTAGTCTCTAAAACAATGTACTAAGTCTGAGAAACATACCTTTATCCTTGATTTGTACTTTGTCCACCATTTTACACTTAGGCACTTGTGTTGGACACTAAACCACCAAAATACTTAGAAATGGCCTAAGGGCACATTTCCCTTTCAGGCCGGCCCCTCGAAAGGGTTCAACGGCCGCCTTAGGCCACTCGGGCTCCACGCCCACTACTGATCAGGGGTTCGAAGGCTGGCCCCCGAAGGGTTCGACAGCCGCCTCAGACGCAGAGCGAGGGATGGCCCTGGGTACGTTCGATACATAACCGAGGCTCAGGCTACGCTCCTGAGGTACCCTAGGACATTTCCGAGACCAACGGGAACGATTTTGTAACGGAATCCCACCAGAGGGAGGCATCGAGCCCTCGGACCCCGTCAAAAGGGGACCGGGTCCAGCAAGTCACCCGCAGGTACTTTTGGAGCGCGCCTCCGGGCCACTAGCCGACCCCTAACAAATGGGGCACGGGCGTCCACTCGGATTACCCGTTAGCAACTCACTGGAGACACCATGTTCGGCGCCCTCTGAGGGCAACATGGCGCTTTCCCCCCTCCTCCTTGCGGAAAGGCGACGCAGGGGCGTATGTAAAAAGCCGAGTCTGTCCCTGACCGTCCTCTCGTTCTATGCAGAGGCTCGGGGGCTGCTCTCGCAAACCCGGCTCCGGCTAAACCGTTGACAGCGTCAACATACCAGCCCGAGAACTTGGGACTCGACTGTTCACCCGGGCTACGGCCAGTTCGCATGAGGGAGCAGCTAGACCGGCCAAAGCATTACGAAACGTACTAAGACCTCGAAGGAGTCAAACTACTCCTTCGAGGCCTCGGGGGCTACACCCGACGGGTGCGCTCGCGCGCACCCACCGGAACAAAAGGCAACCGAGGAAGGTCGGTCCCCTTGCAAAAAAGTGCGACAAAAGCCTCCAAGCGAGTATCAACACTCCCTTCGAGGCTCGGGGGCTACTGTCGGGGACCATAATTAGGGGTACCCCCAAGACTCCTAATCTCAGCTGGTAACCCCCATCAGCACTAAGCCGCAAAGGCCTGATGGGTGCGATTAAGCCAAGGCTCGGTCCACTCGAGGGACACGACCTCGCCTCGCCCGAGCCCAGCCTCGGGCAAGGGTAGCCGACCCCGGAAGATTCACGTCTCGCCCGAGGACCCCCTCAAGCGACGTACACACCTTCGGCTCGCCCGAGGCCCAGTCTTCGCCAAGAAGCAACCTTGGCCAGATCGCCACACCAACCGACCGAATCGCAGGAGCATTTAATGCAAGGATGGCCTGACATCTTTTCCTGTCACGCGCCCTTCAGTTGACAGAGCCGAAAGTGACCGCAGTCACTTCGCCGCTCCACTGACCGGCCTGACAAGAAGACAGCGCCGCCTGCGTCGCTCCGACTGTTGTGCCACTCGACAGAGTGAGGCTGACAGCAGCCAAGTCCGGCCTCGAGCGCCATAGGAAACTCCGCCTCGCCCGACCCTAGGGCTCGGACTCGGGCTCGGCCCCAGAAGACGACGAACTCCGCTTCGCCCGACCCCAGGGCTCAGACTCGGGCTTGGCCCCGGAAGACGACGAACTCCACCTCGCCCGACCCCAGGGCTCGGACTCGGGCTCGGCCCCGGAAGACGACGAACTCCGCCTCGCCCGACTCCAGGGCTCAGACTCAGGCTCGGCCTCGGAAGACGACGAACTCCGCTTCGCCCGACCCCAGGGCTCGGGCTCGGCCCCGGAAGACGACGAACTCCGCCTCGCCCGACCCGGGGCTCGGACACGACCTCAACCTCGGAAGACCGACTCGACCCCGACCTCGAAGGAGCCTCCGCCTCGCCCGACCCAGAGCTCGGACTGACCACGTCACAGGGGGGGCCATCATTACCCTATCCCTAGCTAGCTCAGGCTACGGGTAACAGGACCGACGTCCCATCTAGCTCGCCCCGGAAAACAGATAATGATGGCGCCCCGCGTGCTCCATGACGACGGCGGCTCTCAGCCCCTTACAGAAGCAAAGAGACGTCAGCAAAGACTCGACAGCCCCGATAGCTGTCCTTCCGCAAGGCTCCAACGCTCCTCCGACGGCCACGACATCACATGAACAGGGTGCCAAAACCTCTCTGGCTGCCACGACGGCATGTACTTAGGGCACTAGCTCCTCTCTGCTAGACACGATAGCGCACTGCTACACCCCCCATTGTGCACCTGGACCCTCTCCTTACGCCTATAAAAGGAAGGTCCAGGGCTCTCTTACGAGAAGGTTGGCCGTGCGGGAGGACGGGACGATGCGTAGAGTCCCTCGCTCTCCCCCCACGCGGACGCTTGTAACCGCCTACTGCAAGCGCACCCGACCCGGGCGCAGGACAACACGGAGGCCGCGGGTTTTCCCTTTCCTCCCTCTCTTCTACACCCTTCGTGCTCTGCCTCGCGCCGACCCATCTGGGCTGGGACACGCGGCGATAATTTACTCGTCGGTCCAGGGACCCCCAGGGTTGAAACGCCGACAATATTAGATTTATCAAATGCACGTACTAGTCTCCTATAATCATTTTGCATACCCCCTATAATATTTTGCATTTGTTCACACTGTTCATCTACATAATTCCTAAGAGATTGTAGCTCGTTTGTATTACTTACATTGGGGATTTCTGGTGTGGGTCGGAGCGAAGCCGGATCCGTCGCCCGATGTCGGACGACCTTGTTGTTCCTGTCCACTCTGAAGTTGGCCAAGAACTTTGCTTTTGCCTCCTGGATCATCTGCTCCTTGTGCTCCTCGAATTAGAGCTGTTCGTCAGCTGGCAAGGTCTCCCAAGTCGGCTCTATGATGTTGCTTGGGGAAATATCAGAGCTATCTCTTGAACCAGCCATTGAGGGCCGATTTGATGCATCTATATTTGTTGTCCCCAGTGGAGTCACCAAAAAGTATGTTGACACCTTTTCGGAGGCGCCAATCACTCAAAAGAACCAGCAGCGGTGCTCTCTGGTCAGGCGCGGACGGTCCGCGGCACAGAGCCGGACGGTCCGCGACCTAGCGCGAGGCGGCGGTGCTCTCTGGTCAGGCGCGGATAGTCCACGACCAGAGGCCGGACGGTCCGCGACCTGGTGCAGAGGCTAGGGTTTCCTGCCTGACGGCCGGACGGTCCGCGCCCTAGGACCGGACGGTCCGCGCGTGCGCAGGGGCGGCGCCTGGATCTCGCTCCCGGGAGGGACCCCGTCGGGGAGGAGAGATCCTAGGAGTTGTCTAGGCTCGGGTAGACCGACCTAGACTCCTCTAATCAACGTAGAGTCGAAGAGAAGCGGAGGATTTGAGGATTGGAAGACTAAACCTAAACTAGACTAGAACTACTCCTAGGATAAAATGTAGATTGTATTGATTGAAGGTTCGATTCATTGTTCAAATCGGCCGTATACCTCTCTATTTATAGAGGAGGGGGCTGGACCCTTTACAAACTAATTTCCAAGCTTTTCCCGCGATTTTAGCTAACAACCGTAGCACAAAACTCGGAACCCTAATCTACTCTGCGCACACGCGGACCGTCCGGCCTCAGGGCCGGACCGTCCGCTCGCTCAAAATGGAACTCAACACTAGCTCAATTATCTTATTCTTTTTCCTAAATATATAACACCTAACAACTACATTCTATTCTGCAATATTTGTTTTCAGGTTGCACGAAAGCTAACATATCCAACATTAAGTGTCCCTCTCACATGGCAACAGACTACCAAATCAGGTACTGAAGAATAAACTACAAAGATACAACCCTTCCACCCTATTTCAAAATTGATAACCACAAATATATTAGTAAATGTGGTACTTAAACTTTTAGCCTCATTAGTTGCCCAAATACGTTTAGTTTCTTTTTTTAAGATTCACCTAGCACTTAAGCGATTACATTATAAGAATTATAGACACCATTTGTCAGATAAAAAACTATGTGTCTGCCTCCTGATAAGTATATAGAGAGCTAATAACCAAATTGTGTTTGTTCAATGTCTAAAACAATATGCCCATAAGGTATAAAGGAACCTTTCAACATGCTCCACAACAGTTTGTCACAATTGCCTGCCATAACCTAAGCCCAACACCATCTGGTAATTATAGCTCTCCCTGCAAGTCGAAGCCTCCAACGCCTCCCCCTTCTCCAAAACCAAACACAATTCACTATCTACCTTGCACTTAATGATTTAATGCTTCTGTTGATCGGTCTCACTATAAATTGCACAAGATCTTTGGCATGGCATCAATACATTAAAAAACTAATATATTTTTTCCTTCTCTAGGACCAACCAACACGTATTAGTTAGATTAAAGGAAAAGGTAATATGACCTCATATACGAATCTCCTCCGAAAAGGTAATATTGCTACTTCTCTCTACATTTAGGTTTACTTCTTCTCATTACATTGAGCCAAATTACAGCGAACCCAGCTTTACAAAGAAAGAAAATATTGCTTTATAAACTTGCTGATCGAATTTTACCATTACTTACTATTTTACATTACAAAACATACATGCAGTTTCAAGAGAGGAAGTTTACGTATCGACCATGGAGAGTAAATACGATTGTTCAAAACGAATACTTGCTGTACTTTTGGCCTGCTATCTTTTGTTAAGTTCGGCTTAATCCGCTGTGAAGTATGACTGGCTCATAATGTCACCCTAAACTTCATTTTGGCACAAAAAGGATGTCTATGTGGATTAAATACAGCTGTCAAGAAAACATATTTCTGTACTTTTGACATGTCGTCTTTTGCAATCTTTAGGACCAATATTTTGATGCCTTGGTAACTTAGTATATATGACTACTCCACTATCAAGTGCGCTTGGTTCATTTTGTAATATATTATCCAATCTGATTGCACATATTATGTATCTAATTTCATGCATTCTACCACCTATCTATTGCTCATAAATCTATAATATCACTATGCTTGCTGTCTACATACACCCAATAAAATCTTTATACATATTGTTAAAAGACTCGTGCAGAGCGTGAGCCAATTACTAGTTATAAATTGGGACGGAGCAGGGTCGTGCGGGAGGGTGTGTAGGGTGTTCATCCGAACGGGGCCTCAAAGTGTGTAAGTTTACAGTACATTTGTATAATAGAAAGTCTGCATTATTCTCTAATTCTTTACTTATCCGTTTGTATTCATGTTTCTACTTTATGACCGTGAAGCGTGAGTTTCGCTACAACTAGAGATGGCAATGGTAAGCTAATTTTCCTATTAGGAGACGTCTTACGTGTATGAAGGTAATTTAGTCCACACGAGAACCAAAACGGAAAAAATTAGTCCACGTCAGGGTCGTGGTGATGAGGATGGGAAACCATCCTGTCCTCATTCCTCGCGTACCGCTTCACGAACTTCTCTTGATCTAAACTAGTCCATTGACTTATTAAAATTATACTACAAAAATCAATACATAGCATATTACAAAATATGCAAACTAAACTCTAAAGTATATGTCTCTTATAACTTTAAATCTTGTTTCTCAATTTATATTTATTTGATATAATTAATTTAAATTTACCTTTAAATATTGCACTTTTTAATGGAGACGGATCTCCCGTAGAGATAAATTCCCCAACAGAGATGTACTTAAGAGAAAAACCTTTCTAATGAGCATTCACGTGGATAGGACTTTATTTCAAAAATCTGTACAGGATTTTACCGGTATGGCCCTAGGACAGAGCGAATACTCGTGATTATGATATGTACTCTAGTATCCTTTTTCGAGTCTTATCTAGCTCCATTGCAGACATGGGCCGCCAAAACTTCGCCAAGGGAATTGCTGGCTTCCAGTTCCAACAGCTTGCAGCAGCAACAGCCCACTGATTGCTCAAAAGCCGCGGTTTGTGGCCCAGGTCTGCCCGCAATACTTGGATTTGAATTGGACTGGTCCTAGCCCGGGAAGAAAGGTTAGCGAAAATGGTGATGCCAATTGAAAACTCTGTATAACATTTTTCTTCTTCTTCTTCTCTCGGAAGCAGGAAGCTTATTACTCCTTCCGTTTCGTTTTAGTTGTCGTTGGATAGTGCAAAATTAAACTATCCAGCAACAACTAAAAAGAAACGGAGGGAGTAAAAACTTAGATAAAGAAAAAATTTTCTGGCCTAGATCTGCAGAGGTTTTATACGGTAACAAGCTCTGGAAAAGAGAGTCCATTATGGTTTAAACGAGTGCATTAACACGCTCTGGAAAAGAGAGAATTTTCCGATCCAAACAAGAAGCAGAACAGTTATTATTCGTTAAAACTGAGATTTGCGCGGTAATAGTAGCTTGGCACGGCAAGAACGGGTTTTATATCACGCGCCGTCTCCGTGATGCAGTCGTGTGCTCTCCGATATTTGATTACGCAGTATTGCATCTGAATTCCGGATCTGCTGCAGCCTGCAGCTCAACCCATACCACCAGCACGTCGATGACGCACGTGCCCAGCAGCAGTCCAAGAAGATGTGGTCGTGGCAGGAAGTCAACGTTGACGCAGGAGTGAAATAGACGCACGCCGACGCCGATGATGCTGACCAACCGGCTGCATGCGACGACCGGGCGGGGCAGCGACGGAGAGTGTGTGTGCCTCCAATGGAATCTCTCTAGAAGGGAAAGCGAGGGCGCCGTGTGCGGGAAGCAGCAGGCAGCGGCGGCCGAGCATGGCGCGCACGTGCTATCGATCGAGATCGACACCCGCAGAGCCGCTTCATCAGGTCTCCATCATTGGCTTTGGCCGCTGAATGCCGGGCTCGGCCCAGACGTCAGCGCGCGCGGATGCGTGACGCACGCGACGGCCCATGGATAGATACACTAGTAATTGGCACGCGCCAGCGCGTTTTCTTAATTATAAATAAGTTAAACAACATTTTATTGTATCTATCAATAACAATAGAATTGGATAGATGAAGGATATAAGTTGATTTAATAGATATTTACATGTAAAATGTTATAGAAAACAAATGAAAGATTTACCATTTACAAATAATCAAAAAAAATTATGGGATAAAAATAATGATTAGTGGACAGTAGGTAGAACATACCCAAAGTCGATCATTGAGTGCAACAACAATCTTAAACGACACTTTTTTCCAAGGGCATCCAAACTGGACATGTTGGGGGACCTAACCTATAAGCAACTAATGTCAAAAAACTCAAAATCTAACCAAAAAAACGTTATAGCAGGTCAATGGAGGGCAAGGTGTATTATCCTCACAACTATGATATTGCCAGTTGATGTGTCAAACATATAACCATTGTTTAACTGTCAGATTTCAGCAACTCTCCCAGGAGCTTGAAAATAGAAAGTGTATTAATACCGTAAAAGAACAATCAGATAAAGCCAAAAGAAACAGAGCATACTAAGTATCATTTCATAATCAAATTCACATTTATTGAGTGATGCCTGCCCTTCTATTGCAATTCCCTAGAAACATAAGTTCTAAGAGCAGCTTCATTGATCTTTCCCACCCTCAAGCCTAACAACACAAGGTAGTTTTATGATCTAGTTTATTAGACATAGATAATATTATTATAGCAAAAGCAGTAATAGAGAGGGTTTAGTAAAGTATCTCTTTTTTCTAATATACTTGCATCAAATTCATTCCAAAATTCATCACATAAACCTTTAGTTGAACAATTTAGAATTTATTAGATATAGACAATATTATTATAGCAAAAGCAGTAATAGAGAGGGTTTGGTGAAGTATCTCTATTTTTTCCCAATATACTTGCATCAAATCCATTCCAAAATTCATTTAGTTGAACAATTTAGAACAAGACTACGATTTTTGGCTTTTATTACGAAACCAAACGAATACAGTGATCTTCACAGCATTAGAGTATGGTGAAATAATAAAAAATTGTGTCTTTTTATATACTACATCCTTGTTATAGCAACAACCCTTGCTTGCTGTTTTTAATCTGGGTACTATTTAAACTTTGTAATTTTAATGGGTAAGAAATTGATTTGAGTAATATTGATGGTTGAAGATGGAATTTCTGAACATGAAGAATATAAATTCATACTCTGAAAATGCTAATGTATTAGCAGCCTGTTCGGACAATGTGGCTGCTCACTGCATCGTGAATGGGACACTGAAAAAATGACATTATAACTGCAGCAACCTTTCGCAACGAAAAAAAAAACAGGATAGACCGTGGGAACTTATGGCGTGCTGGAGTTTAGATAATGAATGAAAGTGACTGAAGGAATTTGCTTATACAATTTGTGATATACTTATTTTTGGGACGAAGAGAGTACAACACAAGACATGAAAGGTTTCTGTTAATATAAATCCGCGTATGAAAAAATAGAACCATGCAGCAAAAAATAGCCTAACTGTTGGGGACTTGTTCTCAAATGCTATAAATCAAGAACAAGACAACACGAAGATGTTAAGTATTAAATACCCTTCGTCCGCTGAAGCATTATCTCCTCGAGGGTTTAATGAATTTCGGACGAAGAATATAAACATAATATAACGAAGGTTACGAAGGAAAAGACCTTCGTTAAGTTGGTAAATGAGTAAACAGAATAAACATATATAAAGTGCGAAAGTAATAATACCAGCATTATCATCAATACATTTCCATTATTAAATTCATGAAAACGAATTACAAATGTACCTTCAGACTGATGTAAGGCAAAGGTACAAGTCGTGATGCAAAAAGACGTGTGCCAAGCCAGCGTGAACAATACGGGAATATTGTTCACCCATTTATAGGCACGGGACGCAGCCCATGTAAAATTACATTGATGCCCTTTACATTTATCAATAACTCTATAGTAATTCTTCGAGGTCCAATTTGGCTTTTCATCTTTAAGTCGGTTCCTCTTTTCTGCCGTTATGCCGAAACTTTTCTGCATATGGCTTTATGATCGTCTTATCCTTCGTCATGACCGCTTTTCATTCCAGCTTCGTCTTAAACATGCCCTTGTATATTCGCGACCTGACTCCGAAGGTCCCTGTTCCGAAGGTGCCTGTTCACATTTTACACTTGGAAAACATTGTCAAACTGTGTTTTTGATAACCTTCGGGAGCCGAAGGCCCCCAACAGTAGCCCCTCGCAATATCAATTTATTGTAAAGATAAATTTATATTGCGACATGGACGAAGGCTTTAAGCCGGAGGTCCGTAAAAACACCTTCCTTTTGCTAGAATAGCAACAGTCATTGACAAGTGGGGCCCTCCAGTTTTCGACATACTGGGTGTATAAATACAAGCTCTCCGCGAGTTTATTTGACACGCCCTTTTGCACCTGCTTTTTACTCACCAGCTTTCAACCTGCGCGCCCTGCTCTTAGCCTGCGCGCGACAGCATTTGCTCGGTCTTAAATTTTTAAGCTTCGGCTTCAAGTCTAGTTTGCCAGCATTCGCGAAAATGTCTGAAGATAAGACAGCTGTTGGTGCTTCGAAGCTAAGCCTTTCGGAGGAGATGCACCTGGGTTTTCTTGAGTCAATGTCGAAGACCAATACTGAAAAGATTGTCAAGGAAACTTTGGAGGGTTTATCTGAAGATACTGGCGACAGTGATAGCTATGATGTGGATAGTGGCAGAGAGGATTCCGAAGATCGCCCGTGGCGGCCTAGTCACTCAAACTTCGGAAAATCAACTATAAAGCAGAGTCACCTTGAAAACATGAGGGGGAGATACTTCCGAGATATATCCATCGTGAGGGCGGATGACGGAGAAAAAACTACACCGACCCCCGAAGATAATGAGGTTGTGATCTTCCGAAGCTTTTTAAGGCTGGGCTATGATTCCCCCTAAGCAAGTTTGTGGTAGAAGTTCTAAAAATATATCAAATTTACCTTCATCAACTTACCCCTGAAGCAGTGATAAGATTTGGAATCTTCGTCTGGGCCGTGAGAAGCCAGGATTTGGAGCCAAGTGCTAAAAGCTTTTGCAATATAAACGAGCTAGTATATGAGACGAAACCGTGGGGTAAGGAACAATATCATAATAATTTTGGTTGTTATAGCTTCGGTGCCCGCTCTGGGTCGAGCTGTCCCGTGCCAATCTTTCGGAAGAGATGGCCCGGGGAATGGATGAAGGAATGGTTCTATGTGAAAAATGATTTGACGGTTCGGGAAGATATCAAGAATATCATCATGCGCCCTATCTGGCAGCGCTTCGGACTTCGGAAACCAAAGGTAGAAATGGACGAAGCAGCTGAAGAATGTCAGAGGGCCTTCGGCGTAGTCTGTTCCTTTATTGGGACCAGGGATTTAATGCAAGAGCACATTGCCTTCAGAGTGTGGCCACTTGTAGATGACTGGGAAATGCCGAAGGAGACCATCAAAGAAGCTGACGAGGGTGGACTAATTAGACTAAAATATACATTCAAGTACGGAGATAAATTTGTTGAACCGGATGATGATTGGCTGAAAAGTATTGAGAATGTAAGTGATGAATTGCTTGGGACCTATTCAAAGGCTGAAAACACTGCATTATCAGCGGCTTTCAGAGGCCGAAAGAAGAAGAGGCTCAACCGAGTATTTGATGCTATTGGGTTTATCTATCCCGACTACTATTATCCAATGCGAGGTCAAAAGAGAAAAAATACTGCTCCTGCAAAGGACACTACTTCGGCTGCTCCCGGGGAGCCAGCACCGAAGAGGAAGAAAGTAAAAGTGTCCACACACCCTCCATGTTGTATTGAGCCGGCCACAGTGCCCGAGTTTATTGGCGAGGCCTCTTCGGCCACCGAAGCCAGAGAACCAACTGCAGCGCTAAAATCCGAAGAAATGGTCGAGGCACCAGCAATAAGAAAGGAGAAATCTGAAGAAAGAGAAACACCAGATGTTATAAGTCCTTCAACAAAAGTTGAGACAGCTAAAAGCCAGAAGGGGCCAGCAGCAACCCCGAAAAGAAAAAGAATGGTTAATGTGCTGGATGTCCTGGAGACGATTAAATCTTCAAGCACAACTCCAAAGAAAATTATTGAGGCGCCTATTGAAGCCTATGCTGCTGAAACTTCGAAGCAGCAATCTAAAACTGAAGCTGGGCCTTCGGAATCCACCAAAATACAGCCTTTGGAGGTCGAAAAAATGTCAAAGGCAAGTTTAGGAACTGAAAAAGCAACAATAACAGAACCGATTCTGATTAGGGAAATTGGTACTGCCACCCCCGAAGCATCCTCCAAAATACATGATTATATTGTGCAACATGCTTCGGGGAAGAAACTATCTGAAGAAGAGATTTTTGAAGCCAATCACTATGCCCGAGAACTGAAATATCCGAAAGGGGCCGTAGTATTCAACGGGACAAACGAAGATGACTTCTTATATTGCCTCCCAGACAATAAAGAATTATCCGTGTGCCGGGAAATGGCTAGAAGCATGGGATTCCCGAAGCTTGAAGCTGGCCTTTGCGCCATGACGAAGGAGGATCTTGCGGATAGTCTTGCATATAACAGTCTAAAGGTACGAAGATTGTAAACTTTGAATTTTGTGGATCTTGAATGAATCCTTTACTATTGTGTTAATCCATTCATTCTTTTTGAATAGGGCTTAATTCTCAGCAATGCCTTAAGGGCACAAAAGAATGCTGAAGACGAGAGCTGCACCATTGCTCTCAACAACCTTCGAACAGAGGTTATTAGGCTACGAAACGAAGCCTTGGAGAAAGACAGAATTCTGCTTACATTAGTGGAAAAAATGAAGGAGGACGAAGCTAACTCTAAAACTCAAGCCGAAGCACAGAGGCGTGAGATTGAAGATCTTCGTAAACAACTAGCCCAAGCCAAAGAAGAACGTATTCTTGAAGAAACAAAACGAGAGTTAAGTGAACAATGGGCAGATCATTTGGAAGTTAATGTTAAAGAGCTTCGTGCTTCTCAAAGAAAATGCTATGTTAAATCCATAGAGTGCGTTAAGAAGATAAAATCCAGCTTTGCCAACGCTGGCGCACTCTCTAGCGAGGAGAATTTCTCAAGGGGCAATCCCGAAGGTCCGATGGAATGGATTAGTAACGAAGCTGAGGCCTTCGAAGAAATCCTGAATAGCCGCGGAGACATATGTGCTTTTTCGGGTGCTAGAGGAATTGCTACTGTTTTGGAGAAGAAAGGTTGTGAGCATGTAAAATCTTTAGCGCAATCCGAAGCTACTTTGTCCTCTGAAGACATTAAAGACCCCTCAGCCGAAGCAAGCATGATCGGCGGAAAATTTTTCACTGATATCTGGGACAACGGCGGCCGAGAAATGGCACAAGAAATTATTCAAAAAAGCGAAAAAGGCATCCATGATGCTAGAAAAGTAGCGGCGGCTGCCGAAAAAAGTACCGAGCTCGAAGGGCAAATAGGTATTAATTAGTGATTTTTATTATGTTGTAATTTTTGATTCCAGACTTTGCTCACGGTTTGTAATAGTAATATAGCCGTATCTTCTCTTCGCTCAGAACCTGCTGAGGCATCTCCGGGCCCCCACCCGAAGGGGGACGATGAAATTAGAAAAATGGCCGAAGCCATTATGGACAAGGTTGTTGACCAGCTACTGAACGAAGCTGCAGAAATAGTTCTAAAAGAGGATTAAATGCTACTGTAAAAACATTTGGAACGTAACGTATGTAATATATTGTAACTTTGAATGTAATATATAATCCATGTACAATTTTAATTCTTTACGATGCATGAAATCTTGCGTACATACCGTTTTTTTGAGCCTTCGACGAAAAAACACCTTCCCTTCTTTTCATGCTTCGTGAAGAAAATTTTATATCACCAGAAGTTGCATACGTTCGTGGTGAAGATTATCCAAGCTTCGTGAAATATTCTCCGAAGCTATAGAAAAGTTTTTGTTGCCTCTCTAATGAAGCTACACTTCTTCTCGGCTTCTCTTGTGCTTTAGCACGATTTTCTCTTTTCCGAATTATTCTTCGAAGATCAATACTGTATCCCCTTCTTGTTCCATATGCAATATGTTGTATGATGCTTATGTTATGCAGAATGATGTGATGATGTTATGTTATGCAAGATGACGTTTGTGCCACAAATACATATCCCTGTAATAGAGCATACACACTTTTTATATCAGCGTTGACTTTTCGCTGTAAGCCTCCCTTAGGAGCTTCTTCGCCTTTTACTTTCAGCGGAATCAGCGTTTATTTTTCGCTGTAAGCCTCCCTTAGGAGCTTCTTCGCCTTTTACTTTCAGCGGAATCAACGTTTATTTTTCGCTGTAAGCCTCCCTTAGGAGCTTCTTCGCCTTTTACTTTCGGCGGAATCAGCGCTGACTTTTCGCTGTAGGCTCAGAAAACTTACACTGCGCTCGCTTAGGAACGACTTTTTACTGTTTCGAACAACTTGCTCTGTGTCTTATTAAAACAAAATTTTGATAATACAAAGGTCCTTCATGCCACCATAAATTCGTATGCTTCAACGATTCAAGCCTATGAAAAAGACACATTTTTATTAAAGTGGAAGACGAAAGTGTTACAAGGAATTAAAAAATGATAAAGGACACTTGATCTTCCCATAATTGTTCCTTATTAACAAAAAAGTAATACCGAATGTAAAAATGCGAAAAAACTGCTGTTGAGGTAGGATATTTATCAGTAAATGTGCTTCGACTCTGGCACAGTGCTATTGACAGTGCGAGCTTCGGAGTCCTCTCTGAAATCCCTCTGATTGTGGTGACTCCCTTCTGGTTGGAGCCCTGGCTGCGTCGGTGGCGGCGGTGGAGGCTGTTGCCAGGATGCTTGGGGTTGCCTTGCCGAAGCAACAGAAGCTGCAGGGTGATTGCCTACATATTCTGGAATGTAAGGCGAATGGTACGAAGCAGTATGCAGGACCTGCTTCGGCTGATTCTGTTGTGCAGCAGCTTCTGCTAGCTCCTTTTGCTTCTGGATGGTAATGTGACACATCCTGGTGGTGTGGCCCTTACCTTCACCACAGAATAGGAAGTATATTTTTCTTGGTTGATCCCCAAATCTTCCCCCAAAGCCCCTGGCGCCTCTGCCCCTTGGCACTGGCGGCCGGAAGGAGCTTTGCTGCTGCCCCGAAGCTTGGGAGGAGCACTGTGGCCTTTGATGTTGACTCGCTTTGTCGTCATTTTGAGTAGAATTGTGAATTGACCTGACGTGCCTTGGATAAAATCTTCCTCCGAAGCCCCTAGTCATTTCAGAGAACCTGAGGGCTTCCTCCCTTCTTTGGCGAAAATCATTGTCAACTCGAATGTACTCGTCCATCTTCTGGAGCAGCTTCTCCAGAGTTTAGGGAGTCTTCCTGGCAAAGTACTGAGCTGCAGGTCCTGGCCGAAGCCCCTTGATCATGGCCTCAATGACAATTTCATTGGGCACTATTGGTGCCTGCGCCCTCAGACGTAGGAACCTTCGGACATATGCTTGAAGATATTCTTCATGATCCTGGGTGCACTGGAATAAAGCTTGAGCAGTGACTGGCTTCGTCTGAAAGCCTTGGAAGCTGGTTATCAGAATGTCCTTCAACTTTTGCCATGAGGTGATTGTCCCTGGCCTAAGGGAAGAGTACCAAGTTTGTGCGACGCTTCTGACAGCCATGACGAAGGACTTTGCCACGACCGCCGTGTTGCCACCGTACGAAGATATAGTTGCTTCGTAGCTCATCAAGAATTGTTTCGGGTCTGAATGACCGTCGTACATGGGGAGCTGAGGTGGCTTGTAAGACTGTGGCCAAGGAACAGCCTGCAGTTCTGTTGATAAGGGAGAAGCATCATCAAAAACAAAATTTCCGTGATGGAAATCTTCATACCAGTCATCCTCGTTGTAGAAACCCTCTTGATGAAGCTCTCTGCGCGGGGGCCTTTGGTTCTAGTCATCTTGAGCAAGATGTCGAAGCTCTTCAGAGGCTTCGTCTATCTGCCTTTGAAGATCAGCTAGACGAGCCATCTTCTCCTTCTTGCGTTGGACCTGTTGATTGAGCATTTCCAAATTTTGGATTTCTTGATCCAATTCGTCCTCCGGAGGCGCTGGACTGGTGGCCTTTCTCTTCTGGCTTCGTGCCTCCCTAAGAGAAACGATATCTTGGTTGTGGTCTAGCGGCTGCAGAGCAGCAGCCCCTGTTGCTGAAGCTTTTTTCGGCGGCATGACGAAGGTGATGTTTGCCGAAGATTTTCAAAACTCAAAAAGTGGAAACACTAACCTCGCTCACCAAAAAAACTGGCTTGTTTTATATCTGGTTGTACATTGCAGTGTGCAATATATATATCTTTGTTCTATATCAATGGCAACATGTAACTGCATTCCGCAATTTGAACAATTTGTGAAAATCCATGCAAGAGGCCAATAGCATTAAATACATGCACGTTATTAGATACAGAAAGAAACGGTAGGAATAAAGAGAAAAAAAAGAATACGTGAAAATCATAATCATCTTTTTGAACGGACTCAACTGACTCATTCTCATTAGTGCGTTCATTAGTTTGATCCTCTCTTTGATGAAATTAGAAACTTAGGGTGTGTTTGGTTTCGGGACAGCCAGGAGTCCAGGACAGGCACGTCCCCTGACGTTCTCCCTTGTCCCTCCAATTTTGAGGGATAACTGGAGATAATATTGAGATAGTCCTGTCCTAGCTCTTGACCTTTAATCAAACAACCTTATTTGAGAGATCGTCACATCCCGTCCCGTCCTATCATTGCAACCAAACGTGAAAGTACCCCGGAAGACACCTTGATCATTCTCTCGGCTTTCATGATCAGATACTGTTGTCTCATCCAATTCCATTTCATCGCCATAATCTGAATCTTCTCGTCCCTCCTGCGATAAACCACCAACGCTATGTCTAAATAGTATCTCACTCACGTAATTGTTCCATGAGTATTAGCTTTTGAGTTCTCATTCTCGAGCTGAGCTGCCTGCACAAAAAGAAATTCACTCTGCCTGTTGGAGGGGGGTGGATTGCCAGGTGCCGGCGAGGGATGACACCAACGGTCGATGCTCTATCCGACGACGCAAAATAAAAGGAACGACATGGATGTTCTAAATGAGCAGCTTTGCGTCCGCGTTTGTTTATGAAAAAAAATCAACGGGCAATGGACATTTTATAGGAGTTGGAACCTAGATGGAACCCACACGTTGGCCAGCAGCAGGTATGGAGAAATGAAGACACTTCTAGCAGCCCCGGTCGTGTAGTGAAAGCAGGTGGGACCCTTACGTTGGACAGCAATGGGCAGAGACAAAGGAAGCTAGCAGGTGGTAGTGGTAGGCGGGCCATTGATTTGCCATCGGACGACGCACGGAAAACTGAACGACGTGGACATCCTGGCTGCTCCGTTTTGCTCCCACGGTTAATATAGAGAAAATCGGCAGCGTCAAGTCTTTACGTTGCCGCTCCCGTCCGGAAAAAGTCCTCTTCAAGCGCTCAAGCTAAGCTCTACCTCCCTCTGCAAGATGTACGGGGAAGAATTGGATGATGATGCAGTCATCCTTCATCCCTGCCATATGACATGCGAGGTGTTAATCTGCCAAGCATATGACGGGATTAGTGGATCCGTCGTACTTAGAGATGTTTGCTAGAGCGCGTACTTTTTGGGTAATTGCGCCTTTCTGATTTCCCGCCAGAAAACGCGTGGTCCTAGCCCTGGTGGGCTGAGGCTGATCTCATGCCTCCTCTCGCGTGGCTATTCAACTTCCTCCTGCTCCCGACGCCTGTTGTCAAAGATGTGTCGAGCGTCGCGGATGTCCCCAAGGCGATCTTTCATGGGACACGTATCCTCGTGGACTGGGTGGGTTCTACGCCCTTGCTCCAAGGCGAGGCCATTTGCGGGCCGTAGTGTAACACCCCATGTGTTACTAAGGGTTTCTACTCAACACACTCACAAAACCCTACTATCACATGTGGGTTAGTTAAGCAAAATACACCATACTTAGGAACCAAGGCCCTAATTAAGTATTGACCATCTTAGAAGACCTACCTTAGCCATATCATGCACATCAAAGGGGGAGAAGTACTTAAAACCTAAGTCCCCACCTTTTAGCAAACTAAGCACCAAAGGAAATTGAGTAAGAAAGCTATATGAATTACATTATCATGACCTGGACCATTTATAAAAGTTATAGCACATTAAATAACCTACCAAAGTTAGTAAGGGAGATACCGAATAAAGGTTTTACAAAATCCCCAAAAAGGTCACTCAAGTGGGGGAAACAAAAGGAAATCAGATTTTTCTTTAGCTCATTTTTAGCCCCTCTAACAAAACCAAACGTGTTCACCCAGTACCAAAACTCAACACCACATACTCTAATTGACAAAGTTGTACCTAAACACTTAATCTAACCCATACCAGAAGATGGCCTCGGGACCAAACTTTTTGACATATCAAAACACCAGATTTACCTCGGTGTTGGCCCTTGAGACAAACTGACCTTGGGGATGTGACAACTCCTTATCCCTGCCAGGAAACGCTTGGGTCTCCACACAGGTCAGGTAGAGCAAGTCAGGTGGTGATATCTTACAAAAGGATCGTGCACAAATTCGCCCGGATTCGCGACCTATGAGCATTTGAAAGGGATAAAACGGGTTGTCGCCACGTGTTTGACCAGGGCTAGCGTCCAGAGCGTGGTCGAACACGCGCCCGCACCCGTGCTCGCCCCCACGCACTGTCGGCACAGCCATGCCCGCTCACGCTCCACGCCTATAAAGCCGACCTGGGCCATCGGTTTCACTCTCCACACTCTCTCGAAATGTGCCCAAGCCTTGCCCGCTGGTGATCGCTCGAGCACAACGAGCTCCACCGTCTGCCATTATCCTCGAGCAGCAGCCACACTGGTCCGCCCACTCCAGCCCCTCTCCACATGTCGCCACTGATACCCTCTGGAACCACCACCGGCGAGTTTTGAGGCTCAAACTCAGCAAAACCCGACATTCGTACGACAAGGTGTTTTTTTGAGGCTCAACCACCAAACCGCCGTGAGTATCGAATGTGTGTGCGTCCCCCACGTCATGGACACGTGTCCTGCCAGTCCTTGACCCCGTCGGCAACACAGCCTTCTTAGCCACATCCTCGCACGAGTGTATGTCCTAGGTGTCAGCCACCATGGCTAGTCACCCCGTGACTCTGGTTTCTCAATCAAGTCCCAAAACTTTTCCTTCACCGCTCTCGGTCCATCGACACGAATCCGCATGACCTTCACCTTCACCGTCGACCACCATACCCGTGCTCCACACCTGCACACCACAAGCCGACCGACATGGTTGCACATACATAATCTTATGCCTCGGTAAGTCATCGACTCGACCCGAGACGCTACCTGTTGACAATCACTCATCATTAACTCGAACCACAAGGGACAAGTCAACCTTGTGTTTGCAAAACCGGTGGAAATGGTGGGCGATAACGGTCGCTTGTGTGGCAGCCCAAGTAGTTGGTACCGACCTGGCATGGCGCAATAGGAGGCGACACAACCGTCCAGATGGCAGGGTCGTCGATCGATCGGCATGGACGACATCATCCGTGTTGTAGAGGATGTGATTGCTATCGATCGACCTATACCAACCAGCACATTGAGACCACAACCATTGCCGATCAAGCATGGTCAGTACCAACCGTCTAGTGGCCATGTGATAGCCTATGATTCATCCATTCGTTTTCCAACCGTTCCAATTTAAAAAACACGAAAATCCAAAAAAAACATCTTGAATTCACACTATGAACACACTGGGGACCCTCACTTCATTCGCACACTTTTACCTCCTATTATCAAGTCTTCTCCTTCATTCACACACTTCCATCTCTTTATAAGGTTTATGGTCCCTTTGTTTTCATATGGATCCAACGTGGAGTCCTAACTACGAAACTTTCACCTCCATCTAAGAACTGGTTTCTATTGTACCACATGATTCGTCCTTTCAACCAGTATAAGAACACCATGTGCTACAATAGAAACCAATTCTTGGATACTATTGTGGTCGTCACATTGTATAAGAACTTTGTACTTTTATTGTTTTTAAATATAATTGTAACGCCCTGAATTTGGGAGTAGAATTTTTTCTTCTTTTCACTCACCAAATTCGGGCGTTACTCTCTTTTCTTTTCCTGTTTTGCTTGCTCCTTCTTCCCAATTTCAAACCAGTATAGTGACAGGTGTCCGTGTCATGTATAAACAAAACCTAAGTGTCATGGGTGTTGCATCATGCCGAAGCGCATTTCTTTGTCTGATGTCGCGTGTTCGTCTCGTTCCGTTTCGGATTTCGGTTTGCGATTAAATTCCGTTTAATGGTCGTGCGTGTCATGGGTTTCGATCCATGATGTGACCCAGCCTAGCCCAGCCCAGCCCGGCCTGGTCCGGCCCGCGCGCCCCTGGCGCCCCTCCCCACTCCATGCGCGCCCCCTCCCCCCAGATCCATTTGCCTCATTTGATTTCTCCCGCGCAGCAATCTCTCTCTCTCTCCCATCTCTCTCTCTCTCGTGGTGCCCTAGGTTTTGGAGACGGTGATCGCTGGAGTTGGATCCCGAGGTGAGCTCCCCTCCCCTCCCTTCTTCTCTCTCTCTCCCTCTCCCTCCCCTTCTCTTCCTTGCGCGTGCCCTCCCTTTCTCCCCTGCGCGCGCGCCCCTGTCCGCGGCGGCTCGCCCCTGCCCCTCCCGCGGCGGCGTGGCCCGCCCGCCCCTGCTCCCTCCCGCGGTAGCGCGGCCCCGCCCCCCTGCTCCCTCCCCTGCGGCGGTCCGGCCCCCGACGCGGCGGTCCCTGCCCCCGGCGCGGCGTTCCCGCCCCCGGCGCGCGGACCCGGCCCCCGGCGGCATCCCCTTCCCCCCGGCGTGGCGGCTCGGCCCCCCGGCGCGGCATTCCCGCACTCCCCCCGGCGCGCTGCCTCTGCACGTGGCCTCGGCCCCCTGCGCGCGGCGTCCCGGCCCCCGGGGTGGTTCGCGTGGCCTCGGCGCGGCCTCGCGCTCCCTTGTTTACCCCCAACGCGTTCCCGTGTGCGCAACCCCACACGCGCGGTGATTATTCTTGGTTTTTAATTAATTTCAAACTCCGTTAGTAAGCATGCTGCGTCGCGCGCTTCTTCGCGCGACGAATTTGTTTAATTTCAGATTCTATTAATGCGCTTCATCGCTCGACGATCCATCTTAATTTCAGGTTGTTTAATATGTGACGTCACGCGTCCAGTCACGCGATGTCCCACTTTAAACTCGGCTCTGTTGACGTATGTCGTCGTGCGTTTCATCGCGCGATGCTTAATGTCTCTTTATAATTAATGCAAGTGTCTCGTTGTGCGCTCTGTCGCACGACGAGTCGTTGATTTCTTAATTCGATTTAGAGTGTTATGTCGCGCGTCTCGCTGCGCGATAATCCTTTTAATTTATATTCATCTGCTTATAATGATTAGACATGAAACATGACTTTACTTTATGCTAAACGTAGTGTCCAAATTAATGCCCCTCAATTGAGCGAGTGGTTTAATTCATAGTAATGTAACGTGATCGTTTCTCGACTGTCTTTTCCTCTTTCTCTCTTAACCGTAATTGCGAGCCCGCGTGGAACGTCTGTTTATTTATTGCATCCTATTGTATGGTGTACTGTTCTTTTGTATTAAACGTGTGGATGTATGTATGTTTGCGCTCGCATAGAGAACGATCTGGTTGAGGAGCCCAAAGAACTCGTAGGAGAAGCCCCTGAGCAGCAGTCGGTTGGTGGAGGCAAGTGTCCCTTGACCTATCTCTGTCCTATACATTCTTTAATTCACCTCCCGCATTTCATATTTATACCTAAGGATTTACTAGCTTTTGTTATCCATGTCCTTGTTTACCTATTTGGGTCGGATTATTATTGTGTAGTTTATTGCTATTGCTTAACATTAATCAATGAACATGATGAGAATTATCTATGATACGTTGTTTTCCCTCTTATTTATGATATCATACTTGTGGTATTTAAGGAGACTCGAGCGGTTTGTCGAGTGCCTCTCCGTAAGGACCTGTTCGTTGGATGACCGCCCGGGAAAACAGTGCAACCATGAGGGTGGAGTGGGACGCCCTTAGCCGAATAATTAGAGGAACCGGGGTGTAGTTCGCTTAGCCGTCGTGCCGTCAATGGGGCTCGGTGTATGCGGCTCGCTCTGCAAAGGTTGATTTGTCCCTTGGGGAGGAGTGCGGTACATTTAGGAAACCTAACGGGCGGCTACAGCTCCGGGGAATCTTTGTAAAGGCTACGTAGTGATACCCTGCTGGGTCACCTTGGTAGTGATCAATGGAGAGTCATGATCTCCGGGCAGAAAGGGAAATCACGGCTTGTGGGTAAAGTGCACAACCTCTGCAGAGTGTATGAAAACTGATATATCAGCCGTGCTCGCGGTTATGAGCGGCCAAGGGAGTCCCAGTGATTAGTGGTACTTGATCAGAGATGTTCAGATTGCAGGTGGCAATGAGATTGATGGTTCTTGGTATTGACTATGGTAATGGTAAGTGGTATTCTTTCTGTTTGGAAAGGGTACTTTGGGTTAATAACTTGGGTTAATGCTAAAACCTGGCTTTCTACTAGTAATAATAATCTGACCAACTAAAAGCAACTGCTTGACTTACCCCCACATAAAGCTAGTCCACTATAGTCAAACACGACACTTGCTGAGTATGTTGATGTGTACTCACCCTTACTCTACACACCAACCCTCCAGGTTGTCCGCATTGCAACCACTGCTCAGGAGAAGATGAAGCCGTGGAAGGAGACTTCCAGGAGTTCCAAGATTATGATGAGTTCTAGGCATGGGTTAGCGGCAACCCCAGTCGGTTGCCTGTGAAGGCCGCGTGTATCTACGTTTCTTTTCCGCACTTTGATTATTGTAAAGACTAGGTGGATGTCTAAGACATATGATGTAATCGACTATGTTTTCCCCTTTTTAATACTATTCGAGCATTGTGTGATGATGTCCATGTTATGTAACTGTTGTGTACGTGAATTGCTGATCCTGGCACGTACATGGTTCGCATTCAGTTTGCCTTCTAAAACCGGGTATGACAATTATGAACTTTGTCGGTACCCTGAAACTAGGGTACCCCTTACTATAGTATGAAGACGCAGTACCCACACGACTATCTTTAGTCGCGTGGTAAAGGAGCTATGCGTGGGACTAGACCATGGCTCGCCCCAGCCTCGGGCGACTACTCTAGGCCAGCAACAGCACCCGACCCCACCTCGTGGATGGCTCCGGGGCCGCCACGTGGCTAGAGAAGATGATATACTCCAAGGTATCAACAGTGAGTTTGGACCCCCATGGGAAAGTGCCGGACCCCCATGGGAAAGTGCCGGACTATATACAGACTAGACCTTCGGGTAAGGTCAGGACCCCCACGGGCGCAAATCGGACCCCTAGGATGGGTTCCGGACCCCTCTATGTGGGGTCCGGGCCACTCACAGCAGGGTCCTGGGATTCTGGGACAAAGAACACCCAGGCCTTAATCAAGGCCAGGCGAGGGTCCGGAGCCGACACGTGTCTGGACCATAACGTATACGCTTCTGCTCCCCGCTCAGGCGGAGCCCCGATGCTGCCATGTGGCATGGTGCACGTGACGTAAGCCAACGGGTGGAGCCTAACGTAAAGCCTCTAGGCTGCACGACCTCTGCATTTATTGCGGACAAGGCGCGCCGCCTGTCTATTCCACTGGCAGGCGATGTGCCGCCTCGGCATTTATTGAGCCATGTCCATTCCACTCACAGGCGATGTGTCGCCTCCGCATTTAATGAGACCTATCCATTCCACTGACAAGCGGCGACCTGTCTGCTAGCAGGCGGCAACCTATCCATTCCGCAGGCGGCGTGCCTGTCCATTCCGCTGGCAGGCAGCACGCCCATACTACCATGTGCACTACACCCATCATTGCTCGCACGTACCAAGGAAGCAGCCGCCGCATATCAATACTATGCGGGCTGCGGACATCAGGGCGCTTGGAGATTTCTTAGGCGTCACTTGCATTAGTTACTCCTAGAATGTTTTTCATCCATTATGCTCCTGGGCCCACATGTCGGGGCTCAGCATCCTTGTATGTGCCTCCCTTGAGCTATAAAAGGGAAGGCACACAACGTTACAAGGCAGACGCAACTTAGACTCTCAGGTTCACATAGACCCAACTCAGACTCTCATACGCTCAAGTTCATACACCTCTCAAGCTCACAGACTCAATACAACACACAATGGAGTAGGGTATTACGCTCCGGCGGCCTGAACCACTCTAAACCCTTGTGTGTTCTTGTGTTCATCCCGAATCCACCTAGCAGACAGGCAAAACGCTTAGGCCCCCTCCTCATCTTAGGATTTAGGGTGGGTGCGTTCTGCCACCCAGCCGAAGATTTTCCTCTCCGACATTTGGCGCGCCAGGTAGGGACGTGGCATTTGGTTTTTGTTTGCTTTCTTGCTCGACACCATGGTCCAGATTGTCGAGCACCACGACTTCATTCCCGAGGACTTCCCGATGGAGGAAGAGGCTGCGTCTTCCACGCCACAGGCCTCCAGCCGCCCTATGCCTGGTGCTGCTCCTGTGTGCTCTGCACGGCAGCACACTCCTGCGCAGACATCCAGAGTGTCAAGGGCTGCGTCTGGGGCCTTGTCTGCAGCCAGGGAGTTGCTACGCCACCCTCCTAGCTCCACGGCCTCACTGGGGGCCATGAAGCAGTGGCATGACGATGTCGATCGCCTGCTCGGCATGGCACATTCTGACTCAGCCAGACCCAGGCCTCGGTCATCCTGGCATAAACACGAGGCGTCGGCGTTAGTGCGCTCACCCTCGGTGAGGGCCGCACCAAGTAAGGACCTGCGGACGGAGCTCAACCGCAGGCGTGCGTGAGAAGATGCTCTAGTCTCTCTGGAGAGATCTGATGACCTGCGGGTAGAACTCAACCGCAGGCGTGCGAGCGAGGACGCATGAGTCTCTCTGGAGAGGGCACGTGAGCGCCGGCTAAACTTCGAGGGTCGCAACCTCGACCACAACTTCACTGCGGTTGCACCGCAAACTCCAACGGGCGCCCGGATCCAGGCGGGTGTCCTATTGGCCGGCGTGGGATGCGCCACACTGGTGGATCATCTCCGCGCGGTGACTTTGCCATCCAAATTCCGGCCACACCTACTCGAGAAGTACGATGGTACGTCAAATCCGTCAGAATTCTTGCAGGTATACGTCACCGCTATTACGGCAGTAGGTGGAGACACTGCTATAATGGCAACATACTTCCATGTAGCCTTGTCTGGGCTAGCCCGGACTTGGCTTATGAACCTCACCCCAGGATTGATCTACTCCTGGGAAGAGCTCTACGCACGGTTCATAACGAACTTCGCCAGCGCTTATCAACAGCATGGCGTGGAGGCTCCCTCCATGCAGTGAGGCAGGAATCCGGGGAAACTCTCTAGGCTTTTATCTCCCGCTTCACCAAGGTATGAGGGACTATACCTCATATCTCTGATGCTTCCATCATCATCGCTTTCCGCCAGGGGGTGCGTGATGAAAAGATGCTGGAGAAGTTGGCCACACATGACATGGAAACTGTCACCATGCTCTTCGCTCTAGCTGACAAGTGTGCCAGAGCTGCCGAGGACCGTGCATGGCACTCGACACCACAAACCGGAGTTGCCCAGATGGGCGGCTCGGGTGCCATCACCCAGGACGGCAAAAAGAAGAAGAATCGCGGCCACGAGAGGCCGTAGTCTGCTGCCCCGATCGTCGCAGCTGTGACTGGGGGCTGGAACGAGCGCAACAAGCGCCCACGGCCACAGGGAGGCAACAGTGGCTCATGCTCTGTGCACCCCAACAGTCACCACAGCGCCTCGGGATGCCGCAAGATCATCAAGCTCGCGAAGCGCGTCATCGAGCGGCGCGAGCAGACTTCCAAGGATGGCTCCCCACCTCGTCGCCGACCTAGTAAGGAGAGGGTCGACGATAGTGATGTGGCCGCGGGAGAATGGGACCTCGGGTATCAGTCACCTAAGGGGGTCCTAAAGGATGTTTTCACTGGGGACTCTGACTCCAGTGATGACAACGACCGCCGCAAGAAGCTGTACGTCATGTACGGCGGGAGCTGGGAGCTCACCTCCCGCGGGAACGTCAAGTCCCTGCGCCGAGAGGTCCTTTCGGCGGTCCCGGGAGTCCGAAGGCTGCTCCACATCAGCGGTGGAGGAGCACCACCATCTCCTTCGGGGCATCCGACTGCCCCGACAACATGGCAGGGGCAGGTATACTACCACTCATCACCGCCCCTGTCATCGCCAACATGCGGCTGCACCATGTGCTGATTGACGGTGGGGCTGGGCTCAACGTTATCAGCCATGCTGCATTCAAGCAGCTGCAGATCCCAGGGTCCCGACTAGGACCCTCTTGTCCATTCTTCGGAGTGGGCCCACAACCGGTGTATCCCCTGGAGAGCATCACACTCCCGGTAACATTCGGGACCAAGGAAAACTTCCGCATAGAGAACGTCCAGTTCGACATCACGGAGGTTAACCTCCCCTTCAACGCCATCATTGGCAGACCAGCCCTGTACCGGTTCATGGTCGTTGCCCGTTATGGGTATTTGGTCCTCAAGATGTCGTCTCCAGCCGGGGTCCTCACCGTGTGGGGCGACCGCGCCGCTGTGCTTGCGGCTGTGGAGAAGCTGCATGCCCTAGCGGCAGAAGCTGCTCGCCCGGACGATAGAGGGAGGGACCCCTCGGCCTCCGGTACCAAGGCGCATACCAAGGTGCCAAAGGTGCGGCCATCCGGAGCGGACGACATCCCCATCAAGGCCATCCGGCTCTGTGTGGATTCCCCCCAGACCACTCGCATGCGGGTGATCTGGAGAAAAGATTGGAACTCGCGCTCGTCGCCTTCCTCCAGGCAAATGCCGACGTGTTCGCATGGGAGCCATTGCAGATGCCTGGGATCCCCAGGTAGGTGATCGAGCACCATCTAAAGATCCACCCTGACGCCAAACTGGTGAGTCAGAAGCCTCGGAGACAGTCCGTTGAGCAGCAGGACTTCATCCGAAAGGAGGTCCAGAAGCTACTAGACGCCAGCTTCGTCGAAGAGGTTCATCTCCCAATGTGGCTGGCCAACCCAGTCATCATCCCCAAGGCGAATGGGAAGCTTTGGATGTGCATCGACTACACCAGCCTTAATAAGGCTTGTCCCAAGGACCCATATCCACTTCCACGTATAGATCAAATCGTGGATTCTACCTCCGGGTGCAACCTCTTATCCTTCTTGGATGCTTACTCTGGTTTCCATCAAATCCAGATGTCTAGGGAAGATAGGAAGCATACCGCTTTTGTAACAGTGAATGGGCTTTACTGCTATGTCGTAATGCCTTATGGTCTGAAAAACGCCTTGCCGACATTTGTGCGGGCGATGAGTAAGACTTTCGGGGACCTGATTAGGGACAGAGTAGAGGTATATGTCGATGACATCGTGGTCAAGACTAAGAGAGGGTCGACCCTAGTGGAAGACTTAACCCTGGTCTTCGACAAGCTGTGGGCAACACGCACAAAGCTGAACCCGGACAAGTGTGTCTTTGGTGTCTCTGCAGGAAGGTTGCTGGGGTTCCTGGTTTCGCATTGGGGCATTGAAGCAAACCCGGAGAAGATCAAGGCGATTGAGGCGATGAGGCCTCTGGCCCATATCAAGGACGTCCAGAAGCTTACGGGGTCATTAGCCGCCCTTAGCCGCTTCATTTCAAAGCTGGCTGAGAGGGTGCTACCCTTCTTCAAGCTATTGGGGAAGTCCGACCCATTCTCTTGGACCGAAGAGGCGAAACAAGCCTTTCAAGAGTTGAAGCAGCACTTGGTGTCCCTACCAATCCTGGTAGCTCCAGAGCCTGGGGAGCCGTTGTATTTATACATCGCGGCGGATGCAGAAGCGGTGAGCATGGTGCTGGTCGTCGAAAGGACGGCACAAGAAGACTAGGTGGCAATAGAAGGCCAGGAACCTGAGGGCTCGGGTCCAACTACAGGGGTCTAGATCGTTCAGAGGCCGGTCTACTACGTCAGCGAGGTCCTCCATGAAGCAAAAGCCAGGTACCTTGAGACGCACAAACTTCTTTATGCTGTGCTTGTTGCGTCCAGGAAGCTGCGCCACTATTTCCAGGCACACAGGGTCGTGGTGGTGACCTCCTTTCCTTTAAGGGCCATCCTCCACAACTCTAACGCCACACGCAACATCGCCAAGTGGGCCGCGGAGCTCGCTGAGTTCCAGCTGGACTTCCAGCCTCGCCACACCATCAAGAGCTAGGTCCTGGCTGACTTCATCGTGGAGTGGACACCTCCTTCGAGCGCTCCTAGGGGTCCGGATCCCGATTCGGACTCCATACCTATGGAGCCCAGGGGTCCGGTCTTCACCGAGCCCCACTGGACGCTCTTCTTCGACAGATCCACCCGTCAACAAGTTGGCGGAGCTGGGGTAGTCCTCATCGACCCCAATGGAGATCAAGTGAAGTACATGGTGCACCTTGAGTTCAAGGCCACCAACAATATGGCAGAGTATGAAGCATTGATCTTTGACTTGTCGGGCGCCCTATCCCTCGGGATCCGCCAGCTCCTCGTGAAGGGGGACTCCCAGCGGATCATCAAGCAAGTCTGCGGGGAATGTAGCTGCAACGAGCCCAGGCTCGCAGCTTACCTCCTCCACGTAAGGAAGCTAGAAAAAAGACTTCATGGCCCTGGAACTGCAACATGTTCCTCGGGCTAACAACTCGGTGGTAGATGAACTCTCCGTGAGGGCATCAACTTGGGCACCCGTGCCCAAGGGCGTCTTCAAAAGACGGTTGCTGAGACCCACCACCCAGCTTGCTGAACTAGGCGAAGGGGGCGAGACTAGCACCTCGAAGCTAGCGGTCCCGGTGGCATACCACATACAGAACCCACCGAAGACTGTGTGTGCTACAGGGGGTCCTGCCAGCCCCTTAGCGCCACAGCTAGTATCTCAGAGTGGTCCCGATGCATGGATCTCTGATATCCGGGGCTACCTGAAGGAAAATATCCTTCCTGAAGATCATGTGTCCGCAGAGCGCATAGTGTGGTTGGCTAAACGCTACACGGTGGTAGAGGGGGATCTTTACCACTGTGGCACCAATGGCATTCTCATACGGTGCATCACCCAGGAGGAGGGCCGCGAGCTGCTCGTGGAGATCCATGGAGGAGAGTACAGAAGTCATTCCTCATCCCGCACATTGGTCGGTAAGGCCTTCCAGCATGGCTTCTACTGGCCAATCGCCCTCCAGGATGCAGCTGAGATGGTAAAGTCCCGCAAGGCGTGTTAGTTCCATGCAAAGCAGATACACACACCAGCTCAGGCTCTGTAGATGATTCCACCCTCCTGGCCATTCACAGTATGGGGGGTGGATATCCTGGGACCATTCCCCAAGGTCGTCGGCGGGTATCGTTTCCTCTTCGTCGCCATCGACAAGTTCACCAAGTGGCCTGAGGCCACCCCTGTGGTTAGCATCACTCAGGGTGTTGCTGTTGCCTTCCTCAAGTCGATCGTCTGCAGATTCGGGGTCCCAAGCCATATCATTACGGACAACGGGACCCAGTTTACAAGTCGGCTCTTCTAGGAGTATTGCGAGGGCATCGACGCCCAACTCTACTTTGCATTTGTGGCTCACCCCAGGAGCAATGGCCAAGTTGAGAGGGCAAATGCAGAGATCCTCAGGGGACTCAAGACATGCACCTATGACTGCTTGAAAAAGCATGGTGCAAATTGGGTCAACGAGCTTCCGTCCGTGCTATGGGGGAACCGGACCACACCCAGCCGAGCTACCAGGGAGACCCCGTTCTTCCTGGTCTACGGGGCCGAAGCCTGCCTTCCCCCGAAAATCATTATGAGCTCCCCACGGGTCCAGTCGTTTGATGAGTCTATGCAAGAACAACTACTGCGCGAGGAGGTGGACTTCATCGACGAGCGCAAATGGCGAACGGCGATCCGAAATGCACGGTACAACCAAGCGCTCCGGCGCTACCACCAACAGTTCGTGCATAGTAGGGAGCTCAGGGTCGGGGACCTAGTCCTAAGACGAGTACTGAACCGAGAAGGGCTCCACAAACTCTCCTCCAGTTGGGAAGGACCCTTCAAGGTGACAGAAGTATGCCGACCCGGGTGTGTCCGCCTTGCCACAACTGAAGGAGTGCCTCTTCCCAATCCCTGGAACATAGAGCATCACTGTAAGTTTTACCCATAAAAGCAAAACTGAGGAATTTAGTTTTCTTCCTTTGTAACTAGGTTGTGCATATATGTACGTCAACCTAGTGAGGTCCGCCCTCATAAACCTGGCCTGTTGGCCTACACTCATGAATATCAAGTTATAAGGAGAAGATTCACCCCCCAGATTTGTTTTTGTGAGGGTTTTATTCTACTTCAGTTTGCAACTATTATTTCTTATCTAACCCACCCTTATAGCTTCCCACCCTTGCTGGTATGATGACATCCGAATTGAGTAGCCAGGTTTGCAGTTTAGGACCCCTCTACAAAGGCAGGGGGTCCGGCAGCCTGAGGGCTAGTTCTAGAGAATGGGCGCTCACTCCCTGGGGTGGTCCGGAGCTGTGTAGCCGCTTAGCTTGGTTCCATACCCTAAGCCTGCACGCTCCACCGCTCTGGGGTGGGCACCCTAGTATTTGGAACTATAGTCTTGTGGGTCCGGCAACCTAGGGTTCGGTTCTAGAAAATGGACACACGTCTCCTGGGGTGGTCCAGATCTGTGTAGTCGCTTAGCATGGTCCTATACCATAAGCCTGCACGCTCCACCACTCTGCGACGAGTGTCCTAGTATTTGGAACTGTGATTCAAGGGATCCGGGCATACGGCTTGGCTTCCCAGACTAAATCCTGCAGGTCCTGTTGCATGAATCAAAGGATGACAGATACCAGACGATGGGTCCTATGGGTGTGCTACTAACACTTCCTAGCCAAAGCTGTGTACAGGTCCAGGTCCTAGTCGAGACTACCTCCTGAGGGCCGGGTCACCAACTCTTTCTTAGGTATACTGGTATCCAGCCTCGACACATCGAGCCTACATCCTAGGGGGGCCAAGTACTAGAGAGGAGTTGGTAACGCCACACACAGCAAGGACAAATAGCATACATATAAGTGCTAATACTTCTTGATAAATAGTACTCAAAAGTATCTTACAAAACCAAAAAATATTACAAGCCCGCTTCCCAGCGGGACCCTTGCCTTCTCTCTGCAGATCTAGCTACTCATCATCAGCAGGATCCCGCTGGATGCGTTCGGCCACCAGCCCCACAACATCTTGTACGCCCTCCTAGGCGGTGTCTTCAGTGTCGGCCACCGGACCAGCGATCATCGGCTCCAAGGAGATGGCTGGGTCGTGGCTCCAGAAGCACGTCAGGATATACTCGATCACCGCCCGGCAGAGCCTTCCACCCTCGGCCTCCAGGCAGGTGCCAACAATTTGGTCCAGGCGTCGGAGGCGGTCGGCGGTGGAGTCCAGCACCGGGAGCGCGTCGAAGATGGACATCGGCAGCTTCGACATAGGGATGGGACTCATCCCTAGCGGCACCAGTGTCGTGCTCGCCTCGCCGGCCCATGCAGCGATGCGCTGGACCCCGGCGCGATGCTCCGCCTGAAGGTCTTCGAGAGCCTTCCTGGTGGCCTCCACCGCCTAGGGGCCTGGCGTCGCCTGCACCGCCTGGAATTGCTGGATCCGATCCTCCAGCTCCTTCTCCTTCTGCTCCACCTCGAGCTCGTGCTCGGCCAGCATCTTGCCTCGCCGAGTCAGCATCTCTTCCCGGAAAGCGAGATCCTTCTCCCGTCTGGCGAGGTCCGTCTCCCGCCTCTCCAAGGATTGCTCCTTCGCTTTAAGTTTCTCCTCCACGAGGGCAGCGGTGCTGGCCTTGTCGTCGAGCTCTTGCTGCAACTTTTGCAGCCTCTCCACAGCCGTGGTCTGCTGGATCCGCTGCTCTTCCAGGATCTTGTCCAAGGAACCCAGCTTGGCATGGAGCTCTGTTGCGAGGGCCTCCCGCTCAGATACGGCCTCCTCCCTCTTGGCTAACCTTTTCTCCTTCTGGCTTGCCTCCAGCTCCTGGGCGTACACCTTCTGGAGGTCCTTTTTGTAATCCTTGCGGTCTCGCTCAAGCTCGGACCGCTTGGAGGCGAACTGGCGGGACACAGCCTTAGTGTGCTCCTCCAGCTGGGAGCGCCAGTCGCTGAGGCACTGGTGCTCGGCCTTGAGCGCCTCCCACTCCTGCAGGATCGCCTTCTCAGTCTCATGAAGAGCCTGATGGGCGCGAGACAGCACCCGGGGGAGGGGAACTGGAGCTGCTTCTGGTTCGGCGTCGGACCGGAGCCGCCACCCAAAAACCACCTCCGTCTCCTCCGGAATGGGCGGTGGGATGGAGCCGGATGCGCCCCATGTCACCCTCAACGGCAGGAGTGGGCGCAGCTAGGACCTCCCCCGCCACTGCTGCCGACGGTGTACTCGATGGCATCGCCGTCGTTGAGGCTGCGGTAGCCGTCGGCGGATCGACGACGCCACTCCCAGCAGACGTCTGCTGCTGAGAGCCAGACCTGTCGGTGGGCATGGTATCCGGCGGAGGAGGCGTGACCTTAGGAGCAGAGGGGGAGGAAGCCCTGACAAGCAAAGGATGAGTTAAGACCCGTCGGCATGATAACTACACTCGTGGAAAAAAGGGGGCTACACTTACTTGGGGCCCTGGACTTTCCAGTGACCCTGGAAGCGGGACGTCCGCTGCTGCTGTTCCTGCTGCTACTGGTGCCCCTGAGGGAGATCACCCCTGGGTGGTGGTGGTGGCGGCGGGACCGACAGGGGTGGTGGTTGTGGTGGCGGCGGACCCGATGGTGGTGGTGGCGGAGGACTGACGCGCCTCTGCGCGCCTTGGGCCTGGGAGCCGGCCTCCTTGGCCCCACTAGCAGTCCTCTGACGCTTCTGGGGGGGTCCGAAACAAATGACCCATCGGCGCGGCGCAGTCGGCGTCGCCTCTCTTCCTCCGACTCCTCGGTGCCACCTAGGGCAGAGGAACTGCTTGCAGCCCCTTTGCCCTTGCCCAAGGGGCGGGGGCCGCGGCGAGGGCGCTGGGAGCCACGCTGCCAGATTGGGGGCCTCCAGCAGGTACACCGGGGATCTGGATCCCGCAGAGGGGGTCACGACTGCCGGTCTGACGAACCGCCACACCGCTCTCATCGAGGGTCGGCAGCTTGGCCAGCACCGCCGTCCGCAACCCTGGATCATCACAGAGCGCCGGATGTCCTGGGGGAGTATCAAGGATTCGGGGATAAAGGACTCACCAGTAATCCCCTTCACCAGGAGTTCCAGCTCCTCCCAGGACAGGTCGGTCCCCGGCCTACGCTGGATCCTGCCAATGTCATTTGAGCCGGTGAACCAGCAGCACAGACGCGGCCTCCTCTGCAGTGGCATGATCTGGTGCTTCAGAAAATCGTCGACCATGTGCATCGAGGTCAGGCCACCGGCTGCCAAGGCCTTGATCCTATCCAACACGGGCAGGAACTCTGGCGCAAGGGACGGCTTGGCCCTCCATTGCTTCCGGTCGAGTGTTGGTCCGTCGTTCGGCAGCGCGAGGCGGTCGTTGACCTCGGCGCTGACGATCACCCAGTCGGCGTGCCAGTTTTCCCACCTCGCGCTGCTGAGGGAGGAGATGTAGGCGTCGGCCGAATCCGGCCTCGTCTGGAAGCACTACAGGAATCCTGAAGATTCTCGTCGGCCGGATTAACTCCCGTCGACCAGATGAAAAGCCGACGGGAGTTAGTTAACTCCCGTCGGCTACAGGCCAGCTGACGGTCCTTAACTCCCGTCGGCCCAGACACAAGCCGACAGGAATAAGGTAACTCCCGTCGGCTCTGACAAAAGCCGATGGGGATTAGGTTATTCCCGTCCCCGCCACCGTGCCATCCCCGTCGCGCCCGCCCGTCCCCACCGCGCCCGTCCCGCCGCCGCGCCCGCCCTCACCCGTCCCCGTCGTGCCCCACACCGCCCACACTGCCGCCGCCGCCACAAGGGCCGACGCCGCCCCAAACGTCTCCTGAAGCGTCGTCGCTGCCTCCTCGAGCGCCGTCGCCGCGCCCAAGCGCCGCCTCCGCCCCCGACCGCATCTCTGAAGCGACTACGACACCCACGTGAGTTAAAAATGTTAATGCATGGGATTGTGAATGTTAATTATGTGTGTACATGTTTATTTTCATCGGTTTTTTATGGCCGACGAGAGTTAACTTTCATGTGATTAGTATTAATTTAATAACATATGTGATTAGAGTGTGATTAGAGTTAATTTAATATCACATGTGTGGCTTCATGTTAGGTAAGTAAGTCTTCTATTATTATAGTAGATTTAACTTATACTATTGAATTGTTAAATTTGATGTTATTTATTGATTAGATTTAACTTATAATATTAGGATGTATGAAGGTTTCGATATTGATAAATTTGATGTTATTTATGTATATATATAATTATTTATGTATATATAGTTTTACTACTTACCTATAGATGTATGTGTGACGTGTAGAAACGTGATTGTCTCACACACACTCTTTACTCGTACACATAGCCGCAATAATGGGTGATAGACGTGATTGGATGTATGAAGGTTTCAAGAAGGGTGGGTGTCACACAAGTGAATGGTTTGCCAAGACGCAAATGTTTCTGGACCATGCAACTGCTTTGTCATAAATAGATAATATTAGGTGTCCATGCAATAAATGTATAAATATGATGAGCCACACCAAGAGGCAGGTCACACTACACCTGTGCTCACATGGTTTCGTGCCAGGCTATAAGGTCTGGTATCTCCACGGTGAAGATGTTGAACGAGCAACAGAAGTAGAAGTTGATGATGGTGAAGATGATGTTGATAGGATGGACCAGATGCTTGAGGATCTGCAACCTGAACTGGCACCAGATCATCATGATTCACCTACACCGGAGGTTTAGAAGTTCTTCGACCTACTCAAAGCGTCAGAAGAGCCTCTTCACGGGCACACTTAGATGACCGTCCTCGAATTCGTGACTCGGCTGATGTCAATCAAGTCCAAGTTTGCATTTTCAATTAATTGTTACAAGGAGCTTGTGGATTTGATTAGCGAGGTTCTTCCTACGGGTTACAAGATGCCCAAAGACATGTACCAGTCCAAGAAATTGCTTGAAGGTCTTGGTATGGAGTAAGAGAAGATTGATGTTTGCCAGGACAACTGTATGCTTTTTTGGAAGGAACATGGCAGAGAGCAGAAATGCTTAAAATGTGGGAAGTCGAGGTATGTGGAGCTTGTAAATGAAGATGGGGAGAAGGTGGTGACAAAGGTTGCACATAAACAGCTTCGATACATGGCTCTCACTCCTAGAGTGAAATGTTTGTTTCTCTCGAGGAAGACCGCTATGCACATGAGGTGGCATAAAGATTGTACGGACAGACAAGATGGGTTAATGTTGCACCCGTCAAATGGTGATGCATGGAAGGCTCTTGACAACTTTGATCCAGATTTTGCCAGCGATGCAAGAAACGTTCGTATCGGCTTGGCAACTGATGGTTTCACGCTATTCAATATGACCGCTGTGTCGTATTCATGTTGGCCTGTCATTGCCATACCGTACAACCTTCCACCTGCTCTTTGCATGAAATATGAGTTTATGTTCCTATGTCTTGTTATACCTAGGCCTGAGCATCCTAGCATACGCCTCAATGTGATGCTTCAACCACTGATTGAAGAGTTAAAGAAGCTCTGGCAAGGTGTGGAAGCCTATGACTGCTTCAAGAAGCAGAAATTCAATCTTCATGTTGCATATCTGTTCTCGGTTCATGATTTTATGGCATATAGTATTTTCTCTAGATGGAGTGTGCATGGTAGATTGACGTGTCCTTATTGTGCTAAAGATACAGATTGTTTTCGTCTTAGTGCTGGTGGCAAGATATGTTACTTTGATTGCCATAGATGTTTTCTACCCTTCAATGACCCCTTCAGAAGGCAGAGAAAGGAATTTAGGAAGAGCACCATCGTCACGAAGGGACCGCCCAAGCGACGTAGTGGGATAGAAACTACAGAAGAGCATAGGAAACTTGTCCTAGACGAGAGTGAGAAAAGGCATCAAGGTTTTGGTGAGGAGCATAACTAGACTCACATATGTGGCTTGTGGGAGCTTTCTTATGCTAAGTCATTGATTTTGATGCACAACATCGACGTCATGCATCAAGAGAGTAACTTTTGCCAAGCCCTCATAAATACATGCATGGATTTCCCTGATAAAACAAAATACAATGACAAGGCACGCATGGACTTAGCAGTGATATGTGATCGTCCAGCCCAAGTGCGTAGAGAAAACGGAGGCAAACCAAAAGCTGACTATTGTCTGAAACCTAAGCAATGAAAAGAAGTGATGAAGTGGATGAAGGATATTAAATTCCCCGATGGTTATGCCGCTGGTTTTAGAAGATCTGTGAACTTGAAGACAATGAAGATGAATGGACTGAAGAGCCATGACTTCCACATAATTATGGAGAGGCTCATGCCTGTAATGTTTTGTGGGTACATTTCCGAAGCTGTGTGGAAAACGTTAGCTGAAGTTAGCTATTTCTACAAACAGTTGTGTGCTAAAGAAATCAGAAGAGATGTGATGGAACAGCTGGAGAAAGAGGCACAGGTGCTTTTGTGCAAATTGGAAAAAAAATTTCCACCGGGTTTCTTCAATCCTATGCAGCATCTCTTTATACATCTTCCATATGAGGCTAAGGTCGGTGGTCCTGTTCATGTTTCATATAGAAAGAGCATTAAAGAAGCTTAGAGCAATGGTGGGCAATAAGGCAAGAGTTGAAGGATGTATTGTGGAACAATTTAAACTAAAGGAGGTAGCACACTTCACAAGTTGTTACTTTGCAGAAGAACATAATGTATTTGCTCGAAAGAAAAGGTACCATGATGATGAACGAGAGATGCCTCCGTGTAGTGATCTTTCGATTTTTCAGACAAACGACAAAGCCATTGGTCCACCCAAGGCATATCACCTCAGTATGGAAGAATGGAAGTCTGCTTTACTGTACATGTTCACGAATATGCCTGAGGTGGAGAAATACTTTGTGTAAGACTTATTTGCTTAAACTGTTTATATGTGAATTAGTTTATGTTATCAAATATCTCATGTCATACAATAATATTTGACAGCGAGTTTGATGAACAAAACATGAGGTGTCTCAGTAGGCCAACAACGAGAGACATAGACAAATTGCGACGCAATGGTATGCATGGGCGACCTAATTTCATTATGTGGCTTCGGGACCGTGTAAGTCTTAATTATGTGGCTCTGAGACCTAATTTTAGTTAACTAATATTACAGAATTTGCTAATGCTTTGTCGCATAATTGACAGTTTGGGGAGGAAATGAATTTGAATGATGACTTACGTCAGTTATCTATTGGAAGCGTAACTGCCAAAAGCTATGGACGTTACGACGTCAATGGATATCACTTTCGTTCAAGCATTTTCGAATCAAGTCATCCTATGGCCGCCACTCAAAATAGTAGAGTCGTTACTAGGGCAACCGACATGGAAGGACACGAAGCCTGCTATTACGGGAAAATAAAAAATATAATCGAGATTATATTTGCTAGAAATAAGCCTTTAGGGCTAGTTTTCTTTGAGTGTAAATGGTATGACCCGATGTATTATAGGACCGAATTTGGGATGTCACAGATCCAACCTAAAAAATTGCTTCAAGGACACGACACGTATATCCTTGCCCATCAAGCAGACCAAGTTTATTTCTCGACATATCCATGCAAAAAGTTGTCTAAATGGAGGGTTGTGTACAATGTAAATCCCCGCGAACGCCTATACACTCCTGGTGAGGACGAATATCAAATTGGTCACCTTGAGGAGGTTGATGAGGTGTTTCAAGAAGAGTTGCCAACTAGTTTTCATATTGATCCTGTACCAGCATTAGATTCACTAGTTGCAGACGTTAACGACTTAACTTTTCCCAAGAGACGGAGAAGACAACCTGTTAGGAGAAAAGTTACATGGCGACCTCTGCATAGTAGAGAACAAATAGATCCTGATTTTGATGATATTTAACAAGTAAAGTTGTTTTGTTATTTCATTTGTTTCTATTTTTTAAGGATTATGTCATTTTTGATGCACTAATGAATAATTTCTTATTTTTGATGCAGGATGCCGCCAAAATCAAAGAAGTTAGTGAAGGGGCTGTTCAAGGGCCTGGGCCTTTTTCAGGGCAGTTCTTCGAGCAGTAGCAGACGTCGAGAGCTGTTGAGCGCTGTACATGGAGATGAGGTAACATATCTTGTACAAATAAATTTGTTTACATATTTACAAATAAATCTTGAGTTGTATGTACCAGGATGAGCAGCACAATGAGGAGGAGCAACACAATGAGGCTGAGCAGCACAATGAGGAGGTGGAGCACAATGAGGAGTTGGAGCACGCGACATGGGACCAGGCCACACAACATCACTAGCCATGGGACTAGTGGGACCACCAGAGAGAGCAGCAACAGGCGTGGGACCAGTGGGGCCAACAGGGCGAACCGGTTGACAACCCGATGGATGATGGCTCAGGAGGCTCTTCAGCGACACGCATACGTCGCTTAAGAAAAAGCCACTTAGTAAAGCCTCGTCACGCGATAGAGAGAGAGGCTGATAGGACTTCAATCATGCCACATGGAGATCGGTGAGTGTAATATATTAACTTATCTCATATAACTATTATGTGTATTGTTAATGTTTTTGTGTAATGCAGGAATTAGGAGGACCTGTCCTTTGACGACAAGGGACACCACACTCAAGTTAACCTTACGTTGGGTTCTCTTTGCCGCCTTCACTACCCTGGTATAGTGAAGGTGTCAAACGGTGATACCAAGGATGAGGTGCTCGTCAGTACCTAGGATGAGTACAAGTTTAAAAAGGAACGAAACCACACCGTCAGACAGGGACTTGTGCGTAATGACTTTTGGGTATGAATTCTTTATTGTTTTTGTTATGTTTCTTAATATTGTAATTCTATGACTTATACCATTGTATTTGTATTCTTTATGTTGTAGCTTCGATATCGGTTGCCTGGCGGAGAGGATTACATGGGGCACGCTGAACGTGTCTTCCAAAACAATGCAAAGAAGCTGGTAAAGGGTGCCATATACTATGCGAGAATTCAGGCTACAAACCTGTATTTTCAAAAGCATCCGGAAGAAGCAGGCCCCTTGAATAAAAAGCAAGGGTCCTCAAAGATATATTTGACTGAGGATCAATATCATGAGGATAGTATTCAATTTGTTTTACCCTTTATATTGATATAATATGTAACATTGTGTGTGCAGGTGATGGTTCCATGGATGGCGCCCGTGCCTGATGCGTACTATGCTTGGTGTCGATATTGGGCTTCCGAAGGCTTACAGAAAGCATCAGCGCATCACAGACAATGTCGAGGAACCAATCCTAACCACAAGTTTGGCGATGACGACATGATACGAAAAGCTAAAAGAATGGTAAGTTTGATCTAGCTATGTCGATCAGCAAATAGTACGATTGCTTATGAATGTTTTTTGTTTATACAGGAAGCTACGAGTGGCCAAAAGCCTAGTGACATTGAGGTCGACCAGGAGGGCTACAAAGGACCAGACCCGAACAACCCTGACCAGCTCTACAGCCAGACAGACACGGATCGGCTGGTGAGTTTTGGCCCAAAAGTACAAACGTTTAAAGTATAGAAATTCCTGCATTTGTAAGGTTGTGAATGATGTATAGGCGACATATGGGGAGGAGATGCTTCGTCGCCATGGCCCTGACTTCGACTGGCGCCATGAACCGATGGATCCCTCGGTGGTGTACGCAAATGGTGGGTGGCAAAGTGCATGGACGGTAAGCTCTAACTTATGAAATTATATGGTTGACACTAAATTGATTATGCAGTAATCACATTTTTTGAATCACTTATAGATACGCACTCTTCGACAGATTCATTGACTCGTTGTCGGTGAGATCTCAGAGGACGGGTTCGTCTCCCGTAGCTCATGCTCTCGTCGACCGAACGAGCAGGAGTTGGAGATTATGAGGATACGTGAAGAGATGAGACAACAACGCGAATTTATGGAGGCTTGCAATGCACATAACCAAGCGATGTATCAAGTGAGTACAAATAATCCGAACTCTAAATTATTATATTTCAATACAACATCTTCGATAGTAACACATATGTTTAACAGTTAATGCAGCAACAAGGCATGACAACAAATTTTCCACCGCCACCACAATGGAGCCAGTTTGCAAACACACCAGCTCCTCCACCACAGTTCAACACCCCTCCGACACATATACCTGCACCTGGAGATAGTGTACGTTTGATAACTCTCGATTAATTTATACACTTGTATTTTTTTCATATTTGTATTAAAAATGTTGATATTTGCTAACTTGCATAGGTTACGCCCGAAGCCGGTGGTAGTGGGTCTGATCCCGCAGCAGGGACTGGATTTGTTGACTCGCTCTTCGCGTTCCCTCCTCCTGGTGGCGGCAGCGGTCAAAGCTCTAACCACTCAAGTGGTGGTTATCTCCAAACACTTGAACTTGTGCTCGTTATGTTTTTTAACTCGTGGACGTTATGTTTGTGTAAACATTTGATCTTAACTCGTATCTGAAATGTTTGTGTAAACACTAAATCTTAAGTTTGTGATGTGTGAATCATATCAATGCGTTTGTGATGTGTGAATCATATCAATGCGTTTATGATGTATATGTTCATGTGATGGTATATATGTTTTGTCATATGTTTGTGATGTGTATGTTCTGTGTATGTTATGTGTGCAATTGTGGAGAAATATCTAATTTAGTGTTGTTGTTGCAGAATTATAGGTTAACTCCCGTCGACCCAGTTAACCCCCGTCAGTTTGACCATAGCTGACGGGAATTAACTATTAACTCCCGTCGGCCCAGTTAATCCCCGTCGGCTGACCTGGCCGATGGGAGTTAATAGTTAATTCCCGTCGGCTGGTAGGGCCGACAGGGATTAAATAATAACTCCTGTCGGTTGTCCTGGCTGACGGGAATTAGCCATAACTCCCGTTGGCTAGTTAGTGGCTGACGGGGATTAATTATTCCTGTCAGCGACCGACGGGAACAACCTTATCCCCGACACCTGACGCCTGTCGGCTGACAACCGACAGGAATAAGCATTAAACTGACGGGAATTAGTGATTCCCGTCGGTTTAATGCTTATTCCCATCGGTTCCTGGCCGATGGGAATTAAGTGTTTTCCTGTAGTGAAGTAGTAAGCACCAAGATGGTCCTTGGCCTTCCCAGACTTGACCAGCACGAAGAAATGGCGGAAGAGGGAGGTGCAGGGGGCCAACCCCACGAACATCTCGCAGAGGTGGACAAAGATGACCGCCTGGAGGATGGAGTGGGGCGTGAGGTGCTGAAGCTAGAGGCTGAGCTCCTCCAACAGCAGCAAGAAGAAAGGCGAGATCGGCAGCGCCAACCCGCAGGAGAGGCAGGAGACGAACAACACGAACCCCCCGGCGGCGAGATCGCCGAGGGGAGTGGCGCCGGCACGGATCCTTCCGGCGAACGCTGGCGCACTCCATCCAAGCAGGTGGCGCACTAGGTTGAGCGCGCCCTCGTACTGGAAACGCTCGGGATGAACTAGCGAAGCCATGGCGACTACGGTGGCGCAAAGCAGAAGAGCATGAATGCAAAGGGGCGTAGAGAGCTCCAAGGCGAAAGGGAGCAGCGAATGGGAGAGAATGCGAAAGCGTAACTGTTGCACGCGGGATGAATCCCTTTTCAAGGCAGACTCTCCCGCTCGCGCCCCGAGACGCTATAGGAAATCCCGTCTGACGCACATCCGACGCACACTAAGGCGAACCACCGCGCGCTCTCGAAAGGCAAACCGTCGCTCGCGGAAGCGCGCCTCTTCATCTCCGTCGCAAGAGACAACAGCCCAGTCTATGACACGGGGGCCCAGGCCCACGAGTCATACTCCTTGGGTGCTGGTTCCCGGGTGCAGAAAAAGTGAACCGCTGTACGTGCCGGTAGCACGCTTCCTCGGGGACGCGGCAGAAGACAGAGAAGGTGATTTTTTAAACCAATGCAGCGGTATCGAGGCGCCTCGCGTGTGGCCCGGTGAAACCACCAGGCGTGGGGGCCGCGGGCCAGTCAGCCGCGGGGACAGACATGGCAGTTGGTGTGACCGAAGATGGATTGGTGGCGATTACGTCAGCAAACGCACGGAAGCGGCGCGCCAATCGCTAATCAAGCTTTGGCCACACCTGCAAGCTCGTATCCTCCCCTGAGGTGGGCCCGAGGGCCACTGTCGGTACCCTGAAACTAGGGTACCCCTTACTACAGTATGAAGACATAGTACCCACACGGCTATCTTTAGTCGCGTGGTAAAGGAGTTGTGCGTGGTACCAGACCATGGCTCGCCCCAGCCTCGAGCGACTACTCTGGGCCAGCAATAGCACCCGAACCCACCTTGTGGACGGCTCCGGGGCCGCCACGTGGCCAGAGCAGATGATATACTCCAAGGTATCAACAGTGAGTCCGGACCCCATGGGAAAGTGCCGGACCCCTGTATATACAGACCGGACCTCCGGGTAAGGTCCAGGACCCCCACGGGCGCAAATCGGACCCCTAGGATGGGTTCTGGACCCCTCCGTGTGGGGTCCGAGCCACTCACAGCAGGGTCCCGGGATTCTGGGACAAAGAATACCCAGACCTTAATCAAGGCCAGGCGGGGTCCGGAGCCGACACGTGTCCGGACCATACCGTATACGCTTCTGCTCCCCACTCAAGCGGAGCCCCGATGCTGCACGTGGCATGGTGCACGTGACGTAAGCCAACGGGTGGAGCCTGACGTAAAGCCTCTAGGCTGCACGACCTCTGCATTTATTACGGACAAGGCGCGTCGCTTGTCCATTCCACTGGCAGGCGATGTGCCGCCTCGGCATTTATTGAGCCCTGTCTATTCCACTGACAGGTGATGTGCCGCCTTCGCATTTAATGAGACCTGTCCATTCCGCTGGCAGGCAGCACGCCCATACTGTCGCGTCCACTACGCCCATCATTGCTCGCACGTACCAAGGAAGCAGCCGCCGCATATCAATACTATGCGGGCTGCAGACATCAGGGCGCCTGGAGATTGCTCAGGCGTCACTTGCATTAGTTACTCCTAGAATGTTTTCCTTCCATTATGCTCCTGGGCCCTAATGTCGGGGCTCAGCATCCTTGTATGTGCCTCCCTTGAGCTATAAAAGGAAAGACACACAACGTTTCAAGGCAGACGCAACTTAGACTCTCAGGTTCACACAGACCCAACTCAGACTCTCATACGCTCAAGTTCATATAGCTTTCAAGCTCACAGACTCAATACAACACACAGTGGAGTAGAGTATTACGCTCCGGCAGCCTGAACCACTCTAAACGCTTGTGTGTTCTTGTGTTCATCCCGAATCCACCTAACAGACAGGCAAAACGCTTAGACCCCCTCCTCATCTTAGGATTTAGGGCGGATGCGTTCCGTCACCCGGCCAAAGATTTTTCTCTCCGACAAACTTTACATTTTTTGTAGTTTTTAATGTGATATGTATTTTTAATGTTTTCCTTTTTTCCGTACTTTATTTGAATTAAAAGTCTGTTTCATTGTGTATATGCGTCTGTAGAATAAAAGTTGCCATGGGACCAATGTGGTTGTAGGCTTAAGGTAAAGGTTGTATGTCAAAAAGTTGTGGTAGATAAATGATCAATAGTGTGGTGGCGGTATATATAAGAGCATCTCCAACAATGCCTCAAACTAGTGCCTCAAATTGAAATATAGGGCTCTACACAAGAAAAACCACTCCAACAGTGCCTCAATTCAACAAATTTTGTCAAAAAACTATAGGGCACCTTCTCAAGTGCCTCAAATATACTACACGTAGTGGGCTGCCCTATAATCTAGATTTAGGGCTTTACTGTTGGAGTGAAGTGTTTTGTTGGTGCCCTAAATTCTATAAAATTTACTTATTTTTAAATTATAAGGCATTTTTATAGGTCACGTTGTTGGAGATGCTCTAGCCTGTAGTATTGGATCCGGCCTAAGACTAGGTGTACTCGAAAGACGTCACTATTTTTGGCTCCATCTCACTTTTTAACTGAATTTCTAGATGACACCGTTTTGTTTTATGTTATTTGAGAGAACACGACTTTAAATTTCTCCTACAACATGCTAAACTAGTCCTATTTGTGAAGGATTCATTTACGAGACTGACCGTTGTGCTTCCGTTGTGTATGCAGATAAACATACAAATAAGAGTTATAAACCTTTAGATAATGATCTAATTGTAGATGTAACCATAGTTTTTTTGGGATTTATTTTGATAAAGTTATGTAAGTTAACAGTGAGAGGATTTAAGTGTTAAATATGACTTACGGTTGAATTACGATTTAAAAGTCAAAGAAACTCAAGGGGTGTTTGGTTCTTTGACTAAAATTTAGTTCGTGTCACATCGGTGTTTAAATGACAATTACAAATATTAAGCATAATTTGATTATCAAAACTAATTATATAGATAAAGACTGATGACGATATAAATTTATTAACCATAATCAATCAATGATTAACAAATGTTTACTATAACATTATATGTACTAAATAGATTTAATAAATTCATCTCCTAATGTATACTCCCTTTGTTTTAAAATAATATTTATTTTATCTTTTTGTTTTTATTTCTATATTCAACTAAATGATAATAAATATAGACATATATATAGAATATATACACAAGTATTGTATAATCCACTAAAAAGCTAAAATAAATTTTATTTAGTGAGAGAGAGAGAGTATAATTTTGTTTGTAATTGGACTATTTAACATTTTTTATTAGTACGATGCGACGGGAATAAAGTTTAGCCCATTGTATTGTCGGGGCCTCAGCTCGTACGCTTGTACACCAGTTTCTCATTGCACAGCAAGCAATCGTTCCCTTCATTTGTTAAGAATTTAATAAAGAATGTACTGAAGCTTATCGAAAAAAATATAGAGATAGAAAAAAAAGGTGTCGCTCGAAAAACAAAACCCGAACCTACGAACGAACGTGCCGCTTGTGCGACCCCAGCTGTCACCGGCCTGGCTAGTAACCGTAGCAGAGATGTCAACCGGTAATTCTCGTTATAGCATCCCATACCCATCCCCATCATGTTTGATACATCCCTATACCCATACCCATACACATCATGGATACAAAACTCATCTCATACCCATCCCCATTCGGGTTTCGGGTCCCCAATGGGTCCCCATCCCCAATTAAGGAATAAATAGGTACTAACATCTAGCACAAACTATCCAGATTTCATACATCACTACATCGGTAGGCACTTATCCATGAACCATTATCTATTCATCCATCCATCAGAAAAGAAATCAGTACTTGGGACCAATATAAGAAATGGAGTCTGCCGGGTTTGATGGCCGACTCGGCCTCAACTCATTCATACTCCCTCCAGTGCAGTAAAGGTAGTCGTTTAGGACATGATTGTGCATACCAAGGAGTGATTAATTATCATAGAGTTTTCCTTGTTTGTCCCTATTAAATAGGGATATGGGTGCATTAACGTCACTAAAACAATCAGGCTTGATTGGTTGCTGCAGCAGCTCCAAGGCATTCTAGACTGGAGGTCTCAAGTTCGATTCCTCTTAAATGCATCTTTTTTTGTGCAATTACTAGGGGCAACAACGTCCAAATCCCAGACCCACGCGCGCTATGACTTCTTTTTGTGCACGCTCGGTCACGCGCAGGATGACTTCTTTTACTGCACCGGAGGGAGTACAAACAGGACAGGTGTACACGTATGAAATACCCATAGGTAATCGGGTTCGGATTATTGCTTCCCAAACCCATATCCGTTTACCCAATAGGTGGAGATTTTGTCCTATATCCATACCCATGGGGACAATTTTTGTCCCATACCCGTATCCTAATAGGAGAATTCCCCATGGGTTATCGGGTATCGGGTCCCTATTGACATCTCTAAACCGTAGGCAGCGAGTAGCATTAAAATCTTCCAAAAATGAAACAGAAAAAAAATATAATAAGCTCCCTCTGGTTCCACTCGCACCACTTCACTCTTCTCCCGAAACACCTCTTCTCGTAGCCGGTAGATCTCCCGGGGTCGCCGTCTCCGGCCACGGCGGCCGGCACTCGGAGTAGCGGTGGAGCTCGAGGCGGTGGTCGGCGGCCATGTACAAGAATCAGCTGCAGGAGCTGGCGCAGCGGAGCTGCTTCAACCTGCCGTCTTACACGTGCCTGCGGGAGGGCCCCGACCATGCGCCGCGGTTCAAGGCGGCGGTGAACTTCAACGGGGAGCAGTTCGAGAGTCCCGGGTTCTTCACCACGCTCCGCCAAGCGGAGCACGCCGCCGCGGAGGTTGCGCTCGCCGCGCTCGCGCGACGCGGCCCGTCCTACTCGCTCGCCGCCCGCATCCTGGTAAGCCGCGCGCGAGGGCGCCCCCCCTTGCCCTATCCTCGCCCGCTTGCTCCCCGCTTCCCTACGAATCGTTTCTCCTGTCCTGGTATTCTTTGTTGGTTGTATTTATCGCTGTTCGTGTTTCAAACGCTTCTAGGTGGTGGAATCTGGGGATCTGCGGGTGTTTCTAGTCCGAGTCATGTTGATCGTTAGTAGATCACTCGAACCATTTGCTACTGCAACTCATCACGGAATTCTCGTGGGCTATTCATTATCCAGGGCGAGTCGTTTGCGTTTGCTCGGGGCTAAAAATGGCGTCTCGTAGTTCATAACTCCCTTTCCAGCGCCGCGGCATGTATTTTATGTAATTTCAGCATAATGTTGCCGGTTTTGGAGAGATTTAGCAAGCCGTTGCCTTTGAATCGTTCTCGTAGTTTAATCCGATTTCTATTTTTTTTCTTCGAAAAAAACGAGCTAGGAATTCATAACTTGGAGAATCTGCTTGGATTGGGGCTCGTGAGCGGCATGAATTGCAGCTGATAATTGGTACGGGAAAGCTGCAACTCTTTTTATTAGTGCCAAAAATTCCCGGTGCTTTTTTTGGGTTGTATTAGGCGATTCCTTTGATTCCGAGAGAAAAGGTGGCAATACTCGAGTCCGGTTATTTTTTTTCCAGACACCGGGTTAAAAAAAACTCGTCCTCATCTTTTATTTTAGGGAAATTTGGATCCATACCATTAAAAGATCACCACTTTAGATCCATACTATTACTATCTCACTTACATGTGGGTCCACATGAGTCAATGACATGTGGGGTCCATGGTATATATCTAAAGTTTGGATCTTTTAATGGTATAGATCCAATTGTTCCTTTATTTTATATCCAAAATACAATCATATCGTGCTCTGGCCACTGCAGTTTCGTCTTGTATTATGTGGGCGCGGATTAGTTAATGAACAGAGCTTAGTTCCCACTCTACGCGATGGATGTACTAAGCGCAATCAAACCTCTTAACTTGTTCGTACCTGCGCCGGCAATTAGCATTAACACGCCAGTATTACTTTAATCCCTCGTTAGATGTGCTCTCGCGCCGTAACGGCGACGGTGCTTCAGACAACAGACCCCGCAATAACTGCCAATTAGAAAATCCTTACAGCTTCGGTATTACCGCTAGGGTTTCGTCCGTCGCCGCATCGTTATTGGCGGTAGACTTCGAAAGTCTGCGTGCCATTAATTGCTAAACGCCGATTAGCCGAACCTGTCCATCAATGGGCACATTGATGGGGGTGGAATTAAAAAGTTGCCGCGTACACTTGACTTGGAATCCCAGTTGCAAATGCAGGGTACGACAGTACACAGGGGTTTTTTTAAGGGCATGTACAGTGGGTGTCTTAAGTTGTGTCTTAGAGTGTGTCTAGGGGGTGAATGTAAAAAATCTCAAGACATGTATCTTGACGAAGACACAGTGTCTTAGCTTTATATTCGAGACAGGAGACTATCTGATTGGTCACTTTAATTTATTGAATGTTCTGATTGGTACAATGAATATGGTAAGACACATGTTTTAGACATGACTACTGTATTATGTTGTGTTTTAGCTGTGTCTTATACTTGGAGTACCGTGCAGCTGTATCTAGGTTGTACATGCCCTAACCGGACGGGAATAACCAGCGCGTGGAACTGTCAGTGTGTAACGGTGGGGAAGGGGGATTTGGTTTCGGTCTTTATAGTGGTGGTATGGTATTAATGCGAGTGGGTGGAGGGAATTGAATTGGAGACCACCCGCACCTAACCGGTGCATCGCAGGTCAAATGCCGGTGGGCCCGGTAGTTTAGTGGCAGGCAGGCCCCTCGCAGTCCACCACGGGGCAAGGGCAGTGACAGTGAGAAGGGTGGTGCTGGTGCTGGTTGCGCCTATGCGTGGTATCTTTTCCCGATACGGTCAGGTCAGATCAGGTCAGCCATAGGGTGCTGCTAGTGCTGGGGCCAGCTTGCTACCACAAGTGCGCCTCCACTCCCTAGTGCTTTGTTTGCTATCCAGCGTCTGGGCTTTGGTTGGCTTCGAATTGATCTGTGGATGAATGGGACAACGCGGGTGTGTCTGCTGGTACTAGTGTGGAGACGTCGCTTTGCTCCCCGCCTTTTAGGCAGGGTTCTTGGTGCAGGACTACGGGGTACGGGCCGAGTGCGATGGAGGCCTTGTTGAATGGTGGGTGTTCTTGTCGGTCTGCCGTCTGCGTTCTGCACAGAGGTTGTTCTGTGGAATTTTTGAGTTTGGATTGTGACCACATGATAAAAAAAGCAGCTACTTTTTGGCCAGAATTTTTAAAAAGGCTGATCAGGAATTGGGTGGCAGAGGGGGTCTGCTTCTGATTTTTTTAATTCTTTCTGTTCTTACTTGGATTTGTCGATAAAAATGAGGTGGCTTACAGTGACATGGTCCTTTGTTATCATGTAAGTTCAGATTGGTCACCAAGTAGACAGGTTACTATCGCTGGTCATTGTATATTTGGAATTTGGATGTTTTTTATGCTGTTAGTACTGACTGCTGAGTAGGGTGGTTTCTACAACCGCTTTGGACACTGGGCAACAAAATGTTAGGCATAGTCAATGATTCTCATAGCCGACTATCTTTGGTGTTTGGGGTGGCGGAGGAGGAGGGCGGGATGGGTTTAGAAAAAGTTTGTCTGGAGTATCACAGGAAGTGATTCACCTGGTTGGAGGATTGCTGTTTCACTGGGATGTGATCATTGAAAAATATTTAACTCTTCTAGATCGAAATAAAAGAAAATGAGAACTTCATAGGCAATCACGCTTTGGTATGTGGTGGTAAATAATAACTAGCTGCAACTAGAATGCCCCAAGTTCTAGCTCAAGCATGGAGCTGTAGTTTATAATTTAAATTTAAATAGTTTTAAAAAATATTTTTAATCCAAATAATAAATATCATGACCTATCTAAATGTCTTCTAAAGGTTTACAACTCCAGCTCCTTCTGAAGCACCTAATGACCTGCTCCACCAACTCCACCAAATTTTGTGGAGTTGGAGCAATCCCAACACCCCCTAAACATGGAGCTCATACTCCTGCAGATTGGAAATGTATCAAGTCATGGAAATTATAACATCCATGTCTTCTTATGAAAAGAATACGTGAAGGTCCATAGATCTTACCTTGTACCAGTGTACAAGTAGCTTCTCACTACGTGCTCTCATTGATTTTTCATGGTCAGCTTACCTTCTCTCCTTCAGCTGATGATGGCATTATTGTCTAAAACCTTTTGTACCAGTATACTGAGAACTGATCTAAAAGAAATGCTATTTTATTTTTATTGGCCAGCTTATATCCATTATCTGGTTGTTTAATTTTTGAACTAAATCACGGTTTTGTGAATTGGATTAGTACTTTAGTAGATAGTAGATGTCCCTTTGTAATTGTTGCCTCTTATATTCTGTTAGTGGACAGCTCAACTACCACTTCAACTTATTTGAGAATCATTTGAATCATAATCCTTGCGGTCGAAGTATTATGTGAGTAGCATTGTCTTGATTGAGAAGTCATCTTCCTTAGCATTCTATAGAGGCCCATATTTTTCCCGATTCAATTACTTTTGTTTCAATGGTCAGTAATAACAGCTTTTAACTAACTAAAATGCATAATGTTGGGCCCTTAATAATTTCTTTTGTTTTCCCTGTAAAAAAAATTCTAGCACCTGACTGTTGGGCCTTAATATTTTTATTGATTGATTATTCTTTATTCTTCATAGGATGTTGCATCCTCAGCTTCTATTCGTTGATTTATTGTAATTTGATTCACTTGCTTATGGTTATGATTTATGTTACACAGGACGAAACAGGGGTTTATAAAAATCTTCTGCAGGAAGTGGCTCAAAGAGTTGGGGCGCCATTGCCATTGTATACAACAGAGCGATCTGGCCTTGGCCACCTTCCGGTTTTCACATGTACAGTAGAGCTAGCTGGTATCACATTTACAGGTGATCCTGCTAAGAATAAGAAACAGGCTGAAAAAAATGCTGCTTCAGCTGCATGGTCAGCACTGAAACAATGTGAGTATCACTTTTTGTGTTCTGTGCATTGCATATCGATGAAAAAAAGTTGTAGCTCGGTTGCTTAATTTATGTTTGTCTGCAATAACTATACTTGATAAAAAGAGAAGTATTGCAACTTGGTTAAAAATGGTACAACCATGGCTTAATTTATGTTTCATCTCTAGCATTGCTACTTATTCGATTGGAGTATATGTTCAGAATTCATTTGGAACCCCTTCATCAAGCTAAACATGAATTAGTTTTTCTTCCTTTAATACTTAAAAAGCCATGCTGGTGTGAATAGCTAAGCAGTAGGTTAGTAGCTGGTTTCACTTACTATGCTAGTGATATTGTACCAAGTTTATCTTGTACATTATGCATGTCTCTGTTTGGTCTTGTTGAAAGAAGTGAGATAGGATTGGCAACATCTTGGGATATCATTGTGTATTTAGAGCAACTCCAGTAGTTCTCTAAAAGACTTCCTAAATCAATAATTTAGGTAGTTAACATAAAAATTATTCTCCAACAGTTCTCTAAACAAACTTTCTAAATTTAAGAACTTGTCATCTAACCTTATTTTCTCTCTATATTTAGCAACCATTTAACAACTCCCTAAACAAAAATGTTGACTGCATTATATAGTTTTTGTGACTTATTTTTTATATGGATATATACAAAACAAAATTACAACCTATATTTAGAGAACTGTTGGAGAACTCACATTTTTTTACTCCAAAAGACATTTAGCAACTTCTTAAATCTATGATTTAGAGAGCTAAAATTTACATAACTATTGGAGTTGCTCTTATACATTGACGCCTTCTCACACTGTTCCATAAATCTGCAACAGTGGTACGCGAGGAGGTGAATTCATCCAATGAGCCAGAAAGCATTGATGAGCAGGAGCAGATCAGGATCGCCCGAGCCCTCCTCAATTATCGCTTGAAGGAGAAGATGGCGATGGCCAACTACCCTCATGTTTCACCGTTCCCCAAGAAATTTCCCATGCAGCAAGAGCGGAAGCCTTCTTTCGGTCAAGCTTGTCAATCCAGCCACTCGAAGATTCTCCCTTTATTCCGCCCTAAACCTAATTCAAGACCAAAGTCACCGGCATCTACTGACGGTGTGTCGAAAACGCCTGGGCGGACCGTTGAGAGCCTAGTAGATCAAAGTCCCAGGTCGAGATTTCCAGCTGCAGAGGCAGCTCCCTATGTGCCAGTTGGGCACTACCGCCGTATACCTTGCCATAACATGGCTCCTTCAGTCACAATTAGGACCGCTGTTCCTGTCTTCTCTGCTCCACCTCCCCCTGCACGCCTGCAGCAGCTCCCTCCACTCATGAGCCACCCACCGCCCATTCGGATGGCATCCCCAGTCCGCATGAGGCCAGCGCCAGCCTCTCCAATGTTTGCCTCCTCATCTCCAGTTCAAGTGCCGAAACCTGTGATGCCTGTTCAGCTGAAGGACGTGCAAGATCACTCAAGGAAGGAAGCAGTTCCACCTGTGATCCCTGTCCAGGTGAAGGATGCGCAGTGCCGACCAAGGAAGAGCTCGATGTCTCCCGCCGTGATTCCTGTCCCAGTAAAGGATGCACAGCGCCGGCCTGCAATCCCAGTGCAGATGAAGGACGTGCAAACCCAAGCCCCAAAGGAACCGCTGGCAGCTGCAGCTCCAATTCCAGCAGCCATGCCTTCAGTTAAGGCCGACACGCCTGCTCAAGCCAAGGAAGCTTCAGCTGGTGCTACTGGCAATAACGCTGCTGTGGAATGCAGTGCATCATCGGAAACTGTCTTGGCAAGGCAATCAGGGGCTGCGGATGGGGACACGCTGGTAATGCGGAAGCTAAGCATGAGGCCCGAGGCTCAAGCAGAGGCAGCCACCACCATGCGGTTGGAGACCAATTGACTTGATATAAAAAAAAAATGCGCGCCGCCATCTTCTCCCAGATTTTGTAATTATAGCCGCCTCCCGTGCACATCCCCGTTCTGTTTTAGTTCTTGTATGCCTTGGGTTTCGGATTAGGGCTGTCTGGGCAAGCTGCATTGTGGTTGGTAGGAAGGAACACCTAGTTTATTTTATTTTTGGTCTGTTGAGAAGAGAGAGAGAGAAAAAACAATGAGGTGGTGGTGGTAGGTGGCTTGCCCAGTGTTTTTAGTTGGAGACGGTTATACTTCCCTGGACATGCAGTTGGTCTGCTTTTTTTTTACCCCCAATGATGAGGCGGGCTGTGCGGTGTGCGGTGCGGTGCCTCTAGGGAAGGAAGGATTCTGATGAGGCGGCAGTTACATCTAACTTATTATTGTCGGTCTGCCGTAACCTTGTTCTGCTTTTTTTTTCTCTCCCAGTAGTTGTACCATGCAAATGATGGTGCATTAGTGGCTGACTGGTGTAGTATGATGAGAGGGGTTTTTTTCTCTCTCTCTCTCTCTCTACCGCTTTTCGTCCTGGCTACGATGATGAAAGAAATAACGGTGCAAAGTGGTAGATTATCTGTTGCGCGTCGTCCTTGTAGGGATCGTCTGAACGACGCAGACGTGCTGCTGCAGACTGCAGTGCACAAGAGGCCAGGCAGGGATTGGCCGTGACGTTGGTCGGTCCTCCAGCCTGCCTGTTGATCTCGCTCGGTCATGTGCTTTGCACATCTCGCCATCGTCCTAAAGTGCTGAAAAGAGAGCAAAAAAAAAGTGCTTGGTTCGCTCGTGAGTCGTGACCACATACCGGACACTTGGCTTCTGATGAATTGATGACGAGACGATCCGAACCGCATCATCTCCGCTCCTTTTTTATTTCTTTCTTTCTTTCATTCTCCATGGGAAGGAACGAACAAAAAGGGCATCAGAAGAAGCCAGAATCTCTCAGCTGCTCGCGAGTTGCGACGCGCTGAACTGCACTGGGACCGAGTCAGGCGGCAGGGCATGCCGAGCCGAGCATGTATGCGTGCGGCCTCTCTCTCGCCCCTGTCAGGTCAGCTCTCGTCTCTACTCTCGCCCTCTGCTGCTCCAGTGCATATAGAGATGGCAATGGGGACCCGATCCCCGATTCCCCGTGGGGAATTCCTCTATTAGGGGATGGGGATGAGAAAGTTTCTTCCCCCACGGGGATGTAAACGGGGGAAAATTCTCTCCCGACGGGTAAACGGGGATGGGGATGAGGAAGCATTCCCCATCCCCGTTCCCCGCGGGGACCCGATAAACTTACATGTGACAATGTTTTCATGTAATAGTTAATGATAAAAATAAAGAAATACCTTGTCAAGAGGTCACCCGTTGTACAAATACATTGATTTTAATGCGCACATAATGTTTTTACATCTAACAATGTGTATAAGTGACAATGTTTTACATTAATAACAAATAAAGTACGATTTAATTATAATTTAAGCGGGGATGGGGATACTCGACGGGGATTTATCCCCGCGGGGAACGGGGATGGGGAAGAAATGTCCCCCGTAAGCATTCGTAGGGATCCCCACGGGGAAATTTTTTCGTCGCGGGGATGGGTTTGGGGAGCTAAAACCCGATAGGGAATTCCCGTTGCCATCCCTAAGTGCACAGGCTGTAGCAGGCTATAGCCTCAGCCCACAGCCACATCAGCTTTTCTATTTCAGGATTAAATAATTCACACAGATTTGTTTCAACGCTTACAAATCACACAACATAATATTTTTTATTGAATTTAAAATTACAAAGTGTATAATAATTAAAAGAAAAGTACATGACAATTAAAAAATTACATAACAATTAATAGAAAATTACATAAATCTAATTATGACCTCCAACAGGTAGGGATATTTATAGATGGATTGGGAATGAAATTTGTGATTTTTTGCAATTTTTTTCGAATTTTTTGGACTCCAAACGGTAAAAAACGGTTAGTCCACGTGGCACACGTGGACCCATCACGTCGCGCCACCGCACTCTCGCCCGCCTCACTCTCGCCCCGTCAGTGCGTCGCCCCCCTCTCACCTCCCTCTCGCCCAGACGCGCGCGCCAACGCGGGCGAGAGCGGGGCGATATCGCCCGCTCTCGCCGGGCGTGAGTGCCGTCGCCCTCTCTCTCCCTCTCGCCTGCCTATCGCCTCGCGCGGGGCGGTACAGGGCCCTTCTCGCCTCCCTTCTAGCCCCCATTGGCACCAGCCTGATGATCTCAACAATGACGGACAAACGCTGGCCCTGTGGGCTGTGGCGCCTGCCGCGGCGGTTCCTGCCCATTTGACCTGCCCTGCCTACAGCGTGCCGACACAGAACAACCCGCCAACGCAGCGCACGGGAACAAGCCAAGCGAAAGCGATGCCGTAGGATACGCCCGTCGCCGTCGAAGTGGCAACTTACGCCTTGGCCGCTCGCCGGCGCGTCCAAACAAAACCGCCAGTCGCTGTCCGCTTGCCGTTCTGCTGCACTGCACTGCACACCCCGGCGGTCTGGCCGAAACAGAGACAAGATGGATATGGAACACAGAGGGGTAGAGGCCGGGCCGGGCCGGGCCACGGGCCACGGCAACGTGCCAGTACACCGGGAATGAATGCTGCAACTCTGGACGAGGCAGAGGCGTGTAGTGTAGGGGTTGCCCCTGCCTGCCTGCCTGCTTCAGTGGTTCGTCTGACGAAGCAACTCTCGCAATGGATTTTTGATGGGCGGCCGGGGGCGAGTAGCATGGAGCCATGGATAGGCGCGAGCCATCGACGTCGGAGGGAGAAGATGAAGATGGACGCCATCGTTTTCCTGCCTGCTGTGCCCAGCCCCAGCCCAACACAGACGACAATTATTGGAGGGGCGGCAGGCGCAGGAGGCAGCTATAGCGCAAGCGCACCATAGATGCGCAGCAGCAGCACGCCATGGACGGCCCAGCGCGAATAGGTGGCGCCGTCGTGTCCCTGTCTCAACTAGTAGTATAGATCACTGTGGGCTAGTATAGCGTTACAAAACTAGACATATTTTTATTAATTAATAAATTAATAATGATATGTTTGTGACATCAAATACGTGCACGTGTAATCTAGTCACTGACAAGCTAATAAGCACTACATGAGTCATGACTTAAAAAGAGAAAACAAATTGCAACATAAAGTGACACCAGAACCGATTCGCTACTACTGGTCAACCTACTTCATGTTTGTTGAGGAGAAGGCATCTCGCCTAAGAACATAAGTAGGTCAGGGAATGGGCTTTACAAACTCACAAGCTGAAAGAGCCTCCAAACTCACAGGCTAACAAATTTAAGTTTTTTTTTGTTTCCTCACTGATTAGAGCCGAGTTGGATCAGGCCATTTCACTGAAGGGCCGGTGGGCCACAACCATTTCCGAAATGCCCACCCTCACAAGCCCCTAGCCCACACACTCCAAGAAACTTCTTGAACAATGAACAGCAGCACCTAATTGTCGAAGTCGCCGTAGTTGTTGGTAGTCCATCTCACGAAACAGAAGGCTAGAGCAATCGGAGTTGTTTCTAACATGTCAAATCTGGTTGCCAAAAGCAAACGCAGTTTTTTTTTCCTAAGCGAATATAGGACAGAAACATGCGAGCCAAGAAAAGTCATGTTTGTTTTGCCATGTCAAGTTAGCTATATAGTTTCTTCTGCAGAATCAGATGGGAATCAGATTATATCCTCTGAAAGGACCAGCCAGTTTTGAACTCTTGATAAACATGAGCGACAGAGAAACGATTACCCTGAAAGAGCAGCACAAGACAGGTCCTGATGATCCATAACATTCTCTATAGTGATTCCCCTGCTTGATCCAAGTCACTGACCAAATCCAACCCCAAATGATACCTGCAAGCATGAAGAATGCTCATTACCATCGTAAGAGTCCATCATTATCTCCCTACAACAATCTTTTTTTTGTTTTGGATAGGAACGGAGCAAAAGTGGACCAATGTTTCTTCTTAATATAAATAAAAGAGTACCCAGGTCTCCTAACCGAGAAGAAAAGATGAGAGAGATGGCAATGGGTACCCGCTACCCGAAACCCGGTGGGTTTTTGCTCTATTAGGGTATAGGTTTAGATCAATTTCTCTACCCATGGGTTTGTTAATGGGTTCAAATGGTAACCCAACGGGTACGTGGGTACGGATTCGTTCTTCCACTACCCATACCCGCAAACCCATGAGTTTTTAAAACCCGCCTTAAAATTAACATTCCTTATAAATATGTCTCATAATATTATTAATTAAATATGTAACAAATTTTAGGCTAAAATTAGTTATCACTTGTTCCTTTTATGCTAGCTTATTAATGTATTGATTGTCATTTACATGATAAATTATTTTTTATGTTGATGTTAGTGGGTATGGGAAACCCGTTGGGTACCCGAAACCCGCATGGGTATGGGTTTGGGCAAAATTTCATACCCGTCATGGGTATGGATTTTTTAGCGGGCGTATTTTTTCTTTGCGGGTATGAGTTTGGGCACGTAATACCCAGCGGGTTTTTACCCATTGCCATCTCTAGATGAGGATAGATAAGTTGCTGAAGATAGTCTTAGATCTTAATGAGGTGTTTGGTTTGAGGAATGAGGTAGTCCATCATCTTCTCACTCATCACTTTTTTGTTTGGTTCGTGGAATGGAGTGAGTTAATCCATCACCACCTTATTCCTCATAGTTAGCTGTTTAGTACTAATATGTGGAATGAAGTTATCCCACCAAATTTTAGAAATGGACCCATGATACACCACTTCATTTTAAATAGATTAATTTATTAAACCAAACACCTCGTAAGCGTCTGAGCTAAGCTTAGTTCCTAAAATGGACTAGTACACTTACCGGTAGCTTTGTTAAATCCAGCGAACAAGTGTTGCAGCTTCAGGGAAGCCAGAAATTATGTTCTGCCCAGTATTCAAAGCCAGACTGGGGGGAGAAATAGCCATTGGGCCTGTTTTGTTCAGCTTTTTTCTGACCAGCTTTTCTGAAAATCTGGCTGTGGGAAGAATCTGGCTGTAGAAAGAATCTGAGTATCATTACAATTACGTATGGAGGAAGATAAAGTTGTTCATAGAGCTCAGGATCTAGAAAGTGACGAATTCCTACTATTATAACGACTCAACCGTTTATGTGTTTATATTGATTTTGGATGATTTTTGCCTAAACTAATTTTATAAAAGCTGGCTGAAAAGCTGAGTGTTTGGCAGTCCGCAACAGCTTTTGGTGGCCAGAAGCCCAAATAAACAGGGTCATTGATACTCTTTGAACAGCAGAGACGATGCTTCGAACATATTGACGGGCCATAGCTGCATGCAACAGTATCTTGGAGATGTATTTCATAGGGAAATTGAAAGGCAATTGTCAGCACAGATCGCAGGTTGCAAACATCCTGAGATCCATCCACTGACGCTCGTTGTGTGGTTGCACCAACTTCAAGGCTAGAGGCCAAATCTAACGTTCGTTCTTCCAGAGGGTAGTCCATCCTAAGAGAAAGATGTTTAAAAGCTAAGTATGCGAAAAAAGAAAACATACTGACATAACAAGGTAGTAAAAAATTAGTGTGGTTTAAATGCACATAACAGACATATTAGATATCAATGGAGCATCATCAGGGAAAGATTAATCGATTGGTGCAAAGACAAGTTGGAAGCAGGATCCCATGGATTTCTCGTCTTCCAGTCCATAGCTGAAAAATACTCAACTCAGAGATCTGTTAAAAGTTTTTTTTATAAGGGAGTCCTATAATACTAGTATAATTATGCATGGCTCAACAGAAATGAGAAATTCAATAGACATAAGGCTAGTTTGGTAACCCTATTTTTCCGATGGATTCATATTTTTCAAAGGAAAAATAGATTAATTTAACTTAAAAAATGAAAATCCCTTGAAAAAAAATGAGGTTCTCAAACTAATCCTAAATGTTACTTTGGCAACACTATTTTTCTAAGAGATTTTTATTTCTCCAAAGTAAATTAGTTCATTTTTCCTTAGAAAGATAAAAAATTATTTGAAAACATAGAGTTACCAAACTAGCTCTAAAATTAACACAGTAAAATTCCATATTTATTAAGTGATTAGTCCTAATAATGATTTGTTTTAACTGTAAATATGTTAACACCAATTTGTAGCAAACCAGCAACAAGACTGCACGTCAAAACCCTACAGAGCGGAATGTTCGTTATTACCTGAAGCGGATGGATATCTCTTGACGAAAGGCCCTCGTAAGAATCTGTCCTTCAAGCCGAACAACTTCTAAGATCTGTATACTGACGATAGGAAACAATCTGATTACACAAATCAAAAATATATATAATGCAGGAACACATGAATTTCTCCTTTGTCAAAATACTATGATCTGGTTTTGTGAAATCATGTGTAATAAAACATTGATTTAGATTGAAATTGACTTTGCAAAATGATTAGCATAACATAGGGTGTTGTGCATGTGTGCTAATGTGTGGCTTTGATATTGATGTGACAAACTCATGGGAGTGTTGTTGCATGGATTGATTTTGAGTTATATCACGGACCTGTGCGCATATACGATTGTGTATAGGTGTATATTCGGGCCGCCCGGCCCAAGCCCGTATTGTTTGAATTTTGGGCCATGCCGAGTCGGGCCACGGTCCGGCACGTAATTGCTTAAACGTGCCGGGCTCATTTTGGGTAGTCCGAAATTCATATTAGGGTCCGAAATTTAATTTTTGGCCAAAATTCAGTATTTGGCTCGAAATTCACATCAGGGTCCGGAATTCGTATCAGAGCCCTAAATCCAAAATAAATTAAAGATAAGACAAATAAATTTGAGAAAAAGCAAATTTAATATTTTTATTAAAGTTACTAGAGCTATGCAATAATTACCTCGTTTATAAATCATTTTGTTAGAAGGAAAAAAGTATAATCAACTCTATACAAAGTTCGTAAGTTCAGTTTATTATCTAATGTTCATAACAAAAGTAAAATTACATCACATACTCTAGTTTAAAGCTACAAAAAACATCTAACTAGCATTATATCTAAATTTGTGTTCTTTATCAAGTACATAAAAGTGTAGAATGAAGTGTGGTTTTAATAAATATATGGGCCTTTTCGTGTCTCTATATGAGCCATTTTGTGCCTGCCTTAAACAGGTCGTGCTCGTGCCCGCCCATGGGCCGCCTAAACCTGGTCCGATATATCAGGTCGTGCTGACCCAGCACTAAAATATTTCGAGTCGTGCCGTAGCTGGACCGTGCTTTTTTTTTCCGTGCTTCGGACCAGTCTATCAGGCCCGACCAAAATATACACATATATGATTGTGCGTGTTGTTCAATTGCAGCCTTTGCAGGTGTTCAACGTGGACTGTGACGAAAGAAAACAAAGTTTCAGAATTAAGTTCAGGGAAAAAATGAGTTCTATTGGTCAAGAATATCATACAGGGGGTTTGGCCTAGAGAACGGCGTATAAGATGGTTATGAGTGCCAGCAAGGGCCTTTTGGCCGACTTTCTAGTGGGCGAGTGGCGGCCCGAGCGTGGCAAAGGCATCAGGCATGGCCGGGCAGCCCATGTGCCTATAAATAGTGACTTCGTCTAATTTTTCGCAGATTTTTTAGAGATATATTAGATCCAAATAAGATTTTAATCTAGGGTTTTTGACATTTTGTAGAGAATTTTTTATGGCGCTTTTAGAGGGCACTTTGTACACACAATATTGGTAATAAAGATGATGCTTAAGGGTGGATATCGAGTCAGCTCGGCTCGACCGAGCTGGAGCTAGCTTATTAAGATAATGAGCTGACTCGGCTTGACTCGTTAAGCAACCAAGCCAGAGAACCAGCTCGGCTCGACTCGTTTGCGGGCTCGAGCTGGCTTGTTTAACTCGCGAGCCACAACAAAAATAATATACATATGCATATACAATAATATAATCAATTGCTAGTTAATTTCATACTAATTTAACACTAGAAAAGACTAATAATACTCATAATTTCATATATCACATCGTTTAAACCCTAAATTAATATACTTTATCACTTATTAAATCATCCAATACAAATATATTCTTTGTTTTGCTGATAAATGCTAGCTCATTCGAACTAACGAGCTGGTTCGAGCTCGTGTCGAGCTAGCTCATTAACAAACCGAGCTGAGATATTATCTCAGCTCGTGACAAAACTGAAACAAGTTGAGTCGAGCCGAGCTGACTACGAGTCGAGCGAGCTCACGAGCCGCGAGTATTTCTTTGCATGTCTAGCTTTTCATTTTAGATTGATTTGTAAATTTCAAGCGATAATCTTGATTTGTTTCATCTAAACTACTATTAGAGCATCAAGTTAGTGATATGCAAAGTTTAGCTGGTTAATCTTTTATGGTTTCTGGTTAATCACAAAATTAGGGCTTGATCAATTCTCGCATACTCTATCACAACTGTCTTGTTTTGTTAATATCTTGATATCATGAGGCCTCATCGACATGATTCCAGTTGGGCTAGTTGCACAATTTTATCTAGATTTAGTCCAATTTCAGGTCGGTCAGAGTTATGGATTTTGAACAATCTCGTTTTACTAACAAAACAGAATTTTGTTCAGTTTCGAGAAACATGAATTACATTGATTTTGCAACTAGAGGTGTTATAATTATCTTTGAGGTTCCGCAATAATTCACCTCTCTAATTGCATATGTTATCTTTCGATCCTACAGTTTGTACATATTTGATTACACATCAAAAATATAATGCAGGAAGTGAACATACCATGTGACCAGCTGTTCAACGTTCTGAAATAACAAACAAACAATGAAGTACAGATTGTTCAAGCTATATATTTATGTCTGCTACAATTTGTTATTTAAATATTCCTTGGTCTCAAATTAAAATTCGTTTTAGTTAACTAGTAGGTTCATATGATATATAATATATATGTTTTATATATGTATCTAGATATATTTTTATCTATTTAAATATAGACATAAAACAAACTAAAATGACTACTAATTTAAGATGGAGAGAGTATAATTGTTGATGATGGGTGTCAGGACAGTGGTCACGGTCAGAGGAGACGCGACATGAAAGGAAGGTGAACGCAGGTGTGGGATCTGGGATGCATGACGAGGATAGTGCGGCAAGCATGACCAGAAATAAATTAAAATCAGTGGCGGTAGACAGCGTCGATCCTATCATTTTGAGGGCCCCGGGCGAAACCATCACGATAGGCCCTCTAGACTATATATAAAAAATCTATGATACATATAAATATATATATACGCTAATTTTACTTGCAAAACAGAAACAAATACATTGATATATTTAATTTAACATATAAAATAATTATTGAGGAATAAAGTCGTTCAAAATAAAAATATATTTATACATTGGAGCTAATATGGTTACCTTAATGAAGAATAAAACTCTATGACATCCATTGTTCCTCATAAAAAGATACTTCTTCGGGCATTTCTTGATGCAAAATCATTAAGGATTGTATTGAAATCAATAGTGTCCAAGATATCCTTCTCTATAGAGCACATAGCTAAGCCATTCAACCTTTCTTGCGACATAGTTGATCTTAGATAGTTCTTCAACAACTTCAATTTTGAGAAACTTCTTTCAGCCGTAGCTACATTCACAGGTATAGTTAAGAGAATTCTATAGGCAACTGTAACATTTGGATAGCAATCTGCATCCATAACAAACTTCAGAATCTCAGCCGCTGACATAGAAGAATCTGGCAAACTCACTTGCAACACCTTTAATTCTGAATAAAAATCATTGATCTCAACATCGGATGAGTTCTCATGAGTAAATTTTTCAACAAAGATCTTGCAATGTGACCAAAGATCTACTTCATCCAAGGATTTTAAATTTCCAGAGTTGAACAAGAACCCAAAAACATTATCAAATGCTTTCATCTGCTCAAATCTACTAGTCAATGAAGCAATTGCAGCATCAATCATAACAAGGAAGTACTCTCTTCTAAACAAGTCTATAGCAGACTGTTGCATTTTCTCATCTTCATCATCTTGTTCATCAAAATGTTTCTTTCTCTTTCCTTTACTTTTTGTAGGAAATATTGGCTCGACATCCAGTTCAGATGAAATGATTTTTGCTGTATCCATACTAGAAGTGAAACCTTCATCTCTATATTTCTTAAAATATGTTATGCCACCTTCAATGTGTTTGAGAGTAGCATCTATACTCACAATTTTAGATTGCAACTTCTTGCTCACCTTATTTATAGAGAATAAAATATCGTGCCAAATAACCAATCCAACTAAAAATTCAAAATTCTCAAGTGCACTCACCAAAGATTGACTATGACATGCACATGGCATGTATAATGCTCTTGGATTAATTTGAAGCATGTGAGTCTGAACGCCTTGGTGTTTCCCCTTCATATTTGAACCATTATCATATTCTTGTCCCTATTAGAATACCCGATTAGGGTTTGGGGTTCTCCCCATGTAATTAATGTCTCGCCCCTCTGTAATGGGCCTGGCCTAGTTATTCCAGTCTATTTAATAGATTGCCCAACCCCTGTTAGGGTTAGGGTTTCCAATATGGTATCAGAGCCAGTTTTTTCGTTTTCTCTCCCTAGGCGCCGCCGCCGCTGGCTGCTCTCCTTGGGCGTCGCCGGCCTCCTTCCTTCCCCACCCCTCTCGGTCGTGCCCTCTGGTCCCGGCCACGACCGCACCTCCCTGCCCTCACGCCGACGCCGCTTCCCCTGCCCTGTGCGTGGCTCGACGGCTCTCCGGCGAGCGTGGCTTGGGCGATGGGTCTCCCTGCACGGTGCAGGCAGGCGGATCTCGACCGCCGCGGTGAGCTGCCTCACCGGGCGCTGCTCGCACGACGTGCGCGGGGTCCGACGTACGGTGGGCATGTGCGGCTCTTCCTGCTGCTCCTCCGGTCGGCCCAACGACCCACGCTCCTCTTCCCCGTCCATCTTCTCCGAGCGCCTGTTGTAGCTCCGAGATACCCGGTGCGCTCAGTGTCGCTCTCCTACAATGGCTACCTCCTTCCCTGCGCCGCCGGCTCCCTCCCCACTCAGCCGCCGCGCGCCCTCTCTGCCGGCCTCGCCCCCCAGACCGCGGCTGCCTTGCCGGATCCCGCTGCGCACCCTCTCCGCCCAGCCTCTCCTCGCTGGGATCCCGCCGCGCCTGGCCCCTCCGCATCCTCTGCCCCGTCACCGACTTTCGCGACCTCCTCCTCCAGCTCTCCTCCATCGGCTGCTGGTCCCCAGCCACCCTTCTCCTTGCCGCGTGCGCTCCCTGTCGCGGCCTCCTCTTCCCATACCGTCGGGCGCTGTCGGCCTCTGCTCCCAGCCTCGCCGCCCGACCCGATCCTTGTGGCTGCGCGCGCCCTTCTTGACGACCCTCCTCACTACTCGCGCAGCTGTGCTACTCCTACCAGTGTTGTCTTCTTCCACACGGGTTCCATGGCGTCACCCCCGCCATACATGAGCATTACCTTGCCCAGCGCTCTCGTGACTGTGCGTGTCCTCCTCCACGACGACCAACTCATCCGGGGCATGTTCGTGTCCTTCGATCCAGTCTGGAACCCTATTCTTTGGGACTGCGTCGAGGTCCACCCTCAGGCGGGCCGTCACGTGCTTGGACTGCTTGTCTTCCCACGTGCTGCGATCGCCTCCCTAGCGGTTGAGCCCGTGTCATCTCCCTCCCTTCCTAGTGCCTCTATCGGGGCACCTTCTTTGGCCCTCTTCGCTCACACCGTAACTTCACCACCACCACCTCCCCCAACCACCACCGATTGGGTGGTTGACTCCGGGGCCTCCTTCCACACTACCCCTACAACTAGTTTGTTACTCCACTCCCATCCACCCCACCCCTCACATCCTTCCTCCATCGTCGTTGGCAACGGTTCCACCCTCCTGGTCACCTCAGTAGGTACATCGGTTCTTCTAGGACCATTCTGCCTTAACGACGCCCTTGTTGCTCCCGGACTGACTCATCCCCTCCTCTCGGTTCGTCGCTTCACTAGTGACAACTAGTGCTCTATGGAGTTCGACCCCTGGGGTCTCACCATACGCCACCTTCCCACACATACAGTGCTCGCTCGCTATGACAGCTCTGGTCCCCTCTATTCTCTTCACTTGCCCTCCACTCCCCACGCTAGAGTAGCCTCATCTCCTGCACTTACTACTACCACCACATTACATGCTCTTGCTACTACCACCACCTCCTCCGCCATTTGGCACCGTCGCCTCAGGCACCCTGGACCTGACGTCATGTCCCAACTTTCCAGCCAATCAGACATATCCTATACTCGGGGCTCTTCTGAGCGACTCTGTCATGCTTGTCAGCTCGGCCGTCACGCCTGTCTTCCTTTTTCCACTTCCACGTCCAGGCTGTTCAGGCCTTTAATCTTGTCCATTGTGATCTCTGGACGTCTCCTGTCCTTAGCCTCTCCGGCTACAAATAGTACCAGGTCATTCTGGACGACTACTCCCATTTCCTTTGGACTTTCCTTCTTTGGCTGAAGTCCGACACGTTTACCACCCTCACTCACTTCTTTGCCTGGGTATCCACCTAGTTCCGGCGCCCGGTCCGTGCCCTGCAGTGCGATAATGGCCGCGAGTTTGACAACAACGCCTCCCGTTCTTTCTTCCTCACTCACGGCGTCCAGTTGCATCTCTCGTGTCCCTACACCTCTGCTCAGAACGGCCGGGCCGAGCGCATGATTCGCACCACCACCAACATGATCCGCTGCCTTCTCTTTCAGGCATCTCTCCCTGCCACCTACTGGGCAGAGGCTCTCCATACCGCCACGCATCTCCTCAACTGTCTTCCCTCGAAGGCGGTGAACCACCCTACACCTCACTTCGCCCTGTACGACACAACCCCTTCCTATGACCACCTGCGCGTGTTCGGCTGTGCCTGCTACCCTAACACTTCCGCTACCGCCCCTAACAAGCTTTCTCCTCGCTCCACTTGCTGCCTCTTCCTCAGCTACTCCCCTGACCACAAGGGGTATCGGTGTCTGGACCTCACCTCCCACCGCATCATCATCTCTCGTCACGTCGTCTTCGACGAAGATGTGTTTCCCCTTGCAGGCTCCACCCCACCCACCGATCTCGACTCACTCCTCGAGTCCGATCCGGTTCCCCCACCCCGTACGCCCTGCCTTGCGCCGTTACCTGTACCTCGTGCGGCCCTGACGCCATCGCTCGCGCCCATTCCTGCGCCACACGTGGCCCCGTCGACCCCGCCTGCGCCCCACGCGGTCACATCGGCCACGCCTACGCCACACGCGGCCTCGTCGATCATGCCTGCGTCACGCGTGGCCCTAACAACTCTGCCTGCACCACGTGCGGCCCCGTCGATCATGCCTGCGCCACGCGTGGTCCCGTCGATCATGTCTGCGCCACGCATGGCCCCGCTGATCATGCCTGCGTCACGTGCGGCCCCGTCGATCACGCCTGTGCCATGCGTGGCCCCGTCGTCCCTGCCTGCGCCACGTGCGGCCCCATCGACCCCGCCTGCGCCACACGCGGCCCCGTCGACCCTGGCTCGCTTCGCCGACCCTGCGCTCGTCTACCACCGTCGACCCTGGCTCGCTTCGCCGACCCTGCGCTCGTCTACCACCGTCGTGGCCACGCCACTACCTCGGCGCCTGCTGACTCGGGCCCATCCATGAGTGTGGCCCACTTTGCCGACCCCGCCGTCGTCTATCACCGCTGCGAGCCAGCCATACCCACCGCTCCCGACGTTCCGGCGGCCCACTCCGAGCCATCAGTGTACCACCTGGTCGCCATCCACCGCGACCCCGGGCACGTCCACCCGATGGTGACTCGGCGTGCCGCTGGCGTTCTTTGCCCCGTCGTCTGGCTGATCCTGGCAGCTGATACGACCTGCACTCTACCGGACGCATCCCCGGTGCCCTCCTCCGTTTGCACTGCCCTGCTATGGAGGAGGAGTACGCGGCCCTCTTGGCCAACCACACCTGGGACCTGATGTCGTGTCCACCAAGCACCAAATGGTCACCAGCAAGTGGCTATTTCGCCACAAGCTAACCTCGGACGGCTCCCTTGACCGCTACAAGGCCCGTTGGGTCCTTCGGGGCTTCACCCAGCGCCCCGGAGTAGACTACGACGAGACCTTCAGCCCCGTCGTCAAATTCGCCACTGTCCATGCCGTCCTCTCTCTTGCCCTCTCCCGCGACTAGGCGATCCATCAGCTCGACGTCAAGAATGCCTTCCTCCATGGCACTCTGACGGAGACTGTTTACTGCAGCCAGCCCACCGGCTTCGTCGATGCCAATCGTCCGGATTTGGTCTGCCGGCTGAACCGATCCCTGTACGGCCTCAAGCAGGCGCCGCGGGCATGGTACAGTCGCTTCGCCTCCTACTTGGCCTCCATCGGCTTCGTCGAGGCCAAGTCGGACACGTCCCTGTTCATCTACCGGCGTGGCGATGACACCATCTACCTCCTACTCTACATCGACAACATTGTGCTCACGGCATCCACCGCCGACCTTCTTCAGCGCACGATCGTCGCCCTTTAGCGGGAGTTCGCGATGAAGGACCTAGGGCCCCTACACCACTTCCTCGGCATCACCGCTGAGCGCCGACCTCAAGGGTCTCTTCCTCTACCAGCGCCAGTACGCCATCGACATCCTGGAGCGACTGGCATGTCTGGCTGCAAGCCCTGCTCCACGCCTGTCGACATTCAGGCAAAGCTCTCTGAGGACAATGGGCCTCCGGTCGCCGACGCGACGTCCTACCGGAGCCTAACCGGCGCGCTCTAGTACCTCACCTTCTCCAGGCCCGACATCGCCTACGTCGTCCAGTAGGTGTGCCTACATATGCACACTTCGCGGGAGCCCCACCTCACCGCTCTCAAGCGGATACTGCGCTACCTCCACGGCTCCCTTGACTACGGCCTCCTACTTCGACCATCCCCGATGTCGGAGCTCGTGGTCTACACCGACGCTGACTGGGCTAGCTGTCCCGACACACGCCGGTCCAACTCCAGTTACGCTGTGTTCCTAGGCGCTAACCTCGTCTCTTGGGCCGCCAAACGATAGCATGTCGTCTCTCGCTCCAGCGCTGAGGTCGAGTACCGAGCCATGGCCAACGACGTGGCAGAGGCCTCCGGCTGCGACAACTCCTCCATGAGCTCCACAGTCCCCTTCAGCGCGCCACCCTCGTCTACTGCAACAACATCAGCGCGGTCTACCTCTCCACCAATCCCGTGCAGCATCAGCGCACGAAGCACGTGGAGATCGACCTGCACTTCGTCCGCGAGCGTGTCGCTGCCGGTGACGTTCGGGTTCTCAGCATCCCCACCACGCTGCAGTTCGCTAACATCTTCACAAAGGGGTTACCCTCGAGTGTATTTTTAGACTTCCGATCCAGTCTCAACATCTGTACAAGATAGAGTTGTGACTGCGGGGGGTGTTAGAATACCCGATTAGGGTTTGGGGTTCTCCTCGTGTAATTACTGTCTCGCCCCTCTGTAATGGGCCTGGCCCAGTTACTCCAGTCTATTTAATAGATTGCCCAACCCCTGTTAGGGTTAGGTTTCCAATAGTCCCCTCACATCAGCAATATTCAAATTGAGAGAGGCCAATACACTCTGTAATTCATCAAAAAGACCCAATCCTGATGTGTCATCTACCTTCAAGAACTCTAGGAAGAACCCTCAACCCTTACAATATTCCCTGACATATTCATACACCGAATAATCATTGTCATTTGTTCTTCATGGCTCACATCTGGAGTACAATCACAAATCACAGAAAAATATTTGGTAGCCTTGATGACCTTTAATATAGTTTGTTTCACACAATCTGCAAGAAGGGAAATAATCTCATTCTGAATTCTATGCCCAAGATAGTGATGATGAATCTCACTATTTCAATCCGCCTAATATGGTCTTGAATCACAGGATCAAATTCACCCATCATTTCAATTGTGCCCAAAAAGTTACCATTGTTAGCTTGGTATAATTTCTCATTTCTCCCTCGAAAAGCCAAATTATGTTTAGCAAGAAACTTGATAGCAGAAACAATTCTTAATAAAACTTGTCTCCAACGCTCTCTCTCTCCTTTGAAATTTCCCGCTGCAAATCATCATCAATTGTTTTATTTTTGCTCAACCTCAACCTAAGTTAATTCCAAGTATTCATGTTTGTCAGATGCTCAACACAACTATCATGTTCTTTGAGTCTCCTACTGAGACGCTGCCAGTCCCTCACTCCATCAGATGCTAACAAAGACTTGCTTTTATTTGACTTGAACAACTTGCAACAAAAACAATAAACTTTGTTCACGTGTTTAGAGTAAACCAACCACTTTCTATCAACGGACTCACCATTACTTAAATTTCTAGAGTAGTAAGCATATGAAAAATATCTACCGATGGAATCCTTAGGAAAAACCAGATTCAACTCTCTTATCGAGCCCTTTTTAATTAAGATATCCCTTTTGTTGTTGTCAAGATTATCCCATGTTCTAGGATCAAAGATAGATAAACCAGAAGCATCTTGTTCATCATCATTTGAATTTTCATGATTAGATGTGGGCTATAAATTTTCCCGCATCATACTATCCTCAACCGCATCAATTGCTGTAATTAAATTTTCTTCCATTGAACCATCTTCATTGACCTCATCTTCTGTATTTAAATTATGATCATGTTCCTCATCATGGTCCTGTTGCCCATCATCATGAGCAGGATCAGATTCTCGCCCTTCAACTTCGTTGACATCTACATTACTTAAAACGACAAAGAACTTATCTAAAGCACCCTTTTGCAATTCAACCAATTGATCTTCATGTTTTCTCTTTTTTCTTTTCTGATAACCTGACAATGATTTCTTGGGCAACATCTAAGACCTAACCAGAAAAAACATGTAATTAAAATTTTTAAGAATATATATCATACTATCATGTATGATCATGTGTACTAAAATTATTTTTTAAATATCTAAGACACTAAATAACATGAAGCGGTGTAGGTTAACACTTAGTAAGTAATGCATCAAATCAACTATTCAGTATTCACCTAGGCGATGCCGCGGTGCCACGGTGAAAGACTCAAACTCAATGGCTGTAGCCTGCAGGACACCTGACGGCCTGAGAGTCAAACGGCTGCAGCCGGCACCGGAAGTCGAACTCGAACGGCCAGGCCTGGCGGTCGGCGGCTGTGTTCTGACTTCTGTGTTCGCCGTTCCCATTCGCCGATCGGGGATCGCCCCTGAATCTGAATGCCCTGCAGGCTGCAGCTCTGAGCCCCTGATCATCGCATGTCGATGACTCGGCGTGTGCGGCACAACAGCGTCTTCGCGTCTGGCCGTCTGCAACTCTGCGTCTAGGTCTAGCGGCTGGCGCTTGGGCTTCCGTGGTGGAAATGGAACGTGGGCAACCGGCAAGCCGCAAGCATTTGGCCCAGGCGAGCGCCTCTCGTGCATGGGCATAGGGCTGGCTAGAGATGGCAATGGGTAAATACCCACCGAGTATTACTACCCCATACTCATACCCACGACATAAAAATAACCCCATCGGATCACCCATATACACTGGTGGGTATGGATTTACCCCCATACCCATACCCATGTGGGTATGGGTCACCCATCGGGTCACCCGTACCCATAAAAGCTAAACATCTATCAAAATATTATATGATACAAATGTCAAGTATATCCATGTAAATACCATTACAAAATTTCTAGCATCATTTAACCATTCATTCAACACACCAAAGATAATTGGATAAAGTAGTAACACTAGGATAGTACTACATAACACATTATATGTTCCATTACATGGTCATTAAATTGTCGTTAAGCCTTCTATGACATTATGGCCTAAAATGTTGTTAAATAGTAAAAAAGATGGATGACTAAGGTCAAAGTTCATGCTTGGGCTAAGTTTATATTGGGTATTTTATACCCACGGGTTAACGGGTATGGGTGAACGTGGAACGTTCTAATACCCATTTACCCATTGGGTGAAGATTTTTGCCCAATAACAGACCCATGAGTAGAATATTTAGCCCACATACATACCCTAATGGAGTAAATACCCATCGGATATCGGGTCACGGGTACCCATTGCCATCTCTAGGGCTGGCTCTGTCCCTCAGGAACCTAACAAGGACTGCTGGCGTTGAACACTCCGAAATAACAAACAATGAAGCAACAGTACGTAATAAGGAACAAAACTATATATTTTAATCAACCAACAGGTTGTTCAAAGTTCAAACTATATATTCGAATGAACCGCCAGCAGATAGTTCACAAGGGCAGACGACACTTTCATCTAATCGTTTATAACTTCCAGTATTTTAGGGTTTCAGTTAAAGGCTAGCAAAGCAAAACTACTGGTGTAACAATACCATTCTGTAGAACCCAGCACAGACGCAAAATAAGTCACAGCCAAATGAAATTTATAAATTCATGACACTAGGTCAGTAATATAATGTTTCTCATATGGCATCAAATTAGTTATTTAATATATTCATATCAAGATTTAAAAGTGAGTTGTTGACTCGATACTTTTAGGTCCTGAATTCCAAGCTAACATTATAGGTAGTACTCTCTCTGTCCCAAATTATAATTCGTTTGATTGACTTATCCTATTCAAAAAATTGTAAAAAAAATTCAAAGCCATTTTTAAAGTATATTATATGCTAAACAATACCACAACAAAAATTAACAATAATTATGAAATTTTTTAATAAGACAAGCCAGTCAAACTTAGGATAAAAAGTCAAATGAATTACAAATTGAAACAGAGTATATAGCAACAGGTAACATTTATGTGAAATTAGTGCACTGTCACCGGCAGCAACATGGACGCTTTAGCGCATATGATACCTCCACGGACTCCAAAAGCAGTTACATGATTGCTACCTCTCTTATTAGGAGTGTTTGGGATTGAAGTTTTTTCATAGATTTGGAAAAAATAATGTAGTATTTATAAATATTGCACTATTATATACAGAATAGTGTTTTACAAGCTAGCCAAATTCTCTATTTTTAAAATTGAAGTATTGTAAATACTGTAATTATTTTAAGGTATTCTAAACTTAGGTCTGGATCTTAGTCTCTAAGACTATAGCATTTTAAATTGTGGTATTGTCATGACTAAAATATACTGTAGTATTTCAAAAACTGTAGTTTTCAAAAACTTTTGAAAGTCGCCTAGAGGAAGGGTGAATAGGGCGAAACTAAAATTTACAAAGTTAATCACAACTACAAACCGGGTTAGCGTTAGAAATATAATCGAGTCCGAGAGAGGGCGTAAAAACAAATTGCAAGCGAGTAAAGAAGTGAGACACACGGATTTGTTTTACCGAGGTTCGGTTCTCTCAAACCTACTCCCCGTTGAGGTGGTCACAAAGACCGGGTCTCTTTCAACCCTTTCCCTCTCTCAAACGGTCCCTCGGACCGAGTGAGCTTCTTTTCTCAATCAACCGGGAACCAAACTTCTCCGCAAGGACCACCACACAATTGGTGTCTCTTGCCTTGATTACAATTGAGATGATCGTAAGAAAGAATGAGAAAAAGAAGCAATCCAAGCATAAGAGCTCAAATGAACACAACAATCACTCTCTAATCACTAAAGCTTTGAGTGGAATTGGGAGAGGATTTGATCTCTTTGGTGTGTCTAGAATTGAATGCTAGAGCTCTTGTAAGTAGTTGGAAGGTGGAAAACTTGGATGACTTGAATGTGGGGTGGTTGGGGTATTTATAGCCCCAACCACCAAAAATGGTCGTTGGAAGTGTGCTGTCGCATGGCGCACCGGACAGTCCAGTGCGCCACCGGACACTGTTTGGTGCGCCAGCCACGTCAGCCTGCCGTTGGGGTTCGACCGTTGGAGCTCTGTCTTGTGGGCCCGCCTGGCTGTCCGGTGGCGCACCGGACAGGCCCTGTAGGCTGTCCGGTGTGCCACCCGCGCGTGCACTGCTCCTCTGCGCGCGCTGGCGCGCATTTAATACGTTGCAGTCGACCGATGCGCGTGAAGTAGCCGTTGCTCCGCTGTCACACCGGACAATCCGGTGTGCACCGGACAGTCCGGTGAATTATAGCGGAGCAGATTCCCGAAGCTGGTGAGTTCAGAGTCGCTCTCCCTTGGGGCACCGGACACTGTTCGATGGGGCACCGGACAGTCCGGTGAATTATAGCGGAGCTCCTCTGAAAATTCCCGAAGGTGAAGAGTTGGGCGTCGAGTTCCCTGGTGCACCAGACACTGTCCGGTGGCACACCGGACAGTCCGGTGCGCCAGACCAGGGCACACTTCGGTTGTCCCTAGCTCTCTTTGTTTGAACCCATTCTTGGTCTTTTTATTGGCTTATTGTGAACCTTTGGCACCTGTAGAACTTATAGACTAGAGCAAACTAGTTAGTCCAATTATTTGTGTTGGGCAATTCAACCACCAAAATCAATTAGGAAATAGGTGTAAGCCTAATTCCCTTTCAATCTCCCTCTTTTTGGTGATTGATGCCAACACAAACCAAAGCAAGTATAGAAGTGCATAATTGAACTAGTTTGCAACATGTAAGTGTAAAGGTTACTTAGAATTGAACCAATATAAATACTCATAAGATATGCATGGATTGTTTCTTTGTTTTTAACATTTTGGACCACGCTTGCACCACATGTTTTGTTTTTGCAAATTCTTTTTGTAAATCCTTTTTAAACTCCTTTTGCAAATAGTCAAAGGTAAATGAATAGGATTTTGCGAAGCATTTTCAAGATTTGAAATTTTCTCCCCTTGTTTTAAATGCTTTTCCTTTGACTAAACAAAACTCCCCCTCAATAAAAACTTGCTCTTGGTGTTCAAGAGGGTTTTAAGACAACAATTTTGAAAATACTACTTTCTCCCCCTTTTGAACACAATGAGATACCAATTTGAAAATCATAAGTTTTAAAATTTGGTGGTGGTGCGGTCCTTTTGCTTTGGGCTCACACTCTCTCCCCCTTTGGCATGAATCGCCAAAAACGGAATCATTAGAGCCCTTTTGCTACTTTCTCCCCCTTTGGTAAATAACATATGAGTGAAGATTATACCAAAGACGAAGAATTCCTCGGAGCGACGGCGAAGGATGAGTTGTGGAGTGGAGTGGAAGCCTTTGTTTTCGCCGAAGACTCCAATTCCCTTTAAATATACCTATGACTTGGTTTGAAATACACTTGAAAACGCATTAGTCATAGCATATATAAGAGAGACATGATCAAAGGTATATTTATGAGCTATGTGTGCAAGACATCAAAAGAAATTTCTAGAATCAAGAATATTTAGCTTATGCCTAAGTTTGTTAAAAGTTTGTTCATCTAGTGGCTTGGTAAATATATCGGCTAATTGATCTTTAGTGTTAATATATGCAATCTCGATATCCCCTTTTGTTGGTGATCCCTTAGAAAATGATACCGAATGGCTATGTGTTTAGTGCGGCTATGCTCAACGGGATTATCCGCCATGCGGATTGCACTCTCATTATCATATAGAAGAGGAACTTTGGTTAATTTGTAACCATAGTCCCTAAGGGTTTGCCTCATCCAAAGCAATTGCGTGCAACAATGGCCTGCGGCAATATACTCGGCTTCGGCGGTAGAAAGAGCTACGGAATTTTGCTTCTTTGAAGCCCAAGACACCAAGGATCTTCCCAAGAACTGGCAAGTCCCCGATGTGCTCTTTCTATTAATCTTACACCCCGCCCAGTCGGCATCCGAATAACCAATTAAATCAAAAGTGGATCCCCGAGGGTACCAAAGCCCAAACTTAGGAGTATAAGCCAAATATCTCAAGATCCGTTTTACGGCCGTAAGGTGAGCTTCCTTAGGGTCGGCTTGGAATCTTGCACACATGCATACGGAAAGCATAATGTCCGGTCGTGAAGCACATAAATAGAGTAAGGAACCTATCATCGACCGGTATACCTTTTGATCTACGGATTTACCTTCCGTGTCGAGGTCGAGATGCCCATTGGTTCCCATGGGTGTCTTGATGGGCTTGGCATCCTTCATTAGGGATGGCAATGGATGTCATTTATCCGCGTACCCGCGGATAAAAAACCCGTTGGGCACGGTTTTGGGTACGAGTCTGTACCCATGGATACGGATACGGGTAGCACTTGATATCCATGGATATTTTTAAAACGGATACGAAAAATCAATATCCATACCCAAATACCCGAATATCCGTTAAAATATCTTGTACTCCCGTCCCAAATACGAGTAGCACTTGATATCCGTAGACAATTTTATATTTGCTGGACAAATATGATATCATGTTTGAATTTACTGGACAAATTCTGTATGGCTTTATGTTTTTATCATATTTAAATTTGCTGGACAAATATGATATCATGTTTGAATTTGCTGGATTTAAATATTTTGTATGTGTAGTGGGCAAACGGATATATCTGCGGATATCCATTATCCGCGGGTAACGGATGTGGATACTGTTTGTTATCCATAGCGGGTAACGGGTACGGGTTCGGATATCGGATATGAGTCACGGATATGGATGTACAGAGACACTATCCGTGGATATTTTACCCATTGCCATCCCCCAAACTTATTTAGAATGTCTTGAGTATACTTCGTTTGGCTGATGAAGGTGCCCTCTTGGAGTTGCTTTACTTGAAATCCTAAGAAATACTTCAACTCCCCCATCATTGACATCTCGAATTTCTGTGTCATAATCCTACTAAATTCTTCACATGTAGATTCGTTAGTAGACCCAAATATAATATCATCAACATAAATTTGGCATACAAACAAATCATTGTCAAGAGTTTTAGTGAATAGAGTAGGATCGACCTTTCCGACTTTGAAGCCATTAGCAATAAGGAAATCTCGTAGGCATTCATACCATGCTCTTGGGGCTTGCTTGAGCCCATAAAGCGCCTTAGAGAGCCTATAGACATGGTTAGGGTACTCACTGTCTTCAAAGCCGGGAGGTTGCTCAACATAGTCCTCTTCCTTGATTGGTCCGTTGACGAAGGCACTCTTCACGTCCATTTGGTAAACCTTGAAGCCATGGTAAGTAGCATAGGCTAATAATATGTGAATTGACTCAAGCCTAGCTACGGGTGCATAGGTTTCACCAAAATCCAAACCTTCGACTTGTGAGTATCCCTTGGCCACAAGTCGGGCTTTGTCCCTAGTCACCACACCATGCTCGTCTTGTTTGTTGTGGAAGACCCACTTGGTTCCTATAACATTTTGGTTAGGACGTGGAACTAAATGCCATACCTCATTCCTCGTGAAGTTGTTGAGCTCCTCTTGCATCGCCATCACCCAATCCAAATCTTGGAGTGCTTCCTCTACCCTGTGTGGCTCAATAGAGGAAACAAAAGAGTAACGTTCACAAAAATGTGCAACACGAGATCTAGTGGTTACCCCCTTATGAATATCGCCAAGGATGGTGTCGACGGAGTGATCTCGTTGGATTGCTTAGTGGACTCTTGGGTGTGGCGGCCTTGGTTCTTCATCCTCCTTGTCTTGATCATTTGCGTCTCCCCCTTGATCATTGCCGTCATCTTGAGGTGGCTCATCATTTTGATTTTCTCCTTCATCAACTTGAGCCTCATCCTCATTTTGAGTTGATGGAGATGCTTGCGTGGAGGAGGATGGTTGATCTTGTGCATGTGGTGGCTCTTCGGATTCCTTAGGACACACATCCCCAATGGACATGTTCCTTAGCGCGATGCACAGAGCCTCTTCATTACCTATCTCATCAAGATCAACTTGCTCTACTTGAGAGCCGTTAGTTTCATCAAACACAACGTCACAAGAAACTTCAACTAGTCCCGAAGACTTGTTAAAGACTCTATATGCCCTTGTGTTTGAATCATATCCTAGTAAAAAGCCTTCTACAGTCTTAGGAGCAAATTTAGATTTTCTATCTCTTTTAACAAGAATAAAGCATTTGCTACCAAAGACTCTAAAATAGGAAATATTGGGCTTTTTACCGGTTAGGAGTTCGTATGATGTCTTCTTGAGGATTCGGTGTAGATACAACCGGTTGATGGCGTAGCAGGCGATGTTAACCGCCTCGGCCCAAAACCGATCCGAAGTCTTGTATTCATCAAGCATGGTCCTTGCCATGTCCAATAGAGTTTGATTCTTCCTCTCCACTACACCATTTTGTTGTGGGGTGTAGGGAGAAGAAAACTCATGCTTAATGCCCTCCTCCTCAAGGAAGCTTTCAATTTGAGAGTTCTTGAACTCTGTTCCGTTGTCGCTTCTTATTTTCTTGATCCTTAAGCCGAACTCATTTTGAGCCCGTCTCAAGAATCCCTTTAAGGTCTCTTGGGTTTGAGATTTTTCCTGCAAAAAGAATACCCAAGTGAAGCGAGAATAATCATCCACAATAACTAGACAGTACTTACTCCCGCCGATGCTTATGTAAGCAATCGGGCCGAATAGATCCATGTGTAGGAGCTCCAGTGGCCTGTCAGTCGTCATGATGCTATTATGCGGATGATGAACACCAACTTGCTTCCCTGCTTGGCATGCGCTACAAATCCTGTCTTTCTCAAAATGAACATTTGTTAATCCTAAAATGTGCTCTCCCTTTAGAAGCTTATGGAGATTCTTCATTCCAACATGGGCTAGTCGGCGGTGCCAGAGCCAACCCATGTTAATCTTAGCAATTAAGCAAGTGTCGAGTTCAGCTCTATCAAAATCTACCAAGTATAGCTGACCCTCTAACACTCCCTTAAATGCTATTGAATCATCACTCCTTCTAAAGATAGTGACACCTGCATCAGTAAATAGACAGTTGTAGCCCATTTGACATAATTGGGAAACGGAAAGCAAGTTGTAATCTAATGAATCAACTAGAAAAACATTGGAAATGGAATGGTCAGAAATATAGCTATTTTACCCAAACCTTTGACCAAACCTTGGTTTCCATCCCCGAATGTGATAGCTCGTTGGGGATCTTGGTTTTTCTCGTAAGAGGAGAACATCTTCTTCTCCCCTGTCATGTGTTTGTGCACCCGCTATCGATGATCCAACTTGAGCCCCCGGATGCATAAACCTACAAAACAAGTTTAGTTCTTGATTTTAGGTACCCAAACGGTTTTGGGTCCTTTAGCATTAGAAACAAGAACTTTGGGTACCCAAACACAAGTCTTGGAGCCCTTGTGTTTGCCCCCAACAAACTTGGCAACTACCTTGCCGGATTTGTTAGTCAAAACATAAGATGCATCAAAGGTTTTAAATGAAATGTCATGATCATTTGATGCACTAGGAGTTTTCTTCTTAGGCAACTTAGCACGGGTTGGTTGCCTAGAGCTAGATGTCTCACCCTTATACATAAAAGCATGATTAGGGCCAGAGTGAGACTTCCTAGAGTGAATTCTCCTAATTTTGCTCTCAGGATAACCGGCAGGGTATAAAATGTAACCCTCGTTATCCTGAGGCATGGGAGCCTTGCCCTTAACAAAGTTAGACAATTTTTTAGGAGGGGCATTAAGTTTGACATTGTCCCCCTTTTGGAAGCCAATGCCATCCTTGATGCCAGGGCGTCTCCCACTATAGAGCATACTACGAGCAAATTTAAAATTTTCATTTTCAAGTTCATGCTCGGCAATTTTAGCATCTAATATTGCTATATGATCATTTTGTTGTTTAATTAAAGTCATATGATCATGAATAGCATCAATATCAACATCTCTACATCTAGCACAAATAGACACCTGCTCAACGGTAGATGTAGAGGGTTTGCAAGAATTAAGTTCAACAATCTTAGCACGCAAAATGTCATTGTTATCTCTAAGATCAGAAATGGAAGCATTGCAAACATCTAATTCTTTAGCCTTAGCAAGCAAATTTTCATTTTCAATCCTAAGGCTAGCAAGAGAATCATTCAATTCTTCAATCTTAGCAAGTAAATTAGCATTATCATCTCTAAGATTGGAAATTGAATCATCACATACATTTGAATCAACCTTAGCAATTAATCTAGCATTCTCATTTCTAAGGTTGGCAATAGTATCATGGCATGTGCTTAGCTCACTAGATAATTTTTCACATTTTTCTACTTCTAGAGCATAAGCATTTTTAACCTTAACATGCTTTTTGTTTTCCTTGATTAGGAAGTCCTCTTGGTTGTCCAAGAGTTCATCCTTTTCATGGATGGCACTAATTAGTTCATTTAGTTTTTCTTTTTGTTGCATGTTGAGGTTGGCAAAAAGGGTACGTAAATTATCTTCCTCATCACTAGCATTATCATCACTAGAGAACTCATATTTAGTGGAGGATTTGGATTTAACCTTCTTCTTTTTGCCGTCTTTTGCCATGAGGCACTTGTGGCCGACGTTGGGGAAGAGAAGACCCTTGGTGACGGTGATGTTTGCGGTGTCCTCGTCGGAGGAGGAGTCGGTGGAGCTCTCATCGGAGTCCCACTCCCGGCAAACATGGGCATCGCCGCCCTTCTTCTTGTAGTATCTCTTCTTCTCCTTACTTCTCCCCTTCTTGTCGTCGCCCTTGTCACTATCACTAGATAATGGACATTTTGCAATAAAATGACCGGGCTTACCACATTTGTAGCACACTTTCTTGGAGCGGGGCTTGTAATCCTTCCCCCTCCTTTGCTTGAGGATTTGACGGAAGCTCTTGATGATGAGTGCCATCTCCTCATTGTCGAGCTTTGAGGCGTCGATTGGTTGTCTACTTGATGTAGATTCCTCCTTCTTCTCCTCCGTCGCTTTGAATGCGACCGTTTGTACTTTGGACGTGGAAGGGCCATCAAGCTCGTTGATCTTCTTTGAGCCTTTGATCATCAATTCAAAGCTCACAAAATTCCCGATTACTTCCTCGGGAGTCATTAGTGTATATCTAGGATTGCCACAAATTAATTGAACTTGAGTAGGGTTAAGGAAAACAAGTGATCTAAGAATAACCTTAACCACTTCGTGGTCATCCCATTTTTTGCTCCTGAGGTTGCACACTTGGTTCACCAAGGTTTTGAGCCGGTTGTACATGTCTTGTGGCTCCTCCCCTTGGCGGAGACGGAAGCGACCGAGCTCCCCCTCGATCGTTTCCCGCTTGGTGATTTTGGTCACCTCGTCTCCTTCGTGCGCGGTCTTTAGTACGTCCCAAATTTCCTTAGCACTCTTCAACCCTTGCACCTTATTATACTCCTCTCGACTTAGAGAGGCGAGGAGTATAGTTGTTGCTTGGGAGTTGAAGTGTTGGATTTGGGCCACTTCGTCCTCATCATAATCTTCATCCCCTACGGATGGTACCTGTACACCAAACTCAACAACATCTCATATACTTTTGTGGAGTGAGGTTAGGTGATATCACATCATATCACTCCACCTAGCATAATCTTCACCATCAAACGTTGGTGGTTTGCCTAATGGGACGGAAAGTAAAGGCGTATGTTTAGGAATGCGAGGATAGCGTAGGGGGATCTTACTAAACTTCTTGCGCTCATGGCGCTTAGAAGTAATGGACGGCGCGTCAGAGCCGGAGGTCGATGGTGATGAAGTGTCGGTCTCGTAGTAGACCACCTTCCTCATTCTCTTCTTTTTGTCACCGCTCCGATGCGACTTGTGGGAAGAGGATTTCTTCTCCTTCCCCTTCCCCTTGTTGCGGGACTCTTCCGATGAAGCCTTCCCGTGGCTTGTAGTGGGCTTGTCGCCGGTCTCCATCTCCCTCTTGGCGTGATCTCCCGACATCACTTCGAGCGGTTAAGCTCTAATGAAGAACCGGGTTCTGATACCAATTGAAAGTCGCCTAGAGGGGGGTGAATAGGGCGAAACTGAAATTTACAAAGTTAACCACAACTACAAACCGGGTTAGCGTTAGAAATATAATCAAGTCCGAGAGAGGGCGTAAAAACAAATCGCAAGCGAGTAAAGAAGTGAGACACACGGATTTGTTTTATCGAGGTTCGGTTCTCTCAAACCTACTCCCCGTTGAGGTGGTCACAAAGACCGGGTCTCTTTCAACCCTTTCTCTCTCTCAAATGGTCCCTCAGACCGAGTGAGCTTCTTTTCTCAATCAACCGGGAACCAAACTTCCCCGCAAGGACCACCACACAATTGGTGTCTCTTGCCTTGATTACAATTGAGATGATCGCAAGAAAGAATGAGAAAAAGAAGCAATCCAAGCGCAAGAGCTCAAATGAACACAACAATCACTCTCTCTAATCACTAAAGCTTTGAGTGGAATTGGGAGAGGATTTGATCTCTTTGGTGTGTCTAGAATTGAATGCTAGAGCTCTTGTAAGTAGTTAGAAGGTGGAAAACTTGGATGACTTGAATGTGGGGTGGTTGGGGTATTTATAGCCCCAACCACCAAAAATGGTCGTTGGAGCTCTGTCTTGTGGGCCCGCCTGGCTGTCCGGTGGCGCACCGGATAGGCCCTGTAGGCTGTCCGGTGTGCCACCCGCGCGTGCACTGCTCCTCTGCGCGCGCTGGCGCGCATTTAATGCGTTGCAGTCGACCGTTGCGCGTGAAGTAGCCGTTGCTCCGCTGTCACACCGGACAGTCCGGTGTGCACTGGACACTGTCCGGTGACTCACCGGACAGTCCGGTGAATTATAGCGGAGCGGATTCCTGAAGCTGGCGAGTTCAGAGTCGCTCTCCCTTGGGGCACCGGACAGTCCGGTGAATTATAGCGGAGCTCCTCTGAAAATTCCCGAAGGTGAAGAGTTGGGCGTCGAGTTCCCTGGTGCACCGGACACTGTCCGGTGGCACACTGGACAGTACGGTGCGCCAGACCAGGGCACACTTCGGTTGTCCCTAGCTCTCTTTGTTTGAACCCATTCTTGGTCTTTTTATTGGCTTATTGTGAACCTTTGGCACCTGTAGAACTTATAGACTAGAGCAAACTAGTTAGTCCAATTATTTGTGTTGGGCAATTCAACCACCAAAATCAATTAGGAAATAGGTGTAAGCCTAATTCCCTTTCAACTTTGCTCCCAAACAAGACCTTAATCTTCTTCGAGTTGCAAGCAATGATAACATCTTCTATACCATCTCCACCCATAATGGACCAACGCCAACCATCATCATTGAAACCACTTATCGCATCATTAAACCCTCTAGAAGCGAATATGGTTGATGTTACAATAAACAACATACTACTCCTAGAAAAATGTGATGAGGATGCAAGAGTAATACCGTTATTCAAGGCTCACTCACTCATCCTCTGACTAAACGTTTGTAGAACAGCGGGTTGCCTCCCCAGCGCACATACAACTTCACTTGTTTCTTGAGAAATTTGTTTGTGTAGCGCCTTGATAGCAACAATCAGTGTAAATTACATAGGAAAATTATTACTTATTACCTCATAGGAGGTAACAGGAGAAATAAGAAAAATAGCTTCTTGTTAGATCATTATACATGCATGATCTAACTTACCTATTTGATGTAATGTGACATGTGGATGAGATCTAAAGTATATTTCTTCTAACATGTTTATTTTTGATACGTGAAAAGAAAAATAGAAGTGACTTACACATGCTACAAAAGTATATTATGGTGTTAGAGTGGACACTAACCAATCCAACATATCCAAAGAAAGACACAAATGTGGAAATAAAGGGACGATGGCATAAATTAAGCCTCTACCAGGATTCGAAATCAATACCTCTTGCTTTGATACCATGTTAGAGTGAATGCAATAACCAATCCAACCCAAAACTTAAGCTCTTAAGAGAAGTTAGGTAATCCACTTATATACTTAAACATATGGAAAGTCATATATAACTATAGATCTAGAAAGATTGCAATATTGTCATCTTCTGCACTACCCAAGGACTCAAAGAGGGGACGAAGAACTTCAGCAACACTCCAAGCCTATAAAATAGTTGCACTGAATTGGTAACTAGATGAAGGAAATTTAACATCAGCGTAACAAGCATGTAGAATTCAGGAATATCATACGTTAAAGTTCAGATGGTCCACTATTCGCATAATCGAGCCCCCACCCTCACATTGGCGAACTAAATAGCCACTAGGAAAGCATCTGCGCTCTTACTAATTGTTGTGTTGTGGCAGCACTTTGATCAACTCCCGAACCACTTAAAGATCTCTCATAGACCTAAAACATACAGGAACACAACATAGTAAACAATTAGCTAGGGAAATATAACTAACCTGCATGTAAACAAGTCCAATGGTCCCACCATTTCCAGCTGGTAACTTTGTAAAGACTTCAAGACTCTGATAATCACTAAACCAAGATGGGCGGTCTTTCAAGATTTCCACAATCTATCAAGAAAACAATCATAAGAAACCTCCAGGTAATTTAATGGTTGTATGTCTAAAAAGTTTCATAAGATGTTCTAGGTTTTGACTATATGGAAAAAAGAGGATCAATGTTCAACATGGTAAGTTAGTTATAAATAGAATATTTGGTAAAGAATACTCCGATGTGGAACTAGTTTTAATGGTACAGACACAATCGTACCCCACACATAGTGCATAATTTGCATTCTTAAAACCTCTCTAAAGGCTAGTTTGGAAACTTACCTAGGAATTGGGAGGAAAATAAGCTAATTTTCCCCCTCAATCCCCAGGAATCTTGGAGGGGATTTAAGTTTTCAAACTATCCCTAAGTGTCTTATATAATTCTAGATAAAGCTTAGTTGTAGCTTTGGAATACTATCGTCTACACCCCACCTGAGATACACCTTTCATCTATACTGCAAGCCTTTCTCAATGACATGTAGAAGTAGAATCAGGCCCAAATGTCATTGGATAGCTTGGTGGTATTGATGAAGAGTGCACCTCAAGAAGTGGCATGGATGAAAAATCTCTATAGCATAATACAGATAAAAGAGAGTGGTAGAGCTTGCAACAAAATGTAGGGATGGCCATTTTTGCCTAATGTGAGTTATCATGTAACTAATAAAAAGTAATTAGCCTTTAAATCATTAAATATAGCATTCCTAGCACATGATTAGGTTCAAATCATGAGTAAGCAACAAAATTGCAAAGCATTCCTAGCTAGGATGATTGGATTGGAGATTTTGGGGAATGAGAAGAATAAGAACATCAGAGGTCCAAGCCGACAGCCCAAGTCCAGACTCCATAACAGCTAGTGCAGGGGCAACAGGCGAGTGCGTGTAATGTACACCGCTTTGGTTGTTTCCAGTCGAGAAGGCAAGAGAAGTAGTTACCCATGTCATGTGTAATGTCTGGTTCAGACTTGTAGTTCATACGTCCACTATCAAATACTCAAATGAATTGGTAAAATATTCTGAGCCACGAGGGCGCAACCCATGTTGGCCGACCTTGAGCTCCGTCGGTTGTACAAGAGTTTCAAAATGTATTCATGTAAACCAACAACAAGAATACTTGACGTAACAATAAGTTTCGAACAAAGTGTTGAATCATAAGCTACCTTTGTTGGTTCTAGGTTCACAAGACCACAGGCACAGGCAGCAAAACCACGACCACCATGCGAAATGGTCACAATACTAAACAAATCCGGACTAGGCTAATCACACAAAAAAAGATCGAGGGAAGCATGTTTCAATCAACTTAGTTTTCATGCCAGAGCATGAAATATTAGAACATCTAAGGCTAGTTTGGAAACTTAAATCCCCTCCGGGGTTCCTAGGGATTGAATGAGAAATTGAATTTCGAAACTAGCCCCTAAAGTTACCAATCCACCTTAATCCCAGGTATCTGGACCCAATCAATAGCAGTCCCTATAGCCTTTGACAGGAACTCTGTCAAGGTCTCCTCGGTAATTGAAAGAAGCCTAGCCCAAAAGAGAAAAAGGATTACCGTAAAAAGTATGTTATTAAATCCTATTAAAGTGAGAAAGTTCCAGGGAAGCTTTGGTTTATTTACCTTGATGGGTTACTCGCGTCCCTTAGGTTTACAGGAGTGGTCACATTTGAACCACAAGTGGCATCATTCGCCAATGAGGACTGTAAGCAGTGAAGAGACAGTATCAAAGGAGAAAAGCGAAAGGTGGCAATGGACATGCAGATATGCAAAACAAATGTCACGATATGGTTTTTGGTTAACGAAACCAGGGCTTACACTCTACAGCAGCTGTTCATGTACGCATTCTCGTGAACTGTCCGGGAAACCTGCTTCTGCAATCGCTCATTCTCCTCCATGAGAAGCTTGTTCATTGCGGTCAGTTTTTCTGTTCACGGCTTAGAGCCTCAAAGACTCTGTTAAGTCCATAATTCCTAAATTGATGAAGTACATTGTACACATAATGGAGCTCAAAAGCCGATTACAAAATATACTTTTTGAGCATCCTGAAACTGCACATAATAAATATTATGAATGAATCACCTTACAATAATATACGAGAAACTGCTTTCAATTTTTTCGAACAACAAGTCAACTCCGGCTGCTTATCATGACAACTAACACCATGAAAGAATGGATGCAGAATTCAGCTACAGCAGACAAAAAGAATCAACACGCACAGGACTGGCAACATCAAGAAGTGTTAGAGTGTATTCCTATATTATTCATGTATGTGGTATGTCGGTCCATTAGACTGTGTCTAGCCGTTCACCCATATGGTCACTCAAAACATTATTTTGTACTGTAGACTGCACTGTTCGTGTAGTGAAGTTTGAATATGGATGGAGATGGATAAGCTGTTGAAGATAGCCTTAGGGTTAGGGATTCTCTGGATCTATATATGTAACCATCCTATATACAATACGTGGAATCTAACGCTCCCGACTTTGGCGCTCCCCTTCCCTGGTGCACTGGAGCCTAGCGCCCTCCCCTCTCCGGTCGTTGACCATGGCAACCGCCTCCCCGCCGCTAGCCACGTGGGCACGCGGGAGGATCTGAAGTTTCGCCACCCGCGCGACTTCCTCCCTGCCTGGTCACACCTCCCTCTGTCGCGATCATGCCACCTGGCTCTGCCCCTGCTCTGGCCGCCGGCTAGCAGCGCCGCTCAGCCCTGCACCCATGTCTGTTGAGCCCATCTCTTTGCCAACCATGGTGGTCGTCGCCTCAGGCCACGCACACACACGCCCGCCTCCTTCTAGACTGCGACCGCAACTACAGTCGCCCGCGTCGCCTAGCGTGCCATCCCCTTCCACCCCTAGTCATGCCCCCACCCGCCACTCCCTCTCTTTTCTTGAGCGCCATCGCCTTGTCCCCATTGCCGCTACGACTTCTTCCCGACCACACGGTCTGCCGGCGTGCTCTCCCCTAGCAATGGTTGTCTACTCCCTGCCTGCGCCGACGCCCAGCAGCGCCTCCCAATTCTTCTTGCTTCTCCCTTCGCCAGCTCCACTGCCCCCTAATTGGATCTGGCATGCCCTGCCACCATCCCCTTTTCTTCGTCGCCGCCACGACTAGATCCATCGCTGCTGTAGGAAACGGGTGACGCCTAAGAGGGGGGTGAATTAGGACTTCTAAAACTTTTACTAAACTAGGCCACTATTAAATCCCTAGAGCAAAACCTATGCAAATAATCAAAACTAGAATGTGCAAACCAGGTTTTGTCTAAGTGTTGCTATCTCTACCGCAAAGGCTAAGTTTCAATCTATACTAAATAAGTATGACTACAAGATTGAAACTTAAATGCTTAATATAAATGCGGAATGTAAAGAGCTAAGTAGAGAAGCAAACTCTCGTGGATGACGCCGGTATTTTTACCGAGGTATCCGGAACCATGCAAGGTCCCGACTAATCCTCGTTGGTGCCCCTACGCAAAGGGAAGCCCACGCGAGGGCCAAGCACCACGGTCGAGTAACTCCGTAGAGAGCCGCGAGCCTTCTCCACGCGCAAGTGGTGCTCCGCTTCCGGCTCCTCTTGGACGCTCCCCGCCGTCTCCACTATCGAGCTTCCGGCCGAAACGCCGCGGGCCTCGTTCCCTCCGGTACACGGTGGCGGTCGTGACACAAACGCGGTTGTCACGGTCTCGCAAGACTCTCGCCCCACTCGGTACAATTACAACGACTCACGCAAGAGCCGAGGGGTTGTGTGGTTTTACAAAACTCACTCAACTAACTAGGATTCACCTAGAGCAAGCGCTAAAGCGGTCTAACTAACCTAAGAACTTCGCAAAGCACCTACGCTAATCACCGAGTGATTCTATTAAGCACTTGGGTGTTTGAGCTCTTGGAAATATGCACTATGTGTATTGGTATGTTGCTTGGGCTCTCACACTAGAGAATGGCCGGTTGGGGTGGTATTTATAGCCTCCACACCCTCAACTAGCCATTGGACAGAAAGCAGCAGCTTTCTGTCGTCGGGTGCACCGGACAGTCCGGTGCACCACCGGACACTGCACAGTAGATGTCCGGTGCACGCCACGTCAGCCGACCGTTGGCACCTGTAGCAGTCGACCGTTGGATCCGACCGTTGCCGTCTGCCCGTTGGCACACCGGACAGTCCGGTGCGCACCGGACAGTCCGGTGCTACAGACAGAGAGCGCCTGTCTGCGACCTCTCTGCGCAGACTGTCCGGTGCCACACCGGACAGTCCGGTGCACACCGGACACCAATGTCCGGTGCGCCACCAGGCGCTGGCTGACAGCCCTTATCTTGGATTTCTTCGCTGATTTCTTCGGGCTTCTTTGTTCTTGAGTATTGGACTCCTATGCATCTTTTTATGTCTTCTTTTGAGGTGTTGCATCCTCATTGCCTTGGTCCAATTCTCTTCGCATCCTGTGAACTACAAACACAAACACTAGAAAACTTATTAGTTCACGGATTGTGTTGTTCATCAAACACCAAAACTCAATTAGCCAAATGGCCCGGGGTCCATTTTCCTTACAATCTCCCCCTTTTTGGTGATTGATGACAACACAACCAAAGCAAGCAAATAATACAAGTATTTGAGTGAAAATACGCAATCTACTTGCTAAGATGCATGATTGTCCCCACAATGTGATATTATGGACTTAAGCCTCCCCCTAACTCCATAATTCACTTACTTCCTATTTTTGGACCAAATAACCAAAACCACTTGAAAAGCCATTTGTAGATATAAAATTTTAAATTGGTGGTGTTTGGTGTTTGATATAGTTTTCATTGCTTTGGTCCCTAAACTTCTCCCCCTTTGGCATCAACCACCGAAAAGGAAGACATTAAAAGCATGTAGGAAGTAAATAAAAGCTTGCCCTCATCAAGAATTGTATCAAATGATATCACTAGAAGGATATTAAATTAAATTATGTGAATGATACCACTTGAAGGAGTCCTCAAAAGATTACTCCCCCTAAATGAGTATTCTCCTTTAGAAAGAGTTTTTCTCCCCCTTTAGAGATGAAGAAATACTCCCCCTGACAGAGATCCTCTACTTAGGAAAAAGCATGTGAAAATTAGAGGTGCAAGACATGATTTGAAAAGACTAACTTCCCTTATGCATAGGTAACAGAATATGAGTTAACTACTTATGCATTTTTAGCAACATGGAAGCATATGATATGAATTATAGTCTAATCAAATTTTGGAGAAGACATGTAAATAATACTGAAAGTAGTCTCAAAAGATACCAATTGAAAGTCAATGATGAGCTTGAGAGACATGAGAGTTCTTGGAGATTTTGCAGTGGAAGATTGTTGTCTTTCTCCGGGGACTTCATTTTCCTTACAATGAGACTATCACATGAAATAGACTTGAAAAGGTGTTAGTCTCAAAGTGTTAGATTATAGAGTAACCTCCCCCTAAAGGAGTGCATACAAGTTTTGAATACTTGTAGGAGACATGCACTTTGATTTGATATCAAGAGGGGCAAATTATCCATAATCCAAACTTTGGCACATATAAGTTAAATGATACACTTTGTAGAAATCAAAATTTTCAATTTATGCATCATTTACTATGGAGTGATATAGAAGCTATGTGCCGTGCTTAAATAAACATTTTAAACCATGTAGGTTTGCTTAAGTATATGAATTGAAAGCAAGCAATCCTACCATGTGATTTACCTAGTATGCATGATTTTAAGCAAAAGTACATAACACATGTAATACTAGGCAAAAAAGGTAAACTAGATACAAGGTAAATAGATACGCATATCTAAAAACGAGAAATATAATAAAACTAGTTACCTTAGTCATGGGTGGGAAATTTGGGTCCAAAATTTTCACTATCCCACTTGGCAATAAACTTGATCCAATATGATGTATCCCATGATATACATCCCAATTTAGCCAAGTCTCCAAATTTCCCGAAGACCTTCGGTCCACTCACTTCCCTTTCGGGATCCAAACCTTCTTGGTGCTTTTCATGGTTGAAATTATTTCCTTTGGCACCCAGATGCGTTTGGCCCCCTTTCCTTTGTTGGCTTGCTTGTTGGCCTTGATTGCTATCACCTTTCCATTCTTTTTCTTCTTGATCAAATATGGTGTAGCATCCTTTTTGTTCATCTTTTTGATGTAGGTGTTGGAGATTTTGCTTGATGGCTTTTGCTTGAGCTTTTGCCTTTGTTTATCCCCGGTCATCGCCTTGCATTGGAAAGACTTGTGGCCTTCCATGTGGCATAGCCTACAAATCACAGTTTCTCCCTCTACAGGCTTGTTCACTCCCGCAGTGGTGTTATCCTGTGGAGGTCGGATTTGTTTGGCTTTGCCTTTCTTGTCATACAAAGCCTTGCCAAGGCGAGCCACTTCTTGCTTTAATTGTTCATTTTCCTTTGCAACCTCATCCGAACATGTCTCTACAACAATATTCTCAACAACGACTTGGTTGCAGGGGTTAGAGTCATCAATTAAATCAAAGCAGGAAGTAGAAGCATCTTTCTTAATTATTTCAGGTATTTCAACTAAAGATGCTGCTGGGGTGCTACCAATGTTTTCTAGCTTAGTAGTTAGCTCATTATTGTGTATGCTAAGAATTTCCATTTTCCCTAGCAAATTTTCAATAGCTTCTTGGGAGCTAGCTAACTTAGCCTTAAGTTTTTCATTCTTTTTAATAAGGCTATCATCGGTAACAGTGGATGGAGCACTAGATTCTAATAGCTCAATTTTAGTTGATAGCTCACTATTTAAGTTTGCAAAAGTTTCAAATTTTTCTATCAAACCTTTGTAATCATTTTGAGAGCTAACCAACTTATTTTTCAAAGTTTTAAGTTGAGCTTTTTGCTTAGTGCAAACATCCTGGAAAAATTTTACGGCTTCCGCAAGCTCTTCTAGAGAGGCCTTTCCTTCACCTTCATCATCACTACTACTTTCATCACTAGAGGATGGAATGCTTTTGTTACCTCTTGTCATAAGGCATTTGTGTGATGACCGTGATGATCGTGACGAGGACCGGTGGCTGCGCGTCCTTGGAGGTTCATCTTCACTTGAAGAATCATCCCAAGTTCTAACACTTGTGAGCGCTTTGCCTTTGCTCCTCTCCTTTTTGGGTTTGGCCATATTTGGACAGTTGTCTCTGAAGTGGCCCTTCTCCCCACATGCGAAGCATCCTCTCTTTCTTTGCTTTTTCCTGTCAATGTTAAAGAGAAGATCCTCGACCTGCAGAGGCACACCCATTAGATTAATCTTGCGGATCATCCTCATTACCTTTCCGACGCATCGGATTGTTTCTTCGTCCTCGGAGGATGATGTGCACGGTTGATTATCTTCATCATCATCACTTTCTTCTTCTTCCTCCTCTTCTTCGCTTGAGGAACTTGGAGTGGGAGCCTTCTTTTTGCCCTTCCTTTCATCACATGCAAAAGCATATGGTCTTGAGGAAGTTGGCTCCTCTCCCCGACTCATTTTTCGCGACATCTCAAAGGCCGCGATTTTCCCAATCACAATGGTCGGGGTCATGTTGCTCAAATCCTCCATGTTGTGAAGGATGGTGATGATGCTCCCATATCTTTGTTGTGGTAGCAGGGAGATAATCTTCCTCACAATGTCCGCATCACCTAGCTTATTAATGCCAATAGAATTGAGCTCATTGATAATTAGATTCAAACGAGAATACATGTCTCTAACAAGCTCATCATCTTTCATGGCAAAAGAATTATACTCATTTAAGACTAGTCAATGTTTTTGCTCACGGACATTGGATGTGCCGTCATGGAGCTCATGCAATTTTAGCCAAATCTCATTAGCAGTTTTCAAGGTAAATACTTGATTAAAAATATCCATGCTAAGAGATTCATACAAGCAATTTTTGGCTCTAGCATTTAAATGAATTTCTTTTTCCTCACTCGTGGTGGGTTTCTCGGGATTCTTGAGGGGTTTCATCCCGTCACGAGTGACTCTCCAAACACCTAGATCAACGGCCTCTAGGTAACAAGCCATTCTAGCACTATAATATGGGAAGTTAGTGCCGTCGAAGTGTGGTGGCCTATGGGTATCCATCCCTTCCTCTAAAAAGCGTCGGCTCTTTTAGCGGTGAAGCTAAAGCGTTTCAAATGAGCCAAACCGGGCTCCGATACCACTTGTAGGAAATGGGTGACGCCTAAGAGGGGGGGGTGAATTAGGACTTCTAAAACTTTTACTAAACTAGGCCACTATTAAATCCCTAGAGCAAAACCTATGCAAATAATCAAAACTAGAATGTGCAAACCAGGTTTTGTCTAAGTGTTGCTATCTCTACCGCAAAGGCTAAGTTTCAATCTATACTAAATAAGTATGACTACAAGATTGAAACTTAAATGCTTAATATAAATGCGGAATGTAAAGAGCTAAGTAGAGAAGCAAACTCTCGTGGATGACGCCGGTATTTTTACCGAGGTATCCGGAACCACGCAAGGTCCCGACTAATCCTCGTTGGTGCCCCTACTCAAAGGGAAGCCCACGCGAGGGCCAAGCACCACGGTCGAGTAACTCCGTAGAGAGCCGCGAGCCTTCTCCACGCGCAAGTGGTGCTCCGCTTCCGGCTCCTCTCGGACGCTCCCCACCGTCTCCACTATCGAGCTTCCGGCCAAAACGCCGCGGCCTCGTTCCCTCCGGTACACGGTGGCGGCCGTGACACAAACGCGGTTGTCACGGTCTCGCAAGACTCTCGCCCCACTCGGTACAATTACAACGACTCACGCAAGAGCCGAGGGGTTGTGTGGTTTTACAAAACTCACTCAACTAACTAGGATTCACCTAGAGCAAGCGCTAAAGCGGTCTAACTAACCTAAGAACTTCGCAAAGCACCTACGCTAATCACCGAGTGATTCTATTAAGCACTTGGGTGTTTGAGCTCTTGGAAATATGCACTATGTGTATTGGTATGTTGCTTGGGCTCTCACACTAGAGAATGGCCGGTTGGGGTGGTATTTATAGCCTCCACACCCTCAACTAGCCATTGGACAGAAAGCAGCAGCTTTCTGTCGTCGGGTGCACCGGACAGTCCGGTGCACCACCGGACACTGCACAGTAGATGTCCGGTGCACGCCACGTCAGCCGACCGTTGGCACCTGTAGCAGTCGACCGTTGGATCCGACCGTTGCCGTCTGCCCGTTGGCACACCGGACAGTCCGGTGCGTACCGGACAGTCCGGTGCTACAGACAGAGAGCGCCTGTCTGCGACCTCTCTGCGCAGACTGTCCGGTGCCACACCGGACAGTCCGGTGCACACCGGACACCAATGTCCGGTGCGCCACCAGGCGCTGGCTGACAGCCCTTATCTTGGATTTCTTCGCTGATTTCTTCGGGCTTCTTTGTTCTTGAGTATTGGACTCCTATGCATCTTTTTATGTCTTCTTTTGAGGTGTTGCATCCTCATTGCCTTGGTCCAATTCTCTTCGCATCCTGTGAACTACAAACACAAACACTAGAAAACTTATTAGTTCACGGATTGTGTTGTTCATCAAACACCAAAACTCAATTAGCCAAATGGCCCGGGGTCCATTTTCCTTACAGCTGCCACAGCCTTCCCAGTCGGATCCACCACTGCCCCTTCTATTCCGCCTCCTCCGCCGCCTCTCTTGGCCGGAGGCTAGTGCAGCCACCCTGCCCAGCGTAGGCGCACGCCGTTGCCTCCCTAGCGGAGCTCCTCAATGACCGGTCAAGGGAAGAAACAAGAAGGTCTGTGAGGTTGATGCTATATCTTTTTGGTTGTGTCGCCTTACGTTTTAGCCATTTGCTCAGAATAGCATAGAACGGACTTTCATGTTTGCACAACAACCCCTATCTGGGGTCGTTCATCTTCCCTTCTACCTATCGCGTCAGTACGATATATAGAAACGAAAGGATTCATCAAGATTCGCTTTCCCCAAGATAGGTTCCAACCGATTTAAGGACTAGTTTGGAAACCTCAATTTCTCACGAGATTTTCATTTTCTCAAAGGAAATTAGTTTATTTTCTCTTGGGAAAATATGAATCCTTTGGAAAAATGTAGTTTCCAAGCTAGCCCTAAGGTAGTGTTTGGTTGAAGAGCCAAGTAGAACGGAACTGTTCTATCACAATTTTGTTGCTGTTTGGTTACAAAGGAATTAGAACGGAATGGCTCCAATTAGAAAATATTCTCCTCAGATCCAAAATCATTCCGCTCCAAAAAATCAACCGGACGGAGCCGCTCCGTTCCAATCCCGCTCTCACAGTCACGCTCCGTTCCGTTCACTCTGCAACCAAACAAAAAACAGAGCCGTTCCGTTCTAGATTACCAAACACAGAACAGAGCGGCTCCGTTCCTATAATCAGAGATGGAACGGCTTCGTTCTACTTGGCTCCTCAATTAAACACTACCTTAAGTGACTGGTTGACAGAAGACGGAGCGCGCTCACCTCCGGTTCTGGAACCAGACTTCAATCTGCTTGCACTCGATGTTTGACAGGATGGTGCACTCGCGTAGCAGCTGCTGCCTGCGCGCGGAGCTGGCCTTGGGGCAGTCGCCCGCACATACTTGCCCGTGTCCATCGGTTCCATCCCGTGTAAAACACGTGAAGGATCCACTCCTTTAAACGACAAGCGCATGGCATAACGTACGCTGAGGAGTATGCTCTGCGGATCTGCATGCGTGCTTCAGAATTCACGCCAACTCCTTAACAAATACTCGTACCGTTTTCATGTTTAGGACTAGTTTAAAAACTTTATTTTCTCGAGCGATTTATATTTTTCCAAAGGTCAGTATACTAATTTTCTTTGATAAAATAAAAATCTCTTAGAAAAATAGGGTTTTTAAACTTTTAAACTAGCCCTCAGTGATAGATAACCGGCCACAAGTATGCTGATGAAATGAACAAGTGTTGCCAAACTGTAATAACAGATACACGCATTTTAACTAAATCGACAGTCACAACTGAATTGCCATGGCACTTACCTTAACACAACAACTCGAACTTTATTCTAAGCTAATTCGTCAAAGAGGTTATTCATCAACTTCGACCAAGCAAAACACAACTGACCACGACAGAGTTCTAACGACCAAGTCACGAACCGTACACCAAGGTTTTCCACACGACCAGACAAGCATCGCGATTCTGCTTCGCGGCAGACAAACACAAATGAAAACACGCAGCAGTTACTTCGCTCTAAGCTCAGTCTTCCACAAGTTTCAGATTGCCTTGTCCGGAACCACCATGCAATGAAGCCCGCTCGACCATGTGTTCCATGAGAGGTTTCTGCAGTCTCCCCTCCGTGCCCTCTATAATGGTGAGCCTCCGTGCTACTTTCATGAAGTCACTGTCACACACACACACACACAACTAACATAGTTTAAATGTACTAGTATATAGTTGACACTGATTATACACCAGGTAAATAAAAGCTGATGGCATTAAGGAAAACACTCACTTGAACGGCTCTTCACCAGTATGCCTGACAGCACCAGCAGCATCACGGTAGCAAAGGTGGCTCATTATCTCTGCCTTCTCAATTCCAAACATGTCCGCTAACTGGCCGTACAGCTCTTCGTACGAACCAAAGACAGATAGGTCAATGGTGCGGCCAACATCCTCTGATTCCATAAACACCTTGCAGTGCCCGGCTTCTAGCCCAAGCTCAGAAGCCTTGCGGTCTTGGGATAGGCCTTCCCTCGATCCTCTAGAATTCATCTGCTGCTCAGTAAGGATAGGCTTTCCGAACAGCATTATGTGGGGTCTCTTTATGTCATCAGATTTCTCTGTGGCCTGTGGTGTGCCGATTGTCAGCAAGCAAGAGACACTCTCACTGGCTGGTGCGCTGCTGATCACAAAACCCTTGGATATACCGGACGTCGGAGTCATAGCACCAAGCCGGTTGAAACCGAGGTGCAGCTGGTTAAGCTGGTAGTCTGTTAGGGGTAAACCAAATTGAGCATGCCTGGCTCCCTGTATGCCTGCAGGAGCGATGTCCGAGAAACAGCGAAGTGGGCTGTTGCTTGGACCAAGTGGGTTGCCATGGAAAATTGGATTCAACAGCTGACCCTCAAATGGAAAGTCTGGATGTTGGGCCACCCGCAACTTCTTTCTAGGTGGAGAAAATGTCCCTAGGTGAATCGGTGGAATGCTTGATACAATCTCCACAAGCCATGGATTGACACATTTCACATTCTGCAGCAAGTCTGGTTCATCCCATGACACCTGCAATGAATCGCAACTATGTGAAGAAACAAAAAGACAAAGTGCACACAGTTAGAATGCGCTGGTGCTAGCAGAGCTAATAAGGATAAAGGAAGCATCATCTAACAATATATTGTGTACCAATTTCACAATTAAATTATTTTAGTGTTCAAAAGTGAACACTTCCTGCATCTGCTATAATTGATAACATTAGACAATATTTGCTGGCAAAATTCAAATGTCTCACTTAACACTGCTAGTAAGACACCTACATTTGTATTCCTATATTGCCTGTCAAACTATGTAGTATGTACCAAGGCAATTCCAAGAAAACGAAAATATGATAGGGTAAGGACAGATGAAGAACCGACAGGTAGCACATTAAAGTTAAACAAATGCTAGATCAATATTATTGTTGGCGGCTTGGTATCTCAATTTCTTTCTCAAGGTACAGATGTACAATGCTATGCTGCAATTAAAGATCGACTAGCAATCTTATAAGGGCATTGATCATATAGGGAAAGTGTAAGGTACTGCCATTAACTTGGAACAAAAGGGCCAATTGATTCAGGAGTCCAGGACCCAGAGACATATATATAAATGGATGCTTTATTGGAAATATGTGGATGTTAATCAGTTCACTCCCCACATTTCAATTTCAGCTAGACACATATAAAGCAGATCAAATTTGAAAGGGAGGATTCATAAGTGCATAAAACAAAACCTCCAAAGTTCCCTAATGCCTCCTGATGCTAACAAAATAATGTTTATCAGCTTCCGAATTGTGCAGAAACAGACACAAAAATCTAAATAGCTAAAAGATTCTGCAAATTGAATCTGTAACCTATGATGATAGGATATATGGAGATGAGAAACAATGCTGTAGAAGATGACAACACTGCTCTCAGTGACCATTTACCAGTAGAGACTGACCAAATATACTAAAATTTGAAAAATATATGTTCCAGAGGAGAAAGCAACTGAATCAAACAGACAGTATAGCTCATTATAGCTATAGGTAAAGTAGTACAGTTGTGTTTTCTAAGCTGTTCTTTATGGTTAGAACTGTACAAAACTTGTTCCCATCCTAGTCTAACACAACTAGAGATGTGGCTTTTGCCTGTCTAAGTATCTCTCCCAAAATTCCTCAAATGCCCAATTTCATAATTTATTTTTTTAATAAAGGCTTACAGATGTTTTATGTGAGCAACAAACGGTTGAGCACCATGCGCTGTGTGTTGGTCATCTTTCAGGTGCACCTTCTAGTGTGAACCAAAAAAACTCGACCTGCGGGTAAGACAGCCCCCGGTCATTATATTAAGAAGAAGACATTCTCACGCAGGACAAGAAAACCTTGAAACCCCTGCCCCACCCTCATACACAGCGTAGCCCATGTGAGAAACCACCGCGACCGGGCCTTAGAGTTAGAATCTGTGCTTTAGCGTGGGACAGACGAGGGAATTTTTTTAACCACAGCCTGAGATTCGCTCCCACAGAGAGTCAAACCCAGGACTTGAGGAGTGCTACTCAGACCACCTAACCAACTCGGCTAGAGGCCCTTTCGCTCCATGTTCCATATTAACATTGAACCGTCAGTTCCATAAAAGCAGTTAATTTCACAGGGCATTAAGCATTTTATGGGTACCAGAAACGCTTACACCTATTAATTATTAACCCCAAAGGCCAAACTGGAAGTTAAAAGTAGCAATCATCAGTTCATAATGAAGTATGGCATATAGGTATGGGAAACATGGGATGAAGCAAAACCTGAAGAAGCCTCCACGGTGAATTTGGCCATCTGATTGGGTCGGCAACCTGAGCAGAAGCTATCGTCCCCATAAACCAGCTGATCCTTGACGAATCCTCTGTCTCAAATGCCATCTTGAACCTCATCCCAGGGCACCACTGGTTCCTCATCGCGTTCTGTACCGATGCAGCCTTCACAACAAACTCCGGAGTGCTAGCTCTCGGGTAGTACACCACCTCAAATGGCTGCCCGCTCGCGGCTAAGCTTGCGGCCTCAACAACGTCCGTGATCTCCACCTTCCCCCTGCCTCTCATGTACCCACCAGGACCCTTCGTGATCTTACCCTCCTCGTCCTTCAAGAACGCCGACAAGGCCCCGTACACCGGGGCGTTCCAGCCAGACATGCACTCCATGCCACCACAGGACACCCGCTTGGCACGGCGTATCCCGACGCACAGCTCGCCATGCTCGGTGCGCAGGAAGACGATGGAGTCCCCGGCGACGAGCTTCTTCTGGTTGACGAACGCGCTCCATCCCGTGGTGAGCAAATGCCGGCGCGGCGTGCCCCGGAAAATGTGGCGGAACTTCCAGACCTCCCCGTGCACGTCCTTGGCGAGCACCGTCTGCACCGGGGGTTCGGCCCGGTAGTCGAGCTTCGGGAAGATGGTCTCGGCGCAGTAGCGCGGCACGGAGAAGCCGCCGCCGTTGTTGGCGTCGGACTGCGTCAGCGTCTTGGCGAAGGAGGACAGCTTCTCCTGGGCGTCCTCGGGGTCGATGCCGAACTCACGGGGCTCTCCGAACTCCACCTCGCCGGGCGCGGCCGGCACGAGGCGGATCTTGGCGAAGACCTCGTCGGTCTCCGGATCGGCCAGGAAGCGCACCCCGGCGACGGTGCAGAGCACGAGCGGCGGGAGCGGTCGCGCCCACGCCCCGGCGAGGTCCGTGGCGCCGCCGCCGCTGTGCGCGTGTTCCGCGTGGCCCTGCGGGAAGTAGTAGACACGGGAGCGCACGGGGGGCATCTGCACCATGCCGCCGGCGCACGCGTGCCACAGCTGCGGGTCAAGGCACCTCTCCTCGCCCGCCTCCTTCATGGCCTCCTGACCTCCTCCTCGTCTTCGTCGTGTCGTCTTCCTCCACCGCCACACCCACCAAATGCGATCACTGTCCAGCTGCAGAGCAACCTGCAACGTGTTCCCGTTACTCGCGCGAACCCAATTACCCAAGTACTAAACCACCCCACGCAACCCCCACAAAACGGAACGGAACGAAAAGCACGCGATTGAAACGGAACGGCCACAGACAGCAGCGAGCGAGCGAGCGATACCTCCTCCGCGCACGCCCAGGGGTTCCAATTGGCAGATCATGGGGCGGCGCAACCGCTACTCCGGGAGAGACGCTCTGGCACCGGGCAAAGCGGAGTAGGAATGTACACCAGGGCCGGCATCTTCGCGGGCAACGACTCTGTTGTCGGTCCGAGGACACCACCTCCCCAAGCTTGCTCCGGCTGCCCCCGAGCCCCAGGAAGACGGCGAAAAATCGACGGCGGCGAGGCGGGGAGAGAGAGGAGGTTGACGGTGGTGGCGCGCGCGCTGCGCTGCGCTGCGCTGCGCTGCTACAGCGGCACACACAGTGGGTTGGAATTATGGCGAGGCCTCGGACGCCTCTACCTTGTTGGTGATGACTGATGAGTGGGCCGCTCTCCCCGCTGCAGCTGCAGTAGCACAGCACCACAGTCCGGCCCCAGTGTGGGAGCGCGACCCCACCGGATCCGCCGCGCCCGCGCGAACAGCGAACAGCTGCGCGGCACACGGGACACAGCGAGTACCTACTCCCACCACCATCGGGTTCGGGAGGGCATGACCCGCGGGGCCCGGCCTGCCGGGCTGTCGGTGGGGTGAGGCCGGGCAACGCGCGGTGGTGGTTACTCCGTTCCGTTTTTGACGGTCGTGTCTGTTTGAATGAATTCATTCATTCATCCATCTCGAGATAATCATCATCAGATCAGATGCCAGTCCAACAGCCTCCTGGTTCATCAACTGGCCCACGGACTTTACTCGGTTTCAGACAGTGCGTGCCAATACTACTAGTAATGTTTGTTTTCTTTTTTATTAATTATGAAAGGACCTGACGAGGTACTGGAATAACATTTTTTTTATATTTTAGGGGCCAGCGAAATTTTCTGCGATCCAAACAGATGGGGGGCGCCCAGTGCATGCATGATGCCAAAGTTGCCGCGACTGGGCTCCAGCTGGACTGATGAAGAAGAGCACACGCTGCTCGCCCCTGTGTAGAAAGCTCGCGCATTTGTGGTCTGGTCTCCTGGACAAGCAAGCAAACCATGACTGGAAACGGACCGGGTCATCATGTGGAATGTCCATGCGATCTCCAAACTCCTCACAGCGTGCGTGAACCGACGCACGCCGTTTCCAGCACATGAACTGAATCATGGGAGGCCATGGGCTAGGACGGTCTGGCTCACATTTGTAAACACGGCACACGATTGCATGCGGATTGCGGCGATTGAATTCGAGGGGTGGAATCCTCAGCCTGTTGATTTGGCTTTGATTCGTATCGGCTTCTACCAAGTGTTTTGTCTTTATAGATTACAACTACAATAGTCCAAACAACTTGCTTTAATCTGAAACGAACAACCTACGTATGTGTGAGAGTGAGTGTGAGTTATGTTGTTAGGTGGTGGCTAGCTAGGTTTTGTATACAATTTTAGATTTTTACCATTTAAAAATAAGAGAGAGGGGGTGTCGTACGGAACTGTGGAAACCCGACAATGACATAATGTATCAAGCTTTTTTCATGTCAGACTGACCTAATAAATCCACCATGCCTGCCAATGTCACATCTAGTTTTCAGAAGAAACCGAATGCACTTATATGTATGTCTAGCAAGTTACTCACAAACACACAACGATCATCATTAGTGATAACATCACACCATATCCAGTGTATTATATCGGCAAATTTATAACATAAGGACTCATAGGTCTAAAATAGAAACTTACATAATTATGCATCAAAAGATCAAATAGTAGCAAAACTAGTCACAGTGGTCTCCACGAGCATCACCCCGAGCAGGTAGCAAGCCAGTCTTCAGCACTGTCTTTGTCCGCGTACACCCAAACACTACCTTCAACTGAGCAACAACGTATATAACAAGTTTAAATACTTATTATACTCAACAAGTGTGGCAAAAGATGTATATAAAGTCAAGAAAGTCTAGACTTAGTTCTTTTGCTCAAGCTGCTTATTATGTGATTCTTCGACACCAAACACTCTAAAAAAACCAGGATCATCCATCATACCATAGTTTTTGTAGCTAGTAAACCAACCAAATCATAACCTAGCTAATCATGTGAGGGTCTATGTCACTCTTGACTGTGAGCACGGCTGTCATGACGAATTTTCTCTCTATAGAGGTTGTACATATTCACCAAGAGAAGTGATTTCGTCTTCTATTATTGGGTGACTAAAAATTCCCATCCAGCCCACAGTTGCAAGCCACTTGCACACTTTCTTTGATGTGTGACCAGGAGTTCACTCTAAAGCTTTTCATCTAGGTTGTATGCACTCACTAAGGTGTTGACCATACCAAAAGTAACCCTTTCCTGGAAGATCCTCCCTCTTATGTCAAATGGGTATCAAGCTTAACCATCCTATCTTCCACACGTCACTTTTTAGACGTATTTGGGGTAACCCACCATCCCCTCGACATTGTTTAGTGTGCACCAAATTGGTCTCCACCACTTACTATGCTAGGTCTAAGTTCATACTTGGCTTGTGGTTGTACTATTTTCATGGGTGGTTGCTCCATGAACCGGTCCTTAAGATTCAAGTGATAAAAACAACCAAGGAAACTACAGATAATCCATTGTAGTTTCTGAACTATCGGTATCCCAACACAGTTCACATACCAGATTCCAAAATATTTAATCTCCATGTTGCTAAATGATTAGTTGACTAGGTGAAAAGTTGAATTAGTCAAATTAAATTCTATTCGATCCACAGTATAATATGCCTAAGCATTTCTACCCATAAATACTTAAATAACAAGGGTTACAAGAATTATGTGGAAACACAAGCATGTAATTTTATGAACAAAACATTTATAAAATATAATATTAGTATGGTCAAGGACACTTGCCTTGGTCCTGAATTGTTGCTCAACGAACTCAAATGTTGGTCCTAGACGTTACCGGAACATGTTCTCGCCTAAAATTGTTCGGTGCATACAAGAAATCATACAATTACACTCAATACCGCATATAAACATGCAATACAAAAGTGATAGAAGCATATATATAATATACTTTTTATAAAATTTTATTAGAATAATGTACAAAAGTTAGGTGCTATATGAAAAATAAAATTATATATAAACAAAAATAAGTATCATATTGTAGGACTGGTAAGGCGACCAGAGGGGGGTGAATGGGAGCCAATCGGATTTTTGTCTCCAAACAGTGAAAATTAGCACTTTGCTTCAATTGAGATGAAGCAAGTGCTCAAACCATAAACACATTAGCAAACGAGTGATCTCATGATTACAAAATGTTTCTAATACTCACATGAGACCAGCAAAACAAACGGATCGCAAATCGGACACGAAAAAGTCCAAAACGGTCCAATACAGTATCGTCAACAAGTGTTGTTTTCAGCAGTACGAAATTCTGTTCTTGATTTCGAAACTGAACTAAACGAACTCAGATTGATATGAAATTTTACACACACCTGAGCAAATACGTTTTCAAGATCTCCCCAAATTTTGAGCTCAATCCGACTTGTGACTCACCCACAGATTTAAAAATACAGCAGAAATTGGGGTTTTGTTGGGGTTTTCTAGAACGAGTTCAAACTGAGTTTTTCTCAAATCGCGACCAAAATCTGCAACAACTAGGTGTATGCAGTGGTCCGAAGAGTGCAACTCACCACCAATCAATCCCCAAACCAAATCCTCTCAAAGGAATCAAAGGGTTTTCATCAACAACACAAGAATGGGGAAAAGTAGAAACCAAAACTATAAAACTTCAGAAATTTCAGCAAGGGTACAAACTGAGATTTGAAGCCTGTGGGCCGGACCGGTGACCCTTCCTCTGATTAAACTTGAAAATCACGAACACAGTCAAAATACAAAATCACTGTGAAACCCTCGGCTCAACTGGTGCCTACCTAGAGAGAAAACTAGGAGCTCTAGAATGAATTCTCAAAACAAATGGCAGCCAAGGGATGCTGAACCAACCAGCCCTCCCCTCTATATAGAGGGTTATTCTCACTTCCTAAACTACCCCTATTTACATAGAGCCTATCCACTCCACCGGGGGTGAAATGGACCAACTCCTAGGTTTTCGATCCGACAACCACGTCCTTCACACGGAGTTGCTTCGCCTTTATGCACGCTCCGCGATCACGCAGCGTGCCGCCACCGGTTCCCTCTGGAACCGCCACCGCCGAGTTTTGAGGCCCAAACTCAGCAAAACTAGGCATCCATAGCGCTGAGTGGTTTTGAGGCCCAAACCACCAAACCTACCGTGAGCACCGCACCTCGTGCACGTCCTCCATGATCAGACGCGTGTCCCGCTAGTCCTCGACCACGCCGGCAACACGGTCCACTCCACCATGTCCTCACACAAGTGCATGTCCTAGGTGTCAGCCACCATGGTTGGTCACCTGGCTGCTCTGATTCGTCAGTCAGGACCCATCACTCGCCCTTCACCGCTCCCGGTCCATCAGCACGAGCCTACATGACCTTCACCTCAGCCATCGACCACCGTTCCTGTGCTCCACACCTGCACACCACAAGTCGACCAACATGGTTGCACGAGCATAATCTCACACTCTGGTTAGTCCACTGACTACCCCAGAGTGCTACCCGTTGACAATCACTCATCATCAACCCGAACCACAAGGGACAAGTAAACCTTGTGTTCGCACATATTTTTATCTGTGTTTTTTTGTAAAGGAAAACCCATGGACTATGTCCATGGGTTCATGGACCAAGTCCACACCCTAAGCCATGGACCAACCATGGCCAAAGCATGGAAGGTTGGCTCGGGTGCTTTGACCAAAGTAGTCCTAGACCATGTTGGGGGCCTTCGTCTTCCGAAGGTCCTCAAAAACACGACTAACATGTTTCCCAAGTTCAAATACATATACAGGGACCTTCAGCCTCGGGATGAAGCTGTACACGATATAAAAAGCACGGATCGGGAGAAGGATGAACCAGTTCCGAAGCTACCTATGGAAAAGCTTCAGCTTAGCGGTGAAAAATGGAACTGACCTAAAGGAGAAAAGGTTGTCTAGTCCTTGATAGATTATCCCTAGGTCAATAGTAAATGTCAAGGGAATGAATGTAATTTACACAGGTTGCATCCTGTGCCTATAAATAGATGAACAGTAGCACCGTACTGTTCACACTGACTTGTACTCACTCGTGCATCACGCTTGGACTTTTGCCTTCTGTCAAGCCGAAGGTACAAATGTAATTCAATATTGTTCATGTTCATTCATGATGATATAAAAAAGATATATTAATGATTCATAATATTGTTCATGTCATTTCTCATGTTTTATACCCTTCTTCTTTCATTAATATATACTGCGATGATGAAGGTATGTCCTTCATGACCTTCGTCTGAAGATCATTATATCCTAAGGGAGATAATGCTTTGAAGGACGAAGGACTTTAACCATTAACATTTTGTGTTGCCTTGTTCTTAACTCATAGCATTTGAGAACAAGTCCCCAACAGACCACATGGCATTCCTGAGAAGGTGTGTGTGGCCTAGAGGAAGAGAGGGCAACCATCAATGCATGCACAATGGTCGAGAATAACCAGAACACAGTAGTGACGACGAGCTCCGTGGTAGCAACGATGTGGGGATGAACAGGCGCATTAGAGCGAGATCAGAGGGTGTGTTCATGGTCTGCAAGGCCACAACAAAGGCGTCCTCGCCTTATATAGGTTGATATAGAGATGGAGAGGTGAGAAAAACCAACACACCAAGTCGATACCACTAATGGTGGGTATGCGTGCGACACATGTGTTGCAGGAGTGAGAGGGGTATGGGTGTTACCAAGACAAGGGGGACAGAGGAGGGGAAGTGCGGTAGACGAGTGACTTGGCATGGAGCCGAGGCAGCTAAAGTATGGCGGCAGGCTTGGTTGCAATGCACTCGGTCACGACGCATTTGGTTGTGGCTAGAGGAGGAGGAAGTGGAAGGGGGCATGGGTGGGCCTTGTCAGCGTGGCCAAAATAAAGAGAAAAGGGGATGGAATGCCCAAGAAGGAAAATAATATTTTTTTGATAAACTAAGACGCACATTAAATTATAAAACATACCATGAGATGTCATATTTTTTAATTTTATGAATATATATATATATACTATTATATATATATATATATATCTGTGTGTGTTATAAACTTACCCACCTTTAGATGAATCTCACCTCGAGAATCAAGAATAGATGGAAGAAGGTTTTTGTAAACTACCATGGGATCTTCCTCATGCTTCCATGTGGCTTCATATTTCGAGTGATGACTCTATTGAATTTTTGCATCTTGATTGTCTTGCTTCTGATTACTCATTTGGCCATCTCTACAATCCTAATTGGATGCTCCATATAGGTGAGATCTTCACCCAAATTTTGTTCTTCCATCGATAGCTACTCTTCTAGAACTCTAAAACATTTCTTTAGTTGGGATACATGGAAGACATTATGTATGTCAGAGAGCTGAGATGGTAACTCTATCTAATATGTAACTTCTCCTTTGCTATCCAGGATTTTGAAAGGTCTAACATATCTTGGAGCTAACTTTCCTTTGACTTTGAATCTTTATAGACCTCTTATTGGTGACACCTTGAGATACACAAAGTCACCAATATCAAAGGTCACATATCTTCTTATGTTATCAACATTATTATTCTATCGAGGTTGTGATATCCTTAAGTTTTCATGGATAATCTATACCTACTTCTCTGCTTCTAGAAGAATCTCTAGACTAAATACTTGGCTTTCACCAGTTTCATTCCAAAACAAAGAGGTTTGCCATTGTGTAATACCCAAATTTTATATAGAAGTGGAGTTAATATCTCCATATGGATGTGCTTGCAATTGTGATCATATGTAAAGTAAATGAAAATAAATCTTGCATAGCTTGCTGATGTTTATGTATGAAGTGCATCTTAACGGAAATCTAATGATTCAAACCCTACTAGGATTTAAAAATTTTAAAAAAGAGAATTAAAATCTAGAAAGAAAATTTTAATAAAGTCAAGTAACCCTTCCCTAATTAAGCAATAGGGAGAGAAAAGAAAAAATATTATTGCAAAAAGTAGAAGTTATATTCATATTAGAATTCTATTATATATTTGCAAAACTGAAAAATTCAAAGTCAGAATTCGAGTTTAGTTTGAATCTTTGATTTGGGAATCAAACAGAAATATTATATATATATATAAAGAAGCAGGCAACTAGGCCGCCACTCCACAGTTTGGCCCAGTCATCTACCGTGCGTGGCCTAGCTTTTGTCTCCGTGCACCAGCGCTGACAGGAGGGCCCGATCTGCATCCACTATGACAGACGCTATGCTGTGGGCCAAGGCGGTCAGCTCGGTCTTTTCCCTTGCAACTGATTCCGCTCGCGGCGCGGGGTCAACAGCTCTCCCGCATCTGCCGCCGAGAACCGTGGATTTGGCCCACACGTGCCCGGACTCTCTCCGCCCCTATATAACCCGGCCACATTTCCCCCTCTCATCCCCTAGAGCCGAGCGCAAGACACCCCAACGCCATAGCAGAAGCAGAGAAAGACGTGATGGCCGTCGTCGTTGACCCACATGCTCGTCGATGGCAAGGCCTCGGTGTCAACTTTGGATGCTTCATCTCGTCACATGGTTGTGCCTGTGGCCGAGATAGGGAAGATCGGTCGTCGTGGCAACACCAATTACTCGTCGTGGCTCGACGGGCAGTGTTGGCCGCCATTTCTCGTGGTCGAGGCTTGTCGCAGCGCAATCATAGGTAAGAATCCTCCTACTAGATTTGGTGTATTCCCTTGCGCGCTTAGGGTTTCAGATTGGGGGGAATCGTGGCACCGGTGAACTAGGCTAGCTCTCGCCGGATTCGTTCCCGTCGTGCTCCTCTGTTCACCGCCAACCTGCGGTAGATGAGGAAGACACTGTCGTGGCCGTGGATATTTAGATGATCGGTTTGGATTAGATTGGGGACTACGGGAGCGATGAACCGTTCCAGCCGTTTGATGCGATCGAGCGGTCCCGGTGGCTTGATTGATTCTAGACCATCGGATTAGTATCCGGTGACTCTAGGCGCATACCTATTCAAGTCTGAGGGTTCTAATCTTGGGCGTCGGTTGGAAATTGGGCGAACGAGATCCGACCGCACCTTCTTGGCCAGAACACTTTGCAGCTAGGACCTTAGAGTATTGGTAAATTAACCCACCGCCCGGTTCGGATACAAACTAAGTCTTAAGAAATTTTATGAGTTAGACCCCGGGTTCTTTGTTATTGTGTGCGCAGCCCAGAGCTTAGAGAAAATAGGAAAAATGAATTTAGAAAATGAATTTCCAATGTAAAAAGAATTCTAGAACTTATTTAATTCATAGAAAATTCATATTTAATCCTTTTCAATCCATTCCAGTTACATTAGTTTTGTTTCAATATTGTTTATCATCTAGTAACTCTGTTTAACCAATCATCTAGTAACTCTGTTTAACCATGAAACATAGACTAAAATTGCCTACTTAATTTATTCCATGCCAAGCACCTAATTATTCGGAAAATCATAACTACCACACTTTAACTCCGATTTAACTCGTTCCAGTTGTGTTAGCTTCGTAATAAATATATCTACACTTTGATAACCTTATTTTTAGACATGTTGTAAGTAATTAATTTGTTTCTCCTATGTTAATTGGATTAACTTCTTTAATATTAATATAGTATTCTTATGGTTATAATTTGACTAGATGATCTTTAATCAAATAAGGACTTAGATTAAAGTTGAGATAATTATTTATAGAATAACCTCTCATATGATTTATACTAACCAATTTATAATATAGTTTAATATTTTAATCACATGGATCTCTCATAAATCATAACTTTATAACCGTAATTTTGATTTTGGTAGTTCTTGGACCCACGATCTCGTTACGACGCGTAGATTATTACTATATAGTTTGTTCTTATGTCTGGTGTGATGTTAATTTTTTCTATACCATGTTTGTTTGTATTGCTACGACTAGCAGTGAGGTCACAAGAATCTTAGGATTATCCTGGTACCTGGAATCTCAAGTCCCAGGCAAGTTGTGCCCTTGACCACTTTTGTTACCTAATAATGTTCTTTAATATCACTTATTCATGCATAGGTTTAATTTTGATGGGACCCAATAGGTCACCCTATTCTGATTATCTTTTACCTTGTTTATCCCTGAATCATTTAGGTAGTTATGCTATTGCTTTACATGGTTTTGGGTTAATATTTCATTATATCCATGTTCCAATTATTCCGTTATGTTATTTATGTTCATGTGAAGATCATTATATTATTTAATTGAAACATGGAGCTTAACTTGAGAAACACGTGCCACCACAAGGGTGGAATGGGACGCCCTTGGCAGACTAATTAGGAAAGCTAGTGGAAGACTACCTTACCTGAAAGAGGCAAGGGCAGTAGGGTAGTTGCATGCAGGGAGGTTCTCAGGTTGATTTTGCTATGATGGTGGTCAGACGAGGGATTCCTGCAAGTGCTCTTTATAGAAACTGTAGCAGGTTTTTGGAAGCTAGTGGAACTTTGTAAAAGCCTCGTAGTGTTACCCTGCCTCACTTCCTTGGTAGAGGTGTATGGGATTCATGACCCCTTGGCAGATGGGTAACATGACTTATGGGTACAGGGTACAACCTCTGTAGAGTGTAAAACTGGTATACTAGCTGAGCTCATGGTCAAGAGCAGCTCTGGACTCTCGCATGATTAAATTATGGAACTAAATCCAATTTGTCATTTGCATTGCATGGGATTATTTATTAACTTTGTTCTATTATTCTTATTATGGTTTGATATTTACTTACATTTAGTAACTGCTAATAAAATTTGACCAACTTATTAAAAGCAATGCTCAGCTTTAACCTCTATTGTTGATCAGCCTTACACATCACATGAACTCCCACCTTTGGTGAGTTCATGCACATTATTCCCCACAACTTGTTGAGCGATGAACATGTGTGAGCTCACCCTTGTTGTCTCACACCCCCCACAGAAGAAGAACAGGTGATTCAAGAGGAGTCACACAACGAGGAGTTTGACTTGATCTAGGTGGCGTCTCCTAGTTGTCTTTGTGGCGCCAAGGATGGACTTAGTTCGTTTTATATTATTCTTTTATTTTGTAAGACTTCCGCTATGTAATAAGTACTCTAATGTTATTGTGACATTTATCTCTATACACTCTGTTGTTATATGTGTTGTCTTCTTTGGTGCATATATGAGATGCACCCGGCTTTGTCCCTTAAATCCGGGTGTGACACATTGCCTACTATCGGAGATATGATCCTCGGTCCCTGGGGGCCATCGGTCAGTGAGCATACTAGCGAAAGAGTCCTAGCATCTGGGGGCCATTAGTCAGCTAGAGGTGATAGGTAATGTCTACACTGGAAGAACCTGCCCTCGAATGAACCCCACGACGCCGAGCCCGAGGTTGGGTGTGGCAGAACATGACAAGGTGGTCGGGTGTGCCAAAGGAAACCACTCGAGTGGATCCTGCGTCTAGCCCAAGACTGACTTGTCATAAATGTTCAGACACATTAACTACAGAGCACTCAAGACCTACAAACCCTTCGGACCACAGAGCACTCATGACCTACGAGCCCCGTGGACTGCGGCACATTTATGGCTCGCGCATCCCCCGGACTGCGGCACACACATGACCTATCGGGACTAGGCCTGGGTGCGCAGGTCGCTGGCAGGGCACAACACGACAAACCGTGTTGAGCCCCACACTACGAAGGCCAGGGATCGGGATAGCCTAGATAATGGCGCTTAGGACCCACACTGTCGACGCCGTCCATCATAAATAATATGAGACAGCCAGACGACCCCGGGGCCCACGAGCACAAATAGCTTTACCCTCAGTAGAACACTTGTTTTTACCCTTGCCTGATGGCTCCTTCTAGGGGATGACACTGCTGGTTGATCCCTCTCCCGATCTACAAATGGGAGGGGTTGGCCCCTAGGTTGGGGTTGAGTTCTCTCGGACACACGACGGACGCAAGGACAGACCTCGGAGGAGGAGATGCCCAGAAGGACCCAATGGCTGGAGCCCCGTCGCCAAGCCAAGATTTAGCTAGGACTCCACACTATAACCACATCTACCACGATTAAGTGACTTGGAAGCCTCTCCTCTGAAAGTCGCCTAGAGGGGGGGGTGAATAGGCAGAATCTGAAAATTATAAACTTAAGCACACACTACAAGCCAGGGTTAGCGTTAGAATTAAATCTGAGTCCGAAAGAGAGGGGAAAACAAATCAACCAATAAATAAAGCAGATGAACACGATGATTTGTTTTACCGAGGTTCGGTTCTAAAGAACCTAGTCCCCATTGAGGTGGTCACAAAGACCGGGTCTCTTTCAACCCTTTCCCTCTCTCAAACGGTCACTTAGACCGAGTGAGCCTTTTCCTTAATCTCCCAGGTCACTTAGACCCCGCAAGGACCACCACACACTTAGGTGTCTCTTGCTTCGATTACAAATCACTTGAGAAAAGAAATGAGAAAGGAAGAAGGCAATCCAAGAGGCAAGAGCTCAAAAGAACACAAAATCACTCTCTCACAAGTCACTAATTGCTTGAGTTGAATTTGGGACGTGGAGAGGCTTTGATCTTTTGAAATGTGTCTAGGATTGAATGCTACAACTCTTGTAATGAGTGTGATACTCAGAAATCTTGGATGCTTGGAGTGGTGGTGGTTGGGGGTATTTATAGCCCTCAACCACCATATAGCCGTTGGGGCAGGCTGCTGTCGATGTGCGCACCGGACACTGTCCGGTGCGCCAGCCACATCACCCAACCATTAGGGTTCTGGAGCATTTGACCATTGGAGGCTTTGTCCTCTAGTGGCACCGGACAGTCCGATGCCGCACCGAACAGGCACTATTCAATGTCCAGTGCGCCTCTGGCTCTGCGCTCTGCTCTGCCGCGCACTGTTGCTCTGATCTTCAGCTTTTGCAGGTGACCGTTGCGCGAAGTAGCTGTTGCTCCGTTGGTGCACAGGACAGTCTGGTGGCACACTGGACAGTCCGGTGAATTATAGCGGAGCGCGCCCTGAGAAACCTGAGAGTCGAGAGTTGGACGTTGTACGGTCCTGGTGCACCGGACACTGTCCGGTGGCACACCGAACAGTCCGGTGCGCCAGACCAGGGCATACTCGGTTTCTTTGCTCCTTTGAATTTGATCCCTAACTTCAATCTTTTATTGGTTTGTGTTGAACCTTTATGCACCTGTAGAACATATATTCTAGAGCAAACTAGTTAGTCCATTATTTGTCTTGAGCATTCAACCACCAAAATTATTTATAGGAAAAGGTTAAACCCTATTTCCCTTTCAATCTCCCCCTTTTTGGTGATTGATGCTAACACAAACCAAAGCAAATATATAAGTGCAGAAATGAACTAGTTTGCATAAGGTAAGTGCATAGGCTGCTTAGAATTAAACCAATTTTTAATTTCACTAGATATGCATGGATTGCTTTCTTTTGTTTAAGATTTTGGACCACATTTGCACCACTTGTTTTGTTTTTGCAAATCTTTTTGGAAAATATTTTTTAAAGTCTTTTGCAAATAGTCAAAGGTATATGAATAAGATTGCAAGAAGCATTTTTATGTTTTGAAATTTCTTCTCCTATTTCAAATGCTTTTTCCTTTGACTTAACCAAATGTAACACCCAAAATCTTATTTTGGAGAGATCAGTAAAATTCTCCAAAGATTTTGAGTAAAAATATATTCCTTTTCCTAATACAAAAAAAATGTTTTCTAGGAAAAGATTAAATAAAAAGATTCCTATATGAATTCACTAAAGGATTTAAGTTAAATCAAAACTTAATTAATGTTATATACTAGGAATTATTTTAAAACAATTATATTCTTTTACATGAACCTCATATTTAAAACATTTACTTAAATAGGATAATAATTAAAATTAAACTTTGCATTCATGTTGTGATCTTTGATTATGCATTTAAAAATTCAGTTTATTCAAACTTGATTTGAAACGATATTAGTGGAATTGGATTAAGAAAATAGAAAACGGAAATATAAAGAAAAAAAAAAACTAATGGGACATGGACCGGTTTTCCTTTTACCCATTTCTTTGAATCCATTGGACGGTCATTTTTTTTTTCTCTTTATATTACGTGTGACCGCACCGCAGCATGAGGATGCTTGGGTGACGCCAGCACATTTCTTTATTCGTTCAGTTGCCGGCCATGCGCATGCACTGTTAGAGAATCTTTCACAGGAGCGCTGCATGCGGAACCTTGAGGTCCTTCTCAACCACCAGCTATTTCCTCCACTCGCTACGGAGTCTGGTTCAACGGATTGGCCGTCGAATACGGGAGGTGCATGTGCTCGAGATCCTGGCCACAAATCCGCCGCCTGGTGGACCCCTCACCATCTCGCCCGCATCGTCTCCACCGTGAAGCTGCGCGTAACTGAATTAGCGACTTTGCAGGGTCCGCTCGGCTGCATAACCGAACCACGCCATCGGGTGCTAGCTGCCTAGTTCGGGTATAAATATCGATCCCTTCCTTCGCCTCGCCATCAACCAACGAGTGGAGCCAAGAACCAGTCGTCGCGGGAGAGAGAGACTCGGGCCGAGAGGGGTAGGAACCGTCGCGTCTTGGCTTGGGTTGTGCCTTGTGCTTGCGGGATTACCCGCGCCGCGCCGTGGGTCCCCATCGAGTTGCCGGGCATGGGCGCCCCCAGAGCTTCTGGGCGCGTCACCAGTACTGGTGGTTAGCGCCGCGCCGTAGAACGGACCTGTCAACATCTTCCTTGTCGGTAAGCTCATGACCTCGGTTTATTTTGACCCTCACAGCACTGATCTAGGGTAGGCTTAGTGGGTAAAAGCTATAGCACCTTTAGACCGCATGCTGCAAATGGCGCCGCCCTGGAGTTAGACCGGTAGGAGGTGAGGAGAGAGGGCGTCCAGGGTAGACGAGGCACCCTGGTTCGTTGGATCGCGCGTGTACGGTATAGATTAGAAGCATCAAAATCCGTTCATGATTTTTAATCTGAACCGTCGATGTGTAGATGTGTGGCACAGGGTATCATGTGACGTAGCGTAGATCTCGGCCACGGATCATAAATCCGAAGGTCACCGTATTCTGCACCAGTGGGTTTTAATCAGTGCCGCATATCTGTGATCCAACAGCCGGTATAAGCAGATACCCCTTCGCGGGTACACTTTACAAAAGAAACCCCATGCTTTTAGAATTTAGAACCCGCAGTCCAACCAGTTATTCCCTGAGTCTTAGACTCTTTTTCACCGTGACCCCTAAGTTTTCTAGAAAATGAGGCCGAGTCCTGGGATGTTTAAAAGCAGAGAAATAATTGCAGAATTTCGTTTTTAATACAAAAATAAATCTAGAGATTGGTAAAATGCCTAGAAAATCCATTTCTATTCCAAATCACTTCATTCCAGTTTCTAAAATTTTATAATATTGTTCTCTATCATTTAGTGTCTCTGTTTTGACAGGAAAGCAGTAAAAAAATTAATTTGCCATTTAACCCTATTTCAATCACATTAAAACCTTAGGAAATTCATAACTTAAAATCTACAACTCCAAAATTAATAATTCTTTTTCCTATGATCTTATTTTAATATGTATATTATTAATGTGTATTTTGTTCTTATGTTTGGTGTAATGTTAATTTTGCCTACACCATGTATGTTTGAATTGCTACGACTAGCAGTGAGATCACGAGTCACCTGAAGATCATCCTGGTACCTGGATTCTCAAGGCCCAGGCAAGTTGTGCCCTTGATCACTTCTCTTCACCTACTCATGTTCTAATTAATCATAATGATCTGCATAGGTTAATTTTGATGGGACCCAATAGGTTACCCTAGTTTGTCTATCTTTATACCTTGTTTACCACTGAACTGTCTGGGTAGTACTTGCTAGTGCTATATGTGGTTTTGGGTATGAAGATTTCACTATTCATGTTTACACTTTTGTTATCAGTGGTTATTTATGGTTCATGTTAAGATCATTATGTTAATTGGAACATGGAGAACCACCCGGGAAAACAGTGCTACCACGAGGGTGGAATGGGACGCCCTTGGCTGATTAATTAGGAAAGCTAGTGGAAGACTACCTTACCCGAAAGGGGCAAGGGCAGTAGGGGAGAGGTCAGTGGAGGGAGGCCCTCGGGAGGATTTTGCTGCGATGGCGGTCCTGCAAGGGATTCCTGCACTGGATCTTCCTATAAACTGTAGCGGGTTTTCGGAAGCTAGTGGAACTTTGTAAAGGCCTCGTAGTGGATCCCTAGCCATTCACCTTGGAAGTGTCTAAGGGCTTTGCAAACCCTGGCGACATGGGATACACGACTTGTGGGTAAAGATGCGCAACCTCTGCAGAGTGTAAAACTGGTATACTAGCCGTGCTCACGGTCATGAGCAGCTCGGACACTCACATGATTAAATGATGGAACTAAATTCAATTTGTCATATGCATTGCATCGCAGGTGAAGTTGTTACTTTTGTTCTACTATTTAATTGGGCTGGTATTTACTTATACTTAGTAACTGCTAATAAAATTTTGACCAACTTTAAAAGCAATGCTCAGCTCTAACCATCTTCTTTGGTAAGCCTTACACTTCACGTGAGCTCCCACCTTTGGCGAAGTTCATGCACATTATTCCCCACAACTTGTTGAGCGATGAACGTATGTGAGCTCACTCTTGCTGTCTCACATACACCACAGGTCAAGATCAGGTACCGCAGGATGATGCTCATGGAGGATGCTGCGATGAGTTCGTGAGAGGTCTAGGTCGTCGTCTCCCAGTCAACTTTGGGTTGCTGGACCGTTGTCTCCCTATAATGTAATTATTTATTTTGTATAGAACTCCTGATATATAAAGATGTGACATTCGATCCTGTGCCACTATACATCATATGTATGAGACTTGGTCCCAGCATACCTGGTGTTTATGTTAACCCCGGGTTTTGGACCCCCTAAAATCCGGGTGTTACAGAAGTGGTATCAGAGGAATGTTGACTGTAGGACGAAACCTAGATAGAACTGGACAACCAATATTTACTTACCTCTGCTACTCTGATTCTTTCTAAACTTCTCTTAATCTTTCTCATCTAATTCCGCTTTACTCTGATTATTCTTACCTTTTTTTTTTCCTTCTAAAGACAAATGTGGATTTCACACTCTGAAATCCTGTGCCTAAAGTGACCTTTAGGAATAGGAGACCTACTTGTAGGAACAAAAAAAAAACTATTTTTATAGTTATCTATGCACTTGAATGTTTGTTCTTATGATACTTGTCTGATTTGGATCTTTGATTGAGTGTGATGGGTTGTGGAGTAATGTCCACAATTACATCTACATATGCATATATAAAAATAATATACTCAGACAAACTAGATTATCCCTCATTAAAGGATTTATCCTAACAATATCCATCTCATCTTAAAAGATTCTATCCCACACTCAAAGATCCATCTTATCTTAAAAAAAAATACTCATCTTATCTTGAAAAGACTTTATGTCATGCTAATAGATCTAACTGACCTCAAAAGATTCTATCTTATCTTTATGGATCCATCTTATCCTAATAAGCATAATTATCCACCCTAGTTTAACAACCATGATCTAGTGCAAATTAATTAGATCTTATCTAGTCAAACTAGTCACACCAATCTAACCTAGATCTGATCTAATCTAAAGTGACTTATCAAACATCTTTTACTGATGAAATAGATTAGACTCTACTCCTATAGAACTGGTCTTAACTTAGTTCATCCTGCGCTAAAGTAAGAATGACAGATCGACTTAGTCATATGCAACTACCTTAACTATCCGATAGTTGCATAACCCCTCAATTTTAACCTAGCAAGAGATTCTAACCTACCTACACCATATAATCCATCCTACTCACATATATCCTAACTATATGTCCTTAACTCGGATGGCAACTCCAAGACGAAAGGTCAAAGAAGACCAACCACGTCAAAGAAGGATAAGCATCAACTCAAGTCTTCAAGGATCAAGTTGGATCGCCAGAAGAATCAAGATCCAGAGTTCTAGATGAAGCCTTTCTTTATTATACTCTTCCTTGCCACAACCTATACTTACCATAACTGTACCTCATCTGACATAATAAATGGCTAGACATATATATCCATATTTTCCAAATCATCTACTAACGTGTATAAAAAAAAAGCTTCAAACATAACTTTTGATTCCTAAACCAAATGAGAAACTAAAATTTCAAACCAAACCTATTGTATCCCTTTTCTTACAAATCTCGAGGACGAGATTTCTGTTAAGGGGGGTAGAATTTGTAACACCCAAAATCTTATTTTGGAGAGATCAGTAAAATTCTCCAAAGATTTTGAGTAAAAATATATTCCTTTTCCTAATACAAAAAAAATGTTTTCTAGGAAAAGATTAAATAAAAAGATTCCTATATGAATTCACTAAAGGATTTAAGTTAAATCAAAACTTAATTAATGTTATATACTAGGAATTATTTTAAAACAATTATATTCTTTTACATGAACCTCATATTTAAAACATTTACTTAAATAGGATAATAATTAAAATTAAACTTTGCATTCATGTTGTGATCTTTGATTATGCATTTAAAAATTCAGTTTATTCAAACTTGATTTGAAACGATATTAGTGGAATTGGATTAAGAAAATAGAAAACGGAAATATAAAGAAAAAAAAAACTAATGGGACATGGACCGGTTTTCCTTTTACCCATTTCTTTGAATCCATTGGACGGTCATTTTTTTTTTCTCTTTATATTACGTGTGACCGCACCGCAGCATGAGGATGCTTGGGTGACGCCAGCACATTTCTTTATTCGTTCAGTTGCCGGCCATGCGCATGCACTGTTAGAGAATCTTTCACAGGAGCGCTGCATGCGGAACCTTGAGGTCCTTCTCAACCACCAGCTATTTCCTCCACTCGCTACGGAGTCTGGTTCAACGGATTGGCCGTCGAATACGGGAGGTGCATGTGCTCGAGATCCTGGCCACAAATCCGCCGCCTGGTGGACCCCTCACCATCTCGCCCGCATCGTCTCCACCGTGAAGCTGCGCGTAACTGAATTAGCGACTTTGCAGGGTCCGCTCGGCTGCATAACCGAACCACGCCATCGGGTGCTAGCTGCCTAGTTCGGGTATAAATATCGATCCCTTCCTTCGCCTCGCCATCAACCAACGAGTGGAGCCAAGAACCAGTCGTCGCGGGAGAGAGAGACTCGGGCCGAGAGGGGTAGGAACCGTCGCGTCTTGGCTTGGGTTGTGCCTTGTGCTTGCGGGATTACCCGCGCCGCGCCGTGGGTCCCCATCGAGTTGCCGGGCATGGGCGCCCCCAGAGCTTCTGGGCGCGTCACCAGTACTGGTGGTTAGCGCCGCGCCGTAGAACGGACCTGTCAACATCTTCCTTGTCGGTAAGCTCATGACCTCGGTTTATTTTGACCCTCACAGCACTGATCTAGGGTAGGCTTAGTGGGTAAAAGCTATAGCACCTTTAGACCGCATGCTGCAAATGGCGCCGCCCTGGAGTTAGACCGGTAGGAGGTGAGGAGAGAGGGCGTCCAGGGTAGACGAGGCACCCTGGTTCGTTGGATCGCGCGTGTACGGTATAGATTAGAAGCATCAAAATCCGTTCATGATTTTTAATCTGAACCGTCGATGTGTAGATGTGTGGCACAGGGTATCATGTGACGTAGCGTAGATCTCGGCCACGGATCATAAATCCGAAGGTCACCGTATTCTGCACCAGTGGGTTTTAATCAGTGCCGCATATCTGTGATCCAACAGCCGGTATAAGCAGATACCCCTTCGCGGGTACACTTTACAAAAGAAACCCCATGCTTTTAGAATTTAGAACCCGCAGTCCAACCAGTTATTCCCTGAGTCTTAGACTCTTTTTCACCGTGACCCCTAAGTTTTCTAGAAAATGAGGCCGAGTCCTGGGATGTTTAAAAGCAGAGAAATAATTGCAGAATTTCGTTTTTAATACAAAAATAAATCTAGAGATTGGTAAAATGCCTAGAAAATCCATTTCTATTCCAAATCACTTCATTCCAGTTTCTAAAATTTTATAATATTGTTCTCTATCATTTAGTGTCTCTGTTTTGACAGGAAAGCAGTAAAAAAATTAATTTGCCATTTAACCCTATTTCAATCACATTAAAACCTTAGGAAATTCATAACTTAAAATCTACAACTCCAAAATTAATAATTCTTTTTCCTATGATCTTATTTTAATATGTATATTATTAATGTGTATTTTGTTCTTATGTTTGGTGTAATGTTAATTTTGCCTACACCATGTATGTTTGAATTGCTACGACTAGCAGTGAGATCACGAGTCACCTGAAGATCATCCTGGTACCTGGATTCTCAAGGCCCAGGCAAGTTGTGCCCTTGATCACTTCTCTTCACCTACTCATGTTCTAATTAATCATAATGATCTGCATAGGTTAATTTTGATGGGACCCAATAGGTTACCCTAGTTTGTCTATCTTTATACCTTGTTTACCACTGAACTGTCTGGGTAGTACTTGCTAGTGCTATATGTGGTTTTGGGTATGAAGATTTCACTATTCATGTTTACACTTTTGTTATCAGTGGTTATTTATGGTTCATGTTAAGATCATTATGTTAATTGGAACATGGAGAACCACCCGGGAAAACAGTGCTACCACGAGGGTGGAATGGGACGCCCTTGGCTGATTAATTAGGAAAGCTAGTGGAAGACTACCTTACCCGAAAGGGGCAAGGGCAGTAGGGGAGAGGTCAGTGGAGGGAGGCCCTCGGGAGGATTTTGCTGCGATGGCGGTCCTGCAAGGGATTCCTGCACTGGATCTTCCTATAAACTGTAGCGGGTTTTCGGAAGCTAGTGGAACTTTGTAAAGGCCTCGTAGTGGATCCCTAGCCATTCACCTTGGAAGTGTCTAAGGGCTTTGCAAACCCTGGCGACATGGGATACACGACTTGTGGGTAAAGATGCGCAACCTCTGCAGAGTGTAAAACTGGTATACTAGCCGTGCTCACGGTCATGAGCAGCTCGGACACTCACATGATTAAATGATGGAACTAAATTCAATTTGTCATATGCATTGCATCGCAGGTGAAGTTGTTACTTTTGTTCTACTATTTAATTGGGCTGGTATTTACTTATACTTAGTAACTGCTAATAAAATTTTGACCAACTTTAAAAGCAATGCTCAGCTCTAACCATCTTCTTTGGTAAGCCTTACACTTCACGTGAGCTCCCACCTTTGGCGAAGTTCATGCACATTATTCCCCACAACTTGTTGAGCGATGAACGTATGTGAGCTCACTCTTGCTGTCTCACATACACCACAGGTCAAGATCAGGTACCGCAGGATGATGCTCATGGAGGATGCTGCGATGAGTTCGTGAGAGGTCTAGGTCGTCGTCTCCCAGTCAACTTTGGGTTGCTGGACCGTTGTCTCCCTATAATGTAATTATTTATTTTGTATAGAACTCCTGATATATAAAGATGTGACATTCGATCCTGTGCCACTATACATCATATGTATGAGACTTGGTCCCAGCATACCTGGTGTTTATGTTAACCCCGGGTTTTGGACCCCCTAAAATCCGGGTGTTACACCAAAACTCCCCCTGAATGAAATTCTCCTCTTTGTTTTCAAGAGGGTTTTAATAGATACCAATTGGAAGTGTATTTAGATGTTAGTTTTGAAAATATACCAATTGAAGAAATTTCTATCACAAGATACCAATTGGAAAAACAAACTTTTGTGTAAACCAAATAGGTCATATTTTTGAAAAAATTTTAAGTTGGTGGTGCGGTCCTTTTGCTTTGGGCTTAATATTTCTCCCCCTTTGGCATTAATCGCCAAAAACAGAGACGTAGAGAGCCCTTTAACTTTCTCCCCCATTGGTAAATAAAATATGAGTGAAGATTATACCAATATGAGAGTGATACGGAGTGACAACGGAGGATAAATGATACCGTTAGAGTGGAGTGGAAGCCTTGTCTTCGCCGAAGACTCCATTTCCCTTTTAATCTATGACTTAGTATAGAAATATACTTGGAAACACATTAGTCGTAGCCTTGGTACATGATTAATAAGAGATATGCATTTGTACCAAAATGAAAGAGATAGGATTAAAGGTATATAAATGAGCTATGTGTGCAATGTTTCAATCAAAATTCCGAGAATCAAGAATGTTTAGCTCATTCCTAAGTTTGCTAAAGGTTTTCTCATCTAATGGCTTGGTAAAGATATCGGCTAATTGTTCTTTGGTGCTAACATAAGCAATCTCGATATCCCCTTTTGTTGGTGATCCCTCAGAAAGTGATACTGAATGTCTATGTGCTTAGTGCGGCTGTATTCAACGGGATTATCCGCCATGCGGATTGCACTCTCATTATCACATAGGAGAGGGACTTTGCTCAATTTGTAGCCATAGTCCCTGAGGGTTTGCCTCATCCAAAGTAATTGCGCACAACAATGACCTACGACAATATACTCGGCTTCGACGGTGGAAAGAGCTACTGAGTTTTATTTCTTTGAAGCCCAAGACACCAGGGATCTCCCCAGAAACTGACAAGTCCCTGATGTGCACTTTCTATCAATTTTACACCCTGCCCAATCGGCATCAGAATATCCTATTAAATCAAAGGTGGATCCCCTGGGATACCAAAGCCCAAACTTAGGAGTGTAAACTAGATATCTCATGATTCTCTATACGGCCCTAAGGTGAACTTCCTTAGGATCGGCTTAGAACCTTGCACACATGCATACAGAAAGCATAATATCCGATCGATATGCACATAAGTAGAGTAAATATCCTATCATCGACCGGTATACCTTTTGATCTACGGATTTACCTCCCGTGTCGAGGTCGAGATGCCCATTGGTTCCCATGGGTGTCTTGATGGGTTTGGCATCCTTCATTCCAAACTTGTTAAGTATGCCTTGAATGTACTTGATTTGGCTGATGAAGGTGCCCTCTTGGAGTTGCTTGACTTGAAATCCTAAGAAATACTTCAACTCCCCCATCATTGACATCTCGAATTTCTGTATCATGATCCGACTTGTGAATAACCTTTGGCTACAAGTCAGGCTTTGTTTCTTATCACCACACTATGCTCATCTTGCTTGTTGCGGAATACCCATTTGGTACCTATAACATTTTGATTAGGACGTGGAACCAAATGCCATACCTCATTCCTCATGAAGTTATTGAGCTCCTCTTGCATTGCCAACACCCAATCCGAATCTCTTAGTGCATCCTCAATCTTGTATGGCTCAATAGAGGACACAAAAGAGTAATGTTCACAAAAGTGAGCAACTCGAGATCTAGTGGTTACCCCCTTATAAATATCACCAAGGATGGAGTTGACGGGGTGATCTCGTTGAATTGCTTAGTGGACTCTTGGGTGTGGCGGTCTTTGACCATGAATTTCTTGCTCATCTTCCTTATCTTCATCATTATCGTCATCTCCCCCTTGATCATTGTCCTCCTCTTGAGGTGGCTCATCCTCCTGATCTTCATCATCTTGAGCCTGTTCCTCATCTTGAGTTGGTGGAGATGCTTGCATGGAAGATGACGGTTGATCTTGTGCTTGTGTGGGCTCTACGGATTCCTTAGGACACACATCCCCAATGGAAATGTTCCTTAGCGCGACACATGAAGCCTCTTCTTCATCTAGTTCATCAAGATCAACTTGCTCCACTTGGGAGCCATTAGTCTCATCAAACACAATGTCACAAGAAACCTCAACTAATCCAGTGGATTTGTTGAAGACTCTATATGCCCTTGTGTTTGAGTCATATCCTAGTAAAAAGCCTTCTACATCCTTGGGAGAAAATTTAGATTTTCTACCTCTTTTAATAAGAATAAAACATTTGCTTCCAAAGTCTCTAAAATATGAAATATTGGGCTTTTTACCGGTGAGGAGTTCGTATGACGTCTTCTTGAGGATTCGGTGTAGATATAGCCGGTTGATGGAGTAGCAGGCGGTGTTAATCGCCTTGGCCTAAAATCGGTCCGGTGTCTTGTACTCATCAAGCATGGTCCTTGCCATATCTAGTAGAGTTCTATTCTTCCTCTCCACTACACCATTTTGTTGAGGTGTGTAGGGAGAAGAGAACTCATGCTTGATGCCCTCTTCCTCAAGAAAACCTTCAATTTCTGAATTCTTGAACTCCGTCCCATTATCGCTTATTATCTTTTTGATCCTTAATCCAAACTCATTTTGAGCTTGTCTTAAGAATCCTTTTAAGGTCTCTTGGGTTTGAGATTTTTCCTGCAAAAAGAATACCCAAGTGTAGCGAGAATAATCATCCACAATAACTAGACAGTACTTACTCACGCCGATGCTTATGTAAGCTATCGGGCCGAATAGATCCATGTGGAGTAGCTCCAGTGGCATGTCCATTGTCATGATGTTTTTGTGTGGATGATGGGTGCCAACTTGCTTTCCTTCTTGACATGCGCTACAAACCCTGTCTTTCTCAAAATGAACATTTATTAGTCCCAAAATGTGTTCTCCCTTTAGAAGCTTGTGGAGATTCTTCATTCCAACATGGGCAAGTCGACGATGCTAGAGCCAACCCATATTAGTCTTAGCAATTAAGCAAGTGTCAAGTTCAGTTTCATTAAAATTGACCAAGTATAGCTGACCCTCTAACACTCCCTTAAATGCTACTGAATCATCACTCCTTCTGAAGATAGTAACACCTACATCTGTAAATAGACAGTTGTAGCCCATATTGCATAATTGAGAAACAGAAAGCAAATTGTAATCTAAAGAATCTATAAGAAAAACATTGGAAATAGAATGGTAAGGTGTTATTGCAATTTTACCAAGTCCTTTGACCAAACCTTGATTTCCATCCCCAAATGTGATAGCTCGTTGGGGATCTTCGTTTTTCTCATAGGAGGAGAACATCCTTTTCTCCCCAGTCATATGGTTTGTGCATCCGCTATCAATTATCCAGCTTGAGCCTCCGGATGCATAAACCTGCAAAACAATTTAGGCCTTGTTCTTAGGTACCCAAACAGCCTTGGGTCCTTTCACGTTAGAAACAAGCACCTTAGGTACCCAAACACAAGTCTTTGAACCCTTGTGTTTGCCCCCAACATATTTGGCAACTACTTTGCCTGATTTATTAGTGAGCACATATGATGTATCAAAAGTCTTAAATGAAATGTTAGGTTCATTTGATGCAGTAGGAGTTTTCTTTTTAGGCATTTTAACATGAGTAGAATGCCTAGAGCTAGAAGCCTCATTCTTATACATAAAAGCATGGTGAGAAACAGAATGATATTTCTTAGCATGAATTCTCCTAATTTTGTGTTCAGGATAATTAGCACGATATAAAATGTAACCCTCATTATCCTGAACCATGGGAGCTTTGCCCTTAACAAAGTTAGACAATTTCTTAGGGGCATTAAGCTTGACATTGGTTCCCTGTTGGAAACCAATGCCATCCTTGATGCCAGGGCATCTCCTACTATAGAGCATGCTTCTAGAAAATTTAAACTTTTCATTTTCAATTTCATGCACATTAATTTTAGCAGTTAGCTAAGCTATATGATCATTTTTTGTTTAATTAAAGCAAGATGATCATGAATAGCATCAATATTAATATCTCTACTTCTAGTACAAATAGAAACATGATCAATAGTAGATATAGAGGGTTTGCAAACATTTAATTCGTCTATCTTAGCATGTAATATGACATTATTATTTCTAAGACAGGAAATAGAATCATTGCAAACATTTATATCTTTAGCCTTGGAAATTAAACTAGCATTTTCAATCTTAAGGCTAGAAATTGATTTATTCAATTTATCAATCTTAGCATTTAAACTAGCATTTTCATTTCTAAGATTGACAGTTGAATCACTACAAGTATTTAAGTTTTCAACCTTAGCAATTAAAGTAGCATTCTCAGTTTTAAGGTTGGAAATTAATTCATGGCAAATGCTAAGCTCCTTAGATAAATTTTCACACTTCTCTACTGTCACATTCTCAGTTTTAAGGTTGGAAATTAATTCATGGCAAATGCTAAGTTCCTTAGAGCCGGGTGCATAGCATATGTGTGCCAGGATCTATTTCCACACATATGTTGACGTCACAAGTGTAATATATCAAAAGAACAAAGCATAAAAGCGTAAATAACGATTATATTAACAAATTACACTTTGAACAGACATAATGTCTTAACCTTTATTCATCAAAGTACAGCGAAACAAGGACATCCATCCACAGGAAGATGACCGGGGGTATCACTAGACTAGCATCCATGGAGTTCAGCATCATATCTTCATCTGCAAACTTCTGATCAAAATTAAGCAAGGATGAGCTCATTTATGGTCGGGGCTCAGCAAGTGGGGGAAAAACTAATGCAAGGTAACAAGGTGAGGCTAAGGTTGAGCAGTAAGCATTTTAGTTGGTCAACATTTTATTAACAACACCTGTCTTACTAATAAGTGTGAATCCCAAGTATTCCCATTAAACAAATGTATAAGTATATATCAAAAACACTTAAGTGAAACCACTTAAGTAAACCATTAGCAGATCATCGGATCTCGATTTATTTCCATCTTCAAGTTCAATTATCATGTGAGGAGTCCAGGCTGCTCATAACCGTGAGCACGGCTGATATATCAGTTTTACACTCTGCAGAGGTGGTACAACTTTACCCACAAGCCGTGTATCCCCTCTAGCCTGGGTCGGCCAAAACCCGTAAACACTTCCGAGGTGAGTGGCTAGGGATCCACTATGAGGCTTTCACAAAATACACTTAATACGAAGCAACCCGCTAAGGTTTCTAAAGACGATGGTGGTGGCCCCCTAGGTGAGGTACCTTAGCCAAGAATACGTCCCCATGTTAACGTGGGCTGCCAACACCTACCGCTCCCCCTCTTGCCCATATTTCAGGTAAGGTTGCCAGACACTAAGCATATAAAGCTAATTACAAAAGCCAGAGCCATGATAGCACTCGTGGTTGCACTGTTTTTCTGGGTGGTCACTCCATGTTCCAATTAATATGCAATAATCTTGTTTAACCATCGGGTTAACAACAATAATGTAAACTTACCATTTTGGAACACTAATATCATAAGCGGGAGTGACTGCATAAAGTTAAGTTGTAGCAATAGCATAGCTATGAAGGTAAAGTATAATTCCCAGGTTTGATCAAGGAATAAGGTTGGAAAGGTTATCTAAATAGGTAACCCGTCAAATTATGCATATATATCCAAAAGAATAAACTTTATTAAATGTATTGTTTGGGATCAAACAGAGTATGCAGAGGGAGAAGTCCACTTGCCTTGCTTATTGAAAACTTGAGGTTCTTCCACGGATAGGAATAGATCTTGATTCTTAACTACTAGATCAACCACTAAATATCACACAAACAAACAAGAAGAACAAACACCACTCAATAACATACCACATTCACCATACGTAAAGCTAAAAGAAAACCTAACGAAAAGAGCGTTCGCTTTTAAAAAACATCGCAAGTAATGGTTATAATAAGAGGGTATTATTTTCAAAAATGTGTGATCTATACTTTATAAAACAAGACATGAGCTTATAAATATCTTAATTAAAATATACAAATATTAGGTTGACCATATTATTCTTTTTATAAAACGTCATTCGTGATATGTCTAAGATTAAGGGTTTATAAGACGATAAAACATGTTATAACAATATTAAACCTTTTTAACTTTTTAGAGAAGATATATGTAATATATCTAAGATTAATGAGTTATAAAACACATTATTAAACAAGCTCATAAATATCTTAAACAACTTTTTATGTGAAAAGATCATAGTTATATTATTAATCACCTATTTAAGACGAGTTAGGTTATGGGCCTTAAGTGGATTTTCATGCAAAAGATAATGAACGCATAACTATCATTCAATTTCATTAAAAAGCGCATAGCCTATATTATTATACTTAAAATCAATATATATATAAAGTAATATTTTAAGTTATAAAAGAACTTAAACTCTTATTGCTGTATTTTATCCTTTAGGAAAAGCTAAGTGATTCGTACATAATGTGTACTAATTTTTATGAAATCATTAATCACGCTATAAATCTAATTAAGAACAAATTGACTATAGGTTTAATTAATACATTATGATAAAGGATAATTAACCTATTAATTATCTTTAATTCTATTGTAGGAACAAATGATCTAATTCATTAGAAAGGAAATTATGTATAAACTATCATTTTAGTTTATAAAATCAATGACCCTTGTTATCTTTTAATTAAGAAATTATAAATAATCTATTAATTGGATATATGTTTATCTTCTATTTTTATTATAAAACATATGTCTACATATTCTTTTAAGTTTCTATTTAATATGGCTATACTCAACATCTACAACGAACCTCGTTAAATATGATATCTATAAAAAATTATTTTAAACTAGAAACAAGTTATCTAATTCTTTAGTAAGAAACCTATATTTACCAACATAACTATCAATTTTTTTATTAGGAAAGCATGAGTGCCTAATTAAGTTATTTTAATATTATTATAAAATTCTACTATTTCGGTTTTCTCCTTTCTTTTCTAAATAGAATTTATACGTATAACTAAATATTGTTTATTTAATTCTTCTAACATTAATATACTAGAATTAATTGTAAATTACTAAATAGGACTTTTAATAACCTATTCATGGTTATTATGACATAAACGAGCATTTTACTATTCTAACTAGTTAAGTGCTATACTTATGAATTCATTTATCTTGAATAGTAAATATATTTTTATCTGACTAACATACGTGGCCTCGGTGTAATGACTTAACCAATTCATAAAAACAAACTAATTATTACCTAATTATTTATACTATGAATAGTGATCTCCTTTTAGTTTTATCTTTTCTTTCTAAAAGAAAAATGTCATTAATAAACAAAACATCTAATAATACATTAAACCATTGTTTATACTATAGTTTTTGTATTGTTATATATTTTATACCACTTACTAATTATGTGTTAAGAAGAGTTTTTATTATCTATTTAGTGAGTTTAAATGAACTTATGAATATAAACTTTTAGACAAATTCGTCATAAACAAAATTAACTAAGATATTATTTATCTAAAACACATGTGTCTACCCAATTTTGTCATACTTCTTTTAAATCCTAAATTCTAAAACAATTGGAAACAAATAACATGAATGATGTTAATATACTAATTCATCACGAATACTAAAAATGAATCGCTCGCATACATGAATTCCAAATCATAATATTCCAAAACACAACAAATAATTACCAAATTCATGAATTAATTCAAACTGTGATTTTGGAGTTAATAAAAACATTTGGGTTGTTTTCAACCTTGTGGTGAATGGATGGATTTGATCACGGTGCGGCGAGGCGTGGATGGTCCGGTTGGTGTGCTGCGCGATCGCGTCGACGACGGACGGCGTAACTCCGGCGATGGGTTCGGATGGCGGGCACGAATTCCGGTGAGGTTCCACGGATGGCGAACGGTGTGGACGAACTTCGGTGAGGCACAAATGGGTGTGGACGGTCCGGCGATGAACTTCACGACGGCGAGCTGGGCATAGCGCGAGCAGGGGCTCGACGACGGGCACGTGGCATTGCTGCGGGTGCCGGGGTGCTGCGCGGACTAGCTCTGGTGACGGTGATCGCGAGCAACAGAGTGAGAGCGAGGGGCAAACTCAGCTGTGGGATGGAGAGTTTCGTGGGCGTGGTTGTCCAATTTATAGAGAAGGAGATAGGAGGGGAGAGGGCGCCGGGGGAAGAGGAAACGCTGGCCGGCCATCAATGGCGTTCATCAACAGAGGGATTAATGGGGGAGGAGAAAACAGATGACTTGAACTCCATTACCGCACGAAGTAGAACGGTCACTCGGCTTCATGGCAGCGTTGGGTCGCGACGTCCGCGGTCGGTGTTGGGCGCAGCTCGGTTGGACTTCGGCCGGTCGAGTCCTCCTGGCGCGACGGGTTGGCTCGGGTCGCGCCTGGTCGTGGTGCTCAGAGCGCGGTCGCGGCCGGCATGCAGGGGCGGGGCGCGGTCCTGGGTGTCGCGGCTTGAGCGTGTGGGGCACGCCTGGGCGTGGCGGGTGTCGGGCGCGCAGGGGCGCTCGGATGCGGCATGGGCGGCTGGCTCGGTCGGGCGCCTTCTCGGGGCTTCTGGCGGTGCTCGGTTGGAGGGAGAGAGCAGGGGAGGAGGGAGAGAGGAGAGAGTAGAGAGCAGGTGGCGGCTCGGTTGGAGGGAGAGAGCAGGGGAGGAGGGAGAGAGGAGAGAGTAGAGAGCAGGTGGCGGCTGGGAGGATGGCAGGGGCGCGGCGGCTAGGGGTGAATGGCGGCTAGGTTTAGTTGTTGGGCCTAATGGGCCTTAGGTTGGTTAGGTTTTGTTTTTTTCTTTTCTTCTTTTTTTTTCTAATTTCGAAATACATATTTAAATACTCCTAATATTTATACAAATTAACCCAAAATTATTTATAAATAGAATATTTATTCTTGATTAATAATTATATTATTTTTGTGAATTTTCATTCAAGAAGGAATGTTATTAAATATTCAAAAACCAATCATGCGAAATCAAATATATTCCAAATGCAAATAAATGACACACAATTAAATGAAAAACTTATTATCCCAATTACCATTATAAACTAGAATTATTAAAACCTTATTTTAGCAATTAATTATTTTTTGTAGAATGAGATTTTCTTCACAAGATCAAATTCATAAGTTGGATTTTCAAATCAATTCAAACAAAATTTATGCTTCGACATGAGTGTAACAAACACTTGGTAATTTTATCTATTCAAGAAATTCTTCAAATCATACATATCAAGGTTCTCCTTATTTGAAAACATAAATATTTTTCCTTTCTACTAAAATTTAATAATCCAAATAGGGTTGTTTGTTTTTGCTAGATTTAGGGTGTTACAAACCTACCCCCCTTAAAAAGAATCTCGTCCTCGAGATTAGGGAAGGCTAGCAAGAAAACAATGGTGATACATGGTTACTCGTAGATTCTTGGTTCACATTGAACTCTTCTAAACTTAAGAACTTATTGTTTCTTCGCTCCGCAATGACTACAAATCAAGCGATCTTCATCATCGTACTTATAACTGGTTGGTCTTCTGGGTTATTGTTTGGGTCTTGCTTGGCAGACTTCTTGTTTAGTTGGTCTAGACGCTTCTTTAGGCATTCGCGAATAATATGTTCTTCATTCTTGCAGTAGAAACAAGCACCTCTTGTTTTGAGTTCTTTGCGAGTCAACTTTGCTTGACCAACAGGTGATGAGGGATGATTGGGTGTCTGTATCTCACATAGCTGAGTCTGGATTGGTTCTTCTGTTTGGGTACTCATGTGTTTTGGGGCTTTTGCTTGTGGTTGAGGTGGACTACTCATGTATCCAAACATTTTCCTATTCCTTTTGTTGTTCTTCATGATGTTGATAGAAGTTTCTGTATATTTTTGTTCATATTCCATGTCTGGAGACTGAGATAGCTTTATCTCGGAGGTATCCGGTAGTGAACACTTCTTAGGACAGTTACAGAAGTAATGACCTTCACGTCCACATTGATAGCAAGCTTTTCTTGAAGTTATTTCTTGACTTTTTCCATATTTCCCTTTTTGTTTCTTGGAACTGATGCGACGATGAGGCTGAAACTGTGTGCAGGTGATAGTCCATCCATCAATGTAACACTCATTTGCTTCTTTTTGGAGATGAGCATCCTTGTGATGTTTCCTTTTTGGAAAACCTGGCAATTCATCGTCTGACAGTGCATCTGCTATTAGTTGTTCTTGGGAAGACCATTGACTTTTTATACCTGAAAATAAAATCCGGTTCTTCTGTTTTGTAGTTTCACTTTTGTTTGTACTGATCTGGCAACAAGGAATTCCATAGTACTCACAACAACAACATGTTCCAAGATCATTTGTCTGTTGGTGTGCACCCTTTTGTTCATCAGTTGTTTCATTTCTAGTGATGTTTTGTCTTGCCAACACTTGCTGGTATGAGGAGGTGAGTTGTGATACATTCTGTATTACAAGAGCTTGTGCATGTAACAGCTTTTCTAAGTCAACTATCGAGGGTGATGTTGTGGTTGATGTCATATGGTTATCGGTAGTCTGCTCATGTGCTATAATTTCTGCTAAATCAACTTGTTGGAGTCTAGCTACCACTTGAGAGGTTGCTTGCAGAAACTGAGCATGCGCCTTCTTGAACTGTTCCATCTGATCCTTAGCTAGAGGAGTTGCCAACATAATGTATTCTTTGCACTTAGTGACATCACTTGTAGTTGACATTCCAAGGTCTGACATCTGTATGGGTATGGAAGAATGGAAGGGACAAAAGGGTTGAGCAAAGACAGATTTTAGAGAGTAGAGAAAACCCATCTATCTAAGGTTTTTCCTAGATAACTGATGTCATTGTGGACAAAAGTCACACAATACATCAACAATCATTACCAAGAAGCAAATCAAACATAGTCACAAAGATAACTAACATGAACTCAAACATATCAGCACAACATAACTCAATGTTATTCATTCAATCAAAAGGCAATCTTGCCTAGGGAAAACAATTTCTTATAGTTTTGTTTTTTTTGAAAGGCAGGACAGGGTTAGGAATAAGGAAGATATTATAAAATTAAGGAATCAGATCAGAAATAACAAGGAGATAGACAAGATTCAAAACATTATTTTTAATGGCCAAGAGTGAAATAAGATAACCATGAATTAAAGTGAGGATAAATGATACAACCAAGGATATGAAATGAGTTAGGGAGAAAGCTTTATCAAAGAGACAAAATAGAGAGGCAAAGGTTTCATACATCAAGGTAGATATTGCGCAAGGGTGGCAATACAATGGCACGAAAGCAAAAGTATAAGAATTCAATAGGGAGAAAGCATTATCAAGGAGAAAAGTAGAGAGGCAAAAGTTTAATATATCAAGGTAGATATTGTCCAAGGATGACAATGGCAAGAAAACAAAAGTATAAGAAGTCAAGGGTTATATAGCAATACTAGGGATTAGAAAACCACTTATAATATAATATAATATCGCCATTACTGATCTAGTCGAAAATCTTAATACTAAAGAACAATCCTATCAACCTAACCAAGAAGTCTGGTAATAGATCCAAAGGATCCATAACAAAACTTCTTGCGGAGTGGGGATAAGACAGAGAATAGGGCATCGTTGATAGCTTCAAAAAGGTTTCTTCTGGCAAACTTCGCTTCAAGTTCCGCAATCCTAGCTTGATCATCTTGCAATGCTTCTCATTAGAACCTTCTGATAGACGAAGAATCAGACAAGAAGGGTTGAAGATAAAAGAGAAAATTTTTTTGTATAAAGTATGTTTTATGGAGACAATAAAGTCAAGTTTTGAACGACTGACTGGGCTTTCCATTTCTAACTAATCTAGCGACCTACGGTCATATTCCTTTGATACCACTTCTGTCACACCCGTTTCCCCAGGGCAGAGCCGGGTGCATAGCATATGTGTGCCAGGATCTATTTCCACACATACGTTGACGTCACAAGTGTAATATATCAAAAGAACAATGCATAAAAGCGTAAATAACGATTATATTAACAGATTACACTTTGAACAGACATAATGTCTTAACCTTTATTCATCAAAGTACAGCGAAACAAGGACATCCATCCACAGGAAGATGACAGGGGGTATCACTAGACTAGCATCCATGGAGTTCAGCATCATATCTTCGACTGCAAACTTCTGATCAAAATTAAGCAAGGGTGAGCTCACTTATGGTCGGGGCTTAGCAAGTGGGGGGAAAAACTAATGCAAGGTAACAAGGTGAGGCTAAGGTTGAGCAGTAAGCATTTTAGTTGGCCAACATTTTATTAACAACACTTGTCTTACTAATAAGTGTGAATCCCAAGTATTCCCATTAAACAAATGTACAAGTATATATAAAAAACACATAAGTGAAACCACTTAAGCAAACCATTGGCAGATCACCAGATCTCGATTTATTTCCATCTTCAAGTTCAATTATCATGTGAGGAGTCCAGGCTGCTCATAACCGTGAGCACGACTGATATATCAGTTTTACACTCTGCAGAGGTGGTACAACTTTACCCACAAGCCGTGTATCCCCTCTAGCTTGGTTCGGCCAAAACCCGTAAACACTTCCGAGGTGAGTGGCTAGGGATCCACTATGAGGCTTTCACAAAATACACTTAATACGAAGCAACCCGCTAAGGTTTCTAAAGACGATGGTGGTGGCCCCCTAGGTGAGGTACCTTAGCCAAGAATACGTCCCCATGTTAACGTGGGCTACCAACACCTACCGCTCCCCCTCTTGCCCATATTTCAAGTAAGGTTGCCAGGCACTAAGCATATAAAGCTAATTACCAAAGCCAGAGCCATGATAGCACTCATGGTTGCACTGTTTTTCCGGGTGGTCACTCCATGTTCCAATTAATATGCAATAATCTTGTTTAACCATCGGGTTAACAACAATAATGTAAACTTACCATTTTGGAACACTAATATCATAAGCGGGAGTGACTGCATAAAGTTAAGTTGTAGCAATAGCATAGCTACGAAGGTAAAGTATAATTCCCAGGTTTGATCAAGGAATAAGGTTGGAAAGGTTATCTAAATAGGTAACCCGTCAAATTATGCATATATATCCAAAAGAATAAACTTTATTAAATGTATTGCTTGGGATCAAACTGAGTATGCAGAGGGAGAAGTCCACTTGCCTTGCTTATTGAAAACTTGAGGTTCTTCCACGGATAGGAATAGATCTTGATTCTTAACTACTAGATCAACCACTGAATATCACACAAACAAACAAGAAGAACAAACACCACTCAATACCATACCACATTCACCATACGTAAAGCTAAAAGAAAACCTAACGAAAAGAGCGTTCGCTTTTAAAAAACATCGCAAGTAATGGTTATAATAAGAGGGTAGTCTTTTCAAAAATGTGTGATCTATACTTTATAAAACAAGACATGAGCTTATAAATATCTTAATTAAAATATACAAATATTAGGTTGACCATATTAATCTTTTTATAAAACGTCATTCGTGATATGTCTAAGATTAAGGGTTTATAAGACGACAAAACATGTTATAACAATATTAAACCTTTTAAACTTTTTAGAGAAGATATATGTTATATATTTAAGGTTAATGAGTTATAAAACACATTATTAAACAAGCTCATAAATATCTTAAACAACATTTTATGTGAAAAGATCATAGTTATATTATTAATCACCTATTTAAGACGAGTTAGGTTATGGGCCTTAAGTGGATTTTCATGCAAAAGATAATGAACGCATAACTATCATTCAATTTCATTAAAAAGCACATATCCTATTTTATTATACTTGAAGTCAATATATATAAAGTAACATTTTAAGTTATAAAAGAACTTAAACTCTTATTACTGTATTTTATCCTTTAGGAAAAGCTAAGTGATTCGTACATAATGTCTACTAAATTTTATGAAATCATTAATCAAGCTATAAATCTAATTAAGAACAAATTGACTATAGGTTTGATTAATACATTATCATAAAGGATAATTAACCTATTAATTATCTTTAATTCTATTGTAGGAACAAATGTGCGAACACAAGGTTGACTTGCCCCTTGTAGTTCGGGTTGATGATGAGTGATTGTCAACGGTAGCACTCTGGGGTAGTCAGTGGACTGACCAGAGTGTGAGATTATGCTTGTGCAACCATGTTGGTCGACTTGTGGTGTGCAGGTGTGGAGCACAGGAACGGTGGTCGATGGCTGAGGTGAAGGTCATGCGGGCTCGTGCTGATGGACCGGGAGCGGTGAAGGGCGAGTGCTGGGTCTTGACTGACAAATCAGAGCAGTTAGGTGACCAACCGTGGTGGCTGACACCTGGGACACGCACTTGTGCGAGGACGTGGTGGAGTGGACCGTGTTACCGGCGTGGTCGAGGACTAGCAGGACACGCGTTTGATCGTGGAGGACGTGCACGAGGTGTGGTGCTCATGACAGGTTTGGTGGTTTGGGCCTCAAAACCACTCAGCGCTACGGATGCCTGGTTTTGCTGAGTTTGGGCCTCAAAACTCGGCGGTGGCGGTTCCGGAGGGAACTGGTGGTGGCACGTGGCGTGATCGCGGAGGGTGCGTCAAGGCGAAGCAACTCCGTGTGAAGGACGTGGCCGTCGGATCAAAAACCTAGGAGTTGGTCCATTTCGCCCCTGGTGGAGTGGATAGGCTCTATGTAAATAGGGATACTTTAGGAAATGAGAATAACCCTCTATAAATAGAAGAGGAGGGCTGGTTGGTTCAGTATCCCTTGGCTGCCATTTATTTTGAGCATTCATTCTAGAGCTCCTAGTTTTCTCTCTAGGTAGACACCAGTTGAGCCGAGGGTTTCGCAGTGATTTTGTACTTCGACTGTGTTCTTGATTTTAAAGCTTAATCAGAGGAAGGGTCGCCGGTCCGGCCCACAGTGTTCATTGGCTTCAAATCTCAGTTTTGTACCCTTGCTGAAATTTCTGAAGTTTTATAGTTTTGGTTTCTCCTTTTCCCCATTCTTGTGTTGTTGGTGAAAACCCATTGATTCCCTTGAGAGGATTTGGTTTGGGGATTGGTTGGTGGTGAGTTGCACTCCTCGGTCCACTGCATACACCTAGTTGTTGCAGATTTTGATCGAGATTTGAGAAAAACTCAGTTTGAACTCGTTCTAGAAAACCCCAACAAAACCCCAATTTCTGCTGTATTTTTAAATCTGCGGGTGAGTCACAAGTCGGATTAAGCTCAAATTTTGGGGAGATCTTGGAAACATATTTTCTCAGGTGTGTGTAAAATTTCATATCAATCATAGTTTGTTTAGTTTAGTTTTGAACTCAAGAACAGAATTTCGTACTGCTGAAAACAGCACCTGTTGACAATACTGTATTGGACCGACGTTTTTGAGTTTTTGGTGTCCGATTTGCGATCCGTTTGCTTTGCTGATATCATGTGAGTATTAAGAACATTTTGTAATCATGAGATCACTCATGTGTTTATGGTTTGAGCACTTGCTTCATCTCAATTGAAGCAAAGTGCTAATTTTCAATGTTTGGAGACATAAATCCGATTGGCTCCCATTCACCCCCTCTGGTCGCCTTACCGGTCCTACAATTGGTATCAGAGCCGGTTAAGGATTTCCCTTTCCTAATCGGTTTGAAATCCACGTAGGCGACATGGAACGAGGTGTTTGAAAACCTCCGTTCTTCGATGGGACCAATTACCCGTACTGGAAGATTCGCATGTCTGCGTATCTTCAGAGCATCAGTTACCGGGTTTGGGAAATTTGCCTTGATGCGATTTTTGATGCTACAAGTGACTGGATCACTCCAATTCAAATGGAGTTCCATGATTCAAACAACAAAGCTCGAAACGCTTTGTTCTCGTGTCTCTCGCTTGGTGAGTTTGAGAGAGTTGGACATCTGACTACGGCTCATCAGATCTGGTCTACCCTCGAGAGATTCCATGAGGGCAACGATCATGTGAAGACTAGACTGTTTGAGACGTACATGCGAGAGTATGAGAACTTAACACAGTTGGCTGGAGAGACCATTGATTCCATGTTCTCCAGGTTCCAGTCAATTGTGAACAAGATGCGTGCCAACAAGGCACAGCTACCCTATAGTGATCATGAGAGAGCGCTAAAATTACTACATGCTCTAGATCAGAGGGTTTGGGAGGTGAAGGTCTCAGTGATCATCGAGTCGCCCAACTATGAGACTCTCACCATGGACGAGCTCTTCAGCAAGCTCAAGTCCACAGAGATTGACCACCAGACTCGGGCCAAGATTGAGAACCCTAGTGCACCCACCATGGCCCTAGTCTCTGGAGGTGGTTCTGCTTCTAACTCCTCACCTGTTATGTTTGCTCTATCCTTTTTGTTGTCTATTACAGAGGAGCAGGTGGAGAGCCTTAGGGACGAGGAGCTGGCACTTGTGGCCAGCCGATTCACGCGGTTCCACAACAACCATATGAGCCGGTGGCGTGGCGGGTCCAAGGAAGGATGCTACAACTGTGGCGATCCCGACCACTTCGTGGCCAGCTGCCCCAAGAAGGGCAAATCGGAGTCTGGCCCGCGCGACCATCACTCTGGTCGGCGCAAGGGAAAGTACTCCTCCGACAAGTACAAGTCCAAGGGAGGATTCAACAAGGAGGCGCTCAAGAAGAAGTACCTTCAGAAGGCAAAGATCAAGGAGCGTGTCTTCCTCGCCTCCCTCAGCGACCTCGACCACGACTCCGACGATGTTATATCTTCCTCGAGCGATGAGGAAACTGAGAGGCAGATCGAGGACAAGCTGAACGGGCAGTGCTTCATCGCCGACACCACTGGAGGCTTCTGCACCATGGCACTTGGTGAGGACGTGGTCGGCACCAGCGACGACATAGACATCGGCGACTACACTACTTCTGAGGTACTACCTTTCGCCGATGATCTCGCCGCTGAGATAGAAGAGCTAAACTCTGCTTTGGCTAGTCAGGATAAGTTGCTTAGGCAGGCTGCTCGTGAGAGGAGAGAGTTTAGATCCAAGTACGAGAGCACACTTAGGGAACTTGAGTCTGCTAGAGCTTTAGTTGAAGTGTCTGACGAGACTGAATGTGATGAGTGCGCTCTACACATGTCGAACATCACCACTTTGCAGACCAAGTACTCCACCTTGCTAGATGAGCGCGACGAGTTGAGATCTAGGTCTATCCTATTGGGTGCATGTACCGTTTGTCCTGTCTTACAGTCTGAGCTAGCAGAGAGAGACACTAGGATAGCTTTGCTTGAGAAGGCTAGCTCAGTGAGTGCCCCTGCACCTGCGCAGTGTGCACTTTGTGAGGGTTTGCAATCTACCCTTGAGTTCTGCAGACACGACAAGACAAGAATCGAGGAAGAAAACACATACCTTCGATCTATCTTGTGTTGGGTGTCGTGCAGTGAGCCCCAGTTGGGCATGATGGTCAGTCAGTTCAAGAGGGGAACTGGCGGACCGAGGTTAGGCTTTGCTGGGAGTGTCGCTTGCTTTGGAAAGGTCGGTGAGTGCAGTGGTTTGACACCTTTAGAGAAACCTTCACCCACTCCCAAGCTTATCAAAACCACCTCAGCTAAGCCTGTCACCCCTGTGAGAGATGGTGTGATTGATGAACCTATGAGAGATCCTCCTCAGAAACAAGTGTGGCTTCCAAAACCTAACCATCTTAGGAACACACTTGACACCTTTCCCGACATCTCTAGTGATCCCCTTCCTAGAGCCCCTCAGTCATCCGAAAAAGAAAGCCCCCTTCCACAAACAAAATCCACCCAGGAGAGAGGTGAGGTACCATTGTGAATATTGTGAGAGGGATGGGCATCTAGCTTCTTTTTGCTTTAGGAGGAAGAGAGATGAGCGGCGGGTTTCTAAGTCGAGCAGGAAGGACATGAACCATCCTTCTCATGGTGTTCATGTTCAGCCTGTTCAGAGACATCCTGAGAGGCCTAGAGGTGTTTTCCCTCTTGCCTCTAGGTCTCAGACAGTTAGACCATGTGGTGGTCGTGCCCGATGGGATGCTGGTCATGTATCATATGGCCAAGGACCATGTGACAGAGGTTTTGGCTCATACTTCCCCAGCGGACCACAATTTTCTTCTTGTGGTGATCGCTTCCCTTCGGGACCGGGGATGTTTGGTGTTTTCCCTAACACTTTTCAGGGGCAAATGCCGCAACACTGGTATTCTTCACAGTTTACTTACCCCAGTGTTGTGCCATTTGCTCACCCCGTGTCTTACTATTGATGCAGGACGGAGGCCTAGAGAACACGTGGCTCATGGATTTCGGTTGTTCGCGCCACATGAAGCGCCCCAATTTCTTGGGACTCAAATGTGATACAATTACTAGTCCCAGGAGGCTAGTAAACACATTTATACAACAGATGATTCCAGATCTGCCTGCACGAGACAAACCTATAAAGGTGGCGATCAACTTTAAGAGTTGGTCCACAACTCGGGACATATCATCAGAGTGGGGCTGAAGCAGCCCGATATACGCAGCGAAGCAAATCAGCGGTCCAACAGCCACATGCAAGGTTGGGAACAGGCGTAACTCTTACCCGATCTCCTTTTTCTGAAAAAACAACAAATAAGCAAGGGTGAGTACAAACGTACTCAGCAGCCCACCTTCACCCGCGGAATGGGAAATCAGATATAATGCATGGAATATGTGGAGCTCAGGATATTTGCAGAAACAACAATATTTTATGCAGGGTTGTTTTGAAAAACATTTTGTATTTTGCAAGGCGCATCCTCTCCAAAAGGAGCAGGAAGTTTTTTTCAGTATAGAACGAAATCCCCTGGACTAAACCATCCAGGTATCTCAGCAGTTTCTCACTGGTTTTCATTTTCAAAAATAGCTACTGGACTTCCCGTCCACCATAGCTCACGACTAAACCGCCAAACCTTTTAAAAACCATTTTTCTCAAATGCGCCCCTTTTTTTTGAAAACAAAACACTAATTGCCATACCACACCAAACTCGTCCATACCAGTGGACACGGACTATTCGAATAGGTTTGAACTCTGCGCAGAGGGGTACACTTTACCCACTAGTCCGGTTTCTGCGATCTCACCGTCGTGAGACCCGAATGCCGAATCTCTTTCTTTCCTCGCACGTCCTAACCTTAACGGTTATACCGAAAGGAGTCAGGCCACCGCCATGCCCAAACCGGACAAAACATTCCCCCTCCTTATCCTCCCGGTGCTCCCCAGCCTTCATAACCCTAGGGTTGGACCGTACGAGTTCAGATTGAGTGAGTGCCCACACAGTCTCGAGTGGTTGTACTTATCATGAGTATAGGTAGTGAAGCATGACAAACCGGTCCTTATATGAGGGGACAATCCTTCTGCTCACACCTAAACCAGCTGAGCCATCACCCTTGGGCCCTCCCCTAAACCAGGGAGTCCCTGATCATCCCTACTCAAAGGTGATAAGGGTGAAAACCCTTCATCAAACACATTTTGAAAAGCATTTTCTTTTGAAAACTCACACCTTTCCTCAAATCATTTGTAACAATTATATCAGGGATTGATTGCAGCAAGCGGCTGGGTGGCCATAATAACTTGTCTCAAAATCATATCATGCATAAAATAACAGGCTGAGGGTTGTGGTTGAAAAATCATAGGTAATTTATGCATCAAAGGGATCAGTGAGCTTGCCGTGCTTATCCGGCGAAGGGGGAAGGAGAGCTCGCGGAACTGGCTTCTAACTCCACTGCCTGGCGTAGACTTGCAGATCTGGCCTCCACGAGACAGCACGAACGCTCCGATAACTATGCAACATGAACAAGCAAACAACAAACCAGCAAGTATACCAACAAATATTTAGTATAGTGGTCAGAATAGCGATATATGGATGGGCAGAGTCTTGAGTAGAATCTGTGTCATGTGGTGTTGAGGTACTACTAGTGGTGGAGCGGAGGTGCTTACCAGGAGGGTGGACTGGAGGCAAAGCGACACTGTGCGTGTAGCCGGCAGAGCGGAGTAATTGAGTGGGTGGGGTGTTTGCCTTGGCTGAGGGTGTTGAGTGTGTGGAGTGGGAGAGGGTAGCTGGATGTATTTATAGCTGGGTGTATGTGGTGTAGCTCAGTGAAGTTCACTATTGGTGAGAATAGTGACGAAAGAATCGTCTGACTTAGCTTGGACAAGAGAGTTATAGGCAGAATATGGGACAAGAGTATTTTGGGGGTTTTCTGGAATATAAACCATGCTTAAGGGATGACATGGTTGGATAGGGAATAGTTTGACAAGAATTTTAGAAACAAGAATGACTGAAATCTGAGTTTGGATGGAAGAGTTTTGGATTTTATAATCATAGGGAGAAAAAGAAAAGGAAAGGAATATTCTAGAATTTGAATATTTAGGTATATTTGGAAAATCAAAAAATACAAATGTATTTTTGAGCGGGGTGCGAGGAATTATTTTTGGGCTTTTCTTGGGCAGAGGTTTATGTTGGTGGAAACTGTTCCTACCTACTGTGTCTCATCAGACAACAGTAAGGCGGGACCCAATTAGTTGGGATGCTGTGGTATTCTGGTCCAAGTGGGCTGTGGTATCTTGGGCCAGGTTTTATAGGATTGAAGGCGTATCCATACAAACATGGTTTGCTTTTCTTTTTAGAAGTCTGGCTTGAAAGAATCCCAAAGTTAAGCGTGCTCAACTTTGAGAAATCTGGGATGGGTGACCAGATGAGAAGTTCCCTACTGGAAGGAAAATCACAGTCACCGGAGTTTGTATAACTGGAATATGGGTCTGGCTGGTCTTAGGTGGACTGGACAGCATGATGGATGAGTAGTTGAAATTTGGGGTAATCAGATGATCGATGAATAGTAACGATGAATAGTGACGATGAATAGTTCGTATGAACGAACGATGAATGATGAATAGTGACGATGAACGAGCGATGAACGATGAATAGGAACTATGAACGAACGATGAACGATCGAATGATCGGAATTTTGGCAGCATAACGGCAGGAAAAAGATTATTTGGACAAACGAACGGACGAACGGACGAACGAACCATGAACGATCGGACGAACGATCGAACGATCGGACGAACGAATGAACAAACTAAGAACAGGTGGACGAACGATCGAAGAACGACCGAACGATCCTTGTGCTAGTGTGTGCTTGTGTGGGAAGTGGAGTGGGAGTGGGCGTGTGGGGGGGAGGGAGTTGCCATGAAATGGCTTGGGGTGGGATGAGAGGAGGCCTTTGCCCCTCTATTTATAGCCATGGTGGGGGGATTAGGGGGAGGGATGAGTGGATTAGTGGGAGATTAGCATGGATTTGTCTTATATGAGTGTAATTAGCTTGTAGAGCTCACCGTATGACACCGGAGGCATACGTATATGTATGAGCATGAGGAAAGTTATGGAGAAAATATTTGTAGGGACTTGAAAAATGATTCTGAAGGTATTTCTCAGGAAGAAAATACTTGGAGATATATCGGTGGAATATTTGGGCAGTATTTCTGAAAGAGTTTGAGGGTGATGACTGGGGAAATATTTGTAGGATATTTTGAGGAGGATTTTAGAGAGAATATAGACCACTATAATTTTATTTGTTGATATCAACTTGCAAACAAACATTTTGAAATGAAATTTGAAATTCATTTTGAATTTAGAGCGAGTTTGAGAAAATTCCAATATTTGAATTTTTGGGATGCTACACCACATGACCGGAAACTCAAAATGGTTCTCCAGCCTCGACCCTGTGATTGGTAAGGAATACATCACATTCGGGGATAAGTAAAGAGGTAAGGTTGTTTCTCGTGGCACCATTCGGGTGAACGAGAGCTTTATTCTCAAGGATGTTGCTTTGGTCTCGAATCTGCATTTCAATCTGCTTTCAATTTTGCAACTCCTTGAGGATGACTATGAAGTGTGCTTTAAAAAGGGCTTGTCTCGGGTTTGGGATGCCCATGGGGATCTTATTTGCCAGAATTCCCCTTTTGGTCGAGTTTTCAGTGCTGATTTTTCACATTCTTCTGGCCCTTCTCGATGTTTGTTGGCAGGATCTTCTTCTTCTCTTTGGAAGTGGCATAGGAGGCTAGGTCACTTGAGCTTTGATCTTTTGTGTCGTTTGAGCTCACTTAACCTCATCCAAGGATTGCCTAAATTAAAATTTGAGAAAGATCTTGTCTGTCACCCTTGTCGTCATGGCAAAATGATTGCCGCTTCCCATTCCCCGGTCACCAAGGTGATGACCTCGCATCGTGGTGAATTGCTTCATATGGACACTGCTGGTCCAGCCAGGGTTTGCTCTTTTGGAGGGAAGTGGATGTGCTTGTGGTTGTCGACGACTTCTCTCGCTACTCTTGGGTGTTCTATATGACGGCAAAGGATGAGGCTTTTACTCATGCTCGAGATTTGATTCTTCGTTTGCAAAATGAGTTTCCTAAAAATGCCATGAGAGCTATACGTAGTGACAATGGCACAGAATTCAAAAATACTCAATTTGCAACCTTTTGTGCTTCTTTGGGACTCGAGCATCAGTTTTCCTCTCCGTATGTGCACCAGCAGAATGGTATTGTTGAACGCAAAAATTGGACCCTTGTTGAGATGGCTAGGACGATGCTTGATGAGCATAGGACTCCTAGGCGTTTTTGGGCCGAAGCCATCAGCAGTGCTTGCCATGTGTCCAATCGCATCTTTCTTTAGGCTTTTCTGAACAAAACGTCTTATGAGCTGCGATTTGGACGGCCACCCAAGGTCAGTCATTTCAGGGTATTTGGCTGCAGATGCTTTGTGCTAAAACAGGGTAATCTGGACAAGTTTGAGTCCCGGTCTTCTGATGGGGTTTTTCTGGGTTATGCATTACATTCTCGTGCTTATCATGTTCTTAACCTAGAGACTAACCGCATTATGGAGACTTGTGAGGTTACATTCGATGAGACTGCACCTTGTCCATCCCCTGTCTTTGAGCCTGCAGGTCCAGATCAGATGGGATAGACCATCTTTATGGAGGAGGAGCACGACGACGCCGATTGGGTTGCTCTCGAGCCAACTCCACCAGCCGCCCTAGTCGAGCCTGCTTCCACTACTACGGCTGACGGACCCGGCCCCACTCCTTCCACCACTTGGGGTCCGCTCGAGCCAGCTCCTGCTGAGACTGGAGGAGTTAAAGGTGCTGTTGAGGGGGAGGCCACTTCCTCAAGGGAGGCTCCACAGCATATTCAACGCCGTCACCCACTGATCGGGGAGCTTCATGAGCGAGTCACTCGCTCTAGGTCACATCACATTTCTCATTTTGCCCACTCAGCTTTTGTTGCTACTTTTGAGCCCCGAGATGTTGGACATGCTTTATCTGATCCTAACTGGGTCAATGCTATGCATGAGGAGCTTGAAAATTTTGAAAGAAATCAGGTTTGGGTTTTGCTGCCACCTCCTTCTAACTGCCATCCCATCGGTACAAAATGGGTTTTCAAAAACAAACAAAGTGAGGATGGTTTGGTAGTTAGAAACAAGGCGAGGTTGGTTGCCCAAGGGTATTGCCAAAAAGAGGAAATTGATTATGAGGAGACCTTTGCCCCTGTTGCCCGTTTAGAGGCCATTAGGATCCTTTTAGCCTTTGCTGCTTCAAAGGGTTTTAAGCTTTTTCAAATGGATGTCAAAAGTTCCTTTTTAAATGGGTATATAGAGGAAGAGGTATATGTTAGGCAGCCCCCTGGTTTTGAGAGTTCCAAGTTTCCAAATCACGTTTTTAAACTCCAAAAAGCTTTGTATGGTTTGAAACAAGCCCCTAGAGCCTGGTATGAGCGTTTGAAATCTTTTCTACTTTCTAAGGGTTTTAAAATGGGCTCTGTGGACAAAACTCTTTTTCTCCTCAAGCATAATAATGACACTCGTTTAGTCCAGATTTACATGGATGATATCATCTTTGGTGGTTCTTCTAATGCTCTTGTGTCTAGATTTTCAGATCTTATGAGCAGGGAATTTGAGATGAGCATGATGGGCGAGCTGAATTTCTTACTTGGGTTGCAAATCAAGCAGACTCAAGACGGGACCTTTGTACATCAAGGCAAGTATACAAAGGATGTCCTGAAGAAGTTTGACATGGGCAAGGGCAAGCCTCTTTCAACGCCCATGTCCACCTCGACGACACTTGACACTGATGAGGATTGCGAACCCGTGGACCAGAAGGAGTACAGGAGCATGATTGGCTCTCTCCTGTACTTGACTGCGACGAGACCGGACATACACTTCGCAGTATGTTTGTGCGCTCGTTTCCAGGCTTCCCCGCGCACATCTCACAGAATGGCTATGAAACGGATTATGAGGTACCTATGTTTCACTCCCGAGTTTGGTTTATGGTACTCCTCATCGTCCGTTCTGTCCTTGTGCGGTTATTCTGATGCTGATTTTGTGGGTTGCCTTTTGGAGCGCAAGTCTACTTCTGGGACTTGTCAGTTTTTGGGTACTTCGTTGGTTTCATGGTCTTCTCGAAAACAGTCTAGTGTTGCCCTGTCTACCACAGAGGCCGAGTATATTGCTGCTGCTAGCTGTTGTTCGCAGTTACTTTGGATGATGGCTACCTTATGGGACTTTGACTTGGATTTTCATCATGTGCCTCTACTTTGTGATAGCACGAGTGCCATAAGTGTTGCCAAGAATCTTGTGCTACATTCGAGGACCAAACACATTGATGTTCACTTTCACTTTCTTCGTGATCATTATGAGAAAGGCGACACCGAATTGCGCTATATTGATACCACTCGCCAGCTTGCAGACATTTTGACCAAACCCCTTGATCAAAAAACTTTTGTTCATTTGCGAGGGGAATTGGGTGTTTGTTTCCCTTTTTGATTAGAGGGCTCCCTTTTGTTTTTTCTTCTTATTTTCTGCTTTCATTTTTGTTATATCTGCATGTCAAATTGAGCTTCACTTGTATAACTGCTAGAATGTGATTCTGTTCCTAGTAGTATGTTCTTTCTGTACGTGATAATGCTATGGCATGCTTAGGCTCTTTTTGCTCATATTGATACAATATTGTTGAGCTAAGTTGTTTTCATAATTGTAAACTTGACTATTACTTGCTCAATCTAAAATTGTTCACCATTAAGAGTGGCACCTAGCATATGTAGGATGTGTTGAAATCCTTTTTGCTATTACTAGTATGTTAGGTGGCTATGTCTCATGCCTTGAGTCATTCACGTGTCTTGATTTATTCATATCATGCTAAAGATTCAAAATCAAGATAAATGATAATTTGAAAGATCGAGATGGGTTTGTATTTGTCACCACATCACTGTATCGAGACTGCTTCCATTTGCACTTTTGGATGAACTTGAGCAGCGTAGTGGATGATCAAAACCGGTGTTTTTAGCTTCTGATTGCTTGTTTGCATAGGCTACACCCAGTTGAAAAGTCAGACAAAGACAATGCTTACAACCTCTCGCACTCACATGCTTTTCAATGAAATTTGGAATCAGCTGCAAAATCTGATAAATCTTGAAAATTTCAAATGGTATCTATTTTAGATATGTTTCTAGCATGATGAGTGATCACTGTTTGGGGTAGTTCACCTTGTTCACTTGTGACTGGCACTTAGTTGATTTCCTGCTTACTATATGCTTAGTGTTGTCTTTGTGGTGAACATCTCTTTGACATGCTTAAAACTGAATCAAAATACTTACACTTCACATATCTTGTGCATATGCCCAGTTTGAGCATCTGCTAGCACGTGCATTTATTGCTGCACACTTAGCACAACACCACTTAGAGCATTTTTTACACTCTGGCTGGTATACTCCTGACGCTCATGCATTCATACTCTTTGTTGCATTTCTGTATTTTTTTCTCAAGGGAGGTTCTCTTGTCAAGGGGGAGTTTTTCTTTCTACCCATGTCCGTGCTTGATGAGTTCACTTGTCAACAAGGGGGAGAGATTTTTGAGAATTTTGTTTTCCAGGCTTCCTCTCATTCAAGAGGGCTAGACATGTTATTTGGAGCAATTGCTAGTTGTGTTGAGCCGTTTGCCTCTTTCTAGAGGAACTAGCTTTGATTTTAGCTTTTGTGCTGATCTTATGCTCTGAATTGGTTTTTTATGCTCTGATAAAGCCTTGTGTGCTCCGATGAGATTTTGGCTTCTGGCTAGTGGTGTTGAACCCTGCTTTTGCCTCTTATTGAGGGCTAGCCTTTTCTTGCTTGGGTGTTGAGCCGCTGCCCATTTCTTTGGGGACAAAGTTTTGCTTACTCTAAATGACTTGTCTGACTTTTATCTGGCTTATGGCCATTTGAGTGAGTTTCTCTTTTTCTTCCGCTTTCTGTTTAAATATGCTCAAATGGTGGTGTTGACAATGCACTCATCAAGGGGGAGATTGCGAACACAAGGTTGACTTGTCCCTTGTAGTTTGGGTTGATGATGAGTGATTGTCAACGGGTAGCACTCTGGGGTAGTCAGTGGACTGACCAGAGTGTGAGATTATGCTTGTGCAACCATGTTGGTCGACTTGTGGTGTGCAGGTGTGGAGCACAGGAACGGTGGTCGATGGCTGAGGTGAAGGTCATGCGGGCTCGTGCTGATGGACCGGGAGCGGTGAAGGGCGAGTGCTGGGTCTTGACTGACGAATCAGAGCAGTCAGGTGACCAACCGTGGTGGCTGACACCTGGGACACGCACTTGTGCGAGGACGTGGTGGAGTGGACCGTGTTACCGGCGTGGTCGAGGACTAGCGGGACACGCGTCTGATCGTGGAGGACGTGCACGAGGTGCGGCGCTCATGACAGGTTTGGTGGTTTGGGCCTCAAAACCACTCAGCGCTATGGATGCCTGGTTTTGCTGCGTTTGGGCCTCAAAACTCAGCGGTGGCGGTTCCGGAGGGAACTGGTGGTGGCACGTGGCGTGATCGCGGAGGGTGCGTCAAGGCGAAGCAACTCCGTGTGAAGGACGTGGCCGTCGGATCAAAAACCTAGGAATTGGTCCATTTCGCCCGCGGTGGAGTGGATAGGCTCTATGTAAATAGGGGTACTTTAGGAAATGAGAATAACCCTCTATAAATAGAAGGGGAGGGCTGGTTGGTTCAGTATCCCTTGGCTGCTATTTATTTTGAGAATTCATTCTAGAGCTCCTAGTTTTCTCTCTAGGTAGACACCAGTTGAGCCGAGGGTTTCGCAGTGATTTTGTACTTCGACTATGTTCTTGATTTTAAAGCTTAATCAGAGGAAGGGTCGCCGGTCCGGCCCACAGTGTTCATTGGCTTCAAATCTCAGTTTTGTACCCTTGCTGAAATTTCTGAAGTTTTATAGTTTTGGTTTCTCCTTTTCCCCATTCTTGTGTTGTTGGTGAAAACCCATTGATTCCCTTGAGAGGATTTGGTTTGGGGATTGATTGGTGGTGAGTTTCACTCCTCGGACCACTGCATACACCTAGTTGTTGCAGATTTTGGTCGAGATTTGAGAAAAACTCAGTTTGAACTCGTTCTAGGAAACCCCAACAAAACCCCAATTTCTGCTGTATTTTTAAATCTGCGGGCGAGTCACAAGTCGGATTAAGCTCAAATTTTGGGGATATCTTGGAAACATATTTTCTCAGGTGTGTGTAAAATTTCATATCAATCGGAGTTCGTTTAGTTCAGTTTTGAACTCAAGAACAGAATTTCGTACTGCTGAAAACAGCACCTGTTGACAATACTGTATTGGACCGTTTTTGAGTTTTTGGTGTCCGATTTGCGATCCGTTTGCTTTGCAGATATCATGTGAGTATTAAGAATATTTTGTAATCATGAGATCACTCATGTGTTTATAGTTTGAGCACTTGCTTCATCTCAATTGAAGCAAAGTGCTAATTTTCAGTGTTTGGAGACATAAATCCGATTGGCTCCTATTCACCCCCCTCTGGTCGCCTTACCAGTCCTACAAAATGATCTAATTCATTAGAAAGGAAATTATGTATAAACTATCATTTTAGTTTATAAAATCAATGACCCTTGTTATCTTTTAATTAAGAAATTGTAAATAATCTATTAATTGGACATATGTTTATCTTCTATTTTTATTATAAAACATATGTCTACATATTCTTTTAAGTTTCTATTTAATACGGCTATACTCAACATCTATAACGAACCTCGTTAAATATGATATCTATAAAAAATTATTTTAAACTAGAAATAGGTTATCTAATTCTTTAGTAAGAAACCTATATTTACCAACATAACTATCAATTTCTTTATTAGGAAAGCATGAGTGCCTAATTAAGTTATTTTAATATTATTATAAAATTCTACTATTTCGGTTTTCTCCTTTCTTTTCTAAATAGAATTTATACGTATAACTAAATATTGTTTATTTAATTCTTCTAACATTAATATACTAGAATTAATTGTAAATTACTAAATGGGACTTTTAATAACCTATTCATGGTTATTATGACATAAATGAGCATTTTACTATTCTAACTAGTTAAGTGCTATACTTATGAATTCATTTATCATGAATAGTAAATATATTTTTATCTGACTAACATACGTGGCCTCGGTGTAATGACTTAACCAATTCATAAAAATAAACTAATTATTACCTAATTATTTATACTATGAATAGTGATCTCCTTTTAGTTTTATCTTTTCTTTCTAAAAGAAAAATGTCATTAATAAACAAAACATCTAATAATACATTAAACCACTGTTTATACTATAGTATTTGTATTGTTATAAATTTTATACCACTTACTAATTATGTGTTAAGAAGAGTTTTTATTATCTATTTAGTGAGTTTAAATGAACTTATGAATATAAAATTTTAGACAAATTCGTCATAAACAAAATTAACTAAGATATTATTTATCTAAAACACATGTGTCTACTCAATTTTGCCATACTTCTTTTAAATCCTAAATTCTAAAATAATTGGAAACAAATAACATGAATGATGTTAATATACTAATTCATCGCGAATACTAAAAATCAATCGCTCGCATACATGAATTCCAAATCATAATATTCCAAAACACAACAAATAATTACCAAATTCATGAATTAATTCAAACTGTGATTTTGGAGTTAATAAAAACATTTGGGTTGTTTTCAACCTTGTGGTGAATGGATGGATTTGATCACGGTGCGGCGAGGCGTGGATGGTCCGGTTGGTGTGCTGCGCGTTCGCGTCGACGACGAACGGCGTAACTCCGGCGATGCGTTCGGATGGCGGGCACGAATTTCGGTGAGGTTCCACGGATGGCGAACGGTGTGGACGAACTCCGGCGAGGCACAAACGGGCATGGACGGTTCGGCGACGAACTTCACGACGGCGAGCTGGGCACAGCGCGAGCAGGGGCTCGACGACGGACACGTGGCGTTGCTGCGGGTGCCGGGGTGCTGCGCGGACTAGCTCTGGTGACGGCAATCGCGAGCAACAGAGTGAGAGCGAGGGGCAAACTCGGCTGTGGGAGGGAGAGTTTCGTGGGCGTGGTTGTCCAATTTATAGAGAAGGAGATGGGAAGGGTGAGGGCGCCGGGGAAGAGGAAATGCTGGCCAGCTATCAATGGCGTTCATCAACAGAGGGATTAATGGGGGGAGAAAACGGATGACTTGAACTCCATTAACGCACGAAGAAGAACGGTCGCCCAGCTTCATGGCAGCGCTGGGTCACGGCGTCCGCGGTCGGTGTTGGGCGCAGCTCGGTTGGACTTCGGTCGGTCGGGTCCTCCTGGCGCGACGGGTTGGCTCGAGTCGCGCCTAGGCGTGGTGCTCAGAGCGCGGTCGCGGTCGGCGTGCAGGGGCAGGGCGCGGTCCTAGGTGTCGCGGCTTGAGCGTGCGGGGCACGCCTGGGCACGGTGGGTGTTGGGCGCGCAGGGGCGCTCGGACGCGGCACGGGCGGCCGGCTCAGTCGGGCGCCTTCTCGGGGCTTCTGGCGGCGCTCGGTTGGAGGGAGAGAGCATGGGAGGAGGGAGAGAGGAGAGAGTAGAGAGCAGGTGGCGGCTGGGAGGATGGCAGGGGCGCGGCGGCTAGGGGTGAATGGCGGCTAGGTTTAGTTGTTGGGCCTAATGGGCCTTAGGTTGGTTAGGTTTGTTTTTTTTTCTTTTCTTCTTTTTTTCTAATTTCGAAATACATATTTAAATACTCCTAATATTTATACAAATTAACCCAAAATTATTTATAAATAGAATATTTATTCTTGATTAATAATTATATTATTTTTGTGAATTTTCATTCAAGAAGGAATGTTATTTAATATTCAAAAACCAATCGTGCGAAATCAAAATTATTCCAAATGCAAATAAATGACACACAATTAAATGAAAAACTTATTACCCCAATTACCATTATGAACTAGAATTATTAAAACCTTATTTTAGCAATTAATTATTGTTTTGTAGAATGAGATTTTCTTCACAAGATCAAATTCATAAATTGGATTTTCAAATCAATTCAAACAAAATATATGCTTCGGCATGAGTGTAACAAACACTTGATAATTTTATCTATTCAAGAAATTCTTCAAATCATACATATCAAGGTTCTCCTTATTTGAAAACATAAATATTTTTCCTTTCTACTAAAATTTAATAATCCAAATAGGGTTGTTTGTTTTTGCTAGATTTAGGGTGTTACATCTACTTCCTGAGCATAAGCATTTTTTTACTTTAACATGCTTCTTGTTTTCTTTAATAAGGAATTCCTCTTGGCTATCCAAAAGTTCATCCTTCTCATGAATAGCTCCTATTAATTTATTTAATTTTTCCTTTTGTTGCATGTTAAGGTTGGCAAAAAGGGTGAGCAAATTATCTTCATCATCACTAGAACTACCCTCATCACTAGATATAGTATACTTAGGGGGTGGTTCTAGGTTGTACCTTCTTCTTTTTGCCATCTTTTGCCATGAAGCACTTGTGGCCGACGTTGGGGAAGGGGAGGCCCTTGTTGACGGTGATGTTGGCGGCATCCTCGTCGGAGGAGGAGTTGGTAGAGCTCTTGTCGGAGTCCCATTCCTGACACACGTGGCCATCGCCGCCCTTCTTCTTGTAGTACCTTTTCTTCTTCTTCTTCTTCCCCCTCTTGTCATCGCCCATGTCACTATCACTAGGTAATGGACATTTAGCAATAAAATGACCGGACTTACCACACTTGTAGCAGACCCGCTTGGAGCGGGGTTTGTAGTCCTTCCCCCTCCTTTGTTTGAGGATTTGGTGGAAGCTCTTGATGATGAGCGCCATTTCCTTATTGTCGAGCCTGGAGGCGTCGATGGGAAGCCAACTCGATGTAGACTCCTCTTTCTTCTCTTCCATCGCTTTGAATGCGACGGGTTGCACCTCGGGTGTGGAGGTGGCACCTTGCTCCAAGTCGACGATGTGTTTGGAGCCTTTGATCATTAGTTCAAAGCTCACAAACTTTCCTATCACTTCCTCGGGAGACATTAATTTGTATCTAGGATCCCCACGAATTAATTGTACTTGAGTAGGATTGCGAAAAACAAGAGATCTTAGAATAACCTTGACCATATCATGGTCATCCTATTTTGTGCTCCCGAGGTTGCGCACTTGATTCACCAAGGTCTTGAGCCGGTTGTACATTGCTTGTGGCTCCTCTCCTTGGTTGAGGACGAATCGACCGAGCTCCCCCTCGATTGTCTCCCGCTTGGTGATCTTGGTCACCTCATCTCCTTCGTGTGCGGTCTTGAGGACATCCCAAATTTCTATGGCAGTCTTTAATACTAGCACTTAGTTATACTCTTCTCGACACAAGGAGGCAAGGAGTATAGTAGTTGCTTGGGAATTAAAGTGCTGAATTTGGGCTACCTCGTCCAAGTCGTAGCCGTCATCCCCTACTTTAGGTACCTGCACTCCAAACTCAACAATGTTCCATATGCTTTTGTGGAGTGAGGTTAGATGATGCCTCATTTTATCACTCCACATAGAATAATCCTCACCATCAAAACATGGTGGCTTGCCTAATGGAACAGAAAGTAATGGAGTGTGCTTAGAAATGCGGGGATAACGAAGTGCCACCTTACTATACTTCTTGCGCTCGTGGCGCTTAGAAGTGACGGACGCCGAGTCGGAGCCGAATGTTGAGGGCGACGAAGAGTCGGTCTCGTAGTAGACCACTTTCTTCATTTTTTTCTTCTTGTCGCCAGTCCGATGTGAATTGGTGCAAGGAGGTGATTCCTCCTTCCTTTTGGCGCCGGACTCCCTTGATGGAGCCTTCCCGTGGCTTGTGGCCTTCTCGCCAGTTTCCATCTCCCTCTTGGCGTGATCTCTCGACATCACTTCGAGAAGTTAAACTCTAATGAAGCACCATGCTCTAATACCAATTGAAAATCGCCTAGAGGGGGGTAAATAGGCGGAATCTAAAAATTATAAACTTAAGCACACACTACAAGCCGGGGTTAGCGTTAGAATTAAATCCGAGTCTGAAAGAGAGGGGAAAACAAATCAACCAAGAAATAAAGTGGATGAACATGGTTATTTGTTTTACTGAGGTTCAGTTCTAAAGAACCTAGTCCCCGTTGAGGTGGTCACAAAGACCGGGTCTCTTTCAACCCTTTCCCTCTCTCAAACGTCACTTAGACCGAGTGAGCCTTTTCCTTAATCTCCCGGGTCACTTAGACCCCGCAAGGACCACCACACACTTAGGTGTCTCTTGCTTCGATTACAAATCACTTGAGAAAAGAAATGAGAAAGGAAGAAGGCAATCCAAGAGGCAAGAGCTCAAAAGAACACAAAATCACTCTCACAAGTCACTAATTGCTTGAGTTGAATTTGGGACTTGGAAAGGCTTTGATCTTTTGAAATGTATCTAGGAGTGAATGCTAGAGCTCTTGTAATGAGCGTGATACTCAGAAATCTTGGATGCTTGGAGTGGTGGTGGTTGGGGCAGGCTGCTGTCGATGGGCGCATCGGACAGTCCGGTGCGCCAGCCACGTCACCCAACCGTTAGGGTTCTGGAGCATTTGACCGTTGGAGGCTTTGTCCTCTGGTGGCACCAAACAGTCCGGTGCCGCACCGGACAGGCGCTGTTCACTGTCCAGTGCGCCTCTGGCTCTATGCTCTGCTCTGCCGTGCACTGTTGCGCATTGTTCCTCTGATCTTCAGCTTTTGCAGGCGACCGTTGCACGAAGTAGCCGTTGCTCCGCTAGTGCACCGAACAGTCCGGTGGCACACCAGACAGTCCAGTGAATTATAGTGGAGCGCGCCCTGAGAAACCCGAGAGTCGAGAGTTGGACGTTGTACGGTCCTGGTGCACCGGACACTGTCCGATGCCGCACCGGACAGTCCGGTGTGCCAGACCAGGGCATACTCGGTTTCTCTGCTCCTTTAAATTTGATCCCTAACTTCAATCTTTTATTGGTTTGTGTTGAACCTTTATGCGCCTGTAGAACATATATTCTAGAGCAAACTAGTTAGTCCATTATTTGTGTTGAGCATTCAACCACCAAAATTATTTATAGGAAAAGGTTAAACCCTATTTCCCTTTCATCCTCTCTCTCTCTTTCTTTCTGTCTATCAATCTATATATCTATATCTATATGAGCTTTGATCATCAATGGTGTCGGTAGCGTAAGCCATCGATGACTAGAAATAGGGACGTTCTTCCTGAACCAGTATAAATCTTGCACCCACTGTGCACACTGTCCGGAGCCCAGAATGTCGACAATAAATTTACTTGTCGGAGCGTGGTTAGAACATCGACAGTTGGCGTGCCATATAGGAGGCTTGCACATTCCTGAAGAAGTTCTTCAAGCTTTGAATGGAAAGCCACAACGCCAATCAACCCCCCGAAACGACGATCCGTTTCGAGAGTCTCATCTTCCCCTTCGACGACGAAGGCAAGGCGGTCAGGGCCCTAGAAGGCTGACCTCCTTCGTCGAGGAATCTCGGCCCTCGGCCCAACCACGAGGGCCAGCAATGGCCCCCACATCGACTACGCCCCCGAAACGATCGTTCACTTCAATAGCCTCGATTTTGTCATCAACGAGGAGAGCGATTCGGTCAGGGCGATGCCCGCCCTACCTCCTCTATCCGAGATCCCCAACACCGTCTCGGATACCCTCAGAGTCTTCCGCCTTGCCCTACGCAAGTGGTGTGCGAGGGACAGGTAACCCCGGCTTCCGAGGCCGACGAAATAAGGCGACCGATCATGATTCATATGGGGCTGAACCCCTCATATGAGTATCTATTGGTTTTCTTCGCATCCTACTTAGAGCTCTCTAGGTCGTACGACGCGGGAGCATCATCCTACTACGGTAGGTCAAACAGAGGCTCTGGTGCCTTCCCACCTCGATTGCTCCATGCCTCGACTGTGAATCTGTGATTGTTGCCCTAGTGGCCCGCGACCACCTTCCCACCTCTGATGACTTTGAGTTTGTAGAGATGGCTGATGGTGATGGGGACCTCATCTTTGATGCTCTACACAGACTCGAACTTGTATCTGAGCCCCCCTGAGAGCAGTAAGAATATCCCCCCGTGGTAAGGAGAACGAAGACCGCTCGGCTGCTGAGGCCCCATCGGCGATACTAACACAGTGGGGTGCCATGCATGGTAGGAGTTAGAGGCGTCATCGGACATAACACTTCCAGCGAGGGCCCATAGTAGGCATCAGGGAGGAGTGGATCCATGTCCCGTTTGTAAACGCTTTAGGCTGTAGTGAATGAAGTGTATTTGAGAAATTTTTTCTGAGAGCCGAGCGCGGGATAGTTACAAGAAAAGCTCATCGTAGACAAGTGACGACGGTCGCCCCGCAAATCCCATCATCAACAAATGTTATTCAAATGGAAAATCATATTTTAGCTTAGTTTTTCTTTTAAAAAGCGCTCTCGAAGCGTCGGTGAGCATAGGTGCTCACGAGAAGTTAGATGAAGTACTAGGATAAAGGAAGGCCCCTTCCTTTCCCACAGCCGCCACAAAGGCCCGGGTCCACCTTGACTCTCCCTAAGCGAGGTGCTACCGAGTAGGGTGGCACCAAGCTTTTAGGCAAAAGGCTCCATGGCCTTCACCATGCTGGCAAAATCCGAATCACTCTAGACGTTGCAATAGCCTACGATTAGGTCCTCTAGCTTGATCCCCCTTCATAGTGATATGTTGTGACGACAAAGGCCTGGCAGATCCCTTGGCAGAAATATTCCTTCTCAAGCTCTCAGAACCAGCTAGTGAGATGTTATGATGACAAAGGCGGGAGATGAGTGACTCATACCTGGGAGAAGGAGGTGCTCTGAAGCACCCACTCATGGCACTCACCACCTTCGATAGGAGAAGCATCTTATTCTCCAGCTCCTCTAGGTAGCTTTGAACCTCGACGAAGTTCCCCTCGGAGGCATTGAATTTCCTATATGGCTGACCAAACAAAACATAAGCCTTGAAAGGGGGAAGTGGGCAGCAAACGCCTAGCTTCAGGAAAGACTATTAAAAGGTGTTACTTTGCAGAGAGGCCAGGAGTTTCTCCTCCTTCTTGGATCGACCGCCCAGTTCCTCCTCCAAGGCCGTGACTCGAGCCTCGGCGACCTCTTTCCCTCGCTCCAGGATACGGAGGCGGGAGTTTGCTTTTACGCTCTTAAGACATGCAAGGGTCGCCGACTCTGCATCCCTCATTGTTGCTCCGACCAGGGTATTGTAGGCATTTTGGATCGATGCAACGCGGGCACGAGCTTCAGCGACCTCGCTTTTCGCTGCCATAAGTTCAATAGAGGAACGCTCCCATGCCTCCCTTTGGTCGAAAAGAAGGCAAGATCTACCTACCAGCATCCCTACGAGCGACAGAAAACACGAAAATCGAACAATGAGTTTATTAGCATGAGTATCATTTCCCTCACTGAGACACTCATGTGCAGCTTACCGCTAACTTTTGGCATGCGGTCGAAAGCCAGTCAAGGTTGTCCCACAAACGCCTTCTCAGTCGCATTGCTCTTGTTTAGCTCCCTACACAGGGCTAGGGGTCATCGCCTTCAACACTGGAGCGAGCTGGACGCCCGGTCAGCCACCGAGGCCTAGCAGCACGGTCCAGGGTTGCCCATGAGCAAGGAGGGACATTGTCCTCCCTAGGGATGCAACCTCCACTATACTGACAAAGGCAACTTCCGAGTTCACTGTAAAAAAGAAAAAGGGTGAGCTTCAGCCACCCCCACTAGATTCACGCCAGAGCTGTTCGGAGACGTCAAGAGAAACAAACCTGAGACATCGACCTCGATGGCGCCATGAGGAATCGTTGGTAAGGACGAACTTATTAGAGTATGGAATAACAATTTAAACGTTAGTTTTTTTAATCTGTGTCTCACTTCGTGCCATACTGGCCCAAGCACGACCTATCTAGTGGTGTCGTGACGTGCCACCCATCGTACCTAAGTTTGAAGCACGACAAGGCTATTAGGTCATGCGGGAATGACCTATTTTCTCGTGTCAGACCATACCTTAGACTCTCTTCATTGGTGCCCACTCGTCAATCCCCCTAGCCTGCATGTCGGCTATAGTCACCCGGTAAACGGCGCAGCGGCCACCCCTTCACACCCCCTACACGGCAGCCACCCCTTCACAGCCCCCTACACGGCGGCAATAGTCTCTCTCCCCCCCGCTGTCATCGTGAATGCTAAACACTGTTCTTGTCTCATCTTTTGTGCCCACGAGTTATTGTTAGTAGAGAAAAATGATAATGAATAATAAGTAGGTATAGGAAATAATATTTTATGGTTATAGTGGGATATAGGGGGATTTAGAGGGAACAACTGCGGGAGATGAAAAGATAGGGGTGGAATCTTGGCGACGTGGTGCAAAAGTTAGATATAGAGGGAGAAATTTAGGGACAATTGTTGTGGACAATCTTGGAGCAACTTGAATAGTTCTATAAACAACTTCGTAAATCTTAAAATTAAGAACTGAACAAAAATGTTTTTCCAATAGTTCTCTAAATAGATTTGGTAAATTTGATTACTTGCTATTCAAGCTTATTTACTCCCCAAGTTTGCTAACCAAATAGGAACTCCCTAAACACCATTGACGTCGATTTCTTCACACGCGTGCTCATTTTTCTCTTTCCCGTGTAGCGAGGTAGCCATGTCCGATGTGCCCTTTTTTCCCTTTTCCGCGAGGCAAACAGGTCTGAAGCACGTGACACAAGCTTCTTCTCCGCCGTCAGACTAGCGCCGCCCCATAGGCCGCGCCGCCGAAACACTGTCCGTGGGTGGCACCGGACCGTCCGGTGCTATACTCTCTAGTCCAGCACGCTTTCTCTATTTCTTCCTTTGTTTTCTTTTGGTCCTTTTGGACTTATCTTAACTGAGTCCCTGGCAATTAGACAAACATGATTAGCAAACAAAACAATTGACTAAGTGTTCAGAGCTTACCTTTATTAATTGATCCGTATAGATTTTGCACTATGTCATTTTCCTAGCTCAATTTGCTTCATATGCCTTTGCTCATACACCATATTAGTTTAAACATAATGTGTTGTGGAACCTGACAGGGGGGCTGGGCGTGCCGATATTAGTTTAAACATAATGCCTTTGCTCAATTTGCTTCATATCACCAAAACAATATAGAAATGACCCAAGGCACATTTCCCTTTCAGTCATGTGTGGTGGAACCTGACAGGGGACTGGGCGTGCCGAAGGAAACCACTCGTGTGGATCCTGCGTCTAGCCCGACCTGACCCATCATAAATGTTCAGGCACATTAACTGCAGAGCACTCATGACCTATGAACCTTTTGGACCGCAGAGCACTCATGACATACGTGTGTGTTTCTTTTGTTCTTAAAGACGGGTGCGATAAAGTTGCACATGGCCTAAAGGTGCACGCATCAGTGGTTTCGAGTATTTATCGAATACCATTGATCTTATATCCTACCCATATTTGAGAGCATATTTTCCTAACAGAATCCATATTCGTACCAAGAATAAAATTATTTGTATCCATATTCAAAAAAAAATTCAATTTTTTACTATCTATATATGATACCTAAACATTAAACTTTTTATTACCTATATCTAATACCCGACCCTGATACCCTTCCTGTTTTCACCCTAATACACCTCTACTTATTCATCTTTGTTCTAATGCTATCTCTAGCAGACTTTCTATAATCTTACTCATTATTTCAAACTCCACTTTATAGATAGTGCAATCTATGATGCAAAATATATGCACTCTCTACTTAGCACGGTCTAACTTTAACACCAATTGTTGGGTCTCAACTAGGGCTAAAAGTTGGGTCGAGCCGGACAAACCAGCATGACCCGAGCCCATCATGATTTGGGCCAATTTTTTTCATACTAGCATGGTACGAAATAATTTCGGGCTAAGCCGGATCGGGCCTAAATACCAAAATCTAGGCACGACACGACCAAAAAGCACAGTGGCTGATGCTCGTGCCTTGCCGACCCAAGCATGCCATAAAGAAAAAACTTATATATATATATATAGTTTATATATTAGGAGCCCTGGGCTTCCAATAACTAGAGGAAGCCCAGGCCGGACGGTGCAATTCGGTCGAGCCGGACCACATCCGAACGTCTATAAAACAGGACCCGGAGTGCTAGGGTTCAGTTTTTTACGCTCCATCCCGATTCATTAGCGACGCCACGTGCGACGACGGCGGTTGCCCCATAGCGTGCGCGGCGGTGGAACCCCAGCCGGTGGCCGCAACTCCATGACCTCGACGCGCGGTGGCGGAGGTTCCTCGATCCGGAGTAGTGGCGGCGGTTCCCAGGTCTGTGGCGGCGGCTCCCCGATCCAGAGGGCGAGCGACATCGGGGCCCTTATGCGGGCAAGCGGCGGCGTCCCCGAGGTCCCGAGGAGGCGGCACTTCCAAGGCCGGCGAGCAAGCGACGCCCGTCTACGTGCGAGTAACGACAGCGACGCATGAGGCACGATGTTCGAGCGAGCGGCGTCACGGAAGGCCCTAGATACGCGCAGCGATGATCGCGTGTGACATCCTCCGATCCGACGCAGTTTTCTTTTCGATTATTGTGTTTTATGCCTACCACATGTATTATTTACGCCAAAAACTGTACGATTTTATGCTTAAACACGAAGTTCGTATATCAGTTTGCTGCATGCACATTGGAAAGACAATTCCTTGATTTATGTTGTTCGTAATTTGCGCGCATGCAATGGAAACTCCCACGATTTTTGCCATAATTTTTGGATCTATATAAAAATAGAAACCGCATGCATGCGTCTGCAATGTTTCCGGATCTGTCATAAAAATAGGATAGTAATAACAACCTAATAGAGCTATCAACCTATCGCATTGACTCGGTATTTACGCTTATAATTGAGGGATTTTATGCTTAAAACTTAGGGGTTTTACGCTCCACCGGAGATGCGTCCACCAGTGAACAACATGCCAGATTTTTTGCGCAGTGTAACGAATTGCATAAATACCTACATCGTGTAGTATAATTTGTATCAGTATATATCATAAACTAGTTCTAATGCGTTTAGCTGCATGGCTGTTGGAGAGATCATATATTTACGAAGAAAATAAAATATTAAATGCGATTTTTTGTTTCTATGCATGCAATTCATTTCCTTTCATTGCATAATCTTTCCATCATAAATTCGTGTGCATACAATTGGTAACAGATTTTTACGCAGTATACCGAATTGCATAATTATCTACACAGTGTGGCATATTTAGTATCAGTATATATCATAAAATGGTTATTACGAGTCTAGCTACATGGCTGTTGCAGCGATCCTAAATTTATGGAGGAAATAAAACATTTAAAACAGAAACCGCCACACATATCTTTCCTAAATTTACGCACATGCAAGGGAACGTGTTTGACTCATGCATACATTTTGCCATAATTTTTGGATCTGTATAACCACATGCATGCGGCTGCCATATTTTCGGGTCTGCCATAAAAATAGGATCGTAATAACAACCTACTAGAGCTATCAACCTCTCACATTGGCTCGGTATTTACGCTTATAATTGAAGGATTTTATGCTCAAAAATTAAGGTTATTACGCTCCAACCCGGAGATGCGTCCACAAGTGAACAATATGCCATATTTTTTATGCAGTGTAACGAATTGCATAAATAGCTACACCATGTAGTATAATTTGTATCAATATATATCATTAACTAGATCTAATGTGTTTAGCTGCATGACTGTTCGAGGGATCCTATATTTATGAAGAAAATAAAACATTAAATATGATTTTTGTTTCTATGCGTGCAATTCATTTCCTTTCATTGCACATTATTTTCATCATAAATTCGTGTGCATGCAGCTGGTAACAGATTTTTACGTAGTATACCGAATTGCATAATTATCTACACAGGATAGCATATTTAGTAGCAGTATAATCATAAAATGATCCTTACGAGAGTCTAGTTGCATGGCTGTTACAGCGATCCTAAATTTATGGAGGAAATAAAGGATTTAAAAATAGAAACCGTCATACATATCTTTCCTAAATTTATGCGCATACAAGGGTACGTGTTTGACTCATGCATGCATTCTTTTTTTGCGCGCACAAACGTGGGCGGGGGTGGTGCAACCGACAGCCTGGTCCAGTCGGTGCGCTGGGTTGAACCAGGTTGCAGGGATGATCGACCTGGGCTTCCTTTAACTATTGAAAGCCCAGGGCTCTCGTTATACTTGCCATATATATATATATATATATATATATATATATAATACGCCTTCAAATTATTCATAATTTGTTACATATTAAAAAATTTATATGAGAAAAACAAAACATTTTAAAATAAACTGTTATGACTAGCAATGGACTCAAAATTGCTATATATATAGACCTTTTTAATAAAAACATATATTCTACTCAGATGAATATAATTATTAATATTTTCTATAATTTTTATGAAGTAAAAATTATTAGAGTATGGACTAACAATTTAAACGTTACTTTTTTAATCTGTGTCTCACTTGGTGCCATACTAGCCCATACTGGCCCAAGCACGACCCATATAGTGGCGTCGTGACGTGCCACCCATCATACCTAAGTTTGAGGCTTGACATGACATGTCAAGACACGAATGACTATTAGGTCGTGCCCAAACGACTATTAGGTCATGCCCGAACAACCTATTTTTCTCATGTCAGACAATACCTTACTCTCTGCACCGGTGCCCTCTCCCTATCCCCCTAGCTTGCATGTCGACTACAGTCACCGGCTGCTAAACGGTGCAGCGGCCATCCCTTCACAGCCCCCTACACGGCGGCAGCAGCCTTTGGGCCTGTTTGTTTCGGCTTCTGGCAGCTTCTGGTCACCAAAAGCTGCTGCGGACTGCCAAACGCTCAGCTTTTCAGCCAGCTTCTATAAAATTCGTTGGGGCAAAAACATTCAAAATCAACATAAACACATAATCGGTTAAGTCATTGTAATAGTAAGAATCCGTCACTTTCTAGATCCTGAGCCCTATGAACAACTTTATCTTCCTCCACACGTAATCGTAATGATACTCAGATTCTCCCCACATTCAGATTCTCCCCACAGCCAGATTTTTAGAAAAGCTGGTCAGAAAAATGCTGAACCAAACAGGCCCTTTCTCTCCCGCCGCGTCGTGAACGCTAAACATTGTCCCTGTCTCATCTTTTGTACCCATGAGTTATTGTTAGTAGAGGAAAATGATAATGAATAATAAGTAGGTATAGGAAATAATATTTTAGGGTTATAGTGGGGTATAGGGAGAGAATTTAGAGAGAACCACTGCAGGAGATAAAAAAAATGGGGATAGAATCTTGGCGACATGGTGCAAAAGTTAGATATAGAGAGAGAAATTTAAGGAGAATTGTTGCGGACAATATTGGAGCAACTTTAATAGTTCTAGAAACAACATCGTAAATCTTAAATTTAAGAATTGAACGGAAAAATGTTTTTCCAATAGTTCTCTAAATAGATTTGCTAAATTTGGTTACTTGCTATCAAGCCTATTTACTCTCCAAATTTGGTAACCAAATAGGAACTCCATAAACACAATTGGCGTCGATTTCTTCTCACACGTGCTCATTTTTTCTCTTTCCCGTGCAGCGAGGTAGCCATGTCCCACATGTCATAGTGATCGGCCTTGTCCTCCGACCTCACATCCTATGCAACTTGTTAAACACAAGTTTAGGAAACTTCTTTTTTTTAGAAAAAAAACTATTGGAGTTACTTTTTGTTGGCGTTTCGAGACCGGGGGTCCCTAAGCCGACGAGTGAAGTGTCGCCGCGTGCCCCAGCCCAGATGGGTCGGCGCGAGGCCGAGCGCGAAGGGGGGAAGTGAGGTGGTCGGAGGCGTGCGTGAGAGAGGTGGAAATCCCGCGGCCTTCGTGTTTGTCCCGTGCCCAGGTCGGGTGCGCTTGCAGTAGGGGGGTTACAAGCGTCCACACGGGGGAGGGAGCGAGCGGCCTCACGCGAGCGCCTGTCTCGTCCTCGTCCCCGCGCGGCCAACCCTCTCTAAGAGGGCCCTGGTCCTTCCTTTTATAGGCGTAAGGAGAGGATCCAGGTGTACAATGGGGGGTGTAGCAGAGTGCTACGTGTCTAGCGGAGGAGAGCTAGCGCCCTAAGTACACGCCATCGTGGCGGCCGGAGAGATTTTGGCGCCCGGTTTGTGTGATGTCGTGGCCGTCGGAGGAGTGCTGGAGCCTGGCGGAGGGACAGCTGTCGGGGCTATCGAGTCCTTGCTGACGTCCTCTTGCTTCCATAAGGGGGCCGAGTGCCGCCATCGTCAGGGTGCGTGCGGGGCGCCATCATTGCCTATCTGGCGGAGCGAGCCAGATGGGACGTCGGTCTTGTTCCCCGTAGCCTGAGTCAGCTTGGAGTAGGGTAATGATGGCGCCTCCTGTTGACGTGGCCGGCCTGCGCCCTAGGTTGGGGCGATGTGGAGGCTCCTCTGAGGTCGGGGTCGAGTCTGTCTTCCACGGCCGAGGTCGAGTCCGAGCCCCTAGGTCGGGCGAGGCGGAGGTTGTTGGCTGAGGCCAGGGCGGAATTTGAGTCCTGGGGTCGGGCGAAGCGGAGTTCGTCGTCTTCTGGGGCTGAGCCCAAGTCCGAGCCCTGGGTCGGGCGGAGCGGAGTTCGCCGTCTTCCGGGGCTTAGCCCGAGTCCGAACCCTGGGTCGGGCGGAGCGGAGTTCGCCGTCTTCCGAGGCTTAGCCCGAGTCCAAGCCCTGGGTCGGGCGGAGCGGAGTTCGCCGTCTTCCGGGGCTTAGCCCGAGTCCGAGTCCTGGATCGGGCGGAGCGGAGTTCGCCATCTTCCGGGGCTTAGCCCGAGTCCGAGCCCTGGGTCGGGCGGAGCGGAGCTTCCTATGGTGCGTGCGGCCGGGCCTGACTGCCTGTCAGCCTCACTCTGTCAAGTGGCACCGCAATCGGAGCGGCGCAGGCGGCGCTGTCTTTCTGTCAGACTGGCCAGTGGAGCGGCGAAGTGACGGCGGTCACTTCGGCTCTGTCAGCTGAGGGGCGCGCGTCAGGATAAAGGTGTCAGGCCACCTTTGCATTAAATGCTCCTGCGATTTAGTCGGTTGGTGCGGCGATTTGGTCAGGGTTGCTTCTCGGCGAAGACAGGGCCTCGGGCGAGCCGGAAATATGTTCGCCGCTGGAGGGGGGCCTCGGGCGAGGCGGAGATCCTCCGGGGTCGGCTGCCCTTGTCCGAGGCTAGGCTCGGGCGAGGCATGATTGAGTCCCTCGAATGGACTTATCCCTAACTTAATCGCACCCATCAGGCCTTTGCAGCTTTATGCTGATGGGGGTTACCAGCTGAGAATTAGGAGCCTTGAGGGTACCCCTAATTATGGTCCCCGACATTAGCCCCCGAGCCTCGAAGGGAGTATTAGCACTCGCTTGGAGGCTTTCGTCGCACTTTTTTGCAAGGGGACTAGCCTTTCTCGGTTGCGTTTTGTTCCGGTGGGTGCGCGCGAGCGCACCCGCCCGGTGTAGCCCCTGAGGCCTCGGAGGAGTGGTTTGACTCCTCCGAGGTCTTAACGCCTCGCGCAATGCTTCGGCTGGTCTGGTCGTTCCCTCATGCGAGCTGGCCGTAGCCCGGGTGTACGGTCGGGTCCCAAGTTCTCGGGCTGGTATGTTGACGCTATCAACGGTTTGGCCGGAGCCGGGGTTGCGAGAGCAGCCCCCGAGCCTCTGCACAGGGCGAGAGAGCGATCAGGGACAGACTTGACTTTTTTACATACGCCCCTGCGTCGCCTTTCCGCAAGGAGGAGGGGGGGAGAGCGCCATGTTGCCCTCGGCGGGCGCCGAACATGGTGTCTCCGGTGAGCTGCAGGCGGGTGATCCGAGCGGACGTCCGTGCCCCATTCGTTAGGGGTCGGCTAGAGGCCCAGAGGCGCGCCCAAAAGTACCTGCGGGTGATCTGCCGGACCCGGTCCCCTGGCGACGGGGTCCGAGGGCTCGATGCCTCCCTCTGATGGGATTCCGTTACAAGATCGTTCCCGCTGGTCTCGGAAATGTCCTAGGGTACCTCGGGAGCGCAGCTCGAGCCTTGGTTATGTATCGAACGTACCCATGGTCATCCCTCGCTCTGTGTCTGAGGCGGCTGTGAACCCTTCGGGGGCCAGCCTTCGAACCCCTGATCAGTAGTGGGCGCGGAGCCCGAGTAGCCTGAGGAGGTCGTTGAACCCTTCGGAGGGGTCGGCCTTCAAACCTCTGACCAGTAGTGGGTGTGGAGCCCACGTGCTCTAAGGTGGCTATTGAACCCTTCCGAGGGGGCAACCTTCGAACCTCTGATCAGTAGGGAGGCTCGGAGCCTGGTTCCTTCACGGGGAAGGATCCTTTTCGGGGTATCCCCCTTTCCCAGTCCCTGTTGCAAGAGAGAGAAAGAGAAAAAAAGGAAAAGGATACGAAATCGAACGACGCGGCGTACCTTTTTTGACGCGATCATTATGGCGAAGGTGAAGCGTCGCTCGCTTCTCCTGCCAGAGGCGCCGCCTGTCCCGCCGCGGAGTTAATGCGACAGGGCGAGTGGTTCGCGGGGCAGCCGTTGCGCGTGCGCGAGCCGTTCGAGGAACAGAACACGGGCGCGTTGTCTTCACGCCGTGGGAGAGGGTTCTCTCGCTGCCCCCGGATGGGACGTAAGCTTGGCTGACGACGTGACCGCTGCTCCTGCCCGCCTGCCACCACCATTACTGCTGGCCCATTTTTGGCCGCATTGACCGTCGCACCAGGCTGGCACCGCTGGGTCGTGCGCTGGGTCGCCTCGAGTCGCGGTATTGGTTCCGCAGTCGAGGAGGCGCGGTGGTGGCGCAAGTGGCGGTGCAGTTGCATGCACGAAGCATTTGGCGCGCCGGTTGCATGACGCGTGGGCCTGGGCCTCCATGCCGGGCGTGTTGGGAGTCGGAGAAGTGCGCCCACTTGGCGCGGTTGCATGCTGCCTGCATGGCTGCCCGCCCTTTCGCCCGCTGGTCTGGGCAAAAGTGGAGAGCCGCTTGTAACCGCTGGGCGGTTGCACGCACCGCGCACGGCGGTTTGGCTTCTTCTGCTCTGGGCCGGCTTGCATGACGTGTGGGACCCAGCCCCCGCGCCGTAGGGGAGGACCTTGGAGTGTGTTGGAGAAGACTCAGCCCACGACGGCTGGGGACGCAAGTAGGGAGAGTCGCCTTTAAAAGGAGGGTGACCCTCTTGGAAGGCGACCGTGTCTTCGCGCTCCCTTATGCATCGTGTCTTTCCACCTTCCAAGCCCCCGGATGGGGGATATCCGCCGTCTTTCCGCTTCGTCGTTGGAGGAACGCAACTCCGCGTGAGTTGGTACCTTTCAGCCGTCGTTCGGCTTCAAAGATTTTCATCAGCCAGCCCGGCCGTACCCCTCCGCCGGCGGTCACCCGAGACGGTGACCACCAGCCCCTGGGTGGGGAGAAGCAATCCGGGCTGCGATCTTGGTCCCACCCTCAGCTTCAAGGATGTTCATCATCCCCGCTGGGGTGGAGGCCGGGCTGAGCCGAAGCTCTACCTCCCGCGCGGGTTCGTGGGTCGGCCTCTCCTTCGGCGTTCGAGGGAGAGGGCGCTCACTGGCCCTGCGGGCGGGTCGGACTTCGACAACGCGGGGCTGGTCGACGGCGAGCGTCGTTGGGCTCGTCGGCTTAGCTCCCGGTGCCCCTCCTGCCGGAAGGCGGCTGCCGCGCCGTGTGCACGGGAGGACCGCCCAAGATATCGCGCGCTGCCAGGGCGGCGTCCGTGTTCTGGGGTGGTCCTGCCTTTGCACCGGTACGGCGCCTCCATGCGGAGGTCAGTGCCCCACTCGCCCGGGAGGATCTGAGTGGGGATCTACCGGAGGGCTGACGGCCCCTGTTGTCGGTGCCGAGGTGGAGGCGGCTCGAGAAGTCCCCGTTGCCGACGGGATCACCGCCACCATCCGCGCTTCGGGCCTCCGGCTCTTTGTACTTGTCCTCGCCCCTCGAGCGTCGGCGTGGGCGAGGGCAAGATTGCAGCAGCATCCGCCCTGAGGCCCTCGCTGCTGCAGTTCGGCCACTCGGAGCGGGGGTCGTTGTCGTTGCTGCCGGAGCGGACGATGGCGAGCCGCCCGTCGGTCTTCTGTTGCTCCGCAGGCCCCTCCCCCATCGAGTGGGGTCGTTCGTACCTGCGGAGGTGGAACCAGAGTTCCGTTTGTAATGGCACTTTGAATGCCAGTGTTTTTGTTCATTGTGGCTGTCGAGGCCTGAACATGTATGTAAATTCGGCACGGAGCCGTGTTTTTTCCTCATTTTCGAGCACTAAGACCCGCCTGTTGGTTGTCTGAACCGCTTCACCAAGCGTGAGTCGCCCCGTGTAAAGGTGACGAGTGAGGTATCCGTATCCCGGAGGCGTAGGAGTCCCTCGACTCGGTCGGCCTTGTTGTCTGAGGCTTCCCTTGCTTGGTTAGAGGAAAACCCTCGGCCGCTCTTCGATGAGCCGAGGCCAGGGGTAACGGTGCCAGCGCGGATGGAGGCAGAGTTGGCTCGAAAAGAAGGCCTGGTCGGCCGGAGCCTGGCCGGGTCGTCCGTTAGCGGGGCCGACGCCGGAATTGATCTGCCGAGGCCTCGGGCCGGGCTGATGTCCTTGGGGGACAGCTGGCCGAGGCCCCGGGGTGACCGGCCGGGCCGCCTGCTCGGGCCGGATTCTCGGGGAAGACCCTGGCGGCGATGGCCCGGGCTTGGTGATGACGTTGTCCTTCAGAGTGGAGACCCTTGGACCGCGTCGCCGTCCGAGGCTAGGTCGGACCTCGCCGAAGGTGTTGTCGACACCGATGGTGCTGCTGCTCCCTTTAGCCGTCAAGATCCGAGCCTGCAGGATCGGATCCTCTTGTAGCGTGTGTTTTCTGCGGCCGCCGAGGCCGAAACACACCCTCGCCGTATTGTAAAGTCGCGTCTCCTTTCCTCTTGTTTCGAGTATCTGGACTTTTTTGTCGGTAACAGAAATGTTTGTGCGAGCGAGAGTTGCTTCTCACGGAAGGTGATGAGTGAGGTATCCGTATCCCGGAGGCGTAGGAGTCCCTCGACTCGGCCGGCCTTGCCGCTTACGCGCACTCTTACCCGTCCATGGGGTTCTATCACCGACGTAGTCGAGAAGGCTCGAAGAATCGCTCCGGCAGAAGAGCTTCCAAACGTGAAGACTTGTTCGGTCCGTGGAATCACTTATCCGAACGTGAGTTACTTATGGCAGAAGGTGATGAGTGAGGTATCCGTATCCCGGAGGCGTAGGAGTCCCTCGGCTCGGTCAGCCTTGGCTGCTTTCGTGTACTCCGTCGTTTTCAGGATCCACTTTCGAAGTAGTCGAAAAGCACGAAAGACATTCTGGCAGAAAAGATCTTTTTTCGAGGAAAATTTCGACGCAGAGGGGGTTCCCCCCTTTTAGCCCCCGAGGGAGGGTCGGGCTTTGCCGAGGCAAGGCTGACCCTTCCTTGATGACTAAACTTTGCGTGGGAGCGAGGTATATGAACAACTTGAAAACATCTTAAGGGTAGAAGCGACGTAGTTGTTGGATGTTCCAAGCGTTGCTGTAGACCTCGCCTTGACTGTTGGCCAGCTTGTACGTTTCGGGCTTCAGAACTTTGGCGATGACGAATGGCCCCTCCCAGGGGGGCGTGAGCTTGTGTCGACCTTGGGCGTCTTGTCGTAGCCGAAGCACCAGGTCGCCCACCTGGAGGTCTCGGGACCGGACCCCTCGGGCGTGGTAGCGTCGCATGGACTGCTGGTACCGCGCCGAGTGTAGTAAGGCCTTGTCCCGAGCCTCTTCCAGCTGGTCCAGCGAGTCTTCTCGACTAGCTTGGTTGCTTTGGTCGGCATAGGCCCTCGTCCCCGAGGAACCGTATTCCAGGTCTGTGGGCAAGATGGCCTCGGCCCCATAGACTAGAAAGAACTGCGTGAAGCCCGTGGCTCGGCTCGGTGTCATCCTCAGGCTCCAGACCACCGAGGGGAGTTCCTTCATCCATCGCTTGCCGAACTTGTTGAGGTCGTTGTAAATCCGAGGCTTGAGTCCTTGTAGAATCATGCCGTTGGCACGCTCTACTTGCACATTCGTCATGGGATGAGCCACGGCGGCCCAGTCCACCCGGATGTGGTGATCCTCGCAGAAGTCCAGGAACTTTCTGCCGGTGAACTAGGTGCCGTTGTCGGTGATGATGGAGTTCGGGACCCCGAAACGATGGATGATGTTGGTGAAGAACGCCACCACCTGCTCGGACCTGATGCTGTTTAGGGGTCGGACCTCGATCCACTTGGAAAATTTGTCGATGGCGACCAACAGGTGCGTGTAGCCCCCGGGTGCCTTCTGCAAGGGGCTGACGAGGTCCAGACCCCACACAGCAAAAGGCCATGTGATGGGTATCGTCTGCAGAGCCTGAGCGGGCAGGTGGGTCTGCCTTGCGTAGAACTGACACCCTCCGCAGGCGCGGACAATTCCAGTGGCGTCGGCCACCGCCGTTGGCCAGTAGAAACCTTGTCGGAAAGCATTTCCGACAAGGGCTCGAGGTGCTGCGTGGTGGCCGCAAGCCCCCGAGTGTATTTCTCGGAGGAGTTCCTGACCTTCGGCGGTGGAGATGCATCGCTGGAGGATGCCTGAAGGGTTGCGGTGGTAGAGCTCCTTCCCTTCTCCTAGCAAGACGAACGACTTGGCGCGCCGCGCCAACCGCCGAGCTTCGGCTCGGTCGAGGGGTAGCTCTCCTCGGTGGAGATATTGCAGGTACGGGGTCTGCCAGTTTTGATCAGGCGTGACCCCGCTTTGCACCCCCTCGACGTGCAGCGTCTCGCCCTCGGGGGCCGAGGGTACCTCGGGCCGAACCGAGGGTGCCTCGGGCCGAGCCGAGGGTGCCTCGGATTGTGCCGAGGGTACCTCGGGCTGGGCCGAGGGTGCCTCAGGCTCGGGCGTGTCGTCGATCTTAACGGAGGGTTGATGCAGATCTCGGGAGAAGACGTCCGGGGGAACCGTTGTTCGCCCCGAGGCTATTTTAGCCAGCTCGTCCGCAGTCTCGTTGTAGCGCCGAGCGATGTGGTTGAGCTCGAGCCCGTAGAACTTGTCTTCCAGGCGCCGAACCTCATCGCAGTAGGCCTCCATCTTTGGGTCGCGGCAATGGGAGTTCTTCATGACTTGGTCGATGACGAGCTGCGAGTCACCGCGAGCGTCGAGGCATCGGACCCCTAGCTCGATGGCAATCCGCAACCCGTTGACCAGAGCCTCGTACTCAGCTACGTTGTTGGACGCCGGGAAGTAGAGACGTAGCACGTAGCGTAGGTGCTTCCCGAGGGGCGAGATGAAGAGTAGGCCTGCGCCGGCTCCTGTCTTCATCAGCGACCCATCGAAGAACATGGTCCAGAGCTCCGGTTGGATCGGAGCTGTTGGTAGCTGGGTGTCGACCCATTCAGCCACGAAGTCCGCCAAGACCTGGGATTTGATGGCCTTCCGAGGGGCGAACGAGATTGTTTCGCCCATGATTTCCACCGCCCACTTTGCAATCCTACCCGAGGCCTCTCGTCAATGGATGATCTCCCCCAGGGGGAAGGATGACACCACAGTTACCGGATGAGACTCGAAGTAGTGTCGCAACTTCCGCTGTGTCAGGATCACAGCGTACAGCAGCTTCTGAACTTGTGGGTAGCGGATCTTGGTTTCGGACAGTACCTCACTGACGAAGTAGACTGGCCTCTGAACGGGCAATGCATGCCCCTCTTCTTGCCTTTCGACCACAATTGCGGCGCTAACCACCTGAGTGGTCGCGGCGACGTAGACCAAGAGGGCTTCTCCGGCAGCTGGGGGCACCAAGATAGGCGCCTTCGTGAGGAGCGCCTTCAGGTTCCCGAGGGCTTCCTCGGCCTCAGGAGTCCAAGTGAAGCACTCGGCCTTCCTTAAGAGGCGGTACAGAGGTAGACCTTTTTCGCCGAGGCGTGAGATGAAGCGGCTCAGAGCCGCGAGACATCCCATGACCCTCTGTACGCCTTTCAAGTCCTTGATGGGCCCCATGCTGGTGATGGCTGCGATCTTCTCCGGGTTGGCTTCGATGCCCCGCTCGGAGACGATGAACCCCAAGAGCATGCCTCGGGGCACCCCGAAGACACACTTTTCTTGACGCCTTTCGCCTTGAGACATCGAAATGTCACTTCAAGGTCGGAAAGGAGGTCGGAGGCTTTCCTCGTCTTGACTACGATGTCATCGATGTAGGCCTCGACCGTGTGGCCAATGTGTTCGCCGAACACATGGTTCATGCACCGCTGGAACGTCGCGCCCGCATTCCTCAAGCCGAACGACATGGTGACATAGCAGTACATGCCGAAGGGTGTGATGAAAGAAGTCGCGAGCTGGTCGGACTCTTTCATCCTGATTTGGTGATACCCTGAGTAGGCATCGAGGAAAGACAGGGTTTCGCACCCAGCAGTGGAATCCACGATTTGATCGATGCGAGGCAGAGGGTAGGGAACCTTCGGACATGCTTTGTTCAGACCAGTGTAGTCTACACACATCCGCCATTTCCCCCCTTTCTTTCTCACAAGCACAGGGTTGGCAAGCCATTCGGGATGGAATACCTCTTTGATGAACCCTGCCGCCATTAGCCTGTGGATCTCCTCGCCTATGGCTCTGCGCTTCTCCTCATCGAATCGGCGAAGAGGCTGCTTGACGGGTCGGGCTCCGGCTTGGATGTCCAGCGAGTGCTCGGCGACATCCCTCGGTATGCCGGGCATGTCCGAGGGACTCCACGCGAAGACGTCGGCATTCGCGCGGAGAAAGTCGACGAGCACTGCTTCCTATTTGGGATCGAGCCCGGAGCCGATCCGGACTTGCTTGGAGGCGTCGCTGCTGGGGTCGAGGGGGACGGACTTAACCGTCTCCGCTGGCTCGAAGTTGCTGGCATGACGCTTCACGTCTGGCACCTCCTTAGAGAGGCTCTCCAGGTCGGCGATGAGGGCCTCGGACTCGGCAAGGGCCTCGGCGTACTCCACGCACTCCATGTCGCATTCGAACGCGTGTTTGTACGTGGGGCCGACGGTGATGACCCCGTTGGGGCCCGACATCTTGAGCTTGAGGTAGGTGTAGTTGGGGACGGCCATGAACTTCGCGTAGCATGGCCTCCCCAATACCACGTGGTAGGTTTCTCGGAACCCGACCACCTCGAACGTCAGGGTCTCCCTTCGGAAGTTGGAGGGTGTTCCGAAGCAGACGGGAAGATCGAGTTGTCCGAGGGGCTGGACGCGCTTCTCGGGGATGATCCCATGGAAAGGCGTAGCGCCCGCCCGGACCGAGGACAGATCGATACGCAGAAGCCCGAGGGTCTCGGCGTAGATGATGTTGAGGCTGCTGCCTCCGTCCATGAGGACCTTGGTGAGCCTGACGTCGCCGATGACGGGGTCGACGACGAGCGGGTATTTCCCCGGGCTCGGCACATGGTCGGGGTGGTCGGCTTGGTCGAAGGTGATGGGCTTGTCGGACCAGTCTAGGTAGACTGGCGCCGACACCTTCACCGAACAGACCTCCCGGCGCTCTTGCTTGCTGTGCCAAGCCGAGGCGTTCGCCGCTTGCCCGCCGTAGATCATGAAGCAGTCGCGGACCTCGGGGAACTCTCCTGCCTGGTGATCTTCCTTCTTGTCGTCGTCGCGGGCCCTGCCACCCTCTGCGGGTGGCCCGGCCCTGTGGAAGTGGCGCCGAAGCATGACGCACTCCTCAAGGGTGTGCTTGACGGGCCCCTGGTGGTAGGGGCACGGCTCCTTGAGCATCTTGTCGAAGAGGCTGGCACCTCCGGGGGGTTTCCGAGGGTTATTGTACTCGGCGACGGCGACAAGGTCCGCGTCGGCGGCGTCGCGTTTCGCTTGCGACTTCTTCTTGCCCTTCTTCCTGGCGCCGCGCTGAGTTGACGCCTCGGGGGCATCTTCCGATGGGCGGCCCTGGGGCTGCTTGTCCTTCCGGAAGATAGCCTCGACCGCCTCCTGGCCGGAGGCGAACTTGGTGGCGATGTCCATCAGCTCGCTCGCCCTGGTGGGGGTCTTGCGACCCAGCTTGCTCACCAGGTCGCGGCAGGTGGTGCCGGCGAGGAACGCGCCGATGACATCCGAGTCGGTGATGTTGGGCAGCTCGGTGCGCTGCTTCGAGAATCACCGGATGTAGTCCCGGAGAGACTCTCCCGGCTGCTGTCGGCAGCTTTGGAGGTCCCAGAAATTCCCGGGGCGCACGTACGTGCCCTGGAAATTGCCGGCGAAAGCTTGGACTAGGTCGTCCCAGTTGGAGATCTGCCCCGGAGGCAGGTGCTCCAACCAGGCGCGAGCGGTGTCGGAGAGGAACAGGGGGAGGTTGCGGATGATGAGGTTGTCATCGTCCGTTCCACCCAGTTGGCAGGCCAGACGGTAGTCCGCGAGCCACAGTTCCGGTCTCGTCTCCCCCGAGTACTTTGTGATAGTAGTCGGGGGACAGAACCGGGTCGGGAACGGCGCCCGTCGTATGACCTGGCTGAAGGCCTGCGGACCGGGTGGTTCGGGCGAGGGAGTCCGATCCTCCCCGCTGTCGTAGCGTCCCCCACGCCTGGGGTGGTAGCCTCGGCGCACCCTCTCGTCGAGGTGGGCCCGACGGTCGCGGTGATGGTGCTCATTGCCGAGGCGACCCGGGGCCGCAGGCGCTGTGTTGCGCGTGCGCCCGGTGTAGACCGAGGCTTCCCGCATGAATTGGGAAGTCGCGGCATGATGTTCCGAGGGGTACCCCTACCTTCGGGAGGCGGAGCTCTTGGCCCGCCGGACCGCGGTGCCTTCCAGGAGATCCTTGAGCTCTCCCTGGATTCGCCGCCCCTCGGTGGTTGATGGCTCCGACATCGCGCGGAGGAGCATTGCTGCTGCAGCCAGGTTTTGGCCGACCCCACTAGATGCGGGTGGCGGCCTGACCCTGACATCGTCGGCGATGCGGTGCTGGAAGCCCTGGGGTAGATGACGCATTTCTCCGGCCGGAGGTTGGCCCGCCCATGCCTGCCCGACGTCCCGGCGGATTGGCTCAAGCGCTCCTGCTCCCTCGTCGAGCCTAGCCTGCACCCCGCGGATTTGCTCGAGCTGCGGGTCGTGACCCCCGCCGGAACGGGGACCACAGCTAGCTCCCGTGGGATGTCAACGCGAGGCACTGGCCTAGGGAGATCACCGTCCTCCGGCATGCCGAGATGGTTGCCTTCGGAGGGACCCCCTAGATCGACGTGGAAACATTCGCGGCTCGGGCCGCAGTCCTCGTCGCCGAGGCTACGGCTACCGTCGGAACAGTCAGAAAGGCAGTAGTCGCATGCGGTCATGAAGCCCTGCATGGCACTGGGGTTGCCAAGTCCGGAGAAATCCCAACAGAAGCTGGGCTCATCGTCTTCCTCGGACCCAGAGGGCCCGTAGGTCGAGACGTCCGTCAGCCAGTCCCAAGGCGACCACATACGAAACCCCAGAGGGTTCGGATTCACCTCTCCGAGAGCGTCCGCCAAAGCGGAGCCGCTAGGCGGGTCGAAGCTGAATCCGAAAGGCGTGGGATGGGAATCGGTCGGTACCTCTTGGTTGACGGGCGGTGATGAAGTCACGTCGAGGACTGACTGCACCGTCGTCTCAGGTTCGAGGGAGACACCCAGCAAGCCTTTCGCGAGCGTGCTGGCGTCGTCCGTTTGCTCGGGATTGGCGTGTCGCGGGGAGACAACGCTCGTCTTCGTCTCAAGCGCGAGGTCGATGCCCGGCGCGCCCCCCGTTGGAGTGCTGGCGTTGTCGACTTGCTCGACGGCCGACGAGGCGCCGCCTCCTGCTTGGCCTTGGTTGCCCCGCCTCCTCCTCCGTCGGCGGGGAAGAGGACGGGGCGAGCTCGAAGGTTGTTCTTCTACCACGCGGGGAAGACGTCGTCGATCCCGCCGCCGGCGGGCGGACTGTCGGCCGCCATTGTCGCTGTCGCCCGGCGGTGGAAAGAGTATCATGTCGTAGCTGCCGTCGAGGGACATGAACTCAAGGCTCCCGAAACAGAGCACCGTCGCGGGCTGGAGAGGTTGCTGGAGACTACCCATCTGGAGCTTGACGGGAAGCTGTTCGTCAACACGCAGCAGGCCCCTACCTGGCGCGCCAACTATCGGTGTTTCGAGACCGGGGGGTCCCTAAGTCGACGAGTGAAGTGTCGCCGCGTGCCCCAGCCCAGATGGGTCGGCGCGAGGCCGAGCGCGAAGGGGGGAAGTGAGGTGGCCGGAGGCGTGCGTGAGAGAGGTGGAAATCCCGCGGCCTTCGTGTTCGTCCCGCGCCCAGGTCGGGTGCGCTTGCAGTAGGGGGTTACAAGCGTCCACACGGGGGAGGGAGCGAGCGGCCTCACGCGAGCGCCTGTCTCGTCCTCGTCCCCGCGCGGCCAACCCTCTCTAAGAGGGCCCTGGTCCTTCCTTTTATAGGCGTAAGGAGAGGATCCAGGTGTACAATGGGGGGTGTAGCAGAGTGCTACGTGTCTAGCGGAGGAGAGCTAGCGCCCTAAGTACACGTCATCGTGGCAGCCGGAGAGATTTTGGCGCCCGGTTTGTGTGATGTCGTGACCGTCGGAGGAGCGCTGGAGCCTGGCGGAGGGACAGCTGTCGGGGCTGTCGAGTCCTTGCTGACGTCCTCTTGCTTCCGTAAGGGGGTCGAGTGCCGCCATCGTCAGGGTGCATGCAGGGTGCCATCATTGCCTATCCGACGGAGCGAGCCAGATGGGACGCCGGTCTTGTTCCCCGTAGCCTGAGTCAGCTTGGAGTAGGGTAATGATGGCGCCTCCTGTTGACGTGGCCGGCCTGCGCCCTAGGTTGGGGCGATGTGGAGGCTCCTCCGAGGTCGGGGTCGAGTCCGTCTTCCGCGGCCGAGGTCGAGTCCGAGCCCCTAGGTCGGGCGAGGCGGAGGCCGTTGGCTGAGGCCAGGGCGGAATTTGAGTCCTGGGGTCGGGCGAAGCGGAGTTCGTCGTCTTCTGGGGCTGAGCCCAAGTCCGAGCCCTGGGTCGGGCGGAGCGGAGTTTGCCGTCTTTCGGGGCTTAGCCCGAGTCCGAGCCCTGGGTCGGGCAGAGCGGAGTTCGCCGTCTTCCAGGGCTTAGCCCGAGTCCGAGCCCTGGGTCGGGCGGAGCGGAGCTTCCTATGGTGCGTGCGGCCGGGCCTGACTGCCTGTCAGCCTCACTCTGTCAAGTGGCACTGCAGTCGGAGCGGCGCAGGCGGCACTGTCTTTCTGTCAGACTGGTCAGTGGAGCGGCGAAGTGACGGCGGTCACTTCGGCTCTGTCGGCTGAGGGGCGCGCGTCAGGATAAAGGTGTCAGGCCACCTTTGCATTAAATGCTTCTGCGATTTAGTCGGTTGGTGCGGCGATTTGGTCAGGGTTGCTTCTTGGCGAAGACAGAGCCTCGGGCGAGCCGGAAATATGTTCACCGCTGGAGGGGGGGCTCGGGCGAGGCGGTGATCCTCCGGGGTCGGCTGCCCTTGTCCGAGGCTAGGGTCGGACGAGGCGTGATCGAGTCCCTCGAATGGACTGATCCCTGACTTAATCGCACTCATCAGGCCTTTGCAGCTTTATGCTGATGGGGTTACCAGCTGAGAATTAGGAGCCTTGAGGGTACCCCTAATTATGGTCCTCGACACTTGTAGACTCTTATTTTCAAACCATAACTCAGTGGTACCAAATAGCTCGATCCGAACTTACGTGTAGTCTCAACTACTCCCTCTGATATCCAATTAGTTGTCATTTTAAACAGTTTTGAGTCAAATTTATAAAATTTTAATTACAAATAACTGTTTTATTATTTAGTTTTAAAACTTAATGTTTATACGTACTGATTTATCTTAAAAATTATTTTTATAAAAGTATAATATATTAAAAGTTTATTTATATTTTTATAAAAATATTAGTTAAAGTTATATTTTATAGAACTTATCACTGTCTCAATGACAACTAACAGACACCCGAGTGAGTACCTCCGTATCAGCGAGAACAAAAGGCAAGCCTCCTTTGACTCATGAACAGTCTCCGGACCCACCTTACGCTGACGTCACCCGACCACCGAGGCCCGTCCAAGCGCACGTGGCCCCACGGCGGCAGCCGACAGCGACCCTTCATTCACGGGCGCGCCGGCGTCACTGGTATGGTATTCCCCAGTCCCCACACCACCCACCCACGCCACGCCTCCCCGTCCCGCTGCTTTCCGCGGCGTTGTGTTTGCTTGCGTGCTGATGTGGCGCGGCCGCATCGGCCGATCGGCGGCGCGCGGTGCGCCTGCTCTTCGCCGCTGCGGATCACGGGGTGTCATCCGGAAGGAAAAATAGGAGTACTCTGGTTCGCGGTCCTGGGTCCCTCGGTCGGACCGGGACGTGGTGGGGCTGGAGCTGGACGTGGTCCGGGCGTGTCGTGTCCGGCTCCGGCCAGGACCACGTACACGTACGATACGACGTCGCTGTAGCGTTCTCTGCAAAGGACGCTTTCCTGTCGCGCGGCAGTGACTCTTCGGTACGGTTGTTTTTTCATGTGTGCGCTGCTCTGCTAGCCGCCTGCCACTGTCAGATACTCCAGTATATACAGAGGAAACATACATCATGTACAATTATTATTTATTTATTTATATCGTGCAGACGTACAATCAAATCATCCGAAGCATTTTCTTTACACCTAACGATTTTCATAAGATGCTAGTAAATATAAAAAGCATATACTAAAATAAACATTATTTAATATTATCGTTATCCATTACATTACAAATTACAAATACGTGAACTAAACGGCATCTAAAGGTCTATTTGTTTTGCGGCCTCACAGTCACTTACCTGCTAAGCAAACGATCTTAGCCCAAGACGATCAAAATCGGACGCCTGTCTGGGAGCGCTTGTCTGGGGCCAGACAGACTGGGCGTGTTCGGCTGGCTTGTAGCCGACACTGTTGCAGCTGTTTGAACTGCTGCAGCTGCAATCCATAGAGAGAAAAATACTGTAGAAGCCGCAGCCGCAGCCGGATTGCAGCCGCAGCAAGCCGCAGCGAACAGCCTCTGGCGCGGAGCAAACCAAGCCGACCCTGAGTCCCTGAGTACGGACAACTAGTTACCAGGACACCCTATCATTGTATTCCTACGGTCTAGTACGTCCGACATACGAACACTACTGTCCACCACTGTTAACGTACGCCAGCGATCTCCTCCGGTCCACGCACTATTGCATCCGGCCAAGCCTTTTTGACTGTACAACCGGACCGGCCGACGACGGAGCGGATGCTCTGACACAGCACAGCGCGCGCACAGTGCCCCGTTCCCCCACACTACGCCGCTCTACGTGTAGGAAAGGAAAGGAATTAAGGAACGGAACGGAGCTGAGCGTCTGCTTGCGTACGTATAGCGTAGCGACGATGCGTATCCTAGTCGTTTTCGTGTCCAGTTGGCGTCATTTATGCTGCCGTCCCCGTCACTGTCCCGCTACGCGACGCGACGCGGGGCCGCCGGACCGGATCCCCCGGACGACCGTCCGTTTCGCTCTCCGTCTTTTGCCGCCGATGCCGGCGTTTCCAGTTTTGGCCAGCGTTCGCTGCTGCGGCGTCGTCGCGGTGCGTCGCATGACTGTCATGTGCGATGGAATGGAATGGAAGGGAAGGGAAGAGAGACAAGGCGACATGGACAGGTCATCCGCTGTTTCGGAGGTTGGATACTAGCTTGGGATGGTCACGTACGTGTGTTGGGTTGGGTCATGATTTGGCGAGGACGTGATGTCAGTTTTTAGTAAGAGTTTCATGTCAAATAATTGATAGACATAAGCGTTTTTAAATAATGTTGATGATACGTAATGTTTTTAGGTAACAAAAAGAGTTTTACGTGGACCAAAACTCTTGTGACACGATTACTGACATGAAAATAAATATTTATTTATAAACTTATAAGATAAAAGCCTTAAGAACGAGTATTTAATCTATATATAAATATTGTTTTATATAACATGACAATATTAAAAACATCGTAAAAATCATACCTGACCGAAGTAATGGGAGTCAGGGACTATGGTTGGTTTTTTAGGCTATCCATACTTATACAACACTAAATTTTTACCCTAAAAGGCTAGTGAGTTTCTCTACTCTATACCACAAAATTCCGCAGTCATATTTAACTTAATTCTCTACTATGTACTAACTATCACACATTCTATTATTTATTTTCACCTCACTCTTACCATGCTCCCGCTGCGTTTGCCACCAGCCTCGCATCCGGTCCCACCTCTAGGTTTCCAGTAGCACGAAAGGGTGTCGCCGCAAACAAAGTTTTCGTGGTCTCTCTCAACTTCACAGTGTATTGGATAGAGTACGTCGCTGCAGGAAATTTTTACTGCATATGTATGACTCGATCTGTGTAGCGTCTCATTTAAGGTTCACCGGTGCAGATAGCCTTAGGCCCTGTTCCAATCCCATAAAATAAACTTTAGTAGCTTTTTTTAGCTACTTTTAGCCATTTGGTGATCTAAACAGGAGAATTAATGCTGGTGTGATAAAATTTAGCACCTATTATCTCGTAAGGTGCTCAAGAGTTGCTAAAAGGAGCTAAACGTGGTCTAAAGAACCTCATTTTCCACCCATACCCTCTAACCCCGTTCTCTTTCTCTCCACATTAGAGACATGTGTGTCTTTTTATTCTAATATGCTAAGCTTTATTAGAATACTTCAAAAGGAGCTAAACTTTAACTCTTCAATTCATATGACTAAAGTTTAGCAGGAAACTAAAGTTTATCTCGTAAGATTGAAACGAGCCCTTAGTCTCAAGTAGTAGCCTGGGACTTGGGAGTAGTACAAGAAGAAATCAGTGGCAGGGTTTCAAAGATTGCCTCGGGATCGGCAGTTTTGACCGCAAAGCATGCATGCACGCAGCGAGCGAGACGAGGTGGGCACGCAAGGCACCAACGAATGATATTAAAAATCCTATTACTCCAGCAATTTCTTCGGTGCGCAACCAATGCGTGACGTCGCCCGGAGCTAGCGGTGCGGAGCTGGGGGGAGCATCGCCCTCGGAACTGCCGCCGTCCGGAACTCGTATGCCTCCCGAGTCTGCACGGCGATCCCAGCCCAGGCTTCCCGAGACCAAGGTTAATGATCCACTTGACGGCCACTGCCGATCCGGCCGTCACAAATACTCGTATGGTATGATCCTGGGACACCGCTGGTCGATATCGCAGGCTGTCCTGGCGTCGCGTCACACCGTCCTCGATCGCTCTCCCCTAGCCCCCCGACCCTCACGTGAAGCGGGCTGGCAACACGCCCGTGCAGCGTGCATCGCGCGACCGACCCAGGTGCCGTTCCCGCCGGCAGCGCGCGCCTAGGGATCCGTTCAGGTCAACGGCAGAGTAGCGATCCTGTGTCTGTATGCGCATGCCATGGCACAACCCATGCCCATGCCCATGATCCATCCCAAAGCTGCGGCGGCGGTTCGGCAGTCACGTCGGCGGCCACAGCCTGTGGATGAAGGCACTACGCACCGCACGGCGACGCGGCTGCGTGACATACTCAGTGCCCAGGCAGCCAGAGCCAGGCTACAGAAGCTGGTGCCAAGCACTAGCAAAACACAGTGGCCATGATCGCGATGACGCAGTAGCGACGATGTCACACACACACACACACACCACCGTTTCTATTGCGCTGTCCTCTTCCGGCCAAGAACCAAGGCATGCCAGCTCCGATCCAGGGCCCTTCTGCTCCTCGATCCTTCATGTTCAAGGGATCTGACTTCTGACCAATAACAATGACATAGACAGGTAATAGCTAGTGACTAGCTGAACTATAAGATAAAACCTTATGCCACGCGTTCGCTACCACTTGTGTTTCAATTGATTTCTAGGGTTTGAACCTAATCTCTACTTGCTTCATATGTACTTGATATGCAACCACTCCTTTGAAGAAGCTCGACGCTCCTTAGGAAGACCAGTATCACACTCGATCTAAGCCTCATTTCAATACCTTTTTTTGTTGTAGCTCTATTTGTGCTATGTGCTTTGTGCATCTTTCTAGACACTCTATGACACGACGTCGGTAATGAATGCACACACAGGCTACTCTCAATATGCTAATGAGGTCACTAATCAAGTGATTATCTACCTCACTCTCAAATATTCCATACCACGTCACAAATGCTTGTTTATAATTCTTCACTTAACATTTTTACAAATAACATGCATAACTTGTCATATACACGAGCTGATTTTCATACTCTATATAGTACTCCCTCGGTCCTAAAATATAGTTCTTTCTAGCCCTTTATTCTGTCCATGTTTCTTCAAATGATAATGAATATAGACATAAAGACAAACTACATCCATATGTTACTTAATGAATTTATATAACTAGCCTAAAACGAATTATATTTTAGGACGGAGGGAGGATATGACTAGACTTCTGTTATATGGGCTTACTCTAACCAAGGCATGCTAGCTCCACGGCTTGTGCTCTAGCTCCTAGATCCTTCATGTTCAAGGGATTTGACTTCTGACTAATAACAATCACTATCAGAAATCCCTTCTTTGCCGTGTGTCAAATATTTTGCCAATCATTTTCTTTTGGGCACTCGACAAAAAAGTTCTTTGCCGAGTGCCAAACAAAAAATACTTGGTAAAAATGCACTCAACAAAGAACTTTGTCGAGTGTTTTATTTTTTACACTCGGCAAAGAGCTTCTTAGCCGAGTGTTTTTTGACACTTGGCAAAGAGCTTCTTTGTCGAGTTTTTTTTCAACACTAGACAAAAACAATTTTGAAATCACGTTTTGAAGCAGTAAGTTAATCAAATAAAAAAATTCAACTACAAATTTGTATAACTCCTCAAGATATACAAATATTGTTTTTGTTATTTCTTCATATGACAAAATATAAGTAAATTGGTTCATAAAACTTATCTCTCTCTAGTTTTTTTATGAAACTACAAGAGACATGTATAAGATTTGTGAATAATGTTAGAACCATCATGTGGGATGAACAAAAGACCAAACAACCAAAATAAACTATGTAGATATTAAGAAGTTATAGAATTTTGTAGTTGGCAACCTTTTGATTTGAAGTCATCTTGTCAAAAAAAACTATGTCAGAATTTTAAAAATTTAAGATTCGAATTTTCTAAATGACCTCGAATGGAAAACAATCAAAATGAAAGCTGTAGGTTTTGAAAAGTTATGAAACTTTATAGTTGACAACTTTTTGGTTTGAAATCATCTTATCATGCAAAACTATGTTTGAAATTTTCAAACGGCCTCGAAAAAAATTTAAAATTCGAATTTTTTAAACGACCTCGGATGGAAAACCACCAAAATAAAAGTTGTAGGTCTTGAAATGTTATGAAACTTTATAACTAACAACTTTTTTAAAAACCATCTTGTCATAGAAAAATATGTTTGAAGTTTTCAAATTTGAATTCAAATTTTGTAAACAAGCTTGGATGAAGAAACCATCAAAATGAAACTTGTAGATTTTGAAATGTTATGCAACTTTACAGTTGACAACATTTTCGTTTGAATTCATTAGTACCTCAAACAACCAATTTACACTCGATTTGTTGTAATATGTGAAGAAGAAAAAATGGGTTGTTGACACAAGTGATATAGTGGTAGAGAAGGTCGTATGAGAGAGAGAGAGAGAGAGATGTCACGAGTTTACTTTGAGAGACAACGGATGTCGAGTTGCTAGCTTAGTGGGTTTCTCCTCCTCTAATTAACTTTTGTGCTGTTTTTTCTATCTTCTTAGGGTTTTTTATTTTTTTATGAGTGTTTCTTAGCACTTGGCAAAGAACCCTTTGCCGACACTAGGTTTGTCATGTATTCTTTGCCGAGTGTAGCACTTGGCAAAGAGTTTGCCGAGTGTATTTCTAACTTTGCCGAGTGCTTGTAGCACTCGACAAAGCAGATGTGTTCGGTAGTTAATGACATAGACAAGTCCAAGTGACTAGATAAACTATAAGATAAACTCTTATGTCACATTCGCTATTACTTGTATTTCAATTGATTTCTAGGTTTCGAACCTAATCTAGTTGCTTGATATGTTCTTCATGCAACCACAACTTTGAAAAGCTTAACACTCCTCAGGTTAGGTCCGATGCTATCATGTGTCCGGATCATTACGGTCGAGGCTTGGACTCCCAGTAAGGTGGTCCAGGGTGCCATGTTGTCACACATTCCTAGGCCTGATTCCTGCCAAGGCAGAGGTTCAGTGCCGATGCATGGCCAGGGACTCCTAACGTAAGCCTCTGACATGGGGCCTATCAGCATTAAGTGCGGACGCGATGCATGCGTGCCTGTGTCAGTGGCAGGTGGCATGCGCCCGCATTAAATGCACGTGGCATGTCGAGTCCACCACGCATGGGTTACACTATTACCCGCGCGTTACCAATGCATGACCATTGACTCGATGCGCTGCTTGGGCTCCCCTCATTATGACTCATATTGTTCCCCTTGTGTTACAGAGGTGGGGTGGAACAGGTGGAGAGGATTAGACGACATCGTCCATACACCCCTACACATGGCAATGTCGCAACCTACGCCAAGGCCTACGCCTGTGTTCTGATTAGACGGCGCAAGAGAGCAGGATGTTAGGAGCCTGCACGGCGACCAAGAGGATATACTCACCTAGACGATATAGCACCTTCAACTCTACCCGACGTCTCACACTTTGTATTATAGTAACTCCTGGGCCCACCTATCGGGGCCCAGCTCCCATATAACGTGTCCCCCTTTGGACTATAAAAGGGAGGGCACCTACGATACAAAGGGGGAGGATTCAGACCCACGACACTGGGGCCCTCAAGCAATACAACTCACAACGGATGTAGGGTATTACGCTCTGACGGTCTGAACCACTCTAAATTCTTGTGTACTTGTTTTCATCCTTCCAGTCAGGTAAACCTCTAGGCCCCCTCCTCATCTTAGGACCAGGGCGGGTGCATTCCACCACCCATCTAGAGGATTTCCCCTTCAACATTTGGCATGCCAGGTAGGGGTTTAGAGCCCTTAGCCAGACCCCTGGCTTGATATGACATCCCACTCGTCCACCAGTGCGCTCGACCGGGGTGAATCTGCCGACATTTGGCACAAGGCAGAGAAGCGACGCCTTAATGGGCTCATCATCGATCTCAAACGGTGCCTCAATAGGCGTAAAACCACCATCAAGTGGAAGGCGGAGGGAGCCTCACACTTGGTTGTTGAGATTACCGCTGTCACCCCCCGCTAGTCTCCACCATGCTTGAGGTTACCCCCGTCGACCTCCAGCCAGGGATAATGGTGTCCAAAGTTTCCACCTTCGGACAACAGCCAGGTGTGGGGGACAGATATCCCCCGGGTCCACTAGAAGGCAAGAAGGCCTTGCGGAAGGCCCCAGGCCCATTACTTCACAAGGCCATCCCTTCGTGGGCCAGGGGAGGAACTTTCAATAGAGCGGATCAACACGAGGACGGATCAACTCGAGCCCATACAGTTCGCTGAACTCAAACGCTATCCACAGCATTGATCCGACTTTCTCGCGCAGCGCCCTCAGACGTTGGAGCCGAAGGATTATAAGTCGGCGAGATTATAGGAAGATAAACTCAGTTGGTTCACTATTACTTAGGAACACGTGGTTATCATATCCACATGTAACGCCCCACAGTCGAATATATAAGGCCTAAGGGCACCCCTTCAAGATCATCTTCATCTTACTCATTAGCCATCCACCCAGTTCTCTAGCATCTCCTGTACTAGAGAATTCTCTTGTAATCCACCACACATAAGATCCACTCCAGGACGTAGGGTATTACGCATCTCAAAGCGGCCCGAACCTGTACAAGATTGCCCACCGTCTCTCGTGCCTCTAGCACGAACCATCGAGCTATAGTCAGCTACACCGTCCTACTCCTAAAAACACCTCGAGGGGCAACCCCCGGGTGTGCGGTCGGACCCAAATCACCGATAGCTGGTGCGCCAGGTAGGGAGTGTGTCACTGATCCAAGCTAGCTTAATGGCTACCACTTTACAGCACAAGATCATCCTCCGTCCCGGATCCGTATTCTACTTTGGAACCATTTTGTTTGTGACAGACGAAGAAGGAACTCTACATCGCATCGCAGATCCACCGGAAAGGAAGCCTTCCCCAACACTCTCCAGGAAAGTCGGAGCAAAGCCGGAAATAGTGCAACCTCCAGCGCTCCGAGCGAAGACTACCTCCCACCAGTCAGGAGCAGAAGATCCGACTACTCGGAGGACTCCGCTGACCACCTCTCCTACGGAAAGATGGACACGGATCACAAGGAAAAAGGAACCAAACGAGGTAAAAGCTCGTCAAGTTGCTCTCCAGGTATCTCCACCCTCAAAGGAGAACAGGAAGAAGCTTGTCACTACAACGACACCATTCTACCCCGACGTCCTCTTTATCGAGGAAAGAGTGGAATTTACTCTCGTCTCCAACAATGAACCAACCGCGCCGGGAGAAGAACCTCTTCAGCGAGAATCTCGCCGACAAAGGAACCGACGCCGAAATATTCGGAGACAACATGAAGCCGAAGAACGCGATCCAGTGCAGCTCGTGTCGCGGGATGAGGTCTCAGAGGTAGGAGAAACCCTGGATGAACGAGTCTTCAGGGAAAGAAGGAATTCTCGACGGCGCGATCGTCGGCAAGCTCAAGAGCAGGCCGAACATGAAGCAAAACAACGCCGAGAGAACCTGTAACACCCACTTGTAAATAGCTAGAAAAAAAATACCAATAGAGAAAACAATTTCTCTTTATGTGAGTTTTACCTTTATGCATCATCACATGTGAACACTAAATTCAAAAAACAAATAAGTAATAAAAGGATATACCATTAAAGTTTATGCATCATGCTGAGTTTTTATTTGGATGTGCATTGTGCTTAATAAAATAAATATACCATTAATAGCATCTCAATGGATCCATAGAATTTAAAGTTTAACTTGAAAATAAAACCATGAAAATAGGGAAGAGAAAGGAATATTATTCAATACAAATAAAATTATCATTAAAATATCTGCACCACAGTTGATATGATCAAAATAAATAATTAGCCAGTATACAAAGTGCCACAAAGTTTGAATTTGAATTGAAGTTTGAATTTGAAAAAGAAATGAAACAGAAAATAAAAAGAAAAAGAGAAGAAACCTTACCTGGGCCGACTGTACCCATTCTGGCCCATCTCCTCCTTCTCTCCCGCACGGCCCTGCTCCTGGAGATGGCGCCGACAGGCGGGACCCGCAGGTCAGTCACCCCGCGCCCAGCCTCTTTGTCCACTCGCTCGAGCCAACGTCGCAGACAACCGGGGCCCTTTGGTCAGCTCTTCCTGGTAGCTCGGAACCAAAAACGGCGTGCGCTCCGTGAACTCCTCCGCGTTGACCGGGGGATTAGTTCGCCGACCCGCGCGCGCGACCCGCACGGACTCACCCTGGGCGCATAAGTAGCACGCCTTCAGGAGCTTTGACCATCTTCGAGGACACTGAGCCACACATGAATTCCAGCGACCTCGGTGAGGTGAGCGCTGTGTACGCCGCTGCAGATTAACTCCACGGATCTGGGCCGCCTTCCTCCAATCAAGCGCTCGGGCGTGTCTCCAAGACCCAACATCGGCAGTCGTCGCCCCGGGGCAACGAGAAGATCACCGGTGGGCAGACAATTTCTCATCGGAGCAGATTGCGCCACCGTGGACCGCACCTCGCCGTGGCTGCGCTCCTGTGCTCAAACCCCTCGGTAAGAAATCCGTCCCTCGTGCCCGTCTTACCTTCCGCATGGTATATCTCGAGTCGATTTAGTGTTTAGCGCGCGGGGAGCACCGATTGGCGACCTCGCCGGAGTTCGGCTGGGTGTGGAGCAGGGGGCGGCGCCGCCGTGCGTGCGGGCGCTGTTGGGGCGTTGGTTGTGCGCCGTTGGATGACCAGCAACGGTTGTGATTAGATCATGTGCATACCGATTCGCGTAATAGGCTCGGCACCGTTCGATCCGCATCTGGCGGCCGGAAAGCGGTCGTGGGAGTGTTACTGCGTATGATAGATCTGAGCCGTAGGATCTCGATCCACCGATCAGGATTGTTTACCGATTCATATAAGGCATGGGCTAATCCTGGCGGCCGGTTTCTAATCGGGCGGTTGTAGGCTCTCGATACCCCTTCGTGGGTGGTTTTGCATATGAGCCCTCGGGTTTTGATGAAATCAACCCGCCATCCACGCGGGGATTAAGTCTGAGTCTTCAGATAAATTGCGCTAAGGCCCCTGTCTTTCTCAGAAATAGTGCGCCCAGTCCAGTAGTGAATTAAATGGATTAAATGAAATAGAAATTTGATTTTTAATATGAAAATAAACCCTAAAACTTGTATAATTCATAGAATATTCATATGGGCTCCAAAATAATCCATTCCACTTTCTAAATTTTTGTAATTTTATTCTTTATCACTTAGAGCCTCTGTTTTGTCATGAAAACAGTAATAAATTTAATTCCTCACTTAATCCAATTTAAACACATAAAACCTTTGAAAATGCATAACTTAAATTCTATAACTCCAAAAATTATGATTCCTGTTCCTAGAATTTTATTTTAATGTGTAGATTATTACTGTGTATTTTGTATATATGTTTGGTGTAATGTTAATTTCTCTATATGTACTGTGCTTGTTTGTATTGTGGCGAGTAGAAGAGCCCGTTGCTGAGGATCCTGGTGAGCAGCAGGTTGAAGTAGCTGAGCAGGAGCTCATTGAAGGCAAGTTGTGCCCTTGACCACTTTTTACCCAATAATGCTCTTTAATATCATTTATTCATGCATAGGTTAATTTTGATGGGACCCAATAGGTTACCCTAGATTGTTTATCTCACTACCTTGTTTACCCCTGAATCACCTGGGTAGTTTGCTATTGCTTTACATGGTTTTGGGATAATCATTTATTACCTCTATGTTCCAATTCTTTTTGTTATTCTATTTATGTTCATGTTGAGACCATTAATGTTAATTGGAACATAGAGCTTAACTTGAGAACCACGTGCCACCACAAGGGTTTAATGGGACGCCCTTGGCTGACTAATTAGGAAAGCTAGTGGAAGACTACCTTACCCGAAAGGGGCAAGGGCAGTAGGGGAGTGGTCAGTGTAGGGAGGTCCTTGGTTGATTTTGCTGCGATGGCGGTCAGCCAAGAACCCTGCATTGGAACTTCCTATAAACTGTAGCGGGTTTTTGGAAGCTAGTGGAACTTTGTAAAGGCCTCGTAGTGTTGCCCTGCCGCGCTTCCTAGGTAGAGGTGTATGGGAAGTCGCGATCCCTTGGCAGATGGGTAACATGACTTGTGGGTAAAGGGTACAACCTCTGCAGAGTGTAAAACTGGTATACTAGCCGAGCTCACGGTCATGAGCAGCTCAGGACTCTCTGATGTTTAAATTATGGAACTTAAATTTAATTTTGTCATATGCATTGCATGGGTTTATTATTAATTTTGTTCTATTACTTTACTTATGGTTTGGTATTTACTTACACTTAGTAATTGCTAATAAAATTTTGACCAACTACTTAAAAGCAATGCTCAGCTTTAACCTCTGTCATTGATTAGCCTTACACATCACATGAACTCACCCCTTTGTGAGTTTATGTCCACTGGTTCCCCACAACTTGTTGAGCTATGATCATGTGTGAGCTCACCCTTGCTGTCTCACACCCCCCATAGGAGAAGAGCAGGTGGTTCAGGAGGAGCCACAAGGCGAGGAGTATGATCTGATCTAGGTGGCGTTTCTCAGTTGACATTGGCGCCGACGATCCTTAGTTCGTTTTATCTTTATTATTTTATTTTGTAATAAGTCTTCCGCTATGTAATAATTACTCTGATGTTTTATGACATTTATCTCTATACACTCTGTTATTATATATGTTGTCTTCTTGGCGCATGTATGAGATGCATCTGGCTTTGTTCCTTAAAGCCGGGTGTGACAGAACCCTCTTCTCGGCTGAAACCTGAACCCTGATTTCGCTCGAGCTATGAACACACCGAGCGAGGTCGGTGGAGTGTTAGCTCGGATAGCTGATGGCCTCCCCCGGACTCCAGACGCTGAGGGCTATCGACGGCTGCTCACTTAGGCAGCTAATCATCTTCTGCCTCTCGCTCATCCTCCGAGCGACCTACGACACGCCATCAACAGTCGACGGGACGCGCGAAGCTCCATCAATGCTTCGCGCGAACGACATCACGAGAATGAGATCCGGCGCCGAGAAGAGTATGATCGGGATCACGGCGTCCCCGCACGAAGTCAGGCCACCAGAGTTGAGTCGGCAACGGCTTCAACTGGCGGCACAACCCAGGGACAGTCAAGGCACCACGTCAGCGACTCCCCTCCTTAGGACCGACATCGTCATCATCGGCAGGAGGACACGTGTGGGGTATCGGCGCTCACTCCACGTCTTAGGGCCATTCAATGGCCCCCTAACTTCAAGGTCTCCAACATCGACAAGTACGAGCCTAAGCAGGACCCGGGAGGTTGGCTGGCCATCTACACCACCGCTGCCCGGGCCGCTAGGGCAACAGAAGACATGATGACTGCGTACCTGCCCATCGTCCTCGGGCAAGATGCACTGCAATGGCTACAACACCTACCCCGACACTGCATCGACGACTGGAGCGACTTCAGTCAGCGCTTCATCGCCAACTTCCAATCCCTCTCCGACAAGCTAGCGCAGCTATGGGACCTCAAGACCATCAAGCGCCGAGGGGATGAGACTCTTCGATCATACCTCAAAAGATTTCAGACCATGAGGAATCGGATCCCCGAGGTTGCGGGAGCAGCGGTGATCGAGGACTTCTACCGGGGATCTAATGACTCGGCCTTCGTCCGAGCCATACTACAAAAGGCACCGAATACCTCCAAACAGCTGTTCAGGGAAGCGAACATCTACATCACCACTGACCTCATCAGAGGAGCCAAGCCTGCACCGCTGGCACCACGACGCGACGCGAACCAACAATCCGACAAACGTTGGGAAAAGAGGCCTCACGATGAGGTTCACGCCGCCGGACCACCCGTCTCTCGTGCCTGAGGGGCACCCCACGGAGGAGAACGTACGTTGGACGACATCCTCGATGCCCAATGTCCACACCATAAAGACATGCGCCACACCCTTTAGAACTGCAGAGACTTCCGTTGGGAACGGCCGACCCTTCCAACCTCTACCACCTCCCCTGCCACGAGGAGGACTCGGAGAACCTCGACAACCTTAGCAGCTGGAAGGGGAGGAGGCAGAGCATTTCCCTGCGTCGACGGAGAAGTCAACGTTATCTTTGGCGGACACGGGTCTCAAGAAAGCAAGAGGCAGCAGAAGCTCAACGACCGTCGAATACTGGTGGCGACCACCGGTCCCCCCACCCCGTATCGGTGGTCCGAACACCCGATCACCTTCACCCGGGCGGATCAATGGCTTAACTTCGACCATCCGGGCAAGTACCCTCTCCTCGTCGATCCAGTGATCCGAGAAAGCAGGGTGAAGAAGGTGCTAGTGGACGGGGGAAGCAGCATCAACGTCACCTTTCCCTGGACACTCCTAGGCTTGGGGGTTGCACTCAAAGAGCTCTAAGAGTTAGATACTCCTTTTTTCGGCATCGTGCCGACTGAAGGAGAGTACCCGCTAGGACACATCTACATGCCAGTTACCTTTGGAACTCCAGATAACTACAGAACTGAATACCTTAGGTTCGAGGTGGCGAGCTTCGACTGCGGATACAACGCCATCATCGGCAGGCCCGGACTGGCGAAGTTCATGGCCATTTCGCATTATACGTACATGATATTGAAGATGCCTGGACCACAAGGAATCATCACTGTGTGATGACATCCAAGGCGCCGTGGAGTGCTTCCGAGTGGCAATTCAGGCGGCTCTCACCACCAAACTGTCGATGACTTCTTCTGCACAGGCGAACTCAAAGCCTGAGGAGGACCTCACAGTACCTACAAATGAAGCTCAAGCCGTGACCTCTATGCGGCCGACTGAAGAAACCAAGAGAATCAACCTTGGGTTCACTGATGAACGCAAGACTGTCATCATTAGCTCCAGCCTGGATGACAAATAGGAAAGCGCGCTCGTCCAGTTCCTGCAAGACAACCGAGACGTATTCGCATGGCAACCTGCGGATATGCTGGGAGTCCTGAGAGAGCTGGCCGAGCACAAGCTGAAAGTCTACCCTCAGGCGAGGCCGATTTGACAAAAGTTGCGTCATTTCATGCTCGACAAGAGAGAAGCCATTCGTGCCGAGCTATCTCGCTTAGTCGCGGCAGGGTTCATTAGAGAAGTGCTGCATCCTGAATGGTTGGCAAATTCTGTTCTTGTACTAAAAAGAATAAAGTGGATTAGCGGATGTGCGTCGACTATACAGATCTCAACAAGCAATGTCCGAAGGATCCCTTCGAACTTCCTAGAATAGACCAGGTGGTAGATTCACCCGCCGGGTGCTCTATGTTGTCTTTCTTGGATTGCTACTCTGGGTATCATCAGATCAGTCTGGCAAAAGAAGACGAAGAAAAAACTGCATTCATCACCTCGTTTGGAGCTTTCTGCTATACCTCCATGCCGTTTGGCCTCAAAAACACTGGAGCGACTTACTAGAGAGCCATTCAGACATGTTTAGCCGACCACTGGGGCAAGCGTGTAGAAGCTTATGTGGATGACGTGGTGATCAAGACAAAAGACTCAAAAAATTTTATTGAAGATTTGCAGCTGGTCTTCAATAGTCTACAGCGATATCGATGGAAGCTTAACCCAGAAAAGTGTGTCTTTAGAGTACCGGCAAGAAAATTACTCGGATTCATTGTCAGCCACCGAGGAATTGAAGCTAACCTAGAAAAGATCGAGGCTATCATGAGGATGGAAGCACCACGGTCACAGAAGAAAGTACAAAGACTTACTGGATGCATGACAGCTCTGAGCAGGTTCATATCAAGGCTGGGAGAAAAAGGCTTACCGTTCTACAGATTACTCAAGAAGGTAGACAAGTTCCAATGGACTTCAGAAGCCCAGGAAGCTCTTGATGCGCTGAAGAAATTCCTGACAACACCACCAATACTAAAACCACCGCACCGAGCCACGTCGGGTCAGCTGGCTGAAGATCTGCTGTTATATATCTCTTGCACGACTCACGTGGTGAGCACCGCATTGGTAGTCGAGCGAGCTGAAGAAGGACATGCATATCCAGTACAACATCCCGTCTATTTCATCAGCGAAGTTCTGGGGCCCTCAAAGAAGAAATATCCTCAAGTTCAAAAGCTATTGTATGCAGTACTTCTAACTGCACGCAAGCTCCGTCACTACTTTGACGACCATAAAGTCATAGTAGTCACTAGATTTCCAATAGGGGATATTCTCCACAACAAAGAAGCCATCGGAAGAATAGCTAAGTGGGCCTGCGAGCTAGGAGCTCACAACATCGAGTTTCGACCTCGCACGACAATAAAGACTCAAGCATTAGTTGACTTCGTGTCAGAGTGGACCGAGCAACAAGTGCCAGATAACTCAGAGACTGTGGAAGTATGGTAGATGTATTTCGATGGCTCGTTAAAACTGCAAGGGGCAGGCGCAGGGATCCTCTTCATTGCATCTAGAGGTGAACAACTCAAATATGCTCTTCAGTTGTTATTCTCAGCATCCAACAATGCAGCAGAATACGAAGCTTTGATTCATGGACTGAATATTGCCGTATCATTGGGCATTAAGAGACTGATGGTATACGGAGATTCACTGGTAGTCATAAGTCAGATAAATAAGGAATGGGATTGCTCGAATGACTCTATGGGCAAGTATTGCGCAGCCGTCCGAAAGCTGGAGGACAAATTCGAAGGGCTGGAATTTCATCATGTAGAGAGAGATCGCAACGCGACTGCAGATGCATTGTCAAAACTGGGATCCAGTCGAGCCCAAGTCCCACCTGGGATTTTCGTCCAAGAAGTGCCACGCCCGAGTATTTCCTTAGAACGGGCAGAGGAATGCAATGTTCTGAGCCAGCCAGAGTCAGATGCTGATGACTGGAGGGAGCCTATCATCAGATACATAAAGAATGAAGAGGAGCCAGATGACAAAACTGTAGCAGAACGCATTGCAAGGCAGTCAGCCCACTACACTCTCATTGGGGAAGCACTATACAGGAAGGGCGCGATAGGAGTTCTCATGAAGTGCATTCTTTCGGCTACTGGGAAGCAACTATTAGATGAAATCCATGCCGAGCAGTGCGGGATACATGCAGCATCCAGAACATTAGTTGGAAAGGTCTTCAGGTCTGGTTTCTACTGGCCGACAGCCAAGAGCGATGCAGCCGAGTTAGTCCAGAGGTGCGAAGCTTGCCAATACTTATCAACACAGCAGCATTTACCAGCACAGCAACTGCAGACCATACCCGTAACATGGCCATTTGCGTGCTGGGGACTGGATATGATTAGACACTTCAAGAAAGCTCAGGGAGGATACACTCACGTGCTGGTTGCCATCGACAAATTCACTAAATGGATAGAGTACAAACCAATTGCTTCTCTGACTTCAGCCAAGGCAGTAGAATTCATACAAGATATAATATTCAGATTTGGAATACCAAATAGCATCATAACCGATCTAGGATCCAATTTCACTAGCTCTGAATTCTTTGATTTCTGCGAACAACAGTGCATCCAGGTCAAGTACGCGTTAGTAGCACATCGAAGAGCTAACGGACAGGTAGAAAGGGCTAATGGAATGATATTGGAAGCACTCAGAAAGAAAGTCTTCGACAAGAATGAAAAGTTCGCAGGAAAGTGGATCAGAGAGTTGTCATATGTGATTTGGAGCCTAAAAACTCAACCTAGCTGAGCCTTGCATGGAAATACTCCTTTCTTCATGGTCTATGGTTCAGAGGCAGTGCTGCCTGCCGACCTCAGGTTTGGGGCGCCAAGATTAATCTTCGATAACATAGCTGAGGCAGAAGCTACCAGACTGGAGGATATTGATGTACTAGAAGAAGAGCGATTGAATACAGTAATTCAGTCGGCTAGGTACCAGCAAACTCTGAGGCACTATCATGATAAGGCCATACGACATCGATCCTTCGCAGTGGGAGACTTGGTCCTTCGCCGAATTCTAACAGGGGAATGACGACATAAATTGTCGCCACTATGGGAAGGGCCATTCATGGTAGCAGAAGTCACTCGGCCAGGATCGTATCGACTTACTCAAATGGATGGCACGGAAATAGGGAATTCACGGAATATAGAACATCTCAGGAAGTTTTACCCCTAGCTAGATTTCAAAAGTTATCGGGGCAGCATTGTATTCTGTAATGGGAAAAGTACATCATCAATAAAAGGACTTCATTCTCGAAAGAACTCGACCTATTGCCAATCTACACGCTTACTTAACTCAGGGTGACCACTATACCCTATTAACGGAGCAATCGGCTTAAGTCGGCAATGACTTAAGACGGTGCGACATGCTCACGCTTACTTAATCCAGGGTGACCACTATACCCTACTAACGGAGCAATCGACTTAAGTCAGTGATGACTTAAGGCGGTGCGACATGCTCACGCTTACTTAATCCAGGGAGACCACTATACCCTACTAACGGAGCAATCGACTTAAGTCGGCGATGACTTAAGGCAGTGCGACATGCTCACGCTTACTTAACTCAGGGTGACCACTATACCCTACTAACGGAGCAATCGGCTTAAGTCGGCGATGACTTAAGGCCGTGCGACATGCTCACGCTTACTTAATCCAGGGTGACCACTATACCCTACCAACGGAGCAATTCGCTTAAGTCGGCGATGACTTAAGGCGGTGTGACATGCTCACGTCTACTTGATCTAGCATAAACATGCTTACGATTACTCATCTCAGGGCGATCTCTATGAAGAAGTTTCAAAACCATCACACTGAATTTACTTCTGCAATCGTAACAACTGTTGAATTCAAACAACAGAGAAATAACAATAGCGTTCAGTACTAGGAACACTTTCTAACAGAACATGCGAGCACATTGACCACATACACATACAATTCATAAATGCATTCAGTGTTTCTACTTGGCAATGTTCTTCTTAGGAGCAACTGACGAAGAAGGGCGACTCGAGGAGTCAGGAGCAGCGTTGACATCAGCAACTATGTCATCAGGAACGATCACGCCTAGCCTTCTCATCAAGATCCGCCCCGCGCGAATGGCTTTATCCATAGCCTTGTTGCGCTGAGCCTTTAAAGTAGTAGAAGTGTCTTCAGCAACCTTGGTAGCCAGTCGAGCAGCTTCTAGCTCCTGGACGACTGATCTTTTGGAGGCACGCAGATCCTTGATGACAGAATCTTTGCTCGACACCAATTGCCTGAGACGAAGGACCTCATCTCGGGATAATTGCGGCTCGTGACGATGATGATCCAAATCTGCCATGGTGAAACGATGGCTCCTCTCCAAGATAGTCAAAGAATTACTGGCGTCACGATACAACCTATAAAGGTTATCGCGAGAAGCTGCGATTACACGTTTTTCTTCCTGCAGACAAGAATCAGCTATCAAGCACCCAGTAAGCAGCAAAACCACAAAAGAGAAAGTCAAGTAGGCTTACCTCATTGGCCACCCTTTCAGAGTCAAGCTGAGCACTAAGAGAGGAATTCAATGAGTTGACATCATCTAAAGAAGCAGAAATCTGGGCCAGGTCGGCCTGACCTTGAGAATACTTCTCCTCAAGTTCAAAGTACCGACGGGTCATATCTAACAAAAAATAGTTGGAGAAAGGCACACCGTTAAAAATGGACTAGTCAAGAAGTCAAGGAAGAAAACAAAGGCACTAACCAGCATTAGTCACTTTCAAATCAGATATCTACCTCTGAAGCAGCATCGGATTCCAATGCATCAGAGACAGAGCTCTTTCTAGGATAGAGGCACCTTGTGATCTTAGCTGACCAGCCATCTCGTCGACCAGAGCCTGATATTGAAAGTAAATGAGTACAAAGACAACATTTTGCCTGGAGTATAGCCAGATCGAGAAAAGCCAGATTACCTGAAGATTGGAGAAGAATGAAGGAAACCCCAAATCATAAGAAGCCAGGTGGTGGCTCGACGAAGGAACATCAACCGGGGCAACCTGAAGAGCACCATCAGGGATCAACTGAACATCACCAGTAGGCATCAGAACTCTAGCATCGGGTGCGCCGGTCTCTAAGGCGACTTCCTCATTTAAAGCATGCACTGTTGCCATGCCATCAGAATGTGGGGGAGAAGACCCAACGTGGACATCCATGAAGGTATGAGAAGGGGAGCCCGCCCAGACACCCTCGGGGGCTGGGTCGCAGCTCGCGCTACCCACCTGAGCCGGATCATTACCGGCAACACCCTCGAGGGCTGGGTAACTGCTTGCACCATCCTCGGGGACCGGGTTCTCTGCAGCAGCCACCTCTAAGGCTGAAGGATTCTCAGTCACCTCCATGGGAATTGAACAACCTTGACCAGCTTCTTGGCCCCGAAGACTGCACTCCAAGGTCGACAAGGCACAAGACGCCGCTCGGGATAACTCTAATCCCACATCTGGAATGGCAGAGCAAACGTCCATCATACCACCGTCCATGGGCTCGGACAGCAAGTCTTCAGGAACAACATCCTCGAGAGCCTGATCAAAATTTGCTAGGGATAATTCTTGCAGACCGACGAGAGCAGACAAAACTGGAGAAGGGATATCACTACTCTTCCCACTGACTATGTAACACCGACTATTCTTCCGAATTAAGGGGATTTCCTCCTCTTCTTCTTCATCCTCATCAAGAATACGAACAATACACCCATTGGGATCAGCTCTGGCAGGATCACACCCATTGGGATTAGCTTCAGCAGGGTCACTGAGAGCACCTAGAGGGGGGGGGGGGGTGAATAGGTGATCCTGTAAAAACTTCAATCTTAAGCCACAAACTTGTTAAGTGTTAGCACGAGTATTGCCAAGTGGCTAAGGTGAAGTCTCAACAAAACACAATACCACAAGAGATCAAGACAGAGGTGACACGGTGGTTTATCCCGTGGTTCGGCCAAGCCAATGCTTGCCTACTTCCACGTTGTGGCGTCCCAACGGACGAGGGTTGCAATCAACCCCTCTCAAGCGGTCCAAAGACCCACTTGAATACCACGTTGTTTTGTTGTTCCTTTCACTATCCCTTTTGCAAGGAATCTCCACAAATTGGAGTCTCTTGCCCTTACAAGTATGATCACAAAGAAAGCACAGAGTAAGGGAGGGAAGCAACACACACAAATCCACAACAAAAGCGCACACACACGGCCAAGACTCGAGCTCGAATGACTATCTCAGAGTTCACAATAGAACAGAGCTCGAATCGCTTAGAATCACAAACGAATGCGCAAAGAACTTGTGTGGATGATCAAGAATGCTCAAGAGTTGCTTGTGTGCTTCCTCCATGCGCCAAGGGGTCCCTTTTATAGCCCCAAGGCAGCTAGGAGCCGTTGAGAGCAATTCTGGAAGGCTATCCTGGCCTTCTGTCGTCGGGGGCACCGGACAGTCCGGTGCACACCGGACATGTCCGGTGACCGATTTCTTTCCTTATCCAGCGCTTCCCGACCGTTGGAAGACTGCCGTGGATCTGCGAGCCGTTGGCGCACCGGACATGTCCGGTGCACACCGGACAGTCCGGTGTTCCTTCCCGACCGTTGGCTCGACCACGTGTCCCGCGCGGATTGCGCGGCCGACCGTTGGCCCTGGCCGACCGTTGGCTCACCGGACAGTCCGGTGCACACCGGACAGTCCGGTGAATTTTAGCCGTACGCCGTCGGCGAATTCCCGAGAGCGGCCAGTTCGCGCCGAGGAGGTCTGGCGCACCGGACACTGTCCGGTGCACACCGGACAGTCCGGTGCTCCAGACCGAGCTGGGACTTGGCTGCACACAGCCAAGTCATTCTCTCCCCTTTTCTCTATTTCTTCATGCTGTTTCTAACACTTAGACAAACATGTTAGTCCACAAAACCAATGTACTAAGGCTTAGAAACATACCTTTACTTCATGATTTGCACCTTGTTCCATTTTACAAATAGGTACCTGTGTTGAGCACTAAATCACCAAAATCCTTAGAAATGGCCCAAGGGCACATTTCCCTTTCAATCTCCCCCTTTTTGGTGATTTATGCCAACACTTCATAAAGCCACTAGAACAAGTGCAAACTCAATTCAAATGACATAAATTTAGGTGTTATTCAATTTTGGCATATATGGATCATCCTTTGCCACCACTTGGTTTGTTTTTGCAAATCAAACACAAATCACTATCTCTAAGTTAAACACACATGTTTAAGCATAAAGAGAGTCATTCAAAAAGAGATTGATCAAGAATTTCAAAAACTCCCCCTTTTTCCCATAATCAATACTTCTCCCCACAAGAAGCCAACTTTTGACAAGAGAGACATCAAAAGAGTTTTGACAAACCAAACGCTCTATTCTACTATTTTCAAAAACTCTCAAGTGGTAGCTGATCCATTTATCACTTTGGCCTTTATTTTCTCCCCCTTTGGCATCAAGCACCAAAACGGGATCAATCTTGGCCCTATAACCCCATTGCCTCACCAAAATCTTCAATTAAGAGCAAATGGCAATAAGAGTTCATGAGATGGACTTGGAATAAGTTACCCCTCATCGGAGTGCAGTGGAAGTCTTTCATGGTCCAAGTCCACCTTTTCCCTTTCAATTCTCCTTTGTGACTAACACAAGCAAACTCAAACATATGGTTAGTCTCAAAGGGTCAAGTTGTAACACATCTCCCCCTAAACATGTGCATCACATTGCAACGGACTTGTGAGGTCCAGGGAGTGTTTGTACAACTTGAGCACCATAATAAGCAACAAAATGCAGAATGAACATGATCAAAGGCATAGATACATGTATGCTACGATTCACTCCAAGTTCCGCGAATCTAAGATATTTAGCTCACTACGCAGCCTGCAAAAGGTCTTCTCATCTAAAGGCTTGGTAAAGATATCGGCTAGCTGGTTCTCGGTGCTAACATAAAACACTTCGATATCTCCCTTTTGCTGGTGGTCTCTCAAAAAGTGATGCCGGATGTCAATGTGCTTTGTGCGGCTGTGTTCAACAGGATTTTCCGCTATTCGGATAGCACTCTCATTATCACATAGGAGTGGGACTTTGCTCAGATTGTAGCCAAAGTCCCTGAGGGTTTGCCTCATCCAAAGTAGTTGCGCGCAACACTGACCTGCGGCAACATACTCGGCCTCAGCGGTGGATAGGGCAACGGAGGTTTGTTTCTTGGAATTCCATGACACCAGGGACCTTCCTAAGAATTGGCACGTCCCCGATGTACTCTTCCTATCGACCTTACATCCAGCATAGTCGGAATCTGAGTACCCAATCAAGTCAAAGTTAGACCCCTTTGGATACCAGATCCCGAAGCAAGGCGTAGCGACTAAATATCTAAGAATTCGCTTCACCGCCACCAAGTGACATTCCTTAGGATCGGATTGAAATCTAGCACACATGCATACGCTAAGCATAATATCCGGTCTACTAGCACATAAATAAAGTAAAGACCCTATCATTGACCGGTATGCTTTTTGATCAACGGACTTACCTCCTTTGTTGAGGTCGGTGTGTCTGTCGGTTCCCATCGGAGTCTTTGCGGGCTTGGCGTCCTTCATCCCAAACCGCTTTAGCAGATCTTGCGTGTACTTCGTTTGGGAGATGAAGGTGCCGTCCTTGAGTTGCTTCACTTGGAACCCAAGGAAGTAATTCAACTCGCCCATCATCGACATCTCGAATTTCTGCGTCATCACCCTGCTAAACTCTTCACAAGACTTTTGATTAGTAGACCCAAATATTATGTCATCGACATAAATTTGGCATACAAACAAATCACCATCACATGTCTTTGTAAAGAGAGTTGGATCGGCTTTCCCAACCTTGAAAGCATTAGCAAGTAAGAAATCTCTAAGGCATTCATACCATGCTCTTGGGGCTTGTTTAAGTCCATAGAGCGCCTTAGAGAGCTTACACACATGGTCGGGGTACCGCTCATCCTCGAAGCCAGGGGGTTGCTCCACGTACACCTCTTCCTTTATTGGCCCGTTGAGGAATGCGCTCTTCACATCCATTTGGTACAACCTGAAAGAATGGTGAGCGGCATATGCTAGCAAGATACGAATAGACTCTAGCCTAGCCACAGGAGCAAAAGTCTCCTCAAAGTCCAAACCTGCGACTTGGGCATAACCTTTTGCCACAAGTCGAGCCTTGTTCCTTGTCACCACTCCGTGCTCGTCTTGTTTGTTGCGGAACACCCACTTGGTTCCCACAACATTTTGCTTGGGACGAGGCACCAGCGTCCAAACTTCGTTGCGCTTGAAGTTATTAAGTTCCTCCTGCATGGCCAACACCCAGTCCGGATCTAGCAAGGCCTCCTCTACCCTGAAAGGCTCAATAGAGGAGACAAAAGAGTAATGTTCACAAAAATTAACTAATCGAGACCGAGTAGTTACTCCCTTGCTAATGTCACCCAGAATTTGGTCGACGGGATGATCCCTTTGAATCATCGCTCGAACATGGGTTGGAGGTGCCGGTTGCGCTTCTTCCTCCATCACTTGATCGTGTTGTGCTCCCCCTTGATCACACGCCTCCTTTTGATGAACCTGTTCATCGTCTTGAGGTGGGGGATGCACCGTAGTTGAGGAAGAAGATTGATCACGTTCATCCTGTTCCTGTGGCCGAATGTCTCCAATCGCCATGGTTCGTATAGCGGCCGCCGGAACATCTTCTTCATCTACATCATCACAATCAACAACTTGCTCTCTTGGAGAGCCATTAGTCTCATCAAATACAACGTCGCTAGAGACTTCAACCAAACCCGATGATTTGTTGAAGACCCTATACGCCTTTGTATTTGAATCATAACCTAATAAAAACCCTTCTACAGCTTTGGGAGCAAACTTAGAATTTCTACCCTTCTTCACTAGAATGTAGCACTTGCTCCCAAATACACGAAAGTACGATACATTGGGTTTGTTACCGGTTAGTAGCTCATACGAAGTCTTCTTGAGGAGTCGATGAAGGTAGACCCTGTTGATGGCGTGGCAAGCCGTGTTCACGGCTTCCGACCAAAAGCACTCGGGGGTCTTGAACTCTCCAAGCATCGTCCTCGCCATATCGATTAGCGTCCTGTTCTTCCTCTCTACCACACCATTTTGCTGTGGTGTGTAGGGAGCGGAGAACTCGTGCTTGATCCCTTCCTCCTCAAGAAACTCCTCTACTTGAAGGTTCTTGAACTCGGACCCGTTGTCGCTCCTTATCTTCTTCACCTTGAGCTCAAACTCGTTTTGAGCTCTCCTGAGGAAGCGCTTGAGGGTCCCTTGGGTTTCAGACTTATCCTGCAAAAAGAACACCCAAGTGAAGCGGGAAAAGTCATCAACAATAACTAAACCATACTTACTTCCTCCTATGCTCAGATAGGCGACGGGTCCGAAGAGGTCCATATGCAGCAGCTCCAGGGGTCTCGACGTGGTCATCACGTTCTTGCTGTGATGTGCTCCTCCCACTTGTTTACCTGCCTGACAAGCTGCACAAGGTCTATCTTTTTCGAAATAAACATTTGTTAGACCTATCACGTGTTCTCCCTTTAGAAGCTTGTGGAGGTTCTTCATCCCCACATGTGCTAAGCGGCGATGCCACAGCCAGCCCATGCAAGTCTTAGCCATTAAGCATGCATCTAGACCGGCCTCTTCTTTTGCAAAATCAACTAAATAAAGCTTGCCGTCTAGTACACCCTTAAAAGCTAGTGAACCATCACATCTTCTAAAGACAGACACATCTACATTTGTAAAAAGGCAATTGTATCCCATTTGACATAATTGACTAACAGATAGCAAATTATATCCAAGACTCTCCACTAAGAATACATTTGAGATAGTATGCTCATTAGAAATTGCAATTTTACCTAGCCCTTTTACCTTGCCTTGATTCCCATCACCGAATATAATTGAATCTTGGGAATCCTTATTCTTGACGTAGGAGGTGAACATCTTCTTCTCCCCCGTCATATGGTTTGTGCATCCGCTGTCGATAATCCAGCTTGAACCCCCGGATGCATAAACCTGCAAGGCAAATTTAGGCTTGGGTCTTAGGTACCCAACTCATGTTGGGTCCTGCAAGGTTAGCACAAATATCTTTAGGGACCCAAATGCAAGATTTATCTCCCTTGCATCTAGCCCCTAATTTCCTAGCAACAACCTTCTTACCCTTTCTACAAATAGCAAAAGGAGCATTACAAGCATAATAAATGGTAGAAAGTTCATTCACTATTTTCCTAGGAGCATGAATAGCATTCTTTCTAGGCATATGAGCAATATTTCTCCTAGGCATATATACAACATTCCTCCTATCATGCTTATAAGATGAACTAGAGGCAAACATGGCATGAGAATCATAAACATGTGAATCAAAATCATTATAGGCATTTCTAGCATTTCTCCTATCATAATACATAAAAGCATGGTTCTTTTTAGTATTACTAGCCATAGGGGCCTTCCCTTTCTCCTTGACGAAGATGGGAGCCTTATGGCTTGTTAAGTTCTTGGCTTCCCTCTTGAAGCCAAGCCCATCCTTAATTGAGGGGTGTCTACCAACCGTGTAGGCATCCCTTGCAAATTTTATTTTATCAACTTCATTCTTGCTAGTCTTAAGTTGGGCATTAAGACTAGCCACTTCATCATTTAATTTGGAAATTAGAACTAGGTGTTCACTACAAGCATTAACATCAAAACCCTTACACCTAGTACAAATTTCAACATGTTCAACACAAGAATTTGATTTACTGGCTACTTCTAGTTTAGCACTTAAATCAATATTAACACTTCTTAAGGTAGAAATGGTTTCATGACAGGAAGATATTTCACTAGAAAGCATTTCATTTCTTTTCACTTCTAAAGCATATGATTTTTGTGCCTCTACAAATTTATCATGTTCATCATACAATAAATCTTCTTGCTTTTCTAAAAGCCTATCCTTTTCATTCAATGCATCAATCAATTCATTGATTTTCTCTATCTTAGATCTATCTAAGCCCTTGAACAAGCAAGAATAATCTATGTCATCATCACTAGACTCACTATCACTAGAAGAAGCATAAGTGGAGTCTTGAATACTCACCTTCTTCTCCCTTGCCATAAGGCAAGTGAGACGCTCGTTGGGGAAGAGAGCCGATTTGTTGAAGGCAGTGGCGGCGAGTCCTTCATTGTCGGAGTCGGAGGAGGAGCAATCCGAGTCCCACTCCTTTCCTAGATGCGCCTCGCCCTTTGCCTTCTTGTATGCCTTCTTCTTCTCTCTCTTGTTTCCCTTTTCCTGGTCACTTTCATTATCGGGACAGTTAGCAATAAAATGACCAAGCTTACCACATTTGAAGCACGAGCGCTTTCCCTTGGTCTTGGTCTTGCTTGGCTGCCCCTTGCGACCATTTAGCGCCGTCTTGAATCTTTTAATGATGAGAGCCATCTCTTCATCATTAAGGCCAGCCGCCTCAACTTGCGCCACCTTGCTAGGTAGCGACTCCTTGCTCCTTGTTGCCTTTAGAGCAATGGGTTGAGGCTCGTGGAGTGGTCCGTTCAACGCGTCGTCGACGTATCTTGCCTCCTTGATCATCATCCGCCCGCTCACGAATTTTCCAAGTACTTCCTCGGGCGTCATCATCGTGTACCTGGGATTCTCACGAATATTGTTCACGAGATGAGGATCAAGTACGGTAAAGGACCTGAGCATTAGGCGGACGACGTCGTGGTCCGTCCATCGCGTGCTCCCGTAGCTTCTTATCTTGTTGATGAGGGTCTTGAGCCGGTTGTACGTTTGTGTTGGCTCCTCGCCCCTTATCATCGCGAACCGTCCAAGCTCGCCCTCCACCAACTCCATCTTGGTGAGCAAAGTGACGTCGTTCCCCTCATGAGAAATCTTGAGGGTGTCCCAGATTTGCTTGGCATTGTCCAAGCCGCTCACCTTATGGTATTCATCCCTGCACAAGGAAGCTAGAAGAACAGTAGTAGCTTGTGCATTTTTATGAATTTGTTCATTAATGAACATGGGACTATCCGAACTATCAAAGTGCATTCCACTCTCTACAATCTCCCATATACTAGGATGGAGAGAGAATAGGTGACTACGCATTTTGTGACTCCAAAATCCGTAGTCCTCTCCATCAAAGTGTGGGGGCTTGCCAAGTGGAATGGAGAGCAAATGAGAATGTGAACTTTGCGGAATACGAGAGTAATCAAAGGAAAAGTTCGAGTTAACCGGTTTTCTCCTCTCGTAGTCGTTGTGGTCCTCATCCTTTTGGGAAGAAGTAGACTCGTCGCTGTCGTAGTAGATTATCTCCTTGATGCGCCTGGTCTTCTTCTTCTTCCCTTCCTTCCGTCTTTGACCCGAGCCGGAGTCGGTAGGCTTGTCGTCCTTCGGCTCGTTGACGAAGGTCTCCTTCTCTTTGTCGTTGATCACTATACCCTTCCCCTTAGGATCCATCTATTCGGGCGGTTAGTCCCTTTGTGAATAGAACGGCTCCGATACCAATTGAGAGCACCTAGAGGGGGGGGGTGAATAGGTGATCCTGTAAAAACTTCAATCTTAAGCCACAAACTTGTTAAGTGTTAGCACGAGTATTGCCAAGTGGCTAAGGTGAAGTCTCAACAAAACACAATACCACAAGAGATCAAGACAGAGGTGACACGGTGGTTTATCCCGTGGTTCGGCCAAGCCAATGCTTGCCTACTTCCACGTTGTGGCGTCCCAACGGACGAGGGTTGCAATCAACCCCTCTCAAGCGGTCCAAAGACCCACTTGAATACCACGTTGTTTTGTTGTTCCTTTCACTATCCCTTTTGCAAGGAATCTCCACAAATTGGAGTCTCTTGCCCTTACAAGTATGATCACAAAGAAAGCACAGAGTAAGGGAGGGAAGCAACACACACAAATCCACAACAAAAGCGCACACACACGGCCAAGACTCGAGCTCGAATGACTATCTCAGAGTTCACAATAGAACAGAGCTCGAATCGCTTAGAATCACAAACGAATGCGCAAAGAACTTGTGTGGATGATCAAGAATGCTCAAGAGTTGCTTGTGTGCTTCCTCCATGCGCCAAGGGGTCCCTTTTATAGCCCCAAGGCAGCTAGGAGCCGTTGAGAGCAATTCTGGAAGGCTATCCTGGCCTTCTGTCGTCGGGGGCACCGGACAGTCCGGTGCACACCGGACATGTCCGGTGACCGATTTCTTTCCTTATCCAGCGCTTCCCGACCGTTGGAAGACTGCCGTGGATCTGCGAGCCGTTGGCGCACCGGACATGTCCGGTGCACACCGGACAGTCCGGTGTTCCTTCCCGACCGTTGGCTCGACCACGTGTCCCGCGCGGATTGCGCGGCCGACCGTTGGCCCTGGCCGACCGTTGGCTCACCGGACAGTCCGGTGCACACCGGACAGTCCGGTGAATTTTAGCCGTACGCCGTCGGCGAATTCCCGAGAGCGGCCAGTTCGCGCCGAGGAGGTCTGGCGCACCGGACACTGTCCGGTGCACACCGGACAGTCCGGTGCTCCAGACCGAGCTGGGACTTGGCTGCACACAGCCAAGTCATTCTCTCCCCTTTTCTCTATTTCTTCATGCTGTTTCTAACACTTAGACAAACATGTTAGTCCACAAAACCAATGTACTAAGGCTTAGAAACATACCTTTACTTCATGATTTGCACCTTGTTCCATTTTACAAATAGGTACCTGTGTTGAGCACTAAATCACCAAAATCCTTAGAAATGGCCCAAGGGCACATTTCCCTTTCAGTCACACCCATTGGGATCAGCATCAGCAGGGTCACACCCATTGGGATCAGCATCAATAGGGTCACACCCATTGGGATCAGCTCCAGTAAAGAGTTCCACTAGTACTTCTTCAGCAGCAGGAGCAGAAGGGCCAGCATCATGATCCAAGCACGACACCCGCCGAAGCTGTCTCTTTTTCTTTTTCTTCCCCTCAGCAGGAGCAGTCGGACGACCAACTTGACGAAGACATTTCGGGCGAGCACCCTCAGGCCTTCGAGTATCCACAGCTTTCTCAGGCTCTAGAATAGTTCCAACAGCCACCGTTTCAGCAAGGGCAGAATCAGAGGAATCCCCCGCCAACATATCCAGCATAGCACCTATCTCTGCATCACTCGGATTAGTAGGTATCTCAAAGTGAACTTGCTTCTCGTCATTGGGAAGGCCACCAAGTGAAGCAACCAGGACTTCAACTTCTTCGGGAGAGGGTCGCACTCTAAGACCCAAACCACTATCAACAACAGGAGGATTGGACACAAAACTGAAAAGGGCTTAGAAGATGGCAAATTCCAAGCAGAATATACAACAGGAGCACCGATATTCGATACCTTGCCCCTCAATATCATCTCTAGTCGGCTCACCAAATCCACAGTAGGAATCCTCTTGTTAGTAACCCGAGTTGAGTCGGTGGCACCACTGTACAAGTAAGCCGGGTATGCCCTATCCTTCAGGGGCTGAATATTCTTAAAAACAAAGTCTGCAACCACAACTTTAGTGGTTAGACCTCTCTCCTTCAGCAAACAAATTTCATCAAGCAGAACTCTGGCCTCTGTTATCTCCAAGGTGGTGGGGGACTCGATCCAACTGGGAGTGCGTACGTCAGGCTGTCTCCCTGACCGAGGGGGGAGGGACTTGCCATGATTTTCAACAATGAACCACTCTAAGCGCCATCCCTTAATGTTGTCTTTGTGTGGGATATCCAGGTACTCTGTCTTCCTCCCACTACGCATCTCCAGACTCGCACCGCCCACAAGCTGATGCTGCCCCCAACCATACCAGGACGACAGTGATACAAATGTTTCCACAAATCGAAGTGAGGGAGAATTCCAAGGTAGGCTTCACACAGATGGACAAAGATAGAAATTTTCATAATAGAGTTGGGATTTAGATGAGTCAGATTTAGATTGTAAAAGTCAAGGAGACCACGAAAGAAGGGAGAAATTGGAAGAGCAAGGCTGCGGAGAAGAAAAGGAATGTAAACGACGGACTCGTGAGTATCCTTCATCGGAACAGTAACCCCATGGCAAATCCGCCAGGAACAAAGCTCCTTCGGAGGAAGAACTCCGACATTGACGAGGTGGAGAAGATCTGACTCGGAAACAACAGACATGTGATTACCTATGAAAGGCAATTGGCTGTTGGGATCGCTGGGAGGAATAACCGCAGCGTTAGAATTCTGACTCTTCCGCTTGGGCGCCATCTCAATCTCGTCGGCGAACTGAGTGGAAGCGAGATCAAAGGGAAACAGAGGAGGTCTGGAGGCAGAAAGTAAAGCTAGGGCTCGGAGTGCGGAGGCATGCGGCGACGCGGTACAAGTGGGGTTTTCCCGAGTCGGGCACCAGTTCTAAAAAGTGCCCAATCATCACTCGGTCGTTATTTCTAAAACGCCGACGTGGCTCGGCGTAACTCAGCGGTTATTTCTAAAAACGCTAACATCACCAATCCTCACTCGGTCGTTATTTCTAAAACGCCGACGTGGCTCGATGTGACTCGGCTGTTGTTTCTAAAACACTGACGTCACCCCTAATCACTCGGTCGTTACTTCTAAAGCGTTGATGTGGCTCGAAAGGACTCGACTGTTACCTCTATAATGCCGGAGTCGCCAAAAACCATTCGGCTGTTACCCCTGAAGACTCCAGCAGTAAACTAGACCGTTCTTTCTCCACGTAAATGCAGACAGAATTAAAATGCGACACATCAATGGCAAGTCATTACTCAAGAGTTAGTTCTAAGAACAACGGCCGCATTGGATACAAACACAAATTGTCGATCAACTATAAAGAAGCGATGCAAAGACAAAGGATGTGCACAAGAGCAAGCCCGAGTTCACTTCATTATATAAGGGGGGAATTTCTTACACAAAGCAAAAGGCCGACTCATTATGAGCCGGGCTTCTTCCCACTTTTTGACACATTACATTACTACATTACACTACTACACTACTTACACTACACTATACTACTAACTACTACTACTACATTATTCTACTAATACTAACACTACTTATCTATACTAATATTTTAAGCCAGTGACGCTTTGCCACTGGCCTTGCCGCCGCCGCTGCCGCCGCTGCCCTTGCCGTCGCCCTTGCCATCGCCCTTGCTGCCGCCGCCCTCGCCGTCGCCTCCGTCGTCGCCGTCGCCGTCGCCGTCGCCGTCACTGCCGCTCCCCTGCTCGGATGAGTCAGAGGAATCCTCCTCGTCCGAGGAGACCTCCGACTCATCCGAGCCCTCGAGCCCGGAGTGCTCGACGGCCCGGATGTATGACCACACCTCGGCGGCGATCCCCTGAGAATCGTCCGAGTCTTCGGACGATGCCGGGGGCGAGGTGTAGACTGGCGATCCCTCAGACTCGGAGGAGAACTCCTCCTCCGAGTACTCAGAATCGCCGAAATCCTCTGAGGGAGGGGTCGGCTCGCGCTTCCCCTTGTTGCCAGAGTGGTGCGACGAACTTCCACTCTTCTTGCTCTTGCCCATGGTGGAACAAAAAAGAGGAGAATAAGCAAGCAACGGTTGAGAAATATGTGAAGACGCCAGTGAAGCAAGCGCTCTATTTATAGAGGAAGAAAGCAACCGCTCATCTCCTACCACGGTCACTGAACAGTCGCAAGTATTCAATTAGCAATTCAAATCGTCTGGAAACAAGTCAGGCGGCTGACGCCGTTTCACGTAACACAGCACCCATTGGGACTCAAGTCAACTGCATGGATGATATGATTACACCCGCGGCCACATCAAGTTACTACTCAGGGACAGTTCGCTAAACGCTCAGCGCACCAAGCCGTCCCTTGCCTACACCCTTTGGGGGGGACGTCCAGGAATTTTCAATAGATTTTCCCAAGCAGTTGCATCCATATAGTATACACAATGAATGTATCAGACAAAAATAAGATATCTATGGAGATCGGGAGAAAGCCAAAAAATAGCTGATGAAGTACAAGTCTAATCAATAGGAGCATTGAAGCACGAAGTGAAATGAAGACCAGCCAAGAGCCATCTACCGGATGTCCAATCCATCGCTGATCAAATAAATTCCAAGCTGGCGCATGGGTAGGCCGTACTGTTGATCCCAAAAAGACAAAAAACTATATGCTGATCTCTAAAGCATAAACTGATGATATAATGCTGAAATCTAAGGCACGAAATGAAGATGAGACAATGTTGATCTCTAAGGCATGAGTCTAAGTCAAAGACAATGGTTTCTAAAAAAGCGTGGGGTGAAGACCTTTGAGTGGATTATTTTCAGTAATCCACTCAAAGCTCGGGGGCTACACCCATTGGGTGCACCTCCGGTGCACCCAATGAATCATGAGACCCCAAGAACAAAATGCTGATCTCTAAAGCATAGGCTGCTGGCAAAATGCTAATTTCTAAAGCATAAGTCTAAGTCGGAAACTATGATTTCTAAAGAAGTAGGGGATGAAGACCTTTGAATGGATTATTTTCAGTAATCCACTCAAAGCTCGGGGGCTACACCCATTGGGTGCACATTCGGTGCACCGAATGAATCCATAACCCCTAAGAACAAAACATCGACCTCCAAAGCATAAATAGAGCACCGATTACTGAAGATTAAAAGCAAAAGACTGTGGAATGATGCCAGAAGAAGATGACAGAAGATCGTTTTTACCAAGTTACTCGGAGCTAGAGGTAACGACTTAGCAGACATGTTTCAAAATCGTAAGCTGGACCTGGAATCTTTGGGCCGATTATTTCAAAATCAACACAAAGATTGGGGGCTTGTGGGGGACAGATATCCCCTGAGTCCACTAGAAGGAAAGAAGGCCTCGCGGAAGGCCCCAGGCCCATTACTTCGCAAGGCCATCCCTTCGTGGGCCAGGGGAGGAACTTTCAACAGAACGGATCAACACGAGGACGGATCAACTCGAGCCCATACAGTTTGCTGAACTCAAACGCTATCCGCAGCATTGATCCGACTTTCCCGCACAGCGGCCTCAGACATCGGAGCCGAAGGATTATAAGTCGGCGAGATTATAGGAAGATAAACTCACTCGGTTCACTATTACTTAGGAACACGTGGTTATCATATCCGCATGTAACGCCCCACGGTTGAATATATAAGGCCTAGGGGGCACCCCTTTAAGATCATCTTCATCTTACTCATTAGCCATCCACCCAGTTCTCTAGCATCTCCTATACTAGAGAATTCTCTTGTAATCCACCACACATAAGATCCACTCCAGGACATAGGGTATTACGCATCTCAAAGTGGCCCGAACCTATACATGATTGCCCACCGTCTCTCGTGCCTCTAGCACGAACCATCGAGCTACAGTCAGCTACACCGTCCTACTCCTAAAAACACCTCGAGGGGCAACCCCCGGGTGTGCGGTCGGACCCAAATCACCGACACTAGGTACAGGCGAGGCTATGTCCATCGACCGCCCGCTATGCTCCATGCTATGTGAAGTTGTTACCCCCAATCCCGGGGGTGACTTCTTCTACATGCCAATGGATTTCAAGAAACCATGACAACAAGGGCATCATCTTCGTCAACATGGCTCCCTTCCTAGAATCCATTGGTAGGGTCCCATGGGCCGCATCAGGGCCCACACGGTCCACTGTGCTTACCTACACCCTAGCTCCCTAGCGCATGGATTGGTCATCATCGGCCGTGCGCCCGAGCCCAATGGTGTGCTCAGTCTCCACCATCGATTGCATGAGGGGGATGTTAGGATATGACCCCTACGTATCGGTGGAGCCCAACAAACAAGCCATTAAAGGCTACATCTTCGCAAACCTCACCACACCAACGGTGGTCTACCGGCCATGGGGCCACTAGGGCCCACCACACAGATCAGTGGTGTTTCAAGGGTAGGGCAGCGCAAAAGACCTGCACGATCCACTGTGTCAACCTACTATTGGGCTCTACGACGCCAAGGCTCAATTCGTCGACCACGGCACAAGTGAAAGGGAAATAGGGTTAACCTTTTCCCACAATTAATTTTGGTGGTTTTGAGTGCCCAACACAAATAATGGACTAACTAGTTTGCTCTAGAATACATGTTCTACAGGTGCATAAAGGTTCAACAAAAACTAATAAATACTCAAGATAGGGTTCAAATATAAAGGAGCAAAGAAACCGAGTGTGCCCTGGTCTGGCACTGGACTGTCCGGTGTGCCACCGTACAGTGTCCGGTGCACCAGGACCGTACAGGATCAAACTGGCCACTCTTGGGTTTCTCCAGGCGCGCTCCGCTATAATTCACCGGACTATCCGGTGTGTCACCAGACTGTCCGGTGCACCAGCAGAGTAACGGCTACCAGCGCAACGGTCGACTGCAAACAGTGCCCCTGACAGTGCTATAGTGCGCGGCAGAAGTCAGAACAAAAGTCAGAGGTGCACCGGACACTGAACAATGCCTGTCCGGTGCGGCACCAGACTGTCCGGTGCCACAAGAGGACAAGCGCTCCAATGGTCGACAGAGTCAGAACCCCAACGGTTGGGTGACATGGTTGGCGCACCGGACAGTATCTGGTGGCGCATCGGACTGTCTGGTGCGCCCATCGACAGCAGCCACCCCCAACGTTTGTTTGGTGGTTGAGGGCTATAAATACCCCCAACCACCACCACTCCAACCATCCAAGCACTCAACACATTGCATTCAATACAAGAGCAATAGACTCCACTCCAAAGACACAATTCAAGTGATCGATTCGCTCAAAGTCCCCAATTCAACTCTAGCGCATTAGGACTTGTGAGAGGATCATTTGTGTTCCATTGTTGTTCTTGTTTGCTTGGCTTGGCTTTCTTTTCTTTCTCACTTATTACTCTCAAGTGCTTTGTAAGCGAGGCAAGAGACACCAATTGTGTGGTGATCCTTGCGGGGTCTAAGTGACCCGTGAGATTAAGGAAGAAGGCTCACTCGGTCTAAGTGACCGTTTGAGAGAGGGAAAGGGTTGAAAGAGACTCGGTCTTTGTGACCACCTCAACGAGGACTAGGTTCTTTAGAACCGAACCTCGGTAAAAAACAATCACGGTGTTCATCCTCTTTATTTTTTGGTTGATTTGTTTCCCCTCTCTCCCGGACTCGGATTTAATTCTAACGCTAACCCTGGCTTGCAATTTGTGTTTTAAGTTGTAAATTTCAGATTAAGCCTATTCACCCCCCTCTAGGCGACTTTCAATTGGTATCAAAGCCTAGTACTTCATTAGAGTCTAACCACTCGAAGTGATATCGGGAGATCATGCCAAGAGGGAAATGGAAACCGGCGACAAAGCCACAAGCCATGGGAAGGCTCCATCAAGGGAGTCCGGTAACAAGGTGAAGGAAGGATCCCCTTCACACATCAAGTCGCATCGGAGTGGCGACAAGAAGAAAAAGATGAAGAAAGTGGTCTACTACGAGACCGACTCTTCGTCGCCCTCCACATTCAGCTCCGACTCGGCATCCGTCACTTCTAAGCGCCATGAGCGCAAGAAGTATAGTAAGATGCCACTTCGTTATCCCTGCATTTCTAAGCGTACTCCATTACTTTTCGTTCCATTAGGCAAGCCACCATGTTTTGATGGTGAAGATTATTCTATGTGGAGTGATAAAATGAGGCACCATCTAACCTCACTCCACGAAAGCATATGGAACATTGTTGAGTTTGGAGTGCAGGTACCTAAGGTAGGGGACGACGGCTACGACTCGGACAAAGCCGCCCAAATCCGGCACTTTAACTCCCAAGCAACTACTATACTCCTTGCCTCCTTGAGTCGAGAGGAGTATAATAAGGTGCAAGGGTTAAAGAGTGCTAAGGAGATTTGGGATGTACTCAAGACCGCACATGAAGGGGATGAGGTGACCAAGATCACCAAACGGGAGGCGATCGAGGGGGAGCTCGGTCGATTCGTTCTCAACCAAGGAGAGGAGCCACAAGAAATGTACAACTGGCTCAAGACCTTGGTAAACCAAGTGCGCTACCTCGGGAGCACCAAATGGGATGACCATGAGATGGTCAAGGTTATTCTTAGATCACTCGTATTTCGTAATCCTACTCAAGTTCAATTAATACGTGGTGATCCTGATATAAGCTAATGTCTCCCATGGAAGTGATAGGAAAGTTTGTGAGCTTTGAACTAATGGTCAAAGGCTCCAAACACATTGTGAACTTGGAGCAAGGTGCCACCTCCACACCCGAGGTGCAACCCGTCACATTCAAAGCGATGGAAGAGAAGAAAGAGGAGTCTACATCGAGTAGGCTTCGCATCGACGCTTCCAAGCTCGATAACGAGGAAATGCGCTCATCATCAAGAGCTTTCGCCAAATCCTCAAGCAAAGGAGGGGGAAGGACTACAAACCCCACTCCAAGAAAGTGTGCTACAAGTGTGGTAAGCCCGGTCATTTTATCCCTAAATGTCCTATGTCTAGTGATAGTGACAGGGACGACGGCAAGAGGGGAAAGAAGAAGGAGAAGAAGAGATACTACAAAAACAATGGCGGCGATGCCCACCTGTGTCAGGAATGAGACTCCGATGAGAGCTCCACCGACTCCTCCTCCGACGAGGATGCCGCCAACATCGCCATCAACAAGGGCCTTCTCTTTCCCAACGTCGGCCACAAGTGCTTCATGGCAAAGGACGGCAAAAATAAGAAGGTACAATCTAGAGCCACCAAATATACAACATCTAGTGATGAAGGTAGCTCTAGTGAAGATGAAGATGATTTACTTACTCTTTTTGCCAACCTTAACATGCAATAAAAAGAAAAAATTGAATGAATTGATAGGAGCCATTCATGAGAAGGATGAACTTTTGGATAGCCAAGAGGAATTCCTTATTAAAGAAAACAAGAAGCATGTTAAAGTAAAATATGCTTATGCCCAGGAGATATAAAAATGTGAAAAATTGACTAAGGAGCTTAGCATTTGCCATGACACTATTTCCAACCTTAGAACTGAGAATGCTAGTTTAATTGCTAAGGTTGAAAAGTTAAATGCTTGTAATAATTCAATTGTTAGGCTTAGAAACGAAAATGATAGTTTAATTGCTAAGATTGATAAATTGAATGAGTCAATTTCTAGCCTTAGAACTGAGAATGAAAAATTAATTTCTAAGGTTAAAGATTTAAATGTTTGCAATGATTCTATTTCCTGTCTTAGAGATGAGAATGCTATTTTACATGCTAAGATAGATGAATTAAATGTTTGCAAACCCTCTATATCTACTGTTGATCATGTTTCTATTTGCACTAGATGTAGAGATGTTAATGTTGATGCTATAGATGATCACCTTGCTTTAATTAAACAACAAAATGATCATATAGCACAATTGACTGCTAAATTTAATGAGCATGAGATTGAATATGAAAAATCTAAATTTGCTAGAAGTATGCTCTATAATGGGAGAGGCCCTGGCATTAAGGATGACATTGGTTTCCAACAGGGAAGCAATGTCTAACTTTGTTAAGGGCAAGGCTCCCATGGTTCTGGATAATGAGGGTTACATTTTCTATCATGCTGATTATCCTGAGCACAAAATTAGGAGAATTCATGCTAGGAAACCTCATAATGTTTCTCACCATGCTTTTATGTATAAGAATGAGGCTTCTAGCTCTAGGCATTCTACTCATGTTAAAATGCCTAAAAAGGAAACTCCTGTTGCATCAAATGAGCATAATGTTTCATTCAAGACTTTTGATGCATCTTATGTTTTAACTAACAAATCAGGCAAAATAGTTGCCAAATATATTGGGGGCAAACACAAGGGTTCAAAGACTTGTGTTTGGGTACCCAAGGTGCTTGTTTCTAACATCAAAGGACCCAAGACTGTTTGGGTACCTAAGAACAAGGCCTAAATTGTTTTGCAGGTTTATGCATCTGGGGGCTCAAGTTGGATAATTGATAGCGGATGCACAAACCACATGACAGGGAAGAAAAGGATGTTCTCCTACAAGAAAAACGAAGATCCCCAAAGAGCTATCACATTCAGGGATGGAAATCAAGGTTTGGTCAAAGGACTTGGTAAAATTGTTATATCACCTGACCATTCTATTTCTAATGTTTTTCTTATAGATTCTTTAGATTATAACTTGCTTTCAGTTTCTCAATTATGCAAAATGGATTACAACTGTCTTTTTAGTGATATAGGTGTTATTGTCTTTAGAAGAAGTGATGATTCAGTGGCATTTAAGGGAGTGTTAGAGGGTCAGCTATACTTAGTTGATTTTAATAGAGCCGAATTTGACACTTTCTTAATTGCTAAGACTAATATGGGTTGGCTCTAGCATCGCCGACTAGCCCATGTTGGGATGAAGAATCTTCACAAACTTCTAAAGGGAGAACATATTTTGGGACTAACAAATATTCATTTTGAGAAAGATAGGGTTTGTAGCGCATGTCAAGCAGGAAAGCAAGTTGGCGCTCACCATCCACATAAGAACATAATGACAACGGACAGACCACTCGAGCTACTCCACATGGATTTATTCGGCCCGATCGCTTATATAAGCATCGGCGGAGTAAGCACTGTCTAGTTATTGTGGATGATTATTCTCGCTTCACTTGGGTATTCTTTTTGCAGGAAAAATCACAAACCCAAGAGACCATAAAAGGATTCTTGAGACGAGCTCAAAATGAGTTCGGATTAAGGATCAAAAAGATAAGAAGCGACAACGGGACGGAGTTCAAGAATTCATTTGCATGGACCAAGAGAGAGTGACACCATTGTGTGGGTGCTCCAACGAGAATTAGTGGGGAGTGTTAACTCTCCGAGACCTCAATGGAAACTTGAGGAGTCATTAAAATATATTCCTATGATTCAAAAACTTCGTGCTTACCTACATCCACATTGAGGCAAGCCCGTGGATCATCACTCTTCTATCAAATATACAATCCCACAAGGTTGGCTCCGATGTGAGCACTTGATCTTGAGCCAATTTGATCACAAGGTGCCAAGGTACTTCTCTAAACCTCGATTCCACTAGCGTTGTTCTTTGCCTCCTCCAGCAAAAATGATCCCAGTGACACTTCAAAAACACCTACGAAGCACCTCAAAATCTTTAATTCAATGGTTTGATAGAGTATCGCTGCTCCAAACCTTCTAGGTGACAATAACCACCAAGAGTAATAAGAAAACCTGCACCAAACTTGATCTCTGGTGTCACTCTATGCAATCTCTCAAGAAAATGAACTAAGATCACTCCAATCTCACAAAATAATGCAATCACTAGCAAGCAAATATGAGTAGAGGCTTAATTCAAACTCAAGTGTGTGGATATCAGCAAGGGAGTGCAAGAGATGAGCCATGCATGGTCATACCCGCTATTTATAATTCCACGCAGAACTAAACGTAGAAAACTTGGTAGGCTTAAAATAGGTGGACTAGAGAGCTATGGTGTACACTAGAGCTTTTCAAAGGTGGCTCTAACAACTAAATGAAACTAGCCATTAAGCTCTGATGAGCTTTCTGATGCACTACCGAAGAGCTTTAGGGCCACTTTGGCATGACTCTTTCGGCGACTCTAGCTCTAACTCATCGTGAAGTCCTATCAAATGGTAAAAATGGCTTATCGTCGAGTGCCCTCCAAGAGCTGGAGCCATTTTCTTGTTGGAAGCAGAAGCATAAAAAACTAGCTTCTATCGGCTCCTACATTTTTCTCATACATCATTCAAAAAAGCGCACAGAAAAAACGGTTTTGCCAAAGGAATTACAAAATGGCTTTAGCTCCTCCAGAGAAGCCAAGGAGCCTGAGTCAGAGCTGTTTTCACAGAAGCTAGAGCCCTGCCAAAAGGGCGTCTTCAGCAACGTCCCCTAAATTGCACCCTCTAAAAATATTCTCAGTCCTTTTACAACACACTATAAAAGATTTTGTTCTCTATATTTTCATCATCTCCAGCAGCATACTCTAAATTTCATCCTCTATATCTCATCCTTCATATTCTTTCCAACCATATTAACAGAATTTGTTTTCACCATTTTTTCGCATCGGATCAAATAAATTGGCTATTAGTATTTTACGAATTATTGCATAAGTTTGACTATGTTGACAATATAGCAAAAAAACAATAATCGAATTAACATAAAACTGATCACATGCAGTATCGGATCAGCAAATGAAAGCACATGGAACTGTAGCGTTTATTGTTAGACGGATGTAGAAGGTTAGACTATCCGCAACTCTAAAATTTTCCCCTTATATCACTTTTTACATCACATCATCAACATTTCATTTCCTACTTTTTCATCTTTCGCAGCGGTTTGCTCTAAATTCTCCCCTATACTTCACAACAACTATAAAATATAATTTTCTATACCTATTTTTCATCCACTATCATTTTTTTTCGAACTATTAAACTCCTATGTGTTGTGTAGCATGCATGGAAGAGGGAGAACAGTGCTCCCTCAATCTGGCGTAGTGCGCTGCTTTGCTCTTGTACTGTGCATGGTAGAGGAGCCAATAGAGTGATGCGATGCACCATTTTGTCGGCTACTGTAGCCACTAAAGTCGACAGAGGAGACGCGCCACGGGGAAGCGCTGCGGGCATCCTAACGGTCCATCAAATTTAGCGGATAGAACCATTTAGAGACAGTCTTAGTGCTCATTAGCTCATGGGTGCACGCAGAATGGCTCCGTTGGCTGGAAAAACACTTCATGAGTTTTTTTTCTTAAACCTTTTTTATATGGCGAAAACTCAGGACCAAGATTTTGCACGCGGCCGACATGTCCACGACGTCGCTGGATCGAAACTGCGAGTTGCTAGCACATTAGAAAGCGAGTCGAGCGGGCCGTTCAGCCGTCACATCGGCGGCTCCAAGCAGAGAAGCAGCACCACACAGCGTGGAGAACAGTGAACATTCTATAGATCCCAGAAAAGCTGGTGCTACCGCCACTAGCATAAACATACAGTGCGCCCGAGCGCGATGGTGCAGCGGGAGCAGATAGATGCCAAGCTCCACACACACTCCACTCCTTGTCGATGCTTTCGGTTCAAGCGATCGGAGCAGCACCCACCACGATCACCGCAGTTTTAGTTGGGACTTGGGTATCCCGTTCAGTTCAATCGTGGAGGATGGAAACCGCGAGTCCTCAAATACAATCATTCCAGAGCCATTACTCTCCTGGTCAATGCATAGTTAATGGTTTGCTTGCTGCTAGATCCGACGATCTGACGCCATTCAGTTCAGAAGGGACGGCCTGGTACCAGGATTAAAGAAGCCATTCAGGTCACAAGGGACGGCCCGGTACCAGGACTAAAGAATATCGCTCGCTACGGCTTTAATTTAGCTAAGGCTGCATCTTCAACAGTGTTTTTTTTATCTCTATAGATCGTAACTGCAGCAGTTCGAACAGCTACAACAGCCGTGGCTCCAAAGCAGCCGAATAGGTTGACACCTTTTTCCTTCCGTTTCTTCCATGGTAAGGGCTATCTACAACAGATCTTTTGTCCCATCCTTCATCTCATCTTCTATTTTAAACTTTACTTTATAAACAGTGTCAAACATTATCATCTATAGTGCCACGACCCTCTATTTTAGGAGATCCATTGAAGAGTCTAATAATGCCAAAGAATGGGGCCCCGGAGCTTTTATTATCATGGATTACTATCATGATTACAACACAGTACCTGAGCAGTCGGCAACAGGAAAAAAAATGCACAACCGCTTCTGCCGGGTGGGGACTGGAGGGAGGGGGGAGGCGGCAATACAAGGAACATCTGGGCTGGGCTCGCCGATTGTGTCAGCAGCAAGGAATGGATTCAGTCTTTTGGCCTTTTGATGTACTTGGCTTGAAAAAAAAAAGAATGAAGGCCATTTCAACCACCAGATTGTTCAAGTAGCCAAGCACTAGGCTCACCAGTCACCACACCTCGTGCCGTGACACTGTTGATGAACCGATATCAGCTCCAAGCTGGAAAATTACAGGCAAAGCAAGCTGTTCAGAGTTGAATATACCTTTTGGGGTTGCATAAAACTTATTTATGTTGTAACATGCAACGTTGTTAGGGGGAAAAAAGGCAAATCTAATGCCGGAGGCTCCCACATGTGTGAGGTTAGAAACATAAGTTTAAATCCGACAGATATGTAACAAGTCAAAAGCGACCTCTAGAATATCTGTTGTCCTCGTCACAGATTATGCTTTGCAGATATAACATGGGATAAATAACAACAGAAGAAGGCACAATAGTGGTAAAAGAAATCCAAGCTGACATTACTTTTGCCGTTGTAGACTATGTAGAGAGAAATATAATCATGACAAGTCAATTAACCGCTATAAATCCAGTAGGAATGAAAAATACACCGAATTGAAGGCTGCATTTGGATCACAAATGTCAAATGATAGTAGAATGCAACAAGAGAAACTAACAAATGACATGCTTATAGCTTACTACCTCCAAATAGTTCCTTCCACGGAAATAATTTATCTCTAAGGGCCCGTTCGGTTGCTTCGGAACGACCCTCCGGAATCATTCCCCGTTGATTGTATTCACAAATTTGTATAATTTTAATAAACTGGAACAGTTTCTGGGCACAATCTGAACTAAACGAACGGGCCCTAATGGTTGTCCAACCAAGCAAGCTTTCTTTCCCACACTCTGTTTAACGACCCATGATCCCTAAATTAATGGACGCACACGTTCCAAACGTAAGATATTGACAGTTTACTGAGTACAGCTTAAAGCAGATCAAATAAGGCTATAAGTGCACAAACCTTTGAGACGTACGGGATGAGCTTGAACCATGAATTTTCTGAACGCATCATCTCCAATTACAAAATCTTTCAAGCAGAGGGACCTTTTCTAATTGTGTATCCATCATATAATAATTATCTCAAAAAAAACCTCACCTGAATGTTCACAATGAAGAAATTTGGTACCCCCTTGTTCTGAACATTTCTAAATAAAACCTATTGGTAAAAAACTTCGTTATTGCTGCTGAAACAAAATTACTTGCTTCAGCATAAGATACCTGGACTAGTCCCCCAGGCCGACTCAGCACCTACCATTTGCATCAGGGTACTATTTTCTTGATCCGTCAAAGTTACAGGTAAGTAGTGTCAGCATCATAACAGTAACATGAATCAACTATTTAGGGTTAGTTTGAGAACTCCATTTTTCAAATGGATTTCTATTTTTTGCAAGGAAAATGGAAAAATAGGGTTCCCAAAATAGTCCTTATGAGTTATATTGAACTATGGTGTTTCTCTACCGTTTGCTTTTCGAAAAGGTAGCAGTAGTGAATAGTGATAACATAGCTAGTGACAATTATCCTGAAAGCTAACCTTCCCCACAGTAAACCACTACCAAAGAGTTTATGTTCATGGTTTATTTTTTGGATCTAAGATATTTAAATTTCAGCTTAATTTTTAGGATTTGATCTTCGCAGCATATCAAGCAACCATTAGACAATCGTGCAAATAAGTCTCTCTCCCGGATTAAGAATGTCGTAGGATCTGTCATTGCCCAAGTAGAAGGCAGTAAATGTACCACATCTGCAAGATCATGCAACCGTTTTACAAAAACAGCAGCAGTGGACAGTTTAGCATGACGCTGATCCTGCAGAAGAAATGCCAAAACATTAGACATGGCATGTAAATATGGGTAAAAATGGGTCGGGTATATCCGTCGGGTACCGGATATGGATAGTAAAAATACTCGTTTTTTAATACGGATTCAAGTAATTTTATACCCAGGACGGATATAGGTAGTATCTAGATAGTGCACCTTAAATTCGCATCGGATACGAAACAAGATCTACACGGTGAATACCTTGCAACCTCCTTTAAAATCGGTGCAAACCTTACAGGACGTCATTGGACTGTCACCATCCAGTCAACAATTTCAGGCTCGGGAAACAACACATTCTGCCATCTACTAGGATCTAGCAACCGATCACCACCCCAGAGGAGAAATCGCAAATGATAATTTTATAATAGCTTCACTTGCCGCCGTTATTACATCTTTCACCAGCACATTTCCGTTTTGCCGTGTTGTCGTCGTCTCGTCTACCACCACTCTAGAAATTAAGGCACGTATTCCGTAAAAGCTACACGCTCACCGGCCGGTGAATGCGCTCTTCGCCGTCGTCCTCGGCATGTAACCGAAGGTCTCCTCGCCCTTGTTCTCCGCCCGTGGCGAGCTCTTGGCGCCGAGTTCTTCTCGCTCGTCTGCAACAACGTATATCCTATGCAAGTCGTCGACGCTGTCACTTCTGACCTCCGGAATTTGGCAGTTCCAGACGAACGAAGCGGGTGACGCATGCATGTACTTGTTAAATACCTACCTGTGCGGCGACGGGTAGCGAGCCGGCGGCGGCCTCGGTCTTCTTCCTGCTCTCGATCGACCACGGAGTGGTAGGAGTAGAGGCCCATGCATGCCGAAGATGGCGATGAGGATGCCCACCAGGCACGTCTTGACGTGGCCCAGCACCTGGTACAGCAGCTGCGTTAACGAGGCCTTCAGCCTCCTCTGGATTGGATTTGGTTGGTCAGCTTTGTAGGTTAAGGATAACAAGCCAACATATATATATGGATACAGCAGCTAGCTTGAGCTGCTGAACGAAGTTCTTGTGAGAACAGCAAGCACAAGGATACAATCTGTCTGACGCATGTCGCGGCTATGGTGAGCACGGCAATGACCGAACCCCGGAGGTTGAGCTGGAGGTCGTTTTTCACAACACGGGACAAGACAGGAGGATCTCAAATTACACATTGGGCAGAAAGCGGCGACAGTTTTTGGAATAACCTGAACTTCTTGTCCAGAAAGATGGTTTCCAAGACTATGGTGAAGGGAATGATGCCCAGCTTGGTCATCTGTTACAAGAAGCAGTGGTAAATTCAGTGGCAAGAACATGATTAATAGTAGTGTAGCAGTCAGCGTATGCATGCCTGGTAGAAGCCAACAGAGTTGAATCCGAGGTAGATGCCATTGAGCAGGCCGAAGGAGATGACGGTCCGCCGCGACAATTGGCTTCGGCTCAAAGAAACGCAGCCGCTGCGCAACATACAGAGTGAAGAAGGAACTTTAGCTTTCCCTTCACGCACAGCAACAGAGTTGTAATGGACAAAAACTTCTTTGCTGCAGAGGGGCAGTTAAGTTCTGAAACTCTGAACCCCGTCCACATACTGACCGAAGAAGAAGCCGAGAGTGCTGATGAGGTCACTACTATAGCATACCTCTGTACAGTCGGTTTGGTTCGCCTCTACACAGGCGGTTCCAGGAACCGCTTGTGGTGCACCGCCTGTGATGTAAAATAACATCACAAACGGTCAATCAAAAACCGCCTGTGAAAAACACAGATTACAGGTGGTCCAGTTCAAAGGAACCGTCTGTGATAGACACACATCACAGGCGGTTTTTTATCCTAGCCGCTTTTGTAGCCACACATCACAGGCGGTTTTTTATATAAGTCCGACTGCATACAATATAAATCACAGACGGTTTTCATTATACAGATTCATATATACAGAATTTTCAAACACAGAATATACACAGATTTCATACACAGATTATACACAGATTCACACAGATTGCATACACAGATTTCATACACATATTACAAGTTCCATAACAGGTATAATACACAGATTCATCCACATATCAAGTTCCATCGTCATACACAGATTTATACACATATCAAGTTCCATATACAACTAAACATCTCAAAGTTCCATAGACAACTAAACATCTAAAGTTCCTAACTAAAGACCTAAACACTGTGTGATATTATGTACAAACTTAGTTCTGGGAATTTTTGCAAATTTCCATTTGTATTGTAGAATAGCCCTTGTTGATGAAGAACTTCACGGCGCATAAAGTAAAGCAAGTCTCTTACAACCTTAGCAACGCCGACGGAAACCATATCTCCTTCTAACCATTCAGCATTGATCTTGGATTTAGGAACCTGCAATGAAAGCAAAAAGCAAGCGGTGCTAAGAGTAATGTGATGAGCAACAATATAACATAAAAATTGGAACATAGACAATGATAGCGAACTTACATCCTCACGATTGACCATGTAATGGAAGGTGACACGACACCATTCGCATACATAATAACCGCACAGGACAGTACCCGGAGGTTGTTTGTCACCATATGGAAATAATGATATTGACAAATTAGGCTTGTCCTCTGGATGTTCGCCGCCAAGATCTTTCCAATAAAAACGGTATGCACTGCATATAAGAATAGCATTGTGAGATTAAGAATACATTTGTTAAGTTGTAATAAGTACAAGTGTGCAATAATAATCATACTTCTCTAAAATCTTCAAGAAGTCATTATACGTAGCCTTTTCCATTCTCAGTGAGTCGAAGACCACGACTTTACCATCCTTTGGAAAGATCATGATACAAATGTAGTGGTCACTATATAGACATAGACGAAAACACATGTTAAGATCACGATTGCCATAATTTATAGTTCAAAATTAAACCATATCGATAACTTACTTAAAGTGGTGCGGAGCTATTATTAAGTCCTTGCCATGTTGTACATGATTATACATGGCTCGTCCAATATATGCCGCCATTACCTTCATTTTGTTTCTCTACTTCTGTTTGACGGCTTTCTCAAATTCAGCATCGTCCAAGTCTTTGTATTCTTCTCCATGCCTCCGAGCAACTACTTTGTAGCGAGCTTGGGATATCATCAACGGGTCAAGAAACCCTGTCTTAAGTTGTTTCTTCTTATCATCCATGTATTGCATCCTACGTGTAATAGTGTTAATCGTTAGACTCTCGTTTATGTGTGCGTGTACAAAACTAACAAATATGAAAGTTTAGAGGTACTTACAAGCAAAAGAGGGTTAAGTAGTTGGTTTCCATCCTTTGTCGGTGGTACAACGACCAGAGATCGTCAAAGAATAAATGCCACATAGGATCTATATGATCATTGCTCCAAAATGCATCTTCTGGCACAACAAATGTGAAGTCCTCGAGTTTGTATTTGTTGCTAGCTACCATGTACCACTCATGCGTTCTAATCTCCGGAGTCGACAACTTAGAAAGTTGCACCGTCGTCAAGAACGGCCTCCCATTCACAAATTTTGGAGGAACATCCTCCTTCTTGTATACCGAGATATTGGTTTTAAGACGTAATGATTCTCGAGTATGAATCATTCCATCTTCTTCCCATACTTCGAAATTGTCTATTTGGGACCGTGTGCCTACTCTATGAGATGCTGATTCCGCTTTTGATTGATTTGTCATAACTCTCTGCAATTTATGCAGGTAGCGTGCCACTGATTCTGACGGTTTCTTGACATCGTCAGTGGCGATTCGCTTATGAATTTTCTTTGAAATAGTTGGCCCTTCAACATTGGTGCCAACCTTTGGTTCCTTTTTGATGTTGACGTCGACATTCTGAGGAACAATTTTGTCTACGTCCCCCTCGTCGAGTTCCTTCGCAAGAGGCGATATGATTGTTTCAACGATTTTTTGGAGGTCGGTGTCATATTTTCCTGCACCATGGGGTGTGGAATGATCGAACTATCTTTTTGTTGCATTGGTGTTGAATTCGGCTCATCACCCAACTTGATGTCGCGTCGATACCAAAGGACCAACTCGTTCATTGCCTCCTGCAAAGTTATGATCCCCTCAACTGGAAAATCTATCTCCCAATCTTCACAACCACTGTCTGTGATTTCTAGAACTTGGACCACAGCATAGTGTGGCGGGACAGGATTATCCTTGTAGTTAATAAGTCCTGGTTTTACCAAACCAGTAGCAGCTTGCTTTGTTTTTGTCCCAGATCGATTGATTGGAATATGAAGAAAGCAAGGCTTGTCCTCAACAATATCGTCTACAGGGTACTTGGTCAAGTCTTGCACAGATCCTACGCTGCTAGGGACTATAGGTGGACTCATGTGGCTTGGCTTGAGTTCAAATGATATGCATTCTGTTTTCTTCATTTTGTTCATCACGTCATTAATAGCCTTTTGTACCCTTTCATCAATAGTCTTTTCAAGGGTCCTTTTCGACTTCTCGTGTTTCCTATATGACGACGCATACTCTGGAAACGCCTCTCTCCAGGAAATCTTAGAAGAGATTCCCGAGCCCGTCCAGTGTGTTCAGGATTGCCTAGTGCTGCAGTTAGTATGTCATTCTCCCTCCGAGGCTTAAATTCTCCTTTTTTTCTCTTATCTGCATATTCTTGAATTTTTGTCGAAACTTCGCCTACCAATTCTGGATGCAAAAGTTTGCCGTCCTCACTCAAACCTGCCCGACCTAAGATCCAACGAATAGCTCGCTCATCGATATCTTTTAATATTGGGTCCAAAGTGCCGTTAGCTATAGCTTCCTCGATTATCCTGTTCCACTTCACAACTTTATGGTGATATCCGGTTGACCCCAGGCGATGGGGGTGTTTGTTCATCTTCGCTCTCTAAGAATTAGTTTCGCCCAGTTCTTTGGCCTTCAGTTCGGTCTTCTGACGAACAAATTCCTCCCACTGAGCTTGAGTGATTTTCCCCATTTTCTTGGGTGGAGGAACCTTATTCTTCTTAACAAATTTCCTATTCATCTCGGCCTTCCACCCACAAAACATCTTGGCCATAGCAGAGAGCATCGACTTCCTTACTGCATCCTCTGTGCCTTTTGGGAACTTGAATGACTCAGACAACTTAGCCCATAGCTTATTGCGGGTGTCTTCATCTAAATCCTTCCATTTTTGAAGTGTGATTGGCACTATATCTCTAACAGTAGACCTGCAGGAATTTCGAAACTTTGTAACCACGTCAAGTGGTTCTTCAGGAAACCCCTCTGCATTTAGTTTTGTTACGTACATAACTGCACCTTCTTTCATCTGATTCAGACCTCGTCGCCCTCGTTTCCGCTTATGTGAAACGGATGATTCAGGCATCGGAGCATCCTCCGTGTTTCGTGTAGAACATGCATCCTCTTTCTTCTCTTCATTTGAAATCTATATAGTGAAACAATTAATGGCCTTTCATATATGAACATTATTTTAGAATATAGTCGGCATATTTCTGTTTACCTCTTCATCGTTGGGAATATAGTCGGCATCAAGCTCATCTGATGTTTTTTTCTTCCTTGGAGGTATAGGAGTACAAGGATTGTCGTCACTAGAACTATCCTCCCCGCTCCCTTCACCGGAGCTGCTCGTTGTCTGCCATTCAAGTTTGGTCGCGTCTTCATCAACTTTGTTAGACGCACCGGTGCAGACCACATCCATACTAGGCTGCTCGTTGTCTGCCATTCAAGCTGGTTCCATCGATAAAGGGATATACTGTTAGTCTGATATACTGGTTCCATCAATAAGGGAACTTGGAGAAAAGGTGATTCAAAAGAAATCGAGCCCAAACCCGCCTCCGGGGCAGGATCGGGTCGGGAAGCAAGCTCGCAGATAGAAGTGCACTTTCCAATACAGTTAGACAGAGAAGGCATGACTGTGATGTTATAATGCTGAAGGACCCCAAGAAGAGATTATGCCCTGTAGTCTACCACCTCCCGTTATTTGTGGGCTTCACCGACGGTGGGAAACATTTGGTGACATCAAACGACCTTCGGGCTGGGGACGTCTGCGAGCTTGTTAAGGGGCCAGACGATGGTGAGCCGGTGTACTCTGTCCGGATGTGTGGTCACAAAATTTAAAGCCGCCCCGGCTTCATCTGTGCGCTTCTCTTCTCTTATGTCGGCTACTAAGATCACTTAGCACCCCACCTAAGAGAAGAGAAGCACACACATGCAGCCGGGGCGGCTTTAAATTTTGTGACCACACATCCGGACATAGTACACCGGCTCAGCATCGTCTGGCCCCTTAACAAGCTCGCAGACGTCTTCAGCCCGAAGGTCGTTTGCTATCACCAAATGTTTCCAGCCATCGGTGAAGCCCACAAATAACGGGAGGTGGTAGACTACAGGGCTTAATCTCTTCTTGGGGTCCTTCAGCATTATAACATCACAGCCATGCCTTCTCTGTCTAACTGCATTGGAAAGTGCACTTCTATCTGCGAGCTTGCTTCCCGACCCGATTCAGGCATTCCGCCGATGCCATTCTCCATATAAGTCCCAAACAGAGAATAGGGATGAGGTAGTCAAGATTGTAGGCGCTAGTGCTCAACTACTAGCATCTATAGATATGGACACAAGTCCAAATTTGGTGCTACTCGGCACCATCGATATCACTAGAAAAAAAATACATCAAAGAGATCCACTTTCCAATAGTACTCGAAGATAGTTCATTGACTTGACACTCTCTAAGAGGTTCATACAAAATACATTATCTCTAAGAGTGAAACCTACGATACTCATATCGTGTTGTTTAGGACTAAACATCAACAACCCCTTGACTGGTCGCTATCATACTCAATTCCAAAATATTTTTCCAATATGTCGGCTTGAGTAAGGAGATCTGGGCTTGGGAGTTCCTCCAAATCATCTGCAGCTTCATCATCTTCAGCATATTGCAGGGCTTCATCTTGAATAATTTTAGCCCTCTTGGAGTCAACATACTTTTTGATGGGCAGAGCACACTTCTCAAGCATGTCGCATACATCTCCAATTTGAAACAAAGTGGTCTTAAGTGTGTACACTGATTCCGGTTCACTAGTATCCACAACCCCATCAGTCACTAGACTGTGAATGATGTCAACATGTGTCTCGATGACTCGAACTGAGCTCTCAACCATGTCAAGTGGCTCTTTTTCCATCTCTAAAACTGAAAATGGCCAAGTCTCACAATCAAAATTGAGATCGCAACAAAGGCAGGGATCAGAGGGAAAACAAGGATGTGGCTTATAGGGCAAAAAGAGGGGTCCAAATAACATTGTCATGGCTATGAACAAGTCAAAGATGGGAGATAAGAACAAGTCTTATAACATAGGGTTGGGAAGCAAAGATAGGTAGTCAAAAAACTAAGAAGGGAGATAAGAACAAGTCTTATAACATAGGGAGATAATAACATTGTCATGGCTATGTACTTCCATGATGTATGTGGCCATAAGCACATTTGCCCTAATGATTATCAAACAAAGATAGGTAGTCAAAAAACACTAAAAATAGACTTGTTGCCCCAATCACTATGGAGATTTTCTTATAACTGAATATGTAAGTGAAAAAACATTTAATCAGAAGGGATAAAAATAGATCCCAATCATTTAAACAAAGATACTAACACCTTAATGGTATACAAACATTTAATCAGAAGGGATAAAAGAAATAAAAAAATTGATACATGAGAAGTAATTGACAACCAAGCAATAAGCATATGATTCAGGGATAGCCAAACAAGTAATTGACAACCAAGCAATAAGCAATAAGCATATTGACAACCAAACAAAATATGTAAGTGAAAACACCAACAGTAATTAATCTAAGAACTGATAATCAGGGATAGCCATTGATTAACACCTTAATGTGTTTGAACCATTGATTAACCTAAGCATTTGATTAACCTAACCATTTGATTAACCTAAGCTATGATTCAAACACATATATATCCAGCTGTGTATTCAAACACATATATGATTCAAACACAAGTAATCTGCCATCAATTAACATATATGATTCAAACACATATATGATTCAAACACATATAGGAAATTCGAGCCATGAACTTAGAAGAAATGAACCTGAACTTTGACCTTACTACGAGAGGAAGAAGAAAGAGCTTGGGGACGGCGGCGCTTCGGGCTCGGGGACCGTGACGGCGGCCCTTGGGCTCGGGGACGAGGACGGCGGGGCTCGAGCTCGGGCTCGGGGACGGCGGGCGCTCGGGCTCGGTGAAGGGGACGGCGGCGCTCGGTCTCGGTCTCGGGGACGGCGTTGCTCGGGCGCTCGGGGATGGCGGCGCTCGGGCTCGGGGACGAGGACGGCGGGGCTCGAGCTCGGTGAAGGGGACGGCGGCGTTCGGGCTCGGTGAAGGGGACGGCGTTGCTCGGGCGCTCGGGGACGGCGGCGCTCGGGCTCGGGGACGGGGATGACGGCGCTCGGGCTCGGGGACGGGGACGGTGGCGCTCGAGCTCGGGGACGGGGAGGGCGGCGCTCGGGTTCGTGCTCGGGGACGGGGACACGGCGGCAGCCTGGCGGCGCTCGGGTTCGTGCTCGGGCGGGATCAGAGTTAGGGTTCCTGCCGCGAGCCTTTTATATTGTAAAGAATCCCAGGCGGATATTTAGCAAAACCGCCTGTGATAGACAACATCACAGGCGGTTGTTAATTCCGACCGCCTGGATAAATTAACTTCACAGGCGGTCGACGTAAAAAACCGCCTGTGATGTTATCTATCACAAGCGGTTTTGCTAAATATCCGCCTGTGATGTGTGTACACTATAAAAGGGCTAGCCCCCGACGGGTTCCAGAACCCTAATTCACAGCACTAGCGGCAGCGGTTTTTTTTTGAGATCTACAGGGAGAAGGTTTTGTTTTTGAGTTTATTGATTGATTTCAATAGTTTATGCATATATATGATCTCCATTTGTTTTCTTTCTCATTTTGATGCGATTTTTTGCCTCAATTTTGTAATATAGAACGGATTTGAAGAAAACCTTTGGAATTCAAGATTTGGACTTATAATAGTTGATCTAGTTTAAAGATTCTTTAAAAACATAATTGTCTCACCTCAAGGTATCTATTGTTGCAATGTTTGTTTTATTTTCATACATATCAATTCATTTCATGTTTTATGGATGAATTCAATTAATTAATGATTTTATTGATGTTAATCAATATAAGGATAGGTAATGGACCGAGGTTGGATGTACAATGTGCCAAGACCACATCCGTTGTATATTCAAAATTTGAGAAGCTTTATTGAAGCGGCCAACAAGCACGCGAATTTGCGAAAGAGCAAGGAGATATTATGTCCGTGCATCGACTGTGATAATAAGACAGCTTGGAGAGATACAGGAGTAATCCAATCACATCTGCTAAAAAGAGGGTTTAAAGACAATTACACGATATGGTCAGAACATGGTGAGTTGGATCCGTGTGAAGTGCCTGGTAATGACGAGAGAGTTGTCGGAATTTTAGATCTTAAAGTTGATGGTAAAGTGGATAATGTGGATGCTAATCAAGATTTTGAAGAATTTGATTGTGAAGAGATGTTGCGCCATATGGAACCAGAAATGTTGAGTTCTGTGGGATCGCAGAAAGGGCTATCTAAAATGGAGGGACTGGAAAGTGCTTCAAAAGAACCTTTATATGATGAATCAAAGGGTTGTGACAAAGAGTTTACTACACTGCGTACAGTTCTAGAACTTCTGAAGTTGAAGGCTAGCGCCGGATGGTCTGATACTAGCTTCACAGATCTTTTGAATTTTCTGTCCCAATTACTACCAAAACCCAACAAACTACCAACAAGCACTTATAAAGCGAAGAAGCTTATATCTCCCATAGCTCTGGGTGTGCAAAAAATTCATGCATGTCCGAACCATTGTATTCTGTATCGTGGCGATTTTGAGAACGCATCAAGATGCCCAGTTTGCAATGTCAGTCGATACAAGAAGAGCTACAATCAAGACTGTGTAAAAAAATTCCCGAAGAAAAATAAAAACAAGAAATCCACTATTGGACCTGAAAGTGACGATGACACTTTGGATGACATGGATGGGAAAAAGAAGTCAAAGAACCCAGCTTTGGTGATGTGGTATCTTCCAGTAATTGATCGCTTAAAACGTTTGTTCTCAAATACTAGGGAGGCTGAGCTTATGCGTTGGCATGCTGAAAATCGCAAGCAGAATAACAAACAGATTCGACACCCTGCTGATGCATCACAATGGAAAAATTTCGATCTTATATATCCTGAGTTTGCCAAAGAAACCAGAAATGTAAGATTTGCTTTGGGTACAGACGGAATGAATCCATTTGGTGAAAAAAGAAGTGTACATAGCACCTGGCCCGTGACTTTAACGATGTACAACCTTCCATCATGGCTGTGTCACAAAAGAAAGTACATTATGTTGACTATTCTTATTCAAGGTCCGGAATCAGCTGGTGTTGATATTGATGTGTTCCTAGAACCTCTTATGGAAGATATGACAAAGCTCTGGAATGAAGGAGTTAGAATATGGGATGAGTATTGCCATGAGTATTTCAACTTAAGAGCAATTATATTTGTTACCATCCATGATTCTCCCGGTGGCGTCACACTATCAGGGCAAAAGACTAAAGGAAAGAATGGTTGTGTAGTGTGCGTCGATGGAACTGCTTCCATGTACCTTAAATCATCCAAGAAGTTGGTGTTCATGGGACATAGACGGTTCTTGATGAAGCAGCATAAGTACCGAAAGATGAAAGCGGAATTTAACAATCAACTGGAAAGTGAAGGTGCACCAAAGCCTTATAGTGGGAAACTTGTTTTTGAAATTGTAAAGAACATTCATGTTGTCTTCGGAAAGGGAAAAAACAAAGGAGAAAAGAGAAAGAGAACTGACCCTTCAACTTACACAACTTTCAAAAAGCAATCAATTTTTTTCAAGTACCTCCTATACTGGAAGGATATGGAAATTTGCCACAGCATTGATTTGATGCATGTAACAAAAAATGTTTTTGACAGCATCATTGGAACCTTGCTGGGCATGCCGAGTAAGACAAAAGACGGACTCAAATCACGCAATGATCTAGTAGATCTTCAAATCAGACCGGAACTTCATCCAGTGGATAGTGGCAAAGGGAAGCCTTACCTCCCCCCGGCTAGCTACAACTTGTCAGTTGAGGAGAGAACAAAGATTTGCAAATGTTTGCGTGGGGTCAAAGTGCCCACATGTTTCTCATCCAATATCAGCAGACTAGTCAGGATGAAGGACTTGTCTCTATTTGGCTACAACTCTCATGACTGCCATGTGATGATGACGGTGTTCCTCCCAATTGCGATAAGAGCCCTCGAAACAGAGCATGTCAAAGTTGTCATCACACACTTGTGTTACTTTTTTCAATGCGATTTCACAAAAAGTAATAGCTTTAGAAGACTTGGACCATCTAAAGGCATACATCATCGAGACTATGTGCAAGCTTGAAATGTGTTTTCCTCCATCATTTTTTGATATGCAAGTACACCTAATCATACATCTCGTGGATCAGATAAAAATATTAGGGCCACTAGATTTACATCATATGTTTCAGTTGGAGCGATACTTGGGAGTATTAAAAGGTTATGTGCGAAATCGCGCTCACCCAGAGGGTTCAATCATGGAGGGATACACTACAAAAGAAGTGATTGAGAGCTGTATAGATTACATCAGTGACTGAACAATGATAGGTGTGCCTGTACCTAAACATGAGGGTAAACTATGTGGGAGAGGGAGAATGGGCAAGAAAACTTTTCGCGTTGAGGATTACAAGCTAGTACATTGTGCTCATGGTAGTGTACTACAACATCTCACGATAGCCGAGCCTTACATAGAGGAACACCTGGATGAGCTTCGTAAAGAAAATCAGAACCGCACAGAGGACTGGATCATGAGGGAGCACAAACATCGTTTCAGCGAATGGTTAATGGACAAAAACATCCCATTCGGAGACTCTTTGGAAGAGAAAACAATGAAGAATTTGGCTTCTGGGCCATCGTGTTTTGTGACATCATGGCAAGCATATGACATCAATGGGTACACATTCTACACTAAATCAAAAGACATGAAAAGTGTTGCACAAAATAGCGGTGTTCGTATCGATGCTTTTGACCTACATGGACAGAAGACCACATATTTTGGATTCATAGAGGAAATATGGGAACTTGATTATGGCCCAAGCATGAAAATACCCTTATTTAAGTGCCAATGGGTACAACATCCCGTGGGGGTGATAGTGGATAACTACGGACTCATACGGGTAGACTTAAAGAAAGTAGGATATAAAGATGACCCGTGGGTTCTCGCCGAATGTGTTGCACAAGTGTTCTATGTACTCGATCCAGCAGATGAGAAGATGCATATAGTTATTTCTGGAAAGCAAAAAATTGTTGAAGTTGAGAATGTGGGAGACCAAGATGAGGAATACAATAAGTATGAAGAGATGTTCGTCTTTAACGGTCCAGAGAGAATCAAGCGTGTGGAAAAGAAAATTGATAAGAACTTAAAGCCATACATGCGGAAAAATGGTAGTTCATGAAAAATTGTATGAATCAAATTGTATTTGTTATCATGTATGATCGACTATGAATTGTGGTTGCCAATTAATTTAAAATCTCTCTAGTTATATATGTGTGCTATTATAATTTATTTAAATTGTATTTGCATATTATTGTTAAAAATTAAATATTAATTCATTTAAATTGTATTTGCATATTTCTGTTAAAAATTAAATATTAATTCATTTAAATTGTATTTGCATATTTCTGTTAAAAATTAAAATTATTTTCATATTTAAATTGTATTTTCATATTTTTACAATCACAGGCGGTTTTTTCTTAGGGTCCGTTTGTGAAAAGGATAGAGCACCACAGGCGGTCCTAAACAAAAACCGCTTATGATACTATTACATTACAGGCGTACTGAACCGTCTAGGACATCACAAGCGGTTTTCTAACCGAACCGTCTGTGAGGTACTTGTTGCAGATGACGATGGCCACCGACGAGGTGACCGAGAGGCCCAGCGCGCCGGCGACGCCCGTCCGGGAGCCCGCGCCCTCCGACATCTCCTCCCCGCCGACGGCCGGTGACTTTCCCTCCTGCTGGTCAGACGAAGCCATGAGTGAAAAAAAAAAACCATTGCCGTGGGTGAATCCCTAGACGTGGCGGCTGTGAATCTCGATGCCTCTTTTCACATTAGAAATCAGAACACTGGATACACTACACACACGCCCGCCCGCACGTGATGAGACTATCTCCGACCGTGCCTCCTCTCAAATCCGCTATTTGTAATTTCTATTCATATTTAAATACCATCCTCTCAATTATTATTCTCTCTATTTCATCTCTTTTCTGACTATTCCCTCTATTTAGGTCATGTTTGGAAGGGCTTCACTTCAGGAATTACAACTTCGGTTTTTAGCTTTATTATAAAATAGCTTCAACAGATTGGTAAGACGAGTTTCAAAAATGTTTAGCTTGCACGTAGAGTCCCAGTTTCTATAATATAATTAATTTTTGTGAGTTTTCTTAATTACCCTTGATGATTAGAGGGTGGAGAAAGAGACATGAATCGATGTGTCATGTAACTAATGGTATGACATGTAATTTTTGTGCAACTTTATTAGGAGGTATAAAAACAGTGTTTTTGAATCACCCTTTGATGAGCTTCAAAAATTTCATAAAACTGGTCTCTACTTTTTTTTGTTTTGAAGCTAGAGCTCGTAGAGCTGAACTAGTTTGGATAGAAAAACTGAAATAAACTTGAAACTCTTGAAGTGAAGCTCTCCCAAACAAGACCTTAGCTCCTCTTTTATCGTTTAACTGAGTTATTTGACTTTTATACATCAATTTTTAAAGTTTTAAAAAATACTACTATATTTATAGTACCACAATATATATTGTTATCAGGTAATTACACTTGAAAATAATTAATTTTACAATTATTATCATTGATTAGTGGAGAGGGGAAGATTAGAGCTCCCCCTCTCCATAGGGTGAAATACTTGGCCCATCGGCTTGAGGGGGAGGGGGCATCGTTGGAGCATCATAGGGAGCAGTCGTACATAAGCCAGAGGGGGAGGGGTATAGATGGCCAACCGGGCCGCACGGCACGACACTGGCACTAGCACGACCAGGCACGGCACGACAGGGCACGACACGGCTAGGCACGGTAAAAGATCCGTGCCGTGCTTGTTAGTGCCAGCGTGCTGGGCCCTCGGCCCAGGCACGGCACTATCAGTGCTTAGTCGTGCCGTGCCGTGCCAACAGGCACGCCGGCACGCCAGTGCTAGTGCCAGCACGGGCACTATGCATAAAATCCTAGCAACAGCAATCAAACACTCAAACAGAATAACAGATAATTTTATTATGACTTCTAGCAATCAAACAGATCCAAGATAATTTCAAACAACATAAAAATGGTCACAAAGAGAGTAAGAGACTAATCAAACAATAATTTTATGAGCTGTAGTGCAATGGCTGCCTCGTTAAAAACCTGTCTAGGTAAAACTCACCCTTGTGAGAAACCCTAGACAGGAAAAAAGAGTACAGCCCAGCTCATTAAAAAGTTTATTGTCCTTACAACAAAGTCCAGTCCAGGTGCATAATATTACAGTCCCATTACAGAAATGGTCACAAAGAGAGTAAGATACTAGAGACTAATCAAGATAAAGATTTTCAAATGTTTATTCAAGGTCTTTGTCATCCACCATGTGTTGCATCCTTGCTTCAGCATCCTCCCAATCTTTAATGCATGTCAACATCTCAACCACATCAGACTTCAATCTCCTCCTCCGCTCGTCGATGATCCTGCCAGTTTAACTAAAAGTGGATTCTGAAGAGATGGTAGACACAGGAACAGTTAAAATATCTTTAGCCATAATTGACAGTACTGGATAAGTGAGTTTGTGCTGATGCCACCAGTGCAAGATGTTGAAATCATCAGTTAACTGGTTGACAGTGTCACAATCTAAGTAAGAAATGAGTTCAGAAGCAGTAGAAGCTGAAGAGCTTGCAACATGCAGTAGAGCAGTTGCAGAGGTATCTCTAGCAATGTTTAGAGTAGAAGCAAAAGAATGCATACCAACAGAAGTACCCACATCATCAGCATCATCATAAATTTCATCCCAAGCAGACCGTTTCTTACCAGACAAGTTAGGAGGGACAACCCTGTTCAATCTAACAGATCCATATTTCTCTTCATATTTATTATAAACATCAGTAAGCTTAGCTCTAGTGGTAACCTGATAAACAGCTTAATCTGTACTTGTCAGGTTCATTAATCTTCTAAGCACTCTACTAAAACCTTTCATTTTAGCTCTAGGGTCCAAGATGAATGCAAAAGAGTAAAGTAAAGGGATGTTCCTCCAATATTTATTATATTTATCTACCATAGGTTGAATGACACCTCTGATGTGAGTGTCATTAGCATAGTTCTTTAGATGTATAGCAATCTTAACAAGAAAATGAAGCATAAGTGGAGATGTAGGATAATAAACACCAGACAATGCAACTGTAGAATCATAAAATAGCTCAAGAAATTTAATTACTTTATCTCCAATAACCCAATGTTCATTAGTTAAAATAAATTGATCACCTTCAGCCCTAGGATAGTTTGCATGAATGAAAGTAGTGAAAGGTATCCTATGAGGAAACAAATGCTTAAGCATCAGATATGTAGAGTTCCACCTAACCTCCATGTCTAACTGGAATTTTCTAGGCCTAATATTAGTAGCAATGCAATAACTTTTATATGCAGCAATTCTCTGATTAGAGGAGTTTAAAAAAGATATTGCAGTTCTAAATGTTTCAATCAAATTCTTAAGAGAATCTAGGGCCTCTTTAACTATCAAATTGATTATATGACATGCACAACGCTGATGCAAGAACATTTCAGAATCTGCCCCATTATCAATACCAAGATATGGTGACATTATAGGTCTAAGCAACCTCATGGCAGCAGCATTAGATGATGCATTGTCTAGGGTAAAAGCAAACACCTTATTAGTCAAGCCATAATCAGCAAGCACACCAGCAACACGATCAGCAATGTTTTGTCCATTGTGTGACACATCAATAAGCACTAAAGCAAGCACCCTTTTCTCTAGTTGCCAATCAGGGTTTATGTAATGGGCAACAACACTAAGGTAGTCCTCTTTGGCATTACTAGACCAAATGTCAGAGGTCAAACACACACAATTAACATCAGAAGAAGAAAGAGTCTCAACAAGCTTAGCCTTTTTGTCAGTGAAGTATTTAACCATGTCTCTGGTGGTGGTTTGCCTAGAGACAGGCACAAATTTAGGATTATGAGCAGTTCTAATGTAGTGTTCAAATGCAGCATTTTCACCCAAACTAATAGGAATTTCTAGCCTAGCAAGCAATCGAACCAATTCATTACGTGCAACCATAGGACAGTACTCCCAGTTACGCATACTACCATCAGGATTAAAAGATATCTAAGACTGAGACATGCGGGTTTTTTCACGCCTCCTGGGACATCTATCTCTACGTCGGGTCAGGTGGCCAGTGCCACCACTAGAGAGAGCAGAATATTGCTTAGAGCAATGTATGCACTTAGCTGCAAACCTAACCTTCTTACCGTTCACGATTTTGAAAAGTTTCTCGAAATCTAACCACACTGCAGAAGTAGAAGGACGACAATGCTTGGCACTGTGTTCGTCCCCTTCACCTTCGTTATCCTGACCACCGACTTGTTGTTCATCACCGACATGGACAGGATGCTCACTGCTATGGCCAAAGAGCGCTGCAGCATCCTCCCGGAGGTCATCCTCATCGTCATCTCCGGCCAACCCGCACAACCGTCGCTCCTCGTTGCAGTCGATCTCAACAGTTTCATCGTCGGAGACGGCCATCGACCCACCTCGGACAAGGAGTCCCGGTTCCTCAACGGAGTAAGCCGGAGCACCAGAGCTAGGAGAGAGGAGGGGACGACCGGTCCGGCCAACCGGTTCCTCCATGGATTTGAATCCGGAGCACCAGAGCTAGGAGAGAGGAGAGGGAGACCGGAGCTAGGTGTCAGGGGCCGGTAAGGAGAGGGAGACCGGAGCTAGGAGAGAGGAGAGGGAGACAGGAGCTAGGAGAGAGGAGAGGGAGACAGGAGCTAGGAGAGAGGAGAGGCCGAGAGGGAGACCAGAGCACCGTAGCTAGAAGATAGGAGAGAGGAGTCCCGGTTCCTCAACGGAGTAAGCCGGAGCACCGGGATGAATCTCCGCAGAAGCGCAGATCACACCAGAGGCCGGAGGGGGAGAGGGAGACCGGATCTGTGTGCCAGTGCCGGACAGTACCGGAGGGGGAGAAGAAGATAGGAGAGGGAGACCAGAGCTAGGAGAGAGGAGAGGGAGACCAGAGCTAGGAGAGAGGAGAGTACCAGTGCTAGTGCCAGTGCCGCCGTATCGGACCCCGGAGTCCCGGTTCCTCAACGGAGTAAGCCGGAGCACCGGGATCTCCGCAGAAGCGCAGATCACACCGGAGGCCGGAGGGGGAGAAGAAGACAGGAGAGAGGAGAGAGATGAGGGAGAACGGAGCACCGAGATCTCCGCAGAAGCGCAGATCGCACCGGTTCACAAATCACAAATGCGCGTGTAAACCCTAATAAGCCGGAGCACCGGGATCTCCGCAGATCACACCGGAGGGGGAGAAGAAGACAGGAGATCCGAGCGGGGGTTATGGATCTGAGTTACCCGGTTCACAAATGCGCAGATCCGAGCGGGGGAGAGCTGGAGAGGATCTCCGACGAGCGACGATCGATCCGAGCGGAGGCGGAGAGCCGGAGACCGCAGACCGGAGGCGGAGATGGAGACCGGAGCGCTTAGCGGAGGCGGAGGGAACGAGGGAGAGGAGAGTTCGCCGGTCGCCGCCGAATCGCCCGCGGCTGAGAGAGAGCGAGTGAGGCAGTGAGCGAGAGCGAGTTAGGGTTTGAGTGATGCGGACGCTGGGGCGCTAGGGCAGTAGGCGGTTTACACGCGGACTCGCGGTCACGTGGCTCCTGGGCAGTGGGCCACGCGCGCAGCGCGCTGGCAAATGGGTCGTGCCGAGGCCGTGCCAGCCCAGTTAGTCGTGTCGTGCCTAGGCCGACACTACGGGCCCAATTGGTGGCCCAGGCACGGCACTATGTACGGGTCGTGCCCGGCACTGGCACTAAAAGGAACGTGCCGTGCCGTGCCAGTGCCGTGCTTTTTAGTGCCGTGCCCGGGCCGGCCCACCGTGTTAGTGCCATTTGGCCAACTATAGGGAGGGGGAGACGTTGGACATAGCCTGAGCTTGCTCTATAGAATTGATATTGTTGTGTCAAAAGAACCGGTCGGCAACAAATCCCGAGGCCTAGGGAGCGGAAAAAGTACTGTGTCCACGTGGCATGATCTACACTTTTCTTAGTGTAGATAAAAAAGAAGACATCTGAACCGATGTTTATTCACTCGATCCCACGGTTTTACAAAGAATTTAGACAACTATTTATTCATCTTCATAGAAAAAACAGAATTCTTTTTTTACCGTCAACAGGGGAGAGAATCCCTACCTGAATTTCATTGGATTCGATATGACTAAGACGCGCCAATGATCTCATTTTTTAAAGGAGAACGAGGCTAGGGCTGGACGAAATGCTCGTGGCTCATCAACTCGCTTGGTTTGTGGTCAGCTCGGCTCGACTCGGAACAACTTGTTTGAATTTTTTCACGAGCTAAGCTGACATCTTAGCTTGATTCGAGCAAACAATCGAAGTGAGAGAGGAGGTGCTGCTGAGAGTTAAAGCTAGCAATGGAGTAAGCAAGTGTTACTCTACCGGAGCGTTGCGAAGAGTTGTAAACAATAGCGGCTCTGCTGTAACCATCATCAACATAGTGAAAGTCTCGATCTGCCACCGAGTGATAGATCCGAGCAAACAAATGAAGGAGTTAAAATAGACTTCATGTCAGGTTGGTTAACTCTAACGTGGATGTAGGCAAGCATTTCATGCTTGGAGAAACTATGGGATAAATCCCTGTGTCACTTGTCTCTGCTCTACTCTGTTCTATTATGTTTCTTCTGTTAGATTTGATTTGCACTTCTATACTCATCTTTGGAATAAGCTGTTGTTAAAGAGCATGATCCTTTTTGAGACAAACACTGGTATTCCGCTATAATCTACTCGACTCGACTATTTTATTGCATGTACTGCTTCGAGTAGAGCAAGAAGTTCTAATTTTTTTTCGATGTTAATTTTTATTTGCCTATTTATTCCTCTCTGGGCAACATCCAAATAAGTGTTTTTTTATAAAAGGAACTTTCACTAGCCGTAGCGACTACAATCGCCCAATCCCATGGCTTTGGTATAGCCTAACGTCCCTACCTTGCTAACCACCGATCCGTCGGCCGAGGCATCAGGAGTAAAAGTAGAGAAGTTAGGACGTCGGCACACCTACACGACTAGATATGGCAATGGAAATCTGATCCCCGATTTCTCACGGGGAATTCCTCTATTAGAGGATCGAGACGGGGAAGAAACTTCCCCCGCAGGGATATAAACGGAAAAAATTTATCCCCCGACGGATAAACGGGAATAGGGACGGAGAAGCATTCCTCATCCCCGTTTTCCGCGGGGACCCGTTAAACTTGGATGTGACTATGTTTTTTGTACTGATTAACAACAAAAATAAATAATTACCTTGTCAAGAGACCATTAATTGTACAAATGTGTTCATTTTGATGTATGCATAATGATTTCTTACATCTGACAATGTGTATAAGTGATAATGTTTAACATTAATAACAAAGAATGTATGTCTTAATTATAATTTAAACGGGGATGGGAAAGAAATGTTTCCCGCACACATTCTTGGGGATCTCCGTGGGAAAATATTTTCGTCGCGGGGACGAGGATGGGAAGCTATTTCCTGGCGGGGAATTCCCCGTTGCCATCGCACATGACATGTACAACCCAATTACTCAATTAAATTAAATAAGGTGTTTCTTGAGGGGAGGGCAAAGTGAAAAAAAATCAAGAAGCAGACTCTTCACGATAAATCTTTCTACATGACTCTATATATATTTTATTGTGTCTTTATTACATTTATGATTTAGAGGCTCAGAATTTGTATCATACAGTCTTTTATATTTCTTTAATACTTGGAAAATCAAACCAGATGTTGGAGACTTGTTCTCAAATGCTATGAGTTAAGAACAAGTCAACACAAAATGTTAATAGTTAAAGATCTTCGTCCTTCGAAGCATTATCTCCCTCAGGATATAATGATCTTCAGACGAAGGTTATAAAGGACATACCTTCATCATTTCAGTATATAATAATGGAGGTGGAAACATATGAAACATGAAAAGTGACATGAATAATTATATGATATTATCAGAACATTTTTATTATATTATCATAAATGAATATGAATCTCTACTACTATATAAGACCTTAGTGTAGACGTACACACTTTTTTGGTGCACGGGTCTGCCTGCAGCCCGCTCGCTCTCGCGGCCGCGCTCTATGCGCCCTCGCCTCGCTGATCCCGCGCACGCTGTTCCATGGAAGGAAACCATCAACGCCCATCCCCGCCGCCCGCGTTACTGCTTCAAGGAAAGTCCCCATCCCACAGCGTCGATTGCGCGCGCAGGATGAGCGACGATCTGCGCGTGCGGCGATCTGCCCGTGCGGCGGCGATGGGCGTGATCTGCGCGTGCGGCGGCGATGGGCGTGATCTGCGCGTGCGGCGGCGTGGGCACTCCTCCCCAATAGCAGAAGGTGCCAATGTTCCCGAACGCGATATCAGCGCCCCGTCTCCGATAGAAGAAGCAGCTCTCGGATCCGCGCCGACCCGTACGCCAAATCTCCTCACGCCAAGTCTCCTCACGCCAAATCCCCATTTGCTGGAATGGAAGCTGCTCGCGGATCCGCGCCATCCTCCTCACGCCAAATCCCCATTTGCTGGAATGGAAGCTGCTCGCGGATCCGCGCCATCCTCCCCACGCCAAATCTCCTCCATCAGCGCTCCACCTTCCATTCCAGCACTGATTCGACCCGTACGCCAAATCCCCTTCCATTCCAGCACCGATTCGACCTCAGCAACTTCTGCCCACCTACGACTACAAATGGGGAGGCCTACAGTTGATCCCCCACATCTCTGCTATCGACCTCAGCAACCTCTGCCCACCTACGAACCAAGGCTCCCCCAAGACGCCGATTGAACCACTGATCCCCAAGCAACACATTCAACCAAGGTTCGTTTCATTTTAGACTTTGCTGAATACGTTCTTGCTGTTAGTTGGTGCTTGTGGAATTCGTTGTTCTTTTATTTACTCAATGCACAATCTTCTTTATTTGCCGCATATTAGTAGCGAAGTTATTTACGTTGTTGATGAAACTATTTTGGATAGAAAAACAGAGACCAAATGAAAATTAATCAGCAAGGAGAATATGATGTCCCTAATCTGCATGCGCTGGATAGGAATAGGAATTTCTGATTGAGTTGCAGGAAAGAATCCTTTGTTCTTAACCATGTCTGCTCAAATGACCAACCCTGTACTGTTATGCAAGATCTATTTATAGCAAACTCCAAGGTGAAAGCACAAAAACAATCAAACACTACACTCACATCCAGCAAGATTTTTTGGCACAGCTCTCTATGTGTGTCCGCACTCGCCAAAGTGCGGCAGATGATACGCGACGAAGAGCACAAGGCCCAGGATCTTCGACGGTCGGCGCAGCTGCTGCGAGGGCATCGGGAGCGCCTTCGGCCACCTTCAGGGGCAGGTCTTCCACTGTCGCAGCAGATGTGGGGGCGCCTGGCGCGTCTTCCGTGGTCGGCTCCGGGTCAAGCAGGGCGTCGTTCAGTGCTCCGAAGTCGTCCACCCGCTCGCCTCGCTCCGCCTAAAACAAAACATACAAAAAGTCAGCAAACACACGCACAAACCACATTCAGCAAACGCCAAACAAACGACAACGTTACCTGAGCCCTCGCAGCCTCGGCCCGCTCCCTGACCACATCACCACCATACAGACCCCACATCCGGTCATAGAGGGCACCGGCGGACTCCTTCACCACGGGGTCTTCGACCTTATAGATATCTCGCCCAAAGTCTTCATCTGCCCGGTCGAAGGCCTCATAGTGCCGGCACCCTTCGCGAGAGAGCGCGTTCATTGCCCCCTCGCAGGTGACCAGGGAGGCGAACGACATTAATCCACCCAAGACAGTGGGGAGCTCCTGCAGCTCCTCTTGCACCCATTCCAAGCAGCGAAGCCCGGCCTCTCGCTCCGGCACCACGAAGTCACCGGTCCGCGCACCCAGCTCGCGGTATGTGGCCATAAGCTGTGTGCGCGTCCGTTCGGCCTCCGTTCGTGCCGCGGCTTCGGCCCCCTTCGTGCGGCTCTCCAGAGCGGTGAGCCGCCCCCGCAGGTCTTCGGCGAGATCCTTGGCAAGATTGGCCTCCGCCCGTGCCAGCCTAGCCTCCGCCTGCGCGGCCTGCTCCTTGGCGACGGCCTCGTTGGCCTCCCTCCTCTCCCCCGCCAGCTGGCGCCGGAGGTCAGCCTTTTCCTCCTCCAGGGCGGCCACCTTGTCCGCCAGTTTACGACACTTGCTGTCGGAGGCCGACTTCTCACGGACAGCGTCAGCATGTTGCGTCCGAAGTCTCTCGACTTCGGCGGATAAGGCTGCCGTAAGCGCCCCCGACGCAGTACGGCTGGTGAAGTCAGCCACCTGCAGAGCACACGTAAGGCCATGGCCGAAAAAAAAGGAGCTCGGCGGACCTGACTCAGTGCCTCCGTCGCCTGACTCAGCGCCTCCGTCACTCCTTTCAGCCGGCGGGTCGCCGCGCCAGCCTCGTCTCTGACCAACGCGAGGGCCGACACCTCGCCTCCGGCGCCAAGGGCCCCGCCCCTCGCCTTCGACGACAGCGCAGCCGTCGCAATTGCCGCGGCAGGCACAGCCGCAGCAGGCCGGCCTTCGTCCGACCCTGCAACGCGTCAACGAGTGTAAAAAAAAGGCGGCCGGGTGACTTACCCCCAAGATAATCGTCCACACTGATATCGGTGCCGAAGTCGGCAACGCGCTTGCCCGGCGGCGGCAACGTTCTGGCCGCCTTCGCAGCCTCCGCCACTCCGCTGGCCGGCGGCACCACCTTCGTCAGTTTGGAGACCCCGGCGCCCGCCGTTGTCTCCGGCGCCTTGCTAGGTGCAGAGGCGCCCGCCTTCGCCGCCAGCGGCGGTTTGCCTCCGCTGGAGGCCGCAGCCTTCGCCGCTCCCCGCTGCCTTTTCGGCCGGGCTTCATGAATCCTGACGGTCGCCTGGCGTTTTTGCGCCGCCCCTTGGCGATCCTTGTCCATCAACGGTCACATCAAAAACCCCCGCGGAACCACTTCGAGCGAGGGCATCGTCTCCGCCATCTAGCGACGTCTTCGGCACCAGGTGACTTTGTCGAACTGGTCCCTCGGAGGGCAAATGTTGGAGCGAAGGCAGAAACGCCACCCTTCGCCCGAAGTCTCCACCGCTTAGCCCCTGCCCTGACAGAAAGCAGGCAGGGACGCCCATCGCTTGTCGGCACCAGAGACAACACGGAGACCCTTCGCTCGATTCGGCACCAGACGAAGGCCTGCGGCGACGCCTCCCCACGGCGCGGCCTCGGTCAGCTCCGAGGCCCACATGAGATCTGGCCCATTGTAGCGGGCCCTGCGTGGCCGCGTTTGTGTTACGGGCCTAATTTGTAAAGGCGTACTTGTAATTACAGCTTGTAACCCCGCTTTATGGGAATATTCTAGGGATAAACTAGGTACCTGAGGGCACATGCGTCCTTAACGCAAGGCGCCGTGCACTCGGATACCTATAAATACCCCCGCACGTGAGAGGCTGGATTAACAGAGCTTTTGCCATCACGCGCGAGTGCCCTGTTGCCATCACCATTCACCCGTGTTGGATCTCCTTGCTGTCGAGAGACAGTACCAACAACTATTTAACAGAACATTTTTCAGGTGGTACTAAAATTGGAAAGCAAGCAAACCAGCCAATTGTTTTGCTGATCGATGAACTTGATCTTCTTATGACAAGAAACCAATCGGTAATAATTCATTTCAGAATTAATAAATTATTTATTTTACCCATAGGTTTATATCAGGAAATTAATAAAAAACTAGCCTTTTCGTATTATAATTTGTTTTCTTATCATTTGACACTGGCATTTTTTTATCAGGTGTTGTATAACATTCTTGACTTATATACTCGTAATTATTGTACATTTTTTATATTTCATCTGTTTTGAACAGGGTTCTTCATAAATCCGCGGTGGGTTACTGGGTTTACTCTTTAATCACCATGTCATTGATATTCAAACTGAATCTATTGTTGAAGGGCATCCATTTCATCTGTTTGAATAATCCATTTTCAGAAGTTTGCTTCCTTCTTATATTTCATCTGTTTTGAACAGGGTTCTTCATCCATTTCAAGCTCTGATCTTTTTGGCCGTACCAATGTGGACGATTCTAACCTGGACCTAAGCGATGCAGATCTCATCAACAGAATATCTTTCCAGGTAACTTGTTGGCATAACCTGTTGTTTCTTGGAATTTTAGCGTGTAGCACCATAGTTTGCATACGTTTTAAGCCACAATTGAACTATGAGTTAGCGGAAACGTGCTAAGGAAAAACCAATACCATGCAGAGACGTCGTGTGAAAGTTGCATAAAGTCAACAGTCTCATTTCCTGTCATGGTTTTGTAGGCGTCACAGGATCTGTCTTCACTCAAGGACATAGCTGGAGAGACTGGAAAGAAGCTGACATCTTTCGCCTCCAATTTCATCAGCGACCTGGATAGAATCCTTTGAGCAGGCGAGGCCATGCCAGCAAAGCATTTTTCCTACCTTGCACCAGAATTTCCCTTCTAGCTTGGATTGGGTCGCGGACTCGCCGGTGCATCACCGACAGTTGAAAGTAGTTCTTGCACAGCTACAGCTCTGTAGAGGAATCCTATTATGCGTTTGTATTTTGATCTTTGTTGTGAGAATTGAAGGTATTTTTATTCGTGAATACTTCACAACGGTGAAGCGTACACTACAGTTTACATACGTTGAGTTGCTTGTATCTTGGAAGGAAGGTTCATACTATGTCCTGTGCGTGTGGTAAATGAAAGATGCTCTTGTCAAGGTTGACTGTCATGATAATGGAATTCGTATCTGGTCGTTTTCGTGCCGGTGTGTCTAAAGATTCAGCCAACAGCATGAGAAAGCTGCCTAGATGTTTGCGGCTGTCCTTGAATTGCTTGTTTTCTCGTGAGCCACTGGAACTGGGCGATGACCAATTGAAGATTCTGGGCAGATTTCTGGAGGCTTATGGCCAATAGAAACTCCGTGGTGATTTTATCATTATTATCAGTAGGTTTTGGAATTTTATCATCAGATCAATAAATCATAGACACAATATAGCACGCATTTGTATATAATTTATCGTGGTATTATATATTTCCGTTGCAACGCACGGGCACTCACCTAGTAATATTGAATTACATTTATACCTTCGGCTTGACAGAAGGTACAAAGCTTGAGAGTGACGTGCGAGTGAATACAAGTCAGCGTGAACAGTACAGGGTTACTGTTCACCTATTTATAGGCGCGGATGCAGCCGGCTCGAAATTACATTTGTGTCCTTGATACCTAATCATATTCATGATACAAAATGCTAGGGACTAGATGGTCTTCTCCTCTTTAAGTCGGTGCTGTCCTTCGTCTCAAGCACAATCATTGTGCCGAAGCTTTGTTGATGATAGCTTCGGCATATCGTCTTGCCGAAGGTGTTTTTGCTTAGAGGACCTTCGGCGAGGAAGAAGGCCCCCAACAGTAGCGCCTTCGCGGTGATAGATCGTTTTTCGTAATGAGCTCGATCTACGAAAAATACAAAGGCTTCGGAATGCCGAAGGTCCGAAAAACACTGTAACACCCTGAATTTGGGGGTATAAAATTCCTTTTCTAATATCCACCAAATTCAGGTGTTACCCTCCCTTTTCCTTGTTTTTTCTCTTCTTTTCCCTAAATAGTGGGGAATTATTTTGTTCTAAATCTACATGTAAGCCTAGTAAATTAAAAACCTTATAAGTGCTTTGATTGTCTTATCATGCTGAAGTGCATTTATTTTATGCTTAACGTATTGTCTTGTTGTGTATCCATTTAATTTGTAGCTCTTTCTTGTGTATAAATACGAATAGGAATAAAAGAAAATAATCAAAAGAAGAAAATAGAAAAAGTCCTTGCGCGCTGTTGCACCTGGCCGATGTTGTCTCGCCGCGGGGTTCACCGTCACGTTAGCACCGTCGCTGCACAGGAGAGCCTTCATCGCTCTCGTCATCGCCATGGTGATCGTCAACACCCATCTACTCCCCTGCCTACCTCAGCGCGGTAGCCTTCGCGACTCGCCCGCAGCGACGCGACGTCCCAGGCGTGGTCATGGCGCGCTAGTCCAGCAACGTCCCGGCGATCCTCCCTTGTCGTCGTGTTGGCTATACAGCCATGGTGGCTTGGTGCCGCTAGCGGCCGGATAGCCTGCCCCCGCTAGCGTACCCTCCCTGCGCGGCCAACCAGCGGGCCACAGCCTGGGGTTTTGCCGAGCCGTCGCATCCGTATCCGCATGACTGTCGCGCCTTGCCGATCAGCAGTCGCTTGGGTGCTCGTCGTCGCCGAGGTGAGCCGTCTATCCACATCTACTCCCATGTCTACCCATGTGCGTGATGTCATGTGCCATATCGCGCGCATGACTCGGCGGTACTGTTCGCGCATCGCCGTTCGAGCGAGCCACGATTCATGCGCTTTAATAATATTGGTTCACCACATCGTTCATATTAAATAATTAACTTGTGGTTTAGTTGTCGGTTATTAAAATAGAAATTCAATCGAATCTATTTGATAATTTTATACCTGTTATCCTGATTATGTCAACTTAAATGTTGTATTCGATATTTTGTTAATATAAGAACGATACAGTCGAGTAGAATTCGTATGTCGAGTCATGTTTAGCCGCGAATGGTTAGTTATCCAATATATATAACCCGCGTCGTAAACTCGTAACCACTCGTTTTTGTCGTTCCAGATACGTTAGCTTCATAATGAAGTTGTGTACACATAAAAATATTACTTTAACGTAACTCATGTTTCATTTAGTTAGTTAATTATTTGTTGAATCTTCGACTATTAAAATGGAAGTTTAATAAAAAACTAAGTTAAAGTTTAATTTATGCTTTATAAGTACATGTTAGTGTGACTAATAACAACATAAATATTCAAAGACAATACTGGCCTAGTGTTAACGTGATATCGGTTTTGATTTTCACGTGTTGTTTCGCGCGCGTCGTCGCACGTTGTCGGCACGTGCCGCGCGTCGTCTGCACGCTAAGTCGCGTGTGGCCATGCATCGTCCGAGCGTCGTCGTGCTGTCCGCGTGCATAGTCTTGTTGACTCACGCGTGTTGCGCGCTGTCGTGCGTGTTGTTTCGCGTTCCGTTCACGCGCTGTTTTGTACAGTATCGCGTGTCGACCACGTGTGTCGCGCGGCGTCTGCGCGTGGTAATAAATTGTTTTCGCTTATAAGCACTCATGTTAGTAACGCTAATTAGTTAGGTCATATATGTTAGATAATTAACTTAAGGTTCGCTCGACTAATATTCATTAGACTAATATTTTAATTGGATTAAATATGTAGTGTTCAACTGTATTTTTTTAATAAACATTAACATGATCAGTATTAACTTAACTGCTTTGTAATTATTTAATATTTGTTTAGTATAAACGTGTCACCTATTTAGTTCTCGTCTGTCGCGCGTACAGCTCCGCACGTGGCGGCGTGCTGGTTCACGCGTCGTTCACGCTTGTCGCGCGCGTTGTTTCGTGTGTCGTCAGCGTGCTATGTCGTGCGTGTCCGCGCGTCGTTTGCACGCTGTTGTGCTGTTTCACGCGTCATAAATTCGTCTCACTTAGAATCTCCCATTTTAATTAAATTACTTAATTAACTGACATTTGTTAGTGTAGCAGATTAATCGTACTGACTGATGTATAATATTTATATTTGATAATGTTGAACTAAAAGTTATAATTAATACTTGTTTAACGTTAACGCGCTAACCTCTCGACCATAGCTCAGACTATCGCGTTTCTTTTCCTTGTGTGACCGTAGTAGCGAGCTCTATTTCGTTTTGTATATTTTATATTGTTTTTATTTGAATGGTGTAATGTTCTTATGCATATACATATGTTTGTTTGTTTGTGCCTGTTGGTATTCGCTGTGCGTCGCGAATAGTTTGCGATCCGTTTCCGAGCTTCGAGGGATCGAAGGTCAAGCTTTGGCGACCAAGCGATCTGGCTCTTCGAGTTCTACAAGGTTGAAGATCCCGAGCATCTGTTTGGTGAAGGCAAGTGTCCTCTAACCTATTATGTCCTATCTACTTATAATTCATTGTCCCGCATTACTTAATTTAAACCTAAGGATTGACTAGCTTTCTATTTACCTTATCCTTGTTTACCTTTTGGGTTATCATGGTTAGCATTATGCTATTTCTTTACTTTAATCAATGAACATGATGTGAATATTATGATACTTTGATGTTATCCCGATAAGAATCTTGTGATACTTTAGGGGACTCAGGCCATTTTCCTGAGTATCTCTCCGTTAGGACCTGTTCGGGGAGTGACAACTCGGGATAAAAGTGCAACCATGAGGGTGCAATGGGATGCCCTTAGCTGACTAATTAGATGAACTTGGGGGTGTAGTTGGATTTGCCGGAGGGCCGTCAATGGGGGCCGGGACGTAGTGCTCGCTCTGCCAAGGTCAGGGTGCAGAGGTTCATTTGATTTGGTTTTGTTAGTCACCCACCTTGGGGAGGTGTACTGCGCTTGTACGACTGGTGAAACCTAACGAGTAGCTATGCACCAGGGGAGTCTTTGTAAAGGCTACGTAGTGAGACCCTACTAGGTCACCTCGATAGTGATCAATGGAGAGTCATGATCTCCGGACAGAATGGGAATCACGGCTTGTGGGTAAAGTGTGCGACCTCTGCAGATGATTAGAAATTGATATATCAGCCGTGCTCACGGTTATGAGCGGCCTTGGGATCCTATTTGATTAGAGATACAGATGGTTCGAGATACAATGGTTCTATTGATGGTTTTGGTTCGATGATGATAATGATGTTTCCTCGATGAGGAAATGGTTCACGGGTTGGCTATCACTAAAACTTGGCTTCCACTAATAATAAATACCTGACCAACTAAAAGCAATTGCTTGAGCTTAACCCCACATAAAGCTAGTCCACCTCAGCCAAACGAGACATTTGCTGAGTACGTTGATGTGTACTCACCCTTGCTTTCACAAGACACCAGGTTGCCTTTGGTGCAATCTATGCTTAGGTAAAGAAGAAGGCGTCAAGGCGAATCTCCAGGAGTTGCAGGACTTCGGCGAGTTCGAGGATTAAGCTAGCGACCTCCCTCAGTCAGCTGCCTGTGGTGGGTTAATTTACGTTGGCTATGTTTCTATTCTATGTACTTTGATTATATTATGTAAACGACTCTAGTCTTTCATATTATTACTTATTCTTTATTGTATTTTTCGGCGTTCCGAGACCGGGGGGTCCCCGAGCCGACGAGTGAGTGTGCCGCGTGCCCCAGCCCAGATGGGTCGAGCGCGTGGGCGAGCGCGAAGGGGGGAGAGAGAGCGAGAGCGAGGTGGCCGGAGCCGGGTCGTGAGGGAGTCGGAGGTTCCCGCGGCCTTCGTGTTCGTCCCGCGCCCAGGTCGGGTGCGCTTGCAGTAGGGGGTTACAAGCGTCCGCGCGGGTGAGGGGAGCGAGCGGCCCCGAGAGAGCGCCTGCCCCTGCCCTCGTTCCCGCGAGGCCAACCTTCTCTAAGAAGGCCCTGGTCCTTCCTTTTATAGGCGTAAGGAGAGGATCCAGGTGTACAAATGGGGGTGTAGCAAGGTGCTACGTGTCTAGCGGGGGAGAGCTAGTACCCTAAGTACATGCCAAGGTGGCAGCCAGAGAGATCTTGGCACCCAGCTAGTGTGGCGTCGTGGCTGTTGGAGAAGCGATGGAGCCGGACGGAGGGACAGCTGTCGGAGTGGTTGGGCCCTTGCTGACGTCCCCCTGCTTTCGTAAGGGAGCTGGGAGCCGCCGTCGTCATGGGTCCAGCGGGGCGCCATCATTGCCTATCTGGCGGAGCTAGCCAGATGGGACGTCGGTCCTGTTCTCTGCGGCCCGAGTCGTCTCGGGGTAGGGTGATGATGGTGCTTCCTGTCGACGTGGCGGACTTGTGCCCTAGGTCGGGCGACGTGGAGTCTCTTCCGAGGCCGAGGTCGAGTCTGTCCTGCATGGCCGAGGCCGAACCTGAGCACCCGGGTCGGGCGAGGCGGAGGTCGGGGTGGAGTCCGAGCCCTGGGTCGGGCGAAGCGGAGTTCATCGTCTTCCGGGGCCTTAGCCCGAGTCCGAGCCCTGGGTCGGGCGGAGCGGAGTTCGCCGTCTTCCGGGGCCTTAGCCCGAGTCCGAGCCCTGGGTCGGGCGGAGCGGAGTTCGCCGTCTTCCGGGGCCTTAGCCCGAGTCCGAGCCCTGGGTCGGGCGGAGCGGAGTTCGCCGTCTTCCGGGGCCTTAGCCCGAGTCCGAGCCCTGGGTCGGGCGGAGCGGAGTTCGCCGTCTTCCGGGGCCTTAGCCCGAGTCCGAGCCCTGGGTCGGGCGGAGCTTCCTCTGGCGCTTTTGGCCAAGCCTGGCCGCCCGTCGGTCTTACTCTTTGCGTTAAAGGCCCCAGTGACTTGGTCGGTCGGCGCGGTGATTTAGTCAGGGTTACTTCTTATCGAAGGCAAGGCCTCGGGCGAGCCGGAGATGCGTCTGCCGTGGAAGAGGAGGCCTCAGGCGAGACGGAAACATCTTAGGGTCGGCTGCCCTTGCCCGAGGCTAGGCTCGGGCGTGGCGTGATCGAGTCGCTCGTATGGACTGATCCCTGACTTAATCAAACCCATCAGGCCTCTGCAGCTTTATGCTGATGGGGGTTACCAGCTGAGAATTAGGCGTCTTGAGGGTACCCCTAATTATGGTCCCCGACAGTAGCCCCCGAGCCTCGAAGGGAGTGTTAACACTCGCTTGGAGGCTTTCGTCGCACTTTTTTGCAAGGGGACCAGCCTTTCTCGGTTGTACTTTGTTCCGGTGGGTGCGCGCGAGCGCACCCGCCGGGTGTAGCCCCCGAGGCCTCGGAGGAGTGGTTTCACTCCTTCGAGGTCTTAATGCCTTGCGTAATGCTTCGACTGGTCTGGCGGTTCCCTCATGCGAACAGGCCGTAGCCCGGGTGCACTGTCGGGGCCCAAGTTCTCGGGCTGGTATGTTGACGCTGTCAACGGTTCGGCCGGAGCCGGGTTTGCGAGAGCAGCCCCCGAGCCTCCGCACAGAGCGAGAGGACGATCAGGGACAGACTCGGCTTTTTTACATACGCCCCTACGTCGCCTTTCCGCAAGGAGGAGGGGGGGAGTGCGCCATGTTACCCTCGATGGGCACCGAACATGGTGTCTCCGGTGAGCTGCAATCGGGTAATCCGAGTGGACGTCCGTGCCCCGTTCGTTGGGGGTCGGCTAGGGGCCCGGAGGCACGCCCAAAAGTACCTGCGGGTGATCTGCCGGACCCGGTCCCCTGGCGACGGGGTCCGAGGGCTCGTTGCCTCCCTCCGATGGGATTCCGTTACAGAGTCGTTCCCGCTGGTCTCGGAAATGTCCTAGGGTACCTCGGGAGCGCAGCCCGAGCCTTGGTTATGTATCGAACGTACCCCTGGTCATCCCTCGCTCGGTGTCTGAGGCGACTGTGAACCCTTCGGGGGGCCAGCCTTCGAACCCCTGATCAGTAATGGGCGCGGAGCCCGAGTAGCCTGAGGCGGTCGTGGAACCTTTCGGGGGCCGACCTTCGAACCCCTGACCAGTAGTGGGTGTCGGGCCCACGCGATCTGAGGCGGCTGTTGAACCCTTCGGGGGGCCAGCCTTCGAACCCCTGATCAGTAAGGAGGCTTGGAGCCTAGTTCCTTCACGGGGAAGGATCCCTTTGGGGGTATCCCCCTTCCCGGTCCCTGTTGCAAGAGATAGAGAAAGAGGAAAAAGGGAAAAAGGATACGAAATTGAACGACGTGGCGTACCTATTTGGTGTGGCCGCTTTGGCGAAAGGCGATACGTCGCCAGCTGCTCCCGCCAGTAGCGCTGCCCGTTGAGCTGCGGAGTTAATGCGCCGGGGCGAGTAGTTGGCGAGGCTGCCGTTGCGCGTGCGCGAGCCGTTCGAGGAACGGGTCACGGGCGTGTCGTCTTCACACCGTGAGAGAGGGGGTTCTCTTGCTGCCTCCGGATGGGACGTGAGCCTGGCTGATGGCGTGATCGCTGCTCTTGCGCGCCTGCCACTGTCATTACTGCCGGCCCACTTTTGACCGTGTTTGACCGCTGCGTCAGGCTGGCGCAGCTGGGCCGCGCGCGGGGCTGCCTCGGGTCGTGGTATTGGTTCCGCAACCGAGGAGGTGCGGTGGTGGCGCAAGTGGCATAGTGGCTTACATGCAGCATCCGGCGCGCCGGTTACGCGACGCGTGGGCTTGAGCCTCCGCGCTGGCCTGTCAGGAGTCGGAGAGGCGCGTCCACTTGGCGCGGCTGCATGCCGCCCGCATGGCTGCCCACCCCCTTCGCCCGTTGGTCTGGGCAAAAGTGGAGGGTCGCTTGTAACTGCTGGGTGGTTGCGCGCGCGCCGCGCGCGGCGGTTCGGCTTCCTCTGCTCGGAGCCGGTCTGCATGACAGGTGGGCCCCAGCCCCCGCGCCGCAGGGGAGGGCTTTGGAGGCGTGTTGGAGAAGACTCGGCCCGTGACGGTTGGGGGCGCAAGCACGGAGAGTTGCCTTTAAGAGGAGGGCGACCCCTTTCGTAAGGCGACCATGTCTTCCTCCTCCCTTATGCATCGTGTCTTTCCGCCTTTCAAGCCCCCGGATGGGGGAGACCGCCGTCCCCGTGCCTCATCGTCGGGGGACACCACTCCGTGGGAGCGGGTACCTTTCAGCCATCGTTCGGCTTCAAGGATTTTCATCATGCAGCCCGGTTGCTCCCCTCCGCTGGGGGTCACCCGAGACGGTGACCACCAGCTCCTGGGTGGGGAGGAGCAAACCGGACTGCGATCTAGGTCCCACCCTCAGCTTCAAGGATGTTCATCATCCTCGCTGGGGTGGGTGCCGGGCTGAGCCGGCGCTCTACCTCCCGCACGGGTTCGTGGGTCATCCTCTCCCACGATGTTCGAGGGAGAAGGCGCTCACTGGCCCTGCGGGCGGCCCGGACTTTGACAACGTGGGGTGGATCGGCGGCGGACGTCGTCACCTCCAGCGTGTCGGGTCCGCTGGCTCGGCTCCGGCGGCCCCTTCTGTTGGGGGGCAGCTGCCGCGCCGTGTACACGGGAGGTCCACCCTAGACGTCGCGCGCTGCTAGAGCGGCGTTCGTGTTCTGGGGTGGCCCTGCCTTTGCACCGGGGCGGCGCCTTTGCACGGAGGCCGGTGCCCCACTCATCTGGGAGGATTTGAGTGGGGATCTGCCGGTAGGCTGATGGCTCCTGGCGTCAGTGCTGAGGTGGAGGCGGCTCGAGAAGTCCCCGTCACCGACGGGATCACCGCCACCATCGGTGCTTCGGGCCTCCGGCTCTTTTTACTTGTCCTCGCCCCTCGAGCGTTGGCGCGGGCGGGGGCAAGGCTGCAGCAGTGCCTACCCCTGAGGCCTGCGCTGCTGCAGTTCGGCCATCCGGAGTGGGGGCCGTTGCCGTCGTAGTCGGAGCGGGTGGCGACGAGCCGCCCGTTAGTCTTCCGTAGCCCCGCAGGCCCGCCCCTACCGAGTGGGGTTGTTCGTACCTGCGGGGGGGGGGGGGGGGGGGGAACCGGAGTTCCGTTTGTAATGGCACTTCGAGTGCCGGGTTTTTCGTTCATTTTGGCTTTCGGGGCCTGAACATGTATGTAATTACGGCACGGAGCCGTGTTTTTTCCTCATTCCCGAGCACTAAGACTCGTCTGCTGATTGTCTGAACCGCTTCATTAAGCATGAGTCGCCCCGTGTCAAGGTGACGAGTGAGGTATCCGTATCCCGGAGGCGTAGGAGTCCCTCGGCTCGGTCGGCCCTGTTGTCCGAGGCTCCTCTAGCTTAGTCAAAGAGACCCCTCGGCCGCTCTTCGACGAGCCGAGGCCGGGGGTAGCGATATCAGCATGAGCAGAGGCAGAGTTGGCTCGGAAACGAAACCTGGTTGGCCGGAGCCTGGCCGGGTTGTCCGTTGGCAGGATCGACACCGGAGTCGGTCAGCCGAGGCTTCGGACCGGGCTCGTGCCCTCGGAAGGTGGTTGGCCGAGGCCCCAGAGGTGGCTGGCCGAGCCGCCTGCTCGGGCCGGATTCCCGGAGAAGTCCCTGACAACGATCGCCCGGGCGTGGTGATGACGCCGTCCTTTGGAGCGGAGGCCCTCGGACCGCGTCGCCGTTCGAGGCTAGTTCGGGCCTTGCCGAAGGTGCTGTCGATGCCGAGGGTGTCGCCGCCCCCTTCCAGCGCCGAGACCTGAGCCTGCAGGATCAGCCTGTCTTGTAGCGTGTGCTTTGTGCGGCCGCCGAGGCCAGAACACACACCCTTGCTGTGTTGTAAAGTTGCGTCCCTTTTCCTCTTGTTCCAAGCATCTGGACTTTTTATCGGTAACAGGGATGTTTGTGCGAGCGAAAGTTGCTTCTCGCGGAAGGTGAGGAGTGAGGTATCCGTATCCCGGAGGCGTGGGAGTCCCTCGGCTCGGTCGGCCTTGCCGCTTACGCGCACTTTTACTCGTCCATGAGGCCCTATCACCGACTTAGTCGAGAAAACTCGAAGAATCGCTTCGACAGAAGAGCTTCCGAACGTAGAGACTTGTTCGATCCGCGGAGTCACCTTATCCGAGCGCGAGTTACTTATCGCAGAAGGTGATGAGCGAGGTATCCGTATCCCGGAGGCGTAGGAGTCCCTTGGCTCGGTCAGCCTTGGCTGCTTACGTGTACCCTGTCGTTTCCATGACCCACTTTTCGAAGTAGTCAAAAAGCACGAAAGATATTCTGATAAAAGAGATTTTCTGTTCGAGGAAAATTTTGACGCAGAGGGGGTTTCCCCCCTTTTAGCCCCCGAGGGAGGGTCGGGCTTTGCCGAGGCGAGGCCGACCCTTCCTTGTTGACTAAACTTTGCGTGGGTGCGAGGTATATGAACAATTTGGAAACATCTCAAGGGTAGAAGCGACATAGCTGTTGGATGTTCCAAGCGTTGCCGTAGACCTCGCCTTGACTGTTGGCTAGCTTGTACGTTCCGGGCTTCAGAACTTTGGCGATGACGAACGGCCCCTCCCAGGGGGGCGTGAGCTTGTGCCTCCCTCGGGTGTCTTGCCGCAGCCGAAGCACCAGATCGCCCACCTGGAGGTCTCGGGGTCGGACCCCTTGGGCGTGGTAGCGTCGCAGGGACTGCTGATACCGCGCCGAGTGTAGTAAGGCCCTGTCCCGAGCCTCATCCAGCTGGTCCAGCGAGTCTTCTCGGCTAGCTTGGTTGCTTTCTTCGTTGTAGGCCCTCGTCCTCGGGGAGCCGTATTCCAGGTCAGTGGGCAGGACGGCCTCGGCCCCGTAGATCAGGAAGAACGGCGTGAAACCTGTGGCTCGGCTTGGCGTCGTCCTCAGGCTCCAGACCACCGAGGGGAGTTCCTTCATCCATCGCTTGCCGAACTTGTTGAGATCATTGTAAATCCGGGGCTTGAGCCCTTGTAGAATCATGCCGTTGGCACGTTCCACTTGCCCATTCGACATGGGATGAGCTACGGCGGCCCAGTCTACCCGGATGTTGTGATCCTCGCAAAAATCCAAGAATTTTTTGCCGGTGAACTGGGTGCCATTGTCGGTGATGATGGAGTTCGGGACCCCGAAGCGATGGATGATGTTGGTGAAGAACGTCACCGCCTGCTCGGATCTGATGCTGTTTAGGGGTCGGACCTCGATCCACTTGGAGAATTTGTCGACAGCGACCAGCAGGTGCGCTGCTTCGAGAATCGCGGGCCCTGTCACCCTCTGCGGGTGGCCCGGCCCGGTGGAAGTGGCGCCGAAGCATGACGCACCCCTCGAGGGTGTGCTTGACGGGCCCCTGATGATAGGGGCACGTCTCCTTGAGTGCCTTGTCGAAGAGGTTGGCGCCTCCGGGGGGCTTCCGAGGGTTCTTGTACTCGGCGGCGGCGACAAGGTCCGTGCTGGCGGCGTCGCGTTTCGCTTGCGACTTCCTCCTGCCTTTCTTCTTGGCGCCGAGCGGAGTAGACGCCTCGGGAGCATCTTCCGACGGGCGGCCCTGGGGCTGCTTGTCCTTTCGGAAGATGGCCTCGACCGCCTCCTGACCAGAGGCGAACTTGGTGGCGATGTCCATCAGCTCGCTCGCCCTGGTGGGGGTCTTGCGACCCAACTTGCTCACCAGGTCACGGCAGGTGGTGCCGGCAAGGAACGCGCCGATGACATCGGAGTCGGTGATGTTGGGCAGCTCGGTGCGCTGCTTCGAGAATCGCCGGATGTAGTCCCGAAGGGACTCTCCCGGCTGTTGCCGGCAGCTTCGGAGGTCCCAGGAATTCCCGGGGCGCACGTACGTGCCCTGGAAGTTGCCGGCGAAAGCCTGGACCAGATCCTCCCAGTTGGAAATCTGCCCCGGAGGCAGGTGTTCCAACCAAGCGCGAGCGGTGTCGGAGAGGAACAGGGGGAGGTTGCGGATGATGAGGTTGTCGTCGTCCGTCCCACCCAGTTGACAGGCCAGGCGGTAGTCCGCAAGCCACAATTCCGGTCTCGTTTCCCCCGAGCACTTCGTGATAGTAGTCGGGGGTCGGAATCGGGGCGGAAACGGCGCCCGCCGAATGGCCCGGCTGAAGACCTGCGGACCGGGTGGTTCGGGCGAGGGACTCCGATCCTCCCCGCTGTCGTAACGTCCCCCACGCCTGGGGTGATAACCTCGGCGCACCCTTTCGTCGAGGCGGGCACGACGGTCGCGATGAGGGTGCTCGTCACCGAGGTGGCCCGGGGCCGCAGGCGCGGTATTGCGCGTGCGCCCGGTGTAGACCGAGGCTTCCCGCATGAGTCGGGAAGTCGCGGCACGAGGTTCCGAGGGGTACCCCTGCCTTCGGGAGGCAGAGCTCTCGGCCCGCCGGGCCGCAGCGCCTTCCAGGAGATGCTTGAGCTCTCCCTGGATTCGCCGACCCTCGGTGGTCGATGACTCCGGCATCGCGCGGAGGAGCATTGCTGCGGTGGCCAGGTCCTGACCGGTTCCGCCGGATGCGGGTGGCGGTCTGTCCCTGGCATCGTTGGCGATGCGGTGCTGGAGGCCTTGGGGCAGGTGACGTATTCCTCCGGCCGGGGGCTGGCTCGCCCATACCTGCCCGACGTTCCGGCGGATTGCCTCGAGCGCTCCTGCTCCCTCATCGAGCCCGGCCTGCGCCCCGCGGACTTGCTCGAGCTGTGGGTCGTGACCCCCCGCCGGAACGGGGACCACAGCTAGCTCCCGCGGGATGTCGGCGCGAGGCGCTGGCCTAGGGGGGTCACCATCCTCCAGCATGCCGAGACAGCTGCCTCCGGAGGGATCCCCTAGCTCGACGTGGAAACATTCGCGGCTCGGGCCGCAGTCCTTGTCGTCAAGGCTGCGGCTGCCATCGGAACAGTCGGAGAGGCAGTAGTTGCATGCGGTCATGAAGTCCCGCATGGCACTGGGGTTGCCAGATCCAGAGAAATCCCAGCAGATGCTGGGGTCGTCATCTTCCTCGGACCCAGAGGGTCCGTAGGTCGAGACACCCGTCAATCGGTCCCAAGGCGACCGCACACGAAACCCCAGAGAGGTTGCACTCGCCTCAACGTGAGCACCCGGCAAAGCGAGGTCGCCAGGCGGGTTGAGGCCGAGTCGAAATGACAAAGGATGGGAATCAGCCGGTACCTTTTGGTCGACGAGGATCGACGAAGTCGCATCGGGGGCTGATCGTGCTGTCGTCCTGGGTGCGAGGGCGACGTCCTGCAGGCCCTCCGTGAGCGCGCTGGCGTCGTCCACTTGCTCGGGATTGGCGTGTCGCGGGGGGACGGCGCTCGCCTTCGCCTCAAACGCGTGGGTGATGCCCGACGCGTCCTCCGTTGGGGCGCTGGGGATGTCGATTTGCTCGACAGTCGACTGAGCGCAGCCTCCCGCTCGGCCTTGGTTGCCCCGCCTCCTCCTCCGATGGCGAGGGAGAGGATGAGGTGAGCTCGAAAGTTGTCCTTCCCCCACGCGGGAAAGACGTCGTCGATTCCGCCGCCGGCGGGCGGGCTGTCCGCCACCATTGTCGCTGTCGCGCGGCGGTGGAAGGAGAATCATGTCGTAGTTGCTGTCGAAAGACATGAACTCGAGACTCCCGAAACGGAGCACCGTCCCGGGTCGAAGAGGTCGTTGGAGACTGCCCATCTGGAGCTTGACGGGAAACTACTCGTCAACACGCAGCAGGCCCCTACCTGGCGCGCCAACTGTCGGCGTTCCGAGACCAGGGGGTCCCCGAGCCGACGAGTGAGTGTGCCGCGTGCCCCAGCCCAGATGGGTCGAGCGCGTGGGCGAGTGCGAAGGGGGGAGAGAGAGAGCGAGAGCGAGGTGGCCGGAGCCGGGTCGTGAGGGAGTCGGAGGTTCCCGCGGCCTTCGTGTTCGTCCCGCGCCCAGGTCGGGTGCGCTTGCAGTAGGGGGTTACAAGCGTCCGCGCGGGTGAGGGGAGCGAGCGGCCCCGAGAGAGCGCCTGCCCCTGCCCTCGTTCCCGCGAGGCCAACCTTCTCTAAGAAGGCCCTGGTCCTTCCTTTTATAGGCGTAAGGAGAGGATCCAGGTGTACAAATGGGGGTGTAGCAAGGTGCTACGTGTCTAGCGGGGGAGAGCTAGTACCCTAAGTACATGCCAAGGTGGCAGCTGGAGAGATCTTGGCACCCAGCTAGTGTGGCGTCGTGGCTGTTGGAGAAGCGATGGAGCCGGACGGAGGGACAGCTGTCGGAGTGGTTGGGCCCTTGCTGACGTCCCCCTGCTTTCGTAAGGGAGCTGGGAGCCGCCGTCGTCATGGGTCCAGCGGGGCGCCATCATTGCCTATCTGGCGGAGCTAGCCAGATGGGACGTCGGTCCTGTTCTCTGCGGCCCGAGTCGTCTCGGGGTAGGGTGATGATGGCGCTTCCTGTCGACGTGGCGGACTTGTGCCCTAGGTCGGGCGACGTGGAGTCTCTTCCGAGGCCGAGGTCGAGTCTGTCCTGCATGGCCGAGGCCGAACCTGAGCACCCGGGTCGGGCGAGGCGGAGGTCGGGGTGGAGTCCGAGCCCTGGGTCGGGCGAAGCGGAGTTCATCGTCTTCCGGGGCCTTAGCCCGAGTCCGAGCCCTGGGTCGGGCGGAGCGGAGTTCGCCGTCTTCCGGGGCCTTAGCCCGAGTCCGAGCCCTGGGTCGGGCGGAGCGGAGTTCGCCGTCTTCCGGGGCCTTAGCCCGAGTCCGAGCCCTGGGTCGGGCGGAGCGGAGTTCGCCGTCTTCCGGGGCCTTAGCCCGAGTCTGAGCCCTGGGTCGGGCGGAGCGGAGTTCGCCGTCTTCCGGGGCCTTAGCCCGAGTCCGAGCCTGGGTCGGGCGGAGCTTCCTCTGGCGCTTTTGGCCAAGCCTGGCCGCCCGTCGGTCTTACTCTTTGCGTTAAAGGCCCCAGTGACTTGGTCGGTCGGCGCGGTGATTTAGTCAGGGTTACTTCTTATCGAAGGCAAGGCCTCGGGCGAGCCGGAGATGCGTCTGCCGTGGAAGAGGAGGCCTCAGGCGAGACGGAAACATCTTAGGGTCGGCTGCCCTTGCCCGAGGCTAGGCTCGGGCGTGGCGTGATCGAGTCGCTCGTATGGACTGATCCCTGACTTAATCAAACCCATCAGGCCTCTGCAGCTTTATGCTGATGGGGGTTACCAGCTGAGAATTAGGCGTCTTGAGGGTACCCCTAATTATGGTCCCCGACAGTATTCGAGGCATTGTGCTATGATGAGTCATTTATGTAATCGTTGTGTACCTGAATTTCTGATCCTGGCACGTACATGGTTCGCATTCGGTTTACCTTCCAAAACCGGGTGTGACATAAGTGGTATCAAAGCCCTTGCTGACTGTAGGACCACTGACCTAGAGTAGCATTGGCCGTTTTAAGGACTTATTGATTATTACTTCACCTCATCCTTGATTCTGCTTCAAAATATTAGTCACCTCGACTAATTCTATGTTGTGCTCCTATATGTCCCCTTGCCAAAAGTATTTTATTCTAGTATGGTCTATACTTCTCTCAATCTATTAGATCTGATCTCACTCTTGTGCTTGCAACATCTTTGTAGATTCCCCCTGACCACAACCTTCTTGTCTTTTTGGGATTCTTTCCTCTTTTGTCATTAAAATTGCTACCATCTGGCAAACTCTAGTCCTTTGGCATTGACATGCTTGTACCCCTTTAATACTCTTGTTTTGAATACTTGCCTCTAAATTTCTACTGCCTACTTAAACATTTTAGTTTATATGTCCATGATCTTCGGGTCTTTTGAGACCCTTTCCTCTTCTGTTGTTAAGTCGCTGTCTTTCAGCAATTTCTTGGCCCTTGGTATTTGTATGCTCATCTTCTTGAAATCTTGCATACTCTCATCTTTTTTACGCTTAACTTCATACCCCAATGTTTGTTTAAGACATTTTAGTTTACATGCCCTTGGCCACCCTTGTTTCTCGACGATCCATGAGCAATCATTCTATTTTACACATCTTTGGTGACCTCGTTGTCCCTTTATAACTTCTCTCGATAATGAATTCTTACTTCAACCATTATATTGAAACCTTACCTATCTTACCCTTGATTGTTTTCCCCACTTCATCACTTTGTGAGGCTTGCCTTAACTCTATCATTGGTTATGCTTTCACGATTATCAAGCTTTACCCTTGCCACCTCTATATCTTACCTTGATGCTTATATTATATCTGTCCTTAAAAAACCTTTTCCCCTTAATCTCAATCTTATAGTTGTATTTTACCTATTTGCCCTAGGTTGTATTCTCTTCCTTGTCTCTTGCGAGTTTTTAACTCCATCCTTTGTTGTTCGTTACTACCTTTACCTTCATCGTCTATCCATCTTACCTTGATGACTATCTTATGTCTGTTATTTAAAATCCCCTCTCCCATCTCGATTTGAGAGAAGTGTTTTATTTATCTCGCCCTTGGTTGGAACCTCATATTTTCTAGGTGTGTGTTTTATCTTAACTCCATTCTTTGTTGCACTCATACCACCGGCTCTTCTATGCCTTCATCTTTTCTCTTATACCCTTGTCCATTATTGCCTTTGACCCTTGCGATATTTATGTTTTCTACCTAAATGCTTACCTCGAGCTTATCCTTTAAAAGCCTCCCATTTCCTTCAACCCAGTTTGAGGCTGTGAGTTATCTATCTCTCCTTTGATTTGTTTTCACTCCTTGTTACCATACAGGTTTTGTCTTAATTCCATCCTTTGTTGTGTGTTTTATTTGCTACCACCATCTCCTTGTCATCCATTGATCTTGCTTGGATACTCATCTTTATTTTGGCTCTTTAAAAATCTCCTCTCTTCCACCTCAATTGGAGAGTGGCAGTTTACTTATCTGGCTCTTGGACGTACCCTGTCCTTTTCCATTTACAGGTCCTACCTTAACTCCATCCTTTATGGTACTTACATCCTTTGTCTTATGCCTATTTACCTCTTCTCTTACATTCTTGTCTGGTATCACCTTTAACCCTTGTAATATTCATACCCTTACCTTCATGCTTACCTTGAACCTCCCATTTAAAGCCTTCTCTTTTCCATCCTTGTTCGAGGATAATGTCTCACCTATTTCACCATTGACTGCTCCCCCTTCTTTGACGCCTTGCAAGTTTTGTCTAAGATACATCCTTCGTTGCGTGTTTGTCCATTATCACCTTAACCCTTGTCATCCCTCGATCTTTACCTTGATGCTCATCATGTACCCATATTTTAAAACTTCCTCTCCCATTTTAGTTCAAGAGTGTTGTCTCACCCCTCCCCGCTCTTGTTCGTTCCCTTCTCCTCTGTCGCGTTGCAAGTCTTGTCTTAACCCGATCTTTTGGTGTACATTTTGCCTGCTACCTCATGTACCTTTGTAATCACTAGGTCTTCCCATGATGCTTATCTTATGCCTACCTTTTGAATTATCATCTTTCCCATCTTGATTTGAGAATGGTGTTTTACCTATCCTGACCTTGGTTGCATTCTCCCCCTATCGTTTACAATTCTTGCTTCAGCTCCATCCTTTATTATGCTCATGCCCCTATCCTGCATGTCTTATTATTCCCCTTGCCTTTCGATGGCCTTAGAGTAGTTTCCCCTTTGTAAGGAAAGACCACCATCTAGTTAACATTAACGTGTAGCAACGAGATGCCTGTTGCTGTGTGCTTGCGTTGTTTGTCTTTGTGGGATGATTGATTTGCTTCTTTGTGATGAGTGTTGATGCGTTGTGGCCCTTGGTCCGCAATGACATCAGTTCACTAGCTGAGTGCCATAGAGTTAGGTAGCTGGGTGGTCTCCCTTTTCTCTCTTTAATCCATCTATGCTTACCTTTTCTATCTATACTCTTCCCTTTTGCACCTGTCTGGTTGGCATCCTGCAACCTCTCTTAATCAGCCAAGATCAGAGTTCGCAACATCTTCATCAAGTGCGTATCAATGCTCCTGTTAAGGGGGTTAGTCGCTAACCCTAATGAAGACAATGCGATCAACGTCAACCAACAAGATTAGAGTGGCGCAGTGAAAGCGTGTGTGGGTCCTAAACCACAAGTCCAGGAGATCCTCAAGGATTGCATCAATTAGTCTCGAGCATTCGAAGGTCAAAGCAACCAATCCACAAGTCAAGCTGGCGGAGTCAAAGCTTGTTTAAAAGAAGCTATGAAAGACCGATGAACCAATCTCATTTTCTTGCTAGCCTCTTCTTGAATCTCGAGGGCGAGATTCCTGTTAAGGGGGTTAGATTTGTAACACCCTGAATTTGGGGGTATAAAATTCCTTTTCTAATATCCACCAAATTCAGGTGTTACCCTCCTTTTCCTTGTTTTTTCTCTTCTTTTCCCTAAATAGTGGGGAATTATTTTGTTCTAAATCTACGTGTAAGCCTAGTAAATTTAAAACCTTATAAGTGCTTTGATTGTCGCATCATGCTGGAGTGCATTTATTTTATGCTTAACGTATTGTCTTGGTGTGTATCCATTTAATTTGTAGCTCTTTCTTGTGTATAAATACGAATGGGAATAAAAGAAAATAATCAAAAGAAGAAAATAGAAAAAGGCCAGCTCCCCTTCTCTGTCCCCCTCCCCCCGCCAGCCCATCTGGCCATGTGCCCGACCCACTCCCGCGCGCTCGCGCCGCCCACACCGTGCCCTTGCCCCCCGGCCCACTCCCGCGCACGACCGCGTGGCCCAGCTACGACCCATTCCCGCGGCGCTGCCTCCCAGCCGCTTGCGCCACAGCGCCCTGCAGCTCAGCGCGCGCCGCACTGCTGCCCAGCCGCCCCGCACGCTCCTGCTCTTCCACCTCGCCTTGCTCCCAGCCGCACGTCCCAACGTTTCCCACTTCCCCCAGCAACCGCGCCGCACTGCACGCAGGTGCGCATCCGCCGTGCCATTTCCCACAGCTCCACTCCGCAGCTGCTGCCGCTCAGGTCTTATTCCCTCCTCCCCACTCATCCCTCTCACCCATTCGGAGCTCGCCATCGCGCACAGCAGGACAACATCGGCCCTGATGCGGCCGTTGCCGAAGCCGCGACAGCCGCCGAGCAGTGCCCCGCCTGGCCACGTCCAGTCCTTGCGCGCTGTTGCACCCGGCCGATGTTGTCTCGCCGCGGGGTTCACCGTCACGTTTGCGCCGTCGCTGCGCAGGAGAGCCTTCATCGCTCTCGTCATCGCCTTGGTGATCGTCAACACCCATCTACTCCCCTAACTACATAGGTGCGGCAGCCTTCGCGACTCGCCTGCAGCGACGCGATGTCCCATGCGTGGTCATGGCGCGCTAGTCTAGCAACGTCCCGGCGAGCCTCCCTTGTCGTCGTGTTGGCTATGCAGCCATGTGGCTTGGTGCGGCTAGCAGCCAGATAGCCTGCCCCCGCTAGCGTACCCTCCCTGCACGGCCAACCAGCGGGCCACAACCCTGGGTTTTGCCGAGCCATCGCATCCGTATCCGCAGGACTGTCGCGCCTTGCCGATCAGCAGTCGCTTGGGTGCTCGTCGTCGTCGAGGTGAGCCGTCTATCCCCATCTACTCCCCTGTCTACCCATGTGCGTGATGTCATGTGCCATATCCCGCGCATGACTCGCCGGTATTATTCACGCATCACCGTTCGAGCGAGCCGCGATTCGCGCGCTTTAATAAATTTGGTTCACCACATCGTTCATATTAAATAATTAACTTGTGGTTTAGTTGTCGGTTATTAAAATAGAAATTCAATCAAATCTAATTGATAATTTTATGCATGTGCGTAAATACCTGTTATCGTGATTATGTCAACTTAAATGTTGTATTCGATATTTTGTTAATATAAGAAAACGATACAGTCGAGTAGAATTCGTATGTCGAGTCATGTTTAGCCGCGAATGGTTAGTTATCCAATATATATAACCCACGTCGTAAACTCGTAACCACTCGTTTTTGTCGTTCCAGATACGTTAGCTTCATAATGAAGTTGTGTACACATGAAAATATTACTTTACCGTAACACATGTTTCATTTAGTTAGTTAATTATTTGTTGAATCTTCGACTATTAAAATGGAAATTTAATAAAAAAACTAAGTTAAAGTTTAATTTATGCTTTATAAGTGCATGTTAGTGTGACTAATAACAACAGAAATATTCAGACACAATACTGGCCTAGTGTTAATGTGATATCGATTTTTGATTTTCACGTGTTGTTTCGCACGCGTCGTCACATGTTGTCGGCACTAGGGTTGGGCGTTCGGGTTACCCGAATATTTCGGTTCGGGTAATTCGGGTATTTCGGGTACCTGATTATGATACCCGAATTACCCGAAATAAATTCGGGTTTTGCAAGTTGCTACCTGAAATTCCCGAACAAAATTCGGGTTTCGGGTATTTTGGGTTCGGGTTCGGGTATTCCAGGTTCGGGTTACGGGTTTTTTGCCCAGCCCTAGTCGGCACGTGTCGCGCGTCGTCTGCACGCTAAGTCGCGTGTGGCCATGCATCGTCCGAGCGTCATCGTGCTATCCGCGTGCGTAGTCTTGTTGACTCACGCGTGTTGCACGATGTCGTGTGTGTTGTTTCGCGTGCTGTTCACGCGTTGTTTTGTACAGTGTCGCGTGTCGACCACGTGTGTCACGCGACATCTGCGCGTGGTAATAAATTGTTTTCGCTTATAAACACTCAAGTTAGTAACGTTAATTAGTTAGGTCATATATGTTAGATAATTAACTTAAGGTTCGCTCGACTAATATTCATTAGACTAATGTTTCAATTGGATTAAATATGTAGTGTTCAACTGCGTTTTTTAATAAACATTAACATGACCAGTATTAACTTAACTGCTTTGTAATTATTTAATATCTATTTAGTATAAACGCGTCACCTATTTAGTTCTCGTCTGTCGCGCGTACTGCTCCGCACGTGGCGGCGTGGTGGTTCGCGCGTCGTTCACGCTTGTCGCGCGCGCTGTTTCGTGTGTCGTCAGCGTGCTATTTCACGTGTGTCCGTGCGTTGTTTGCACGCTATCGTGCTGTTTCACGCGTCATAAATTCATCTCGCTTAGAATCTCCCATTTTAATTAAATTACTTAATTAACTGATATTTGTTAGTGTAGCAGATTAATCGTACTGACTGATGTATAATATTTATATTTGATAATATTGAACTAAAAGTTATAATTAATACTTGTTTAACGTTAACGCGCTAACCTCTCGACCGTAGCTCAGACTATCGCGTTTCTTTTCCTTGCATGACCGTAGTAGGAAGCTCTATTTCGTTTTGTATATTTTATATTGTTTTTATTTGAATGGTGTAATGTTCTTATGCATATACATATGTTTGTTTGTTTGTGCCTGTTGGTATTCGCTGTGCGTCGCGAATAGTTTGCGATCCGTTTCTGAGCTTCGAGGGATCGAAGGTCAAGCTTTGGCGACCAAGCGATCTGGCTCTTCGAGTTCTACAAGGTTGAAGATCCCGAGCATCTGTTTGGTGAAGGCAAGTGTCCTCTAACTTATTATGTCCTATCTACTTATAATTCATTGTCCCACATTACTTAATTTAAACCTAAGGATTGACTAGCTTTCTATTTACCTTATCCTTGTTTACCTTTTTGGTTATCATGGTTAGCATTATGCTATTGCTTTACTTTAATCAATGAACATGATGTGAATATTATGATACTATGATGTTATACCGATGAGAATATTGTGATACTTTAAGGGACTCAGGCTATTTTCCTGAGTACCTGTCCATAAGGACCTGTTCGGGGAGTGACAACCCAGGATAATAGTGCAACCATGAGGGTGGAATGGGATGCCCTTAGCTGACTAATTAGATGAACCTGAGGGTGTAGTTGGCTTTGCCGGAGGGCTATCAATGGGGGTCGAGGCGTAGTGCTCGCTCTGCTAAGGTTGGGGTGTAGAGGTTCGTTCGATTTGGTTTTGTTAGTCACCCACCTTGGGGAGGTGTACTGCGTTTGTACGACTGGCAAAACCTAACGAGCAGCTATGCACCAGGGGAGTCTTTGTAAAGGCTACGTAGTGAGACCCTGCTAGGTCACCTCGGTAGTGATCAATGGAGAGTCATGATCTCCGAGTAGAATGGGAATCACGGCTTGTGGGTAAAGTGTGCGACATCTGCAGAGGGTTAGAAACTGATATATCAGCCGTGCTCACGGTTATGAGCGGCCTTGGGATCCTCTTTGATTAGAGATACAGATGGTTTGAGATACAATGGTTCTATTGATGGTTTTGGTTCGATGATGATAATGATGTTTCCTCGATGAGGAAATGGTTCACGGGTTGGCTATCACTAAAACTTGGCTTCCACTAATAATAAATACCTGACCAACTAAAAGCAACTGCTTGAGCTTAACCCCACATAAAGCTAGTCCACCTCAGCCAAACGGGATATTTGTTGAGTATGTTGATGTGTACTCTTCCTTGCTTTCACAAAACACCAGGTTGCCTTTGGTGCAATCTATGCTCAGGTAAAGAAGAAGGCGTCGAGGCGGATCTCCAAAACTTTTAGGACTTCGGCGAGTTCAAGGATTAGGCTAGCGACCTCCCCCAGTAAGCTGCCTGTGGTGGGTTAATTTACGTTGGCTACGTTTCTATTCTGTGTACTTTGATTATATTATGTAAACGACTCTAGTCTTTCATATTATTACTTATTCTTTATTGTATTCGAGGCATTGTGCTATGATGAGTCATTTATGTAATCGTTGTGTACGTGAATTTCTGATCCTGGCACGTACATGGTTCACATTCGGTTTACCTTCCAAAACCGGGTGTGACAAACACATTCCCTGAGCTCGTTGCCGAGAAACGATTAAAATACTCCAGTCGCTAGATGGCCCACCATTCAGCGAATACAGGTGATTTGGGGGTTCGCCTTTCGAGCGTCAGGTGGTCCACTGCTCAGCGTATAGAGGTGGTCTGGTGGTTCACCTTCCGACCTGCAGCACTATATAAACAGACAGGTTGGTGAGAAGTTACCACATTATTCATTGCCATTGCACTGTTGTGCTGTTAAAAAATTTAACCACAGCTGAAGCTTTTTCATTGCTCTCTCGAGTGAGCGCTTCGTCATCTGAAATTAGCTTCATCAAAAGGAATAGCTTCGTCAAAACTGCAAAAGACATCAACTTCGTAAAAACCGCAAGAGATCCATCAGATGGCCAGAGTACGCTTGACTGCAAGGGTGACTCGTGAAGGAGAGGAGACCGAGGCCACCGAGACAGCTCCGATTTCCGAAGTCATGAGACAATCGGGCTTAGTTGTGACAGAGGGAACCATTGACGAAGGTACATCTGCTACCAAAGTTGAACAGGCTGATATTGAAGAAGAAAATGATGATGAAGAAGAGGAGGATTATAGCATTTTGATCCTATCAAAACCCAGCCATCTAGATTTTGGGAAATCTACTGTATCCGATGCTGACATGCCCATGATGATGATACTGGGCTACTTTAGAGAAGCTGAGAGGAAGCTTGTTCGTTTTGCCGGAGAAGAAAACACTCCAATGCCAAAGGACGATGAAATAGTGGTTTTCAAAGTTTTTTCAGAGCGGGATTATGGTTTCCTCTGAATGAGATGATAGGAGAAGTTTTGAAAAAATTTGAAATTTATCTTCATCAGCTGACCCCTAATGCTATCGTTAGGCTCAGCATCTTCATCTGGTCCCTCCGAAGCCAAGGGATGGACCCAGATGCTGAAGCATTCTGCCGAGTGCATGAGTTGCACTACCAAACGAAGGCCAGGGCAGACGGTTTACATGAAAATTTTGGTTGCTATAATTTCGCGTATCGCAAGGATACGAAGGCTCCAGTTCTTAGCTATCGCACCAAGTGGCCAACCGGCTGGAAGAGTGAATGGTTCTATATCAAGGCTGATAAAAAGAAAAGGGGGAAACTGATGACGATGGTTATGTGCCCACTATCTCTAAACTTTGGAATGACTCGGCCCTTGTGCAACATGCAGCTAGGGCCACCATGCCAACTGGCCACAACAGAATTCACGGTGGTGGCTGAACAAATCAGCACTAGAGACCTGGTGCAAGAATACCTGGCCAACAGGACATCTCCGACGTCAAGTGACTGGAGTATGCCGAAGCTAAAGGGAACAAAGAAGAAATATGAACTTGTTCGATTACCTTATCATTTTAAGTTTGAGAAACAGTTCAAGGAGCCCTGCCAAGAATGGCTGGAAATGATTGAAACTTTGTGTCGGCATTTCGGACCTGCGAGGACCGTCAATCGACCAGTAAATTTGTCGCTGCGTGTCCCTGCGCAGATGGGTTGATGCAAGATGGAACACAAGAGGGAAACGAGGCTTATGTTATCTTGCACCGGGGTGCTCATAGTAGGGGTTACAAGCGTTGCGGGAGAGCGGGAGCGAGAGAGAGAGAGAAAGAGAGGGTTCGGCCATGAGGCGAGCTGTCTGAGCCTGCCTCTACCGCGTCTCTCCTACTCTGCCTGCCTCCGCTCGTCTGCGTTGTACGTCCGTGTGTACGTGCGCTTTTCCCGTCTCCCCCCTCCTGGAAGGCCCTGGACATCCCCTTTTATAGATACAAGGAGATGCCCAGCTATACAATGGGGGTGTAGCTATATGCTAGTGTGGCTGGCGGAGAAGTGCCTTGAGCCCTGTACATGTACTAACGTGGCCATCGGTGAAGTGCCTTGAGTCCTGTAGAAGCATAGCTGGCGGTGCGGCATGGATCCTGCTGACGTTTCCTTGCTTCCGTAGGGGGTTGAGAGCAACCGACGTCACGGGCGCACGCGGGGAACCATCATTACCTGTGGCCGTAGTAAGCAAGATGTGACTCCAGTCTTGTTCCCTCGTAGCCTGAGGCGGCTAGCTAGAGGTAGGGTCATGATGTATCCTTTGTAGCGTAGTTGATTCCGAGGCCGAGGTCGGGCGAGGCGGCGACTCCTCCCGAGGCCGAGGCTTGAGGTCGGGCGAGGCGGAGACCTTCTCCCGAGGCCAAGGCTGAGGTCGGGCGAGGCGGAGACCTTCTCCCGAGGCCAAGGTTGAGGCCGAGCCCTGAGGTCGGGTGAGGCGGAGACCTTCTCCCGAGGCTGAGGCTGAGGTCGAGGCCTAGGGTCGGGCGAGGCGGAGCTCCCTGTTGCGCCCGAGGCTGACCTCGGGAGAGGCCGTGACTGTTGTTAGTCTTCCCTGGTGGTTGGCACAGTCGCCGGAGCAGGGAGAACAACGCTGTTTTCCTGTCAGAGCGGTCAGTTAAGGGGCAAAGTGACTGCGGTCACTCCGACCTTGCCGACTGAGGCACGCATGTTAGGACAAGGTGTCAGGCGATCCTCACATTAAATGCGCATGCGATACGGTCGGTTGGTAAGGCGATTTGGTCGAGGTCGCTGCACGATAAAGTTCGCCCGAGTTTAGCCTTGGGTGAGACGTGGGTGCGTCTGTTGGCAGAGGGGACCCTCGGGCGAGGCGTGAACTCGTCCGGGACTACGGTCCTTGCCCGAGGCTGGGCTCGGATGAGGTCGCGTCCCTTGGTAAACGAGGCCTTGACTTGAACTGCGCTTCATCAACCGTGTATGGTTTGTTCTGAAGATGTTTTTCGGCCAGGTTAAGGAGCATTGGGGGTACCCCTAATTACGGTCCCCGACAGTAGCCCCCGTCCCTTCTCGGTTATGCTTTGTTCCGGTGGGTGCGCGCGAGCGCACCCGCCGGGTGTAGCCCCCGAGGCCTCGGAGGAGTGGTTTGACTCCTCTGAGGTCTTAATACTTTTTGTGATGCCTCGGTCAGCCTTGTTGTTCCCTCATGCGGCCTGGCTGCAGCCCAGGTGCACGGTCAGGCTCCGAGTTTTTGAGCTGGTTTGTTGACGTGGTCAACAGTTTGGCCGTAGCCTGGCGCGAGAGCAGCCCCCAAGCCTCTACACGGAGTGAGAGGACGATCAAGGACCGTCTCGACTTTTATTGTACGCCCCTTCATCGCCTCACCGCGAGGAGGAAGGGGGAAAGCGCCATGTTACCCTCGGAGGGCACCGAACATGGTGTTTCCAGTGAGTTGCTAGCGGGTGATCCGAGTGGACGCCCGAGCCCCGTTCGATAAGGGTCCGCTAGTGGCCCAGAGGCGCGCTCCAAAAGTACCTGCAGGTGATTTGCCGGACCCAGACCAATTCGATAGGGTCCGAGGGCTTGATGCCTCCCTCCGGTGGGATTCCGTTACAAATCGTTCCCGCTGGTCTCAGAAATGTCCTAGGGTACCTCGGGAGCATAGCCCGAGCCTCGGCCATGTAATGGATTATGGATGTACCCAGGGTCATCCCTGACTCTGTGTGCTCTGGGGCGGCTGTCGAACCCTTCCGAGGGGCCAGCCTTCGAACCCCTGATCAGTAAAGGGCTCGGAGCCCAAGTGCTCTAGGGCGGGTGCCGAACCCCGGAGGGCGCAACCTTCGAACCCCTGATTAGTAGGAGGGCTTGGGGCCCGTTTCCTTCGCCGAGAAGTTGGTCAACAGTTTGGCCGTTGCCTGGCGCGAGAGCAGCCCTCGAGCCTCTGCACGGAGCGAGAGGACGATCAAGGACCGTCTCGACTTTTATTGTACGCCCCTTCGTCGCCTCTCCGCGAGGAGGAAGGGGGGAAAGCGCCATGTTACCCTCGGAGGGCACCGAACATGGTGTTTCCAGTGAGTTGCTAGCGGGTGATCCGAGTGGACGCCCGAGCCCCGTTCGATAAGGGTCGGCTAGTGGCCCAGAGGCGTGCTCCAAAAGTACCTGCAGGTGATTTGCCGGACCCGGACCCATTCGATAGGGTCCGAGGGCTCGATGCCTCCCTCCGGTGGGATTCCGTTACAAATCGTTCCCGCTGGTCTCAAAAATGTCCTAGGGTACCTCAGGAGCGTAGCCCGAGCCTTGGCCATGTAACGAACGTACCAAGGGTCATCCCTGACTCTGCGTGCTTTGGGCGACTGTCGAACCCTTCCGAGGGGCCAGCCTTCGAACCCCTGATCAGTAAAGGGCTCGGAGCCCGAGTGCTCTGGGGTGGTTGCCGAACCCAGGAGGGCGCAACCTTCGAACCCCTGATCAGTAGGAGGGCTCGGGGCCCGTTTCCTTCGCCGAGAAGGATCCTTTTCGCAATATCCCCTTTCCCGGTCCCTGTGGCAAGAGAGAGAGAGAGGAAAAAGGAAAAGGATATAAATTTAAATAATGTGGCGCACCTTTTTTGACGCGGTCATCATGACAGAGGTGAAATGGCGCCCGCTTCTCCTGCCGGAGGTGTCGCTTGCCCTGCCGAGTTAATGCGACTGGATGGGCGATTCGCGGGGCGTCTGTTGCGCGTGCGTGAGCCGTTCGAGGAACAGAACATGGGTGCGTTGTTTTTTATGCTGCGGGAGAGGGCTCCCCTGCTGTTTCGGGAGAGGATGCGAACCTGTAGGTGATTGGACCGCTGCTTCCGCACGCCTGTCGCTGCATTACTGTCGGCCCGCCTCTGATCACATCGACCGTCGTGTCTATCTCCGCGACTGAGTGACCCATGATCGTTGCACTTAATGGGCACTATTGGGCCACGCGTAGGGCTGCCTTGAGTCGCTGCGCTGGTTCTGCAGTCGAGAAGACACAGCATTGGCGCAAGTGGCGGTGCGGTTTCCTTGCACGTAGTGACCGGCGCGCCGGTTACATGACATGTGGGACCGGGCCTCCATGCTGGACCGTCGGATGCGACGAAGCTGAAAGGGTGCACAACCGTAGTGTGGTTGCATGCTTCTTGCGCGGCGGTCCGCCCTTTCGACCGCTGGTTCCGGCGAGGATGAGGGAATGCTTATAACCGCGAGGCGGTTACATGCTTCGCGTGCGGCGGTTTGCCTTCTTCGCCTTTCGGGTCAGCTCGCATGACGTGTGGGACCCAGCCCCGTGTCGTGGGGTGGGAACCCTGTAGCACGTCGGTGGAGACTTTACCCGTGACGCTTGGGGGCGCGAGTGAGGAGATCTGCCTTTAAAAAGGGATCGACCCCCCAGGCGGTAGCCATGCCTTCACACTCCTCGCATTCATCGCGTCTTTCCCCCTTTCGAGCCCCTAGATGGGGTGCACCTGTGTCGCCTTCTTCTTGCTGCTGTTGGAGGAGCGCGACCCCGTGGGGGTTGGCGCTCTCCAGTCATCGCTCGGCTTCAAGGATTTTCATCACGCAACCCGGCTGCATTCCCCCACCAATGGTCATCTAGGAGGATGACCACCAGCTTCGTGGCGGGGAAGGGCGAGCCAGGCTGTGGCCTCCCCCTACCCTCAGCTTCAAGGATGTTCATCATCCGTGTTGGGGAGGAGGGTGCACCGAGTCGAGGCCCGCCTCTGCGTGGGCAGTGGCCCGCTCCTTCCCTCAGTGATCGGGGTTGAAGGGCGTTCGCCGCCCGTGGCGCTGTCAGCTGCCGCGTGTCTGGCTCCCTGGCTTGAGCGGCTCCGGTGCTGCTTCCGGTGCCGCCTCCTACCGCTGGGGCGGAGCGTGGCTGCCCATCCGCCGCACAGGTGTCGGTTGCGCCGTGCGCGGGCCGGCTATGTCCAGGTCCTCCTTGCGCCGTCGGCTGCACCGGGGGGTCGCACAACACGTCGTACGCCGCGAGGGCGGTACTCATGTTCTGGGATAGCCTCGGCGAGGACGGGAGTGAGGACCTGCCGGTGCGCATTGGGGCGACCGCCGTTCACCGGTGCGGTGTTGGTGGGCAGGTGGCCGCTGTCGTCGGTGCTGAGGTAGTGGTCGCCATAGGTGAGGCTTCCTCTGCCGAAGCGGTTGCCTCCGCCGACGAGACCGTCAGTGCCACCTGCGCTCCGGACCTCTGGCTCTTTGGCTTTAATGGCTGGTTCTCGTCCCCTGTGAGGGGACGTGAACGAGGACCTTTTCACAGTAGCATTTGCCCTGAGGCCATCGCTGCTGCTGTCTAGCCGCCCGAGGCGGAGGTCGTTGTCACGCTGCTGGTGCAGTGGTCGCCGGCGAGCCACCTGGGGTTTGTTATCCCGCAGGCCTTCTGGTGTGGAGGTAGTTCATTCCTGAGCTGGGTCCCGTTTGTAAGGGAATGTAAGAACAAAATGTAATTGCTCTAAGTACAGAGATATCGGCTGTAGGTCGGGAAAGCCACCGAGGGTTCTGCCAACATCTACGTAGCATAGTTATCCTAAGTTCGTGTGTTTGTTCTTTGTGGCTGCTGAGGCCTGAACATTCGGGTATAAAGTCGTGCTTATTTCCTCTTGTTTCGAGCATTAAGAACGGTTCGTCGGTAGCAGAATCACTTATCCGAGCGTGAGTTACCTTTCGTGGAAGGTGACGAGTAAGGTATCCGTATCCCGGAGGCGTAGGAGTCCCTTGGCTCGGTCGGCCTTGCCGCTCAAGGTCTCTCTTGCTCATCTTTAGGACTCTGCCACCGATACAGTCGAAAGGCACGAAAGTCGTTTTGGTGGAAAACTTTTCCGAGGAAAGTTTTCGGCACAGAGGGGGTCCCTCCTTTCTAGACTCCGAGGCGACCGCCCAGGCCGGGACCCTTGCGGAGGGTCTGGCCGTGGCCGTCGGGTCTGCTTGGTCCGCCCAAGCCAAGGCCTCGCAACAGCGTGTCCGGGCCGAAGGTTGCTTCGCTCGCTTTGTGACTTTGTTTTTGTCTCCATTCTTCTCCTTGCGTCTGAAGAAAGTTGTCCGGCTGTCTGCAGGGTTCGAGACGGCTCTTAACGAGTCCGTCAAGAACTGCAAGGCGCTTGCCGGGGCGGCTGAGCAGAAGGAGGCCGACCGCGTGGCCATGTCTGAGGCTATCTCGGCTTTCTGCCGGGACTTTGGCCTCGACGACGTCCCCTCGGGTAGCTCCCCCCAAAGTGACCTGTGGGCCTTGGGCGGCCATGTGCGCAGCACACTCCACGGGGCGCTGCACCATGGTGTTAGGTGGGCCTTCGCCGTGCTCGCTTCCCACTACGACGTGGATCTGGAGCGGGTCAGTGAGGGGTACTGCTTACCCGACGAAGAGGATGCTGCCTTAGCCGAGGTCCAGAGGCTTGACGCGGCTGTCGAGGGCCCAAGCGCGGTGCTGGCTTCCTCCTTCGAGGTGGAGGTCCTTTCGCCCGTGTCGCCATCCGAGGCTGGGCCAGATTCTGCCGAGGGTGGAAATGACGCCGAGCGTGCTGCTCCTCCCCCTACCGATGTCTGAGCCTGCAGGAATAGTTTGTTTTAAGTATGCGTATGTCTTTTGCGGCCGCTGAGGCCTAGACATTTTCGTTGTCGGATTATAAAGCTACGTTTTCTTTCCTCTTGTTTTGAGCCTTAGGACTTGTTCGGTAGAAGAATCGCTTATCCGAGCATGAGTTACTTTTCGTGGAAGGTGATGAGTGAGGTATTCGTATCCCGGAGGCGTAGGAGTCCCTTGACTCGGTCGGCCTTGCCGCTTACGTGTTCTCCCGTTGTTTTTAGGATTCCGCTATCGATATAGTCGAAAAGCACGAAAAGTCGTTTTGGTAGAAAAGTTTTTCGAGCGTTAGGACTTGTTCGGTAGCAGAATCGCTTATCCGAGCGTGAGCTACCTTTCGCGGAAGGTGATGAGTGAGGTATCCATATCCTGGAGTCGTAGGAGTTCCTTGGCTCGGTCGGCCATGCCGTTCAAGGTCTCTCGCGTCGTTTTTAGGATTCTGCTATCGACACAGTCGAAATGCATGAAAGACGTTCTGGTAAAAGACTTTTCCGAGGAAAATTTTGACGCAGAGGGGGTTCCCCCTTCTATCCCCCAAGGGAGGGTCGGGCTTTGCCGAGGCAAGGCTGATCCTTCCTTGATAGCTAGACTTTATTTATGCATGTAAAGAAAGCGAGATACATGAACGACTTGAAACATTTTATGGGTAAAAGCGACATAGTTGTTCGATGTTCCAAGCGTTGCTGTAGACCTCGCCTTGATCGTTGGCCAGCTTGTATGTCCCGGGCTTCAAAATCTTGGCGATGATGAACGACCCTTCCCAGGGAGGGGTAAGCTTGTGGCACCCTTGGGCGTCTTGTCGTAGCCGAAGTACCAAGTCTCCCACTTGGAAGTCTCGGGGCTGAACCCTTCGGGCGTGGTAGCGTCGCAGGGACTGCTGATACCGCGCCGAGTGTAGTAAGGCCACGTTCCGAGCCTCTTCCAGCTGGTCCAATGAATCCTCTCTGCTGGTCTGGTTGCTTTGGTCGTCGTAAGCCTTTGTCCTCGAGGAACCGTATTCCAAGTCCGTGGGTAGGATGACCTCGACCCCATAGACTAGGAAAAAATGCGAGAAGCCCGTGGGCCGGCTCGGCGTCGTCCTCAGACTCCAAACCACCGAGGGTAGTTCTTTTATCCACTGCTTGCCAAACTTGTTGAGGTTGTTGTAGATCCTCGGTTTTAATCCCTGCAAAATCATATCGTTGGCGCGCTCCACCTGCCCATTTGTCATTGGGTGAGCTACGGCGGCCCAGTCCACATGGATGTGGTGGTCCTCGCAGAAGTCCAAGAACCTTTTCCTAGTGAACTGCGTGCCATTGTCGGTGATGATCGAGTTTGGGACCCCAAAGCGATGGATGATATTTGTGAAGAACGTCACCGCCTGCTCGGACCCGATGCTGGTTAAGGGTCGGACTTCGATCCACTTGGAGAATTTGTCGATGGCGACCAGCAGGTGCGTGAAGCCCCCGGGTGCCTTCTGCAAGGGACCGACGAGGTCCAGACCCCACACGGCAAATGACCAAGTGATAGGTATCGTCTGGAGGGCCTGAACGGGCAGGTGCATCTGTCTCGCGTAGAATTGACACCCTCGGCAGGAGCGTACAATCCTAGTGGCGTCGGCCACCACGGTTGGCCAGTAGAACCCTTGTCGGAAAGCGTTTCCCACGAGGGCTCATGGTGCTGCATGGTGACCTCAAGCCCCTAAGTGTATTTCTTGTAACAGCTCTTGTCCTTGGGCAGTGGATATGCATCGTTGGAGAATTCCTGAGGGACTACGGTGGTACAACTCCTTTTCATCACCCAGTAAAACGAACGACTTGGCGCGCCGAGCCAGTCGCCGAGCTTCGGCCTTGTCGAGGGGCAGCTCTCCTCGGAGGAGATATCCCAGGTATGGGGTCTGCCAGTTTTGGTTTGGCGCAACCTCGTTCTGTTCTCCCTCAACGCGCAGGGCCTCACCCTCGACGGCCGAGGGTACCTTGGGCTGGACCGAGGTCTCCTCGGGTTTGGGCGCGTCATCGAGTTTGACGGATGGTTGATATATGTCCCTAGAGAAGACGTCTGGGGGAAACATCGTTTGCCCCAAGGCTATTTTCGCCAGCTCATCAGTGGTCTTGTTGTACCGTCGAGCAACATGGTTGAGCTCCAGCCCGTAGAACTTGTCTTCCAAGCGCCGAACTTCGTCGCAGTAGGCCTCCATTTTTCGATCGCGGCAGTGGGAGTTCTTCATGACCTGGTTAATGACGAGCTGCGAGTCGCCACGAGCGTCGAGGCACCGAACCCCTAGCTCGATGGCGATGCGCAGTCCATTAACCAAGGCTTCATACTCGGCCACGTTGTTTGACGCCGGAAAATGGAGGCGCAGTACGTAACGCACATGTTTCCCGAGGGGTGAGATGAAGAGCAGGCCAGCACCTGCTCCTGTCTTCATAAGCGACCCATCGAAGTACATGGTCCAAAGTTCGGGCTGTATTGGAGCTGTTGGCAATTGGGTGTCGACCCATTCAGCCAAGAAGTCTGCCAAGACTTGAGATTTTATGGTCTTCCGAGGAGCGAATGAAAGTGTTTCGCCCATGAGTTCCACTGCCCATTTTATTATCCTACCCGAGGCCTCTCGGCACTGGATGATCTCTCCCAGGGGGAAGGATGACACCACAGTCACCGGATGAGACTCGAAGTAGTGTCGCAACTTTTGTCGTGTCAGAATTACTGCGTACAGTAGCTTTTGGATTTGCGGGTAGTGGATCTTGGTCTCGGATAGCACTTCGCTGATGAAGTAGACCGGCCTCTGGATGAGCAGTGCATGCCCCTCTTCTCGTCTCTCGACTATGATCGCGGCGCTGACCACCTGAGTGGTTGCGGCTACGTAAATCAAGAGGGCTTCTCCCACATTAGGGGGCACCAAGATGGGTGCATTAGTAAGGAGTGCCTTTAAGTTTCCGAGGGCTTCTTTGGCCTCGGGGGTCCAAGTGAAGCGCTCGGCCTTCCATAAGAGGCGGTACAAGGGCAATCCTTTCTCGCCGAGGCGCGAGATGAAGCGGCTCAAAGCCGTAATGTAACACCCCAGGTGTTTATATTACGCTCGACAGCGAGTTCGGATTTAAGCACGTAATATCAGTGGATGAAACGGAGGTTAAATTTTAAACACCTTCGGCTATCGCGATTTTAATATCGCATCTGTTTCATCTGTCGCGAGTGCGACATCATTTTTATTTTATCTATCCGGGCTCTTCTGAAATTTTCGTGATATTCGGAACATCGTCATTCCGAAAATCGGTGCGTCCGGTGATTATTTCAAATTCATCGCTCGCGCGAATAAGGATTCGGAAGCTCGACCTCCTTTTACGATTTTTATCCCGGATAAATGAATTTGAACTCGGCGACTAAAAAATTGGGGAAAATAATCGGGATCGCGCGTTGTCTAAGAGAACTCGTGCGCGAGGTTAAGATTCAATTTATCCATCTGCACGCTGTCTTGACGACGAAATCGTGTATGAGGATCTATTATTGAGCCTCGATTCACATGTAAATCATCTGTGGCCATGGAACCAGATGTTCAGACCGCAAGTAAGTTATCAGATTTTTGAATCAAATCACGCCGAACAAAATTACCGAAGCCGAAGTCCATTTAATTTGGTCCGTTTACATCGTGGTCGAAATAGTCACGAAAATTATCTAATCGAAATTCAGTTAGAATCGGAAACCTCGGATTTTCCGTTTCTTGATTCGGAAAATAAAGTGTGTAGCCAGTTGTCGTCTAGTGCGTTGATCTTTTTGTTGTCGCTAAAAATCTCGATCCACAAATATCTGAGATTTTTCGGGAAAGAAATTAAAAATCTAAAAAAAGGAAAATATCCTACAGAGCCTATCTCCACGCCGCTTAACTCTGAGTATAAGAATCCTGCGCGCTGCCTCTTCTTCCTCCTGGCGCTCGGCACCCAGCCCGTTTCCATTTCTCTCTCGTGCAGGAGTTCTCTGGTCGCCTGCTCTAGCTCCCATGGCGCCCATCTCTTTGGTCGCGTCTCCTCCCTGGTGCCTTGCCTAGCCACGCTGCTCTAATCCCCTGGTGTTTCCCTATGGCGCGTTTTCTTCTCGGCGTCCGGCTCCAGCTCGCCACGCGCACTCTGCTTCCAGCGCGTGCCCTAGAGTTTCTCGCGCGCCCCTGCCTTTTGTTGGCCGCGAGCTCCCTCCAGCTCCAACCCGGCTCTAGCCATGGCGCCCGGTCGGATGTGGGTTCTCTGCCGCGTCCATCCCATGGAGTTTTCTGCTACGTCGCGTCGTGGTTTTCTGCTCAGCCATGGAGGTTGCTGCCCCTGGTGGCCGTCTTCTCTCCTAACGCCTAGTCCCTGCTCCCGGCACCGGATCTCCCTCATCGTGCGCCGCTGCTCCATGGCCGGAGTCCCCTTCCAGCCGAGCTCGCCCATGGCTACATCTTCTTCCCCTCCCTGCGCGCGTGTCGGCATCTATGCCGTGTTCCCTGCGTGCCGCGGCTGCGCAGCTCCCTCTGCCCGGCTACTGTCAAGTCCCTGCGCTCGCCATGGCGATTCCCCCTGCGGTAGCTTCCTCGGCGTTCATCCCCTGTGTCGTGCCCTGCTTTCGTGGCCGCTGCGCACTTGCCTCTGCTCGGCACCGAGCCTGTTTGCCACGGAAGCGGGTCGCCGCGCTGCCAGGCTGCTCTCTCTGCTCAGTCTCGATCTTTCGCGAAAGCTCTCTGTTCGCCATCATCGCTCGGTCGCGCGACAAGCTGATTGCGTGTCGTGTGTCGCACATCTTAGCTCCTCGCCGACGTGTTGTTCGTCTTCGCACTATGTGCGACAATATCATCATTCGACAATATCGTCGTTCATCGTGTCCTCGGTAAATATTTTTGCCTAGCCGCGTGGACCTCGCCGTTGTCTTGGTCGTCGATGCCACGCAATCATCCACACGTGGTTGTCCTCACGGGCACCGCTTCACACCATCACCCTGTCTTCACTATCCGTAGTGTCATCGTCGGGATGTCCTAGCTACAACACCAGCGCCTTTGACCGTGCCAAAGTTCTATACACGTCACCCTCTTGCATCGTCGTCGTCCCACATTGTGCCCACAACGTGCTCGTCGACTTCGATGATTTGATTTCCAATTTCGTGCTGCTTATGTCGACCCTCAGAACTCCTTGTTGTACTCGACCCTGCAAATCTCCATCTCGTCGTCATTCCTGCGTCAGCAAGAAATCCCAAGCGTCAGGCGAAGACGAGGCTAGCGGTGTAAAGTTCGTGTGGCATCTGCCAAGCGCTCGACAAATTGCCTAGATTGGAAAATCGCTACTGATCTCACGGATTCGTGTCAGCTTGAAAACAGTAAGCTGATAAATTATTCAGAATAGTTCGATCTATGAATAAATTAATGTGCTAGTGCGATGCTCATTATGGTGCTCGATAAATTGCGTGGGTCACAAAACTCTCGTCGACTTCGAGGTTTTTGCGAGTATCGAGCTAGATTCAGTTATAGCGAGTTATGTCGCTATTCCGGTCAATTAACTAAATTAATATACCGAGTAGAATATTAGTAAGCCTGTGTGATAAAGAAATGTTTGATTAATTGTGGACATGTAAAATATGTGAGGAGTAAAATAAAATTAAAATAGTACTTTGTGAACGATGTAATAGCATTTATAAAACGAGGGATAAGTTTAGAATTTAATTAATTAGCTGATGAGTTGAATAGGCTAATTGTGTTTCATGTGTATAATTTGTTGCTCGTGATGTTTGCGTTAGGTTCGTTTAACTTAGAGAAGTGTATTTATGGCGCGTAGTCGTATATTAATAACTAGTGTTTCCGTGTAAGATTGTACAACGCCTCGCCACTAGGTTTTAATACACTATCGTATAGCACTATTTAGATTTATGCTATTCCTGTTTATATGCATTCATGTGCATAATGCATTTCATTCAGGTACGTTAATTAATCGCGTGATGCGGAAGACGAGCCAAGTCGACTCCAAGCGCGGGCTAATCCGCAGGATAATGTTGATGGATTAACCTGAAGATGGATAATCGGAACAATGCGAAGACAAAAGATGATCGTCAAGTGATCGACGCCTAACAAACACTAACCTAGTGTTATTCAGGCAAGCCCCAGTGCATTCAACCCCTTCCTTGTGTTTTAAAATAATTTCTACACACTTTAAGTCTAGTGAAATGTGCATTCGGTTTATAGGAGTTGTTTGGAACCTTTTGATGCATTACCTTCCTTGATATCCACACCTTTATAGATACTTCTATTGAAGTATCAAAACACGATTTATAAAAATGCTTAGCCCTGCTTAGATCTTGTGGATAGAGGTTGTCCTTAGCCTAGCTCGAGAAAGGATGGCTTCTACCTGCAAGAATATTTTCATTGGGAGCAATGGTGGGATCTTACTGCAAAGTTCCCTGTGATGCTCTCTTCATCCTAAGGAACATAGAATAGTCCTAAGGATGAAAGTATTTAACTCGCGACTTGGGCTAGGAACAGGTGATGCTCCGCCCAGGTCAATTAAGGATTGGATGCGTATGTAGGCCTGCTAGATCAAGGACTATCTTAACTGGCCACATGCCCTAGAATGGGACAGGGTAAGCTTTGCCTCGGGCAGACTAATACCAGAATAAGATAACACGCAATGGGCGTGGAGCGATGGCAAGAGTAGCGTGTACCCTCCGTGGCAAGAGGCTGGACGGTGGTGTATCTATGCTCTCGATTGACGTGAACCTGATATGGTCTTAAGAACCCCGGTGGCGAGTTGACATATGCAAGGGTTAAGTGCTACATATGTCGTGTGGTTAGAGATCCTCAGCTGAGTAAATCGATTCGGATCGCTGATATATCCCCGGAGAGTGGAGACTTGACCACTGACCTGCAACCTAAGTCAGGATGTGAATCTCATGAATAAAAAGGATGTTGTATTGATGTAATGGTAAAAGTAGATCATATGCAAACAGAGTCTATTAATATTTAATCTGGCGTTAAAATATTGAAAGTAAGGACTCACTTTAGTAAGCTATTTCTGCAAAAGGTATCTAAGTCGAATTTTTAAAGCCTCTCCTTGATTCCCAACTCTAGCATACCCTTGAGAGTCTTTTCTTTAGTCGGGTAAGTCTTGGTGAGTAATTCCATACTCAGGGTTTTATTCCCTTTTGTTTTTCAGGTTTTAGCTTTGTACTGCTGATGATGGTGTTAAGTGCCATGGGCTCGGCCTTCTTATATAAGTATACCCCGTCTTTATCTTCTTATTGAGGATGGTCACTTAAGCTAGCATATATTTCAAACTTATACTTTTGTAACCACTCCGATAAAATAATATAAAATTTTTGTAACTTGTAAAATTTGGTAATAGTATTTCCGCTGCAAAAATATTGGTGTGTCTGATTTGTGTTACTTAATCCCGCGGTTCTGGTTGCAAGTGGTTTATCCGATGTCCTTGGGGCAATCGGACAGATCCTATTAAGTTATCTGGTGCACATGCATAGCCGTCTGAGGTCTTTGGGACAAGGACAGGTGCATGTGGGTCCGATAACTTGGAGGTTCTGCCATAGCTGGTATCGGAGCTGGATTAAGTATATACGGTCACATACGTATTTTCAAAACAAAGGTTTTGGTTTTAAAAAAAACCTATTTTCAACTAAACACATTGTTTGGTTTTGGAAAACAGCTTTGAAAAACTATAATGCTAGCGACATCCTCTGTTAAGCCCTAAACTAAGGACTATCAGGTGGCTTAGTTGAAAACCATAACCGGGAGTATTGCATACATGTGTATTGTTATTTTTAAGGCCATTCAGTTTTGAATGGATCGACGCTCAAGGTAAGGTGAGATGTGAGAGCATGACCGAACAACCGTCAGTCTAGGGAAGTGCTTAATTGTAGCGCTTGATTATACACATGTTCCACATATGTATATATGAAGGATGTGATGTGGAGTATTTACTTTTCTGGGATTCAGTACCCATGAATGTGTATGGGTATACAGACATGGGAATACTGAGAAGTGTAATGTACTTGCAACGACGCACCTACGCTCAGGTAAGAAGGTGAGTTACCATAATGAGTTGCCCTATGGTTAAAGTGTGGCAACGGCGCCTATGCGTGGCTCGGCACTTAATGATGAGCTGGCCTCCATGTAGCAATATATGGAGTATAAACTGTGATAAACTGTCATGTGTGAATTGCATCATTGGAAAGTGGGCTGTGATGGAATTTTCTGCAGGTACACTAACTTCGAAAACGTATGTGTAGCTGACGACTAGCAAAATACCGTGAGAGAACGTATGCCACTGATATAGAACACTATTGCCACGTTATGTTGGCAAAACAGTGAGTATGAATAAGACGAGCATGCATCTTGATTGTTGCATTATGTTTGTCACCTATACATCCAAAATGCTTTTCTCACCCTTATTCCAGAACCAGTGATTGTTGATAATGTGGTGTTATGAACCTTAATAAAATAGTTGTCCTCTGTTCCTTAGGGAATCTATTTAGGTGTTATATGTCTTTGCTCTTGAATTTGATGTGCTGATAGAAGGCTAGTAGTTTGGTTGCTTAAACCCAAAATTAGGCCATGTTCTTATTTAGTGAACCATGACCCAAATTTGAATTCTCCGTTATCACTCCGTGACCAAACACATATAAAAATAAATGCTTAGATAATTTCTTTGCTGGACCTAAAGTGCACTCGGGCTTAAAAAAACACACAAATCTCGAGTCATGTCTCCATCCTAAACCATGTCCTTGTTTGGTTGGTGCAAGCTGATGTCCTTTATCCAGTTTGCCTATTCTTAAGGATCGCCATGTTGTTTTATCAACCTAACCTAGGAAAGACATGTCCGACCATTTTTTTTGAAGTTTGATGCCTTTGGTTTCTTCATATTTATCAAAGGCATACCATCTTAATCTTGTGATTGTTTTCCCTCCGTATCTAATCAGATACTAATCCTTGACCTTGTAATCTCTACGATGTGCATAGAAATATGCTTATGGCTAAATTACCAGTCTCCCATCGTACTCCCTTCATTAACAAGTTTAGGTTATGGCCATGCTTTGTTCATTTCATCGGGCCATGATCTATTTGGCTCTCTACTTGTAATCATTCTTACAACTGGAATCTATTTTTGTATGTTGCCATCCTTGCTCAGTTTATTGGTGTCACGCGAGATTTCTTATTGGTTATGTCTGGAATTGGTGTTATGACTAAAATTGATGATACCGCGACCAAACCGGGGGCCTTCTGTGTGTGCGCACACATGGTTGTGCTGCTCGGTACACGCTAGTATCACAGTTAGTAGTCATAATCCATTATGAGATTATATCAATATGTTATCTCTGCACAACTTGTTCTTACCACGTGAGATTCATTATTGGTGCCAGTTTTGTAATGGTGTCATGGATAAGGACTTATGGTACCGCGGCGAAACTGAGTACCTCCTGTGCATGCGCACACAGGATTTTGCTGCTTGGCGCGTGCCGGTACCGAAGTCTCTAGTCATGATCCATTATGGAATTACCCTGACGTGTGATCTTCCGTGGACTCCTTCCTTGAAACGATTTCGGTGTTGTTTGTCGAGGTGATCAAGTAACATCTGTCATCTCCATTGGATCAAAAGGGCATACCACTTTCATGTGTGGTCTTATTTCTTTTGATCTTGGTAGTGACTACTCATACAAGTTCCCTTTACGTCTTGTGGGTAAAGGTGAAGCCTTGGAGCTTTTTAGTGTTGAAAAACAACTGATTAGCTCTCAAAATAGAGATTTGACTTTCCCTGCTGCTGAGATGCAAGAGTTGTTCGTTCGCTCTTTTATTTAATCCATGTATTCCCTAACCTAGTAGATGATTTATCTGGCATGAAGAAACGGATGAACAACCTGACCAAATGGACTTCTACCTGAATGCATGACCTTTACGTGTAAATGTGAACTCTCAACCCTTGGCTTACTGATGGTACTGAGAGGACATGCCCAATGTCAAAAGTAGTTCAACAAGTTGGTTTTACTAACTTGTGACTGCATTGTGAACAAAGGTTGAGTTTAGAGATCGTTTTATCGAGTTGTCTAAACTCACTTTGGTTCAACCCATCTTGAGAAAGTACTTACAAAAATCAAGTTAGGCCGACTAAAAACCACCTAATTATCGCTCTAGTCACGCCTCGACCGCCTCACGCGTGCTTTTCCAGCGTGTGTGATCATGTTGAGCCATGCCTAGTGCTCGATAAAATGGACTGGTTGCAAAATCCACATCTACAGATCCCTCCGCTGGTGATTTTCTCAAATTTATATCACCTTTCATGGACTTGAATTCTCTGGTTAGCCATATGTTAACCACGATAGTATTCGACATCCACACCCGTCTCCTATGCTATGAACTTACCATGACCACTTGCTGGTAAACCCCTTTCTATATGTTTTACCCAAGATGGTGCATTTGATTCTGTTGGGAAAATCGCGTAATTGCCACTCGCTCAACAGACTCAGATAGTACAGTGTCATCAGAAAAGGCAAACTGCACACATGGAACCTTATGTGTTCCTCTGGCAGACATCATCTCTATGGGTGGACATTTCTAAATTAGCCTAAGGCAATACATGTTATGTCCGCTAGAGAAGCAATAATCTGAGACACTTGCCTTCGCTCAGAACTGCTTTATGATTATCGTTGATATGGATATGGTTTACATGCTTCTCTACTCTTAAAAGTCTTTCGCTCCAAATCTCGGGACAAGATTCTTTTAAGGGGGGAGGGCTGTAACACCCCAGGTGTTTATATTACGCTCGACAGCGAGTTCGGATTTAAGCACGTAATATCAGTGGATGAAACAGAGGTTAAATTTTAAACACCTTCGGCTATCGCGATTTTAATATCGCATCTGTTTCATCTGTCGCGAGTGCGACATCATTTTTATTTTATCTATCCGGGCTCTTCTGAAATTTTCGTGATATTCGGAACATCGTCATTCCGAAAATCGGTGCGTCCGATGATTATTTCAAATTCATCGCTCGCGCGAATACGGATTCAGAAGCTTGACCTCCTTTTACGATTTTTATCCCGGATAAATGAATTTGAACTCGGCGACTAAAATATTCGGGAAAAATAATCGGGATCGCGCCTTGTCTGAGAGAACTCGTGCGCGAGGTTAATATTCAATTTATCCGTCCGCACGCTATCTTGACAACGAAATCGTGTACGAGGATCTGTTATTGAGCCTTGATTCACATGTAAATCATCTGTGGCCGTGGAACCAGATGTTCAGACCGCAAGTAAGTTATCAGATTTTTGAATCAAATCACGCCGAACAAAATTACCGAAGCCGAAGTCCATTTAGTTCGGTCCGTTTACATCGTGGTCGAAATAGTCACGAAAATTATCTAATCGAAATTCAGTTAGAATCGGAAACCTCGGATTTTCCGTTTCTTGATTCGGAAAATAAAGTGTGTAGTCAGTTGTTGTCTAGTGCGTTGATCTTTTTGTTGTCGCTAAAAATCTCGATCCACAAATATCTAAGATTTTTTGGGAAAGAAATTAAAAATATAAAAAAAGGAAAATATCCTACACAGCCTATCTCCACGCCGCTTAACTCTGAGTATAAGAATCCTGCGTGCTGCCTCTTCTTCCTCATGGTGCTCGGCGCCCAGCCCATTTTCATTTCTCTCTCGTGCAGGAGTTCTCTGGTCGCCTGCTCTAGCTCCCATGGCGCCCATCTCTTTGGTCGCGTCTCCTCCCTGGTGCCTTGCCCAGCCACGCTGCTCCAATCCCCTTGTAACACCCACTTTGTAATTTGCTAAGAATAATACCAATAGAGAAACAATTTCTCTTTATGTGAGTTTGATCTTTATGTATCATCACTTGTGAACACCATATTCAAAAAAATAAATAAATAAATAATAAAAGGATATACCATTAAATTGTGCATCATGCTGAGGTTTTATTTGGTGTGCATTTTGTGACAACATAAAAATAATGTGACAAGAAATATATTAAAGCCCAAAGTGGAATTTAAGAGCTAAAAGGAATTTTAGAATTTGAGAAAAGAGGAGAAAAGTACTAGATAAATATAAATAAAAAAATGATTAATCAAATAATTGTACTTGAGCATACTATATTATAAACTTATATTTTTGGTTAAGGAATAAACTTCACAACAGCACTTGAATTCAAAATTTGAAAAACATAAACTTAGGAAAGAAAAGAAAACAGAAAATAAAAAGGAGAAAAGAATAAAACCTTACCTGGGCCGGCGGCTACCAATTCGGCCCACTTCGTCTCCTCCTACCGCGCGGCCCAAGCACCCTGATCGCGCGCGCGTGCCGCTGGCGACTGGGGCCCACGGGTCATGCACTCGCTTTGCGCAGGGGTGGCACCTGTGTGTCTTACGCGTGGGGCCAAGATGTCGGGCCCGTCTTCAACCACCATGCCGACCTTCGCGGGGGCGATGTCAACAGAATCCCGCTGGATTTCCGGGTGAGCCCCGTCAAAGCTGCCCGCGGACTCCATTGTGGCTACTTGACGGGCCTCGCGACCTCCTCCTCCCCCGTGTCATCCCTCGCGGTTGAACCAAGTTGACGCCGCTCGGAGAAAAACAAATCGAGCGAGAGAGCGGGAGAGGGGCGGCCGCACGACCATCTCGACGTTTGGGCCGCGTGTGAACTAAGGATCGGGTCGGTGGTCGTCGCGGGTTCGCGGTGGAGCTGTCCGCGGGCAAGCCAAGTGAAGCCGGTCGGGGACGCGACCCGAATTGCTCGCCGGACGTTGCGTAAACCTGAGGAATCCGCCATCGCCGCGGATTGGCCTTCCTCACCGCGACAACTCGGGTAATTCCCCATCCCTAGGTTTCCCTTTTCTCCTGGCATCGTGTAGGCGCGTTCAGATCAAGCTTTGGGTGTCGGGGGCCCTGGAATCGGATGTCTCCGGCGAGGGTGCGCCGCGTTCTGGTGGGCGGCGCCGCCGTGCGAGTCTGCCCAGTTGGGGCGATAACCGTGCGCCATCGGATCGTTGGCGGATGGCCGAGATTAGACCCTAGCATACCCCTTCGTCGTATTGAATCTAGCGCGTTGAAAGGGAATCGTGTGGCCGAGAGGGGGTAAAGGACATCGTGCGCTGTGGACCGCGGATCTGGGATCCAACGGTTGTCAGCGTAGCAGTGTATATAACCGGGTCCGGGTTAATCTGGACGCGTGATTTCTAATCGGACGGCCGACATTAAGCGATACCCTTTCGCTCTGGCGTTTTGCTTAAGAGACCCTAGGTTCCTTTGAAATAGAACCCGCCATCCACTTGCACTGTGCTCTGGGTCTTTGGATTTTTACCCCGAGCCCCCTGTGCTTAACTGAAAATGAGGCCCAGTCCAGAACATTATAAAACCAGAGAAAATAATTTATAAATGGATTTTTAATAGGAAAATAATTGCTAAAACTTTGATAATTCATAGAAAATGCATATGAACTCCAAATTACTTCATTCCAGTTCCTAAAATTTTGTAATTTTATTCTCTAGCACTTAGTGTCTCTTTTTTGTCATGACAACAGTAATAAAATTAATCCCACACTTAATCCTATTTTAAACACATAAAACCTTTGAAAATTCATAACTTAAATTCTATAACTCCAAAAATTATGATTCCTGTTCCTAGGATTTTATTTTAATGTGTAGATTATTACTGTGTATTTTGTTTATATGTTTGGTGTAATGTTAATTTCTCTATATATTGTGTTTGTTTGTATTGTGGCGGGTAGAAGAGCCCATTGCTGAGGATACTAGTGAGCAGCAGGTTGAAGTAGCTGAGCAGGAGCTCATTGAAGGCAAGTTGTGCCCTTGACCACTTTTTACCCAATAATATTCTTTAATATCACTTATTCATGCATAGGTTAATTTTGATGGGACCCGATAGGTCACCCTAGATTGTTTATCTCATTACCTTGTTTACCCCTGATTCACTTGGGTAGTTTGCTATTGCTTTACCTGGTTTTGGGATAATCATTTATTACCTCTATGTTCCAATTCTGTTGTTATTCTATTTATGTTCATGTCAAGTTCATTAATGTTAATTGGAACATAGAGCTTAACTTGAGAACCACGTGCCACCACAAGGGTTTAATGGGACGCCCTTGGCTGACTAATTAGGAAAGCTAGTGGAAGACTACCTTACCCGAAAGGGGCAAGGGCAGTAGGGGAGTGGTCAGTGTAGGGAGGTCCTTGGTTGATTTTGCTGCGATGGCAGTCAGCCGAGAACCCTGCATTGGAATTTCCTATAAACTGTAGCGGGTTTTCGGAAGCTAGTGGAACTTTGTAAAGGCCTCGTAGTGTTGCCCTGCCGCGCTTCCTAGGTAGAGGTGTATGGGATTCGCGACCCCTTGGCAGATGGGTAACATGACTTGTGGGTAAAGGGTACAACCTCTGCAGAGTGTAAAACTGGTATACTAGCCGTGCTCGCGGTCATGAGCAGCTCAGGACTCTCTGATGTTTAAATTATGGAACTTAAATTTAATTTTGTCATTTGCATTGCATGGGTTTATTATTAATTTTGTTCTATTACTTTATTTATGGTTTGGTATTTACTTACACTTAGTAATTGCTAATAAAATTTTGACCAACTACTTAAAAGCAATGCTCAGCTTTAACCCCTATCATTGATTAGCCTTACACATCACATGAACTCACACCTTTGTGAGTTTATGTCCACTGGTTCCCCACAACTTGTTGAGCTATGATCATGTGTGAGCTCACCCTTGCTGTCTCACACCCCCCCCCCCACAGGAGAAGATCAGGTGGTTCAGGAGGAGCCGCCTAACACTGAGGAGTTCGATCTGATCTAGGTGGCGTTTCCCAGTCGACATTGGCGCCGACGATCCTTAGTTCGTTTTATCTTCATTACTTTATTTTGTAATAAGTCTTCCGCTATGTAATAAATACTCTGATGTTTTATGACATTTATCTCTATACACTCTGTTATTATATATGTTGTCTTCTTGGCGCATGTATGAGATGCACCTGGCTTTGTTCCTTAAAGCCGGGTGTGACACCCCTGTTGTTTCCCTATGGCGCGTTTTCTTCTCGGCGTCCGGCTCCAGCTCGCCGCGCGCGCTCTGCTTCCAGCGCGTGCCCTGGAGTTTCTCGCGCGCCCCTGCCTTTTGTTGGCCGCGAGCTCCCTCCAGCTCCAACCCGGCTCCAGCCATGGCACCTGGTCGGATGTGGGTTCTCTGCCGCATCCATCCCATGGAGTTTTCTGCTGTGTCGCATCCTGGTTTTCTGCTCAGCCATGGAGGTTGCTGCCCCTGGTGGCCGTCTTCTCTCCTAACGCCTAGTCCCTGCTCCCGGCACCAGATCTCCCTCGTCGTGCACCGCTGCTCCATGGCCGGAGTCCCCTTCCAGCCGAGCTCGCCCATGGCTGCATCTTCTTCCCCTCCCTGCGCGCGTGTCGGTATCTATGCCGTGTTCCCTGCGTGTCGCGGCTACGCAGCTCTCTCTGCTCGGCTGCTGTCAAGTCCTGCGCTCGCCATGGCGATTCCCCCTGCGGTAGCTTCCTCGACGTTCATCCCCTGTGTCGTGCCCTGCTTTCGTGGCCGCTGCGCACTTGCCTCTGCTCGGCACCGAGCCTGTTTGCCATGGAAGCGGGTCGCCGCGCTGCCAGGCTGCTCTCTCTGCTCAGTCTCGATCTTTCGCGAAAGCTCTCTGTTCGCCATCATCGCTCGGTCGCGCGACAAGCTGATTGCGTGTCGTGTGTCGCACATCTTAGCTCCTCGCCGACGTGTTGTTCGTCTTCGCACTATGTGCGACAATATCGTCGTTCGACAATATCGTCGTTCATCGTGTCCTCGGTAAATATTTTTGCCTAGCCGCGTGGACCTCGCCGTTGTCTTGGTCGTCGATGCCACGCAATCATCCACACGTGGTTGTCCTCACGGGCACCGCTTCACACCATCACCCTGTCTTCACCATCCGTAGTGTCGTCGTCGGGATGTCCTAGCTGCAACACCAGCGCCTTTGACCGTGCCAAAGCTCTATACACGTCACCCTCTTGCATCGTCGTCGACCCACGTTGTGCCCACAACGTGCTCGTCGACTTTGATGATTTGATTTCCAATTTCGTGCTGCTTATGTCGACCCTCAGAACTCCTTGTCGTACTCGACCCCGCAAATCTCCATCTCGTCGTCATTCCGTGCGTCAGCAAGAAATCCCAAGCGTCGGGCGAAGACGAGGCTAGCGGCGTGATGTTTGTGTGGCATCTGCCAAGCGCTCGACAAATTGCTTGGATTGGAAAATCGCTACCGATCTCACGGATTCGTGTCAGCTGTGAAAACGGTAAGCTGATAAATTATTCAGAATAGTTCGATCGATGAATAAATTAATGTGCTAGTGCGATGCTCATTATGGTGCTAGATAAATTGCGTGGGTCACGAAACTCTCGTCGACTTCGCGGTTTTTGCGAGTATCGAGCCAGATTCAGTTATAGCGAGTTATGTCGCTATTCCGGTCAATTAACTAAATTAATATACCAAGTAGAATATTAGTAAGCCTGTGTGATAAAGAAATGTTTGATTAATTGTGGACATGTAAAATATGTGAGGAGTAAAATAAAATTAAAATAGTACTTTGTGAACGATGTAATAGCATTTATAAAACGAGGGATAAGTTTAGAATTTAATTAATTAGCTGATGAGTTGAGTAGGCTAATTGTGTTTCATGTGTATAATTTGTTGCTCGTGATGTTTGCGTTAGGTTCATTTAACTTAGAGAAGTGTATTTATGGCGCGTAGTCGTATATTAATAACTAGTGTTTCCGTGTAAGATTGTACAACGCCTCGCCACTAGGTGTTTAATACACTATCGTATAGCACTATTTAGATTTATGCTATTCCTGTTTATATGCATTCATGTGCATAATGCATTTCATTCAGGTACGTTAATTAATCGCGTGATGCGGAAGACGAGCCAAGTCGACCCCAAGCGTGGGCTAATCCACAGGATAATGCTGATGGATTAACCTGAAGATGGATAATCGGAACAATGCGAAGACAAAAGATGATCGTCAAGTGATCGACGCCTAACAAACACTAACCTAGTGTTATTCAGGCAAGCCCCGGTGCATTCAACCCCTTCCTTGTGTTTTAAAATAATTTCTGCACACTTTAAGTCTAGTGAAATGTGCATTCGGTTTATAGGAGTTGTTTGGAACCTTTTGATGCATTACCTTCCTTGATATCCACACCTTTATAGATACTTCTATTGAAGTATCAAAACACGATTTACAAAAATGCTTACCCTGCTTAGATCTTGTGGATAGAGGTTGTCCTTAGCCTAGCTCGAGAAAGGATGGCTTCTACCTGCAAGAATATTTTCATTGAGAGCAATGGTGGGATCTTACTGCAAAGTTTCCTGTGATGCTCTCTTCATCCTAAGGAACACAGAACAGTCTTAAGGATGAAAGTATTTAACTCGCGACTTGGGCTAGGAACAGGTGATGCTCCGCCCGGGTCAATTAAGGATTGGATGCGTATGTAGGCCTGCTAGATCAAGGACTATCTTAACTGGCCACATGCCCTGGAATGGGACAGGGTAAGCTTTGCCTCAGGCAGACTAATACCAGAATAAGATAACACGCAATGGGCGTGGAGCGATGGCGAGAGTAGCGTGTACCCTCCGTGGCAAGAGGCTGGACGGTGGTGTATCTGTGCTCTCGGTTGACGTGAACCTGATATGGTCTTAAGAACCCCGGTGGCGAGTTGACATATACAAGGGTTAAGTGCTACATATGTCGTGTGGTTAGAGATCCTCAGCTGAGTAAATTGATTCGGATCGCCGTTATATCCCCGTAGAGTGGAGACTTGATCACTGACCTGCAACCTAAGTCAGGATGTGAATCTCATGAATAAAAAGGATGTTGTATTGATGTAATGGTAAAATTAGATCATTTGCAAACAGAGTCTATTAATATATAATCTGGCGTTAAAATATTGAAAGTAAGGACTCACTTTAGTAAGCTATTTCTGCAAAAGGTATCTAAGTTGAATTTTTAAAGCCTCTCCTTGATTCCCAACTCCAGCATACCCTTGAGAGTCTTTTCTTTAGTCGGGTAAGTCTTGCTGAGTAATTCCATACTCAGGGTTTTATTCCCTTTTGTTTTTCAGGTTTTAGCTTTGTACTATTGATGATGGTATTAAGTGTCGGTGGGCTCGGCCTTCTTATATAAGTATACCCCATCTTTATCTTCTTATTGAGGATGGTCACTTAAGCTAGCATATATTTCAAACTTATACTTTTGTAACCACTCCGATAAAATAATACAAAATTTTTGTAACTTGTAAAATTTGGTAATAGTATTTCCACTACAAAAATATTGGTGTGTGTGATTTGTGTTACTTAATCTCGCGGTTCTGGTTGCAAGTGGTTTATCCGATGTCCTTGGGGCAATCGAACAGATCCTATTAAGTTATCTGGTGCACATGCATAGCCGTCTGAATCTCTGGGACAAGGACAGGTGCATGTGGGCCCGATAACTTGGAGGTTCTGCCACACGCAAGGCATCCCATGACCCTTTGTACCCCTTTCAAGTCTTTGATGGGCCCCATGTTGGTGATGGCCGCAATCTTCTCTGGGTTGGCCTGGATGCCTCGTTCGGAGACGATGAACCCTAGGAGCATGCCTCGGGGGACTCTGAAGACACACTTCTCGGGATTGAGTTTTACGCCCTTCGCACGCAGGCACCCGAAAGTTACTTCGAGGTCGGAGAGGAGGTCGGAGGCTTTCCTTGTCTTGACAACGATGTCATCGACATAAGCCTCGACCGTTCTACCGATGTGTTCTCCGAACACATGGTTCATGCACCTTTGGTAGGTGGCACCTGCATACCTCAAACCAAATGGCATTGTAGTATAACAATACATGACAAAGGGTGTGATGAAAGAGGTCGCGAGCTGGTCAGATTCTTTCATCTTGATTTGGTGATAGCCCGAATAGGCGTCGAGGAAAGACAGGGTTTTGCACCCAGTAGTGGAGTCCACAATTTGATCGATGCGAGGCAGAGGGTAGGGAACCTTTGGACATGCTTTGTTTAAACTAGTGTAGTCTACGCACATCCTCCATTTCCCACCCTTTTTCTTTACAAGCACAGAGTTAGCTAACCATTCGGGATGGAATACCTCTTTGATGAACCCTGCAGCCATCAGCTTGTGGACCTCCTCGCCTATGGCCCTACGCTTTTCTTCATCAAAGCGGCGCAGGGACTGCTTCACGGGTCGGGCACCGGCTCGAATGTCCAGTGAGTGCTTGGCGACATCCCTCGGTATGCCGGGCATGTCCGAGGGACTCCACGCAAAAACTTTGGCGTTTGCGCGGAGAAAGTCGACGAGCACTGCTTCCTATTTGGGGTCGAGCTCGGAGCCGATCCTGACTTTCTTGCTGGCGTCGTTGCTGGGGTCGATGGAGACGGACTTAACTGCCTCGGCCAGTTCGAAGTTGCCGGCGTGCCGCTTCGCGTCGGGTGCTTCTTTGGAGAGGCAATCCAGGTCGGCGATGAGGGCTTCATACTCGGCGAGGGCCTCGGCGTACTCCACGCATTCCACGTCGCACTCGTAAGCGTGGCGGTACGTGGGTCCGATGGTGATGACTCCCTTGGGGCCAGGCATCTTGAGCTTGAGGTAAGTGTAGTTGGGGATGGCCATGAACTTGGTGTAGCATGGTCTTCCCAGCACCGCGTGATAGGTCCCTCGGAACCCAACTACCTCAAAGGTGAGGGTTTCCTTTCGGAAATTGGAGGGAGTTGCTGGATACGCTTTCCGGGTGCGATCCCGTGGAAGGGTGCTGCACTAGCCCGGATCTCGGACCGATCAACCCCCAAGGGCTCCAGGGTCTCGGCGTAGATGATGTTGAGGCTGTTGTCTCCGTCCATGAGGACCTTGGAGAGCCTAAAGTTGCCGATGATCGGTTTGACGACGAGCGGGTACCTTCCTGGGCTCGGCACGTAGTCGGGGTGGTCGCCTTGGTCGAAGGTGATGGGCTTGTCGGACCAGTCTAGGTAGACCGGCGCTGCTACCTTCACTGAGCAGACCTCCCGGCGCTCCGACTTGCGGTGCCGAGCCGAGGCGTTCGCCACCTGTCCGCCGTAGATCATGAAGCAGTTGTGGACCTCCGGGAACTCCTCTTCCTTGTCGCCCCCCTTCTTGTTGTTGCTTTGGTCTTTGCCACCTTTTGCCGAGGGTCCAACCTTGTTGAAGTAGCACCGGAGCATGTCGCACTCTTCAAGGGTGTGCTTGACGGGACCCCTGTGATAGGGGCACGACTCCTTGAGCATCTTGTCGAACGTGTTGGCTCCTCCGGGAGGCTTCCGAGGGTTCCTGTGCTCAGCAGTAGCGACGAGATCCGCATCGACGACGTTGTGCTTTGCCTGCGCCTTTTTCTTGGCCTTATTCTTCATGCCACGCTGGGTGGACGCCTCGGGGGCGTCTTCCTTTTGCCCTCCCTGAGGCTGCTTGTCCTTCCGGAAGATGGCTTCGACCGCCTCTTGACTAGAGGCGAACTTGGTGGCGATGTCCATCAAGTCGCTCGCCTTGGTGGGAGTCTTGCGTCTCAGTTCGCTCACCAGGTCTCGGCAAGTGGTGCCGGCGAGGAAAGCCCCGATGACGTCCGAGTCGGTGATGTTGGGCAGCTCGGTGCGCTGCTTTGAAAACCACCGGATGTACTCTCGCAGGGATTCCCCTGGCTACTAGCGGTAGTTTCGGAGATCCCATGAGTTCCCAGGGCATACGTACGTACCCTGGAAATTTCCAGCGAAAGCCTTGACCAGGTCGTCCCAGTCGGAGATCTGCGCAGGAGACAGATGCTCCAACCAGGCCTGGGCAGCATCGGAGAGGAAAAGGGGGAGGTTGCGGATGATGAGGTTGTCGTCGTCCGTCCCTCCCAACTGGCATGCCAGCCGGTAGTCCGCAAGCCACAACTCTGGCCTTGTCTCCCCTGAGTACTCGGTGATGGTAGTCGGGGCTCGGAACCGGGCCGGGAACAGCGCTCGTCGTATGGCCCGGCTGAAGACTTGCGGACCTGGTGGCTCGGACGAGGGACTCCGATCCTCCTCACTGTCGTAGCGTCCCCCGCGCCTAGGGTGGTAGCCTCGGCGCACCTTCTCCTCGAGACGGGTTCGACGGTTGCGGCAGTGTTGCTCGGTGCTGAGGCAATCCGGGGCTGCTGGCGTCCTGTCCCGTGTGCGCTCGGTGTGGACCGAGGCCTCCCGCATGCGCCGGGAGGGCGTTGCGCGATGCTCCGATGGGTCTCCTCGTCTCCGAGAGGCAGAGCTCTCGGCTTGTCGGACAGCGGCGTCTTCCAGGAGGCCCTTGAGCTCGCCCTAGATACGTCGCACCTCGGTGGTGGATGGCTCCGGCATTGTTTGAAGTAGCATCGCCGCTGCAGCTAGGTTCTGGCCGGCCCCGTCGAAGGCCGGGGGCGGCATCACCCTGGCATCGCCAACAATGTGGCGCTGGACGTCCCGGGCCCGATGACGTGCTCCTCCGGCAAGTGCCCGGCTTGCCCACTCCTGCTCGATGTTTTGTCGGAGCTACACAAGCCACCCTACTTCTTCATCGAGCTTGGCCTGCATCTCGCGGAGTTGCTCAAGCTGTGTGTCCTGACCCCCCACAGGGACTTGGACCACAGCTCGTCGTCACTCCCTGGCATACCAAGGTGGTTTTCTCCGTCGTGATCCTCCTGATCGATGTGGTAGCACTCACGAGTTGGGTCGCAACCCTCGTCGTCAAGGCTGTGGCCATCATCAGAGCAGCCGGAGAGGCAGTGGTCACATGCGGACATGAAGTCGCGCATGGCACTGGGATCACAGAGTCCGGAGAAATCCCAAATGACGTCGAGGTCGTCCTCTTCCTCGGAACCCGTGGGTCCGGAGGTTGAGACGGCCGTCAGTCGGTCCCAAGTTGACCACATATGGTACCCCGGAAGGTCAGGATATGCCCTCACGAACGCGCTCACCGAAGCGGGGTCGCTTGGTGGGTCAAAGATGAATCTAAAAGGGACAGGGTGGAAAACGGGCGGTATCTTTTGGTCGATGGACGGTGGTGAAGTCGCGTCGGGGACGGACTGCACCGTTATCTCAGGTACGAGGCTAACGCCCAGCAAGTCCTTCGTGAGGGTGCTGGCGTCATCAGCCCGTTTCGGGTTGGCACATTGTGGGGAAGCGACACCCGCCATTGTCTCAGGTGCGAGGACAACATCGACTTGCTCTGGTCCGACAGCCGACGAGGTGCTGCCTCCTGCCTGGCCATGGTTGCCCCGTCTCCTCCTCCTCCGGTGAGGAGGGTAGCGGGGCAAACCCGGGTGTTCCTCTTCTGTCGCGGGAGGAAGTCGTCGTCGAGTTCGCCTTCGCCGGGCGAGCCGACGACCGTCGTTGTTGCCGTGCTGCAAGGGGAGCAGTACCATGTCGTAGCCGCCATCGAGGGACATGAACTCGAGACTCCCAAAGCGGAGCACCGTCCCGGGCTGAAGAGGCTGCTGAAAGCTACCCATCTAGAACTCAATGGGAAAGTATTTGTTAACACGCAGCATTCCCCTACCTGGCATGCCAACTGTCGGCGTTTCGGACCCGCGAGGACCATCAACCAACCAGTAAATTTGTCGCTGCGTGTCCCTGCCCAGATGGGTTGATGCAAGATGGAACACAAGAGGGAAATGAGGCTTATGTTATCTTGCACCGGGGTGCTTGTAGTAGGGGTTACAAGCGTTGCGGGAGAGCGGGAGCGAGAGAGAGAGAGAGAAAGAGAGGGTTCGGCCTTGAGGCGAGTTGTCTAAGCCTGCCTCTACCGCGTCTCTCCTACTCTGCCTGCCTCCGCTCGTCTGCGTTGTACGTCCATGTGTACGTGCGCTTTTCCCGTCTCCCCCTCCTGGAAGGCCCTGGACATCCCCTTCTATAGATACAAGGAGATGCCCAGCTGTACAATGGGGGTGGAGCTATATGCTAGCATGGTTGGCGGAGAAGTGCCTTGAGCCCTGTACATGTACTAACGTGGCCATCGGTGAAGTGCCTTGAGTCCTGTAGAAGCATAGCTGGCGGTGCGGCATGGATCCTGCTGACGTTTCCTTGCTTCCGTAGGGGGTTGAGAGCAACTGACGTCATGGGCGCACGCGGGGAACTATCATTACCTGTGGCCGGAGTAAGCAAGATGTGACTCCGGTCTTGTTCCCTTGTAGCCTGAGGCGGCTAGCTAGAGGTAGGGTCATGATGTATCTCCTGTAGCGTAGTTGATTCCGAGGCCGAGGTCGGGCGAGGCGGCGACTCCTCCCGAGGCCGAGGCTTGAGGTCGGGCGAGGCAGAGACCTTCTCCCAAGGCCGAGGCTGAGGTCGGGCAAGGTGGAGACCTTCTCCTGAGGCCGAGGTTGAGGCCGAGCCCTGAGGTCGGGCGAGGCGGAGACCTTCTCCCGAGGCTGAGGCTGAAGCCGAGGCCCAGGGTCGGGCGAGGCGGAGCTCCCTGTTGCGCCCGAGGCTGACCTCGGGAGAGGTCGTGACTGTTGTTAGTCTTCCCTGGTGGTTGGCATAGTCGCCGGAGCGGGGAGAACAGCGTTGTTTTCCTGTCAGAGCGGTCAGTGAAGGGGCAAAGTGACTGCGGTCACTCTGACCTTGCCGACTGAGGCACGCGTGTCAGGACTGAAAGGGAAATGTGCCCTTGGGCCATTTCTAAGTATTTTGGTGATTTAGTGTCCAACACAAGTGCCTAAGTGTAAAAAGGTGGACAAGGTACAAATCAAGAATTAAGGTATGTTTCTCAGACTTAGTACATTGTTTTATGGACTAATGTATTGTGTCTAAGTGCTGGAAACAGGAAAAATCCAATTGGAAATATCTTGGCTCGAGCAGCCAAGAATCTGCTGAGTCTGCAAGCACCGGACTGTCCGGTGGTGCACCGGATAGTGTCCGGTGCGTCAGGCTGGCTCGAGCGAAGTGGCTGCTCTCGGGAATTCACCGACGACGTACGGCTAAAATTCACCAGACTGTCCGGTGTGCACCGGACTGTCCGGTGAGCCAACGGTCGGCCGGGCCAACGGTCGGCCGCGCAATCTGCGCGGGACACGTGGCCGAGCCAACGGCTAGAAGACGGCACCGGACTGTCCGGTGTGCACCGGACATGTCCGGTGCGCCAACGGCTCTCAGGCTGCCAACGGTCGGCTTCGCTATTTAAGGAAGGAAATCGGGCACCGGACAGTGTCCGGTGTGCACCGGACTGTCCGGTGCCCCCGATGACAGAAGGCAAGAATGGCTTTCCAAACTTGTGCTCAACGGCTCCTAGCTGCCTTGGGGCTATAAAAGGGACCCCTAGGCGCATGGAGTACACCAAGCATCCTTTGAGCATCATTGATCACTCACACTTCATTCTTGCGCACTTGTTCGACATTCTAGTGATTTGAGCTCCGTTCTAGTGTGCTAGTCTCTTGAGCTCAAATCTTGGTTTTGCGTGTGCGTATTCGCTGTGATCTTTGTGTCGTGTGTGAGTTGCTAATCCCTCCCTTGCTCTGTGATTCTTCGTGAACATCTTGTGTAAGGGCGAGAGGCTCCAAGCTGTGGAGATTCCTCGCAAACGGGATTAAGAGAAGCAAAGCAACACCGTGGTATTCAAGTTGGTCTTTGGACCGCTTGAGAGGGGTTGATTGCAACTCTCGTCCGTTGGGACGCCACAACGTGGAGTAGGCAAGCGTTGGTCTTGGCCGAACCACGGGATAACCACTGTGCCATCTCTGTGATTGATATCTCTTGGTTATTGTGTTGTGTTGAGATCCTTCTCTAGCCACTTGGCATATTACTGTGCTAACAAGTAACCAAGTTTTGTGGCTTAAGTTTTTGAAGTGTTACAGGATCACCTATTCACCCCCCCCCCCCTCTAGGTGCTCTCAATTGGTATCAGAGCCGTTCTCTTCAAGAAAGGGACTAACCGCCTGAAGAGATGGATCCTAAAGGCAAGGGGATGGTGATCAACGACAAGGAGAAGGAGTCCTTCGTCAACGAGCCCAATGATGACAGGCCCACTGACTCAGGCTCGGGCCACAAAAGAAAAGACGGGAGGAAGAAGAAGACAAGGCGCATCAAGGAAATTGTCTACTACGACAGCGACGAATCTTCCTCCTCCCAAAAGGACAACGACGACTACGACAGACGAAAGACGGTTAACTCAAACTTTTCTTTCGATTATTCGCGCATTCCGCATAGCTCAAATGCTCAATTGCTCCCCATTCCACTTGGCAAGCCCCCTCACTTTGATGGAGAGGATTACGGATTTTGGAGCCACAAAATGCGTACTCACCTGTTTTCTCTCCATCCAAGCATTTGGGAGATTGTGGAAAGTGGAATGAAATTTGATAGCTCAGATAGCCCTGTGTTTATTAATGAACAGATTCATAAAAATGCACAAGCTACTACTGTGTTGCTAGCCTCTTTGTGCAGGGACGAGTATCACAAGGTGAGCGGCTTGGACAATGCCAAGCAGATCTGGGACACCCTCAAGATCTCTCATGAGGGAAATGACGTCACCTTGCTCACCAAAATGGAGTTGGTGGAGGGCGAGCTTGGACGGTTCGCGATGATAAGGGGCGAGGAGCCGACACAAACATACAACCGGCTCAAGACCCTTATCAACAAAATAAGGAGCTACGGGAGCACGCGATGGACGGACCACGACGTCGTCCGCCTAATGCTAAGGTCATTTACCGTTCTTGATCCTCATTTGGTGAAAAATATACGTGAAAATCCCAGGTACACCAAGATGTCGCCCGGAGAAGTTCTTGGGAAGTTCGTAAGCGGGCGAATGATGATCAAGGAGGCAAGATACATGGACGACGCGTTGAACGGTCCTAGTCATGAGCCTCAACCCATTGCTCTCAAGGCAACAAGGAGCAAGGAGGCGCTACCAAGCAAGGTGGCGCAAGTTGAGGCAGCCGGACTCAATGATGAGGAGATGGCCCTCATCATTAAGCGCTTCAAGACGGCGCTTAAAGGTCGCAAGGGGCAGCCGAGCAAGACCAAAGCCAAGGGGAAGCGCTCATGCTTCAAATGCGGTAAGCTTGGTCATTTTATTGCTAACTATCCCGACAATGATAGTGATCAGGACCAAGGGAACAAGAAGGAGAAAAAGAAGCATTACAAGAAGGCCAAGGGCGAGGCACATATCGGAAAGGAGTGGGATTCGGATTGTTCCTCCTCCGACTCTGACAATGAAGGACTCGCCGCCACCGCCTTCAACAAGTCATCCCTCTTCCCCAACGAGCGTCACACTTGCCTCATGGCAAGAGAGAAAAAAGTAAGCACTCATACTAGTACTTATGCCTCTTCGAGTGAAGATGAGTCTAGTGATGATGATGAGATAGATTACTCATGCTTATTCAAGGGATTAGATAGAACCAAGGTAGACAAAATTAATGAATTAATTGATGCCTTGAATGACAAGAATATGCTTTTAGAAAAACAAGAGGATTTGTTGTATGAAGAACATGATAAATTTGTAGAAGCACAGAAATCTCTTGCTCTAGAAACTAAGAGGAATGAAATGCTCTCTAGTGAATTATCTTCTTGTCATGAAACTATTGCTAAGTTAAAAAGTTTTAATGATGATTTAAATGCTAAACTAGAAGTAGCTAGTAAATCTCATTCTTGTGTAGAAATTGTTGAAACTTGTAATAGGTGTAAAGATTTTGACATTGATGCTTGTAGTGATCATTTAGTTTCAATTTCCAAATTAAATGATGAATTAGCTAGTCTTAATGCCCAACTTAAGACTAGCAAGAATGAATTTGACAAGCTAAAATTTGCAAGGGATGCCTACACGATTGGTAGACACCCCTCAATTAAGGATGGACTTGGCTACAAGAGGGAAGCCAAGAACTTGACAAGCCATAAGGCTCCCATCTCCGCCAAGGAGAAAGGGAAGGCCCCTATGGCTAGTAGTGTGCAAAAGAACCATGCCTTTATGTACTATGATAGAAGACAACCTAGAAATGCTTATAGGAGTTGTAATGTATATAATGCCTTTGATTTTCATGCCATGGTTGCTTCTAGTTCTTCTTATGTGCATGATAGAAATGTTGGTAGGAGAAATGTTATTCATAATATGCCTAGGAGAAATGTCGTTAATGTTCCTAGGAAAGTTAATGAACCTTCTACAATATATCATGCTTTAAATGCTTCTTTTGCTATTTGTAGAAAGGATAGGAAGATAGTTGCTAGAAAATTAGGGGCAAGATGCAAGGGAGACAAAACTTGCATTTGGGTCCCTAAGGATATTTGTGCTAACCTTGCAGGACCCAACATGAGTTGGGTACCTAAGACCCAAGCCTAAATTTGCCTTGCAGGTTTATGCATCCGGGGGTTCAAGCTGGATTATTGACAGCGGATGCACAAACCATATGACGGGGGAGAAGAAGATGTTCACCTCCTACGTCAAGAATAAAGATTCCCAAGATTCAATAATATTCGGTGATGGGAATCAAGGCAAGGTAAAAGGGTTAGGTAAAATTGCAATCTCAAATGAGCACTCTATCTCTAATGTGTTTTTAGTAGAGTCTCTTGGATATAATTTGCTATCTGTTAGTCAATTATGCAATATGGGATATAACTGTTTGTTTACAAATGTAGATGTGTCTGTCTTTAGAAGATGTGATGGTTCACTAGCTTTTAAGGGTGTACTAGACGGCAAGCTTTACTTAGTTGATTTTGCAAAAGAAGAGGCCGGTCTAGATGCATGCTTAATGGCTAAGACTTGCATGGGCTGGCTGTGGCATCGCCGCTTAGCACATGTGGGGATGAAGAACCTCCACAAGCTTCTAAAGGGAGAACACGTGATAGGTCTAACCAATGTTCATTTCGAAAAAGATAGACCTTGTGCAGCTTGTCAAGCAGGGAAACAAGTGGGAGGCTCTCATCACACCAAAAATGTGATGACAATATCAAGACCCCTGGAGCTGCTACATATGGACCTCTTCGGACCCGTCGCCTATCTGAGCATAGGAGGAAGTAAGTATGGTCTAGTTATCGTTGATGACTTTTCCCGCTTCACTTGGGTGTTCTTTTTGCAGGATAAGTCTGAAACCCAAGGGACCCTCAAGCGCTTCCTAAGGAGAGCTCAAAATGAGTTTGAGCTCAAAGTGAAGAAGATAAGGAGCGACAACGGGTCCGAATTCAAGAACCTTCAAGTGGAGGAGTTTCTTGAGGAGGAAGGGATCAAGCACGAGTTCTCCGCTCCCTACACACCTCAGCAAAATGGTGTGGTAGAGAGGAAGAACAGGACGCTCATAGATATGGCGAGGACTATGCTTGGAGAATTCAAGACCCCCGAGTGCTTTTGGTCGGAAGCCGTGAACACGGCTTGCCACGCCATCAACAGGGTCTACCTTCACCGCCTCCTCAAGAAGACGTCGTATGAGCTGCTAACCGGTAACAAACCTAATGTATCGTATTTTCGTGTTTTTGGGAGTAAATGCTACATTCTAGTGAAGAAGGGTAGGAATTCCAAATTTGCTCCCAAAGCCGTAGAAGGATTTTTATTAGGTTATGATTCAAATACAAAGGCGTATAGGGTCTTCAACAAATCATCGGGTTTGGTTGAAGTCTCTAGCGACGTTGTATTTGATGAGACTAATGGCTCTCCAAGAGAGCAAGTTGTTGATCTTGATGATGTAGATGAAGAAGACGTTCCAACGGCCGCGATACGCACCATGGCGATTGGAGATGTACGGCCTCAGGAACATTTGGAGCAAGATCAACCGTCTTCCTCAACTATGGTGCATCCCCCAACCCAAGATGACAAACAGGTACCTCAAGTGGAGGCACATGATCAAGGGGGAGCACAGGATGTTCAAGAGGAAGGAGCACCTCAGGCACCTCCAACCCAAGTTCGAGCGACAATTCAAAGGGATCATCCCGTCGACCAGATATTGGGTGATATTAGCAAGGGAGTAACTACTCGCTCAAGATTAGTTAATTTTTGTGAGCATTACTCTTTTGTCTCTTCTATTGAGCCTTTCAGGGTAGAAGAGGCCTTGCTAGATCCGGACTGGGTGTTGGCCATGCAGGAAGAACTCAACAACTTCAAGCGCAACGAAGTTTGGACACTGGTGCCTCGTCCCAAGCAAAATGTTGTGGGAACCAAGTGGGTGTTCCGCAACAAACAGGACGAGCACGGGGTGGTGACGAGGAACAAGGCTCGACTTGTGGCAAAAGGTTATGCCCAAGTCGCAGGTTGTACCAAATGGATGTGAAGAGCGCTTTCCTCAACGGGCCGATCAAGGAGGAGGTGTACGTGGAGCAGCCCCCTGGCTTCGAGGATGAACGGTACCCCGACCACGTGTGTAAGCTCTCTAAGGCGCTCTATGGACTTAAGCAAGCCCCAAGAGCATGGTATGAATGCCTTAGAGACTTTTTAATTGCTAATGCTTTCATGGTTGGGAAAGCCGATCCAACTCTTTTTACTAAGACTTGCGATGGTGATCTTTTTGTGTGCCAAATTTATGTCGACGACATAATATTTGGTTCTACTAACCAAAAGTCTTGTGAAGAGTTTAGCAGGGTGATGACGCAGAAATTCGAGATGTCGATGATGGGCGAGTTGACCTACTTCCTTGGGTTCCAAGTGAAGCAACTCAAGGACGGCACCTTCATCTCCCAAACGAAGTACACACAAGATTTGCTAAAGAGGTTTGGGATGAAGGACGCCAAGCCCGCAAAGACGCCAATGGGAACCGACGGACACACCGACCTCAACAAAGGAGGTAAGTCCGTTGATCAAAAAGCATACCGGTCCATGATAGGTTCTTTGCTTTATTTATGTGCTAGTAGACCGGATATTATGCTTAGCGTATGCATGTGTGCTAGATTTCAATCCGATCTGAAGGAGTGTCACTTAGTGGCTGTGAAGCGAATTCTTCGATATTTAGTCGCTACGCCTTGCTTCGGGATCTGGTATCCAAAGGGGTCTAACTTTGACTTGATTGGGTACTCAGATTCCGACTATGCTGGATGTAAGGTCGATAGGAAGACTACATCGGGGACATGCCAATTCTTAGGAAGGTCCCTGGTGTCATGGAACTCTAAGAAACAAACCTCCGTTGCCCTATCCACCGCTGAGGCCGAGTACGTTGCCGCAGGACAATGTTGTGCGCAACTACTTTGGATGAGGCAAACCCTCAGGGACTTTGGCTACAATCTGAGCAAAGTCCCACTCCTATGTGACAATGAGAGTGCTATCCGAATAGCGGAAAATCCTGTTGAGCACAGCCGCACAAAGCACATTGACATCCGGCATCACTTTTTGAGAGACCACCAGCAAAAGGGAGATATCGAAATGTTTCATGTTAGCACCGAGAACCAGCTAGCCGATATCTTTACCAAGCCTCTAGATGAGAAGACCTTTTGCAGGCTACGTAGTGAGCTCAATATCTTAGATTCGCGGAACTTGGATTGAAATGTAGCATACATGTGTTTATGCCTTTGATCATGTTCATTCTGCATTTTGTTGCTTATTGTGGTGCTCAAGTTGTACAAACACTCCCTAGACCTCACAAGTCCTGTTTGCAAGTAATGCACATATTTAGGGGGAGCTGTGCTACAACTTGACCCTTTGAGACTAACCATGTACTTGAGTTTCGTTGTTTTAGTCTCCAAGGAAAATTGAAAGGGAAAAGGTGGACTTGGACCATGCAAGACTTCCACTGCACTCCGATGAAAAGAGTAACTTTTCCAAGTTCATCTTCATACTCTTATTGCCTTTGTGTTCTTATTTGAAGATTTTGGTGAGGCAATGGGGTTAAAGGGCCAAGATTGATCCCGTTTTGGTGCTTGATGCCAAAGGGGGAGAAAATAAAGGCCAAAGCGATAAATGGATCAGCTACCACTTGAGAGATTTTGAAAATAGTAGAATAGAGCTTTTGGTTTGTCAAAACTCTTTTGTTGTCTCTCTTGTCAAAAGTTGGCTTCTTGTGGGGAGAAGTATTGATTATGGGAACAAGGGGGAGTTTTTGAAATCTTAAGTCAATTTCTCTTAGAATGACTCTCTTTATGTCTTAACATGTGTGTTTGACTTAGAGATAGAAATTTGAGTTTGATTTGCAAAAACAAACCAAGTGGTGGCATAGAGTGATCCATATATGTCAAAATTGAATCAAAACAATTTTGAGTTCTTATTTGATTTGATTTTGTACTTGTTCTACTTGCTTTATGTTGTGTTGGCATAAATCACCAAAAAGGGGGAGATTGAAAGGGAAATGTGCCCTTGGGCCATTTCTAAGTATTTTGGTGATTTAGTGTCCAACACAAGTGCCTAAGTGTAAAAAGGTGGACAAGGTACAAATCAAGAATTAAGGTATGTTTCTCAGACTTAGTACATTGTTTTATGGACTAATTTATTGTGTCTAAGTGCTGGAAACAGGAAAAATCCAATTGGAAATATCTTGGCTCGAGCAGCCAAGAATCTGCTGAGTCTGCAAGCACCGGACTGTCCGGTGGTGCACCGGACAGTGTCCGGTGCGTCAGGCTGGCTCGAGCGAAGTGGCTCCTCTCGGGAATTCACCGGCGACGTACGGCTAAAATTCACCGGACTGTCCGGTGTGCACCGGACTGTCCGGTGAGCCAACGGTCGGCCGGGCCAACGGTCGGCCGCGCAATCTGCGCGGGACACGTGGCCGAGCCAACGGCTAGAAGACGGCACCGGACTGTCCGGTGTGCACCGGACATGTCCGGTGCGCCAACGGCTCTCAGGCTGCCAACGGTCGGCTTCGCTATTTAAGGAAGGAAATCGGGCACCGGACAGTGTCCGGTGTGCACCGGACTGTCCGGTGCCCCCGATGACAGAAGGCAAGAATGGCTTTCCAAACTTGTGCTCAACGGCTCCTAGCTGCCTTGGGGCTATAAAAGGGACCCCTAGGCGCATGGAGGAGTACACCAAGCATCCTTTGAGCATCATTGATCACTCACACTTCATTCTTGCGCACTTGTTCGACATTCTAGTGATTTGAGCTCCGTTCTAGTGTGCTAGTCTCTTGAGCTCAAATCTTGGTTTTGCGTGTGCGTATTCGCTGTGATCTTTGTGTCGTGTGTGAGTTGCTAATCCCTCCCTTGCTCTGTGATTCTTCGTGAACATCTTGTGTAAGGGCGAGAGGCTCCAAGCTGTGGAGATTCCTCGCAAACGGGATTAAGAGAAGCAAAGCAACACCGTGGTATTCAAGTTGGTCTTTGGACCGCTTGAGAGGGGTTGATTGCAACCCTCGTCCGTTGGGACGCCACAACGTGGAGTAGGCAAGCGTTGGTCTTGGCCGAACCACGGGATAACCACTATGCCATCTCTGTGATTGATATCTCTTGGTTATTGTGTTGTGTTGAGATCCTTCTCTAGCCACTTGGCATATTACTGTGCTAACAAGTAACCAAGTTTTGTGGCTTAAGTTTTTGAAGTGTTACAGGATCACCTATTCACCCCCCCCCCTCTAGGTGCTCTCAAGGACAAGGTGTCAGGCGATCCCCACATTAAATGCGCATGCGATACGGTTGATTGGTAAGGCGATTCGGTCGAGGACGTTACACGACAAAGTTCGCCCGAGTTTAGCCTTGGGTGAGACGGGGGTGCGTCTATTGGCAGAGGGGACCCTCGGGCGAGGCGTGAACTCATCCGGGACTATGGTCCTTGCCCGAGGCTGGGCTCGGATGAGGTCGCGTCCCTTGGTAGACGAGGCCTTGACTTGAACTGCGCTTCATCAACCGTGTATGGTTTGTTCTGAAGATGTTTTTCGGCCAGGTTAAGAAGCATTGGGGGTACCCCTAATTACGTTCCCCGACACTTTGTGCAATGAAATTTTAGGAAATTATACTAGAAAAGAAGATCAATTAATGTCAGCAGCCTTCGGCATCTAGCTGAAACAAAGGTTAAACCGGGTTATGGACGCTCTAAAATTTGAATACCCTGATTATAAGCGCTCAACAAGGGTGCCGAAGGGGCAAAAAGAAAAAGAGTTGTTTGCGTTCTGAGCAGACAAGCTGCCAGAATGGTGAAAGAAGATGAGAAGATCTTAAAGAAGAGAAAATCCAGTCCCGAGCCGAAGATGGAGGCTTTAAAAAAAAGAAAAGCTAGATCCCCAGAGCCGAAGGTGACTGAAGAGGAAAAAGATACTCCCTCAACACCTCTAGCTGCCGAAGTGGCAGAAAATTTAAAGGTAATGACTGAATCTCTACCTATCAAGCTGCTAAGCCCTCTGGGACCGGAACTGACAAAGCTTTTTCAGAAGAAAGAAGAACCTTCGGCCACAAAGAAGGCAGATGGGCTGAAGAAGCGAAGAATTGGTAGCGTAATGCAAGCTATTGAAAGGACACCACCACCGGCCTCGGCATCTAAGATAGCACCTACTGCAAGCGCCAAGGTCACTGCCGAAGCAAACACATCAGCCGAAGCTGCAGTTGCTACCGAAGCTGCCAACCAAGAGACTACCCTATCTGGAATTGATAAATTGATACTGGGTATGATTACAGAAGAAAGATCTGCAGCTGCAGAACAGGTCATGCCCCCAGTGCCTGACAGAGGGAAAGAAATTGTTGAAGCTGCTTCAGAAGAAAAAGGTTTCGATCTTCAGAACCTGGTCGGGCAAGAACTATCTGAGGCTGAGAAGAAGGAGCTACAGGAATATGGTATTTCCTGTGGCTACCAGCCAGGAGCCATGCTCTTTGGTGGAATCGATGAAGAGGCTTTGGGATGTGTTCGTGGCCGTACCGAGGCGAAGGTAATCGGCACTACATCGAAGAGTGTCGGTTTTCCGAAGCTTGAAGCCGATATTTGCAGCTACCGACGATAACATATCGTCGGTAGTTTGTTTTATTCCAACTTTAAGGTAAAATTCATATAATAAAGCAAAATTTTATTATTTGTTTTATTTTTATGATGAAGTTTGCTGATGAAGGTTTATTTTGTACAGAGTATGCTGCTGAGCAAAGCGCTGCAAATGCAATAGGACCTCGAGGATAAAAAGAACAAAATTATAATCGAGGGTCTAGAGAGCAAAATCAAAGAGTACGAAGATTCTCTTGAAAAGAAAGATTTTCTACTCCAAGCAATGGAAGGCTCCCTTGCAGAAGCGCAAAGTGAAAATGCTAGACTAAGCAGGGAGCTTCTCCAAAAATCAGAGGGCTTCGAACAAGAAAGAAAAGACTTGCAGACGAAGTACGAAGCCGAAGCTGTCGAGAATATGAAGCTACAACTATCTCTGAAGGAGCTTTGTAACATGTGCCTGAGCTTTGGCAGCCGCTGCGTAGAGCGACTGAAAAAGGTTTTTAACTCAGTTGGAGCCAGCGCTGAAAAGTTTACTCCTTCGGCCAAAAATATATCAAGCACCTTCGAACACATTGAAGGCGAAGTTGAGGCGCTTGACGAAGTAATAGCAGGGCATGGTGACTTTTGCGCCCTGCTAGCTTCTCGCGGCACAGCTGCAGCATTTTTTAAAGCTGGCTGTACGCACGCAAAGATAGTGAATAGGCCTACCTTCAGCCTATCTTCGACAGATTTGATTGATATTCCTGGCGAAGCCCGAAACATAGGAAGTAGATTATAACACAAATTTGGGCGAAGGGTGGTCGGGACTTGGCTGGTGATGAGGCCCGAAGCTTACTTAAGCCGGTATGAAACTTATACATGTTGCTTACCTTTTCTTGTGATTACATTTTTTCTTATAAAATCTTGTTGTGTGCAGGATGATGATGCCGAAGATTAGTAATCTGAAGCATATTCCGAACACCACTGAAGCTGATCTTTAGGCTTTCCTGCATAGATCTTTTAGAGGCATTTGTATTATTTCTATAAAAGACATTGTAACCGAGAATTAAACATTACTCTGTATATTTGTCCATACCTTGTAATATATTTTTACCTTTTCTTCCATGTGTAAATTGCTTTGCTGTGGAAGAAACTTATATCTTTTGAGCCGAAGGCGAAAAACACCTTCCCTTCTTTTAGTACACAACGAAGCATATCTTGCTTCTCATGCTCATCGAAGCATTGTTATCAAAGCTGAAGTAATTGTTTGTTCTTTTTGTTATGATGATGATGATCCTATGAATGTCTACATGAATGTGTATGAATGCAATGAATGATGTAATGTAATGTGCAGATGAATGTCCAAATACACACACGAAGCCACACCCAGACTCTGCAGCCCCTTAGGAACGACTTTTGAGTCTTAAGCTCTGCATCCGCTTAGGAACGACTTTTGAGCTTCTTCACCTTCTATTTCGGTGGTATAAGTTCTGCATCCCCTTAGGAACGACTTTTGAACTTCTTCGCCTTATATTTCGGCGGTACAAGTTCTGCATCCCCTTAGGAACGACTTTTGAACTTTTTCACCTTATATTTCGGCGGTATTTGGCTCTGCATTCCCTTTGGAACGACTTTTGAGCAGAAAACTTACACTGTGCTCCCTTAGGAACGACTTTTTGTAGCTTCATCAATTTTGGCTCTACATTCCCTTAGGAACGACTTTTGAGCAGAAAACTTACGCTACCTTAGGAACGACTTTTTGTAGCTTCGTCATGCTCTGCATCCCCTTAGGGATGTCTTTTGAGCTTGTCCCTGTTTTTCTTTTTTGCACTCGATGGTGCATGCTTAGATTTTACATATTACATCTTTTTTGGGGGATTCTGCCCTTGTAGGGCTAAATAAGAATAAAAATTACAAGCTATGGCCCCATTAAAAACCTTTCTCCCCTCTTGAAAGGAAAAGGACACCATAGGAAGAAATGAAAAAAGATTACAACATATTACACATAGTATCGCCGAAGCTCATCCGCATTCTAAGATCTGGGTATGTCGTTGCCGTCCATATCCATCAATCTATAAGAACCGGGCCTCGACGAAGATATTACTAGAAAAGGACCTTCCCACTTCAGTTGCAACTTGCCCACTGTGTCTGGGTTAGCGACTCTCTGAAGCACCAGATGCCCTGGCTTGATATTTTTCAACCGAACTTTTCTGTCACGCCATTTTACTGTTTTGGCCTGATATTTATTGATGTGCTCTATTGCCTAAAGTCTGGTCCCCTCTATAGTGTATTTTGTTACTTGATAATCAGTTCGTCTTCTGCCGAAGCTATTGATCTTATTGACCCTGTTTTTGCTTCTTCTGGAGTTATTGCTTCGTCACCAAATAGGATCTTGAAGGGTGTAAATCCTGTTGACCTTGACACAGTTGTGTTGTGGCTCCACACCACTTTGATCAGCTCATCTAGCCACTTTCCTCTGGCTGATTGAAGATTAGCTTCATTATTCCTGTCATTATAATGTCATTCACTCTTTCTACCAGCCCATTTGATTCTAGATGCCTAACGGATGCAAAGTGGATATTCGTACCAATTTGATCACAAAAATCTTTGAATGCTTCAGCCTCAAATTGTGTACCATTGTCCACGGTTATTGCCTTCGGAACGCCGAAGCGACAAACAATATTCTGCCAGAAGAATTTTTGGACGGTAACCGAAGTTATTTTGGCCAAAGGCTTTGCCTTAATCCATTTTGAAAAATATTCCATTGCCACTACAACATACTTCAAGTTGCCTTATGCTGGTGGGAGTGGACCTAACAAATCTAGGCCCCATCTCTGCAATGGCCAGGTTGGCTGTATTAGCTGAGTTAACGACGAAGGTTGTTTCTGATCTCTTGCACATTTTTGACAATTTTCGCACTTTTGAACTAGATCTGCTGCATCCGAAGTTGCCTTTGGCCAATAAAACCCTTGTCTAAAAACCTTTCCCAATAAAGGCCTAGACTCAATGTGAGATCCACACAAACCTGCATGTATCTCTTTCATTAACTCTATACCTTCGTGTCGGCGTTTCGAGACCAGGGGGTCCCCGAGCCGACGAGTGAGTGTGCCGCGTGCCCCAGCCCAGATGGGTCGAGCGCGTGGGCGAGCGCGAAGGGGGGAGAGCGAGGCGGCCGGAGCCGGGTCGTGAGGGAGGCGGAGATCCCGCGGCCTTCGTGTTCGTCCCGCGCCCAGGTCGGGTGCGCTTGCAGTAGGGGGTTACAAGCGTCCGCGCGGGTGAGGGGAGCGAGCGGCCCCAAGAGAGCGCCTGCCCCTGCCCTCGTTCCCGCGAGGCCAACCTTCTCTAAGAAGGCCCTGGTCCTTCCTTTTATAGGCGTAAGGAGAGGATCCAGGCGTACAAATGGGGGTGTAGCAAGGCGCTACGTGTCTAGCGGGGGAGAGCTAGTGCCCTAAGTACATGCCAAGGTGGCAGCCGGAGAGATCTTGGCACCCAGCTGGTGTGGCGTCGTGGCTGTCGGAGAAGCAATGGAGCCTGGCGGGGGGACAGCTGTCGGAGTGGTTGGGCCCTTGCTGACGTCCCCCTGCTTCCGTAAGGGAGCTGAGAGCCGCCGTCGTCATGGGTCCAGCGGGGCGCCATCATTGCCTATCTGGCGGAGCTAGCCAGATGGGACGTCAGTCCTGTTTTCTGCGGCCCGAGTCGGCTCGGGGTAGGGTGATGATGACGCTTCCTGTTGACGTGGCGGACTTGTGCCCTAGGTCGGGCGACGTGGAGGCTCCTCCGAAGCCGAGGTCGAGTCTGTCCTGCATGGCCGAGGCCGAGCCCGAGCTCCTGGGTCGGGCGAGGCGGAGGTCGTTCGGCAGAGGCCAGGGCGGAGTCCGAGCCCTGGGTCGGGCGAAGCGGGGTTCGTCGTCTTCCGGGGCCTTAGCCCGAGTCCGAGCCCTGGGTCGGGCGGAGCGGAGTTCGCCGTCTTCCGGGGCCTTAGCCCGAGTCCGAGCCCTGGGTCGGGCGGAGCGGAGTTCGCCGTCTTCCGGGGCCTTAGCCCGAGTCCGAGCCCTGGGTCGGGCGGAGCGGAGTTCGCCGTCTTCCGGGGCCTTAGCCCGAGTCCGAGCCCTGGGTCGGGCGGAGCGGAGTTCGCCGTCTTCCGGGGCCTTAGCCCGAGTCCGAGCCCTGGGTCGGGCGGAGCGGAGTTCGCCGTCTTCCGGGGCCTTAGCCCGAATCCGAGCCCTGGGTCGGGCGGAGCTTCCTATGGCGCCTTTGGCAAAGCCTGGCCGCCCGTCGGTCTCACTCTTTGCGTTAAATGCCCCAGTGACTTGGTCGGTCGGCGCGGTGATTTAGTCAGGGTTGCTTCTTAACGAAGGCAAGGCCTCGGGCGAGCCGGAGATGCGTCTGCCGTAAAAAAGGGGGCCTCGGGCGAGACGGAAACACCTCAGGGTCGGCTGCCCTTGCCCGAGGCTAGGCTCGGGCGAGGCGTGATCGAGTCGCTCGTATGGACTGATCCCTGACTTAATCAAACCCATCAGGCCTCTGCAGCTTTATGCTGATGGGGGTTACCAGCTGAGAATTAGGTGTCTTGAGGGTACCCCTAATTATGGTCCCCGACACTTCGGTTCTGGATAAACACTTGAGAAGTGGGGAGCAAACTCCATGTTTGTATAGGTCCCCTTCTATTATGACGTATGGTCTTGTCCTTGCTTCCATTCTTTTATTGTAAACTTCATCATCCGAAAGACAATTGCCTTGGAGGAAGGATATGATTTCAGTCCTCCAATCTTCACTATGTACAGGTGATATTGTGAGGACTGCTCTCTCCATAAGTTCAACCGAAGGTGCTTTTATTGTCTCAAAGAATACTTCCGAAGGTAGAGGGAGCCCCTGTGCTACTGACTTGGCCAGTAGGTCTGCATGCTCGTTTTCCCTCTCGGAATATTTTTTACAGAAAAACCTTCAAAAGAAGCCTCCAGCCTTCGAACTGTGTCCAAACATTTTTCAAGCTTTGGGTCCCTTGCCTTGCTGCTTTTATCTACATGGCCAGAGATGACTTGGGAGTCAGTTTTGAGAATCGCCCTTCTTATTCCCATTGCCTTTAGCTTCTGAAGTCCCAACAGAAGGGCTTCGTTTTCAGCAATGTTGTTTGTACAACTAAAGTCCAATCTTGCTGCATAGCATATTCTGACTTTAGAGGGCGCTACTAGGACAGCAGCGGCTCCTGCGCCGAAGGTTCCCCAAGAACCATCATAGAAAACTATCCAGGCTTCAGCGTCTTTACTTGTTTCTTCTTCCTGAGCCCCTGGCGTCCAATCAGCAATGAATTCTGCTAATGCCTGTGATTGAATTGAGGATCTATGTACATAGTCAATAGTGAATTAATTGAGCTCCGCAGCCCATTTTCCAATCCTTCCAGTAGCTTCTCTGTTCCTCATTATATCCTTCAAAGGCTATGATGAAGGAACAATTATGTGATAGGCTTGGAAATAATGTCGAAGCTTCCTGGAGGCCATTAACACATCATACATGTCACACCCGGGCTTTAAGGAACAAAGTCGGGTGCATCTCATATATGCGCCAGAGAAGACAACACATATAATAACAGAGTGCATAGAGATAAATGTCATAAATATAATAAATGTACTTATTACATAGCGGAAGTCTTACAAAAATAAATGATAAAATAAAGCGAACTAAATATTATTCCCTGGCGCCACAAAGCTGACTGGGAAACGCCACCTAGATCAAGTCGAAAGCCTCAGTGTTAGGCGGCTCCTCTTCGACCACCTGTTCTTCTCCTGTGGGGGTGTGAGACAGCAAGAGTGAGCTCACACATGTTCATCACTCAACAAGTTGTGGGGAATAATGTGGCATGAACTCACCAAAGGTGGGAGTTCATGAAGTGTAAGGCTGATCAACGAAATAAAGGTTGAAGCTGAGCATTGCTTTTATAAGTTGGTCAAAATTTTATTAGCAGTTACTAAGTGTAAGTAAGTACCAAACCATAGTAATAATAAGTAAAAGTAATAATAAAATAATCCCAGATGCAATAAAATGACAAATTAAGTTTAAGTTCCAAAAATTAATCATGTGAGTGTCCGAGCCGCTCATGACCGTGAGCACGGCTAGTATACCAGTTTTACACTCTGTAGAGGTTGCGCATCTTTACCCACAAGCCGTGTTACCCATTTGCCATGGAGTTGATCAGACCCCATACACCTCTACCAAGGAAGCGAGGTAGGGTACCACTACGAGGCCTTTACAAAGTTCCACTAGCTTCAGACAACCCGCTACAGTTTATAGGAAGCTCCAGTGCAGGAATCCCTCGCCTGACCACCATTGCAGCAAAATCAACCCAAGGACCTCCCTACACTGACCACTCCCCTACTGCCCTTTCTCCTTTCGGGTAAGGTAGTCATCCACTAGCTTTCCTAGTTAATCAGCCAAGGGCGTCACATTAAACCCTTGTGGTAGCACTGTTTTCCTGGGTGGTTCTCCATGTTCCCATTAACATAATGATCTTATTATGAACAGTAAATAATAAATAGATAATAAAAAGTGTAAACAGGAGTAATGAATATCTCTATACCCAAAACCACATAAAGCAATAGCATGTACTACCGAAAAATTTAGTAGTAAAACCAGTGGTGCAACAAGGTATAAAGATAGTCAAAATCTAGGGTAACCTATTGGGTCCCAGCAAAATTAACCTATGCAGATCATTATGATTAATAAGAACATGAATGGGTAAAAGAAGTGATCAAGGGCACAACTTGCCTTCAATGAGCTCCTGCTCAGCAGTCTCTACCAGCTGAACCTCAGGATCCTCTGAAGCTTGCTCGTCTACTCGCATCAACACAATACATGCATAGTATAGCAAAAATTAACATCACACCAAACATGTAAATAAAATACACAGTAATAATATAGACTCTAAAATAAGATCATAGGAACTGAAATCATTAAATTTGGAGTTATAGATTTTAAGTTATGGATTTTCCACGGTTTTATGTGTTTAATACAAGCTTAAGTACAAGATAAATTTAATGTGTCTTTCATATCAAAACAGTGACACTAATGGTTATACAATATTATTACAAAAATTTAGGAACTGGAATGGACCAATTTGGAGTTCATATGAATTTTCTACAAATTAAACAAGTTCTAACATTTATTTATGCACTAAAATTAATTTCTGATATTAATTTCTGATTTTCAATACTCTCGGGATTGGGCCTCAAATCCCAGAAAGTGCAGGAGCTTTCGCCGTTTCGCGTAAGAATTTCTAAGACACAATGTACTGCTCCCCTGAACCGCGAGTTGATTGGTGAATTCTACAGGGACTCTTTAGCAAAACTACCAGTGCGAAAGGGTACACGTCAAACCTGGTCGTCAAATCCTAAACCGTCGGTCCAGATCAGATCGGGTGCATCTCGAATCGGTACGCGATCACGGTAGTTGGATCCAGGATCAACGGTCTCGATTTTATGAGACGCGATTCGCTCTGAACCGTCCGATCAAACACCCAAATCCTACGGCGCGCACCAATCTTCTCCCCCCAATAGAGCTGAGCTGGGAACGTGGCAACACCCACGGCGGAGTCCCCACCGGCGCTTCGCCGAATTCTCCCACTCCGGTGATCGAGTTCGAGCAATAACATGCGGAAAACGAAATTGATGGCTAGGCGAACGGGAAGGGGGTTGTCTCACTGAGATTGATCACGACGAGGAAGACGGCCGCAGCGCAGTCCGCCCCCACGGCGGAGCTCAAACGACGTCGAGGAATTTCACACTAATATGGTCAACTCCCCGACCGTAGATGGGGCACGTGACTCCCCCAATTGACGGCAACACCACACGCCCGCTTCGGATCAATCCATCGACCACACCGACGGAGCGCAACCACCCACGGCGGCGGTCGTTCTTCACCTCACGCCGACCTCCACTCTCCTCGATGGCGGCTGTGGGGATTGTACTACAGGAAAAGGGGAAGGGTGTATAGGGCGTGCGACCTTTTATGCACACGGAGCCGGCCAGCAGTGCATGCGCGGCAGCGGAAGACCCGGCCGGTTGGTTGGGTGCTTCCACGGTACGAGATTCGCGCGAGGAAGAAGACTGGACGAGGGAGGGCCCACATCCCATCCGCCAGTGAGTACCGGGGCGAGCACGAGCACGTGAGGATGACAGGCGGGCCTAGATGGCAGCGCTGGCGGTAGAGTGGGTTGTCTGGGCGCGCGGTATAAAGGTAAGGTGGGCCGAATTTGGGAGAGTGAGCCCAGTTGGGGTTCTTTTCTTTTTCTTTTGAATTTTTATTTTTTCTGTTTTCTTTTATGCTTAATCCTTTTGAATCTAAATTTTTTGAATTCAACTTAAGTGCAAATTTTTGAAGTCATATTAAATATGCACTTTGTTCATACCCTCATGTGATAAAATTATTTTAGTTATAATATTATTTGATATGGAGCAATATTTCTTTCTCTCTTCTATTCTCATGAATTTTGCTTCCAATTTAGAGGTTAAATTCCATTTGTCCATTAATATTAATATATTGTTAATGACACATTTATTTTTATTATCCACATATGCACAATCAAATAAAACTCAGCATGATGCACATATTATTTTAAATGTCATTAGCCAATTAATGACTTTTAGAAGCGTTGATTCACCTATCACAATTAACAGAGGCAAAAATATGTGTGTAAATCAACTATGTTTTAAATTTTTACATTTTGAGTATTACAATACAACACCTTCTCCAATTCTGTATAGTTTTTCTTTGATAAACTTAGAACTTCGGAGACAAAGTATACTGGGGCTTGCCTTTTGACTTGGCCATCTTGCTTCTCCTGTACAAGCACTGCGCTAACTGCAGAATGAGAAGCTGCTACATATAGGAGTAATGGAGCCCCTGGCGAAGGTGGAGTTAGAGTCGTTAGATCTATCAAATACTGCTTTAATTCTTCAAAAGCCTTTTGCTGAGCCGGACACCACTGAAAAACTTCGGCTGACTTTAAATTTTCAAAGAATGGCAGGTTCCTCTCCGCTGATCTTGATATGAATCTATTCAATGATGCCATCCTTCTTGCCAATCGTTGAGCCCCCCTTTTTGAATTTGGCGGCTCCATCCAAAGGATAGCTTCGATTTTATTTGGATTAGCTTCGATCTCCTTTGTCGATACTAGACAACTAAGGAACTTGCCCTTCTTTACTCCAAAAACACACTTTTCTGGATTTAATTTCAGACCAGCTTGCCTAAAATTGGCAAATGTCTCCTGCAAGTCAGCAATGTGATTCTCTTGCTTCATGCTCTTCACTATGATGTCATCAACATAAGTCAGCACATTTCTGCCTATTTGAGAATGAAGGACCTTGGCTGTCATTCTGCTGAAGCTTCCTCCAGTATGTTTGAGCCCCTCAGGCATCGGAAGGTAGCAATAAGTGCCACTAGGAGTTATGAAGCTAGTCTTTGGCTCATCTTCCTTCTTCATCCATACTAGCTGAATGCCCGTGCGTTGCAACGGGAATATATAATACCAGTATATTACGATAACTTATATACAAAATGTGTGTTATATTGTTATGAGAAAATGTTTCATAATCAATTTGTGATCCTAGCCATATATAAATTTGGTTATTTTAATCTAGTTATTTTACCACTATATTGCAACCATCAGTATCATGCAGACTTCGATATATGCCACGATTTGTATGGTCTCATCATTGAAGAGCACGTTCCACACATGCCGGAAAAATTCTCTCGTACATCATTAGTCATCAGACACGCACCACCATATGCTCTTGCTTAAACAAAAAGGTAAGTGTGTATGTGTTTGCGAAGAGAATTAAAGGCAGGCCGACACAAAAGCTACCCTGACGGTGGCGAGGATGACGAACTGGTCACTGTTGTCGATCCTCCTCTGTGTCACCTCCGGCGCCAAGATGACGCCACAATCCTCGATATAGTAGTCATCGAACGCACGCGACATGACGAGTACCGATGACTCTTGGTTGGGCTGCCAAACGAAGTGCACCCCGGGCTCATCAGCGAGGTAGTACCCCTGGCCGTTGCACCACCGGATGCGCTATTCCACTACATACATCATGTTCGAGGACACTCACACAACGTCAGCAACGTCCATCGTCCCAGCGCACAAGAATTCATGTCCGGTCAGTAGCGACTTACGTGGCAGGTTGGGCTTCAGGTGGACGATGAGCTGGACGGCGTGATGGCGTCGTCGTCGGATGCGGTGTCCAGAACAACCCAAGAGTCATCAACGTTGGCGACAACCATGAGGCCCCCCTGCTTAACGATGGACAACGCGGTGCAGCTGCTCTGGACCGCGTCCAAGTGACGGCTTCGCGGGAGCTTGTCGTACACAGCAACGCATGCGACCACGTAAGACTGCTTTTAGAGGTCAAATTGATAGTCGCCAAGCTTCTTCTCGTCATCGATGAGCGATGACAACGCGAGTGCCTCCTGCTCATGGAGTTTGTTCGGGGTTTGAAGTAGGAAACATTGATTCATGCTTGGCGTTGGTTTATGAAAATGACTCACAAGTCTGATCCATGGAAAAAAATATTACGAAGAAAAAATGTCACACATGCAAAAAAGGGAATTTAAGTATAATGCATTATTCAAACAAAAGAAATAACATGCAAACTCTTCTTTAAATAATATTACCTCCATCCAAAAATATAATTCAAGAATCTCGGTGATACTTATCTACTACTACGTATTGTGCAATGGTAGCAAGTGAGCTTGGAGAGAGATGTAGTAGATGTGTTTCCTGTCATAGATGTAGACATAAACACATATAGGTGGGTGCCCGTCCGTTGCAACAGAAACATTTAATATCATGATAACTTATGAACAAATGTGTGTTATACTGTTATGTGAAAATGTTTCGTAATTAATTTGTGATCCTAGCTATACATAAATTTTGTTATTTCAATCTAACTATTTCATCATTACATTGCAACCAACAGTACCGTGCAGACTTCTATACATGATAGCTGAATGCCCGTGCGTTGCAACGGGAATATATAATACCAGTATACTACGATAACTTATATACAAAATATGTGTTATACCGTTATGAGAAAATGTTTCATAATCAATTTGTGATTCTGGCCATACATAAATTTTGTTATTTATAATCTATCTGTTTCATCACTACATTGCAACCATCAGTATCATGCAGACTTCGATATATGTCTCAATTTGCATGGTCTCATTATTGGAGAGCACGTTTCACACATACCGGAAGAAATTCTCTCATACATCGTTAGTCATCGGACATGTACCACCATACGCTTTTGCTTAAACAAAAAGGTAAGTTTGTGTTTGCAAGACTAATGGTCAAACATCGTATAACCATAAAGTTAGAATACTATATTAATATATTAAATAAATTAATCCAATAGACATAGATTAACCCAATTAACATAGGATAAATAAATATCTAATTATAAAAGTATGAAACATGATATAATCAATGTTGTTACTGCGTAGTAAATATTCATACGAGACTAACACAACTGGAACGGTTCAATTTGGAATTAAAATGGGGAAGTTACGAATTTCCAAAGTTTCTATGTATTTGATATAGGATTAATTAGGAAATCAATTTTATTGTTGTTTTCATGACAAAACAGAGGTATTATGTGATAAAAATAATATTATAGAATTATAGAAATTGGAATGAACTTATTTGGATTTAATATAAAATTTCCATGAATTAAATGGGTTTCTGCAATTATTTTTAAACTAAAAATCAATCTGCAATTATTTTTAAACTAAAAATCAATTTCTAAATTCATTTTCCCTATTTTCTTTATTTCCTGGACTGTGCCCCAAATTCCAGAAAGATCAGGGGCTAAGCTATAAATGTTTTTCTAGACTCAGTGAGCATATAGAGTGGACGGCGGGTTAAACACAAAAGACGTCTTAGTTGAAGTTGTACACAATTCAACATGAGTCATGTTGGCTAGAGGGTGGAAGGCTAGATATTCTGCTCAATAGATCCAAGGTTCAATTCCTGAGCAGCCATGGTTTAATTTTTTTTCTGCGCGCGAAACGGAGGAGGGCAGAACGGCAGAACGGCAGACTACTATTGCTTACTTAATATCTTCATCCATATTTGATGATAGCCTGAATAGCAGTCCAGTAGACTCATGAGCTCCAAAGAAGCTGCTACATCTACAAGGGAGTCATTCTTGGTAGCGGGAATTCGTCCTTTGGGCATGCTTTGTTGAGATCTGTGAAGTCAATACACATTCTCTATTTTCCATTAGCCTTCTTCACCATAACAGTGTTAGCTAGCCATTCTAGATATGTTACTTCTCTTATAACACCAGCACTGAGAAGCCTCTTTACTTCGTTCCAGGCATCTTCAGCTTTATCATCAGACATCTTCCAAAGTCTTTGCTTCCTTGGTCTGAAAGATGGATCCACATTAAGTGAATGTTCGATGATATCTCTGTTGACGCCATAAAGATCATTGGTTGTCCAAGCAAAGACATATTTGTTGTTGAACAAAAATCTTATCAGAGTTTTTTTGCTCATCAGATAGCTGAGAACCCAGTAGTACCCTTTGATCTGCTATATCTTCACATAGGAGCATAGGCTTCGGCTGATAGGCCGAAGCAGCCTTCTCTCTTTTGTGCTTATATTGTTGACAAGCTTCGGTTCCATCTATGTTGTGGATTGTCTTTGAATATGTCCAACTCCCTTTGGCCCTTCTGGCAGCTTCTTGACTTCCATGAATGGCTATGGGCCCTTGCTTCAAAGGTATCTTCATGCATAAGTACGCTGGATGAAGTATTGCTTCGAAGGCATTAAGTGTCCCTCGACCAAAGATTGCATTGTATGGGTACTCCATGTCAACAATGTCAAAGATAACCTGCTGAGACCTTGTGTTGTGAACATAGCCGAAGGTAACTGACATTGTGATTTTATCGAGTGCGACAATCTGCCTTCCTCCGAAGCCACAAAGAGGATGTGTAGCATCATGGATTTTATCTTCTGGCTCTTGCATTTTTCTGAAGGCCTTTGCAAATATGATGTCCGTTGCACTACCTATGTCAACCAGAACATTGTGGACCAGAAACCCCTTGATGACACAAGATATGACCATAGCATCATTGTGGGGGTAATCTTTGAGCTGAAGGTCTTCCTGGGAGAAGGTGATTGGGATGTGAGACCACTTGGATTTGATGAAGGGTCCCTGCACCCCAACATGATGTACTCTCCTCTGTGCTTCCTTATTGTACTTCTTGTTAACTGGCTCTGAGCTTGAACCGCCTGTGATTGGGAGCACCAGCTTCACGGCCGAAGGTGGTACAGCTTGATTGTTGAACGAAGCCATCGTCTCAGCAGTGGAAGTGAGTTCATTGGAGGTGGGCGCCAATGTTGGGGACTTGTTCTCAAATGTTATGAGTTAAGAACAAGGCAACACAAAATGTTAATAGTTAAAGACCTTCGTCCTTCGAAGCATTATTTCCCTCAGGATATAATAATCTTCAGATGAAGGTTATGAAGGACATACCTTCATCATTTCAGTATATAATAATGGAGGTGGAAACATATGAAACATGGAAAGTGACATGAATAATCATATGATATTATAAGAACATTTTTATTATATTATATTAAATGAATATGAACAATATTGAATTACATTTATACCTTCGGCTTGATAGAAGGTAAAAAGCTTGAGAGTGACGTGCGAGTGAATACAAGTCAGCGTGAACAGTACAGGGTTACTGTTCACCTATTTATAGGCGTGGGACGCAGCCCGGTCGAAATTACATTTGTGTCCTTGATACCTAATCATATTCATGATACAAAATGCTAGGGACTAGATGGTCTTCTCCTCTTTAAGTCGGTGTTGTCCTTCGTCTCAAGCACATCATTGTGCCGAAGCTTTGTTGATGATAGCTTCGGCATATCGTCTTGCCGAAGGTGTTTTTGCTTAGAGGACCTTCGGCGAGGAAGAAGGCCCCAACACCAGAGTCTCTAGATTGTACATGCCCTAACGCGACACCAACTCACTCACTCCATCTGGGCCCCGAAGGCATGAACTCCTATTCCTCCTCTTTCTTTTTGTCTCTTCCACTAAGGTATAAGATCACATAGACCTATTTCTAAGAGAATGTAGAGCTAAAGGGCATTTAGATACTAGAGTCCTACAGGTCTATGAAGGGAATCTAAGAGCTAGTTTGGGAGCCACAAAACAGCAGAGAATTGGAGGGCTAAAATCTCTTTTTTATTCAATTTTGAATAAGAAGGGAATTTTAGCCCCTTTAATTTTCTCCGTTTTTTCGACTCCGAAACTAGCCCTAATTAATAGCTGAGGCGGCGGGAGTTCAGATTTGGCCGTAGATAGTAGAGGCGAGACGAAGAAGAAGAAAGCAATTATATTCTTTGAGAGTGGCAACAACAATTCAAAAATTTAGTATATAGCGCTATTTAGAACCGTGGTCGGCACAGGTATGGGTAGCTATTTATAATCGTGGGCGATTGCCCTTTGGTTTATGGGAGGAGCACAACACTAATTAAAGTTCAAGATCAGAGCAACATAAACTCAGAAAAAATCTGCAAAAGAAAAATGAGGGGGTGGTGTTTGGGGGTCTTATTCTCCCTAAGGTTCTCAAAACACTAGCTTAACATTTACTTTTTAGCTTGTTTTAACTGTAATAGGAAGAATGCCGAAGAATACCTTCGACGGGAGCCATCACAGATGTGGAGACGAAGACACCAGCCTCGGACTAACGACGCATGTGTAGCAGACGAAGCAAGTCGGAGCTATATGAAATCCTCAAGACTCTTTCAACAAAAATACAAAAAGAAAACAGGGGCGGAGCCAAGGGGGGGCCAGCAGGGGCCATGGCCCCGCCCAAGGCTGCTGCACATAGATATATATACACTAAATTTTGTGTAGTCTAAATATATAATTTAGATTTTATGTAGCATAATTAATCAAAGGTATAATATAGTGGTTGCTAATATATAATCCATAACTCTATTGTAGTATGTCAACCAAAGTTTAAAAGAAACATAATATAAGTTAAAATACTCGTTAAATGACCAATCGATGATATGAGACGTCAAAGCTAATTCACTTGCAGACGTTGATATCTAAACCTCACCCCTTTATGATCCATCTTATTATCTGGTTGGACAGCTATCGTTTGTCGCCGACCATTTGACTTGTCTCTTCCATAGCCCCACAACCAAAGCCCAAAGAAAGTGATCACGCGAAACAACAGAATGAGCGCCAACAGTCCAACAACATCAATCACCAGAACCACATATCACAACCGGGACATCCGCATAGACTACAAAACTATATCCAAATATGGTTAACTTTATTTTTTTGGTATTGTTACCGTGACAATTTAGTTCAATATATCAATTAGCTAGAAAATATATTTATGGACTAAGATAATTTATAAAGAACTAGAATTCTTATTCCATGTCGAGTGCTTAAGATTAATAACACCATATAATATTTTTACACCATATAGTATTAATAAATTGGTCGGCCCCCCTTATATTGTAATCCTGGCTCCGCCCCTGAAAGAAAAGCCATTATTATCCTTATTACAAATATACAGGCTCAAGGATATATTCATAATTTAACCAAAGCTATACCCTATGCCTATAAATAGAGAGATAGTGTCGTACATTAGACACATTTTTTTTTTTGCCAGAGAAAGTCGAATTCTCTGCCTACGAAGTTATATTTCTTTTACCTTTATATTGTAATTACAAGGAGCCGGAAGTATATCCTGTAATCTCTTGTTAAGTAGTAGTAATAGAAGAAAACAATATCTTGTAAGATTAGGTTGAGCCATATGCCTCATCTTCTTTACTTTACACAGATTTATCCTTATTATCTTTATTTTCCCTGATCATCGATTACATCTTCGTCTTTTAACCAATTGATGGATCAAGATGAAGCTCGATTAAATCGCGTTGTCTTGTTTTTATACGTCGAAGGTATCAAATGCGAGCAGGTGGAGTGGGTGGGGGTCGATTTCGATCCAAAAGATCTGCACTGAACTGTGTATTACACACTTGCTGGGTTGATCTGCTGCATATATATCCAATCGAATTCAGCATCTTGAAGGTAGCATACATAGGCAGGTACCGACTGCTAACAGTACTACTAACCAGAACGTACACAGCAGGGGGGAGGGAGGCCGGGGAAACCGGCCAAGTTTTTTTTTTTATCTTACTGCGCTACAAGCAACACTGCAAGCCATCATCATCGTCATCGTCATCCCCGGTGGAAGCAAACTAACACGAGGCATCATATATACAGAACAAGCTAGCTAGCAGCTACGACATAATCCTGCTACGTACGCCAACCAAACCCTTTTTTCCCCCTTCGCCCGGCACTCCAAACCGAGACCTGCGTCGAGAGTTAATAAAAAGAAAAGGAAAATCCTCCCAATGTAGCTGACGACGGCTATCTAGTTAAGCTCGCTCGTTGCTTAATAATCCACCGATCGAATGCCCCAGTCCCCGGCTGTGCTTCATCAGATTCAGGCGCCGCGCGCTGCGCTGCCTAGCTAGCTCTCTGGCGGGCTCTTGCATGCGCAGTGGTGTCGTCACTCGTCAGTACCCCTGCAGGTGGCCCATCTCCCAGTTGAGCGTGGACGCCACCCTGTCGTGGTAAGGCTCGTACTCCTCGAGCTTGTCCATGAGCTCCTGCGCGGTGGGCGCGAGGACGATGATGCGGCGGGCGCTGGGGTTGATGAAGCCCTCCTCCACGGCCTTGTCGATGAAAGTCAGCAGCGAGTTGTAGTAGCCGTCCACGTTCAGCAGCCCGACCTGCATATATATGTATGCATGAGAGGAGATCGATCGATCGAGGAAGCTAAGGCAGGCATATAGTGCGTTCGTCGTCGAGTCGACCGGAGCAACAACAAAAGCGCGCGATGGATCTCGGACTCTCGGTGCAGGGAGATCGAGCTAGAGCTAGAGCTAGGCGTTTTACCGGCTTGTGGTGGATGCCCAGCTGCGCCCACGTGATGACCTCCAGCAGCTCCTCCAGCGTCCCATACCCTCCTGCACGCACGCACGCAAGCAATGAAACCATTATTAGCTCCGCCTTCAAGTTCGGATGTGCACCTCCCAGTGAGGCCGGTGGACAACATCACAGGTTCACAGCAGCGGCGTCACCAATTATTTGCCGCAAAACAACGCTACGAACTGTGTAACATGCATGCATGCATGGTGTGTGCATGACTGCATGTGAGGCCGGCGCTGCCACACAGCAGTGCATATGGATGCTGCAGGTGACACGCACGCACGCACATACCAGGCAGGGCGATGAATGCGTCGGACTGCCGCGCCATCTCCGCCTTCCTCTGGTGCATGTCGGCCACCGCCCGCACCTCCCCGACCGTCTCGCCGCTTATCTGCCCAAGAAAAACATGCAATTTGTTTACCTCCTGCTCCGGGTAGCTAGGAGTAGTTTTCAAGCGTCAAGTGCCATGCATGTCCCCCGGCCGGGACTCCAGCAGCCAGAGCTAGCCCAAACTCCCAGGCCCCATGCCCCCATCTCATACCCACCACGCGCCCCTCCCCTACTACACGCACTCGGAATGCTAAAAAAACAAGCCGAGGAAAATAATATACTACTCCATGTAGTAAGTAGGAGTGCTAGGCGTGCTGTACTGTACGTGCAGACATACCTCTGGTGTCATGAGCGTCTTGGGAATGACCCTGCATGCGCGTGGACAGCAGCAGCAGCAACATGACAAAAGAAGAAGCGATCAGCATTCAGCGCACAGCAGCATAGGAACAGCTGGTGGCGAAGAACTACTACACAAAAAGACATTAATTATTCTTCGTCTCGGGATGAGCGAGACGACGATGGGGGTGCAGTGACCGCGGCCTCGCTTACCCGATGACGTGCCGGCCGCCGTCGTAGACGGCCTGGGAGACGAGGCCCATGAGCCCGATGCTGCCGCCGCCGTACACCAGGTCGACGCTCCGGGCCACCTGCGTAGGTACGTGCGTGCGTGTGCATGCAGAGAACAGAGAGCGCACACAAATTAAAAAAAAAAGCGACCGATTACTACTGGTATTAGCTCGTGAACGCGCGTGTCGGCGTGTGTGTGCGAGCGCGCTCGCCGCCGAATTTTGCACGCACGCACGAGTGCACGACTCTACTGGTGCGGAACGACGACGACGAGGATGGATCGAGTTGATGGGTACCATACCAGCTCGTTGCCGAGCTCAATGGCGGCGTCATGGTAGCTCCGCTTCTTCCCCTGGCTGCTGCCGCAGAACACGCAGATCCTCTTGAACCTCGACTGCCTCATCGTCATGCCGGCCTCACTACTCTCGGTATCCTGCGGCGGCGGCTAGCTGTGCTATAGCGCTAGCTTCTCCCCTGTGTGCGTGCAGAGGAGGAGTATGTTTTCTCTCTCTCTCAGTCTCTCGAGCTCTAGCTAGCTAGCTAGCTCTCAACAAGCCTCCCGTCGTCGTCGCTGCCGCGGCGAGAGGTGGTGCGCGCGCTGCTGTGCCGGCCGCTGCTGGCTAGCTAGTGCAAGCGAGCAGCGCGCACTACAAGGGGTGGTGGAATGGATGGCCTTCTTCTTGTAGCTGATGCCCGGCACCGAGTGCGCCACCCATGGCTTATATAAAAGCGCGGGGGAGAGGAGAGAGAGAGAAACGCCCGGGGTCGATCGGACAGGAGTGTGCGTGTGTTGTACGAGAGTGGGGGAAAGAAATGCATGCACATGGCTGGCTTTACAGTGACACTGACGGGCAGCTGGTTGGCCATTGACGGGTGACTACTCACCTTAGCTTATCGGTTTTGCCGGTAGGTGCAATTAATTTGCGCCAAGGCAAAACATGCGTGCTCTCCCTTATCTTTGCTCATACTAACCTATATATAATTTTTTGTTGGGAAAGCATAATAATCATGGGAAGGACTCGTGCGCTGATAGAGATCTACTTTTATTCAAATCATTATTGTGACATTTGAAAAAAAAAACTTTCGGGCCAAAAACCGTGTAACGTAGTTGATCTAAGACTATCCGCAACCGTTTTCCCTAAATTTGTCCCACTAAATGTTACTATGCAACCACGTCAGCAAAATTCCCTCCCCTATATTCACTAATCCCGCAACCGTTCCCCTAAATTATCCCCTATATATCCTCCTACTCATTAAATATACATTTCCATATAACTAACATAATCAACTTCATTTTCTTTTTCATTTTTTCCTTTTGACACGTCCGGCATGTTGCGATATTATAACATTAGCAAAAAAATTATTTATTTTTTTAGATATTATGCCTAATATACAATAAAACATTTGAATTAACATTTAATTCGAAATTTCATACATAACTTGCCAATTGTGGTCCGACATAATTATTCAGAACATTGCGACGTAAAAATTTGAACCACGCTTACGATGCAATAGCAAAAACCGACCAGTCGTACGCAGGAAGTCACGGTTGGCTTTCAACGAAAGCCACGAGCTTCCCCCTGAAGCCACATTGGTCTCATCTATATATATATGCATACTTACTCTTCACATATATACCCACATCGAACACAACTTCATCAAGTTAGCCTATTTGTTCGGTATGTCTCACTGGCATAGGGAAGATGATTCTGATTCGAGTGATGGTGAGGACGACACACTTTTGCTAGTCAATCTACTTACCCTCAACATTGAGGCTAGACGCCATCACTGACGACGTTCCGGTATACCTCGCCGCGTCATTCACAGGGATCATTTTGCTGGAGAAAACCTCATCCATCATCAATACTTCGGCCCGAACCCAGTGTATCCACCCCACGTGTTTCGTAGAAGGTACGCACTTCAATTTATTGTATTACGTTATGAGGTTATCATATTATTGACAACGAACCTATTAAATTTTATAGGTTCCGCATGAGTAGGTCGTTGTTCATCCGCATTATGGAAGGACTGCAACAGCAGGATAGTTACTTTACACAACGGGTGGACGCAACAGGCATGCCAGGACTCGAGCCCCTACAAAAAAAAGTATGTGCGGCAATGCGTATTCTTGCTTATGGGTTACCTACTGATGCGGTAGATGAGTACATTCAAATTGGCGAGTCTACCGCTAGGGAATGCCTTCATCATTTTTGTCGCTCAATCATTGCATATTTTAGTGGGTGCTATCTATGAACTCCTAATGAAGCTGACATAGCACACATCATGCACAATAGCGAGGCTAGGGGTTTTCCTGGAATGTTGGGTTCCATAGATTGCATGCATTGGGAGTGGAGGAACTGTCCTACGGCCTGGCGTGGTCAGTTTTGTGGCAGAAATGGTAGGGCGTCGATGATACTCGAAGCGGTAGCAACGTATGATCTATGGATTTGGCATGCATTTTTTGGCATGCCTGGGACAAACAATGACGTAAACGTGCTTCACTGATCACCAGTATTTGACCCCATGACAACCGGTCGAATGCCACCAGTGAATTACACAATTTATGGTCATGCTTAAAACTTCGGATATTACCTTGCTGATGGTATTTACCCCAACTGGCCAACTTTTGTAAAAGCAATCAGGCACCCATATGAGGAAAAAAAGTCTATTTCACACAAATGCAGGAAAGTTGCCGAAAGGATATTGAGCGTGCTTTTGGAGTTCTTCAAGCCCGGTGGGCCGTGCTGCGTGGTCCTGCGTACGGTTGGGATCGTAATCGTTTAACTGAGATAATCACAGCATGCATCATCATGCACAACATGATTGTCGAAGACGAAGGTCTGTTTGCTGCTAATATTAATTTCAGAGACAACACTTCAGGCATTGATCCTTCTCAACTAATTCAAGAAGGACGGGCGGAATGGGTCATCAATCACTTCGATCTTCATCGGCAAGACAGATCGTGCTCACTACAAAATGATCTTGTCGAGCATTTGTGGGCTCGACGTGGAAGCATGTAAACTTGTTGTTTCATAACTACGTAGTTGTTATTTCAATTCAATAATTGTAATGTCCTTAGTCATGTCGTTGTTATGGGTTTTCAAATAAATTCCTTGAATTCTATACTTTTGCTACCTTAAGTCGTCTGTTCAGCGACAATTACATTAAAATTCAGTACGTACAACCTATTTGTTACCAAGTAAACCACAAGATAGAAATGCAACAAATATTAATGGCAGGTGTTTCGACATCACACTTAATTATTATGCAGTACACACATTACAACATAACATAGAACCCTCATGTCATGCAAGACTTATGGTTCCAACAAATTTATAATGTTTTCGAAAACAGATAACATAATGAACTTAGATAAATTTTCTGAAACACTTTTCGGCACCAGTACTACGACATTTGACACAACACTACATTGTCTGAAAACTAAATATGAACTGCTGCAAGCGTTTTTTGTGCTCCTTCATCATAGTCCAAACATCTGGATCAACTTCCTCTTCACTTGTTGAATGAAGCATGTGCAATTGTTTTTTGGCCGATTCGAGTTCTTCAAGTTTCAATTCCCTTTCACGAATGCTTAACTTTTTTGCTTCCAATTCCAACCTCTTTTTCTCTAGTTCCCTGTCTTGTTCTATGCATTTTTCTTTCTTCTCACCCTTTTCTATGGAGTGCTGAATTTGTTTTTTAGTAATTTCTTACAAACGGCTTAAGTATTCCGTCGATGAGGAAGACACACCTTTCTTTCTCTCAGATTTACTACAATCACGACCACGGGGCCGTTTTCCTGTCAAACCAGCAGAACCACTAACAAATTCATGAGCACCAACTGATGGAGTACCAGAAGATCCAATTGATTTAGCATTTAATCCTCGGAATGAATTTCCTTGACAGATGCTCTCCCATTTCGGTTCCCCCTTCAGTTTATGCCAGCAATGCATAAAATGGAATGGTTTGTTCTCTTCGTGTGCGAACAAGGTAGCCACCTTCGAAGTCTGCAAAAATGATTTCTGGATAAGAATATTGTGACCACATTTAAACAATGGAAGTAAGTACAACATTTAAAAACTTGTTTACGATATGGCTAACCTTATCGTCGTCAGTTAAGCCACTTTGTTTCTCTCTTAGAACTCTTGCGTAGTAGCCTGAGAACTTACTCACATCTGCTCGAATCTTGTCCCATCTACTGCTAAGTGCTCGGTTTAGTCTACAAGGGAAGTCCCCCTTTGTTCGTTGTACCTTTTTTCTATTTGTGCCCAAAGCCCCTCCTTCCTTTGTCCAGTGTGCACTATAGGATCACTGCTAATTTGCAACCATGTAGTGCAAAGGAGAAGGTCTTCAGGAGCAGTAAAGTTTTGTTCCTTGGTTTACTTTGCTTTGTTAACAGGAGCTGCATTCTTTACAGGACTATTTATATCCTGAACACTATGTTCAACATCTGACTCCAAGTTTATAGGTATTCAAGGTATAGTATTGGAACCCTGCAATGGTGTACTAGTTTTTGAACCAGGAAAGGTTTCTCCAAAAGGATTTACTTCAACTGAACCAAGAGGATTCCTCACAAAGTTTATGTAATGGTTCCAGTAGACAGCAAATTGTGAGGTTGAAATCATGGTTGATTGGGAACTAGTATTTCCTGTCTGAATGGGAGCCCACATTGTTGTTGGACCTTGAGCATGATTAGGAAAATTGAGGTTTCCCATCATGTTGCAATCCATAGGTTGGTGGTGCATGTAGCCCCTAGGCCATAATGGGGGTGGTGGGGGAAATTGCTAACCACTTGAATTGTTTGACATCGCCTGGGAATTTGTGGCATTGTTTGCTGGGTCCATTTATTATTTGTTCACATGGGACAAATGAAGTGAAATGGTGTAAACTGAATGCAATGGACATTATAATGTAGAATCATATGTCACATAAAAAGGTAAACATGAGAACAGACGAAGCATTTATATAAGGACAATAATGATCAAAGGTTCTCATGAAGTGTTTCAGAAACAACACCACAACTTCATGACATCACAGTCATCGTACTACAAATACTAGGGAATACCTTACATGAACCTAGCTTATGGTAACTACATACCACTACGACTTAAACATAGATGACAACTGAAATGTCGTTTCAGAGCACACAACCTAACAGTTGTTGCCTTTAGACGACTACTTGGAAGTTCAAAAGGATGTCTCTTAAACTGGAATACATGGCTAATAAATATTCCAGTAGCTATTGCGTGTAGACCTATCAGAATCGCTGAAGTACCACTCATCACTCACATCGGGAGCTATCTTCATCAAAAGATCGATCAGTAACAGTTGGAGGGGTCGACAGAGTTGTAGGTTCAAGACTTATGTCATCCCCCAGGTACTTAGCAATTTCTAGAAATGCTTGCACTTTTGCCTCTAAGGCATCTTGTTGTAGCAATTCTAGTCTTTCATTGATGGCAAATAAGGTTCTAGCTACGATCTCTTCATCATGGTCTAAAGCATGATCTACTAAACCACCCAGTGATTTGGTGGCATCCTCGGCATAGTCTACAAGGACTTTGAGCAAAGCCTTCATGTTTTCTTCTGTCGAGGATGCCATGATGAAATCTGCTGCAAACAATTAATATATGAAGTAACAAGTGCATACCCATAGAAAGCATATAGGCAGAAGGAATGAATAAGTGCATAAATTGAACAACAAAATTGTAGGCAGGGACATATAATGTTCATGAAAGCATGACTAATATTCATGGCAGGAACATACAAACTTCATGCAAGCATGACTCATATTTGACAGAATAGTATGCCCATTGTATGTGACTATACTTGAAACAAATGTACTCCATGGAAACACAGATAAATCTGACATACTAATCATGTATGTTCACAGACTTATATTGCTGAATTAAACCAAGACAAGTTGTAGTTATCATGATGTACTGATGAACTATATGAAAGACCAAACATATATTGTACCATGAATTGGTAACAAAGGGTCAGAAACCTCATTAAGGATAGCAGTACAAATTCGAAATAACATTAACAACTGCTGCATTTTACAGAACATGAGGCACACAAATTAATGAAGTCATGAACATGTCATATGTAGTTCACAAAATGAATTTATGAAGTATAGAATGACCATTAATTAGGCAGGGTTAAGGTATGCCGTATTGGGGTTAACCCAGGATGAAGCATGCACATGTATTTGTACAAAGGAAATCAGTTGTATTGCAACAAACATTATGAAATCCTAATTTGTACAGAACAGTAGGCAGCAAATAATGTGGACTCATGAAACAGTGTATGTTGAAACCAATCATTACATAGCAAGTGCATCAAATCAGTGTTGGTAAAGGCATAAGTAATATTATTTATGTACCAGTGCACATGACAGTTGAACTGAGCTACAAAGTTTAGCCCCAATTCTAGGGTTCCAAGTAAATGGGATTCGCCAGAGCAATCAAACACGGTTTGGACTTCCCGTCTCGTGCTAAATAACAATGTTGTACCGCCGGAGCAGATGCATGGACAGTATTTTGCAAATGGTTCATGACGAGGTTCAAGAAAACCCTAACACATAGACGAGATCTATGTACATGTGTGCTGGTGGCACTATTCCAATTGGGTCCTAAAATTTCACTTCAGTTCTCTACGGAACTAACCACGTTGAATTTGATTCATGAAAGGAAGGCGCAAATAGTTGGGATACTATACAAGATCATGGTCGTACCTCAACAACGGAAGATTTGGCCCGCGACACGACGAATCGAAGCGTCTAAGTCCGGATATGAGGTAGTCGTCGAAGGTCGGAGAAGGAAACGAAGGAAGCGATGGCGATGAACCTCGGCGGAAGCAGATTTGTGGCCTTTTTGTCTTTGGTCACGAACGGGAGTGTCTTCTCACGACCTCCACTTTGTCTTCGTCGCAGGCGACCAGGACCGGCGCCGAGTCCCCCTTCTGCCAGCAGATCCGCTGCCGCGTCGCTGGTACAAGCCTGCCTTCCTCAGACGCGTCGAGAGGGAGAGAAGTGGATCGCGAAGTTTCCTGGCTATGGCGTGGGCGGCGTCTTCCGCGAGAAGCAGGCGAGGGGGAGAGAACAGTGAACCCCTGCATCTGGCGTGAGAGAGAAGGGGATCACGACGGAGAGGAGGCGGTAGCGCGCGGCGCTGCGGGGTGAAGGGGGCTAATGTTGCCCCTAAACGATGAACAATGGTAGGGGAGGGGAGGGGAGGGGAAGGGTTCAGCGCTGCGGACAGTCTAAGGGACTATACTCTTCCTTGGAAATAGAAATAATGATTTATTCGCTTTCCTCGCAGTGTAGTTGATGTCCTATTTTATAGTTTTGCATGTGCGGGCATGGATCTAAATAGATAGATCAAAATTGATAAAAAATCAACGACGAAATTAGGAGCAAACCACCAAAATTAAACTAATTTTGATGGGTTTCCATTGAAATTAGTCCGTCTAACATAACTCGACGAAATTAAGTCTATAATAAGTCCCTGCAGATCATGGAACTTAGACAGATGACATGGCAGGCACACACATGAAGCGATATAAGTTCGACGGTCTCCATATGCTGATAAACTTATCTAGTGACATAGCACCACCATGTGGTGTCGGTTAAATTCGACGGCCTTGGTGCAAGCCGTCAATTGTTTTTTTATATTTCTCTGCTGTCATGTTGTTCCCACAGACAATATATAATATAGACATAATACATGAATTTTTAATAATTGTTCACAAACCATTCAGCAAACTTAACAAAGAAACTAAAGTAAAAAACAATGTCTTTCATACATAACAAAGCAATTGAAGTCCTCTTAGTTAATTGACAACCAATTGGAAAGAGGATTGTTCGAATTGTAAGTGCTACCACCTCTCAAGTAGAGAAAAGCATCGACGTGATATTCCTCTTGAGTCTATGCCCGCACATTTTAAATAAGAAAGATACAGAGCAAAGTTTTGTTAACATAGGAGGTAGGCTAGACGAAGAAGCATAGAACGCCATCAACATTTCAAATGAACAAAATGTAGACTACAATATTGCTAGAATGACAAATTTACAAAGTAAAGCACAATATCTCAGTAGTATGAGATTTCGCTTACTTAACTAGAATATCTAAAGCATGATATTTTTATCATGTGCGTATAGTGTAAAATATTGGGTTAAAAATATTGAGCACACTTGCTAAGGGTTTTCATGATTTAGTGACCAAGGTATAAGCAAATCTTACCCTAGGACCAAATACATATATATGGGCATATGCAAGGATCGACGACCTTAGTGAGGGGCAATGGGGACTAAAAAAACTCATACATGGATGCACAACCTGTTAGGGGTGTTCTCAACACCCGGTTTACATAACTGAGATGTTTTATCTCTGCGTCGTTGATTGGGAGGGCCACCCTAACCATGTTTGCGGCCCATGTTAACACAAGTGCTATAAAAAAGAAATTAAGGGGTCAGCGGCTCAAGCCAACACAATTAGCCTTGCCCAAACCCTAATCTCATAGGTCCACATCGACTAGCACTTGTGAGTGATTGGAAGAGCTATAACCCTAATGACGCAAGTGGAGAACGACGGGGGCCCTGCGGGTGCAGGATCCAACCCGCCACCATTGTAGGGAACTCAAGATGGCCACGGAGGAGGCATGAGCTCATTGCAAGACACCACCGCCATCGCCGTCACCACCATGTTTGGGGAGATATCTATTAGAAAGGTTGCAAACAGACAACGAGAGCATCATAGACAATGCACGTTGAGTTTGTAGCTATGTATGAGGCAACTAGGCAGGTGATATGGATGAACAAATTCGTACTCGGATTAAGAGTGGTTGATAGCATTGAAAGGCCACTGAGAAATTACTGCGATAATGAGTAAGTGGTGTTTTTCTCATATAACAATAAGTCAAGTTGCACTGCCAAGTATATTTACATTAAGTGTTATATTGTTAAGCAGAAGTTTCAGAATCAAACCGTTGAAGTTGAACATATCAAAACCCAGCAGATGTTAGCGGATCCACTCACAAATGGCCTTCCACCCAGCATGTTTAGAAAGCACGTAGCCTACATGGGTTTAAGAGAGAGCCTATGATCTTGAACCGGGGCTATATAATGCAATCTAGTAAAGTTTTTTCGTTCTGAAGTAGGGGAGCATATTATAGTCAATGAGTGCAATGATAATTAATAAATCATCGTAATGCATTGGTCTCAGTGTGTAAACTTGTTAAAGATGAAATCCATAAAAGTTAAGTATAAGAAATATAGAGAATAAAGGGGGGAGTGTTAGGGGCGTTCTCAACAGCTGGTTAACAGAACTGAGACGAGTTTATCCTTATCCACATTTTATCTTTGTGCCCCTGGTCGGAGGCACCCACTACAGGAATACTGAAGATTCCCGTCGGCCAGGTTAATTCCCGTCGGCCAGAGCAAAGGCCGACGGGAATTAGTTAACTCACGTCGGCTACAAAGCAGCCGATGGGCCTTAAGTTAACTCATGTCGGCCCTGACGCAAGCCGACAGGAATTAGTTAACTCCCGTCGGCCCTGACGCCAGCCGACGGGAATTAGTTAACTCCCGTGGTCCCTGACGCCAGCCGACGGGGATTATTGCTTTATGGAGGCCGGCGGACATCCCGCGTCGCTCATTCTCCTCTCTCTTTGTCTTTCCAAACCGACGCCGGTCACCGCCGTCCACCGCTGACCGCTGCCCCCAAGCTACCCCACCGTCCTCCAGCGCCCCCCGTGACGGCCGCCTCCTCCCCCCCGCGTCGCCCGCCGTCCGCTCCCAACGCCGCCGCCCCCAACGCGCTGCCCCCAACGCCGCCACCCCGGAGCGCCGCCCAGCCCGCCCCCAGCGCCGCATCCCAGAGCGCCCCCAAAGCCGCCGCCCCGTAGCATCGCCCGGCCCACCCCCAACGCCGTCGCCGCCCCCGAACCCCTCCCGGAGAGCCGCCACCGCCCCCAACCGCCTCCCCGAGCACCGCCGCCGCGCCCAAGCGCTGCCGCCGCCCCGGACCGTTGAGGTATACAAAATTTTGAATTATTGAATGTAAATGCGAGTGTAATTGTTAAATATGTGTATACATGTTTATTTTCGTCGGTTTTTTATGGCCGACGGAAGTTGACTTTCATGTGATTAGAGTTAGTTTAATATCACATGTGATTAGAGTTAGTTTAATATCACATGTGTGGCTTGATGTTAGGTAAGTATTAATTCTATTATTATAATAGATTTAACTTATGCTATTGAATTGTTGAATTTGATGTTATTTATTGATTAGATTTAACTTATAATATTAGGTTATATGAAGGTTTCGATATTGATAAATTTAATGTTATTTATGTATATATATAGATATTTATGTGTATATATATAGTATTACTACTTACCTATAGATGTATGTGTGACGTTTAGAAACGTGATTTTCTCACACGCACTCTTTACTCATACACACAGCCGCAATAATGGGTGATAGACGTGATTGGATGTATGGAGGTTTCAAGAAGGGTGGGTGTCACACAAGTGAATGGTTTACCAAGACGCAAATGTTTCTGGACCATGCAACTGCTTTGTCACAAATAGATAATATTAGGTGTCCATGCAATAAATGTAGAAATATGATGAGCCACACCAAGAGGCAGGTCACACTACACCTGTGCTCACATGGTTTTGTGCCAGGCTATAAGGTCTGGTATCTCCACGGTGAAGATGTTGAACGAGCAACAGAAGTAAAAGTTGATGATGGTGAAGATGATGTTGATAGGATGGACCAGATGCTTGAGGATCTGCAGCATGAAATGGCCCCAGATCATCATGATTCACCTACACCGGAGGTTCAGAAGTTCTTCGACCTCCTCAAAGCGTCAGAAGAGATTCTTCACGGGCACACTGACGTGACCGTCCTCGAATTCGTGACCCGGCTGATGTCAATCAAGTCCAAGTTTGCATTCTCAATTAATTGTTACAAGGAGCTTGTGGATTTGATTAGCGAGGTTCTTCCTACGGGTCACAAGATGCCCAAAGACATGTACCAGTCTAAGAAATTGCTTGAAGGTCTTGGTATGGAGTATGAGAAGATTGATGTTTGCCAGGACAACTGTATGCTTTTTTGGAAGGAACATGGCAGAGAGCAAAAATGCTTAAAATGTGGGAAGTCGAGGTACGTGGAGCTTGTAAATGAAGATGGTGTGAAGGTGGTGATAAAGGTTGCACATAAACAGCTTCGGTACATGCCTCTCACTCCTAGAGTGAAACGTTTGTTTCTCTCGAGGAAGACCGCTATGCACATGAGGTGGCATAAAGATTGTACGGACAGACAAGATGGGTTAATGATGCACCCGTCAGATGGTGATGCATGGAAGGCTCTTGACAACTTTGATCCAGATTTTGCCAGCGATGCAAGAAACGTTCGTATCGGCTTGGCAACTGATGGTTTCACGCCATTCAATATGACCGCTGCGTCGTATTCATTTGGCCCGTTATTGCCATACCGTACAACCTTCCACCTGCTCTTTGCATGAAATATGAGTTTATGTTCCTATGTCTTGCTATACCTGGGCCTGAGCATCCTGGCGTACGCCTCAATGTGATGCTTCAACCACTGATTGAAGAGTTAAAGAAGCTATGGCAAGGTGTGGAAGTCTATGACTACTTCAAGAAGCAGAAATTCAATCTTCGTGTTGCATATCTGTTCTCTGTTCATGATTTTATGGCGTGGTATTTTCTCTGGATGGAGCGTGCATGGTAGATTGACGTGTCCTTATTGTGCTAAAGATACAGATTGTTTTCGTCTTAGTGCTGATGGCAAGATATGTTACTTTGATTGCCATAGATGTTTTCTACCCTTCAATCACCCCTTCAGAAGGCAGAGAAAGGAATTTAGGAAGGGCACCATCGTCACGAAGGGACCGCCCAAGCGACATAGTGGGATAGAAATTACAGAAGAGCATAGGAAACTTGTCCTAGACGAGAGCGAGAAAAGGTATCAAGGTTTTGGTGAGGAGCATAACTGGACTCACATATGTGGCATGTGGGAGCTTCCTTATGCTAAGTCATTGATTTTGATGCACAACATCGACGTCATGCATCAAGAGAGTAACTTTTGCCAAGCCCTCATAAATACATGCATGGATTTCCTTGATAAAACGAAAGACAATGACAAGGCACGCATGGACTTAGCAGTGATATGTGATCGTCCAACCCAATTGCTTAGAGAAAATGGAGGCAAACCAAAAGCTGACTATTGTCTGAAACCTAAGCAACGGAAAGAAGTGATGAAGTGGATGAAGGATATTAAATTCCCCGATGGTTATGCTGCTGGTTTTAGAAGATCTGTGAACTTGAAGACAATGAAGATGAATGGACTGAAGAGCCATGACTTCCACATAATTATGGAAAGGCTCATGCCTGTAATGTTTCGTGGGTACATTTCTGAAGCTGTGTGGAAAACGTTAGCTGAAGTTAGCTATTTCTACAGACAATTGTGTGCTAAAGAAATCAGAAGAGATGTGATGGAACAGCTGGAGAAAGAGGCACCGGTGCTTTTGTGCAAATTGGAAAAAATATTTCCACCGGGTTTCTTCAATCCTATGCAGCATCTCTTTATACATCTTCCATATGAGGCTAAGGTCGGTGGTCCTGTTCAGTACAGGTGGATGTTTCATATAGAAAGAGCATTAAAGAAGCTTAGAGCAATGGTGGGCAATAAGGCAAGAGTTAGAGGATGTATTGTGGAACAATTTAAACTGAAGGAGGTAGCACACTTCACAAGTTGTTACTTTGCAGAAGAACATAATGTATTTGCTCGAAAGAAAAGGTACCATGATGATGAACGAGAGATGCCTCCGTGTAGTGACCTTTCGATTTTTCAGACAAATGGCAAAGCCGTTGGTCCACCCAAGGCATATCACCTCACCATGGAAGAACGGAAGTCTGCTTTACTGTACATGTTTACGAATATGCCTGAGGTGAAGAAATACTTTGTGCAAGACTTATTTCCTTAAATTATTCATATGTGAATTAGTTTATGTTATCAAATATCTCATGTCATACAATAATATTTGACAGCGAGTTTGATGAACAAAACATGAGGTGTCTCGGTAGGCCAACAGCGAGAGACATAGAAAAATTGTGACGCGATGGTATGCATGGGCGACCTAATTTCATTATGTGGCTTCGGGACCGTGTAAGTCTTAATTATATGGCTTCGAGACCTAATTATAGTTAACTAATATTACAGAATTTGCTAATGCTTTGTGGCATAATTGACAGTTTGGGGAGGAAATGAATTTGAATGATGACTTACGTCAGTTATCTATTGGAAGCGTAACTGCCAAAAGCTATGGACGTTACGACGTCAATGGATATCGCTTTCGTTCAAGCATTTTCGAATCAAGTCATCCTATGGCCGCCACTCAAAATAGTGGAGTCGTTACTAGGGCAACCGACATGGAAGGACACGAAGCCTGCTATTACGGGAAAATCAAAAATATAATCGAGATTACATTTGCTGGAAATAAGCCTTTAGCGCTAGTTTTCTTTGAGTGTAAATGGTATGACCCGAAGTATTATAGGACCGAATTTGGGATGACATAGATCCAACCTGAAAAATTGCTTCAAGGACACGACACGTATATCCTTGCCCATCAAGCAGACCAAGTTTATTTCTCGACATATCCATGCAAAAAGTTGTCTACATGGAGGGTTGTGTACAATGTAAATCCCCACAAACGCCTATACACTCCTGGTGAGGACGAATATCAAATTGGTCACCTTGAGCAGGTTGATTAGGTGTTTCAAGAAGAAGAGTTGCCAACTAGTTTTCATATTGATCCTGCACCGGCATTAGATTCACTAGTTGCAAACGTTAATGACTTATCTTTTTTCGAGAGACGGAGAAGACAACCTGTTAGGAGAAAAGTTACATGGCGACCTCTGCATAGAAGAAAACAAATAGATCCTGATTTTGATGATATTTAACAAGTAAAGTTGTTTTGTTATTTCATTTTTTCTATTTTTAAGGATTATGTCATTTTTGATGCACTAATGAATAATTTCTTATTTTTGATGCAGGATGCCGCCAAAGTCAAAGAAATCAGTGAAGGGGTTGTTCAAGGGCTTGGGCCTTTTTCAGGGCAGTTCTTCGAGCAGCAGCAGACGTCGAGAGCTGTTGACCGCTGTACATGGAGATGAGGTAACATATCTTGTACAAATAAATTTGTTTACATATTTACAAATAAATCTTGAGTTGTATGTGAAAGGGAATTAGGCTTACACCTATTTCCTAAATTGATTTTGGTGGTTGAATTGCCCAACACAAATAATTGGACTAACTAGTTTGCCCAAGTTTATAAGTTCTACAGGTACCAAAGGTTCACAATAAGCCAATAAAAAGATCAAGAGAAAGGGTTCAAACAAAGGAGCAAGGGACAACCGAAGTGTGCCCTGGTCTGGCTCACCGGACTGTCCAGTGTGCCACCGGACAGTGTCCGGTGCACCACCGGACAGTGTCCGGTGCACCAGGGGACTTCAGGCTGAACTTTGCACCTTCGGGAAAACTCAGAGGCGCTCCACTATAATTCACCGGACTGTCCGGTGTACACCGGACAGTGTCCGGTGCTCCAAGGAGAAGCGACTCTGAACTCGCCAGCTTCGGGAATCCATCAACGGCTAGTCCGCTATAATTCACCGGACATGTCCGGTGTAACGGCGGAGCAACGGCTACTTCGCGCCAACGGTCACCTGCAGAAGCAATTAATGCGCGCCAGAGCGCGCAGAAGTCAGGCACGCACGAGGTGGCACACGGGACACTCTAAAGTACATGTCCGGTGCGCCACCGGACATCCAGGCGGGCCCAGCAGACAGAGCTCCAATGGTCGAACCCTAACGGCCGAGTGACGTGGCTGGCGCACCGGACATGTCCGGTGTGCACCGGACATGTCCGGTGTGCACCGGACATGTCCGGTGTGCACCGGACTGTCCGGTGCACCATGCGACAGACAGCCTCCACCAAACGGCTAGTTTGGTGGTTGGGGCTATAAATACCCCCAACCACCCCTCATTCAAGTCATCCAAGTTTTCACACTTCTACACCTTACAAGAGCTCTAGCATTCAATTCTAGACACACCCAAGTGATCAAATCCTCTCCAATTCCACACGAGGCTTTAGTGATTAGTGAGAGAGATTTGTTGTGTTCTTTTGAGCTCTTGCGCTTGGATTGCTTCTTTCTTTCATTCTTTCTTGCGATCATCTCAATTGTAATCAAGGCAAGAGACACCAATTGTGTGGTGGTCCTTGTGGGGAAGTTTGGTTCCCGTTTGATTGAGAGAAGAAGCTCACTCGGTCCGAGGGACCGTTTGAGAGAGGGAAAGGGTTGAAAGAGACCTGGCCTTTGTGGCCTCCTCAATGGGGAGTAGGTTTGAGAGAACCGAACCTCGGTAAAACAAATCCACGTGTCTCACTCTTTATTTGCCCGCGATTTGTTTTGCGCCCTCTCTCTCGGACTCATTATTATTTCTAACACTAACCCGGCTTGTAGTTGTGATTAACTTTGTAAATTTCAGTTTCGCCCTATTCACCCCCCCTCTAGGCGACTTTCAGTATGTACCAGGATGAGCAGCACAATGAGGAGCAGCACAATGAGGAGGAGGAGCACAATCAGGCTGAGCAGCATAATGAGGAGGTGGAGCACAATGAGGAGGTGGAGCACGCGACATGGGACCAGGCCGCGCAGCATCACCAGGCATGGGACCAGTGGGACCACCAGAGAGAGCAACAACAGGTGTGGTACCAGTGGGGCCATCAGGCCGAACCGGCTGACAACCCGATGGATGATGGCTCAGGAGGCTCTTCAGCGACACGCACACGTCGCTCAAGAAAAAGCCACTCAGTAAAGCCTCGTCACGCGATGGAGCGAGAGGCTGATAGGATCTTAATCATGCCACATGGAGATTTGTGAGTGTAATATATTAACTTATCTCATATAATTATTATGTGTATTGTTAATGTTTTTGTGTAATGCAGGAATTGGGAGGACTTGTCCTTTGATGGCAAGGGACACCACACTCAGGTTAACCTTACATTAGGTTCTCTTTGCCGCCTTCACTACCCTGGTATAGTGAAGGTGTCAAAAGGTAATACCGAGGATGAGGTGCTCGTCAGTACCTGGGACGAGTACAAGTTTAAAAAGGAACGAAACCACACCGACAGACAGGGACTTGTGCGTAATGACTTTTGGGTATGAACTCTTTATTGTTTTTGTTATGTTTCTTAATATTGTAATTCTATGACTTATACCATTGTATTTGTATTCTTTATGTTGTAGCTTCGATATTTGTTGCCTGACGGAGAGGATTACATGGGGCACACTGAACGTGTGTTACAAAACAATGCAAAGAAGCTGGTGATGGATGCCATATACTATGCGAGAATTCAGGCTATAAACCTGTATTTTCAAAATCATACGGAAGAAGCAGGCCCCTTGAATAAAAAGGAAGGGTCCTCAAAGATATATTTGATTCAGGATCAATATCGTGAGGTTAGTATTCAATTTGTTTTACCCTTTTTATTGATTGTTGTGATTGATATAATATGTAACATTGTGTGTGCAGGTGATGGTTCCATGGATGGCGCCTGTGCCTCATGCGTACTATGCTTGGTGTCGATATCGGGCTTCCGAAGGCTTCCAGAAAGCATCAGCGCATCACAGGCAATATCGAAGAACCAATCCTAACCACAAGTTTGGCGGTGACGACATGCTCCGAAAAGCTAAAAGAATGGTAAGTTTGATCAAGCTATGTCGATCAGTAAATAGTACGATTGCTTATGAATGTTTTTTGTTTATACAGGAAGCTACGAGTGGCCAAAAGCCTAGTGACATTGAGGTCTACCAGGAGGGCCACAAAGGACCAGATCCTAACAACCCTGACCAGCTCTGCAGCCAGACAGTCACGGATCGACTGGTGAGTTTTGGCCCAAAAGTACAAACGTTCAAAGTATAGAAATTTCTGCATTTGTAAGGTTGTGAATGATGTATAGGCGACATATGGGGAGGAGATGGTTCGTCGCCATGGCCCTGACTTCGACTGGCGACATGAACCGGTGGATCCCTCGGTGGTGTACGCAAGTGGTGGTGGCAAAGCGCATGGACGATAAGCTCTAACTTATGAAATTATATGGTTGACACTAAATTGATTATGCAGTAATCACAATTTTTGAATCACTTATAGATACGCACTCTTCGACGGATTCATTGACTCGTCGTCGGTGAGATCTCAGAGGACGGGTTCGTCTTCCCGTAGCTCATGCTCTCGTCGACCAAACGAGCAGGAGTTGGAGATTATGAGGATGCGTGAAGAGATGAGACAACAACGCGAATTTATGGAGGCTTGCAATGCACATAACCAAGCAATGTATCAAGTGAGTACACATAATTCGAACTATAAATTATTATATTTCAATACAACATCTTTAATAGTAACACATATGTTTAACAGTTAATGCAGCAACAGGGCATGACACCAAATATTCCACCGCCACCACAATTTAGCCAGTTCAACACCCCTCTGACACATATATCTGCACCTGGAGATAGGGTACGTTTGATAACTCTCGATGAATTTATACACTTGTATACTTTTTGATATTTGCATTTAACGTGTTGATATTTGCTAACTTGCATAGGTTACGCTCGAAGCGGGTGGTAGTGGGTCTGATCCCACAGCAGGGACTGGATTTGTTGACTCCCTCTTCGCGTTCCCTCCTCCTGGTGGTGGTGGCGGCAGCGGTCAAAGCTCTAACCGCCCAAGTGGTAGTTATCTCTAAACACTTGAACTCGTGCACGCTATGTTTCTTAACTCGTTGACTCTATGTTTTTCGCGAACTAAACACTTGAACTTATGTCATACTTTCTATTTGAAATGTTTGTGTAAACTATGTTGGTGATGTTATGTTTGTAATGCGTGAATTGATTATGAATGCATGTGTTTGTAATGTGTTTGTTCTGTGTGATATATATGTTATGTGTGCAATTGTGGAGAAATAGTGACCTAATCTAGTGTTGGTTTTTTTGTCGGCCCAGTTAATTCCCGTTGGCTATGGTCGAACCGATGAGAATTAACAATTAATTCCCATCGGCCCAGTAACTCCCGTCGGCCAGGTAGGGCCGACGAGGATTAATTAGTAACTCCCATCGGCTATGTAGGGCCGACGGGGATTAACAATAACTCCCGTCGGTTGGCCTGACCGACGAGGATTAACAATAACTCCCGTCGGTCTATACTCGGCCGACGAGGATTAATTATTTCCGTCAGCCGCCGACGAGAATTATGGTATCTGAAAGGGAATTAGGCTTACACCTAGTCCCTAAATAATTTTGGTGGTTGAATTGCCCAACACAAATATTTAGTTTGCTCTAGTGTATAAGTTATACAGGTGCAAAAGGTTCACACTCAGCCAATAAAAAGATCAAGTTTTGGATTCAACAAAGGAGCAAAGAGGCAACCGAAGGCACCTCTGGTCTGGAGGCACCGGACAGTGTCCGGTGCACCAGAGGACTCCAACTCGAACTCGCCACCTTCGGGAATTTCTCAAGGCGCTCCGCTATAATTCACCGGACTGTCCGGTGTACACCGGACATTGTCCGGTGCTCCAAGGAAGCGCGGCCTCCTCAACTCGCCAGCCTCGGGATCGGGCAGCAGCCGCTCCGCTATAATTCACCGGACATGTCCGGTGTGCACCGGACTGTCCGGTGTAACCACGGAGCAACGGCTATTCCGGCGCCAACGGCTACCTGCGTCGCATTTAATGCGCGCTCTGCGCGCGCAGAAGGCAGGCGCGCCCATACCGGCGCACCGGACAATGAACAGGTGATGTCCGGTGTGCACCGGACATCCAGGCGGGCAAGCTCCAACGGTCAGAATCCAACGGCATTGATGACGTGGCGGGGGCACCGGACATGTCCGGTGTGCACCGGACTGTCCGGTGCGCCATCGACAGACAGCCTCCACCAACGGTCAAGTTTGGTGGTTGGGGCTATAAATACCCCAACCACCCCACCATTCATTGCATCCAAGTTTTCCAACTTCCAACCACTATACAAGAGCTAGCATTCATTGCAAAGCACACCAAATAGAGATCAAATCCTCTCCCAACTCCACACAAAGCCCTAGTGACTAGAGAGAGTGATTTGTAGTGTTCATTTGAGCTCTTGCGCTTGGATCGCTTCTTTTTCTTTGGCATTCTTTCTTGTGATCAAACACTCACTTGTAATTGAGGCAAGAGACACCAATTGTGTGGTGGTCCTTGCGGGAAGTTTGATTCCCAAGTGATTTGAGAAAGAGAAGCTCACTCGGTCCGAGGGACCGTTTGAGAGAGGGAAGGGTTGAAAGAGACCCGGCCTTTGTGGCCTCCTCAACAGGGAGTAGGTTTGAGAGAACCGAACCTCGGTAAAACAAATCCGCGTGCCTCACTTCATTATTTGCTTGCGATTTGTTTTGCGCCCTCTCTCGCGGACTCTATTATATTTCTAACGCTAACCCGGCTTGTAGTTGTGATTATTTTTGTGATTTTCAGTTTCGCCCTATTCACCCCCCCTCTAGGCGACTTTCAATTGGTATCAGAGCCCGGTGCTTCATTAGAGCCTAACCACTCGAAGTGATGTCGGGAGATCACACCAAGAGGGAGACGGAGACCGGCGACAAGCCCACTACAAGCCAAGGGAGCACTTCATCGGAAGAATCCCGCACCAAAAGGAGGGAGAAGAAGAAGGGCTCCTCCAAACGGAAGGAGAAAAGATCTTCCTCTTCTCACCACAAAGAGAAGAAGGAAAAATCTTCTTCGCACAAGTCGCATCGGAAAGGCGACAAGAGGATGAGGAAGGTGGTCTACTACGAGACCGACACTTCATCAACATCCACCTCCGACTCCGATGCACCGTCCGTAACTTCTAAGCGCCAAGAGCGCAAGAAGTTTAGTAAGATCCCCTTACACTATCCCCGTACATCTAGACATACTCCATTACTTTCCGTTCCATTAGGCAAACCGCCAACTTTTGACGGCGAAGATTATGCTAGGTGGAGTGATTTAATGAAATTTCATCTAACCTCACTCCACAAAAGTATATGGAATGTTGTTGAGTTTGGAGCACAGGTACCGTCAATAGGGGATGAGGATTATGACACGGACGAAGTGGCCCAAATCGAGCACTTCAACTCCCAAGCCACAACCATTCTCCTCACCTCTCTAAGCAAGGAGGAATACAACAAAGTGCAAGGGTTGAAGAACGCAAAGGATATTTGGGACCTACTCAAGACGGCGCACGAGGGTGATGAACTCACCAAGATCACCAAGCGGGAAACGATCGAGGGGGAGCTCGGTCGCTTCCGTCTTCGCCAAGGGGAGGAGCCACAAGATATGTACAATCGGCTCAAGACCTTGGTGAACCAAGTGCGCAACCTCGGGAGCAAAAAGTGGGACGACCACGAGGTGGTTAAGGTTATTTTAAGAGCTCTTATTTTTCTTAACCCCACTCAAGTTCAATTAATTCGTGGTAATCCTAGATATCCACTAATGACCCCCGAGGAAGTTATCGGGAATTTTGTGAGCTTTGAATGCATGATTAAGGGATCAAAGAAGATCAACGAGCTTGACGAACCTTCCACATCCGAGGCGCAACCGGTGGCCTTCAAGGCAACGGAGGAGAAGAAGGAGGAGTCTACATCAAGTAGACAACCAATTGACGCCTCCAAGCTCGACAATGAGGAGATGGCCTTAATCATCAAAAGCTTTCGGCAAATCCTCAAGCAACGGAAGGGGAAGGATTACAAATCCCGTTCCAAGAAGGTTTGCTACAAGTGTGGAAAGCCCGGTCACTTTATTGCTAAATGTCCATTATCAAGTGACAGTGACAGGGACAACGACAAGAAGGGCAAGAGAAGAGAAAAGAAGAGGTACCACAAGAAGAAGGGCGGCGATGCCCACGTGTGCCGCGAGTGGAACTCCGACGAGAGTTCCACTAACTCCTCCTCCGACGACGAGGACGCCGCCAACATCGCCGTCACCAAGGGACTTCTCTTCCCCAACGTCGGCCACAAGTGCCTCATGGCAAAGGACGGCAAAAGGAAGAAGGTTAAATCTAACTCCTCCACCAAATATGAATCTTCTAGTGATGATAATGCTAGTGGTGAGGAAGATAATTTGCGTATCCTTTTTGCCAACCTTAACATGGAACAAAAGGAAAAATTAAATGAGCTAATTAGTGCCATCCATGAAAAGGATGATCTCTTGGACTCCCAAGAGGACTTCCTAATCAAGGAAAATAAGAAGCATGTTAAGGTTAAAAATGCTTATGCTCTAGAGGTAGAAAAATGTAACAAATTATCTAGTGAGCTAAGCACTTGCCATGACACTATTGCCAACCTTAGAAATGAAAATGCTAATTTAATTGCTAAGGTTGATTCTCATGTTTGTATTGATTCAATTCCCAATCTTAGAAATGATAATGATGATTTGCTTACTAAGATTAAGGAATTGAATGAGTCTCTTGCTAGCCTTAAGATTGAGAATAAAAAATTGCTTGCTAAGGCTAAGGATTTTGATGTTTGCAATGCCACTATTTCCGACCTTAGAACTAAAAATGATTTATTACATGCTAAGGTTATTGAACTAAAATCTTGCAAACCCTCTACATCTAATGTTGAGCATGTTTCTATTTGTACTAGATGTAGAGATGTTGATATCAATGCTATTCATGATCACATGGCTTTAATTAAACAACAAAATGATCATATAGCATTATTAGATGCAAAAATTGCCGAGCATAACTTAGAAAATGAAAAGTTTAAATTTGCTAGAAGTATGCTCTATAATGGGAGACGCCCTGGCATCAAGGATGGCATTGGCTTCCAAAGGGGAGACAATGTCAAACTTAATGCCCCTCCAAAGAATTTATCTAACTTTGTTAAGGGCAAGGCTCCCATGCCTCAGGATAACGAGGGTTACATTTTGTACTCTGCCGGCTATCCTGAGAGCAAAATTAGGAGAACTCATTCTAGGAAGTCTCACTCTGGTCCTAACCATGCTTTTATGTATAAGGGTGAGACATCTAGTTCTAGGCAACCAACCCGTGCTAAGTTGCCTAGAAAGAAAATTCCTAATGCATCAAATGATCATGCTATTTCATTCAAAACTTTTGATGCATCATATGTTTTAACTAACAAATCCGGCAAGGTAGTTGCCAAGATGGTTGGGGGCAAACACAAGGGCTCCAAGACTTGTGTTTGGGTACCCAAAGTTCTTGTTTCTAATGCTAAAGGACCCAAAACCGTTTGGGTACCTAAAGTCAAGAACTAAAATTGTTTTGTAGGTTTATGCATCCGGGGGCTCAAGTTGGATACTCGACAGCGGGTGCACAAACCACATGACAGGGGAGAAAAAGATGTTCTCCTCATATGAGAAAAACCAAGATCCCCAACGAGCTATCACATTCGGGGATGGAAATCAAGGTTTGGTCAAAGGATTGGGTAAAATCGCTATATCACCTGACCATGCTATTTCCAATGTTTTTCTTGTAGATTCTGTAGATTACAATTTGCTTTCCGTATCCCAATTATGTCAAATGGGCTACAACTGTCTATTTACTGATATAGGTGTTACTGTCTTTAGAAGAAGTGATGATTCAATAGCATTCAAGGGAGTGTTAGAGGGTCAGCTATACTTGGTAGATTTTGATAAAGCTGAACTCGACACTTGCTTGGTTGCTAAGACTAACTTGGGTTGGCTCTGGCACCGCCGACTAGCCCATGTTGGAATTAAGAATCTTCACAAGCTTCTAAAGGGAGAACACATTTTAGGACTAACTGTTGGAGCGAAGGCAGAAACGCCACCCTTCGCCCGAAGTCTCCACCGCTTAGCCCCTGCCCTGACAGACAAGGCAGGCAGGGACACCCTTCGCTTCATCGGCACCAGAGACAACATGGAGACCCTTCGCTCGATTCGGCACCAGACGAAGGCCTGCGGCAACGCCTCCCCACGGCGCGGCCTCGGTCAGCTCCGAGGCCCACGTGAGATCAGGCCCATTGTAACGGGCCCTGCGTGGCCGCGTTTGTGTTACGGGCCTAATTTGTAAAGGTGTACTTGTAATTACAGCTTGTAACCCCGCTTTATGGGAATATTCTGGGGATAAACTAGGTACCTGAGGGCACATGCGTCCTTAACGCAAGGCGCCGTGCACTCGGATACCTATAAATACCCCCGCACAGTGCCCGTGAGAGGCCAGATTAACAGAGCTTTTGCCATCACGCGCGAGTGCCCTGTTGCCATCACCATTCACTCGTGTTGGATCTCCTAGCTGTCGAGAGACAGTTCCAACATTTGGCGCCCACCGTTCGTGCTACGAGACAACCACCCGCGATGGCACCCAAGAGAGCTAACCCGAAGGCTGACGAGGCTGCGAAGGCAGCACTGCTCGCCGCAAGAAAGGGCAAGGCCCTCGCCCTCACCCAATCCACCCACCAAGAGGCCACTGAAGACGACACCCTCCGCACCTGCGACCCTGAGGGACAACCCTCAGGCTTCGCACCTCCCTCAGGCTTCGCACCTCCCTCAGGCTTCGCACCACCGGAGGGCGCGGACCTCGCCGAGGACGGTGAAGTCCTCGGCATCTCAGCAGAAGAACAGCTACAGCTGCGCGCTCTGCGCCTCAAGAACCGCAACCTCCAGAGGCAGAAGGAGATACTGGAGGCCAAGCGCCAGCGTGTGTCCGCACTCGCCAAAGTGCGGCAGATGATACGCGACGAAGAGCACAAGGCCCAGGAACTCGAGCGGGAGATCGCGCTGATACAGCGCGAAGGCCACCTCGGCCCGCAGCACGAGTCATCCCTCCAGCACCGCGCACAAAACGAAGACACGCGCGAAGGCCACCCCGGCCTGCAGCATGAGCCACCCCTGCAACACCGCGCGCAACCGGAGGATCCGCGTTTCCCCCAGCGCGACTTCACTTTCCCGCACGCCGCGCCATTCCAAGGGGTCAATTATCTCGATGAGCGAAGTCCCCTGGCGCCTCACCCGCAAGTGACGCCCTGGCCAGCTAACTTCCGGGCTGGGACCTACCCCAAGTACAACGGCAGCACCGACCCGGCTCAATACATAATGAGTTACCAGGTCGCCGTCGCATCGTCCGGGGGGGACGACGCCACAATGGCGAAGTCCTTCATCATCGCCCTCGAGGGCCCCGCACTCACCTGGTTCACCAGGCTGCCTCCGCTGTCCATCGATTCCTGGAGAAGTCTCCGGGACAAGTTCCTCCTCAACTTCCAAGGGTACCGCCCGGACACCGACGCCCTGGCCGAGCTCTCGCTCTGCAAGCAGCTAGAGAAGGAGACCCTGAGGGAATATTACCGCAAATTCCTCACACTCAAGTCACAGCTACCCTCAGTCGATGACCAGATTGCCATCCACTATGCTATCAGTGGTCTTCGCGCTGGCGTCCTTTACAGCCACTGCATCAGAGATCCGCCGAAGAACCTCCAAGAGCTGTACCAGCTGTTTGAAAAGTATGCCAGATCCGAGGAGCTCCACCAGCGCAAGATTGAGTCCCAGCGGAAGCCAAAAGACGCTCCACAGTCCAGCCACACGTGGACAAGAACTCCGCAACCAGACTCCGGTCGAGATGGCCGCGGTCAGCCGCAAGTGCACAACATTGCCAACCAGCAGCAGGCCGCCGACCCCCTTCGGCGCCAGGAATATCCCCCCAGGGCCGCGAAAGTGAAACTCGCGGCAGGGGCCGAGGGCGTGCGCAGCCACCCCCTCCACCGCGCCGATTTTACTGCCTTTTCCATGGCGAAGACTGCGCCCACCCAACCAAAGACTGCCCCGAAGTGAAGGCCACCAGAGACAGAATGGCGAGGGCGCAGCCAGCCGACAACCCCAGAATTGTCGCGCATAACTACCAGCCACCCCCTCCACCTTATATCCACGCTCCCGCCCCGCATCCACCGCACCACGCTTACCAACATCATCAGGAAGTACAAATCGTACATCCTCCGCCTCCACCACCACACCAGCAACAACAAAACATCCCCAACGCCCCAAAGCAGGAGGACTTCACCGATCAACCTTATCGCGGAGTCATTCATATGATAACTGGGGGGTCCAGCACCGACTTCGACACCAAGCGGCAGAAGCGGGACCACTACCGCAGCGTAAACCATGTAGCCGTCACGGGCCCAGTTGTACAGACAAAGTGGTCCCACGTACCGCTCACCTTCGACGCACGGGACGTCGATTTGCGCAACGCCCCCCACTGCGATGCCATGGTCATCAATTGCAGCGTGGCAGGCTGGGACCTACACAAGGTCCTCGTTGACAACGGCAGCCAGGCAGACATCATCTTCCTCCACGCCTTCGATCGCATGGGCATCAGCCACAGCCTGCTTAAGCCTTCGGACAACCCGTTGTATGGCTTCGGCGGCAAAGGCACCTTCCCCGTCGGCAAAATAGAGTTGCCCCTCTCCTTCGGTGTAGCACCCAATGCCCGAAGTGAGCAAGTGATTTTTGACATTGTGGATATGGTATATCCATACAACGCCATCATGGGCCGGGGCTCCATCAATAAGTTTGAAGCTGCCATCCACGGACTGTATTTGTGCATGAAGATACCAGGCCCGCTAGGCGTAATTACGGTCTTCGGTAACCAGCAGACAGCGCGCAACATAGAGCGAGACTTCGTGCCGGGTCAGAGGAACGTGCACTGTCTCACGACACAGTGCGAGGTCCCTGCGCCCGCCAGCCCAACTGACAAGCAGCACGAAAAGGCTCAGTTGCAGAGTCAGGATGGGACCAAGACTGTCCCCCTCGATCAGGCCACGCCCAAGTAGACAGTCACTATCAGCGAAGACCTTACTTCGCATGAAGAAGAAAAGCTCCTCTGCTGCCTGGCCAAGAATAAAGATGTCTTCGCCTGGTCCGCCCTCGACCTGGTCGGAGTCAGCCGATCCATAATGGCGCAAAAGACTTCGCCTGGGGGCCGCGTCTTCGCCCTTGTAATTCGCAAAAACAATCTTGCACCGGCCCGCACTCTTTTCCTCCCGGGGGGTGAGGTTTTTAACGAGGCGGAGCCATGTAATATGTGCGTAAGAAATCCCCCGCAAAAAGACATGCGTCGAAAAAGACCGCGATGACGGTCTTCGACATTCGACCACCACGAGGTCACCGCGAGGCTAAGCGCTAGCTACCCTCGCGTGCGACAAATCCGCGCAAAAGTCGCCTAAGGGTGCAGCCGGATTAGCACAACAAGTGCGAAAAAAAAATCGAAGTCTATCGCGAAGACTATCCGCGCAAAAGTCGCCTAAGGGTGCAGCCGGATTAGCACAACAAGTGCGAAAAAAAATCGAAGTCTATCGCGAAGACTATCCGCGCAAAAGTCGCCTAAGGGTGCAGCCGGATTAGCACAACAAGTGCGAAAAAAAATCGAAGTCTATCGCGAAGACTATCCGCGCAAAAGTCGCCTAAGGGTGCAGCCGGATTAGCACAACAAGTGCGAAAAAAAATCGAAGTCTATCGCGAAGACTATCCGCGCAAAAGTCGCCTAAGGGTGCAGCCGGATTAGCACAACAAGTGCGAAAAAAAATCGAAGTCTATCGCAAAGACTATCCGCGCAAAAGTCGCCTAAGGGTGCAGCCGGATTAGCACAACAAGTGCGAAAAAAAAATCGAAGTCTATCGCGAAGACTATCCGCGCAAAAGTCGCCTAAGGGTGCAGCCGGATTAGCACAACAAGTGCGAAAAAAAATCGAAGTCTATCGCGAAGACTATCCGTGCAAAAGTCGCCTAAGGGTGCAGCCGGATTAGCACATCAAGTGCGAAAAAAATCTAAGTCTATCGCGAAGACTATCCGCGCAAAAGTCGCCTAAGGGTGCAGCCGGATTAGCACAACAGGTGCGGAAAAAATCTGAGTCTATCGCGAAGGCTATCCGTGCAGAAGTCGCTTAAAAGTGCGAAAAAATCGAAGACTATCTGTGCAGAAGACACCTAAGGGTACACCTAGACTAGCACAACAACGGCCGAAACGACAACATCAAACCATCCACACCAAGACCAACTATAATCAACCCAACACAGCGCAGCAAAACAAATTAGTAAGTACAAAACGCCTTCGCACACACACATGCACGGGAGGGCACACAATTCCACCATACAAGCCTCGACGTACACAAGCGAGGGCACCACACTCTACATCGGCTCAACCTTAGGAATAATTCCCATCTCCCTATAATTAAATAACATTATCCTGAGCTCCTCACCCGCAAAAAGCCTTCGCAGCTCCCCTTCACCTACACCCTCGGCGGTCGGCAGGGACAACAGTTCCTGCCGACCAGCCCCACTCACACGAAGCAGAGCCCGCTCCTCCGCGCTAACCCTACGTTTTGCAACCGCCCTTCGTCGACGGCGCCCGGTGCTAGGGCCTGGCACGTCCGACGCGTCCGCGGCGTGTGGCGAAGCCTCCGCCGCAGCCACGTCCAAGGCCGCAAAATAATCCAAATCCTCCGACGACTCCTCAGTCCACTCAACCGAGCTCCCGGAGTCGGCAAAATCCAAAAACTCAGATGCAGACCCACTATATTCATTACCACCTTCCGCGGTCGAAGCCGCCAAAAACTCAGTAGCAGCGGTTGCGTGCGCAGGCCCAAAATCTTGAACCTGCGCAGCAACCAAAATTCAGTACAACATCCAAAAATCCTCAACCCTAAACAACCACTATGCCACCTGCGAGGGCCCTGACGCTGCGGGGGCCTCCGCCGTTGTCTCCGCTGCCACCTCCACCTTTGTTTCCACCGCCTCCGCCATTGTTTCGACGGTCGGCGCAGCTGCCGCGAGGGCATCGGGAGCGCCTTCGGCCACCCTCAGGGGCAGGTCTTCCACTGTCGCAGCAGATGTGGGGGCGCCTGGTGCGTCTTCCATGGTCGGCTCCGGTTCAGGCAGGGCGTCGTTCAGTGCTCCGAAGTCGTCCACCCGCTCGCCTCGCTCCGCCTAAAACAAAACATACAAAAAGTCAGCAAACACATGCACAAACCACATTCAGCAAACGCCGAACAAACGACAACGTTACCTGAGCCCTCGCCGCCTCGGCCCGCTCCCTGACCACATCACCACCATACAGACCCCACATCCGGTCATAGAGGGCACCGGCGGACTCCTTCACCACGGGGTCTTCGACCTTATAGATATCTCGCCCAAAGTCTTCATCTGCCTGGTCGAAGGCCTCATAGTGCCGGCACCCTTCGCGAGAGAGTGCGTTCATTGCCCCCTCGCAGGTGACCAGGGAGGCGAACGACATTAATCCACCCAAGACAGTGGGGAGCTCCTGCAGCTCCTCTTGCACCCATTCCAAGCAGCGAAGCCCGGCCTCTCGCTCCGGCACCACGAAGTCACCGGTCCGCGCACCCAGCTCGCGGTATGTGGCCATAAGCTGTGTGCGCGTCCGTTTGGCCTCCGTTCGTGCCGCGGCTTCGGCCCCCTTCGTGCGGCTCTCCGGAGCGGTGAGCCGCCCCCGCAGGTCCTCGGCGAGATCCTTGGCAAGATTGGCCTCCGCCCGTGCCAGCCTAGCCTCCGCCTGCGCGGCCTGCTCCTTGGCAACGGCCTCGTTGGCCTCCCTCCTCTCCCCCGCCAGCTGGCGCCGGAGATCAGCCTTTTCCTCCTCCAGGGCGGCCACCTTGTCCGCTAGTTTACGACACTTGCTGTCGGAGGCCGACTTCTCACGGACAGCGTCAGCATGTTGCGTCCGAAGTCTCTCGACTTCGGCAGATAAGGCTGCCGTAAGCGCCCCCGACGCAGTACGGCTGGTGAAGTCAGCCACCTGCAGAGCACACGTAAGGCCATGGCCGAAAAAGAAAAAAAAAGAGCTCGGCGGACCTGACTCAGCGCCTCCGTCACTCCTTTCAGCCGGCGGGTCGCCGCGCCAGCCTCGTCTCTGACCAACGCGAGGGCCGACACCTCGCCTCCGGCGCCAAGGGTCCCGCCCCTCGCCTTCGACGACAGCGCAGCCGTCGCGATTGCCCCGGCAGGCACAGCTATAGCAAGCCGGCCTTCGTCCGACCCTGCAACGCATCAACGATCAAAAAAAAAAGCGGCCGGGTGACTTACCCCCAAGATAATCGTCCACACTAATGTCGGTGCCGAAGTCGGCAACGCGTTTGCCTGGTGGCGGCAACGTTCGGGCCGCCTTCGAAGCCTCCGCCACCCCGCTGGCCGGCGGCACCACCTTCGTCAGCTTGGAGACTCCGGCGCCCGCCGTTGTCTCCGGCGCCTTGCTGGGTGCAGAGGCGCCCGCCTTCGCCGCCAGCGGCGGCTTGCCTCCGCTGGAGGCCGCAGCCTTCGCCGTTCCCCGCTGCCTTTTCGGCCGGGGATCGTGAATCCTGACGGTCGCCTGGCGTTTTTGCGCCTCCCCTTGGCGATCCTTGTCCATCACTGCCCACACAACAGCACCAATATTTCGCCCGTAAGGAAAAACCCTCCACCGACGAACCATACGAGATATAAAACAGTCTTCCTCAGCCGCGCAGGGGACAGGAACATTTCTAGGCCAATAGCCCCCGGTAACCCTCAGCATCCGAGCCGAAGACTCCCGGAGCTCGGGCGAAGACATCCTCTCCCCCGGGGCCGCACACGTCCTCATTAACTCCCTAGCAAAACTATCAGACACCCCGATTCCTCCCATCGCAGTACCTAATTTTCTCTTTTTTGAGGAGGGGGCGGCCGTCAGCGCAGGGTCGCCTCCAGTCTCCACCGCCGGCTTCTTCCCACGGCGGTCCGCTTCGTCTTGACCAGGGTAGCCGTCGTACGGCAATTGATTTAATTCGAAGACCCTGTTCAAACGTTCATTTGACCCGCGAATATCAAAGCTGCGCTGGCCTTCCGTCCTCGCCACGTACCGCCCCACGAGCCGCACCGCCAAGTCCTCCGCATCACGCACAAAGGCGGCCGGATCACGGTTTCGCAAGTTCAGTGCAAAGGCAGGACTTCGCACCACCCTTCCTCCGTGAAAAGGCATCTGACGAGGGCACACTTCGCCCAGCGTCCAGCCGTGCGCCAAGGGCCAGACCCCGTACGCCACAAACTCTTCAACTAAATCACGACCACTGCTCTGGCCGGCGGCACACCGAAGGGCCCCTTCGTCCGCATCCTCTTCTGCCACTTCAAAAGGCGGATACGCAGAGTAATAGTGAGAGCACATCTCAGACACGGGGAGTCCTTCATGGCCTTCGACAGTAGCCTCAGCAACGTAAAACCAAAATTCATTCCAATTGCCCCACTTGTTGCGGGCGCACGGAACCAACTCCACTACTGGCATTGTGGTCTTGCCGGTCTTCGGCGTGAATGTACACGACCCAAACTGGGCAACTCCGTCCTCAATCACCCTCTTCTGCCAATGCAAGCAGTAATTCTTCGCAAAAACTTCAACCGACGGCTGTCCGCCGTACGAAGTCGTCGCCCAGACATACTTCGCCAGCGCCACCACGGCGTTCGGTGTCAGCTGATGAATTTGAACGTTGAATCTATGCAGGACTTCGCCAACAAACCGGTGCGCAGGCAAGCGGAGACCGGCGACGAAGAACGCCTCGAAAACAACCAACTCACCCTCCGGCTCGGGGACTTCCTCCGTCCCCGGAGCACGAGCGACTCCGCCGCCAAAGTAGCCCAAGCGCTGCATCTCTTCGACGCGGGCCGACGTCATCCGTGACACACCAAAATCAACAGAGTCGCCAGCGCGCAGCTCCTCCACCATCACGCTACTCAACGTCCCCTCAGACGAGGCGGCGGCCGGCGGCGTGGCGTCGGCGGAAGAAGAAGAGGATGGCATTGCTACGTACCGTCGGCGGCGGCGGGCGGTTTGCTTCACTCGAGCCAGATCTCCGACGAGCAAAGGGAGCAGTAGAAGAAGAGGAGCAGAAACACGGCGGGCGGCTAGGGTTTTCACGGAGCGCGGAAGGCAAAGTGCAAACAGCGCCGTCCCCCGCCCCCCTTTATAGGCAGGGCGCGGCTCCTCGGGAAACCCGCAATCCCACAGGGCGCGACGCTTCGGAAAACCCGCAGTCCAACAGTACGATGTCCATCAACGGTCACATCAAAAACCCCCGCGGAACCACTTCGAGCGAGGGCAGCGTCTCCGCCATCTAGCGACGTCTTCGGCACCAGGTGACTTTGTCGAACTGGTCCCTCGGAGGGCAAATGTTGGAGCGAAGGCAGAAACGCCACCCTTCGCCCGAAGTCTCCACCGCTTAGCCCCTGCCCTGACAGACAAGGCAGGCAGGGACACCCTTCGCTTCATCGGCACCAGAGACAACATGGAGACCCTTCGCTCGATTCGGCACCAGACGAAGGCCTGCGGCAACGCCTCCCCACGGCGCGGCCTCGGTCAGCTCCGAGGCCCACGTGAGATCAGGCCCATTGTAACGGGCCCTGCGTGGCCGCGTTTGTGTTACGGGCCTAATTTGTAAAGGTGTACTTGTAATTACAGCTTGTAACCCCGCTTTATGGTAATATTCTGGGGATAAACTAGGTACCTGAGGGCACATGCGTCCTTAACGCAAGGCGCCGTGCACTCGGATGCCTATAAATACCCCCGCACAGTGCCCGTGAGAGGCCAGATTAACAGAGCTTTTGCCATCACGCGCGAGTGCCCTGTTGCCATCACCATTCACTCGTGTTGGATCTCCTAGCTGTCGAGAGACAGTTCCAACAATAACCAATGTTCATTTTAAGAAAGACAGGATTTGTAGCGCATGCCAAGCCGGGAAGCAAGTTGGCACTCATCATCCACACAAGAACATCATGACTAGTGACAGGCCACTGGAGCTCCTACACATGGACCTATTCGGCCCGATCGCTTACATAAGCATCGGCGGGAGTAAGTATTGTCTAGTTATTGTGGATGATTATTCTCGCTTCACTTGGGTGTTCTTTTTGCAGGACAAATCTCATACCCAAGAGACCTTAAAGGGATTCTTAAGACGGGCTCAAAATGAGTTCGGCTTAAGGATCAAGAAAATTAGAAGCGACAATGGGACGGAGTTCAAGAACTCTCAAATTGAAGGCTTCCTTGAGGAGGAGGGCATCAAGCATGAGTTCTCTTCTCCCTACACTCCACAACAAAATGGTGTAGTGGAGAGGAAGAATCGAACTCTATTGGACATGGCAAGAACCATGCTTGATGAGTACAAGACACCGGATCGGTTTTGGGCCGAAGCGGTCAACACCGCTTGCTACGCCATCAACCGGTTATATCTTCACCGAATCCTCAAGAAGACATCCTATGAACTCCTAACCGGTAAAAAGCCAAATATTTCATATTTTAGAGTTTTTGGTAGCAAATGTTTTATACTTGTTAAAAGAGGTAGAAAATCTAAATTTGCTCCTAAAACTTGAAAGCACCTAGAGGGGGGGGTGAATAGGTGATCCTGTAAAAACTTCAAACTTAAGCCACAAACTTGTTAAGTGTTAGCACGAGTATTGCCAAGTGGCTAAGGTGAAGTCTCAACAAAACACAATACCAAAAGAGATCAAGACAGAGGTGACACGGTGGTTTATCCCGTGGTTCGGCCAAGCCAATGCTTGCCTACTTCCACGTTGTGGCGTCCCAACGGACGAGGGTTGCAATCAACCCCTCTCAAGCGGTCCAAAGACCCACTTGAATACCACGGTGTTTTGTTGTTCCTTTCACTATCCCTTTTGCAAGGAATCTCCACAAATTGGAGTCTCTTGCCCTTACAAGTATATGATCACAAAGAAGCACAGAGTAAGGGAGGGAAGCAACACACACAAATCCACAGCAAAAACGCACACACACGGCCAAGAATCGAGCTCACAAGACTATCTCAGAGTTCTCACTTAGAACAGAGCTCGAATCACTTAGAAACACAAACGAATGCGCAGAGACTTAGTGCGAATAATCAGGAATGCTCAAAGGTTGCTTGTGTCTCTCCTCCATGCGCCTAGGGGCTCCTTTTATAGCCCCAAGGCAGCTAGGAGCCGTTGAGAGCAATTCTGGAAGGCTATCCTGGCCTTCTGTCGACGGGGGCACCGGACAGTCCGGTGCACACCGGACACTGTCCGGTGCCCGATTTGTTTCCTTTTCTGGCGCTTCCGACCGTTGGAAGACAGCCGTAGATCTGCGAGCCGTTGGCGCACCGGACAGTCCGGTGCACACCGGACAGTCCGGTGCCGTCTTCCGACCGTTGGCTCGGCCACGTGTCCCGCGCGGATTGCGCGGCCGACCGTTGGCCCTGGCCGACCGTTGGCTCACCGGACAGTCCGGTGCACACCGGACAGTCCGGTGAATTTTAGCCGTACGCCGTCGGCGAATTCCCGAGAGCAGCCAGTCCGAGTTGAGTCAGCCTGGCGCACCGGACACTGTCCGGTGCACACCGGACAGTCCGGTGCTCCAGACCGAGCTGAGCCTTGGCTGCACACAGCCAAGTCATTCTCTCCCCTTTTCTCTTTTTCTTCTTTCTGTTTCTAACACTTAGACAAATATGTTAGTCCATAAAACCAATGTACTAAGGCTTAGAAACATACCTTTACTTCATGATTTGCACCTTGTTCATCCATGTACACAAATTCACAATTAAACATATGTGTTGGCACTCAATCACCAAAATACTTAGAAATGGCCCAAGGGCACATTTCCCTTTCAATCTCCCCCTTTTTGGTGATTTATGCCAACACAACATAAAGCAACTAGAACAAGTGCAAACTTACTTCAAATAAAATAAATTTAAGTTTTATTCAATTTTGGCATATATGGATCATCCTTTGCCACCACTTGGTTTGTTTTTGCAAATCAAACTCAAATCTCTATCTCTAAGTTAAACACATAAGTTTAAGCAAAAAGAGAGTCATTCCAAAAGAGATTGATCAAAGATTTCAAAAACTCCCCCTTTTTCCCATAAACAATACTTCTCCCCATAAGAAGCCAACTTTGACAAGAGAGACAACATAAGAATTTTGACAAACCAAAAACTCTAGTCTACTATTTTCAAAATCTCTCAAGTGGTAGCTGATCCATTTATTGCTTTGGCCTTTATTTTCTCCCCCTTTGGCATCAAGCACCAAAACGGGATCAATCTTGGCCCCTTTAACCCCATTGCCTCACCAAAATCTTCACTTAAGAGCAAATGGCAATAAGAGTTAATGAGATGGACTTGGAGTAAGTTACCCCTCATCGGAGTGCAGTGGAAGTCTTGCATGGTCCAAGTCCACCTTTTCCCTTTCAATTCTCCTTTGAGACTAAATCAGACAAACTCAACATATGGTTAGTCTCAAAGGGTCAAGTTGTAACACATCTCCCCCTAAACATGTGCATCACTTTGCAACGGACTTGTGAGGTCCAGGGAGTGTTTGTACAACTTGAGCACCATAATAAGCAACAATATGCAGAAGGGAACATGATCAAAAGCATGAATACAGTATGCTACAATTCAATCCAAGTTCCGCGAATCTAAGACATTTAGCTCACTACGCAGCCTGCAAAAGGTCTTCTCATCTAAAGGCTTGGTGAAGATATCGGCTAGCTGGTTCTCGGTGCTAACATAAAACACTTCGATATCTCCCTTTTGCTGGTGGTCTCTCAAAAAGTGATGCCGGATGTCGATGTGCTTTGTGCGGCTGTGCTCAACAGGATTTTCCGCTATTCGGATAGCACTCTCATTATCACATAGGAGTGGGACTTTGCTCAGATTGTAGCCAAAGTCCCTGAGGGTTTGCCTCATCCAAAGTAGTTGCGCGCAACACTGACCTGCGGCAACGTACTCGGCCTCAGCGGTGGATAGGGCAACGGAGGTTTGTTTCTTAGAGTTCCATGACACCAGGGACCTTCCTAAGAATTGGCACGTCCCCGATGTACTCTTCCTATCGACCTTACATCCAGCATAGTCGGAATCTGAGTACCCAATTAAGTCAAAGTTAGACCCCTTTGGATACCAGATCCCGAAGCAAGGCGTAGCGACTAAATATCTAAGAATTCGCTTCACCGCCACCAAGTGACACTCCTTAGGATCGGATTGAAATCTAGCACACATGCATACGCTAAGCATAATATCCGGTCTACTAGCACATAAATAAAGTAAAGACCCTATCATTGACCGGTATGCCTTTTGATCAACGGACTTACCTCCTTTGTTGAGGTCGGTGTGTCCGTCGGTTCCCATCGGCGTCTTTGCGGGCTTGGCGTCCTTCATCCCAAACCTCTTTAGCAGATCTTGCGTGTACTTCGTTTGGGAGATGAAGGTGCCGTCCTTGAGTTGCTTCACTTGGAACCCAAGGAAGTAGTTCAACTCGCCCATCATCGACATCTCGAATTTCTGCGTCATCACCCTGCTAAACTCTTCACAAGACTTTTGATTAGTAGAACCAAATATTATGTCATCGACATAAATTTGGCACACAAACAAATCACCATTACAAGTCTTAGTGAAAAGAGTTGGATCGGCTTTCCCAACCTTGAAAGCATTAGCAATTAAAAAATCTCTAAGACATTCATACCATGCTCTTGGGGCTTGCTTAAGTCCATAGAGCGCCTTAGAGAGCTTACACACGTGGTCGGGGTACCGCACATCCTCGAAGCCAGGGGGTTGCTCCACGTACACCTCCTCCTTTATTGGCCCGTTGAGGAACGCGCTCTTCACATCCATTTGGTACAACCTGAAAGAATGGTGAGCGGCATATGCTAGCAAGATACGAATGGACTCTAGCCTAGCCACAGGAGCAAAAGTCTCCTCAAAGTCCAAACCTGCGACTTGGGCATAACCTTTTGCCACAAGTCGAGCCTTGTTCCTCGTCACCACCCCGTGCTCGTCCTGTTTATTGCGGAACACCCACTTGGTTCCCACAACATTTTGCTTGGGACGAGGCACCAGCGTCCAAACTTCGTTGCGCTTGAAGTTATTAAGTTCCTCCTGCATGGCCAACACCCAATCCGGATCTAGCAAGGCCTCCTCTACCCTGAAAGGCTCAATAGAGGAGACAAAAGAGTAATGTTCACAAAAATTAACTAATCGAGACCGAGTAGTTACTCCCTTGCTAATGTCACCCAGAATTTGGTCGACGGGATGATCCCTTTGAATCATCGCTCGAACTTGGGTTGGAGGTGCCGGTTGCGCTTCTTCCTCCATCACGTGATCATCTTGTGCTCCCCCTTGATCACACGCCTCCTTTTGATGAACCTGTTCATCGTCTTGAGGTGGGGGATGCACCGTCGTTGAGGAAGAAGGTTGATCTCGTTCATCTTGTTCCTGTGGCCGAACGTCTCCAATCGCCATGGTTCGTATAGCGGCCGTTGGAACATCTTCTTCATCTACATCATCACAATCAACAACTTGCTCTCTTGGAGAGCCATTAGTCTCATCAAATACAACGTCGCTAGAGACTTCAACCAAACCCGATGATTTGTTGAAGACCCTATACGCCTTTGTATTTGAATCATAACCTAATAAAAACCCTTCTACAGCTTTGGGAGCAAACTTAGAATTTCTACCCTTCTTCACTAGAATGTAGCACTTGCTCCCAAAAACACGAAAGTACGATACATTGGGTTTGTTACCGGTTAGTAGCTCATATGACGTCTTCTTGAGGAGGCGGTGAAGGTAGACCCTGTTGATGGCGTGGCAAGCCGTGTTCACGGCTTCCGACCAAAAGCACTCGGGGGTCTTGAACTCTCCAAGCATCGTCCTCGCCATATCGATTAGCGTCCTGTTCTTCCTCTCTACCACACCATTTTGTTGTGGTGTGTAGGGAGCGGAGAACTCGTGCTTGATCCCTTCCTCCTCAAGAAACTCCTCCACTTGAAGGTTCTTGAACTCGGACCCGTTGTCGCTCCTAATCTTCTTCACCTTGAGCTCAAACTCATTTTGAGCTCTCCTGAGGAAGCGCTTGAGGGTCCCTTGGGTTTCAGACTTATCCTGCAAAAAGAACACCCAAGTGAAGCGGGAAAAGTCATCAACAATAACTAAACCATACTTACTTCCTCCTATGCTTAGATAGGCGACGGGTCCGAAGAGGTCCATATGCAGCAGCTCCAGAGGTCTTGACGTGGTCATCACATTCTTGCTGTGATGTGCTCCTCCTACTTGTTTACCTGCCTGACAAGCTGCACAAGGTCTATCTTTTTCGAAATAAACATTTGTTAGACCTATCACGTGTTCTCCCTTTAGAAGCTTGTGGAGGTTCTTCATCCCCACATGTGCTAAGCGGCGATGCCACAGCCAGCCCATGCAAGTCTTAGCCATTAAGCATGCATCTAGACCGGCCTCTTCTTTTGCAAAGTCAACTAAATAAAGCTTGCCGTCTAGTACACCCTTAAAAGCTAGTGAACCATCACATCTTCTAAAGACAGACACATCTACATTTGTAAATAAACAATTATATCCCATTTGACATAATTGACTAACAGATAGCAAATTATATCCAAGACTCTCCACTAAGAATACATTTGAGATAGAATGCTCATTAGAAATTGCAATTTTACCTAACCCTTTTACCTTGCCTTGATTCCCATCACCGAATATAATTGAATCTTGGGAATCCTTATTCTTGACGTAGGAGGTGAACATCTTCTTCTCCCCCGTCATATGGTTTGTGCATCCGCTGTCGATAATCCAGCTTGAACCCCCGGATGCATAAACCTGCAAGGCAAATTTAGGCTTGGGTCTTAGGTACCCAACTCATGTTGGGTCCTGCAAGGTTAGTACAAATATCCTTAGGGACCCAAATGCAAGATTTATCTCCCTTGCATCTAGCCCCTAATTTCCTAGCAACTACCTTCTTACCCTTTCTACAAATAGCAAAAGGAGCATTACAAGCATAATAAATGGTAGAAGGTTCATTCACTACTTTCCTAGGAGCATGAATAACATTCTTTCTAGGCACATGAGCAATATTTCTCCTAGGCATATGCGCAACATTTCTCCTACTCATATTTCTATCATGCTTATGAGAGGAACTAGAGGCAAACATGGCATGAGAATCATAAACATGTGAATCAAAATCATTATAAATATTTCTAGCATGTCTCCTATCATGGTATAAGAAAGCATGGTTCTTTTTAGCACTATTAGCCATAGGGGCCTTCCCTTTCTCCTTGACGAAGACGGGAGCCTTATGGCTTGTTAAGTTCTTGGCTTCCCTCTTGAAGCCAAGCCCTTCCTTAATTGAGGGATGTCTTCCAATTGTATAGGCATCCCTTGCAAATTTTATCTTTTCAACTTCACTCTTGCTAGTCTTAAGTTGGGCATTAAGACTAGCCACTTCATCTTTTAGTTTTGAAATTGAAACTAAATGTTTGCTACAAGTGTTAACATCAAAATCCTTACACCTAGTGCAAATTGTAACATTTTCAACACAAGACTTAGATTTATTTGTTACTTCTAATTTAGCATTTAAATCATGGTTAACACTTTGTAAAGTAGCAATGGTTTCATGACAAGAAGATATTTCACTAGAAAGTACTTCATTTCTTTTCACTTCTAAAGCATATGATTTTTGTGCCTCTACAAACTTATCATGTTCATCATACAATAAATCCTCTTGCTTTTCTAAAAGCCTATCCTTTTCATTCAAAGCATCAATCAATTCATTGATTTTATCTATTTTAGATCTATCTAAGCCCTTGAACAAACATGAATAATCTATGTCATCATCACTAGACTCACTATCACTCGAAGAAGCATAAGTGGAGTCTTGAGTACTTACCTTCTTCTCCCTTGCCATAAGACAAGTAAGACGCTCGTTGGGGAAGAGAGCCGATTTGTTGAAGGCAGTGGCGGCGAGTCCTTCGTTGTCGGAGTCGGAGGAGGAGCAATCCGAGTCCCACTCCTTTCCTAGATGCGCCTCGCCCTTTGCCTTCTTGTATTGCTTCTTCTTCTCTCTTTTGTTCCCCTTTTCCTGGTCACTTTCATTATCGGGACAGTTAGCGATAAAATGACCAAGCTTACCGCATTTGAAGCATGAGCGCTTCCCCTTGGTCTTGGTCTTGCTTGGCTGCCCCTTGCGACCATTTAGCGCCGTCTTGAATCTCTTGATGATGAGAGCCATCTCTTCATCATTGAGCCCGGCCGCCTCGACTTGCGCCACCTTGCTAGGTAGCGACTCCTTGCTCCTCGTTGCTTTTAGAGCAATGGGTTGAGGCTCGTTGAGTGGTCCGTTCAACGCGTCGTCGACGTATCTTGCCTCCTTGATCATCATCCGCCCGCTCACGAATTTTCCAAGTACTTCCTCGGGCGTCATCATCGTGTACCTGGGATTCTCACGAATATTGTTCACGAGATGAGGATCAAGTACGGTAAAGGACCTGAGCATTAGGCGGACGACGTCGTGGTCCGTCCATCGCGTGCTCCCGTAGCTCCTTATCTTGTTGATGAGGGTCTTGAGCCGGTTGTATGTTTGCGTCGGCTCCTCGCCCCTTATCATGGCGAACCGTCCAAGCTCTCCCTCCACCAACTCCATCTTGGTGAGCAAGGTGACGTCGTTCCCCTCATGAGAAATCTTGAGGGTGTCCCAGATCTGCTTGGCATTGTCCAAGCCGCTCACCTTGTGATACTCGTCCCTGCACAAAGAGGCTAGCAACACAGTAGTAGCTTGTGCATTTTTATGAATCTGTTCATTAATAAACATAGGGCTATCCGAGCTATCAAATTTCATTCCACTTTCCACAATCTCCCAAATGCTTGGATGGAGAGAAAACAGGTGAGTACGCATTTTGTGGCTCCAAAATCCGTAATCCTCTCCATCAAAGTGAGGAGGTTTGCCAAGTGGAATGGGAAGCAAATGAGTATTTGAGCTATGCGGAATACGCGAATAATCAAAAGAAAAGTTTGAGTTAACCGTCTTTTGTTTGTAGTCGTTGTGGTCCTCGTCCTTTTGGGAAGAAGTAGACTCGTCGCTGTCGTAGTAGACAATCTCCTTGATGCGCCTGGTCTTCTTCTTCTTCCCTTCCTTCCGTCTTTGGCCCGAGCCGGAGTCGGTAGGCCTGTCATCCTTCGGCTCGTTGACGAAGGTCTCCTTCTCTTTATCGTTGATCACTATACCCTTCCCCTTAGGATCCATCTATTCGGGCGGTTAGTCCCTTTGTGAATAGAACGGCTTTGATACCAATTGAAAGCACCTAGAGGGGGGGGGTGAATAGGTGATCCTGTAAAAACTTCAAACTTAAGCCACAAACTTGTTAAGTGTTAGCACGAGTATTGCCAAGTGGCTAAGGTGAAGTCTCAACAAAACACAATACCAAAAGAGATCAAGACAGAGGTGACACGGTGGTTTATCCCGTGGTTCGGCCAAGCCAATGCTTGCCTACTTCCACGTTGTGGCGTCCCAACGGACGAGGGTTGCAATCAACCCCTCTCAAGCGGTCCAAAGACCCACTTGAATACCACGGTGTTTTGTTGTTCCTTTCACTATCCCTTTTGCAAGGAATCTCCACAAATTGGAGTCTCTTGCCCTTACAAGTATATGATCACAAAGAAGCACAGAGTAAGGGAGGGAAGCAACACACACAAATCCACAGCAAAAACGCACACACACGGCCAAGAATCGAGCTCACAAGACTATCTCAGAGTTCTCACTTAGAACAGAGCTCGAATCACTTAGAAACACAAACGAATGCGCAGAGACTTAGTGCGAATAATCAGGAATGCTCAAAGGTTGCTTGTGTCTCTCCTCCATGCGCCTAGGGGCTCCTTTTATAGCCCCAAGGCAGCTAGGAGCCGTTGAGAGCAATTCTGGAAGGCTATCCTGGCCTTCTGTCGACGGGGGCACCGGACAGTCCGGTGCCCGATTTGTTTCCTTTTCTGGCGCTTCCGACCGTTGGAAGACAGCCGTAGATCTGCGAGCCGTTGGCGCACCGGACAGTCCGGTGCACACCGGACAGTCCGGTGCCGTCTTCCGACCGTTGGCTCGGCCACGTGTCCCGCGCGGATTGCGCGGCCGACCGTTGGCCCTGGCCGACCGTTGGCTCACCGGACAGTCCGGTGCACACCGGACAGTCCGGTGAATTTTAGCCGTACGCCGTCGGCGAATTCCCGAGAGCAGCCAGTCCGAGTTGAGTCAGCCTGGCGCACCGGACACTGTCCGGTGCACACCGGACAGTCCGGTGCTCCAGACCGAGCTGAGCCTTGGCTGCACACAGCCAAGTCATTCTCTCCCCTTTTCTCTTTTTCTTCTTTCTGTTTCTAACACTTAGACAAATATGTTAGTCCATAAAACCAATGTACTAAGGCTTAGAAACATACCTTTACTTCATGATTTGCACCTTGTTCATCCATGTACACAAATTCACAATTAAACATATGTGTTGGCACTCAATCACCAAAATACTTAGAAATGGCCCAAGGGCACATTTCCCTTTCAAAACTGTAGAAGGCTTTTTACTAGGATATGACTCAAACACAAGGGCATATAGAGTCTTTAACAAGTCCTCAGGACTTGTTGAAGTTTCTTGTGACGTTGTGTTTGATGAAACTAGCGGCTCTCAAGTAGAGCTAGTTGATCTTGATGAGATAGGTGAAGAACAGGCTCCATGCATAGCGCTAAGGAACATGTCCATTGGGGATGTGTGTCCTAAGGAATCCGAAGAGCCTCCACATGCACAAGATCAACCATCCTCCTCAACGCAAGCATCTCCGCCAACCCAAAATGAAGACGAGGCTCAAGTTGATGAAGGAGAAGATCAAAGAGATGAGCCCCTTCAAGATGACGGCAACGATCAAGGGGGAGATGCAAATGATGAAGACAAGGAGGATGAACAACCAAGACCGCCACACCCAAGAGTCCACCAAGCAATACAACGAGATCACCCCGTCGACACCATCCTCGGCGACATTCATAAGGGGGTAACTACTCGATCTCGTGTTGCACATTTTTGTGAACATTACTCTTTTGTTTCCTCTATTGAGCCACACAGGGTAGAGGAAGCACTTCAAGATTCGGATTGGGTGATGGCGATGCAAGAGGAGCTCAACAATTTCACAAGGAATGAGGTATGGCATTTAGTTCCACGTCCTAATCAAAATGTTGTAGGAACCAAGTGGGTCTTCCGCAACAAGCAAGACGAGCATGGTGTGGTGACAAGGAACAAAGCTCGACTCGTGGCCAAGGGGTATTCACAAGTCGAAGGTTTGGATTTTGGTGAAACCTATGCACCCGTAGCTAGGCTTGAGTCAATTCGCATATTATTGGCCTATGCTACTTACCATGGCTTCAAGCTTTATCAAATGGACGTGAAGAGTGCCTTCCTCAATGGACCAATCAAGGAGGAGGTCTATGTTGAGCAACCTCCCGGCTTTGAAGACAGTGAGTATCCTAACCATGTTTATAGGCTCTCTAAGGCGCTTTATGGGCTCAAGCAAGCCCCAAGAGCATGGTATGAATGCCTTAGAGATTTCCTTATTGCAAATGGCTTCAAAGTCGGCAAAGCCGATCCTACTTTATTCACCAAAACACTTGATAATGATTTGTTTGTATGCCAAATTTATGTTGACGATATTATATTTGGGTCTACTAACAAATCGACATGTGAAGAATTTAGTAGGATCATGACACAGAAATTCGAGATGTCTATGATGGGGGAGTTGAAGTATTTTCTAGGATTTCAAGTCAAACAACTCCAAGTGGGCACATTCATTTGCCAAACAAAGTATACTCAAGACATTCTAAGCAAGTTTGGAATGAAGGATGCCAAGCCCATCAAGACTCCCATGGGAACAAATGGGCATCTCGATCTCGACACGGGAGGTAAGTCCGTGGATCAAAAGGTATACCGGTCGATGATTGGTTCATTGCTTTATTTATGTGCATCTCGACCGGACATTATGCTTTCCGTATGCATGTGTGCAAGATTCCAAGCCGACCCTAAGGAATCACACCTTACGGCCGTAAAACGAATCTTGAGATATTTGGCTTATACTCCTAAGTTTGGGCTTTGGTACCCTCGGGGATCCACTTTTGATTTGATTGGTTATTCGGATGCCGATTGGGCAGGGTGTAAGATTAATAGAAAGAGCACATCGGGGACTTGCCAGTTCTTGGGAAGATCCTTGGTGTCTTGGGCTTCAAAGAAGCAAAATTTGGTCGCCCTTTCTACCGCCGAAGCCGAGTATATTGCCGCAGGCCACTGTTGCGCGCAATTGCTTTGGATGAGGCAAACCCTGCGGGACTACGGTTACAAATTAACCAAAGTTCCTCTTCTATGTGATAATGAGAGTGCAATCCGCATGGCGGATAATCCCGTTGAGCATAGCCGCACTAAACACATAGCCATTCGGTATCATTTTCTTCGGGATCACCAACAAAAAGGGGATATCGAGATTTCATACATTAACACTAAAAATCAATTAGCCGATATCTTTACCAAGCCACTTGATGAACAATCTTTTACCAGACTTAGGCATGAGCTTAATATTCTTGATTCTAGGAATTTCTTTTGCTAATCTTCCACACATAGCTCATAATAATACCTTTGATCATGTCTCTTTTATATACTATGACTAATGTGTTTTCAAGTATATTCCAAACCAAGTCATAGGTATATTGAAAGGGAATTGGAGTCTTCGGCGAAGATAAAGGCTTCCACTCCGCTCTACTACTCATCCTTCGCCGTAGCTCCGCATCACTCTCCAACATTGGTATAATCTTCACTCGTTTTTTTTATGACCAAAGGAGGAGAAAGTATTTCGTTGGGCTCTAATAATTCCGTTTTTGGCGATTCATGCCAAAGGGGGAGAAAATATGAGCCCAAAGCAAAAGGACCGCACCACCACCCTAATTTTAAAATTGATAATTTTCAATTGGTAAATTTCAAAATTGCTATCTCTTTATGTTCTAAAGGGGGAGTAAGTAGTATTTTCAAATTTGATGTCTTAAAACCCTCTTGAACACTAAGAGGAGACTTCATTTGAGGGGGAGTTTTGTTTAGTCAAAGGGAAAGCATTTTGAACAAAGGAAGAAAATTTCAAAACTTGAAAATGCCTTGCAAAATCTTATTCATTTACCTTTGACTATCTTGCAAAAGGACTTTGAAAAGAGTTTACAAAAGAGTTTGCAAAAACAAAACTTTTGGTGCAAATGTGGTCCAATATGTCAAAAACAAAGAAAACAATCCATGCGCATCATGTAAGCATTTATATTGGCTTAATTCCAAGCAACCTTTGCACTTACATTATGCAAACTAGTTCAATTATGCACTTCTATATTTGCTTTGGTTTGTGTTGGCATCAATCACCAAAAAGGGGGAGATTGAAAGGGAATTAGGCTTACACCTAGTCCCTAAATAATTTTGGTGGTTGAATTGCCCAACACAAATATTGGACTAACTAGTTTGCTCTAGTGTATAAGTTATATAGGTGCAAAAGGTGCACACTTAGCCAATAAAAAGATCAAGTTTTGGATTCAACAAAGGAGCAAAGAGGCAACCGAAGGCACCTCTGGTCTGGAGGCACCGGACTGTCCGGTGTACACCGGACAGTGTCCGGTGCACCAGAGGACTCCAACTCGAACTCGCCACCTTCGGGAATTTCTCAAGGCGCTCCGCTATAATTCACCGGACTGTCCGGTGTACACCGGACAGTGTCCGGTGCTCCAAGGAAGCGCGGCCTCCTCAACTCGCCAGCCTCGGGATCGGGCAGCAGCCGCTCCGCTATAATTCACCGGACATGTCCGGTGTGCACCGGACTGTCCGGTGTAACCACGGAGCAACGGCTATTTCGGCGCCAACGGCTACCTGCGTCGCATTTAATGCGTGCTCTGCGCGCGCAGAAGGCAGGCGCGCCCATACCGGCGCACCGGACAATGAACAGGTGATGTCTGGTGTGCACCGGACATCCAGGCGGGCAAGCTCCAACGGCCAGAATCCAACGGCATTGATGACGTGGCGGGGGCACCAGACTGTCCGGTGCGCCATCGACAGACAGCCTCCACCAACGGTCAAGTTTGGTGGTTGGGGCTATAAATACCCCAACCACCCCATCATTCATTGCATCCAAGTTTTCCAACTTCCAACCACTATACAAGAGCTAGCATTCATTGCAAAGCACACCAAATAGAGATCAAATCCTCTCCCAACTCCACACAAAGCCCTAGTGACTAGAGAGAGTGCTTTGTAGTGTTCATTTGAGCTCTTGCGCTTGGATCGCTTCTTTTTCTTTGGCATTCTTTCTTGTGATCAAACACTCACTTGTAATTGAGGCAAGAGACACCAATTGTGTGGTGGTCCTTGCGGGAAGTTTGATTCCCAAGTGATTTGAGAAAGAGAAGCTCACTCGGTCCGAGGGACCGTTTGAGAGAGGGAAGGGTTGAAAGAGACCCGGCCTTTGTGGCCTCCTCAACGGGGAGTAGGTTTGAGAGAACCGAACCTCAGTAAAACAAATCCGCGTGCCTCACTTCATTATTTGCTTGCGATTTGTTTTGCGCCCTCTCTCGCGGACTCTATTATATTTCTAACGCTAACCCGGCTTGTAGTTGTGATTATTTTTGTGATTTTCAGTTTCGCCCTATTCACCCCCCCTCTAGGCGACTTTCAGTATCTCCGACATCCGATGGCCATCGGCTTAAGACCGATGGGAATTAGCCATAAACTGACGGGAATTAGTAATTCCCGTCGGTTTGCAGGCGACGGGGATTAACTGGATTCCTATAGTGACCCTAACCATGGTTGCGGTCACCGGTCACACAAGCGCTATATAAAAGAGATTAAGGGCCCGTTTAGCACAGTTGTGGCTTGCCCAAAAACAGTCCTAGCTCTAGCTTTTTCTGAAAAGAGTTTTTCTGCTGGAGCTGAAGCCATTTTCGCAAATCATTTGGCAAAACGTCTTATCGTAGAGCCAGAGGCATTCCCTGTATTAAAGTGCCAGAGCCGAAGCCAATGAAGCTACTATTTATGGTTTTTTCTTTGTAGTACAAAAATGGCTCTAGTTGTTAGGTGTTTTCGCAGTAAGCCATTTTTAAAAAAGGTGTTTGGTAGGGCTCTGATTTTTTCAGAGAAAGGGCAGAGCCGAAGCCTTGCCAAACAGGCTCTAAGGGGTCGGCGGCTCAAGCCTACGCAATCAGCCTCGCCCGAACCCTAATCTCACTCGTCCCCATCGTCTAGCGCTTGCGAGTGAGTGGAGGAGATGTAACCCTAATGGCGCGGGTGGAGAACGACGGCGTCCATGTGGGCGTGAAATCCAACCCGCCACCATACTATTCTAGGGAACTCAAGGCGCTCCACCTTAACCACAAGGATAGGATGACCACGGAGGAGGTGGGAGCCCATTGCAATACGTCGTCACCGTCGCTGCCGCGGCCATGAACAACAAATAACGAAGGTATGTAACCCCTAACCTTTTAGTAGATTAATTAGAATGTACTCATCATCGAGGTTTTTTTTTCTAGTTCTGATTGATATTATAGAGACTTAGGTATGATCCTAGGCACCCACGTCGTTTGTATCACAACCAAACTAACCTCTCTGAAATGGCAAGCTTATATTTTATTAAATTGGAGACTTTGTTCCGGGGGTGGGTGTGGGTAAAAGGACTTCGTTGCTTAGCCCACGTACGTCATCATGAACAGGAGCCGAAGATAATTGGAACAAACATGTTCTTCTCCGGCACGAGCCCGCGACAGGCACCCACACGCGCGCCTGCATCTTCGCGGGCGCGACAGCGACACCGTGGAACATCCTGCATCGCGGTGCCGGGCGCGCACAAAGGCACGCACGCACACACACGCGGCACGCGCGAGCCCGCGTGCGAGGCCATCTGCCGGCGCCGGCGCGGCACGCGGGCCGACGCGCGCCCGCACTCCGATCCTGGGCTCCTGGCCATGCCGTACGTAAACGTTGTAGTAGTAGCAAGAGGAGTCCGGACCTGGAGCGAGAGAGACCGCGCGTGCGTCGGCCGGCACGGGTGGATGGGCGCGGTGACGCTAGCGGGAGTACGTTGTCAGTTGTGCCGAATTGAAGCCGGTTTCGTTTTGGAGCCACACTACGTACGGTCCTTTCGGCCGGAGCGCCGTGTGCCGCACGCTTGCCGGCGCTGTCTGCTCCCAGTACCAGTTCCGCTCGGGCAAGCCGCCTGCAGGCACGGCGATCCCCGGCGCGAGAGATGTATTTCCCCAGTCGAGAGGCCGGCGGGAGGTCACCTCTAGTCTCGATCTACGGCTGCACTGCATCGTCTACGGCAGAACGCCGTTTCTTCTACTATCCCATAGTACACCCTTATCACTTCCTTTATTATTATTATTTTTTTGCGACATGGAAGGAACAAATCCGATCACATGCAGCATCAGAAAAAAAAGGCCCCATGACCTTTTGTTTGTTTATTAACAAGGAACAAAGAAACAACTTTGGCTCATCATCACATGATGTAATTATCCAATCTCGCGGGGTGGAGTAGAGCTAATACTAATAAATAAACACAACCGGGCATGCAGGATCAGATACACCGGGAAACCTTTGGCTTGGCAGCTTCTCTTCGCTTCGCTTTAACCATCATCCATGCAATGCAGGATATGGATACCCGATCCCTCTGAAAAATTCCCGATGGATGGCCCCCCAAACAAAATCCTAACGACGACGACGACGACGGGGGGCACGGCCTGTTGCGCCAGGCTCACGCATCGCAGTGAAAATAAAAGAGAGAAGGAAAAAAAAAACTGGAAAAGGCGCCAGCTTTCTGACGACGACGGCGATGAGAGAAGAGGTAGGAGTAGTACATAACAGACATGCTCCTTGAACGTTGCACCCCACCAATAACCTGCGCAAAGCTGACCAGCACGGTTTCCCAGCTAGCGCTGATGAGATCGAGGGTGAAAACCATCGCAGAAACCGCATTGTTTTTTTATGCGTTGGTAGGTCCAAGGGTTCGCGCGGGGATGGATGGACGACACGTGGACCCCCCCCTCCCCACCAGATAAGATAACGTCGCGAACACGCCCTGACACCCGGATTTGACTGCCGTTTGACCGCCGCCCTGACCCCTCTACAACTGTTACTTCACCGCAGGGCATGCATGCATGCATGGCTTAGAGCGACAGAGCATGCGAACAGCAACCGAGAGTGTCGCCGGATGCCGACCAATTTCCAATGATTCCATCTATCTTCTACGTACTACCCCGTAGTAGACAAGAAGGGAGCGCCCAAGAGTGAGCTCGCGGCCCCCATCGCATTCGCATCGCATGCCACAAGGCGCCAAACGCGCGCAGGTAATAGCTAGCTTGGCTCCTAATCTTTCCGTGTCTGCTACTGTGTGCGTGTTCGCCTGAGAAATTAAAACAACTAGTAGCACTGCTCTGTAGTCTGTACTACTACTACTATAGAGTAGTAGAGTATGAATCATGCATGCAATTTTGCGCTTCTTCTGATGACCGGCCGGAGATGAGTATGTAGGCAGACACCAGAGTACCAGACACAGCCATCTGCCGTAAAGGGGTGAGAACATGAGATGGCGGAGAATTAAACGACCGTCGACCGTCCAATGATCGTGGAGGACGCACAGCTAGCGGTCGGCTGGTCAGTAGTAGTGCTGGGAATTGGGCCGGGCCGGACCAGTCCGGTCCAAGCCTATCGTGCTTCGTGCCAAACGGGTTCGGACCAAAAAAGCCAAAAGATTTTTAGGCCGTGTCGTGCCAGTCCGAAGTGCAAAAACAGTGGTCCAGCTCGGCTCTAAACCACGTCGTGCCTTCGTTGGGCCGTGCCAGCCCAAGCCCGGTTCGTATACTTGACCACATAAAATCAAAATATTACAATCACATAAAGTTTATAGCTTACTAAATTAAAGATATTAAACAATTCTAACATCATTTGACCACATAAAGTCTAAATATAACAACAATATAGAGCTGATATCTTACTAAATTAAAGAAATTAAACAAGTTAGGCTTAATTGGGCCGTACCGGCCCAAGCCCGGCCCATTTATGCGGGCCGTGCTGGGGCCCGACGGGCTGGAATTTGAGGCCCGGCTCGGGCCATGCTAGCCTGTCTCGTATTATTTAGTGCCGGATCGTGCTTTGGGCTCCTATTTTCGGACCGTGCTCGTGCTGGCCTGAAAAGCCCCGCCCATATTTCCAGCACCAGTCAGTAGTCACGCATTCCATCCAGACACCACGTACACCATCCATGGCCCGTGGCCCGCCATGCGTCGTGGTCGCCCCCGCCCATAGCCAGCGCGAAGGAGCGAGGAGGGGGCCGGGAGGGATAGAATAGAAGAGAAAGAGAACGAAGGCCGGCCGGCACCACGCAATCGATGGTGCCGCTGCACTGCTATGGGTGGCCGCCTCCTAGTCTTATTCTATGCGCCGGTCACGCTGCATCCTGCTGCAGTGCTGCCCCCAGGCCCCCTCGTGCCCCGAGGATAGGGGACAGGCTCCTTTTGGGTAATGCTGCATTGCTGCGTGCCAGCTAGCTCGTCCCGGCCCGTTCCACTCGCGGCACACACCCCTGTCCTGACGTGCCTCGTCGAGCGTACGAGCACGTACGTACTACGTTTCGTCCATCGATGGCCATGGGGCGTCTGACGGACCTCGAGCAGGCGAGGCGAGGCGAGCGTGCGGCTGCCCCTTTTGCCCTCACCGAGTGCGCGCGGCAGGCAATTATGCGCCACGTTCCTGTAGCCTTCTCGCTCCCTGTCACACTCACACACCTCACGCCGCACCACCACCTGGCTTTGCGGGCTCGCGGCCTCCAAGACTGGACTGCACTGCACAGCACAGATGGAGATCGTTTGGCGTGCTACGCTGTGGCAGCAGCAGTGAGATGGAGGAGTATGCTGGCATGGACTTGCAAGAACCAGTCGTCGCGCCGTTGCCAGGATCGGAGTTCTGCATGCATGCTGCCATTATATATATATATATATATTTTCTACCGCCTTGTTAGTTGTTACATAAGTACATACATACTACATGCTCTCCAGTCCCGGCCACTACTAGAGGCAATTGGAATTTTCAACAGAGAGAGTACGTACGACGGCAACTGGGCTCGGCTTTTCTGCAACCATATGATGAGCTATAGCTAGACAGCATTGCACGAGGCGCCTCTCAGTCTCAGCCTCTGAACTCGCGCGCGCTGGAGTCACCGAGCACGACAACGACACAGGCACGACACGGCAGGGGAAACCAGCTAGCGCTATAGGGCCTGACTGACTGACTGACTGAAAGAATAATGTAATCAGCTAGAAGCTAGCTAGCCTTCTTCTTGGAGTACTCTACTAGTACAGTTTGTCAGCAGGTCACCACACCAACGGAGCTCCTCCCCGCCGTTCCCAACATCTGCACCAGCCCGGAATGATTCGGCCCCCTAACTGCCTGCTAGCTACTAGTGTGCTCGGCACTATAATACTTGACAAAATCATAGGGCTCGAGATTCTCCAGCCAGGCCCCCCCCTCTGCTTCCCTACTTCCTTCCTTTCTTCCTTCCTTTCTTTCTTTCTTTCCTGTGAAACCCTTTTTGTCTTCACTTTCTCTACGATGATGATCATGGTTCTTGTTTCCCCCTTAGCTTGTTGCTATTATTCGTCAGTCGCCACAGTGTGGATGTTAGGCCATTACTGCTGCAAAGTGCACCTCTGTTTATGGACGACCATGAATACCAGTTGACTATTATATCTATCTATCTATATATATCTAACAGAAAAACAAAGGTATCCTTTTTAATTTGTGATTGCTACGAAATGTAACGGATAATGGATGCTGACGCTCTAAAGCACCGGCCGGCATATACTATTACGTTCCCTTTCCAAGCTAGACGAGACTACTACTACGAACAAATATTCTCTCGGTCGTTCTAAATTATATATAAATCGTTTGAACCTTTTTTTTTCAACGTACCTAATTTTTACTGTATATAATTATTATACATGTTAGTTTATCTATATGTAATAATAACTTTTTAACAGCTACCATGCATGCACGCGCAAGAGAATAAACTAAACTCTGATGTAATAAATAACTCCCACGCTCTAATTTTAGTTACTCTTCCGTTTCATGATAGATCTGCACTCGACTTAATTGTACCAGGGTTACGATGCATGATGACTATATTTTGATGTGATTTTTTTTAGTAGAACTGGCGCGGCTAAAAAAACGGATGTGCGTGCGTGGGGAAGGAATGTTTCACCCAGTTTCTGCAACAATTCTCAAAAGCATCCGAATCTTTTCTTCTTATAACATTCCTCACAAAATTCGGATGTAATAGGGGGAGAGACCTTTTTCACCGGGCATGATCTCATATGAAATAGCAAAACTGTACTATACACAGTTTTGTTTATTCCGACAGGCGCCGCGCGCGAGAACGATATAATTGCACCTTTTCCTAATGGGAAAACCTGTGACGACGTTCCACCCCTAAAACTACGACATAACTTTGAAAAAGGTGGCAACACAAAAATCTAGCTCACTTTTTTTTGAGCCACCATGAAATCTCGCGTGGGTTAAGAAAGGGACGTCTCCATCGCAACGGAGTGAAAGTGATGTCCCGGAGAGAAAGCTATTAACCCATGCGACGAAACGACTATATATATGATCGCTCTTTGAACATATGTTCACAACACATGTTCGCGTGTTTCGAAAATTCAAGGTTATTTTTAAGATTTAAATATTCCTTTATTTGTCACCCTGGTTCTTTGGACAGTATTATTTGTGACGTCTACGTAACATAAGCCATCGTTGCACATCCACTAACATTTTTTCTTCTCCAGTATGTAGTCCATATATGCATTTGTTTCGAATTATAGGTTAGTTTAAATTTTTAAGATGCATCGTTTTACTATATGTATCGTCTAGACATAGCGTATATCTAGATACATATAATTATGAATCTATAAAAGTTAAAATAACTTATAATTTAGAATACAAGGAGTAGATTTTCTTTTTCTTCTTTTTGTGAGACAAATTTGCACTGTAGCTATAGGCACTGTTCACTGTCCAATGCGCCTTCTGGCTGCTCTGACTCTGCGCGAACTATCCGCGAACTGTTCATGCACACTGTTCACTTTTGCAGACGACTGTTGTCACAATAGTCATTGCTCCGCTTGGCGCACCGGACAGTCCGGTGCTACACCAGACAGTCCGGTGAATTATAGCGGAGCGGCCTCCGAGAAACCTGAAGCTGAGGAGTTCGGAGTGTATGATCCCTGGTGCACCAGACACTGTCCGGTGGCACACCGGACAGTTTGGTGCGCTAGACCAGGGCAACCTTCGGTTTATTTTGCTCCTTTCTTTTTGAACCCTAACTTGATCTTTTTATTGGTTTGTGTTGAACCTTTAGCACCTGTAGATCATATAATCTAGAGCAAACTAGTTAGTCCAATTATTTGTGTTGGGCAATTCAACCACCAAAATCATTTAGAAAAAAGGTTTGACCCTATTTCCCTTTCAATAGGTGGTCTGGTGCACCTAGACAAGCTGCACTTCGTGAGAGCACCTACAGGGGGGTGAATAGGTGATCCTATAAAATTAAGTACTAAATAGCCAAAACTTGGTTATGAAGTGTTAGTGCAATTAAAACCAAGTTGCTAAAGTGAGAACTCTAGAAGAAAATCAATCACAATGAAGAGGGACACAAGACATAGTGATTTTTATCTCGTGGTTCGGCCAACGCTTACTCCATGTTGTGGTGGCCTCCTTCGGTCAAGGATTGCACCCAATCCCTCTCAAGTGATCCAATGATCAACTTTGAGTACCACGATTTTCTTCCTTAGCAGTCTTTTCCCGTTCGCGAGGAATATCCACAAGTTGGAGCCTCTCGCCCTTACAATGTTGATCACACGAAAATCACAAGAGTAAGGGAGAGAAAGCAACACACACGACTAGAAACGCAGCAAACACACGCACACAAGCCAAGACATGAGCACAAAACACGGCGCAGGGAGTTTACAACTCAAATGATGCTCAAATCACTAACATGATGATCCAAGTGCGTGGTGGCAAAGTCTAGGCGTCTTAGAATGTTTAGTGAATGCTTGGTCTTTTGCTCCATGCGCCTAGGGGTCCCTTTTATAGCCCCAAGGCAGCTAGGAGCCGTTGGAGATCCAATTGGAAAGCAATTCTTGTGTTCTGTCGGGTGGCGCACCGGACAGTCCGATGCACCACCGGACATGAACAGTTCCTGTCTGGTGCCTGATCTCCTTCCTTATCTGGCGAAGCCGACCGTTGAGCCTTTGGTCCCCTTAGCGCACCGGACACTGTCCGGTGCACACTGGACAGTCCGGTGCGACCAAGTGACCGTTGGCTTGGCCCCGTGTCGCCCATTGATCGCGCTGCCGACCGTTGGCAGCGGGCGCCGTTGGCTCACCGGACAGTCTAGTGAATTTTAGCTGCAGCGCCTTTGCCTTTTTCCCGAGAGCGACGAGTTCATCACTGGGTCAGCCTGGGCACCGGACACTGTCCGGTGCATACCGGACAGTCCGGTGCACCACAGACTGGTGCTGGTTTGGCTGAACTCAGCCAAATCTTCTCCACTTTCTTTTGATGTTTTTCCTAGCACTTAGGTAAATATGTTAGTATCAAAAACAATTCACTAAGGCTAGAAACATACCTTGATTCTTGCTTTGCATCTTCTTTATCACATTTGAATCAAAGTAATTTGTATTAGGCATCTAATCACCAAAATATTTATAGAAATGGCCCAAGGGCACATTTCCCTTTCACTTAGCCTTTCTTCACCAAGTCTTTCTCCATTCGACTTGGAGTTCTTGGAGGACTTCCCTATGACTTAGGCACACATGATTAGAGTATAACCCGATTGAGTAAGTCACATATTCTTACCTCTTCCTCATCCTCTCCTCAACTTCTCTGTTTCTTCTCAAACAGGGCCCCGAATGACACTTTCTCTACAAACCAAGTTAGAGAGGAAACCAAAGTGCCAAAGCATAGTAAAATGTGTATGCAAACATACTAAAATACCCAAAACTTGTATACTTAAACTTTTTCACCATTTTGCCCTTTTTGGCCTATTTGAGCTCGGGGTTGGACTCCAAATCCTCAAGTCAGCTTAACTTGATCATATTTGACATCCTTGAGCTCTAACACCCTGCAATCGTCAACAAGAAAAATTCCAAACACGGGAATGGCCCAAACTACAAGTTAAAGTGTACTTAGCTCTTTTGGGTCCCTTCCAAGATCTGACTTTGATACTTTAGCTCGCTCTTATGACCATGTCTCTACATGAGCTAGGTCTTGAGCCTTATTACTTACACCATTTAACCATATGTATTACCTCAATGGTTGTAAGTCATGTCCATATATCATGGTCTTCAATGCAGCAGGACTCCTCTTAGCTTGACCAACCTTGACTTCTTGCAAGCCATCTTCTTCACCCCTGACTTTAGGTACCTCGGTCTTCTTGACCTTCTCCCATACACTCGGTTCCTTGAAGTCCTTCTTGTCTTCTTCCTCAGTTTGATCAGCTGTATCCAAGTCATGCACATTGATTCCCACTTAATCCATGTCCATCCTTATTCTTCTCCTGTGTTGAGCTTTACAAGCTTTGCACTAAGTACCTGCCCAACACTTAACACCCATGTTAGACCTTTAATTGTGTTGCCATCCAAAATCACCAAAACCCACAAGAGACCTTTTAGAGACATGCCTACCTGAGCATGACCTATTGCACTAATACTATGCATAACCGCCAAATGCATTGGTCATGACGTCATGGAGGACCCGATACTGAGTTCACAGTCTCGATCAGTACTAGCTAGATCATGAAAGGCGCAACTCCACTGAATGAGGTCATGGTGAATGTCACATGTGTGCACACTTGCACCCTTCTAGGTCGGCAGAAGACACAAACAACCTCCCATGGCCCGCTCATTGAGCAACAAAATCGCCTAGGGTAGGCATAGTCATGCAACCATGGGTGGCACAAGCTCTCCATGGTGCTGACACATCCACGGAGGACGAGGACTAGATGCCAGGCTTCGATCATATCGAGCTGAAGGAGGATGCTGGAGTGCTTAGTATGTCATCGCAAGATGACCATATTTCCATGGACAATGCCTCCCCCTTTGCGTGCAACCTCAAGAACTTCACCAAGCAAGTGGTATGTAAGAATGCCCCACCATTGATTCATGGCCGCCTAAGCCACTTTCTCAAGTAAATGTGGTGCTCCCACTATAGATCCAGTGTCTAGCAACTTAGAGCCTCTCTTGGGGCCTGTTTACATGCAAAGTGAGATCATAATCATGCAGCTATTGGGTTTGGCCATGGTTCTATCAAGGCCAAGCAAATTAGCAAGAAAGGCTTATAAGACGATCTATGAGGTTGGGTCGAACGCTTCCAAGTTCCAATTTTGAAGCGTTGAGAGCTCTTTTGTAGGATGTTAGAAATGAGTCACGCTGGCAACTGCGGATGTGCAAGCCCGCTTTCTAGGTCATGTCGTTGTCTTTATCTTGGTTTATCTACCATTTGCCCATTTGTGTAATATCAAATTTGGAATGTATATGCCAGGATGGCCGAACCCATATGATTGTTATTCTGTAGATCTTCTAGGACGATAATATCGTAAACACGCTGTTTGTCAGGTCCTTGATTACAATAATTGAAAGCTCTCTTGTGGGTTTTGGTGTTTGGATGACAACCCAATTAAAGGACTAACAAGTGTGTTAAGTGTTGAACATGTGCTGAATGCAAAGCTAACAGGGTTCAACACAAGTAAACAGGTGTGATGGTCCAAAGACTGGATTATCTATAGATAATGGACATCACAAGTAAGATAGACAATGCTTAAGTGAGATTTGATGTGCATAACTTGGAGACAACTGATCAAACCAAGGATGGAAGCAAGAAGAGCTTCGAGGTACCGAGTGCACGGGAGAAAGTCAAGGAGACCAGGAACCCAATGCCAGGGGTGAAGAAGGAGACTTGCGGAATCAGGGTTGATCGAGTTAAGAAGAGTTATGGTGCATCAAGGAACACTACATAAGGATATGATTTACAACCAATGAGGTAACATCTACAGTTATGTGGTGTAAGTCATAAGGCTCAAGACCAAGCTCAAGAGGGAACAAGGTCACTAGAAGGAGAACAAATGTCAAAATCAGAACCGGAAGCAGCCCAAAAGAGCTAAGTGCACCTTGACCTTTAGTTTGGGTTGTTCCTATGTTTGGAAATATTCTATGTGACCTTTGCAGGATGTTGGAGCTCAGAAATGACAATCTAGATCAAGTCAAGCTGACTTGATGATTTATGAGTCCAACATCAATCTCAGTCGTGCCAAATGCTAAAGAAGTGAAAATCAAAGGGAAGGTATGTTTCTAGACTTAGTACATTGGTTTTTGTGTACTAACATATTTGTCTAAGTGTTAGAAACAGAAAGAAGAAGAAAAGAAGAGAAAATACAAAAGGAAAAAGACTTGGCTGGAGCAGCCAAGACTCTGCGCAGTCTGGGTGCACCGGACAGTGTCCGGTGCGCCAGGCTGGCGTCTGGTCAACTGGTCGCTCTCGGGAATTCGTCGACGGCGTACGACTAAAATTCACCGGACTGTCCGGTGGTGCACCGGACTGTCCGGTGAGCCAACGGTCGGACGAGCCAACGGTCGGCCGCGCAATCCGCGCGTGGCGCGTGGCCGAGCCAACGATCGGATGGGGCACCGGACTGTCCGATGTGCACCGGACAGTGTCCGGTGCGCCAACGGCTCCAAGACTGCAACGGTCGACTGCGCCAATTTAGGAAGGAGATCCGCACCGGACAATAAACAGTGGATGTCCTGTGGTGCACCGGACTGTCCGGTGCGCCACCCGACAGAAGGCAAGGATTGTCTTCCTGGATTGCTTCCAACGGCTCCTAGGCCCCTTGGGCCTATAAAGGGACCTCTAGGCGCCTCAAACAAGATACAAGTGCAGCCAACGATAGTATACATCACTCTGATCAATTCTCACTCTCCCTCTTGTGTGTATCTCTCTAGTGTGTAGAAGGCAAAGCTATAAGCCTTTAGAGAGTGGAGAAGTGCTGCTAAGAGCTAGAGCAAGGTCTTGAGCATATCGTTACTCTGCCGCAGTGCTGTCAAGAAGATTGTAAGCAGCCGCGGCTTTGTTGTAACCCAACTCAACATAGTGGAAGGCTCTATCTGTCATACTGACAGATCTAAGCAAATGGAGGAAGGAGTTGAAATAGACTCAAAGCCCAGGTGTGGCTAACTTCAACGAGGACTAGACAAGCATTTCAGGCTTGGCTGAACATCGGGATAAATCCCTGTGTCTGTGTGCTTCGCTCTGTATTGTGTGTTGTCTCTCTGTCGTATCTACTCTTTATATCTGCACTTCAATACTTATCTGTGGTACAAGTTATATTTGAAGTGCATGACATTTTGAGACAAGATCTTCTATTCCGCTACAACCTACTCGAAGGGTCTTTCATTCCACTGCGATCCAGCCTTCGAGTAGAGTAAGAATTTCAGTTTTCAAGTGATAATGTTTATCCGCCTATTCACCCCCCTCTAGGCGACATCCAGATCCTGTTTCCGGGCAAAGGGGAACTTTCAATAATACTCATAATTCTAATGTATTCGAGAAAACCCCCTCATTCTAGAACCTAGAGTGCTCATATTATACTAAGAAAAACAGTGGTCAAAGGCACGTGGAAGACCATGTCATTTTTGCCTGGGCGCGCTAGTGGAGCGTGCAACGTTTGCGTTCAAAATCCGAGTTCAATGCGTCCCAAAATCCCAATTAAAAACAGGGGTTGGTGTGCTGCGAAATGGATACCGCACTGCACGCCTGCTCCACCGCTCCTATTACTGCATACACTTGACCAACCTGGCGAGTTCCATCGTCCCAAACCTACCCGGGAAAAGAAACGTGCGCGCCAACATAAACCGCATCAAGACGACACGATCAGTTGGGGGTGCGCACGGTGAAAAAGCTAAAGCGGCGACGGCGACGCGAGAACGGAAAGAGACATGAACACGAGTCGCGGTGGAAGTGGAACGCAAGCGTGTGGGGAGAGAATTGGGGACCGAGGAGTGCACACGGACGCCTGCCGCCCGCTGCGCTGATCCTTATCCCGCTCCGGCCGGGGCCAGTGCGCCGACGACGGAGCGAGGCACGGGCACGTACGACAGCGAGACATGGTCCAGTCCCGTCGCCCTCAGCGTTTCAGCAGAGCCAGATCGGAGTCAAACAGCGACGTCGCCTTGGCCTTGTCCCCAGGGCCCAGGCACGGCACTCCCCCCCAGCCCAACCCAACCCAGGCTGAAGTGGGGGAGGGCGGCTGCGCGGTTCGCCCAACCGCGCGCGTGGATCACACGACACGTCCACGCCACGACGACGCCGTGCAGCGCTGGCCTAGCTTGCCTCGATCGCCGCCGGCCGGGCACTGGCCGCCCGGCAGCCCGCCCGCGCGCGCGTTCGTCGTTCGCCTGTGGTCTCCACGCACGCACGAGTCGCCCACTCATAAAACGTGATCGTCAGGAAAAAGAAAGGAATTCTGAGCGCCCGGCCCGTCCCTTTGTCCACTCCACACTGCTACTGCTCCTAGCAGCAAGAACGTAACAACTCCGATCCGTAGTATCTATCTATCACCCAGCTGCTAGCGGTACCGATCTTCTCGCACGGCATTGATGAATCATGCAGCGATCGACAGCAGGCAGTGGCCGCCTGGCTGGCTGGCCACACTCGAGCGCGTGCGTGCGTGCGTACAGGTACAGATAGGCCATCCACAGGGGTGCGAGACAGAGCTGATAAGGGCGGCACCGGGGGCAGGTCGCAGGCCTAGCCGGGAACATCCAGCGACGGGGCCAGGCAGGCAGGCCGTCCGACTCCGACACCGCCCGGCAGCCCGGCGACAGGAACGCCAGGCGTCCAGCGCTGCCGGCCGGCCGGCGCGGCATCATTTCGGACACGGACCCGTCGGGCGATCGAGTAGCGAGTAGGCAGGCAGCCGAAGGGCCACCTAGCTTAGCGCTTAGCTAGCCACTCACTCAACCGGCGGTCCAACTCAGCTCCCACCGCGCCGGGGAATGGTGGGGGAGCGCTCGGTTGGAGTGGGAAGGAAGATTGGCAGGCAAAGCCTTGGTTTTTATACCATTTGCGTGCAAACTTAAGGCCCTGTTTGGTTTAGGTCTCGCAAAAAGTACAGTCAGAACAGTGCCTCGAGCGCTGAACTTTCTCGCTCGCGCCCAGCAGCTGCTGTCATTGCTGTCCACTGCCTGCTTGTTCTTGTTTGGCTGGGTGGATGGAGTCATGGAGCCCCCTCCAAACAGCTCCCGGTGTCCAGTCCAGTGCTTGTTTCAGTTGATCTCAGTCTTAAAACCGAATGCCCAGGGCCCGTCCAAGCATGCATGTGCCAGACGACACTTCTGTCTGGGCTGAAACTGCAGTAATAAACACTGACCAGCCTGGGCCAAGATGAGCCAGCACCTCGCGTGTCTCCTTGCCCTGGGGCGTTCCGCGTTCGCTCAAGGCGGTCGGGCCGGACACCGTTCATGCCGGCGCGTCATTCTGCTCGAGCCCTGCCAAGACGGACGCCAAAAAACTGCTACTCATCTCATCTGCCGCGCACAGAGTCGACCTGCTGCTGCTGCTCCTTTCTCCGGAAAGCTTTGGCGTCGTCGTATGGATCACGAATTGCGCGAGCTAGCTGAGGGAAGGAGATTACCTACCCCGTCTGTTGGATCTTTTATGGGCTTGGCCCATTTATTGAATAAACTCTATGGTGTGTAATGGTGGAGAATACCAATAGTACCACATTGGAAGTCCAAGGGTCTTTTGCCTTAACTTGTATGGTGAGATTTATTCCACTTAACTTGAGAAGTCAAGAAATGGACAAGGGCGTGCCACGCGCGCGCGCGCCGCCGCCGGCCGGCCGGGCCGGGCGTGGCAGGCAGGCAGGCGAGCGGGCGTGGTGTGGTTGTGTTAATTTTTAGCACTCACTAACCGCGTACTTCAGCCGAGTGACCCTGTCTCTTCGTCAGCCGAGTGACTCTGTCTCTTCGTCAGCCAGCCGATTGACCCTTCCCCTTCAGCTGGCCGACTTATGGCGTAACTCGGCGAGTGCTGGCCGACTCATGTCATGACTCGGCGAGAGCTGACCGACTCTTGGCGTGACTCGGCGACCTTTCTCCTTCAACTTCCCTCTGCGAGAGGTTAAATAGAGGAGCACCCCTGTCACTCGGTACACGCGAACACACCACTTTCAGAATCACAGTCCAGCCGCCGAGTGAGGGTACTTCCATCTCGTGACTCTGCGCGCACAGAGAAGCGAGAGGGCAGGTGCCTCCGAAGCCGGTGCCGTTCAAGACCTTGCACGGGGGATCGACAATTAGGTTTTTGGGGAGCGTCTACGCGACTGCCCAAAACATCTGCGACATGACAAAGGAAGTTGGACAAGGATCTGGATCAGAGCGCATGGGAGGGTATGATCAGTTTATTTCCTTACTGTTTTGCGTTCTACAGATTATATATGTTTTATATATGCATTTGTACTGTTTCATGTATAGCAAAGAGTTTATCTCATCTGTTCTGTTACCTTATAATGTGTTATATCTGTTTGTTTTAATTTTACAATCATGCTGTTTATGTTTCTATTTGTTTATTTTCAATTTTTCAGTCAGTTTATATGTTTATCGTACTTATATGATCTATATGATTCATATGCTTTGTGTTCTCATGATCCATATTGTTATGGATATGTTAGAGATTACGATTTCTATGGTTAATTATCTTTTGTATGTCATCATCATAATATTAATTTATGGAATTAAAATGATACGAAAAATGCATATAATTCTAACAATCCAAAAACCTAATGTTAGGCATTTTTCTGTCAGAGGTTTTGCTGCTGTGCTAAAGCCTGATCCTTTTGATGGTAAAAACTTCTTGATATGGAAAGCTAAGATGGAATTGTGGCTAACTGCAATGTCTTGTTTTCATGCCGCTGAGGGCAAGCCTGCCAACTTGCCTCCTGAGGATGAGGCTAAGTTTAAGGCTGAAGACAACCTCTTTCGAGGAGCAGTAATTAGCGCACTGGATACAAAATTCCAGAAAAGCTATATCATCCTTCCCACAGGGAAAGAGCTGTGGGATGCTCTTGTTGGAAAGTTTGGAGTTACTGACGCTGGTAGCGAGCTGTACCTCATGGAGCAGCTGTATGACTACAAGATGGTTGAGAACCGATCTGTAGTGGAACAGGCTCATGAGTTTCAGGCACTAGCTAAGGAACTCGAACTTTTTCCTTGTCCTTTGCCTGACAAGTTTGTGGCTGGCGGTATAATCGCCAAGTTGCCACCTTCTTGGAAGGACTTTGCTACCTCTCTCAAACATAAGAGACAAGAGTTCAATGTGGAGGAGCTCATTGGTACTCTTGATGTTGAGGAAAGAGCTAGATCAAAGGACAATGGAAAAGGTGTGGAGACCTCTACTGCTAATGTGGTGCAGAAGAGAAACTTCCGCAAGTTTAACAAGAAGAAAAACCAGAACAAACCAGAGAACGCGAATAAACCTGTTCAAACAGCACAGTTTAAAAAGAAGAACAACAATAACAAGGGAAAGGGAGGTTGCTTTGTCTGTGGCAGTGATCAACATTGGGCTAGAGAGTGCCGTGATCGCAAGTTCACTCAGGACAAGAAATCAGCTAATGTTGTAACCACTGAAACTGGAGATGGAACATCTGGGTATGGTAACTCTTTACCATTTGTTCTCTCAGTTTGTAATTCACCTGAGTGGTGGATGGACAGTGGTGCAAATATTCATGTGTGTGCTGATGCCTCTATGTTCTCCTCCTACCAGGTCGGGAGGTCTGGCGCCTTGTTAATGGGAAATGGGTCGCGTGCTCATGTTCTTGGTGTTGGTACGGTCATTCTGAAGTTTACTTCGGGAAAGACGGTGCCATTGAAGAGCGTGCAGCATGTGCCCTCTATCAAGAAGAATCTCGTTAGCGCATCTATGCTATGTCGAGATGGATACAAAGTTGTTCTTGAGTCTAATAAATGTGTTGTGTCGAAACATGGTACTTTTGTTGGTAAAGGATATGATTGCGGAGGGTTGTTCCGCTTATCACTGCATGATGTGTGTAATAAACTCGTGAATTCTGTTCATTTTTCTGATGAGTCGGATTTATGGCATTCACGTTTTTATCATGCAAGCTTTGGCTGTCTTATGCGGTTAGCAAATATAAATTTAATTCCTAAATTTAACTTGGTCAAAAAGTCTAAGTGCCATGTGTGTGTTGAATCAAAACAACCTCGCAAGCCTCACAAGGTTGCTGAGGCGAGGAGTTTGGCACCTCTAGAACTTGTTCATTCTGATCTGTGCGAGATGAATGGAATTTTGACCAAAGGTGGTAAAAGATACTTTCTCACTTTTATAGATGACTCCACTAGATTTTGCTATGTGTATCTCTTAAAAACAAAAGATGAAGCGTTCAATTATTTTAAGGCCTACAAAGCTGAAGTAGAGAACCAACTTGAGAGGAAAATAAAACGTTTAAGGTCCGACCGAGGTGGAGAATATTTCTCTAATGTGTTCGATGAGTTCTGCGTGGAACATGGTATTATTCATGAGAGGACACCGCCATTCTCACCACAATCCAATGGGATTGCTGAAAGGAAAAACCGCACTCTAACAGATTTGGTGAATGCCATGTTGAGTACAGCGGGATTATCCAAGGCATGGTGGGGTGAGGCGATTTTGACAGCATGTCATGTCCTGAATAGAGTTCCAACAAAGAACAAAGAGATCACACCATTCGAGGAATGGGAAAAGAGAAGATTAAATCTCTCATATTTGCGCACTTGGGGTTGCTTGGCTAAAGTGAATGTGCCAATCAACAAAAAGCGTAAACTTGGGCATAAAACTGTTGACTGTATATTCCTTGGGTACTCTTTTCACAGTACTGGGTATAGGTTCTTAATTATAAAATCTGATGTGCCAGATATGTATGTTGATACTATCATGGAATCAAGAGACGCAACATTTTTTGAGAATGAGTTTCCCATGAAGAATACACCTAGTGATACAAGTCATGAGACTATAATTCCCCATGAGCTCGAACTGTCGATTCCTATACATCATGCTGAGGATTCTCATGTGCACATCCCTGAGGAGGATGACACTATAGTCACTCGAAAGAGCAAGAGACAGAGGGTTGCAAAATCCTTTGGTAATGACTTTATAGTGTACCTTGTGGAAGACACACCAACTACCATTAGTGAGGCATATTCCTCTCCTGATGCTGACTTATGGAAGGAAGCAGTAAGGAGTGAGATGGAATCTATTATGTCTAATGGAACTTGGGAGGTCGTTGACCGTCCTTATGGTTGTCAACCTATAGGTTGCAAATGGATCTTCAAGAAAAAGCTTAGGCCTGATGGTACAATCGAGAGGTACAAGGCAAGGCTTGTGGCCAAAGGATATACCCAAAAGGAGGGTGAAGATTTCTTTGATACCTACTCACCAGTGGCTCGATTGACTACAATTCGCACATTAATAGCCGTGGCAGCCTCTTATGGTCTTATCATTCATCAGATGGATGTTAAGACAGCTTTCCTAAATGGAGAGTTGGATGAGGAGATCTATATGGATCAGCCAGAAGGGTTTATTGCGGATGGTCAAGAGAACAAGGTGTGCAGGTTGATAAAATCATTGTATGGCCTAAAACAAGCACCTAAGCAATGGCATGAAAAGTTTGATAATACTCTTACAGCAGCTGGCTTTGTTGTAAATGAATCTGACACGTGTGTATACTATCGGTATGGTGGGGGTGAGTCTGTTATGCTGTGCCTTTATGTTGATGACATCTTGATCTTTGGATCAAATCTCAATGTGATTGAGGAAGTTAAAAATCTTCTATCGAGCAATTTCGAGATGAAAGATTTGGGAGAAGCTGATGTCATTCTAAACATCAAGCTTGTTAGAGAAGCTGATGGTGGGGTAACTTTGTTACAATCCCATTATGTGGAAAAGGTATTGAGTCGCTTTGGTTTTAGTGACTGTGATCCTGCTCCAACACCTTATGACCCCAGTGTGCTATTAAGAAAGAATCGGAGAATAGCAAGGGATCAATTGACATACTCCCAGATCATTGGCTCGCTCATGTACCTTGCAAGTGCAACAAGGCCAGACATCTCTTATGCTGTGAGTAAGCTAAGTCGGTTTGTGTCGAAACCAGGAGATGATCACTGGCGTGCTCTTGAGAGAGTGTTGCGGTATTTGAAAGGTACTATGACATACGGTATTCATTATACCGGAAACCCAAAAGTGCTGGAAGGCTATTGTGATGCCAACTGGATTTCTGATGCTGATGAGCTTTATGCCACAAGCGGATATGTGTTTCTGTTTGGAGGTGGCGCTGTTTCCTGGAAGTCTTGCAAGCAGACTATCTTAACGAAGTCTACAATGGAAGCAGAACTCGCAGCATTAGACACTGCTGGGGCTGAGGCCGAGTGGCTTCGTGATTTCCTATTGGACTTACCGGTAGTTGAAAAACCGATACCGGCTATTTCCATGAACTGTGACAACCAAACGGTGATTACAAAGGTTAACAGTTCTAGGAATAATATGAAGTCTACAAGACATGTTAAGAGGAGATTGAAATCTGTCAGAAAGTTGAAAAACTCCGGAGTTATAACTGTGGATTATGTCCACACATCGAATAATCTGGCAGATCAATTCACTAAGGGTCTATCACGCAATGTGATAGAAAGTGCATCGAGGGAAATGGGTATGAGACCCATGTGAGATCTACTCTAGTGGTAACCTGCTCTATGTGATCGGAGATCCCGTGAAGTAGAGTGGAGAAACAAGCTAGGAGTAGGTTGTGAGGAAAGATCCCTTTCTTAACTCATTTCTGATGCACATCTTTCCTATCTGTAAGGCAGGATGGTATTTACCTTAATGTATTCCAAGAGTCTTATAAAGGTGAGATGTTGTCCTACAGAACATCTTTTGAGGAATACACCTATATGAGTCAGACTGCCAGTCACAGTCTATGGGACTTGGGTAATCCCTAAATACTCATGAAAGGCACTGAAGTGTGACTTATATGCTTCTAAACAGCGGGAATACCCTTTTGCAGCCAAGTATCAGCAAAGGATTTGAGTGAATCTTATTTCGCACAAAACTGTCAATTCAAGGCATAGTCCATTGTTCAGTTGTGAATGAGTGAAACTCTTATTCTAGATGGATGTTCAACTTAACAGTCTCCATTGAAAACTGGTATATCAAAGGATTGTGATTCTGATACTTCATCATTACAAACCCTAGAGTTTGGTGGGGATTGTTGGATCTTTTATGGGCTTGGCCCATTTATTGAATAAACTCTATGGTGTGTAATGGTGGAGAATACCAATAGTACCACATTGGAAGTCCAAGGGTCTTTTGCCTTGACTTGTATGGTGAGATTTATTCCACTTAACTTGAGAAGTCAAGAAATGGACAAGGGCGTGCCACACGCGCGCGCGCGCCGCCGCCGGCCGGCCGGGCCGGGCCGGGCGTGGCGTGGCGTGGCGAGGCGAGGCGAGGCAGGCAGGCAGGCAGGCGAGCGGGCGTGGTGTGGTTGTGTTAATTTTTAGCACTCACTAACCGCGTACTTCAGCCGAGTGACCCTGTCTCTTCGTCAGCCGAGTGACTCTGTCTCTTCGTCAGCCAGCCGATTGACCCTTCCCCTTCAGCTGGCCGACTTATGGCGTAACTCGGCGAGTGCTGGCCGACTCATGGCATGACTCGGCGAGAGCTGACCGACTCTTGGCGTGACTCGGCGACCTTTCTCCTTCAACTTCTGTCGGCGTTCCGAGACCGGGGGGTCCCCGAGCCGACGAGTGAGAGTGCCGCGTGCCCCAGCCCAGATGGGTCGAGCGCGTGGGCGAGCGCGAAGGGGGGAACAGAGAGAGCGGTCGGTGGCCGGAGCCGGGTCGTGAGGGAGTCGGAGAATTCCCGCGGCCTTCGTGTTCGTCCCGCGCCCAGGTCGGGTGCGCTTGCAGTAGGGGGTTACAAGCGTCCGCGCGGGGTGAGGGGAAGCGAGCGGCCCCGAGAGAGCGCCTGCCCCTGCCCTTCGTCCCCGCGAGGCCAACCCTCTCTAAGAAGGCCCTGGTCCTTCCTTTTATAGTCGCAAGGAGAGGATCCAGGTGTACAAGATGGGGGTGTAGCAAGGTGCTACGTGTCTAGCGAGGGAGAGCTAGCGCCCTAAGTACATGCCAAGGTGGCAGCCGGAGAGATCTTGGCACCCTGTTGGTGTGGCGTCGTGGCTGTTGGAGGAGTAACGGAGCCGGACGGAGGGACAGCTGTCGGAGTGGCTGGACCCTTGCTGACGTCCTCCTGCTTTCGTAAGGGAGCTGAGAGCCGCCGTCGTCATGGTCTAGCGGGGCGCCATCATTTGCCTATCTGGCGTAGCTGGCCAGATGGGACGCCGGTCTTGTTCTCTGCAACCCAAGTCGGCTCAGGGCAGGGTGATGATGACGCTTCCTGTCGACGTGGCGGTCTCGTGTTCTAGGTCGGGCGTCGTGGAGGTTCCTCCGAAGCCGAGGTCGAGTCCGTCCTGCAAGACAGAGGCAGAGTCCGAGCCCTGGGTCGGGCGAGGCGGAGATCGTTCGGCAGAGGCTGAGGCGGAGTCCGAGCCCTGGGTCGGGCGAGGCGGAGTTCGTCGTCTTCCGGGGCCTTAGCCCGAGTCCGAGCCCTGGGTCGGGCGGAGCGGAGTTCGCCGTCTTCCGGGGTCTTAGCCCGAGTCCGAGCCCTGGGTCGGGCGGAGCGGAGTTCGCCGTCTTCCGGGGTCTTAGCCCGAGTCCGAGCCCTGGGTCGGGCGGAGCGGAGTTCGCCGTCTTCTGGGGCCTTAGCCCGAATCCGAGCCCTTGGGCCGGGCAGAGCCCCCTATGGCACCTCTGGCGAAGTCTGGTCGCCCGTCGGTCTTACCTTTTGCGTTAAACGCCCCGGTGACTGGGTCGGTTGGCGCGGTGATTTAGTCAGGGTTTCTTCTTATCGAAGGCGGGGCCTAGGGCGAGCCGGAGATGCGTCTGCCGTGAAAGAGGAGGCCTCAGGCGAGACGGAGTCATCTTAGGGTCGGCTGCCCTCGCCCGAGGCTAGGCTCGGGCGTGGCGTGGTCAAGTCACTCGTATGGACTGATCCCTGACTTAATCAAACCCATCAGGCCTCTGCAGCTTTATGCTGATGGGGGTTACCAGCTGAGAATTAGGCGTCTTGAGGGTACCCCTAATTATGGTCCCCGACAGTAGCCCCCGAGCCTCGAAGAGAGTGTTAACACTCGCTTGGAGGCTTGCGTCGCACTTTTTTGCAAGGGGACCAGCCTTTCTCGGTGGTACTTTGTTCCGGTGGGTGCGCGCGAGCGCACCCGCCGGGTGTAGCCCCCGAGGCCTCGGAGGAGTGGTTTCACTCCTTCGAGGTCTTAATGCCTTGCGTAATGCCTCGGCTGGTCTGGCGGTTCCCTCATGCGAGCAGGGCGTAACCCAGGTGCACTGTCGGGGCCCAAGTTCTCGGGCTGGTATGTTGACGCTGTCAACGGTTCGGCCGGAGCCGGGTTTGCGAGAGCAGCCCCCGAGCCTTCGCACGGAGCGAGAGGACGATCAGGGACAGACTCGACTTTTTATATACGCCCCTACGTCGCCTTTCCGCAAGGAGGAGGGGCGAGTGCGCCATGTTACCCTCGATGGGCACCGAACATGGTGTCTCCGGTGAGCTGCAATCGGGTAATCCGAGTGGACGTCCGTGCCCCGTTCGTTAGGGGTCGGCTAGGGGCCCGGAGGCACGCCCAAAAGTACCTGCGGGTGATCTGCCGGACCCGGTCCCCTAGCGACGGGGTCCGAGGGCTCGTTGCCTCCCTCCGATGGGATTCCGTTACAGAGTCGTTCCCGCTGGTCTCGGAAATGTCCTAGGGTACCTCGGGAGCGCAGCCCGAGCCTTGGTTATGTATCGAACGTACCCCTGGTCATCCCTCGCTCGGCGTCTGAGGCGACTGTGAACCCTTCGACAGGCCAGCCTTCGAACCCCTGATCAGTAGGGGGCACGGAGCCCGAGTAGCCTGAGGCGGTCGTGGGACCTTTCGGGGGCCGACCTTCGAACCCCTGACCAGTAGTGGGTGTCGGGCCCACGCGATCTGAGGCGGCTGTTGAACCCTTCGGGGGGCCAGCCTTCGAACCCCTGATCAGTAGGGAGGCTCGGAGCCTAGTTCCTTCACGGGGAAGGATCCCTTTGGGGTTATCCCCCTTCTCGGTCCCTGTTGCAAGAGATAGAGAAAGAAGGAAAAGGGAAAAAGGGATTCGAAATTGAACGTCGTGGCGTACCTTTTTTCGGCGTGGTTGTTTTGGCGAAGGCGAAACGTCACCAGCCGCTCCCGCCCGTAGCGCTGTCCGTCGAGCCGCGGAGTCAATGCGCCGGGGTGAGTAGTTGGCGAGGTTGCCGTTGCGCGTGCGCGAGCCGTTCGAGGTACGGGTCACGGGCGCGTCGTCTTCACGCCGTGAGAGGGGGTTCTCTTGCTGCCTCCGGATGGGACATGAGCTTGGCAGATGGCGTGACCGCTGCTCTCGCGCGCCTGCCACCGTCATTACTGCCGGCCCATTTTTGACCGCTTTTGACCGCTGCGCCAGGCTGGCGCTGCTGGGTCGCGGGCTGGGTCGCCTCGAATCGCGGTAGCGGTTCCGCAATCGAGGAGGTGCGGTGGTGGAGCGAGTGGCACAGCGGTTCGCATGCAGCACCCGGCGCGCCAGTTGCACGACGCGTGGGCTTGAGCCGTCGCGCTGGCTTGTCAGGAGTCGGAGAGGCGCGTCCACTTGGCGCGGTTGCATGCCGCCTGCATGGCCGCCTGCCCCTTTCGCCCGCTGGTCCGGGCAAAAGTGGAGGGTTACTTGTAACCGCTGGGCGGTTGCGTGCGTGGTGCGCGTCGGTTCGGCTTCTTCTGCTTAGAGCCGGTCTGCATGACAGGCGGGCCCTAGCCCCCGCGCCGCAGGGGAGGACTTTGTTGGAGAAGACTCAGCCCGTGACGGTTGAGGGCGCAAGCAGGGGGAGTTGCCTTTAAAAGGAGGGCGACCCCCTTCGTAAGGTGACCATGTCTCCTACCTCCCCTATGCATTGTGTCTCTCCATCTTCCAAGCCCCCGGATGGGGGGAAACCGCCGTCTTTTCGCTCCATCACCGGAGGAACGCAACTCCGTGGGAGTTGGTACCTTTCAGCCATCGTTCGGCTTCAAGGATTTTCATCATGCAGCCCGGCTGCACCCCTCCACCGGCGGTCACCCAGGGTGGTGACTTCCGGCTTGATGGTGGGGGAAAGCGAGCCGGGCTACGGCCTCTGCCCCTCCCTCAGCCTCAAGGATTTTCATCACCAGGCCAAGAGGGAGGACGAGGCGAGTCAGGGAGCTGTCTCCGTGTGGGTCGGTTGCCCTCTTCTTCCCCGTGCGCCTGGGGGAGAACGGCATCCTCCAGCTTCACGGAGACTTCCTCCAGCCATGTCGGAAGCGGCGGGTCCCGAGGCGCCGGCGGACGGAAGTGGCTTCTCTACCGACGAGATTGCCAACTCCGTCAGTAGCCCTGGGTCTCCGTCTCCCGGCCTGAATGGCTGGCTCTCGTCCTCGGGGGTGAGAGTTTTTTCCGCTGCCCCGCAGGCCCGCCCCTATCGAGTGGGGTTGTTCGTACCTGCGGGGGGGGGGGGGGACCGGAGTTCCGTTTGTAATGGCACTTCGAGTGCCGGGTTTTTTGTTCATTTCGGCTTTCGGGGCCTGAACATGTATGTAACCATGGCACGGAGCCGTGTTTTTTCCTCATTTCCGAGCACTAAGACTCGTCCGCTGATTGTCTGAACCGCTTCACCAAGCGTGAGTTGCCCCGTGTCAAGGTGACGAGTGAGGTATCCGTATCCCGGAGGCGTAGGAATCCCTCGGCTCGGTCGGACCTGTTGCCCGAGGCTCCTCTAGCTTAGTTAAAGAGACCCCTCGGCCGCTCTTCGACGAGCCGAGGCCAGGGGTAGCGATATCAGCATGAGCAGAGGCGAAGTTGGCTCGGAGATGAAACCTGGTTGGCCGGAGCCTAGCCGGGTTGTCTGTTGGGAGGATCGACGTCGGAGCTGATCAGCCGAGGCTTCGGACCGAGCTGGCGCCCTCGGAAGGTGGTCGGCCGAGGCCCCGGAGGTGGCCGGCCGAGCCGTCCGCTCGGGCCGGGTTCTCGGAGAAGTCCCTAGCAGAGATCGCTCGAGCGTGGTGATGACGTCGTCCTTCGGAGCGGAGGCCCTCGGACCACGTCGCCGTCCGAGGCTAGGTCGGGCCTTGCCGAAGGTGCTGTCGATGCCGAGGGTGTCGTCGCCCTCTTCCAGCGTCAAGATCCGAGCCTGTAGGGTCAAATCGTCTTGTAGCGTGGGCCTTGCGCGGCCGTTGAGGCCAGAATACACACCCTTGCTGCGTTATAAAGCTGCGTCTCTCTTCCTCTTGTTTCAAGTATCTGGACTTTTCGTCGGTAGCAGGGATGTTAGTGCGAGCAAGAGTTGCTTCTCGCGGGAGGTGATGAGTGAGGTATCCGTATCCCGGAGGCGTGGGAGTCCCTCGGCTCGGTCGGCCTCGCCGCTTACGCGTACCTTTACCCGTCCATGAGGCCCTGTCACCGACTCGGTCGAGAAGGCTCGAAGAACCGCTTCAACAGAAGAGCTTCCGTACGTAAAGACTCGTTCGATCTGCGGAGTCACTTTATCCGAGCGCGAGTTACTTATCGCAGAAGGTGATGAGTGAGGTATCCGTATCCCGGAGGCGTAGGAGTCCCTCGGCTCGGTCAGCCTTGACTACTTACGTGTACCCCGTCGTTTCCAGGACCCGCTTTCCGAAGTAGTCAAAAAGCACGAAAGATGTTCTGGTGAAAGAGATTTTTTGTTCGAGGAAAATTTTGACGCAGAGGGGGTTTCCCCCCTTTTAGCCCCCGAGGGAGGGTCGGGCTTTGCCGAGGCGAGGCCGACCCTTCCTTGTTGACTAAACTTTGCGTGGGTGCGGGGTATATGAACAACTTGGAAACATCTTAAGGGTAGAAGCGACGTAGCTGTTGGATGTTCCAAGCGTTGCCGTAGACCTCGCCTTGACTGTTGGCCAGCTTGTACGTTCCGGGCTTCAGAACTTTGGCGATGATGAACGGCCCCTCCCAGGGGGGCGTGAGCTTGTGCCTCCCTCGGGCGTCTTGCCGCAGCCGAAGCACCAGATCGCCCACCTGGAGATCTCGGGGTCGGACCCCTCGGGCGTAGTAGCGTCGCAGGGACTGCTGATACCGCGCCGAGTGTAGTAAGGCCCTGTCCCGAGCCTCATCCAGCTGGTCCAGCGAGTCTTCTCGGCTAGCTTGGTTGCTTTCTTCGTTGTAGGCCCTCGTCCTCGGGGAGCCGTATTCCAGGTCCGTGGGCAAGATGGCCTCGGCCCCGTAGACCAGGAAGAACGGCGTGAAACCCGTGGCTCGGCTTGGCGTCGTCCTCAGGCTCCAGACCACCGAGGGGAGTTCCTTCATCCACCGCTTGCCGAACTTGTTGAGGTTGTTGTAGATCCGAGGCTTGAGCCCTTGTAGGATGTTGTGATCCTCGCCCATTCGACATGGGATGAGCTACGGCGGCCCAGTCCACCCGGATGTTGTGATCCTCGCAAAAATCCAAGATTTTTTTGCCGGTGAACTGGGTGCCGTTGTCGGTGATGATGGAGTTCGGGACTCCGAAGCGATAGATGATGTTGGTGAAGAATGCCACCGCCTGCTCGGACCTGATGCTGTTCAGGGGTCGGACCTCGATCCACTTGGAGAATTTGTCGATGGCGACCAGCAGGTGCGTGTAGCCCCCGGGCGCCTTCTGCAGAGGGCCGACGAGGTCCAGACCCCACACAGCGAAGGGCCAGGTGATGGGTATCGTCTGCAGAGCCTGAGCGGGCAGGTGGGTCTGCTTCGCATAGAATTGGCACCCTTCGCAGGCGCGGACAATTCTAGTGGCGTCAGCCACCGCCGTTGGCCAGTAGAAGCCTTGGCGGAAAGCGTTCCCGACGAGGGTTCGAGGTGCTGCATGGTGACCGCAAGCCCCCGAGTGTATTTCCCGCAGGAGTTCCTGACCTTCGGCGATGGAGATGCATCGCTGGAGGATGCCCGAGGGGCTACGGTGGTAGAGCTCCTTCTCATCGCCCAGCAAGACGAACGATTTGGCGCGTCGCGCTACCCGCCGAGCCTCGGCTCGGTCGAGGGGCAGTTCCCCTTGGTGGAGATATTGCAGGTACGGGGTTTGCCAATCTTGATCTGGCACGACCCCGTTCTGCTCCTCCTCGATGCGCAGTGCTTCGCCCTCGGGCTCCGAGGGTTCCTCGGGTTGAGCCGAGGATGGCTCGGGCTGGGCCGAGGTCACCTCGGACGAGGCCGAGGGTGCCTCGGGCTCGGGCGCGTCGCCTATCTTGACGGAGGGTTGGTGCAGATCCCGGGAGAAGACGTCCGGGGGAACCGTCGTTCGCCCCGAGGCTATCTTCGCCAGCTCGTCCGCAGTCTCGTTGTAGCGCCGGGCGATGTGGTTGAGCTCGAGCCCGTAGAACTTGTCTTCCAGGCGTCGAACCTCTTCACAGTAGGCCTCCATCTTCGGGTCGCGGCAGAGGGAGTTCTTCATGACTTGGTCGATGACGAGCTGCGAGTCGCCGCGTGCATCGAGGCGTCGGACCCCTAGCTCGATGGCGATTCGCAATCCGTTGATCAGAGCCTCGTACTCAGCCACATTGTTGGACGCCGGGAAATGGAGGCGGAGCACGTAGCGCAGGTGTTTCCCGAGGGGCGAGACGAAGAGCAGGCCCGCGCCAGCTCCCGTCTTCATCAGCGACCCGTCGAAAAACATGGTCCAGAGCTCCGGCTGGATCGGGGCCGTCGGCAACTGGGTATCGACCCATTCGGCTACGAAATCCGCCAGTACCTGGGACTTGATGGCCTTCCGAGGGGCAAACGAGATTGCCTCGCCCATGATTTCCACCGCCCACTTCGCGATCCGCCCCGAGGCCTCTCGGCACTGGATGATCTCCCCCAGGGGGAAGGATGACACCACAGTCACCAGATGGGACTCGAAGTAATGTCGCAGCTTTCGCCTCGTCAGGATCACTGCGTATAGCAGCTTCTGGACTTGTGGGTAGCGGATCTTGGTCTCGGACAGCACTTCGCTGACGAAGTAAACTGGCCTCTGAATGGGCAAAGCATGCCCCTCTTCCTGCCTTTCGACTACGATCGCGGCGCTGACCACCTGAGTGGTTGCGGCGACGTAGACCAGGAGGGTTTCTCCATCAGCTGGGGGTACCAAGATGGGCGCCTGGGTGAGGAGCGCCTTCAGGTTCCCGAGGGCTTCCTCGGCCTCGGGAGTCCAAGTGAAGCACTCGGCCTTCCTTAAGAGGCGGTACAGGGGCAGGCCTCTTTCGCCGAGGCGCGAGATGAAACGGCTCAAGGCCGCGAGGCATCCCATGACCCTCTGTACGCCTTTTAAGTCCTTGATGGGCCCCATGCTTGTGATGGCCGCGATCTTCTCCGGGTTGGCTTCGATGCCACGCTCGGAGACGATGAATCCCAAAAGCATGCCCCGGGGCACCCCGAAGACGCACTTCTCGGGATTGAGCTTGACGCCCTTCGCCTTGAGACACCGGAATGTCAGTTCGAGGTCGGAGAGAAGGTCAGAGGCTTTCCTCGTCTTGACTACGATGTCGTCGACGTAGGCCTCGACCGTGCGACCGATGTGTTCACCGAACACATGGTTCATGCACCGCTGGTACGTCGCACCCGCGTTCCTCAAACCGAACGGCATTGTGACATAACAGTACATGCCGAAGGGCGTGATGAAAGAAGTCGCGAGCTGGTCGGACTCTTTCATCTTGATTTGATGATACCCTGAGTAGGCATCGAGGAAAGACAGGGTTTCGCACCCTGCAGTGGAGTCCACGATTTGATCGATGCGAGGTAGAGGGTAGGGGACCTTCGGACACGCTTTGTTGAGACCAGTGTAGTCTACACACATCCGCCACTTCCCCCCTTTTTTCCTCACAAGTACAGGGTTGGCAAGCCATTCGGGATGGAATACCTCTTTAATGAACCCTGCTGCCATCAACTTGTGGATCTCCTCGCCTATCACCCTGCGCCTTTCCTCGTCGAATCGGCGCAGAGGCTGTCTGACCGGTCGGGCCCCGGCCCGAATATCCAGCGAGTGCTCGGCGACATCCCTCGGTATGCCGGGCATGTCCGAGGGACTCCACGCAAAGACGTCGGCGTTTGCGCGGAGAAAGTCGACGAGCACTGCTTCCTATTTGGGGTCGAGCCCGGAACCGATCCGGATCTGCTTGGAGGTGTCGCCACTGGGGTCGAGAGGGACGGCCTTAACCGTCTCCGCTGGCTCGAAGTTGCCGGCATGTCGCTTCACGTCCGGCACCTCTCGGGAGAGGCTTTCCAGGTCGGCAATGAGGGCCTCGGCGTACTCCACGCACTCCACATCGCATTCGAATGCGTGTTTGTACGTGGGGCCGACGGTGATGACCCCGTTGGGGCCCGGCATCTTGAGCTTCAGGTAGGTGTAGTTGGGGATGGCCATGAACTTCGCGTAGCATGGCCTTCCCAACACTGCGTGGTAGGTCCCTCGGAACCCGACCACCTCGAACGTCAAAGTCTCCCTTCGGAAGTTGGAGGGTGTTCCGAAGCAGACAGGGAGGTCGAGCTGTCCGAGGGGCTGGACACGCTTCCCGGGGATGATCCCATGGAAGGGCGCAGCGCCTGCTCGGACGGATGACAGATCGACGCGCAGGAGCCTGAGGGTCTCAGCGTAAATGATGTTGAGGCAGCTGCCCCCATCCATCAAGACCTTGGTGAGCCTGACGTCGCCGATGACGGGGTCGACGACGAGCGGGTACTTCCCCGGGCTCGGCACGTGGTCGGGGTGGTCGTCCCGGTCGAAGGTGATGGGCTTGTCGGACCAGTCTAGGTAGACTGGTGCCGCCACCTTCACCGAGCAGACCTCCCGACGCTCTTGCTTACGATGCCGAGCCGTGGCATTCGCCGCATGCCCTCCGTAGATCATGAAGCAGTCGCGGACCTCTGGGAACTCTCCTGCTTGGCGATCCTCCCTTTTGTCGTCGTCGCGGGCCTTGCCACCCTCTGCGGGTGGCCCGGCCCGATGGAAGTGGCGCCGAAGCATGACGCACTCCTCGAGGGTGTGCTTGACGGGCCCCTGATGGTAGGGGCATGTCTCCTTGAGTGCCTTGTCGAAGAGGTTAGCACCTCCGGGGGCTTCCGAGGGTTCTTGTGCTCGGCGGCAGCGACAAGGTCTGCATCGGGAACGTCGCGTTTCGCTTGCGACTTCCTCCTGCCTTTCTTCTTGGCGCCGCGCGGAGTAGACGCCTCGGGAGCATCTTCCGACGGGCGGCCCTGGGGCTGCTTGTCTTTTCGGAAGATGGCCTCTACCGCCTCCTGGCCGGAGGCGAACTTGGTGGCGATGTCCATCAGCTCGCTCGCCCTGGTGGGGGTCTTGCGACCCAGCTTGCTCACCAGGTCGCGGCAGGTGGTGCCGGCGAGGAACGCGCCGATGACATCGGAGTCGGTGATGTTGGGCAGCTCGGTGCGCTGCTTCGAGAATCGCCGGATATAGTCTCGGAGAGACTCTCCCGGCAGTTGCCGACAGCTTCGGAGGTCCCAGGAATTCCCGGGGCGCACGTACGTGCCCTGGAAGTTCCCGGCGAAAGCCTGGACCAGATCTTCCCAGTTGGAAATCTGCCCCGGGGGCAGGTGCTCCAACCAGGCTCGAGCGGTGTCGGAGAGAAACAGGGGGAGGTTTCGGATGATGAGGTTGTCATCGTCCGTCCCACCCAGTTGACAGGCCAGGCGGTAGTCCGCAAGCCACAATTCCGGTCTCGTTTCCCCCGAGTACTTCGTGATAGTAGTCGGGGGTCGGAATCGGGGCGGAAATGGCGCCCGCCGAATGGCTCGGCTAAAGACCTACGGACCGGGTGGTTCGGGCGAGGGACTCCGATCCTCCCCGCTGTCGTAGCGTCCCCCACGCCTGGGGTGATAGCCTCGGCGCACCCTTTCGTCGAGGCGTGCCCGACGGTCGCGATGAGGGTGCTCGTCGCCGAGGTGGCCCGGGGCCGCAGGCGCGGTGTTGCGCGTGCGCCCGGTGAAGACCGAGGCTTCCCGCGTGAGTCGGGAAGTCGCGGCACGAGGTTTCGAGGGGTACCCCTGCCTTCGGGAGGCAGAGCTCTCGGCCCGCCGGGCCGCAGCGCCTTCCAGGAGATGCCTGAGTTCTCCCTGGATTCGCCGACCCTCGGTGGTTGATGACTCCGGCATTGCGCGGAGGAGCATCGCTGCGGCGGCCAGGTCCTGACCGGTTCCGCCGGACGCGGGTGGCGGTCTGTCCCTGGCATCGTTGGCGATGCGGTGTTGGAGACCTTGGGGCAGGTGACGTATTCCTCCGGTCGGGGGTTGGCTCGCCCATACCTGTCCGATGTTCTGGCGGATTGCCTCGAGCGCTCCTGCTCCCTCATCGAGCCCGGCCTGCGCCCCGCGGACTTGCTCGAGCTGTGGGTCGTGACCCCCCGCCGGAACGGGGACCACAGCTAGCTCCCGCGGGATGTCGGCGCGAGGCGCTGGCCTAGGGGGATCACCATCCTCTGGCATGCCGAGACAGCCGCCTCCGGAGGGATCCCCTAGCTCGATGTGGAAACATTCGCGACTCGGGCCGCAGTCCTTGTCGCCAAGGCTGCGGCTGCCGTCGGAACAGTCGGAGAGGCAGTAGTCACATGCGGTCATGAAGTCCCGCATGGCACTAGGGTTGCCAGATCCGGAGAAATCCCAGCAGATGCTGGAGTCGTCATCTTCCTCGGACCCAGAGGGTCCGTAGGTCGAGACACCCGTCAATCGGTCTCAAGGCGACCGCACACGAAACCCCAGAGAGGTTGCACTCGCCTCAATGTGAGTGCCCGCCAAAGCGAGGTCGCCAGGCGGGCTGAGGTCGAGTCGAAATAACGAAAGATGGGTAGCATTCGGTACCTCTTTGTCGACGAGGAGCGATGAAGTCACGTCGGGGGCTGATCGCGCCGTCGTCCTGGGTACGAGGGCGACGTCCTGCAGGCCCTCCGTGAGCGTGCTGGCGTCGTCCACCTGCTCGGGGTCGACGTGTTGCGGGGGGTTGGCACTCGCCTTCGCCTCGAACGCAAGGGCGACGCTTGGCGTGTCCTCCGTTGAGGCGCCGGGGGTGTCGATTTGCTCGACAGCCGTCGGAGCGCGGCCTCCCGCTCGGCCCTGGTTGTCCCGCCTCCTCCTCCGATGGCGAGGGAAAGGACGGAGCGAGCTCGAAAGCTGTCCTTCCCCCACGCGGGAAAGGCGTCGTCGATTCCGCCGCTGGCGGGCGGGTTGTCCGCCACCATTGTCGCTGTCGCGCGGCGGTGGAAGGAGTATCATGTCGTAGCTGCTGTCGAGAGACATGAACTCGAGGCTCCCGAAACGGAGCACCGTCCCGGGTTGAAGAGGTCGTTGGAGACTGCCCATCTGGAGCTTGACGGGAAACTGCTCGTCAACACGCAGCGTGCCCCTACCTGGCGCGCCAACTATCGGCGTTCCGAGACCGGGGGGTCCCCGAGCCGACGAGTGAGAGTGCCGCGTGCCCCAGCCCAGATGGGTCGAGCGCGTGGGCGAGCGCGAAGGGGGGAACAGAGAGAGCGGTCGGTGGCCGGAGCCGGGTCGTGAGGGAGTCGGAGAATTCCCGCGGCCTTCGTGTTCGTCCCGCGCCCAGGTCGGGTGCGCTTGCAGTAGGGGGTTACAAGCGTCCGCGCGGGGTGAGGGGAAGCGAGCGGCCCCGAGAGAGCGCCTGCCCCTGCCCTTCGTCCCCGCGAGGCCAACCCTCTCTAAGAAGGCCCTGGTCCTTCCTTTTATAGTCGCAAGGAGAGGATCCAGGTGTACAAGATGGGGGTGTAGCAAGGTGCTACGTGTCTAGCGAGGGAGAGCTAGCGCCCTAAGTACATGCCAAGGTGGCAGCCGGAGAGATCTTGGCACCCTGTTGGTGTGGCGTCGTGGCTGTTGGAGGAGTAACGGAGCCGGACGGAGGGACAGCTGTCGGAGTGGCTGGACCCTTGCTGACGTCCTCCTGCTTTCGTAAGGGAGCTGAGAGCCGCCGTCGTCATGGTCTAGCGAGGCGCCATCATTTGCCTATCTGGCGTAGCTGGCCAGATGGGACGCCGGTCTTGTTCTCTGCAACCCAAGTCGGCTCAGGGCAGGGTGATGATGACGCTTCCTGTCGACGTGGCGGTCTCGTGTTCTAGGTCGGGCGTCGTGGAGGTTCCTCCGAAGCCGAGGTCGAGTCCGTCCTGCAAGACAGAGGCAGAGTCCGAGCCCTGGGTCGGGCGAGGCGGAGTTCGTCATCTTCCGGGGCCTTAGCCCGAGTCCGAGCCCTGGGTCGGGCGGAGCGGAGTTCGCCGTCTTCCGGGGTCTTAGCCCGAGTCCGAGCCCTGGGTCGGGCGGAGCGGAGTTCGCCGTCTTCCGGGGTCTTAGCCCGAGTCCGAGCCCTGGGTCGGGCGGAGCGGAGTTCGCCGTCTTCCGGGGCCTTAGCCCGAATCCGAGCCCTTGGGCCGGGCAGAGCCCCCTATGGCACCTCTGGCGAAGTCTGGTCGCCCGTCGGTCTTACCTTTTGCGTTAAACGCCCCGGTGACTGGGTCGGTTGGCACGGTGATTTAGTCAGGGTTTCTTCTTATCGAAGGCGGGGCCTAGGGCGAGCCGGAGATGCGTCTGCCGTGAAAGAGGAGGCCTCAGGCGAGACGGAGTCATCTTAGGGTCGGCTGCCCTCGCCCGAGGCTAGGCTCGGGCGTGGCGTGGTCAAGTCACTCGTATGGACTGATCCCTGACTTAATCAAACCCATCAGGCCTCTGCAGCTTTATGCTGATGGGGGTTACCAGCTGAGAATTAGGCGTCTTGAGGGTACCCCTAATTATGGTCCCCGACAACTTCCCTCTGCGAGAGGTTAAATAGAGGAGCACCCCTGTCACTCGGTACACGCGAACACACCACTTTCAGAATCACAGTCCAGCCGCCGAGTGAGGGTACTTCCATCTCGTGACTCTGCGCGCACAGAGAAGCGAGAGGGCAGGTGCCTCCGAAGCCGGTGCCGTTCGAGACCTTGCACGGGGGATCGGCAATTAGGTTTTTGGGGAGCGTCTACGCGACTGCCCAAAACATCTGCGACATGACAAAGGAAGTTGGACAAGGATCTGGATCAGAGCGCATGGGAGGGTATGATCAGTTTATTTCCTTACTGTTTTGCGTTCTACAGATTATATATGTTTTATATATGCATTTGTACTGTTTCATGTATAGCAAAGAGTTTATCTCATCTGTTCTGTTACCTTATAATGTGTTATATCTGTTTGTTTTAATTTTACAATCATGCTGTTTATGTTTCTATTTGTTTATTTTCAATTTTTCAGTCAGTTTATATGTTTATCGTACTTATATGATCTATATGATTCATATGCTTTGTGTTCTCATGATCCATATTGTTATGGATATGTTAGAGATTACGATTTCTATGGTTAATTATCTTTTGTATGTCATCATCATAATATTAATTTATGGAATTAAAATGATACGAAAAATGCCTATAATTCTAACACCGTCACACGATAGATAGATAGATAGATAGATAGATAGATAGATAGATAACGAGGAAAACACGAGAATCTCGCACTGAAAACGAAAGAGAAAGGAGGGGCGACATTGTTCAGAGCTAGTCGACAAGCAGAGTGCTTGTCAAGCACCGGCCTTCCCAGGCCCTGATGTTTTGGCTTTCGGCCACGCGCCAGATGCTCGCGCAGATCTCCGGACGCGATGGTAGCCCGGTGACGAGATCTCTGGGACTTGACATCGATCGGGGGCCACCCTGCCCATATGCCCCCACTCCGCGGGGAAGGCCTAGGGCGCCTAGCCATGGCCTTTGTCCTCCTCGAGTCCTCGTCCGCATCCAACAACTAGTACGTGATCTGCTCCATGGATTCCCCTGATCAACTTGGCTTTTTGTCATTGTGGTCTGTCTGTACTCGTTACGAGATTCAATTCTGCATCATCCAGTTTGCCATGGATCATGGTGCGTGCTTCAGCTTATCATGTGTGGGTGTTCGGCGAGTGGCGTTGGAGGCTGGAGCGGTGATCACGTGGCTGTGGAGGGCGTCTGTCTGGCTTCACCACGATATTTGAAGAGTTTGTTGGATACATCCATTCGTTAGAAACTTATCTATTTTTTATAGCCTTCTAAACTCTAAATTTAGCTAAAATTTATACTAGACTGTTAGAGTTAGCTCTAAACTCTGCTCACCGAAAGCAGACATGCATTCTGACTCTTCAACAGGAGCAGAACAGAAAGATATTAAATGACATATGGCACTTCGTTCCCCATTTTTTAGTTGACATTACTATGAATCCTCCTTGAATACTTGATGGTGCGCCAGGATATACAGAAAACTGTTCATATCAGTAGCAGCCTTATGTTGCACAATGCCAGTTATAAGGCCTGATAATGGGTCTGGATCCGACCCCAACCCCACTCCAATCCTATCATCGGTTATTTGGGACTGAGCCCAAGCCCTACTGATTTCATTCAGCTTAATCCGATTCGACCCCTCTGATCCGTTTTTGGGACCACGGATACCTGAATCTGTGAGCTCTCGCATGTGAATTAAGCAGCCGCGAAAATTCATTACCGTGTGGAATGGCGCATATATGAGAGCATTACTGATGCATGGCTGGACAAAAAATCTACTAGTACACGAGAGCATATATATATAGTTTCGATATTAGGAGTGAAATGAAAATAGGGTTTAACTTTTTTCCTATAAATAATTTTGGTGGTTGAATGCCCACCATAAATAATGGACTAACTAGTTTGCTCTAAACTAAATGTTCAATACAAACCAATAAAAGATTGAAAAAAGAGTTCAAAAACAAAGAAGCAAACAAAACAAGAGTGCCCTGGTCTGGCGCACCGGACTATCCGGTGGCACCGGACAGTATCCGGTGGCACCGGACAGTATCCGGTGCACCAGGACCGTACAATCATAAACCAGCCACTTTCGGGTTTTCTTGGGCGCTCTCCGCTATAATTCATCGGACTGTCCGATGCACCAGCGGAGCAACGACTATTCGGCGCAACGGTCGACTGCAACGGACGCCTGTAACGCTACAGTGCGCAAACAGTGCGCGCAGAAGTCAGAGCAGTCGCCAGAGGCGCACCGGACTGTCCGGTGCCACTAGAAGACAAAGCCTCCAACGGTCAGAAGCTCCCGAACCCTTACGGTTGGGTGACGTGGCTGGCGCACCGGACTGTCCGGTGTGCTATCGACAGCAGCCTGCCTCAACGGTCAATTGGTGGTTGAGGGCTATAAATACCCCCCAACCACCACCACTCCTAGCATCCAAGATTTCTGAGTATCACATTGATTACAAGAGCTCTACCATTCACTCCTAAACACAATTCAAAAGATCAAAAGCTCTCCAAGTCCCCAATTCATCTCAAACACTTAGTGACTTGTGAGAGAGAGATTTTATGTTCTTTTGAGCTCTTGCCTCTTGGATTGCCTTCTTCCTTTCTCATATCTTTTCTCAAGTGATTTGTAATCAAAGCAAGAGACACCTAAGTGTGTGGTGGTCCTTGCGGGGTCTAAGTGACCCGGGAGATTAAGGAAAAGGCTCAATCGGTCTAAGTGACCGTTTGAGAGAGGGAAAGGGTTAAAAGAGACCCGGTCTTTGTGACCACCTCAACGGGGACTGGGTTCTTTAGAACCGAACCTCGGTAAAACAAATCACCGTGTTCATCTGCCTTATTTGTTGGTTGATTTGTTCCCCCCTCTCTCCTAGATTTGATATTTGTTCTAACGCTAACCCCGGCTTGTAGTGTGTTTAAAGTTGTAAATTTCAGATTTCGCATATCCACGCCCCTCTAGGCGACTTTCAATTGGTATCAAAGCCCGGTACTTCATTTAGAGTCTAACAACTCGAAGTGATGTCGGGAGGATCCGCCTAGAGGGAGATGGAAACTGGCGAAAAAGCCACAAGCCACAGGAAGGCTCCATCAAGAGAGTCTGGCGCCAAAGAAAAGGAGGAATCCCCTCCTCGCGTCAAGTCGCTTCGGAGCGACGACAAGAAGAAGATAAAGGAAGTGGTCTACTACGAGACCGACTCTTCGTCGCCCTCCACATCCAGCTCCGACGCCGCGTCTGTCACTTCTAAGCACCATAAGCGCAAGAAGTATAGTAAGATGCCACTTCGTTATCCCCGTATCTCTAAGCGCGCTCCTTTACTATCCGTTCCATTAGGCAAACCACCATATTTTGATGGTGAAGATTATTGCATGTGGAGTGATAAAATGAGATCACCTAACCTCACTCCACGCAAGCATATGGGACATTGTTGAATTTGGAGCGCAGGTACCTACGGTGGGGGACGAGGGCTATGACTCGGACGAGGTCGCCCAAATCCGACACTTTAACTCCCAAGCCACTACTATACTCCTCGCCTCTCTATGTCGAGAGTAGTATAATAAGGTGCAAGGGTTAAAGAGTGCCAAGGAGATTTGGGACGTCCTAAAGACCGCGCATGAAGGAGATGAGGTGACCAAGATCACCAAGCAGGAGACGATCGAGGGGGAGCTCGGTCGATTCGTTCTCAACCAAGGAGAGGAGCCACAAGCAATGTACAACCGGCTCAAAACCTTGGTGAATCAAGTGCGCAACCTCGAGAGCACAAAATGGGATGACCATGCAATGGTCAAGGTTATTCTAAGATTCCTTATTTTTTCTAACCCTACTCAAGTTCAATTAATTCGTGGGGATCCTAGATACAAGTTAATGTCTCCCGAGGAAGTGATAGGAAAGTTTGTGAGCTTTGAACTAATGATCAAAGACTCCAAACACATCGTTGACTTGGAGCAAGGTGGCACCTCCACACCCGAGGCACAACCCGTTGCATTCAAAGCAACGGAAGAGAAGAAAGAAGTGTCTACATCAAGTAGGCTCCCCATCGACGCCTCCAAGCTTGACAATGAGGAGATGACGCTCATCATCAAGAGCTTTCGCCAAATCTTCAAGCAAAGGAGGGGGAAGTACTACAAACCCCGGTCCAAGAGGGTGTGCTACAAGTGTGGTAAGCCCGGTCATTTTATCGCTAAATGCCCAATGTCTAGTGATAGTGACAGGGACAACGACAAGAGGGGAAAGAAAAAGGAGAATAAGAGGTACTACAAGAAGAAGGACGGCGATGCCCATGTGTGTCGGGAATGAAACTCCGATGAGAGCTCTACCGACTCCTCCTCTAACGAGGATGCCGCCAACATCGCCGTCAACAAGGGACTCCTCTTCCCCCACATCGGCCACAAATGCTTCATGGCAAAGGATGACAAAAATAAAAAGGTACAAACTAGAACCATCCCCTAAGTATACTACATCTAGTGATGAGGGTAGTTCTAGTGAAGATGAAGATGATTTGCTTACACTTTTTGCCAACCTTAACATGCAACAAAAAGAAAAATTAAATGAATTAATAGGAGCCATTCATGAGAAGGATGAACTCTTGGACAGCCAAGAGGAATTCCTTATTAAGGAAAATAAAAATCATGTTAAAGTAAAAAATGCCTATGCTCAGGAAGTAGAGAAAATTGAAAACTTGACTAAGGAGCTTAGCATTTGCCATGATTCATTTACCAGTCTTAGAAATGAAAATGCTAGTTTAATTGCTAAGATTGATAAATTGAATGAATCAATTTCTAACCTTAGAACTGAAAATGCTAGTTTAATTTCTAAGGTGAAAGATTTAAATGTTTACAATGATTCTGTTTCCTATCTTAGAGATGAAAATGCCATGCTAAAATCTAAGATAGATGAATTAAATGTTTGCAAACCCTCTACATCTACTGTTGATCATGTTACTATTTGTACTAGAAGTAGAGATGTTAATATTGATGCTATAAATGATCACCTGGCCTCAATTAAACAACAAAATGATCATATAGCTCAATTAACTGCTAAAATCAATGAGCATGAAATTGAAAATGAAAAGTTTAAATTTGCTAGAAGCATGCTCTATAGTGGGAGACGCCCTGGCATTAAGGATGGCATTGGTTTCCAACAAGGAAGCAATGTCAAGCTTAATGCCCCTAAGAAATTGTCTAACTTTGTTAAGGGCAAAGCTCCCATGGTTCAGGATAATAAGGGTTACATTTTATATCCTGCTAATTATCCTGAGCACAAAATTAGGAGAATTCATGCTAAGAAATCTTATTCTGTTTCTCACCATGCTTTTATTTATAAGAATGAGGCATCTAGCTCTAGACATTCTACACATGTTAAAATGCCTAAAAAGAAAACTCCTACTGCATCAAATGAGCCTAACATGTCATTTAAGACTTTTGATGCATCTTATGTTTTAACTAACAAATCAGGCAAAGTAGTTGCCAAATATATTGGGGGCAAACACAAGGGCTCCAAGACTTGTGTTTGGGTACCCAAGGTGCTTGTTTCTAAAGTGAAAGGACCCAAGACCATTTGGGTACCTAAGAACAAGGCCTAATTATTTTGCAGGTTTATGCATCTGAGGGCTCAAGCTGGATAATTGATAGCGGATGCACAAACCAAATGATAGGGGAGAAGAGAATGTTCTCCTCCTATGAGAAAAACGAAGATCCCCAACGAGCTATCACGTTCGAGGATGGAAATCAAGGTTTGGTCAAAGGACTTGGTAAAATTGCTATATCACCTGACCATTCTATTTCCAATGTTTTTCTTGTAGATTATTTAGATTACAATTTGCTTTCCATTTCTCAATTATGCAAAATGGGTTACAACTGTCTTTTTACAGATATAGGAGTTACTGTCTTTAGAAGAAGTGATGATTCAGTAGCATTTAAGGGGGTATTAGAGGGTCAGCTATACTTAGTTGATTTTAACAAAGCTGAACTCGATACTTGCTTAATTGCTAAGACTAATATGGGTTGGCTCTGTCATCGCCGACTAGCCCATGTTGGGATGAAGAATCTTCACAAGCTTCTAAAGGGAGTGCACATTTTGGGACTAACAAATGTTCATTTTGAGAAAGACAGGATTTGTAGCGCATGTCAAGCAGGAAAGCAAGTTGGCGCCCATCATCCACACAAGAACATAATGACAACGGACAGACCACTGGAACTACTCCACATGGATCTATTCGGCCCGATAGCTTACATAAGCATCGGCGGGAGTAAGTACTGTCTAGTAACTGTGGATGATTATTCTCGCTTCTCTTGGGTATTCTTTTTGCAGGAAAAATCTCAAACCAAGATACACTCGAAGGATTCTTGAGACATGCTCAAAATGAGTTCGAATTAAGAATAAAAAAGATAAGGAGCAACAATGGGACGGAGTTCAAGAATTCACAAATTGAAGGCTTTCTTGAGGAAGAGGGCATCAAGCATGAGTTCTCTTCTCCCTACACACCTCAACAAAATGGTGTAGTGGAGTGGAAGAATAGAACTCTACTGGACATGGCAAGGACCATGCTTGATGAGTACAAGACTCCGGACCAGTTCTGGGCTGAGGCGATTAACACCGCCTGCTACTCCATCAACCGGCTCTACCTTCACCGAATCCTCAAGAAGACATCATATGAACTCCTCACCGGTAAAAAGCCCGATGTTTCATATTTTAGATTCTTTGGTAGCAAATGTTTTATTCTTATTAAAAGAGGTAGAAAATCTAAATTTGCTCCTAAGGCTGTAGAAGGCTTTTTACTAGGATATGACTCAAACAAAAGGGCATATAGAGTCTTCAACAAATCCACTGGATTAGTTGAAGTTTCTTGTGACACTGTGTTTGATGAGACTAATGGCTCTCAAGTAGAGCAAGTTGATCTTGATGAATTAGATGATGAAGAAGCTCCGTGCATCGTGTTAAGGAACATGTCCATTGGGGATGTGTGTCCTAAGGAATCCGAAGAGCCTCCCCAAGCACAAGATCAACCGTCATCTTCCAATCAAGCATCTCCACCAACTCAAGATGAGGATCAGGCTCAAGATGATAAAGATCAAGAGGATGAGCCAGCTCAAGAGGAGGACAATGATAAAGGGGGACATCAAGTCAATAAGGACAAGGAAGATGATCAAGAAATTCAGGGTCAAAGACCGCCACACCCAAGAGTCCACCAAGCAATTCAAAGAGATCACCCCGTTAACTCCATCCTCGAGGACATTCATAAGGGGGTAACTACTAGATCTCGAGTTGCACATTTATGTGAACATTACTCTTTTGTGTCCTCTATTGAGCCATATAGGGTGGAGGATGCACTAAGAGATTTGGATTGGGTGCTGGCTATGCAAGAGGAGCTCAACAACTTCACGAGGAATGAGGTATGGCATTTAGTTCCACGTCCTAACCAAAATGTTGTAGGTATCAAATGGGTATTCCGTAACAAGCAGGATGAGCATGGTGTGGTGACAAGGAACAAAGCCCGACTTGCGGCCAAAGGTTATTCACAAGTCGAAGGTTTGGATTTCGGTGAAACCTATGCACCCGTAGCTAGGCTTGAGTCAATTCGTATATTACTTGCCTATGCTACTTACCATGGCTTTAAGCTTTATCAAATAGACGTGAAAAGTGCCTTCCTCAATGGACCAATCAAGGAAGAGGTCTATGTTAACCATGTGTATAAACTCTCAAAGGCGCTTTATGGGCTTAAGCAAGCCCCAAGAGCATGGTATGAATGCCTATGAGATTTTCTTATCACTAATGGCTTCAAAGTCGGAAAAGTCGATCCTACACTCTTTACTAAAACTATTGCAAAAGATTTGTTTGTATGCCAAATTTATGTTGATGATATCATATTTGGGTCTACTAACAAATCTACTTGTGAAGAGTTTAGTAGGATTATGATACAAAAATTCGAGATGTCTATGATGGGGGAGTTGAAGTATTTTCTAGGTTTTCAAGTCAAGCAACTCCAAGAAGGCACCTTCATCAGTCAAACAAAGTACACTCAAGACATACTTAACAAGTTTGGAATGAAGGATGCCAAGCCCATCAAGACACCCATGGGAACCAATGGGCATCTCGACCTCGACACGAGAGGTAAGTCCGTAGATCAAAAGGTATACCGGTCGATGATAGTATCTTTACTCTATTTATGTGCATCTCGACCGGATATTATGCTTTTTGCATACATGTGTGCAAGGTTCCAAGCCGATCCTAAGGAAGTTCACCTTAGGGCCGTGAAAAGAATCATGAGATATTTAGTTTACACTCCTAAGTTTGGTGTTTGGTACCCCAAGGGATCCACTTTTGATTTAATAGGATATTCCGATGCCGATTGGGCAGGGTGTAAAATTGATAGGAAGAGCACATCAGGGACTTGTCAGTTTCTAGGAAGATCCCTGGTGTCTTGGGCTTCAAAGAAACAAAACTCAGTAGCTCTTTCTACCGTCGAAGCCGAGTACATTGCCGCAGGTCATTGTTGTGCGCAATTACTTTGGATGAGGCAAAGCCTTAGGGACTAGGGCTACAATTTGAGCAAAGTCCCTCTCCTATGTGACAATGAGAGTGCAATCCGCATGGCGGATAATCCCGTTGAATATAGCCGCACTAAGCACATAGACATCCGGTATCACTTTTTGAGGGATCACCAAGAAAGGGGGGATATCGAAATAGCTTATGTTAGCACCAAAGAACAATTAGCCGATATCTTTACCAAGCCTTTAGATGAGAAAACCTTTAGCAAACTGAGGAATGAGCTAAATATTCTTGATTCTCGGAATTTTGATTGAAACATTGCACACATAGCTCATTTATATACCTTTGGTCATATCTCTTTCATGACTACGACTAATGTGTTTTCAAGTGTATTTCTATGCTAAGTCGTAGATTGAAAGGGAAATGGAGTCTTCGCGAAGACAAGGCTTCCACTCCACTCTATCGGTATCATTTACCCTTCGCCGTCACTCCACATCACTCACATTGGTATAATCTTTCACTCATATTTACTTGTATCAATGGGAGAGAAAATAACAAGGGCTCTCAACGTCTCCGTTTTTGGCGATTAATGCCAAAGGGGGAGAAATATTAAGCCCAAAGCAAAAGGACCACACCACCAACTTCAAAAATTTGATTTACTTACAAAAGTTTGTTTTTCCAATTGGTATTTTATGATAAGCAATTTCTTCAAATTGAATGATATTTTCAATTGGTGATAGATTTTCAAAATTGATATCTAAATATACTTCCAATTGGTATCTATTAAAACCCTCTTGAAAGATAAGAGGAGAATTTCATCTAGGGGGAGTTTTGTTTAGTCAAAGGAAAAGCATTTGAAACAGGGGGAGAAGTTTCAAATCTTGAAAATACTTCTTGCAATCTTATTGATATACCTTTGACTATTTGCAAAAGACTTTGAAAAGAATTTACAAAAAGAATTTGTAAAAACAAAACAAGTGGTGCAAATGTGGTCCAAAATATTAAAAAGAAGAAAGCAATCCATTCACATCTAGTGAAATTATAAATTAGTTTAATTCTAAGTAACATATCCACTTACCTCATGCAAACTAGTTCATTTCTACACTTATATAATTGCTTTGTTTTGTGTTGGCATCAATCACCAAAAAGGGGGAGATTGAAAGGGAAATAGGGTTTAACCTTTTCCTATAAATAATTTTGGTGGTTGAATGCCCAACACAAATAATGGACTAACTAGTTCGCTCTAGATTATATATTCTACAGGTGTATAAAGGTTCAATACAAACCAATAAAAGATTGAAGAAAGGGTTCAAAAACAAAGGAGCAAAAAACCAAGAGTGCCCTGGTCTGGCGTACCGGACTGTCCGGTGTGCCACCGAAAAGTGTCTGGTTCACCAGGACCGTACAATCCTAAACCAGCCACTCTCGGGTTTTCTTGGCTGCTCTCCACTATAATTCATCGGACTATCCGGTGTGCCACCGGACTGTCCGGTGCACCAGCGGAGCAACGGCTATTCAGCGCAACGGTCGACTGCAACGGACGCCTGCAACGCTACAGTGCGCAAACAGTGCGCGCAGAAGTCAGAGCAGTCGCCAGATGCGCACCGGACAGTGAACAGTACATGTCCAGTGCGGCACTGGACTGTCCGGTGCCACTAGAAGACAAAGCCTCCAACGGTCAGAAGCTCCCGAACCCTTACGGTTGGGTGACGTGGCTGGCGCACCGGACAGTGTCCAGTGGTGCACCAGACTGTCCGGTGTGCCATCGACAGCAACCTGCCTCAACGGTCAATTGGTGGTTGAGGGCTATAAATACCCCCCAACCACCACCACTCCTAGCATCCAAGATTTCTGAGTATCACATTCATTACAAGAGCTCTAGCATTCACTCCTATACACAATTCAAAAGATCAAAGCCTCTCCAAGTCCCCAATTCATCTCAAACACTTAGTGACTTGTGAGAGAGAGATTTTGTGTTCTTTTGAGCTCTTGCCTCTTGGATTGCCTTCTTCCTTTCTCATTTCTTTTCTCAAGTGATTTGTAATCGAAGCAAGAGACACCTAAGTGTGTGGTGGTCCTTGCGGGGTCTAAGTGATCCGGGAGATTAAGGAAAAGGCTCATCGGTCTAAGTGACCGTTTGAGAGAGGGAAAGGATTGAAAGAGACTCGGTCTTTGTGACCACCTCGACGGGGACTAGGTTCTTTAGAACCGAACCTCGGTAAAACAAATCACCGTGTTCATCCACCTTATTTGTTGGTTGATTTGTTTTCCCCCCTCTCTCCCGAACTTGTATTTGTTCTAACGCTAACCCCGGCTTGTAGTGTGTTTAAAGTTGTAAATTTCAGATTCCGCCTATCCACCCACCTCTAGGCGACTTTCAAGGAGCTCCAGAATTCCAATAGCTAGACGAAAACTCTAACCCGATGTTGCCAACCAGTTCATCCGCATTAGGTCCAAAGCGTCTTCAAAAGAAGCTCCAGATCGCTAGGGTTCAGTTTTAGCGACGCAAACAGTTACGCCCCCACCCCCGAGAGGCGCGCGCGGCGGTAGATCCTAGGAGCAAGCACGCAACGACGGATCTGGGGGACACGCTCACGGCGGCGGATCCCTGAGGCCAGCGTGCGGCGATGGCCTGTAATACCCACTTTGTAAGAAAATCTAAAAGGAGAAAATTATGTTCCTTTATATACATGTGTGCCATATCTATTTGTCATTTCATGTGAACACCTTATTTGAAAACAGAGGATTAATAAAAGTCATTAAATGGTGCATCATGCTGAGACTTTATTGTGTGTATGTTGTGACTATATAAAATGATGTTAAAAAAATATAGTAGAAGCCAATTTGGAAATAAACATCAAATTGGAAACACTAGAATTTGAGGAGGAAAAGCATTAGTCACCACTAAATAAACTTCTTAAAAATAAATCAATTCATATCATGTCATATTCAAGTGGGATATTTAATTTGAAGACAAGTTTGCCATGGAATTCAAATTTAAATTCAAATTGGAGTTTGAAATGGGAAAGGGAGAAAAGAAAATAGAAAATGAAAAGGAAAAAGACCAAAACCCTGTTTGGGCCGGCAGCTACCCTATTCGGCCCATCCAAGCTTTTCTCCTCGCGCAGCCCTGCATGATCACATGCCTGCGCCAATAGGGCGGGACCACTGTCAGCCTCCCTCTCGCGATCACTTTTCCCTCCCTGCATTCTCTGGCGCGCGGGGCCCGGTTGTCAGCTGCAACCCGCCATTCTCACCCACGCCCTCGTTTCTTCGCCACTGACCGGTAGGCTCTCGTAGTCAGCTCCGTCTTCAACTAAATCCGCGAGCATGGCAGATGCGCGGTCATTGCGTGGGTGGTTTCAACCATCATTCCGCTTTCCTCTCTCGCGGCGCGGACTCTCCAGTCCATAAGGTGTGGGCGCGGACCCCATTCCTTCCCCGTATCCCGCTCCCCACGTCATCCACTGCACCACCGCCGCACCGTGTGTGAGCAAGAGACCACCGCCGCGACTATTCTTCTCGACACCGTGAAATCTCGACCCGATAGCGTTCATGGGTGATCAAGGGAGCCACGCGGAGAGATTTCGTGGCTTCTCCACGCGTGAGGGCCACTGGTCACCCGAGAATTGCTCGTCGTGCCTCGCTGTGACGGCCAAATCCGCCACACGCCGTGGATCGGGTGGCTGCGCTCCCCAATCGCCGATGAGTTACCCATGCCCATGTTCGCTACCTTCTCAATTGCGTTTTGCATCCGTGATACGAGGGGATCGGGTACCAGTGAGCGCTATTGGCATTCCGTCCATGGCGGGCCGCCGCGGTGCTCGGTAGGGGTCGCCGGGATTAACCAGAGGAGGGAGACAGAACCTAGTGCGTTGATCTGTTGATGAACGATGCAGATTAAAGGTTGGAAATCGATTCGGGTTAGGGAGATGTGAGCCGTCTGATTTAGATCGGACAGATGCAAATGTATTGAGGGGTAATTGAATCTGTATCGTATATCCTAGATCGGGCGGACCGCGCCGCGTATCGCTTCACGGGCAGCTAGATTTAATCTGGCTCGTTCGCATCTGATCCAACGGCCAGTGTTAGACGATACCCCTTCACAGGGACTTTTTGCGTAAGAGTCCCTGGGGAAACCACTAATGAACCAACAGTACACCCTGTACAGCGCTCTGTGTCTCGGTTTCTTTTACGCGAGAGCCCCTGCGCTTTCTAGAATTTGAGGCCCAATCCAGCGAGTATTGAAAATCAGAAATTAATTTTTATTGCATAAATAAATGTTAGAACTTGTTTAATTTGTAGAAAATCCATATGAACTCCAAATTGATCCATTCCAGTTCCTAAATTTTTATAATATTATTGTTCATTCATTAGTGCCTCTATTTTGGTATGAAAGACACATTAAAAATTTATCTAGCACTTAATCTTGTATTAAATATATAAAATCTTGGAAAATTTATAACTTAAAATCTATAACTCCAAATTTAATGATTCTAGTTTCTATGATCTTATTTTAATGCCTAGATTATTATTGTGTATTTTATTCACAGGTTGGGTGTGATGCTAAATTTTGCTATACTATGTATATATTGTATTGATGCGAGTAGGCGAGCAAGCTATTGAGGATCCTGAAGTTCAGCTGGTTGAGACTGCTGAGCAGGAGCTCGTTGAAGGTAAGTTGTGCCCTTGATCACTACTTTTACCCAGTCATGTTCTTATTAATCATAATGATCTGCATAGGTTAATTTTGATGGGACCCAATAGGTTACCCTAGATGTTTGACTATCTTTATACCTTGTTTCACCATTGGTTTTACTATTAAATTTTTGGGTAGTACATGCTATTGCTTTATGTGGTTTTGGGTATAGAGATTTTCATTACTCATGATTACACTTTTTATTATCTATTCACTATTTTCTGTGCATGATAAGATCATTATGTTAATGGGAACATGGAGAACCACCTAGGAAAACAGTGCTACCACAAGGGTTTAATGGGACGCCCTTGGCTGATTAACTAGGAAAGCTAGTGGATGACTACCTTACCCGAAAGGGGCAAGGGCAGTAGGGGAGTGGTCAGTGTAGGGAGGTCCTTGGGTTGATTTTGCTATGATGGCGGTCAGGCGAGGGATTCCTGCACTAGAGCTTCCTATAAACTGTAGCGGGTTTTCTGAAGCTAGTGGAACTTTGTAAAGGCCTCGTAGTGGTACCTGTAACACCCTGGTGTTATGAGAACTAAAACGTTGGCATGACATCATATGCATCATCATAATCTTGCTTGATACACCTGGAGTGCATCTGCTAGGTCTAAAAATTTCGAAACAAAGATAATGTGTTGTGTTGATATGAGCTAAAGAGTTTGAAGAGTTAGTGAGTGGTCGAGTGAAAGCAAACTACTCCTGAGCTAAAATTTCTTTGGACATGTGATCTATGTATCAAAGTTGGGCCTTGAGTTAAAGGGCAACTTTATTTTTTTAAGTGATGGATAAAAGATGAGAGACTTGTCTGGCAATCCCAAATGAAACACTAAAATAGCCCAAAAGTGGAATTTTAAATCTAGAGAGAATTTGCTAAAGGTCTAAATATAAAAGTTGCAGGTTTTGGAAAGTTGAACAACTTTCATGTGTGGATATATCCATGTTTTATAGGGAAAGTTGGAGTAAAATGCTAAATTTAGTTTTGTTACAGATTTGAAGTTTGTTGAAAATAACATCAACTAGCTGTTTTTGGGCCTTCATAACTTTTGATTTATAAACATTTTGAAGGTAGACATTAAAACAAGGTTGTAGAGCTACACTAGGGATACAAATTTGCTTAGGGAACCAGGTCTTGAAACCATGTGCAACTGAGTGTAAAACTGGTCCAAAGTAGGGCTGTAATACTTGTGGAGATTCAGACTTAGTGCAATCTCTGAAACTGAAGATTTTATATTCTGAAGCAACTTTGGAGGCCTGTTAGTGGCTGATACATACAACTATGGGTTAAAGTTTATGTACCAAAGTGAAATACCACATGTTGGTGTATAAGTTTGGTTAAAGGTTATGCCCCTAAAGATGTATGGAACTAGGAGAAACAATCGCCCAAAGATGCAATGTGCTGTTCTGGATTTCAGACTTAGTGAAAAACCAGAACCTGAAACTGTGTGTTTTGGTGCAATTTGGAAACCCTTTTGAGTTTAATCCATAGAGTTGTGAGCCATACTCCTTGTGTCAAAGTTGAAGAGTGTATATCAGTGAACAAGTTCCTTTAGGGAAGGTTGGCTTGGTACTGCATAAAAAGTGAAGTAAGCGCTGTCCAATGTTGGACTGTCAGTTTACAGAAACTGAATTTTATTCAGTCCATTGAAAACTGAAATTACAGTGTTTGTTGCTCTGTTGGAGCACATTTGTGACCATTCCATCAGGTTTTAGACTATGGATTATATAGAAAAGTTGGAGACCAAGTATTAGTGAACCACTTTACTTAGGGGTGCTTAGCTCGGTGCTACACAAAGTTGGGAGTAAATCTGTTCCAAAGTGCTTCCTGTCAGCTTCTTGTTTTCAGTTCACTGAAAACGACATTCAGTGGATTGGGTTCACTTTGAGCATGTGTAACTTTTATTCTGTGTAAATTCGGTTTTGGATTGTTGTGGTGACCTGGCAGTGCCATGGTTGGGTAGCAGATTTCATGTTTAGAAAACTTTCAGTTCCAAGAAAGATCTACGATAACTCGAGAAAATTCAGAGTTGGAAGAAAAGGAGAGTGCTGCAATTTCAGGTTCAGTTTGGTCCATTGAATGTTCGGAAATAGTTTGCTCTTCTCAGCATCGGGCTCCTGTAACTTCCAAATCTGCAAACTTGCGGTCGATTTTCAACACAACAAACTGGGAGAGATATTGTTGGGGAGCAAATTTTATTAAACAAAACACCTCTGAATTCGTTTGGAACTAGGAGAAATTTGTGCTTCAGTTTGTGCTGTCCAGTTTTGGATCTGAAACTGAACTATGTTCAGTTTGGAGGAGGGGTTCGGTTCTATACAATGGGCAAATTCAGAAAACTGAAGTCGAGTTTCAGTGATTTCTAGCGAACTTTGGCGCTCTCCTGTGTTGGATCTGTAAAGAATTCCATCATGGTTATTATACCAAAGTGAAAGAGCATCGATCAGTGTACGACTTTGATTAAGGACGATTTACATGTTGCTTAGAAATTGTCGGAGTAAAATTCATTTGAAATTGGGCTGTCAGGCCGGCTCGGAACTTAGTTTCAGTTTTCTGATCGATGGTTGGGCACGCATGCTGCTGTCCACCTATTTGCCTCCTGTGTGGACACCGCTAAATCCAAACTTTTGCCGCTTAACTGAAGCCTGTTTTGCTTGCGCCATTCCATCGCGGCCACATATCCAAACTCGATCGGTGCTGGCTCTATCATGCTCCTTCCACTGTGATAAGGATAGCCACGTGTAACTTTCTGCTCCTTCCGGTACATACACGACGTGCATTCCTGGCCCTAGCATCTTCCCTTCCCTGTAACGCTTGCCTCACTTCGTCTCTCCCAGCCGCCCTCTGATTTTCTTGTCACGGACGTCTCTTTCCCTGCTCATCCTTCTTCCAGCCATCGGTCTCACCACTCACCTCTAGCTCTTTTACCCTCCAGCAGCCATCTACTACCATCAGCCAGGCGTGCGCAACCCATACAGTAGCAGTTTCAGCGAAGCGCATTAGTCATGCCTCAACGTTGGACCTCCACTTCCACTCCCTCTCTTTGGTCGAGCTTCACCTGTTCGCCGATTAGGCTGTGTGTCGTCCTCTCCACGTCCTGCACCTTGATCGATGCTTGTAGCCACGTCCACAGCTGCTACGACTTCGTCGTAGTCTCCTCGTGACGCACTCAACCCCGCAGCTCCTTCACGTCGTCGTCGTCGACATCCCGTAACCTCTCCTCCGACTTCATCGCACTCGCGGTGTCGTCGTGAGGCCGCTAGGTGCCTGCCTCATGGGTTCGCTATCGATTTTTTGTTTCGAACTGCTGGCCATGTATTTAGCATTATTGCTGTCGTTATCTCCTGCAGCTCTTTGCGCTCGGCAAGCTGTCATGCTCGACGTGCTTTTTCCGTGCTGCCCTACGTGTTCCTCTCATTTCTTCGGCTTTGTCACGTGTTAGAGCAGGTATGGTTCGGATATATGCGTAAATGTGGGTGAAAGTCCAAAAGAAATGTATTCTAGTGTGATTGTGGTTGCCTATGGATGGTTAGCGCCATTGTCCTTATTCCATATTTGTGCATGGTGGATTGGAGAAGAAAGGATTTAGATTGTATTTTACCCAATGCTTCTGGCGTCGCTCACCTACTGATCGGTGTTTGGGCTGAACCAGGGATCATCGTCGTTTCTCAGTTCCTGAGTCTGAATTAGTCGTGATTAGCTAGTTCGCTACTCCCGCTAGCTGGCATGTTGTATAGATAGGTTAGATTGATATGTTGGTCACCAAAATTAATGTTGGGTGCTGGAAGTGTTTAAAAATAGAGCACTAAAGATTGTAGAAAAATTTGTGTAAGCTTATCAGGGACATATTGGCTTTTGGGTAAAGTTTAAAGCTGTTGAGCAGGGGTTTTCTTAGCAAACTAATTGTTGCTCAAAATAGAAAAAGGATTTCAACCTTGAGTACTTGGGCACCTAGTGTCTTAATGAAGTGATGAGGTGGCTCAACAAGTTTTGGAGTGATAGGTGAGGTCTAGGGTTAAGTAGCTCCCTAGTAATTGTAGCTTAAGATGCTGGATTATAGGTTTAGTCTAGTAGTAATCTGTGTTGTCTCTTTTACGAGTTGCATTCTCTTTGACATAAGCAAGCATTCATATTCATATCATTTCATGTAGAACACCTAGAAGAAGTGATGTTTGAAGAAGGAGTTCACTTCAGTGCCTGTTGATCCAGTGGTGGAGTTTTATCTAACTACTTACCAGAGTAGAATAATTTTGGGATCTTCTCCTGCAATAAGGCAAGCCCCGGTGCATTTGCCACCTTCCTTGTGTTTACAAAATTTTTATCACTTATATGCTGCATTAGGTTATAGGAGTTTATTGATTAAACCCTTGATGCATTACCATCCTTGAATGGTTGATTACCACACCTTGTCACCTGTTTTATAAAAGCTAGAGATGCTTAGTCATGCTGATAGACTAAGAAAAATGTTTTTGATCTACGACTCATGTTTTTACAAAAAAGAAAATGGGCTTGGGATAACGAAGGCATCAAGACGTTGATAAATTCATTATCCAGGCATGGCCCCTCTGTCAGGCGCCAAAATTTTGAAATAGTTTAAAATGGGACCAGACGCTGAGCAGGAAAGGTTGCCCGTCTGTGTCGATTAAGGACAGTACCGATTGTTGGCCTGATGATCTAGGACCTTTTAACTGGCCACATACCTCGTCATGGGTAAGCCTGAACCTGGCTATTCCATACGTGAAAAGACAACCACGCACTGGGCGTGGGAGATGGTGGGAGTAGCAGTTACCCTCCTGGCAAGAGGCTGAATGGTAGGGTAATGTGCTCCCGGGTAGCGCGGACCAATTCATGTAGTGGAGGATCTGTGGGAATGGTTGACATATGCAAGGACTTCTCGGATATGAAGACTGGATCGTTGCCCTTCATCGTAGATAACAAGCAAAACAAAATTTGGATTTTAAAAGCAACCTAGTGTAGGTCAAGTGAATGATCTAGATTAGGAAAATGCTAGATTCAGGCTAGAAGATTCAGGTATTAAACTAACTTGTGAAATAAAACTTGGCTTAAGGACCCACTTCTAGTAAGCTTTTCTGCAAAATGAGTCATTGAACTTTGATGAGCTTTACCTTGATTCCCAAAAGCCAGCATACCCTTGAGAGTCTTTTCTTTAGTCGGGTAAGTCTTGCTGAGTAATTGCATACTCAGGGTTTTATCCCTTGTTGTTTTTGTAGGAGAAGTTTTATTCCCTTATCTTTGGGTTAGTTACTTCGTGTGGAGGACTTGAAGCTTAGAAGGTTTTTATATATCTCTTATGGAAATGCTTCACCCTTCCAATTATTGTAGTTAAGTTATGCCCTTCGAGTACTATCAGGACTTGTAATAAATACATCTCTTTCTACCATGTAAAACTTGAGTTCTGGAATGTAAAGTGTACTTTGTAAAAGTCTTCCGCTCTATCTCCAATGTATGTGTATCAAATGTGATTACTGTAATATACTTGTTATGTGGGAGATCCTTGGGATGATGAGTTCTAGTTGGAGAACTCGATAGCCTTGTTAAGTCACCCGGTACACGTGCACAGCCATCTGAGGCCATTAAGGCAAGGATTGGTGTATGTGGGCCAGATAACTTGGGAAGGCAGTCACAGTACCCTGCCTCGCTTCCTTGGTAGAGGTGTATGGGGTCTGATCAACTCCGTGGCAAATGGGTAACACGACTTGTGGGTAAAGATGCGCAACCTCTGCAGAGTGTAAAACTGGTATACTAGCCGTGCTGACGGTCATGAGCGGCTCAGACACTCATATGATTAGTTTATAGAACTTAAACCTAATTTGTCATTTCATCGCATTGGGATTATTTATTATTACTTTTATTTATTATTTCTAAGGTTTAGTATTTACTTACACTTAGTAACTGCTAATAAAACTTTGACCAACTTATAAAAGCAATGCTCAGCTTCAGCCTTTATTACATTGATTTGCCTTACACTTCACATGAACTCCCACCTTTGGTGAGTTCATGCACATTATTCCCCACGACTTGTTGAGCTATGATCGTGTGTGACCTCACTCTTGCTGTCTCACACCCCCACAGGAGAAGAACAGGTGGTCGAAGAGGAGCCGCCTAACACAGAGGCTTTCGACTTGATCTAGGTGGCATCTCTCAATCAGCTTTGTGGCGCCAGGGAATAATATATAGTTCGCTTTATTTCATCATTTATTTTTGTAAGACTTCCGCTATGTAATAAGCACATTTATGATATTTATGACATTTATCTCTATGCACTCTGTTATTATATGTGTTGTCTTCTCTGGCGCATATATGAGATGCACCCAGATTTGTTCCTTAAAGCCCGGGTGTGACAGAAGTGGTATCAGAGGAAATGTTGACTGTAGGACAAAACCTAGATAGAAATGGACAAAACCCTTACCTACTTACCTTACTCTGATTCTTTCTATACTCATCTTATCTTGACCCTATCTCACCTTTTGTTGTTCTACTCTGATCATTCTTACCTTTTCTACTCTGAGACAAGATGGATTTCACACCTTGGAATACTACGTTTATGACCTTCTTAGGAGATAGGAGGCCTAAGACAAAATCAAAACTATTTTCTCTATTTAAAAATGTTGTTTGATTGTTCTGATGGTAAATGTCTGATTTGCTTCTTTGATTGATTAAAATATTATATATGGACATCTTAGCATGTACCACCATAAGGTAATGAATTAGCTTTAGTAGGTAAATTACCAATCTGTTTAGCTAATAAATTCCCCCAAAGTAACATGCTTCGTAATTACTGTCTTATCTACTATTCTCTCTTACCATATGTTTCTAACTCAGATGGTCAATACAAGGAAGGGTGGTGGAATTGATCTACCTCCTAATCGACACACTCGGAGGATATTTAGACAACCCCAGCCACAACCAGCAGAGATGGATCCTCCACCACCGCCTCCACCAGGCAGAGTTGACCCAATGGTTGCAGCTCAGATGAGGATGATGCAACAGATGGCAGACACTATGGTAGATATGCGTGCGCAGATGCAGCAAGAACGCTAGGAGATGCGCCAGGAGAGAGAGGAGATACGCTAGGAGCTGCGCCAAGAACGAGAAGAGATACGCCAGGAGAGAAGGGTGCAGCAGTAGCAACAACAACAACAAGCACCACTGCCTCCACCACCACCACCAGTTCCACCCCGGGACAAGCACCGGGAATTTATGAGCCACAAGCCGCCAACCTTTGCCATTTCGCCAGATCCACTAGATGCTGATGATTGGCTGAAGTCAATTGAGAAGATGCTCAACATCGCCCAATGTTCTAACCAGGAGAAAGTTCTTTATGCCTCTGGTCGTCTGACAGGTCCTGCTGCTGACTGGTGGGATTCTTATGTTGCTACCCATGATGCTGCTGACACTATTACTTGGGCGGAATTTAGTACACAGTTCAGAAACTACCACATTCCTGCGGGATTGATGAAGATCAAGAAGGAGTTTCTGTCATTGAAGCAAGGCAACATGTCTGTCAGTGAGTACCGAGACAAATTCATTCAGCTGTCAAGATATGCTTCGGATGAGGTGGTTGATGATGAAAGGAAGCAAGAGCACTTCATAGAAGGACTCAATGGGCCCCTACAGTATGCACTGGTTGCACACACATTTCCATCATTTCAGAGGCTGCTGGATAAAGCTCTTGCTATTGAACACAAGCGTGTTCAACTAGGAGACTTGAAGAGGAAGGCTATTTCACAGGGGCAGGGTAGAAGCAGTGTTCGTCCTCGCTATGTTCCGCCATAGGGTACACCTACTCGTCCAGGAGGAGGACCACGCCCAGCTCAGTACGCTCCACAGAGGTCTCCACGGATACCTCCCACTCGTCAGGCTGCTCCCACTGGCACCCCAACGAGGCCTACAGGACAGAAGACAGGCCCTACATGCTTCAAGTGCAATCAGATTGGGCACTATGCTAATGCTTGTCCGGTGGGGAATTCTGGTACACCAGCTAAAAACAAGCAACAGACTCCTGGCAAGGGATACTCTATTGCCAGGGTTAATCAAGTCAGTGTTGATGCTACTCCTGATGGTGCTGACATCGTACTTGGTATGTTTTACATTAATGCCATTCCTGCAACCATATTATTTGATTCTGGTGCTACACATTCATTCATGTCTGCTCGATATGCGAACACAAATGAGATACCACTGCTAAATATGAGAAAACCAATGATAGTAATCACACCTAAAGGGCCTATTGAGGCAAATCAAATGACACGTAGATTGACATTAACAATTATGGGAAGAGAATTTGGAGCTACTGCTATAATATTAGAGGCAAGCAGTATAGATCTAATCTTTGGTACGTCATGGTTAAGAAAGGTAAAGGCCATTACAGCATGTGGTAGGGGTACAGTAGAACTCACCAGCCCTAAAGGAGAAAGATTTCAAGTTCAAATTGCAGTAACCACCTCTTCCAGACATGCGATGTACTTTATAGCGAGGGACTTTGTTGGTGACAACATCCGTGTGGTTAGAGATTTTCCGGATGTCTTTCTAGAGGAGTTACCAGGGATGCCACCAGATAGGGAAGTTGAGTTTGTTATTGCTCTTACCTGGGACTGCTCCTATTTCTAAACGACCTTATAGGATGTCTGTAGAAGAGTTAAAGGAACTTAAGTAGCAATTAACAGAATTACAAGAGGCTGGGTACATTCGTCCGAGTTCCTCACCTTGGGGAGCACCAGTTCTGTTTGTACAGAAGAAGGATGGTTCGCAACGGATGTGTGTGGACTATAGATCCCTTAATGATGTTACTGTGAAGAACAAGTATATGTTACCCCACATTGAGGATTTATTTGATCAGTGAGAGGTGCCAGGGTATTCTCGAAGATTGATCTCCGATCGGGATACCATCAAATGAAGATTAGACCATCGGATATCCCCAAGACGGCTTTCTCAACCCGATATGGATTATATGAGTTCATTGTTATGTCGTTTGGATTAACCAATGCACCAGCTTATTTTATGAATTTGTTGAATAAGGTGTTTATGGAGTATTTGGACAGATTCGTTGTAGTGTTCATCGACGATATTCTTATTTATTCCAATAGTGATAGTGATCATGAGGAACATCTAAGATTGGTGCTACAGAGGCTACGAGATAATCAACTCTACGCCAAGTTTAGCAAGTGCGAGTTCTGGATTGACAAGGTGCCATTCCTTGGATATATCATTTCTAATGGAGGAATATCTGTGGATCCTGCTAAAGTTAAGGAGATAATGGCGTGGAGCGTACCCACTACAGTTATGGAAATTCAGAGTTTCTTGGGACTTGCAGGATATTATCGGAGATTTATTGAAGGATTTTCTAAGATTGCTAAGCCTATGACCTCGCTTCTGGAGAAGGGAAGAGAGTTTAAGTGGGACGAGAAGTGCCAATAAAGCTTTGATCAATTAAAGAAAAGATTGATGTCACCACTAGTGTTGGTTATGCCGGATCTACAGAAGGGATTTGACATTTATTGTGATGCATGTGGCCAAGGATTAGGATGTGTGCTCATGCAAGAAGGACATGTGATCGCCTATGCGTCTCGTCAGTTGCGAAAACATGAATTGAACTACCCCACTCATGACTTAGAACTGGCAGTCGTTGTGCATGCGCTTAAGATTTGGAGACATTACATTATGGGAACTAAGTGCCAAGTATACATGGATCATAAGAGTTTGAAGTACATATTTACTCAGAAGGATCTCAACCTTAGACAACGTCGTTGGTTGGAGCTTATTAAGGATTATGATTTGGAGATTCACTATCACCCGGGCAAGGCGAATTTGGTTGCATATGCCTTGAGTCGGAAGGAGCACGTTCATTCAGCTATTGTTGCCCAGCTACCCGATGAGATTGTTGAGGATTTCAGGAGACTCAACCTGGGAATTGTTACGCACACTGAAGGAGTCACCATTGAATTGGAACCTACCTTGGAGCAAGAAATTCGTAAGGGTCAGGTTGGTGATGCTAAAATTCAAGAGATTAAGGATCTGATTGCTGAAGGTAGAGGTCTAGAATTCACGGACGATGAGCAAGGCACTATATGGTTCAAGGATCGGATATGTGTTCCTGAGATTGATAGCCTTCGTGAGACTATATTGAAAGAAGCCCATGATTCTGATTACTCTATCCACCCTGGTAGCACTAAGATCTATTAGGATTTGAAGCAGAAGTATTGGTGGTATGGGCTGAAAAGAGATGTTGCTGCACATGTGGCTAAGTGTGATGTGTGTCAAAGGGTCAAAGCCGAACATCAAAGACCAGTTGGACTATTGTACCTGCTTAAGATACCCGAATGGAAATGGGAAGAAATAGGCATGGATTTCATTGTTGGACTACCTCGCACTCCGACAGGGTATGACTCTATTTGGGTGATTGTGGATAGATTGACAAAAGTCGCTCATTTTATACCAGTGAGGACTAATTACACGGGAGCCAAGCTAGCAGAATTGTATATGACTCGGATAGTTTGTCTACATGGTGTGCCTAAGAAGATCGTGTCAGACCGAGGATCGCAGTTCACTTCTCGGTTTTGGAAGAAGTTGCATGAGAGCTTGGATACATAGTTGAATTTCAGTTCGACCTACCATCCCCAAACTGATGGGCAGACAGAGAGGACTAACCAAGTACTGGAAGATATGTTAAGAGCTTGTGCTCTTAAGCATGGAGGAAGTTGGGGCAAGAGTCTACCTTATGCTGAGTTCTCTTATAATAATAGTTACCAGGCCAGTCTGAAGATATCACCATTTGAGGCTTTATATGGCAGGAAGTGCATGACTCCTCTGTATTGGGATCAGACAGGAGAAAGACAGTTCTTTGGGCCTGAACTTATTCAGGAGGCAGAAGAACAAGTGCGAATGATAAGAGAGAATCTGAGAATTGCACAATCAAGACAGAAGAGCTATGCTGATACCCAGAGAAGACTACTAGAGTTTAAGGAGGGTGATCACGTGTATCTGAAGGTGTCACCGATCCGGGGTATGAGGAGATTTAAAGTTAAAGGCAAGTTGTCCCCTCGCTTCATTGGACCTTTTTTGAAATTAAAGCGAGTGGGAGAAGTGGCATATCAACTAGAATTACCCGATCATCTTGCGGATGTACATAACGTCTTTCACGTGTCACAACTGAAGAAGTGCCTCAGGGTACCTGAGGAGCAGCTACCGATGGAGGATCTGAGTGTTCAAGATGATCTGACTTATACGGAATACCCTATCAAGATTCTGGACACTTTGACTCGAGTTACAAGAAATAAGGTGATAAAGATGTGCAAAGTACAAAGGAGTCACCATGGTGAACATGAAGCTACTTGGGAGAGAGAAGAAGAGCTTCACATAGATTTTCCCCATCTTTTCCGTAGCCCTTCTTAAATCTCGAGGACGAGATTCTTTGTAAGGGGGTAGGATTTGTAATACCTACTTTGTAAGAAAATCTAAAAGGAGAAAATTATGTTCCTTTATATACATGTGTGCCATATCTATTTGTCATTTCATGTGAACACCTTATTTGAAAACAGAGGATTAATAAAAGTCATTAAATGGTGCATCATGCTGAGACTTTATTGTGTGTATGTTGTGACTATATAAAATGATGTTAAAAAAATATAGTAGAAGCCAATTTGGAAATAAACATCAAATTGGAAACACTAGAATTTGAGGAGGAAAAGCATTAGTCACCACTAAATAAACTTCTTAAAAATAAATCAATTCATATCATGTCATATTCAAGTGGGATATTTAATTTGAAGAAAAGTTTGCCACGGAATTCGAATTTAAATTCAAATTGGAGTTTGAATTGGGAAAGGGAGAAAAGAAAATAGAAAGGAAAAGGAAAAAGACCAAAACCCTGTTTGGGCCGGCAGCTACCCTATTCGGCCCATCCAAGCTTTTCTCCCCACGCAGCCCTACACGATCACACGCTTGCGCCGATAGGGCGGGACCACTGTCAGCCTCCCTCTTGCGATCGATTTTGCCTCCCTGCATTCTCTGGCGCGCGAGGCCCGGTTGTCAGCTGCAACCCGCCATTCTCGCCCACGCCCTCGTTTCTCCGCCACTGACCGGTAGGCTCTCGTAGTCAGCTCCGTCTTCAACTAAATCCGCGAGCATGGCGGATGCGCGGTCGTCGTGCGGGTGGTTTCAACCACCATTCCGCTTTCCTCTCTCGCGACGTGGACTCTCCAGTCCATAAGGTGTGGGCGCGGACGCCCTTCCTTCCCCGTATCCCGCTCCCCACGTCATCCACTGCACCGCCGCCGCGCCGTGTGTGAGCAAGATACCGCCGCCACGACTGTTCTTCTCGACGCCGTAAAATCTCGACCCAATAGCATTCGTGGGTGATCAAGGGAGCCGCGCGGAGAGATTTCGTGGCTTCTCCGTGTGTGAGGGCCACTGGTCACCCTGGAATTGCTCGCTGTGCCTCGCTGTGGCGGCCAAATCCGCCCTGCGCCATGGATCGGGTGGCTGCACTCCCCAATCGCCGGTGAGTTACCCATGCCCATGTTCGCTACCTTCTCAATTGCGTTTTGCATCCGTGATACGAGGGGATCGGGTAACAGTGAGCGCTATTGGCATTCCGTCCATGGTGGGCCGCCACGGTGCTCGGTAGGGGTCGCCGGGATTTAACCAAAGGAGGGAGACGGATCCTAGTGCGTCGATCTATTGATGAACGATGCAGATTAAAGGTTGGAAATCGATTCGGGTTAGGGAGATGTGAGCCGTCCGATTTAGATCGGACAGATGCAAATATATTGAGGGGTAATTGAATCTGTACCGTAGATCCTAGATCAGGCGGACCATGCTGCGTATCGCTTCACGAGCAGCTAGATTTAATCTGGCTCGTTCGCATCTGATCCAACGGCCAGTGTTAGAAGATACCCCTTCGCAGGGACTTTTTGCGTAAGAGTCCCTCGGGAAACCACTAATGAACCCGCAGTCCACCCTGTACAGCGCTCTGTGTCTCGGTTTCTTTTATGCGAGAGCCCCTGCGCTTTCTGGAATTTGAGGCCCAATCCAGTGAGTGTTGAAAATCAGAAATTAATTTTTAATGCATAAATAAATGTTAGAACTTGTTTAATTTGTAGAAAATCCATATGAACTCCAAATTGATCCATTCCAGTTCCTAAATTTTTGTAATATTATTGTTCATTCATTAGTGCCTCTGTTTTGGCATGAAAGACATATTAAAAATTTATCTAGCACTTAATCTTTTATTAAATATATAAAATCTTGGAAAATTCATAACTTAAAATCTATAAATCCAAATTTAATGATTCCAGTTCCTATGATCTTATTTTAATGCCTAGATTATTATTGTGTATTTTATTCACATGTTTGGTGTGATGCTAAATTTTGCTATACTATGTATGTATTGTGTTGATGCGAGTAGGCGAGCAAGCTACTGAGGATCCTGAAGTTTAGCTGGTTGAGACTGCTGAGCAGGAGCTCGTTGAAGGCAAGTTGTGCCCTTGATCACTACTTTTACCCAGTCATGTTCAAATTAATCATAATGATCTGCATAGGTTAATTTTGATGGGACCCAATAGGTTACCCTAGATGTTTGACTATCTTTATACCTTGTTTCACCACTGGTTTTACTATTAATTTTTTGGGTAGTACATGTTATTGCTTTATGTGGTTTTGGGTATAGAGATTTTCATTACTCATGATTACAATTTTTATTATCTGTTCACTATTTTCTGTTCATGATAAGATCATTATGTTAATGGGAACATGGAGAACCACCCGGGAAAACAGTGCTACCACAAGGGTTTAATGGCGCCCTTGGCTGATTAACTAGGAAAGCTAGTGGATGACTACCTTACCCGAAAGGGGCAAGGGCAGTAGGGGAGTCGTCAATGTAGGGAGGTCCTTAGGTTGATTTTGCTGTGATGGCGGTCAAGCGAGGGATTCCTGCACTGGAGCTTCCTATAAACTGTAGCGGATTTTCTGAAGCTAGTGGAACTTTATAAAGGCCTCATAGTGGTACCCTGCCTCGCTTCCTTGGTAGAGATGTATGGGGTCTAATCAACTCCATGGCAAATGGGTAACACGACTTGTGGGTAAAGATGTGCAACCTCTGACAGAGTGTAAAACTGGTATACTAGCCGTGCTCATGGTCAAGAGCGGCTCGGACACTCACATGATTAATTTATGGAACTTAAACTTAATTTGTCATTTCATCGCATTGGGATTATTTTATTATTACTTTTATTTATTATTTCTAAGGCTTGATATTTACTTACACTTAGTAACTGCTAATAAAACTTTGACCAACTTATAAAAGCAATGCTCAGCTTCAGCCTTTATTACATTGATTTGCCTTACACTTCACATGAACTCCCACCTTTGGTGAGTTCATGCGCATTATTCCCCACAACTTGTTGAGCTATGATCGTGTGTGAGCTCACTCTTGCTATCTCACACCCCCCACAGGAGAAGAACATGTGGTCGAAGAGGAGCCACCTAACACAGAGGCTTTCGACTTGATCTAGGTGGTGTCTCCCAGTCAGCTTTGTGGCGCTAGGGAATAATATTGTCAGTGTTTCGGACCCGGGGGGTCCCTGGACCGACGAGTGAAATCACTGCATGCCCCTGCCCAGATGGGTTGGCGCGGGATGGAACACGAGAGGTGGGACAAGCCTCGTATTATCCTGCACCAGGGGTGCCGCTCGTAGTAGGGGTTACAAGCGCGTCGTGTTAGGGAGAGAGAGAGAGACAGAGTGCGGGAGCCCGTTCGTCTGCCCCTTCCCCTCGCGCGAACCCCCCTCAGGATGGCCTTGGACCTCCCTTTTATAGACGCAAGGAGAGGGTCCAGACGTACAACGGGGGGGGGGGGGGGGCATAGCTATGCGCTAACGTGTCTGGTAGTGGAGTGCCTAAGCCCTGTGTACATGCCAACGTGGCTGTTGGGAGAGAGCTTGGGCCCTGTACATGTGACGGCGTGGCCGTTGGAGGAGCGCCTGAGTCCTGTAGGAGCACAGCTGGCAGTGCGGCAAGGATCCTGCTGATGTCTCCTTGCTGCCATAAGGGGCTGAGAGCCACCGGCGTCATGGTGCACGCGGGGCACCATCATTACCCGTCGCCGGGGTAAGCCAGATGGGACGCCGGTCTTGTTCCTTGTAACCTGAGCAGGCTAGGAATAGGGCAATGATGTATCCCCTATTGGCGCGGTCGGTCCAAGCCCAAGGTCGGGCAAGGCGGAGACTTCTCTTGAGGCCGAGGCCGGGGTCGGGCGAGGACACGATTCCTCCCAAGACCGGGGTCGAGGCCGAGTACGGGGGTCGGGCGAGGCGGAGACCTCCTCCGGAGGCTGGAGCCTGAGGTCGGGCGAGGCGGAAACCTCCTCCCGAGGCTGGAGCCTGAGGTCGGCCGAGGCAGAGCTTCCTGTTGCGCCCGAGGCCGAACTCGGTGGTTGATACGGCAGTCGGAGTAGGGCGAGCAACGCTGTTTTCTTGTCACATCAGTACAGTAAAGAAGAGGGGCAAAGTGACTGCGGTCACATCGGCCTGGCCGACTGAGGCGCGTGTGTCAGGATACGGCGTCAGGCATCCCCTGCATTGAATGCGCCTGCGAAGCGGTCGGTTGGTGAGGCAGTCTGGCCAAGGTTGCTTCACAACAAAGCCTGCTCGAGCCAGGCTTCGGGAGAGCCGAGGGGGCGCCCGCTGCCTGAGGAGGCCCTCGGGCGAGGCGTGAACTCGTCTAGGATTACTGCTCCGGCCCGAGGCTGGGCTCGGGCAAGATCGCGTCCCTTGGGTAGACGAAGCCTTGACTTGAACCGCACCCGTCAGTTGGTCTGAGGGTGTTTACCAGCCATGATTAGGAGTGTTGGGGGTACCCCTAATTATGGTACCCGACAGTAGCCCCCGAGCCTCGAAGGGAGTGTTGGTACTCGCTTGGAGGCTTTTGCCGCATTTTCGGTGAGGGGACCGGCTTTTCTCGGTTTTTGCCTTGTTCTGGTGGGTGCACGTGAGCGCACCCGCCGGGTGTAGCCCCCGAGGCCTCGGAGGAGTGGTTTGATTCCTCTGAGGTCTGAATGCTTTTCGTGGTGCCTCGGCCGGTCTGATCGTTCCCTCATGCGGCCTGGCCGTAGCCTAGGTGCGTGGTCGGGTTCCAAGTTTTCAAGCTGGTTTGTTGACGCTGTCAACAGTTTTGGCCATAGCCGGGTGCGAGAGCAGCCCCCGAGCCTCTGCACGGAGCGAGAGGACGATCAAGGGCTTTCCCGACTTTTATCATACGCCTCTGCGTCGCCTTTCCGCAAGGAGGAGGGGGGAAAGCGCCATGTTGCCCTCGGAGGGTGCCGAACATGGTGTTTCCAGTGAGCTGCTAACGGGTGATCCGAGTGGACGCCCGTGCCCCGTTCGTTAGGGGTTGGCTGGTGGCCCAGAGGCACGCTCCAAAAGTACCTGCGGGTGATTCGCCGGACCTAGACCCCTTCGACAGGGTCCGAGGGCTCGATGCCTCCCTCCGGTGGGATTCCGTTACAAATCGCTCCCGCCGGTCTCGGAAATGTCCTAGGGTACCTCAGGAGCGTAGCCCGAGCCTCGACCATGTATCGGACGTACCCAGAGTCATCCCTCACTCCTCGTGCTCTAGGGCGACTGTCGAACACTTCCGAGGGGCCAGCCTACGAACCCCTGATCAGTAATGGGCACGGAGCCCGAGCATTCTGGGGCGGCTGTTGAACCCTTCCGAGGGGCCAGCCTTCGAACCCCTGATCAGTAATGGGCTTGAAGTCCGAGTGCTCTGGGGCGGCTGTCGAAACCCTTCCGAGGGGCCAGCCTTTGAACCCCTGATCAGTAGGAGGGCTCGGGGTCCGCTTCCTTCGCCGAGAAGGATCCTTTCCACAACATCCCCTTTCCTGACCCCTGTAGCAAGAGAGAGAGAGAGGAGGAGGGGAAGGATATGAATTTAAATAAGGTGGCGCACCTTTTTTGACGCGGTCATTATGGCAAAGGCGAAGCGACGCCCGCCTCGCCTGCCAGAGGTGTCGCCTGCTCCGTCGGGGAGTTAATGCGGCGGGATGGGCGATTCGCGTGGCGCCCGTTGCGCGCGAGCCATTCGAGGAACGGAACACGGGTGCGTCGTCTTCACGCCGTGGGAGAGGGCTCTCGTGTCGCTTCAGGATGGGACGCGAGCCTGCGGGTGATTTGACCGCTGCTTCCGCTGCAGTTACTGCCGGCCCACTTTTGGGCCATGCCGACCGTCGCGCCTGTCCCTGCAGTCGACTAACCCGTGGCCGCCGCCTTTAGTTGGCACTGTTGGGTCACGCGCAGGGCTGCCTTGAGACGCGGTACTGGTTCCGCAGTCGAGGAGGCGCAGCATTGGCGCGAGTGGTGGGGTAGCTTCTTGTACGTCATAACCGGCGCGCCGGTTACATGACATGCGGGCCCGCTTCCTTTGCGCTGGTCCACCGGATATGGTCGAAGCCGAAAGGGCGCACAGTTGCGGTGCAGTTGGATGCCTGTCGCGTGGCGGTCCACCATTTTGACCACCAATTTCTGCGAAGATGGGAGAGCGCTTGTAACCGCGGGGCGGTTACATGCCTCGCGTGCGGCGGTTCGCCTTCTTTGCGCTTCGTATCAGCTCGCATGATGTGTGGGTCCCAGCCCCCGTGTCGTATGGGGAGAACCCTGGAGTATGTCAGTGTAGACTTCGCCCGTGACGCTAAGGGGTGCAAGTGAGGAGGTCTGCCTATAAAAGGGGGATCGATCCCCCGGGCAGTGGCCATGCCTTCGTTTTCCCCTCATGCATTGCGCCCTTCCATCTTTTGAGCCCCCGGATGGGGAGCACCAGCGCCGCCTTGCTCTTGCTGTCGTTGGAGGAGCGTCGCCTCATGGAGATCGGCGCCCTTCAGCCATCGCTCGGCTTCAAGGATTTTCGTTGTGCGGGCTGAGGCGGAGGGCGTGCCGAGCCGGGTTTCGCTTCCCATGTGGGCCGGCGACCCGCTTCTTCCTCCAACATTTGGGGGAAAAGGGCATCCTCCAGCCCTGCGGAGGTGATGTCCTCCAGCCGTGCGAGGGAAGGCGAACTGCTGCTGCCCGGTCTGGGCGCAGCCGTACGTCCCCTACCTGGGCAACGGTCGTGCCGTACGCCGGTGGCTGCTGTCACCGCCTTTGTGGAGAGGGCGGACCTCGACAACGCGGGTTTGGTCGGCCGTAGACGTCGTCATCTGCAGCGTGTCCGGCTCGCTGGCCCAGCTGGCTCTGGCACCGCTCCCGATGCTGCCTCCTGCCGCTTGGTCCTCGTGGGGACTGACGCTGGTCGGTCCTCGAGGATTTGAGTGGGGATCTGCCGGCGAGCCGCTTGGAGTTCGTCATCCTGCGGGCCCCCTGGTGTGGAGGTTGTTCATACCCGTGGGAGCGGAACCGGAGTCCCGTTTGTAAGGTGATATACTGGGTTTTTGCCGGAGCAAAATGTAACCGCTTCAAGTACTTAGACATTCGTCGTAGGTCGGGAGAACCGCCGAGGGTTCTACCGACGTCTAAGTCTGTGTAGCATAGTTACCCCAAGTATATGTGCTGTTCTTTGTGGCTGTCGAGGCCTGAACATTTGGGTATTTTGAGTATGAAGCTGTGTGTCTTCCTCATTCCGAGCACTAAGACTTGCCTGTTGGCTAGCCGAACCACTTAACTGAGCGTGAGTTGCCTTTCGCGGAAGGTGATGAGTGAGGTATCCGTATCCGTATCCGTATCCCGGAAGGCGTAGGAGTCCCTCGGCTCGGTCGGCCTTGCCGCTCTAGGCCTCTCTTGCTCAGTTTTTAGAAACCTCGGCTGCTCTGCGATGACCCAGAGCCGGAGACAGCGGTGTTAGCGCGGACAGAGGCGGAGTCGGCTCGGAAAGAGACTTCGTCGGCCCGGGAGCTGGCGGCTTCCTAGGCCAAGGAAGATGTGGCAGCAGCCGCTGGAGCTTGGCCAAGACATCTGCTGGCGCGGTGCTGGCGTCCTCCCTTAGGTGGAGGTCCTTTCGCCTGGGTCGCCGTCCGAGGCCGGGCCAGGTTCCGCCGAGGGTGGAAACAACGCCGAGGGTGCTGCTGCTCCCCCCCCGATGCCCGAACCTGCAGGAACAGTTTGTCTGTAGCATTCGCATGTTTTTTCGCGGCCGCCGAGACCTAAACACTTTATCGTCATGTTAAAAAGCTACGTCTCCTTTCCTCTTGTTTCGAGCATCACGACTTGTCTGTCAGTAGCAGAATCGTTTATCCAAGCGAGAGTTACTTTTCGCAGAAGGTGATGAGTGAGGTATCCGTATCCCAAAGGCGTAGGAGTTCCTCGGCTCAGTCGGCCTTGCCGCTTATGTGCACTCTCATTTGGTTGTAGGATTCTGTTATTGATACAATCGAGAAGGCACGAAAGTCATTTTCTACCCGAGTGTTTGGACTTGTTCGGTGGCAGGATCGCTTATCCGAGCGTGAGTTACTTCTCGCGGAAGGTGATGAGTGAGGTATCCGTATCCCGGAGGCGTAGGAGTTCCTCGGCTCAGTCGGCCTTGCCGCTTACGTGTACTCTCGTCGTTCTCAGGATCCCGCTATCGATACGGAAGTCGAAAGCACAAAGGTCGTTTTGGTATAAAATTTTTCCGAGGAAAATTTTGACGCGGAGGGGGTTCCCCCCTTCTAGCCCCCGAGGGAGGGTCGGGCTTTGCTGAGGCAAGGCCGACCCTTCCTTGACGGTTAGACTTTATGTATGTAAACGAGGTACATGAACGACTTAAAACATCTTAAGGGTAGAAGCGATGTAGCTGTTGGATGTTCCAAGCGTTGCTGTAGACCTCGCCTTGGTCGTTGGCCAGCTTGTATGTTCCAGGCTTCAAAACCTTAGCGATGATGAAGGGCCCTTCCCAGGGAGGAGTGAGCTTGTGGCGCCCTCGGGCGTCCTGTCGCAGACGGAGCACCAAGTCTCCTACTTGGAAGCCTCGGGGCCGGACGCTTCGGGCGTGGTAGCGCCGCAGCGACTGCTGGTACCGTGCCAAGTGTAGTAAGACGGTGTCCCGTGCCTCCTTGAGCTGGTCCAGCGAGTCCTCGTGGCTAGTCTGGTTGCTTCGGTCGTCGTACGCCCTTGTCCTCGGGGAGCCGTATTCTAAGTCCGTGGGGAGGACGGCCTCGGCCCCATAGACTAGAAAAAACGGCAAGAAACCCGTGGCACGGCTTGGCGTCGTCCTCAGACTCCAGACTACCGAGGGTAGCTCTTTCATCCACCGTTTGCCGAACTTGTTGAGGTCGTTGTAGATCCTCGGTTTGAGTCCCTGCAAAATCATACCGTTGGCACGCTCCACCTGCCCATTCGTCATGGGGTGAGCTACGGCGGCCCAGTCCACACGGATGTGGTGGTCGTCGTAGAAGTCCAGGAACTTTTTTCCGTTGAACTACGTGCCATTGTTAGTGATGATGGAGTTTGGGACCCCGAACTGATGGATGATGTTGGTGAAGAACGCCATCGCCTGCTCGGACCTGATGCTGGTCAAGGGTCGGACCTCGATCCACTTGGATAATTTGTCGATGGCGACCAGCAGGTGCGAGAAGCCCCCGGGTGCCTTCTGCAAGGGACCGACGAGGTCTAGACCCCATACAGCAAACGGCCAGGTGATGGGTATCTGAGAGCACCTAGAGGGGGGGGGGGGTGTGAATAGGTGATCCTGTCAATCTTAAAACTTAAGCCACAAAACTTGGTTAAGTGTTAGCACAATAATTGCCAAGTGGCTAGAGAGGAGTCAAAACACAATAACCACAAGAGATCAATCACGGAGATGGCACGGTGGTTATCCCGTGGTTCGGCCAAGACCAACGCTTGCCTACTCCACGTTGTGGCGTCCCAACGGACAAGGGTTGCAATCAACCCCTCTCAAGTGGTCCAAAGACCCACTTGAATACCACGGTGTTTTGCTTGCTTTTCTTAATCCCGTTTGCGAGGAATCTCCACAACTTGGAGCCTCTCGCCCTTACACTTGAAGTTCACAAAGAAGCACAGAGCAAGGGAGGGATTAGCAACGCACACAAGACACACAAATCAGAGTGTCAATACGCACACAAGTCGCAACAAGAGCTCGCAACGCAACCCAATGAGTTTACAACTCCACTAGAGCTCTATATGCTATCACAAAGAAACAAATGCGCGGAATCGAAGTCTTGGTGCTTAGGAATGTTGTAAGAATGCTTGGTGTCCTCCTCCATGCGCCTAGGGGTCCCTTTTATAGCCCCAAGGCAGCTAGGAGCCATTGAGAACATTCCTGGAAGGCAGATCTTGCCTTCTGTCGACTGGCGCACCGGACAGTCCGGTGCACCACCGGACACTGTCCGGTGCAGATCTCCTTTCTTATTTGGCGAAGCCGACCGTTGGAGTCTGAGAGCCGTTGGCGCACCGGACACTGTCCGGTGCACCAATGTGACCGTTGGCTCGGCCACGTGTCACGCGCGGAATCCTCGGCCGACCGTTGCCCCGGCTGACCGTTGGCTCACCGGATAGTCCGGTGCACCACCGGACAGACCGGTGAATTTTAGTCGTACGCCGTTGATGGTTTCCCGAGAGCGACAAGTTCGCCTATGAACGGCTCACCGGACAGTCCGGTGCATCACCGGACAGACCGGTGAATTATAGCCGTACACCGCCGTCGAAGTCCCGAGAGCAGCCTGTTCGCCAGAGCCAGCCTGGCGCACCGGACACTGTCCGGTGCGCCACCGGACAGTCCGGTGCACCACCGGACAGTCCGGTGCACCCAGACCGAGCTGACTTCGGCTGATCATAGCCATCTCATTTCCAATTCAGTTTTTCCTGTTTCCAGCACTTAGACACAACACATTAGTCCATAAAACAATGTACTAAGTCTAGAAACATACCTTTTGACATGATTTGCACTTTGTCCACCACTTTGCATAGATTAGCACAAAAGCACTTGTGTTGGCACTCAATCACCAAAATACTTAGAAATGGCCCAAGGGCACATTTCCCTTTCAATCTCCCCCTTTTTGGTGATTTATGCCAACACAACATAAAGCAACTAGAACAAGTGCAAAATCAAAGCAAATGAACACTCAATATTGTTTTGTTTCAATTTTGGCATATATGGATCATACTTTGCCTGTAATACTCAAAGTTGTATACCAAGAGTAATAGAGAGAGCTCCTCATTTTGTGTGTCTCATTTGCATCATAAAAAGAGCACCTATGTAATTGAGAGTGACTAAATAAAACAATTATTCTAAAATAAAGAAAAAAGTGCATCTGTTGGAGTTTTTATGTTTGTGCATTAAATAAAAATAACAATAATATAAAATGACTAGAAATTGGATTAAGCCCTACATTGGAAACTAGGGTTTAAAAGGAAGAAGAGAAATGTTATGAAAATAAAAATAATATAAATCTATTTCTAGAATTTGTACTTTTCATTTCATAATATGATCTGATAACAAATTTGTACAAGGTTTGAAGCTAAATTTGAATTCAAACTAAAATCCTTAGAAAATGAAGGAAATAGAAGGAGAGATAAAAGGAAAAAGAATAAAAGCCTCCTGGGCCGCTGCAACACCATTCTGGCCCAATTCCCACTTCCCTCCGTGCGGCCCATCTCCGTTTACAGGCGCGCGCCGAACCGTGGGGCCCACTGGCCAGTCTCATGCCGCGAGCGCGTGGGAACTCCGCTGCGGGGTCGGTCGTCAGTGGCTGTGGGCGCTCGCGATCGCGTTACACTGCCCTGCGGGACCCGCTTACCAGCTGCTCCCTGCTCCGCGCGATTGTCGCCATGGCCGAACGGCTCCTACCCAACGAACCGCGAAGATGGTGCCGCCGAGATCCTCGGACCTGCTGACGCGAACCTTGCGGAACCGACCTACCGCACGTCGGGGGGGAATAAAGGACACCGTCCCCTCACTTTTCCTTACAACCATCCAGACGTCGCGCTACCAGAGAGAGGCGGAGAAGGAGAGAAGTGTGGCCGCGAGGGGATTTTGGAGTCATCGACGTTCGAGCCTTCGGTGTAGCGCCCGACGTTTTCTGCGAGCTCGGGGGAGTGTGGTGGTACCCTCACCACGCGGGATTACCATCCGGAGCTCGGGGAATTGCTCACCGTGGTTCAACTTCCGCCACCGCGCGGTGGCAGGGGACTTCGCGACGGCAATCGCTGGTATGAAGGCTTCCCGGATACTCGCCTCTGTCTACGCATCATTTATCACCGATTAGATTGAAGTTCGAGAGCGAGAGCGTGGAGTTGAGAAACACCGGCAATGGCGCCGCCGTCCTGATGTTGCGCCGCCGCGTGCGGCCGATCGGAATCGGGTTGGGGAGAAATCGCCCGGGTGCCGTTGATTCTGTGACGGACGGCTAGGATTAGGTGATCGCATAACCCTTCGCGACTTTCGGTTTTGTCCGTTGATCTAGATCGGACGGGTAGAAACGAATCTAGGATAATAAAATCCTACCCGTCGTAATTGCATCCAACGGCTCTCTGCGCGTACCGCTTCGCGACCGCGCAGATCTAATCCCTACCACCCGTGTGTGATCCAACGGTCAGATTCAGCCCGTACCCCTTCACTTCACCAGTTTGCAGAAGAGACCCTAGAAAATCTAGGAATCAACCCGCCGTCCTGGGGGCGCTATTCACTGAGTCTCTGGTTTCTTGCACCAGAGCCCCTGTAGTTTTCAGTATTTGATGCCCCGTCCAGAGAGTTATAAAATCAAGAAAATGAATTAGAAAATGAGTTTTTAATATAAAAACAATTCATATAATTTGTATAATTCATAGAAAATTCATATGAGCTCCAAATTGGTCCGTTCTAGTTCCTAAATTTTTGTAAAAATATTGTCTACCCATTAGTGCCTCTGTTCTGACATGACAAACACATTAAAATTATTCCTTCACTTAAACTTGTATTAAATACGTAAAAGCTACAGAAATTCATAACTTGAAATATATAACTCCAAATTTAGTGATTCCAGTTCCTATGAGTTCATTTTAATGTGTAGATTTTTACTGTATATTTTATTCATCTGTTTGGTGTGATGTTGATTTTGGCTATACTATGTATGTATTGTGTTGTTGCGAATAGACGAGCAAGCCACTGTGGAAACTGAGGTTCAACAAGTAGAAGTAGCTGAGCAGGAGCTCATTGCAGGCAAGTTGTGCCCTTGATCACTTACTTTTCCCAGCCATGTTCTTATTAATTTTAATGATCTGCATAGGTTAATTTTGATGGGATCCTTTATGTACCCCAGTTTTGATTACCTCTATACCTTGTTCACCCCTGAAATATTTTTGGGTAGTACTTGCTATTGCTTTATGTGGATTGGGTATGGAGATACACTATTCATGATTATTCTGTTATTATCTTGTTATTATTGCTGTTCATGTTAAGATCATTAAATTAATGGGAACATGGAGCGACCACCCGGGAAAACAGTGCTACCACAAGGGTTTAATGGGACGCCCTTGGCTGACTAATTAGGAAAGCTAGTGGAAGACTACCTTACCCGAAAGGGGCAAGGGCAGTAGGGGAGTGGTCAGTGTAGGGAGGTCCCTGGTTGATTTTGCTGCGATGGCGGTCAGCCAGGAACCCTGCATTGGAACTTCCTATAAACTGTAGCGGGTTTTCGGAAGCTAGTGGAACTTTGTAAAGGCCTCGTAGTGGATCCCTAGCCATTCACCTCGGTAGTGTCTAAGGGCCTTGCAAACCCAGGCGACATGGGATACACGACTTGTGGGTAAAGATGCGCAACCTCTGCAGAGTGTAAAACTAGTATACTAGCCGTGCTCACGGTCAAGAGCGGCTCGGACCCTCACATGATTAACTATGGAACTTAAGTTTAATTTGACATTTGCATCGCATTTGGGATTATTTTACTATCACTGTTCTTTATTATTATTAAGGTTTGGTATTTACTTACACTTAGTAATTGCTAATAAAATTTTGACCAACTTATAAAAGCAATGCTCAGCCTTAGCCTCTATTTTATTGATCAGCCTTACACTTCATGAACTCCCACCTTTGGTGAGTTCATGCCACATTATTCCCCACGACTTGTTGAGCTATGAACGTATGTGAGCTCACTCTTGCTGTCTCACACCCCCCCCCCCCCCACAGGAGAAGAACAAGTGGTTGAAGAGGAGCCGCCTAACACTGAGGAGTTCGATCTGATCTAGGTGGCGTTTCTCAGTCGACATTGGCGCCGACGTTCCTTAGTTCATTTTATCTTTATTATTTTATTTTGTAATAAGACTTCCGCTATGTAATAAGTACTCTGATGTTTTATGACATTTATCTCTATACACTCTGTTATTATATATGTTGTCTTCTTTGGCGCATGTATGAGATGCACCCGGCTTTGTTCTTTAAAACCGGGTGTTACATTGCCACCACTTGGTTTGTTTTTGCAAATCAAACTCAATTCCTATCTCTAAGTCAAATTCACTTGTAGAGACATAAAGAGAGGTATTCCAAAGGAAATTGATCAAGGATTTCAAAAACTCCCCCTTTTTCCCATAATCAACACTTCTCCCCACAAGAGGCCAACTTTTGACAAAAGAGACAATAAAAGAGTTTTGACAAACCAAAAGCTCTAATCTACTATTTTCAAAATTTCTCAAGTGGTAGCTGATCCATTTATTGCTTTGGCCTTTATTTTCTCCCCCTTTGGCATCAAGCACCAAAACGGGATCAATCTTGGCCCTTAAACCCCATTGCCTCACCAAGATCTTCAAATAAGAGTACAAAGGCAATAAGAGGACATGAGATGAACTTGGAATAGGTTACCCTCTCATCGGAGTGCAGTGGAAGTCTTTCATGGTCCAAGTCCATCTTTTCCCTTTCAAACCTCCTTTGAGACTAAAATAAGCAAACTCAAGCACACGGTTAGTCTCAAAGGGTCAAGTTGTAGCACAACTCCCCCTAAATATGTGCATCACTTGCACAAGGACTTGTGAGGTCCGGGAATTGATTGTACAACTTGAGCACCATAGTAAGCAACACAATGCATAAGGAACATGATCAAAGGCATAATCACATGTATGCTACAAATCAATCCAAGTTCCGCGAATCTAGGATATTTAGCTCACTACGCAGCCTGCAAAAGGTCTTTTCATCTAAAGGCTTAGTGAAGATATCGACTAGCTGGTTCTCGGTGCTAACATGAAACACTTCGATATCTCCCTTTTGCTGGTGGTCTCTCAAAAAGTGATGCCGGATGTCAATGTGCTTTGTGCGGCTGTGCTCAACAGGATTTTCCGCTATTCGGATAGCACTCTCATTGTCACATAGGAGTGGGACTTTGCTCAGATTGTAGCCAAAGTCCCGGAGGGTTTGCCTCATCCAAAGTAGTTGCACACAACACTGTCCTGCGGCAACGTACTCGGCCTCAGCGGTGGATAGGGCAACGGAAGTTTGTTTCTTAGAGTTCCACGACACCAGGGACCTTTCTAAGAATTGGCACGTCCCCGATGTACTCTTCCTATCGACTTTACATCCAGCATAGTCGGAATCTGAGTATCCAATCAAGTCAAAGTTAGACCCCTTTGGATACCAGATCCCGAGGCAAGGCGTAGCGACTAAATATCTAAGAATTCACTTCACGGCCACTAAGTGACACTCCTTAGGATCGGATTGAAATCTAGCACACATGCATATGCTAAGCATAATATCTGGTCTACTAGCACATAAATAAAGTAAAGACCCTATCATAGACCGGTATGCCTTTTGATCAACGGACTTACCTCCTTTGTTGAGGTCGGTGTGTCCGTCGGTTCCCATCGGCGTCTTTGCGGGCTTGGCGTCCTTCATCCCAAATCGCTTTAGCAAGTCTTGCGTATACTTCGTTTGGGAGATGAAGGTGCCGTCCTTGAGTTGCTTCACTTGGAACCTAAGGAAGTAGTTCAACTCGCCCATCATCGACATCTCGAATTTCTGCGTCATCACCCTGCTAAACTCTTCACAAGACTTTTGGTTAGTAGAACCAAATATTATGTCATCGACATAAATTTGGCACACAAAAAGACCACCATCGCAAGTCTTAGTGAAAAGAGTTGGATCGGCTTTCCCAACCTTGAAAGCATTAGCAATTAAAAAGTCTCTAAGGCATTCATACCATGCTCTTGGGGCTTGCTTAAGTCCATAGAGCGCCTTAGAGAGCTTACACACGTGGTCAGGGTACCGTTCATCCTCGAAGCCAGGGGGTTGCTCCATGTACACCTCCTCCTTGATCGGCCCGTTGAGGAAAGCGCTCTTCACATCCATTTGGTACAACCTGAAAGAATGGTGAGCGGCATATGCTAGCAAAATACGAATTGATTCTAGCCTAGCCACAGGAGCAAAGGTCTCCTCAAAGTCCAAACCTGCGACTTGGGCATAACCTTTTGCCACAAGTCGAGCCTTGTTCCTCGTCACCACCCCGTGCTCGTCCTGTTTGTTGCGGAACACCCATTTGGTTCCCACAACATTTTTTTGGGACGAGGCACCAGTGTCCAAACTTCATTGCGCTTGAAGTTGTTGAGTTCCTCCTGCATGGCCAACACCTAGTTCGGATCTAGCAAGGCCTCTTCTACCCTGAAAGGCTCAATAGAAGAGACAAAGGAGTAATGCTCACAAAAATTAACTAATCTTGAACGAGTAGTTACTCCCTTGCTAATATCACCCAATATTTGGTCGACGGGATGATCCCTTTGAATCGTCGCTCGAACTTGGGTTGGAGGTGCCTGAGGTGCTTCTTCCTCTTCAACTTGAACATCCTGTGCTCCCCCTTGATCATGCGCCTCTACTTGAGGTATCTGTTCGTCATCTTGGGTTGGGGGATACACCATAGTTGAGGAAGACGGTTGATCTTGCTCCAATTGTTCCTGAGGCCGCACATCTCCAATCGCCATGGTGCGTATCGCGGCCGTTGGAACGTCTTCTTCATCTACATCATCAAGATCAACAACTTGCTCTCTTGGAGAGCCATTAGTCTCATCAAATACAACGTCGCTAGAGACTTCAACCAAACCCGATGATTTGTTGAAGACCCTATACGCCTTTGTATTTGAATCATAACCTAATAAAAACCCTTCTACAGCTTTGGGAGCAAATTTAGAAGTTCTACCTTTCTTCACAAGAATATAACACTTGCTCCCAAATACACGAAAATAAGACACATTGGGTTTGTTACCAGTTAGCAGCTCATATGAAGTCTTCTTGAGGAGGCGGTGAAGGTAGACCCTGTTGATGGCGTGGCAAGCCATGTTCATGGCTTCCGACCAAAAGCGCTCGGGGGTCTTGAACTCTCCAAGCATAGTCCTCGCCATATCAATGAGCGTCCTGTTCTTCCTCTCTACCACACCATTTTGTTGTGGTGTGTAGGGAGCAGAGAACTCGTGCTTGATCCCTTCCTCCTCAAGGAACTCTTCCACTTGAAGATTCTTGAATTCGGACCCGTTGTCGCTCCTTATCTTCTTCACCTTGAGCTCAAACTCATTTTGAGCTCTCCTGAGGAAGCGCTTGAGGGTCCCTTGGGTTTAAGATTTATCCTGCAGAAAGAATACACAAGTGAAGCGGGAAAAATCATCAACTATAACAAGACCATACTTACTTCCTCCTATACTTAGATAGGCGACGGGTCCGAAGAGGTCCATATGAAGCATCTCCAAGGGTCTTGATGTGGTCATCACATTTTTGGTGTGATGAGAGCCTCCCACCTGTTTCCCTGCTTGACAAGCTGCACAAGGTCTATCTTTTTCGAAATGTACATTGGTTAGACCTATCACGTGTTCTCCCTTTAGAAGCTTGTGGAGGTTCTTCATCCCCACATGTGCTAAGTGGCGATGCCACAACCAGCCCATGCAAGTCTTAGCCATTAAGCATGCATCTAGACCGGCCTCTTCTTTTGCAAAATCAACCAAATAAAGTTTGTCGTCTAGTACACCCTTAAAAGCTAGTGAACCATCACATCTTCTAAAGACAGACACATCTACATTTGTGAATAGACAATTATATCCCATATTGCATAATTGACTAACGAATAACAAGTTATATCCAAGAGACTCAACTAAAAACACATTGGATATAGAGTGCTCGGACGAAATAGCAATTTTACCTAACCCTTTTACCTTGCCTTGGTTTCCATCACCGAATATTATTGAATCTTGGGGATCCTTGTTCTTGACGTAGGAAGAGAACATCCTCTTCTCTCCTGTCATGTGGTTTGTGCATCCGCTGTCGATAATCCAGCTTGAGCCCCTGGATGCATAAACCTGCAAGGCAAATTTAGGCTTGGGTCTTAGGTACCCAACTCTTGTTGGGTCCTACAAGGTTAGTTACAATAGTCTTTGGGACCCAAATGCAAGTTTTGTCACCCTTGCATCTTGCCCCTAACTTCCTAGCAATCACTTTCTTATTCTTTCTATAAATGGCAAAAGAAGCATTGCAAGCATGATATATTGTAGATGGTTCATTAACTTTCCTAGGAACATTAACAATATTTCTCCTGGGCATATTATGAACAACATTTCTCCTACCAACATTTCTATCATGCACATAGGAAGAACTAGAAGCAAACATGGCATGAGAATCAAAAGCATCATAAGCATTATAATTCCTATAAGCATTTCTAGATTGTCTCCTATCATGGTACATAAAAGCATGGTTCTTTTGCACACTACTAGCCATAGGGGCTTTCCCTTTCTCCTTGGCGGAGATGGGAGCCTTATGGCTTGTCAAGTTCTTGGCTTCCCTCTTGAAGCCAAGACCATCCTTAATAGAGGGGTGTCTACCACTAGTGTAGGCATCCCTTGCAAATTTTAGTTTATCAAAATCATTTTTGCTAGTCTTAAGTTGAGCATTAAGACTAGCCAATTCATCATTCAATTTAGAAATTGAAACTAAGTGATCACTACAAGCATCAACATCGAAATCTTTACATCTCTTACAGATAGTAACATGCTCTACACAAGAGTTAGATTTACTTGCTACTTCTAGTTTAGCATTTAAGTCATCATTAACACTTTTTAAAGTAGCAATGGTTTCATGACAAGTAGATAGTTCATAAGAAAGCATTTCATTTCTTTTAACTTCTAAAGCATGAGATTTTTGTGCTTCTACAAATTTATCATGTTCTTCATATAACAAATCCTCTTGCTTTTCTAGTAACCTATTTTTGTCATTCAAGGCATCAATTAACTCATTAATTTTGCCAATTTTAGTTCTATCTAATCCTTTAAATAAACTAGAATAGTCTATTTCATCGTCGTCACTAGAATCATTATCACTAGAAGAATCATAAGTAGTACTGTCTCGAGTACATACCTTCTTCTCCTTTGCCATGAGGCATGTGTGACGCTCGTTGGGGAAGAGGGAAGACTTGTTGAAGGCGGTGGCGGCGAGTCCTTCATTTTCGGAGTCGGAGGAGGAGCAATCTGAATCCCACTCCTTCCCGATATGTGCTTCGCCCTTGGCCTTCTTGTAGTTCTTTTTCTTCTCCCTCTTGTTTCCTTTTTCCTGGTCACTTTCATTATCGGGACAGTTAGCAATAAAATGACCAAGCTTACCACATTTGAAGCATGAGCGCTTCCCCTTTGTCTTGGTCTTGCTTGGCTGTCCCTTGCGACCCTTAAGCGCCGTCTTAAAGCGCTTGATGATGAGGGCCATCTCTTCATCATTGAGCCCTGCCGCCTCAACTTGCGCCACCTTGCTAGGTAATGCCTCCTTGCTCCTTGTTTCCTTGAGAGCAATGGGTTGAGGCTCATGGATTTGACCGTTCAACGCGTCGTCCACGTACCTCGCCTCCTTGATCATCATTCGCCCACTTACGAATTTTCCAAGAACTTCTTCGGGCGACATTTTGGTGTACCTGGGATTCTCATGAATATTATTCACCAAATGTGGATCAAGAACAGTAAATGACCTTAGCATTAGGCGGACGACGTCGTGGTCCGTCCATCGCGTGCTTCCGTAGCTCCTTATTTTGTTGATAAGGGTCTTGAGCCGGTTGTATGTTTGTGTTGGCTCTTTGCCCCTTATCATCGCGAATCTTCCAAGCTCTCCCTCTATCAACTCCATCTTGGTGAGCAAGGTGACATCATTCCCCTCATGAGAGATCTTGAGGGTGTCCTAGATTTGCTTGGCATTGTCCAAGCCGCTCACCTTATGATATTCGTCCCTGCACAGAGAGGCTAACAACACAGTAGTAGCTTGTGCATTTCTATGAATCTGTTCATTGATAAACGTAGGACTATCCGAGCTATCAAATTTCATTCCACTTTCCACAATCTCCCAAATGCTCGGATGGAGAGAGAACAGGTGACTACGCATTTTGTGGCTCCAAAATCCGTAGTCCTCTCCATCAAAGTGAGGAGGTTTGCCAAGTGGAATGGAGAGCAAATGAGTATTTGTACTTTGCGGAATACGAGAGTAGTCAAAAGAAAAGTTCGAATTAACCGGTTTCCTTCTCTCGTAGTCGTTGTCGTCGTTGTCCTTTTGGGTAGAAGATGACTCGTCGCTGTCGTCGTAGTAGACAATCTCCTTGATGCACCTTGTCTTCTTCTTCTTCCCATCTTTCCGTCTATGGCCCGAGCCCGAGTCGGTAGGCTTGTCATCCTTCGACTCGTTGACGAAAGATTCCTTCTCTTTATCGTTGATCACGATGCCCTTCCCCTTAGGATCCATCTCTTCGGGCGGTTAGTCCCTTTGTGAAGAGAACGGCTCCGATACCAATTGAGAGCACCTAGAGGGGGGGTGAATAGGTGATCCTGTCAATCTTAAAACTTAAGCCACAAAACTTGGTTAAGTGTTAGCACAATAATTGACAAGTGGCTAGAGAGGAGTCAAAACACAATAACCACAAGAGATCAATCACGGAGATGGCATGGTGGTTATCCCGTGGTTTGGCCAAGACCAACGCTTGCCTACTCCACGTTGTGGCGTCCCAACGGACGAGGGTTGCAATCAACCCCTCTCAAGTGGTCCAAAGACCCACTTGAATACCACGGTGTTTTGCTTGCTTTTCTTAATCCCGTTTGCGAGGAATCTCCACAACTTGGAGCCTCTCGCCCTTACACTTGAAGTTCACAAAGAAGCACGGAGCAAGGGAGGGATTAGCAACGCACACAAGACACACAAATCAGAGTGTCAATACGCACACAAGTCGCAACAAGAGCTCGCAACGCAACCCAATGAGTTCACAACTCCACTAGAGCTCTATATGCTATCACAAAGAAACAAATGCGCGGAATCGAAGTCTTGGTGCTTAGGAATGTTGTAAGAATGCTTGGTGTCCTCCTCCATGCGCCTAGGGGTCCCTTTTATAGCCCCAAGGCAGCTAGGAGCCGTTGAGAACATTCCTGGAAGGCAGATCTTGCCTTCTGTCGACTGGCGCACCGGACAGTCCGGTGCACCACCGGACACTGTCCGGTGCAGATCTCCTTCCTTATTTGGCGAAGCCAACCGTTGGAGTCTGAGAGCCGTTGGCACACCGGACACTGTCCGGTGCACCAATGTGACCGTTGGCTCGGCCACGCATCACGCGCGGAATCCTCGGCCGACCGTTGCCTCGGCTGACCGTTGGCTCACCGGACAGTCCGGTGCACCACCGGATAGACCGATGAATTTTAGTCGTACGCCGTTGATGGTTTCCCGAGAGCGACAAGTTTGCCTATGAACGGCTCACCGGACAGACCGGTGCATCACCGGACAGACCGGTGAATTATAACCGTACACCGCCGTCGAAGTCCCGAGAGCAGCCTGTTCGCCAGAGCCAGCCTGGCGCAACGGACACTGTCCGGTGCGCCACCGGATAGTCCGGTGCACCCAGACCGAGCTGACTTCGGCTGATCATAGCCATCTCATTTCCAATTCAGTTTTTCCTGTTTCCAGCACTTAGACACAACACATTAGTCCATAAAACAATGTACTAAGTCTAGAAACATACCTTTTGACATGATTTGCACTTTGTCCACCACTTTGCATAGATTAGCACAAAAGCACTTGTGTTGGCACTCAATCACCAAAATACTTAGAAATGGCCCAAGGGCACATTTCCCTTTCAGTATTGTCTGCAAGGCCTGAGCGGGCAGATGCGTCTGCTTCGCGTAGAATTGACACCCCCGACAGGAGCGTACAATCCTAGTGGCGTCGGCCACCACGGTTGGCTAGTAGAAACCTTGTCGGAAGGCATTCCCCACGAGGGCTCGAGGCGCTGCGTGGTGGCCGCAAGCCCCCGAGTGTATTTCTCGCAACAGCTCTCATCCTTGGGCGATGGATATGCATCGTTGGAGGATGCCCGAGGGGCTGCGGTGGTAGAGCTCCTTTTCATCACCCAGCAAGACGAATGACTTGGCTCGCTGAGCTAGCCACCGAGCTTTGGTCTTGTCGAGGGGAAGCTCTCCTCGGAGGAGATATTCCAAGTACGGGGTCTGCCAGTCCGGATCTGGCGTGACCCCATTCTGTTCCTCCTCGATGGGCAAGGCCTCTTCCTCGATGACCGAGGGTACCTCGGGCTCAGGCGAGGGTACCTCGGGCTCGGTCGAGGGTACCTCAGGCTCGGCCAAGGGTACCTCGGGCTTGGGCGTGTCGTCGACCTTGACGGATGGTTGATGTAGGTCTCTAGAGAAGACGTCCGGGGGAACCGACGTCAGCCCCGAGGCTATCTTCGCCAGCTCGTCCGCAGTCTCGTTGTACTGTCGGGCGATGTGGTTGAGCTCCAGCCCGTAGAACTTGTCTTCCAGGCGCCGGACTTTGTCGCAGTAGGCTTCCATCCTCCGGTCACGACAGTGGGAGTTCTTCATGACTTGGTCGATGATAAGCTGCGAGTCGCCACGAGCGTCGAGGCGCCGGACCCCTAGCTCGATGGCGATGCGCAGCCCGTTAACCAGAGCCTCGTACTCGGCCACGTTGTTTGACGCCGGAAAATGGAGGCGAATGACGTAACGAAGATGCTTCCCGAGGGGTGAAACGAAGAGCAAGCCAGCGCCTGCCCCTGTTTTCATGAGTGACCCATCGAAGTACATGGTCTAGAGCTCGGGTTGGATTGGAGTTGTCGGTAACTGGGTGTCAGTCCACTCAGCCAGGAAGTCTACCAAGACCTGGGATCTTATGGTCTTCCGAGGAGCGAATGATAACGTTTCACCCATGAGCTCCACTGCCCACTTTGCTATCCTACCCGAGGCCTCACGGCACTGGATGATCTCCCCCAGGGGGAAGGATGACACCACAGTCACCGGATGAGACTCGAAGTAGTGTTGCAACTTTTGCCATGTCAGAATCACTGCGTAGAGAAGCTTCTGGATGTGTGGGTAGCGGACTTTGGTCTCGGAAAGCACTTCACTGATGAAGTAGACTGGCCTCTTGACGGGCAGTGCATGCCCTTCTTCTTGTCTCTCGACTACGATCACGGCGCTGACCACCTGAGTGGTCGCGGCTACATAGATCAAGAGGGCTTCTCCTGCAGCGGGGGGCACCAGGATGGGTGTATTTGTAAGGAGCGCCTTAAGGTTTCCGAGGGCTTCCTCGGCCTCGGGGGTCCAAGTGAAGCGCTCGGCCTTCCTTAAGAGGCGGTACAGAGGCAAGCCTTTCTCGCCAAGGCGTGAGATGAAGCGGCTTAGAGCCGCAAGGCATCCCATGACCCTCTGTACCCCTTTCAAATCTTTGATCGGTCCCATGTTGGTGATGGCCGCGATTTTCTCCAGATTGGCCTCGATGTCCCGCTCGAAGACGATGAATCCTAAGAGCATGCCTCGGGGGACTCCGAAGACACACTTCTCGAGGTTGAGCTTCACGCCTTTCGCTCTCAGACACTTGAATGTCATTTCAAGGTCAGAGAGGAGGTCGGAGGCTTTCTGCGTCTTGACAACGATGTCATCGATGTAAGCCTCGACCGTTCTGCCGATGTGTTCTCCGAACACGTGGTTCATGCACCTCTGGTAGGTGGCGCCTGCATTCCTCAAACCAAATGGCATTGTAGTGTAACAGTACATGCCAAAAGGTGTGATGAAAGAAGTCGCGAGCTGGTCGGACTCTTTCATCTTGATTTGGTGATAGCCTGAGTAGGCATCGAGGAATGACAGGGTTTCGCACCCAGCAGTGGAGTCCATGAATTGATCGATGCGAGGTAGAGGGTAGGGGACTTTCGGACATGCTTTGTTCAGACCAGTGTAGTCTACACACATCCTCCATCTCCCATCCTTCTTCCTTACAAGAACAGGGTTAGCTAACCATTTGGGATGGAATACCTCTTTGATGAACCCTGCCGCGAGTAGCTTGTGGATCTCCTCGCCTATGGCCCTGCACTTTTCTTCATCAAAACGGCGCAAGGTTTGCTTCACGGGTCGGGCTCCAGCTCTGATGTCCAGTGAGTGCTCGGCGACATCCCTCGGTATGCCAGGCATGTCCGAGGGACTCCATGCAAAGACTTCGGCGTTCACGCGGAGAAAGTCGACGAGCACTGCTTCCTATTTGGGGTCGAGCTCGGAGCTGATCCGGACTTTCTTGCTGGCGTCGTTGCTGGGGTCGAGAGAGACGGACTTGACCACCTCAACTGGTTCGAAGTTGCCGACGTGCCGCTTCGCGTCGGGTGCCTCCTTGGAGAGGCGTTCTAGGTCAGCGATGAGGGCCTCGGACTCAGCGAGGGCCTCAGCGTACTCCACGCACTCCACGTCGCATTCGTACGCGTGGCGGTACGTGGATCTGACGGTGATAATCCCGTTCGGGCCCGGCATCTTGAGCTTGAGGTAGGTGTAGTTGGGGATGGCCATGAACTTGGTGTAGCATGGTCTTCCCAACACCGCATGGTAAGTTCGTCGGAACCCGATGACCTAGAAGGTGAGAGCCTCCTTTCGGAAGTTGGAGGGAGTCCTGAAGCAGACGGGTAAGTCGATCCGTCCGAGGGGTAGGATTTGCTTCCCGGGCGCGATCCCGTGGAAGGGTGCCGCACCGGCCCGGACCTCGGACCGATCAACCCCCAAGAGTTCTAGGGTCTCGGCGTAGATGATGTTAAGACTGCTGCCTCCGTCCATGAGGACTTTGGAGAGCCTAACGTTGCCGATGATCGGATCGACGACGAGCGGGTACCTTCCTGGGCTTGGCACGAAGTCGGGGTGGTCGCCTCGGTCGAAGGTGATAGGCTTGTCGGACCAGTCTAGGTAGACTAGCGCTGCCACCTTCACCAAGCAGACCTCTCAGCACTCCTGCTTGCGGTGTCGAGCCGAGGCGTTCGCTGCCTGCCCGTCGTAGATCATGAAGCAGTTGTGGACCTCCGGGTAGTCCTCTTCCTTGCCGCCCCCCTTGTTGTCGTTGTCATGGCCCTTGCCATCTTCCACCGGAGGCCCGGTCTTATGGAAGTAGCGTCGGAGCATGACACATTCTTCGAGGGTGTGCTTGACGGGCCCCTGGTGATAGGGGCACGGCTCCTTGAGCATCTTGTCGAACGCGCCGGCCCTCCAGGAGGTTTCCGAGGGTTCCTGTGCTCGGCCACAGCGACGAGGTTCGCGTCAGCGGCGTCGCGCTTCGCTTGCGACTTGTTCTTGGCTTTTTTCTTCATGCCCCGTGGGGCGGATGCCTCGGGGGCATCTTTCTTCGACTCTCCCTGAGGTTGCTTGTCCTTTCGGAAGATGGCTTCGACCGCCTCTTGACCCGAGGCGAACTTGGTGGCGACATCCATCAGTTCGCTCGCATGGGTGGGAGTCTTGCGCCCCAGTTTGCTCACCAGGTCTCGGCATGTGGTGCCGGCGAGAAAAGCCCCGATGACATCCGAGTCGGTAACGTTGGGCAGCTCGGTGCGTTGCTTCGAAAACCGTCGGATGTACTCTCGGAGGGACTCCCCTGGCTGCTGGCGGCAGCTTCGGAAATCCCACAAGTTCCTAGGGTGCATGTATGTGCCTTGGAAGTTTCCCGCGAAAGCCTTGACCAGATCGTCCCAGTCGGAGATCTGCGCAGGAGGCAGATGCTCCAGCCAGGCTCGGGCGGCGTCGGAGAGGAAAAGGGGTAGATTACGGATGATGAGGTTTTCATCATCCGCCCCTCCCAACTGGCATGCCAGTCGGTAGTCCGCGAGCCACAGCTCCGGCCTCGTCTCCCCCGAGTACTTGGTGATGGTAGTCGGGGCTCGGAAACGGGCAGGGAACGGCGCTCGTCGTATGGCCCGGCTGAAGACCCGCGGACCGGGTGGTTCAGGCGAAGGACTGCGATCCTCCTCGCTGTTGCAGCGTCCCCCACGCCTGGGATGGTAGCCTCGGCGCACCTTCTCGTTGAGGCGGGCTCGATGGTCGAGATGGTGGTGCTCGTTGCCGAGGCGATCCCGGGCGGCAGGCGCCTCGTTCCGTGTGCGCTCGGGATGGACCGAGGCTTCCCGAATGCATCGGGAGGACACCGCGTGATGCTCTGAGGGGTTAGCTTGCCTCCGGGAGGCGAAGCTCTCGGCTCGTCGAACTGCGGCGCCTTCTAGGAGATCCTTGAGTTCGCCCTGTATGCACCGTCCCTCGGTAGTGGATGGTTCCAGCATGGCTCGGAGTAGCATCGCCGCTGCAGCTAGGTCCTGGCCGGACCCGCTGAAGGCCGGGGGCAGCGCTGCCCTGGCATTGTCGACGATGCGGCACCGGATGTCTTGAGCCTGATGACAGGCTTCTCCGGCGAGTGTTCGGCCTACCCACTCCTGTTCGATGTTCTGTCAGAGCTACACAAGCCGGCCTGCTTCCCCATTGACCCGGGCCTGCATCTCACGGATTTGCTCGAGCTATATGTCCTGACCCCCTGTAGGGACTGGGACCATAGCTAGCTCCCGCAGGATGTCAACGCGAGATGCGGGCCCAGGGGGATCGTCAACCTCTGGCATACCGAGGTGGTTGCCTATGTTGTGATCTCCCTGATCGACGTGGAAACATTCACGACTTGGGCCGTAACCTTCGTTGTCAAGGTCATGGCCATCGTCAGAACAACCGGAGAGGCAGTGGTCACATGTGATCATGAAGTCCCGCATGGCACCGGGGTCATTGAGGCCAGAGAAATCCCAACCGAAGTCGGGGTCGTCCTCTTCCCCAGAACCCGCCGGTCCTAAGGTGGAGACGGCTGTCAGTCGGTCCCAGGTCGACCACATGTGGTACCCCGGAAGGTTTGGATACGCTTTTACGAAGGCGCTCACCGTAGCGGGGTCGCTAGGTGGATCGAAGCTGAATCGGAAAGGTACAGGATGGAAAACGGACGGTACCTCTTGGTCGATGAACGGTGGTGAGGTCGCGTCAGGGGCGGAGCACACCGTCATCTCAGGTACGAGAGTAACGCCCAGCAGATCCTTTGCGAGGTTGCTGGCGTCGTCAGTCCGCTTGGGGCTGACACGTCGCGGGGAAGTGACACCCGCCGTCGTCTCAGGTGCGAGGACAATGCCCGACATGTCCCCCGGGGGAGTGCCGGCGTCGTCGACTCGCTCTGGTGCGACAGCCGTCAAGGTGTCGCCTCCTGCGTGGCCATGGTTGCCTCGTCTCCGCCTCCTCCAGCGAGGAGGGTGGCGAGGACGAGCAGAGCGCTCCTCATCCACCGCGGGGAGATGCTGCCGCCGAGCTCGCTGCTGCCGGGCGAGTCGGAGACCGTCGTTGTCGTTGCGCCGCGGGGGGAGAAGTACCATGTCGTAGCTGCCGTCGAGGGACATGAACTCGAGACTCCCGAAGTGGGGCACCGTCCCGGGCTGAAGAGGATGCTGAAGACTCCCCATCTGGAACTCAACGGGAATGTGTTCGTTAACACGCAGCAGGCCCCTACCTGGCGCGCCAACTGTCGGCGTTTCGGACCCGGGGTCCCTGGACCGACGAGTGAAATCGCTGCGTGCCCCTGCCCAGATGGGTTGGCACGGGATGGAACACGAGAGGTGGGACAAGCCTCGTATTATCCTGCACCAGGGGTGCCGCTTGTAGTAGGGGTTACAAGCGCGTCGCGTGAGGGAGAGAGAGACAGAGTGCGGGAGCCCGTTCGTCCGCCCCTTCCCCTCGCGCGAACCCCCTCAGGATGGCCCTGGACCTCCCTTTTATAGACGCAAGGAGAGGGTCCAGACGTACAACGGGGGGGCGTAGCTATGCGCTAACGTGTCTGGTAGTGGAGTGCCTAAGCCTGTGTACATGCCAACGTGGCTGTTGGGGGAGAGCTTGGGCCCTGTACATGTGACGGCGTGGCCGTCAGAGGAGCGCCTGAGTCCTGTAGGAGCACAGCTGGCAGTGCGACAAGGATCCTGCTGACGTCTCCTTGCTGCCGGAAGGGGCTGAGAGCCACCGGCGTCATGGTGCACGCGGGGCACCATCATTACCCGTCGCCGGGGTAAGCCAGATGGGATGCCAGTCTTGTTCCTTGTAGCCTGAGCAGGCTAGGAATAGGGTAATGATGTATCCCCTGTTGGTGCGGTCGGTCCGAGCCCAAGGTCGGGTGAGGCAGAGACTTCTCTTGAGGCCGAGGCTGGGGTCGGGCGAGGACGCGATTCCTCCCGAGACCGGGGTCGAGGCCGAGTCCGGGGGTCGGGCGAGGCGGAGACCTCCTCTCGAGGCCGGAGCCTGAGGTCGGGCGAGGCGGAAACCTCCTCCCAAGGCCGGAGCCTGAGGTCGGGCGAGGCAGAGCTTCCTGTTGCGCCCGAGGCCGAACTCGGTGGTTGATACGGCAGTCGGAGCAGGGCGAGCGGCGCTGTTTTCCTGTCACATTAGTATAGTAAAGAAGAGGGGCGAAGTGACTGCGGTCACTTCGGCCTGGCCGACTGAGGCGCATGTGTCAGGATACGGCGTCAGGCATCCCCTACATTGAATGCGCCTGTGAAGCGGTCGGTTGGTGAGGCGGTCTGGCCAAGGTTGCTTCACAATGAAGCCTGCCCGAGCCAGGCTTCGGGAGAGCCGAGGGGGCGCCCGCTGCCTGAGGAGGCCCTCGGGCGAGGCGTGAACTCGTCTGGGATTACTGCTCCGGCCCGAGGCTGGGCTCGGGCGAGATCGCGTCCCTTGGGTAGACGAAGCCTTGACTTGAACCGCACCCATCAGTTGGTCTGAGGGTGTTTACCAGCCATGATTAGGAGCGTTGGGGGTACCCCTAATTATGGTACCCGACAAATATATAGTTCACTTTATTTCATCATTTATTTTTGTAAGACTTCCGCTATGTAATAAGTGCATTTATGATATTTATGACATTTATCTCTATGCACTCTGTTATTATATGTGTTGTCTTCTCTTGCGCATATATGAGATGCACCCGGCTTTGTTCCTTAAAGCCCGGGTGTGACATCGCCCCCTTGAGGCACGCACGACGGCGAGGTGGGAGCGGCTGCGGCATCGGATCCCGAGGGCATGCACGCGGCGGCGGCCCCATGAGGTGCGCACGACGGTGGATCCCCGGGGGCACGAGTGCAGCAATGTCTCCCTGAGGTGCACGCGGCAGCGACCCCTTGAGGTGTGCACGGTGGTGAGGTGGGAGCGGCTGCGGCGGCGCGACTGTGGATCTCGGGGGAATATGAGCAACGACGGCATCGCTAAGGCGTGCATGACGGCGAGGTGGGAGCGGCTGGTGCGATGGATCTCAGGATGCACACGCGCGAGGGTCAACCCCTGAGCGCGTACGACTGTGATGCCATCCAAGGTGGGAGCGACGATGGCGGACTTCCCTAGGCGCGAGCGACGGCGACAGCATCCCATAGGCACGAAGTGGTGGCGCATCCCAGATGTGAGGCAGCAGTTCCGCAGGGCGGCGGTCCTATTTTTATGCTATTTTGTATACATATTTATGTCAATGTTAATAGGTTTTTACGACTTATATTTTAGTTCATGGCTCTATTTTTATCTATTTGTCTGTTTATAATATTTCTATTCACATTTTACACAAACAATTTATTGATTTTATGCATTATCTCGTTTACTTAATCCAGTATGTATTGGGTTCCTACCATTTGTGACATATGTATAAGATATATTTACGACCCACACATTTATGCAACAAAATAGAAATTTAGAAAAAGGTAACCGCTCTAAGAAACGAGGTCATTTGCCACGATTCCGTAAATCTCGTGCATGCCGATCCATTTCCTTTTCAACTCACATTCTTGCCATCCTAAATTTGTGCACATACAGTGGAAAACAGATTTTTTACGTAGTCTATCGTAGTGCATAAATAACTTCACCGTGTAGTATAATTAATATCAGTATATATCATAAAGTGGTTCTAACTAGCCTTGATGCATGGATGTTGGAGAGATACTATATTTATGGAGGAAATCAAGCATTTAAATCAGATTTTTTTGTTTTCATACATGTTTTCATTATGATATAAATCGATGATTTACACTAAAATTCATACCCATTTACGCTATTTTGATTCATGTTTTACGCTGAAATCCGCTTGAGCTCCCATGCACGATTGGCTCTATATCGTCCGTTCCGATATATACGGTAACACAAATTAAAGGACATCTTAATCTAAGTTCTTTGGATTTTTTTTCTTGAATCCTAATCAAGGTTTAGGGTGTTACATTATTTAAGCTACATGCATTTATATTTATATAAATAATAAAAATTTGATGTAGCGCAAATTAAACTTTAGTAAGTAGAACCAAATATCTTAGGACTAGTTTGAAAGAAAAGGATTTGAAAAGAATTGAGAGGCTAGAATCCTCTTTTTGTTTAAACCTCAATAGCCTCGGATTTCATGCTCCAAACTGGCCCTTAACGTCACGGATGGCAGGCGCTCAGCCCCGACCAAAATTCCTTGACCGATCGCATTGCGCTACCCTTCGACGGGCGATCAGCTGAAGCTCTGCACGCCACACTCCAAACTCACAAGAGCAAGAACGCCGCCGGATCAGAGCAGTAAGTAGCTCGCGTCAAGTTATATTTTCTGCTTCTCCGAGGTCATAAGGCTATCTCTAGCCTGGTGTGACATACAGAGTATTATTTTATATCGCAGATTATACTATTTATAAAATATAATATAAAATAGTAGATAAGATAAAGTGTGGAATAGAGAGGTCGCTGAAGATACCGTCTGGTGGCTCGGTGCCGTCGTTACTAGTGAGTAGATAGATATACGGACGACTCATTTTCGCTGGGTCACTTTGTACTGCTGTCAACTTCTACGCAACTAAAGAATAGCTGAATAGGTACGATTGTTCCGTTCAAATGCGTGATCTCGCTGCCGCGGGTGGCCCTCCTCATCGTCGCCATCGTCCTCTGCATCGTATCTGCCCACATCTTCAGCCCACGCTGCGGGTCCAGGCCGCAGCACCACACAACACGCATTACGAGTCGGCGTCGCTTGCCCCATCAGTAGCTCTGTAGCTGAGTGTTTTGGTAATCATAAAATTATTCTCCTATATTTTAGACAGCGTGAATCTTTCAAGTGCTTAGATTTTTTAGAAGCTCTTAGGAGGTGTTTTAATGGCTAAAATTAGTTAGAGACATCTAAACACCCTAGCTAAAATTCGTTTTTTCAGCACTTCCAATTTTGTATTGTCGCCATAACGTTTAGCTCTGAACTCCGATTTCAATGATTTTGTACTTTTTGGAAAGCTTATAAAATTCTCTACATCTCAGAGTTGAATCCATGTCAGTTTGAGTAGATTTTAAATCGTGAAACACTTCAAATTTAGTCAACTCTTCCTCTCAACTTTGTCAACTTCACTTTTATTTTGTGGCTTTGCATCCCACTTCTACTTCTTAATGTGTTGGACTCTTAGTATGTATAAAGTGTCTTCAATATGACTTTGTAATATATTCTTTGGGTCCTATAATGTCTTCTTTGAGATGTTGCTTCCTTAGTGCCCCAGTCCATATCACTTTGCATCCTATGAACTGTTGTGATATTAGAGAAATAAGTGACATGCTTCCAACATATTTAAATAAATTAAATATTCTAATTCCGAATAAAACAAGCATATAACTCAGATAAATGTCATATGTAATTATAACAGCAATGAACAGTAGCAATTCCAGTAATTGAAAACATGAAACATAGCTACTCAGGTCCATTTGTAAATTAAACATGGCTTGTAGATGAAGAAGACAGATTAAACAATTAAACATGATTGTTTATCTTAAAATATTGCTCTCAAAATAGCGGGTTCCTGCACCAGACAGCCCTCCAACGCTAAAGGGTGATCAAAGATCCTCGACTAATGTGACAGTCCAATCTTACTAAATCAGGGTTTTAGATCAAATATTATGAGCCTAGAAATCAAACATGAATATCAAGATCAAAACAGTGTGCACATGAATTAAGGAACAATAATAAACTTAAATAATCAGTTTACACAATAGTGAAAGAAATTACTAGGCATAAATAATATTACTGCTGAAAATAAAAATACACTAAAACCCAGACTGTCACGTCGTCTCACTACACCGCTATCATCATCGAGCAATCAAATCCGCCCACAGATTGCGCAATCACACCCAATTAAATAATACTAGCAGATTGCAAAAAATTACTTAATAAATATAGAGAGGTAACGGGTAACTCACAGCACGTAGAAAATCTACGTGGGAAGACCAGCTCAGCGAATACAAGGTTCTGTCCCAGAAAACCAATTCTGCCGCCCACGTCCGGACCTACACGATGGGAGGTTGACGGAGATACTAGAGCCGCTGCCGGAGCCGAGGGAGACGTTCACGGCACTAGCCCGAGAAGAGAAACACCGCGCAGCAGGGAGCCCAAGCACCAGGCCACGGTGGATAGAGACCAGACAGAGTGCACGGCACCACACAGGTACCCAAGCACAACAACGGAGAGGAACACAGTACACAACCAAGCACAGTGCCACCTCCAGATCCAATAGAGAGGATGAAGTCCTCCACACTGCAGCAGCCACAACACAACTAGCGATGGCGGCGGCAACTGGATCAACGAGCAGGGAGAGAAAAGATGGAGCAGCGAGTCTCACAGTCCGATGCCGGGAGGGAGAGAGTGCCCATCCTTTAAGGAGCCGACCTCCAGGAGGTTGCGCAGGGGGCGGCATCGATCTCGGCGAGAGCCGAACCGCTCAGCCCTCGCGGCCTCTGCCTCCTCATCCCGCCGCCAGCACTACGGCTGCATCTCCTGCTCGCCTCATGCAGCACACGCGGCAGCTACTGCCCTAAAACATCAGCTGGCCGGTGGGCTGCTCGGTCATGGGCCGGCCCACCCGGCTGGCATAACTTTTTTTAATAAAGTGAAAATATAAAAAAAAATGGACAGCAATCCCCACTATTTTCACTCTTATTTTCTGATCAATGTCATTGAGCTCCCGTACTGTTTATATACTACTTTTCGGCAGAGGTACTTGTTAGCTTTGAACCAAAGCCTATCCTAGTGTACTCCAACCCTGCACGAGTAAGCGGAGGACTACGCCTTGATCCACAAACCCTAGTGTGAGAATCTTCGCACAAAAGGCACATAGTACTAGGTAGATTATCTGCTTCTCTTACGGGGCAGGGCGTTACGGTCATGCCCTTTAATATCTATTCATGAGCTCACTAGAGAGAAAACCCCATTCTCTCCCGGACTGTGACCCCACAGTCAGCTCATATAGGTGAAATCGTTAAGGAAATTCTGTAGGACAATTTCCCTGCTTATAGCATTGACTTCATTAAGAGCATATCGCTCAACCTGCCATACAACAGAGCACAGCAGCTCATGAGACTCATTGTCTTTTGTGCTCTTGGTTCCATAGTGCTTCGTTTCCTGGAGCCTGGATCTCGGGACCTCCGGTCACACAGGACAGTTATCCGCAGTTGAAACCGCTAACAAGGTACGAGTCCCATTCCCATGCACGCTGCTTGGATTGGCTTTTGAGCTAGTCCTGTGGTGAAAGGATCAGCAAGATTCCTTTCAGACTTGATGTAATCTACTATTATTACACCCGTCTCTCTAGCATGCCGACATGAATCAAGTCGTCTTCTGATATGCCTCAAGGGTTTTTGGTTGTCATTTCTACTGTTCACTTTCAGCAACACAGAAGTGTTGTCACAGTATACTAGGACAGCCGGTATCGGCTTTGCTAGCATTGGAAGGTCTGACAACAGGTCTCTCAACCATTCAGCCTCCAATGCTGCTGAATCAAGTGCAACTAATTCAGCCTCCTTGGTGGAACATGTTGACACTGATTGTTTATATGATCTCCATGACACGGCCCCACTAGCTAAAGTGAACACATAGCCACTTGTAGACTTTATTTGATCCGAGTCAGAGATCTAGTTTGCATCACTGAATCCTTCAAGTACTGACAGAAATCCGGTATATTTAATACCAAGATTCATCGCTCCCTTCAAATACCGAAGCACTCTATACAAGGCTACCTAGTGTCTATCTCCTGGACTGGCCGAATAACGAGCTAGTCTGCATACTGCATATGAGATATCTGGTCTCATATACCGAAGCACTCTATACAAGAACACGCGATTTAACCCGAGGTTTGGCAACCACCACAAAGGTGTCCTACTCCTCGTTGAGGAGCCCACAAAGGGCTGGGTCTTTTCCAACCCTAATCCTCCACAAGCCGACCACCAAGGTCAAGGCAATCTTTTCTCAAATTTGCTCAAAGAGCGGGTAATACAAACTTCTTGGGGTCGTCCACAAATTTGGAGACTCCCAAGAAACCTCTAACCGTCAAGGAACACAAGGCTCCAAGAGTAACAAATCTGCACAAGGTTAAGTTTGCAATGAGCTCAAGAACAAAGAGAATGGGAGAATCAAGATGAAATTGACAGCGTGTTAGATCGACTTCACCTCACACCAAGGATCCTTCAAGCGATTGAAGGAGATGCGATTTCGGGTGTGAGATGCGATTTCGTGGAGAGAGCAGAAGTAATGAAGAGAGAGAGTGTGGGGGTATTTACAAGAGCTGGAGGGCGCTTTCCTCAGACGCCCTGCTGGATTGTTTGGATCAATTCAGAAGGGGGTGTAAGATAGATGTCTTGTGCCTTTCTCATAGCGAAATTGAGTCACCACTTCAATCATTTTCATGATGAAGGGGGTGTGAAGACATCCCTTGAGAGGGAAGCAGGCAGCATGAATAATTTCTTGCCAAATCATGTCAAAAACATTGATACTTTCTGAACTATTTGGCTTCATAAATGAGAGCAAGACCTTGCTCTCTCCCAGGATATTCATTTGGTTACCTCCTTTTGGAATGAGAGTCATTCTGCTGAGAGATTTAATATATCTATAAAACTTATGCAGATTGGTGGACTCCCAAAATTTACCAGTCTCAGATATATGGAGATCCCGGGCTTCATCTTTGGTGGGTTGACGAAAGTCATGAATTTTAATCTTGTCCCCAGAAATGTCTTCATCAGAGAATCCAAGAATGTGAGCAAACCTCCGGTAGCTCACCTTGTACCAGCTGCCTTCGACATAGAAATTTAGATAAGGAAAGTTATAGGGACTTTCCTCATCGGCCAGCTTGATCCAAAGCGTAGAGTAGAACTGAGCAATAACCTCATCATTCCAATCATATTGGAATGTCATAATGTTCTTCATTTTCTTCCTCTCACAGGCCCTCAAAGCCTGTGTCATCTCTAGATCACCAATAGATTCACATCCTTCCCAGTTAATGTATCTCTGATGCAGAATAGGTTGATGCTTCTTGGGAAGAATCACAGAGTTGTAAAAATCGACATGCAGAAGGGTCTAGAACCGATTACCATCGATCCTAGCATCACGGATACGTAATGTAGGGTTCTGGAATCGGATGTCCTGGAGAAGGGCGGACCCTCCGCTGCAGTGAAATCTGTGACAGACTCATTTGCAGATCGACGAGCCTCCGCCCTATGAAGAACCAACCCCCGTATAATGGGTGCATTGGCAGAGGGGAGGTCAACCTCATCATCCTTGCCTCCGTCATTGTCGCTGGTTGGCTCCCAAGCCTGTGGATTGGTTGCAGGTCGAGACCGGCCGGGGGGATTCCAGGTCGTTCGACCGCGACCACCATGAGACCCGGAGGCCTCACCACCCTGCACCACATTTCCAGATCCTCGCCCGCTCTTGGATCTGGAACACGGAGGAGTTTCTTCATGAATTTCTTGATCATCATCGGAGTCAGATTCAACACCTGATGGGTTCCTCTGACGCACCATCCTTAAGATAAAAAGTAGAACCGATGGTGAGCGAGGAGATCGATGTTCAAGGATTTTAACAAACACGTTTGAGTAAAGACGCGTATGATATTGAGCATGCACTTCAACCGTTCATGCGAGTGGTTCAAGTACAACGAACAATACCAAACTACTAAACCCAAACAATGTTCGAGATAAAAGAAGATAGTTTAAGTGTTGCAAGCACCTAAACTGAAAAGTATCCTTGAAACGATACACAAGATAATCAAGAACGGGTAAGATCGAGTAAAAACATGAGGAAATAAGGTAATACCTCGATCTGAAGATTGAACCACAGAAATCCCAACAGAAGTGAGGGAGTTGATGGAGGAGGCCGAGAGGAACAAATCTCCAACAAACTCCCAAGGATTTGATGGCACAAATGGGCTTTGGAGTGTGGTGAGAGTGTGTGTGAGAGAGAGGAAAAGTGTAGGTGACGGCGACTGGAAGAAATGAACGGGTAAGAAGTGAAAGAAGGGAAGGGGAGGAGAAAAGGAGGAGTGGCGGCTGGTCAGCGAACCCAAAATCGGTTCAACCGGTTATAAAACCGGTTCAACCGGTTTTGCTGCAGTGTGAATAGTTAAAGCGCGCAGAAAAAGATGCTGACTGCGCAGAATTCCTGCCAGACTGACAGCGCAGTCTGCGAGACTGACGGCGCAGACTGCGGCGCTGACTGACAGCGCAGACGCAGAGGCTTTATACCGGTTCAACCGGTTTCCACCAGGGGAAAACTGGTTGAGTGGCCTACTCAGCCGATATACTCAACCTGTTTTGAGATATTGCCCGGTAAGGCTTTAACTACAATCAATATTTGAAACATGGGTAACTTTGGCAATAAAAATAGGATTTCACATGTCATTTTGTGCACAAAGCAATTTTATATCAAACAATCATGATTCAAATTTTAGTTTTATGACACATTTCGAGAATCCAAGATATTTAGTTCACTCCTAAGAAAGCAAAACCTAGTCTCATCAAGGGGTTTGGTGAAGATATCGGCTAGTTGATTTTCGGTGCTCACATGAAACAATTCGATATCTCCTTTGGCTTCATGGTCTCTCAAGAAATGATATCTAATATCAATGTGTTTGGTTCTAGAGTGTTCACAGGATTGTTTGCAAGTTTTATGGCACCTCATTGTCACACAGTAGTGGAATCTTATTAAACTCACAACCAAAATCTCTAAGGGTTTGCTTCATCCATAACAACTGTGCATAACATGCACCAGCTGCTATGTACTCAGCTTCTGCAGTGGAAAGTGCAACACAATTTTGTTTCTTGGAACTCCATGACACTAAGGACCGCCCAAGGAATTGGCAAGTCCCAGTAGTGCTTTTTCGATCTACTTTGCAACCGGCATAATCTGAGTCAGAGTAGCCAAGTAAATCGAAAAGGGAGCCTTTAGGATACCATAATCCTAGGTTTTGGGTGTGGACTAAGTATCTTAGGATTCTCTTAACGGCAACAAGATGGCAATCTTTAGGATTAGCTTGAAAACGGGCACACATGCAAACACTTAACATGATGTTAGGTCTAGATGCACATAAGTAAAGCAGTGACCCTATCATTGATCTATATAACTTTTGATCTACCGGTTTACCTTCTTCATTTAGGTCGAGATGTCCATTTGATCACATTGGAGTCTTGGCGTGCTTTGCCTTTTCCATGCCAAACTTCTTGAGCATATCTTGTGTATATTTTGTTTGGCATAGAAAGGTACCTTCCTTGAGTTGTTTGACTTGGAATCCCAGGAAGTATTTGAGCTTGCCCATCATAGACATCTCAAACCTGTTCGTCATTACTTTGCTAAATTCTTCACATAATTTTTCATTAGTACTACCAAATATAATGTCATCGACATATATTTGGCACACAAATAACTCATTGTCAACTTTGCAAGTAAATAATGTAGAGTCAGCTTTTCCTATTATAAATTCATTCTTAATTAAAAAATCTTTAAGGCAATCATACCAAGCTCTAGGGGCTTGTTTAAGCCCGTAGAGCGCCTTGTGAAGTAGATAGACGTGGTTTGGCTTCCTTGGATCTTCAAAGCCCGGTGGTTGCTCCACATAGACCCTCTCTTGTAGTGGTCCATTCAGAAATGCGCTCTTGACGTCCATTTGGTATAACTTGAAATCATGGTTAGTAGCATAGACAATTAATATTCTAATTGACTCTAACCTTGCTACCGGCGCATATGTTTCACCAAAATCAAGTCCTTCCACTTGAGTGTAGCCTTGGGCAACCAATCGTGCTTTGTTTCCTATAACAACGCCATGTTCATGTTGTTTGTTCCTAAAGACCCATTTTGTTCCAATCACATTTTGCTTGGGTCTTTGAACCAAGGACCAGACTTCATTCCGGGTGAAGTTGTTCAACTCCTGTTGCATGGCAATTATCCAATCCGGATCACCCAACGCTTCTTCAACCTTAAGTGGCTCAAGAGAGGAAACAAACAAGTAAAATTCACAAAAATTTGCTAAACGGGATCGAGTTATTACCCCTCTCTTGATGCTACCCAGGATGTTGTCCACTGGATGATCTCTTTGAATGGTATGATGGACTCGAGGATGGGGCACTGATGGTTGTCTTTGAATTTGCTCCTCCTCATCATCCACTTGATAAAGAGGCACTTCACCATCATTATTCTCATGTTCATCTTCTACCACGGTTGGCATCCTTTGAGGTTGATGACCTTCTTCAAGACTTGGATGACTTGAGGTTGATGGGTTTACTTGGGTGGAGGATTTATCACCCACCACCTTTGCGCCCACATCAAAAACCTCATTGGTCATCCATAAGTTCCTTCCTCATCATCCTTTTCTTGAGGTCTCACTTCACCTATTGCAAGCTTCTTTATGGCCTCACAAGGTGGTTTTTCATTTCCTGCAGGGTCATTAGAAACATGCCCTTGCGAGCCATTAGACTCATCAAATGTCACGTCTATCGCTATTTCAACAAGACCGGTGGTATTGTTGAAAACACGATATCCATGTGCATTTGATGCATAACCAAGCAAGAAGCCCTCGTCCACTCTAGGAGCAAACTTTGAGCTCTTGACTTTCTTGTTAAGAATAAAGCATTTACAACCAAATACTCTAAAATAATCAACTTTAGGTTTGTTACCAGTGAGAAGCTCGTAGGCAGTCTTTTTGTAGATCTTGTGAAGATAAAAGCGGTTGATTGCAGACAGGCGGTGTTGACCGCCTCTGCCCAAAAATTGTCAGGGGTCTTGTACTCATCCAACATGGTTCTTGTAGCCTCAATTAGTGTTCGGTTCTTCCTTTCCACAACACCATTTTGTTGTGGAGTGTAGGGAACCGAGAACTCATGTTTAATTCCTTCTTCGCCTAAGAATTCTTCGACACCTGTGTTCTTGAATTCTGTCCCATTGTCACTTCTCACTTTCTTGATTTTAAGCTCAAACTCATTTTGAGCTCTTCTCATGAATTTCTTCAAGGTCTCTTGTGTTTCACCTTTGTCACTCAAAAAGAAAACCCAGGTGAAACGAGAAAAATCATCAACAATAACTAACCCACACTTACTACCACCAATACTGATGTAAGCCACGGGTCCGAAGAGGTCCATGTGAAGAAGCTTCAATTGCCTTTTTGTTGTGACCACATTCTTTGATTGATGTGGGACTCCATGTTGCTTTCCTGCGTGGCATGCGCCACAAACCCTATCTTTCTCAAACACAACATTTGTTAGTCCAATAATGTGACTATCCTTTTGAAGTTTGGCCAAGTTCCTCATGCCAACATGAGCTAGCCGGCGATGCCAAAGCCAACCCTTGTCGGATTTTGCCACTAAACAAGTTTCAGGCGTCACTCTACTTGTTGTGAAATCAACAAGATAGAGTTTGCCCTTCAAGCGACCTGTAAAGGCAACAGAGGAATCCTCCCTTCTAAGGATCTTCACATCCACATCAAAAAATAGACAATTATAACCCATTCCACAAAGTTGCGAAATAGACATCAAATTATAGCTTAAAGAATCTACTAGTAAAACATTTGAAAGTGATTGTTAGTCAGAGATAGGAATTTTACCAATACCAACCACCTTAGTCTTGCCACTATCTCCAAACACAATTTCTTGTGCTTCTTGAGTTAGTTGCAAGGAATGAAACATGTCTTTCTCCCCGGTCATATGATTTGTACATCCACTATCAAGCACCCAGCTTGACCCACTAGAGGAGTAGACCTGCAAAACAGATTTAGGCTATGCTTTTAGGTACCCAAATTGAATTGGGTCCTACAGTGTTAGTTTAGCCTTGGGTACCCACACACTCCTTTTCATGACTTTTATTTTAGTGTAGGCACCCACATATTTAACAACCAATTTCCCTAAATCCCAAGTCAACATATAATCACAAAGATAAGAGTGAGAAATGGGAGCATTAAATTTTTCTCCACTTGTTGATCCCGCTTCCTTCATCTTACTTTTTGTGGAACTCAAGTTTACCTTTACTTGAGTTGACTTGTCATTTGAGGAGTGAATCCTCCCCAAGGCATCATATAGGATGGTTCCCTCTATGAACTTGGGGGATCTCCACCCCTTATGCACTATGCTAGGGTTTTCCTTAACTGAGTTGAACCCAAGCCCCCTTTTTCCATTGTTGGGCTTTAAGGACTTGTACTTGGGTTCAACTTTCTTTGACCCATCATTGCTAGAGCATCTCTTCAATATCTCTTTGACCTTCACATGTGGGCTTTTCTTCCTTGCATGGTTAGTCAAACAACAAGAAGCATGGTATTTAGCACAATGTTTCCAAAAGGTATTATTTGAGGAGCTAGACTTAGATTCAATCAATAAAGATGAGGCATTGATGTTCTTGCAGTTTTCAAGTTGTACTTAAAGTTCTTGATTTTGAACAGTCAAGCTTTACATGCTTGATTCAAGTGCATCCTTTTCATTTGCAAGATTAGCTATAGAGGTTTTCATATTTGTTACTTCCTTTTCTTTATCCTCTATAGTTATCTTGACTAGAGATACTTCCTTAGTCAAGGCATCTAGCATTTCATCTTTATTGAGTAGCAATTCTTGAAGCTCTAGGTTTCTCTCCTTTTCAAGGATGAGCAAGTCTTCTTGAGCATCAAGAGTTGTTTTTCTTTTATCTAGCTTCTCCATTAATTTGGTGATAACATTATATCCATTCAAGCCAAATTCTTTAATCATTTTGTTTTTCATGGCAATTTGTTCATCATCATCATCATTTGAGAAATCATCACTAAATAAAGTTACCTTATCTCCTTTTGCCATGAGGCAAGTTGGAGTGTAGGAGTCGTCTTGTAGGTTGGTGAAGAGTTGCGAGCTTGAAGTAGATTGGATGGCAACATTTGCCACCACTTCCTCTTCTTTGGAGCTAGAACTCTCTTCATCGGAGTTCCATTCTTCACCAATATGGGCTTGACCATATTTCTTCTTCTTGAAATATCCCTTGTTCTTGCCTCCCTTTTTGAACTTGTCCTTCTTGTATTCCTTCTTGGCTTCTTGTTCCTTTTTGTTAGGACAATCCGCTATGAAATGACCGGTTTGGCCACATTCATAGCATGCTCTCTTCTTTCCTTTCCTTTGAAACTTATCATTTTTCCTTACAAATTTCTTGAATGTTTTGATGAACATAGCTGTGTCTTCATCACTTGAGCTATCTTCATCACTTGATGTCTCGACCACTTTCTTTGCCTTGTGGTCTTTGTTCTTCTTGGGGGTGTCTTGTTCATTTGAGATCAAGGCATGAGAGTCTCTTGTCTTGACTGGGGCTTCTTCGGATTCATGTTGTTGAATCTTTGCAAATAATTGATGAGGCGTCATTTCCTCATAGTCATCACGGTCCCTTATCATCCTTGCTAGACTCTTGTCCTTTTCTTTGTATGCTCTCATGAATAGTCTTGTGACCTTGGAGTCACTCCAATCTTCACTTCCAAGCACTCTTATTTTGTTTACCAACACCATTAACCGATCAAAGAGTGATTGAAGTGACTCACCCATAGTCCAATCATATCTAGCAATCTCACTCTCCAAAGCTTCAATTCTATGTCTCTTAGCTTTGGGGTCTCCTTCATGTGACATTTTAAGAATATTCCAAATGTCACGGGCATCTTCTCTTCCTTGAGATTTCCGGTATTCTTCTGGACAAAGACTTCCTTTTATTATGCTCACCGCTTGAGCATTGCGGTGAACCTCTTGCATCATTTCCGGAGTCATCTCTTCTCCTTGGGCGGGCTTATACATACCTACATTGACAATCTCCCAAAGACTAGGATGTACACTGATTAAATGCGACTTCATCTTATCGGCCCACTCGTCATAGTTCAACTCACTAAGAGTTGGTAACTTTCCAAGTGGGGCAGAAGAGAAGTTGGGAATAAAATTTCTAGAATAATCAAATTGAACTTTATTGAACTCGTTACCTTTACTTTTGGTGGATGATCCTTCGGTGGTGATACTTACCTTGCTTATCACCTTTGACACCAAAAGTTCTACCAAGTCATCATTGTATTCAAATTTTCCCTTACCTTTATCTTCTTCGGCCTTTCTTCTTGATTCTTCTTCTTCGGCCTTTTTCTTAGCATCTTCCTCTTTCATTTTGAGGAACATCTTCTCGGCAATCTTCATGGCGAGGTCGAGGACCTTGGGGTCCACTTCCTCACCGAAAGATGTGATAGGGATTTCCTCGAGGATAGGATCCACATGGTCCCGTTGAGTAGACATGATCGTTTCCTCATGCGGTTAAGCGCAAAACGAGGTACGAAGCTCCGATACCAATTGAAAGTAGCCTAGAGGGGGGTGAATAGGCTACACCTGAAATTTTTTCACTAAAAACTTCGAGATAGGTCAAATTAAAGTTGCACTGGTGCAAACCGGTTCAGCTGATTTTGTTTACAACTGAACAAGTTTGAACCTGCTCAACTTAGATTAAATAATCAGTTAAACAAATATGACGAAGTAGTAAAGATTTTGCTAATGACTTGCCCTACAGAAAATCCACTCAAATAGATGAATATGAACCAACCAACAATTTAAGGCACTTAACAAGAACGCACAAGAACACGCGATTTAACCCGAGGTTCGGCAACCACCACAAAGGTGTCCTACTCCTCGTTGAGGAGCCCACAAAGGGCTGGGTCTTTTCCAACCCTAATCCTCCACAAGCCGACCACCAAGGTCAAAGCAACCTTTTCTCAAAGAGCGGGTAATACAAACTTCTTGGGGTCGTCCACAAATTTGGAGACTCCCAAGCAACCTCTAACCGTCAAGGAACACAAGGCTCCAAGAGTAACAAATCCGCACAAGGTTAAGTTTGCAATGAGCTCAAGAACAAAGAGAATGGGAGAATCAAGATGAAATTGACAGCGCGTTAGATCGACTTCACCTCACACCAAGGATCCTTCAAGCGATTGAAGCAGATGCGATTTCAGTTGTGAGATGTGAATTGAATGCCCTTGTTTGGAGTTTGGTCAGCTGAGGAATCGTGGAGAGAGCAGAAGTAATAAAGAGAGAGTGTGGGGGGTATTTAAAGGATCCCCCAAAAGCTGGCAGCCGTTGGGAGAAAAGGGCCAAAAACCGATTGAACCGGTTTGTAAACCGGTTGAACCGGTTTCCACCAGGAAGATCTCGGTTCACTGATCTACTCAGCCGGAGACTCGACCGGACTCAAAACTGGTTGAACCAGTTTTCAAAAAAGTCTGCACACGACTTTTCTGACAGCTCTGACTGTCAGACTGGTCAGAGCAGTGGTGGCAGAGAAACACTCTAGAAACCGGTTGAACCAGTTTCAGGTCCGGTTGAACCGGTTTCAGAGGCTAAAGAGCAAGTTTTGAAAATTCTGAAGTGAACAAAGGTGGAACTCTTGTGGGGAGTAAAAATGGTTTCTCAAAGGGCATTCATGATCTAGAAAAGTGTTCTCTTAGATGATTTTGAAGGAATTTGAACTTAGCTCATTGCATAACTTACTTAACCATTGCGGATCCCTCTTAATTGAACGGCGATTCCTATAACTCAAGAATTATAAAATGAACACTGCCGTTGTTTCCAAGCACTTGGAGCACGCTGTATGATGTAGAATTTAAATCCGTTGTGCTTTACATGTTTTATACTCATAAGATCTGTGCTTCTCCTGTCTGTAGAATAACTGTGTACATGCTAGGAGCAAACTTGTTAGAATCTTTGTTTGTTTTGTCATTTAATCACCAAAACCCTCAATTAGGGTTGATTGCACTTGCGGTCCCAAATATCAATATGTCATCAACGTATAAACACATGATGACACCTTTGCCCCCAGAGAAGCGATAATACACACACTTGTCAGCTTCGTTTGTACAAAACCCGGCAGTGGTCAGAGTATTATTAAACTTCTCATGCCATTGTCAAGGAGCTTGCTTAAGACCATATAAGGATTTAATCAAGCAACACACTTTGCTCTCTTGTCCTTTAACCACAAATCCTTCTGGTTGCTGCATAGAAATTTCCTCTTCCAGCTCTCCATTTAGGAATGCTGTCTTTACGTCCATTTGATGGACAAGAAGTTTATAAGCAGCCGCCAGCGCTAAGAGCACATGGATTGTGGGCAATCGAGCCACCGGAGAATAAGTATCAAAATAATCCTCCTCTTTCTTTTGAGTAAAACCCTTAGCCACAAGATGGGCCTTGTACTTTTCAATAGTACCATCGAGTCTCCTCTTCCTCCTAAAGATCCATTTGCAGCACACAGGCTTGCAACCAGCTGGGAGATCAGTTATCTCCCAAGTTCCGTTCGAGATGATTGAATCCATCTCGCTACGGACAACCTCCCTCCAGTACTCTGTGTTGGAACTTGCGTTCTCGGGCAGGTTGATTCCAACAGGGGAGAGAGAGAGATGTGAACACGGTTTAACTTGAGGCAGCAATTGCTCTGTTAATCCAGCCTCTCAAGGGCACTGTACGGGGGTATTTATAGGTGCCTGAGTGCCCAACGTCTCAATATAAGGACGCATGTGCCCTCAGGCACCCGGTCTATCCCCGGAATATTCCTGTAAAGGAGGGTTACAGACTGTCATTACAGAAAAGCTATTACAAATTGGGCCTGTAACGCACTTATCCGAGCGGGGCCCGTTACAATGGGCCGAATCCCACGTGGGCCTCCAGGTGGAGTGAGGACGTGGGACGGGGCGACATCGCCGTAGGCCTTCGTCTTGTAGTGTAAGGGACAAAGGGTGGACCTCGCCGGTCGTTCTGCTTCCTGTCGGCGCAGCGAGATAGACGAAGGCTGGAGCGGAGGGTAGCGTCTTCGCCTTCGCCCCAACATTTGCCCTCTGAGGGACCAGTTCGACTAAGTCATCTGGTGCCGAAGACATCGCTAGATGGTGGAGATGCTGTCCTCGCTCGAAATGGTTCCGCGGGGGTTTTTGATGTGACTGTTGACGGACGCGGCACTGTTGGACTGCGGGTTTCCCGAAGCGCCGCGTCCTGTGTATAAAAAGGGGCGGGGTGGAGCGGGTCAGGCTCTCTTTCTGCGCGCCGCAAAACCCTAGCCTCCTTTTGAAACCGTTCGTCCGCTCGCCTGCCCTCCTTGCTCCTGCTCGTCGGAGATCTGGTCCGCGTCAAGCAGACCGCCCGCCGCTGCCGCCGGTACGTAGCCATGTCGTCCTCTTCCTCGTCTGCTGCAAATACACCGCCGGCCGCCGCATCGTCTGAGGACACTCTGAGCGACATGGCGGTGGAGGAGCTCCTGGTGATACAGTTGAGTTTGGCGTGTCGCAGATTTCCTCGGTCCACATCCAGGATATGCAGCAGCTTGGATATTTTGGCAGCGGAGTGGGGCGTGTCTCGAGGGCAGAAGAGGTCCCCGAGCCAGAAGGCGAGTTGGTCGTGTTTGAAGCGTTTTTCACCGCTGGCCTTCGTCTGCCTGCGCATCGATTCGTGGGGGAGGTGCTACGGAGATTCGAGGTCCAGGTCCACCAGCTGACGCTGAATGCCATGGTGGCCCTGGCAAAGTATGTTTGGGCGGTGACTTCGTATGGTGGTCGGCCCTCTGTGGAGGTCTTCACGAAGCATTACAGTCTGCATTGGCAAAAGAGGAAAATTGGACATGAGATTGCACAGTTTGGATTGTGCACGTTTACGCCGAGGACCAGCAAGACTTCGATGGAAGTCGTGGAGTTGGTTCCCTGCGCCCGCAATAAGTGGGGCAACTGGTGGGATTTTTGGTTTTACGTTTTCGAAGGCGCAGTTGAAGACCACCCAAGACTGCCCGTGGCCATCATGTGTTCCCATTATTATGTGGCGTACCCGGAGTTTGAGGTGGCGGAGGATGATGAAGACGAGGGAGCCCTTCGGTGCGCTGCCCGCATGAGTAGCGGGCGCGATTTGGTGGAGGAATTTATCGGGTATGGGGTATGTGAAAGGGAAATAGGGTCAAACCTTTTCCAATAAGAATTTTGGTGGTTGAATTGCCCAACACAAATTATTGGACTAACTAGTTTGCTCTAGATTATGAGTTCTACAGGTGCCAAAGGTTCACAACAAACCAATACAAGTCAAAAGAAAGGGTTCAAACAAAGGGAGCAAAAGACAACCGAAGTGTGCCCTGGTCTGGCGCACCGGACTGTCCGGTGTGCCACCGAACAGAGTCCGGTGCACCACTGGACAGTGTCCGGTGCACCAGGGAATCCAACTCCGAACCTGCCACCTTCGGGAATTCTGGGAGCCGCTTCGCTATAATTCACCGGACTGTCCCGTGCACCACCGGACTGTCCGGTGTGCCAGCGGAGCAACGGCTACTTCGCGTCAACGGTCGTCTGCAAAACGCATTCAATGCGCTACAGTGCACGACAGAGTCAGAGCAGCGCCAGAAGGCGCACCGAACAGTGTACAGTGACTGTCTGGTGCACCCCCGGATTGTCCGGTGACCCAGAAGACAGAAGCTCCAACGGTCGAACCCTAACGGTCGGGTGACGTGGCTGGTGCACTGGACAGTGTCCGGTGGCGCACCGGACTGTCCGGTGTGCCATGCGACAGACAGCCTCCCAACGGCCACTTTTGGTGGGTGGGGCTATAAATAACCCCAACCACTCACCATTCATAGTATCCAAGTTTTCAGACTTCCTACACCTTACAAGAGCTATAGCATTCAATACAAGACACACCAAAGAGATCAAATCCTCTCCCAAGTCCAAAGATCATTCCAAATCAATTAGTGACTAGTGTGAGAGTGACTTGTGTTCATTTGAGCTGTTGCGCTTGGATTGCTTCTTTTCTTCTTCATTCTTTCTTGTGATCAACTCAATTGTAACCGAGGCAGGAGACACCAATTGTGTGGTGGTCCTTGCGGGGACTTTGTGTCCCGTTTGATTGAGAAGAGAAGCTCACTCGGTCTAAGTGACCGTTTGAGAGAGGGAAAGGGTTGAAAGAGACCCAGTCTTTGTGACCACCTCAACAGGGAGTAGGTTTGTAAGAACCAAACCTCGGTAAAACAAATCACCGTGTCACACTCTTTATTTGCTTGTGATTTGTTTTCGCCCTCTCTCTCGGACTTGATTTTAATTCTAACACTAACCCCTGCTTGTAGTTGTGCTTAAACTTTGTAAATTTTAGACTCGCCCTATTCACCCCCCTCTAGGTGACTTTCAATATGGCCCTTGGCGCATGGCTGGGCGCTGGGCGAAGTATGCCCCCGCGAGATGCCTTCTCAGGGCGGGCAGCGGGTGCGAAGTCCAGCCTTCGCATTGGATTTGCATGGTCAAGATCCCGCCGCATTCGTGCGCGAAGCGGAGGACGGTGCGGCGAGGATCGTGGGGCGCTATGTGTCGAAGACAGAGGGTGTGCGGAGCTGGGATATCCGTGGGGCCAACGATAGATTGAATCGGGTCTTCGAATTGAACGGCTTGCCATACGGTGGTTATCCCGGGGAAGACGCCGTCGACCGCCGCGGAAAAGGGCCAGTGGCCGTGACTGAAGAAGAACCCTCGCAGGACGCCGCCCCAGCCGCTAAGAAGAGAAAATTAGGTACTGCAGTGGGGGAACTGGGGGTTTCTGATAGTTTTGCTATGGAGTTGATGGGGACGTGCGCAGCCCTCGGGGGAAGGATGTCTTCGCCCGAGCTCCGTGAGTCTTCGGCGCGAATGCTGGAGGTTACCGGGGGTCGATGGCCCAAGAATGCTCCGATCCCCCGCGCGGCTGGCGAAGACTTCTTTTTGTCTCGCATGGCCCATGACTTGAAGGTGTTTCCTTACGGACGGAATATTGCTGTTGTTGTGTCGGCAGTGATGAACAAGAACCGTCAAGACGCTGCGCAGAAGCACCGGGCGGTCGTCAGGATCGCAGATCCTAGGCGTGAGGCGAAGAGGGCGCGGGGGAGCGCGAAGGCTGCCGCCTCCGGCAGTAGCTAGCAGATGCCGGCTGTGAAACCGGCAGCGCCCGGATCCAGCAAGGCGTCGGCGAGCGCGAAGACTGCCGCCTCTAGCGGAACCAAGCCTCCCCCGGGCGGATTCGTGAAAGGACGGGAGCTGCCTTCGCCGGGGAGACGTGTTGGCGACTTCGGCACGGACATCAGTGTCGAGGATTATTTTGTTGTTAAGTTTTTTTAAGCTAGTTGTTTGACCGGTGATATATCGCAGGGTCGGGTGAAGGGCAGTTGGTTGTTGTCCCGCCTTCGGCGGCAACCTCGTTGCCAATGGCGGTGGCTGGGGTGAAGGGTGCCGCGCGAGACCCGTGGGCCGCTTTCTGCGCGAGCGGCGAGATCCCATCAGCCGCTGCCGCTAAGGACGTGGCGGGCTCCATGTGCTAGCGGCTGAGGGAGGCGTCGCAGCAGCTATCGCAGCGGTTGAAGCAAGTAAGTTATGCTGGACTTCGATGTTTGTTGTTTGCATGAGATTTAGGGTCTCATGTGCTTTTGTTATGCGGCCGACTTCGTCGACCATGTGGCGTCGGGTGTCCTGACTGCGGACGTGGTTGCTGAAGTCGAGAGACTTCGGGCGCAGCACGCGGATGCCATCCGGGAGAAGTCGGCGGCGGAAAGCAAGAACCGCAGGCTGGCGGAGAAAGTGGCCTCCTTGGAGGCCGAGAAGACGGACCTCCGGCGCCAGCTGGTGGAGGAGAGGAGAGAGGCGAACCAGGCCATTGCTGAGGCGCAGGCTGCGCAAGCGGAGGCCAAAGTGGCCCAGGCGGAGAGCAGTCTCGCCAGTCAACACGCCGAAGAGCTGGAGGCAAGGTTCAACGCCTTGCGCGGCCGCATGGACAAGGCCGAGGCCTCTACGCGCTCGGAAGTTGAGCGGACACACGCATAGTTCGTGGAATCATACCGCGAGCTGGGTGCGTGGACTGCTGACTTCAAAGTACCCGACCGGGAAGCATGCCTTCTGTTGGGGGCCTTCGTCCTCCGAAGGTCCTCAAAAACATGATTTGACAATGTTTTCCAAGCGGATTATATGAACAGGTATCTTCGGACTCGGAATTACGAACATGAAGTACGGTCAGGACGAAGCCTAAGCCAGACGAAGGGGGATTGGGATGGAGGACGGAAGCTGTACGAAGGATGGTGCACAGCCGAAGCTGTGCGCAGGAGAGCTTCGTCGCGATAGCAGAAAGGGGAACCGACTTAAAGATGAAAAGACTACTTAGGTCTTGACAGATTCCCATAAGTCATTAGCAAATGTAATGGGCATAAATGTAATTCTACATGGGCTGCGTCCCGCGTCTATAAATAGATGAACAGTACTCCCGTACTGTTCACGCGGACTTGGCATTTGCTTTTGCGTCATCCTTGTACTTTTGTCTTCCTGCAATCCGAAGGTACACTTGTAATTTGAAGTCATTTCTATTGTTATACGATAATAAAATAGAAATGACATGATAATAAAGTTTAAATGTTTATATTACTTTTAATGTTGCTCATAAGTCCTTCGTCATAACTTATTGCACTTACGAAGGTATATTATTTGTGACCTTCGTCCGGAACACATTATATCCTGAAGGGAAATAATGTTTCGAGGGACGAAGGACCTTTTCATTTAACACTTTTTATGTTGCCTTGTTCTTAATCCGAAGCATTTGAGAACAAGTCACCAACATTGGCGCCCACCTCCGGTGAACTCACTTCCACTTTGAGTTTTTTGAACACCTTCGGAAGTCAAAGACCCTCGCTATGGCGCCGAAGAAAGCTTCAGCGACTGGGGCTGCAGCCCTGCAACCGCTGGACCCCAACCAGGAGACTGTCTCTCTTCGGGAGGCCCGAAACCAGAAGAGGAAGGCCGTCAGCCCGACGCTTCAGGAGGATGAGCTAGACCAAGAGATCAGGGATATGGAGATGCTACATCAACAGGTGCAGAGGAAGAAGGAGAAGATGGCCAGGCTAGCTGAGTTGCAAAGGCAGATAGACGAAGCTTCTGAAGAAGTTCGCCATCTTACTCATGATGAGCAGAACAGAAGGCCTCAACAAAAATACCTTCATCAGGAGGGCTTCTTCAACGAAGATGACTGGTATGACAATTTCCATCATGGAAATTTTGTTTTCGATGATGCTTCTCCCCTGTCTGCTGAGCTGCAGGCTACACCTTGGCCTCCGTCCTACAAGCCACCCCAGCTTCCCATGTTCGATGGCCATTCAGACCCGAAGCAGTTTTTGATGAGCTACGAAGCAACAGTGTCTTCGTATGGTGGCAATGCTGCAGTCATGGCAAAGTCTTTTGTTATGGCTGTCAGGAATGTTGCTCAGACCTGGTATTCCTCACTTCGACCAGGAATGATTACTTCATGGCAAAAGCTGAAGGACATGTTGTTAACCAGCTTTCAAGGGTTTCAGACGAAGCCGGTCACTGCTCAAGCCTTGTTCCAGTGCACTCAGGATCATGAAGAATACCTTCAGGCGTATGTCAGAAGGTTCTTACGTTTGAGGGCACAGGCACCAACGGTGCCCAATGAAATTGTCATCGAAGCCATGATCAAGGGGCTTCGTCCTGGACCTTCAGCTCAATACTTCGCTAGGAAGCCTCCTCAGACTTTGGAGAGGCTGCTCCAGAAGATGGACGAGTACATCCGTGCCGACAATGATTTTCGCCAAAGAAGGGAGGAGGCTTTCAGGTTTTCTGAAATGACCAGGGGCTTCGGAGGAAGATTCTATCCGAGGCATGTCAGGTCCATCCGCAACTCTACTCAAAATGATGATAAGGGGAGTCAGCAGAACAGGCAGCAGTGCTCCTCACAGGCTTCGGGGCAACAGCAAACTTTCTTTCGGCCACCAGCTCCAAGAGGCAGAGGCGCCAGGGGCTTCGGCGAAAGATTTGGAGATCAACCAAGGAGAGTATTTTGCTTATTCTGTGGTGAAAACAAGGGCCATACCACCAGGATGTGTCATGTTACCATCCAGAAGCAAAAGGAGCTAGCAGAAGCCGCAGCGCAACAGGGCCAGCCGAAGCAGGTCATGCATACTGCTTCGTACCATCAGCCTTACATCCCAGAATACGTGGGCAACCACCCTGCAGTTTCTATAGCTTCGGCGAGTCAACCTCAAGCTTCATGGCAACAGCCTCCGCCTCCACCACCGCTGCAACAAGGCCAACAGCCGGAAGGGAGCCAATATGTTCCACACCAAAGGGATCTCAGAGAACAATCCGAAGCTCGCACAGTCAATAGCACTGTGCCAGAGTCGAAGCACATTTATTGACACATATCCTACCTTTGATAGCAGTCTTTTCTATTCAGTTCTATTTTCTGTGTAACAAAGAACATTGTTAGTTTTCATGTAATAGTTTCGTGGTTCGTCATGAGCAAAACCTATTTTCTCCACAGGCTTAAGTTGCTGAAGCTTAAAAATTTGCGCTAACAAGGAGGACCTTCGAATTATTAAAAATCCTTCGAAGCAACAAAAAGTCGTTCTAAGGAACGCAGAGTAAGTTGCTGAAGTCACAAAAAGCCGTTCCAAAGGGAGCGCAGTGTAAGTTTTTTGCTCCAAAGTCGTTCCTAAGGGAATGCAGAGCATACAGCGAAAAGTCAACGCTGATACCGCCTAAGTAAAAGGCGAAGAAGCTCCAAAGACGTTCCTAAGGGAATGCAGAGCTTACAGCGAAAAGTCAACGCTGATACCGCCTAAGTAAAAGGCGAAGAAGCTCCAAAGACGTTCCTAAGGGAATGCAGAGCTTACAGCGAAAAGTCAACGCTGATACCGCCTAAGTAAAAGGCGAAGAAGCTCCAAAGACGTTCCCAAGGGAATGCAGAGCTTACGAAAATATTTTGTGTTTTACGGGGATATGTGTATATCTTCGGAACAAATGTCATCTACATAGCATCATCACATCATTTTGCATAGCATAAGCATCATACATCATGTTGCATATGGCAAAAGAAGGGGACACAGTATCAACCTTCGAAAGGATGCTTTGAGAAAGTGAAAATCGTGCGAAGTCACGGGGGAATACAATGTTGATCTTCGGAATACAGCTTCGGAGAATATTTTCACGAAGCGTGGACGTGCTTCATCAGAATAGTATTAAAGGAGAATGTCTTCTTCACGAAGCATGAAAAGAAGGGAAGGTGTTTTTTCGCCGAAGGCTCAAAAATGGTATGTATGTAAAGTTTCATGCATCGTAAAGAATTGAATAATGAGAAGAGACTTGTATATTACATTCAAATGTACAAAATATTACATAGATCACACTTCAAATGTTTTTTCTAATAACATCTAGTCTTCTCGTAGTACTACTTCGGCAGCCTCATTTAGAAGTTGCTCAACAACTTTATCCATGATAGCTTCGGCCATTTGTTTAATTTCGTCATCCCCTTTCGTGTGAGGGTCAGCAGACGATCCAGTAGGTTCTGAGGGAAGAGAATATGTCTACATTACTATCACAGACCGCGAACAAAGTTTGAAATAAAAAATTACAACACAATAAGAACGACTAATTAATACCTATTTGCCCTTCGGGCTCTGTACTTTTTTCGGCAACTTCTGTCACTTTCCTAGCATCATGGATGCCTTTTTCACTCTTTTGAATAATTTCTTGCGCCATTTCCCGGCCGCCGTTGTCCCAGATATCAGTAAAGAATTTTCCGCCAACCATGCTTGCTTCGGCCGAGGGGTCTTTGATGTCTTCGGAGGACAAGGCAGCTTCGGACTGAGCTAAGGATTTTACATGCTCGCAACCTTTCCTCTCCAAAACAGTAGCAACTCCCCTGGCGCCCGAAAAAGCGCAGATGTCACCGCGGCTACTCAGGATTTCCTCGAAGGCCTCTGCTTCGTGACTGATCCATTCCATTGGACCTTCGGGATTGCCTCTTGAGAAATTCTCTTCACTAGAAAATGCGCCAACGCTTGCGAAGCTGGATTTTATCTTTTTGACGCATTCTATAGATTTAACATAGCATTTCCTCTGGGATGCACGAAGCTCCTTAACACTTAACTCTAAATGATTGACCAACTGATCACTAAGCTCTCGTTTTGTTTCTTCAAGCACACGTTCCTCTTTAGCTCTAGCTAGCTGTTTCTGAAGATCTTTAATCTCACGTTTTTGGGCTTCGGCCTGGACCTTTGAGGCAGCTTCGTCCTTTTTTACCTTGTCTACCAATGTAAGCAGAATTTTATCCTTTTCTAGAGCTTCGTTTCTCAGTTTAATAACCTCTGACCGTAGGTTGTTGAACGCAATTTCATAGCTCTCATCTTCGGCACTCTTTTGAGCTCTTAATGCGTTGCTTAGGATTAAACCCTATATGTACAAAAGTTGGTATAAGAATAAAAAAAATGAGTTACGAATTAAAAAAAATTTTCAAGCGCCTAATTCCCATACCTTTAGGCTATTGTACGCAAGACTATCCGCGAGATCTTCCTTCGTCATAGCACATAATCCAGCTTCGAGCTTCGGGAAACCCATACTCCTAGCCATCTCTCGGCAGACAGATAATTCTTTGTTATCAGGGAGGCAGTATAGGAAGTCATCTTCATTTGTCCCATTGAACACTACTGCCCCCTTCGGATATTTTAGCTCTCTGGCATAGTAATTGGCTTCGTAAGTCTCTTCTTCAGATAATTTCTTCCCCGAAGCATGTCGTACAATGTAATCGCATATGTTGGAAGGAGCTTCGGGGACGGCAGTGTCAATTTCTTCAACCAAAACTGGTTCTGATATTTTTATTTTTTCGGTTTCCGAAGATTGTTTCTTGGTGGGCTCTGAAGGCCCAGCTTCAGCTTCAAGTTGTTGCTTCGAAGCTTCAGTAGACGCTTCGGCAAGTTCAACAGTCTTCTTTGGAGTTGTGCTTGAAGACTTAATTGTCTCCAAGACATCTAGCACGTTCACCATTCTTTTTCTTTTTGGGGTCACCGATGGGCCCTTTTGATTCTTTATTGTTTCAACATTTGCTGAAGGACTTAAGATTTCCAATGTTTTTTGTCCTTCAATCCTCGGTTTTTCTGCCTTCTCTGCTGAAGGCGCTTCAGTTTTTTCTTCTATCTTCGGTACTGAAACTAGTTCTGTAGTTTCAGTGGCCAAAGAGACTTCACCAATAAATTTGGGCACTGTGGCTGGCTCAATAAAGCGTGCACGGTGGGTAAGCACCTTCATCTTTTTTCTTTCCGGTGCTGGCTCACTAGAAGCACTTGTGGCAACTTCTGTTGCAGGAGAAGTATTTTTTCTTTTGCGGCCCGGCACCGGAAAATGGTAGTCAGGGTAGACAAACCCGATTGCATCAAATACCCGGTTGAGCCTTTTCTTTTTTCGGCCTCCGAAGGCTGCCGATAATGCAGTGTTCTCGGCCTTCGAATACACCCCAAGCAGTTCGTCACTTAATGTTTCAATGCTTTTTAACCAGTCGTCATCAGGTTCAACAAACTTATCCCCGTATTTGAATGTGTATTTTAGTCTGACCAGTCCGCCTTCGTCGGACTCTTTGATGGTCTCCTTCGGCATTTCCCACTTTCCTGCAAGTGGCCACACCCTGAAGGCAATATGCTCTTGGACCAAGTCCCTTGTCCCAATAAAAGAGCAGATTACGCCGAAGGCTCTTTGGCATTCTTCGGCTGCTTCATCCATTTCAACCTTCGGCTTTCGTAGTCCGAAGCGTTGCCAGATGGGGCGCATAATGATACTCTTAACATCTTCCTGCGCTGTTAAGTCATTCTTTACATAGAACCACTCTGTCATCCAGGCTCCGGGCCACCTCTTCCGAAAGGTTGGCACAGGGCGGCTTGATCCGGAGCGGGCACCGAAGCTGTAACACCCAAAGTTGTTGTGATATTGTTCTTTCCCCCAGGGTTTCGTCTCATATAACAACTCATGAATGTTGCAAAAGCTTTTAGCATTTGGTTCTAAACCTTGGCTTTTCGCAGCCCAGACAAACATCCCCATTCTCATGATAGCTTCGGGTGTAATTTGATGAAGGTAGACTTGAAATGTCTTCAGGACTTCGACAACAAAGCTGCTTAAGGGGAATCGAAGCCCAGCCTTGAGAAAGCTTCGGAAGATTACGACTTCATCTTCTTCGGGAGTGGGAGAAGTTTTTTCTCCAGCATCAGCCCTCACAATAGATATATCTCGAAAATATCTCCCCCTCATATTGTCAATATGACTCTGCTTAATAGTGGTTTTCTCGAAAACCGTGTGACTTGGCCGCCAAGGTCGATCTTCGGACTCTCCCCCACAGCTTTCTGCATCATAACTGTCGCTGTCACCAGTGTCTTCAGACAAACCTTCCAGAATCTCCTTGGTGATTTTTTCCGTGTTGGTCTCCGCCATCGCTATAAGGAACCCCAAGTTCTTCTCTTCGTCGAGACTCAGCTTCATCTCAGCAGTGACCTTCTTATCTTCAGACATCTTCAGAAACGCTAAAAAACTGTTTTCAAAGCCGAAGCTTCAAAATCAAAAGATCAGCAAATCCTAGTACGCAAGAGCTAAAAATTTAGTGAGCGGGAGCAGATGGCAAGGGAGCGTACCAAACAAATTGTGGCGGGCTCCTATTTATACACTCGATATGACGGAAACTGGGTGGTCCCGCGTGTCGGTGACTTTTGCTATTCTAGCAAAGGGAAGGTGTTTTTTCGGACCTTCGGCTTAAGGCCTTCGTCCGTATCGCAATCTGAATTAACAAATTAATATTGCGAGGGGCTACTGTTGGGGGCCTTCGTCCTCCGAAGGTCCTCAAAAACATGATTTGACAATGTTTTCCAAGCGGATTATATGAACAGGTATCTTCGGACTCGGAATTACGAACATGAAGTACGATCAGGACGAAGCCTAAGCCAGACGAAGGGGGATTGGGATGGAGGACGGAAGCTGTACGAAGGATGGTGCACAGCCGAAGCTGTGCGCAGGAGAGCTTCGTCGCGATAGCAGAAAGGGGAACCGACTTAAAGATGAAAATACTACTTAGGTCTTGACAGATTCCCATAAGTCATTAGCAAATGTAATGGGCATAAATGTAATTCTACATGGGCTGCGTCCCGCGTCTATAAATAGATGAACAGTACTCCCGTACTGTTCACGCGGACTTGGCATTTGCTTTTGCGTCATCCTTGTACTTTTGTCTTCCTGCAATCCGAAGGTACACTTGTAATTTGAAGTCATTTCTATTGTTATACGATAATAAAATAGAAATGACATGATAATAAAGTTTAAATGTTTATATTACTTTTAATGTTGCTCATAAGTCCTTCGTCATAACTTATTGCACTTACGAAGGTATATTATTTGTGACCTTCGTCCGGAACACATTATATCCTGAAGGGAAATAATGTTTCGAGGGACGAAGGACCTTTTCATTTAACACTTTTTATGTTGCCTTGTTCTTAATCCGAAGCATTTGAGAACAAGTCACCAACACCTTCGCTTCCTCGAATGGTTGAAGGAGGAGCTGTTGGTGCTCCCGACCATTGTGGAGGGTTTCATGTCCTTCGCCTCCCTCGTCACCTGCGAGGGAGCCGTGAATGCGTTGTCCCGTGAGGGCTGCAGGCACTACGAGGTCTTCGACCAATCAGACGAGAACTTTGAATGTGAGATCTTCAAGGCCGACGACCCTGTGGTGAAGCAGTCAGCGGGGGCACTTTTCAATAGGATGTGGGGTCCGCATGGTCGGGAGGCGGTCAGGGAGCGATCTGACCAGGCGAGAGAGCAGGTGAAGGTCATTTTTTGTGTGTTGTGTGTGGGTATGCGTGGTTTTTGCTGAGTGACTATGATGTTGCTGCAGATGGAGCGTGCTGAGGACGTCGAGGATTTTGGAGCTCTGGCCGGTGCGCCGCCCGTGGCTGCGGAGGTCAACCCGGTGCTGCCCTCGGATGCCGGTGAAGGCCTCTCGGCTGTGCCCGTGCCTGCTATGGCTGGGGAAGACCCTGTGTGGGCCCCTGCGCCGACGGTCGAAGATGCCTTGAAGGTGGTGGCTGAGCCAGCAGTCGAAGACCCCATGGCCGCAGCCGCACCTTCGCAGATGGCTAAATAGGTGGGGGGAGTTTGTAAATCTTGTCTGAGTGTTACTGAACTTCGGTTGCTGCGCAAGTTCAGGGTTTTGGGCCTGCGCACGCAACCGCTACTGACAATGCTAATTTTGTGGCTTCGACCGTGGTCACTGGAGGTGATTCTGATGATTCTGTGTCTAAGTTTTTTGAGTCTGATGATTCTGGGAGTTCGATCGTGTGGACAGAGGGGTCTTCGGATGAGGACTTAGACTATTTTGCAGCATTGGATGTGGCTGCAGCGGAGACTTCTCTGCGTGCGACGGGTGAGGATATTCCGGGTGCGAGTGTTGGGCGTAGGCGGCGAAGGGCGGTGGCGAAGCGGAGAGTGAGTGAGTTGTCGCGAAATGATAGGCGTCATCATGGTGAGGTGGAGGGTGGTTGTCTTCAAGTGGACGGGACTGCCAAACGGGAATTGTTGTCTTCGCCAGCTGGGGCGAGTGTAGGTGAGGGTGAGCTGTGAAATCTTTTTGAGGGTGAGGAATTGAGGATAATGTTGTTCAACTACAGGGAGATGGGTATCATCCCGAAGGTTGAGCCGTTGTAATGTGTGATGCCTTCGCTGTGTATGTGTAACTATGATTTGTATGATGAGGCTGCGTGCCTTCGTTGATCTGGCCGCGCCCGTAGGCGGCTTGTGTTCGGGTGCTTTTGGGGAAGTCTTCGATTTTGTGCATTTGTTGAGTTAGATCGGCTGCACCCGTAGGCGTATTTCGCGCGGAGTCTTTTGGAGAAGACCTCGATTTTGCGCACTTGTGCTATTCCGGCTGCACCCGTAGGCGACTTTTGCACGGATAATCTTTTTGGAAAAGACTTCGATTTCGCGCACTTATTGTGTTGTTCCGGCTGCACCCGTAGGCGACTTTTGCACGGGTAGTCTTTTGATTTTTCGCACTTATTGTGCTATTCCGACTGCATCCGTGGGCGACTTTTGCGCGGATAATCTTTTGGAAAAGACTTCGATTTTTCGCACTTATTGTGCTATTCCGGCTGCACCCATAGGCGACTTTTGCACGGATAGTCTTTTGGAAAAGACTTCGAATTTTCGCACTTATTGTGCTATTCCGGCTGCACCCGTAGGCGACTTTTGCACGGATAGTCTTTTGGAAAAGACTTCAAATTTTCGCACTTATTGTGCTATTTCGGCTGCACCCGTAGGCAACTTTTGCGCGGAGTGTCACACGCGAGGGTAGTAAGCGCTGCCCCTCGCGGTGACTTTGGTGTGGTCGAATGCCGAAGACCGTCGATGCGGTCTTTTTCGACGTGTCTCAACTTTTGCAGGGGATTTTTGTGGGTATATTGCATGGCTCCGCCTCATTAAAAACCTCACCCCGCGGGAGGAAAAGAGTATGGGCCAGAATGATAATGTTTGGTTAATTACAAGGGCGTGATGGCCCTGAGGAGTTAAACAAAAAAATTGCGGAGATTATCTATGTTCCAGGAATGCTCCAGGTCTTCGCCAGATTGCGTTGTTAGCTTGTGCGTGCTGGGAGACGACTTCGTCTTGACGATGAATGGTCCTTCCCACTTTGGCTCTAGCTTACCTCGTGACTCTGTCCGAGTTGTTCAGACGAGTACGAGGTCCCCTTTGTTGAATTCTCTCGGGACAACTGCGTGGTCGCGCTAGGTCTTTGTTTGGGCTTGATATTTATTGAGGGCCTGCAGGGCGAAGACGCGGTCTGCATCGATGAGATCTTTGGAGGTTAGCTCATCTACGTCGGGTGAGGCCGAAGCGCTTGTCCTTGGGGACCCATGCTTGATTTCCTGCGGGGTCATGGCCTCCGAGCCGTATAGCAGGCGAAAGGGGGTAAATCCGGTCGCCCGACACTCAGTCGTGTTCAACGCCCAGACTGCTTCAGGTAGCAGGTCGGCCCATTTACCCTTCTTGTCATCGAGAAGCATTTTCTTGATCGCCGAGAAAATTTTGCCGTTGGCGCGCTCCACGACGCCGTTGGATTGTGGGTGATATACTGAGGCGAAGGCAAGCTTGGTGCCAATGGAGAAGCAGAAGTCCCTGAAGTCTTGGCTGTCAAATTGTTTGCCATTGTCAACTGTGAGCTCGGACGGGACTCTGAATCGGCAAACAATGTTTTGCCAGAAGAATTTTTGGGCAGTCTTCGATGTTATCATTGATACTGCTCTTGCCTCGATCCACTTGGTGAAATAATCGACGGCGACGAAGGTGAACTTGAGGTTCCCTTGGGCCGTGGGTAGTGGCCCGACAATGTCCAGGCCCCAGCGCTGAAGGGGCCACGTGTGGGCGATTAGCTTTGTGAACTGCGAAGGGCTTCCCGAGAGTGGAGAAAACTTTTGGCAGGCTTCGCACGACCTTGTGACCCGATTCGCGGCGCAGATCATAGCAGGCCAGTAGAAGCCTTGACGGATCACTTTGGCAGCTAGGGCCCTAGGCCCCGCGTGAGAGCCGCAAGTTCCGTTGTGGACTTCGCGCAGGATCTGGACGCCTTTGGTCTCGGTGACGCATTTGAGCATAGGTTGACTGACCCCTTTCTTGTAAAGATGTCCCTCAATGAGAGCGAAGTCCCGGCTTTGGTGTTTGAGGCGCTTGGCCTCGATGATATCGCTTGGATGGTAATATCCCTGCAGGAACATGGTTATTGGTGCCCACCAGTCTTCGGTCATGATGAGGTTGACTATGCGGTGGCCCTCGGTGTCGTTGGTTATTTGGAGGCCCTCTGGGCTGCGAACGGCTGGCGTGCCGATGACATGGTAGAATACGTCGGAGGGCAGGGCCTTGCCTCTGGCGGCTGCCTTGGCCAATGCGTCGGCCTCCTCGTTCTTGGCTCGGTCCACGTGCTGCAAGGTGAAGCCTTTGAACTGTCTCTCGAGACTGCGGACAGCCGCGAGGTATTGCATAAGTGTGGGGTCCTTTGCTGCGTAATCTTTCTCGACTTGGCCGACAACTACTTTGGAGTCTGTTTTGATTATGCAGGTGGTGACACCAAGTGCCCGTAGCTTGCGAAGGCCGAGGATGATAGCTTCGTACTCTGCTACGTTGTTGGTGCATCTGTCGGGACTCCAAAGCAAAGCTGAGGCATGCTGCATATCTGTGCTTGACCCCTGTGGGTGAAGTAATGACTGCCGCTGCGCTTGCCCCCGCATGGCACCATGCGCCATCGCAGTGGATGGTCCACACCTTCTCTGCAGACGTGTCCGGCTGCATTATTGGCCCGGTCCAGTCGACGATGAAATCTGTCAGGACTTGTGACTTGATGGTTGTCCTGGGCTCGAAGGTGATATGGTAGCCGGAGAGCTCGGTTGCCCATTTGACGATCCGGACAGATGCCTCTGGATTTTTGAATAATTCGCCGAGTCCCCTGTTCGAGGTGACCCGCACCTTGAACGCTTCAAAATAGTGGCGCAACTTATGTGAAGCCATAACGACTGCGTAGGCGATTTTTTCCAGTTCCGTCATGTTGCATTTGGATGTTGTGAGTACTTCGGAGACGTAATAAACTGGACACTGCCTGGTCGTGCCCTCTCCGTCCTGTTCTTGAACCAGCGCTGCGCTGACCGCGTGCGGCGAAGCTGCGACGTAGAGCAACAAGGGTAGCGAGGGGTTGGGGCTTGTAAGAATTGCCAGCTCTGACAGGTGCTGCTTTAGTGATGTGAAGGCCGCCGCTTGCTCTGGTCCCCATGCAAAGTCCTTTGCGTCGCGTAGTGTTTTGAGGAAAGGTAAGCTTCGCTCGGCGGACTTGGAAATGAATCTGTTGAGGGTGGCCAATCTGCCTGTCAGTCGTTGGACGTCTCTGGCTGACTGCGGGGGCGTCATGTTGATGATAGCCTAGATCTTGCTCGGGTTGGCTTCGATCCCGCGGTGCGACACCAGGTAGCCCAGTATCTTCCCCTGGCGAACGCCAAAGACACAGTTTTCGGGGTTTAGGCAAAGTCATGTGTCCCGTATGTTCGCGAATGTTTCTACGAGGTCAGCCAGGTGGTCCTTTTTGCTTTTGCTGGCGACGACGATGTCGTCCACATACGTAAATATGTTTTTGCCGACTTGGCTCTCGAGCACTGTCTTGGTGAGGCGAGAGAACATGGACCCAGCGTTCTTTAGTCCCTCCAGCATTCTGATGAAGCAGTACGTGCCGAAGGGTGTTATGAAACTGGTGCTGGCCTTGTCTTCCTCCTTCATATATATCTGGTGATAGCCGGAGAAGCAGTCAAGGAGTGACATGACTTCGCACCCGGCCGCGCTATCGACGATCTTGTCGATCTGAGGCAGGGGAAATTGTCCTTGGGGCAGGCCTTGTTGAGTCTGGTGAAATCAATGCAGATCCGTCACTTGCCGCTCTTCTTTTGCACCATGACTACGTTGGCGAGCCATGTAGGGTAGGCGACTAGTTCGATGAAATTGGCCTCAAGCAGGCGGTGTACCTCGGCCTTGGCGGCTTCTGTCTTCTCATCTGACATTTTGCGCAGCCTCTGCTTCTTCGACCTCACCGAAGGGTCGATGCCCAAGCTGTGCTCAATAATGGTGCGACTGACTCCGACCAGGTCGAGGGCGGACCAGGCGAAGACGTCCTTATTTTTGGAAAGACAGGAGATGAGTCTCTCCTCGTCATGCGAAGTAAGGTCCTCGCTTATGATGACCGTTTGCTTGGGTGTTGCCTGGTCAAGGGGAACTGTCTTCGTCCCATTGTTGCTTTGCAGTTGTGCCTTTTCATGCCCGTTGGCGGTTGGGCGGGTAGCCTCGGGGACCTCGCGCTGCGCCGTGAGGCAGTGTACGTTCCTTTGCCCTGGAATGAAGTCTCTTTCTATGTTGCGTGCGGCCTGCTGGTTGCCATGGACTATGATCACGCCTTGCGGGCCCGGGATTTTCATGCACAGGTAAAGTCCGTGAATGGCTGCCTCAAACTTGTTGATGGAGCCCCAACCCATTATGGCGTTGTATGGGTACACCATGTCGACGATGTCGAAAGTGACCTGCTCACTTCGTGCATTGGGTGCTACATCGAAGGACAGGGGTAGCTCTATTTTGCCCACATGGAAGGTGCCCTTGCCGCCGAAGCCATATAAGGGGTTGTCCGAAGGTTTCAGCAAGCTGTGGCTGATGCCCATACGGTCGAAGGCGTGGAGGAAAATGATGTCTGCCTAGCTGCCGTTGTCAACTAAGACTTTATGTAGGTCCTAGCCTGCCACGCTGCAGTTGATGACCATGGCGTCGATGTGGGGTGCGCTGCGCAGGTCTACATCTCTGGTGTCGAAAGTCAACGGTACATGGGACCACTTTGTCTGCACGACTGGACCTATGACGGCGACGTGGTTGACACTGCGGTAATGGTCCCTCTTCTGTCACTTCGTGTCGAAGTCGACGCTGGACCCCCCAGTGATCATGTGAATGACTCTGCGATACGGCTGATCAGCGAAGTCTTCTTGTTTTGGTGCTTGGGGTGGTTTGGGTGGTGGATGTTTGGCTGTTGCGGAGGTGGAGGTGGGAGTGGGGGAGGTACGATTTTTGTACCTCCTGGTGGTGTTGGTATGCGTGGTTAGGTGGATGTTGTGCGGGGCCGTGGTTGTATGGTTGTGGGAGTTGTTGATATGTGTGCGTGACAACTCTTGGGTTGTCGGCTGGCTGCGCCCGAGACATCCTGTCCCTAGTGGCCTTCGTTTCCGGGCAGTCCCTTGTTGGGTGCGCACAGTCTTCGCCGTGAAACAAGCAGTAAAATCGGCGCGGCTGTTGCGCTCGTCCTCGGCCCCGACCACGAGTTCCATTACCGCGGCCCTGGGGGGATAATCTTGGCGGTGAGGAGCCTCACCAGCGGGGCACTGGTTGGCGATGTTATGTACCTGCTGCTGACCGCGGTCGTCCCGACCGGAGTCTGACTGCGAAGGTCTCGCCCACGTTCGGCTGGACTGCGGAGTGTCCTTGGGTTTCCTCTGGGACTCGACCTTGCGCTGGTGGAGCTCTTCAGATCTGGCATATTTTTCAAACAACTGATATAGCTCTTGGAGGTTCTTGGGTGGATCCCTGATGCAGTGGCTGTAAAGGACGCCAGCCCGAAGGCCACTGATGGCGTAGTGAATGGCGATTTGGTCATCAACCGAAGGCAGTTGTGACTTGAGAGTTAGAAACTTGCGGTAGTACTCCCGCAGAGTTTCTCTCTCCAGCTGCTTGCAGAGTGACAATTCGGCCAAGGCATCGGTGTCTGGGCGATACCCTTGGAAGTTGAGCAGAAATTTGTCCCGGAGACTTCTCCAGGAGTCAATGGACAACGGGGGCAACCTGGTGTACTAGGTGAGAGCGGGGCCTTCGAGGGTGATGATGAATGACTTGGCCATCGTGGCATCGTCCCCTCCGGATGATGCAACGGTGACTTGATAGCTCATGATATACTGTGTTGGATCAGTGCTGCCATTGTACTTGGGGTAGGTCCCTGCCCTGAAGTTGGCGGGCCATGGTGACATTGCAGCGCCAGGGGGCTCCGCTCGTCGAGGTACTTGATGCCTTGGAAAGCTGCAGCGTGCGGGATGAAGGGTCCGCGCTGAGGGACGAATAGGTCTCCGACCGGCGCGCGCTGCTGGAGGGGCGGGACGTGCTGTAGATCATGTTGGCCTTCACGCTGCAAGAGCGCAATCACCTGCTCAAGCTCCTAAGCCCTCTGCTCCTCGTCTCGTATCATTTGGCACACCTTGGCCTGCGCAGAGACACGTTGGCGCTTGGCCTTGAGGATTTTCTTCTGCTTCTAGAGGTTGCGATTTTTGAGGCGTAGGGCCCGTAGCTGTAGTTGTTCTTCTGCGGAGACGCCGAGGACCTCACCGTCCTCTGCTGCATTCTCGCCCTCTGGTGGTGCGAAGCCTGGGGGTGGCACTTGTGGTTGCCCTTCGGAGCTGCAGGTGCGAAGGGTGCCTTCTGGAGTGTGTTGATCGTTGTGCTGTCTCTTACTATGTGCTTTGTCTTCGCCAGCTCCTTGGTGAGTGTTGTCGGCGAGGGCCTTGCCCTTTTCTTAGCTAGCAGCGCTGCCTTCGCTGCTTCGTCGACAGATGGGGCTACCTTCGAGTTAGCTCTTTTGGGTGCCATCGTGGGTGGTTTGCTCGTAGCACGAACGGTGGGCGCCAATGTTGGAACTTGCGTTCCCGGGCAGGTTGATTCCAACAGGGGAGTGAGAGAGATGTGAACACGGTTTAACTTGAGGCAGCAATTGCTCTGTTAATCCAGCCTCTCAAGGGCACTATACGGGGGTATTTATAGGTGCCTGAGTGCCCAATGTCTCAATATAAGGACGCATGTGCCCTCAGGCACCCGGACTATCCGCAGAATATTCCTGTAAAGGAGGGTTACAGACTGTCATTACAGAAAAGCTATTACAAATTGGGCCCGTAACGCACTTATCTGAGCGGGGCCCGTTACAATGGGCCAAATCCCACGTGGGTCTCTAGGTGGAGTGAGGACGTGGGACGGGGCGACATCGTCGTAGGCCTTCGTCTTGTAGTGTAGGGGACGAAGGGTGGACCTCGTCGGTCGTTCTGCTTCCTATCGGCGTAGCGAGATAGACGGAGGCTGGAGCGGAGGGTAGCGTCTTTGCCTTTGCCCCAACACTCTGCATCCGGAGATGTATATGCCTCTGTGAGAGAGCGTGGTTCTTAATCCACTAGATAAATAATATAATCATCACCTAGAGACTTTTCAGTCCTTTGTCTCTTACTCCTTAACTCCAAATCTGGAGACTGGTCATGGACACTCGAGGGCAGAGAATATGTCCGAGATGGACCATCTAGGGCTACTACTTCCTTATCCTGCATAGGGAAGATGCTCTCAAAGAATGTCACATTCCGAGATTCCATTATGACATTTACAGCAACTTCTCTCGTCTCAGAATGGACCACTATAAATCTATAAGCTGCACTGTTATGTGCATAACCCAGGAAAACACAGTCTACGGTCTTAGGGCCTAACTTTCTCTTCTTCGGCAACGGGACATTCACCTTTGCAAGGCAGCCCCAAGTCCGAAGATGTGAAAGATCTGGCTTCCTTCCTTTAAATCCTTCATAGGGCGTGGCCTCACGGTTGCGAGGCAGTACCCCGTTAAGGACATAACATACCGTGAGTACTGCCTCGCCCCACCAGATGTCAGGCATCCCCGAACTTTGCAACAAAGCATTAGCTAAGTCACACACTGTTCGGTTCTTCCTTTCAGCTACCCCGTTTGACTGAGGTGAATATGGAGAGGTGGTTTCATGAATGATTCCACACTCTTTGCAGTACTCATCAAAAAGGTTGGAAAGGTATTCACCTCCTCTATCAGACCGTAACCTTTTAATTTTCTTGTCTAGCTGGTTTTCAACTTCAGTCTTATAGACCTTAAAGTGTTCTAGTGTCTCATCTTTAGTTCTGAGTAAGTAAATATAACAGAACCTGGTAGCATCATCTATCAAGGTAAGAAAGTATCTTTTACCGCCTTTTGTGATTATACCATTCATCTCACAGATATCTGAGTGAATTAGTTCTAAAGGAGTGGTACTTCTGCCTTGAACCGTATGAAACGGTTTTCTAGGCTGCTTAGCTTGCACACAAATACCACATTTTTCACCTTTAACATGTTTATATTCAGGAATTAAAGATATGTCACTTAATCTCTTAATGGCCTCAAAATTCACGTGACACAAACGGGAATGCCATATATCATTAATGGAATTGTTATTACAGACCACATTGACATGGTAAGAAGAATGATTGTTCAAAACAGAAAGACGGAACAAACCGCCTGACTCATATGACTTTCCAACAAAAGTACCAAACTTAGACAGGACCACTTTATTAGACTCAAACACTAATTTGAGACCCTGTCGACATAGCAGCGACACTGGTATGAGGTTTGGGCTCATCGAGGGCACATAGAGTACGTCCTTCAACACAAGCGTCTTTCCTGAAGTTAACTTCAGGTAGACCTATCCAGTACCTCGAACTGCTACCGGAACACCATTTCCCATCAATACTGGTGCGTTGCTGTATCCCTGGAATGAAGAGAACATGGATCGATCAGCACAAATATGAACAGTAGCACCAGAATCCATCCACCAGTTATCTGATGGACTTGCCATAAAGGCCTGAGGTGCATACCCTGGGGTGGAGTTAACCACCACGTTCCCTTCTTTGCGCTGAGGTGGAGGACCTTTTCCCTTCCTAAGTTTGCACCTCCAAGCTGTATGCCCGGAGACACCACAAACGTAGCAGATAAAGTCCTCCTTTTTCTTCATCTTTTTGGACTTAGGTTGGTTCAGATTTTTCTGTGGAGAGTTCTTCTTCTTCTTCTAGAATTTTCTATCTCCACCCTTCTCAACAACGTGAGCCTGGAGTTGCTGGGATGGCTTGTTACTGGACCTTGCACGCTCTTCCACATTTATCGCAGCTGACAACTCAGTGAGAGTCATTTGCTTCTTCATGTGGCGGCATGAAGTCACAAAGTCTCGCCAAGAAGGCGAGAGCTTTGCAAGTATTGCATTCACCTGAAAACTATCTGATAGGACGCAACCATATTGGACCAAGTCCCTAACAAGGAGTTGAATCTCCTGTAGCTGCTCCATAACAGACCTTCCCTCAGCCATTTTATAGTTGAGGTAGTTTTCCGTTGTGAATGACTGCCATTGTCAACTTCAGAGAACTCATTCTCAAGTTCAGTCCATAGATCCTTAGCGGAGGTAAAACCAGAGTACACGTCAAATAAGCGGTTCGACAAGACGTTCAGCAGACGAGACAAGCATGCCTCATTGGCTTCGTCCCACTTGGCCTTCTCCGCTAGTGCGGCGGCCTTCGCTGCATCATCAGAATCATCTGATGCAGCTTGGAGAACAGCCGACGTCACTACCCAAAATAATTTTAGGTCAGTGAGCCACATGCGAGTCTTAATCTGTCAGCGTTTAAAGCTTGCGCCGTCGAACGCTTCAGGCTTAATGACATCAGAACTGGAGGCCATTATACGAATTGGTTTTCTGGATTGTTGTGATATTAGAGAAATAAGTGACATGCTTCCAACATATTTAAATAAATTAAATATTCTAATTCCGAATAAAACAAGCATATAACTCAGATAAATGCCATATGTAACTATAACAGCAATGAACAGTAGCAATTCCAGTAATTGAAAACATGAAACATAGCTACTCAGGTCCATTTGTAAATTAAACATGGCTTGTAGATGAAGAAGGCAGATTAAACAAATAAACATGATTGTTTATCTTAAAATATTGCTCTCAAAATAGCGGGTTGCTGCACCAGATAGCCCTCCATGAACTACAAACACAAACACTAGCAAACACATTAGTCCACAGATTATGTTAATCATCAAACACCAAAATCATTTAGTCAAATGGACTGGGGTCTATTTTCCTTACAGAAATGATTGAGCCAATGCTTTGATCTTGATTACCTGCAAGAATTTTTTTAAGTGCCTAACTTTTGAGAAAGTAAAGGGATTTAAATTTTAGAATACAATTAAGTTATTTGTTGATATACTGCCGTCACAATTGCAGGAATCTGGTGTCAGAAAAAGTTAATACAAATTGGAAAATAAAATAATGGAACAACATCGATGGAAAAAACACATGGTATATGATATGTGATTTTCATTTTACAAAAACATATAAGATTTAGTTCAAGGACATGTTTAGCTTTATTAAAAATTTCATAATATTCTCTACAGATATACACAAGCAATCTCTACCTTATAAAAAGACTTCATACTGTAGGCAGATCTAGCTCACCCCGTTACAACAACAATGGGTTTGAACATTATTTATTCAGAGGTTCTATTCTTATTCAATTGTAAATCAATGCAAGAAAAACAACAAATTTGTAGTGCTCATTTATGATCTTATTGAAAAGTTGAGTGTTCATCATCTTCTTAATCGACTGCATTTGTGGCGTGAACAAAAAAAAGATGAAAGTTTTGTGAGAGATACTCAATTAGGTTCTGGGGCCTACAATTCATAAATATGTCACACTTTGCATGATTTTGAAGCATATATTTAAACCAGTATTGAGAGGTTCTATTCTTATATTCAATTGTAAATCAATGCAATGAAAACAACAAATTTGTACTGCTCATTTATGATCGTATTGAAAAGTTGAGTGTTCAGTATCTTCTTAATCGATTGCATTTGTGGTGTGAACATAAAAAAAGGATGAATTTTTTGTGAAAGATACTGAATTAGGTACTAGGACCTACAATTCATAAATATGTCACACTTTACTTTACATGATTTTCAAGCATATATTTAAACCACTATTGAGTGTTTCTTGATCTCCAAGTCTTTGCAAATCCAAAATAGATAGAACCAACTACTGGAGACATTCAATATCATGATTCCATGGAATAGAAGTAGCTTCTCAACTTGCAGGTTTATAGGTGTCTACTTTTAGGAGGAGCTAAATTATGTTCGAAGTGTTAGTTACAAGGTCTACGCAATTTGTGGCTATATGTTTGATAGAATAGAATGTCCATTCAAGAAATTTATAAATTATATCTACCGAAAAGGCTTGAAGCAAAGGAAAAAAGGGGAAACGTTTTAGATTTCATTCACACTAGAAAACGACGTGTGGTGTTGTCGCGCCGCCATGCATCTGGTAAGATATTCCAGTGTAAAAAAAGATGATGTTAGATATTAAATCACATACATGCCACCTTAGTAGGTCATTTGCAAAATATTAACGATCAGATTTAGAGTTTACTACTTATGTCTTGCTGGTTTAGAATGTAAGATCAACACCATAGCAACATGCTTATATACATCAAAAGATGTATCGTTATTGGTGCTACATGTTTATATATATCAAAAGATGTAGCGCTATCAATGTTTAACGAAATAGAAAATATAGAGATATTACCCTAGTTAGGACCTTCTAAAGTCTACTACTTTATTTTGTCTTCTTGGTTTATCCTGCAACATTTTTTTGGATACTCCTGATTTTCTTTTGTTGTGGAAGATCACCATTGTCATTAGTTGTTTCATGTTAAGAAAGACTTTTGTTAGTCATAATAACCTAATGAGATTATGAACGGAGACAAGCCAAATAAAACTGTTGGCAAGAATTAAAATTTTATTTTGAAGGATGTTTACTTGTGGCATGGTGCCCAAGGGGGATGACAATACTAAAAAAACAACTATTATTAGATATTCTCTTTTTGAATATATGATGATCACATTGGACCATTACAATCTTTTTGACATGCCATTGTGCTCTTAATAACAGGCAATTGAAAGTGTATTAGTCCTATAAGCATTACAATTAAAATTTTGCAATTTACATATATTCTGCATATCCATTTTTAATAAGCTAAAATATAGCCAAAGGTCTATGATATTATTAAGAGTTTAGCTCAAAACCATATAGATTATTTGCAGTGCAAGGAAGCTAATTTGCAAATTTCTAAAATAATTGTTATGACAATAAAAATCTATGTGCTGATATTAACCGTACTGTATCTGGACATGAGATATGTTCACTTTGATAAGGCTAAGGAGCATACCTGTTTGGTATAGTCGGAAGCCGCAGTGGTGCTAGACGCCGGAGCACCACCGATGGTGATGGGGCGACGATTAATGAAGAGGAGAGGCCGAGAGAATCACTTAGGCTGCCTCCAACAACAAACTCTATACACTCCTGTACGCTAAATTTAGCGATCCAAGCGTCCGCTACATCCTCCAGCAACGAACGCTAAATCAGTCGCTAAAGTACGGAACGATGTTCGTACACGCTATTCTCAGCGATTCACTGTGCGTCCGCTATCTGTCCTTCATGTGAAATCGAGCACGGACTTGGGAGGTGGTGGCGGTGGCGGCGGCGGCGGCGATGACCGGGAGCACGACGCTGTCGACTAGCAGCGCACGGAGTCGCTTCATCCGACCAAACGCGAGCATCGATTTCTTGGGCTTGGTTGGAGAAAGCAGTCATTGTTGGGAGGAGAGGCAGCGGCGTTTGTAGCAGACGACCGAGTGGAGGTGGCGCTGGCCATGGACAGAGATCTGAGGAGCGGCGGCGGCGGCCATGAATGGAATCGAGGAGCGACAGCTTGGTCTGGTGTTGTAGGTTGTACCGTGTTCGGCCAAAGAAAAAGGCTAGGTGGAGGACAAGCAAACGAAAACAGCCAAAAAACATGAACATACAGCTCGTTATTAGTTTTTTAATTAATATATATTCTAAAAAAGTGACGTAGCGCAAAATGTTAATTAGGTTTTTTGAAATAAGTACATTAGGACAAATTCAAATTACATGTAAAAGATAGAATAAATATGATAGTTTATAAATTCTGTCAACACTGTAGATATAGAGGACCGAATTTAGAGAACGTTGCTGGAGATGCAGAATATATAGAGGACGGAATCTTTTAGAGAGTGCTGTAAAGGATAGAGAATATTCTTTTAGAGAACGAAATTTAGAGCACGTTGCTGGAGACAGCCTAATAGGAACTCACTGAGGTAGTACGGTAGCATGATGGAGATCTGGATCTCCTGTAGAACAGCGAGAACCTACAGGAGTCTTCTTTTTTCGATATCTTTGTTTATGTGGCTGGCTTATACCGAAAGACTCTGGATATTGATTAAGATCGGATAATTAGGTAGTGTTTGGTTGAGGAGCCAAGTAGAATGGAGTCGTTCCATTCCTGATTTTAGAAACGAAACCGCTCTGTTCTGTGTTTAGTAAGCTGGAACAGAGCGGCTCTGTTATTTGTTTGGTTGCAGAATGAATTGGAACAGAGCGGTTCCATCCTTTGTTTGGTTGAAGAGTCACTGAGTCGCGTGAGGAGAGAGATACCTCAGTCGCGTGACTGTGCGAGCGGGCTAGGAACGGAGCGACTCTGTCCGGTTGATTTTTTTGGAGTGTAATGGTTCCGGATCTGAGGAGAATATTCCCTATTTGGAGCCACTTTGTTCTAGTTACTTTTGTAACCAAACAACAACAAAACTAGAATAGAATGACTCCGTTTTACTTGGCTCTTCAACCAAACACTGCTTTAATCGCATATCATATTTCTTGTTGCCTCCGTGCATCGGACATTAGAGTTTTTATGGTTGACGCGGCCTCGCTATCTTTCAAGGAAACGCACGCGGTTGTTGAGATTCACCATTTTATTTATTAGTCTCCTATATATACTAGCTGAGTGCCCGTGCGTTGCAACGGTAATATATAATACCAATATACTACGATAACTTATATATAAAATGTGTGTTATATTGTTATGAGAAAATGTTTCATCATCAATTTGTGATCCTAGCCATACATAAATTTTGTTATTTTAATCTAGTTGTTTCACCACTACATTGCAACCATCAGTATCATGCAGACTTTGATATATGCCACGATTTGTATGTTCTCATCATTGGAGAGCACGTTCCACACATGCTAGAAGAAATTTCCTCGTACATCGTTAGTCATCAGACACGCACCACCATACGCTCTTGCTTAAACAAAAAGGTAAGTGTGTGTGTTTGCGAAGAGAATTAAAGGCAGGTCGGCACAAAAGCTACCCTGACGGTGGCGAGGATGACGAACTGGTCACTGCTGTCGATCCTCCTCTGCATCACCTCCGACGCTAAGATGACGCCACAATCCTCGATATAGTAGTCGTCGAACGCACGCGACATGACGAGTACCGATGACTCTTGGTTGGACTGCCAAACGAAGTGTACCCCGGGCTCATCAGCGAGGTAGTACCCCTAGCGGTTGCACCACCAGATGTGCTACTCCACTACATACATCATGTTCGAGGATACTCACACAACGTCAGCAACGTCCATCGTCCCAGCGCACAAGAATTCATGTCTGGTCAGTAGCGACTTACGTGGTAGTTTGGGCTTCAGGTGGACGATGATCTAGACGACGTGATGGCGTCGTCGTCGGATGCGGTGTCCAGAACAACCCGACAGTCGTCGATGTTGGCGACAACCATGAGACCCCCTGCTTAACGATGGACAGCGCGGTGCAGCTGCTCTGGACCGCGTCCAAGTGGTGGCTTCGCGGGAGCTTGTCGTACACAGCGACGCATGCGACCACGTAGGTCTGCTTCTAGAGGTCGAACTGACAGTCGCCAAGCTTCTTCTCGTCATCGATGAGCGACGCCAACGTGAGTGCCTCCTGCTCATGGTGTTTGTTCGGGGTTTCAAGTAAGAAACATGGATTCATGCTTGGCGTTGGTTTATGAAAATGACTCACAAGTCTGATCTATGGAAAAATATTACGAAGAAAAATGTCACGCATGCAAAAAAGAGAATTTAAGTATAATACATTATTCAAACAAAAGAAATTGCATGCAAAGCTCTTCTTTAAATAATATTACCTCCATCCAAAAATCTAATTCAAGAATCTCGGTGATACTTATCTACTACTATGATTGTGCAAGGGTAGCAAGTGAGCTTGGTGAGAGATGTAGTAGATGTGTTTCCTGTCATAGATGTAGACATAAACACATTTGTGGTGTAGCGGTAGCTACTTTTGGTCTTTGTTTGAGAGGTCACGGGTTCAAATCCCTTTGAGGACATATGTGTTTTTTAAAATTTTAGCTAGACGTGGGCTGTACGGGGAATGGGAATGGGCTTTGAGGGAGGAGAGAATGAGAAAGACAGAATAAAGAATGTGAATGACGGCAGAACACGGGAATGGCCGACTACTCTTACAGCCTTAATGGTAGTAGAGATTTTTGAAATAAAAAATACATATTACCGATCCTATGTGTAATAGCCATTATAAAAAAAACCTAAAATTCAGGCGAGCCACCTGGATTTCAGCAACGCGTGCGTGTGCCTCTGCTTGCCTCCACTCCGGTGCGTTGCGATTTTTGGATATTGATTGATTTTAATTTGGTCCTTTCATGTCCTTTTCCTTCTCTCTCTTTTTTTTTTATTTTCCTTTTGACTCCAGAGACATCAGACACCATTGAGTGTGTGGACGCTGTGCATGTCTGCACTAGCTTGTCTTCGTAACTAAGCAACTAAGTATAGATTTCTGAGGCCTTGGAGTGTTGGTCTGGCCACAGATATCAGTGGGTAAGAGTATCTCCAAGAGACTCTTTATTTTTGAATCTCTATTTGACTCTTTATTTGTCCCTCCATAAACATTAAACTCTATACATAGCATCTCATTCCAACAGACTCTTCAACATACAAGTTAGCTTGACTAGCGAGAGTTGCTAGCCAAATTTGGCTAGTGAGGGAGTTAATTTAGAGAGCAAGATAGCTTAGCAAGTTAAATGACTAGTCTGTTGGAGAGCTATTATTGCTATTAAGTAGCTAAAATTTAGCTTAACAAACTATTTAGCTAGTCTCTTGGAGATGCTCTAACCCTTGTGGCCGTTCACTGATGGAGTGACGAAATGGGCTATAGCTACCGCTGGCTTGTCTTTCATCAATCTCACTGTGAACTGAACTGTGAAGGCACCGTCCAGCAAGCTAGCTAGACTCAGCCAGCCACTCAGGGCGCCCGGCCCGGCACGGCCCGGCTCGGCGCCACTGGGGCACGTGGCATGCGTAAACGCGTTTTGGCTTGCTTGCCTGGCCGATTAGAATTTAATAATAATAAATAATAACGGGCTCTCGGCTCTCCTCCCACCACACCTGCCGCACACCACCCCAGCGGTCGGTCATCGGCCTCGGCCATCGCCTTCGCGTTCGCTTTATCGGCTCTGGCATCTTCTCGCCCAGCTCTTCCGTCGCCAGCTCCATCGCAGTCCCCATTACTGCACTGCGCTCTGTCTCCTCCTCGCTGCTCCGATCCAGCAAGAGCAGGAAGCAAGTACAGCTCCATCCGCGCGCAGGTACTGGTCCGATCCCTCGACTCTCTGCCCCTCTCGCCCGCCGATTACTTTCCAGTCCGTTCGCGGGTTCTGCGGGGCCCCCCTCAGCAGTCTCAGGGGCTCCGCGCTCGATCCTGTAGGGATCAGGTATCAAGGTCGTCGTCGTTCATAATCTGGTGCGCCCCCACGCATGGAATCTTGGATTTGTAGTTGTAGCCGCGGCTTCTCCCTCCCACATGCTCTGCTCTTGTTCTCGCGACAAATTCGATCACCATTCGATCTTTTGGCGACTCTAGCTAGCTTAGTAGTCCGGCCTGCGACGCTGAATCGCTGATGCCTACGTATGCCGTCCTCGCTAGATCAACGCTGGTACGCGATCTCATGAACTTTACATCGATTTGAGTAGCTTTTTCAGCAGAAACCAAAGCAGTTGTTTGTTTAGAGATATATAGCTAGCCGGCCTAGGTGCAGCACAGCAGCATATTAGTATTTTTTTATCGCCTTTAGGTTAGGAAAATGGAGTAGTTGAGGGAGCACGCCAACTGTGCCTCGCTGGTATTGTGGACGAAGCTCCAGACGCAAGTTTCATCTGTTGATGTTGACTAAGGTGAGTGATCTAGACGAGACTGACTTTGGTGTCCATGCTTGACTGCATCCAACTACTCGCAGTAGTGAACCAGCACCTCCTACATACAGCCTCTAGCTTCCTCTCTTCTGGGAAATCCAAAGGCAGGTTATTAGTTTGACCCAAAGCGCCACACTGATCAGGAATCGATTCGTATATAGTGGCCGGCCGGCGTGATCAAGAACTAACACGGATGCCGTTCTGAATACAATAGTACGTACAACCCATTCGTGCTACCTGCAAATTAATTGTATAGTCTGGCCAGTCTGCTGCACTACTGTAACATGCTAAAAACCACCATATATATGCAGATATAGATGGCGGCGTTTTTGCTATTTGCCAGTCGTGGAAACAAAAAAAGACAAGGTTTCATCTCTCGTTTTTTGCAGGGAGGTCGTCAGATGGAGTTCGTGCTCATCATCTCGCTGCCGCTGCTCATACTCATCATCATCGTCGCCGTCGTCCTCTGCATCATCTGCCGCTAGCCCGCTAGGCTCGCTGAACGTCCACAGAGAAGAAGAAGAAGGTTCAGCCCCGTCCGTCTCTGCTAGCTGTGATCCTACCATACCATGTGTTAGTGCTGATTTGACATTGTACGTACAGCATGACCTGATAAACCCGCCCCTCTCTCTCTCTTGTCTGCATTGCCGTACGTGAGATTAATCGGCTGTAGCTCTCTGTACGTTGTTTCTTTTCTTCATCTCTCTTTTCCTAAAAGAAAAAAGAAAAAGAAACGGCCGTTTGTGCAGAGCGACAAGCAAACACAAACACAAGGAGAAGCCGCTTTCCGCGTGTGATCAACTGCTGATGCTCCAGTCATGCAACAACGCGTTGCCGACACTTTTGCAGTAGTGTACCGAGCTATAGGCTGCCACATGGAGTGATACAGCCAGAGCCAGGCACGGGCACATGGCTCTTGATATGACGGCCATGCATCTGGAACTGGAGATTAAACGGGGGAACATCCATGTCAAGGCACTGGGCTTTTCGGGGTCCAATGTGCTAACAGCGAGCACGTAAGAGCTAGTTTGGGAGCATCAAAACCGGAAGAGATTGAAGGGGCTAAAATCTCCTTCTTATTCAAAATTGAATAAGGAGAGGATTTTAGCCCCTCCAATCCCCTCCGGGTTTTGGGCTTTCAAACTAGCCCTAAACGTATTATAGAGATCCAAATATATCACCAGCTAAAAAGGCACTTTTTTATGTGCTCCTTATATGTGACCTTATAAATAGAGCATATCTAGGTTTTGGGAGAGCATCATGGCTTCCTAACTTCATATACAACCTAGTAAGCCCAAAAATATCTTTGGATCACTTCTAATGGTAGTGATTCATCCATAAAGAGATTGAAAGTGATATCTAGTGATTCACATTGAATTGTTGCATTTAGTAGTACTAGTGATCATATTGAGTCGTGTGATTCATGTTACTCCTGGTGGTTGTTGCTACCTAAATGGCTTCGAGGCACCAGATGATTGTTGAGTGGCTTTGGTGATTATTGAGAGCATCTAGAGGGGAGGTGAATAGGTGATCCTGCAAAATAGTCACTAAAAACACAAACTTGGTCTAGAAATGAGAGTTCACACAAAGGAATTTTGTTTCTTTGAGCTCCTCAGCTCCATGACACCAGAGACCTCCCTAAAAAATGACATGTCCCTGATATGCTCTGTCTATCTACCTTGCACCCAACATAATCGAAATCTGAATATCCAGTTAGGTCAAAGGTAGACCCCTTAGGATACCATAGCTTGAAGTGAGGCGTATGAACGAACTAGCTAGATACCTTAGAATTTGCTTCACTGCCACAAGGTGATATTCCTTGGGGTCGGATTGAAATCTAGCACATAAACATATGAAAAGCACAATATCCGATCTACTTGCACATAAATAAAGAAACCTATCATAAACCGGTATACCTTTTGATCTACGGACTTACCTCCCGCGTTGAGAACCAAGTGTCCATTCATTCCCATCGGCGTCTTGATGGGCTTTGCATCTTTCATCCGAACTTCTTAAGGATGCCTTATGTATACTTCGTTTGGGAGATGAAGATGCCTTATTTAAGCTATTTACTTGAAAGTCGAGGAAGTAGGTCAGCTCACCCATCATCGACATCTCGAATTTCTGCATCATCACCTTGCTAAACTCCTCACAAAACTTGATTAGTAGAACCAAATATTATATCATCGACATATATTTAGCATATACATAAATCACCATTATAAGTCTTAGTGAAAAGAGTTGGATCAACTTTCCCGACCTTAAAAGCATTTGAAATGAGAAAATATCTAAGTCACCCATACCATGCTCACCGATGGAGAATCGATCTCTGCCCAAGGGAACGAGGGCCGACGGCGGACCCCGCCTCGACATCGACCGGGAAAGCAACGTGGTCAGGGTGGTGCCCACCCGACCAACTTTGTTTGAAGGCCCCAACACCGCATCGAAGGCCCTCAGCGCCCTCAGCCTCACACCGCATGAGCAACGTGGAGGTCCCATGGTTGAAGTCGGATAGGTCGCTAGACGCGATGCTTCCGGCGAAGCATGTAAAGCCAAGCGCGAGGGAGGCTCATTGTGGCCATTGTCAGCGAACAATATTCAAACGATCAACCGTGTTCTGGTTTCGAGATCGTTTAAGGGAAAAGGCACTCTCAAGGCGCTGGTAGGCACAGGCGAGTGTGAGGAGTCTCATATGACACAAGGAGGAGAGAAAGGCCCTCTTTCTTCTCCGGTAGTCATCATGAAGGCGAGGGCCACCTTGGCTCCTCCAGGTAGAGCACTGTCGAGTAGGACTGCACCAAGATCACAAGCGAAAGGCTGTTGAGCCTTCACCGTGCCAGCGAAGTCTGAATCACTCTAAGCGTCGCAATAGCCTTTGCTCAACTCCTTCAGCTTGATCCCCCTTCATAGTGAGACATTACGACGGCGAAAGCCTGGCAGATCCCATGGCAGAAGGATTCCTTCTCGAGCTCCTAAAACCAACCGACGAGGCCCTCAAGGTGGGAGACGACCGATTTTGACTCAGGCATGGGAAGCACCCCGAAGCGTCCCTGCATCGCATTCACCACCTCCGATAAGAGAAGCCTCTCCCTCTCCAGTTCCTCCGAGTGCATCACGAGGAAGTCCCTTCGGTGGCGTCAAATTTCCCTTGCATGTCTGAACGAACAAAATATAAGCTGTAAGAAGAAGGGAGTTGACGACGAATGTCTCACCCTAGGAGAAATCATTACAAGAGGCTACCCTACAGAGAGGTCATGAGCTTCACCTATTTCTTGGTTCGGCCATTCAACTCTTCTTCTAGGGCCACGACCCCAGGCCTCGGCAACCGCTTTTCCTCGCTCCAGGATGCGAAGATGAGAGTTCGCCTTTGCTCTTTCAAGGCAGGCGAGGGTCGCCGACTACGTGTCCCTACTCACCACACCGACCAGGTTTTCGTAAGCATTCTAGATCAACGTAGCCACGAGCGCGGGCTTCGGTGGCCTCGCTTCTCGTTGCCAGAATATCGCTAGTGGAACGCTCCCTTGCCACATTTTGGTCTAGTAGGAGGCGGAGCCTGTCTGCCAGCATCCCCGCGAACGATTGAAAACGTGAAAGTCGGACGATAGGGGATTAGCAGGAGGAACGTTTCCCGCACCCAGCTACCCACACACGGCTTACCACAAGTTTTCGGTACGTGGTTGAAAGTCGATCAAGGTTGTCTCGCAACGCCCTCTCACACGCATCGCCCTCCTCACACAAATCTCTGCACAGGGCTAGGGGGTCGTTGCCCTCAGTAGAGAGATCTGGAGCAAGTCGGACGCAGCTCGATCATTAAGCCCCGACGGCACAATCTGAGGCTCCCCGCGAGTAAGGAGAGACAATCTCCCCCTTCGGTCTCCATCGTGCCGGCGAGGTCGGCTAAACAGAGGGAGAGAAAATAGAAAGGTAAAGCTCGATCACCCTCGCTAAGCCCAAGTAGCTCGGGGGTGCCAAGCGAAACAAACCTAGGGTCTTGACCCTAGGGGCGCCTTGCGGAAACATTGGTAGGGAAGAACTTAATAGCACCACCGCCCCACCGCTCTCCCTGACGGTGGGCACTATCCTCCAACTCTTGGAAATCACCTTTCGCACGCACGATAGTAAGGTGATAGGCTGAGGACTTTCTCTTGGAAATCACCTTTCGCACGCACGATAGTAAGGTGATAGGCTGAGGACTTTCTCTTGGAAATCACCTTTCGCACGCACGATAGTAAGGTGATAGGCTGAGGACTGTTAAAAAGAGAAAAATGAAGGAGACCAAGAGTTATGACGACATAAGAAATCAAATCGCGGGGACCGATAAGTCCCCACCCGACTGATCACGCGCCCACGAACCTCTGCCCACGGAAGGCACCGTGCCTCCGGGGCATCCGGGCGGAGCGATGGTCCCACTGCCTACTTCAGAAGTAGGAGCAGACATCTCCGGAGGTGCGCCAGCTAGAGTCGGCTGGACCCGAGGCAGACAAGCTCCCCGTGCAAGCAGCCCCGGACGGACGGTCGACCAGAGGATCAGCGGGTAAGGAAACGAGTGCCACCGAAGCCATCGACCCAAAGAATAGGGCAGGGAGTTCCGGGAAGTCGGCTTCCTCCATGATTGGTAAGTCGCTTTTGTCGCCCTGCCTGAAAAGGCCGAGACGGAATCCGGTGTCGATGCAGTAAGGGACGTATCCGGAATGGCCCAGAATTCGGAGCCTGCGCTCGCATCATCATCCTCGTCCTCGTCGGTCGAGTCAGTCTCGGCACCACGGTCCCTGTGCATCTGACGTGTGGCCCTCCTACATTTCTTCTCCACCCTGTCTTTCTTGTCCTTCTGCTGCTGCTTCGCCCACGCGCGAGCTGCCTCCTCCACCGTGCTCTTCGGCAGTGGAACGAGGTCATATCACAACACTAGAGAAGAGAGCTGGTGGAAGGGGGAAGGTGGGTCGGAGGATGCGAAACTAAAAATGGAAGAGAGGGAGGGTGGAACCTGACAAACTGGCTACCTAAGCATATGAGGACTAGGGCCTTTAGTGCCCTAGGACCTCAAAGGTTGAAATATACTGTCCCCAAAGCACCTTGTTTCGTGGGGTACTAGCTAGAGAATAAGTCCTCGAGGTACTACTTAACCTTTCAAACTAAGATCTCCTTCTTGGGTACTACTTGACCTGTGGCAGAACCTCCTAAGTTATTGGGCCCACATGCACCTGTCCTTGTCTCAAAGACCTCAGACTACTATGCATGTGCACCAGATAACTTAACAGGATTCGTCCGATTGCCCCAAGGACATCGGATAAACCACTTACAACCAGAACCGCGGGATTAAGTAACACAAATCACACACACCAATATTTTTGCAGCGGAAATCTTATTACCAAATTTTACAAGTTACAAAAATTTTATATTATTTTATTGGAGTGATTACAAAAGTATAAGTTTGAAATATATGCTAGCTCAACTGACCATCCTCAGTAAGAAGATAAAGACGGGGTATACTTCTATAAGAAGGCCGAGCCCACCGGCACTTAACACCATCAACAGCAGCACAAGACTATAACCTGAAAAACAATAGGGAATAAAACCCTGAGTATGGAATTACTCAGCAAGACTTACCCGACTAAAGAAAAGACTCTCAAGGGTATGATGGATTTGGGAATCAAGGAGAGGCTTTAGGAAGAATCAACTTAGATACTTTTGCAGAAATAGCTTACTAAAGTGAATCCTTACTTTCAATGTTTTAACGCCAGATTAAATATTAATAGACTCTGTTTGCATCTAGTCTAATTTCACCATCTCATCCATACAACATCATTTTTATTCATAATGTTCACATCCTGACTTAGGTTGTAGGTCGGAGATCAAGTCTCCACTCTCCGGGGATATAACGGCGATCCGAATCGATTTACTCAGCTGAGGATCTCTAACCACACGACATATGTTTCTCATAAACTTTGCATGTCTACCATTCCCACGGATCCTCCACTGCATGAACAGGTCCGCGCCACCCGAGAGCACACCACCCCTTTTAGGCGGTCCTTTGCTAGGAGGGTACGTGCCACTCTCGCCATCTCTCCACTCCCAGTGCGCGATTGTCTTTTCATGTATGGAATAGCCGGGTTCAAGCTTACCCTGTCCCATTTCCAGGGCATGTGGCTAGTTAAGATAGTCCTTGATCAACAGGCCTACATACGCATCCAATCCTTAACTAACCTGGGTAGAACATCACCTGTTCCTAGCCCAAGTCTCGATTTAAGTACTTCCATCCATAGGATTATTTATGTTCCTAGGATGAAAAGAGCATCACAGGGAACTTTGCAGTAAGATCCCACCACGCTCTCAATGAAAATATTCTTGCAGGTAGTAGCCATCTTTCCTCAGGATAACCCCTGAGCTAGGCCTTAATGCAAAAGACAACCTCTATCCACAAGATCTGAGCAGGGCTAAGCATTTTTGTAAATCAGATTTTGATACTTCACAAGAAGTATCTATAAAGGTATAGATATCAAGGAAGGCAATGCATCAAAGGGTTCCAAGCAACTCCTATAAACCTAATGCACATTTCACTAGACTTAAAGTGTGTAAAAATAATTTAAAAACACAAGGAAGGGGTTGCATGCACCGGGGCTTGCCTGGGTAACACTAGGTTAGTGTTTGTTAGGCGATGTCCACTTGACGATCATTCCTCGACCGAGCACTTGTTTAATTTAACCATCTTCAGGTTGGTTTATCAGCTTCATCCTACGGATTAGCCCGCGCTTGGGGTCGACTTGGCTCGTCTTCCGCATCTCGTGATTAATTAACGTACCTGAATGAAATGCATTATGCACATGAATGCATATCGACAAGAATTTCACACACCTAAATAGTGCTACGCGATAGCAGAACACCTAGCGGCGAGGCGTTGCACAAGTTCATACGGAAATACTAGTTATCGATATACGACTACGCGTAATAATTACACTTCTCTAAATTAAACGAATCTAACACAAACATTACGAAACACAAACAATACATTTTTAACATAATTAGCCTAAACACAACTTATCAGTTAATTAATTAGAACACTAAACCTATCCTACTCATCACCCACACATCTCATATGTATATATATAAACCAATACACTATATACGATGAAGCATTTTAATAAACAATTAATACAACCACGACGCACGGTTACTACCGTCTAGAGAACTGACACAACTAATATAACTAATTAATCCAAGCCTTGAACTAATATTAACAACTAGCGAATCCAGTGTACTATTACTAGTCGATACAAAATTCATGAGAACGACGATGTTTCCAGTTCAGACTATCCATCAAACATTAAGCATGCGATAAACAACGTCCTTCCCGTCATCGCCCAACAGCTAGAATTCCACTTCTATCATCGACCCCATAACATCACACAACCTAACGACATAATAACGGATCTAGCCATAATTACCAAGCGCACACCTCGCATTACTGGTATTTCTAACTTAATCGTATTCGTATACAAAGTGTCTTATTTTACGATCATAAAACCGATGGTAAAAATAGCGAATCGGCTCACCACACCACAACTCGATTTGGTAGTTGCCTGAACGACGACGGCCTTCAGCTTGATGACGAGATCGAATAGAGAACGGTGAGCATGAGGATTTCACAGCGAGGATGAGCGACAGCTTGGATTTTTGATCCGACATTTAATCGAACACAACGGAAGCGAGGAACTGGGGCTGCGCAGGGACGTTCGGCCGGGCACGGCAAGCAGAGAGAGGAACGCGCGCCGGTGAGGGAGATCCGACGAGCTACAGCTGGGCGTGACGAGCAGCGGAGAGAAGCAGGCGGTCGAGCTGGGAGGGAGGCTGCGCGCAGACCGAACACTGGCGAACTCGCGCGCGTGGGGAAACAGCAAGCGCGATGCCCAGGGAGTTCGGCCGGACGAGCGCAGGGACCAAACACCGGCCATGGGAGGAATCTCAGGCGTCGAGCAGGGAACTCCGGCGAGCTGGACAGAGGGCGCGGCCACAGAAGAATTTTGCGCGCAGGGACTCGGCGCATGGGGAGGGAGACGGCCAGGGAGCTGTGAACGGAAGGAAGGAATTCCGGGCACGCGGCGGAACTCGGCCGGGCTCCATGGGAACCGTGCGCGCGTGGAAGATCCGGCTGGGGCTTCACGGCTGGAAAAGGGCGAGTTGGAGCAGAGAACACCGGCGTAGGCAGCCATGGGAAAAAAACTCCAGGGAGGAGCGAAGGGGCCAGAGGCGAGCTTGGAGAAGGTCCACTAGAGATGGCAACGGGTACATACCCGTCGGGTAGTACCATTCCATACCCGTACCCATCAAAAAAAATTCTACCCGTCGGGTTACCCATATATGCTCGTGGGTATAAAATCTTACCCATACCCGTACCTGCGTGTGTATTTTTACCCGTCGGGTAACCCTTACCCGCTAGAAAAGTCTTAAATTCCAATATACTAATCACCCAAAATATTAAATAAACATACAAAAACAACTTTAACTTCATATATAACAAATCATATGATTACATAACTTGGTATCTAGACAAATGATAGCTAGAGAAGTGTTTTATTTTAGCTAAGATGAGCTCTAATAGATGGTTATAGTGGTATTGATACGTGTATATTTTACCCATGGGTAGACGAGTATGGGTAGTACCAACCCATACCCGTACCCGTCTATCCAACGGGTAGAGGTTTTTATCCATTAACATACCCGCGGGTAGAGAAATCATTCCGTACCCGCCTTCATATCGGGTAAAACCCGTCGGGTATTCGGGTTTCGGGTATCCATTGATATCTCTAAGGTCCACGCAAGGAGCTCGGCGCGTCGGGAGTTGGGACGAGCTACAGCCCGCGGCCATGGGCGAGCTCGGACGCACGTGAGCAGTGAGGAAGAGAGAGGAGCAGAGCTCCGGCCGGAAGATGTGAGTTGCGCGGTGAAGAAGGTACCGCGAGGGAGAGAAAGGAGAGACCGCGGCTGGGGCGGCGAGATTTTTTTTTGTCCAGGTGCCGAGCGTGCGGCAGCCTGAAGATAAGACCAAGGGCACCTGCGTGATGGAACAAAAAAAAATCTGCGTGCTGGACAAAATCTGCACGATAGGGATAAGGAAAATGCAAAGCGGTGGAGTGAAAAAAAAAATCAGAGAGAGCCACGGGATTGAGATGGAGTGATATTTTTCATTTTTTAATCTCTTTTCTCTTTTATAACACAAGTGATACAGATATCCCCATATCTGAGATTAGGGTTAAAAGAGACATAAATGAGTTGGATCTGGACAAGAAACGACGGACCGAAATAACCAGTTTCGGCATCGATAATTTGCTCTGCGATTTGACTGAATTTAGCTGGGACCATCTCTGTTAAAGTATACACGATCTCACCGTCAAAACAGCGTGCTGAAGAATAGTTTGGATCGTAACCTCGCGCACGATTTCTTCCGGACAATGCGCGATTCCAATTATTTTGCCCCGAACATTTTAGTCGTCGAGTTTAAATTAATTTGTCCGGAATAAAAATTGTAAGAGCAGATCGAGCTTTCAAATTCGTATTCGCGCGAGCGATGAATTTTAAATAATCACCGAACACACCAATTTTCGGAACAACGATGTTCCGAACATCACGAAAATTTAGGATAAGCCCGGATAAATAAAAATAAAAATGATGTCGCACGCGCGACAAACGGAATAGATGCGATATTAAAATCGCGATAAGCGAAGATGTTTAAAATTTAACATCCGTTTTAGTCACTGATTACGTGTTTAAATCCGTACTCGTTGTCGAGCGGAATATAAACACCTGGGGTGTTACAGCCCTCCCCCTTAAAAGAATCTCGTCCCGAGATTCGAAACGAAAGACTTCTAAGAGTAGAGAATGATGTAACCTATGTCCATATCAGTGGTAACAAAGGCAGTTCCAAGCAAAGGCGAGTGTCTCAGGATGTTGTTTCTCTAGTAGACATATCATGAATCGCCTTAGGCTAATTTAAAGATGTCCACCGATAGAGACAATATCTGCCAGAGGAACACATAAGGTTCCATGTGTGTAGTTTGCTTTTTTCTGATGGCACTGTACTATCTGAGTCTGTTGAGCAAGTGGCAATGACACGATTTTACCCAAATAGAGCCAAATGCACCACCTTGGGTAAAACACATAAAAATAGGTTTACCGACAAGTGGTCACGGTAAGTTCATAGCACACGGGACGGGTGTGAAGGTCGAATAACATCACAGTTGACCCGTGGCTAGCCCGAAAATCCAAGTTCAAGAAAAATGATAGAGACTCGGAAAATATCAATGAAGAGGTCCGTTGATGTTGACTTCGTAACCAATCCATTTCATGAAATACTTAGCACGGCTCGACTTGATCACACATGCTGGAAAAGCACACGTGACGCGATCGAGGCATGACTAGAGTGATGACTAGGTGGTTTCGGGTCGACTTAATCTCGATTCTTGAAAGTACTTCCTTAAGATGGGTCGAACCAAAATGAGTTCAGGCAAATCGATAAAACGATCTCTAAACTCAATCTTTGTTCATTAGGCAGTTACAAGTTAGTAAAACCAACTTGTTGAACTACTTATGACATTGAGCAAGTCCTCAGTACCATCGGTAAGCCAAGGTTTCAGAGTTCACTCATACTAACAGTTGATCATGCATCTAGGTAGAAATCTATTAGGTTGTTCATCCGTTTCTTCTATACGAGATGAACCGACTTCGTTAGAGAATACAGGGATTAAATAAAAGAGCGAATGAACTAACTCCTGCATTTCAGCAGCAGGGAAAACAGATCTCTATTTGAGAGCTAATCAGTTATCTTTCAACACTAAAAAGCTCCAAGGCTTCACCTTTACACAAAGGATGCAAAGGGAACTTGTATGAGTAATCACTACCAAGATCAAAAGAAATAAGACCACACATGAAAGTGGTATTGCCCTTTTGATCCAACAGAGGTGATAGATGTTGCTTGATCACTCGACAAACAACATAGAAATTGTTTCAAGGAAAAGATCTACAGGAGTTAACACATCAGTGTAGTTCCACAATGGATCATGAACAGAGACCTTGATACCAGCATCCGATGAGTAGCACAGCCCTGTGTGCGCATTCACAGGAGGCTCTCAGTTCCGCTGCGGCACCATAAGTCCTTAATCGTAACACCACTGCCGAACTGACACTAATAACGAATCTTACGTAGCAAAAACAGATTGTGCCAAGATAACGCATTGACATAGTCTCATAATGGATTATAACTACTAACCATGATACCATCGTGTGCCGAGCAGCACAACCGTGTGTGCGCACACATAGAAGGCCCTCGGTTTCGTCGCGGCATCATCAATTTTAGTCATAACACCATTACCAGACGTAACCAATAAGAAATCTCACGCGGCACAAATATGACAATATAGAAAAGAGACTCCACCTGTAAGAAGGGTTACAAGTAGAGAGCCAAATAGATCATGGCCCGAGAAAATGAACAAGGCATGGCCATAACCTAAACTTATTGATGAATGAGTACGAGGGGAGACTGTTGATTCAGCCCCAAGCATATTTCTATGCTCATCGCAAAAATTACAAGGTCAAGGATCAGTATCTGATTAGATACGGACGGAAAACAATCATAAGATTGAGTTGGTATGCCTTTGATAGATGTGGGGAAACCAAAGGCATCAAACTTAAGAAAATGATTGGGTATTCCCTTCCTATGTTGGGTTGATAAGGCAACAAGGCGATCCTTAAGAACAGGCAAACTGGATAAGGTACATCAGCTTGCACCAACCGAACAAGGGAATGGTTTTGGTTGGAAACATGACTTGAGATTCTTGTTTTAAGCTTGGGTACACTTTATGCCCAACAAAAAAATTATCTAAGCATTTATTTTTAGGTGTTTGGTCATGGAGTGATAATGGAAAATTCAAATTTGGGTCATGGTGCACTAAATAAGAACATGGCCTAATTTTGGGTTCAGGCAAACAAGTCACTAACCTTCTATAGACACATCAAGCACAAGAACAACACCATATAAGACCTTAACAGGTTACCTAAGAACGGAGGACAGCTATTTTCTCGAAGTTCGTAATACAATATTACACCACATTATTTACAATCAATGGTTACTGGAATAAGGATGAGAGAAGCATTTTGGGTGTATAGGTGACAAACATAATGCAACAATCAGGATGCATTAGGGCTGGAAAATTAGCTCGAGGCTCACGAGCCGGCTCGAGCTCGGAGCGGCTCGGCTCGGCTCGGAGCGGCTCGCGAGCCTCGAACGAGCCGAGCCGAGCCCCTTCTTCGAGCTCATTTTTGCAGCGAGCCGAGCCGAGCCGGCTCGTTCCAGCTCGCGAGCCTTGCAAAAATGATCAATTTATGGAATAATAATGAATATTAGATAATTTTATGGATAATAGCTCATTTTTTAGTCTTTGATGATGAATATATTACAAGTTATAATTTAATTTACTCATAATGTAGAATGATGATTCTATATTTCAAATTTATATAATGTTAATTCACCAAATAATGCAACGACAAGTACCAGAATATGGCTCGCGAGCCGAGCCGAGCCGGCTCACGAGCCAAGGTCGAGCCGAGCCGAGCCTCATTCGCCAGCTCGTGGAATGGACGAGCCGAGCCGAGCCGAGCTCGTTCAGGCACCGAGCTTCACCGAGCCGAGCCAAGCCGAGCTCAGCTCGGCTCGTTTCCAGCCCTAGGATGCATGCTCGTCTTATTCGTCCTCACTGTTTTGCCAACATAACGTGGCAATAGTGTTCTATATCGGTGGCATACATTCTCTCACGATATTTTGCTAGTCGTCAGCTACACATACATTTTCGAGGTTAGTGTACCTGCAGAAAAATTCCATCACAGCCCAATTCCCAATGATGCAATTCACACATGACAGTTTATACTCCATATATTACTATATGGAGGCCAGCTCATCATTAAGCGCCGAGCCACGCATAGGCGCTGTTGCCACACTTTAACCATAGGGCAACTCATTATGGTAACTCACCTTCTTACCTGAGCGTAGGTGCGTCGTTACAAGTACAATACACTTCTCAGTATTCCCATGTCTGTATACCCATACACATCCATGGGGTACTGAATTCCCGGAAAGTAAATACTCCACAGTGCAGCCTTCATATATACATATGTAAAACATGTATATAATCAAGCGCCACAATTAAGCACTCCCCTAGACCGACGTTTGTTCGGTCATGCTCTCACATCTCACCTTACCTGAGCGTCGATCCATTCAAAACTGAATGGCCTCAAAAATAACATTACACATGTATGCAATACCCACCTGGTTGTGGGTTAGTGGTTAACAACTAAGCCACCTGATAGTCCTTAGTTTAGGGCTTAACAGAGGATGTCTGTCGGCGTTCCGAGACCGGGGGGTCCCCGAGCCGACGAGTGAGAGTGCCGCGTGCCCCAGCCCAGATGGGTCGAGCGCGTGGAGCGAGCGCGAAGGGGGGAACAGAGAGAGAGAGAGGGAGAGTCGGTGGCCGGAGCCGGGTCGTGAGGGAGTCAGAGAAATTCCCGCGGCCTTCGTGTTCGTCCCGCGCCCAGGTCGGGTGCGCTTGCAGTAGGGGGTTACAAGCGTCCGCACGAGGTGAGGGGAGAGAGCGGCCCTGAGAGAGAGTGCCTGCCCCTGCCCTTCGTCCTCGCGAGGCCAACCTTCTCTAAGAAGGCCCTGGCCCTTCCTTTTATAGTCGTAAGGAGAGGGTCCAGGTGTACAAGACGGGGGTGTAGCAAGGTGCTACGTGTCTAGCGAGGGAGAGCTAGCGCCCTATGTACATGCCCAGGTGGCAGCCGGAGAGATCGTGGCACCCTGTTGGTGTGGCGTCGTGGCTGTTGGAGGAGTAACGGAGCCGGACGGGGGGACAGCTGTCGAGGTGGCTGGGTCCTTGCTGACGTTCTCCTGCTTTCGTAAGGGAGCTGGGAGCCGCCGTCGTCATGATCTAGCGGGGCGCCATCATTGCCTATCTGGCATAGCTGGCCAGATGGGACGCCGGTCTTGTTCTCTGCGACCCAAGTCGGCTTAGGGCAGGGTGATGATGACGCTTCCTGTTGACGTGGCGGTCTCGTGTCCTAGGTCGGGCGTCGTGGAGGCTCCTCCGAGGCCGAGGCCGAGTCCGTCCTGCAAGACAGAGACAGAGTCCGAGCCCTGGGTCGGGCGAGGCGGAGATTATTCGGCAGGGGCCGAGGCGGAGTCCGAGCCCTGGGTCGGGCGAGGCGGAGATTATTCGGCAGAGGCCGAGGCGGAGTCCGAGCCCTGGGTCGGGCGAGGCGGAGGTCGCCGTCTTCCGGGGCCTTAGCCCGAGTCCGAGCCCTGGGTCGGGCGGAGCGGAGTTCGCCGTCTTCCGGGGCCTTAGCCCGAGTCCGAGCCCTGGGTCGGGCGGAGCGGAGTTCGCCGTCTTCCGGGGCCTTAGCCCGAGTCCGAGCCCTGGGTCGGGCGGAGCGGAGTTCGCCGTCTTCCGGGGCCTTAGCCCGAGTCCGAGCCCTGGGTCGGGCGGAGTCTCCTATGGCACCTCTGGCGAAGTCTGGTCGCCCGTTGGTCTTACCTTTTGCGTTAAACGCCCCGGTGACTCGGTCGGTTGGCGCGGTGATTTAGTCAGGGTTTCTCCTTATCGGAGGCGGGGCCTAGGGCGAGCCGGAGATGCGTCTGCCGTGAAAGAGGAGACCTCAGGCGAGACGGAGTCATCTCAGAGTCGGCTGCCCTCGCCCGAGGCTAGGCTCGGGCGTGGCGTGGTTAAGTCACTCATATGGACTGATCCCTGACTTAATCAAACCCATCAGGCCTTTGCAGCTTTATGCTGATGGGGGTTACCAGCTGAGAATTAGGCGTCTTGAGGGTACCCCTAATTATGGTCCCCGACAGTAGCCCCCGAGCCTCGAAGAGAGTGTTAACACTCGCTTGGAGGCTTGCATCGCACTTTTTTGCAAGGGGACCAGCCTTTCTCGGAGGTACTTTGTTCCGGTGGGTGCGCGCGAGCGCACCCGCCGGGTGTAGCCCCCGAGGCCTCGGAGGAGTGGTTTCACTCCTTCGAGGTCTTAATGCCTTGCGCAATGCTTCGGCTGGTCTGGCGGTTCCCTCATGCGAGCAGGGCGTAACCCAGGTGCACTGTCGGGGACCAAGCTCTCGGGCTGGTATGTTGACGCTGTCAACGGTTCGGCCGGAGCCGGGTTTGCGAGAGCAGCCCCCGAGCCCTCGCACGGAGCGAGAGGACGATCAGGGACAGACTCGACTTTTTATATACGCCCCTACGTCGCCTTTCCGCAAGGAGGAGGGGGGGAGTGCGCCATGTTACCCTCGATGGGCACCGAACATGGTGTCTCCGGTGAGCTGCAATCGGGTAATCCGAGTGGACGTCCGTGCCCCGTTCGTTGGGGGTCGGCTAGGGGCCCGGAGGCACGCCCAAAAGTACCTGCGGGTGATCTGCCGGACCCGGTCCCCTAGCGACGGGGTCCGAGGGCTCGTTGCCTCCCTTCGATGGGATTCCGTTACAGAGTCGTTCCCGCTGGTCTCGGAAATGTCCTAGGGTACCTCGGGAGCGCAGCCCGAGCCTTGGTTATGTATCGAACGTACCCCTGGTCATCCCTCGCTCGGTGTCTGAGGCGACTGTGAACCCTTCGACAGGCCAGCCTTCGAACCCCTGATCAGTAGGGGGCACGGAGCCCGAGTAGCCTGAGGCGGTCGTGGAACCTTTCGGGGGCCGACCTTCGAACCCCTGACCAGTAGTGGGTGTCGGGCCCACGCGATCTGAGGCGGCTGTTGAACCCTTCGGGGGGCCAGCCTTCGAACCCCTGATCAGTAGGGAGGCTCGGAGCCTAGTTCCTTCACGGGGAAGGATCCCTTTGGGGTTATCCCCCTTCTCGGTCCCTGTTGCAAGAGATAGAGAAAGAAGGAAAAGGGAAAAAGGATTCGAAATTGAACTTCGTGGCGTACCTTTTTCGGCGTGGTCGTTTTGGCGGAGGCGAAGCGTCGCCAGCTGCCCCTGCTAGAAACGTCACCTATTTTGCCGCGGAGTTAATGCGCCGGGGTAAGCGGTCGGCGAGGCTGCCGTTGCGTGCGCGAGCCGTTCGAGGAACGGCTGTTTCGCTTCGCGTTTTTTGAACCCCGCGTCCGGTTCGGGCGGTGCGTTGGAACCGTCTCGTCCTTGGTCCTTTATGTACCCCGGAGAGGGTCCAGTGACGGCTCTCGACTCCACTTCTCGCCTCCTTCTCAGGTTTTTTGCAACCTGAGAGATCTAGCCAGAAAAAGGAAACCGCCCTCCCCTGTTCTTCACGCCGCCACCCCTTCTGCCTTGGCGATGGCTGACCGGGTGACCATCCTCTCGCCGCGCGACCCGTGGCCCTTCTCCACGGTGACGGCGGGTGACCTGGAGGACCTCGTCGACGAGGGTTTGCTCCGCCCCCTCACCGATAAGGAGCGGCCGGAATGGATTCCTCCCCCGGGCGGAGTCGCTCCATCCCCTCCGCCAGGGTATGTCGTGAGCTTCATCTCCTTCCATGAGCGGGGATTTGGAATGCCGTCGAGCCGCTTTATGCGGGCCATCCTGTTCCACTACGGGGTGGAACTACACAACCTTACCCCCAACTCCATCGCACAAGCCGCTATCTTTGTAGCGGTGTGCGAGGGGTATCTGGGGATTGCCCCCCATTGGGATTTGTGGACTCACCTCTTCTTTGCCGAGCTTTTTGCTTCGTCGACGAGGGAGAGGAAGGTCCGTGCGGCGGTGCGGGCCGGCGGCTGCACCCTCTTGCTGAGGCAGTCGCGGGCGTTGCAGTATATCCCTGCCGTTCTTTCGTCCTCAAACAAGGGTTGGCAGCGCCGGTGGTTCTATCTCCGGAATGACGGAGAGTCGCTCCCGCCGTTCTCTCAGCGGGTTGTCACCGCCGCCCCCGACGCCTGGCGTCACGGGACTCCACACGAGAGGCAGAAGAAACTCGAACCTCTTCTCCAGGCTCTGAAGGTGTTGCGGGAGGAAGGGCTCACCGTCGCGGGAGTGGTTGCCGCCATCCACCGCCGGAGGGTGCTCCCCCTGGCGGAGCGGCGGTTGTCGCTTTGGGAGATGACCCAGGAGGCCGACTGGGAGGGGTCACGGATGTCCCCTGACCCTCTTCCCCACGACGCCCTCTATCGGCGGGTGTCGGTCGCGATGGGGAAGCCGGACCCCCACGCCCTCTCCCAGCCTCAAATGCGCCCCGACCAGGGGTGCGTCGCTCTGGTGAGTGCTCGTCCTTTCCTTCTTCATATACCGGGTTGCTCCCGATTCTCACTATCGATTTTCTTTCTCCCCCCTTTTTAGGAGGTGGGGCGGCACAAACCCTCCCTGCCGCCGGTCCCGGAGGACGCGGTGGGTCGGGCGGCGAGGCGGGTCGCCGCAGAGGAGGAGAAGAAGAAGAAGGACGCGGAGAAGGCTCGGGCCCGCAGGCGGAGGCGGGCTCGGGACGCCCTGGAGAAACGCCGTCGTCAGCAGGAGAGGGAAGGGCTTCCCAGGGAGCTGTCGCCGGAGACGTCCGATGATGACGACGACGTCGACGATGAAGAGGAGGAGGACGACATGGCCGCACGTCTCGGCCTCAGCCCTGGCTTGGGATGTGGCCGGGGGTCGTCGAGCCAGCCCCCGAGCGGGCCTACATCGTCGGTCCCTGGAGCCGAGGTGCCGGATCCCCGACCTGAGGAGCAGGGGCAACCCGAGAGGGTTCTCGTCTCCTCAGCTGGGGGAGCTGTCGCCGCTCCAGGGAGCCGGGCCGAGGGGTCCGTTCCTCGGGAACCGTCGCCCGCGCCGGCGGCATGCGGGAGCGGTCCTCAGGTCGCCATGGCGGCGCCTGGGCAGTCCGCCTCCCGGGCCTCAGGGGCGCCCGAGGCGAGGGCGGCGCCGGGGCTGTTGGTGAAGCGGACCTCGGCGGTGGTTCCAGGAAGCGGGAGCCAAGAGACCTCCCCCCAGACACCATGGATCATGATCCGGAGCGGGTAGGTACCTTGGAATCTTTCCGTCCCGGCGCTTCATTCATATGTCCGGGCCGTGATTTTCCCTTTCTTGTTTTCCTCAGCAAACGGAGCCATGGCCCTACCGACCTGGCGCCTCGGAAGGCCCTCAAGACGGCGTTTGTCCAGGCAGCTGGCGCCACCTCGGGCCCTGCCGCTCAGCCGACCCTTTCGCAGGGTGCTCCGCCGCACGGGGCTCAGGCGTCGCGTGTTTCGGGGGAGCAGGTCCCCGAGGCGGGCTCCTCTGCCGAGGTGGCCATCGTGATTGGGGAGGCAGCCAGCGCCGATGCGGTCCCGAGCTCGCCAACCGTGTTGGCCATGCCGGCGTCTGCCGCTACCACAGCTGGCACCGTCCCGGTCGGAGAGCGCCTGGTCGCCGCCGACGTTGGGACGGCCGCGGCGTCGGCGCCCGAAGCCTCGGAAGAGGTGGGCGCGGACGTGCAGCGCTCCCAGGCGGGCGGCAGCCTTGTCGTTGCGGGGCGGAGCCCCGAGGCCCGGGGCCAGTTGCTCCGATTCCGGACCCGCGAGGCTTCGAGCCCTATCTTCGTTCTTGACGACGAGGAGGAGGACCAGTCCTGGGACGAGCTCCGCAAGCGTGCGGAGGCGACAGTGGGGTTGCTCCGATCGTCGTTGGAGGTTCTCTGCGGGGACGTCCCCAAAATCCTTCAGGTAATGGTTTCAGACATACCTTCTTGCTTCTGCGAGCGAGGCGTTCGTCGTGAAATCTTGTTTTCCTTTCCAGGACCTGACGGACCGGAGCGCTGCCAAGTCGTCGTTCATTCGCCGCGAGGCCGTCGTCTGGGGCTCGCTGCGGTCCCTGAGGACTTCGCTCGCCGGGGCTACCGCGCGCCTCTCTCAGCAAGACGCTAAGATAGCGGACCTCCAGTTGCTCTGTGCTGACCTGAAGGCCGAGGCGGCGGCAGCGCGCACGGAGCTTGCCCAGGTTGCCGAGGAGCGGGACCAAACTCGGGGCCAGGCTGCCGAAGCTGAGAGCCGGGCCAAGATCCTTGCGGCCGATCTGGCCGCAGCCCAAGTCGCAGCCTCGGAGCAGCACGTCCGAGCCAGAGGTATGGCTCGACCGTCCTCGGTTCTCAATCTTGTCCGTTTCTTCCGCTTGGGTTTGAGATCTTTCTTCTGGTTGTCCGCAGAGCTCGAGTCTGCCCTCGACGAGTCTGCCAAGGCGCTTGCCGAGGCGCTCGACGGGGCTGCTGAGCAGAGGGAGGCCGATCTGGCGGCCATGTCCGAGGCCGTCTCGGCGGTCTATCGGAAACTCGGTCCCGGCGACGTCCCTTCAGGGAGCTCTCCCCAAAGCCGTCTTCAAGCCCTTGGTGATTACGCGCGCGGTAGAGTCCGCGGGGCGCTGCACCACGGCGTCAGGCGGGCCTTCGCCGTGCTCGCTTCCCACTACGTCGTGGACTTGGAGCGGGTCAGCGAGGGGTACTGCCTGCCTGACGAAGACGAGGCAGCCCTGGCGGAGGTTCAGCGGCTCGACGCGGTCGCTGCGGGTCCGAGCGCGTCGCTGGCGACCGTCTTCGAAGCAAAGATTCTTCCTCCTGCGCCGCCGCCGGAAGCGGAGGTGGGCTTTACCGACGGCGGGGGCGGAGTTGAGGGCGCGGCTCCTGCCCGAGGCGACGCCTGATTTTAGTTGGGACAATTTCTGATGGATGTGTGATTTGCCGCGGCCACTGGGGCCTGAACATTTTACTTCTTCCTCCGTGAAGTCATGCTTCTTTTCGTTTCGATTTTCGCGCCTGGCTCGTAGTGTCGACAACAGGGTGATTTCCCGAGCTGGGTCCTTTTTCGCGGCAGGCGACGAGTGAGGTGTCCCTAGCTCGGAAGCATAGGTGTTCCCCGGCTCAGTCGGTCTCGCCACTTACTCGTACCCAAGTTCGCTCCTCAGGACTCTGCCTCTGACGCATCCGGGAGAACGCAGAAAACCCTTCTTGACCGAAAAAAGAGTTTTTCTGACGCGGAACGGTGCGTCCGAACTCGATGAGAGGGGTTCCCCTTTTTTAGCCCCCGAGGGAGGGTCGGGCTCTGCCGGGGCGAGGCCGACCCTTCCTTGATAATTGATTCGTATGTATGAGTGGGGAAAGGGCGCAGCCCCTGGGCGTTGTTCGCGCAGAGGCCGTTTGGCGAGTCAGGCTCCTGCCTAGATATGCGGCGAGTGCTTGGTGACATCCCCCGGCATGGCGGGCATGCCCGAGGGACCCTACGCAAAAATGTCGACGTTTGCGCGAGGGAAGTCGCCGAGCACTGCTTCCTATCTGGGGCCGAGCCCAGAGTCGATCCGGACACGCTTGGAGGCGTCGCCACTGGGGTCGAGAGGGGCGGCCTTAACCGTCCCCGCTGGCTCGAAGTTGCCGGCATGCCGCTTCACGTCCGGCACCTCTCGGGAGAGGCTTTCCAGGTCGGCAATGAGGGCCTCGGACTCGGCGAGGGCCTCGGCGTACTCCACGCACTCCACATCGCATTCGAAGGCGTGTTTGTACGTGGGGCCGACAGTGATGACCCCGTTGGGTCCCGGCATCTTGAGCTTTAGGTAGGTGTAGTTGGGGATGGCCATGAACTTCGCGTAGCATGGCCTTCCCAACACTGCGTGGTAGGTTCCTCGGAACCCGACCACCTCGAACGTCAAAGTCTCCCTTCGGAAGTTGGAGGGTGTTCCGAAGCAGACAGGGAGGTCGAGCTGTCCGAGGGGCTGGACGCGCTTCCCGGGAATGATCCCGTGGAAGGGCGCAGCACCTGCTCGGACAGATGACAGGTCGACGCGCAGGAGCCTGAGGGTCTCGGCGTAGATGATGTTGAGGCAGCTGCCTCCATCCATCAGGACCTTGGTGAGCCTGACGTCGCCGATGACAGGATCGACGACGAGCGGGTACTTCCCCGGGCTCGGCACGTGGTCGGGGTGGTCGTCTCGGTCGAAGGTGATGGGCTTGTCGGACCAGTCTAGGTAGACTGGCGCCGCCACCTTCACCGAGCAGACCTCCCGACGCTCTTGCTTACGATGCCGAGCCGAGGCGTTTGCCGCATGCCCTCCGTAGATCATGAAGCAATCGCGGACCTCTGGGAACTCTCCTGCTTGGCGATCCTCCCTTTTGTCGTCGTCGTGAGCCCTGCCACCCTCTGCGGGTGGCCCGGCCCGATGGAAGTGACGCCGAAGCATGACGCACTCTTCGAGAGTATGCTTGACGGGCCCCTGATGGTAGGGGCACGTCTCCTTGAGTGCCTTGTCGAAGAGGTTAGCACCTCCGGGGGGCTTCCGAGGGTTCTTGCGCTCGGCGGCGGCGACAAGGTCCGCATCGGGAACGTCGCGCTTCGCTTGCGACTTCCTCCTGCCTCTCTTCTTGGCGCCGCGCGGAGTGGACGCCTCGGGAGCATCTTCCGACGGGCGGCCCTGGGGCTGCTTGTCCTTTCGGAAGATGGCCTCTACCGCCTCCTGGCCGGAGGCGAACTTGGTGGCGATGTCCATCAGCTCGCTTGCCCTGGTGGGGGTCTTGCGACCCAGCTTGCTCACCAGGTCGCGGCAGGTGGTGCCGGCGAGGAACGCGCCGATGACATCGGAGTCGGTGATGTTAGGCAGCTCGGTGCGCTGCTTCGAGAACCGCCGGATGTAGTCCCGAAGGGACTCTCCCGGCAGTTGCCGACAGCTTCGGAGGTCCCAGGAATTCCCGGGGCGCACGTACGTGCCCTGGAAGTTCCCGGCGAAAGCCTGGACCAGATCCTCCCAGTTGGAAATCTGCCCCGGGGGCAGGTGCTCCAACCAGGCACGAGCGGTGTCGGAGAGAAACAGGGGGAGGTTCCGGATGATGAGGTTGTCATCGTCCGTCCCACCCAGCTGACAGGCCAGGCGGTAGTCCGCAAGCCACAATTCCGGTCTCGTTTCCCCCGAGTACTTCGTGATAGTAGTCGGGGGTCGGAATCGGGGCGGAAACGGCGCCCGCCGAATGGCTTGGCTAAAGACCTGCGGACCGGGTGGTTCGGGCGAGGGACTTCGATCCTCCCCGCTGTCGTAACGTCCCCCACGCCTGGGGTGGTAGCCTCGGCGCACCCTTTCGTCGAGGCGTGCCCGACGGTCGCGATGAGGGTGCTCGACACCGAGGTGGCCCGGGGCCGCAGGCGCGGTGTTGCGCGTGCGCCCGGTGAAGGCCGAGGCTTCCCGCGTGAGTCGGGAAGTCGCGGCACGAGGTTCCGAGGGGTATCCCTGCCTGCGGGAGGCAGAGCTCTCGGCCCGCCGGGCCGCAGCGCCTTCCAGGAGATGTTTGAGTTCTCCCTGAATTCGCCGACCCTCGGTGGTTGATGACTCCGGCATCGCGCGGAGGAGCATTGCTGCAGCGACCAGGTCCTAGCCAGTCCCGCCGGATGCGGGTGGCGGTTTGTCCCTGGCATCGTTGGTGATGCGGTGCTGGAGACCTTGGGGCAGGTGACGTATTCCTCCGGCCGGGGGTTGGCTCGCCCATACCTGCTCGATGTTCTGGCGGATTGCCTCGAGCGCTCCTGCTCCTTCATCGAACCCGGCCTGCGCCCCGCGGACTTGCTCAAGCTGTGGGTCGTGACCCCCCGCCGGAACGGGGACCACAGCTAGCTCCCGCGGGATGTCGGCGCGAGGCGCTGGCCTAGGGGGATCACCATCCTCCGGCATGCCGAGACAGCCGCCTCCGGAGGGATCCCCTAGCTCGATGTGGAAACATTCGCGACTCAGGCCGCAGTCCTTGTCGCCAAGGCTGCGGCTGCCGTCGGAACAGTCGGAGAGGCAGTAGTCACATGCGGTCATAAAGTCCCGCATGGCACTAGGGTTGCCAGATCCGGAGAAATCCCAGCAGATGCTGGGGTCGTCATCTTCCTCGGACCCAGTGGGTCCGTAGGTCGAGACACCCGTCAATCGGTCCCAAGGCGACCGCACAGGAAACCCCAGAGAGGTTGCACTCGCCTCAATGTGAGTGCCCGCCAAAGCGAAGTCGCCAGGCGGGCTGAGGCCGAGTCGAAATAACGAAAGATGGGGAGCAGTCGGTACCTTTTCGTCGACGAGGAGCGATGAAGTCGTGTCGGGGGCTGACCGCGTCGTCGTCTTGGGTACGAGGGCGACGTCCTGCAGGCCCTCCGTGAGCGTGCTGGCGTCGTCCACTTGCTCGGGGTCGACGTGTTGCGGGGGGATGGCGCTCGCGTTTGCTTCGAACGCGAGGGCGACGCTTGGCGTGTCCTCCGCTGGGGCGCCGGGGATGTCGATTTGCTCAACAGCCGTCGGAGCGCGGCCTCCCGCTCGGCCCCGGTTGCCCCTCCTCCTCCTCCTCCGATGGCGAGGGAGAGGATGAGGCGAGCTCGAATGTTGTCCTTCCCCAACGCGGGAAAGACGTCGTTGATTCCGCCGCCGGCGGGCGGGCTGTCCGCCACCAATGTCGTCGTTGCGCGGCGGTGGAAGGAGTATCATGTCGTAGTCGCCGTCGAGAGACATGAACTCGAGGTTCCCGAAACGGAGCACCGTCCCGGGTTGAAGAGGTTGTTGGGGACTGCCCATCTGGAGCTTGACGGGAAATCGAACGTCAACACGCAGCGTGCCCCTACCTGGCGCGCCAACTGTCGGCGTTCCGAGACCGGGGGGTCCCCGAGCCGACGAGTGAGAGTGCCGCGTGCCCCAGCCCAGATGGGTCGAGCGCGTGGAGCGAGCGCGAAGGGGGGAACAGAGAGAGAGAGAGGGAGAGTCGGTGGCCGGAGCCGGGTCGTGAGGGAGTCGGAGAAATTCCCGCGGCCTTCGTGTTCGTCCCGCGCCCAGGTCGGGTGCGCTTGCAGTAGGGGGTTACAAGCGTCCGCACGAGGTGAGGGGAGAGAGCGGCCCTGAGAGAGAGTGCCTGCCCCTGCCCTTCGTCCTCGCGAGGCCAACCTTCTCTAAGAAGGCCCTGGCCCTTCCTTTTATAGTCGTAAGGAGAGGGTCCAGGTGTACAAGACGGGGGTGTAGCAAGGTGCTACGTGTCTAGCGAGGGAGAGCTAGCGCCCTATGTACATGCCCAGGTGGCAGCCGGAGAGATCGTGGCACCCTGTTGGTGTGGCGTCGTGGCTGTTGGAGGAGTAACGGAGCCAGACGGGGGGACAGCTGTCGAGGTGGCTGGGTCCTTGCTGACGTTCTCCTGCTTTCGTAAGGGAGCTGGGAGCCGCCGTCGTCATGATCTAGCGGGGCGCCATCATTGCCTATCTGGCATAGCTGGCCAGATGGGACGCCGGTCTTGTTCTCTGCGACCTAAGTCGGCTTAGGGCAGGGTGATGATGACGCTTCCTGTTGACGTGGCGGTCTCGTGTCCTAGGTCGGGCGTCGTGGAGGCTCCTCCGAGGCCGAGGCCGAGTCCGTCCTGCAAGACAGAGACAGAGTCCGAGCCCTGGGTCGGGCGAGGCGGAGATTATTCGGCAGGGGCCGAGGCGGAGTCCGAGCCCTGGGTCGGGCGAGGCGGAGATTATTCGGCAGAGGCCGAGGCGGAGTCCGAGCCCTGGGTCGGGCGAGGCGGAGGTCGCCGTCTTCCGGGGCCTTAGCCCGAGTCCGAGCCCTGGGTCGGGCGGAGCGGAGTTCGCCGTCTTCCGGGGCCTTAGCCCGAGTCCGAGCCCTGGGTCGGGCGGAGCGGAGTTCGCCGTCTTCCGGGGCCTTAGCCCGAGTCCGAGCCCTGGGTCGGGCGGAGCGGAGTTCGCCGTCTTCCGGGGCCTTAGCCCGAGTCCGAGCCCTGGGTCGGGCGGAGTCTCCTATGGCACCTCTGGCGAAGTCTGGTCGCCCGTTGGTCTTACCTTTTGCGTTAAACGCCCCGGTGACTCGGTCGGTTGGCGCGGTGATTTAGTCAGGGTTTCTCCTTATCGGAGGCGGGGCCTAGGGCGAGCCGGAGATGCGTCTGCCGTGAAAGAGGAGACCTCAGGCGAGACGGAGTCATCTCAGAGTCGGCTGCCCTCGCCCGAGGCTAGGCTCGGGCGTGGCGTGGTTAAGTCACTCGTATGGACTGATCCCTGACTTAATCAAACCCATCAGGCCTTTGCAGCTTTATGCTGATGGGGGTTACCAGCTGAGAATTAGGCGTCTTGAGGGTACCCCTAATTATGGTCCCCGACAATGTCGCTAGCATTATAGTTTTCTTTTCAAAGCTGTTTTTCAAAGCCAAACAATATGTCTAGCTGAAAATAGGTTTTTCGAAACCAACACTTTTGTTTTGAAAATACGTATGTGACCGTATATACTTAATCCTGCTCCGATACCAGCTGTGGCAGAACCACCCAAGTTATTGGACCATCATGCACCTGTCCTTGTCTCAAAGACCTCAGACTACTATGCATGTGCACCAGATAACTTAACAGGATCCGTCCGATTGCCCCAAGGACATCGGATAAACCACTTACAACCAGAACCGCGGGATTAAGTAACACAAATCACACACACCAATATTTTTGCAGCGGAAATCTTATTACCAAATTTTACAAGTTACAAAAATTTTATATTATTTTATCGGAGTGATTACAAAAGTATAAGTTTGAAATATATGCTAGCTCAACTGACCATCCTCAGTAAGAATATAAAGACGGGGTATACTTCTATAAGAAGGCCGAGCCCACCGGCACTTAACACCATCAACAGCAGCACAAGACTATAACCTGAAAAACAATAGGGAATAAAACCCTGAGTATGGAATTACTCAGCAAGACTTACCCGACTAAAGAAAAGACTCTCAAGGGTATGATGGATTTGGGAATCAAGGAGAGGCTTTAGCAAGAATCAACTTAGATACTTTTGCAGAAATAGCTTACTAAAGTGAATCCTTACTTTCAATGTTTTAACGCCAGATTAAATATTAATAGACTCTGTTTGCATCTAGTCTAATTTCACCATCTCATCCATACAACATCATTTTTATTCATAATGTTCACATCCTGACTTAGGTTGTAGGTCGGAGATCAAGTCTCCACTCTCCGGGGATATAACGGCGATCCGAATCGATTTACTCAACTGAGGATCTCTAACCACATGACATATGTTTCTCATAAACTTTGCATGTCTACCATTCCCACGGATCCTCCACTGCATGAACAGGTCCGCGCCACCCGAGAGCACACCACCCCTTTTAGGCGGTCCTTTGCTAGGAGGGTACGTGCCACTCTCGCCATCTCTCCACTCCCAGTGCGCGATTGTCTTTTCATGTATGGAATAGCCGGGTTCAAGCTTACCCTGTCCCATTTCCAGGGCATGTGGCTAGTTAAGATAGTCCTTGATCAACAGGCCTACATACGCATCCAATCCTTAACTAACCTGGGTAGAACATCACCTGTTCCTAGCCCAAGTCTCGATTTAAGTACTTCCATCCTTAGGATTATTTATGTTCCTAGGATGAAAAGAGCATCACAGGGAACTTTGCAGTAAGATCCCACCACGCTCTCAATGAAAATATTCTTGCAGGTAGAAGCCATCTTTCCTCAGGATAACCCCTGAGCTAGGCCTTAATGCAAAAGACAACCTCTATCCACAAGATCTGAGCAGGGCTAAGCATTTTTGTAAATCAGATTTTGATACTTCACAAGAAGTATCTATAAAGGTATGGATATCAAGGAAGGCAATGCATCAAAGGGTTCCAAGCAACTCCTATAAACCTAATGCACATTTCACTAGACTTAAAGTGTGTAAAAATAATTTAAAAACACAAGGAAGGGGTTGCATGCACCGGGGCTTGCCTGGGTAACACTAGGTTAGTGTTTGTTAGGCGATGTCCACTTGACGATCATTCCTCGACCGAGCACTTGTTTGATTTAACCATCTTCAGGTTGGTTTATCAGCTTCATCCTACGGATTAGCCCGCGCTTGGGGTCGACTTGGCTCGTCTTCCGCATCTCGTGATTAATTAACGTACCTGAATGAAATGCATTATGCACATGAATGCATATCGACAAGAATTTCACACACCTAAATAGTGCTACGCGATAGCGGAACACCTAGCGGCGAGGCGTTGCACAAGTTCATACGGAAATACTAGTTATCGATATATGACTACGCGTAATAATTACACTTCTCTAAATTAAACGAATCTAACGCAAACATTACGAAACACAAACGATACATTTTTAACATAATTAGCCTAAACACAACTTATCAGTTAATTAATTAGAACACTAAACCTATCCTACTCATCACCCACACATCTCATATGTATATATATAAACCAATACACTATATACGATGAAGCATTTTAATAAACAATTAATACAACCACGACGCACGGTTACTACCGTCTAGAGAACTGACACAACTAATATAACTAATTAATCCAAGCCTTGAACTAATATTAACAACTAGCGAATCCAGTGTACTATTACTAGTCGATACAAAATTCATGAGAACGACGATGTTTCCAGTTCAGACTATCCATCAAACATTAAGCATGCGATAAACAACGTCCTTCCCGTCATCGCCCAACAGCTAGAATTCCACTTCTATCATCGACCCCATAACATCACACAACCTAACGACATAATAACGGATCTAGCCATAATTACCAAGCGCACACCTCGCATTACTGGTATTTCTAACTTAATCGTATTCGTATACAAAGCGTTTTATTTTACGATCATAAAACCGATAGTAAAAATAGCGAATCGGTTCACCACACCACAACTCGATTTGGTAGTTGCCTGAACGACGACGGCCTTCAGCTTGACGACGAGATCGAATAGAGAATGGTGAGCATGAGGATTTCACAGCGAGGATGAGCGACAGCTTGGATTTTTGATCCGACATTTAATCGAACACAACGGAAGCGAGGAACTGGGGCTGCGCAGGTGTTGGGGGCTTGTTCTCAAATGCTAAGAGTTAAGAACAAGGCAACACAGAAAATGTTAAATATTAAGGTCCTTCGTCCTCCATTACATTATATCCCTTCGGGATATAAGGAATTGCGGACGAAGGTTACGAAGGACGCACCTTCGTAAACATAATAACGAGAGACGAAGCATTCATATGAATCATGAGGTATAGAATAGACATTCAAATGTTAACATAGAATCATTTCTATTTTTACTAATATGAATGAATACAAATGACTTTAAATTACAAATGTACCTTCGGTCCTGAGGAAGGCAAGAGTACAAGCGTGGTGCGAAGGCAAATGACAGGTTCGCGTGAACAGTACAGAGGTACTGTTCATCTATTTATAGCCACAGGTCGCAGCCTGTGACAAATTACAATTATGCCCCTTACAAAAGTTTACAACATTGACTCAGACCTCTTATGGGTAAAAAGGTCATTCTATTTCTATGTCGGTTTGTAACGCCGAAGCTCCATAAAAAGAAACCTTCGGCCATCTTTTGGAGACGACTTCAGCCGAAGCTGCTTCTTCGTGTGAGACCTTCGGCGCACCGAAGCACGACCCCAACAGTAGCCCCTTTCGCGGTGCTAGATCGTTTTTCGTAACGAGCTTGACCCGTGAAAAAAGCCTCTTCAGCTTCGGGAAGCCGAAGGTCCAAAAAACACCTTCCCTGAGCTCGTTGCGGAGAAACGATCCGGCTTCCGAGCGCGTGCCAGGCCCACCTTGCAGAGTTACTGTTTGATCTTTGCGGTCCACTGCACAGCGAGTACAAGTGACCGCCCGTCTGGTGTAAAAATCCTGCCGCTTCGCCTTCTTACCTGCAGCACTATATAAACAAACGGGTAGGTGTGAAGTTACCACAGCATTCATTGCTATTTGCACTGTTTTGCTGCCAAAATTTTCCACCGTAGCCGAAGCTTGACTCTCAGAATCGAACGAAGGTCCGTCTCGACGTCTGTTTCGTCAGAAAGAAGAGCTTCGGAGAAAAGAAAAAAGAAAAAAGTTTTTGACTTCCCCAAACTCAGAATCAAATGGCGAGAGTGCGATCTACTGCTAAAGTTGTACGTGAGGGAGACGAAGCCGAAGGTTCGGACACTGTGCCCATCTCCGAAGCGATGCAGCGTTCTGGTCTAGTGATTGCGGAAGAAAGGCCTGCTGCCGAAGCAAACCCGACAGCAGCCGAAGGAGAAGAAGAAAACATTGAAGGGACTGACTCCGAAGATGACTACCACATTGCCACGCCCAGCAAGCCCAGTCATCTGGATTTTGGGAAATCAACTGTTTCAAAAGTTGATCTTTCGAAGATGGTGAAAGCAGGTTATTTCAATGAAGATCAGAAGAAGCTACTCCGCTTCGGGGGAGAAGAGACCACCCCGAAGCCAGGAAAGGATGAGATTGTTATCTTCAAGAGCTTTTTAAAGGCTGGGCTGTGATTCCCTCTTCACAATATTATTGCGGAGATACTGAAGAGGTTTGGCATCTACTTTCATCAATTGACTCCTAACGCCATCGTTAGGCTCAATGTTTATATCTGGGCCCTCCGAAGCCAAGCTGTGGAGCCGTTTGCCGACAGCTTCTGCCGAGTTCACGAATTACATTATCAAACAAAGGCCAGAAAAGATGGGCTACATGATAATTTCGGTTGCTATAATTTTGCCTACCGGAAAACAACAAAGTGTCCTGTCATCAGCTACCGAAGCAAATGGCCAGCAGGCTGGAAATCTGAGTGGTTTTATGTAAAAGTTGACGAAGACAGAGAAAAATTGGTACAAAGCCCTCTGGAGTTAATCTTCGGAGAGACGAGGCCACGTTGCCGCATCGGCGATCTAAAAGGTCCTACCTGGGCTGCTCTGGGTGAATTTGAAATTATTTCAGAACATATTGGCACCAGGGATCTAGTTCAGGAGTTCTTGGCATTCAGAGTTTTCCCTACTCTAAAAGAGTGGGAAATGCCGAAGCTAGAGGGAGAGAAGAAGAAGGGGGAGCTTGTCCGGCTGCCCTACCACTTCAAGTTTAAGAAGTACTTTAAAAAACCCTGCAAAGAATGGCTAGACACAGTTGAAGTGATGTGCAACGAAATCCTGGGGAATTACTCCAAAAAAGAGGATCAACTAATGACAGCGGCCTTCGGCACCCGACCGAAGCGAAGGCTAAACCGAGTGCTTGATGCCCTGGGCTTCGAGTACCCAGACTATGAGCAGTTGAACAAGGGTGCCGAGGGCCACAAAAGAAAAAGAGTGGCCGAAACTCTGGTCAAAGATGAAGAAAGACCAGCAAAGGAGAAGAAAATTCCCAAGAAAAGAAAAATATCTAGTCCGAAGCGCAAATCACCCGAAGAAGAAAGGACCCCCACACCGCCTTCTGCCAGCGACGTGGAGGAAATTTTAAAGGTAATGACTGAACCCATGCCCACGAAGCTAAGTCCATTAGGGCTCCAACTGACGAAGCTTTTTCAAAAGGTGGACGAGCCGGATCAGACGAAGATAAGCAAACCCAAGCGGCAAAGGATTATTGCGGTAACTGAAGTTATCGACAAGACGCCGCCTAGGGCGTCAACTCAGAAAACGGCAGCTGCTGAAGGCACAACAATCGTCGAAGGCGCACCTTCGGAGATCGCGGCTACCGAAGCCGCTACAGCCGAAGATACAAACTTGGAAACTACCATTGAGGACATTAACAAGATTTTGGAAGATATAGCTGCAGAAGAAGCTGGTGCTACTACTGAAAAAACCATGGCCACAGTGCCTGAGAAAGGAAAAGAAATAGCCGAAGACACTTCGGACGACGAAGCCTACTCTTTCCAGAATTTAGTTGGGCAAAAACTGACGAAGGACGAAATAGAAGAGCTCAAGGACTATGCCAAATCTTGTGGCTACAAGCCAGGAGCCCTTCTATTTGGAGGCATTGACGACGAAAAATTGGGCTGCATTCGAGATCAGACTGGAGCTAAGGTAATCGGTACTCTATCAAAGAGTATCGGTTTTCCGAAGCTAGAGACAGACATCAGCCGCTACCGACGACAACACATCGTCGGCAGCTTGTTTTACTCCAACTTCAAGGTAAACAACCTTTTCTCTGGTTTTTATTGCTGTTAATAATGAAAATGTTACCAACGTAAATTTTTCTGTGCAGAGCATGCTACTGAGCAAAGCTCTGAAGATGCAGCAAGATCTGGAAGACAGAAAACACGAAGCTATAATTGAAAACTTAGAAAACAAGATAAAAGAACAATCTGCCATTATTGAAAAGAAAGACTTCGAGCTGCAATCGACCGAAGGCTTGCTGGCTGAGACTGAGGCTAAAGTAGCAGAGTTGAACTCGAAGCTTATCAGTCAATCAAAACAATTCGATCAGGAGAAGCTAGAGCTTAATTCGAAGCTTGAAGCCGAAGTCCAGACCAGCTCAGAGTTGAAGAAATCTTTAGCAAGCCTTCAAGACAAATGCTTAAAATTTAGCAACAATTGTATTGGTCGATTAAAAAAGATATTTTACTCTGTTGGAGCCAGCAGCGGGAAATTTAACCCTTCAGCGGAAAATTTACCACAGGCCTTCGATCATATTGAAGCCGAAATTGAAGAACTTGACGAAGTTATAGCCGGGCACGGCGACTTCTGTGCCTGGGTAGCTTCTCGGGGTACCGCTGCTGCATTCCTGAAGGCCGGCTGCGAACATGGAAAAATAGTCAACAGGCCCAACTTCACCCTATCTCCATCAATCCTGGATGATATACCTGACCTCGCCCGAAGCATCTCAAATAGATTTGTAAAAATGATATGGACAAAAGGCGGGCGGGAGAAGGCTGGAGACGAAGCCCGAAGTCATCTTGAACCAGTAAGAAATGATACTTCGTACTTACCTTTTCCTTTGCACTTGATTTTTACTCACGATTCCTTGATTTATGTAGGATGATGAAGGTGAAGATGATGCCTAAGATATGTCGCCAAAGCTGTCGTCGAAGCTGAAGCTTAATGAAGATCAGTAGAAGTATACTATAGAAAAACTCAGGATAATTTTGTAACAACTCTTGTAAATACAATTAGATTGTTCTCAAGGAACTTTGTACATACCTTGTAATATATTCTTACCCTTCGGTTGATGCGCTTTGATGTGGACGAAATCAGTTTTTTGAGCCGAAGGCGAAAAAACACCTTCCCTTCTTTTCGTACACAACGAAGCATAAAAGCAATTCTTCTTTTTGCCGAGCAACGAAGCTTTTCTTTTTTGTATACAACAAAGCAATCGAATCATAAAAAACCACTTCTCCGAAACTTTTCTTTTACACAACGATTCATAAAAAACCAATTCTCCCTTCTGCCGAAGCAACCACTTTGGTTCACAAATGCTATGAATGAATGCTTATGCATGCAAATGTTATGATGTAATGTAATGCGCGAATGAATGTCCGAAGCATATGTCCGAAGCCACATTGTCAACCATTACTTCCTTAGAAATAACCACACATTAGCTCTGCATTCCCTTAGGAACGACTTTGGAGCCTCTTCGCCTTTTACTTAGGCAGTATCAGCGTTGACTTTTCGCTGTAAGCTCTGCATCCCCTTAGGGACGTCTTTGGAGCTTCTTCGCCTTTTACTTAGACGGTATAAGCTCTGCATTCCCTTAGGAACGTCTTTGGAGCTTCTTCGCCTTTTACTTTCGGCGGAATCAGCGTTGACTTTTCGCTGTGAGCTCTGCATCCCCTTAGGGACGTCTTCGGAGCTTTTTCTCTTTTTCAGTTTCGGCACTCGATGGTGCGCTCTCAGCTTTTACATTTACATTCTTTGGGGGATTTTGCTCTTATAAAACTAAAAAGGAAAATTACATATGATGGCCCCATTAAAAACCTTTCTCCCCCTTTAGAAAGGAAAAGGGTGCCATGAAAAAGAAAAGAAAAAACATACAAGATTACATCGAGTTATACATAAAACCGCCGAAGCTCATCCGCATTCCAAGATCTTGGAATTTCATTGCCATCCATGTCCTTCAGCCTGTACGAACCAGGCCTTGACGAAGATGCTACTAAGAAAGGCCCTTCCCATTTTAATTGTAACTTGCCCACTGTATCTGGGTTGGCCACTCTCCGAAGCACCAAATGCCCTGGCTCAATATTTTTTAGCCGGACCTTTCTATCTCGCCATTTTACTGTTTCAGCCTGGTATTTATTGATATTCTCCACGGCCTGAAGCCTGATCCCTTCTAAAGCATCCTTTTCCACAAGACAAGTATCTTCGGCACTTGGTTCTGCCGAAGCTACCACTCTTATTGATCCAGCTTTAGCTTCTTCTGGAGTTATTGCTTCGTCACCAAATAACAACTTGAATGGGGTAAAGCCTGTAGACCTTGATGTTGTTGTGTTATGGCTCCACACCACTTTGGTTAACTGATCTGGCCACTTTCCCCTTGGTTGATTAAAGATTAGCTTCATTATTCCTGTCATTATGATGCCATTGGCCCTTTCAACAAGCCCATTCGACTCCGGATGCCTAACTGATGCAAAATGGATCTTCGTGCCAATTTGTTCACAAAAATTTCTGAAATGTTCGGAGTCGAACTGTGTTCCATTATCTACAGTGATGGCCTTCGGCACTCCGAAGCGACAGACAATATTCTGCCAGAAAAATTTTTGGACAGTGGCCGAAGTTATTGCGGCTAATGGCTTCGCCTCAATCCACTTGGAAAAATACTCCACAGCCACTATAACATATTTCAGATTGCCTTGAGCCGGTGGTAATGGACCCAGCAAATCGAGGCCCCACCTTTGCAATGGCCAGATGGGTTGTATCAGCTGTGTCAAAGACGAAGGTTGCTTTTGATCTCTTGCACATTTTTGACAACCTTCGCACTTTTGAACTAACTCCGCTGCATCCGAAGCTGCCTTCGGCCAATAAAATCCTTGGCGGAACACTTTTCCAAGTAACGGCCTGGATCCGATGTGGGATCCGCACAGGCCTGCATGTATTTCCTTCATCAACTCTATACCTTCGGCCCTAGACAAGCACTTGAGCAGCGGGGCACAAACTCCATGCTTGTATAACTCCCCTTCTATCATGACATAGGGACGAGCTCTTGCCTCTATCCTTTTATTATAAGCTTCGTCATCTGATAAGAAGTTACCCTGAAGGTAAGAGATTATTTCAGTTCTCCAATCTTCACTGTATACAGGAGAAATGTTAAGGACTGCTCTTTCAAGTAGCTCCACTGAAGGTGCCTTTATTGTTTCGAAGAACACATCCGAAGGTAGCGGCAGCCCCTGTGCTGCAGACTTGGCCAACAAATCAGCATGCTCATTTTGTCCTCGAGGGATATTCTTAACAGAAAATCCTTCGAAGGAAGCTTCGATCCTTCGGACCGTGTCTAGGTATTTTTCAAGCTTCGGGTCTTTAGCCTTGCAACTTTTGTCAATATGACCCGAAACAACCTGGGAATCAGTTTTAAGAATCGCCCTTCTGATCCCCATTGCCTTTAGTTTCCGAAGACCCAGGAGCAGGGCTTCGTACTCTGTGATATTATTTGTGCAGCTGAAGTCAAGTCTTGCTGCATAACAAGTTTTAACCTTGGAAGGTGAAACCAACACAGTAGCTGCACCTGCTCCGAAGGTTCCCCAAGAGCCATCACAAAACACCGTCCATACTTCGGCATCTTTATTCACTTCTTCGTCCTGAGCCTCTGGCGTCCAGTCGGCAATGAAATCTGCCAATGCTTGAGACTGAATTGAGGATCTGTGCACATAATTAATGTAAAATTCATTGAGCTCTGCAGCCCATTTTCCAATCCGGCCAGTAGCTTCTCTATTTCTCATGATATCCTTCAACGGTTGCGAAGAAGGAACAATAATATTGTATGCCTGGAAATAATGCCGAAGCTTCCTGGATGCCATTAAAACGGCATACAACACCTTCTCCAGCTCTGTATAATTTTTCTTTGAGATACTGAGGACCTCAGATACAAAATATACTGGGACTTGCTTCTTGACCTGTCCATCAGACTTCTCCTGGACAAGTGCCGCACTTACTGCTGAGTGCGAAGCTGCCACATACAACAACAGAGGAGCCCCTGGTGTTGGTGGAGTTAATGTTGTGAGATCTATTAAGTATTGCTTCAGCTCTTCGAAGGCTTTTTGTTGACTTGGGCCCCATTGAAAGACTTCAACTGACTTCAGCACCTCGAAGAATGGTAAGTTCCTTTCTGCTGATCTGGATATAAATCTGTTGAGAGATGCCAGCCTTCCTGTCAATCTTTGGGCACCCTTTCTTGTGGTTGGTGGCTCCATTCGAAGTATAGCTTCAATTTTATTTGGGTTAGCTTCGATTCCCTTTGTTGAAACCAAACATCCAAGAAATTTCCCCTTCTTCACTCCGAAGACACATTTTTCTGGGTTCAGCTTCAGACCAGCTTGTCTGAAGCTGGCGAAGGTCTCCTGCAGATCAGCAATATGATTTTCTTGCTTCGTGCTCTTTACGATGATGTCATCGACATAAGTCAACACATTCCTGCCTATCTGAGATTGGAGAACCTTCGCAGTCATTCTGCTGAAACTCCCTCCAGCATTCTTGAGCCCCTCAGGCATCCGAAGATAGCAATATGTACCACTTGGGGTTATGAAGCTAGTCTTCGGCTCATCTTCCTTCTTCATCCAGATTTGATGATAGCCTGAGTAGCAGTCCAGGAGACTCATGAGCTCTGAAGAAGCTGCTGCATCAACTAAAGAGTCTATCCTTGGCAGCGGGAATTCATCCTTCGGACAAGCCTTGTTGAGATCTGTGAAATCAATACACATTCTCCACTTGCCATTGGCCTTCTTCACCATAACAGTGTTAGCTAGCCACTCTGGGTACTTCACTTCTCTGATAACTCCTGCACTGAGGAGTCTTTTCACTTCATTGCGAGCCCCTTTGGCCTTGTCATCAGACATTTTCCGAAGCCTCTGCTTTCGGGGTCTGAAGGATGGGTCAACATTAAGCGAATGTTCAATAACATCCCGATTTACTCCACAGAGATCATTAGCTGACCATGCAAAGACATCTTTGTTGTTGAATAAAAACCTTATCAAGGTTTTCTCCTGGTCTTCAGATAGTTGCGAGCCCAACAGCACCTTCTGCTCTGCTATGTCTTCACACAATAACATGGGCTTCGGCTGATCTGCTGAAGCTGCCTTCTCCCTCCTGAATTTGTACTGTTCACAAGCTTCGGCTCCATCTATGCTATGGATTGCCTTGGAGTCAGTCCAGCTTCCTTCGGCCCTTCTAGCAGCTTCCTGGCTTCCATGAATAGCAATAGGTCCTTGGTCCGAAGGTATCTTCATGCAGAGATAAGCTGGGTGAAGAATTGCCTCGAAAGCATTAAGAGTTCCGCGACCAATGATAGCGTTGTAAGGATACTCCATGTCAACAATATCAAACACAATTTGCTCAGTCCTTGTGTTGTTAACAAATCCGAAGGTTACCGGCATGGTAATCTTCCCAAGTGCCACAATATGCCGCCCTCCGAAGCCACAAAGAGGGTGCGTAGCATCATGAATCTTGTCTTCGGTTTCTTGCATTTGTCTGAAGGCTTTAGCAAATATAATGTCAGCTGCACTGCCTGTGTCAACTAGGACATTGTGGACCAGAAATCCTTTGATCACACAAGAGATAACCATGGCATCATTGTGAGGATAATCCTTAAGCTGAAGGTCTTCCTGAGAGAAAGTAATTGGAATGTGGGACCATTTTGACTTGATGAAGGGTCCCTGCACTCCAACATGCTGCACCCTTCTCTGAGCCTCCTTCTTCTGCTTCTTGTTAGCCGGCTCTGAGCAAGAACCGCCTGTTATCGGGAGCACCAGCTTCGAAGCCGAAGCAGCTCCAGCTTGATTGTTGAACGAAGCCATCAGCTCAGAAGAGTGGAAGTGAGTTCACCGGAGGTGGGCGCCAATGTTGGGGGCTTGTTCTCAAATGCTAAGAGTTAAGAACAAGGCAACACAGAAAATGTTAAATATTAAGGTCCTTCGTCCTCCATTACATTATATCCCTTCGGGATATAAGGAATTGCGGACGAAGGTTACGAAGGACGCACCTTCGTAAACATAATAACGAGAGACGAAGCATTCATATGAATCATGAGGTATAGAATAGACATTCAAATGTTAACATAGAATCATTTCTATTTTTACTAATATGAATGAATACAAATGACTTTAAATTACAAATGTACCTTCGGTCCTGAGGAAGGCAAGAGTACAAGCGTGGTGCGAAGGCAAATGACAGGTTCGCGTGAACAGTACAGAGGTACTGTTCATCTATTTATAGCCACAGGTCGCAGCCTTTGACAAATTACAATTATGCCCCTTACAAAAGTTTACAACATTGACTCAGACCTCTTATGGGTAAAAAGGTCATTCTATTTCTATGTCGGTTTGTAACGCCGAAGCTCCATAAAAAGAAACCTTCGGCCATCTTTTGGAGACGACTTCAGCCGAAGCTGCTTCTTCGTGTGAGACCTTCGGCGCACCGAAGCACGACCCCAACAGCAGGGATGTTCGGCCGGGCACGGCAAGCGGAGAGAGGAACGCGCGCCGGTGAGGGAGATCCGACGAGCTACAGCTGGGCATGACGAGCAGCGGAGAGAAGCAGGCGGCCGAGCTGGGAGGGAGGCTGCGCGCAGACCGAACACTGGCGAACTCGCGCGCGTGGGGAAACAGCAAGCGCGATGCCCAGGGAGTTCGGCCGGACGAGCGCAGGGACCAAACACCGGCCATGGGAGGAATCTCAGGCGTCGAGCAGGGAACTCCGGCGAGCTGGACAGAGGGCGCGGCCACAGAAGAATTTTGCGCGCAGGGACTCGGCGCATGGGGAGGGAGACGGCCAGGGAGCTGTGAACGGAAGGAAGGAATTCCGGGCACGCGGCGGAACTCGGCCGGGCTCCATGGGAACCGTGCGCGCGTGGAAGATCCGGCTGGGGCTTCACGGCTGGAAAAGGGCGAGTTGGAGCAGAGAACACCGGCGCAGGCAGCCATGGGAAAAAAACTCCAGGGAGGAGCGAAGGGGCTAGAGGCGAGCTTGGAGAAGGTCCACTAGAGATGGCAACGGGTACATACCCGTCGGGTAGTACCATTCCGTACCCGTACCCATCAAAAAAATTCTACCCATCGGGTTACCCATATATGCTCGCGGGTATAAAATCTTACCCATACCCGTACCCGCGTGTGTATTTTTACCCGTCGGGTAACCCGTACCCGCTAGAAAAGTCTTAAATTCCAATATACTAATCACCCAAAATATTAAATAAACATACAAAAACAACTTTAACTTCAGATATAACAAATCATATGATTACATAACTTGGTATCTAGACAAATGATAGCTAGAGAAGTGTTTTATTTTAGCTAAGATGAGCTCTAATAGATGGTTATAGTGGTATTGATACGTGTATATTTTACCCATGGGTAGACGAGTATGGGTAGTACTAACCCATACCCGTACCCGTCTATCCAACGGGTAGAGGTTTTTATCCATTAACATACCCGCGGGTAGAGAAATCATTCCGTACCCACCTTCATATCGGGTAAAACCCGTCGGGTATTCGGGTTTCGGGTATCCATTGCTATCTCTAAGGTCCACGCAAGGAGCTCGGCGCGTCGGGAGTTGGGACGAGCTACAGCCCGCGGCCATGGGCGAGCTCGGACGCACGTGAGCAGTGAGGAAGAGAGAGGAGCAGAGCTCCGGCCGGAAGATGTGAGTTGCGCGGTGAAGAAGGTACCGCGAGGGAGAGAAAGGAGAGACCGCGGCTGGGGCGGCGAGATTTTTTTTTTTTTGCCCAGGTGCCGAGCGTGCGGCAGCCTGAAGATAAGACCAAGGGCACCTGCGTGATGGAAAAAAAAATCTGCGTGCTGGACAAAATCTGCACGATAGGGATAAGGAAAATGCAAAGCGGTGGAGTGAAAAAAAAAATCAGAGAGAGCCACGGGATTGAGATGGAGTGATATTTTTCATTTTTTTAATCTCTTTTCTCTTTTATAACACAAGTGATACAGATATCCCCATATCTGAGATTAGGGTTAAAAGAGACATAAATGAGTTGGATCTGGACAAGAAACGACGGACCGAAATAACCAGTTTTGGCATCGATAATTTGCTCTGCGATTTGACTGAATTTAGCTGGGACCATCTCTGTTAAAGTATACACGATCTCACCGTCAAAACAGCGTGCTGAAGAATAGTTTGGATTGTAACCTCGCGCACGATTTCTTCCGGACAATGCGCGATTCCAATTATTTTGCCCCGAACATTTTAGTCATCGAGTTTAAATTAATTTGTCCGAAATAAAAATTGTAAGAGCAGATCGAGCTTTCAAATTCGTATTCGCGCGAGCGATGAATTTTAAATAATCACCGAACGCACCAATTTTCGGAACAACGATGTTCCGAACATCACGAAAATTTAGGATAAGCCCGGATAAATAAAAATAAAAATGATGTCGCACGCGCGACAAACGGAATAGATGCGATATTAAAATCGCGATAAGCGAAGATGTTTAAAATTTAACATCCGTTTTATTCACTGATTACGTGTTTAAATCTGTACTCGTTGTCGAGCGGAATATAAACACCTGGTGTGTTACATGACCCTCCAAATCGGCATCTCCTTTCTTATACCTTTGTGTAGTAGCACTAAAATCGCATCTCATGTATTTAATTTTAGTTCTGCTAAGCTTAAAACCTTTAAACTCTAAAGTCCCCTACTAGAACTCTAATTTATAGTTACTCATATTCGGTTTTCATCAAGTAGCACTATATCATCCGAAATTATATACCCCTTTGACCTCATCCATCACCATTCACCAAGACAAAAAGATAAGGGCTCAAAACTGATCTTTGATATAGTCTTACTCTAATACGAAAGTCATCAGTGTCCCATCACTTGTTGAATATTGGTCACAACATTATTAATGAGTTCAACATACTTCATTAAAACTTTATGTTTATCTAAAGCCCACTACATAACATTTTTTAGTATTTTGTCATAAGCTCTCTCTAAATTGATGAAAATCATATAGGTCCTTGTCCCTATACCTCATTGCTTATCTTACTAAGGGCATGTTTTATAATTCCAAACAAACATCTCCTAAGACTATCTCCAGCAGCTTACTCATCCTCATACCTATATTCAAACTCAACTCTACGAATAATACAGTCTATAGTACAATACATTGTTTTAGATAATCACATAGGTGAACTATTGGACACGGTCCAACTCTCCATACACCTCCACCACTTATCTTATTAAGAAAATGACTTCTATGGTTTATCTTTCAAGCATAAAACCAAATTAGTTTATATAGACCCTTATTATTTCTCTTAGACGATATTCGATAACTCTCTCTCTCATAACATTATAGTATGCCTCGTTAACTTAATTAGTAATAAAATGCTGCTCATGAATTACAAAAGCCCACCAGGCCACAACATATGAAACGGCACATCTGTCTAGCTACTGTTCTTTACACGGAGAGGTCGAGAGATGTCAGACCTATCCAGCAACCGAAAACAATTTATGCTCAAAAGGGCCTCCTTCCACATATCAGCTATTCAGCTATCGTCACTTTTGACACCAACATCTCAACAAACCATTGGATAAGATCGGTTCCCTGTCCTAGTTCTTTCAGGAACTTTCCACGCCATCATCTGACGTTGGAAGGCTTGGAGATCAACAAGCCAAGGATGCAGGACTGAAATAACAAACTGGTTTCAAGCCTGTAAACAAAATGGACGGAATAGGTCAATCCCAAAAGGTTACTGGAGATGTTTGAGAGGCTGTCCGATGTTGCATATTACTCAAGCACTAAGCAGATTTGGAGCAAACTAAGACGCCAATTTGCTGTTCTATGGTAAAATGGACTGCAAGCTTAATACATAAAAAATTAAAAGAGCGGACACAGTTTTCTCAGCCCCTCCTGTTGACCTCTTCAAAAGAAGACAATGTAGAACAGAACACAGTGACTTTAGCATTAAGGTGAAAACAGGCAATGGAACATGCTCTCGGTTACTGCTCGACTGATGTTATACTCATTCAAGTAACGGAATAATGTTGGGTACAACGCGGACTTGTGATGTTTGATTATTTAAATACCAACATGACTCCACCATAGAAGTAAGCATGAAAGTTAAAATAGATGTTAACAATGGGTTCTGCCTGTTATCCAACCTAAGAATGCAACAGACCAAACATTGAACTTTGCAAAGGAGGTTTTTTTTCTCCAAATCATCAAACAGAAGTTGATTAGAAACATAAAAAATTTTGAGGATAGAGAGGAAAATCAAGTTATCTTACAACAGCATAATGCATACCGAATGCAAGAATAACGAGCAGGAGCATATGAAGCACTCAGAAGATCAAACACTTCTCTTCAAAACATGAAAAGAACATAAACATGTTTATGCCTCCACAGTTTAGACAAACAAACCCCATGTTTAGCAGGATAACTTGATAAATAACTTAACAAATCAGTTACCGATAAAAAGAAGATACATAAATGAGCAGGGTTCAATAATTGTTCTCCTAAAAAGGGTTCAATAATTGCAATCCGAAGTTGAAACGAAGAAAGCAATCCTAATCCACCAACCGTACCATCCCAAAAGTATCACCATCTGATGTATACACTGCATCTATATCCAAATCCGAGGGACCCCCAAATATATATCAGATATCTTCAGTCTTACCTTTTTGTTCAACAAGTGCTCAACAAGCAAGGTACCAAACCTAAAATGAATTATCCATAAAGAAGGAAGTTAAATTGGACTAAAGCACCAAACCAATTGCCACCAAAAGAATCTTGAAAAAAGTAGCACACCCTCCGTTCCAAATTATAGTTCTAAATTTATAGGTCGTTTTAGCTTACATTGATTTTGCTATGCGTCTAGATATATGATAGGTATAAATATATAATAAAAGTTATGCATCTAGAAAAGCTCAAACGACCTATAAACAATAGAACAGACGGAGTAAGAAATTACTTTTGAGATGAACGAACTAGTGCTGATGTGATACATGAGTAAAAGATCAAAAAATGTGCGGATCGGAGTTAGCACCCAACATGCTAATTGTCAAGGATAACTAAATTCCCTATTCTCAACGTAGCATTTCGGCAATCAGCATCTGGAGCACCTGCCGGAGCCTAGCGGGCACCAGGCAGCAAGCAATAGCGTAATCAGGAATTCCTCGCTCACCGATAATTAACATTCAATGACAGCACCAGAGCTCATGAGAGACAAGATGTGAATTGCCTTACATCCGGCCGCAGGCGCCGTCCCCTTAGTGCTTCTTGCTCCGCGCGGGCTGCCTGGACCCGTCCGTGGCGAGCCTGTAGATCCAGTAACCCTGCGACGGGAAGCTAAATTCATAACCCCAATCTTATCCGGCAGGTGGCAATAACAGGAGAGCTAGGGGAGGAGGACGCACGAGGGCGAGGACGTGGGCGGCGATGAGGAGGACGACGAGGAGCGGGAGGAGGTCAACGATCCAGGGGCGGAGCGCGGGCACGGCTGTGGCGGTGGCGTCGCGCGCCATGGCGACGCGACGGGAGAAGGAGAACGCGCCGGGGTGGCGGAGGAAGGAAGAAAGGGGGTCGGCCGCCGGGTCGCCCGAGCCCATCCGCGTGGTGGTCCGGAACACCAGTTTCTCGCGTGACGCTTGCTCAGTCCTCTCTCGGCCTCAGGCTTCCTCGCGGCGTGGGCTGGGCTGCCCGCGTTTCTGAGCCGATCACTCTGCGCGTGCACGAGGGTCGGGGGGCAATGGGGAGTGGATCACGGCACGGACGCGGTAGTTGCGCCCGGTGCGGTGCCGCTGTCTTCTGGTGCACCTAAACCGGGCCGCACGGCACGGGGCCCAGGCGCGCGGATTAGTAGTCCCGCGTCACGTCCCGTCCGCCGCCGCTCGCCCAACAAGGACCCTGTTTGTTTCGGCTTCTTGCAGCTTCTGGTCACCAAAAACTGCTGCGGATTGTTAAACGCTCAGCTTTTCAGCCAGCTTCTATAAAATTCGTTAGGACAAAAACCATTCAAAATCAACATAAACACATAATCGGTTGAGTCGTTGTAATAGTAGGAATCTGTCACCTTCTAGATTCTAAACCCTATGAACAATTTTATCTTCCTCCACACGTAATTGTAATGATACTCAGATTCTCCCTATAGTCAGATTCTTCCCACAACCAGATTTTTAGAAAAGCTGGTCAGAAAGAAGCTGAACCAAACAGGCTCAAAAAAGTGTGTCGTGCAAAAATCTAACAAAAACCCCGAGAATCCGAGATGTCTGATTATCCCAAACTTGTGATCTAAATAATCCATAATCCCGAGAAGTCTAATTATCCTAAACTTTTGACCCAATTTCGATGTCAAGTCAGGGACGGACTGAAAAAACAATAAGAAAAAATGACTTTCATGTGTGTATGAAACGGTGGACTTCGAAATCTATGAGCGGGTTGCTTATAATTTTATCTGACTTATCTCGTACTCGGACTAACGTTCAAAAAAGAGTATAGGGATCGAGGTGGCGGTGGCGCGTGAGGGAAGAATTTGATGGTATTAGTGGCATGAGTGAGTGGAAGGGGCCGGCAGCGACGCCGTCGACGCGAGGAGAGGGCAGAGGGGGAGGTTGATGATGTAGGGTCACGGGGAAGGGTAGGATGAGGAATGAATGATAGTCTAAATAATCTTTGTCGGGTACCGTAATTAAGGGTACCCCCAACACTCCTAAACACGGCTGGAAAACGTCTTCAGAACAAACTGTAAAGACTGATAAGCACGGTTCAAGTCAAGACCTCGTCTGCCAAGGGACGTGATCTCACCTCGCCCGAACCCGGCCTCGGGTGGGAACAGTAGTCCCGGGCGGATTCACGCCTCGCCCGAGGGCCTCCACAGGCGGTGGGCGCACCCTCAACTCGCCCGAAGCCAAGCTCGGGCAAACTTTGTCGTGCAGCGACCTCGGCCAAATTGCCTTACCAACCGACCGTATCGCATGCGCATTTAATGCGGGGATCGTCTGACACCTTATCCTGACACGCGCGCCTCAGTCGGCAAGGTCGAAGTGACCGCAGTCACTTCGCCCCTTTACTGATCGTTCTGACAGGGAAACAACACTATTCACCCCGTTTCGATTATTGTGTCAACCACCAGGGAAAGACTAACAACAGTCACGGTCTTTCCCGAGTTCGGCCTCGGGCGCAACAGGGAGCTCCGCCTCGCCCGTCCCCAGGCCTCGGCCTCAGCTTCGGCCTCGGGAGAAGGTCTCCGCCTCGCTCGACCCCGACCTCGGCCTCGACCTCGGGAGAAGGACTCCGCCTCGCCCGACCTCGACCTCGGACCGACTACGCTACAGGGGATACATTATTACCCTACCTCTAGCTAGCCGCCTCAGGCTATAAAGGAACAAGCCCGGAGTCACATCTAGATTACTCCGACCACAGATAATGATGGTTCCCCGCGTGCGTCCGTGACGTCGATGGTTCTCAGCTCCCTACGGAAGCAAGGAAACGTCAGCAGGATCCATGCCGCACCGCCAGCTGCACTTCTACAGGACTCAAGCACTCCTCCGCCGGCCACGTTAGCACATAGCTACACCCCCATTGTACAGCTGGACCATCTCCTTATATCTATAAAAGGGGATGTCCAGGGCCTTCCTGAAGAAAAAAAGAGAGAGGAAGGGGGCCAACACGGGCAGCAAGAGCAACGGAGACGGACTCACCCAAACATCGAGCTCCACTCTGCAACGCTAGACCCCCTAGGAGGCCTAGGGCCCATCCCCTCTCTCGCGAAGCTTGTAACCCCTACTGCAAGCACCCCCGGTGCAAGATAATATAAGCCTCATCCCTCCACTTGTGTTCCATCTTGCATCAACCCATCTAGACAGGGGCACGCGACACAAAATTCACTAGTCGGTCCGGTTGAGGGTCCCCCGGGTCCGAAACACCGACAGTTGGCGCGCCAGGTAGGGGCTCGTTGCGTGTTAACAATACTTTCCCGTTGAGTTCCAGATGGACAATCTTCAGCAGCCTCTTCAGCCCGGGACGGTGCTCCGCTTCGGAAGTCTCGAGTTTATGTCCCCCGACGGCGGCTACGACGTGGTACTTCTCCCTCCACAGTACGACAACAACGACGGTCGACGGCTCGCCCGGCGGAGGTGAACTCAGCGACGGCATCTCCCCGTGGCGGAAGAACACTCGGGTCAACCCCGCCACCCTCCTCGCCGGAGGAGACAGAGACGGGGCAAACATGGCCAGGCGGGAGGCAGCACCTCGACGGTTGTCCGACCAGAGCGAGTCGACGACGCCGACACCCCTGCGGGGGACATGTCGGGTGTTATCCTCGAACCTGAGACAACGACGGGTGTTGCCCCCCAGCAAAACGCTAGCCCCGAGCGGACTAATGACGCCGGCACCCTTGCGAGGGACTTGTCGGGCATTAGCCTCGCACCTGAGATAACGACACATTCCGCCTCCGATGCAACTTCACCATTGTCTACCAACCAACAGGTACCTTCAGTTTTCCATCCCGTTCCCTTTAGATTCAGCTTCGACCCACCAAGCGACCCCGCTTCGGTGAGCGCTTTCGTGAGGGCATATCCTGACCTTCCGGGGTACCATATGTGGTCAACTTGGGACTGACTGACGGCCGTCTCAACCTTCGGACCCGCGGGTTCTGAGGAAGAGGACGACCCCGACGTCAGTTGGGATTTCTCTGGACTCCGTGATCCCAGTGCCATGCGTGACTTCATGTCCGCATGTGACCACTGCCTCTCCAGCTGCTCTGATGATGGCCACAACCTTGACGACGAGGGTTGCGACCCAACTCACGAGTGCTACCACATCGATCAGGAAGATCACGACGGAGAAAACCACCTCGGCATGTCAGGAAATGACGGCGCCCTTGCACCTGCGTCTCGCGTCGAGATCCCGCAGGAGCTAGCTGTGGCCCAAGTCCCTACGGGGGGTCAGGGCTCACAGCTCAAGCAACTCCGCGAGATGTAGGCCAAGCTTGACGAAGAAACGGGGCGACTTGTGCAGCTTCGGCAAAACCTCGAGCAAGAGTGGGCAGGCCGAGCGCTCGCCGGAGGAGCGCGTCATCAGGCCCGGGATGTCCAGTGCCGCATTGTTGACGATGCCAGGGCGATGTCGCCCCCGGCCTTCAACGAGGCCGGCCAGAACCTAGCCGCAACAGAAATGTTGCTTCGAACGATGTCGGAGCCATCCACCACCGAGGGGCGGTATATCCAGGGCGAACTCAAGGACCTCCTGGAAAATGCCGCAGCCCGACGAGCCGAGAGCTCTGCCTCTCGAAGGCGAGGGTGCCTCTCGGAGCATCACGCAGCGTCCTCCCGACACATGCGCAAGCTCTCGGTCCACACCGAGCTTACAAGAGATGAGACACCAGCCGCCCGGGATCGCCTCGGCGACGATCAACATCGCCGCGACCATCGAGCCCGCCTTGAGGAGAAGGTGCGCCGTGGCTACCACCCCAGGCGTGGGGAACGCTACGACAGTGAGGAGGATCGAAGCCCCTCACCCGAACCACCAGGACCGTGGGTCTTCAGCCGAGCCATACGACGTGTGCCGTTCCCGACCCGGTTCCGGGCCCCGACTACCAGCACCAAGTACTCGGGGGAGACGAGGCCAGAGTTGTGGCTCGCGGATTACCGGCTGGCGTGTCAGTTGGGAGGGACGGACGATGGCAACCTCATCATCCACAACCTCCCCCTTTTCCTCTCTGACGCTGCCTGGGCCTGGCTGGAGCATTTGCCTCCTGCGCAGATCTTCGGCTGGTACGACCTAGTCAAGGCCTTTGCTGAAAATTTCCAAGGTACGTACGTGCGCCCTAGGAACTCATGGGACCTCCGGAGCTACCGCCAGCAACCCAGGGAATCCCTGCGAGAGTACATCCGATGGTTTTCAAAGCAGTGCACCGAGTTGCCCAACATCACCGACTCGGACGTCATCGGGGCTTTCCTCGCTGGCACCACTTGCCGGGACCTGGTGAGCAAACTGGGGCGCAAGACTCCCACCAAGGCGAGCGAATTGATGGACATAGCCACCAAGTTCGCCTCTGGCCAGGAGGCAGTCAAAGCCATCTTCCAGAAGGACAAGTAGCCTCAGGGAAGGCAGAAGGAAGACGACCCCGAGGCGTCTGCCCAGCGTGGCACGAAGAAGAAAACCAGGAAGAAGGCGCAAGCAAAACGCGACGCCGTTGACGCGGATCTCGTCGCTGCTGCTGAGCACAGGAATCCTCGGAAGCCTCCCGGAGGGGCCAACGTGTTCGACAAGATGCTCAAGGAGTCATGCCCCTATCACAGGGGTCCCGTCAAGCACACCCTTGAAGAGTGCGACATGCTCCGACGTTACTTCAATAAGGCTGGACCCTCGGCGGGGGACGGCAAGGACCACGACAACAACAAGAAAGGAGGCGATGGGGAAGAAGAGTTCCCAGAGGTCCACAACTGCTTCATGATCTACTGTAATACCCAATTTGTAAGAGACCATATAAAAAATTATTTCCTTTATGTATATGTGTATATTGTATCTACTTATCATCACAAGTGAGTATCATATTTAAAGACAAATAACTAATCTAAAAGCTATACCACTAAAATATGCATCATGCTGGTTTTTCATTTTTGTGCATTTTGTGACAATGTGAAAATAATATAAAAATAAATATGTTAATACCCAAATCAGAATTTAAATCCTAAAGGAAAATTCTAGAATTAAAACAAGAGAAGAAAATACTTACATATAAGATCAAATAAATATATAAAATAATTCAATCAGGTTAATATCGGTATTTGAAATTATACAGTTGATTTAAGTATGAACTTCACACTTATAAATTCAAATTTGGCATTTAAATTTGAATTTAAAAGAGAAAATAAAAGGGAAAAGTAAAAATATAAAAGAAAAACGGGTGAAGAACCTAACTGGGCTTCGGGACCGGAATTCAGCCCATTAGTTTTCCCCCTCCGCGCAGCCCAGTTAGACTCGGCGCCACTGACTAGCGGGACCCTTCAGTCAGACCGCGGGTGGGCGCGCTCGGTCACGGGCGCCTGGCTCTTCTATCGCGCGCGCCCATATCGCACTCGCCGTCTGGTGGGGTCAGCCCGTCAGGGTCATCCCCAACCTTCATTCTATTCTAACAGAAGCGCGAGAAATCGGGTGGAATCCCCTGCTGATCCGATGTGCACGGGCTTCAACTCCCTTTCGCCTAGGATAAAAAGCCATGCCGTATCCCTCATCCCTCTCCACGAATCGGGTTGCCAGACTTCTCTCCTTCTGCCCATCCATGGCGCTCGGCTTCCGGTGCCCCTGCTCCTCTTCTTTGGCGGCCGGGCGGAGCTCCCTTCATGGACGTGCCCCCTCCCCAGCCATCTCTTGCTCATCCGCCTGTGCACGCCGTGCGCCCAGAAGAATTGAGAAGGTCTGCTCGCCGCTGCGGCCACGTCGGCATCACGTCGGGTGCCAGTGTGGGCAAAGCTGCCGTTGCCGCCTCTATGCCTGACTCGGGTCCGCCGTCGGGGATTCTCGACCTGGGCGACCCTATGGCTTAGGCGCGTGGACCAGGGGCTTCCTAGTTGCACATGGAGCATGTACGATGGGATAGCTATGACCGGGGAGCGCCGATGACACCGGAATTGCTCGCCGGAGCGGCTCCATTGCCGCGACTTGACCCTCCGTCGTGAACCGGCTTCGCCACCGCGCCATCACCGGTAAGAAACCCCTAGCCTCGATCGCCTAGTCATTCTCGTCGTGTTGCACCATCCACGTCGAGGTTTGGATTGCTTTGTGGAGATCTCGTGGGCAGCGGCCATGGCACCACCGTAGGGCTAGGCGCGCCGCCGTGCCTGGTAGCCGGGTTGGAGAGAGGAGGAAGACTTGGATTCGCGCCGTCGGATGTGTTTTGGACGGCCGTGATTAGATGTAGGGTCGGAGTAGCGTGAGCCATCGGATCTGTATCGAGCGGTTCTGATTAGATCGGGAAATACCCCTTCGGCTATTTTAATCTGTGTCGTAGGATGATGATCCGACGACCGTAGTCGGATACCGGTTCACTATGACTACGTGTTCTAATCTGCGCCACAAGTGATAGATCCAACGGCCCCAATCTCGCCATACCCGTTCATTGTGCAGGACTTACAAAAGAGCCCCTCGGGTTTCGACAAATAAACCCGCCGTCCACCCAGGCGCTCTCTGAGTCTTAAGGAGTTTTATAGTAAACCCCCTGCATTTCTTCATTTTCAGGCGCGCGGTCCATCCAATAGTAAAATCAGAGAAATTGATTTATAAAATGAATTTCTTATATAAAAACAATTCCAGAACTTGTAAAATTCATATAAAATTTATTTTAACTCATTTTTAACCCATTCCAGTTCCTATAATTTGGTAATATTATTGTTTATCACCTAGTGACACTGTTTTAGCATGAAAACTATATTAAATTTGATCACCTAGTTATTCTCGTACCAAACACATAAAATCTTCAGAAATTCGTAACTTCTCCGTTTTGATTCCGATTTGTTCCGTTCCAGTTGCGTTAGTCTCATAGAAACGCATAGATCATTATTATGCAGTATGTTCTTATGTTTGGTGTGATGTTAATTTTATCTATACTATGTTTGTTTGTATTGCTACGACTAGCGCGAGGACGCGTGTCATCTGAAAGCAAGTTGGTACCTGGAATCTCAAGTGCCAGGCAAGTTGTGCCCTTGATTCACTTTTGTTACCTAATAATGTTCTTTATAATCATTTACCATGCATAGGTTTAATTTTGATGGGACCCAATAGATCTCCCTAGTCTGTTTATCCATTTCTCCTTGTTTACCCCTGAATCATATGGGTAGTTTATGCTATTGCTTTACGTGGTTTTTGGGTTAATATTTCATTATATCCATGTTCCAGTTATTTTGTTATTCTATTTATGTTCATGTCAAGATCATTATGTTATTGTTAATTGGAACATGGAGCTTAACTTGAGAACCACGTGCCACCACAAGGGAGGAATGGGACCCCTTGGCTGACTAATTAGGAAAGCTAGTGGAAGACTACCTTACCCGAAAGGGGCAAGGGCAGTAGGGGAGTGGTCAGTGTAGGGAGGTCCCTGGTTGATTTTGCTGCGATGGCGGTCAGCCAGGAACCCTGCATTGGAACTTCCCATAAACTGTAGCGGGTTTTCGGAAGCTAGTGGAACTTTGTAAAGGCCTCGTAGTGGATCCCTAGCCATTCACCTTGGTAGTGTCTAAGGGCCTAGCTAACCCTGGCGACATGGGAAACACGACTTGTGGGTAAAGGGTACAACCTCTGCAGAGTGTAAAACTGGTATACTAGCCGAGCTCACGGTCATGAGCGGCTCAGGACTCTCCGATGATTAAATTATGGAACCTAAACTCAATTTGTCATTTGCATTTGCATGGGATCTGTTATTAATTTTTGTTCTATTATTTTATTATGGTTTGGTATTTACTTACACTTAGTAACTGCTAATAAAATTTTGACCAACTACTTAAAAGCAATGCTCAGCTTTAACCCCTATTGTTGACAAGCCTTACACTTCATGAACTCCCACCTTTGTGAGTTCATGCCACATTATTCCCCACAACTTGTTGAGCGATGAACATGTGTGAGCTCACCCTTGCTGTCTCACACCCCCCCCCCCACAGGAGAAGAACAGGTGGTTTCAAGTGGAGTCAAGTATCGAGGAGTATGATCTGATCTAGGTGGCGCTTCTCAGTCGGCATTGGCGCCAACGATCCTTAGTTTGTTTTATATTTATCTTTTATTTTTGTAAGTCTTCCGCTATGTAATAATTACTCTGATTATTGTGACATTTATCTCTATACACTCTGTTATTATATATGTTGTCTTCTTTGGCGCATGTATGAGATGCACCTGGCTTTGTCCCTTAAAGCCGGGTGTGACAGAAGTGGTATCAGAGGAAATATTGACTATAGGACGAGACCTAGATAGAAATGGACAGACCCTTTCCTACTTACCTTACTCTGACTCATTCTATACTCATCTCATCTTGATCTTGTCTCATCTTTTGCTATTCTACTCTGGTTACCCTTATCTTTTCTACTCTAAGACAAGATGGATTTCACACCTTGGAATCCTACCCTATGACATTTTTAAGAGATAGGAGGCCTAAAAAAACTATTTTCTCTATTAAAAATGTTGGTTGATTGTTCTGATGATCAATGCTTGATTTGCTTCTTTGATTGATTGAAACATTATAGCTGTGCATCTTAGCATGTACCATAATAAGGTAATGTATTAGCTTTAGTGGATAATACACTGATCTACTTAGCTAATAAATCCCCCGTAGTAACATTCCTCGTAATTACTCGCCTTGTCTACAATTCTTTCTTTCTTACCCTGTATTTCTAACCCCGATGGGCTACCCCTATAGTGTTAGAAGAGAGCACTATAGATGTGATCCTTGGTATGTCATGGTTAAGTAAGGCAAAGGCAGTATATACATTGTGCTAAGGGAACCGTAGAACTCACCAGTACCAAAGGATAAAGATTTGAAGTTGAAGTTGCAGTAACTACCACCACCAGACTAGCAGCATTCTTAGTCGATGGGAAGTTTGTTGGTGACAACATCCGTGTGGTTAAAGATTCTCCTGATGTCTTCCCAGAAGAATTACCAGGGATGCCACCAGATAGGAAAGTTGAGTTTGTCATTGATCTCTTACCTGAGACCACTACTATTTCTAAACGGCTATACAGAATGTCCGTAGAAGAACTAAAGGAACTTAAGAAGCAAATAATGGAATTATAAGAGGCTGTATATATTCGTCCGAATTCTTCACCTTGTGGAGCGCCGGTTCTGTTTGTACAGAAGAAGGATGGATCACAGCAGATGTGCGTGGATTATAGGACTCTTAATGAGGTCACTATGAAGAATGAGTATCCATTACCCCGCATTGAGGATTTATTTGATTGGATGAGAGGTGCAAGGGTATTCTCGAAGATTGATCTCCGATCGGGTTACCATCAAATGAAGATTAGGCCATCGGATATTCCCAAGACGAATTTCTCGACCCGATATGGTTTATATGAGTTTACCGTTATGTCATTTGGACCAACTAATGCACCAACCTATTTTATGGATCTGAAGAATAAGGTGCATGATCTGGACAGATTCGTCGTGGTTTTCATGGACGATATTTTTATTTATTCCAAGAGTGATAGTGATCATGAGGAACATATGTGATTGGTACTACAGAAGCTTTAAGATAATCAACTCTACGCCAAGTACGGTAAATGCGAGTTTTGGGATTGGCGAGGTGCCATTCCTTGGTCATATTATTTCTAATGGAGGAATAGCAGTGGATCCTGCTAAGGTTAAGGAGATAATGGAGTGGAGAGTACCCACTACAGTCACGGAGATTCGGAGTTTCTTAGGACTCGCAGGATATTATCGGAGATTTATTGAAGGATTTTCTAAGATTGCTAAACCTATGACTTCGCTTCTGGAGAAGGGAAGAGAGTTTAAGTGGGACGAGAAGTGCCAAGATAGCTTTGATCATAAAGAAGAGATTGATGTCACCACCAGTGTTGGTTATGCCAGATCTATAGAAAGGATTTGACATTTACTGTGATGCATGTGGCCAAGGACTTGGATGTGTGCTTATGCAAGATGGTCATGTGATTGCCTATGCATCTCGTCAGTTGCGGAAGCATGAATTGAACTACCCCACTCATGACTTGGAATTAGCAGCGGTTGTGCATGCACTTAAGATTTGGAGACACTACATTATGGGAACTAAGTGCCAAGTATATACGGATCGTAAGAGTTTGAAGTATATATTCACTCAGAAGGATCTCAACCTTAGGCAACGCCGTTGGTTGGAGCTTATTAAGGATTATGATTTGGAGATCCACTATCACCCGGGCAAGGCGAATTTGGTTGCAGATGCCCTGAGTCGAAAGGAGCATGTTCATTCAGCTGTTGTTGCCCAGCTAACCGATGAGATTGTTGAGGATTTTAGGAGACTTAACCTGGGGATAGTTGCTCACACTGAAGGGGTTATTATTGATGTGGAACCTACCTTGGAGCAAGAAACCCGCAGAAGGACAGATTGGTGATTAAGGATCTAATTACTGAAGGCCGAGGTCTGGAATTCACGAAAGATGAGCAAGGCATGGTATGGTTCAAGGATCAGATATGTGTTCCTGAGATTGATAGTTTTCGTGAGACTATTTTGAAGGAAGCCCATGACTTGGATTATTCTATTCATCCTGGTAGTATGAAGATGTATCAGGATTTGAAGCGGAAGTATTGATGGTACGGACTGAAGAGAAATGTGGTTGCACATGTGGCTATGTGCGATGTGTGTCAAAGAGTTAAGGCTGAACGCGAGAGGCCAGCTGGACTATTATACCCACTGAAGATACCCGAGTGGAAGTGGGAAAAGATTGGTATGGACTTCGTGACTGGATTGCCTCGCACCCCGAGAGGATGAGATTCTATATGAGTTATGGTGGATAGACTGACCAAAGTGGCTCATTTCATTCCGATCAAGACTACTTATAATGGATCACAATTGGCTAAGTTATACATGTCTCGGATTGAGTCTCTACATGGTGTACCGAAGAAGATCGTTTTGGATAGAGGATCACAGTTTACCTCAAGGTTTTGGAAAAGTTTTCATGAGAAAATGGATATGAAGTTGAATTTTAGTTTGGCCTACCATCCTCAGACTGATGGACAGACTGAAAGGACTAATCAAGTATTGGAATACATGTTGAGAGCTTGTACCCTTCAGCATGGTAGTAGTTGGGACAAGAGTCTACCTTATGCTGAGTTCTCATATAATAATAGTTACCAGGCCAGTCTGAAGATGTCACTATTCGAGGCTCTATATGGCAGGAAATGCAGGACTCCTCTATTTTGGACCAGATTAGAGGAAGACAGATCTTTGGACCTGAACTTATTCAAGAGGCAGAAGAACAAGTCCATATAATTCGGGAGAATTTGAGGATAGCTCAGACCAGGCAAAAGAGCTATGCTGATAATAGAAGAAGACCACTGGAATTTGAGGAAGGAGATCATGTGTATCTCAGGGTGTCACCGCTTCGTGGAATGAGGAGATTTAAAGTTAGGGCAAATTGTCCCCTCGCTTTATTGGACCATTCGGAGTTTTTAGGCGAGTTGGAGAGATGGCCTATCAACTCGAGCTACCTGATAATCTATCTGATGTGCATAATGTATTCCAAGTGTCTCAGCTTAAGAAGTGTCTCTGTGTCCCTGAGGAATAGTTACCAATGGAAGAGCTCAGTGTTCAGGGAGATTTGAATTACACGGAGTACCCGATCAAGATTTTGGATACATTGACTCAAGTTACAAGGAATAAAGTGATAGAGATGTGCAAAGTTCAATGGAGTCACCTCGGAGAAGATGAAGCTACTTGGGAGAGAGAAGAAGAGCTTCGCATAGATTTTCCCCATCTTTTCCCTAGACCTTCTTAAATCTCGAGGACGAGATTCTTGTTAAGGGGGGTAGGACTTGTAATACCCAATTTGTAAGAGACCATATAAAAAAAATTATTTCCTTTATGTATATGTGTATATTGTATCTACTTATCATCACAAGTGAGTATCATATTTAAAGACAAATAACTAATCTAAAAGCTATACCACTAAAATATGCATCATGCTGGTTTTTCATTTTTGTGCATTTTGTGACAATGTGAAAATAATATAAAAATAAATATGTTAATACCCAAATCAGAATTTAAATCCTAAAGGAAAATTCTAGAATTAAAACAAGAGAAGAAAATACTTACATATAAGATCAAATAAATATATAAAATAATTCAATCAGGTTAATATCGGTATTTGAAATTATACAGTTGATTTAAGTATGAACTTCACACTTATAAATTCAAATTTGGCATTTAAATTTGAATTTAAAAGAGAAAATAAAAGGGAAAAGTAAAAATATAAAAGAAAAACGGGTGAAGAACCTAACTGGGCTTCGGGATTGGAATTCAGCCCATTAGTTTTCCCCCTCCGCGCAGCCCAGTTAGACTCGGCGCCACTGACTAGCGGGACCCTTCAGTCAGACCGCGGGTGGGCGCGCTCGGTCACGGGCGCCTGGCTCTTCTATCGCGCGCGCCCATATCGCACTCGCCGTCTGGTGGGGTCAGCCCATCAGGGTCATCCCCAACCTTCATTCTATTCTAACAGAAGCGCGAGAAATCGGGTGGAATCCCCTGCTGATCCGATGTGCACGGGCTTCAACTCCCTTTCGCCTAGGATAAAAAGCCATGCCGTATCCCTCATCCCTCTCCACGAATCGGGTTGCCAGACTTCTCTCCTTCTGCCCATCCATGGCGCTCGGCTTCCGGTGCCCCTGCTCCTCTTCTTTGGCGGCCGGGCGGAGCTCCCTTCATGGACGTGCCCCCTCCCCAGCCATCTCTTGCTCATCCGCCTGTGCACGCCGTGCGCCCAGAAGAATTGAGAAGGTCTGCTCGCCGCTGCGGCCACGTCGGCATCACGTCGGGTGCCGGTGTGGGCAAAGCTGCCGTTGCCGCCTCTATGCCTGACTCGGGTCCGCCGTCGGGGATTCTCGACCTGGGCGACCCTATGGCTTAGGCGCGTGGACCAGGGGCTTCCTAGTTGCACATGGAGCATGTACGATGGGATAGCTATGACCGGGGAGCGCCGATGACACCGGAATTGCTCGCCGGAGCGGCTCCATTGCCGCGACTTGACCCTCCGTCGTGAACCGGCTTCGCCACCGCGCCATCACCGGTAAGAAACCCCTAGCCTCGATCGCCTAGTCATTCTCGTCGTGTTGCACCATCCACGTCGAGGTTTGGATTGCTTTGTGGAGATCTCGTGGGCAGCGGCCATGGCACCACCGTAGGGCTAGGCGCGCCGCCGTGCCTGGTAGCCGGGTTGGAGAGAGGAGGAAGACTTGGATTCGCGCCGTCGGATGTGTTTTGGACGGCCGTGATTAGATGTAGGGTCGGAGTAGCGTGAGCCATCGGATCTGTATCGAGCGGTTCTGATTAGATCGGGAAATACCCCTTCGGCTATTTTAATCTGTGTCGTAGGATGATGATCCGACGACCGTAGTCGGATACCGGTTCACTATGACTACGTGTTCTAATCTGCGCCACAAGTGATAGATCCAACGGCCCCAATCTCGCCATACCCGTTCATTGTGCAGGACTTACAAAAGAGCCCCTCGGGTTTCGACAAATAAACCCGCCGTCCACCCAGGCGCTCTCTGAGTCTTAAGGAGTTTTATAGTAAACCCCCTGCATTTCTTCATTTTCAGGCGCGCGGTCCATCCAATAGTAAAATCAGAGAAATTGATTTATAAAATGAATTTCTTATATAAAAACAATTCCAGAACTTGTAAAATTCATATAAAATTTATTTTAACTCATTTTTAACCCATTCCAGTTCCTATAATTTGGTAATATTATTGTTTATCACCTAGTGACACTGTTTTAGCATGAAAACTATATTAAATTTGATCACCTAGTTATTCTCGTACCAAACACATAAAATCTTCAGAAATTCGTAACTTCTCCGTTTTGATTCCGATTTGTTCCGTTCCAGTTGCGTTAGTCTCGTAGAAACGCATAGATCATTATTATGCAGTATGTTCTTATGTTTGGTGTGATGTTAATTTTATCTATACTATGTTTGTTTGTATTGCTACGACTAGCGCGAGGACGCGTGTCATCTGAAAAGCAAGTTGGTACCTGGAATCTCAAGTGCCAGGCAAGTTGTGCCCTTGATTCACTTTTGTTACCTAATAATGTTCTTTATAATCATTTACCATGCATAGGTTTAATTTTGATGGGACCCAATAGATCTCCCTAGTCTGTTTATCCATTTCTCCTTGTTTACCCCTGAATCATATGGGTAGTTTATGCTATTGCTTTACGTGGTTTTTGGGTTAATATTTCATTATATCCATGTTCCAGTTATTTTGTTATTCTATTTATGTTCATGTCAAGATCATTATGTTATTGTTAATTGGAACATGGAGCTTAACTTGAGAACCACGTGCCACCACAAGGGAGGAATGGGACCCCTTGGCTGACTAATTAGGAAAGCTAGTGGAAGACTACCTTACCCGAAAGGGGCAAGGGCAGTAGGGGAGTGGTCAGTGTAGGGAGGTCCCTGGTTGATTTTGCTGCGATGGCGGTCAGCCAGGAACCCTGCATTGGAACTTCCCATAAACTGTAGTGGGTTTTCGGAAGCTAGTGGAACTTTGTAAAGGCCTCGTAGTGGATCCCTAGCCATTCACCTTGGTAGTGTCTAAGGGCCTAGCTAACCCTGGCGACATGGGAAACACGACTTGTGGGTAAAGGGTACAACCTCTGCAGAGTGTAAAACTGGTATACTAGCCGAGCTCACGGTCATGAGCGGCTCAGGACTCTCCGATGATTAAATTATGGAACCTAAACTCAATTTGTCATTTGCATTTGCATGGGATCTGTTATTAATTTTTGTTCTATTATTTTATTATGGTTTGGTATTTACTTACACTTAGTAACTGCTAATAAAATTTTGACCAACTACTTAAAAGCAATGCTCAGCTTTAACCCCTATTGTTGACAAGCCTTACACTTCATGAACTCCCACCTTTGTGAGTTCATGCCACATTATTCCCCACAACTTGTTGAGCGATGAACATGTGTGAGCTCACCCTTGCTGTCTCACACCCCCCCCACAGGAGAAGAACAGGTGGTTTCAAGTGGAGTCAAGTATCGAGGAGTATGATCTGATCTAGGTGGCGCTTCTCAGTCGGCATTGGCGCCAACGATCCTTAGTTCGTTTTATATTTATCTTTTATTTTTGTAAGTCTTCCGCTATGTAATAATTACTCTGATTATTGTGACATTTATCTCTATACACTCTGTTATTATATATGTTGTCTTCTTTGGCGCATGTATGAGATGCACCTGGCTTTGTCCCTTAAAGCCGGGTGTGACATCTACGGTGGGCAAATGGCGAACACCTCGGCTCGGCACCGCAAGCAGGAACGCCGGGAGGACTGCTCGGTGAAGGTAGCGGCGCCAGTCTACCTAGACTGGTCCGACAAGCCCATTACCTTCGACCAAGGAGACCACCCCGACTACGTGCCGAGCCCAGGAAGGTACCCGCTCGTCGTCGACCCAATCATCGGCAAAGTTAGGCTCTCCAAGGTCCTCATGGACAGAGGCAGCAACCTCAACATCATCTACGCCGAGACCCTAGGTCTCTTGGGGGTTGATCGGTCTGAGATCCGGGCTGGTGCAGCACCCTTCCACGGGATTGCACCTGGAAAGCGTATCCTGCCCCTCGGACAGATTGACTTGCCTGTCTGCTTCGGAACTCCCTCCAACTTCCGAAGGGAAACCCTCACCTTCGAGGTAGTTGGGTTCCGAGGGACCTATCACGCGGTGCTGGGAAGACTGTGCTACGCCAAGTTCATGGCCATCCCCAACTACACTTACCTCAAGCTCAAGATGCCTGGCCCCAAGGGAGTCATCACCGTCGGGCCCACGTACCGCCACGCTTACGAGTGCGACGTGGAATGCGTGGAGTACGCCGAAGCCCTCGTCGAGTCCGAAGCCCTCATCGCCGACCTGGATTGCCTCTCCAAAGAGGCCCCGACGCGAAGCGGCACGCCGGCAACTTCGAGCCGGCCGAGGAAGTCAAGTCTGTCTCTCTCGACCCCAGCAACGACGCCGGCAAGAAAGTCAGGATCGGCTCCGAGCTCGACCCCAAATAGGAACCAGTGCTCGTCGACTTTCTCCGTGCAAACGCCAAAGTTTTTGCATGGAGTCCCTCGGACATGTTGGGCATACCGAGGGATGTCGCCGAGCACTCACTGGACATCCGAGCCAGAGCCCGACCCATGAAGCAGCACCTGCGCCGCTTTGATGGAGAGAAGCGCAGAGCCATAGGCGAGGAGGTCCACAAGCTAATGGCTACAGGGTTCATCAAAGAGGTGCAACATACCAAAGGTGCATGAACCACATGTTCGGAGAGCACATCGACAGAATGGTCAAGGCTTACATCGATGACATCGTTGTCAAAACAAGGAAAGCCTCCGACCTCCTCTCTGACCTTGAGGTAACATTCGGGTGCCTAAAAGCGAAGAGCGTTAAACTCAATCCTGAGTAGTGTGTCTTCGGAGTCCCCCAGGCATGCTCCTAGGGTTCATCGTCTCCGAACGAGGCATCGAGGCCAACCCGAAGAAAATCGCGGCCATCACCAACATGGGGCCAATCAAAGATTTGAAAGGGGTACAAAGGGTCATGGGATGCCTTGCGGCTCTGAGCCGCTTCATCTCGCGCCTCGGCGAGAAAGGATTGCCCTTGTACCGCCTCTTAAGGAAGGCCGAGCGCTTCACTTGGACTCCCAAGGCCGAGGAAGCCCTTGGAAACTTAAAGGCGCTTCTTACTAATGCGCCCATCTTGGTGCCCCCCGCTACGGGAGAAGCCCTCTTGATTTACGTCGCCGCAACCACTCAGGTGGTCAGCGCTGCGGTCGTAGTCGAGAGACGAGAAGAAGGGCATGCACTGCTCATCTAGAGGCCAGTCTACTTCATCAGCGAGGTGCTATCCGAGACCAAAATCCGCTACCCGCAAATCCAGAAGCTGTTGTACGCAGTGATTCTGACACAGCGGAAGCTACGACACTACTTCGAGTCTCATCCGGTTACTGTGGTGTCATCTTTCCCCCTGGGAGAGATCATCTAGTGCCAAGAGGCCTCGGGTAGGATAGCAAAGTGGACAGTGGAACTCATGGGCGAAACACTTTCATTTGCACCTCGGAAGGCCATAAAATCCCAAGTCTTGACCGACTTCCTGGCTAAATGGACAGACACCCAGTTGCCAAGGGCCCCAATCCAGGTCGAACTTTGGACCATGTACTTCGATGGGTCGTTGATGAAAACCGGAGCAGGCATGGACTTGCTCTTCATCTCACCCCTCGGAGAACATGTGCGTTACGTACTATGCCTCCATTTTCCGGCGTCAAACAATGTGGCCGAGTATGAGGCCTTGGTTAATGGACTGCGCATCGCCATCGAGCTAGGGGTTTGGCGCCTCGACGCTCGGGGCGACTCGTAGCTCGTTATTGACCAAGTCATGAAGAACTCTCACTGCCACGATCGAAAAATGGAGGCCTACTGCGACGAAGTTCGACGCTTGGAAGATAAGTTCTATGGGCTAGAACTCAACCATGTTGCTCGACGGTACAACGAGACCGCGGATGAGCTGGCGAAAATAGCCTCGGGGCGGACGACGGTTCCCCTGAATGTCTTCTCCAGGGATATATCAGCCATCAGTCAAACTCAACGACGCGCCCGAACCCGAGGAGACCTCGGCCCAGCCCGAGGCACCCTCGGCTGCCGGAGGTGAGGCCCTGCGTATCGAGGGGGAGTGGAATGGGGTCACACCGGTCCCAAACTGGCAGACCCCGTACCTGGTGAAAGTCGCCTAGAGGGGGGGTGAATAGGGCGAAACTGAAAATCTCAAAAAAAATCACAACTACAAGCCGGGTTGGTGTTAGAAATATAAAAGAGTCCGCGAGAGAGGGCGCAAAACAAATCGCAAGCGAATAATGAAGTGAGACACGCGGATTTGTTTTACCGAGGTTCGGTTCTCTCAAACCTACTCCCCGTTGAGGAGGCCACAAAGGCCGGGTCTCTTTCAACCCTTCCCTCTCTCAAACGGTCCCTCGGACCGAGTGAGCTTCTCTTTCTCAAATCACTTGGGAATCAAACTTCCCTCAAGGACCACCACACAATTGGTGTCTCTTGCCTCAATTACAAGTGAGTGTTTGATCACAAGAAAGAATGCCAAAGAAAAAGAAGCGATCCAAGCGCAAGAGCTCAAATGAACACTACAAATCACTCTCTCTAGTCACTAGGGCTTTGTGAGGAGTTGGGAGAGGATTTGATCTCTTTTGGTGTGCTTTGCAATGAATGCTAGCTCTTGTATAGTGGTTGGAAGTTGAAAAACTTGGATGCAATGAATGGTGGGGTGGTTGGGGTATTTATAGCCCCAACCACCAAAAGTGGCCGTTGGGAGGCTGTCTGTTCGATGGCGCACCGGACAGTCCGGTGCACACCGGACATGTCCGGTGCCCCCGCCACGTCATCAATGCCGTTGGATTCTGACCGTTGGAGCTTCTGACTTCTGGGCCCGCCTGAATGTCCGGTGCACACCGGACATCACCTGTTCATTGTCCGGTGCGCCAGTATGGGCGCGCCTGACTTCTGCGCGCGCAGAGCGCGCATTGAATGCGCCTGCAGGTGACCGTTGGCGCGAAGTAGCCGTTGCCCCGAGGTTGCACCGGACAGTCCGGTGCACACCGGACATGTCCGGTGAATTATAGCGGAGCGGCTGCTGCGCGATCCCGAGGCTGGCGAGTTGCGGAGGCCGCGCTTCCTTGGAGCACCGGACACTGTCCGGTGTACACCGGACAGTCCGGTGAATTATAGTGGAGCGGCCTGAGAAATTCCCGAAGGTGGCGAGTTCGAGTTGGAGTTCTCTGGTGCACCGGACACTGTCCGGTGGCGCACCGGACACTGTCCGGTGTACACCGGACAGTCCGGTGCCTCCAGACCAGAGGTACCTTCGGTTGCCTCTTTGCTCCTTTGTTGAATCCAAAACTTGATCTTTTTATTTGCTGAGTGTGAACCTTTTGCACCTGTATAACTTATACACTAGAGCAAACTAGTTAGTCCAATATTTGTGTTGGGCAATTCAACCACCAAAATTATTTAGGGACTAGGTGTAAGCCTAATTCCCTTTCAATCTCCCCCTTTTTGGTGATTGATGCCAACACAAACCAAAGCAAATATAGAAGTGCATAATTGAACTAGTTTGCATAATGTAAGTGCAAAGGTTGCTTGGAATTGAGCCAATATAAATACTTACATGATGCGCATGGATTGTTTTCTTTGTTTTTGACATATTGGACCATATTTGCACCAAAAGTTTTTTTTTTGCAAACTCTTTTGTAAATTCTTTTCAAAGTCTTTTTGCAAGATAGTCAAAGGTAAATGGATAAGATTTTGCAAAGCTTTTTCAAGTTTTGAAATTTTCTTCCTTTGTTCAAATGCTTTTCCTTAAACAAAACTCCCCCTCAAATAAAGTCTCCTCTTAGTGTTCAAGAGGGTTTTAAGATATCAAGTTTTGAAATTACTACTTGCTCCCCCTTTAGAACACAAAGAGATACCAATTTGAAATTTTCCGATTGAAAACCATTAATTTTTAAAATGGGTGGTGGTGCGGTCCTTTTGCTTTGGGCTCATACTTTCTCCCCCTTTGGCATGAATCGCCAAAAACGGAATCATTAGAGCCCAACGAAGTACTTTCTCCTCCTTTGGTCATAAAATAAATGAGTGAAGATTATACCAAAGTTGGAGAGTAGAGCAGAGCGACGGCGAAGGATGAGTAGTAGAGTGGAGTGGAAGCCTTGTCTTCGCCGAAGACTCCAATTCCCTTTCAATATACCTATGACTTGATTTGAAATACACTTGAAAACACATTAGTCATAGCATATATAAAAGAGATATGATCAAAAGGTATACTTGTGTGCTATGTGTGCAAATTAGCAAAAGAAATTCCTAGAATCAAGAATATTAAGCTCATGCCTAAGTCTGGTAAAAGATTGTTCATCAAGTGGCTTGGTAAAGATATCGGCTAATTGATCTTTAGTGTTAATGTATGAAATCTCGATATCCCCCTTTTGTTGGTGATCCCGAAGAAAATGGTACCGAATGGCTATGTGTTTAGTGCGGCTATGCTCAACGGGATTATCCGCCATGCGGATTGCACTCTCATTATCACATAGAAGAGGAACTTTGGTTAATTTGTGACCGTAGTCCCGCAGGGTTTGCCTCATCCAAAGCAATTGCGCGCAACAGTGGCCTGCGGCAATATACTCGGCTTCGGCGGTAGAAAGAGCGACCGAATTTTGCTTCTTTGAAGCCCAAGATACCAAGGATCTTCCCAAGAACTGGCAAGTCCCCGATGTGCTCTTCCTATTAATCTTACACCCTGCCCAATCGGCATCCGAAAAACCAATCAAATCAAAAGTGGATCCCCGAGGGTACCAAAGCCCAAACTTAGGAGTATAAGCCAAATATCTCAAGATTCGTTTTACGGCCGTAAGGTGTGATTCCTTAGGGTCGGCTTGGAATCTTGCACACATGCATACGGAAAGCATAATGTCCGGTCGAGATGCACATAAATAAAGCAATGAACCAATCATCGACCGGTATACCTTTTGATCCACGGACTTACCTCCCGTGTCGAGGTCGAGATGCCCATTTGTTCCCATGGGAGTCTTGATGGGCTTGGCATCCTTCATTCCAAACTTGCTTAGAATGTCTTGAGTATACTTTGTTTGGCAAATGAATGTGCCCTCTTGGAGTTGTTTGACTTGAAATCCTAGAAAATACTTCAACTCCCCCATCATAGACATCTCGAATTTCTGTGTCATGATCCTACTAAATTCTTCACATGTAGATTTGTTAGTAGACCCAAATATAATATCATCAACATAAATTTGGCATATGAACAAATCATTGTCAAGAGTTTTAGTGAATAAAGTAGGATCGGCTTTGCCGACTTTGAACCCATTAGCAATAAGGAAATCTCTAAGGCATTCATACCATGCTCTTGGGGCTTGCTTGAGCCCATAAAGCGCCTTAGAGAGCCTATAAACATGGTTAGGGTACTTACTATCTTCAAAGCCGGGAGGTTGCTCAACATAGACCTCCTCCTTGATCGGTCCATTGAGGAAAGCACTCTTCATGTCCATTTGATAAAGCTTGAAGCCATGGTAAGTAGCATAGGCTAATAATATGCGAATTGACTCAAGCCTAGCTACGGGTGCATAGGTTTCACCAAAATCCAAACCTTCGACTTGTGAATACCCTTTGGCCACGAGTCGAGCTTTGTTCCTAGTCACCACACCATGCTCATCTTGCTTGTTGCGGAAGACCCACTTGGTTCCTACAACATTTTGGTTAGGACGTGGAACTAAGTGCCATACCTCATTCCTTGTGAAATTGTTGAGCTCCTCCTGCATCGCCATCACCCAATCCAAATCTTGAAGTGCCTCCTCTACCCTGTGTGGCTCAATAGAGGAAACAAAAGAGTAATGTTCACAAAAATGTGCAACACGAGATCGAGTAGTTACCCCCTTATGAATGTCGCCGAGGATGGTGTCGACGGGGTGATCTCGTTGGATTGCTTGGTGGACTCTTGGGTGTGGCGGCCTTGGTTGTTCATCCTCCTTGTCTTCATCATTTGCATCTCCCCCTTGATCGTTGCCGTCATTTTGAGGAGGCTCATCTTCTTGGTCTTCTTGTTCAACATCTTGAGCCTCATCTTCAATTTGAGTTGGTGGAGATGCTTGCATGGAGGAGGATGGTTGATCTTGTGCATGTGGAGGCTCTTCGGATTCCTTAGGACAGACATCCCCAATGGACATGTTCCTTAGCGCTATGCATGGAGCCTGTTCTTCACCTATCTCATCAAGATCAACTTGCTCTACTTGAGAGCCGTTAGTCTCATCAAACACAACGTCACAAGAAACTTCAACAAGTCCTGAGGACTTGTTAAAGACTCTATATGCCCTTGTGTTTGAGTCATATCCTAGTAAAAAGCCTTCTACAGTTTTAGGAGCAAATTTAGATTTTCTACCTCTTTTAACAAGTATAAAACATTTGCTACCAAAAACTCTAAAATATGAAATATTTGGCTTTTTACCGGTTAGGAGTTCATAGGATGTCTTCTTGAGGATTCGGTGAAGATATAAACGGTTGATGGCGTAGCAAGCGGTGTTGACCGCTTCGGCCCAAAACCGATCCGGTGTCTTGTACTCATCAAGCATGGTTCTTGCCATGTCCAATAGAGTTTGATTCTTCCTCTCCACTACACCATTTTGTTGTGGAGTGTAGGGAGAAGAGAACTCATGCTTGATGCCCTCCTCCTCAAGGAAGCCTTCAATTTGAGAGTTCTTGAACTCCGTCCCATTGTCGCTTCTAATTTTCTTGATCCTTAAGCCGAACTCATTTTGAGCCCGTCTCAAGAATCCCTTTAAGGTCTCTTGGGTATGAGATTTGTCCTGCAAAAAGAACACCCAAGTGAAGCGAGAATAATCATCCACAATAACTAGACAGTACTTACTCCCGCCGATGCTTATGTAAGCGATCGGGCTGAATAGGTCCATGTGTAGAAGCTCCAGTGGCCTGTCACTAGTCATGATGTTCTTGTGTGGATGATGAGTGCCAACTTGCTTCCCGACTTGGCATGCGCTACAAATCCTGTCTTTCTCAAAATGAACATTGGTTAGTCCTAAAATGTGTTCTCCCTTTAGAAGTTTGTGAAGATTCTTCATTCCAACATGGGCTAGTCGGCGGTGCCAGAGCCAACCCAAGTTAGTCTTAGCAACCAAGCAAGTGTCGAGTTCAGCTCTATCAAAATCTACCAAGTATAGCTGACCCTCTAACACTCCCTTAAATGCTATTGAATCATCACTTCTTCTAAAGACAGTAACACCTATATCAGTAAATAGACAGTTGTAGCCCATTTGACACAATTGGGATACGGAAAGCAAATTGTAATCTAAAGAATCTACAAGGAAAACATTGGAAATAGTGTGGTCAGGTGATATAGCAATTTTACCCAATCCTTTGACCAAACCTTGATTTCCATCCCCGAATGTGATAGCTCGTTGGGGATCTTGGTTTTTCTCATATGAGGAGAACATCTTTTTCTCCCCTGTCATGTGGTTTGTGCACCCACTGTCGAGTATCCAACTTGAGCCCCCGGATGCATAAACCTACAAAACAATTTTAGTTCTTGACTTTAGGTACCCAAACGGTTTTGGGTCCTTTGGCATTAGAAACAAGAACTTTGGGTACCCAAACACAAGTCTTGGAGCCCTTGTGTTTGCCCCCAACAATCTTGGCAACTACTTTGCCGGATTTGCTAGTAAGCACATAAGAAGCATCAAAAGTTTTAAATGAAATAGCATGATCATTTGATGCATTAGGAGTTTTCTTTCTAGGCAACTTAGCACGGGTTGGTTGCCTAGAACTAGAAATCTTACCCTTATATATAAAAGCATGATTAGGGCCAGAGTGAGACTTCCTAGAATGAGTTCTCCTAATTTTGCTCTCAGGATAGCCGGCAGGGTACAAAATGTAACCCTCGTTATCCTGAGGCATGGGAGCCTTGCCCTTAACAAAGTTAGATAAATTCTTTGGAGGGGCATTAAGTTTGACATTGTCTCCCCTTTGGAAGCCAATGCCATCCTTGATGCCAGGGCGTCTCCCATTATAGAGCATGCTTCTAGCAAATTTAAATTTTTCATTTTCTAAGTCATGCTCACTAATCTTAGCATTAAGTTGTGCTATGTGATCATTTTGTTTTTTAATTAAGGCTAGGTGATCATGGATAGCATCAACATTAATATCTCTACACCTAGTACAAATGGAAACATGCTCAGTAGATGTAGAGGGTTTGCAAGTTTTTAATTCTATAACCTTAGCATGCAACATATCATTCTTAGTTCTAAGGTCGGAAATTGTAACATTGCAAACATCTAATTCTTTAGCCTTAGCAATTAATTTCTCATTCTCATTTCTAAGGCTAGCAATAGAAACATTCAACTCATCAATCCTAGCAAGCAAATCATCATTATCATTTCTAAGATTGGGAATTGAATTAATACAAACATGAGAATCAACCTTAGCAATTAATTTGGCATTTTCATTTCTAAGGTTGGCAATAGTGTCATGGCAGGTGCTTAGCTCACTAGATAATTTGTTACATTTTTCTACCTCTAGAGCATAAGCATTTTTAACCTTAACATGTTTTTTATTTTCCTTGATTAGGAAGTCCTCTTGGGAGTCCAAGAGATCATCCTTTTCATGGATAGCACTAATTAGCTCATTTAATTTTTCTTTTTGTTCCATGTTAAGGTTGGCAAAAAGGTTATGCAAATTGTCTTCCTCACCACTAGCATTATCATTACTAGAAGATTCATATTTAGTGGAGGACTTAGATTTAACCTTCTTCCTTTTGCCGTCCTTTGCCATGAGGCACTTGTCGGAGGAGGACTCGGTGGAGCTCTCGTCGGAGTCCCATTCCCGGCAAACATGGGCATCGCCGCTCTTCTTCTTGTAGTACTTCTTGTTTTCTCTCCTCTTTCCCTTCTTGTCGTCGCCCCTGTCACTGTCACTAGACATAGGACATTTTGCAATAAAATGATCGGGCTTACCACACTTGTAGCAAACCTTCTTGGAACGGGATTTGTAATCCTTCCCCTTCCGTTGCTTGAGGATTTGCCGAAAGCTTTTGATGATTAAGGCCATCTCCTCATTGTCGAGCTTGGAGGAGTCAATTGGTTGTCTACTTGGTGTAGACTCCTCCTTTTTCTCCTCCGTTGCCTTGAAGGCCACCGGTTGCGCCTCGGATGTGGAAGGTTCGTCAAGCTCGTTGATCTTCTTTGAGCCCTTAATCATGCATTCAAAGCTCACAAAATTCCCGATAACTTCCTCGGGAGTCATTAGTGGATATCTAGGATTACCACGAATTAATTGGACTTGAGTAGGGTTAAGGAAAATAAGAGCTCTTAAAATAACCTTAACCACCTCATGGTCGTCCCACTTTTTGCTCCCGAGGTTGCGCACTTGGTTCACCAAGGTTTTGAGCCGGTTGTACATATCTTGTGGCTCCTCCCCTTGGCGAAGACGAAAGCGACCGAGCTCCCCCTCGATCGTTTCCCGCTTGGTGATCTTGGTGAGTTCATCACCCTCGTGCGCGGTCTTGAGTAGGTCCCAAATCTCCTTTGCATTCTTCAACCCTTGCACTTTGTTGTATTCCTCCTTGCTTAAAGAGGCGAGGAGTATGGTTGTGGCTTGGGAGTTGAAGTGCTCGATTTGGGCCACTTCGTCCGTATCATAATCCTCATCCCCTACAGAAGGTACCTGTGCTCCAAACTCAACAACATTCCATATACTTTTGTGGAGTGAGGTTAGATGAAATTTCATTAAATCACTCCACCTAGCATAATCTTCGCCATCAAAAGTTAGCGGTTTGCCTAATGGAACAGAAAGTAATGGAGTATGTCTAGGTGTACGGGGATAGTGTAAGGGGATCTTACTAAACTTCTTGCGCTCTTGGCGCTTAGAAGTTACGGACGGTGCATCGGAGTCGGAGGTGGGTGTTGATGAAGTGTCGGTCTCGTAGTAGACCACCTTCCTCATCCTCTTGTGCTTGTCGCCTTTCCGATGCGACTTGTGAGAAGAAGATTTTTCCTTCTTCTCTTTGTGGTGAGAAGAGGAAGATCTTTTCTCCTTTCGTTTGGAGGAGTCCTTCTTCTTCTCCCTCCTCTTGGTGCGGGACTCTTCCGATGAAGTGCTCCCTTGGCTTGTAGTGGGCTTGTCGCCGGTCTCCATCTCCCTCTTGGTGTGATCTCCCGACATCACTTCGAGTGGTTAGGCTCTAATGAAGCACCGGGCTCTGATACCAATTGAAAGTCGCCTAGAGGGGGGGTGAATAGGGCGAAACTGAAAATCTCAAAAATAATCACAACTACAAGCCGGGTTAGTGTTAGAAATATAAAAGAGTCCGCGAGAGAGGGCGCAAAACAAATCGCAAGCGAATAATGAAGTGAGACACGCGGATTTGTTTTATCGAGGTTCGGTTCTCTCAAACCTACTCCCCGTTAAGGAGGCCACAAAGGCCGGGTCTCTTTTAACCCTTCCCTCTCTCAAACGGTCCCTCGGACCGAGTGAGCTTCTTTTTCTCAAATCACTTGGGAATCAAACTTCCCGCAAGGACCACCACACAATTGGTGTCTCTTGCCTCAATTACAAGTGAGTGTTTGATCACAAGAAAGAATGCCAAAGAAAAAGAAGCGATCCAAGCGCAAGAGCTCAAATGAACACTACAAATCACTCTCTCTAGTCACTAGGGCTTTGTGAGGAGTTGGGAGAGGATTTGATCTCTTTTGGTGTGCTTTGCAATGAATGCTAGCTCTTGTATAGTGGTTGGAAGTTGAAAAACTTGGATGCAATGAATGGTGGGGTGGTTGGGGTATTTATAGCCCCAACCACCAAAAGTGGCCGTTGGGAGGCTGTCTGTTCGATGGCGCACCGGACAGTCCGGTGCACACCGGACATGTCCGGTGCCCCCGCCACGTCATCAATGCCGTTAGATTCTGACCGTTGGAGCTTCTGACTTCTGGGCCCGCCTGAATGTCCGGTGCACACCGGACATCACCTGTTCATTGTCCGGTGCGCCAGTATGGGCGCGCCTGACTTCTGCGCGCGCAGAGCGCGCATTGAATGCGCCTGCAGGTGACCGTTGGCGCGAAGTAGCCGTTGCCCCGAGGTTGCACCGGACAGTCCGGTGCACACCGGACATGTCCGGTGAATTATAGCGGAGCGGCTGCTGCGCGATCCTGAGGCTGGCGAGTTGCGGAGGCCGCGCTTCCTTGGAGCACCGGACACTGTCCGGTGTACACCGAACAGTCCGGTGAATTATAGTGGAGCGGCCTGAGAAATTCCCGAAGGTGGCGAGTTCGAGTTGGAGTTCTCTGGTGCACCGGACACTGTCCGGTGGCGCACCGGACACTGTCCGATGTACACCGGACAGTCCGGTGCCTCCAGACCAGAGGTACCTTCGGTTGCCTCTTTGCTCCTTTGTTGAATCCAAAACTTGATCTTTTTATTTGCTGAGTGTGAACCTTTTGCACCTGTATAACTTATACACTAGAGCAAACTAGTTAGTCCAATATTTGTGTTGGGCAATTCAACCACCAAAATTATTTAGGGACTAGGTGTAAGCCTAATTCCCTTTCACCTGGAATATCTCCTCCGCGGAGATCTGCCCCTTGACAAGGCCGAAGCTCGGCGACTGGCTCGGCGCGCCAAGTCGTTCGTTTTGCTGGGTGATGAAAAGGAGTTGTACCACCACAGCCCCTCAGGCATTCTCTAACGATGCATATTCGTTGCCCAAGGGCAGGAGCTGTTGCAAGAAATACAGTCGGGGGCTTGCGGTCACCATGCAGCGCCTCGGGCCCTCGTGGGAAACGCTTTCCGACAAGGTTTCTACTGGCCGACCGCAGTGGCCGACGCCACCAGGATTATACACTCCTGCTGAGGGTGTCAATTCTACGCGAGACAAACACACCTGCCTGCTCAGGCTCTACAAACAATACCTATCACTTGGCCGTTTGCTGTGTGGGGTCTGGACCACGTCGGTCCCTTGCAGAAGGCACCCGGGGGCTTCACGCACCTGCTGGTCGCCATCGACAAGTTCTCCAAGTGGATCGAAGTCCGACCCTTAACCAGCATCATGTCCGAGCAGGCGGTGGCATTCTTTACAAATATCATCCACCACTTTGGGATCCCAAACTCTATCATCACTGACAACGACACGCAGTTCACTGGGAAAAGTTCCTAGACTTCTGCGAAGACCACCACATCTGTGTGGACTGGACCGCCGTAGCTCACCCAATGACAAATGGGCAAGTGGAGCGCGCCAATGGCATGATTTTGTAGGGGCTAAAGCCGAGGATCTACAACGACCTCAACAAGTTTGGCAAGCGGTGGATAAAAGAGCTACCCTCGGTGGTTTGGAGTTTGAGGACGACGCCGAGCCGGGCCACGGGTTTCTCGCCGTTTTTCCTAGTCTATGGGGCCGAGGCCATCCTACCGACGGACTTAGAATATGGCTCCCCGAGGACAAAGGCGTACGGCGACCAAAACAACCAAACCAGCCGAGAAGATTCATTAGACCAACTAGAAGAGGCTCGGGACGTAGCCTTGCTACACTCAGCGCGGTATCAGCAGTCCCTGCGACGCTACCACGCCCGAAGGATTCGGCCCCAAGGCTTCCAAGTGGGAGATTTGATGCTTCGGCTACGACAAGACGCCCGAGGGCACCACAAGCTTACTCCTCCCTAGGAAGGGCCGTTCATCATCGCTAAAATTTTGAAGCTACGTCGAACAGCTACGTCGCTTCTACCCTTAAAATGTTTCAAGTCGTTTATGTACCTCGGTCCCTTTACATGTACAAATAAAAAGTCTAGCTGTCAAGGGAGGATCGGCCTTGCCTCAGCAAAAACCGACCCTCCCTCGGGGGCTAGAAGGGGGGAACCCCCTCTGCGTCAACATTTTCCTCAGAAAAGTTTTCTACCAAAACGTCTTTCGTGCCTTTCGACTATGTCGATAGCGGAATCCCAAAAACGAGTGAGTGAGACCTTGAACGGCAAGGCCGACCGAGCCGAGAGACTCCTACGCCTCCGGGATACGGATACCTCACTCATCACCTTCCGCGAAAGGCAGCTCACGCTCGGATAAGTGATTCTGCTACCGAACAAGTCCTAACGCTCGGGTAGAAAATGACTTTCGTACCATTTCGACTATATCGATAACAGAATCCTAAAAACGAGCAAGAGAGACCTTGAACAGCAAGGCCAACCGAGCCGAGGGACTCCTACGCCTTCGGGATACGGATACCTCACTTGTCACCTTCCAAGAAGGGTAGCTCACGCTCGGATATGTGACTCTGCTACCGAACAAGTCCTAATGCTCGAAACAAGAGGAAAGAAAACACAGCTTTATAATCCGACATTGAAAATGTTTAGGCCTCAGCAGCCGCAAGAAACATACGCATACTTAAAACAAATTGTTCCTGCAGGCTCAGACATCGGCAGGGGGAGGAGCAGTACCCTCGGCGTCGTTTCCACCCTCGGCGTCGTTTCCACCCTCGGTAGAATCTGGCTCGGCCTCAGACGGCGACACGGGCGGAAGGACCTCCACCTCGAAGGAGGAAGCCAGCACCGCGCTTGGGCCCTCGACAGCCGCGTCAAGCCTCTGGACCTCGGCTAAGGCAGCCTCCTCTTCGTCGGGTAAGCAGTACCCCTCGCTGACCCGCTCTAGATCCACGTCGTAGTGGGAGGCGAGCACGGCGAAGGCCCGCCTAACGCCGTGGTGCAGCGCCCCGCGGAGTCTGCTGCGCACATGGCCACCCAAGGCCCGCAGGTGACTCTGGGGGGAGCTTCCCGAGGGGACCTCTTCGAGGCCAAAGGCCCGGCAAAAGGCCGAGATAGCCTCGGACATGGCCACGCGGTCGGCCTCCTTCTGCTCAGCCGTCTGGGCAAGCGCCTTGCAACTCTTAACGGATTCGTTAAGAGCCGTCTCAAACCCTGCAGACAGCCGGACAACGTTCTTCAAACACGAGGAGAAGGACGAAGCTAAACCAAAGTCGCAAAGCAGGCAAAACATACCTTCGGCCCAGACACGCTGCTACGAGGCCTTATCTTGGGCGGATCAAGCAGACCCGACGGCCACGGCTAGGCCCTCTGCAAGGGTCCTGGCCCGAGCGGTCGCCTCGGAGTCTAGAAAGGGAGAACCCCCTCTGCGCCAAAGCTTTCCTCGGAAAAGTTTTTCTACCAAAACGACTTTCATGCCTTTCGACTGCATCGATGGCGGAATCCTAAAAACGACAAGAGAGACCTGGAATGGCAAGGCCGACCGAGCCAAGGGACTCCTACGCCTCCGGGATACGGATACCTTACTCGTCACCTTCCGCGAAAGGTAACTCACGCTCGGATAAGTGATTCTGCTACCGATGAACAAGTCTTAATGCTCGAAATAAGAGGAAAGAAACATGGCTTTACACACAAATACCCAAATGTTCAGGCCTCGGCAGCCACAGAAAACAAACACACGTACTCGGGATAACTATGCTACGTAGATGTCGGCAGCACCCTCGGTGGCTTTCCCGACCTACAGCAGATACCTCGGTACTTGGAGCAATTACATTTTGCTCTTACATTCCCTTACAAACGGGACCCAGCTCCATTCCCGCAGGAAGAACTACCTCCACACCAGAGGGGCTACAAGATAACGAGCTCCAAGCGGCTCGCCGGCGACCACTGCACCAGCAGCGACAACGACCTCCGCCTCGGGCGGCTAGACATCAGCAGCGATTGCCTCAGGGCAAACACTACTGTGAAAAGGCCCTCATCCCCGTCCCCCACACGAGGGACGAGGACAAGCCATTAAAGCCAAAGAGCCGGAGGTCCGCCCGCAGGTAGCACTGACGGTCTCGTCGGCAGAGGCAACCACCTCTGCGGTGGGAAGCCTCACCTATGGCAGCCACCACCTCAGCACCGACGACAGTGGCCACCTGCGCTCCAACGCCACACCGGCGAATGGCGGCCGCCCCAGCGCGCACAAGGAGGTCCTCGCTCCCGTCGTCGCTACAGGAGTGAGGACAAGGCCATCCAGGGACGCGGATGCCGCCCCCGCGGCGTATGACGTCTTGTACGACCCCCCGGTGTGGCCGGCAGCACGAGACGGGCCGAAGACACGGCCGACCTGCGCACGACGCGACCGTCGCCCGTACGGTGGACGGACTGCCACACCCTGACCAGGCAGCAGGTGGCAGTTCGCCTCCTCCGCTAGGCTGGTGAACGCCCTTCTCCCCCGATCACTGAGGGAAGAAGCGGGCCGCTACCCACGCGAAGGCGGGACCCAACTCGGTGCACCCTCCTCCCCAGCACGGATGATTAACATCCTTGAAGCTGAGGGCAAGGGAGCGGCCACATCCCGGCTCGCCCTTCCCCGCCACGAAGCTGGTGGTCATCCTTCTGGATGACCATTGGTGGGGGAATGCAGCCGGGCTGCATGATGAAAATCCTTGAAGCCGAGCGATGACTAACGAGCGCCAACCCCCACGAGGTCGTGCTCCTCCAACAGCAGCAAGAAGAAGGCAAGACCATTGGCATTGCCACGGGCGCGAGCTCTCCGGCGGTGAGGTCACCAGAAAACACCGGCACACCTCATATGGAGGCCTGGAAGGTGGAGGGGCGCAATGAAGACGAGAGGAGCAAGGCATGGTTAGTGTCCGGGAGATCGGCCCCTTTTTATAGACAGATCTCCCCACTTACGCCCTGCAACGTCACGGGCAAAGTCTCCCCCGACGTGCTCCAGGATTCTCGCCCTACGACACAGGGGCTAGGTCCCACATGTCATACAAACTGACCCGCAACGCGAAGATGGCGAACCGCTGCACACGAAGCATGCAACCGCCCCGTGGGTAAGTGCTCCCTCATTTTCGCCGAATCCAGCGGTCGAAAGGGCGGGCCGCCACGCCAGAAGCGTACAACCGCATCACGGTTATACACCCTTTCAGCTTCGTTGCAACCGGCGGTCCAGCATGGAGGCCCGGGCCCACATGTCATGTGACCGACGCGCCGGTTACCGCGTGCAAAGAAATCGCACCGCCATTCGCGCCAATGCCGCGTCTTCTCGGGACTACAGAACCCGTGCAGTGACTCGAGGCAGCCCCGCGCATAACCCAACAGTGCCGATTAAGTGCGACGATCACGGGTCAGTCAGCCGCGGGGATAGGCGCGACAGTTGATATGACCAAAGGCGGACCGACAGTAATTGCAGCAACAGACATGCGGAAGCGACGGTCCAGTCACCTACAGGCTCACATCCTCTCCTAAAGCGGCTGGGGAGCCCTCTCCCACGGCATAAAGACGACGCACCCGTGTTCCGTTCCTCGAACGACTCGCGCACACGCAACAGATGCCCCATGAATCGCCCGTCCCGTCGCATTAACTCCCTGGCAGGGCAAGCGACACCTCTGGCAGGCGAAGCAGGCGCCGTTTCACCTCCGTCATGATGACCGCGTAAAAAAAGGTGTGCCGCATTATTTAAATTCATATCCTTTTCCTTTTCCTCTCTCTCTCTTGCCACAGGGATCGGGAAAGGGGATATTTCGGAAAAGGATCCTTCTCAGCGAAGGAAACAGGCCCCGAGCCCTCCTACTGATTAGGGGTTCGAAGGTTGCGCCCTGCGAGGTTCGACAACCGCCCCAGATCACTCGGGCTCTGAGCCCTTTACTGATCAGGGGTTTGAAGGCTGGCCCCTCGGAAGGGTTCGACAGCCGCCCAGAGCACGCAGAGTCAGAGATGACCCTGGGTACGTCCGTTACATGGCCGAGGCTCGGGCTATGCTCCTGAGGTACCCTAGGACATTTCCGAGACCAGCGGGAATGATTTTGTAATGGAATCCCACCGGAGGGAGGCACCGAGCCCTCGGACCCTATCAAATGGGCCCGGGTCCAGCAGATCACCTACAGGTACTTTTGGAGCGCGCCTCTGGGCCACTAGCCGACCCTTATCGAACGGGGCTCAGGCATCCACTCGGATTACCCGTTAGCAACTCACTGGAAACACCATGTTCAGCGCCCACCAAGGGTAACATGGCGCGTTCCCCCCCTCCTCCTTGCGGAAAGGCAACGAAGGGGCGTATAATAAAAGCCGAGACGGTCCTCGATCGTCCTCTCGCTCCGTGCAGAGGCTTGGGGGCTGCTCTCGCACCAGGCTACGGCCTGATTGTTGACCACGTCAACAAACCAGCTTGAAAACTCGGAGCCTGACCATGCACCTGGGCTGCGACCGGGCCGCGTGAGGGGACAACAAGGCCGACCGAGGAATCACAAGAAAAATTAAGACCTCAGAGGAGTCAAACCACTCCTCCGAGGCCTCGGGGGCTACACCCGACGGGTGCGCTCGCGCGCACCCATCGGAACAAAATATAACCGAGAAAGGCTGGTCCCCTTACAAAAAATCCGGCAGAACCTCCAAGCGAGTGCCTACACTCCCTTCGAGACTCGGGGGATACTGTCGGGTACCGTAATTAGGGGTACCCCCAACACTCCTAAACACGGCTGTAAAACGTCTTCAGAACAAACCGTAAAGACTGATAAGCATAGTTCAAGTCAAGACCTCGTCTGCCAAGGGACGCGATCTCACCTCGCCCGAGCCCGGCCTCGGGCGGGAACAGTAGTCCCGGGTCATGCCTCGCCCGAGGGCCTCCACAGGCGGTGGGCGCACCCTCGACTCGCCCGAAGCCAAGCTCGGGCAAACTTTGTCGTGCAGCAACCTCTGCCAAATCGCCTTACCAACCGACCGTATCGCATGCGCATTTAATGCGGGGATCGCCTAACACCTTATCCTGACACGCGCGCCTCAGTCGGCAAGGTCGAAGTGACCGCAGTCACTTCACCCCTTTACTGATCGTTCTGACAGGGAAACAACACTATTCACCCCGTTTCGATTACTGTGCCAACCACCAGGGAAAGACTAACAATAGTCATGGCCTTTCTCGAGTTCGACCTCGGGCGCAACAGGGAGCTCCGCCTCGCCCGACCCCAGGCCTCGGCCTCAGCTTTGGCCTCGGGAGAAGGTCTCCGCCTCACCTGACCCTGACCTCGGCCTCGACCTCGACCTCGGGAGAAGGACTCCGCCTTGCCCGACCTCGGCCTCGGACCGACTATGCTACAGGGGATACATCATTACCCTACCTCTAGCTAGCCGCCTCAGGCTACGAAGGAACAAGACCGGAGTCACATCTAGATTACTCCGGCCACAGGTAATGATGGTTCCCCGCGTGCGTCCGTGACGTCGATGGTTCTCAGCTCCCTACGGAAGCAAGGAAACGTCAGCAGGATCCATGCCGCACCGCCAGCTGCGCTTCTACAGGACTCAAGCACTCCTCCGCCGGCCACTTTAGCACATAGCTACACCCCCATTGTACAGCTGGACCATCTCCTTGTATCTATAAAAGGGGATGTCCAGGGCCTTCCTAAAGAAAAAAGAGAGAGGAAGGGGGCCAACACGGGCAGCAAGAGCAACGGAGACGGACTCACCCAAACATCAAGCTCCACTCCGCAACGCTAGACCCCCTAGGAGGCCTAGGGCCCGTCCCCTCTCTCGCGAAGCTTGTAACCCCTACTGCAAGCACCCCTAGTGCAAGATAATATAAGCCTCATCCCTCCACTTGTGTTCCATCTTGCATCAACCCATCTGGACAGGGGCACGCGACACAAAATTCACTAGTCGGTCCGGTTGAGGGTCCCCCGGGTCCGAAACACCGACAATCTTGTCCATGGATTTGACTAAGTTAGGAATATTGGGTTATCCAGCGATCTGAATCGTTTATTTTGATAGTGTGTTAAGTCTGGGTGTACTTTATTTGGTGGATTTAGTGGAGGTTATAGTTGTGGCAATGATTTGGTTGAGTGGGTATTGAAAAGTCTAAAATGGTGGATTATATAGTGGTATAGATACGAGTGTTGTTAAAAATCCTATGGAAGGCTAAGTAGGCTAATATTAAGCGTACCGCTGAGAAACTCTAGTAACCGTCGTTAAACCAGGCGGTTTATCGAAACCGTTGGTCACCGGGTTCGTTTTCTCACCAGTAATTTTTCAAATTTCGCCAAAATTCAAAAAATGAAAAAAATATAAAAAGTAATATATATATATATATATATATATGATAACAAACTGCATTGTATCGATTGAAGGGGAATACCCGTTGGCCCGTCTCTTTTCATTCAATCGGACACTCCTTTCTTCGAAATCGTATCGACTGAAGGGGAATACCCATTGGGCCACCTCTTCATGCCAGTCAGGTAGTCACCTTCGACGCTCCAGACAACTACTGGGCCAAGTTCCTATGATTCAAGGTAGCTCAGTTCGACTGCGGATATAATGCCATCATCGAGAGGCCAAGGCTAGCCAAATTCATGGTAATCCCGCACTATTCGTACATGATACTCAAGATGCCTGGACCCCAGGGTATCATCACCATACGAGCTCGCTTCCAGGGAGCTATAGAATACTTTTCGGGAGCCATCCAGACATCCCTCATGGCTGGATCCTCAATGGCATCCACGACGCCGAGTGACGACACACCAAGAGGGGATAACCTCACAATCCCCACAAACGAAGCATCCACTGCAGCCACTATGCGGTCGACCGAAGAAACCAAGAGGGCTAACCTTGGTTTCTCCGACGAGCGCAAGACAATAATCATCAGTTCCAAAGACAATAATCATCAGTTCCAGCCTCATTGCCAAATAGAAAAGCGCGCTCGTCCAGTTCATGCAAGACAACCGAGACGTATTCACATGGCAACCCGCGGATATGCCCCGAATCCCTAGAGGGCTGGCTGAGCACCAACTAAAGGTATATCCTCAAGCAAAACCGATCCGGCAAAAGCTACGCCGTTTCACACCTGAAAAGAGAGAAGCTATACGAGTCGAATTGGCCCGCCTAGTAGCAGCAGGCTTTATATTAGAGAAGTGCTACACCCCGAGTGGCTTGCAAATCTTGTTCTTGTATTCAAAAATGAATAAAGTTGATTAACGTATGTGCGTCGACTATACCGATCTCAACAAACATTGTCCAAAGGATCCCTTCAGGCTCCCTAGAATAGACGAACCAGCAGACCCGGAGGATCACGGAGGCCGGAGCCGAGGAGCAAACCACCACGAAAAGTAGAGCTCTAATCTCGTAGTCCTTAGGTCTAGCCACACATTAGAAACTTGGGAGCTCTTCTATCCTCTCTCACCCGCTTATAACTTCTACTATGAGCATTGAGCAACAACGTTTCAATAGCGTGAGCCACCGAAGACTGTATGTATAGACGTTTTGTTCGAACCGGTATAAACCTCGTGCCCTATGCGCATAACATCCGAAACCCAGAATATGCACAAACAAATTTACTCGTTGGAGTTAGATTCGAAACACCGACAACAGTGATTGGGAATGCATTCACCTGCAAAAGACAACGTCCACAGGCAAAGTGTTACTCATGTGCTGATATTTATGTATAATTCTTGCTGGCACCGATTGAAGAGGGCCTATAACAGTTGGACGAGAAAATGACTCCTTACGTTGTAAGGCACCACACAAACAAATAAGTTGAGCGAGTGCGGAGTAGGGATTGCAAGGGGTCACACGAATCTCCGGCACCGAGATGGACAGATAACAGGAGCGCCAGGGAACTGACGCCGGAGTTGAGGAAGAAGATGTATGGCGGTGGGGAGGAGAGAGGAGATAGCAGGGAAAGAGTTGAACAGATAGAGGAGAGCACTCGGCACCTAACGGATGGTGGCGAGGACATAACTAACAGGGGCACTATGAGAACGATAAGTCCCATAATGATGATTAGTGAAGCCAATGCCAAATGTTCAAACCTGCCAGCATTACAATGGCAATATGACAATTGCTTGGTTGGAGTCCGTTGTAATCTATAGGTGTACATTTGGGTCGGGTCTGAAGCACGGAAAAAAGCACGGCCCAGGCACGACACGACCCGATATATCGGGTCGGGTTTGGATCGAGGTCGCGGCCCATGGGCGGGCACGAGCACGGTCCGTTTAAAGCAGGCACGAAATGGCCCATATAAAGGCACGACAAGGCCCATATATTTATTAAAACCACACATTATTTTACACTTTCATGTACTTGATAAAGAATACAAAGCTAGAGATAATGCTAGTTAGATGTTTTTGTAGCTTTGAGTTAGAGTATGTGATGTAATTTTACTTTTGTTATGAACATTAGATAATGAACTAAACTTACGAACTTTGTATAAAGCTGATTATACTCTTTTTCCTTCTAACAAAATGATTTATAAACAAGTTAGTCATTGCATAGCTCTGGTAACTTAATACAAATATTAAGTTTGCTTTTGGTCAAATTTATTTGTCTTATCTTTTATTTGTTTTATTAAATTTGTTATGAATTTAGGGCTCTGATGTGAATTTCGGTCCAAAAACTGAATTTCGGGCCCTAATGTGAATTTCGGGCCAAAAACTGAATTTCAGGCTTTTATAATTTCGGGCCGACTAAAATAAACCCGACACGTTTAAGCAATTATGTGCCGGGCCGTGGGCCGAAGGCTAGGCCGGTGGGCCGACCCGACATGGCCCAAAATTTAAACGGGTCAGACTGGTCCAAAATTCAAACAATACAGGCATTTTCGGGCTTGGGCCGGCCGGGTGGCCCGAATGTACACCTATATTGTAATCTCAGAAGATACACATGATATAGTGGTGGTTTAACAGCTCGCCTCGAGATTCGTGAGACGGTAGGATTCCGCTTTGGTTGGAACTCCCCCTGCCCTTCCTCTTACCCATGCCCTCCTACTAATTCCCCTCCAACCAAACGAACTGCTAGCCCTTCTAACCTTGCTCGACGCCTCGACCCTTGCCCGCCGCCTGAACTCGCCTCCCCCGCGGCCGGTCTCCTGCATCTGCTCGCCGCGCCGCAACCCGGAGTGGAAACTACGAGCACCACCAGGACACCAGGTATTCCCTCCCCCTGGTCCTCCCTTCCTGCTGTGCGATGCCGTCCGCCCCTGATCCAGAGCGTGGTTTCGGATCTAGACAGGATTTGAGTATTCCTGAGGAACCTTGACTAGGTTTTAATTGGGGTTTGTTTGGTAACACCACCTAGGGTTTGTGTATCCGTAAGGCATCTAACTGGATTTCATTAGGGTTTGCTGGGTAACACGCAACACACGTATTCGTTTTTTTGTCAGATTTTGGTTTATTTATGCGGATTATTTTTTCCGACTGTACATGTATAACAGATTTGTTTATATTCGCGTTTTGGGTATGTTTGGATAGATAGATACACTTTTCTTAGTTGGTGCAAAATAAGATGAAATAGATGAAAGATGTGATCTCCATGAATCCTTTGAACCAAATCATATTCTCTTTGTTTGCAAGTTATTTGGGTAGGGGTAGGTACATGAAAGTTCTGTTATGGGCGATATCGTTGAATTGCTCACACTTCATATTACTAGTTATTCTGCCATATGATGTAATATGTTGTCCGTCCTACAATTGAACTTTCACAGCTTGGATCTGTATGATCTCTTTCTGATATTATATCCTCTATTTGTGCTTACCAGGTAGCAGCAACTGTTTTGCTGCAATCTGACAAAGTGGAGGGTTTAAGAGTCGCTGCTTCTTTTATGTCTGAACAATCTTTGCTTTATTTGGGATTGCTGGGAGAGTATTCTTGCGCGACGAGGAAAAGGCACAAGTTTCTGCTCCACTGCATGCATCAAGAGCCCATCTGGTTTCCTTGTTCTGAGGTGTCATTCGCTAGTGCTCAGAGCCGGCTTGGTTTTCTCGAAAGATCAGCAGCCACTCTTGATTCAGGACTTTGTCACACCTGATAGCATCAAGTTAATACATCTTTATCCAAGATGGCACTGCAAAACATTGGTGCTTCAAACAGGGATGATGCCTTCTACAGGTACAAGATGCCCAGAATGATTACCAAGATAGAAGGTCGTGGTAATGGTATCAAGACAAATATTGTGAACATGGTTGACATAGCAAAAGCACTTGCCAGGCCTGCTTCCTATACAACCAAATACTTTGGATGTGAGCTTGGTGCACAGTCCAAATTTGATGAGAAGACAGGGATTTCCTTGGTTAATGGGGCTCATGATACTGCAAAGCTGGCTGGTCTCCTTGAGGTATTCATCAAGAAGTATGTCCAGTGTTATGGGTGTGGGAATCCTGAGACTGAGATTCTCATATCAAAGACTCAGATGCTATCACTGAAATGTGCAGCCTGTGGGTTTGTCTCAGATGTTGACATGAGGGACAAGCTCACAACCTTCATCCTGAAAAACCCACCAGAACAGAAGAAGGGAGGAAAAGACAAGAAGAAGGCCATGAGGAGAGCTGAGAAGGAACGCCTGAAGGAAGGTGAGGCTGCTGATGAGGAGCAGAAGAAACTGAAGAAGGATGCAAAGAAGAAGGGTGCATCTTCCAAGGAGTCTACTGCCAAGGGTTCAAAGAAGAAGGCTACTGCTGGTGGCTCTGATGAGGACCACTCAACCTCTCCAACTCGCAGCCGTGATGGTGACCATGCAGCTGCGGACGAGGAAGAGGATGATGATGATGTCCAGTGGCAGACTGACACTTCTATTGAGGCTGCGAAGCAGCGTATGCAGGAGCAGCTGAGTGCAGCAACCGCTGAAATGGTGATGCTGTCCACTGAGGAGACTGAGAAGAAGAAACATGCAACCCACAAAGATGGCACTGCTAATGGTTCAGCAAAAGAAATACCTGATGAAAAGCCTGCCGTCACTAAGCCTAGTCCCTATAAAGAACTGATTGGAGACATCAAGGCTAGCCTGGGAAGTGCTCCCACACCTACCCAGCTCAAGGCTATGCTGGCCTCCTCGACCCTTCCTTCCCAGGATGTGATGAATGCTCTCCTCGAGGCTCTCTTTGACGGTGTGGGCAAGGGATTTGCAAAGGAGGTCGTGAAGAACAAGAAGTACCTTGCAGTTGCTGTGCCAGATGAGGGTGCCCAGACCCTGTTGGTTCAAGCCATCGAGGCTTTTGGCAGCAAGTGCAACCCCGAGGCGCTGAAGGAGGTCCCAGTTGTCCTGAAAGCCCTGTACGACGGAGATATCCTGGAGGAGGAAACCGTTGTGGACTGGTACAACGCTGCTGTCGCAGCTGGAAAGGACTCCCAGGTCGTCAAGAATGCCAAGCCGTTTGTCGAGTGGCTCCAGAGCGCCGAGTCTGACGACGAGGATGGCGATGAGTGAAGAGGCGATGCTGCTCTACTGTTCATGGCTTCACTTGATAATATTAATTCAATAAGTTTATTTTGCTTGTCTGGTGTCATCGATGTCAGTCTTCGTTTGGTGTCAGTCGGTCTGGTGTCGATGTCTAAAAACTGTTATTGTCGTGCCGCGCAGCATACCCTATGTGGTTGGCTGCGTTTGGTGTCAGTCGGTTTGGTGTTTGGATGTCACGGTTTATTATGTTCCTGTGGACTGCCACTATATATTATAGTTGCTTGGGATGTGTTTTTTATAACCTTTTGGGGTGTTGCACTTTCTTATTGCATTGTTTTATAGTATTTTAAGGGTTGATGAGATTTTAAATCAAACTTATATGGAATCCTTACCATGTGTTGGTACTGGTGAGTCTTCTGTTCTCATAACGGAAGATGCATGTGGCGATGTTATGATTGAGCTAGAAGTCTGAGTGTATTGTGAGTCAGCTTTTTTCTGACCAACTTTTCTGATAATCTAGCTGTGGAGAGAATTTGACTGTGTAGAGAATCTGTGTATCATTATGATTACATGCGGAGGAAGATAAAGGTGTCCATAGGACTCAGGATCTAGAAAGTGACGGATTCCTACTATTGCAACGACTCAACTGATTATGTGTTTATGTTGATTTTGAATGATTTTTACTCAAACGAATTTTATAGAAGCTGACTGAAAAGCTGAGCGTTTGGCAGTCCGCAACAGTTTTTGGTGGCCAGAAGCTCCAAAAAGCTTCAGATAGGGACGGCCGAGTACCATTGCTGCAAATCCTGCCTGCAGGCTGCAAGTATTGTTGTTTTACTGCGTGCTGGACTGCCGAAATTGAGCAAGTCTATTCGTTGTTAGGGAAAATTTCTGTCCTTCAATCCTGATATATTTTAGAAGGTGTACTCTTGCCATTGCCAAGGAACCAAGGGCTTCTTTGGATTACGGCAAGATACTAAGGGCTTCTTTAGATTATATGTTTTTTTTTATTTTTTGTGTTTCTTCTTGCAAAAACAAACCAATTTCTCATAAAATTCTTACACAAATCCAGTGAAATTCTCGCGTTCCAAAGTGGCCTTAAATTCAACTAAGGATTCCTTTCTGTTTTTTTGTGTGTTTTTCCTGCAAAAATAAGCTAATATCTCATGAAGTTCCTACACAAATCTAGTAAATTTGTTGTGCTCCGAAGTGGCCTTAAATTCGACTAAGGGGGTGTTTGATTGCACGTACTACTTTTCGGTAACATTAAATATTAATTATTTATAAAATTAATTACATAGATGGACGCTACTTACAATATATATATATATTATATATATATATATATATATATATTAATTAAGATTAATTAATCCATCATTAGTACATGTTTACTATAGCATTACATTGTCAAATCTTGGACTATGCAGTCTTAAAAATTCTTCTCGCAAAACATTGTCTATCTATACAATTAGTTATTTTTTGTTTATATTTAATACTCCATACATGTGCCCAAACATGTGATGAGAGACTGGCTTTTAGCCCGACATGCTCAACCACCCATAGCTCCGTACACGCCCGCAACATCATCTTCCCCCCAACATCTTCCCCATGTTGGACATCTCCCTCGCCGCCTCCTAGTCCTCGCCTCGAGCACCTCCCATCGCCCACACGACCACCGTGGACCTAGGTCGCCGAATCTCCAATGAGGCCCTACCATGCTGCCTAGGTCGCTGGATCTCTAGTGAGGCCCTACCGTGCCACGGCGGGCTCCCCCTTCCCCTCTCTCCTCTCGATCGTTGGCTTCCTTCTCTCCGGCGATTGAGCTTGCCGCCATGTTCCATAACTTCGGCGACCGAACTCCCCCGCCCTTACCTTCCCGGTTGCCTCCACTACCGCCAGGACCCCAAAGCCACCCCTCTATCCCCACTGCTTGACCGACCTTCCATACTGTGTTCCCAACTATTGTGTTGTTGGAACTAACTGCATCTGGAGATCTTGAGTGGTCAACTATTGAACATACATTGCACTCGCCAATTGCTGCATCAATTCAGGAGCAGGATTGGATAGCATTTGAGTCATCATTCCTTTGAAGTCTTTCTTTGTAACACCCCAGGTGTTTATCTCCCATTCGACAGCGACTCTCGATTTAAGTACGGGATATCAGTGATAATTACGGTCTCTATGTCTTAATCTTTTTCGTCTATCTTGAGTTCGACATCATTTTCATCTTTATCTATCTGGGCTATTTCAAATGTTTCACAAAGTTTAGACTTTAGTAATTGTCGGTGTTTCGAAACCCGGTGGGTCTCTGGACCGACGAGTGAATCGTCACCGCGTGCCCTAGCCCAGATGGGTCGACGCGAGGCGGAACGCGAAGGGGGGAAAGGATGCAGCCGGAGGGAGGCAGGCGTGAGAGAGTGGATCCCGCGGCCTTCGTGTTAGCCCCGCGCCTAAGTCGGGTGCACTTGCAGTAGGGGGATACAAGCGTCCACGCGGGAGTGGGAGCGAGCGGCCTTGCGCGAGCGTCGTCCCATCCTTCTCCGCGCGGGCCAACCTCCTGTAAGAGGGCCCTGGTCCTCCCTTTTATAGGCGTAAGGAGAGGATCCAGGTGTACAATGGGGAGTGTAGCAATGTGCTAACGTGTCTAGCGGTGGTGAGCTAGCGCCCTAAGTACATGCCATCGTGGCAGCCGGAGAGGTCTTGGCGCCCAGTTCGCGTGGTGTCGTGGCCGTCGGAGGAGTGCTGGAGCCTGGCGAGAGGACAGTTGTTGGGGCTGTCGAGTCCTTGCTGACGTCCTCTTGCTTCCGTAAGGGGGCTGAGAGCCGCCGTCGTCACAGGGCATGCGGGGCGCCATCATTACTCGCATGGTGGAGCGAGCCAGATGGGACGCCGATCTGGTTCCCCGTAGCCCGAGTCAGCTCGGGGTAGGGTAATGATGGCGCTTCCTATTGATGTGGTCGGTCCGTGCCCTAGGCTGGGCGAGGTGGAGGCTCCTCCGAGGTCGAGGTCGAGCCCCCGGGTCGGGCGAGGCAGAGTTCGTCGTCTTCCGAGGTTGAGCCCATGTCCGAGCCCTGGGGTCGGACGAGGCGGAGTTCGTCGTCTTCCGGGGTTGAGCCCATGTCCGAGCCCTGGGGTCGGGCGAGGCGGAGTTCGTCGTCTTCCGGGGTTGAGCCCATGTCCGAGCCCTGGGGTCGGGCGAGGCGGAGTTCACCGTCTTCCGGGGCTGAGCCCGAGTCCGAGCCCTGGGTCGGGCGGAGCGGAGTTCGCCGTCTTCCGGGGCTGAGCCCGAGTCCGAGCCCTGGGTCGGGCGGAGCGGAGTTCGCCGTCTTCCGGGGCTGAGCCCGAGTTCGAGCCCTAGGTCGGGCGGAGCGGAGTTCGCCGTCTTCCGGGGCTGAGCCCGAGTCCGAGCCCTGGGGTCGGGCGAGGCAGAGTTTCCTATGACGCCCGAGGCCGACCTTGGCTGCTGTCAGCCTCACTCTGTCGGGTGGCTCAGCAATCGGAGCGGCGCAGGCGACGCTGTCCTCTTGTCAGACCGGTCAGTAGAGCGGTGAAGTGACCGCGGTCACTTCGGCTCTGTCAACTGGTGGGCGTGCGTCAGGATAAAGGTGTCAGGCCACATTTGCGTTAAATGCCCCTGCGATTTGGTCGGTCGATGTGGCGATGTGGCGAAGGTTGCTTCCTGGTGAAGACTAGGCCTCGGGCGAGCCGATAGTGTGCCTGTTGCTGGAGGGGGGGTCCTCGGGTGAGACGTAGGTTCTCCGGGGTCGGCTTCCCTTGCCCGAGGCTAGGCTCGGGCGAGGCACGATCGTGTCCCTTGAATGGACCGATCCTTGACTTAATCGCACCCATCAGGCCTTTGCAGCTTTGTGCTGATGGGGGTTACCTGCTGAGATTTAGGGGTCTTGAGGGTACCCCTAATTATGGTCCCCGACAGTAATCTTTCGAAATGTTGAGTCCAGTGATGTTCTGGTTGATCGAGTATGTGAATGCGATTTCAGAAAGAGTTCGAGTTTATAAATCCGATCACGTTCCATATATAAGGAAAACAAGACGTAAAATTTTTAGTTGAGTTGTTTTCTAGACGAATGTTCGGGTAGCGGCGAAATTCGTCTAGGCTCGACTAAATCAAATGTCGATTTCAAATATTGAGTTCAATCTCATTTTGGTTTGCCTTGTTTGCATTCCGCTTGGATTCAAATCCTAGAATTTTCTTACACGTGTATTTTCTTTTGGTCAAAAGTTAGAGAAGGAACAAAAATCTGAAATCTTCTTTATCTCGTCACACCCTAGTTTCTTCTCAAAATCTCTCCTAGGTACAACCGTCGCCCCCCTCCGGCCCTCCCTTACAGGGGCAAAGCTAGGATTTAAATCTAGAAGAGACAAATCAGATTAAGAGAGGCTACTAGAAGTTATTTTACACTATTTACATGGTGACTAGCTAAGAAAATTAAAGCTGTCTCCAGCAACGTCCCCTAAATTCCATCCTCTAAAGGAATATTCTGTGTCCTTTACAGTACCCTCTAAAAAATTTCATCCTCTATATTTTCTTCATCTCTAACGTTCTCTAAATTCGGTCCTCTATATCTACAGTGTTAACAGATTTCATTAACTATATTATTTTGTTTGCTATTTCACATAAAATCATAATTTTAATTTCTTTTGAGTTCAAAATTTAGATTGTAAATTGTGTTTTGAACTAGTAATTAGTAACCGTACATATAAAAAAAACACTTAAACTCGTTTCTTTCAATTACAAACAAAAAAGTAGGCCTATTACCTAACTGTTTCTCTCCTTCCTCTCACATCGTGTAGGCTCCAATCCTCCTTCCTTGCGAGTAGAGTTCCATCAAGTCAGGTGTAGGTCGATGAAGGCCCCCTATGCCAGGAACTTCGGGCGGCCACAACTTAGATGACCGTGGGAAATTTCAAGAAGCTGAATGCTACATGTTTGAGATCCTAGTGACGGTCAAAGCGGTTTTCTGGGCCTTCACCACCACCTTCTTGCTTCCCATGTCGCCGACGGTGCCTGCGCAATACATGACGCGGCGGTGCAGCCACATCTCCGTGGCCAAAGAGGAGCAGATGCGATGACAAGCGGATGATGGCGACAGATGGTGCTATGGCTGGCCCGAAGTCATCAACTACCACGACGCGGAAGTCTCCGAGTGACGCGGGAGCGAGGGGCGGACGCAGATAGCGGATGAAAGGTCGGACGCTAGATTTAGGTCTTTGTGTTGTGATGTGGTGGGGAGAAAGTCCTGAATAACCGCCGCTCGCACACCACGACCCCCGTCCCACAAGCCTTGCTCGGGCTTCAAGTGAAGGCCCTGGACCTCCAACGCCCCCGCTCGGCCGCTCCACATTTGCACTCTCCCTGTCCGTTTTCCCCACCCTCAGCACCAGCAGCACCGCCACCGTCGAAAGTCCATTCCACTATCGTCGTTGAGCCTCTAATGTCGCCTTGCCTGAGTGCGATGCACCGGGAAGCCGCCTCGGTTTCCTCTTTTCCCGACCTCTCCGCCATGTTCTCACTTAACCTCTTCCCTATGCAGTCTCGGAGTCATCGCCATCGTTCCAAGCCACCACCATGTTGTTGCCGCTTCCGAGGGGATTCTGAGTCTTGCCTTGAGGTAAGGAACTTCCCCTGCTCCCTCTGGTCCCCTCCCTTGCTCCCTGTCATGCGCAATTGCTTGTCGGAGCTGCTAGCACCACCGCCTTGCCGCCTCATCGTAGATCTCTAACCTCTGGTGCTCCCACCGTGGTTTGGTCCTCGCCACTAAATTCCCCAAACCCTCCCCAACCTCCCTAGACCACCCGACTACCTTAAGACCCCTAGAACCTTCGCTTCCTTTGTCTTCGGCGAGTTACCCACCCGATCGCGGGCAGCGCCATCTCGGATGGCCGTGGGAGAACGCCAGAGCCGGCTGCCTCGATCCCTGCCATTCACCCTAGATCCAATAGTTGGATTTTAATTAACCCGAGCCTAAACCTAACCGTCCGCCTGAGATTTAACGGCCCAGCAACCACCACGCCTGCACCCGCGTCCTTGCCCCTAGCCCCACACCACGCCCTCGGGCGATGCGAGAAGTTGTCAGCCGTCCGAGCCCCGCGCCACGCCATCGGGCAAGGCGAGAAGCCGTCTGGGCCCCGCATTACGCCCTCAGGCGAGCGTAGAATCCATCATCCGCTCGTGCCCGCCCTGTGCCCTCGGTCGAGATGAGAATCCCCGTTGTCTAACCCCCCATCTCCATTTCTTCTCTATGCTCGGTGTGGTGGTGCACGCCCTCGGTGTGTTGTGTCCACCCTCGGCGTGACTGTGCCCGTCCCGGCGCGGCCAACCCACGTGTCCCAGTGCAGCCCAGCCACCTAGCTTGATCCCGCCAACGCGCCTATAGCCCCTAATAACTAATTTTATATAATGAGGTTAAAATACAGACTTAGTTAATGAACATAGGAAACCCCTTAGCTACTGTTACTTCTGTTGAACCTGTGATTACTCTGTTGTGTATGTTTGTTGTATTGTTCATTTGCTATTCCCCAAGTGTATTGAATGAATGATTGTTTCACGTAGACAATGAGCAGTCTGCGTTTCCTAAGGGAGTTGCAGGAGAAGTCCTCGAGCAGGAGCTTGGTGAAGGCAAGTGTCCTCTAACCCATTATGTCCTATTTACTTTATAATTCACTCTCCCGCATACTATGATCAACCTAAGGATTTACTAGAATTTGCTTAACTTGTCCTCGATTACCTTTTCAGGATTGGGCTATTATGATCAATATCATGCTAGTGCTTTATCTTAATCAATGAACATGATGAGAAATACTTTATGATATGATGATTTATTCTGGATATGACGATGAACTTGTGACACTTTAGGGGGCTCGGGCTGTTTCCCGATTACCTCTCCATAAGTACTTGTTCGTTGAGAGGTAACTCGAGAAAACAGTGCAACCATGAGGGTGGTATGGGACACCCTTAGCTAATTAATTAGAGGAATCTGGGCTGTAGTTTGCTTTGTCGTTGTGCCGTCAATGGGGGTTGGGGCATAGTGCTTGCTTTGCTAAGGGTGGGGTGCTGGGTTCATTCGATTTGGTTTTGTTAGTCACCCCTTAGGGAGGAGTACTATGTTTGTACAACTGGCGAAACCTAATGGGCGGCTACACATCAGGGGAATCTTTGTAAAGGTTACATAGTGAAACCTTGCCGACTCACCTTGGGAGTGTTTAAGGGCTTGATCGACCTATGGCAAAAAGGGAACATGACTCATGGGTAAAGTGTGCGACCTCTGCAGAGGGTTAGAAACTGGTATATCTGCTGTGCTCATGATTAAGAGCAGCCTTGGGATCATCTTTGATTAGAGATACTCTGGATAATTTATGATGATGGTTTAATGATGATGGCTATACTTATGGATTCTGGTATTTTTCTCTTTGAGGAGGTGTCTTTTGGTATAACAACTTGGGTTCTATGATAAAAGTTCGCTTATACTAATAATAAATTCCTGACAAACTAAAAAAATTGTTTTGAACCTAACCTCATACAGCTAGTCCACTTCAGCCAAACGAGATATTTGCTGAGTACGTTGATGTGTAGTCACCCTTGCTTAAACACAAAACACCAGGTTATCCACATTGTAACCACTGCCCAGGAGAAGATGATGGCAACGCGGAGGACTTTGAGGAGTTCTGGACTAGATTAGTGGCAACCCCTAGTCAGCTTCCTGTGAAGGCCTTATCTTTACAGCGTTTTGCTTTGGCACTTTGATTACTCGTTAAGTTGATGACTGTGGATGTCTCTGACATCATGATGTAATAAATTAATACTTCTTTATGTTATTATTCGAGCACTGTGCGATGATGTACATTTATGTAATCGCTGTGTACATGAATTTCTGATCCCGACATATACATGGTTCACATTCAATTTGCCTTTTGAAACCGGGTGTGACAACATGGGCATTGAACGAGGCCTGGCCTCGCCCATGTCAAACTTTTCAGGATGTCCCTTGTGTACTTGCCTTGATGCAAAATGGTCCCTTCTTGGGTCTGCTTGATTTGCAACCCAAGGAAGTTTAGCTCGCCCATCATGCTCATCTCAAATTCCCTACTCATAAGATCCGAAAACGTGGAGAATGAGAAGAGCCAACAAAGATAATATCATCCACGTATATCTAGACTAAAAGGGTATCACTGCCATGCTTGAGGAGAAAAAGGGTTTTGTCCGCAGAGCCCATTTTAAAACCCTTTATAAGCAAGGAAGATTTCAAATGCTCATACCAGGCTCTAGGGGCTTATTTCAAACCATACAGAGTTTTTTGGAGTTTAAAAACATGGTTTGAATACTTGGAACTCTCAAAACTAGGGGGTTGCCTCGCATAGACCTTTTCCTCTATATACCCATTCAAAAAGGCACTTTTGTAATCCATTTGAAAAAGATTAAAACCCTTTGAAGCAGCAAAGGCTAAAAGGATTCTAATGGCTTCTAAACGAGCAATAGGGGAAAAGGTCTCATCATAACCTATACCCTCCTTTTGGCAAAACCCTTGGGCTACCAATCTTGCCTTGTTTCTCACTACCAACCCATACTCACTCTCTGTCTTTGAAAACCCATTTTTTACCTATGGGATGGTAGTTTGAAGGAGGTGTCACCAAAACCCAAACCTGATTTCTCTCAAAATTTTCAAGCTCCTCATGCATAACATTGACCAAGTTAGGATCAAACAAAGCGTGTCCAACATCCCGTGGCTCAAAAGAAGCAACAAAAGCTGAGTGAGTAAAATGAGACATCTGTTGATATATGGAATGAGTGACTTGCTCATCAATCTCACAAATCATCTGTTGAGGAGGGTGATTGCGCTAAACATGTTGTGGAGCCATCCTCGAAGAGGTAGCCTCCCTCTCAACATCAACCTCAGCTCCTCTAGTCTCAGCAGGAGCTGGCTCGAGTGGACCCCAAGTGGTGGAAGAAGCAGGGTCGGGTCCTTCAGCCAAAGTAGTGGAAGCAGGCTCGACTGGGGCAGCCGGTGGAGTCAGCTTGGGATCACCCTAATTTGTGTCGTCGTGCTCCTCCTCCACAAAGATAGTTTGTCCCATCTGATCTGGACTTGCAGTCTCAAAGACAGGGGATATATAAGGTGTAGTCTCATAGAATGTAACTTCACATGTCTCCATAATGCGGTTAGTCTCCAGGAAGAACACGATAAGCACGAGAATGTAATGCATAGCCTAGGAAAACCTCATCAGAAGACCGAGAACCAAATTTGTCCAAATTGCTCTATTTCAGCACAAAGCATTTGCAGTCAAACACCCTGAAATGACTAACATTGGGTGGCTGTCCAAACCGTAGCTCATATGAAGTCTTGTTTAAGAAAGCTCAAAGAAAGATGTGGTTCGACCCATGGCAAGCAGTGTTGATCGCTTTAGCCCAAAAACGCTTAGGAGTCGTATGCTCATCGAGCATTGTACCAGCCATATCAACAAGGTTCCGATTCTTGCGTTCAACAATACCATTCTGCCGAGGCACATACAGAGAGGAAAACTGATGCTCAAGTCCCAAAGAAGCACAAAAAGTCTCAAAATGAGTATTTTTGAATTCTTGCCATTGTCATTGCGTATAGCTCTCATGGCATTTTTGGGAAACTCATTTTGCAACCTAAGAATCAAATCTCTAGCATGAGTAAAAGCCTCACCCTTCGCCTTCATGAAGAACACCCAAGAATAGCGAGAAAAATCGTCAATGACCACAAGCACATATCACATCCCCCAAAAGAGCAAACCTGAGCTAGACCAACAGTGTTCATGTGAAGTAATTCGCCAAGCTGCAAGGTCATCACCTTAGTGACCAGTGAATAGGAAGCAACAACAATCTTGCTATGACGACAAGGGTGATAGACAAGATCATTCTCGAATTTCAACTTGGGCAATCCTTGGATCAGGTCAAGTGAGCTTAGTCTAGACAAAAGATCGAAGCTCAAATGACCTAGCCTCCTATGCCACTTCCAAAGCGAAGAAGAGGATCCTACCAGCAAACATCGAGAAGAGCTAGAAGAATGTGAAAAATCAGCACTAAAACTCGACCAAAAGGGGAAATCCGACAAACAAGATCCCCCTGGTCATCCAAAATCCAAGACAAGCCCTTTTAAAGCACACTTCATAGTCATCCTCAAGAAGTTGCAAAACAGAAAGCAGATTAAAATGCAATTCGAAATCAAAGAAACACCTCGAGGACAAAACTCTCATTCACTCGAACGGAGCCACGAGAGACAACCTTACCTCTCGACTTATCCCCAAATGTAATGTATTCCTTACCAATCATGGGGTAGAGGCTGGAGAACCATTTGTTGCTTTCGGTCATGTGGTGTAAACAGCCGAAATCCATGAGCCATATGTTCTCCAGACCTCTGTTTTGCATCAATATAAAGACATGGGGTGAGAAAATGGCACAACACTAGGGTTAGGATACTGAGAATAATACTAGTGCTATGGCATCTGCCCATAAAAAAACTGTGGTCCGCTAGCAAAGTAAGAACCAAAGCCACCGACATAGGGTCCTTAGCCATATGGCACACGACCATCACCCCGCCGAGCATGACCACCATGTGGTCTCTCCTCCAAAGGCCTAACAGCAAGAGGCAAATCACCTCTAGGCCTCGTAGGACGTCACAGAACAAGTTGAACATGAACACCATGAGAGGGGCAATTCATGTTCTTCCTGGTCGACTCAGAAACCTGCCGCTCATCTCTCTTCCTCCTAAAGAAAAAATCAACTAGATGCCCATCCCTCTCATAATATTCACAATGGAACCTCACCTCTCTCTTAGTTGGAATTTTCTTGTGTGAGGATGATTTCTTTTTGGATGGCTAAGGGGCTCTAGGAAGGGGATCACTAGATATGTCGAGAAGGGTGTCAAGTGTGTTCCTGAGATGATTTGGTTTTGGGAACCCACACTTGTTCCTGAGGAGTGGCTCTCAAAGGCTCCTCAATCACACCATCTCTCACAGAGGTGATAGGCTTAGGTTGAACGATTTTGATAAGCTTGGGAGTGGTTGAAGGTTTCTCTGATGGTTTCAATCCACTCCACTAACCAACCTTTCCAAAGCAAGCAACACTCCCATCCTTAGCAGCAAAGCCTAACCCCGGTCCGTCAGTTTCCCTCTTGAACTGACTGACCACCATGCCCAATTGGGGCTCACTGCACGACACCCAACTCAAGATTGACCAAAGGTATGCGTTTTCTTCCTCGATCTAGGTCTCGTCGTGTCTGCAGGACTCAAGAGCAGACTACAAACTCTCATAAAGTGCACACTGTGTAGGTACAGGGGCACTCACTGAGCTAGCCTTCTCAAGCAAGGCTATCCTAGTGTCTCTATCTACTAGTATGCAAGCTAGGACAAGTAGTACACACACTTAACAAGCTAGACCTAGATCTCAACTTGTCGCACTCATCTAGCAAGGTGGCATACTTGGTCTGCAAAGTTGTGATGTTTGACATGTTTAGAGCGCACTCATCACATTCGATCCCGTCAGATACCAAAACTAAAGCTCTCGCAGACCAAGCTCCCTAAGCGTGCTATCATATTTCAATTTAAAATCTTTTCTCTCACGAGCAGCAAGCCTATGCAATTTGTCTATACTAGCCAAAGTAGCCATCAACTTCTCTACCTCAGCGGCTAGATCATCAATGGAATGTGATACCTCAGTCGCAGAGGCATCATCGATGTCCTGGTTGTCGCCGCCCACTGCATCATCACCAAGGGCTATGGTGCAAAGGCCGCCTGCGGTGTCAGCGAGGAAGAAGATTCTGTTCAACTTATCCTCAACTCAACTGTCGGTCTCCTCGTCGCTCGAGGAAGACACTACGTCATTGGAGTTATGGTCGAGGGTGCTGAGGGAGGCGAGGAATCCATGCTCCTTGATCTTGGCCTTCTGTAGGTACTTCTTCTTGAGTGCCTCCTTGTCGAATCCTCCCTTGGACTTGTGCATGCCGGAGGTGCACTCCCACTTGCTCTTGCGCTGATTAGAGTGGTTGAGCGGGCCAACATCAGACTTGCCCTTCTTGGGCAACTAGCGACGAAGTGGTCGGGTCACCACAATTGAAGCATCCATCCTTGGACCTGCCACACTGCTAGTTCTGGTGGTTGTTGTGGAATCACGTGAATCGACTGGCCACCAACACCAGCTCCTCATCCCTAAGGCTCTCCACCTGCTCCTCTATGATAGACAACAAAGAAGAGCAGGTGATGGGTTAGAGGAGGAACCACCTCTAGAGACCAAGGCTATGGTGGGTGCACTAGGGTTCTCAATCTTGTCTCAAATCTGGTAGTCAATCTCTATGGACTTGAGCTTGCTAAACAGCTCGTTTGTAGTGAGAGACTCATAGTTGGGTGACTCAATGATCGCTGAGACCTTCACTTCCAAAACCTTCCAATCCAAAGCATGAAGTAGCTTGAGCGCTCTCTCATGATCATCATAGGGTAACTTTGCCATGTTGGCACACATCTTGTTCATGATGGACTAGAACCGAGAAAACATAGTGTGTATGGTCTCTCCAACCAACTGAATGAAGTTCTCGTGCTCTCACCGATACGTCTCAAAGAGTTCGATCTTCACATGATCATTGCCCTCATGGAATTTTCTTGAGGGTAGATCAGATCTCGTCAGCCATAGTCAAATGTCCATCTCACTCAAAATCACCCAACGAGAGGAACGAGAACAAAGCGTTGCGAGCTTTGTTGTTCGAATAATGAAACCCCACTTGAATTGGAGTGATTTGTTCACTTGCAACATTGAACACAACATCGAAGCAAATCTCCCAAACTTTGTACCATATACTCTAAAGATATGCCGACATGTGGATCTTCTAGTATGGGTAGTTGGTCCCATCGAATAATGGTGGCTTGCCAACACCATGTTCCATAATGTTGCCTTTGCGGATTTCGAACCGGTTAGGGAAGGGAAATCCTTAACCGGCTCTGATACTGATTATAGGACCGATGAGGCAACAATAAGGGGTAGGTGAATGGGAGCCACTAAAAATTCTTGACTAGCGAGCACGTGACTTTGATCCCAAAGATCATTGGGGAAGCCCTCTAGGGACACAAAATAGCAGATCAGAGTGCAGCACAGACTAGTGTTGTTTGTATGCACCAAAAACCCTAAGAACTACAGACCTAGCTTCCTGCAAAATATCAGAGTAAAAACACTATATCAGAGTAAAACACTAGAAAGTCGAGGCGGCGGTGTCGACCTTACGTCCGGCAATGACACGCACACGGGCGGCAGTGCCAGGCACTAAAAAATTCCCAAAATAATCTCAGACTTCACAAAAAGTTTGCATGGGGTAGAAGATGTATAGTGGTGAAGTATGAACCCGAACAAATAAAAAATTGAAGGGTGGATCAGTAAACCTGAGAGGGCTGGGGTTTTGTTGGGGTTTTCTCAAAACGAACTCAAATGAGAATCAACTCGGATCACGTCCAAGAACAACACCATGAGGGTATGTAGTGATCCAAAAAGTTTATCTCTACCCAAATCAATCTTAAATAGCCCCTGTCACAAGAACTCGAAGGTTCTCTACAAATCCACAAGAGAAGGGGAAGGCAGGATCCAAGAACACAGGACTTCAGAATTTCAGCAAGGATCAAAACTGAGATTCAGAAGTGACCAAAACTTATGGGCTATACTGGCGACCCTTCCTCGGATTAAACTTGCAAAAAAACATAGTCAACAGGTACAAAACCGCTGCGGATCCCTTGGGCCTCAGCTGAACTGGTGACTATCTAGGGAGAAAACTATGAGTTCTAAAACAAGAAGCCTAAACAAATGGCAACCAAGAGATGTCTGTAACATCAGCTATCACCTCTATATATAGTGGGTTATTCCCATTTCCTAAACTATCTATATTTACATAGAGCATATCTGAAAGTCGCCTAGAGGGGGGGGGTGAATAGGCAGAATCTAAAAATTACAAACTTAAGCACTCACTACAAGCCGGGGTTAGCGTTAGAAATAAAATCGAGTCCGAAAAGAGAGGGCAAAAACAAATCACAAGCAAATGAAGAGTGTGACATGGTGATTTGTTTTACCGAGGTTCGGTTCTTGCAAACCTACTCCCCGTTGAGGTGGTCACAAAGACCGGGTCTCTTTCAACCCTTTCCCTCTCTCAAACGGTCACCTAGACCGAGTGAGCTTTTCTCCTCAATCAAATGGGACACTTAGTCCCCATAAGGACCACCACAACTTGGTGTCTCTTGCTTTGATTACAAATGACTTGGGAACAAGGAATGGGGAAGAAGAAAAGCGATCCAAGCGATAAGAACTCAAATGAACACAAATATCTCTCTCTCACTAGTCACTAATTGTTTGGAGTGATCTTTAGACTTGAAAGAGGATTTGATCTCTTGTTTGTGTCTTGGAGTGAAGTCTAGAGCTCTTGTATTGAATGCAATGGCTGAAAACTTGGATGCCTTGAATGTGTGGTGGTTGGGGGTATTTATAGCCCCACCCACCAAAATGGCCGTTGGGGAGGCTGTCTGTCGACAGGCGCACCGGACAGTCCGGTGCGCCACCGGACACTGTCCGGTGTGCCAGCCACGTCATCCAACCATTAGGGTTCGACCGTTGGAGCTTCTGACTGCTGGGCCACCAGACAGTCCGGTGGTGTACCGGACAGGTCCTGTTCACTGTCCGGTGCACCTTCTGGCGCCTGCTCTGACTCTGCGTGCGCAGTCCACACTGTTCACTGTTCACTTTTGCAGTCGACCGTTGGCACAGTAGTCGTTGCTCCCGCTGGCACACCGGATAGTTCGGTGCTACACCGGACAGTCTGATGAATTATAGCGGAGTGGCATTTCTAGAAACCCGAAGCTGAGCAGTTCGGAGTGATTCTCCTTGGTGCACCGGACACTGTCTGGTGGCACACCGGATAGTCCGGTGCGCCAGACCAGGGCAGCCTTCAGTTGTCTTTGCTCCTTTAATTTGAACCCTTTCTTTTGACTTTGTATTGGTTTGTTGTAAACCTTTGGCACCTGTAGAACATATATTCTAGAGCAAACTAGTTAGTCCAATTGTTTGTGTTGGGCAATTGAACCACCAAAATTATTTTGGAAAAGTTTGACCCTGTTTCCCTTTCAATCTCCCCCTTTTTGGTGATTGATGCCAACACAAACCAAAGCAAATATATAAGTGCAGAATTGAACTAGTTTGCATAAGGTAAGTGCAAAGGTTGCTTGGAATGAAACCAATCTAATTATTTCTACTAGATATGTATGGATTGTTTTCTTCTTATTTAAAATTTTGGACCACGCTTGCACCACTAGTTTTGTTTTTGCAAATTCTTTGTAAAATTCTTTTCTAAAACCTTTTTGCAAATAGTCAAAGGTATATAAGTAAGATTTCGAGAAGCATTTTCAAGATTTTGAAATTTTCTCCCCCTGTTTCAAATGCTTTTCCTTTGACTTAAACAAAACTCTCCCTCAATGAAATTCTCTTCTTAGTCTTCAAGAGGGTTTTACAAATTTTTGAAGATACTAGAACTTTCTCCCCCTTTTGAGAACACATTAAGATACCAATTTGAAAACTTCATTTTTAAAATTCGTTGGTGGTGGTGCGGTCCTTTTGCTTTGGGCTAATACTTTCTCCCCCTTTGACATGAATCACCAAAAACGGATACTTGTGAGTGAAATATAAGCCCTTTTACTTTCTCCCCAATGGTAAACAAATAAATATGAGTGAAGATTATACCAATGTGGAGAGATGGCGGAATACCGGCAAAGAGTAGATAATACCAATGGAGTTGAGTGGAAGCGTCGTCTTTGCCGAATACTCCATTGCCCTTTCAATTCTATGACTAAACATGAGAATACACTTGGAAACACATTAGTCATAGACATAAAAGAGATATGATCAAAGGTATATATAAATGAGCTATGTGTGTAAAGTATCAATCAAAGTTCCTAAAATCAAGAATATTCAGCTCATTCCTAAGTTTGGTAAAGGTTTTCTCATCTAGTGGTTTGGTAAAGATATCAGCTAATTGTTCTTTGGTGTTAATATAGGCTATCTCGATATCCCCCCTTTGTTGGTGATCTCTCAAAAAGTGATACCGAATGGCTATGTGCTTAGTGCGGCTGTGTTCAACGGGATTATCCGCCATGCGGATGGCTCTCTCATTATCACATAGGAGAGGGACTTTGCTAAATTTGTAGCCATAGTCCCTGAGGGTTTGCCTCATCCAAAGCAATTGCACGCAACAATGGCCTGCGGCAATATATTCGGCTTCGGCGGTAGAAAGAGCTACTGAGTTTTGTTTCTTTGAAGCCCAAGACACCAGGGATCTCCCTAGAAACTGACAAGTCCCTGATGTGCTCTTCCTATCAATTTTACACCCTGCTCAATCAGCATCTGAATATCCTAATAAATCAAACGAGGATCCCTTGGGGTACCAAAGACCAAACTTAGGTGTATGAACTAAATATCTCAAGATTCTCTTCATAGCCCTAAGGTGAACTTCCTTAGGATCGGCTTGGAACCTTGCACACATGCATACGGAAAGCATAATATCCGGTCGAGATGCACATAAATAGAGTAAAGATCCTATCATCGACCGGTATACCTCTTGATCTACGGATTTACCTCCCATGTCGAGGTCGAGATGCCCATTGGTTCCCATGGGTGTCTTGATGGGCTTGGCATCCTTCATTCCAAACTTGGTGAGTATGTCTTGAATGTACTTAGTTTGGCTGATGAAGGTGCCCTCTTGGAGTTGCTTGACTTGAAATCCTAGAAAATACTTCAACTCCCCCATCATAGACATCTCGAATTTCTGTACCATGATCCTACTAAACTCTTCACAAGTAGATTTGTTAGTAGACCCAAATATGATATCATCAACATAAATTTTGCAATAGTTTTAGTAAAGAGAGTAGGATTGGCTTTACCGACTTTGAAGCCATTAGTGATAAGAAAATCTCTTAGGCATTCATACCATGCTCGTGGGGCTTACTTGAGCCCATAAAGCGCCTTTGAGAGTTTGTAAACATGGTTAGGGTACTCACTATCTTCAAAGCCGGGAGGTTGCTCAACATAGACCTCCTCCTTGATTGGTCCATTGAGGAAGGCACTCTTCACGTCCATTTGATATAGCTTAAAGCCATGGTAAGTAGCATAGGCAAGTAATATGCGAATTGACTCAAGCCTAACTACGGGTGCATAGGTTTCACCAAAATCCAAACCTTCGACTTATGAATAACCCTTGGCCACAAGTCGTGCTTTGTTCCTTGTCACCACACCATGCTCATCTTGCTTGTTACGGAATACCCACTTGGTTCCTACAACATTTTGGTTAGGACATGGAACTAAATGCCATACCTCATTCCTCGTGAAGTTGTTGAGCTCCTCTTGCATCGCCAGCACCCAATCCGAATCTTTAAGTGCATCCTCTACCCTGTGTGGCTCAATAGAGGAGACAAAAGAGTAATGTTCACAAAAATGAGCGACTCGAGATCGAGTGGTTACCCCCTTATGAATATCACCGAGGATGGTGTTCACGGGGTGATCTATTTGAATCGCTTGGTGGACTCTTGGGTGTGGCAGTCTTGGACCCTGTTCATCTTCCTTGTCTTGATCATTGTCATCTCCCCCTTGATCATTGTCCTCCTCTTGAGGTGGCTCATCCTCTTGATCTTCATTTTCATCATCTTGAGCTTGCTCCTCATCTTGGGTTGGTGGAGATGCTTGTATGGAACATGAAGGTTGATCTTGTGTTTGTGGAGGCTCTTCGGATTCCTTAGAACACACATCCCTAATGGACATGTTCCTTAGCGCGACGCACGGAGCCTCTTCATCATCTAGCTCATCAAGATCAACTTGTTCTACTTGAGAGCCGTTAGTCTCATAAAACACAATGTCACAAGAAACTTCAACTAGTCCAGTGGACTTGTTAAAGACTCTATATGCCCTTGTGTTTGAGTCATAACCAAGTAAAAAACCTTCTACAGCCTTAGGAGCAAATTTAGATTTTCTACCTCTCTTAACAAGAATAAAACATTTACTACCAAAGACTCTAAAATATGAAACATTGGGCTTTTTACCAGTGAGGAGTTCATATGATGTCTTCTTGAGGATTCGGTGAAGGTAGAGATGGTTGATGGCGTAGCAAGCGGTGTTGATTGCTTCCGCCCAAAACCGGTCTGAAGTCTTGTACTCATCAAGCATGGTCCTCGCCATGTCAAGTAGAGTTCTATTCTTCCTCTCCACTACACCATTTTGCTGTGGCGTGTAGGGAGAAGAGAACTCATGCTTGATGCCCTCCTCCTCAAGGAAGCCTTCAATTTGAGAGTTCTTGAACTCCGTTCCATTGTCGCTTATAATCTTTTTGATCCTTAAGCCGAACTCGTTTTGAGCCCGTCTCAAGAATCCCTTTAAAGTTTCTTGGGTTTGTGATTTTTCCTACAAAAAAAACACCCAAGTGAAGCGAGAATAGTCATCCACAATTACAAGACAATACTTACTCCCGCCGATGCTTATGTAAGCGACCGGGCCGAATAAATCCATGTGGAGTAGCTCAAGCGGCTTGTCGGTCGTCATGATGTTCTTGTGTGGATGATGGGCATCAACTTGCTTTCCTGCTTGACATGCGCTACAAATCCTTTCTCAAAATGAACATTGGTTAGTCCCAAAATGTGCTCTCCCTTTAGAAGCTTGTGAAGATTCTTCATCCCAACATGGGCTAGTCGGCGATGCTAGAGCCAACCCATATTAGTCTTAGCAATTAAGTAAGTGTCGAGTTCAGCTCTATTGAAATCAACTAAGTATAGCTGACCCTCTAACACTCCCTTAAATGCTACTGAATCATCACTTCTTTTAAAGACAGTAACACCTAAATCTGTAAAAAGATAGTTGTAACCCATTTTGCATAATTGAGAAACCGAAAGCAAATTGTAATCTAATGAATCTACAAGAAAAACATTGGAAATAGAATGGTCAGGTGATATAGGAATTTTACCAAGTCCTTTGACCAAACCTTGATTTCCATCCCCGAATGCGATAGCTCTTTGGGGATCTTGGTTTTCCTCATAGGAGGAGAACATCCTTTTCTCCCCAGTCATGTGGTTTGTGCACCCGCTATCAATGATCCAACTTGAGCCCCCAGATGCATAAACCTACAAAACAAGTTTAGGCCTTGTTCTTAGGTACCCAAACGGTTTTGGGTCCTTTGACATTAGAAACAAGCACCTTGGGTACCCAAACACAAGTCTTTAACCCCTTGCGTTTGCCCCCAACATATTTGGCAACTACTTTGCCTGATTTGTTAGTGAGCACATAAGAAGCATCAAAAGTCTTAAATGAAATATTAGGTCCATTTGATGCAATAGGAGATTTCTTTTTAGGCATTTTAACATGAGTAGAACGCCTAGAGCTAGAAGTCTCATTCTTATAAATAAAAGCATGGTGAGAAACAAAATGAGTCTTCTTTGCATGAATTATCCTAATCTTATCCTCAGGATAACCAGCAGGATATAAAATATAGCCCTCGTTATCCTGTGACATGGGAGCCTTGCCCTTAACAAAATTGGACAATCTTTTAGGGGCATTAAGCTTGACATTGACTCCCTGTTGGAAGCCAATGTCATCCTTAATTCCAGGGCGTCTCCCACTATAAAGCATACTATGAGCAAATTTAAAATTTTCATTTTCTAATTCATGCTCGGCAATTTTAGCATCTAATTTTGCTATATGATCATTTTATTGTTTAATCATAGCAATGTGATCATGGATAGCATCAACATAAACATCTCTACATCTAGTGCAAATAGAGACATGACTAACAATAGATGTAGAGGGTTTACAAGCATTTAATTCATCAATCTTAGCATGTAAAATAGCATTCTCATCTCTAAGATTGGAAATAGAAACATTGCAAACATTTAAATCTTTAGCTTTAACAATTAATTTTCATTCTCAATTTTAAGGCTAGAAAGTGATTCATTCAGCTTGTCAATCTTAGCAATTAAACTAGCATTATCATTTTTAAGGTTGACAAGAGAATCATCACAAACATTTAATTTCTCAACCTTAGCAATTAATTTGGCATTTTCATTTCTAAGGTTAGAGATAGTGTCATGGCAAGTGCTTAGCTCACTAGTCAATTTTTTACATTTCTCTACTTCCTGAGCATAAGCATTTTTAACCTTAACATGCTTTTTGTTTTCTTTAATAAGGAAGTCCTCTTGGCTATCCAAAAGTTCATCCTTCTCATGAATAACACTAAGCAACCCATTCAATTTTTTCTTTTGTTGCATGTTTAGGTTGGCAAAAAGTGTAAGCAAATCATCTTCATCATCACTAGAACTAGCCTTATCACTAGATGTTGTATATTTTGTAGAGGCTCTAGATTTTACCTTCTTCTTCTTGCCGTCTTTTGCCATGAGGCACTTGCGGCCGACGTTGGGGAAGAGGAGGCCTTTGTTGACGGCGATGTTGGCGGCGTCCTCGTCGGAGGAGGAGTCGGTGGAGCTCTCGTCGAAGTCCCACTCCCAGCAAACATGGGCATCACCGCCCTTCTTGTAGTACCTCTTTTTTCCTTCCTCTTTCCCTTCTTGTCGTCGCCCCAGTCACTATCACTAGATAATGGACATTTAGCAATAAAATGACCGGGCTTACCACACTTGTAGCAAACCTTCTTGGAACGGGGCTTGTAATCTTTCCCCTTCCGTTGCTTGAGGATTTGATGGAAGCTCTTGATGATGAGCGCCATCTCCTCATTGTCGAGCTTGGAGGCGTCGATGGGGACCCGACTTGGTGTATAATCCTTCTTTTCTTCTCCGTCGCCTTGAATGCGATGGGTTGCACCTTGGGTGTTGAGGTGGCGCCTCGCTCGATGATTTGTTTGGAGCCTTTGATCATCAATTCAAAGCCCACAAACTTTCCTATAACCTCCTCGGGAGACATTAGCTTGTATCTAAGATCACCACGAATTAATTGAACTTGTATAGGATTAAGAAAAACGAGTGATCTTAGAATAACCTTGACCATTTCATGGTCATCCCATTTTGTGCTCCCGAGGTTGCGCACTTGGTTCACCAAGGTCTTGAGCCGGTTGTACATGCCTTGTGGCTGCTCCCCTTGGTTGAGCATGAATCGACCGAGCTCCCCCTCGATCGTTTCCCGCTTGGTGATCTTGGTCACCTCATCTCCTTCGTGCGCGGTCTTGAGCACGTCCCAAATCTCCTTGGCGCTCTTCAACCCTTGCACCTTATTATACTCCTCTCGACTTAGAGAGGCGAGGAGTATAGTAGTGGCTTGGGAGTTGAAGTGCCGGATTTTATCACTTGTGTGGAGTGAGGTTAGGTGATGCCTCATTTTATCACTCCACATACAATAATCTTCACCGTAAAAAACCGGTGGTTTTCCTAATGGGACGGAAAGTAATGGAGTACATTTAGGAATGCGAGGGTAGCGTAAGGGGATCTTACTAAACTTCTTGCGCTCATGGCGCTTAGAAGTGACGGACGGTGCGTCGGAGCCGGAGGTAGATGGCGATGAAGAGTTGGTCTCGTAGTACACCACCTTCTTCATCTTATTTTTCTTGTCGCCGCTTCGATGCGACTTGGTATGTGAAGGGGATCCCTTCCCCTTGTTGCCAGACTCTCCCGATGGAGTCTTCCCGTGGCTTGTGGCGGGCTTCTCGCCGGTCACCACCTCCTTCTTGGTGTGATCTCCCGACATCACTTCGAGCGGTTAGGTTATAATGAAGTACCAGGCTTTGATACCAATTGAAAGTCACCTAGAGGGGGGGGGGTGAATAGGCAGAATATGAAAATTACAAACTTAAGAACTCACTACAAGCCGGGGTTAGCGTTAGAAATAAAATCGAGTCCGAAAAGAGAGGGCGAAAACAAATCACAAGAAAATGAAGAGTGTGACACGGTGATTTGTTTTACCGAGGTTCGGTTCTTACAAACCTACTCCCCATTGAGGTGGTCACAAAGACCGGTCTCTTTCAACCCTTTCCCTCTCTCAAATGGTCACCTAGACCGAGTGAGCTTTTCTCCTCAATCAAATGGGACACTTAGTCCCCACAAGGACCACCACAACTTGGTGTCTCTTGCTTTGATTACAAATGACTTGGGAACAAGAAATGGGGAAGAAGAAAAGCAATCCAAGCGACAAGAACTCAAATGAACACAAATATCTCTCTCTCACTAGTCACTAATTGTTTGGAGTGATCTTTGAACTTGGGAGAGGATTTGATCTCTTGTTTGTGTCTTGGAGTGAAGTCTAGAGCTCTTATATTGAATGCAATGGCTGAAAACTTGGATGCCTTGAATGTATGGTGGTTGGGGGTATTTATAGCCCCACCCACCAAAATGGCCGTTGGGGAGGCTATCTGTCGATGGGCGCACCGGACAGTCCGGTGCGCCACCGGACACTGTCCGGTGTGCCAGCCACGCCATCCAACCGTTAGGGTTCGACCGTTGGAGCTTCTGACAGCTGGGCCACCGGACAATCCGGTGGTGCACTGGACAGCCCGGTGGTGCACCGGACAGGTCCTGTTCACTGTCTGGTGCACCTTCTGGCGCCTGCTCTGACTCTACGCGCGCACTCCGCACTGTTCACTATTCACTTTTGCAGTCGACCGTTGGCACAGTAGTCATTGCTCCCGCTGGCACACCGGACAGTCCGGTGCTACATCGGACAGTCCGATGAATTATAGCGGAGTGGCAGTTCCAGAAACCCGAAGCCGAGCAGTTCGAAGTGATTCTCCCTGGTGCACCGGACACTATCCGGTGGTGCACCGTGCCACCGGACAGTCCGGTGCGCCAGACCAGGGCAACCTTCGGTTGTCTTTGCTCCTTTAATTTGAACCCTTTCTTTTGACTTTGTATTGGTTTGTTGTGAACCTTTGGCACCTGTAGAACATATATTCTAGAGCAAACTAGTTAGTCCAATTGTTTGTGTTAGGCAATTCAACCACTGTCACACCCGGTTTTGGAAGGTAAACCGAATGCGAACCATGTACGTGCCAGGATCAGAAATTCACGTACACAACGATTACATAAATGACTCATCATAGCACAATGCTTCAAATAATAATAAAAAGTAAGAAATAATACTAAAGACAAGAGTCATTTACATAATATAAATCAAAGTACACAGAATCGAAACATAGCAACGTAAATAAACCCACCACAGGCAGCTGACTGGGGGAGGTCGCTAGCCTAATCCTCGAACTCGTCGAAGTCCTGCAACTCCTGGAGATCCGCCTCGACGCCTTCTTTTTTACCTGAGCATAGATTGCACCAAAGGCAACCTGGTGTTTTGTGAAAGCAAGGGTGAGTACACATCAACATACTCAACAAATGTCCCATTTGGCTGAGGTGGACTTGCTTTATGTGGGGTTAAGCTCAAGCAGTTGCTTTTAGTTGGTCAGATATTTATTATTAATGCAAGCCAAGTATTAGCAATAACCAATCCATGAACCACTTCCTCCTCGATGAACATCATTATCATCATCGAACCAAAAACCATAAATAGAACCATTGAATCTCAGGTCATCTGTATCTCTAATCAAAGAGGATCCCAAGGCTGCTCATAACCGTGAGCACGGCTGATATATCAGTTTCATAACACTCTGCAAAGGTTGCGCACTTTACCCATGAGCCATGATCCCCTTTCTACCTGAGGATCGCAACTCCCCATTGATCACTTCCAAGGTGAACTGGCAGGGTCTCACTACATGGCTTTTCCCTAGGGTCCTCACTATGCGAATGTTGGAAATGACCATTGCATAAAGTCCATCTAACGTCCCAAAACCTATACCTCTGCCCTCAGGAAAAAGCCGTGGGACGATGCCCGTACCCAGATCCCTGAGCGAGAATATAGGAGCCATAACATATGCCTCCGTTTCCTAATGACCAAAAACCAGCACCCAACATAGGACTTCCCTAATTACTTGGCCAAGGGCGTCCCATACCACCCTCATGGTTGCACTGTTTTCCCAGGGTGTCGCTCCCCGAACAGGTCCTTACGGAGAGGCACTCAGGAAACAGCCTGAGTCCCCTAAAGTATCACAGGACCATCATCGGGATAACATCGTCGTATCATAAGTAATCACATCATATTCATTGATTAAAGTAAAGCAATAGCATGAAGCTAACCATAATAACCCAAAAGATAATCAAGGACAAGGTAAATACAAAGCTAGTCAATCTTTTGGTTTCAATTAAGTAATGCGGGACAGTGAATTATAAGTGAATGGGACATAATAGGTCAGAGGACACTTGCCTTTACCAAACAGATGCTCAGGGTCTTCAATCTCGTAGAACTTGAAGAGCTTGATCTCAGGACCAGTGATTCACCAAATCTTGATCGTCGATTCCTCGAAGCTCAAGAATAGATCGCAATCTATTCGCGGCACATAGTGAATACAAACAGGCACAAACAAACAAAACATATATATGCATAAGAACATTACACCATTCAAATAAAAACATAACAAAACATGCAAAATGAAATAGAGCGCGCTACTATGGTCACGCGAGGAAAGGAAATGCGATAGTCGGAGCTACGGTCGAGAGGTTATCGCATTTACGCTAAATAGGTATTAATTAGAACATTCAATTCGACATAACAATCTTAATTCACCGTTATCAAATGTAAATTAAAACTACTACTTAGTTTCGACCAATCTTAATATTTTAATAGTGGACGACTGAATGGATACTTAATTAACTAGCATGAGTGATTATAAGCGAGTAGTTTAATATCACGCACAGACAGCGCGCGATCTACGTGCACGAACAACACGACAACGAGTACAATACGTGTGAAACAACACGACAGTGTGTGGAACGACGCACGGACACGCGCGACATGGCACGCTGACGACGCACGAAAACAGTGCGCGCGACCAGCGCGAACGACGCGCGAACCAGCACGACATCACGTGCGGAACAACTCACACGACAGGCGAGAAAGACTAAATAGGTGACGTGTTTATACTAAACAATTATTAAATAAGTAGTTAAGTTAATACTAGCCATGTTTATGTTTATCATAAAAGCGCAAGTTGAACACTACATATTTAATCTAATTAGAATATTAATCTAACAACTATTAGTCGAGCAAACCTTAAGTTAACTATCTAAAATATGCGACCTGATGAATTAACATTATTAACATGAGCATTTATAAGCGACAACAATTTATTATCACGTGCAGATGCCGCGCGACACACGAACTAGACGCGCGGCACGAACACGCGAAGGAAGTGACGACGACGCACAAACAGCGCGCGAATGACACGCGAACACGCGCGCGACAACATGCGAGCAATGCGATAGTGCGCGAACAATGCGCAACGACGCACAGACACACGTGACTTAGCGTGCGGACCACGCGCGGCTACACAAGCGATCCTCACGCGTGATACGTGCGGACAACGCTTGCGAAACAGCATGCGCGACAGCACGCACGACACATGCGAATGACGCACGCGACACGCGAGGAAAGCTAAACAGACATCACGTTTACATTAAACAAATACTAGTTGAAAACATCTGAGTCGGCACTAACCACATTAATTTGCATATATAAAATCACGATTTAAAACTATACCTTAATAATATTTAGTATGTCGTTCAAATAAACCTCAGATTAACTATCTAATTAACGAAAACATGTGTTGCGGCCAAACAATATTACTAACACCTAGTCGAGGTTATTATGAAGTCGTTACGACTGAAACGAGTCGAGACGGACTCGCAACACAATGTATATATTGAATAACTAGCGTTTCTTGGATTTATGCTACGTAACGTGATTCTATTGGTTGAAAGCTGACCACACCCAAGACCACACAAACAGTGCCATAGCCACAAAAGATCGCAAGGGGTGGGATCTAAATGTGGCTGCTCCTTCAACCTCCTTACGATTCTCTCTCTCAGGACTGCAGGGAAGCACCAACCGCCATGGGAGGGGCACACGCTAGGGGCAGGGAGGGTAACTCGCCGAGGCGAAGAAGAACGACGCCCGACCAAGGAGGAGCTCGGCGAGGGTGGGATCGTGGAAGGGGGATGAGCAGTCGCACCGTTGGCAGCCGCGGCAGACCCAGGACTGCTGCTGTCGTGCCCAGGGGTAGAGGGAGAGGGGAAGAAGAGGGATAGGGGCGGCCTGATCTTGAGGGGGAGTGGCGAGAGGGAGTTCTGGTCGGTGCCGCTAGAGGAGGTAGCCAGGGGTGCGCCTGGGATAGAGGTGTGCGTCCACTGGAGTCGCACGGGCGGGCCATGGCTAGCCGCAGTGTGAGCCAGGCGAGGCGCGGCTGCATGCCAGAGGAGCGGCGGCGCGGGCGCGGCCATGCTGGAGCGCAGGGGATGACGGCTCGAGGAGGCATGCTGCCATCAAGCGGTGGCTCAAGGCAGCGATGGTTTCTCAAACAATGGAACGTAACAGAGAGAGCATCCATGAGGAAGAAGGGGAAGAGGGGCCACGCAGGGTCTGCTCGGCCATGGGACTCACCTGTGTCGATGGCGATGTACTGGAGAGGAGGAGGACCGTACGAAGGTAATGGTAACCGTGCCGAAGAGATGCCTGCACTGAGGGATTTGGATCTGAGGAGGAAGTGACAAGGGGTTATGTGATGGCAGGGGTATGTATATATAAGAGAATGTGGGAGGCGGTTGCCAAGTTTGCCGCGTATCGCGTTCTGGCAGAGCGAGAGAGACTGTTGCGCGAGACAGTACAAGATGGAGACGGAGTTAGATGGGTGGTGGGCATTGAAGGGGGGGGGGTAGACGGGGATAGACGAGGCTAGCCGACGTGAGCAGCATGCCATTCGCGAGGGGAAGCGGTTTGGTGATCTCGCGAAAAAGGGTACGAGATCTGGAACAGGTTCGATGAGAGGAAGAAATATATATGTATATTATCGAGTTTCCAAGATTTTGTAGTTTTCACAAATAGTAAATTTAGGTATTTAATTAATATTATAGAGACTAAAATTCATATTTAATACTCGAAGAAATGTTTCAGAAATGTTTCGAAGGTTCCCGAAAAATTCTGGAAACAAGATCAAGGTAATTCGATATAGTTTGAATAACCTTTGCACTCATAAACGCTAGGCAACAAAATGAATGCAACAATCAAAGCTTCTCCAGGATTTTATTTTACTACGCCAAATACTCATATATATATATATATATATAATAAAATAACTCACCATTATTTAGAAAAGGAGAAGAAAAGCAAGTAAAGAAGAGGGTAACACCTGAATTTGGTGGGTATTAGAAAAGAAATTTTATACCCCCAAATTCAGGGTGTTACAACCACCAAAATCATTTTGGAAAAGGTTTGACCCTATTTCCCTTTCAATATCCACTCCACCGGGCCGAAATGGAACAACTCCTAGGTTTTTGATCCGACGGCCACACGCTCCACACAAATTTGCTTTGCCTTGACACACCCTTCGCTATGATGCCACATGTCACCCACTGATTCCCACTAGAATCACCGCCGTTGAGTTTTGAGGCCCAAACTCAGCAAAACCCACCATCCACAACATTAGGTGGTTTTGAGACCCAAACCACAAAACCAATGTCCGCGTGCGCGTCCCCCACGTCTTGGACATGTGTCCCACCAGTCCTCGACTGTGCTGGCAACATAGCCCACTCCGCCATGTCCTTATGAGACTGCGTGTTCTAGGTGTCAGCCACCATGGCTGGTCACCCGGCTGCTCTAGTTCGTCAGCCAAGACCCAGCACTCGTCCTTCACCACTCCTGATCCATCAGCTCGAGCCCGCATGACCTTCACCTCAGCCGTCGACCACCGTCCCTGTGCTCCACACCTGCACACCACAAGCTGACAAACATGGTTGCACATACACATAACTCACACTCTGGTCAGTCCACTGACTAATCCAGAGTGCTACCCATTGACAATCACTAATCATCAACCCGAACCATAAGGGACAACTCAACCTTGTGTTTGCATAGCGAGGTTGAGGCTCATGAAAAGAGAATTAGAAAGGAGCTTGAGAAGCAAGATCTGCTAAACATAAAGGTTTTCCTTAGTTACACTAAGAAAGTTCATGCTACCTTCCATGATGCATTGCTAATCTTGTGTTCGCATAGGGAGGTTGTGGCTCATGAAAAGAGAATTAGAAAGGAGCTTGAGAAGCAAGATTTACTGAACATAAAGGTTTTCCTTAGTTACACTAAGAAAGTTCATGCTACCTTCCATGATGCATTGCTAATCTTTTTTGTATTTTTGCAGAGAGAAGAACAAATGCGGAGGGAAATGGAGAGTCAAGATCATGAGATATGTAAGGAAGAGGATATATTGATGCGTGGAAGGCAAAGGGAACAAGAGAAAATCCACTAGGAACAAAGGCGTGAACACAAGCATATGGAGAAGTGTATGCAGAAATAATCTATATGATACCAAAAAAATGTTGATGCCTCTCTTCCATTGAGGGAAATTGGGATATCATTCACTGCTATGGATTTAATTTTGTTTAGCAAACGTTATATAATTTTGTACCATTGCGATGCACGGACATCATACTAGTTAGCCCACAAGGAGGAGCTAAAACAGGCTAAACCCAAACCTTTCCACCATATGCCCTCACGTTGTGCCCTTTCCACATGAACCTCTCCCTCCCCATTCCCCTCTATCGCCGCTGTCGTAGTCCCCGTTCATGCCCTCCCCTCCTCCTCTACCCCGTCATCGCTTTTGAGTCCACCTTCTTTTCTTGACACCAGATCCGCCTTGGATGGACAAGATGGTGGCTTACATGATTTCTTTTCTCAAGGGGGCTCTTCGTTGTTGTTTGCCCATTTCCATGGTTCTACTGCATGGAAATTGCTAGCGACTTATAAACCCCGTCTACTTAGTTGACTTGCCCAAATTCCAAAGTCTCCAATGAGAGACAGAAATCTCACCCTGTTGGCTGAGAAAATTTTGACACACCTAATCCCTTATATATATATTGGGAACCTAGGGCTTCCAATAGTTACAGAAAGCCCCAACCGCCTCCCTACCACCGAACCAGTCTGGCCGCTAGCCCCCTCCCGCATGCGTCACATTCCTTGCGTGCACACAGTTTGTTTCCATTTGTATGCGCGAGAAATTAGTAAGCATATCCGTTAACTATTGCATGCATGGAAACAAAAAAAAATCTGATTCGAATGCTTTATTCCAGACATAAATATAGAATCTCTATAATAGCCATGCAGATAGACTCGTTAGAAACATTTGATGAAATATACTGCTACTAACTATGCTACACTGTGTAGTTATTTATGCAATATGGTACACTGCGTAAAAATAAGTTTTCTGCTGTATGTGCACAAATTTAGGATGACAATAATGTGCGTTGAGAGAAAATGGATTGACATGCATGTAAACAAAAAATAATTTTAATGCTTTATTTCGTCCATAAAAATACGATCTCTATAACAGCAATGCAGCTAGACTCGTTGGAACAAGTTTATGACATATACTGATACAAATTACGCTACATTGTGTAGATATTTATGCAGTGTGGTACATCACATATATACGCACAAATTTAGGATGACAAAAATGTGCGTTGAAAATGAAATGAATTGACATGCTGAAAACAAAAAAACTGATTTAAACGCTTAATTTCTTCCATAAATATAGAATCTCTCCAACAATCATGCATCTAGGCTTGTTAGAACCAATTTATGATATATACTGATACTAATTATACTACACGGTGAAGGTATTTATGCACTTTGGTAGACTGCGTAAAAAATCTATTTTATGCTGCATGCGCACAAAGTTAGAATGGCGAAAACGTGAGTTGAAAGGAAATGGATTGACATGCATGAAAACAAAAAAAATCTGATTTTCAATGCTTTATTTCGTCTATAAATATAGGATCTCTTCAACAGCCATACATCTATGCTCGTTAGAAAAAGTTTATGATATATACTGATACTAATTATGCTACATGTCGAAGGTATTTATGTATTGCGGTACACTACATAAAAATCAACAAACGTTTAGATAAAATGTGAATAGAAATATCATAAACATACAAAATATGGAAGGAGAGCCATGAACTGACAATGTATCATAAAATCTTATTGACGTTGGCATAAATATGTATATAAAATAGCATAAAAACAGGGTCGCTGATCCGCACCACTCGCGCCTAGAGAAGTGTGTCGTCTTCGCTCTTGCCTAGGGAAAGCCGGCGTCATCGCGGGAGGTGGGACGCCAGCGTGCATCACTTCAGAGCGCGCCCCTCCGAGGAGCCGACGTTGCACACACGCCTCTAGGAAGCCATCGACACCGCGCCTCCAGATCGGAGAGTCGTTGTCGCTGTGCCTCCGAATCGAGGAACTGTCGTCGCCATGCCATCGGATCGGGGAGCCGCCGTCGTTGAGCCTTCAGATCGAGAAACCGTCGTTGCCGCACCGCCGGGGAGCTACCGCCGCCGTGCCGTCGGATCAGGGAGCCACTGTCGTCGCGGCTCCGGATCGGAGAGCCACCACCGTCACACCTTCGGATCGGGGAGCCGCCGCCGCCGTGCTTCGGATTTGGGATCGACCGTCGGTCGCGCGACCGGAGGCCACCGCTGCCTCGTGCTCTCATGGAACCACCGCCGCCGCGCACGCCTAGATGGGCGCCCGACACTCGTGCATTGTGGTAGAGCGTCAAAAACTGAACCCTAGCGGTCTGAGGCTCTTTTTATAAACACCGGAACCTGATTCGACTAGATTGAATGGCAGCATTAGGACATGACTTATCCTAGGTATTGGAAGGCTCGTAATATATATATACACACACGTGTGCACTCGAATGATTCTTCTGTATTTGTAGCTAAATTTAGTTGTTGTTGCGATCTTTCGTATCGTCTCTTGATCTCCTATTTGCCGTTTCAGGCCGATCAAAGGCAGGGCAAGGCTAGTAGACGATGATGAATTGGAGCATGCATTGATGCATGGATAGATTCTCCTCACTCCTTGACAAGGGTGAAGGACGGACCTACTCTAGAGTGTTTGAGACCATGGGCCATAACTGGTATATATGCTCTTTTGAACAACATCGTAAAGTTCCTTTAATCACAGTTGGTTCTGCTGATTCTCAGCGCTCCATCTGCTTCTTTGCAGGTACCTGAAATTGAATCCAAGGGGCAAGAGAGCGGTGACGATAAGGAGTACGTCTCTCTCTTGCTTCAGCTGGATAACAGGTCTATGAAGGCAGATACTGTCGTGGAGGCCTCTTTCAAGTTGTTGATATATGACCAGTTGTATGAAAAGCACAACGAGCGTTGAGGTAAACAGTAGTGACAGTATAAGCATCAAGCTAACAACATTATATCTCTAATAATGCTATTTTGTTTCTGTTTTTTTGTTTTGTATACACTAGAATACTTTTTCATTCAGAAGAATTTCATCTTCCCATGATTTGTACTTGCAGTTGATCACAATTTTCAATTCGCAAGCACAAGCTCTAGGGACTCATGCATGATGTCCCTTGAGAAATTGAAAGAACGACCCTCCAAGTTTATTGTCAACAATAGCTGCACCTTTGGTGTCGAGATCATCAAAGCTACCACTTCCAAAGTGAACACTGAAAGAGAAATGTGATATATGTCATTTTTAACTTGGTTTTGGTGATTAATGACCAACACAACATCGAGAACTAACTAGTTTGCTAAGTGCACACTTGTAGATTCATTCGAGTCAAATTGAGGTTTGAAATCCAACACTCAGCTCAAACGAGGGCAAAAAAGGCAAAACTTGGAAAAGGTGAGTCACGACTAGTTCACATGTTTGAATAAATTCTTAATGCCCTTAAAAACATTTTAGCAATTTACATAGGCTAGAAATATCATATATTGCAAAAATGCATTTTGGTGCCCGTTATAAGTTCAACATAGAAACTTCGAGATGAAGAAGAGTTACATGTATGAATCTGTGACTTAGACAAATTAAACTTACTTTAAATATATTTGTCTAAGTCACAGAAAAGCTATTAAGAATCGTCCATTCAAGTTGGAGAAGAAAAATACATAGTTACACAGTCAGTTGTTGTCTGGTGGTGCACCGGACTTGCCCGAAGAGCCCTAAGAAGAGCTTTCGAGTCCTAGCTCATCGGCCTGGTGTGGTGGTGGACTGGATCGCTTGCGCAGAGAGGCTTCCACGGTTCATTCTTGGGATGGTATACCTCATCTAACTGTTCGTACGGAACATTTTCACAACGTTTTGGCTCTTTTGATATAGATTAATAAAATCTCTCGAAAATCTAAAACAGCATAAGCTCGCTCTCAGGTCACAGCCTAGCATTTAACCCAGCCAGAGCCCACACCCAGCCCAAGCCCACGTTTCCAGTCCCCTACGTCACGTGCGTGTCAACCTCCGTCTGCCCGATTCCCCATTCGCTCCTCACCTCGCTGAACGCCGATCCACGCTAGAACGCGCCATGCCGGCCGATGCCGCTGCCGCCGCGCCCGCACCGCATCCACCTCCGGCGATCCTGGACGCTCGCACGGGCGGCCGCATCCTACGCCGCGCGGCGGGGCATCTCGTCCACCCAGCCTCTCTCCCGCCGCTCCTCCTCGCGGCGCTCCTCCTCCTCCTCTTCCGCTCCGCTCTCCTGGCTGGCACGCTCCGTCTCGCCTCCTTTGCTGACCACGACCCGGCCCTCCGCTCCCTTCTCGCCCGCCTCTCCTCTCCCAATCCGCCATCGCCGCCGCCTCCCCCACACCACCTCCCGCGACGCCGCTCGCCGTTCACCTCCCCCTCGTCCTCTCTCTCCGACGATGATATCCTGGTCAGCCCCCTCGATCCCACCGCCTCAACTCCCTCCCGCCGCCACAACGCCTCTTACCACCATGTCCAATTCACCTCCTACTCCACCGTGCCCAAACCCTATACGTTGCCGCTCCCGGCCTCCGCTTCCCCCTTCTTCATCGCCGTCTATAATGAGACGGCGCCTCCGAAGCCCGCCTCGCGGCGGGACAGCGAGCTTGGCCTGCTTGACTTGACCAGGCGGGACGCAGCGGCCATCGTCAACCTCCTCGCGCTGCTGTCGTCCGCACATATCTTCGCGATCCTCGGGTACATCGCCGTGCACTCCATTGCGCTGGGCGCAGTGTTTGCGTCCGTGGCGGGGCACCACAGACCTGGGCAGCGTCTAGTGTTCCTCCTCACCGGTGCTGCCAAGGGCGCTAAGAGACTCACAGGGTTCGCGTTCCTCCGGTGGGCCACGAGGGACGCCGTTGTGCAGATGCTCTGCCTCTGGTTCTTTGCCGATGTGCACGACCAGGCCCAGCTGTTCAGGCTCTTTGTGGTCGCCAAACTCATGCCATTCTCCGCGTCTGTTAATCCGTGGCTTGGTGCAGCGGTTGCAGGCCCAGAGCTCGGTGGTTTCTTTGTTGCCTGGGCTGTTTTTGATGCAGTTGTATCGGTTTTGTTCACTGTGGTGCCTTGGGTGGTTGTCATGGACCGTGATCCACGGCCGCCTGGGCGCAATGCTGTGAAGGAAGGGTGCTATCTTGTATCTCTGATGGCAACTGATGCCACAATGCTCAAGTGCTGGGAAACAGTTGTTTGTGGCAGCATGGGGCGGCTCATCATGGTGACATTTGGTGGAAAGGTTTTTGGTGGATTTCTGCATTCAATTGCGCAGGTCTACTTCATGGTGGTATGGCTGCTGTTCTACTTTGCAGCAAGGTGTAAGGAGGTGAGGCTGGGTGGTCGTCAATTTGGACTGGAGGATGTTGCAGCTGCTCTTGATGGATTTAGGTAGTGTCTAGTTGCCGCTTGCCGCCTGGATCATACATGAAGAGAGGTATATTTCATGGCCCATAGTGCTTATTGATGAAACGCTGCTGGTCTTGGCTAAGTAGAGGTTTTTGTAGTTATCTTGATCTTCTAAATCTTGCTGAGATGGTAAATGATTTGGATGAGAGAGAGAACTTGACAATGTTGTATGTACAGTTTTTGCCACAGAGTGGTAATCTGCTTATAGTCCACCACATGGCATACAAAGAAAGGATGTTTGGTCCCCTTTTCCATAGAAGGTTAGAAGCAAGATACCTGGTGATAGGTGTTCTAGCTGCAACATGATTTGTGAAGTTTATATACTTGTGTTGTGCCAGCAAAATTTCTCTGGGTGACGTGCATCCAATCATAGGTAATTATACTTTGTTGATATCTACCCCCCTTCCAAATCCCATCTTATAACCCTATTGTATACGTGGTTGGCTCATGATTGAATTCCTCTATATAACGATTACTTTTATCTGGTTGATGTATAATGCACGATCCTAATGTTTCTGGCGTTTTATTATGGGCAAAGTCCTGGACCAGTAAATATTTTCATGTTTGCATAGATTTTTTTTTGTCACCTGGCTAGTTCATACCACCGGTTCTGTATCCTTTATTCTGTCATATTTTAAGCAATAGTTGATTGATGGACCTACAATTGGCAATATAAAACTGGTGGATAGAAGGTAAATGCACATTTTTGGATTGATTGTAAGAGTATTGTCATGTTAATTACAACCTTGGCTCTTGCAGTTGATTCTGCAGTGGCTCCCCTGTCATGTCTGGGTTCCGGACACTAATAACAAATCAGTTGACCGAACCCAAACAAATAGGAGGTCTTATTATTTTGTTACAGTTCCATTTTTTTTGTGCATGTTCAAGTTATACATGACTACATTTATGTAGATATATTCAGAAAATAAGATTCACTTAAAAGATGATAGTTGACTGACCTATTATTTAGAGCTTATTTATGGGGAAATGTTTTTTTTATTTCACCAAACAAGTGAATTGTGTTTTGTTTGCTGCGAATTCATGTTCTGTGTGCAATAATTAATGTAACGTAAACTAGCATACCTTGACCCTCTTTTCTTTCTGCTGCTTCATCACCTGTATGCATGTACTTAAGATCGAAGCAACTACACGTGGCAAGTTTTGAGGATGTCAATTTGACCTGTTATGTTGTATTTATGTTGTATGATACAAAATATTAGTCTACAAAACGATAACATGTTCAACAGATAAATATACGGAAATACATATGGGACCGAGTCTTGAGCGACGATATAACATTTGTTTAGATGGGAAGAGGTGGCTGCAGTTTAGATGGTTTGGACACGTTCAATGGAGACTTGAATGTTGTCTTATGTTTTTATTGGATTTTAACTCTAGTCTATCTTAACTTGCTTGGAATCAAACACTTTGTTATTGTATATGTTCATTTCTCTTTTATCACTCCATTGGATTGATTGACCCAGCTACTGCTAGGTTTTAGCAATGCATGAAAAGAGTCTACTAGATAACTTTTAGGCATGGTTATGAAAACAACGTTTAAATGTGGTCTAAACGACAAAATGCTATCCGGGTGGCGAAACGCTAAAACGTTTTACGATCTGTCGTAAAACGTCGTTTTAACGTTGTGTTTTGGTGTTTAAACTCTGCACTAAAACGTGGCGTTTCTAGCGTTTTAGTCGGCATGTCCTCACCTGTGCATGGCTGTGCAATTCGGCCCAGTGGCCCAGTCCACTTCAGCCCTGCCCGAGTGACCGACCTCAGCCCCTCTCTCACGCTAAAGCCGTCAGGTTAGAGTTAGACGATCCTCCTCGTGTGCATGGCCGTGGGCGCTCTAGGTCGTCCGTCGCCTCTCGCCCACGGCCCACACCAGTCCGACCGGCACCACTCAGGTTGTCGTCACCTCTCGCTGTTCGCTGGTGCTCGGGCGCGCTCCACTCCATTCCGGTCGCCTGACGCCACTTGCCCACTCTAGTTCGGTCTGGCCGCCTCTCGCCCACTCCACACTCCCGTCCGACTGCTTGACGCTGTTCGCGTGCGTTTTACGCGCTGATCCATGCCAGTCATCAATGTCATATGCTGCTCCTCTTGTAGTTTGGTCCACTGCTCCTTTGCCGGTGTCGTTCACTGCTCCTCTGTCGACATCATCCGATCTCCTCTGTAGTCTGCACACGCTGCCTGCAGGCTCTTGTCTTGCTTGGGCAATCTGGTAAGTGGTGATCCTGATTGTATATGCATTCCATTAATCCTGATTGTATTAGACAAATCTAGTAAGCTGATTGCATATGCATTCCATTATTGCACAACAGATTAGAGGGGAAATGAATTTATGTTATTGTCTGAAATTATGATATATTGAAATTTCCCTATATTGTTTAAAACTATGCTTAAACTTTGTTTAAAACGTTTAAAAGTCAGAACTCAACCCATGAGCGTTTCAACGTTTCGTCGTTTTAATAACCTTGGTTTTAGGTCGACATAAATGTGACAAATATTTGTTATTTACTAAAATTTCATTCAATACAATGTTATCATGTAGTATCAGCCTTCCAGCTAGAAAGTTATACATACTCACCTGCATCATATACAATGTAGAATGGATTATGCAAAGGTATAACATCACAAATCATCATGCTATTTCTTTTTTTGACCGTTTTCTTTAAACGAAATAATGTACTCCCTCCATATTTTTATTTGATGTTTTGTAGTTCTTGATGTTAGTGGGTTTCATGGTCTGACCAAATCTTGCCCTAAACAAGTTTTTGGGGCCGGAGGGAGTAAATCATAGTCTAGTTTCAATAAAACACAATGCTATTTACTTTGTACCACTTGTTACGAAATTATAACCACAATCTGAAAATTCGCTCTCACAAAGAGTCGAACTCAAGACATAAGAAATGCTACTTAGACCATCTAACCAACTCAATTAAAGACCCTTTCGCTTAAGACGCTATTCAGAAAAATGTATTTGCTTTGTTAGGTTGGACTTTGGTGTAGTCCCATATCTGGAGTCCAGCACAACATTTGCATGTTTCTCTCACCTCTTTTGAAAGCAAAATGTTTCCGCCTAATCTCAGGTCAATGAATTGTTAACTCTTCCCGTGATGAAATGCAATCGGGATTTGTTTCACAGGTGCTATGCCATCCTATTTTTTGGGGAGCAAGCAGTTGGCTACGAGATAAACTTGTCCAGACTTTGATATTGACTTGTGTTTTTCGTGTTAGTATGGGGTATCTGTTGTGCTTGTTTCGTTGAAAATAATGGGAAAAGGTGATTGCATTATGTGCAAAAAGTCAAAACGTTGTTTCCTGTTCCAGAAATCAAAACGTTGTGCGGTAATAACTAGGGCCCAAAATTCCGCCTCGTAACCACATGGTTTTTATAAAGATAATATTGTCTTCGAAAATACCATATTTAAAATTTGAATTTTAAATATCTATCAACACATATTGTACTCGCTAATAGTAGATTAATTATGAAAGCGGGTAAATTTTCAATCGATTGACCATTGTTTTCGGATAGATGATGTTGGGGACTTGTTCTCAAGTACTATGAATTAAGAACAAGGCAACACGAAAAGGTTAATGATTAATGCCCTTCGTCCTTCAGAGCATTATCTCCCTTAGGATATAATGATCCTCAGACGAAGGTCATGAAGGACGTACCTTCGACATTACAGTATATTTCAATGGAAGGAGAAGCATATGAGACATGAGAAATAACATAAATAATCACATGTCATCATTAATATCATTTAATCATATAGTCATGAATGTACTTGAACAATATTGAATTACATTTTTACCTTCGGCTTGACAGAAGGCAAAAGTCCAAGCGTGACGCGCGAGTGAATACAAGTCAGCGTGAACAGTACGGGGGTACTGTTCATCTATTTATAGACACAGGACACAGCCTGTGACGAATTACAATTATGCCCCTCATAAAAGTTTACAACATTGACTCGGACCTTTATGGATTAAAAGGTCATTCTATCTCTATGTCGGTTTGTAATGCCGAAGCTTCATGAAAAGGAACCTTCGGTCATCTCCTGGGGACAACTTCAGCCGAAGCTGCTTCTTCCCGTAAGACCTTCGGCGCAACGAAGCATGGCCCCAACAGTAGCCCCTTTCGCGGCGCTAGATCGTTTTTTCGTAACGAGCTTGATCCGTGAAAAAAGTCTCTTAAGCTTCGGGAAGCCGAAGGTCCAAAAAAACACCTTCCCTGAGCTCGTTGTCGAGAAACGATCCAGTTTCCGAGCGCGTGCCAGGCCCACCTTGCAGAGTTACTGTTTAGTCTCTGCGGTCCACCGCGCAGCGAGGGCTAGTGACTGTCCGCCTGGTGTAAAAATCCTGGCGCTTCGCCTTCTTACCTGCAACACTATATAAACAGACGAGTAGGTGTGAAGTTACCACAGCATTCATTGCTATTTGCACTGTTTTGCTGCCAAAATTTTTAACCGTAGCCGAAGCTTGACTCTCGGAATTGAACGAAGGTCCAACTCGAAGTCTGCTTCGTCAGAAGGAAAAAACTTCGGGAGAAAAAAGTATTCGATTTCCACAAACTCAGAATCAAATGGCCAGGGTGCGATCTACCGCCAGGGTTGAGCGTGAAGGAGACGAAGCTGAAGGTTCGGAGACTGTTCCCATATCCGAAGCAATGCAACGATCCGGACTGATAACTGCGGAAGAAATCCCCGCTGCTGAAGCAGACCCGACAACTGCCGAAGGAGAAGAAGAGAACATTGAAGAAACTGATCCCGAAGATGATTATCGCATTGCCATGCCCAGTAAGCCCAGCCACTTGGACTTCGGAAAGTCGACCGTTTCGAAGGCTGATCTCTCCAAGATGGTAAAATCAGGTTATTTCAGTGGAAATCAGAAGAAACTACTTCGCTTCGGGGGAGAAGAGACTACCCCGAAGCCAGAGAAGGACGAGATAGTCATTTTCAAGAGCTTTTTAAAGGCTGGGCTGAGATTCCCCCTTCATGGAATTATTGCAGATGTATTGAAGAAGTTTGGTATTTACTTTCATCAATTGACTCCTAACGCTATCGTTAGGCTTAATGTTTATATCTGGGCCCTCCGAAGCCAGGCGGTAGAGCCGTTTGCCGACAGCTTTTGTCGAGTCCATGAGCTGCATTACCAGACAAAAGCCAGAAAAGATGGATTACATGATAATTTTGGTTGCTACAATTTTGCCTACCGGAAAACCACAAAGTGTCCTGTTATTAGCTACCGAAGCAAATGGCCGGCAGGCTAGAAGTCTGAGTGGTTTTATGTGAAAGTTGACGAAGACAAAGAGAAATTGGCACAAAGCCCACTTGAATTAATCTTCGGAGAAACAAGACCGCGATGCCACATGACATTAGAAGGTCCCACCTGGGCTGCACTGGGTGAGTTTAAAATTATTTCAGAGCATATCAGTACCAGGGATCTGGTTCAAGAGTTCTTGGCATTCAGGGTTTTCCTTACTCTAAAAGAATGGGAAATGCCAAAGCTAGAGGGGGAGAAGAAGAAGGGGGAACTTGTCCGGCTTCCTTACCATTTCAAGTTCAAGAAATACTTTAAAAAACCTTGCCAAGAGTGGCTGGACACAGTTGAGGTAATGTGTAATGAAATTCTTGGGAATTATTCGAAAAAAGAAGATCAACTGATGACCGCAGCCTTCGGCACCCGTCCGAAGCGAAGGCTGAACCGAGTGTTTGATGCCCTGGGTTTCGAGTACCCTGACTATGAACGGTTGAATAAGGGTGCTGAGGGCCAAAAAAGGAAAAGAGTGGCCGAGACTTTGAACAAAGATGAGGAAGAACCACCAAAAGAGAAGAAAATTCCAAAGAAGAGAAAAATATCGTCTCCAAAGCAAAAATTATCCGATGAAGAGGGGACTCCTGCACCACCCTCTACCAGCGACGTGGAGGAAATCTTAAAGGTAATGACTGAAACCCTGCCCGCGAAGCTAAGTCCATTAGGGCCTCAACTGACGAAGCTTTTTCGAAAGGTGGAGAAGCCGGAAAAAACGAAGACAACCAAAACAAAGAGGCAAAGAATTATTGCAGTGACCGAAGTTATTGACAAGACGCCACCGAGGGCTTCAACTCGGAAAACGCCAGCGGTTGAGGGCACAACAAATGTCGAAGTCGCACCTTCGGAGGTCGCGGCTACCGAAGCCGCTTCAGCCGAAGATTTGAACTTGGAAACTACAATTGAAGACATCGACAAAATTTTGCTAGACATGGCCGCAGAAGAAGCTGCCACTGCTGCTGAAGAAACCATGGCCACAGTTCCTGGAAAGGGAAAAGAAATAGCCGAAGATACTTCGGAAGACGAAGCCTACATATTTCAAAATTTAGTTGGGCAAGAACTGTCGAAGGCCGAAATAGAAGAACTTAAAGACTATGCCAAATCTTGCGGATATAAGCCAGGAGCTCTTCTTTTCGGAGGTGTCGACGATGAAAAATTAGGCTGCATCCGAGATCAAACTGGAGCTAAGGTCATCGGTACTCTATCAAAGAGTATTGGTTTTCCGAAGCTAGAAACAGATATCAGCCGCTACCGACGACAACATATCGTTGGTAGCTTATTTTATTCCAATTTCAAGGTAAACAACTTTTCTCTGACTTTTATTGTTTTTAATAATGAAAATGTTCCTAACGAAGGTTGTTTATGTGCAGAGCATGCTACTGAGCAAAGCTTTGAAGATGCAGCAAGATCTAGAGGATAAAAAACACGAAGCTATAATTGAAAATTTAGAGAGCAAAATAAAAGAGCAATCAGCTATTATTGAAAAGAAAGACTTCGAACTCCAATCAACTGAAGGCTTGTTGGCAGAAACTGAAGCTAAAGTAGCAGAATTGAATTCGAAGCTTCTCTGCCAATCAAAACAATTTGAACAAGAAAAGCTAGAGCTTAATTCGAAACTTGAGGCTGAAGTCCAAACCAACTCAGACTTGAAGAAATCATTAACAAGCCTTCAAGACAAATGCTTGAAATTTAGCAACAACTGTATTCAACAATTAAAAAAGATCTTTTATTCAGTTGGAGCCAGCAGTGGAAAGTTCGCCCCTTCAGCTGAAAATTTGCCAAGAACCTTCGAACATATTGAAGCTGAAATTGATGAGCTTGACGAAGTTATTGCCGGGCACGGTGACTTCTGTGCCTGGGTAGCTTCTCGGGGCACTGCTGCAGCGTTCCTGAAGGCCGGCTGTGATCATGGAAAAATCGTCAACAGGCCCAATTTCACTCTATCTTCGTCAATGCTAGACGATATTCCTGACCTCGCCCGAAGCATTTCAAACAGATTTATAAAAATGATATGGACAAAAGGCGGGCGAGAGAAGGCTGGAGACGAAGCTCGAAGTCATCTTGAACCAGTAAGAAATGATACCTTGTGCTTACCTTCTCCTTCACACTTGATTTTTACTCGCAATACCTTGATTCATGTAGGATGACGAAGCTGAAACTGATACTTAAAGAATATGCCGCCGAAGCTGAAGCCTGACAAAGATTAGTAGGAGTAGACTAGAAAATCTCAAGAGACTTTTGTAACAACTTTTGTAAATACAGCTAAACTGCTCTTAATGAACTTTGTTCATACCTTGTAATATATCCTTACCCTTCCATTGAGGTGCTTTGATGTGGACGAAATTAATATTTTGAGCCGAAGGCGAAAAAAACACCTTCCCTTCTTTTCGTACACAACGAAGCATAAAAGACCGCCTCTTCTTTTTTGCCGAAACCGTTCTTTTTTATACACAACGAAGCATAAAAGACCGCTTCTTCTTTTTTGCCGAAACAACCACTTATGCCATGAATGAATGTTTATGAATGCAAATGCTATGATGTAATGTGATGTGCAAATGAATGTCCAAACACATATCCGAAGCCATAACCTCAGTCATTATTTCCTTAGAGACAATCACACATTAGCTCTGCATTCCCTTAGGAACGACTTTGGAGCTTCTTCGCCTTTTACTTTCGGCGGTATCAGCGTTGACTTTTCGCTGTAAGCTCTGCGTTCCCTTAGGAACGACTTTGGAGCTTCTTCGCCTTTTACTTTCGGCGGTATCAGCGTTGACTTTTCGCTGTAAGCTCTGCATTCCCTTAGGAACGACTTTGGAGCTTCTTCGCTTTTTCAGTTTCGGCACTCGATGGTGCGTTCTCAGCTTTTACATTTACATTCTTTGGGGGATTTTGCTCTTATAAAACTAAAAAGGAAATTACATATGATGGCCCCATTAAAAACCTTTCTCCCCCTTTAGAAAGGAAAAGGGTGCCATGAAAAAGAAAAGAAAAAACATAAAAAGTTACATCAAGTTATACATAATATCGTCGAAGCTCATCCGCATTCCAAGATCTTGGAATTTCGTTGCCGTCCATGTCCTTCAATCTGTACGAACCAGGCCTTGACGAAGATACTACTAAGAAAGGTCCTTCCCATTTCAACTGTAACTTGCCTACTGTGTTTGGGTTGGCCACTCTCCGAAGCACCAAGTGTCCCGGCTCAATATTTTTTAGCCGGACCTTTCTATCTCGCCATTTGACTGTTTCAGCTTGGTATTTATTGATATTCTCCACAGCTTGAAGCCTGATCCCTTCTAAAGCATCTTTTTCCACAAAACAGGCATCTTCAGGACCTGATTCTGCCGAAGCTACTACTCTTATTGATCCAGCTTTAGCTTCTTCCTGAGTTATTGCTTCGTCACCGAACAATAACTTGAATGGAGTAAAGCCTGTAGACCTTGATGCTGTTGTATTGTGGCTCCACACCACTTTGGTTAACTGCTCTGGCCACTTTCCCCTGGGTTGATTGAAGATTAACTTCATTATTCCTGTCATTATAATGCCGTTGGCCCTTTCAACGAGCCCATTTGACTCCGGATGCCTGACTGATGCAAAATGGATCTTCGTACCAATTTGATCACAGAAATTTCTGAAGGCTTCGGAGTCGAACTGCGTTCCATTATCCACAGTGATGGCCTTCGGTACCCCGAAACGACAAACAATATTCTACCAGAAAAACTTTTGGACAGTGGCCGAAGTTATTGTGGCTAATGGCTTCGCCTCAATCCATTTAGAAAAATACTCCACAGCCACTATAACATATTTTAGATTCCCTTGAGCCGGTGGTAATGGACCTAACAAGTCAAGGCCCCACCTTTGCAATGGCCAGGTGGGTTGTATCAGCTGTGTCAAAGACGAAGGTTGCTTTTGATCTCTTGCACATTTCTGACAACCTTCGCACTTTTGAACTAACTCCGCTGCATCCGAAGCTGCCTTCGGCCAATAAAACCCTTGGCGGAAAACTTTTCCAAGTAACGGCCTAGATCCAATGTGGGATCCACACAGGCCTGCATGTATTTCTTTCATCAACTCTATACCTTCGGTTCTAGATAAACACTTGAGCAGCGGAGCGCAAACTCCATGTTTGTATAACTCCCCTTCTATCATGACATATGGACGAGCTCTTGCCTCTATCCTTTTATTATAGGCTTCGTCATCTGAAAGGAACTTACCCTGAAGGTAAGAGATGATCTCAGTTCTCCAATCTTCGCTATAAACAGGAGATATGTTGAGGACTGCTCTTTCAAGAAGCTCCACTGAAGGTGCCTTTATTGTTTCGAAGAACACATCCGAAGGTAACGGCAGCCCCTGTGCTGCTGACTTGGCTAGCAAATCAGCATGCTCATTTTGTCCTTGAGGGATATTCTTGACAGAAAATCCTTCGAAGGAGGCTTCGATCCTTCGGACCGTGTCTAGATATTTTTCAAGCTTCGGATCTTTAGCCTTGCAACTTTTGTCGATATGACCCGAAACAACCTGGGAATCAGTTTTAAGAATCGCCCTTCTGATTCCCATTGCCTTTAATTTCCGAAGGCCCAGGAGCAGAGCTTCGTATTCAGTAATATTGTTTGTACAGCTGAAATCAAGTCTTGCCGCATAACAAGTTTTAACCTTGGATGGTGAGATCAACACAGCTGCTGCTCCTGCTCCGAAGGTTCCCCAAGAGCCATCACAAAACACTGTCCACACTTTGGCATCTTTATTTGCTTCTTCGTCCTGAGCCCCTGGCGTCCAATCGGCAATGAAATCTGCCAGCGCTTGAGACTGGATCGAGGATCTATGCACATAATCAATGCAAAATTCATTGAGCTCTGCAGCCCATTTTCCAATCCGTCCAGTAGCTTCTCTATTTCTCATGATATCCTTCAACGGCTGCGAAGAAGGAACAACAATATTGTATGCTTGAAAATAATGCCGAAGCTTCCTGGATGCCATTAAGACGGCATATAATACCTTCTCCAGTTCCGTATAATTTTTCTTTGATACACTAAGAACTTCAGATACAAAATATACTGGAACCTGCTTCTTAATTTGGCCATCAAACTTCTCCTGGACAAGTGCTGCGCTTACTGCCGAGTGCGAAGCTGCCACATATAACAACAAAGGAGCCCCTGGCGTTGGTGGAGTTAATGTTGTTAGATCTATCAAATATTGCTTCAGCTCTTCGAAGGCTTTTTGTTGGCTTGGTCCCCATTGAAAGACTTCAGCTGACTTCAGCACCTCGAAGAATGGTAAATTTCTTTCTGCTGATCTAGATATGAATCTATTGAGAGATGCCAGACTTCCTGCCAATCTTTGGGCCCCCTTTCTTGTAGTTGGTGGCTCCATTCGAAGTATAGCTTCAATTTTATTTGGATTAGCTTCAATTCCCTTTGTTGAAACCAAGCATCCAAGAAATTTCCCCTTCTTTACTCCGAAGACACATTTTTCTGGATTCAGCTTCAAACCAGCTTGTCTGAAACTGGCGAAGGTCTCCTGCAAATCAGCAATATGATTTTCCTGCTTCGTGCTTTTTACAATGATGTCATCAACATAAGTTAGCACATTTCTGCCTATCTGAGACTGGAGGACCTTCGCAGTCATTCTGCTGAAACTTCCTCCAGCGTTTTTGAGCCCCTCAGGCATCCGAAGATAGCAATATGTGCCACTTGGGGTTATGAAGCTAGTCTTCGGCTCATCTTCCTTCTTCATCCAGATTTGGTGATAGCCTGAGTAACAATCTAACAGACTCATGAGCTCTGAAGAAGCTGCTGCATCAACTAAAGAGTCTATCCTTGGCAATGGGAATTCGTCCTTCGGACAAGCCTTGTTGAGATCTGTGAAATCGATACACATTCTCCACTTGCCATTGGCCTTCTTTACCATAACAGTGTTAGCTAGCCATTCTGGGTACTTTACTTCTCTGATAACTCCTGCACTGAGGAGTCTTTTTACTTCATTGCGAGCCCCTTCGGCCTTGTCATCAGACATTTTCCGAAGCCTCTGCTTTCGGGGTCTGAAGGATGGGTCAACATTGAGCGAATGTTCAATAACATCCCGATTTACTCCACAGAGATCATTAGCTGACCATGCAAAAACATCTTTGTTGTTGAACAAAAACCTTATCAAGGTTTTCTCCTGGTCTTCGGATAATTGCGAGCCCAACAGCACCTTCTGCTCTGCTATGTCCTCACACAATAGCATGGGCTTCGGCTGATCTGCTGAAGCTGCTTTCTCCCTTCTGAATTTGTATTGTTCACAAGCTTCAGCTCCATCTATGTTATGGATTGCTTTGGAGTCAGTCCAGCTTCCTTCGGCCCTTCTAGCAGCTTCCTGGCTTCCATGAATAGCAATAAGCCCTTGGTCCGAAGGTATCTTCATGCAGAGGTAAGCTGGGTGAAGAATTGCTTCGAAGGCATTGAGAGTACCGCGACCAATGATAGCATTGTAAGGATACTCCATGTCAACAATATCAAACACAATTTGCTCAGTCCTTGTGTTGTTAACAAATCCGAAGGTTACTGGCATGGTAATCTTCCCAAGTGCTGCAATCTGCCGTCCTCCGAAGCCACAAAGAGGGTGCATAGCATCATGGACCTTGTCTTCGGGCTCTTGCATTTGTCTGAAGGCCTTAGCAAATATGATATCAGCTGCACTGCCTGTATCAACTAAGACATTGTGGACCAGAAATCCTTTGATCACACAAGAGATAACCATGGCATCATTGTGAGGATAATCCTTAAGCTGAAGGTCTTCCTGGGAGAAAGTGATTGGAATGTGGGACCATTTTGACTTGATGAAGGGTCCCTGTACTCCAACATGCTGCACCCTTCTCTAAGCCTCCTTCTTTTGCTTCTTGTTAGCCGGCTCTGAGCAAGAACCGCCTGTTATCGGGAGCACCAGCTTCGAAGCCGAAGCAGCTTCAGCTTGATTGTTGAACGAAGCCATCAGCTCAGAAAAGTGGAAGTGAGTTCACCGGAGGTGGGCGCCAATGTTGGGGACTTGTTCTCAAGTACTATGAATTAAGAACAAGGCAACACGAAAAGGTTAATGATTAATGCCCTTCGTCCTTCAGAGCATTATCTCCCTTAGGATATAATGATCCTCAGACGAAGGTCATGAAGGACGTACCTTCGACATTACAGTATATTTCAATGGAAGGAGAAGCATATGAGACATGAGAAATAACATAAATAATCACATGTCATCATTAATATCATTTAATCATATAATCATGAATGTACTTGAACAATATTGAATTACATTTTTACCTTCGGCTTGACAGAAGGCAAAAGTACAAGCGTGACGCGCGAGTGAATACAAGTCAGCGTGAACAGTACGGGGGTACTGTTCATCTATTTATAGACACAGGACACAGCCTGTGACGAATTACAATTATGCCCCTCATAAAAGTTTACAACATTGACTCGGACCTTTATGGATTAAAAGGTCATTCTATCTCTATGTCGGTTTGTAATGCCGAAGCTTCATGAAAAGGAACCTTCGGTCATCTCCTGGGGACAACTTCAGCCGAAGCTGCTTCTTCCCGTAAGACCTTCGGCGCAACGAAGCATGGCCCCAACAGATGATATTGTTTTTTTATCGTTTCACCTTTAGTAATAACATACCGAGTTCATGTTTTTAGTGGCATTGTCACTGATTAGTATTAGGCTATGTCAACCTTATCAAAATACACTCAGTGTCCTTTATCAAATAACTCCATTATGCGTCTATCGGTTGCAGAAACCAAGAATTGTACTGCTGATATGTTATGTGGGCGGTGTCTGGTGCTTAGCTATACTCTGCTTGTCCGGGGAATCACGTCACGCTATGGGGTGTTTGGATATCAGACTAAAGTTTAGTTTATATTACATCAGATATTTAAATGTCAATTAAGAGTATTAAACATAGTGTAGTTATAAAGTAATTAAATAAATAAAGACTAAATGGAAAGATGAATTTATTAGACCTATATAATATATGATTAGCAAACGTTTACGGTAGAATCATGTACTAATTAGGCTAGATTTGTCTTGCCATTTAGTTATCATCTATTTAATTAATTTTATAATTAAACTATAGTTAATAGTTAGAGCATCTACAACAAGATGACACAAAATAGTGTCCTAAAAATTAAAATACTATATTATTTGAAGTGTTTATGGCACTGAAAACAAATTATGCTCCAACAGATAAGATCTAAATCATGTATTTTAGGAAATAAATTACATTATTAAGAAAGAAAATATTGAGAATAACGTAGAAAACAAGGATATGCACTAGTCTGGGCTACAGTATATTTGGGTCACTTAATGTAGTGTCCTATATATTTTGACAAAAAAATAAAATAGGGTACTGTTGGAGTTGTTTTTTATGAGTTGAGCTCCATATTTTAAGATAGAGCACTGATTTAAGGCATTATTAGAGATGCTCTTATAACTAGTATCCAACATCCGATGTGATATGGACTAAACTTAAGTCCTGACATCCAAACACTCCTGAACAACGGCTATGACTGACTTAACGAGGCACTATTCATTATTTATAGAAGATTTTATCCTCTATAGATGATATTGCTCTATCCTCTCTGTATAGAGAATCTCTTCTCTCCTCTATTCAGGGCATGTTTGGATCCTTTAGACTTAAATTTAGTCTAGGTTTTGGATGCCAATTAGAAGGACTAAATATGCGTTAATTATAAAACTAATTGTATAAGTTTGGCTAATTCATAAGACAAATATATTAAGCCTAATTAATCATTGGTTAACATATTTTTATTGTAGCAAAATATAGGCTAATCATGAATTAGTTAGGTATAGTAGATTCGTATCGTGAATTAGCAATGACTTATGCAATTAGTTTTATAGTGCATGTTTAGTCCTCCTAATTGGCTTCCAAAATCTAGACTAAATTTAGTCTGGGGGGATCAAAACACTACCCTGTTTTTATACTTCAGACAACATATTAAGCAAAACTAAAAAAATATATAAGACATTTAAGGGTATGAAAAATTTGTTTGTACGAAAATCTAGAGTAAAATAGGTCTCTAATATGGACATTTACATATAGAGGAGATATATAGGATGTTGTTGGAGATGAATGATATATATAGAGATAAAAACATTATGAATATAGTGAGGGTATAGAGTGAGAGCATAAGCTGAATGTCCGCTAAATTTAAGTGTAGTTAGGTACAAGCGTGAGGGTATTTTAGAGAGGTTTGGATCATGGAGCGTGTGATACCTATGGCCTCATGTGTTTGATAGATTCATAAACATAAATGTCAAGAAGATTACAAGTTTAAGTAAGAATGGAGCATTATGACCTACTAGTCTCCCTCATTGTTTGGTTTCGGTGTGAGATCTAACCTAATAGTTCATAATTTACCTTTATGCCTATGCTTAAATGCTACACACCCTCAGATCAGATGAGATGATTTGGTATGTGTAGGGTCGAATCCCCTTTTACCCATTGAATCAAATTCTCTTTTACATTACTCTATTTCTACCTTTTATAGACCAAAGGAGGAGAGAGAGTTACATACCGATTGGTATTATGGGTCCCACTCAATAGAGACCCAACAACTTCGATCTTATAATGCCTGTGGAGTTGTACGTAACTCCATCGCTATGATGTTGCATTAGAGTGCAGGCGTACCTACTACAGAGGCAAGTAAGATATATCGTATCGACGAATACTAAAGTCCATGATGTTGGGTATGGTGTAGTCCATAACTAGTGTAGTAGCTTGCACTTTTAATATGCCATGGCAAAATAGCGTGCTCAAGCTATAGGGTTGATGACACGTATCAAATATTTGTCTTTTAGTACGTTTGTTGTCTAGGTTGTGGCAACAATGTGGCTGTTAGACTGTAGCATCACATATCAATTTTGATGTGATGTACAAGAGACTTATCCAAAGTACTAGCACCATACCATAGACAGGAGTAAACCTTGACATAGTGTCATACCTTCGGAGGCCTTCCTACCATTGGGGTAGAGACCAACTATTTTCTTTTGGTCCCCATAATTAGTCATTTTAAGACTTTCTTTATTCTCTTGAAAGGCCCTAAGCCTTAGGAGGGTCCTAGGATCCAGCCATTTATATTAAAAATGAGTACCTTAGAGATCCAGAGGCTTGGAGAGGGCCTCGGGCGGCTGTGTGAACCAAGTGTAGGAGTGCCTCAGGGCCCTAGGTTTTAGGTCATTCTCATGGATGGTGGTGGCTAGACCAACTCTTACTTTGCCCCCCTCAAGATCAAACCTCTCAACATGATGGCCCCTATCTTAGCCAGAGCCAAGGTAGGTCCCTATGGCATATGGCCTTAGGAGCATGGATCCGGTAGTAGCCAACCCCCAACACTTCCTTCATTGGGATCCTTAGTAGGTGTCTTGATAGCAATCGAAGGTATGTCCTTCCTCGTGCATTGGAGAGGGTCTTATGTCTAATGTTGGATTGAAGCATGTAGGCAAGCCTATATTTCTTGTATACACGTAATAAGACACATTCATTGTGTGGCTAGCACTTACTACACATATCATCATCAAGGGGTGCTAGCAGGTGATGTGGCAACTAGGTTACTGAGGCTAGCAAGCGCACAAGGGGAGGATGAACTAGGTTAGGAAAAGCATCCCATCAGAGACAATTCAATACCATGATTTAGCAATTCATAGGGTTCTGTCTCTGGGCCTTATCATTGTGCTTAGTTAGGATAAATTGGCGGTTGCCTCCTATTCGAAATTCGAAGCACGAGTGGTAGTCTCATCTTGTGTCTACCTCTCCTTCATATGAGGTGTTTGGTGCCATGGGCTTAGAACCCAACATTTATCAATAAAAATGGTTCATAACTGATATTTTTGTGAGGAAATAACCACAAGTTTGTGGGGACTTGAAATGGTGCATGTTTTGTAATATGTATGAAGGGACTATATATAACATTAAGTACACTTGGAATGTTGTGTGCATTAACCATAGTGGCTGGCTTATTATACTCTGTGCAACTGTCATACCACATGACACACTCATCTAAAAGGATCATGATGTCTAGACGGCTTGGTGAAGTGGGATTCTCTAAATTTCTTGTGAAAATTAAACCCTAATTTGGTTGTTCAGTATTTGTGATTTTGGTTTACAACTGTATCTTACAAACTGCTTCTAAAATATATTTTTAGAGGAGGTCTGCTAAGTGACTTGTCACTGAAAATATTTCTATTTTCGGGGATGGCTGACTTACATCAATAAGAATAAGATTTTGAAGGACAATTGCTTATGTATCTATATGAAATTATTTGATTGATCAGCTAGCATGCACGCACGCCCTGCTATTATTTACATACGCCGCCTTACGTGTTGCATTTGCATTGCATAACGTTCACAGCTCGGGGTATATGTTACGCAATATGCAACTGCTCAGGTGTGCATGCGTGAAGTTGCTGGATAGTAGGCCGGGGGCGAGTCTGAGCACAATTACAGGGGGATTGGAAGGGATTGATGGAGAAATTAGTGTACACCCATGTGACAAATTAACATATAGGGGTAGGCTTTATTATTAGTTAAGTCCTGCCATAATACAATCAATTCTATTACAACAATAAAAAATAATATGGTATTTTGTTGGATAAGGACGGCCCCAGCCCCAAGAGGTGGATATAGAGGCAGACATCCACCTCTATATATTTGAATGCATACATACAACCTCCGGAGCTCCTTTTCAACTCTTCAGATATAGAGGGAGACATCCACCTCTGCAATCCATTCTATTACAACAATAAAAAAATACTATGGTATTTTCGTTTCGGATTAAAGCTATATGTTCAGACTGTTATAGCTACAATCCATAGAGACAAAACAATATAGACGTAGTAGAAGCCGATACGGTTTAAAGTCAAGGGAACATGTTAATGCATGTATGTAACCACAACATATACTAAGCGAATAGGTTAATGCATGTACGTAACCACAACATATACTAAGCACTACTGGTGGTGACCGATCATGGCGTCAGGTTTAGGTAAAGCGTGCGTCGTCACAGGAGTTGAAAAGGAGCTCCGGAGGCTGTATTTATGTGGCCCCTGCCTTTTTCGACCTTTTTCAGAGATTGGAGAGTATATTAGGAGGAGTGACATGATGGGGGTGCATCCACATAGGAAATATTGTGTGTCAGCAGCAGGTTAATTAATGCAAACCTTTGCAAAAGAAAAGTTGCACGCGATGATTCAACAAATGTGTAAATATATAGTACATCCTAGATGACGATACACCCGACGCAAATATTATACATGCTTTGGCAGTTGGGAAAAAAATCAAGAAATGTTGCATGTTCTGAATGATTGAGGCCATGTTTGAAAGCAACTAGTTTTTAAGAAACTGATTTATAAAAATTGAGATGGTTCCAAACATATCAGTTTATGACTCAACTTATAGAAATTAGATTATCAGTTTCTTAAAAACCAAAAAGCTGGCTTCTCCTATCTAAACGATAAAAATTGGTTTCTTAAAAACTGATTTCGTAGAATGTTGACAAACCCTATATATATCAGTGCGCTCGGCTCATTCTTGCCTATGAGATTTCTAGGGTAGTGGACATGGAGTGACGCAAGCAGCTATGTATGCCGACGTCTAGTGTTACATTTTTCCATGTAGTGGCCCCGTAGATTGCATATACATCACATCAAATCAATCACAATCCATGTGATTGGTTCGCATGCTCCATTGCAGCGGGCTCGCGGCGGCCTGGATGGCTAGAGATGTCTAATCTCCATTTCCTCACGCATGCAAGCGAGTAGGTAAAAAGGTGTCTAGGTTGCAGGCTTGCAGCAGCGCGTACAGACCAACCTCATGCTCCCACAGGCAACCAATCATCGGCTCACACACGGTCAACGCACGCAAACGACATGAATATGACGAGCATGGTAACCAATCACAATCACGAGGAATGTCTTTGTCTATCAGCCAACAATATGTTGAAGGTCGCACAAACAAACAAAGACAATCATCAATATACTGACCTGCAGCTTGGACTTGGATACCGTTTAAGACACTGATGACCATGCATACATGTGTTTCTGTTCATAATATAATGTCTACATGCAAACATAAAAAAATAGACGGCTTCATTTTGCTTTTCGTTGAGAGAGAAAGGAGTGGGTTTTGCTCGCGTGGGGCCTATATATGAACTCCTCTTCCTTTAGAAGTTAGAAATACACACCTGGACTTTGGCCAAAGGGACACAATTATTGTTAAGTGTTTGCCAAGTGCCAACTAAAGCCCCTTCTGCCGTGTGTTCTTGAGAGCACCTAGAGGGGGGGGGGTGAATAGGTGATCCTGTAAAATCAAGCACTAAATAGCCACAAAACTTAGTTATAGAAGTGTTAGTGCGATTAAGTAGTTTTGAGGCGAGTTCTTGTGAACGAAAACAATCACAGAGAAAGCAGCACAAGAGACACACAATTTTATCTCGTGGTTTGACCAAGTAACACTTGCCTACTTCCATGTTGTGGCGTCCCAATGGACGAGGGTTGCACTCAACCCCTTTCAAGTGATCCGATGATCAACTTGAATACCACGGTCTTTTCCTTTAGTGTATTTTCCCATTTACGAGGAATCTCCACAACTTGGAGTCTCTCGCCCTTACAATAGAGATCACAAAGAAAGCACAGAGTAAGGTTGGGAGAAGCAACACACGCAAGACTCAAATACGCAGCACAACCACGCACACAAGTGAAGACTTGAGCTCAGATGACAACTCAGGGAGTGCACAACTCGAATGGAGCCCAAATCACTAACACAATGAAGCGAATGCGCGAGAGCGGAGTCTGGATGCTTTAGAATACTTAGAGAATGCTTGGTGTACTCCTCCATGCGCCTAGGGGTCCCTTTTATAGCCCCAAAGCAGCTAGGAGCCATTGGAGATCAACATGGAAGGCTATCCTTGCCTTCTGTCGAGTGGCGCACCGAACAGTCTGGTGCACCACCGGACAGGTCCTGTAGACTGTCCGGTGCGCGATCTCCTTCCAAATTTGGCATATTCGACCATTGCTCCTCTGGGCTGATTGGCGCACCAGACACTGTCCGGTGCACAACGGACAGTCCGGTGCACAACGGACAGTCCGGTGCACCAGCTGACCGTTGGAGCAGTCCACGTGTCGCCTGCAGATTTTGCGGCCGACCGTTGGCGATGGCGACCATTGGCTCACCGGACAGTCCGGTGAATTATAGCCACGTCGCCCCCTTGCTTTTCCCGAGAGCGACGAGTTCGTTGCGGATGACTCACCGGACAGTCCGGTGCACCACCGGACAGTCCGGTGAATTATAGCCGTACGCCTGCGTCGCTTCCCGAGACCAGCTACTTCACCGGAGGCTTGCCTGGGGCACCGGACAGTCCGGTGTGCCAGGCTGAGCTATAGTTTTGGCTGCACAGAGACAAGTCTTTTCAGTTTCTTTTCTCCTGTCGCTGTTTCTAGCACTTAGACAAACACATTAGCGTTCAAAAAACAATGTACTAAGTCTAGAAACATACCTTGTGCTTTGATTTGCCCTTCTCACTTTATTTGGCACATCGGAACTTAATCAAACATGTTGGACATTTAATCACCAAAACATTATAGAAATGGCCTAAAGGCACATTTCCCTTTCAATCTCCCCCCTTTTTGGTGATTTATGCCAACACATCAAAAAGCAACCAAAATAAGTGCAACATCAATGCAAATGAGGACCAAATCATTTTTGCACAAGATTTGACATATTTGGATCATTCTTTGCCACCACTTGGTTTGTTTTTGTAAATCAAATTCATTTTCCTATCTCTAAGTCAAACACGCTTGTTTGGGCACAAAGAGAGATATTCCAAGAGTGAAATTGATCAAGTGTCAAAAACTCCCCCTTTTTCCCACAATCAAAATTCTCCCCCACAAGAGACCAAATTTTGCAATAAGAGCATTTTGGACAAATAAAAAATTTTAACTCTATTATTTTCAAAATTCACAGGTGGTTGGCTGATCCATTTGCTTTGGCCTTAATTTCTCCCCCTTTGGCATTAAGCACCAAAACAAGATCATTTTTGGCCCTTTAACCCCATTGCCTCACCAAAAATGTCAATTAAGAGCAAAAAGGCAATGAGATTGCAAGTATGAACTTGGAAGTAAGTACACTAATACCGGATTGCAGTGGAAGTCTTTGCATCGTCCAAGTTCACTTTTCCCTTTCAATGTACCTTTGAGACTACATCAAATGTACTCAAACAAACAGGTTAGTCTCAAAGGGCCAAGTTGTAGCACATCTCCCCCTTAATATGTGCATCATTCTCATATGGACTTGTGAGGTCCGGGGATCACTTGTACAACTTGAGCACCATAAATAACAATAATTGATTGAAATGCAAAAAGTAACATGATCAAAGGCATAGAACACATGTATGCTATAGATCAATCCAAGTTACGCGAATCTAATACATTTAGCTCACTACGCAACCTGCAAAACCTTTTCTCATCTAAAGGCTTAGTGAAGATATCGGCTAGCTGGTTCTCGGTGTTAATATGGTACACCTCGATATCTCCCTTTTGCTGGTGGTCTCTCAGAAAGTGATGCCAGATGTCTATGTGCTTAGTGCGGCTGTGTTCAACAGGATTATCCGCCATGCGGATTGCACTGTCATTGTCACATAGGAGTGGGACTTTGCTTAGATTGTAGCCAAAGTCCCGGAGGGTTTGCCTCATCCAAAGTAGTTGCGCGCAACACTGTCCTGCGACAACATACTCGGCCTCAATGGTGGATAGGGCAACGGATGTCTATTTCATTGAACTCCAGGACACCAGGGACATTCCTAGAAATTGGCACGTCCCCGATGTGCTCTTCCTATCAACCTTGCACTCGGGATAATCAGAGTCTGAGTATCCAATCAAGTCAAAGGTAGACCCGTTTGGATACCAGATCTCGAAGCAAGGCGTAGAAACTAAATACCTAAGAATTCGCTTAACAGCCACAAGGTGACATTTCTTGGGGTCGGATTGATATCTAGCACACATGCATACACTAAGCATAATGTCCGGTCTACTAGCACATAAATAAAGCAATGAACCTATCATGGACCGGTATGCCTTTTGATCAACGAACTTACATCCTTTGTTGAGGTCAACATGCCCGTCAGTTCCCATCGGTGTCTTCACGGGCTTGGCGTCCTTCATCCCAAACCGCTTGAGAAGATCTTGTGTGTACTTCGTTTGGGAGATGAAGGTGCTGTCCTTGAGTTGCTTCACTTGGAACCCAAGGAAGTAGGTCAACTCGCCCATCATCGACATCTCGAACTTTTGTGTCATCACCCTGCTAAACTCCTCACAAGACTTTTGATTAGTAGAACCAAATATTATGTCGTCGACATAAATTTGGCACATGAAGAGATCTCCATCACAAGTCTTTGTAAAAAGAGTGGGATCAACTTTCCCAACCTTGAAAGCATTAGCAATTAAGAAATCTCGAAGGCATTCATACCATGCTCTTGGGGCTTGCTTAAGTCCATAGAGCGCCTTAGAGAGCTTATATACGTGGTCGGGATACCTATCATCCTCAAAGCCAGGGGGTTGTTCCACGTATACCTCCTCCTTGATTGGCCCATTGAGGAAAGCGCTCTTCACATCCATTTGGAACAACCTAAAAGAGTGGCGAGCGACATAGGCTAATAATATTCGAATAGACTCTAGCCTAGCCATAGGAGCAAAAGTCTCCTCGAAATCCAAACCTGCGACTTGGGCATAACCTTTTGCCACAAGTTGAGCCTTGTTTCTTGTCACCACTCCGTGCTCGTCTTGCTTGTTGTGGAACACCTACTTGGTTCCCACAATGTTTTGCTTTGGACATGGCACCAGGCTCCAAACTTCATTTCTTTTGAAGTTATTGAGCTCTTTCTGCATGGCCAACACCCAGTCCGGATCCTGCAAGGCCTCTTCTACCCTGAAAGGCTCAATAGAAGAGACAAACGAGTAATGCTCACAAAAATTAGCTAAGCGTGAGCGAGTAGTTACTCCCTTGCAGATGTCACCTAGAATCTGATCAACGGGGTGATTTCTTTGGATCGTAGCTCGGACTTGGGTTGGAGGGGCCTGTGGTGCTTCTTCCTCCATCACTTGTTCTTCCTGTGCTCCCCCTTGATCCTATCCCTCTTCTTGAGGTACCCGTTCATAGTCTTGAGTTGGGGGATGCACCATTGTTGAGGAAGATGGCTGATCCTGTTCCTATTGTTCCTGTGGTCGCACATCACCGATCACCATTGTGCGCATTGTGGCCGTCGGAACATCATCTTCATCTATGTCATCAAGATCAACTTGCTCTCTTGGAAAGCCATTAGTCTCATTAAATACAACATTGCTAGAGACTTCAACCAAACCCGATGATTTGTTGAAGACTCTATATGCCTTTTTATTTGAGTCATACCCTAGTAAAAACCCTTCTACTGCCTTGGGAGCAAATTTAGAATGTCTACCTTTCTTCACCAGAATATAACATTTGCTCCCAAATACACAAAAGTAAGAGACGTTGGGTTTGTTACCGGTAAGGAGTTTGTAGGAGGTCTTCTTGAGAAGGAGATGCAGGTAGAGCCGGTTTATGGCGTGATAGGCTGTGTTCACAGCTAAGACCAAAACCGCTCGGGCGTCTTGAACTCTCCAAGCATTGTTCTTGCCATGTCGATTAGCATCCTGTTCTTCCTCTCTACTACACCATTTTGCTGTGGTGTGTAGGGAGTGGAGAACTCGTGCTTGACACCTTCCTCCTCAAGATATTCCTCAACTTGCAGATTTTTGAACTCGGACCCGTTGTCACTCCTTATCTTTTTCACCTTTAGCTCAAATTCATTTTGAGCCCTCCTTAGAAAGCGTTTTAGGGTCCCTTGGGTTTCTGATTTGTCCTGCAAAAAGAACACCCAAGTGAAGCGAGAAAATTCATCAACAATTACAAGACCATACTTACTTCCCCCGATGCTGAGGTAGGCAACGGGTCCAAAGAGGTCCATGTGAAGAAGCTCCAATGGTCTTGATGTTGTCATCATGTTCTTGCTGTGATGAGTGCTTCCCACCTGTTTCCCTTCTTGACATGCTGCACAAGGTCTGTCTTTCTCGAAACAAACATTGGTTAGTCCTAACACATGTTCTCCCTTTAGAAGTTTATGAAGGTTCTTCATCCCAACATGTGCTAGACGGTGATGCCAAAGCCAGCCCACACTAGTCTTAGCTATTAAGCATGCATCTAGATCGGCCTCCTCTTTCGAAAAATCAACTAAGTAGAGTTTGCCGTCTAATACACCCTTAAAAGCTAATGAACCATCACTCCTTCTAAAGACAGATACATCAACATTTGTAAAAAGACAATTGTAACCCATGTGACACAATTGACTTACAGACAGAAGGTTGTACCCAAGCGACTCTACTAGAAATACATTTGATATGGAGTGCTCGTTAGTGATGGCTATCTTGCCCAAGCCTTTGACCTTGCCTTGGTTTCCATCTCCAAAGATGATCGCATCCTGGGAATCCTTGTTCTTGACGTAGGAGGTGAACATCTTCTTCTCCCCCATCATGCGGTTTGTGCATCCGCTGTTGATTATCCAGCTAGAGCCCTCGGATGCATAAACCTGCAAGGAATATAAGCTTGGGTTTTAGGTACCCAACTCTTGTTGGGTCCTACAAGGTTAGTCAAAATAGTTTTTGGAACCCATATGCAAGTTTTGTTTCCCTTGCATTTGAATCCCAACTTCCTAGCAACTACTTTTGCATTTTTACATGAAAGTACAAACGAAGTATTGCAAGCATGAAAAATAGTTGAAGGTTCTTTGCACATTTTCCTAGGAACATGAGGCACAGCATGATTTTTCCTAGGCCTGCTTCTATCATGAACAAAAGTAGAACTAGAGGCAAACATAGCATGTGAATTATGAGCAGCATGATCATAACTCCTATTTTAATGAGAATGACTAGCAACTTTCCTATCATAAATAAATGCATGGTTCCTTTGAGGACTACTGGCCATAGGGGCCTTCCCTTTCTCCTTGTTGAGAACGGGAGTCTGTTGGCTTGTTAAGTTCTTGGTTTCCTTTCGAAAACCAAGTCCATCCTTAATCGAGGGGTGTCTACCAACAGTCTAGGCATCCCTAGCAAATTTTAGTTTATCAAAATCAACCTTGCAAGTCTTAAGTTGAGCATTAAGACTTGCCACCTCATCATTTAGTTGAGTAATAAAAGTAAGATGTTTATTATAGGCATCAACATCAAAGTCCTTACATCTATTACAAATAATGACATGCTCAACACATGATCTAGTTTCTTTTGCTTCCTCTAGCTTAGCATTTAATTCATCATTTAAACTTTTTAAACTAGAGATAGATTCATGGCAAGCAGATAACTCAGAAGATAGCATTTCATTTCTCTTAGTTTTTAAAGCTAGAGATTTTTGCACACTAACAAATTTGTCATGTTCCTCATACAAAATGTCCTCTTGCTTTTCTAACAATTTATCCTTTTCATTTAGAGCATCAATCAATTCATTAATTTATCTACCTTGGCTCTATCTAGTCCTTTAAACAGATCAGTGTAGTCTATTTCATCATCAAAATATTCTTCATCACTAGATGAAGTGTACTTGGGTGTGTCCCAAATACGTACCTTTTTCTTCTTGGCCATAAGACATGCATGGCGTTCGTTGGGGAAGAGTGAGGATTTGTCGAAGGCCGAGGCAGCGAATCCTTCGTTGTCAGAGTCGGAAGAGGAGCAGTCCGAGTCCCATTCCTTTCCAAGGTGCGCCTCGCCCTTTGCCTTCCTATAGTTCTTCTTTTTCTCCTTCTTCCTGCTCTTTTCTTGTCCCTGGTCATTATCATTGTCAGGACATTGAGCAATAAAATGACCAGTCTTACCGCATTTGAAGTAGGAGCATTTTCCCCTTGCTTTATTTCTGTTGGGGTATTCCTTGCGTCCTTTGAGTGCGGTCTTGAAGCGCTTGATGATAAGTGCCATCTCATCTTCATTGAGTCCGGCAGCCTCCACTTGAGCTACCTTGCTTGGTAGCGCCTCCTTGCTGCTTATTGCTTTGAGAGCAACGGACTGCGGCTCGTAGATGGGTAGTGGACTATTCAAGGCGTCATCCACGTATCGTGCCTCCTTTACCATCATACGCCCGCTCACAAATTTTCTGAGTATCTCCTTGGGCATCATCTTGGTGTACCTAGGGTTTTCACGAATAAGATTGACAAGATGGGGGTCAATTACAGTAAATGACCTTAGCATGAGTCGGACGACATCATGATCCGTCCATCTTGTGCTTCGATAGCTTCGAATCTTATTGACCATGGTCTTGAGCCTGTTGTAGGTCTGTGTTGGCTCCTCTCCCCTGATCATAGCAAACCTCCCCAGCTCGCCTTCCACTAGCTCCATCTTTGTGATCATAGTGGCGTCGTTTCCCTCATGAGATATCTTGAGGCTATCCCAGATTTGTTTGGCATTGTCCAAGCCACTCACTTTATTATACTCGTCCTTGCAAAGAGATGCTAACAACACAGTAGTAGCTTGTGCATTTTTATGAATTTGCTCATTTATGAAAACGGGATTGTTAGTACTATCAATATGCATTCTGTTTTCAACAATCTCCCAGATACTAGGATGGAGGGAAAATAAATGACTACACATTTTGTGACTCCAGAAAGAGTAGTCTTCTTCATCAAAGTGTGGAGGTTTCCCAAGTGGAATTGATAGCAAATGAGCATTTGAATTGAACAGAATACGAGAATAATCAAATGAATAGTTTTGATTAACCGTTTTCTTCTTTGAAGAGTCGTCATCGTCGTCTTTTGGTGAAGAAGAGGAGTCATCGCTGTCGTAGTAAATGATCTTCTTAATGCGCCTCTTCTTCTTCTTCCCGTCCCTCTTCTTGTGACTCGATCCTGAGTCAGTGGGCTTGTCATCCCTTGGCTCGTTGAAGAGGGACTCCTTTTCCTTGTCATTGACCAGCATCCCCTTTCCCTTAGGATCCATCTCTTCGGGCGATTAGTCCCTTAGAAGAAGAGTACAACTCCGATACCAATTGAGAGCACCTAGAGGGAGGGGTGAATAGGTGATCCTGTAAAATCAAGCACTAAATAGCCACAAAACTTAGTTATAGAAGTGTTAGTGCGACTAAGTAGTTTTGAGGCGAGTTCTTGTGAACGAAAACAATCACAGAGAAAGCAGCACAAGAGATACGCGATTTTATCCCATGGTTCGGCCAAGTAACACTTGCCTACTTCCACGTTGTGGCGTCCCAATGGACAAGGGTTGCACTCAACCCCTTTCAAGTGATCCGATGATCAACTTGAATACCACAGTCTTTTCCTTTAGTGTATTTTCCCGTTTGCAAGGAATCTCCACAACTTGGAGTCTCTCGCCCTTACAATAGAGATCACAAAGAAAGCACAGAGTAAGGTTTTGAGAAGCAACACACGCAAGACTCAAATACGCAGCACAACCACGCACACAAGTGAAGACTTGAGCTTAGATGACAACTCAGGGAGTGCACAACTCGAATGGAGCCCAAATCACTAACACAATGAAGCGAATGCGCGGGAGCGGTGTCTGGATGCTTTAGAATACTTAGAGAATGCTTGGTGTACTCCTCCATACGCCTAGGGGTCCCTTTTATAGCCCTAAGGCAGCAAGGAGCCGTTGGAGATCAACATCGAAGGCTATCCTTGCCTTCTGTCAAGTGGCGCACCAGACAGTCCGGTGCGTCACCGGACAGGTCCTGTAGACTGTCTGGTGCGCGATCTCCTTCCAAATTTGGCATATCCGACCATTGCTCCTTTGGGCTGATTGGCGCACCGGACACTGTCTGGTGCACACCGGATAGTCCGGTGCACACCGGACAGTCCGGTGCACCATCTGACCGTTGGAGCCAAGTCTTTTTGATTTCTTTTCTCCTTCTTTTGTCGCTGTTCTAGCACTTAGACAAACACATTAGCATTCAAAAAACAATGTACTAAGTCTAGAAACATACCTTGTGCTTTGATTTGCACTTCTCACTTTATTTGGCACATCAGAACTCAATCAAATATGTTGGACATTTAATCACCAAAACATTATAGAAATGGCCCAAAGGCACATTTCCCTTTCAGTTCTTCTATCAATAGTCCGAATTTTGTACTGTAAAATAATATTTTATGCTATAATATATACCTCGTTTTGTATAGTTTTAGATACTAGCTAGCTACTTCATGAACTGCATTGTGCATTGTTTATTTGATAGTTGCACGCAGACTCAGTTTATATTCAGTTCTCTCAAGTCACATTGCAAGGCCTTTTTCCTTGGTGATCTGGCCAGGGACGATCTGCCTAGGTCTAGCTAGGGTTTGTCTCATCACTACCGGAAACAACTTTTTTGCCGAGTGTCTAAAGCACTTGGCAAAGCCTAGAAAATACTCGGCGAAGGCTTTACCGAGTGTGACACTCGACAAAAAAGGCTCGGTGAACTGTATATCGGTAATGGCTTCTTTGACGAGTACTTTTTGTTGGGCAATCGATAAAGAAAAGTCGCTGCCACGGCGCCAGGTGATGGCGACGAAGACTGTGCCGAGTGCCACGGAGACACTCGGCAAAGGCTCACTCTTTGCCGAGTGTCTACTCCACTGACACTCTGCAAAGAAGCTCCCCGTGGGCCCCTTTGCCAGTTCCTTTACTGATAGTATTAATGTAACACCATAAAATCATATTTTATTTAATTTAGGAAAGCCTGTCTTAAGATTTAGATACTTATGATTTGAAACAAAAGGAAAATCATTCTTAAAAGTGATGCCTAATAAGGATTTAAATCATTCTTTTCATTAACATTGAAACTCATACTTTAAAATAATCTCTAGAGAATTTCACAAAAGTGATGCCTAATAAGGATTTCATGGTTAATTGTGGATAATAAACATTTTAGATGAAGTTATCACTTAATTATTTAATAAATAAAAGGAAAGGGTCCCTAACTATTTAATTGTGTGATTAAGTTTATATGTTTCGAAGCATTTACTTAAAAGTAGAAGAATAATAAATAAATAATAAAAAATGAATCTTGCATCTCATGATGCAATTTTTGTGTGCTGCATATTATTTGAATCTTGAAACTCAAATCACATTCAAATCTGAATTCAACAAATGAGAATAATGAAAAGAGAAATTGGAAAAGAAAAGAGCAAGGAGAGGGATCCGGTGCCGACAGGTGGGACCACCCTGTCAGTCACTCAACCTCACGAGATGACCACACTGAAAGCGTCGCACTGGCGCATCTGCCTGACCTGGGTGCCGCTAGGTAGGCCCGTTTGCCAGCCCCGTTTCTTCTTCCCCCAACCGATGCGGAATCAAGCAAGCAAGAGCAACGAACTCACGAGATTTCAGGGATTTCGGTTTGGATCCCTCAATGAACTCGAGTATATAACCAAGCCCCTGCGCCCCCTTGTCCATAGTAGAAGCCCAGCCAAGCAAACCGAGGATGAGTGGGTTGTTTCCATGGACAGGAGTTCGGGAATCGCCACCGCCGTTGACGCCCGTCTTCACCATCGCTTGGCGGTCGCGATGGGGTGGTGGTGTCTCACCTGGGCCCGAGGATCGTGGTTGGGGACCTGATGAGCGGGGAGATCAAGTGAGGACCTAGCAATTGCTCACCGGGTTTGAACACCGCCGCAAATCTGTCACGATGCGTGGACAGCTTCGTCGGCGCGCTAATCCTTGGTGAGACGCACCTTATCATGATCTCCTCTTCATTTAGCGCCTATCCACATGGTCGTTGGACACTAGAAAGCGCGGGCAGGTTGCCCCGGCCATGGCACCACCGGGTATCGGGTCGCGCCATCGTGACTATGGGTGGCTGTGGGGACGATGAACTCGCGACTGTCCATCCGACGTTGGGTGGCTCTAATTAGAAGTGTTCATACCGGTACATGTTGGTGCATGAGGGCCGTTAGATCTAGATCCGAGGGGCGGGAGTGGGCCGATCTTCATAAAAATCGGGGCGCTGATCCCTGATCTGATGGTCAGGCTTTTGTACCGGTACGAATGTAATCTGGACCGCCTGCGGGTAATCCAACGGCGAGAATAACCCCATACCTCTTCGTCGTGTGGTTTCTACTGAAAAGACCCCAGATTCTTTACATATTACCCGCGGTTAATCCCAGTTCAAGGGAGATAACGATTGGGTCCTTAGTTCTCACAAAACAGTCCTTGGTATTTACAATTAAGTCCTTAGAAGCCATTTTTGGAATTAAAGAAATAGTAGAAACACCTAGAAACTTAGTAAATTCATAACTTTCACGTTTTAACTCTGAATTACTCCGTTCAAGCTGCATTAGTCTCGTGTTAAATTTGTCTACGCAGTAACATCATTATTTTTTAATCATATCACATATTTTTATAAATAGATATTTATTTGACCTATGTTTATTAACTCTTCTAATCTAAGGCTAACATGTCTATAATTATAAATTGACTGTAATATGATCTCTAATCAGGTTATAACATAGATTAGAGTTGAGTTAGTTATTGTTGGTCACTTGTTCTCAAATGCTTTGAGTCAAGAACAAGGCAACACAATTGTTAAGAATTAAGGACCTTCGTCCTCTGAAATATTATCTACTATTAGATATAATGATCTTCAGACGAAGGTCGTGAAGGACATGCCTTCATCTTTCATGAGAATAAAAATACATAGAAATAATGAATGTAATTCATCAGCTCATTCACATATGAATTTTTATAATGTACACGTGAACATTAACAAAATTTAAGTTACATTGATATCTTCGGCTTGTTTGAAGGCGCTGACGCAAGAGTGATTACAATCCAGCGTGAATATTATGGTGCTACTGTTAATCTATTTATAGGCACGGGACGTAACCCGAGTAAAAGTATATTTGTGTCCTCAACATTTACTCATAACTATAACATAAGTCATTAGGGACTAGCTAGTCTTTTTCTCTTCGGGTCAGCATCATGTTTGGTCTTCATCTTTATTTTAAGCCGAAGCTGTTACTGTTTGGCTATAGCTTCAACGTTCATTCTTATCATCTTCTGACTATATCTTCGTCTTGTATACCTTTGCCATGGGAGAAAACCTCCATCCTGAAACCGAAACTCCCTGTAGCAATTCATGTTATGCTAAAAGGAGATGGTTAGTTATGTTTTTAAGGACCTTCGGAAGAGGAAGACTCCCAACAGTTATATTCTCCTCACATGATTTAGATTAATCAACACAGAATATATATCACCTACAAACTTTAGAAAACCATATCTTTTCAACCATAACTCTGAATTTAGTGGTTCTCAAACCTACGGTCTCGTAGTGACACATAGAATATTCTTACGTTGTTTGTTCTCATGTTTGGTGTAATGTTATTTTTATGTACTCCTTGTCTATTTGTATGTATTTCTATGAGTAGCAGTGAGGTCACGAGAAACCCGAAGACCAATTTGGTGAAGTACCTGTATATCGCAAGTCTAAGGCAAGTTGTGCCCTTAATCATTTTTCTTTACCTAATAATGTTTCTATTAATCACTGTGACATGCTCAACTTAATTTGATGGGACCTAATAGGTTTCCCTAGTATTGTTTATCTCACACCTTGCAAATTAACAAACTATTGGGTAGACTTGCTATTGCTCTACCTGGTTTTGGGATTAATGCTATACTAAATTATGGCCATGTTCCAGTTTTGTTGTTGATTTAATTATTGTTCATGATAAGATTATTTTGTTAATTGGAACATGGAGAACCACCTGGAAAAACAGTGCTACCACAAGGGTGGTATGGAACGTCCTTTGCTGACTAATTAGGAAAACTAGTGGAGGACTACCTTATCCAAAAGAGGCAAGGGCGGTAGAGGAGCTGTGGTATAGGGAGGTTCTCGGGTCGATCATGCTACGATGGCTTTTCGGACGAGAGATTCCTATATCTCCCTTCTCAGAAACCGTAGTGGGTTTTCTGAAGCTAGTGGAACTTTGTAAAGGCCTCGTAGTGCTACCCTGCCTCGTTTTCTCGGTAGAGATGTATGGGATTCATGAACCCATGGCAAATGGGTAACACGACTTGTGGGTAAAGATGTGCAACCTCTGCAGAGTGTAAAACTAGTATATCAGCCGTGCTCACGGTCATGAGCGGCTCGAACACACATGATTAATTTATAGAATTAAATTTAATCTGTCATTTGCATTGCATTATGAGTTTTATTAATAATTGTGATCCCTTATTTAATTGGGATGGTATGTACTTATACTTAGTAACTTCTAATAAAATTTTGACCAATTTTAAAAGCAATGCTCAGTTTTAACCATCTTTTTTGGTAAGCCTTACACTTCACATGAGCCTTCACTGTAAGTGAGCTCATGCACATTATTCCCCACAACTTGTTGAGCGATGAATGTATGTGAGCTCATTCTTGCTGTACTCACATCCCCTAGGTCAAGAATAGGTACCGCAAGATAAGGAGCATGGAGGATGCCGCGATGAGTTCATGAGACGTCTAAGCCATCGTCTCCTAGTCAACTATGGTTGCAGAGGATCGTTATCTCCGGATGATGTAATTATTTAGTTATTTTGTATATAACTCCTATTATATAGTAAATATGTGACATTCATTTCTGTACCATGAGTCATCATATGTGTGAGACTTGATCCTAGCACACATTAGATTTGTGACTGGATTTGCCCTTAAATTCAGGTGTGACAATTAGGTGGCACTCGGCAAAGGCTCCCTCTTTGCTAAGTGCCTGCCTGACTAGCACTCGGGAAAGGGATCACCAGCGGGCCCCTCTGTCAGTAACTTTGCCAAACGCACTAGGAGGCACTCGGCAAAGGTTGCTTCTTTGTCGAGTACCAAGGCCACATCACTCGGTAAAGCCTCGACCACTCAGCAAAAAGTTGGATTCCAGTAATACATAAAAGGTTTTTTACCCCTTTGAGAGTTTTTTCATGTTTGTTTTGAGGTATCACACATATGGGTACACATCACTTCTCCCTTAGATTCATGCTTTTTTGGAGGAAGCCTGAGTTACTCCTTCCTCTTCCTTGAGTTATCGTAAGAATCTCGAAGACGAAGATGGTTGTGACATATACACATTGCAATTTGTAAAGATGACTCTACAAGTAATATTCAGAGGCGGCTCTAACCTTAGTCATATCTATAAATATTTCTTCAGAGGCGGTTGTTGTCACCAGTTTTAGATGTGGCTACCACCGATAGCTGCATCTAAAGAAAAGTTTCTAGAGATGGCTAACTTTGAAGCCTCCTCTGGAAACCATTTTTTAGAGACGATTCGAAAGAGTCACCACTACAGAAAAGGCCCTTATCTTTAAAAAACATTTTTAGTAGTGGATGTTTGATATCACAAGCATTTTAAGTGAAATGATAGTGATAAAATGGCATATCGCTGCCACTAAAACTGGAAAAGCCATATAACTGCCACGAAAACATGTTAACTTTAGAAAAATTACATCACTACTAGTTTTTTCCTGTCAATTCAGTTGTTCCACGTTTATGATGTGGTCTTTTCTTTCGCCACTTTGTTGTAAAACTACATATCGCTAATGATCGCTAATGATGTGAATCCTTCACCTTTCTCGTAAAGCTCAGAACCTCTCTTGATTTTAGATTAGCTTTTATAGGAAGATCCTAATGCTCGGTTGTAGCCGTACGAATGGCTAACCATGATTATCTAAAATGGATTATTTTTCAACCCCAAAATTCTTTTTCATTTATGGATCTCAAAATACCACTACTAGAAAAAGGACTATCTATACCAGCTGGAACCAGCTACAATACCGAATTCTCAACCGGTACTTAGCATCCAGGACTAAAGGCCTCAATCTTTAGTCTCGCTTGTATAAAACCGGTATTAAATAGGGGCCTTTAATACCAGTTCTTGGCTATATATGGTACTAAAGGTCCATCTATATTGCCAATTCTAGGTTATAACCGATACTATTCTTGGTTATAGACGACACTAAAATTTTGTTGAGGGGCTCTATTCTTTGTATAACCAGTACAATGTTCATAACATGCTACATAAGACAATGTTCATAACATATACATCCAATATAAAACCAACATAGTTCATAACATTTATCGCATCATAGTTCACAACCTAGAGCTCACAATCACTACATATTTCATAACTGAGAGTTCACATTCACTACATTGTTCACATCATTCAACACCCCACACAACATCATCTAGCTATAATCGTTAACAGAATTTAAAATAAAGGTTTTAGGTTCAGATTCCTGTAATGTCATGAATATCTAGTGAGCTTCCAAGTCTTCTTTCAATATTTTGATACCAAGTTGAAGTACTTCGCCCTCAAAACCACACTCCATAAGATTTTAGTACAATGATATCACATACTACTTTATTATCTTCTTGTAGCAACCTAGAAATTGTTGACCAATGCTTGATTTCATGTTGGAACTACTAGGTGAGTGAGACATCTTCAACCTCTTTATGTTTGTTGGTGGAGTAGGTGGGACGACTTCAGTTGGAGAATCTAGTACTAAGTCAGGCTCGACATAACCGAACACATCTAGACACATAAGCACTTTCTCAATAACTGGTTACGTTCCTTCCTACATTAAAAATGACAATCGTAAAAGGTCCAAAGTTAAAAATAAGTTTTAGATTACAATATGGATTCCACTATTGCCTTATGAGCTTTGACTCTCTTTTCTATTTGCTCATTTTGAACTCTTAAGTCTTCTATAGTCATGTCATTTTCCCATCTATATTGTTTTAACCATTCTAGTACAATAATATTAGTAGCTCTCCATGACTCGTCTATAACAGAACAATATCTATAACTATAGAGACCAATATAGATTTGCTTCCAGAGGAGCATCAATTCACGACACATAGGAAAAACATACTATATATATATGAATTTTCCATAATATGTTTGTAATATCATTGTATAAAAATAAAAGCATTATTAAACCTTGTAGGGGAGCTTCCACACGATTTCGACTGTAGATTGATCGAACGACGCAAGTCAGCTAAAAAGAACAACGTTTAAACTAAAAACTCATGTCAAATGATGTAACATTAGGGGTTACCTGATCCCAATACATGATGACTAATGTGATCACTAGAGAGGAGTGACACGATCGGTGGCTCGGGGAAAGGTGTGTGTGGTCGATGTTAGACGATAGAGTTTGGGGTTTGGGTCTAGATCAGCATTGACACACAACCTATACGGATCAAGAACCCAAAGAAATGCATTCCATTTGATGTTTCTATCTCTCTGACTAGGCGATTGAAATTGTATGTATGGAATTAAAAGATAAACAATTTGTAAGGCACAATGTGTATGGCACATATCTAGATTAAACGAAATATTTCTTGTTAAATTAAGCCATAAACACTAATTAACATTGATTTTATCTTCAAACTAGTGTTTCCTTGGCCTATAATATATTGTGTTTGTTATGGAAAAATATTACATAGGAATCCAAAGACAACCCCTACTAAATCCTTAATCTATAAACCCTAAACATTTGACTAATCATTTCCCTACTAAATCCTTAATCCATTAACCCTACATATTTCCAGATACATACACAAAATGCATATTTTTCTTATTTCTAGATACATACATAAAATCATATTAACAAACACAAAAACAGTCAACCTAACGGCGACAATGGCGTGGCAATGGTGGTGCAGGCACAACGACGATAGCACATGTGTGGCGCTTCGGCAACGGCTAGGGCAACGATGATGGTGGTCGGAGGTGCGGCGTCATTGACTTGAGTTAGGTTGAATAGTGTCCCGAGAATGGGTAGGGCGTGGTGGGAGACATTATATAGGACGCTGATTCTTACCAAAAACTAGTACTAAAGAATACCTTTTAGTATTGGGTTTAATTTGGAACTGGTAATAATTCTAAGGCTTTAGTACCTTTTCTACATAAAAACTGTTACTAAAAAAGCTTTAGTACCTGTTTTGAACCAAAATCGGTACGAAATTATTTTTTACTTTTGTTTTTAAAGATATGATATTGGAGTATTCGTTCATGAGAAAGGTTGGGAGAGGGGTGTATTTATAAGGAACACCTCTAGCAAAGAACAGTTACTAAATCCTTGAATTTTAGTATCAGTTATTTAAAAGAGCCGATACTAAACTGATTTTGGCAAGAAATCCAATTGACCTGGTACGAATGGAAAACATCTTTAGTACCCATTCTATCAAAAAACTATTACTGAATCCCTTAGTACCGTTTTTTGCTTTGAACCAGTACTAAATAACTTAATATTAGTATCGATTGTTTGGTTCAACTGGTAATAATATCCTCTGCACGGGCTAGATATTTTACACCGATGCTAAAGCTGGTATCAATACCGGTTTCAAAACAACTGAAACAAATGTTTTATGTTGTTGGATGGAAGCCCCATTCTCCATTAGGCAGTAGTGCGCTTTGCTGCTTAATTTCTAGCAAGTGATAGGAATTTCCACTTGTGTTTATGTGATGGGCTTCATGTAATATCAAGATGGGCAAAAATATTCATTACCTCTCTCCATTGTGTATTAGCGAGAGATTCATCAAGGGCTATTATATACTAGACAACCATGAACAACTACTAAACTTGAATCCGGAAGAGAGAGGAAACACGAAAAATGCTAAAAAACAATTTGAGATATAACGCGACAATGTACGTGTACGGAGTCCTGAAGAAGCTTGGGAAAAGTGGTTATATCATGGCCGTCCACCAGCTTAGGTAAGTAAAATGGATATTGCTAGAGTTAAAGTTGATTCTTGGACAACCACTAAGATTTGACTATATTTTTGAGCGAGGGAATCATTGACCACTGGATTGTATTCCTGATCTGTCCTTAGAATGGTTGGGCCATTATACTGGACTCTTTGGATACAACAAAAGAAGGGTATAAAGACTTTGAAAACGTATTGAGATTGTAAGAGATGGTACTTGTTGTTCATTTACTCTACACACAAGTGTTTAAATTGTCGTTGACGATAATAGTGGTTTTGTTACGTACAACTCTTACCGCAAGTACGTGGATGATCCAGAATGCATCGATCTAAGATCTAACAAGGACAACAAAATGTTCGCCAAAACACTGCAAGTCAAGTGCAACTTCCCAATACGTTCCAAAGTGATTTTTGCGATGTGTATGCTCTCAACATGTTGTATCTAGTGATATCATATCGTATATCGTGCAATACTCCAAACAACCTCATGGGTCAGTACTAAGCGGATACTAGGTATGCGAGTATATTAGAGCATACAACAAATTCAGCACTAGTTATAGACAATTGAAGAAGACCCTAAACTGGTGGGGAAAAGATAACTCATAAGACCATCACTGGAACAGTTGGTGACATCTGTAAGTTTATCATGGACAAATATGTGCATGAAGCGGCGCCATTTTTCAACAAAGAAAGCGACTTAGGAATTCTACAAGAGTACGAGAAGCTCAGAAACTGGTCCACCATGCTACGCCTTCAAGATTACAAGTATATCGACATCTTTTTAGGATTACCATGTCATGGTAGGTGATTGATGATCGATGTGTTGTAAAGACAACACTTTAATTGATTAGTTATATGATATAATCAGATGTGATGATACAAGTATTCATATGTATATATATCTCTGCATCGTATTTCTTATCTATTGACTTTCATTAGTATTTGATTTGCACAAGTACATTTCAAATTTAAATTCAAATTTAAATTTATTATTTTTTAAGTTGAATAGTTAATCGAAGCGAGCAATTAACAAATATCAGCCTCTGTTAAAAGAGTTAACCGAGGCGGGCACTGTAACTAAACTGACACAGTTAATTAGTATTAATTGGAGCGGTTGCCTTAAAACGACCGCCTCCATTAATACTAATTAACTAAGGCGGTCGAGTTACAGTGCCCGCCTCGGTTAGCACATTATAGGAGGCGGGCATGTTAATCGCCTCCGCTAATCGATGATTAATAGAGGCCTTTAGAGGGTGGTCTAGTTCACTCCCTCACCTTTAAAACCAGTTGTATACGATAGTTTAGCTAATAAAAGGTTTGGGTAAAAATTGGAGATTATTTTATTACCGTTTGCTATATATTTCTAAAAAACAAATGTAAAATTAATTTAGTTAGTAATTAAAAGAAAGACCACTTGACTTGTTTAGTAAAATAAACAAAAAATAGTAGTTTAGTAATATTTTTATTTAGCTCTAGTAAAATTTAACCTCACAAGATAAGAATGAATAGGGACAAAAATATTAAACACTTTTTATGTAGTTTTTTATTTTAAGTAATTAAACTGCTACTCCTAAAATTATAGGAAAATTAGGGCAAATCTCTACTACTTATTAAGGCTGTAAGGGTAGCCTGCCGTTCTGCCTTCGTTCAATCTGGATCGTCCATCGCTGTTCTGCCTTCGTTCAATCTGGATCGTCCATCGCCACACTAACCGCTCGTGCTAGCCGCGTCCTCACCCCACCCCATCCGCACGCTGGGTCCACGTGCTCGCTTCACGCAAAAAATCGACACAAGTTGACAATACCAAGAGCTGATTACATGAGCTGATTGCTTCCTCTGTAGCAGGAAGGTTTATAAGTTGCTACCGCAACCTTTGGCTAGCCGATATGGTACATTATATTTGTGCCGCGGTAGCCTGCGTGGGCTGAGTTATTTGGCTAACGTATGAGGCCCATCTATCAATCAAATTCTATAAGGCCCATCTGGAACTTGAAATGAAAAACCCTAGAGAATTCACGCAGGCAGTTTTCACCGCGCGGTGGCCTCATCCCCGGCGGCGAGCCTCCACTCCCCTGCGCCGGTAAGCCTCCACCGCCCCATCGGTCACTCCTCACCCACCGGTGGCCTCCCCCTCAACGGACAGCCTCGCCTCACCAGTCGCGCGGCCACCATCGCCCCACCCACTGCTTTGCGCACCGCGCGACACCCGCTGCTCTACGCACTGCGCGACAGTAACTGCTCTCCCCACGATCTATTCCATCCCGAGTTAGCGGATTCCCCCTACCCTACTCAGGCCCAGTTTCCTCACACGCTGCGCCGGTGTCGTGTCCTCTCCCTCCCTGCTCAGATCTGGCCCCGCGTTGCTGTTGCTTCCAGAGGCACCAATGAAGGACTAGAGGCGGCGGGCGATGAGATCGAGCTCTTAGAGTCGGCCGTCGGCGGCATCACAGACAAGACTGCGCGTGTTCTTCTAGAAGGCAAAGGCATCGAAGGTGAAGATGGCGGTCATCCATGACGCACTCCACCGCCTGCATGTCGCCAATGAGAAGGGCAACTCGTTGTGCCTAGCAGACGCCCTCCGCACGCACCGCGACTGTGATAGACACTGGATCCAGGCATGCCATGTTCGTCCGCCTGCACGGAGAATCTGTTAATGGCAGAGGCAAGTCCTCCACCTATATCTATTATCGAGGAAGGACATAGAGATCTGACGATGTGTTCGTTTTAATGGTAGGACGACATGACAGGCGACGAAATCCAGTCATCTCCTAAGGGAGCGACGTTATACGGTGGCCACTGCGGGTGGTGGAGCTGGGCGTCGTTCTCGCCGCGACGCACGTGATCCAGGACCGCCATGTCGCGACGCGCGAGGTAGAACGTAGCTTCCTGGAGCCCCACCAGGGGTTCCTCGACATGGCACTCCTCCCCTTCTTTCTCTCCCCTCGATCGACCTTCTCAGCGTGAACAAGTGATTTGTTGTTTCTGTATGGATGGGGCCACGACCCAAGACATAGCCACCCTTTCGCTGTGTTAAGATGATGGATGCATACACTCAGGGAAGCTCGCTCCTGTTGCCCTCCTATGAACTCCCTAACTTCTATTTATTTATGTGGGGATAACTAACTAGGAGTAACTAATAACTATCTATCATGGTTGTCAACTGATGTAGACAAACTAAGAGGAATCGACTATCTATGTATCGATTATGTCTAATTTGAGTTTTCGTCGTCATTGATTTTGTGTGTTTGGTGTCTCTTGCTAGATAAGATGTATAGACACAATTAAGAACTTTCTAGGATGATGAAACAATGGTTGCATTGATTCACTTTAGTTTGTGGTATTCATGTTGCTGCTGCGTACTTCGATTTGATCATAGGATATATTTCTAGCAAATGATTTCTTGTAGGGTATCATAGGATATATTTCTTGTGTGAAAGGTCTTGATAGTTCAGGGCTCAGTTCTTCTGCGGTGATAAGCTTACTGATATTCTATACATTTACTTTGTTGATGTTACTTCTAGACATATCTATTGTTTGTTGGTCGAGTTAAATTTGGTGCGCGAAGGTGTCAGTAAATATTTATATGTGTTTTCATCTCAATGAACTCCGATATATAACCTAGTTAACTTCACAAGCATATAGATTGGAATTTGTCCTAGATCACTGATTGGTTAATGATTGAGCTTTTAAATAATTAATTAATCCTTGATATATTTGTTAAAGTTGTACTCCTAGCGGTCATCAAGGAATGATCAGACTGAAAGGCAAACAATTATCATACACAGATAAAATCTGCAACTACTTGATAGTATAACAACTTTTGCTGTAATGAGAACCACACGTTTTAGTAGATACTACGTTAGTACGTTTTGTGGTAATCTGACATGTTTCCTTTCTATTCAAGGAGCTTGTCTGCTTGAATAACTACTTTATGCTTTTTTACATCTGCAGTATTTTCTTCAAGCAAGAGATGGAGCTTTCTTTGGTAGGGCTCCAAAATGCTAGGAAAACATCACTTGCAGCAGCTCGCAGCGACACCCCAGCCTCCTCATCATGGAAGCTGTACCTGTTTCAGAATAAGCAAGTGTCGTATTTAGTAAAGTAGCTCGTGTTCTAATTCTTTTGCATGCTTCCATTTTCTTGTAGGCTACAGGAACACTTTGAGTAGGTGAAGAGGATTTGCGACACTACCACATTGTCTTTGGCCATGCATCATCTCAGTGATAAGATAACAAGACAACTGGATATTTCAAAATTGACTGACAAGCTATGGAAAGGGAAGGTAGACTCAAGTGAATTGACACCAAAGGCGAAGTATGAAACTTGGAAGGAGATTAAAATTATGAGTATGGTATTTCTTATCTTATCTACGCTATGTATGACTTGCTGGGTCTATTGTCTAATCATAAATATGCATTTCTAACAATGTTATTGTTTTTGTGGCTTTCTCTGATTTCTTAGGTTTCAGAAAACAGTTTCTTTAATGTGGGCAATGGCATTGCTTAGCTTGTATGTTAGAGTTCAGGTCACCATATTAGGCAGCCATCTCTACTTAGATTTTGCCTAGGGTACAAATGGTGCATAGTTACAGGTACATCTATTCTCTAGCCTCCACATTCTATGCTCAAGCATTTTCGTATGAATGGCTTCCAAGCACTCTAGATGGTTTTATAATTGAAATTATGTTAGAACACTGACTTAACTTGGATTCAAGTTGCTTCCTAACATGGGAATGTCTCATTTCTTTTATAGGCAGAATCTGACACCTTTAATGAAAATGGACATAATACCTTCGTTGCAATGGATGATTATCTTGTCACTGACAAAATCACTGCATTTATAGTGCAAATGCAAAATGCAGCAACTGAAGTCCTTAAAGAGTAAATATATCTTCCCTTATTCATATGATACTCCTTGTCTTCCAAAATACTTGAACATATAGGATTTCAATTTTGACCCAAAATACTTGACATATGACATGCACCTTTTATCTTCTCCTAACGCACATTTTTCTTTTCATGTAATATGCATCTATTTTTCTAGCAAAATGCTTGTTCATGTTACATGCTGAAATTTGTGCGAACTGAGCCATGAAGAGGATTCACACTTCTGTATTCAGCATAAATTTCTTGGTTTTGTACACAATGTCTTATTTTATCTTTTTCTTGGAAACCCAGCTGTGAACGTGCTACCGTTAAATGCCTTTCAACGAGATGGTTGCTAGCTGGGGTTTTCTAGCTATCTCGTTTCATAGTTTTGATTTTGTTCCATCATATTTAGTTTATTCCTTAAATAGTTTACGATTCCTAGTACAATGTTCATAAGGGTATCTGCTTAAATTTGCCCCAAATTAGTACCATCTGGCTACCATAGTACCATTAGGAAATGTGTTCCTGCCTTCCTGGTTGTGTATTTCCTTTTAGTGATACTAGGTACTGAGATGTGAAAATTTTGCAGAAAGCAACCGAAAGACCGTATGAACATGGTCCAAGTATTGCAGACAATATTACAAATATTGGACATGTTCATGGCTCTTTCTAATGATAACTCATGGATAAATGATCTTGTACCTGAGAATCCCCCTATTTATGCATAGTTGAAGGCTGTGTCCAATACTGGCTTTGATGATTCATCACTCCTAAACAATTTTAGAAAGCTATACCAACTAATGTGTGGAGGACCTAGGCAAGGGGTGGCAGTCGCGCATGTTCGCGATCCACGGCAGCAAGCCGCCTACTCGAAGATCCCGCCTCCGAGGACGCCACCGCGGGGATGACCTGGGCGCTAATCTTGAACTAAAACTAGGGGATGCCTATGTAAGTTATACTTTCTCTCAAATTTACATCAAAATTTGTTTTCCGATAATCAACAGATCTTGACATGTTTCTATATACTTTCTCTCACATTGGGAGTTTTTTAGATTCAGTGCAAGCCATCTTTATTTGCTTAATGAGTCGTCGATCTTGACACGTTTTTCAGATTCATCATAGTTTTTATTCATTCTTTACATGTTTTTGTCCTTTTCAGATTCAGATTTAGTATAGGTAAGCTTTCTTTGCTTGGACAATCTATTTCTCTTTGCTTGGACAGTTTCTTTTAGATTCAGGTAGGCCACCTTTATTTGCTTAACATGTGGTCGATCTTGACATGTTTTTCAGATTAATCATATTTTTTATTCATTCTTGACAAGCTTTTATCTCTTTTTTAGATTAGATTTTATTCATTCTTGACATGTTTTTGACTTTTTTCAAATCCAGATTCAGTATATGGAAGCTTTCTTTGCTTGTACAGTCTATTTCTATTTGCTTGGATAATTTTTTTAGATTCAAGTGACTTGGTGCGGTTCACTCTGTTCTTAGTATGTTCAGATGTTCTCGATTTTGAACTTTTCATGGTGATATCATAGAAATCCTAGATTAAACACCATGATGGTGAATTGTTGGGGGAATCAATTGGACCACTTGATTTTCTCTTCTTTGACATCAAGATTTACCATGGAAAAAGTTTAAATGTTTTCGATTCTTGTGCAAAGAGTTGATGTGACAAAGTGCTCTACAACATAGGCATCTTTTGTTGCTCCCCTGTTCTCCCAGCTCCCAAGCTCAGAATTCTGTTAGCCAGATAGGAATAGTTTAGGAGTGTTGTCCAAGTAACTCAAGCATCATTTCCTACTCTTGGGAGGTGTGGAGTCTCTAGAATCGTGTCCCATTTCTATCTAATTGTTCAGTGAAGTTGCTTTTGATAAACGTGAACAGCAAAAAAGTACTCTTGTGGTTGCAGGTGCTAGACTCGAACGCTGTGCTCTATAGCCGACAGAAGTCTGTGGAGGCAAAGTTGTACGAGACTTGGATGATGCCCACCATGTGTTCGTTGAAATCCCCTCAAGGTAATAAGTTTTGATTCTTGTTCATTTTTAGCTGCTAAAACTTGAGAGGCACTTGCAGTTGCAGATCTCCTGGTTGTTGAAATCTGATGTTATATTGTAGCAAAAATTGAAGCCATGATATCATGTTTTAGTTAAGATTAGCTCTATCTTCCTGCTTTCTATCCAGGGAGCCAACATTTTTACCTTACTCAATTATATTCATGTATTTAATTAATATGTTTATTTTAGAGCCGCCATCCTAGGTGGTTTTGGCCTTCTGATTCTGACTTGCATTTGAGTTGTAAGAAAATAGTTGCGTGTTTATCAATGCTTTTTTGTACACCAAGTTGCAAAGAAGTATATTTATTATGTGCACATACCGGATAAGGAGGAAGGGCTCAAGGCCAGGTGCCACTACCGGAGCGGTAAGGTGTACAACGTTGTCTACTGTCTTTAGGATGACGTCTATGTCAAGGTCCTTGTTCATCGCTTTCTGTTGCTTTTGCTCTCATTTTCCAATTGCCATTGGGTATCCTGCACAAATAATCATTATGCGTGGAAATCATGAAAGTAGACATTTAACACATGTATGTTCTAATATGTGAAAAATTGTGTCAACTATCTATCACCGAGAAAACGACTAAGGCGAGCCTTTTTCCCTTTTCTTACTTTGTTTCTCTCTTTCCCCTTTTTTGGTATCACGGTGATGAACATTTTCCCCCTTTTCTTACTCTCTCTCTCTCTCTCTTTGGTAGTACTATGTGCTGGCCCAGTAAGAGATCCACTTTCTTCAATTCTAAGATGGAATGCTACCAATTCTAATTCCAATTTCCCTGTCTACTATACTGATTCTGGATGTCGCCATCGAAGAAGACGCTAGCAAGAAGAAACTCTGAAGGTAACTGCAAGGAAGCATAGGCCGACTCTTCATCCTAGATCTATTTATCATCATCATAACATCATTCTCCTTTCTCCTTGTCTGGTCAGTGGTGCTGCCGACCCATTCATCCATCAACCGCAGTCTCTAGGTCCTATTCATATTGTTCGTCCATCTATGTATATAGATAGTTGGCACATCCATTTATATCTTTTTATAGGGTTAATCATTGAGATATCTCTTCCTCTTGGCCCTGGTGAGTTTTTTGTTTGTTCTATGACAAGAAATCACAACTTCATATCTTTTTTATTTTGGGGCTTCACTTTTTTAAAATAAAATGTAAATATTTGGGCCCCATGCGGCGCGATCGCATCCAGGACGGCTGGCTCCGCCTACAACTGCATGGACAACATCCTGCCCAACATCATCTCCCAGCTCCTCGCATTCTCCAACAAGTTCTGCTATGAGGGCCTGAAGCCAACCTACGACAACCAGGTCGCAGCCACGGTGCGGGGTCTCGACTATGCCTGATCCCTCATCGACATTAGCCTCTAGGAGGCCTCCCACCTCCTCATCGCCTCGTGCCTCTAGGCGTTCCTATGGGAGACCCCGAAGTCGCTCACCCACCTAGACATCGTGCGTGTTGTTATTGGAGTATCTTAAATTGCATAGTGTTTAAAATTGATTTGGTGGTCGGTATGTCATAGTATAGTCAGTTTTTTTGCGTATGTTGTTGGTATTGATCTTATTGGATGTGAATTCATTCATCCTTTCATAGTATATTTGAATTCATGATAGTATCTACACATGTACACTGCTTAAAGATACTAGCTACGTATCTATATCTATTACAATTTGTATAAATACTTTTTGATAGTTTTAAATTTGTATGGCAAAGCAGGGGACACACACACACACATATATATCTTTTAATGTATGTAAATCTTTTTAACCTCTAAAAGATGCTAACAAGAAGGTATAGCGATAATTAATGTTTCTATACATCTCAATATATCTTATCATTATATGTTAACTCCGTAGCAACGCACGGGCATACACCTAGTATAATATATAATTATCGATTTTGTGTAAAATAAAATATGAACACTAGTAGAATATGGAATTAAAAAAAGACAAATTGGTGACACTTAAATCAGTGACACGTCATAAAAACCACCAATTAAAACTGTCTAGGGGGTTATTTGTCTCGTTTTGTAAAGTTAAGGGGTTAAACAAGCGGTTTTAAAGATGAGAGGATTAAATAGGCCACCCTCTTAAGATCAAGGGGTACTTACTCCTCACAACAAACTAGTCCTTAGAGTAGGATATACAAAATTAGACTCAACTAAGGGCTAGTTTGAAGGCGTATTTTCTTATTTCCTGTCTAAGGGCTAGTTCATTTTTCAAGATCTTTTCCATTTCACTATGACTAATGTGAGGATGGTTCCTATAAAAAACATATAAATAGAAAAATTAGAAAGTAAAAAAAATGGATGTGCATTATTTTTAGAGTGTGTAAAATATATACCTTGAGGACGTGGCATCAATACTACTGCAATGACATTCAACACACTTATTCAAAACTTTGAGTGGCACACATAGTGAAACTTACTAAGTCAGTGACACACTCAATGCTCACGAATGGGAAAGGCTTGGGAGAGGGTTGTATTTATAGGGAACACCTCTAGCAAAGAACCGTTACTAATTTTTTGAATTTTAGTATCAGTTATTTAAAAGAACTAGTACTAAACTGATTTCGGTAAGAAATCCAATTGACCTGATAGGAATAGAAAACATATTTAGTACCAGTTATATCAAAAAAATTACTAAATCTCTTAGTACTGTTTTTTGCCTTGAACTGGCACTAAATAACTTAATATTAGTACATGTTGTTTGGTTCAACTGGTACGGATATCCTCTACACGGGCTAGATATCTTAAAATGATACTGAAGCTAGTATCAATACCGGTTTTAAAACAACCGAAACAAATGGTTTATGTTGTTGGAGCGAAGCCACATTCTCTAGTAGGCAGTAGTGCGCGTTGCTGCTTAATTTCTAGCAAGTGATAGGAATTTCCACTTGTGTTTATGTGATGGGCTTCATGTAATATCAATATCTTAATCCTAATCATTATTTTAGTATGTTGTTCAATTGTTTTCGATTTCTACATGGCATCAAAAATAAGGCAACACAGTTAGAAGTATGAACCTTCGCCCACATGTTGTTACTTGTTCGATGTAACAACTTGAAGACGAAGGTTCTTGAGAAGAAATATGGACGGAAGAATACTAAATCATGGAGCAATAAGTAACGAAGTACAAGACTCATCTCTTATGCCTTAGTATTTTCATTCCATTTCTCTTCGTATTAAACGAGTTTACAAGCATACCTTGGCTTCTCTACACATGATAGCTCGAAGATACTTTGAAGGCTAAGAGAAATGAAGCTAAGGACCTCGAAAAGGTTAATTTATGTAGCACACTGTTCACCTATTGATAGGTAAGATGAACAACTTCGTGAAAAATTACAAACATGCCATAAAGTTTACACACATGGTTTACAAACGATGTAGGGACATCATTGTCTTTTATCTTTCTTTCTCGCTGCGTAGGTCTCAGACTTCGTCGGCTTTGTCACTTAGCACTTGATAGCTTCTTCATGTCAAGGCTTGTGGCTTCGATTTACACCCTTGTTGTTTATACGTGTTAGACGAAGCTTCTCTTTATATTGCTTTGGCTTTTCTTGGAAGCACTTCGGCTGCAGGCTAGCTTCATCCACCATTAGCTATGTACCTAAAACACATTTGTTCATGCCGAAGTAAAGGTATTCTAAGGACCTTTGGCAGAGCAGATGTAACACCCCACTGATCCCACACAAAGAATGACACCAAATACCCTCCCCACAAAATTCACAAGAAAATAAATAGAGAAAGAAAGTATTGCAAACTCCGGCAGCACCTCCCCTGAAAGAAGCATAACGAGGGGAACATAGAGTTTACATAGGATATAAAAGAAAGATAATTCACGTAGTATAATCAAAATGCAAAGGTAGTAATGAACATTCATGACCAAATAAAAGATAGATAACTTAGCCCACCCCAAAATTAGCTCAACTACCATGAAAGGCTAGAACATAATAATTCCCTAGACTTGACCCTCCCTATTTAATATCATTATTAAGCAGTGGTTCCTTTATTTAAAGGTGTAGTGGCCGTGCTGCTACATCCCTTCTTTCCCAAAGCAAAGATCAGGTGCCTGCATTAGACAATGCAAGAGTGAGATGACACATCTTAGCAAGTAAAAAGAGCAAACAACAATTGTACAATGTAAACCAACCATGCTTAAACAACCACATAGTTTATAACTTCCTTCTTGAATATTAATTTGCAACAAGTAAGCAAGTAACCAATTACTTAATGCCAAGATGAATCACAATGTAAAGATCCACGCTATCCACATCCACATAATAGGTTCCACACTTCTCCCATGGATGCACATGGCTACAGATGCAGTAATGACTTCTGCCTTCATACCTCTAAGGATATGAAGCTGCATCATACCCCTTCTCGGGAAACATATGATGCTTATTGTACCGGTACGGTCGGACAATAAGATCGCTACGAAACTTCCATGCAATGGATGATGAATGCATTATGCATGTCAACAACATGAGTCCTTCCCCAAATAAAATGTGCTAGACATATACTTCCACCCATCTCACATAATAAACCACATGGGTAATATGATCAAACCACAGCCTCAACATATGTAATCAATAAAATATGAATATCTTCAAATGATGGTATCCAATTTGGAATATGAATACGAACACAAATAGCACAAACAAAATCAAGTATAAGACACTTTAAGCGACATACGGAATAACCATCCCTATTTTACTTGCCTTCACCGGGGAGTTTGGACAAAGCCCTAAGCACGATCCGGAAGTCCACCACCTGTTTTTGACACACAACTCAGTGCACAAATTTCATATAACAACGCTCATAAATGACGCCGCACCTACGCACAATTTCAAACCCCGTCGCGGGTAACAACTCTCTCCACACCCACCAAACTGCAGTGGCACTGCTTAACCATTTCATAACTGCAAAATTATGACAGCAGTGGTAACCAGCAAAAACTCCAGAGGCATCTACATAAAATTCCCCACAAGTTTTGTATACAATTTATAATTAAATTCCAACATCTAACTAGCCCAAAACAGTCCACAAGATGAACCCTGCAATCTGTTATTTTTTTGGGCAGTAACATACCCGGATTCAAACAGCGATATCTTTTAAAATATAACTCCGAATCGAGCGTATAAGTACTCATTGGAAAGATAATACAAAGCTATACATGATTCTAAAAACTGCTAATACTACTGCTATTCGCCCACCTGAAAATCTGTTTTTTGGACAGCAACATACCCGGATTCAAACAACGATATCTCCTAAATTATAACTCCGAATCGAGCGCATAAGTATTTGTTGGAAAGGTATGACAAAGCTCTACATGATTATCCCATTGATTCCCACTAATTAACCCACGAAAATTCCCGGAAATCACTAGAACTACTGCTGTTCGCCCACCCACAAATTTTCTGGACAACACCTCTACCGATTCGCATAGATAAACACATAATCAAATTGATTGCAGCACAAAAACAACAAAAGTTAATCAAAAATTCACCTTGGGTTCTTCCCTTTCTCCTTCCTTCTTCCTCCCTCCAAACTCCAATTGAGAGCTCGCAGCCACACGACGGAGAACCACGCGGGAGGGCTGCACCTTGGAGAGGGGGGGGGGAATGGGGGGGGGGGGGGTGGCTAGGGTTTTGGGTGGTGATGGCTGCAAGGGTTTGAGGAGGAAGAAGATGGGAGAGGGGAGGGGGAGGCGTCCAAGGGAGAGGGGAGGGGAAGGGGGCGGCTGCAATCCCAAGGGGAGAAAGGGGGGGGGCTAGGGTTAGGGGGAGGCTAGTGGGCCGGATTGAGATCCACGACCCAACTCGCTTGCACGACAGCTCTCGACCAACCATTCTACTGTTATACTGGTGAATAGTTCCCAAAATTCCAAACCCCTAAAGCGCACTACCCGAAAGAGAAACAACAACAAAAAAAACAAAGAAAGAATAAACTCCAACTTCTCTTCTTTGCAAACCGGGTATCACACTCTACCCCCCTTAAAAAGAATTCGACCTTGAATTCTGATGCTTCTATCGGAACGACAAAAGAAAAGGTTAAAGAATCAACAACACTCACCCACAACGAAAAGTTCGGGATACTTCTGCCGCATCAGCTCCTCAAGCTCCCAAGTAGCCTCGCGCTCAGACTGATTAGTCCACAAGACCTTAACATACTTGATTGATCTCTTCCTCAAAACACGCTCCGAGGTCTCCAAGATACGCACCGGACGACACTCCAAAGTCAGATCCTACTGCACCGCAATTGGTTCCATCTCAATCTGATGGTCCGAATCCCGTAAGAACTTCCTCAACATGGAGATATGAAATACTGGGTGTACCCCTGCCATGGAATCTGGCAGTTGCAAGCGATAAGCCAGGCTGCCCACTCGGGCCAAGATAGTGAACGGTCCAATGTATCTCGGGCTGAGTTTTCCGGAGACACCGAACCGAACAACTCCTTTAGTAGGTGATACCCTAAGGAGGACTTGGTGAAAGTCGCCTAGAGGGGGGGGGGGTGGATAGGCGAAACCTGAAAATTATAACTTTACACCCCAACTAGATCCCTTGATTAGTGGTTAGAACAAGATACACAATTATCAGAGTATAAAAACTAAGTCCTTTGCTTGTAAAGAGTATTGCTTTCAAATAATGCGGAATTGATAAATCAATACAACTAATAGGTCTATGAGAATAAAGCAAGAGGGCTTAGGTAAGAAGAGCAATAACACAAGTTCTTTCTTGCAAGGTGTTGCTTCACTAAATGAGAATTTAATTTGAAGCAACACCAAATAATGTTAGCAAAGAATAGTGCAAGAAAACTTAGTATGAGGGAAACAAACAAATCACAAGAAATGAACACAAGAGACACAGGTGATTTGTTTTACCGAGGTTCGGCCCTCGAAGGCCTAGTCCCCATTGAGGAGTCCACTAAGGACGGGTATCTTTCAACACTTTCCCTCTCTCCACCGATCACCAAAGACCGGCGAGCTCTTCTTCTTCTCAAGGATCACTTAAGATCCCGCAAGGATCACCACACTCTTTGGTGTCTCTTGCTAGCTTTACAAGCCTCCAAAACTTTGGAGGAAGTTCAATGGGAGTCAAAACTCCACGCACAATTGAACACAAGATGTAGCACACACTTTCTCTCAATGAATCTCACAAGGCACTAGTGCTAAACTCAAACGAGTAGCTCTCTCTTGCTTGCTCTCTCTTTTGTGGCACTTGTGTTGGTTGTAGTGGTCTAAATCTCGTGTATAAGATGGATCAATGAATAGAGGTGGTTGGGAGGGCTTGAATATGTCAACTATATGACTTGGAATGTTGCTTGGGCTCCCACACTTTGAAGTGGCCGGTTGGGATGGTATTTATAGCCACCAACCAAATTGTAGCCGTTGGAGAAGGCTGCTAGCGATGGGCACACCGGACAGTCTGGTGCGCCATCGGACAGCTTTCGGTGCGCCGCCACGTCATCCTGCTGTTACGGCTTGGAGCTGGTCGACCTTTGGAGGCTTTGTCCTCATGCGGCACCGGACAGTCCGGTGCTACACCGGACAGTCCGGTGCCCCTCTGACCTTCTGCTCTGACATCTGAATTGCACTATTCACTTTGCAGAGTCGACCGTTGCGCGCAGGTAGCCGTTGCCCCGCTGGCACACCGGATAGTCCGGTGGCCCATCGGACAGTCCGGTGAATTATAGCTGAGCTGCGCCTGGGAAACCCGAAGCTGAAGAGCTTGAGGTCGATCCTCCCTGGTGCACCGGACACTATCCGGTGGCACACCGGACAGTCCGATGCGCCAGACCAGGGAGCACTTCGGTTTCCTTTGCTCCTTTCTTTTTGAACTCTTTTTAATCTTTGTATTAGTTTTGAGTTGAACCTTTGGCACCTGTAGAACATATAGTCTAGAGCAAACTAGTTAGTCCAATTGTTTGTGTTGGGCAATTCAACCACCAAAATCATTTAGTAAAAGGTTTGACCCTATTTCCCTTTCAATCTCCCCCTTTTTGGTGATTGATGCCAACACAAACCAAAGCAAATATATATGCAGAATTGAACTAGTTCACATAAGGTAAGTGCAAAGGTTGCTTGGAATGAAACCAATATTATTATTTCAATAGATATGCATGGATTGTTTTCTTCTTATTTAAAATTTTGGACCACATTTGCACCACAAGTTTTGTTTTTTGCAAATCCTTTGTAAAATTCTTTTCAAAATCCTTTTGCAAATAGTCAAAGGTATATGAATGAGATTTAAAGAAGCATTTTCAAGATTTGAAATTTTCTCCGCCTATTTCAAATGCTTTTCCTTAGTGTTCAAGTGGGTTTTACAAATTTTGAAGATACTACTTTCTCCCCCTTTTGAACACAATAAGATATCAATTTGAAAACTTTGGTGGTGGTGCGGTCCTTTTGCTTTGGGCTAATACTTTCTCCCCCTTTGGCATGAATCGCCAAAAACGGATACTTGTGAGTGAAATATAAGCCCTTATACTTTCTCCCCAATGGCAAACAAATAAATATGGGTGAAGATTATACCAAAGTGGAGAACTATGCAGAATACTGGCAAAGAGTGGATAATACCGATGGAGTTGAGTGGAAGCGTCGCCTTTGCCGAATACTCCATTTCCCTTTCAATTCTATGACTAAGCATGAGAATACACTTGAAAACACATTAGTCATAGACATAAAGGAGATATGATCAAAGGATATATCAAATTAAGCATAATTATAGTTCTATATAATATAGATTGCTCCCCCTAAATACGTGCCTTGAGAGGAATACAGATTTTGGCCTTAAATGCCAAGTGCACATAGTTAGGTTAATGAGATCATGGCTATATCATAGAGAATGTGAAGTGCATTGTGTCATAGTATAAGTGTGATGCTCATGACAGTTTATGCACTTATGAAAGCATGTTATAAACATCTTAAGCATTTACCCTTAAGGATTTCAAAGAGGCTTAAGGACCATCCACCTTTGGAACAAAGGCAGCTTATCCTTGTTACAAGGTTAAGATTTAAGCTCTTTGACAATCAAATCACTTCATCTAGTTTTAACAAAGATGCATTAATGCAGGAGTGAGAATTTTTGAGAAGTTAAACTAGATATGAAGCAGGGATAATGCATGGACATGCTTTCTCTTCCTTTTATATAAGATATGCAAAGAATGTATAGAAAAAGGAAGATCTAGGTACATGTGTAAATGAGAGGAAGTAGTTTTACCCTTTTGTACCTTCACATAGAGACACTCTCTTCATTGTGCTTTGTCCTTAGTCTTAGCTGCTTAAGACCTATATTCAAGACAATATATGGAAATATTTTACACAAGAGAAAGTTCTACAACTAGTGATCCTTCTCCAAGTCATTGTTAGCATATATCAAATGGATCACAAATTGCATAAATGTATCATGAATTCTCCTTTTAACTTAGTGCATATCAAGAGAGATATTGATTGATAGTATATAAGGCACTAAGAAACATAAGTGTTAATTGAAGTTATTCAATGATCAAACAAATAACAGATGTGATAAAAAAACAACAATGCATTCGATAAAAATAGGAGAATCCAGTAAATATGCTACTTTAGCAATGAAAGCAACAATCCTTGATAAAAGCGACATTATTTTAACAAGTTGGATTGATATGTAGTAGCATACTTCATGAGAAACTTATTCTCATACTTGAGACTATATGAGATTACTAAGATAAAGTGTTAGTCTCAATATGATCAAGATATAGAAATAGGCTCCCCCTAGAGATATGCATCAAAGTATTAGAATGAAATGAATAGATGCATTCAATTTTAGAGATGTATTGGGAGAAGCATTATACATCTTGATCAAGGCTTATAAGATTTGCAATAAACAACTTATGCCTGGTATTCTCACAATGAAAAGGATTTAGAATACTCACAACCACACCATTGATTGTTTAGAAGATCTTGCTGTCCAAGTAGGTGTTTGTTGTTCTTGATGTCCTTCTCTTTCATGTGAGTGTCCTCCCTTTGTAGTTGTCTCTTTTTCTTTCCAAACTTATTGAAAGTACTTAAGAAAGATGTTAATAGCACAAGGGAGTATATGATGATTTCTTTAGATAAGACATATAAGCAATTCGTCATACACAAGTCACACAGACATGAAGTAAACTCCTTAACATTAGTGCACATCATAAAAAAATATGCACCTTTTAAACATTTTGATCAATCATAGGAATTTTACTTCTTCATATTGAATTTATTAATCATTACTTAGAAGCAAATCAATATGAGAACATATATAGCAAAGGTATGAAATAGATTTTAATGGACTAGTGCATTTATGAGAACGAGATTGAATGCACACCTAGCAAAAATTAAGTCTAATAAAGAATCTATTCTTCAATAGGTAGAATAAGATAATTTAGAGTAAATAACCATTGATGGAAAAAGAGTTCCCATACCTTTGCTTTTACCTTTCTTCCTTAGGGTGAAGAGTAACCCTAGAGGCTTGTGACTTTAGACATGCACTTTCTCTTTTGTAGATTTCCATAAGTAAGCTCAAGAGATACATGGTTAGTAACACAAGCACAAGTTTCCCTTTTTGTAATCATTTTGACAAGGAATGAAAAGTGGATTACTAAAGCATGGAAACTTTATAATATGAACTAGATTATTCCATGATATATGCTTAGTTTTAACTTATGAAACAAGCATAGTTAATTCCTTAAGATAATGGGAACAAATCTAATTCAATCATGGAGAGCGATGAATGTAGAAGAATCATATCCAATTTAAGCAAGAAGCACAACAACATAAGTCATTGGATTTATTATTATTTTTAAGTTAGATTACACACTTCCAAAGAGAGACTTATTCTCTACAAGTGAGACTACTTGGGTTACTTAGATAAAAGCATTAGTCTCACTTATCTAGTTATAGAGAGAATTTTCCTTTTACAAGTGTCCTAAGGATTTGAATTCCTTACATGACACCTTATTCTTTTAAGAACTTGGAATATCTCTCTATATCTATAATCATGGCAATAACAAGATAATTAGTGTAAAACATGCCATGAGGTGCTTGCAACAAATTAGAGCATGTAGATTGCCATAGTATAGAAATGATGATTATGCAATCTACCATATGAGAGGAATTTCTTCAAAGAATGGTGACATAATTTAAAAACATTTGAAGTGCTTTCTTTTTCTATGAGACTACTCAAGACACATAAGAAATGATGATACTTGCACTTAAAAGCATAATTGTTACCATCCTTTGGCTTCCCTCCATGTTGTAGGCCTTGATCTTTCCGCACACGATAATTCTTTATTTCCTACAACATTAATATCTTCCCCGAGATGATATGAGTTTTAGACATAATTAATTTGAAATAATTTTGGGTCAATTTTGGATATATAGATCATTGAAGATTGATAGCTTGAGTTAATAGGAATTGAATTTACTCTCTCAAGCACCCCAAAGCTTCATATCATCTCCTTCTCCTGCAAAACTTGTCAAGCATATTTTGGTACCCATCTCTTGATGGGTCCATCAAGGTTAGTCAACAAAGATCTAGAAACCCAAACGTCCTTTGTGTTAGCACTAGGTAAACTCATTACCTTTCTAACACAAGTTGCAATTTTGGGTTGCCTAGTTACATGAGAATTGATTGACAAGCCAGGAGTAGGGTTGTTACCAATGGGACGATCTTTGCATTGATGTCCCTTCTTTCGGCATATGTAGCATAGGCGATCTTCAAGCCTTGAAGATTTCTTCCTTCCTTGTTTCTTGCTTGCTACATGGTTAGTGAATATTTTCTTTTCTTAGTGTGAAGTGTCCTTTTTCAGAGCATTCACTACACTTCTTACTTCTCTTAGTGTGAAGTGTGGCTTGATTATTACCTTGGATGTTACCTTTTATGGAGGCGTGGTTGAGGCTTTTGGAGGAGGCATTGATTTTCATCTTTTGTTCCTTCAAGGGATTTAGTGCATGCCACAGTTGTTCCCGTCTCAAGCTTCTTCACCATATGATCACGGTTATCTTGAGAAGGTTGAGCAATGCACTTCCTTTTAGTTGTGTCAAGCTCATTTTTAGCCTCTCATTTTGTGTTCATTTGTGCGTGGAGTTTTGACTCCCATTGAACTTCCTCCAAAGTTTTGGAGGCTTGTAAAGCTAGCAAGAGACACCAAAGAGTGTGGTGATCCTTGCGGGGTCTTAAGTGATCCTTGAGAAGAAGAAGAGCTCGCCGGTCTTTGGTGATCGGTGGAGAGAGGGAAAGGGTTGAAAGAGACCCATCCTTAGTGGACTCCTCAACGGGGACTAGGCCTTTGAGGGCCGAACCTCGGTAAAACAAATCACCCGTGTCTCTTGTGTTCATTTCTTGTGATTTGTTTGTTTTCCCTCATACTAAGTTTTCTTGCACTATTCTTTGCTAACATTATTTGGTGTTGCTTCAAATTAAATTCTCATTTAGTGAAGTGGGCACCGAAAGACTAGCATTCTTTGCTAACATTCTTTGCTAACATTATTGGGCACCGAAAGACTAGCCCGCGACACAAAATTCTCCGAAACAAACGAATAGCTAGAGCTAGAGTCAAAAAGAGCATGGGCCACAAAAGAATCAACTAAAACCGTACCTGTCACCACGTCTCCTTGCTCTCTGCCATCCGCAGCGGGTAGCACATAAGCTCCGGAAATACCCGCAGAAGAGGAAGCTCCCGGAGTGAAATTAACAGAAGAACCCGACTGAGCCATCGGGTGAGGCAGACGCAGAGCTCCAAACTGAGACGACATAGGAGTAGTCGGTGCAGGAGTGGGCGCAGCCTGATACTGAGGAAAATCCTGCATTGGCACGAACTGAGAAGTCCCAGGCACATAAAACTGCTGCGGAGGAAGTGGAACTGAAAATTATTGCTCAACACTTGACATCATGTTGACAGTGCCCTGAGAAGAGGAGGAAGTCACTGGCTCCCATCTGAGCTTCCCATTGGGATTCCTCCTACACACCACATCCTTGTGGTCTTGACTGTAGATAGAACACCTGTCACTCCACAGGCACTCTACACGGCGATGCGCATCACCACAACGGAAACACACCAGCCCCAGCCCGGGCTTAGGAACAGCCCGAAACCTCTAAGTACTTCCTCCTGAAGTACCCGAGTCAGAAGATTTGCCACGGAAGAGATGGTGGCGCTGATGCTGAGACTTGCCCCTCTTGTGGGCTAGACCTCCAGTGTTGCCCCTCCTCGCGTCCTGGCCACGAGGCTGATCAACACCCGAAGACTTCTGTGACTACATGGTATACTGGTGTTGCATCTCCACACCCAGTGCCTACTCCACTGTAGTACGGAAGTCCACCAACGAAAAGGCTCCCAGGGCATGCCTGATAGAAGGTTTCAGGCCCTGACGGAACTGGCTCGCCTTCTCCATCTCATTATAAGCCACATGAGGGACAAAGCAGACCATCTTGTTGAAGCCCACTTCATACTCTATGACAGACTTCTTCTCTTGCTTGTAGGATTGCAAATCAATCTTCATTTTCTCTAGGAAGGTGACCGGGTAGAACCTCCTTTCAAACTGCCTCATGAAGACATCCCAAGACAGGACTCCTGGTGAGGAGGAGTGCGCTGCCTGCACGCCTCTCCACCAAATTTGAGCCTCTCCCTTCAGCAGCTGTGTGCCAAAGCGAACACGATCACCATACACAATCTCAAAGACATTCATCTTATCCTCCACATAAGTTAGCCAATCTTCCACCTCGACCGGAGTACCACTCCCATCAAAAGTGTCCAACTTCATGCCCATCCACTGCATCAGAGAAAGACCACTGACTGGAAGAGGCACCTCAGCCCCGCCACCTAGAGCAGCACCCGAAGGGACAGTGCCCCTAGGCACTCCTCCACCACCAGCACCCTGAGCAGCACCCGCAGGGGCAACAGGAATAGTTTGCCTCAGAATGGCCAACTCCTGCTGCATGGCCTGCATCGCGGCTAACATTGCCGCTGGACTCATCGAGTCTCCACTAGGAACTTGCGGACTGCCCCGAGCCCTACGAGGCGGCATAGCTGCAGCCACAGGGGTGAGAATAATAAGTAAATAAGATTGGCATAGCACCTCTTCAGACAATGTCAAACTAGCACAGACAATAACATAACATATCAATAGTAAAGCCGGAAACCCATCCTACATGTGTAGTGTGTCAATTTATTATTATTCCACTTGCTAGGACCTACAGCCTATGCCTCTAATACCAACTGTAACACCTCACTGATCCCACACAAAGAATGACACCAAATACCCTCCCCACAAAATTCACAAGAAAAGAAATAGAGAAAGAAAGTATTGCAAACTCCGGCAGCACCTCCCCTGAAAGAAGCATAACGAGGGGAACATAGAGTTTACGCAGGATATAAAAGAAAGATAATTCACGTAGTATAATCAAAATGCAAAGGTAGTAATGAACATTCGTGACCAAATAAAAGATAGGTAACTCAGCCCACCCCAAAATCAGCTCAACTACCATGAAAAACTAAAACATAATAATTCCCTAGACTTGATCCTCCGTGTTTAACATCATTATTAAGCAGTGGTTCCTTTATTTAAAGGTGTAGTGGCCGTGCTGCTACATCCCTTCTTTCCCAAAGCAAAGATCAGGTGCCTGCATTAGACAATGCAAGAGTGAGATGACACATCTCAGCAAGTAAAAAGAGCAAACAACAATTGGACAATGTAAACCAACCATGCTTAAACAACCACATAGTTTATAACTTCCTTTTTGAATATTAATTTGCAACAAGTAAGCAAGTAACCAATTACTTAATGCCAAGATGAATCACAATGTAAAGATCCACGTTATCCACATCCACATAATAGGTTCCACACTTCTCCCATGGATGCTCATGGCTACAGATGTAGTAATGACTTCTGTCTTCATACCTCTAAGGATATGAAGCTACATCATACCCCTTTTCGTGTAACATATGATGCTCATTGTACCGATACGGTCAGACCATAAGATCGCGACAAAATTTCCATGCAATGGATGATGAATGCATTATGCATGTCAACAACATGAGTCCTTCCCCAAATAAAATGTGCTAGACATATACTTCCACCCATCCCACATAATAAACCACATGAGTAACATGATCAAACCACAACCTCAACATATGTAATCAATAAAAAATGAATATCTTCAAATGATGGTACCCAATTCGGAATATGAATACGAACACAAATAGCACAAACAAAATCAAGTATAAGACACTTTAAGCGACAGACGGAATAACCATCCCTATTTTACTTGCCTTCACCGGGGAGTTTGGACAAAGCCCTAAGCACGATCTGGAAGTCCACCACCTGTTTTTGACACACAACTCAGTGCACAAATTTCACATAACAACGCCAATTTCAAACCCCGCCGTGGGTAACAACTCTCCCCACACCCACCAAACTGCAGTGACGCTGCTTAACCATTTCATAACTTTAAAATTATGACAGCAGTGGTAACCAGCAAAAACTCCAGAGGCATCTACATAAAATTCCCCACAAGTCTTGTATACAATTTATAATTAAATTCCAACATCTAACTAGCCCAAAACAGTCCACAAGATGAACCCTGTAATCTGTTATTTTTTTGGGCAGCAACATACCCGGATTCAAACAGCGATATCTTTTAAAATATAACTCCGAATCGAGCGCATAAGTACTCATTGGAAAGATAAGACAAAGATCTACATGATTCTCATACTGGTTATCACTAATTATTCACGAAAAATTCCTAGAAACTGCTAATACTACTGCTGTTCGCCCACCTAAAAAATTGTTTTTTGGACAGCAACATACCTGAATTCAAACAACGATATCTCCTAAATTATAACTCCAAATCGAGCGCATAAGTACTCATTGGAAAGGTATGAAAAAGCTCTACATGATTCTCCCACTGATTCCCACTAATTAACCCACGAAAATTCCCAGAAAGCACTAGAACTACTGCTGTTCGCCCACCCACAAAATTTCTGGACAGCACCTCTACCGATTCGCATAGATAAACACATAATCAAATTGATTGCAGCACAAAAACAACAAAAGTTAATCACTAATTCACGTTGGGTTCTTCCCTTCCTCCTTCCTTCTTCCTCCCTCCTGTGACGGAACCTCCCAAGTCATTAGGCCCACCTATAGTTGTCCTTGTCCAACGGACCTCAGACAACCCTACAGGTGCACCTGATCACTTGACAAGTTTGGTATCTGAATTTCTTACCTTGCCCAAGAGCGTTTCACCCGTCATGCAGACATTAAAATACATCGGAGGTACGAAAATGCGGAAGCAGTTACAATAACTTACTTCATTTAAAAGTAAGAAAGAGTAGTATTTATTATAGACCAGAACAAAATATAAGAGTGCTGACATATTACATCACTGGGAGGCAAAAACCCCTCCCGATAAACATCAAACAAAAGTTTTTAACAGAGGATCCTTTCCTCCCGAAGCTTCACTCCTGGTTTTCTTCTTTAGGCACCACCTTTGAACAAAAGCAGCAAAAATTTACCGCTTCTTCACCTAAAACAACATGGGACAAAGCCCTGAGTACGAAGTGTACTTTCGCAAGACTTACCCATCAAAGTAAAAGACTCTCAAGGATATGCTAGCCTTTGGGAATCAAGGTATGGCTTATCAATAATCAAAGACTCTGTTTGCAGAAATGCTTACTAACAATGGATCCTTAAAAATCAAGTTTTACTTGTTAGATTAAGTGAAGTTACCTGCAGCTAGAGTTCTTTCTACCCTAGTTCAATCACTTGACCTATACTAGCCAATTTCTTATCAACCCTTCATCTTCACTGGATTGCTACGTGTAGGGCAGTGACCAAGTCTTCATATCCGCGAAGTTACGGCGATCCGAATCGATTATACTCAGCTGAGGATCTCCAATCACACGACATATGTAGCACTTAACCCTTAAATATGTCAACTCGCCACCAGGGTTCTTAAGACTAGATTAGGTTCACGCCAACCGAGAGCACAGATACACCACCGTTCAGCCTCTTGCTACAAAGGGTACACGCTACTCTCGCCATCTCTCCACTCGCATTGCGTGTTATCTTATTGTGGTATTAGTCTGCCCGAGGCAAAGCTTACCCATGATGAGGCATGTGACCAGTTAAAGGGTCCTCGGTCAGCAAGCCTACATCGACAAGGTCCTTAATCGACTCAGATGGAGACACTACACCGAGTCTCTCTTCTTGTGCAAGTCACCCGCCCGATCTCAGCTTTATCATTTCAAACCCAAAGTTTGGTACCTGGTAGAGGTACATCTTTCCCAATGTTGAACCCATCATGGCCATGATGGATCCACCATCAAGTTTTATTTTTGAAAACATCCCACCCACTTTGAAGCAACATCTTTTGTAAAAACAAACATTTTGTTTTCTAGAGCAAAGCTAAGCACAAGAAAAACCTTTTTGTAAATCAGGGATTAAGGAGAAGTAATCAAATCCAAGGAAAGAAATGCAACAATTGGTTTAGCACACAACTCCTATCACCTAATGCATCAAGTAAGTGAGAAGGATTTCAAAATAACAAGGAGGTGGCAAATGCACTGGGGCTTGCCTTGTGTTACTGGTGAGTCAGGTTCTGCTCCACAAATATCAAAGTAAAAGCAGTTTCCTGCCTGAGGTTCTTCAGGTGGTGGTGGTGGTGGTGGTGAAGTCCTCGCTTCTTCGACTTCTACTTCTTCCTCTTTCTCTAAATATAACCATATATACTCATGAATGCCCATGTAATGCTCATGAAGATGCAAAGATAATAAAAGTTTATTATCTAATGTCTTGAATATTACTTTCCTTCACGGATCTCCGAGAAACTAGGGTTTTCGGAGTCTATAGTGAAGTTCATAGGGCAGGGGGCTAGGGTTTTGGGTTCTAAGTATCAAACATGGTCCAAATCATACCAAACTTTACCCAAGGTTTCTAAATATTAATTAAAGCTCATCTAAAAAGTTTGGTGAATTTTGTAATTGTTAATTATTCCCTAAAATTCCAGAAGTGTGAATTTTGGCTATTTTAAATGCCCCAAAATTCCCTATTGGAACTGAAAATCCTGAAACTATTTTTATTAAATACTATAGAAAATTAGAAGCCTAGCAAAATTGGTCTAGTATTTTTAGAATTTTTCTACAATTTTCAAGGAATTTCCTAAGTTCAGAAGAAAAAGAAAAAGATGCTACAGGCATGGGCTAAATCTAGCCCGAGTCGGTCCATTCACTGGTGAAAGCGCTCCCGCGCTGCTGGTTTTGCAAAAATGCCCTTCTCGATTTGAATAACTGGAAAAGGGTCATGGCACTATTTTTATGTCTCACTAACATTTGCAGGAACACCCCTCCGCATTTATTTCTTTGCAACTCGAAGTCCACGATGCGGCCCGGCGGAGGACCGAGCTCCGGCGAGCCCACGCCGGCCGGATCCCGCAACGGCTGGTGCTCTTCTTCGGTTTAAACCTAATTCAAGCCCTAATGAGGGTTTCCCCTCAACTAATTTCATTAACGGTTCCCTAACACGCTCTGTTCACGGTGACAGCGGACACCACGGGTAACCGAACATGTTATCGTCGATCCTAGGGACTCTAGCTCAATTAGATGGGTCAGAGAGTATCAGGAGCATCCAAGGATACTAAAACGAGGACTCAAAGGACATGAACGTACCTGAGATGCGCTAGCCACGACGAGGTCAAACCGCTCGGGGTTCTTGAGTGATTTGGGGGAAATCCCATATTGGGGAGTTTTAGGGGATGATTCAAGGCATGGGTTGCTTCACTAGTTGCACAACTACCTAGCGGAGCAGGCGGGGTCGGGAATTTATAGCCAGCTTGAGCGGTGGCGTCTAATTTCACGACGATGCGCTGGCGGCCGGAGAGGAAGAAGATTACTGACGCTCGGGGTTAGTGGCTTTCACCGTGGCAGCTCTCCGGCGATCACCGGGCATGCATGACGTGTATCACTGCGACGTGGTCAAGTGGTTTAGCACGTGGTGCACAGCGGTGAGCGGCCAACGGCGGCGAGGTCTATCCCGGCCGCACGACAAGCAAGTGGATACGGTAAAACTCATCCGCGACCGAGTTCGAGCTGATCTGGTGCCAAGATCTTGACTCCACCATGGTTATCCACTTACTAGAGAGCACGAGTCACGGCGACGGTGCAAATCATGATGCAAAGGTCACCGGCGGCGAGAGGGTGGGCTGAACTTGTAATCTGTTTCAGTTACTGTACCATGGTGGTTACCATCAGAGTGTCTGACTGACCATTTTGCAGGGCTCGGATCTCAAATTTTCATGTCGCAACTTACTAATCCATCAGTAACAAAATTGTTGCCTGATGTTCCAGCTACAATCCTGCTATAGCAATCACTCCTAAATTCTTACTAGATTAGGCTCGAATCCCAGCTCAAATATGGCTCAAGCACACTGTCAGTCTGAATTCAAACATATGGCAGTCTGACAGCCCATCTTTGGGGTCCAATTTTCTCAAAACTTTTCATAGTACCCGGGCTTAATCTCTATAGCAAAGTTGTTCCCCTTTTATATCTCTACAAACTTGATGTGCTGACATAGGGAAAAATCTTCATAATTTGGAAGATACAAGCTTCTAAAGTTGGCCCAAATGCACTAAAAATCAGATTTAACTCTATAGGGTTTGAGTGGTACTTTTTGCACATAAGTCCAATTCCCATCTTTTGACTTGGAAATCCTTAAATATGTGAACCATATGACTTAGGGTACCTTAATGCCTTGATTTTTACACTTTAGTCCAAAAGTGCACTAGTTTTGCACTTAGCCCCCCAGGGTTTCAGTCCAGGGTTTCTCAGGGGCCCATTTAGGCTTTGTTCGGTTGGGCCGGTAGTGGTCTGGATCAGAATGAAAACCCTATGGAACAAATCCACTTGGTTGAAATCCCGGCCCATACAAAAACAACATTCGTTTATGCCCGCTTGGGCCTCAACCCTGGCCCATCCCGGTCGTTCCCACCTCATCCCGGCTTAGAAACAATACCCGTCTCGGCGGCGTGGAAAGAAAGCACGCGAAGAGAGCGCTGTAGTGCACGGGCGGCGGCTACGGCACAGAAGGGCAGCAGCACAAGATACAGCTGCACGAGATCCAGCGGCGGCATCTACACCGGCTCACCGGCGTCCACAAGGGGAGCGCCACTGGCTGACCGGCGCTATCTTTACGGTGTCTGCTTCTCTTCGGTAGCACTCACGTCCTCCTCTCCTTTTCATCTCATGCATCTGCTCTTGTTGCATCTCGTTCATCTACCCCTGGTGCCTCTGCCTGACGGTGCTGTTGGAGGTGGCGAGTGGGGGCTACGGCTACGGCGCCCCTGCACCTGCTGCTACACCTGCGCGCGGGCCTCTGCTTGACGGTGCTGTTGGAGGTGGCGAGTGGCCGTAGAGCTCGTCAAGGCGCTGCTCCATGCCATGACCTGGTTCGCCTCCATGATCCCATGCTGAGTGTCGAGTGCCGATTTCGATTTCAGTTCATCCTAGTGCCAGCAGTTGTCCCCTTCTAGATGGCGAGTGTCGAGTGCCGATTTCAACAGATCCCTCACCAGACCCCTTCTCCAGATCTATCTTCCTGTAGGATGAACTGCATCTTGCTGCCTGGTTGGCAGCTGGAGAAGTAAAAGCACATGCATCTTCCAGCTTTTCTGCATTAAGTTTTGGACTGAGCCGAATACTCTGTTTGTGTATTATTTTTTTGCGCTACCTGTTCATCCTCACAGCAATGTTTTTTGACAACGAGCCTGGGTGGGCTTCCAATGCAGATAGAGAGCACAATGTTTTTTTAAGATGAGGAAGGTGCACGTGCATGGTGGTAATCTCCGGCTTCCAGAAGAAGAGCCTGTTGAACCAGCTTCTTCCATCCTATTAGCTTTTCATAAGAGAATTTATATCCTTAGTTTGGTGTGTGGGTTTTTGAGTGAAAAATTATAGAGCAAGCCATGATGAGCGAAGATCTGTCTTCCATTGAAAGCACACTTGCCGCTAAGAATAAAATCAGTATTTTTTTTCTAAATCATGTATATTTTTTGATGACTTGTAGTACTGTAGTATAATAAACAACTCTCATGTTCAGTGCACCTTTTAGTGCATCTGTTTGAAACATGTACTGAACATTACAACACCCGTTTGATTGTAGTAACTGGTTTCGTTACTTACTAAACCTAAATTAATGTCAGTTGCTACAAGTTATAGAAGCTTTAATCATTTGTTCTAAACTTATTATATTTCTAGATTATTCCTGCACCGGTTCGAGTTGGAGAAGACGAACTTCCACCGTCTTGGGATCCAATATCATCTCCTTTAGGTACATGTTATATCCTATAAGGTGTTCAAGGACTCTGACAATCGACAGATATTCTTGAGTACATGTAATGATGATAGAGAGGCTGCAATAATGTGGTTGAGGGATGAGATGGCTTAGCAGGTATGCCTAAGGTTAACTACGTACTCAATTTTACATACCTTGCATTATTTCATATTTTAGATCAGCAAACAGTATGTTGCTATAATTATTTCGTATTTTGCAATTCTTGGAAGGCAAATAGTATTTTGCTACAATTTTACATACCAGCAATATGTATGCTATGTGTGTAATAAGCTTCTGAATAGTGGTACCACATATATTTTCACTAATGAATACATTTTCAGTAACGACCATTAGCTTTCTCATACCTGCATTTCAGTGATGAATATCTTAGTATCAATATCAGCCTTCTCTCTTTTGTTTTGGGTGAAAGCTTAGTTTTTTTGCTCTTTATTGAGTCATGTGGCATATACTAAATTGTAAATTTGGTTCTACCGTGAGATGTGTGGTTTACCTTGCTTAAATGGTTATAGTTGCTGATATGTATTTTTAATGACATTTTTCTTTTTATGACAGTTCTAGACTTCGAGGGGTCGAGTTATGTATGAAGTAGCTCCAATCTTTAGAAGAAGAATGTCTTCTCAATGAGTTTTATGTACTTGTTCTATCAAAGAGTGAGATGAATCATTATCTAGATCTATGATCTCGTCATGTTTAATACACTGGAAATGTATTCTTTTGCAACTTATTAGTGTTAACAGACCATGAGATAATTGTGCAGGTTGTTTGAAAAGGCATTAATATTGAGCTGACTGAAAATTTTTATTTTGATATTATTGTGGTTGTTTATAATCGCATGTTCAGTGCACCTGTTTGAAACGTGTACTGAACGTTAGGGCACCTGTTTTGAGTTATTTTGATGCTGGTATTTTCTCTATCCCTGGATTAACCAAACAACATTTTAGTGCCAGGGATTACAATCTGAAGGGGATTATACACCCAAGGGGTTTAAGTGAGAGGAGGGGATTAACTCAATCCCTCTCTGGAATAAATCCCTTTCTGGAACGTATCCACGTGAACCGAACATGGCCTTAGGGTTTCTGGAACTTCTAGGGTTTGGATGCCACTTAAGTCTATTCATGATGACATTTTATGACTATTTCTAATGAGTTTTGAAGTTTTCTCTTATTAGGCTTTGTTTACTCTTCTGAGTCCAGTTTAGGGTTAAATATCCTGTTCTAGGGTTTCACCCATGAAATGCCACATCAATACAACTTGTTTAAAATTTTTGCCTAGTGAATGCACTCTAGGTGTAACAAACACATGATATGCTCATGCTTATGATGTTATGCTCAAGTTTTAGTGGCAGTAACACTAGGGGTGTTACATCCTTCCCCCCATAAAAGAATCTCATCCCGAGATTAAAAGTCCTAGGGCAAGTAATGGAAAAGGAAACGTGTCATACTTTTATTTCTTTATTTTTTGTACAAGGCAGGGGTGGTACAGGATTCATTCCTTTATTACAACAAGCGCACACACCTTACAATTTACACGAAGCTAAAAAGCCTGGGAAATTTTACCTAAAAAGTCTTGAGTTTCCCAAGTAGCTTCATCTTCCGAATGTTGGTTCCATTGTATCTTGTAAAATTTGAGAGTTTTCCTTTGGGTAACCCTATCCTTTTGATCCAAGACTCGAATAGGATGCTCTAAATATGTCAAGTCTGGTTCTAAGGCAACATCCTTTAATTCAATGGTTCGATCGGGAACCCGAAGACAGTCTTCAATTGAGACACGTGGAACACATTATGTACAACAGACAATGTTTCGGGTAACTGGAGTCGGTATGCCACTAGTCCACATTGTTCGAGAACAGGGAAAGGACCAATGTACCGGGGTGCAAGCTTCCCTTTTACCCCGAAACATGATATACCCTTCATTGGTGAGACTTTGAGGTAGACATAATCTCCAACTAGAAAGTACAAGGGTTTTCGTCGCTTGTCTGCATAACTCTTCTGACGAGCTTGAGCTTCTTTCAAATTATGAATTATTCGGTGAACTTTCTTTTCTGTCTCCTTTACCACATCAGGCCTAAAGAAACTTCTTTCACCTGGTTCAGTCCAGTTTAACGGAGTACGACACCGTCGTCCATATAAGGCTTCAAAGGGTGCCATTTTGATACTCTCCTGATAGCTATTGTTGTACGAGAATTCCGCCAATGGTAAACATTCATCCCATTTTTGTGAAAATTCTAAAGCACAAGCTCGTAACATGTCCTCAAGTATTTGATTCACCCTCTCAGTTTGCCCGCTGGTTTGAGGATGATAGGCCGAACTATGGAGCAACTTAGTATCCAGTGCTTTGTGAAGTTCTTCCCAAAATTTGGACACGAATTGTGGTCCACGATCCAACACTATGGTCTTTGGAACACCATGCAAACTGAGAATACGGGCAATGTATAACTCTGCATATGTGGTCACTGTATACTTTACCCTGACTGGAAGGAAGTGGGCGATCTTGGTAAGTCGATCAACAATGACCCAGATGGAATCATACCCTTTTGGTGTCCGAGGCAATCCCACAATAAAGTCCATGCTTATATCCTCCCATTTCCATGTTGGTATAGGTAAAGATTGTAATGGACCAGCAGCCTTCATGTGTATGGCCTTGACGCGTCTACAAGTGTCATATCTCGCCACATAGCGTGCAATTTCAGTCTTCATCTTTGTCCACCAATAATGCTGTTTTAGATCATGATACATCTTAGTGCTTCCGGGATGAATAGAATAACGACTAAGATGAGCTTCATCTAGAATTTGCTGGCGGACCTCATCATTTTTAGGCACAACTATGTGGTTGTTAAACCATACAACACCTTGATTGTCTCTTCTAAAGCAGTTGGCTTTTTCGGCCTCCCAAAGAAGAGTTCGACCCAATGCTTTATTTCTGTCTTAGTGAATCCCGATTCGACATTAAAAGTATATTGATTCTTTCCCAATAAACGAAGACTCTTTTCTGTAAATACTGCGTATTTGATTCCATCCATAAATCGACTTTCCCCCCTATGCTCTGAGTTCCAGTATCGATAAGAATTCGAGTTCTTATTGTTCTTATGTTATGGTATGAATATACCATACCAATTCGTTATGTATGGATGATGGATGAGATTCCATGGATAGAGAGCCAATTCCAATAGACCGTTCCCGTTCGCGTGCATCCAGCAGGAATTGAACCCACAAATTTACCAATTATGAGTTGGGCGCTTTAACCATTCAGCCATGGATGCTTAACAGGGATCATCGTACATTCTCATAAATGTGTTTCATTCCCTCATCATTTCTTTGCGCGTCGATTATCCTTTGTAGGAGGACTGACTCAAGCTTCAAGTGATTTGAAGTTTCATGTTGTATCATTCCTAGGTTCAACCTTTCCATTTCTTGGCATAACGTAATGTCAGAAGTCTTCATCGTCAGACAATGGCAGGAAGCCTTGCGACGTAGCGCATCTGCCACTACATTGGCCTTGCCTGGGTGATAGTGAATCTCCAGTTCATAATCCTTAATAAGCTCAAGCCATCTCCTTTGTCTCATATTAAGATCTGACAAGGTGAAGATGTACTTCAAGCTTTTATGATCTGTATAAACGTGACAGATGTTCCCCAGCAGATAATGATGCCAAATTTTTAGGGCTTGAACCACAGCAGCTAACTCCAGATCATGAGTTGGGTAATGCTCTTCATGCCAACGCAACTGCCTTGAAGCGTAGGCTATCACTCGGTCCTCTTGCATTAGAACACAACCGAGACCACTGCCTGATGCGTCACAATACACATCAAAGGGCTTTTCAATGTCCGGTTGAGCCAATACCGGAGCAGTGGTCAATAATACTTTCAGCTGCTCAAAGGCTTCATTACATTTTGAAGACCAATTAAATTTGGTATCATTCTTCAATAAATTTGTGATTGGTTTCACAAGCTTGGAAAAATCTAGAATGAATCGACGGTAATAACCAGCCAGTCCAAGGAAACTTCGGACTTGATGTACAGTGGTTGGGGGTTTCCACTCCAAAATATCCTTGACTTTGCTGGGATCCACCGTAATCCCCTTGGCAGATAATACATGTCCCATAAATTGGATCTCCTCCAGCCAAAACGTGCACTTACTGAACTTAGCATATAGTTGATGCTCCCTTAAGCGCGTTAATACGATCCGTAAATGCCGAGCATGCTCCTCTTCATTTTTAGAATATATCAAGATATCATCAATGAACACCACCACAAATTTATCCAACTCGGGCATGAATACCGAGTTCATAAGATATGTGAAGTGGGCAGGAGCATTTGTTAGTCCAAAAGACATAACTAGATATTCAAATAATCCATACCGCGTGGTGAATGTGGTCTTGGGTATATCTTCGGGTTGGATACGGATCTGATGATAACCCGATCTGAGGTCAATTTTGGAAAATACCTGAGCTCCGGTAAGCCGATCAAATAGGATGTCAATCCGGGGAAGAGGGTACTTATTCTTGATAGTGACCTCATTAAGGGGTCTATAATCTACGCACATCCGAAGTGTTTGGTCCTTCTTCTTGACAAAGATGGCTGGACAACCCCATGGCGATGAGCTTGGCCGGATAAATCCTTTTTCTAATAGATCTTGTAATTGGGTCTTGAGTTTTGCCAACTCGTTTGGAGGCATTCGGTACGACCTTCTAGAAATAGGAGCTGTACCAGGCTTCAACTCAATCACAAATTCTACATCTCTTTCTTGAGGCAATCCGGGCAAATCTTCTAGAAAGACGTCTGGGAATTCACATACTACCGAAATATCTCGGATTTCCGGTATGATAGCTTCATATACTCTGCCAATTGGTTTAGCTGGAATAGCTACATGGATAGACAAGAGAACCTCTTCTTGGCCATAACTCAACCTGATGGTTCTCAGATCAGTGTTGAGGATAGCTTTATGTTGGGCTAACCAATTCACGCCCAGAATTACATCTATATCTTGGCCTTTTAGAACAATCATATTAGTAGGAAAGTCCCGTTCAGCCAATGTTACAGACACTTGGAAAGCCACTTCTTTAGTGAATATTTGTCCCCCGGGCGAATGAATAGTAAACCCTTCCCTTGATTCAGTATGTGGAATGCAATGTTTCTCCACAAACTTCTTGCTTATGAAAGTATGCGAAGTGCCAGAATCAAAAAGAATAACTGCCACAAGAAACGTACCCATCATAACCGGTTCTCCTTTCGGTGTTGTGGCCACTTGTGTATAATAAATCCGCCCAGTTATCTTCATATTTTTGGCCACGGTATTGCTTGCCGCATTTCCCTCGCCTTGAGCAGAACTCCTTGAACTTTGCTGATTATTTGATCTGTTCTGCTTCGGGTATGGACAGTCCTTGATAAAATGTCCGGACTTTCCACAATTAAAGTAGACTGTTGAAGAGCTTGGGAGTGCAGGGAAACGAGTACCAGTGGCACCTGGCTGAGTGGTTGAGGTGGGGGCAACGGTGGGACGAATGAAGACCGGTTGTTTGAAAGGGTAGGAGGGTGGACGTGGTGAAGAGCGATTCGGATTAAAATGTCGGATCACCAACCTTTGTCTTTTCTCAGGCCCCTGATTGGGCCTGTCGCCTCCATAGCCCTTTGATTTTCCTGGGCCTGCATATTTGGCTTCGACTGACAGTGTCGTGCTGACAGCCCGGCTGTAAGTGAGGTCGAGGCAGGTGGCCATTTCCTGCTGCAACCGGTCATTGAGGCTCCTCATAAAACAATTCTTCTTCTTTAGATTAGTGTTAACCTGATCGATGGCATACTGGGACAGGTGGTTGAATTTGTTGAGATACTAAGTGACAGTATCCCCACCTTGTTTGAGCTTCATAAATTCTTCCTATTTCATATGGAGCACCCCTTCAGGAATATAGTGCTACCGAAAAGCCAGTTTGAATTCGTCCCAAGTCACTTGATGACCAGCAGGTTGGATAGCCACATAATTTCCCCACCAGGTACTGGCAGGGCCTCGCAACTGCTGCGCCGCAAATAAGGGCTTTTGAGTCTCCATGCATCGGAGAAGCCCAAACTTTTGTTTGATAACCCAGATCCATTCATCCGCTTCAAGAGGATCTTCAGCTTTGACAAACAATGGGGGACGTGTCTCCGAGAAGTCCAAATATGAAGTTTCGCGGGGTCCTTGTGGATACGCTTGCCCGCCTTGCTGTTGCATTTGCTGTCCCGCCATTTCCCGAAGAAAACGGGTGTTGTCGGCCGTGGCATTAACTAAGGCAGCGATGGCCTCAGTTAATGTTGGAGGTACTGGGGGTGGATTAGGAGTTGCTTCCCTCCCACGGGAGGTTCCTGCGCTATCCTGTGCACGAGTCTTGGACGACATCTGAGGCAAAGAACATTTGGAAAAATATAATATGCCAAAGCAAACCATCCATTTTACATTACTAAAAAGGGTAACAATACAGACTCAAATTTACAACAGGATTACATTACCTATTAAACATTAACACTATGTCTATACTACACTACTCTAGCTTCTTATCACTTTTGGTAGCTTCACTGTCGGGCGTAGGAGACCATTCATCAACCAGCTTCATAGAGGGAGGAGGCCTGAAAAGGTCCAGTTCACCACCAAGTGCTTCTCCCGCTATTTCAGAAGGTCTGGCTCCCATTCCGACAGGATCTGTAGGTACGTTAGGGTGTAGTTGTGAATACAACACATGAACTTCCTCATGTAGTGTATTACAATAAACCTGCAAGTGGTCCATGGCTGTGCTAAGCTCCTCCACACAGGCTCGAGCTTTGGCTTCCTTGGCCCAAGTAAGTGAACGTGACTTAACAACCCAATCGAGCGCTAAATCTCGTTCAGCAGTTGGTCTTGCAAGTGTCGGATGTCAGTTCTCAACTTGTTTATTCGCTGACCATCCTCGACCCACACATTGTTCATGTGGCGGAGCTCCGATCGAAGCTGTTCTACCTGAGCTTCTAGATCTCCGATGGGATCATTGCTACCACTACTACTATCCTCCTGCCTTGGGGCTAGTTGATGGTGAGGCACGCAAATTGGTCCGATAGACTTGCACGCAGTTTTCCTTGTGAGCGACAACATATCTCCATGAGGGGGAAATCTTATTAATACAGTTTTTAGCATGATGCATGTATAGTTATAGAATCAACCTTAGTTGATTCACAACCTTCTATACATTGCACTCTACTATCTGGCCTTTAAGTACAGAAGGTAGTTAGATAAGAAGGAAAGAAATTTTCTAGATAAGTCTTTGAAAATTATTTTTGAAAATGTCTCATAACATCTGCAGAGATGGGCTTCGCTCCGATACCAGCTGTGACAGAACCTCCCAAGTCATTAGGCCCACCTATAGTTGTCCTTGTCCAACGGACCTCAGACAACCCTGCAGGTGCACCTGATCACTTGACAAGTTCGGTATCCGAATTTCTTACCTTGCCCAAGAACGTTTCACCCGTCACGTAGACATTACAATACATCGGAGGTACGAAAATGCGGAAGCAGTTACAATAACTTACTTCATTTAAAAGTAAGAAAGAGTAGTATTTATTATAGACTAGAACAAAATATAAGAGTGCTAAGAATAATTATTACATCACTGGGAGGCAAAAACCCCTCCCGATAAACATCAAACAAAAGTTTTTAATGGAGGATCCTTTCCTACCAAATCTTCACTCCTGGTTTTCTTCTTTGGGCACCAGCTTTGAACAAAAGCAGCAAAAATTTGCCGCTTCTTCACCTAAAACAACATGAGACAAAGCCCTGAGTATGAAGTGTACTTTCGCAAGACTTACCCGTCAAAGTAAAAGACTCTCAAGGATATGCTGGCCTTTGGGAATCAAGGTATGGCTTATCAATAATCAAAGACTCTGTTTGCAGAAATGCTTACTAATAGTGGATCCTTAAAAATCATGTTTTACTTGTCAGATTAAGTGAAGTTACCTACAGCTAGAGTTCTTTCTACCCTAGTTCAATCACTTGACCTATACTAGCCAATTTCTTATCAACCCTTCATCTTCACTGGATTGCTACATGTAGGGCAGTGACCAAGTCTTCATATCTGTGTAGTTACGGTGATCTGAATCGATTATACTCAGCTGAGGATCTCCAATCACACGACATATGTAGCACTTAACCCTTGCATATGTCAACTCGCCACCGGGGTTCTTAAGACCAGATCAGGTTCACGCCAACCGAGAGCATAGATACACCACCGTCCAGCCTCTTGCTACGGAGGGTACACGCTACTCTCGCCATCTCTCCACTCCCATTTTGTGTTATCTTATTCTGGTATTAGTCTGCCCGAGGCAAAGCTTACCCATGATGAGGCATGTGACCAGTTAAAGGGTCCTCGATCAGCATGCCTACATCGACAAGGTCCTTAATCGACTCAGACGGAGACACTACACCGAGACTCTCTTCTCGTGCAAGTCACCTGCCCGGTCTCAGCTTTATCATTTCAAACCCAAAGTTTGGTACCTAGCAGAGGTACATCTTTCCCGATGTTGAACCCATCATGGCCATGATGGATCCACCATCAAGTTTATTTTTGAAAACATCCCACCCACTTTGAAGCAACATCTTTTGTAAAAACAAACATTTTGTTTTTTTAGAGCAAAGCTAAGCACAAGAAATACCTTTTTGTAAATCAGGGATTAAGGAGAAGTAATAAAATCCAAGGAAGGAAATGCAACAATTGGTTTAGCACATAACTCCTATCACCTAATGCATCAAGTAAGTGAGAAGGATATCAAAATAACAAGGAGGTGGCAAATGCACTGAAGCTTGCCTTGTGTTACTGGTGAGTCAGGTTCTGCTCCACAAATATCAAAGTAAAAGCAGTTTCCTGCCTGAGGTTCTTCAGGTGGTGGTGGTGGTGAAGTCCTCGCTTCTTCGACTTCTACTTCCTCCTCGTTCTCTAAATATAACCATATATACTCATGAATGCCCATGTAATGCTCATGAAGATGCAAAGATAATAAAAGTTTATTATCTAATGTCTTGAATATAACTTTCCTTCACGGATCTCCGAGAAACTACGGTTTTCGGAGTCTATAGTGAAGTTCATAGGGCAAGGGGGGCTAGGGTTTTGGGTTCTTAGTACCAAACATGGTCCAAATCATACCAAACTTTACCCAAGGTTTCTAAATATTAATTAAAGCTCATCTAAAAAGTTTGGTGAATTTTGAAATTATTAATTATTCCCTAAAATTCCAGAAGTGTGAATTTTGGCTATTTTAAATGCCCCAAAATTCCCTATTAGAACTAAAAATCCTGAAACTATTTTTATTAAATACTATAGAAAATTAGAAGCCTAGCAAAATTGGTCTGGTATTTTTAGCATTTTTCTACAATTTTCAAGGAATTTCCTAAGTTCAGAAGAAAAAGAAAAAGAAAAAGATGCTACACGCGTGGGCTGAATCTAGCCCGAGTCGGCCCATTCACTGGTGAAAGCACGCCCGCGCTGCTGGTTTTGCAAAAAATGCCCTTCTCGATTTGAATAACTGGAAAAGGGTCACGACACTATTTTTATGTCTCACTGACATTTGCAGGAACACCCCTTCGCATTTATTTCTTTGCAACTCGAAGTCCACGACGCGGCCTGGCGGAGGACCGAGCTCCGGCGATCCCACGCCGGTCGGATCCCGCAACGGCTGGTGCTCTTCTTCGGTTTAAACCTAATTCAAGCCCTAATGAGGGTTTCCCCTCAACTAATTTCATTAACGGGACCCTAACACGCTCTGTTCACGGTGACAGCGGACACCACGGGTAACCGAACATGTTCCCGGTGATCCTAGGGACTCTAGCTCAATTGGATGGGTTAGAGATTATCAGGAGCATCCAAGGATACTGAAACGAGGATTCAAAGGACATGAACAGATCTGAGATGCGCTGGCCACGGCGAGGTCAAATCGCTCGGGGTTCTTGAGTGATTTGGGGGAAATCCCAAATTGGAGAGTTTTAGGGGATGATTCAAGGCACAGGTTACTTCACTCATTGCACAACTACCTAGCGGAGCAGGCAGGGTCGGCAATTTATAGCAGGCTTGAGCGGTGGCGTCTAATTTCATGATGATGCGCTGGCGGCCGGAGAGGAAGAAGATTACTGACGCTCGGGGTCAGTGGCTTTCACCGTTGCAGATCTCCGGCGATCACCGGGCATGCATGACGTGTATCACTGTGATGTGGTCAAGCGCTTTAGCACGTGGCGCACAGTGGTGAGCGGCCAACGGTGGCGAGGTCTATCCCGGCCGCACGACGAGCAAGTGGATACGGTGAAACTCATCCACGACCGAGATCGAGCTGATCTCGTGCCAAGATCTTGACTCCGCCGCGGTTATCCACTTACCAGAGAGCACGAATCGCGGCGATGGCGCAATGGTCATCGGCGGCAAGAGGGGGGCTGAACTTGTAATCTTTTTCAGTTACTGTACCATGGTGGTTACCATCAGAGTGTCTGACAGACCATTTTGCAGGGCTCGGATCTCAAATTTTCATGTGGCAACTTACTAATCCATCAGTAACAAAATTGTTGCCTGATGATCCAGCTACAATCCTGCTATAGCAATCACTCCTAAATTCTTACTGGATTAGGCTTGAATCCCAGCTCAAATATGGCTCAAGCACACTGTCAGTCTGAATTCAGACATATGGCAGTCTGACAGCCCATCTTTGGGTCCAATTTTCTCAAAACTTTTCATAGTACCCGGGCTTAATCTCTATAGCAAAGTTGTTCCCCTTTTATAGCTCTACAAACTTGATGTGTTGACATAGGGCAAAATCCTCATAATTTGGAAGATACAAGCTTCTAAAGTTGGCCCAAATGCACTAAAAATCAGATTTAACTCTATAGGGTTTGAGTGGTACTTTTTGCACATAAGTCCAATTCCCATCTTTTGACTTGGAAATCCTTAAATATGTGAACCATATGACTTAGGGTACCTTAATGCCTTGATTTTTACACTTTAGTCCAAAAGTGCACTAGTTTTGCACTTAGCCCCCCCAAGGTTTCAGTCCAGGGTTTCTTAGGGGCCATTTAGGGTTTCTGGTACTTCTAGGGTTTGGATGCCACTTAAGTCTATTCATGATGACATTTTATGACTATTTCTAATGAGTTTTGAAGTTTTCTCTTATTAGGCTTTGTTTACTCTTCTGAGTCCAGTTTAGGGTTAAATATCCTATTCTAGGGTTTCATCCAAGAAATGCCACATCAATACAACTTGTTTAAAATTTTTGCCTAATGAATGCACTCTAGGTGTAACAAACACATGATATGCTCATGCTTATGATGTTATGCTCAAGTTTTAGTGGCAGTAACACTAGGGGTGTTACATCCTTCACCCCATAAAAGAATCTCGTCCCGAGATTAAAAGTCCTAGGGCAAGTAATGGAAAAGGAAACGTGTCATACTTTTATTTCTTTCTTTTTTGTACAACTCAGTTGCACGACAGCTCCCAACCAACCATTCTACTGTTATACTAGTGAATAATTCCCAAAATTCCAAACCCCTAAAGCGCACTACCCGAAGGAGAAACAACAACAAAAAAAAACAAAGAAAGAATAAACTCCAACTTCTCTTCTTTGCAAATCGGGTATCACAGCAGACCCCCAATAGTAGCCTCATGTGGAATGAGTTTGTTTCTTCGTAACGAGCTTAGATTGCAAAAATAAGATTGGGAGGGCTTGTGCTGATGGTCTGAAAAACACCTTCCCAAAGCTCGTTATGGAGAAGATATAACAATTTGATAATAATAGCTAAACTGGCAATTCAACAGACAGAGAGAAGTTAAAGGCGCACGCGCGAACCTTTTTCTCGACTCTCTCCCCTTCGCACCCATTCTTCAGTATAAAAGTGGTAGAGAGGGTGAGAATGGGCTACATTTACTACCCTAAACCATCTGATGCCAAAAAATTTGTGCCTTCAAACCTTTTCATCCACCACCGCTTCAAAAACTAGCTCCGAGGAGAACATCTTTGTGGATAATTTCCTCAGATGGCTAGGATTCATTCTACTACAAAGTCGATCATGCCTACCTCTTCGGAGGCACGTCAAGATAAAGTGCCGATCTCCAAAGCCATGAAGGCTTCGTCATCGTCAAAGCCTGACCAAGAGTTGCACAAGGATAGGCCATCAACACCGAGCTACATTGAGATTGGTCGCTCTATTCTGAAAGAAAATGACTTGCAGTCAACGAAGAAGATTGGTACTTTAGCAGCAAAGTCAATGTGTGGCTCCCTAGGGATGAAACAACCTCGAGTCCAAGGAAAGGTAAAGTTGTCGTCTACAAGGGCTTTTTCAAGGCAGGACTTCGGCTTCCTATGTACAAGATGATTGTGAAGATACTGCAATGGTATGAGGTATATATGCATCAGCTAACTCCAAATGCAATAGTTCGTCTCGACATTTTTATTTGGGTTGTATGAAGCTAGGGAGGCCGTACCGATGCTGATGCATTATGAAGAGTTCACTATTTACATTATTAGATGAAGGCCAAGGATCAAACTAGTTTCCATAACAACTTTGGATGCTACAACTTCATATATCACAAGGATATAGCTAGTCCGGTTCTTGCATCCCGAACCAAGTGGCCTGAGGACTGGACAAAAGGAGTGGTTTTATGCCAAAGTTGATTCTCAACAACATGAAGAGTTCAAGGTTATGTTGATGAGCCCTTTGAAGATTAGCTTCGGTCTAAAGTGGTCATAGTGTGGACTGAAGGAAGTTGCTGGTGAATGCTACAAAGATTTTAATACAGTCATCGAGAAGGTTGGATCTCGAGATTTGATTGAAGAAGCACTTGCTTATAACGTCTTCCCTACTCGGACCGGGTGGAAACTCCTAAAGGAAGTCAAATCGAAGGATGGTGAACTTGTCACTCTAGCTTTTGATTTTAAGGAACAATCTTCATATAAAGCTCCTCTGGCTAGGTGGATGAGATTGATAGAGGAGAAATGCAATGAGATCTACAGAAATTATCTTACCAGAGAACATGAAGATATGTCATCCATCTTCAGGAGCCAAGGGAAACTTTGACTTAAATGAGTTTTGAATGTCATAGGGTTTGATTACCCAGATTACAAAAATGTCGTAGCCAACACCAAAGCTTGATAGAAGAGGAAAAGAGCTGCAAAGGGTGCCAGCAAAGTATCAAAGAAAACTGTCGATATCGATATAGAGGGTGAAGATGTGTCCGAGGGTGACGAAGAGCCATCTTCAGGCCCAGAAAAAAGAAAGCCATGACTTCTAAGAAGAAGACTTATGTTGCACAAGAGAAAGGGAAAGGGAGTGCCACAACCACCTCATCTATGAGCTGTACATGGATTCTTGAGGTAGTGACACAACCATTACCATTTCCTACTCTAGGTCCCTTGGACTGATACTGACTCGATTTATGCCAACCATGATGGGGACTAACGAAGGTCGCCAATCTTTGAAAGGAAATGATATTTTGTTTGAAGAGGAAGTAGAGAGCCCACAAATTTTGGGTCTTGGAGGTGCTGCCTTCGGAGATTCATCCTCCTCCGAAGAAAATGGCAAAAGAAGACCGCCAAACGTGGCAGATCTTTGGGGCATGAGAAGGTAGAAGGAGAACCAAAAGATCCAAGCCTTACACTTTGAACATATACAGCTAACCCTACTCAAACTATCGGTGAAGA